>OY728161.1:1743018857-1747818857 GCA_963277665.1 Viscum album
ATGCCAACGGTTTGTGAAACCGTTGGGATACCCTATCCCAACGATTTCAGGCGCTATCCCAATAGTTTCAAACCATTGGGATAGGTGTAATTTTTAGTATTGGTTCCATCCCATGACAAAGAATTCCACTAATGAGGTCATACCCACAACACCATCAGATGAAATAGAGGTCCTCCCCATACTAAGACTCCCCCTGACCAAAACATATGTCCTAGGATAGAAGGAAAGACAACCTATATAGGGACCTACCCATTCCATTATACACAAAACATGTAGGAGAAATCCCCATGAACCTTAGAGGATTATTATTGGGGAACTCCCATGTCATCAAAGACATGATCATGGAATACATCACATCACTATAGACCTATTAGAGTGTGATGTGATAGAAGAATTAATGTATATTCCTCCACCTCCACTACTAAAGATGGGGAAGTATTTAATCAGTTAAGACTAACCATCCCTATGGTCAAGGTCTATAAGTTTCACAAATACCTCTATAAGTACCTACATGTGGAGGATGTATTGGCTTACAATCAAGGAATCTCTATGAAACCATCCCAGCCTCTATAGGCCTCCCTTCTCTTAAAAACACCATGGTAGTAGGGGATACATCAGGGTCTTGACTGGTTTCCTTAGATTAAGGTGAGTTACCTACTAAGTCATAAGAGCATAATGACCTTCATTGTTAGAAGGAGGCCATTGATACCCCAACCTACATAGATATAGTTATGGAGTAAACCCTAAATCTCTAAGACACTATATAATTTTAGGGATGATTGGCCCATGTAATTCCCCTTCTATAAAAAAACCAACAACAGAGTAGGTTTGTGTCATTGTTACCCCTAGATTTCAGACCATAATTAATTGGATATTGGGGTAATCAATAATAGGATTACCCTTTAAAAAATAACCAGGAGGAATAATTGTGGGAGATTCTAGCCAATAAATGGATCCAATAATATTTGTCTCACCCACCACCCTACACTTTTCTATTCAAGAGTTCCTCACTGAGGACCATGTGGCGTGCCTCTATCAAAATATTTGGGTGATATTCAACCGCATTTTAGATCACCATCTAGCCTATCCAAGAATCCCTGACCATCATGAGGATATTCATCAGTAGTTATGGATGGTTTACATCACCACACTCCCATTGTATTAGCACCCTAACTCACATGAGTTTCCATTAGACCTACGTTGGGAGCCTCATTTTGCATTAATGGGTTATTCAAGAGGTTTACCTTGATGATAAAATAAGATTTTTGGGGTAGTATTCTACCCTATAATTCAATCCCCTTTCACACTAACAATGAGTCCATAAGGATTATATTCTAGTTGATGTTGAAAGTTCTATTCCAAGCATCTACATGGTGAATTTAATTCTAATAAATCCTCTATATAATAAGAGAAATCAAGATGGTGTCAAAAATCATGGGTGATAGAATCCACCCTGAGGGGAGATGCAACATCAAAAAAAATCATCTAATAGGTTCCCACACCCATTAGTAGAAGAAAATATTAAATCTCAAAATTTACCCCATTGAGATGTTGTGGTATGCCCATAGACATCTCAATAAGGGAAAAGGAATCATTAAGCCTTTCATCCAATCTATAACCATGAACAAAACTAAAAGAGATGGAAAATTGGATGCTTTACTTCACGATCTCAAGGGATTCAAGAATGTCACTGTGAAACTCCCCACTGATCACTTCCCAGAGCAATAAAATATTAGAGGGGCCTTGAACATTCTTCATACAAACATCTGATCCTTCATAGATAAATGTTAAGGGTTGAGGCATGTAATCCTATGCCCACAATTAGGGTATATTCTAGTGTCTTTAGAAAATTACTGAGATATGATCCACCTATTCCACTCGAGTAGTGCGACTTACCACCTTTGGATAATGACATCTTTACTTTTTGAGCCAAGAGGTTGGTTATTTCTTATCTTGAATATTTAAAGATATAACAATCTTCAATACCACCTAATAATGAGCCGTATCTGGAATGGGTGGACCATGTTCATCCACCCCTAGAATTGAGAAATTCAAGTTTTACCCTATTCAATAGGATGCGTGATCCGCTATGACATCTAGCCCAATTCGCCTCACAATGCAACCTAATGTTGGGAAATCCATAGCTATAGGAATATTCCAAACTTTAGTGTTTTATCTAAACCTTGTAGGGACCAATTTGTTTTGGTATATTTTGATGGCCCCAAGATCTATTAATGATTGGGTAGATCTTCACAGGTAGTTTCTCTACCAGTTTATCCCCACCTTGTAGAAATCTAACATCATTAACCACTTCAAATGAAAGTAGTGGTCCGATGAGAGATATAATGACTTCATTTCCCAATGTAATGTGATCACATATTCCCTTGATGTACAAATTTACCAAGAATATCTTATGGTGTTCTGCATATATAATTTCCAAGATGAGTTGGTCCATACCATCATATCCTAGATATATTTGGGTGGATTTAGATAATTCATTGAGTGAGCACCCTGTTTGGACAAATCTTTATACTGAAAAAAGAAGTGGTCACACCCATTACCTCTTCTAGATCCTATATAAAAGCCTATTAAGGGAAAAAGAGTCACCACTATATCGAATCATGCCTTATAGCTGGTACACCTTCCTGTATCTCTACAGGAAAAACCTTGCTAAGAACTAACACACTATTAGAATTTTTCCCAAGCCCCCCATCATGGATAGGTTCCTAGGGTTCCCTTAGTAGAATGAAAAAATATATTTGACTCTTTCAATGAGGTTTAGTTCCTATGGTACTTCATCTATGCCATGGAAAAGAATACCTTGATGTTTCTTAAATCCATGAGGCCTAAAGAGGATGGATTGTTGAATCGTTCCAACTACTACCTATACCATAGAGTCCTTGGGCTCAACATAAAAGATTTATTCATATTTAAATATTGGATTCAGCACAAAATAGACCATGTATTGGTCAAGTTGGGTGATGTTCTAGCACATGTGTTATATTTCTATGCCACCCAGATAGTGAGGAAAAAGACCCCAGTGAATGGAAGTGGGTTCCTTATCGAGGTACATAAATCTTTAACAACTAGATGTACTATATGATAGTCTCTCACTCCTATGGTATTATCCATTCCTATTTGAATATAACATAAAAATGATGTCATCATTTACTATGTATCCATCCTTTCAACATCAAAAAATTACAAGTCCTATAAAAATAAGTGTAGTATCCCGTTACCTTGATTAGGTTAGTTTTCCTCCTTTTCTAAGTCTCCTTTTGATTAAGAATATTTAAAAATATTTTTCTAGGGTTTATAAAAGTTTCAAGTTGTGTACCTAAAGTAAATTCCATGTACCTAAAATACATACCATTTACTTGGGGATAGATTCAAGTCATGATGTGGGGATCATGCTGGGAGCTTGTACACGTCATGTACCTAAGGTACACATCATGTATGGGTTAAATAGTGGATTTTTACCTGAGGAGATAGGTTTTTCGACATAAATTATCCAGCATGGACTACACTTCATGACCAAGAGGTACACATCATAAATCAGACCACGACCGGTTTAAAGTCAAGAGTTCGAAAGTTTTGATCAGTCCTTGTCTCTCCAAAATTTATTGCTCTCAACCCTAGACTATCCCTAGGAGTTTTCAAAGGCATATCACTATATTGATAAATCCGATCGGCTCTGGTTCATCATTGTTTCTACGGTGTGTCTCTCTGGGTAAGTGTTCTCTCTGATTCTTTCTTGCAATTGATTTTGATAGCACCCTAGCCTTGCATTATCATATCTTCTGATCCAAGTTGGATATTTCTTGTTGCCTTCTTAAAGATCCTTTGTGAGATCTCATTTCAGAGTCATTGTTTCCTTTATTTTTTTTAGTGCGGTGGGTATCCTTCTTCGATCTATGTGCATTTTTTTCTCTTTTATTGAGCTTTGGTGTTTATTTTTGAATGAATCTTGTCGTGGATTTCATCCCAGGGTCTCCATTGGTGCTGTTGGGTTTCTTTCTTGGTTTTGGATTCCATTCCAAGTGTGTGAAACCTGAACTTTGAGGTAGGTGGTTCCGTCTCTAGACTACGATAATGAACATGCTTGTTTTTCTTTTCAAATTGTATTATAAGTTGAATTATAAAATCGACATGATTTTTCTGTGTGTTGAAAAAGGGGTTTGAAATAAAAATGGTTTTCCCTATATTTTGATAAATAGATCATTAATGGTTTTAAATTATTTTCAAGACATTGAAATGTGTTTGTGAAAAAGATCACATGGGTTACCTTGGGTACTTAGGTGGAAGGTTTAGATTAAGGCTAACATATATTACTTGGTGATTATCAAGGAGGTTTGTCTTGGGTATTTCCTCTATTTTTAGGCATATTGTTCTATAGGACTGATATTGACATTTGGGGGGGAGGGGTTTACTCATGGGGTATTCTTCTGCTTCCTAGGCCTATTTTTCTGCGATCAGTTTTGTGCACTTGATTATTTTGGTACGAGTAGTCTATTTCTTAGACCTTTAATATTCCTTGGTGTTGTGATACCTGTGATTTAGGTTTATAATACTTGGATTCCTATGTTATCCTTGATATTCATTTTTATTCTTGTGAAAAATTATATTAAAATATGCTTTGGAAAATGATATACCTGATTTTGTTTAGAAATCTGAAAAATGGAATGTTTACCATGTTTTCTATAAAAATTATTTACTACTTATCATGCCATGTTTTACTTAAAAATGACCGTACATTATTTTTTATATATAGAATTGTTATGGGAAACCTAGGTGGGATCCTACTAAGTCTGTTAGATCAAACCCTATGCACTTCTTTGGTGATGCATGGACCATTGTTTGACTTCCAGTGCAGGGAAAGGAAATGTGATGAAGTGAGTAGGAAAGGTTCATGTCATCTGAGATGGGAATCTGATGGTGTGATGGTTATAGTTTTTCCATACCATCATTGGAGTAGATGTTGGTTTTGAGTCCCCTACAGTCGAACATGTGTTTTAGTGTTTTTAGCTGCTGTTTCAGTTGTTCTATTTCTTCCATTTTACTTACAGTTATGGCACATATATTTATTAGTCTCCCACTTTTACTTTATTTATCTCTCTATATATTCCATGTGTTTGTTTAGATTCGGTGAAATCGTTCCCTCGGTTTTTTCATTCGATGCTCAGGTGCTTTTCGCTAGCTAGTGGGGATCAAGAATGCCCTTCGGGTATGTGAAAGATTGGGTTGGGTGATGGGTTTGAGGGTAAAATAGGTTGATTCATTATAGTTTGGTATCAAAGTGTGAGGTTTTTCCTCAATAATATTTTCCTGGTATGTCTGTTCGATTGGAGATAGGATTGTCAGGAATTGAGAGGTATGTTGTGCAGAGTGCCTATCCAACTCTTATCGTAATGAGATTCATGTTACCATGGGATGTCAGGATATGAGTCTCTAGTGTTGTTTTTTGTTTTTGAAATCTCAGTTTATGCTTATGGGTTTTCTAGTTCGAACTGATATTTGTTTTTTGTCTGATCATTCTTATGTTTCATTGTGAAACAGTATGCCTCTGAGACGTCTTCCATAGGTTCCTCATGAAGGTGCATTCAATGATCCTCAAGGGAATCTACCTATGGATTGGAATATCATCGATACTATCATACGGGAAGTCCATGCTATCGATCAAGATGTGCCATGAGTTCATATTGTAGTGCTTGAAGTATAACAAGGAGTTGGAGGAGAAAGAGATCGATCATGGGAGTTATTTCATGAGAATCCCCCATCCTTTAAAGAGACGACTGAACCTCAAGAGGAGAAGGATTGGCTGGATAGGATCAATCAAATATTTTAATCCCTAGAAACACCTAGGAATATCAGGGTGAAGTGCGCAACATTTAGACAGAAGGGTTCCAGTAAGCGTTGGTGGGAATCTATGGTCCAGGAAGACAGACATGTGGGATTGGATCAGAAGGGTTTCAAAACCCTGTTCTTTCAGCAGTTTTTCCAGAGTCTCTGATGTTGGAAGAATCTCTAGAGTTACTATCATTGCAGTAAGGAGAGAATTTAGTTTCAGCATACACCAACCGGTTTTTTGAACTTGTCTGTTTTTCTCCAGATGTGGTAAGGAATGACCAGTTGAAGGTGAATAAGTATGTACAGGGTTTGAAACCAGACTTTAGATCATAGGTATTCATGTTAAAGCTTTCCACCTATGCGTAGACAGTGGACAAATCAATGATGGTAGATATGGACATGGTAGGAAAGGTCGGTGCTACTTCCACTTCTCTTCTAACTGGTGAAATATTCAGTGGAATGCATGAGAAGAATAGAAAGTAGAAGGACTATTGTAGAAGTGGCGGAGGTGGGTCTCAGTAGAAAGCCTCCTTCGCACTATCCATTATAGCTGACATTATGCCTATGACTTGCCACCAGTGTGGCAAGGGGGTCACACCAGACATTCTGGTCCTATTCCAGTGAAGATGTACAATATCTGTGGATGTTTTGGTCATCTACAACATTTATGTTAGGATATGAATACACCTCATTATGGTCAGGGTTCGTAAACTACAAAGGCTACTACGGTGCTATCAGAAGCTTCAAAGACTGAAAGGCTCCAACCAAAGGCCTCATGAGTGAAACATTTACAGGAAATAGATGAGTGTCCAATGGAAGTTGAAGTAATTCCATCAACAGTGAGAGGTACACTCCTTATTTCAACTTCATTAGATACTACTTTGTTTAATACTGGTTTCTCCCACTCATTTATATCTGCATGTTTTGTTGATATGCTTAAACATCTAATGGAACTTATTCCCTTTACAGTGGAGTTAATGACACCTCTTAGTAATTGGAAATAGTAGGGGTTCAAGTGTCCTTCTTGTTCGTTCTCAATAGTTAACACAGAGTTGGTATGAGATTTTCTCATTCTTGATCTGGATCTATTTGACATCATCATTGGTATGGATTGGGTTGTCACTCATTGAGCCAAGGTTGATTGTTATCATCAACACATTTTTTTCTTTCTGCTGATGGGAGATCTCATGTGTTTTAGGGAGAGTGGGACCCAAGGTCAGGTCATGCAGGATCGTCCCATCCAGAGTTCAAGTGTTTTTTGGTTGCTGTTGTGTTTGATCTTGATGACATTTTTTCTGTTGAGGATCTTCCTGTTGTTGTTTGATTTTTTCCTGACGTTTTCCCAAATGACTTCTCTGGTATTTCTCCAGATATATAGGTAGAGTTCATGATTGACCTTATGATAGGTACATATCTGATATTGACTCCTTCTTATCATATGGAACCAGCAGAGTTGAAAGAGCTCAAGATTATTTTGGACATCTAGTTAGAGAAAGGTTTTTTTCAACCCAATGTTTCTCCTTGGGCATCCTCTATGCTCTTTTCCAAGAAAGCAGATGGTTCACTTCAGTTATGTGTGGACTATAGGAAGTTAAACTGGGTGAAGGTCAAGAACAAATACCATTTACCTCTTATGGATGATTTTTTAATCAGTTTAAGGGAGAAAAGTGGTTTTCAAAGATCGATCTACAGTTAGGTTATCATCAGCTCAGAGTCTAGGAGTCTGATTTACCAAAGCTGAACTTCAGGAGAAGGTATATCCATTATGAATATCTTGTGATGCCTTTCGGTATAAATAACGCTCCTGTAGTTTTTATGGCCTTGATGAATCAGATATTCCACCAATATCATGACACTTTTGTGGTAGTTTTCATGGATGATATTATGGTTTATTCAAAGTTTAACAATGAGCATGAGCACCATCTGAGTTTGGTTCTTGAGATTATGAGAAATCAACGTTTGTATGCAAAGATTTCAAAAGTAAAATTTCTAGATTCGATAAGTGAAATTATTGGGGAACATAATTTTTAAGCATGGATTATTAATTGATCTAGAGAAGGTAAAATTTGTTTTATCATGGAAAGAACCATATAATGTCTTTGAAATTTGAATCTTCCTTGGTCTTTCTGGATACTACTGATGGTTCATGAAGAATTTCTCTAAGCTGTCATCACCTTTTACTGCTCTTAAAAAGTAAGCAGTGAAATTCTCATGGGGTGAAAAGTTTTTGTGTTCCTTTGATGAGCTAAAATGACTTTTGACATCGACACCTGTTATGATCTTACCTGAGTCTGGTAAGGGGTACATGTTGTTTTGTGATGCATCTATTGCTGGTTTGGGATGCGTACTAATGAAGGATGATCATGTGTTAGCTTATGGATCTCATCAACTTCGATCACATGATAAGAACTACCTCATTCATAATTTAGAACTTGTTGTTGTGATGCATGAATATAAATATTGGTGGAACTATATCTTTGCGAATAATTTCATGGTTTTCTCTGGTCATAAGAGTCTAAGTTATATCTTTTCCCAGAAAGACTTGAATCTCAGAAAAATATAATGGGTATAATACCTTCAAATGTTTGAATTCGACATCACCTACACCCCGGGGAAAGAGAATGTTCTTGAAAATGCTCTAAATAAGAAGGTACCGTCACTGGATGTTCTGGAATTGAAAGAAGAGGGGAATATTATGGGGATTTTTGCTCAGTTGCACTTGGATGATCAAGAGGATTCTTTAGGGATGGTTCTAACCAGTGTTCAGATTCCATCATCTATAATGGAGTCTATATTGAAAATTCCATAATAAGATTATGAGTTTTAGTAGATTTGAGAAAACCTTTATGGTGGGGAGACAGTTACTATTTGGTCTCCTTCTTTAAATGGAATACTTCAATTCGGAGAGCGAGTTGTCATCCCTGAATCTGTGAGAAGTTCAGTCTTGTTTGATTATTATAGCTCTTCATGGTCCATTCATCCAGACACTACAAAGATGTATTAGTACACGAGAAGAAGGTTTTGGAGGCCAGGTATGAAGTGCGACATCGTAGAGTATGTGTCCCATTGCTACACCTACCAACAGATAAAGGTAGAGAACTTGAAACCTTCTGGTATACTTTAGCCTCTTCTAGTGTCAGTTTGGAAGTGGGATGAGGTTCCCATGGATTTTTTTTTGGAATTCCATGAATTCCCTGAGGGAAAAATGATATCAGGGTGGTTATTAATCTGTTGAAAAAGTCTTCTCACTTCATTCCAATCAAAGACACCACTAAAGTTGAATATCTTAGTAAACAGTATATATAGGAGAGCATGGGGTTACATGGGAGTCCTTCTGCCATTGTTTCAGATAGGGATCCTAGGTTTACATCAAGATTCCGGTGGAGTCTTCAAGAGGAAATTCGGACTCAAGTCAAGTTGATCACATCTTACCATCCACATACAGATGGTCATATGGAGTGTGTAATTCAGATCCTAGAGGATATGCATTGTGCTTGCATCTTGGATTTCAGTGGATTGTGGGATATCCATCTGGGACTGATTGAGTTTTTTTACAATAAAAGTTACCAGTCATCGATCAGAATGGATTATTTTTAAGTGTTTTATAGTCACCCATGTATATCATATCTTTTTGGGTAAGGGGTGGGAGAAGTAGCTTTGGTTGGAATGGGTTTGGTTCAGGATATGTCAGTAAATATCCAGGAGGTGTGACGATGTCTGGTTACAACCAAAATTTGACAGAAATTGTATGTTAATCAGCGACGTCGTCTATTGGAGTTTTCCATTGGTGGTTGGGTTTTTTTGAAAGTTTCTCCTTGGTTGGGTCACTGTTGACTTGTAAAACATGGAAAGTTGGCTCTGAGATATGTTGGAAAATTTGAGATCACTTAACGTCTTGGGAAAGTTGCTTATCAGTTAGCATTTCTGACTTATTTGATGAAAATTCATGATTTTTTCCGCATATCTCAGCTCAGGAAGAATCAGCCTGACCCCGCTCATGTTCTAAGTTGGGTAGAAATTGATATAGAGCCAGATGATTCTATTTTGGAGAAACCAATTGAGATAGTTGAATCTTAGATGAATGTATTGAATGGGAAATTGATTCTGTTGATTAGAGTTATATGGAAACAAGGATCAAATTCTCACAAGACTTGGGAACACAAGTCGTTGATGAGGGAGTAGTGGCCTCATATATTTTCTAAGGATACATCTTCCACATGAATTCTTGGGGATGGAAAGTTTTTAAGGTGGGGAGTTTGTAACATCTCATTACATTTATTGGGTTAGTTTGATACCTTTTTAATTCCTTTTTAGATTAGTAATCCTTAAAAACAATTTTCTAGGGTTTTTATAGGTTTCAGGTCATGTACATGAAGTACACTCCATGTACCTGAAGTAAACACTGTGTAATTAGGGACAGATTCAAGTCGTGATGTGGGGGTCATGCCAGGAGATGGTACACATTGTGTAACAGAGGTACACATCATGTAGTGGTTAAATAGAGTTATTTTAACATGAGGGGATGGTTTTTTCGGCATAAATTATCCAACATGGACTAAACGTCATGACTAAGAGGTACACATCGTGACTTAGCCCGTTCCCAGTTTAAATTCACGAGTTTGTGAGTTTTGATCGGTCATTGTCTCTTCAAACTTCATGGATCTCAACCCTAGACTCTCCCTAGGTGTTTTTAGAGGTATCTCACCATCTATATTGATCTGATCAGCTCTAGTTCATCGTTATTTCTATGGTGTGTCTCTTCGAGTAAGTGTTCTCTCCAATTATTTATTGAAATTGATCACAATAACACCCTAGACTTGTGTTATTGGATCCCCTGATCTATATTGGATGTTTCTTATTGTCTTCTTCTATATCTGTTGTGAGATCCCATTCCAGAGGCCTTTTTCCTTCATTGGTTTTGGTGCGGCAGGCGCCCTTCTTCGAGATATGTGTTTTTTCCTATATTCCACCAATCTTTGGTGTCTATGTTTGAATCATTCTTGTAGTGGATTGGATCCTAGGGTCTCCGTTAGTACTGTTGGGTTTCATTCTAGGTTTTGGATTCTATTCGGGGCATGTGCGATCCGAACTTTGAGGTAGGTGGTTCCTTCTCTAACCTATGATAATGAACATGCTTGTTTTGATTTTCAAATTGCATTATAAATTAAATTATGAAATCAGAATGATCATTGTGTTTGTTGAAAAAAGGGGCTTGAAATAAAAATGGGTTTTCCTTCGATTTTGATAAATGGATCATAAATGGTTTTGAATAATTTTCAATACATTAAAAATGGGTTTTTGAAAAAGAGAACATGGGTTACCTTGGGTACTTAGGTAAAAGGTTTATCTTAAGAACATCATCCATTGCTTTATGATTATCAAGGAGGTTGGTCTTGGGGATTTCCTCTTTTTCCTGGTCCTATTGTTCTAGGGGGATGATATTTAAATTTTTGGGGGTTTACTCATGGGGTATTCCTCTGCTTCTTAGGCCAGTCGTTCTAGGGTCAGTTTTGTGCACTTAATTATTTTGATATGAGTAGTCTGCTACTTAGACCTGTAGTATTACTTGGTGTTGTGATACATGTAATTATTGTTTATAATAATTGTCTTCCTGAATTATCCTTGACATGAATATTGATTATTTTGAAAAATGATATGGAAATATGCTTTGGAAAATGATATACCTGCTTTTTTTTAGAACTATGAAAAAGGGAATATTTACCATTTTTCTATAAAACTACTTTACTACTTATCATTCCATGTTTTATTTAAAAATGAGAATATAGTATTTGTTGTATAGATACTTTTTATGAAACACCTGGGTGGGATCCTAATGATCTTGTTAGCTCACATCCTACTCACTACTTTGGTGGTGCATAGACCTTTGTTTGTCTTCTATTGTAGGGAAAGGCAAGGAGCCATTGTGAAGCAATGAGGTTTGTGTCAGCTGGGATGGGTAGATGATGGTGAGATGTTTGGAGTTCATCCAAGCCATCATTGGAGTATCCATTGGTTTTAAGTCCCTTGCAGTCAGACTTTTCATTTGAAGTTTTACCTGCTATTTCAGTTGTTCTGTTTCTGCTGTTTTCCTTACAGTTACGACACATATATTTTTTAATATTTCTCTATTAATTTCTTGCTCTCTCTCTCTCTCTCTATATATATATTCTATGTGGTTGTTCAGGTTGGGAAAAATCATTCCCTCGGTTTTGTTCTTCGATGCTTGGGTGCTTGTCACCAGCCCTTGGGGATCTGGAATGCCCTTCGATTATGTGATAGATCCGGTCAGGTGCCAGGTTTGAGGCTAACCCGGGTCACATTACTAAAACTTGGACTTTTATCAGAGCTAAAAACTAGTATTAACAGTGCTAGAAAAGCGCTGTTAATGCCGACGTAGATAAAGGGGGGGGGGGTCCCCTTTATCAGCGCTCCGAAAAGCACTGATAAAGGGGGTCCTTTATCATTGCCTTTTTTAGTGCTGATAAAGGTATCCTTTATCAGTTCTTTTTGGAGCATTGATATAGGGGACCACCCCTTTATCTACGCCGACATTAATAGCGATTTTCTAACACTGATAAAGGGGCGCCTTTATCAGCGCTACTAGAGCTGATAATAGGTCCCTTTATCAGCGCTCAAAAAAGCATTGATAAAGGAACCTTCCCCTACACCTGCAGAATCAGCACATGAACACCTGCACACCTACACGAACTAGCACACCTGCACAAAATATCACTTGCACACCTGCACAAAATAGCACCCGCACACAATATTTTGACAAACAATGCTATATACATTTACTTAACATCATGAATACAAAAAAAAACACTACTATATACATTTCAAACATTTTTTTACATGGTTATAATTACAATTATCCAAAAATAGTTATAAACATTAATGTTTCATCCTTTGATATCCATGATCCACTCTCAAAAATTTTCGTCCATGGTATTTGTTGCCAAACAAAGCATCCGAACTCAAGGAAAACAATTCACCTATATAAGAAAACAAATATTAGGTTAGTAATACAATAATGAAATAAATTAAAACATTAATATGAAAGAATACATTAATATTGAAATGTGAAACTAAAATATAAAAATGATAAACTCAAATGCTTTCATTCTGATAACAATGAAAGGGAATAATGTAAAATCAATATGTTTTTGGATGATTTATCTCATTTAATAAATACTGATTCTTTATCTAATGAAAAGATTTACCGGTCACACGATACATAGTATTGAGGTGCAGTTGATTCATACACGTCACAAATGACTCATGGATCGTTATACTAAAGTATCAAAACAATCCGGATGCGTTTTATAGGTATTCTGTGTGTCAGTAGTGTTGTTTTCTAAAGTTAATGTCAATTTGAAACAGATATTAGAAAATTTTATCCATAATGGTCACACCTTGTGTTGGATTGAGTTGAGGTCAATTCATACATGTCACAAATGACTCATGGATCATTTTCCTAAAGTATAAAAACAATCTAAATGCATTTTCTCAGTATTCTGTATGTCAATAGTGTTGTTTTTAAAGTTTATGTGAATTTGAAACTGATATCAGACACTTTTATCCATACTGGTCACAATGTTCGTTGGCTTGAGGTGCGATTGATTCGTACACGTCACAAATGACTCATGGATCGTTTTCCTAAAGTATAAAAACAATCAGAACGCATTTTATCGGTTTTCCATATGTCACTTGTGTTGTTTTCTAAAGTTTATGTCAATTTGAAACTGATATCAGACCCTTTTAGCCATACCGGTCACATCGTGCATCAGATTAAGGTGAGGTTGATTCATACGCATCAAAAATGACTCATGTATCATTTTACTAATGTATAAAAACAATCCAAATGTTTTTTCTCGGTATTCCGTATGTCACTTGTGTTGCTTTCTAAAGTTAATGTCAATTTCAAACTGATATCAGACACTTTTATCCATACCTGTCACACCATGCATCGGATTAAGGTGCGGTCAATTCATAAACCTCAAAAATAACTCATGGATCGTTTTAATAAAGTATCAAAACAATCCAAATGCATTTGCTCAGTATTCCGTATGTCACATGTGTTGTTTTCTAAAGTTAATGTCAATTTCAAACTAATATCAGACACTTTTAGCCATACTAGTCAAACTGTGCATCATATTGAGGTGCGGTTGATTCATACACGTCACAAATGACTCATGGATCGTTTTACTAAAGTATAAAAACAATCCGAACATGTTTTATTGGTATTCTGTATGTCAGTAGTGTTGTTTTATAAAGTTTATGTCAATTTGAAATTGATATCAGACACTTTTAGCCATACCAGTCTCACCATGTGTCGTATTGAGGTGCGGTTGATTCTTACATGTCACAAATGACTCATAGATCATTTTCCTAAAGTATCAAAAAAATCCGAAAGTGTTTTCTCGGTTTTTCGTATGTCACTTGTGTTTTTTTCTAAAGTTTATGTCAATTTGAAACTGATATCTGACACTTTTAGCCATACTTGTAACACTGTGGGTTGGATTGAGGTGCGGTCAATTATTACACGTCAAAAATGACACATGAATCGTGGTACTAAATTATCAAAACAATCCGAACGCGTTTTCTTGGTATTCCGTATGTCACTTGTGTTGTTTTATAAATTTAATGTCAATTTCAAACTGATATCAGACACTTTTAGCCATATCGGTGACATCATGTGTCAGATTAAGGTGCGGTAGATTATTACACCTCAAAAATGACTCATGGATCGTTTTACTAAAGTATAAAAACAATCCGAATGCTTTTTATCAGTATTCCGTACGTCACTTGTGTTGTTTTATAAAGTTAATGTCAATTTCAAACTGATATCAGACACTTTTAGCCATACCAGTCACACCGTGTGTCGGATTGAGGTTCGCTTGATTCATACACATAAAAAGTGACTCATTTATCATTTTCTTAAAGTATCAAAACAATCTGAATGTGTTTTCTCAGTATTCCATATGCCAGTAGTGTTGTTTTCTAAAGTTCATGTCAATTTGAAACTAATATCAGACACTTTTTGCCATACCAGTCACACTGTGCGTCAGATTGAGATGTGGTGGATTCATACATGTCACAAATGACTCATGGATCATTTTTCTAAAGTATAAAAACAATTCGAATGCATTTTATCAGTATTACATATGTCAGTAGTGTTGTTTTCTAAAGTTTATGTTAATTTGAAACTGATATCAGACACTTTTCACCATACCGGTCACACCATGCATCTGATTGGGGTACGGTCAATTCTTACATGTCAAAAATGACTCACGAATCATTTTCCTAAATTATAAAAACAATCCAAATGCGTTTGATCAGTATTCCATATGTCATTAGTGTTGTTTTCCAAAGTTAATGTCAATTTAAAACTGATATCAGACACTTTTAGCCATACTGGTCACATCGTGTGTTGAATTGAGATGCGATCGATTCTTACACGTCAAAAATGACTCATGTATCATTGTCCTAAAGTATCAAACAATCTGAACACATTTTCTCAGTATTCCGTATGTCAGTAGTGTTGTTTTCTAAAGTTTATGTCAATTTGAAACTGATATCATACACTTTTAGCCATACTGGTCACACCGTGCGTCGGATTGAGGTGTAGTTGATTTTTACATGTTAAAAATGACTCATGGATCATTTTACTAATGTATCAAACAATCTGAACACGTTTTCTCAGATTTATGTATGTCACTTGTGTTGTTTTTTAAAGTTTATGTCAATTTGAAACTGATATCAGACACTTTTAGCCATACTGGTCACACCGTGTGTCGGATTGAGGTGTGGTTGATTCATAAACATCAAAAATGACTCATGTATCATTTTACTAAAGTATCAAAATAATATGAATGCATTTTCTTGGTATTTCGTATGTCACTTGTGTTGTTTTCTAAAGTTAATGTCAATTTCAAACTGATATCAGACACTTTTAGCCATACCAGTTACATCGTACGTCGGATTGAGGTGCATTTGATTCTTACGCCTCAAAAATGACTCATAGATCATTTTACTAAAGTATCAAAAAAATCTAAACGCGTTTTCTCGGTATTCCGTATGTCAGTAGTATTGTTTTCTAAAGTTAATGTCAATTTCAAACTAACATTAGACACTTTTAGCCATACCGGTCACACCGTGTGTCATATTGAGGTTTGGTCAATTCGTACACCTCAAAAATGACTCATGAATCATTTTCCTAAAGTATAAAAACAATATTAATGCATTTTCTCAGTTTCCCATATGTCAGTAGTGTTTTTTTCTAAAGTTTATGTCAATTTGAAACTGATATCAGAAACTTTTAGCCATGCCAGTCACACCGTGCGTCGGATTGATGTGTGGTCAATTCATACACATCAAAAATGACTCATAGATCATTTTTCTAAAGTATAAAAACAATACAAACACTTTTTCTTAGTTTTCCGTATGTCACTTATGTTGTTTTCTAATGTTAATGTTAATTTCAAACTGATATCAGACACTTTTAGTCATACTGGTCACACTTTGCATCAGATTGAGGTGTGGTCGATTCTTACTGCTCAAAAATGACTCATGGATCGTTTTCATAAATTATCAAAACAATCCGAACGCGTTTTCTCAGTATTCCATATGTTAGTAGTGTTGTTTTCTAAAGTTAATGTCAATTTCAAACTGATATCAGACACTTTTAGCCATACCGGTCACACTATGCATCAGATTGAGGTGCGGTCAATTCTTACACCTCAAAAATGACTCATGGATAATTTTACTAAAGTATAAAAACAACCTGAATGCATTTTCTTGGTTTTCTGTATGTCACTTCTTTTGTTTTCTCATGTTAATGTCAATTTGAAACTGATATCAGACACTTTTAGCCATACCGGTCACACCGTGCGTTAGATTGAGGTGCAGTCGATTCTTACATATCAAAAATGAATCATAGATCATTTTCCTAAAGTAAAAAAAACAATAAAAATGCATTTTGTTGGTTTTCTGTATGTTAGTAGTTCATAATAGTCTCTCATTGAGTTATTCTTTACTAGAAACTCAAATCATTTCTTAAACAATTTTTCATAATCTAAGGATATGAAACATAAGAAAGGGTGATCATAGATGCTCAATAAGGGTATACAAGAGAGATATAAATGATCTTATAAGGATAATATAAGTAGTAGGAATTCCCCTTCATTGTCCTATTTGTTTACATTCTTCCACCAGGTACACTGCCCATTCGTTTCTAAACACATCTATATCATCTTATGAATAATAATTTTTGCGACAGTCATAGTAGTACTGAAAAAATATAAATATACAAAGGATTAATAAATATTTTAAATGAACTAGTAATTATTTTCAAAAATAACTCTTCATGGATGCTAGTTTGTTCATGAAATATGATCTCTTTCATAAATTTACAAACATAATAACTGCAGTCCATTTCAGTTGTTTGTTTCGGACACTGTAGAAACATCGAGAAAAATAAGTAATCTATTTTGATATTTATTTGGATAGTGTAGTATAATTATATATACTCTAATACTTGTCCATTTGTAGATCTCGTGTGCCTTGTCATCCTTAGACCCTGGATTCATTCCAGCCTTTAGACGATATTCATACACCGCCCTATCATAACAGAATCCTCATTAAAAGATAATATAAATTATATAACTAGATATTTAGTTCTAAAATATTGGATCTAGTGTATTAAAAATTGACAATCTCCATCATGTGTGGTCGGTTTGTTGGATATCCATGCAGTGAATCCATAAAATAAATCTTTGGAGTATCCAAATTGACTGCAATGAGCATCCAATGTTGCCTAAAAACACAAAAAGGAATAAGTAATGATAGAAATGAAAATATAATTGATATGATTAAAACGTATAGTTTTACCCCTACAACGTTGGTATTAAAAAGAGCCTATCGGTCATAATTTTGTATTGAAACGTTTTGAGCAGGTTTGACATTAATTCAGCCTGAAAATAGGAATCTATTTCTTTTTGTTGTGTAGACATGGTGTGAGGACTAACGAGTCCAAATTTGTATTCACGGGAAAATATCTTCAATTATTTTTCATATATACACCTGTGAAAAATATGAAATGTATTTAGCCATAATTATCATAGTATATTAGCTTCTGTAAAATCAAATCATGAAAACAAACCTCATGTATACATTTATAACTGATGCACTTAGCTAGTCATATGTGATGATTTCAGCTACAACGTCAGCACTAACAAAATCTAATGTTTCCTCTCCATACATATCCTTTTCACAAACAATTTTGTGATTATTTTCATCTTTTATTTTCGTATCCACATGATATTTAAATGATAGTAAATGTGGATATATAACGGGCGGGGTGAAGGTGCCCTCAGTAGATCATTTTGATCGGTTGGTTGATCCTTTTGAGCCGTTATTTCATTTTAGCTCATTCTTTTTGTCCTTCTATAATAACATTCATTGGTTCAACCCTTTTCTAATTAAATGTTAAAGGTTCTTCTTGAAAAATGAATTGTAAATGAATACCTCCTGGTCGACAGGTTTTTTTACAATATTCGACGGCCATGCAATGAATGTTCTAAAAGATTTTTCCACCGTATGAATGTCTTCAACATAATTTGGAATGAGTAGCTCGACACTTGGATCATGAGGTACATTAATCGACACTTTGACATGACCAGTTGGAAGTGGTCTAGAGTGTATCATGTCATTCTTCATATTGAACACCATAGCCCTTTCTACAAGGCGATGGGTGGGAGTTGAAATATATAAATCATAGTTATTTTCACCCTGTATAATATCATTACAAGAAAGGTATCAGTGTCTATGTGATTCATATTTCATAGAAACAAATATTATAACATTAATTACCTCGATTAAGTCAGGTATTTGAGGGGAATGGCTCACCTCAAAGATGGTGGTGGGTGGGGCGGGTTGTTCTTGAGTTTTTTCTTCTCTTCGCCTCTCCCCCATCAAAGTTTCTAGCATCTCTCCCTGAATTTGGAATTTTTCTTCAAGGGTAGCTAGTATAACTCTCATCATTTTCATTTCTTTAGTTTATCCCTCCTCTTGTTTTTTTTCTAAAAATATGCTCGGGGTGTCACCCCAAAACCCGCACCTCTGACGTGGCCATACTGTTCTGGCTGTTTCAAGGCCACTGAGAGTATGTCCACATTTGGTGTAGTTGTTGTTGATTCCTGTGACTTTGTAAAATAGAAAATATGGGAAAATAAGTAATCATCATGATGTGATAGTGATTTAAAGAAAAACAAATTTATATTATGTCATACTTACACATGTTTCCCACACTTTTTGTGTGTTTTCATCTACCAGTTTCCCCTCTTTATTAACACGAGCCTCCTTCTATAGCACATGGAATGGGATGGAAGTGTCTTGGGATTTAGATTCATCAATCTTCATATAATCAGATAAACATGGTTACAGTGTAGTTTTATGTCACATAAAAGTATTAAAATACTTTTAAAATACGTACCAATTGTTTTTCAATTGAAGCATACCCCAACCTTGCTTTACTGTAGGGGTACACTTCTTTTTCTACCCATTATTTATTTTTAGCACTCAGTTTCGGTTTCATAAATAAAAAACTGTCAGTCAAAGTGATGAATACAAGCAACGTTAAACAACATGTTACCAAACAAAGTGTACCTAAAAATTCTTCTCAGCACGATGGTTGCAAAACGCATCCCACGCTCCTTGGGATATCAAGTGTGCATAAATAGGAGGTGGGTGTGACTTGATTTTTCCTTCAGCATCATTCATATGACATTTCATTAAAATGGTGTGAAAGCCTCTATGAATCCTTCCTGCTAGTCTTAATACATATTCTTTATGAGGGACATCTACTATAAATGCACTCTACAAGAGATGATATAGAGTTAGTCAATATTTTAGTATTTTATTTTATTTTATTTTAATAAATTAAATAAATGATATCGGTATGTTACCGTAATCTCTTCCCACATTAATGTTTTTAGCCCACTGACAACATGGTTCCATGAATCTATATCAATCGGCACGCGTTGCAGAGTGACGATTCCAATGTAGCTACTAAACATGGCTTTGTTGGGGTTTATATGCTGGCCTCGCTTATTCCATCCCACCTCATATTTGATGCCTTTTGCTTTTGACTTAAGGATTTTGGCTAAAATTGGCAAACTAAAGCGCACTTGTTTTTTTTGTGCCACCGGGGTTTCATTGCCTACCATTTCCCCGGTTTCTGCATCATCATTATGTTCTTCTGAAGCACTAGCATCGACACTGGGACCAACATCAATAGGTTGAGAAACTTGTTGTACCTCAGCAGTGGGACCAGAAGAAACATGTTGAGAGACCTGTTGTACCTCACTAGTGGGACCGGCTACAATAGGTTGAGAAACCTGTTGTGTCTCAGGATTGGGTGAATCAGCAGGTGCAGAAGTCATTATCTGCAGAAGTGGTTTAACATTTAATTTAGATCACATAAAAGAATCAGTGAACCGATAATAACATAATGTAACACAATCTATATTACAATAAAAAATAACCTGATTATTGAACTCTATTTTTTTAAAGGATGAAGGGATTTGACCCCTCTATCAACTATCCATATCCCTTCATTGTGGTCTCCTATAACATACAAAACATCATCTACATTGGGACCACTGTGAAATGATTGCGAAGTCCCAATGAAAGGGTAATTATTCATTGAATTTTCATCTGACCCTTCAGTTGTTTTGGTCGATAAAAAAACAATTGAATAGTTTTGGTTTGTGGGATCTGGAATATAAAATACTTGCACTGCATGTGATTCCATTATAAACGGTTCGTCTTTCTCTCCTTCCTTACTGAAATCAACTTTCATGAATCCCAATTCATCTATTTTAACAACACTCATGTTATCAACCCACTTTCATTGAAAAATCGGAACTTGGAATTCTATATAATCCAACTCCCAAATTAGTTTGATGATGCCAAAGTATGAAATATTCGCATAAATTGGATTTTTGTCCTTAGCATCAGAAAAATACACCGCTTCAGCCACAAGTGTAACCCCACTATTCTGCATGGTACTGTCTTAATCATGTTCATTAGTATAAAATGTATAACCATTAACTACATAATAATTTTAAGATAATACATACACACTTGGTCCTCCAGCTAGCCATTGAAGTCGGTCTGAAATTGAATCTGGATTTTCATCTGACTTCTTAAAAATATGGTCCTGAAACCATCCTATAAATTGTCGATTATGTGTATATGATATCCATTTTTCAGCCCTAGATGGATTCAAATGCCTATGAATTTCTTTGTGGGTTTTAACATTTGGGTCAACGTCGAAATTGTTATGAAAAACATAAAGGTGGGCCTTCTCCCGATATGTAATATTCATTGTGACAACCTATCTTCTTGAAATTCCTTCACCCTCAAGACGCCCAGTGTGATGAGATTTCGGTAGTCCAATTCTTTCCCCATCAGAAAGGTATTCGGCAGAGAATTCAATAAATTCCTCAACAATATATCAATCCATAATACAACCATCTGGCCGACTTTGATTTTTGACATACCCTTTCAAAATCTTCATATACCGTTCAATGGGGTACATCCATCTGTAATGTACAGGACCACATAGCTGAATTTCTCTCACCAATTGGACCATCAAATGAACCATAATATCAAAAAATTAAGATTGTAATAACATTTATAATTCATATAATATGACGAAAATTTATCTTTCTATAGTTGGAAATTTCGTCGGGTCTATAACTTTGCTACATATATCTTTGAATAAGAAACACAGTTTCGTTAATGTTTGGTATAAATTCTTGGAAAAAATGCAACATAAAGTAATAAGAATGAGATCTTGCATCAAAACATGGTAGTCACATGATTTCAGACCTTTTAACTTCAAATCTCTCATTGACACGAGGTTCCTGATATTTGACGAATACCCCTCTGGAACCTTTACGTCATTCAAGAAGTTTCAAAACTGATATCTCTCCTGCTTGGAAAAAGTGTAAGCAGTAGGAGGAAAAAATGTTCATTTTTAACCCTTCACTAGTGCCAACTCTTCTTGTATTCTCATCTCAACCATGTCCAACCTAGCCTTAATTCCATATTTTGTTTTTCTAGTTGTATTTAGCAACGTGCTGATAACACTATCAAATACATTTTTTTTCTACATGCATAACATCAAGAAAATGTGATCTCTTTTTCCAACCGATTTTAGTAAGGTTTTTTGAAGCCGGTTTACCAAAATTAGTGTCCACATTTTTAAATTTCTCAAAAAATTGAACACCTGTTAGTGGAGACGGTGCTGTACATTCTTCTGAACTTCCATCAAATAATGTCGTCCAAGATCGGTACTTATGTCATCGGGGTAGAAATCTGTGATGTCCTAGAAACACAATTTTTGATGAATGTTTCAACCTAATTGATTGTGTACCTTGTTCGCAAATGGGACACCCTTGATTTACTTTAATGCTATATTCTAACAAATTTCCATAAGCAGGGAAATCATTTATCGTCCTGTACAACATGGCTCTGAAAATGAAATCTTACTTTTAGTAAGCATCATACAAAGTAACACATGAACCCTACAATAATTTCAAATCTTCGATCAATGGAGATAAATAAACATCAATATCATTACCCGATTGTTTTGGTCCTGATATAAGCATATATAACATGATGTATTTTCATTTCATGCATAACCACGGTGGTAAGTTATAATTTACCAACATAAGTAGCCATGTACTATGACTGTTGATTTGAAAACCAAAAGGATTCAATCCATCTGTAGATAAGGAAAGAAGAAGGTTTCTCGACTCGTTTCCAAATTTAGGATACTCATGATCAATTCTCTTCCACTGAGGAGAGTTTGCTGGGTGACATAGTATCCCATCTTTAATTCTTGTATTTATATGCCATGTCAATTGTCCTGCAGACTCCTCACTTCCATATAGGTGCCTAAACCTTGGAATGATTGTAAAGTACCATAAATCTTTAGTAGGAATGGATTCATATTTCTTTTATCGAGAAGCACCACACTTTGGGAATTATTTAAGTGATTTGTATTCCATGAGAAACAGTATACAGTCATTCGGGCAGGCATGTATTCTTTCAGAGATCATACCCATCGAGCGTAGCATTCGTTTGGAATCGTATGTTCGGCTCGGGAGCTCATTATCTTCTAGGATCATGTCATTTAGGGGAACAAGTAGTTCTATAAAACTGACATCACTCCACCTGTTGTCTGATTTCAAATTATACAGCTTCAGTATGGCTAACAGTGTTGTATATTTAGTGCAACCAACATACAATGGAGTCTTTGCACAACTTTTTAACTTCTCAAACAATTTTGGGCAATCACGAAGTTCATCTTCGACGGTCTTTGTCATTTCGTCAATACAATCTTCATCATAATTCACATCTGTAATCACATCCTCTATACGGTCATCTTTATTGTTCATACTTGTAATCATATCAGACGATCCATAAAACGTAGTGTTATCAAAGCCACTACCTACATTTATTATTTCTCTATGTTTATTCCAACATGTATAACTCTGATCTATTCCGTGACATATCAAGTGTTCTTCCAACTCCTCTGGACTAATTTGTTTTGAATAACAATAGCGTAAACACAAACAAATGATTTGAGAAGGGTCATATGCATGATCTTTTGTAAACATGATAAACTCTTTCACACCTTCTTCACACTCTTTTGTAAACTGATTGGCATTTATCCATTATTTATTTATATTCATCCTATTTGAAATCCAAAGGATGAGTATATAGGTTAGGGGAGAAGGAATATGAGTATAATTTAGATAAAAAACTAGATAATTCAAAAATAGTGGGGGCGTGCTCATTAATAGTCTTGGTTGAGGGTGAGTATAGCCTGGTTAGGTTTTCTAAGGATATTTGAGTAGGTATTAGAGTCCTAGGCCTAAAGAAGATGGATAATATAGTTTTATATATCACATATGATGGGGAACACCCTCTTAAGGATATATAAGAGTCATGGTGTGTGTGATGAGTAGGATATTCCATATAGGGATTGGTGAAGTGTGACATAGAGGATCTCCTCCTTATAATTAGATTAAGAGATCTCCAATGGGAGATATGATATAAGTGAGGGTCATGGTAATAGTCTGGATGACTTATCATAGGGTATCCAAGGCCCACCTAGGCATTTTATACATAATACCATCAACCTACTCTTTTATGATCACTTATAATATGTGATAAGAATCATTAATCTTATATAAGGTCCATACATACACTAATGATCTTGTGTAGGTTGAATGATAAAATATTAGTAGGACACAAATAATGGGGAACCTAATATAAATCATAATATACTAGGTTTATCTATATGAATGAAAATAAATAAACAACACACATTATGAAAGAAATAAAATAAGATTGTTGTATGGTAAATAAAAAAAATAACACTATATTTAGTGAGAATCAATACATTAAACCATGGGTTCCAAAAAAAAATCTTATCTCCTAGTAAAACCATTCCACATACATCACAGATATTATCTGAAACCCAAACATACCCAAACCATGGGAACTATGCATCTCATATGGGATGATAAGAAATCGATACACATGAACCATGGATCCTATTTAGGAATCTAAAAACCCATACCTTGAGGACCATGGATCATATCTAGACATCTAAAATCCAGACACCTCATTCACCATGGATCCTTTCTTATCTCCTAACATACCGCAACATTAGGAACCATGGATCTAGTTTGTGAACCAAACATACCAATACCATTGTCACTATGAATCAAGTCTATACCCCTAATATACCAATACAGTGGTCACCATTGGTATAATCCATGACCATTTTGTACATATAAGGAGAACATGGATCATGATTATCCCCTAGAATATGAACCCACATAAATAGAGAAACGTCACCTTATAAGCATGTTGTATTATAATGGCCTGATGAAAAACCATCACACATATAAGACATACACAAACCTTTTCCTAGATGACCACTAGAATTTTTTAATCTTCCTTATATTGTTTTTAAACCCATACACTATAAAGGTGGGGGTGAATCAATGGTTACGAAAAAACTAGGTGAGAGTAGAAAACTACTTAAAGGTGGGGGGTGAATTAATGGTTACGAAAAACTCATAATCTAAATGCATTTTTGAATACTGATTAGTGAAAAAAAGATATTGATAGTGATGGTAAAATGATGATAGTAATTCAATGAAATAACTCACATGGATTAAGGGATAATTACATGGTTCATAAACTCTTGTTATAAATTTTCTTATCCTTAGTGTTCATGATGTCCTGAATCTTGTTCTTGGTTTATTATCAATATAAATAATGAACAGAGTAACGATATAACCATATAGTCCCATGTACGTGATACAATGATCTAAATCTATAATTTCATCAATTTCCCCTTCGTCGACCACAAGTGCCTCTGGAATTTGGATTATGTGTGCACCCCTATTGTTCTCCTCAAATGTTAACTAAACCATCATTGGAAAAATCCATGGATTGAATGGTTGGGTAGCTGAAGGATTCTTTATTGAAACCAAATCATTGATTCAGGTCATGTAACACTATATTTATAGAGATTAAATGTTCTTTTATGTGAATTATTTCCATAGGTAATGAATCCTAATTCCAAATGACTTAGAAACTAATTCCCAAAGATCCTTCACCACCTTTATGGACTAACATAACATATCATGAAATGCGATTCTTGTCTGCTCATATTTACCACTAACTATAGAATACCATTAATGGTGTGACCCTTATAGTTGTGGGATGTTCTGAAACATCCCTTTAAACAATGATACACCAATTAATAATGAAAAATATACTATAGTATGAAATTAAACTATTATAGCATGAGCCTTTTCATTACATACTAATACCATTGGACCCCCAAACTAGTGCAACATTTATTTTCATGATCTAGGTATCCCAATGAAATTATCTCTTCATATTCCCTTAGAGACATCCATTATAGTTAAATGTTCCATATTACAATATGTCTCTCCTACATATCAAACCCTTCATAGTTACACCAGCCCTACTATGGTGCGATATCTTACACTAGAGTGAACATCATCATTTGGAACACTCCCATAAAAGTGTAATCACATCCTCCTTGTTCTGGGACACTTGTTATCCACAAAAAACATAAATTTTTCATATTTTCTCACCTTTAATGATCCGCTAACTCATATATGATAATTTTTTCAATAAATATATTGGTAAAATACATCTAAAACCCATGACTAAATTTCCTTTTGAAGCTAGTAATAATATGTTTCCAATTTTTACTCCATCTAATAACCATACCAAATTGTAGAATGGTTGGTGGGAATACTCCTACTCTTAGTGTAAAAAAAATTCTACTATGATCATGAATTTACTAAGATCAAATTGCATATCACCCTTTTCAATTCACTTATTGAGGGGCTTCTTCGAACCATAAAACTCATTAATTACCCCAAACCATCAAGGGCACTTAAATATCCCAATGGACCCTAAACCGACCTATATAAGTCATTCACTTAAGTCCTATCTCTTTTGGATCATAGGATATACCTCTAAATGGATCCTCTATCTCTTGAACCATATAATTTTACTCATCCATTAATTAAACCCATGAGGAAGAACTATCTTTTATCATTAACAAACCAAATACCGAGATATGATATTTTAGGTTGTAGTAATAAAAAATATATATAAAATATAAATACAACCCTTAATCCAAGGTTATCAATGGTTAAAAAAATACCAATTGCAACACCTTATAATGACATGATCCATTAAAAACATTATACCACATAGTATGTCATCCTCTATAAGATTCCATAAATATTTCCTCACATTTGTTCTATCCAAGGAATCTAATTACACTGCTCATTCAGGATTCGATAAAGGTAATAGTCATATGGTTTACACCCCAAATCCTGATGAATTGTCACACACACAAGAATCACACACAAGGATCATGCCAAATCATAATTAATCTCAATATTGAAAATAAATGCAAACATAATTAATTCATGAAAATTAAATTTTACTCACCTTAAAGAGGAGGACCCTGTGGAGGAGGAGGAGGAGGCATCGACAACGGACGCAATAGAGGTAGCAAAGGCAGCGCAGAGGCAGCGCAGAGACAGCACGAAGGCAGCGCGGAGGCAGCGCGAAGGCAGCACAGAGGAAGCGGAGGTAGAAGATGTAGCTTAGAGGTAGCGAAGGTAGCATAGTAGACAGAGGAGGAGGAGGAGGAGGAGGAGGAGGAGGAGTTGAAGGAGGTGATGGTGGTGGAGGAGGATGAGGTCGTGGTGGAGGAGGAGGAGGAGGAGGATCCATAGTGGAGGAGGAGGAGGAGGAGGAGCTGCGACAGAGGAGGAGGAACAGAGGTAGGCGCCGGAGGAGGAGGAGGAGGCGGAGGCCACAATAGAGGAGGAGGAGAAGGAGGCGGTGGTCGTGGCAGAGAGGAGGCAGCGGTGGAGAAGAGGCAGTGGTGCATGGAAGGGCTTCCGTGAAAGCTTGATAGGGTGTGGGAAGGAGGAGGAGGACCCGATGAATTTTATAAATCTCGCGTGGACCTTTATCAGCTCTAGTAAAAATAACTGATAAAGGTGGTCTTTATCAGTGTTAAAATGAAAAGTGCTGATAAAGACACCCTTTATCAGTGATTTTTTAGCCCTAATAAAGGTTGGACTTTATCAGCGCTTTTT
This sequence comes from Viscum album, assembly GCA_963277665.1. NCBI lineage: Eukaryota > Viridiplantae > Streptophyta > Magnoliopsida > Santalales > Viscaceae > Viscum > Viscum album. Next base: position 1,743,046,457 of record OY728161.1, read on the forward strand.
AGTGCTGATAAAGGGTGACTTTATCTGCACTTTTCATTTTAACGCTGATAAAGACACTCTTTATCAGTGCTTTTGTAGCGCTGCTAAAGACATACTTTATCAGCGCTAATAAAAGCGTTGATAAATGTATAAATTTAATAATTTTTTTATATTATTATATATTTATTTAAAATGATATTTATGATAAATATATATATATTTATTAATAATTATAACTCTAAATAAATATATCTTTATTTATATTTATAAAATTATTTAGAAGGTATATTTATATATATATCATTTGAAATATAATAAAATATATTTTTTTATTTAAATATAATTTAATTTTAATTATAAGTGTACATTTTTTAGAACATATATATTATATGGGTAACATAATTAATTATAAATCAATAACACATCAACATGATATGTAATTTAAATCTATAAATGAACATTATTCATGCACACACACACACACACACACATATATATATATATATATGCATGTATGATATATTCATTGACCCCAATTCATTGGAAAACACATATATATTCAATAATTTTAATTATACATATATATTAATAAGTATTATATATTTATAAATAAAACAAATACATTAAATATAAAAAAATATATTAAATATATATATTAAATATAATGAATTAATAAATATAATAAATACAATGAATTAATAAATCTAATAAATCTAATAAATATATTTATTATTAATCTTATAATTAATTAATTATATATATATATAGTTATAACATGTGTTTTTTATTTAATATATATAATAAATATTATCAGTGCTAAGAAAAGCACTGATAAATGTAGCCTTTATCAGTGCTAAGAAAAGCACTAATAAAAGGATATTTAAAGCGCTGATAAATGTACCCTTTATCAGCATTAAAAAAAGCACTGATAAAGTGGACACCTTTATCAGCGCTTGTTTTAGCGCTGATAAAGGGTACATTTATCAGTGCTTTTTAAGGATGATAAAGGGTACACCCTTTATCAGCTCTTTTACGTTAGTGCTGATAAAGGACGGCTCCTACCTTGCCTAGTTTTTTGGTAGTATCAGTTCATTAAAATAAGTATTGATAAGGCTAAGGAAATCAGAGTCCCCAATTGGTGAAAAAAAATATATTTCAAACTTGATGACTTCATGCCTCTTGAATTGGGAGAATCCCATAGAATCTATCTTATCCTAGAATAATCCATCGATGAAGAACATGAGCATGATTATATCAACATCGTTAGTCCATTAGATCTTTTTACAATACCTAGTGATGGGGAATTCCATGTGGCCCCTTCAGACACTATTGACAAGTTCCATTGAAGGAATTGTATGAGCCATGTTAGTAGGTAGGATTCCCAAGTCAGTACTTTATAAATGAATATTCATTCTACTAAAAATAGAAAATAATCCTTACTTATGGATCAACAAGCATAACCCTCACATGCCACACCATCAACTGCGCCTCTGAAAGAGACCAGATTGGTTGATCTTTTGGCATAGACACAACATACCATCACTAATATATGGATGATCATGTCCATATATCAACCTTATAGTTCTACTAATAATCCATCCAATCAACTATGGAACATGATTGGTACCATCTAAGCCCTAGTGTCTCAGCCAACTATGCCTACTAAACTCCCTATTAAAGAGAAACCCTTATTGAATAGTAATATACCATTTTCCCAGAATTATGATGTTTTAAAGCACCTAACATGTATACCAGTGTGACTCTCAATCCTTGATGTTATTTTATTTTTAAGGGAGTTGTGTGAGGCTCTCATTGAGGACTTGGAGAGACCTGTACAATTTTATATTGAGGTAGTTATTTCTAAGGCCAACTATAAAGATGAATCTCATTAATAAGAGTGTCAATCCATCATCTCTTTCTTCGAGGAAGATGAGGTCACCACTATTTAGGGGCACATTTTCTCCCTTAATGTAACACCCTAGTTCAATGTCATGTAAAACCATCATTTATTTGTGGAAACAAGCTCTAATATTAGTCTTATCCCAACCTAGATTCTCCACAAGCATGGGTTCATAAATGCAGATCCCCCCCTCTAACCTGAAAATTTAGGCGTATGAAGAAAGAAAGAAGGAGCAATGTGGAAAGATTTATCTAGAAACCCAATTAGGTGACTTGATAGAAAACCTAAATTTTATGGTTTTATCATAAGAAACAAACTACAATTCCTTGTTAGAGAGACCTTGGCTCTATCTATATTGTAACGAACTGAAATGTTATAAATAAAATTCCCCTTTTTATTTATATAGATGCATTATTATGTATTATGGTTTTAGAAAACACACAAACTTATTTGGTATTATTATATACTATTTAAATATCCATTAATAATCATTTCTATTGATTATATATCCATTGAACAATGATCATATGATTAGTATAAATATAGGGTTTTGACAAACCCAATTGACATAGACAAAGGAAGTGATGACCTCAACCAATAAAATTGTACCCTATGAAGCCCATTTACCAGAGCTTCTAAGGGAGATATCATCATCGGGATTTTCCCCTGACCAAGACCAAGATGATATTCAACAACATAATCATGAGTGAAATAGTTTATGGTAGAAGTTCAAGCTCATTGAGATCACGACCCAAACCATGTTAACTGAACTACTCCATGAAAGTCTCACCATCACACACCTTACTCTTAGCACGTTTTTTGGTGTATTAAAGGGATATGTATCAAGACACTAGTAACATGATTATTCACATTATTGTTTTTATAGAATAATTAATACATTATTATCTTATTATTGTTAATTTATAAATGATTTTTATTTTGATTCAATAAAACACAATCTGTATTTTTGGGTAATATTTAAATTCAATTAAATAATTTATTTTTAATAATTAATGGATTTTTTGAGATAATTAATATTTTAATAATATATTATCATTAAATATTTTTTATTTAATATAAATAATTATATAATTTTTATGAATTCAAATGAAATTTTTATAAGGGTTTAAAAATTATTATTGTCAAAAACCCAGCATTTCTCAATAAATATCGATTCTTATTTTAAAAGTGGGAATGAACATATTTAGAATTTTTTTAGATAAAATGATTATTATTTTTGGAATCATAATTTAAAAATTATCCAAAGGTGAATTTTTCATAATCTTCTAAGACAGTTGAATTTTTGAGTAAAAATTAAACACGGTATAAATATACAGTGTGTATTATAACATCATAATGACCCAAAAGTGATGTAATAAATACTATAAAATTATAAACAACCAAATAAATGTTTTAAATTTAAAATAATGTGTTTTTATGTTATTTTTTTTAATTTTATAAGTCATTTATGAGTCCTCCAAAACCATTAATATATTTTAATGTTTTAAAATCATTTTTAAGAGTATGACTCACTCCCACATAAGCAAGGGTATTATTTTATTAATTTCAGGCCTTTACATTATAAAATTATTTAAACCACTTTTATTTGATATAAACCATGGGAAAAACCATGGTAAGGTTGTGGTTTTGGTTATTTTATTATTTAAAGTCCAAAACCTAAGTTGGATAAATATTAAACAAATCCACACTCATTTCCTATATAAACCCAACCAAGCAACCATTTATCTTCACTTAAAATTATTGGAGGACATCCTTAATCTGATCACCCCTATATAGAGTCCTCCCAAGGTTCCCCCAATCTCTCAAGAAGCCCCTCCTAAGCATTTGGAGTCACACACTCAAGTAAGTGATCCTCGCCTTCTCTTCTTTATTCAAGTTTATTTGTTATCTTATTCCTTATATTTCCAATTCATAATGTTTGGATATATATTTACATTCCTCTGTTACTTAAAATTTTAGGTTAAAATTAATATATAATTCTTTCTTTCTCATTAACCCAATTTATGAATTTTTAAGTGACATCGTTATGATATTGAAATTTCATCACAATTTCCCATAACAAAACAATTATCTACTAAATACCATACCAATTTCCCATCAAGGATATTAACCTTTTTACACTTATAATTTTTTTAATTAGGACTTACATGTTTTTATTACACACTCCTTGATCATGAAATTAAATATGATGATGAATGAATCCATGTTTTATGATTTATTTTGAACACTTAAGCATGACAATGAAATGAAAGTGACGGGTGTGCCTGGAATTATATAGTGCTCCAGTGAATTGGGTAATGTTTAGTATCCTAATAATTAATGTTGGGACAAGGAGTGAACCAGATTCATTTATGTGAATTTTTACATTATGATTTCTTGGTAGTTATCCTTGATCTATGTTTATGATGGTGTTTTTTTATATTATTACCTCATTTACCATGGTGCCTTTATGATTATCATGCTATATCATGTATCATCATTAATTTTTATACTTACTACTCTTTTTAATCCCCATTGATATTAATATTGTATAACATGTATTATTATCTTAATATTAATCCATGTTTATTCACTTACTAGGCTTTATATCTCACCCATTTCTCATGTATGTCCCCAGGTTATCCCATGTAGTTTCAAGTGCGATCATGTTAAGGAAGTTTTCAATAAAGATGATGTTTTTCTTGGATTCTTATATGATGTACCTAATTATCAAAGACACTATACTTCTTGATATTTTGGGTTGTATTAAGTGTAATATTATGTAATAAATCATGTATTATTATGTAATAAAGAACAGTGTTTTCATAGTTGGTATCAAGGAAAATATTTAGTTATTTTTGGGATTGGGATTATAAAACTCTAGGGAAAGTCTTTAGGATATGAATAATTATAAGAAATATCCCTAAATTTTGGTAAGTATGGTGTAATTCTTTTATCAATAAAATGCATCCTTATCAAGATACTACAGTGGATGTGGTTCTGACATAGATGTACCTAGGGGTAACAACTCCAACAAGGTGCATCAGGCCTGAATTAACGTATCCTAGTACATGAAAATGAGCCTTACTACACACCTAGTTTGAAACTCCCATGGGATATTAATGGGTTAATTCATTATCCCATTATAGACCATTATTAATGGAATAAAAAATACCCATAATAATATATGTTTGGAGATAGATCAGGGATAACATAGATTGAAGCACATAAATTCATAAGTTAAGAAATAAATTTAATTTATAAGCTATACATTTAATGGAATTGGATTACCCTTTATGTGTTTAATAGTTTAAAATAATCATCCCTAATTTTCCTTTTATTATAGCCAATGGCTGGAAATAAGAGGAATTAGGTAAACAATTAATGTGATAGGAAATGTGATGATTTCCCCAACGTGATGCCCATCCCAATGAGAGTAGGAATCAATTTTTTTGATGATGTTCTCTCAACTGACTTAGGTTTTGAATAGGAACCTGGACTAGGAGGAGCACCCAAATCCCATTAAGAAATAAAAAGATGCCATTGAGACCTTTATATAATAAAGGCCTCTGAATTTTAATGGACCATCTGATCCCTTAATCATAGAATAATGGATAAAATAAATTGAAAATATCTTATCCATACTTCAATTTTCTAAACAATTTAATGTTCTACTTGCTGATTATTATTTGGAGGGATAATCTGACCATTAGTGGACATTGATAAAAAAAATCCTAAAGAAGATATCAAAGCGATGGGGTGGAATGAATTTCATAAAAAAAAATTCAATAAATATTTTCCTCACACTATGTAACTTAAAATGAAAAGGGATTCCCTTACCCTTAAGAAAAAGGATAATGAATCTATTAGGGTGTACAAGGAAAACTTCAAAATACTTTCTCGATACAGCTCTGGATTTGTCATTACCCCCAAATGCAAGGTTAACCACTTCTTTGGTGGGATAAAACTTAGTCTGTGAAATGTCTTAGAAATCCATGGCTTTGATAGATATGAGGAAATTGTTATATGTGCCCTCAATGTCTAAATAGAGATTGGTGAATATCAAGGGTATCATAGGGATAAGAAGAAAAAAGTGTAGTTTAATTTTGGCATTCTGATGGAGAAATATTATGGTGCCCAAAAACTTCAACATCCCACTTGTTGAAGGTACAGAAAGAAGAACCCTAGAAATTGACTAAGGGGAGCAAGGAAATTATTTAGGTGTGGGAAAAGACACCTAGATAATGAATTTCAATAGGAGAAACCCGCTAATGTGATGGAAGAAAGGAATGATCCAGTCAAACCACAATGTGTTTTTCATTTCTTAAACTACAAGGAACTAGGGAACTTTTCAAATCAATACACTAACACAAGGGTTTTCATAGACAAAAAACAACCTTCAAGAAACAAGGGAAAGATTTTTTCATCACAACCATTGAGGTGGATCCAGAAAATAAAGTGGTGACATGTATTCTAGTTATTCATTCAAGAATATCAAACATAGTTCTTGATTTTGGTTCTATGCATTTCTTTATATCTTGAATGTTTTATAGAACTATTCAAACACCACCAAAAATCACAGAAGTATATTTGTTGGTGAAAACAAAAGATGGGTAAATTATTTCATCCCACTTATATAACTCATCCTCTATCAAAATTTATGGTTTTAAATATCTATCAGATCTTATCATACTCCCTTTGGTGGAATTTGATACAATTCTAGGTATGGATCGACTTTACCTATATAGATCCAAATGAAATTTCTGTGATAAGGAAATCACTTTTCGTATTGTAAATATTACCATGATGTTTTAAAAGTTAGAAAAGGAGGATGAATCTTCTTTAGCACAAAAATCTCAAGCATGGATATTATTTCCCTATAATCAAGTGTATCTATCTCAAATGATTGATTCTAAGGAAAATATAATCCTTGAAGACTTGTTCATTGTGAGGGAATACACTGATGTGTTTTTTAAGGAATTTATTAGTCTTCCTCATAGTTGAGAGGTTGAATTTTCAATCAAACTTATACCTAAGGTGTTACCATTTTCCAAGATTCCATATATAATGGCTATTTTGGAACTTGAGGATCTATAGAAAAACTATAAGAGAATAAAGATAAAGGGTTAATACACCTAGGTGCTTCACCATGGGGTGCACCAGTCCTCTTCTTGAAGAAGAAGGATGGGTCAATGTGATTTTGAATTGATTAAAATGAGATCAAAAAGATCATGATAAAGAACAAGAATACTCTACCACATATTGATGACTTTTCTAATCAGCTCTATAGAGCACAATAATTATCCAAGGTGGATATATGGTTAGGATAATACCAAGTTAGAGTGAAGAAGAAGGATATCACCAATACTGCTTTTCTTATAAGGTATAGGCACTATGAGTTCATAGTAATGCCTTTAGGACTCACCAATGCTCCAAAAATATTCTTAGACATGCAGAATAAAGTCTTTAGAGATTACCTAAACAAATTTTTGGTAGTCTTTAAAGATGATATTCTAATATACTTCAAAAGAAAGGAGGAGCATGAGGAGCATATGAGAACTATTCTAAAAACCTTATGAAAGGAGAAACTTTATTCCAAGAACAAGAAATGTTATTTTTGGATGAATTAAGTTTAATTATTAGGGTATATCATCACAATAAATGGTATATATGTGGATCCTTCAAAGACAAAAGAAATTGAAGGATGGGCGAGGCCAACATCTATGACAAATATACTTAGTTTCCTTGGATTAGTTAGTTATTATATTCGATTTGTGAGAAATTTATTGAGATTTACAAACCCTCTAACCAAGATAACATATAAGGGAGTCAATATTTCTTAAAATGATGAGTGTGAAGTGATTTTAAAGGAGATGAAAAAAGGCTTATCACTGCCCCAGGGCTCACACTACTAACAAGTGGATAACTTTTCATAGTATTTAGAAATTTTTTAAAGAAGGGATTGGGAAATGTGTTATTGAAAAATGATAAGGTTATGTCCTATAATTCAAGGTATTGGAAATTTCATGAATAGAACTACCCAACACATGATCTGGAGTTTATTGTAGTGATATTTGCGTTGAAAATTTGTTAGAATTATCTCATTGGGGAGAAGTGTGAAATATATATGGATCACAAAAGCCTCAAGTATATATTCACATATGAAGATATGAATATATTCCAATGAAGACAATTAGAGATGATAAAGAACTATGATTTCTCAATACACTACCATCCAGGTAAAGTGAATATAGTGGCAGATTCTCTAAGAAGAAAAGATTGAACAATTCTATCATTGATGAGAATTTAGAGGGATACGATCTTATTAGATTTTGAAAGGATGGACATGGTAATTATAAAGGAGAGAAAATAATAAATCCTTTCACAAATGATTGATCAACTGTCCCTTATGGAGAAGATAACAAATGCTAAAAGAGGTTACGTAGGAATTCATAAGAAATTAGAAACTATAAGAAAAGTGGAATCCTCAGAATTCAATGTTAATGAAGAATTATTTATGTGATTTTGGTCAATACTATGTGTTAAATCAAATTCTGAGTTAAAGAAGGACTTATTGGATGATGTACATAGCCCAACCTTCTCTATCCACCCAGGAAGCACAAAGATGTGACAAGATCTCTGAGAACCCTTTTTGCGGGACAATATGAAGAAGGAGACTGTGGAGTATACATCAAGATGTATTATATGTTTTTAAGTAAAGAAAGAAAGTAAAATAATATAAAGGGATGATGAAAACATTAACCATTCCTAGAAATGAGAAAAATTCCATGGAATTTGTCATTGTTCTTATGAATACATCTAGAGGGAGTAATTCTATCTAGGTTGTAGTGGATCATCTTATAAAGACTGCACACTTCATTGAAATTCTAGAGGATTTCTCAATGAATAAACTTGAAAGAATATACATAAGAGAAGTGGTGATACTATATGGTATACCAATATTTATTGTATTTGATTAATATCTAAGATTCACCATCCCAAGTTCTAGAAAAGTCTTCAACATGCTCTAAGAACTGAGCTGAAATTCAGTATGACCTATCATCCTCAAACCGATGGCCACTATAAGATGGCCATTTTGACCTTGTAAGACATGTTGGGAGAATTTTATATGGAATTGAAAGGAGGATGAGATTAACATCTTCCTCTAGTCAAGTTCTCATACAATAATAGTTTCCACTCTAGCATCCAAATCACTCCCTATGAATCCCATTATGGTAAGAGGTGCAGAACACCTACATGCTAGGATGAAGTTTGGGAATGAAAAATTCTATGTCTTGAAATGGTCTAGGAAATGGTAGAAAAGGATAAGAATATTCAACAACATAGAAAGGATGATCAGAGCTGATAGAATATCTATGCTGAAAAGCATCAACAATACCTCAAGTTTGATGTTGGAGACATGGTATTCCTCCACATATCTCCATGTAAGAAAATAATGAGATTGAGATAAATGGAAATATTATTCCAATATACATCTTCCACTTTGACATCCTTGATCACATATGAGTGGTAGCCTTCCAACTTGCACTCCCACCATACTTATCTTAAGTACATGATGTATTCTATGTATCCCTCTTGAGAAAGTACATACCAGACCCATCACATGTACTCAATCCATAGGTGGTACCATTATATAATTACCATTACTATTAGGATATGTTAGTTCAAATCTTAGATCATAGAGGCAAATTTCTATAGAATAAGACAATGTACCTGGTTAAAGTGTTGTGGTGAAACCAAAAATTTTAAGAGGAAACGTGATAACTGGAGGAGGTGATAAAACAAAGTTACCCTTATCTATTTTAGTGTGGGAAAAGAAAATTTCAAGGGTGAAATATCTTGGGTGGGGGGGGGGGGAATTGAAATTACCTGAACTGTTCTAAATAAAATTCTGCTGTTTTATTTATATAAATTTATTAATATGTATTATGGTTATAGAAAAAACATGCACTTATTTGGTATTGTTATATACTATTTAAGTGATCGTTAAGTATCATTATCATTGATAATATATCTATTGAACAATGATCACATGATTAATATAAATATAGGGTTTTAACAAATCTAGTTGACACCGACAAAGGAAGTGACGACCTCAACCAGTACGATCCTAACCCATGAATCCCATTTATCATATCTTTTAAAGAAGATAGATTCCCTAAGATTTACCCTTGACCAAGACCAAGATAAGATAAAAAAACTTAAGTTGAGAGAAACCATTTATGGGAGAAGTTCAATTTTATTGAGATCACAACCCACACCATGTTCGCCGAAACACCCCATGAAAGTCTCACTCTCACGCACCTTACCCTTAGTGTATTTGATGGTGTGTTAAAGGGATATGTATCAAAACCCTAGAAATATTAGTTTGTAAATTATTTTTTATATAATAATAAATATATTTTATCCTATTATAATTTATTTATAATTTATTTTTTATTTTGATTCAATAAAACATAATGTGTATTTTTGGGTAATATTCAAATTCAATTAAATAATTAATTTTAATGAATTAATGGATTTTTTGAAATAAATAATATTTTAAAAAAATATTATTATTCATTTTTTATGAAATATAAATTATTATATAATTTATATGAAGTAAAATGAAATTTTTATAAGGGTTTGAAAACATTTATTGACAAAAAACCCAAATTTCTCAATATATGTCGATTCTTATTTTAAAATTGGAAATTAAAATATGTAGAATTTTTTTAGATAAAATGAACATTACTTTTGGAATTATAATCTTGAAACTATCAAATGATGATTTTTTCATAATTTTTTGAGACAATTGAATTTTTAGGTAAAAATTAAATATGTTATAAATATATGATGTACATTATGACATCATAATGACACAAAAGTGATGTAATAAATACTATAAAATGTGTCCAAAACCTAATATATATTTCCCCTTTAAAATAATGCGATTTTATGTTTATTTGTTTAATTTTATAAAGCATTTATGAATCCTCTAAAACCATTAATATATTTTATGGTTTTAAAATCATTTCTTTAAGAGTATGAATAACTTCCACATAATTAAGTGTATTATTTTATTAATTTATTTCCTTTACCTTATACAATAATTAATAACACTCCCATTTGGTAGAAAAAATTGGTAAAAAACCATGGAAATATTTTTGTTTTTTTATTTAATTATATAGTCTATAACATAAGTTTGCGAAATATTAATGAAATCCACACTCATATCCTATATAAACCCACATAATATCCCATTTCTCCACACTAAAAATCATTATATAATGTCTTTACTCTACCCTCCCCTTTATAGATTCCTCCCAAGGTTCTCCTAATCTCTTAAGAATCCCCTCCCAAGCATTTGGATTCACACACTCAAGTAAGGGATATTTACATTCTCTTCTTTATTCAAGTTTATTTATTATCTCTACCTTATATTTACAATTCCTAATGTTGGGACATGTATTTTCATATCCCTATTACTTTATATTTTATATTAAAATTATTCTATTCTCCTTTCACTCTCATAAACCTATTTTATGAATTTTTAAGTGACATCATTATCCTGCAGAAATTTAACCGCGATTTTCTATGCCAAAACAATTGTGTAGTGAATACCATACTCATTTCCTATCAAGGGTATTAAAATTTATAAACGTATAATTATTTTAATTTGGAATTAAATTTATGTATTCCATACTTTTTTATCATTAAATAAAATATGAATATTAATGAATCCATTTTGTATGATTTACATGGCACAATTCATTATGAGAATTAAATGAAAGTTATAGGTGCACCTGAAATTATATAGCACTCCAATGAAGTGGGTAACATTTAGTCTCATGAGACTTTATGTTGGGATAGGTAGTGAACCTAATTCCTTCATGAGAATCTTTCCATCATGATGTCTCTGCAGTTATCCTTCAACTATGTTTTTTATGCAGTGTTTTAAGTTCTTACAACATTTACAATATTTCTTTTATGATTATCATGCTATACCATGTGTTATTTTTTTTAAAGGTAGTGTTCTGGTCAAAGACCAAAACACAAAATTTATTATTAAAAGAAAGGGGTTACATGAGTCTAAAGGAAGGAATTTTGTTTACATCCTGCATATAAAGAGGAAGAAGCTCTGGGGGAATATCATCTCTCCAAGTAGTGTCCTTATCAACGCCCATGTTGGCAAGGGCATTGGAAACTCTGTTCGCTTCCTGGTAAGTGTGCTTAGTAATGAAGCTGAGGGAGGAGAGTGAGTATAGACAGTCAATCCCGCGGGAAGTGATATTCCAAGCTAGGTGGATGATACCCTTTTAGATTGCCTAGATGATAGTGGAGGAGTCTCTTTCAATCCATATGTTGTTATAGTTTTGCTGCTTGGAAAACGAGGTCACATGAATGACACAGAGAATCTCAGATTCTAGGGAGGTAGAGATACCACATGATCCATAGAAGCAACCGAGAACTTGATCCAGATGATTTTTGAAGATGGATCCACATCCCGCTGGGCCTGGGTTGCCTTTAGAGTCACCATCTACATTGATTTTGATCCATCCTATAGAGGGGGGAGGGATTCCAATAAACTTATAGCATGAGTTTAGGGCAAGGATATTTACCTACAATCCCAAGACATCACAGGATCACCAAATCTCTGACCGAGTTGTTACACCGATCCTTCTGTATCAAGGCCACCTCTTGTGTAGCGATAAGAATTCTCATTTTCCCTACATTAAGATTGAGAGAAATGTTGCGGAAGGTATATTCATTACTACTATACCATATCACAAGAAAAATCTCTTTAATTGCTACTACAAAGTGGTTCTTGATTTTTTGAGAGTCAGATTTCTCCAAACATTTTTGAACCTGAGAGATTCGAGAACTATAAAACAACCAATTTCAGTCAAAGATGTCAAATATATAATGCCAAAGATCAGTATCCATATCACAAGAAAGTAAAATATGGTTAATATCTTCATGATGTTTGTTACACATACGAAATTTAGAAAGGTTGATTCAAAATGTTTGTAAACAAGAGTCAGTTGTAATTATACCATGAGCAATACGCCAAACAATAGTAAATCTTGAAGTTTTAATCCAGGCTTTATTGAAGTTTTTAAGACAGATAAAGTTGTTCATATCATTGATGTAAAAATGTTTGTAGAAACTCTTCGAGTCAAGCATTCCATTATGTAAAGGTTCCCAGATCAATAAATCATCATTAATAAGGAAATGGTAATTTTCAAAAATACACTTAATCTCTTTAGGAAAAGGAGTATTTTTCATTTTCATGATGTTTTTAATGGTGTCACTTGTATGCATAGGGAGTTGTGAGGAAGAAATCAAGGAAATCAAGGGCGTGCTAGTCCAGTTATCAAGAGAAAAATTCAAATTCGAGTCTCTGTTGTTCATCCATATTGCATTATACATAATGGAGTTGAAGAGACATTTAATGGATGGACATATGGAGGATGTGAAATAAATATGTGTGTTTCTTCAGAGTTTTTCAAGGAAACGAGCCCGGTGGAAGTCAGTGGAAGGCGATTTTTCACAAATGAGATTCCACGTGAGCTTCGCTTGAAGGGACTGGTTAAAGTTAGTGAGTTTTTTTTATTCCAATACCATCTTTTTCAAAAGGTTTACAACAAATGGACCAAGGTATGATAACTAATTTTCTTTTCCAGAGTGCTTCCCATCCAGAAAAAAATTTTAATGGCAAAGTTGATGTGTTTTAAAAGACTAGATGGACATTTATAGATCATCTTCAAGTAGACCAATTTAGAAACAATTGTGGATTTAACAAGACAAATTCTCCCTGCCATTGAGAGATTTTTTACTTTCCAGGAGTAGTGGTGTCGAAGATTTTGATCAACAATGGTAGAGAAATGAACCGCTTTGGGTATACCCCAAAAAATGGGAACACCAAGATAATTGATGGGGAGAGATCCCTCCTTAATACCAAGCATATTCATAATGCTATTTTCTCAACCAGGGGGATAGTTTTTTCCAAAAAAATAAATGATTTCATCCAGTTGATATGTTGTCCAGAAACTTCTTCATAGTGAGAGATGATGGTCTTAAGGTTGCTTAGGTTTCTTTTTCCCCCCTTTAAAAAAGGATTATGTCATCAGCATATAGAAAATGGGAGGGGGAATTCACGTTCTTAGAAGCGTGGATGGGCTTAATATTACCATTTTCAATAGCTTGGGAGATGTTTCTACTAAGGTAGTCTTCAACAATAGAGAAAAGGATATCCGAGAGGGGGTCTCCTTGCCTGACACCTTTAGAACAATTAAAGTAACCTCTAGGCATACAATTTATAAGAATAGAGATACAAGCCGAATTAAAGAGTGTTCTAATTCTATTGATAAAGGTCTCATTGAATCCAAAATTTCTAAGCACTTTAAAAATAAAGTTCCAATCAATGGTATCGAAGGCCTTAGTTATATCAATTTTAATGGCTACATTCCCACCTCTGGTTTTTCTATTCAATAGGTTAGTGGATTCAGAGGATAAAAAAATATAATCTTGTAAATATATACCTTTAATGAAACCAAATTGATTCCATGAAATAATTATATTGCTGATATTAGAAATACGGTTGGCAATCAATTTGGTGATAATTTTAAACAATGAATTTATAAGGGAAATGGGTCTGAAATGATCGATTTTATCAGCATTTTCTATTTTAGGAATAAGGACAAAGAATTGAGAGTTCTGTCCATGAGGAAGAATTCCTCTAGAGAAGAAAGTTTTAACCATTCAACAGACATCATCCTGAATGATATCCCAATGTTGCTGGTAGAACCCATTATTAAAGCCATCTGGACCTGGGGCACTGTCCGTGTTAAGACTAAAGGCAAGTGTCCTTAATCTCTTCATCCAGTGGGACATTATTAAGTAAAAGATTATCCTCATATGTAACCATAATAGGAATAACTTCAGGTCAAAGTTCTTTATAAATATTAGGGCCATTGAGGATATTGTGAAAGTGAGTGACCACATGGTTGGAAATGATTTCATATTTATACTTCATAATATTTTTATTCCCCATCAAAATGCCTTTTTTATAACATGTATTATTCTCTTCATGTTATTCCATGTTTAACCCCTTAATGGGCCTTATATTTCACCCCTTTCTTATGTATGTTCGTAGGTTATCCCATGTAGTTTTAATTGTAAGAATGTTAAGGAAGTCTTCAATAAAGATAATGTTTTTTCCTATTTTAAATTGTTATATAATTTACCTAATTCCCAAAGAAACTATAATTATCAATATTCTAGGTTGTATTACGTGTAATATATGTAATAAATCATGTATTAATATTTAATAAAGAACAATGTTGTTATATATATGTAGAGGTCCCCTCTTTATACCATCAACACCTTAAATACTCCCTTAATGGTCAAGTAGGGGTACTCCATGGAAATGATACTCACTTAAACTGATATGAATCCCAATACCTGAATGAAGGGTACTATAAAAGAGAGGAGAATCAACGCAATATTGATGGGGTCAAGTGTACCAATTCCCCCAATTATTTTAAAGACACCCTATGGATCCTTGGGTGGATTTGAAATATAGTTTCATCCAATAAATCTGAAAGTTAGAGCCAAGAAATCTAGATATTAGGATCTATTTCAGAGTCTCCAATAAGAATTAATGACCATATATTACCTCATATTACTATATAAAACAATTATTGTTTAATCTAGAAAGGATAACTCCTATTGGGTATTGATAGGTCCATCTCTTGGTTACGAATCTATGACAACACCATACCTTCTAAAGAGCAGGGATAACACATTGGAGGTCAACCCATTATCATTGTTTTGATATCAAAACTGAATATGTTCCTAAAAAAACATGGTATTGGATATTCATCTTTTTTCACCATGGTCTCTATAGATAAATATTCCCTCATTTAGGATCCCACTCCTACTAAAACATACAACAATACCACTCCATGATCCCTAGATCAAGGGGAATCACATCCTTACTATGATCCTCATGTTTCTAATAAAGAAGGGGATTTGGATGATGCACCTCTTACCTTTGAAGAGGGTGTATTTTACACTATTGATGAATTAATCCAAGTTAATCACACCAATAAGGAATATTTAATTCCAAAATTGATTAGATAAGTCATGTCTTTTGAAGAGAAACAATGATACATGGATTTATTAAAGTAGCACTATGATATGATTTAATAGAGTTACAAAAATATATAGGGCTCAACCCCTGGGTTTCTATTCACTAAATTTTCTTCCTAATAGTTTATCATTGGTTTAAAAAATTCCCTAGGAAGATGAACCCTTCCCATGGTTCTATGGTTGAGGCTGAAGTTGAAAAGATCTCCAAATCCAACATCATTAAGGAAGTGCATTACCCCAAGTGGTTGGCCAATATCATCCTAGTCAGAAAGAATAACATATGGATTAGAGTATGCATTGACTTCTAGGACCTCAATATCCATGATTTCCCACTCCCAATGAAAATGAAGCTAATTGATGCAACTCCTGATTTCCAACACTTATCCTTCTTGGATGGGTACTCTGAGTATAATAAAATTTGGATGACCCCAGAAGATGAAGAATCCACTCCTTTTAGGTCCCTTAGAGAACCTTTTTTTATCAAGTTACACTATTTATTTTAAAAAATTCTTGGGCTACTTATCAATATTCCATACACCACATATTTAAGACACTTCTTGGGATGTTGGTGGAGTGCAATATGGATTATTTGTTTAGAAAATCACAATAATGTCAGGACGATCACCAAGATATTGAGAAAGTCTTTGAATTATCCTCTCCCATCACCTGAAGATAAATCCAATGATGTGTGCATTCAAGGTCACCTATATGAATTCCCCCGAATTCATCATCAGATAAAGATTCCTTGAAATTGATTCATAGAATACTAATAAAATCAACAAAATTCTTTCTCCACACAACCTTTGAAAGTTGTGAGTGTATCAAAAGATTCATCATAAATCTAAGTGACAAGTGCAATCCCTTTTCAAGTCTCATTAATAATGGAACCACTAATTAGGGGGATGAAAAATTCTAGTCCACATTTGAGGTAATTAATAAGCATCTAAAACATTCTATAGTATTGATTCCACCCATCCTAGGAAATCTAATTTTCCTTTAAATGACAGGCCTAGAATGATCCCTTGGCGACCTCCTAACTCAAAAGTATAATGAGGGTAAGGATAATAGCCTATACTATCTCCACCACATGCTACTCAATATCAAGAACAAATATTCTCCCATTGATAATAGATTCATCATCTTGATATTTATGGTTTATATTTTTTGACACTACCTATAGCCTAAGGAGATACGAATGGTATCTCGCATTGATTTGTTAAAGTATATTATCAACCACCCCATGGTGACTAAGTAATTGGAACATGTTAGAGTTGGTTCCCTAGAAACCAAATTCTTTTTAATTTATGATAAACATGTATTCATTGGATTAATATTAATAAACTCCTTATCACATCATGATTTTTTTTCTATGTGACATAGTATGTGATAAAGTCCTTAGAATAGCTATTTCACTAAAAGGTTGTAGAGGATCCCTGATATGATGAGAACCCAGAAGTACCATGATTTTATTCTTGAATATATGTTCTATATCCTAATTATATCATTTGAATGGAAACAAATTATACAGGCTATCGGGTGTGGGGACACATTAAACTTTGAGGAACCTTCTCATGGGGTGTGCCCTTAGTAATATCTAAGAGGATATAATGAGAACAAGACTCACTAGTAGGAAGTCCACATTCATAAGTGTCATCAGATGTTTCTGTCTATAGATGTGTGTATTGGTACTTAGAATTTAAGATTATTATTAATGGGTAATATGACTCCCACACTCAGATGTATTAATGAAAATAGTGATGACAAATGTTCACGGTGAGGTAGGATATGTTGGGTGCGTCACAAGTAATACACCATTAATTAATAATGAGAGAAAGGACTTTTCACATATATAGAAGTAGATATCTCATGCCCTTTTATGGAAATGATATAGTATAACTAAATCCATTCCCATGGGTTTCTATAGGAAAGTTTAATTCTGGTAAGTCAAGGAATGAGAAATCGAGCACATGGGTTGATAGCACTTGCATGCTACCTGATTGATTGGAGATATTAAGAAAAAGGGATTACATTACATGGAAAGTGTTTGTATGAGGTGACATTTCGTTGTTACATCAACTTCTTTCTCTAGGGTGTCTTCACCCATTGCTAGATGGTAATCTTGAACTTTAGAAAAGCCCTCCAAATTCCAACAAGAAAGAGGCCTAGAGGGTCACACACTAAGTGTAGCCAATATCTTAGTTAAATAATTTATTATTTAAAAAGTTAAATAAATATTATTCCAAATTGTGGTTTAATAATTATTCCAGTATACCTGATCACATTTATTTCATCACTATTTATTCAAGATAATATATTTCAGACAAAATATTTATTTATCAGTGAATAATGGAGTTGTATTTATTTAATAAATAAATATTCATTATTCAAGGCCTAATAAATATTGAGGAGGATTGACAGACCATGTTTTAGGTATGATGAGAAATAATATTAAATATTATTTTATTAAATAATATTTTAATATAACGTGCAAGTTAATCACATTTTATGGAAATAATAGCATTACTATTATTATTTGACATGGGGGTTCACATGGAATAATAAAATAAGTAATAGCACTTGTGATAATTATTTATTATAACCTAGTGAATTAAATTATCTATTATGTTATTAATCTCTAATTAGCCAAGGGGAATTCCCACTGACAAACCAATGTTTGTGTGCACAACATCCTTAGAGAAAAGATATTGAGCCTAGAGAACTCTTCCCTCTCCAAGAACACTATCAAGAATGAGGGAGATCCTCTTCCACCAGATCTAGGAGAATGCTTTGGAAGCGATTCTCAAGGAGATAAAATGAGGACATATCATGTGAAAGGATCTTCCATGCTAGAACTCAAAGACTCCTTTAACGACATATCACCATAAAATATTTGAATTTTTCCAACATAAAATTAATGAAAGATAATATATATGTCAGTAAAAATGAGTAATTCCAAAAAAATATTAGGTTTTATTGGTATTAATTTTGACTACCAACACTTGTTTTTACCAACATATATATCTGTCGATATTGATGGTTCAATACCAACAAATCTTTTACCAATAATTATATTTTTTTTCTTAATCATACTAATAAAAACATTTTTTACATGAATCTTTTATCAATAATAACTATTACCAAAAAATCTGTTGTCATCAACAAAAATTGAAACAACAACCCATTAAATAAAAAAAATATTTTATAGGTATCAAAAAATCATTTTACCAAAAAATATATCTATTCATATTTATTGTTCAATATCAAAAAAAATTATGAACAATTAAATATGTCACTCTATCATAAAAATACAGATAATTATTTTACCAATAAATAAATTTATTTTCATTATGTATTTTTACCAAAAAATATTTTACAATTAAAAATACACATCACAATAAATTATTCAGTATCAATTAATTATTTTTCAATAATTGAATATATATTTACAAATTATCTAAAAATGACATATCAATTATCAATTAAAAATATATGTTTATATATTGAATTAAAAAATTGATAATTTAACAATGTTTATTGGCATGATATATATATTGAATATAAAATAAATATAAAAAAACTTTAAAACAATTATTATTATTTAGATGTGTGGTCCAATTTTTTTATACTAACCCTAGAAAACCTCCCTGCCACCGCCCCATAACCCTCCCCACCTCCCCACCTCCCCCGCCTCCCCCGCCTCCCACGCCTCCCCACTTCCCCACCTCCCCTACCTCCTTCACCTCCGCCACCACCCCATAAACCTCCCCGCCTCACCGCCTCCCCTGCCTCCCCGCCTCCATACCTCCCCTACCTCCTCCGCCTCCCCCACCTCCCCAATCCCTGATCCTGTCTTCCCCTCCTACCTACCCAGATTTTCATTACCTCCCCCCCACCTACCCAAATTTTTTCTGTATCCCCTCTACCTAATATGAATTCCTGAATCTACAGAATCCTATGATTCCCCAATCCCCCTACCTGCTTCCCTGACCTCGGGTCACAATCGTCCCCCTCATGTTCCCTCTCCCCACATGCCATTATCCCTACCAATTCCTCTCCCATATCCACCTCTGTTGCCCCTACTCAATGATTGTCGTCCCTATGTCCAAGTGTGTTCTATTTCAAGTGTTCATTTTGAGCCAATAAATCCAGGTATTCATTCATATATGTTATTTAATTTTTTTCCCTGGATTTTTCTTTTCCCACAATATAATGGGAGAAATTTAGTTTCTTTGTCAAATATAGCCATCAACTGCTCTAATTTGAGAGAACTCTTTTGATTTTTGTATTTCCAAAAATTGTAATACTGATGGTATGGGAAGGATTTTCCCAATGTCAATGAACATACATATTTATTTAGTCTAGTTCTCTCATGGTTTTTTACTTTCTCTAGTGGCTGCTAACTTCTAGAGTTTTCATATTCTCTTATTGATGCTTAGATTAGAAATCACTGATGCGTCTATTGTTTCCATTGAATCAAGATATACATTTTTAGAGTTTTTGATCTTAGTGGGTCTAGAATCAATGAAGGTGGTATTGGAATGATCTACAACATGTTCTCTACCCTAAAATAACATCAATTTCTCTTCAATTTTCCACTGCTCAATTTCTACTTTTTTAACTCATGATTTTTCTATTGTCCATATTTTATTCCAATTCCAAACCCCAGTCTGTAATAATTTGACATTTAACAAGTAAATGAAATTCCCTCTAGAAAACGACATGTTATTTATCTGAAGCTGATATCAAATATGGAAGGTTGTAGAAGATAAGTATGCTAGGTTGTTTTGGTTTAGATGTGAGTTTTCTATAATCATGTGATTGGTTCTTCGTTCAACCCCTCTTCAAGTACCAAACATGTGAATCTCTATTAGAGGATCTATATTTAAAAATTCTAGAAATTATATCTAAATTTGAATTTCCTTGTTAATTTGAATCTAGTTTTTCTATACATTTCCCTTCTTGACAAAGAAATGGCTCATTAAACAATCTATATAGTATTATTGACCTTGATTTTGATTTATAATGATGATCATAACTTTTTTCTTAGTGAGATTGTTTTTCTAGTTTCCAAATTTTAAAACTATTTCCACATCAGATTGAAATAGGTAGGTATTGTGTGTTATTTCCTTTATAGAGCTGGTTCCATTAATACCAGTGAATCTTAGACTTATGATTTATGGAACTCCAAATTAGCAAGAATAATTATAACAGAACAATCATTAACTTTGAAAACCAATGAAAATCCCAACTTTGTTGAAACATTTTATAGTTAATGCTTGCTAGGGCTATAATACTTGGAATCTGGTTGATATGGGTGTCAACTATGAGAATTTGGGCCTTTTGGAAGTATTTTCGAAATTTACTCATTGCACTCATCACTTATTATACTCGTTTTGAAAAATATGTTGTGTTTGTTACATTCTTAGAAAAACACTTGCATGCAGGATCTATTTGATACCACTTAATTGAAATTTCTTATTGCAATTATCATTTATGATAAAAAATTTCAAAAAATATGTACCGTGTGTTCTGTTATTACTTTTACGAAACAACATAAATAAAAAAAATTTATTGTGTGCCATGCTTCTGTAAAACTACTATGCCTAAATATCAAAATAATACCACTCAAGTGGAAGGAAACATTTTTTCAATAAGCAATCTATAAATTTATATGTGTAAAAACTTATGATAAGTGATAAGCATTGGATGGAGTCATTATAAATTCTAAATCTTATCTCTTATGATATAAAGTTTTGAAAAAATAAAAGTTTTTCCAAATAGACTCCTAAATTCTAGAGGAATACCACTTAAATAAGGGGATGTAAAATAATTTTCAATAAGCTAAAAATACTTAAACAAAACCACTTATCATAAGTGATAAGCACCATAAAAAGTTTTCATCAACCGTTGTCAGATAAGGTATTAGCCCTTTTTTGAACACTAGTCATATAATGCTTAATTTAATCCTCAATTTGGAAATAAATTAAATAATAAATGATTGAACAAAATCCAAAACATGTTTTAGACTACAAATTCAATTGATCATGATATAAAGTAAATTCTAGTTATGCATTATCAATCCAACCTAAATCACATGATTTTTATTATGGATTTAGAAGTCCTCAATTAATGAATTTAATTATAAAATGATTATTACATCAATTACATCATCAATTTATTTTCATCACAACTCCAATATAGAGTGTTTTTCCACTTATCATCTTTAGAAAGTTAAATATAGAAGTTAGGATGATCATACCAAGATAAGAATTTCTATGATGATTCACCCTTTTTATGAAACAAAATATTGTAAAATCTACAAGAAAACAACTTAAGATGCAAAAAAATTATTTATTCAATAAGAAATATGGAAACACCTGTATCGATGCACTTATCAAAAGTGATCAATTTTTTAAGAATTTTTCATTTAGCATCATCAAACAATTCCTTATTCATAAATAGATCCTTATTTATGGATTATATGAACTCGAGTGATGATGATATAGTTGGATTATTGTATCCCTTATCATTCATTAAGTACAAGATTCTTGGCTAGGACATATACACTAAACTTATTTCCCTTACTGATCACTTTTATTTTTTTATACTAGTAATTATTTTTTGTTCCAAAACACAATACTGTATCTTCCTTCTGTGCTTCAAACTTTGATAAGCATCATGGTAACATGAAAACCCTTACATGTTAACTAGTAATGGAACTTCATCAGCATGTTACAAATACACATTGAAGCATATTACATCCCACACTCAAACAAAAAATAAAAAATACAGTAAAAAAACATAGAATTTAGGAATTCCATTGCTTCCCCATCAAATCAACCGCCAGTTTCCTAATTTCCCCCCCTAATCTCTACAGGCAGCCTTGCACATGCTACGTGATTTGGGAACTCAACCCCTATGTTGATGATTCCATGTGACTTCCTGGGATAAAACTTCACCAGCATGATGCCCACATACCCTAAGTCTTTGAAACCAATGAGAATATTCTCCCCAAGGTTTCCTTCCAACACCTTTAAGAATTTAATGAGATCCTTTTTCACCCTCTCATGCTTCCCCTTTCTCTTGTCAATAACTTCCTCCCCAAACTTTATATATTTTTTTTCAAAAATATCTACCCAGAACCTAGCATGTACTCCCTGTTAATGATTGGAGAGAAACAATAGAGTGATGTCATGCTAGACCTCATTGATTTACTAAACATATACATATTGATTTGTAGACCATCTCTACATTATGGATGTGGATCGGGATCCTCTTGTCAATGTGTTTCATCTAAGATAGGATATTTTTTTCCTAATTCCTATTCTCTGTACTTGTAATCAATCCAATTTAGAGTGATGGTCATTGGAAGCCTTATACTGAATGTGCTAAGCTAGAAATCCCATAAAATGACCTTATCCACCATTTTTGGAAAATAGGGATCAGATTGATATCTCGAACAAAGAATTTGGATGGATGCACCAACAACATCGAAAGGGAAAGATCACTTTGAATTAAATTCTAAATTCACAAAAAAATGAGAGGGATAAATGTCTTGACATGGTAAAAATTGATTATTTTATTAAATAATATTTCAATGTTCTTGGTGATGATAATAATGCATGAATGATGTCATTTTTTATTTGTGTTTTTTCTTGCAGATTCCTCTACCTCTTATGGATTAAAAAATAAAGATGTTGGAGATGTTGACATGAACATGTAGTATTCCGTTGATGCCTTGATAATGTTTATAATGAATATATGGAAGGTGTTACTTCATTTGTAGTTGTTCATGGAGTGTGTGGAGTAGTTGATACCACATTTTTGAGGTAATATATTGATGCCTCATTACAATTTTAGTGTTCCCACTAACATCTTAATTCCCCTCACCTATTTATAATGCCTTGGGTTGAAATATAAAATCTATTTTAGTGTTCTCATTAATAATATATTGAGGCCTCATTCATTTATTCCAACTATGCCTCATCCATGTGTGTAATATAAGTATAATCGAGGTGTGTTTCTTAGTGTGTGTGAAATCTATAATCTATGTACTATTTGTAAAATATGGAATTTTCATTACAGGAATTGCATGAACATAAAAGGCTATACCCACATGATCTAGCTTGTGGCGCAACATTACCAGCTTCAGAATGGGAGGTATGAGGCCATAGAGAAGAGCCTGGATGCCCTTCCCACAACAATATACTTGCTGAACATATACCAGTACAATTTATTATATGGATGAATCAATATTGACATACATTTTTCAACTAGCAGGTAAAGGGAAAATCCACCCAAGAAAAAAAGGTACATTCATCACTCTTTCTCTTATTTATTTGATTACCCTACTATACAGAACCATTGGAAAGTTGAAATGTGCACTAGTAAAATCCGATGAGAGTAATTAGAAAGTATACTGCAATTATTGGGTAGAGGGAATATTTTTAGACCTTTGAATATTTTTATTTGGTATAAATAAAATATGAATTGATGTCTATGCAATATATCCCCTCACTTATTTTTCATCTGGGTTTATTAGTGTTTTACTTTTCAAATATATCCTGGTTTCTACCTAGATTGCAGCAATGGCCTATGTGTGAAATATAGAATCTGGAAACTATTTTAGAGTTCTCATTTCATTCTCTCTAGAATATGGTATCTATTTTAGAGTTATCATCATCATTGCTGATAAGGAATGTGAATAAGATAGTGATGTGTAGTATAGTGGGGCTTCATATTCAAGTTCCATTTGATTGGATCATCTAGGTTCGTGTAATAATTAGTGTTGTGACCCCTCATTGTAAGTCTGCTTATATTTTCCTTGATTCTCGTGTTATTTTTTTTGGAATTCTAGTGGCATGGTGTACAAGTATTTATCATTTTATTTGAGGGTGTGTATCCCATGTATCTTGTAGAATCTGACTGGTAAGCTGCTTCCTCCTCAACCCATGAAATTTTAGTTTTTTTAATGTCCATAATTTTTTATGGAGGTGGATTTGGATCATGGTTTTATATTCTGATGTGTTTTTCTACTATTAATTTATTCCCAGTTTTTATGTAGTCACATTTTTTTGCACATTCCTTCAAAATTCATTAAATAGTTTCTTTTAATCTTTGATCAATTTGGTTGATGGAATTAGCATGGAAATTAGAAGAAGATAAATTAGTAGGATAGAATAAAACTAAGTAAAACAGTCTTGATAATAATGGGATTTAGGAGAACAAAGTGGCAGTAGAGGAAGAAGGTCCCCTTCTGGGGGGGTATAAAAGAGGCTGTTTATTATAAATAGAATAGAGGGGAATCAAATATAGTTCCCTATAATCTAGGTGGAAACTTCCAGTATCTTCCCATTAAACATCTTCAACAATTTTATTAACGGGGACCTATGTATGTTCTCATATGTTTGCATGGGATGGCCAGTTGTAAACCAAATCATATGTAGATTTGGTGTCATGTTCTTGGAGATGATTCCTGGAAGGTGGTATATTGATATTTTCAGGCCCACCGACCAACCAAATCTGATATCATGGGTACTTTACAAGTTATTATTTCAAACCTAATGCCAAGTATATATCTTTTCTAAATAAAAGTTTGTCTTTTAATGTTTATTTCTTTATTGTGCAGGTACTAACTTTGTTGAAATTCAATAGGAAGTTCAACACAAATGCAGGAAGTTCAACACAAATGTTTATTTCTTATTATGTAATTACTAACATTATCCCTATGTTGTAAGAATATTTCTATCACTTGTCTATTTACCTCCCTCAATTCCATATGATGTCTTTGCTCATCTGTTTTCTCATTTGTTTGTGCATAGACTGAAGCTGACATGGTAGGAAGTTCAACACAAATGTTTATTTCTTATTGTGCAGGAAATTCCTTTATCTCTATGGTGTAAGCTTATTTCTATCACTTTTCTGTGTACCTCCCTCAATAATGTATGATGTCTTTGCTCATCTGTTTTCTCATTTGTTTTTGATAGATCGGAGATGACATGGATGGGGATGGAGTTGGATTTCGAGCTGATATAGATTGGCACTGGATGAGCTGACATAGACTGGTGATGATGGGATGGAGCTTCTGGGGTTATTGATCCTGTTTGGGGGGGGGGGGATCCAGGGTGGTGGGGATAGAATTGTGGAACAAAATTGGGGGGGGGGGGGTTGTCCATAATTATGGAAGTGTGGAACAATCCTAGTGGGGAATCAAAATGTTCTATTTGTAATGAATTTTATTATTAATACAATTAATTTGTGTCTAATTTTGAATGTGATAAAAACGTGTTTGGTTTAATAATTAAAACATATATATTATATAGGATTAATTAATTAATATAATATGAAATTTTAGTGGCAATAAAAATTTATAATTTTAGTGGTAATAAAAATTTATATTTTTTATTTAAATTTAATTTATAAAAAAATATTATATATTGGTAATATTAATACTAATAGATAAATTTGTCATCAGAACCTGTTTCTAAACACTTTAATCAACATATATATTATCTGTTGGTATTATTATAATTGCAACAGAACTATTTTAACTGTCGCAAAAACATTTAGCGACAGAGTTTTTACCAACAATTTAATGACAGTGACATATATGTTGGTAAAACGTTTTACCAACAGAAAATGAAATTTTACCAAAAAATATATTCCTATTGGAAAAAGTGTAATATTTTGTAGTGTATGGAGATACACAGAGTATGTGGGGATCACCATTAGAGGAATCCTATCATTGGATTCTACATCGCAACGAAGCTGCACCTCAAACCTGTGGTCGAACGCATCTACTAAGAAAGAATCATATTGGTGGTAATTATTTAATTTAATTAAATTAATTATAAACAAAATATATCAATCCTCACTTCTCGGTTCCATGTTCTCTCATTTTTATTTTATCTTTGATTCAATTTCATGGATACTGGTGTTTATCATCATATTAATCCCAGATTAATCATCAATCATGGGAATTTGAAAAATTGGATACATGCCCATATTGTGCTTCTACTATGCCCAAAGTCTTTAAGTGGTATCAGAGTGGCCATATTTTAGTTTATATAATTCTTTTATGACTTACACTTTAATAATTTAGTTTTTCAGTTCATGTTTAATCGTTATTGTAATATGAATTTCGAGATCCATTCCACCTCTTTCGTTTCTCCTAGAACTAAAAGAAACAAATAATTTTTAGATTAAAATTAAATCAAGGATCTAATTAAGAGGCACTGATGACTATTTCTATGTAACATGATAGTACATTCTATGTATTCATAGTTACACATCGTGTCATCTTCCATACATGCCATGTAATCCAGATCACACACCATGTAGTTGTGTTCAGTGCATCGAGATTAATTTGAAAATTAATCAAGATATGTGCATAAATGACACACAATGTAGTTAGTTCTCACACCATGAGTTGACCAGGATAGACTGGCACACGATCAGCTAGACTATATGCCATGTGGTCAACTAGATAGGACGTTTTTTCCCTTCGGGTCTGGGTCAAGTCATGTACACCATGCATGGATTTCCCGGCTGGTGACCATGTAACCCGGAGTTGACATAGCTTGTGGCCCACTGGACATTTCTTGTACTCCAAATATTTCCAAAGTACAACTCACATGCCATTTCCTTAGTTGTATACTTCAGATGGACGGTGAGGAGGGTTCACACCATGTAGTCAGATCTATACACCATGTACTTTTTCCAGATTATGCAGATTTAAAAATTTTGTTATTATATTATGTAACCCTTGAGACATGTACCTTTGTGTGGAAGTAAATATGGAAAACTACATGTGATAGGTGTTGGATATATATATATATATATAAATTCTTAATTAACATCTATGTAATGTTCAAAGATCTGCACATCATGTATGAGTTATATTACAATAATAATTTGATGTGCATGCTACATGTCATAGAGAATAAAGTGTATACAAGTATAATACATGCTAGGTTGTTTTGGATGGGTATTCACTGGGTTTCCCCCATGGTCCAAGTTATGTACAAGGTTATGGATGAGAATCTCAAGGAAATTCAAAAAAGGATTAAGATAAAAAGGATTTATTAATTAAATATAATGATTAATTGATTTGAGAATAATTTATCTTAATAAGAATGATTAAATAATTGAATTATATTTTTATTAAATGCATAATTTGTTACTTGTATGTGGATGATAATGAGATAGAAAAAACCTTTGTATGTGATTGGTTCCCTTTTAATTTATTTATTAAATTGAAATTATTGGCCTACGTGCCTTATCCTCATAAATATGTAGGTCCTGCATGCTCATTTTTTCTTTTATGTAAACCCCCTTTTATCCCTTACCTGCATGTGAGTTAAAAGAATATATAATGGACGAAGCTCCGAAGATAGTGTAGGTGGTTCAAGTTAGGCACCAAGGTGAAACCAATCTAAGGAGATACAAAAGTGGAATTGTGGAAATCTATAAACATGAACCTCAAATGGTTCAAGTCATTTCTCCCCTAGGTTAGGGTTAATTTATCAACCACTAGATAAACTCACCAATAGTAAAGATCATGATCATACCCTTTATTTATTTTTATCAGTTGTATGGTTATTCATTATGGATGTTTGATGGGATCACATAATTAATGAACTAACAATAATATAATATTGAACTAAAATAAAATGGCTTAGGCGTAAATATTATCTATACATGGTTAATCACTTAAGTATATCCCACTTAATATTAACAATCATGTGGAAAAAATAATAAGTGGCATTTTACGTATAAATGATAAAATCCCTCAATTAAATATTAAGTCGGTATATCCTTCCATTACTTTGGTTAGAATCAAACCATTGTTTAATGTTCATAACCAACCCTAGTTGGGGTGGTTTCAACTAACAAGGAATTATAATTTAAGGTTTTGGGTTGAGTTAACTTAGTTTACATCAAAGGTTGACTACCCTAGTAGGACTTGGTGCAACTGAGAGGAAATGGTTGAGGAAATCCAAAATTAAGGATTTTAGGATTGGGGAGTCCACTCAATAGATCAAGGAGATATGAATTAATACAGTTGACATTTGTAATGCTTACCTAAAACCTTTCAAGTTTCTTAAACAACCCTATTTGGGGTAATGTAAAGGGAAATATGGATCCTTTCCACTAGGATTTCCAAGAAACATGATATTCTGAAGCTAATAGTGAGGGTTATTGGGTTTTGAAAAAATAATAGGAGTCTAATAGATATTAATTTTTCTATATTTATCAAGATAAAGTACTAAAACTCTATTAATATTATTTGTGGAAAAAAATAAAAAAAGACACCAAACATGTCATTGGGATCTATACTCTATAAGGAAAATCTTTTCACTGGCACTAATTTCCAGTAGTGGAAAAGGAACCTTCGGGTTATCCTTTTCCATGAAAGGAAACTTTATGTACTAGAAGATCCTTTACTAGTTGTTCCTGGAAATGAGGTGAGTGGGGATGGACTCTCTGTGTATGAGGAACATCTGAATGATGCTATGAATGTTTAGTGCCTCATTCTATCATCCATGAAAATTGAGATCTTTAATAAACATGATGAAATGGGTGTTTTTATCATGATGACTCACCTTCAGGATCTTTATCAAGAGAAGGTGAGATAAGAGAGGTATGGGATCTCCAATTCTTTGTTCACTACTAAGCTTGGAGAGTCTACACCAGATGGACCACATGTAGTCAAGATTATTGGATACATTGAGTGTCTGTACATGTTAGGGATTAAATTACCATATTATTTGCATACATATCTTATACTATCATCACTGGACAATACCTTGTCTAGTTTTATTATGAATTATAATATGAGAAATAATGAGAAGAGTCTATCAGAGCTTCTCACCCTGATTCACCAAGTGTATTAGGAAAAGGGGCATGAAAAACCCATAGTCTTTATGGTGAATATGAAGAGTAAGGACAAGGAAAAATGTGCCTAACATTTATAAAAAACATAAATTTTTTGAGCATCGTCTAACCAAGAAGAAGAAGTTCCAAAGGCAGGGCAAGGACAAAGGAGGTAGTATTCTTTTCATCTAGAAAGTTAGGACACTAGAAGAGAAACTACACCCAGAGGTAAAGATAATCCAATGGTTTGTTAGTTATCAAGTGAAATATTTCCATTTTTACACATTGGGTATTAGATACAGCTTGTGGGTCTCACATCTATATTCAAATGTAGTAACTAAGTAGATTCTGAAAAATTTCCAGAGAAGACATGGATCTATGAGCTACCAATAGTGCAAGGCTGGTTGCTTTTACCATTGGTGACTACGACCTTACATTTCTGAAGAAAATTATTTTGGTTTCACATGGCTATTATTATGTACCTAGTGTTACTGAGCACATAATTTTTATATCGAGTTTAGATAAAGATAGATTTATTTTGAAGTTTTTAAATAAATGTTGTTACTTTTATAAGTAAAACATATGATATAGCATTCCGCATTTAAATAACAGTCTGTATGTGTTAAATTACAAGAAACAAGTGTTTTTAATTGATAACAAACCAAGTTGACATGACTCATACAACACCTAGTTGTGGCATCACCACCTTGGTCATGTAAATGAGAAGCGCCTGACAAAGCTTTTTCAAGATGATTATTTTGACTCTTCTGAGCTAAAACCACTTGATAAATGTCCTTCTTGTTTATAAGGGAAAATGTAAAAACCACTATTTTGTTGATATGGTGAAAGAGACACACTGATGTT
Source organism: Viscum album (assembly GCA_963277665.1). Lineage (NCBI taxonomy): Eukaryota > Viridiplantae > Streptophyta > Magnoliopsida > Santalales > Viscaceae > Viscum > Viscum album. Next base: position 1,743,077,232 of record OY728161.1, read on the forward strand.
TGTGGACTATTTCCAGTAGAATCTAGAGGTGTATATTCTTTCTTTATTACTTTTACAGATGAATTAAGTATATATGCCTATGTCTACTTAATGAGGTATAAGTTTAAGTCCTTTGAGAAATTCAAGGATTTAAAGAAGGAAGTAGATAATAAGCTTGGAAAGAAGATAAATAATCTTCGATCAGATCGTGGTGGAGAATATATTAACCAAGAGTTCATTGACCTTTTACAGGAGTCTGGGATTCTATCTCAACTCACTCTACCTTATACACTATAGTGGAATGATGTTTTTGAAAGGGGGAACCGTACCTTGTTTGATATGGTAAGGTCAATGATGATTCATGAAAATATTCCATTATCCTTTTGGGGATATGTATTTAAACTGTAGGATACACATTAAAACAAGTACCAACTAAGGAGGAAAATGAGATTCCCTTAGATCTATGGAGTGGAAATAAGCCCACTTTTTTTCATACATGTGTATGGGGATGTGAGGCATTTGTTAAGACTTTCTCAGAAAATAAACTAGAACCTCATGGAAAAAAGTTTATCTTTATAGGTTATCCCAAGGAAACAAAGGGATAGTGCCTATAAAACCCCTTGGATAAGAAAGTGAATGTTTCCTAACATGTCTTCTTTCTTGAGAGGCATCACATCCTCAAAAAGGATAATGTGAGAAAGATTGACTTTGATGAATTTCATGCTCAATATACACATGAGTTGGTATAGGAACAAGTTCCACAGGTCCCCATGGAAGTGGTAGTTCCAGAAACACAAGTACTAAGTAGGAGTACAAGAGAGGCAAGGGAACCAGATAGATATGGTTTCCTTGACATTGAGGATGGTGACTCATTATTATTAGAAAATGATGAACCTCTCTCCTACAAGGAAGTAGTAGAGAGGTCATAAGTAGCAAGATGACTAGAAGATATGAATTATGAGATGGATTCCATGTATGTGAACCAAGTATGGGTTCTGGTCGATATTCCGGTTAATTTAAATCATGATGGGTGTAAATGGGTATTCAAGAGGAAACTAGACATGGAAGGTCAAGTTAGTACCTATAAAGCAAGGCTAGTGGATAAAGGTTTTAAAAAGTGTCAAGTAATTGACTATAAGGAAACATTTTCACCAGTTTCCATGATTAAATCCATAAGAATCATACTTTCCACAAAAAATTTCCATGACTATGAGATTTGACAGATGGATGTCAAAACTGCATTCCTTAATGGGAACCTTCAGGAAGATGTCTATATGACACAACCAAAAGGGTTTGTGACACCAGGTGATGCTAAATGGGTATGAAAGTTGTATAGATCCATTTTTGAATTAAATAATGAATCCATATCATGGAACATTCAATTCAATGAGTCTATAAGAGAATTCAGTTTCATTAAGAATGAATGTGATCCATTTGTTTACAAATGGTTTAAAGGGAATGTGGTCATTGTCCTAGTAGTGTATGTTGATGACATATTGCATATTGGAAACTAAATACCAGTCTTGCTGTTAGTCAAGGAATAGTTGAATAAGTGTTTCTCCATGAAGGACTTAGGAAAACCTGCTTACATTTTAGGGATTAATATCATTTGTGATAGATCCAAGAGGCTCCTTGTACCAAGTCAAAGTACATACGTTGAATAGATACTAAAGATATTTAGTATGGAACAATCAAACAAGGGATTGGTTATAGTGTCACATGGTATACATCTTTCCAAGAAAATTTGTCCCCAGAAACAACATGATAAAGATAGGATTAGTAATATTCCATACGCTTCAGTGATAATATCTATCATGTATTCCATCTTTGTATGTGACTTGATGTTTCATATGCACTGATCATGGTATGAAAATATCAATCAGATCTAGGAGAACAACATTGGACTGCTTTCAAGACTATTTTTAAGTATCTAAGAAGAACAAAGGATATGTTCCTAGTGTATAGAGGAGATGAAGATATTTTCATTATAGGGTATGATGATGCTAGTTTTCAGAAAGATCATAATGATATGAAGTCGCAACCAGGATATGTTTTCTATCTCAACAGAGGAGCTATGAGCTAGAAGAGTTCAAAGTAGATAGTTGTCACCGATTCTACAACATAGTCCAAATATATAGTGGCTTTTGATGCATCCAAGGAAGAAGTATGGATTTAGAACTTTGTCTAGAATCATGATGTGGAACCTATAAGTATTAATCCCATTACATTGTATTGTGATAATACTACAATGGTGGATCTTGAAAAGAAGCCAAGCTCACATCAATAGACATAGAATATACTCCAAAAGTATCACATCTTGTGGGATTTATATAAAAGGGGAGAAGTTACATTGAGTAGAGTGTCGACAGAAGAGAACGTGAATGACCAACCCCTTGACTAAAGGCTAATTTCAGTAGAAGAATGAATATCATGTGAGAGATAAAAGACTGAAGGTTGTTAGTGGTTGTCTCTAGTGAAAGTGGGAGTCTGTTGGAGTTGGTTCCCTAGAAACCAACTTCTTTATACTTAATGATAAAACTGTATTCGTTGGATGAATATTAATAAACTCTTTATCCCATCATGTTTGTTCTTATACGTGACATAGTATGTGATAATTTTCTAAGAATAGTTTTCACAATAAAAGTTCATAGAGGATCCCTACTATGATGAGAACCCAGAAGTTCCATGACACTATTATTGAATATATGTTCTATGGACGGATGATATCATTTGAAGGGACACAAATGATACAGTTTATCAGGGGTGGGGACTCATGAAACTTTGTGGCACATTCTCATGGTGTGCACCCTTGGTAATATCATGGAGGATATTATGAGAACAAGATCTTCCAGTAAGAAATACACATTCATAAGTGTCATTTAATGTTACTATATTTGGATGTGTGTATTGGTACTTAGATTTTAAGACTATTATTAATGGGTATTATGACTCATGCACTTATATTTATAGACAAAAACCATGATGAAAGATGTCCAAGGGGAGGTAGGATATGTTGGGTGTGTCATGAGTAATACTACATGAATGAATAATGCAATAAATGATATGTCACTTCAAATGAATTAGATATATTAGGCCATTTTATGGGAATGATATAGCCTAACTAAATCCATTTCCATGGTGTTCTCTAGGCAAGTTCAATTTTGGGATGTCAAAGAATGATAAATTGGGCTCATGGGTTGATGGGACTTGCATGAATCCCGCTTGATTGGAGATATCTGAACAAAGGAATTATATTTCATAGTAAGTCTTTGTATGAGGTGACATGTCATTGTGACATAAAATTAATTCTCTTAGGTTCCTTGACCCATTTCTAGATAGTAATCTCAGACATTAGGTAAGCCTGCCTCATGCCAACGAGAAAGATACCTAGAGGGTCACACACTAAGTGTAGCCAGTATCTAAGTTAAATAATTTATTATTTAACAAGTTGAATAAATATTATTCCCAGTTTTGGTTTAATAATTATTCAAGTATTCCTGACTGTATTTATTTTTTTGCTAGTTATTCGAGATAATATATTGTGGACGAAATATTTATTTATCATAGAATAATGAAGTTATATTTATTTAATAAATAAATAGTCATTATTCAGGGACTGTTAAATAATGCAGATGGTTGGAGGACCAAGTTATGAGTCCAGTGAGAAATAATATTAAATATTATTTGGTTAAATAATATTTAAATATAATGTGCAAGTTAAGTGAATGTCATGGAAATAATAGAATTTTTATTATTATTTGACATGGGGTTTCAAATGGAATAATAAAATAAGTAAATACACTTGTGATAATTATTTATTATTAACTATTGAATTAAATTTCTCATTATGTTATTATTCTCTAATTATCCATGGGGACATCCCACTGGATAACCAATGGTTGTGTGCACAACATCCTTGGAGAATAGTTATCAAGCCTAGAGAACTCTTCCATCTCCAAGAATGATCTCAAGAACAAGAGAGATCCTCCTCCACCAGATCTTAGAGAATGCTTTGGAAGAGATTATCAAGGTGATCAAAGATGGACATTTCAAGTGAAAGGATCTTCCACGCTAGCACCCATAGACTCCTTCGACGACGTCTGAAGATATGTGAAGAATGTGTGGATCATCACTAGAGGAATCCTATCCATAGATTCTACATCGTAATGAAGCCACACCTCAGACCCATGGTTGAACACATCAATGAAGAAAGGATCACCATGGAGTTAATTCTTTAATTTAATAAAATTATTTATAAACAAAATTTGTCAATACACTCTTCTCAATTCTGGGTTCTCTCCTTTTTCTTTTATCTTTGATTTAATTCCATGTATACTGGCATTTATCTTCATATTGTCCCCAGATTAATCATTGATCTTGTCAATTTGAAAAGTGGGGTACATTCCCATCCTGTGCTTCCACTGTACCCAGAACCTTCATAACAGTGGGTACTAATTCTATAGCAATTTGACACCAGGTTTGTCCCTCCAAAAGCTATCAAGGGATATGAACTAGTAGATTTCCTAGCCACACATCTGACCCTTAAAGAATTTCCCTAGGATAATAACTTTTAAATGAGGCCATCTTTTCCATCGATCAATACTCATTGTATTGGTTGATGAAATTTTATAGTGCCTCCCACATCCTGACTGAGATAATTATCAATAATAACAAAATCAATAGAGTGGTCCATTGGATTGTCTTAAAAAGTCATACATGGGATGAATTTTTATACTCATTCGTTTTGTTGGAATGCTTCCCTGAAAATGAGGCAGAGTCCTAGGATCTTATCACCTATAAGAACCAATGTTTTTGTATGAGGTATGAATACGTTTTATTTTGCTTTAAATGTTTAATTATGGAATAATGTGAGTACCCAATCTATCCATGAGTGTTTAAAATGTGTATGAGATTGTTTGGAGCCCAAAAACCAACTTTTGGGTTTGAAAATGGCATGGCGCATAGTTAGAATAAGTTTTGCGGGGTAGGATACCTAGTCTGACTAATCATGTGAGACCTGGTCAGAGAGAAGGAGGTGATCACACAGTTGCAGAAAACCATGCTATTTGGGGTGCACAACCATGCGACCATGTATGCATTTTTGATAGAGGATTTTTGTGCATAGTTTATGCATGGTTAGTCAAACCATGTAGTCAAACCATGAAATGTGACCCATCCTATAGTTATGTGTACATAGTTGTTGCATGGTTTGGAAAACCGTGTGGCTAAACAGTGTCAACCAAGTATTTTTTGTGAAATTTTTATTTTTACCTTTAAATTATTTTTAACCTAAAACTTTTTCTATTCTACTCTAATGTACAAAAAATCCTCCTCTTGGAATCTCCCTTCGATGAATATTCTTGGATTTGATCTCGTTCCTCCATCCAATATTCATTTCAAGTGCCACTCATCTCATTGGATCCATATCTGTGAGTACCCGATTCATTTTTAACCATTCTTCATTATTCTTGGTATTAGTTGCACTGTTTATGTGCAAGATAATTTTCCCTATTATCAGGTTCTCATTTAATTATTTAATTTTCTTCTAATCTGAGCTGAATCAGAAGCTGATACTAGATAATAACTCTACTATGGACCTACGGTAGGTGATCTATAATTTTTTCATTGGTTTTGGTGCTTTATTAGGCTAGCTTCCATTGTGATGGCAACCAAAATTTTTAGTACAACCCCTAAATTGAAATGATAAATTTAATTAATGGAATTAGAACAGTTAGGGATTCCATTATAATCCTTTTTGATGCGTTGGCGGTCATTTCCCAACCCAAAGGCCACCCATGGTGGTGTGCCATATGAAATCACTATTCTTATGCCTTGTTGAACCTCCCATGGTGTGATTTGACTCTTCCTAGATAGATAAATCTTACTAATAAATTATTTGGTTAAAATTGGTTGAATATGAGATCAGTTTACTCTTTTGTATGTTTATTATTTTGATTAAATGATTATATGGAACTTGTATTTCCTAAATAGATATTTTGAAAATTGTATAAATGAGTGGGTAAGATTATGAAATGTATTTGTTTGTGTTTTGATAAATGAGTGGGTATACTAATTTGTTTCCATTAAATGTGAAATTAGTTTAATGAGTGGGTATACTCATTATTTTTAATTGGATTCTTCTGAAATGTTAAATGGATTGAATGTTGATTAAATCCATTAGATGCTATAAAAGTGTCTCCTTTGGGTCATGAATGTGGTAGCAGATTCCTTGGATAGAGAATGATCCTTGGGCATTGATTTTGTGGGATTCCATGTGCTTTGCTATCCCTTGGATTTTACTTACTTGGACTTACATAGGGAATTTTTTGTTAACATGCTCCTAGGACTCCAACAAGTGCCTAACTAAGTTTCCATTGAGATGCTCCTGGGACTCGACAAGGATTCCTTAGTCTTCTATATCTTGTATATAGCCTTTTATAGGCTGAAGCTTTGATTATTATGGCATGATCGTGGGTAATATGGTCATCTTGGTTGAACAGCTCAACCATGGTTACTCTGACACTTTACTATATGACAAGGTCATGGTTTACATGATATGTATAGATGTACTATGTGTCTGTATTGGTAATTTATATTTGTTATAACTTCCTTGTCATAGGATTTGACACTTGTTTTTCAAGGATCCATTTATAGTTATGTAGTATCACTTGATTGTTACAACTGTTCCATGGGAACTTTACTTTTATATCACTTAACTACTTTAATTTCAAACTATTTATTTTATTTTATTACCCAACCAAGATTGGATAGATCTTGGGGGGGGTACTTACTGGGATTGTTTCTCACACCCTCATAGGGCCATAATTAGGTAAGGAAATAGAATTTATAGATGCAAGTAGGGACTAAGGAAAACACCCACAGTTCAGTGCTTAATATTGTTCCATGTTTTGGAGAAGGGGAGCACAGGACTGAGCTGAGGCTCGTGTTGTTATTATGAGATAACACTTTTGGTCATTTTGGTGTTTTGGGAATAATATTGTATTGTACTATTGTGTACCTATTTTGGATACTTTGTAGAGACATGTATAATCATAATTTTACATGAGACACTTCTCACATTATTGTTATCTATTCCCACTGTTATCTATTTTATGACTATTATATTGCTTCTACTATTGACTGTTATTTATATTTCAATGTGTTATAATATGGTGATGAGTGAATAGTCTGACCACCTACACACATAAGCCCTATCTTTTAGTTGGGAGCCTCTGGCATTTAGGGAGATGCACTTGAGTCCATGTGGCCAACCAGGCTCGGGGCACTATTGAGTGGCATCTGGGTCTGGGATGTTACAAAGTAGTATTGGAGCGATTCTTTTCTAGTTTGATTAACTATTTGGTAATAATAGAAAGAGATAAGAAGGAATATGAGTTTGGTAATTAGTTTTTCTCTTGAGTATCTACCATGTGTATAGGAAAAATCCAAATAGCCTCGAATGAAATTGATAATTTCTGGATTTTGTCTATTGTGGTTGATTTGATTCCACTATAGGGTGATGCACTTTAATTGTGATGTTATTATTGTTTTGACTATGGGTTTTAATTTTTTGAAACCCAATGATATGAGGGTATTACTTCTAATTCATCATTTTAGGAACCTTCTAGAAATCACATTCCAGGAATTATGCCATTCCATATAGGATGCATTACTTGTTTGCATGATATTGTGATAGGTGCTGTGATATCTATACCTGTTGTTGTGATAGACTTCTGTGTAGTCGATAGAGAAAGTGATGTCATATTTTAGTTTATAAGGAATATGGGATATTATGGGATGGTAAGTGATGTACCTATTGATTTAACTTTTTAAAATGAAATGTGAAACTGATATGATAATGAAATTGAAAATTTAAATGATAAATATAGAAATTGACCGAGACCCGACTATTGAGTTGGAATAAGGTAGTGTACCTAGTGACGTTTGTGACTTTTCCTTTTATAATCCTATATTTAGGAGTAAGATGTGTGTTATAAACTTTTTTTAGGAGGGTTTTGACCAATCCTATGATTTTGAACTATGATATTTGATATCATTATTTTCTAAGGCATGTGTTTGGAATTATAGAGGTATGATACCCTAAATAACTCAATTCATATGCCAGGAGTGAGGCGACAACCACACTCATGAGTTAGTGGGACATGGGATACCTATGGATCATCCTTTAGTGTTAGCTGTGACACCAACTACTATTTTAGATGTAGATGCTGATGCATAGTTCCTAGAGGGGTTTTATCATTTTATTCAGAGTTTATATGGAGCACCGTAACCTACATAATCTATGGTTGAGTTGACACGGGTGTTCCAGTAATAGTATCCTCTCATGTTTTAAAGGGATGGAGGTCCACTGGCTACTGATCTATGGCTTGAGACTATTCCTGTGATCTTTGGACATCTAGAGGCACTTAATGAAAGGAGAGTGAAGCTCATGACATATATTCTTTGTGGGGGAAGAAAAGTGATGGTGCAATGTTCTGAACTAGGTTTATAGGCTATGATACAAGGTTTTGGTTGATTTCCAAACCATGTTATATGATGAATTTTACTTTAAGAATTTTTAGGTAGAGAAGAATAGTGAGTTCATGTGTCTAGAGCCGGACACGATGACCATTTTTAAGTACTAATTACAATTTACAGAGGTGTAGAGTTTTCACTGATGTACCTTGATGATGTGTCATCGAGGGTAAAACTCTTCAAGGATGGTCTTCGACTTGCCGTTCGATCTCTATTCAATGTATTAAAATTGACCTATATTACTAAAATTATGAATCATGTACTGATTATAGAGATTAACCTATGGGAAGACAGGGGTGCAAAGCAAGGAAACATAGCCTCTCAACCCAGTAGCTCCTGGAAGGAAGTGACACTTTGAGTCTTCCTAGGAGATGAGTACGAGTCAGGATATGATTAATGGTAGATCTATATTTTTTCATCAGTGTGGTATATTAATACACATGAATAATAAATGCAATTGTGACCCATTATTGTGTTTATATTGAGCCAAGATAGGCCATGTACATTGTTTTTGCAAGAACTTCCATCCAGTAGTGAGTTTAATGGTTTTAGATCTGATGCCAAGATTAGGAGGGGGATTATCAATTCTGCATTAGGCAGGGAGCTGGAGCAATTTCGATCGATCAATATGAGGTAGTAGTAGTCATATCCATGGAATTTAGGCACTAGTTACATTGAGACATTAGAGCGGTCCTACTTTGGGTTGTGAGGTTGTTTCATAGGGATGTGGTTCATCCCAGATATATCATGTGAAGCCTATCCCCAAGGAGTAGGGCACCATACCATCTACAGTGAGAGGTACGATCTTTATATCATTTACTACTACATCTTCTTTTTTTTTGGTACAGGTGCATCACATAGTTTCATATCTATACATATGATGAAAATACTTGGGCTCATTGTATAATATTTTGAGAGTGTTATGATGATAGAAAATCTATTTATATTTAGAACGGAGGATGTATAATAGTGTAGGGAGTTACCCATTGAGGTTAGTGGGTGAAACTTCTTTCAAAATCTTTTTTTACTTGAATGAATGGGTTTTATATCATACTGGAGATAGACTGGGAAGTATCTTATCGATATTACATTAACTGCAATCACTAAAGGGTGACCTTCACATCACCAGAGGGTGTAGTTTATACTCAAAAGTGTGAATGTGATTTACATTTGAGGCGATATGGACCCCAATATCATGGGATGGGCGGGATGACAACCTAAATATCTACTTTGTATCTGGATGATCAGGGAGCACGTCAGGAAGAATTTCATCATACTGTTGATCATTTCAGGGAAGTTTTCCTACAATATTTTTGTGCTTACCTCATGAGAGAGAGGTTCAGTTATCCATTTATCATGTACCCGGAGCTGCATCAGTATCCATTTCTCCTTATAGGATGTCTACAATGGACATACATGAGCTCAAGAGGTAGCTAGAGGATTTATAGGCGAAGTGTTTTATTTGACCCAACAGTTATCTGTGATGTTTTTAGCCTTTTTAAAAAAAAGAGGATGGTACCCTTAGTCTATGTGTGGATTATCATAACTAGAACCATCTGACAATTAATAATCAATATCCCTTTTCATAGATAGATGAATTATTTGATCAGATTCAAAGACATCAGGTGTTCTCAAAAATTGATTTAAGGTTAGGATATCACCAGGTTCATGTTTGACTTCGATATATATGTTATACAGCTTTTCTTATAAGTTTTGGTCTATTTGAGTATATGGTTATACCATTTGGTCTCACGAATGTGCCAATGGTTTTCATGGTGCTAATTGGACTACTATTCCATACTTATCTAGGTTCATTTTTGGTGGTTTTTGTGGATGATATCTCAGTGTATTATCACAATTGATACAACAATGAAAAATATATTGGGATCATTTTGGATACATTGAGAGAGAATCAATTATATGCTAAGATCACAAAGCACCACTTATGTATGGATCAAATTCACTTCCTGAATCACATCATCTCAGATACACGTGTATCAGTTTACCTAGATAAGGTGAGAGCTCTAGTTTCCCAGGATCATCCCAATAACATATTTGACATATTAATTTTAATAGTGATATCTTGATATTACTGGTATTTCGTATAAGACTTATCATATATAGCATAACTATTGATGGGATTGACCCAAAAAGGGCATAGAGTTTGTATGGTCATATTCCTTTGAGATATCTTTTAAGAAGTTGAAATGGAGATTGACTTCAAAACCATTCCTCATACTGTCAAAGCAGTATAGGAACTACACTGTATATTTTGAAACATCAAGTATAGGGCTTGGAGAAGTGCTGATGTTGGGGGAAAAGTCATGGTGTACAAGTCTCAGTAGTGGATGCCACATGAGAGGAATTACCTGACACATGATCTCGAGTTAGCTACATTCATTCATGATTTACACGGTTGCAGACATTACTTACTGGGAGATCATTTTTTGGTGTACACGGACCAAAAAAGCCTCATGTACATATTTACACAACATGATCTGAATATGAGACAATGAGGGTGGGTTTAATACCTATAATATTTTTAAATCTATCTTTCTTACATGCCTAGTAAAGGAAATTTATTGTCTGGTGTACTGAGTAGGAGGACTCAAATATAGGAAGTTCAGAAGGCTAGTAGTGAGTGGAAGCTCATGGATTTGTTCTCTGAGATGTGATTTGTGGTGCAAGATAGTCAGGGTTAGACTTATCTTTCATCATTATCTCCGACCTCAACCCCACTATATAATGTGTGTATGAGGAAACTCTCAGATTATGAGGTCCTAATCCTACGAGAGAGTGTGTCAAGTGAGGATCCACCTCCTGGTTGTACTATAGGTGAGGATGTGATTTTGCATATCCATGGATGAATTTGGGTTCTTGTGGATATACATGGAGAGATGATGTGGTAGTTTCATACCTCATCTTGGGAAATGAACCCCAGAATTACCAATATGTCCCATGACTTGCGCCACCAGAACTGGTGGCATAGTATGAAAAGAGAGGTAGCTTGTTTTGTTATGATATGCTCCACCTATCAATGTGTGATGATAGAACATTAGTGACCAAAAAATTTTTAACAATAGTTATATCTACCCAATTGGAAATGGGATGTTATCATGATGGACTTTGTGATAAGATTACTGTGGTTTCCTCGAGGTAGTGATTCTATGTGGGTTATTATTGACAGACTCACAAAGGTTTCTCACTTTTTATAGATAAAATAGACCTTTAGTGTTGATGAGTTTGGAAGGTTGTATACCCATGAGAAAGTATGACTTCATGGGGTCCCATAAACTATCATTTCAGATAGGTATGATCTGTTTACATCTCGTTTCTAGAAGAGTTTACAGAGGGCCCAAGGTAAACAGGTTCTTCTGAGCACAACATACCACCCTCATACTGATTCTCTATCAGAATGTATGATACAGGTGCTTGAGAACATGCTTCGAGAATGTGTTCTGGATTTTGGGGGATCTTGGTAGAGGAATATTCCCCTAGTTGAGTTTTATTACCAAAATAGCTATCAAGAGACTATGCAGATGACACCTAATGTGGATTTTCATGGTAGGCCGTGTCAATTGCCCATGTTTTGGTTAGAGTAAAAGATATAGATTTACTAGGACTATATATCATGTTGGAGACATCTGAGTAGGTATAGTTGACTTATAAGGGGATGGATACTACATAGTTGGAGTAAACATCCTACACTGATTTCCGTATATGTCCTCCAGAGTTTGAGGTTGGGGATTGGGTCTTTTTGTGTGTTTCACTGAGGCTGGGACACAGACAGATCAAGAGACAGGGTAAGATTTTACCATGATATGTCTGGACATTCAAGATTATAGGTATATTTAGACTAATAGCCTATCAGTTGTAGTTACCTCAAAGGTATTGAACCACGAACAACCTATTCCACGTATCTTAGCAACATCGTTATCACTCAGACTCGTATCCTTCCTTTCAGGCTAAGAAGGTTGAGTTATAGGTAGATTCGTCCTTTAAGTAGTATCCTATATATATTGTGGATGATAGCATGAAGGTTATTTGAGGCTAGTCAGGTCCTCTAGTATGGGAGATATAGTAGCATGGTCGTGTGTAGGACGAGACCTAGGAGTGGGATGTCGATGTACAAGTAAAGTGGATAGAGTCATTCTCAAATATTCTTTACCACCCTTGAGAGAAAAATTTGGCGATGAATTACTCTAAGGGGAAAATATTGTAAGAACCTGGTATTTTTTATAAGGTATAAATTATTTTTATTTTGGTTTAAATGTATAATTATGACCTAATATGAGTACCCGATTTGATCACGGGTGTTTCAGGGGTGTTTGAGGATTGATTGGATCCCTAAACCGAACTTTTGGGTTGAAAATGGTCTCACACATGTTTAGAATAAACCATATAGGTAAGGCTACACGGTCTGAATAACCATGCGAGACCTGGGAATAGAGTAGGAGGAGCTCGTATGGTTAGAGAAAATTATGCGATTTGGGATGCACAACCATCCGACCATGTTTATATTTTTTATGGTGGAGTTTTTCATGGTTTAGGAATGTTTAGTCAAAATGTGTGAAAAAATCATGTGATGTGACTCTTCCTATAGTTAAACGTGCATGGGTGGCACATAGTTTGGCCAACCATGCTTCCAAACTATGTGACCCATGGATTTTTGGTGAAATTATGTTTTTTACATTGAAATTATTTTTAACACAAAACTTTTTCTATTTTTATTCAACACATAACTCATACTCCTCTTGGAAGCTTCCTCGGACGACTATTCTTTGATTTGATACTATTCCTCCATCTGATCTCTGTTTCAAGAACCACTCATCTCATTAGATCTATATCGGTGTCTAATGGATTATTTTTTATCCATTATTCTTTATTATTAGTATCAGATACACTATTTAGGTACAAGCTAATTTTCCTTACTATTAGGTTCTTTGTCAATTCTTCGATTTTCTACTGATCTAAGTTGAATCAGTAGCTGATAATGGATGAGAAATATACTACAAACCTATGGTAGGTGATATATTCTTTTTATATTAGTTTTATTATTTATTAGGAAAGATTCCATTGTTCTTCCCAATGAAATTCCTAACACAACACCAAAATTAAAATGATATATTAAATTAATGAAACTAGACATGTTAGGGATTCCATTAGGTTATTTTGTGATGCATTGGTGGTCATTTCCCAGCCCAAAGGCCACCCATGGTGGTGTGACATATGAAATCACTATTTTTGTGCCTTATTAAACCACCCATGGGGTATGTTGATGCTTTCATAGTTAGATAAATATTATTAATAAATGATTTGGGTTGAATTAGTTGAATACGAGATGAATTTCCTCCTTTTTAGGTTAATGATTTCAATTAAATACTTATATGAAACTTATATTTCATAAATTTTTTTATTGGAAACTATATAAATGGTTGGGTAAACTCAAGAAATGTGTTTGTTCATGTTTTGATAAATGAGTGAATATACTCATTGGTTTCCTTTGAATGTTAATTTTGGTTAATGAGTGAGTATACTTATGAGTTATAATTGGATTCATGTGAATGTTAAATGTATTAAATGTTGATTTAATCTATTAGATTCCATAGATGCTTCTCCTATGGGTCTTGAATGCAGTAGAGGATTCCTTTGTTTGATCATTCTCCTTGGGTGTTGATTCCATGGGATGAAATGGGATTTATTACTCCTTGTATCCAACTTTCTTGGACTCATATAGGATATGTTTTATTGACATTCTCCTAGGAATCCAACTAGATACTAACTGAGTTTCCATTAAGATGCTCTTAGGACTTGATGAGGATTCATTGGTCTTCTAAACCTTAGATCTGGCCCTTCACGGTCAAACAATTTGATTATTATGACACAACTATTGGTAATATGGTGAGCTTGGTTGAATGGATTGACTGCGGTTACTCTGACACTTCACTATATTCTAAGGACATGGTTGAAATGATATGTATTGATGTACGGTGAGGCAGTGTTGGTAATTTCTATTTTTTATAGCTGCCATGTCATAGGAGATGACACTTGTTTTGCAGGGATCCATGTATGTCTATATAGTATCAATTTCTTGTTACAACTGTTCCATGGGAACATCACTTTTGTATTTATAATTTGATTCACATCAACACCGTTTAGATTATTATATTGAACAATATTGATTGTATAGATATTTGGGTGGTTAGCTACTGAGATTATTTCTCACAAACTATTCGGGCCTCCGTTTGGTAGCCGAAAAGTCTTTATGGATGTAGGTAGAGAATGGGGAAAGCACCCAAAGTTTGATACTTGATATTGTTCCATGATTAGGATAAGGGGATAATGGGACCAAGATGAGGCTCGTGATGTTATTCAATGAAAAAACTTTTGGTATTTTTGGTATTTTGGGAATTTTATTGTTTTATATTGTTGTGTAAATATTTTGGTTGAATTGTAGAAAAATGTATCATAATCATTTTATATGATACACTTTTGGTATTATTGTTATCTATTACTACTATTATCTATTTTTTGATAGTTATATTTCTTTCAATATTGATTATTATTGATATTCTGCTATGTTACACTCTGGTGATGTGGGAATTGTATCCCCATTGACTAACCTAGGACATCACTATTAGTCAGTAGCCTCTGGAATTTGGAGAGATGTGTTTGAGGATATGTGTCCAACAAGGCTTGAGGCATTTTTGAGTGGCATATGGGTTTGATATGTTATATCATCATCCTCGAGTTAGATCTCGACATTGAAGTATCCCATTTTCATGTGAAGGGGAACTCTGAACTAGTCATAAAATAGATTAATGGGGATTATATCACTAGAAAGTAATAATTTTTCACCTTATTTGAAAAAAATTATGCACTGAATGCCTAGTTACCTCCCCAGCTAAAGGTGACTCATTTTCCCCAATCCCAGAATGATCAAGATGATTCCTTGTAAATACTAGACACATCCCTTACAGAACCTGATCAAGGAGAATTGGTCATTCATGTGTCACATTGGAGAATCATTTAACCTATTACTTTTGATTAAGAGGATAGATATGTAAAATATATGGTTTCCAACACTTCTACATAAGGTCCAAAAAATTCCCCAATAATCGACGAATCACTTGATAAGATGAATCCCTTTATCAAGTATCTCCATCATGGGACCCTGCCACCAGACCAAGCCGAGCGTGAGTAAATATGTCGTCATGGGGTGAAAATTACCCTTTGGGATGAATGTAATACAAATAATACCCTCTACAGGTAGAGTTTTTATGGAATCATTCTTTTTTGAATCTAAAAGAAGTAGGTTCCTCAAGTCCCGCAAGAAGTTCATGTCCGGTCATGCAGGTTATATTAAGCAGGATAAAATATTTTCTACCAAATTAGAAGATTGAGATATTTCTATCCCACTATGGTTCATGACTACATTGATTTCACCATGAATTATAATTCAAGGAATATCCATGACAACTTCATGCATCAGTCACCATATATTCTCTATGACACTAAGTACTCTTGGAGATTTTATATATAGGGACTCTAAATTATAGGTCCCTACCCTACAACCATAACTCAACAATTTTTGTTCATTATGGATTCCATATAATTCTTCTCAAAGTGGGAAGAATCCATTTCCATCAAGGAATTTAAGTCCTGGTTTGTGATCATGTTTTTGAAATACCATATCATCCATTAATTTTGGATTCCTCACACCATTATCATAAACAATGGCAGTAATTTTCAAGCAAAAAAATTTAATAAATTGTATGTCAAGTAGAACATCCATTCCAATCACACCTAAAAATATCATGTGTAGTTGAATGGGTACATTGAGTCATTAAAAAAACCTATCAAATAACTTGCATATAATGGTGGGCCAAAATAAGAATATTTATCCTGATAAGATCTCAAATTCCCTCTAGGTATAATAGATGAAGACCTGAAATTACACCTAGGTTACTTCATAATACTTGGGGTATGAGACATAGGTAGTTTTACCTATTAATGTTCAACTTATATCACTCCAGATGATCATTTACGATAAGAAAGAACCAAAAAATAGAGAAGAATCCCATTTGGATGAGTTAGAATCCCTCAAAGAAAACACAATCTAAGTGCTGAATAAACTAGATATGCATCAGAATCGGGTGGCACAAGTGTTCAATAATTTTTTTATTTACTCCTTTATTTAGGGTGATATGTTAATGAATATATGGAAACTACTGATAGCTAGGAAGGATCTAAAAAATCTATAACCCAAATGGTAAGGACCTTACATCATTCATAATTTCTACTCTAATGGTGCATACTAATTGATGACCATAGATGGGGATAACTTTACACTTCTCAGCAATTATAGGTTTCTCAATTGGTACTTTTCATTAATATTCATGAGTTATCCCAGTTGCATGACTTAAAAATTCAAGCGAATGTTATAATTCCAAAATGTAAAATTGTATGAAAACATCATAGACACGTGAATTTAAAATGAAGGACAACTTCTGTATCACAAAATGTTAAACTATATGGTGCCCTTTATTCACAATATGATGTTAAACTACATGTTCAATGTTTTTTTTGAAAGACATTAAAATTCATGGTTCACATCCCTCTAACATGATGTGAAACTAAATTACACTTTATCCCTTTCCTGAGAGGACCTTCTCCACTGGTGTTAGTTATCTACCACACTGCATTGAAAAAATACGCATGGCTTGATTTACATTTCTAGTAGCATACGTAGGGATGCCCAGATTTCATGTCCTAGTCCCAAAACATCCACTTACCTATTTTTGGGATATTCTCCTTGGGAACAGGTTTAATTATCACTCACTAACATTCCCACTCAGTGTGTTTGAACTCATGGTCTAATAACTTCTAGAGAGTTTAACTCTCCCCCAAACATCCCACCATGTTCGCTTAAAAACTCTGGGTCTTCCTTGATTTTGGACCTCATCACCCTTCTAGTCTGAATGGGATCACTTAATAGTGATGGTTCCTAGAAAATATGGTTCACCTCTCATCTTGGGTAGATTCCTAGAAGTAATTATTTTAAAAAATGACTTATCTCGTGTTTTGTACATGGTTAATAGTCGATCCAACATTATCTTTCCAAATTACTGACCAGATCATTCATGGAAACTATGTTTTGAAGATGATAAATAGTTGTTCCCCGCACATCTATCACCCTTTATTGTGATTTAGATATCTTAAATCAGAATTTAATTCCTTTCCATATCCCCCTTTTCTAATGGAGTCTTAACACACTCAATGTTATTCCCCTATACACATTGAACAAGTGAGTCAGTGTCATTGGAACCTTCTCAAGATGGGTTCTTTCATTACTATTGTGAACTCTCGTGTGACATAGGGTAATCCTCACCACTTATTATTTTTCACATCGATAATGGATCATGTGGGATTAATATTCTTGGTAGAATCTTTCCTAGAATGGTTAAGACACATATTCCAAAGAAGAATGAATTTTTTGTCTAAGCATCATGAACTTAAAATCCATGAAACCTGTCTTGGAGATGTTTAATGTGGTTCAATGATTCCTTGGACCTCTCTTCACATTAGGTTATTACTCATTTATTCTACAAAAACATCCTCGAGGCAAACCTATTTAAATCTAAGAATCACAACCTTAAACTATATGTAAACCATTAGTCAAATATATAACCTTAAACTATTAAAAACACTCATATCAGTCATACAAATTCAAAATATAGGACAATATCATAGTCACATGATGTTACATTATATGGAACCTTGGGACCAATCTCTAAGACCCTAAACTAGTGGAAAATTTTTGATCATAGCTATATGGATTTAAATCACATAACTAGAATCTCCCACTAGTATGATATCTCAAACTATATAATTGGATCATCATCCTCTCTAGAGAGGGTAACCCCCAAAATTTTGGTATTGGTATACTACCATGACACATTATATAACTACATGTAGATTTATTCCTATCTTATGGAATACTTAGTGAAGCCTAGACCACCTAACTCAGGCCCAAACACAAATTCTTCCACCCACGTGAGACTTTCTTCTCCAACATTCTTCCCCTAGGCCTATATTCACACCAGGTTTATCATTAATTACTAAAAAAGATGTCTCACCACTAAAAATAGGTTCTAGTCACATAACCATAAAAAGGGACAATCCTATACATCTTGGTCTCTTGAAATTAAACTACAGGAAAACATCCTTTTCACAAGTCATTAAACTGTATGACACCTCATTCTTACCGTATGAAATTAAACTGTATACACAAAATCCTTACCACAAGATGTTAAAACTCATGGTTCAAGTCCCTATCATATTACATAAAACTATTTGATATTTTTTCCTCACTAGAGAGGATTGTAATGACCCGTAATTTTAATAATGGAATTTCACTTTTTATAATTGTGACATATTTTATAATGTAGTATAAAGAACATGTGCTACATGATGAAACAAAGAAAATTTTATTATATTATTTTGAACATTAAATTTATAGAATTAATATATCCATAAGAATTGAAAATATTATAATGGAATAAAAAATAGAATTTACGATAACTAAAATATGAAACTTTGGATATGCTCAATCCACCGGAATAACCGCACTCAATAACATCACTATAGAAATGAAGAAGAATATTAATAATATAATATTAATTTTGAAAATTAAAATATATAACCATGAGTGAAATATAAGAGAATGAATAAATAATGAAATAATATGGATTTATAGAAAGTATGGAACTCATATGATTGTTATAAATATGAAATTTGGAATAGTAATCTAACCATGGGAATAATAACATGATTATTGGAATAGTAATTTGACAGTTAGAAAATAGTAACCTGACCGTTATAATAGTATCCTCACCTAATAAAGTATAAAATAATATTAATTTATTTTATAAAATAAAAATATTATATATTTATATCATGATATAAGTAAATAAATGTTTTAAAAATGATAAATTAAGTGTTTGACTTTTTATAAAACATAAATATTTAATTCCACTTTTGTAATAAATATAATGATTTAAAAGAAATTTTATTTCCATAAAATATATTTATAAATTAATATTATGTTTTAATATAATGATAAGATAAATTTATGAGACCTTAATTAATTTTTCAAAGGGTCTAAAAATTGATCATAATATTAAGATTTTTATTTTTCAAATAAATGATGATTTTATTTAAAAATTTAATTTATCATATTTAGAAAATTATTTTCATAAAATAGATTTCATTTTATTAATATTCCCATTAGAAAATTGTTTGGGTTAATTTTTTTTATTTTTCTAAAATAATTGAATTTTTTGTAAATAGTGAAATATGATAATATACGGTATTTAACATTGTAAGCTAAATACATGAATTTTTTAGTCATGAATGATGTAATAACCCACTATTTAAAAATAAAATTCATTATTCACTGTAGATATTCAAAATAATTAATAATATCGATAATCTTAAGGAAAAATAATAAACCAATGATAAAATTTTTAGAAACACCCCTCTCCTTGCCTTATAAATATCACCCCTCACCACCCATTTTCCTCACAAAATCTAAGACTTGAGGATTTAAAAATTTATACTCAATTCACTTACCAATCCTATAATATAAATCCTAGTTCTTCTGGTCTCACACAAATACCATTTTAATGTGCCTTATTTTGTATTTTGGGTAGATGATATTTAAGAGGCAATATTATCAATATACATCTTTTAAATTTAATTTTTATTTTACCTTATCCAATCCTCCATCATCTAACAAGAAATTATGACTATAGTATAATAAATTTTCTTGAATTTTATTATTTTAATCTAATATACATCTTATACCCTCCATTCTTTATATTCTAAAAACAAAATGTTGTTTATAATATGGTTGGTTCTTCACCTCTATGAAAAATTCACTTCGTTTTTTATCTACTGTATTCAATAATGGTCATAAAAATATTATTGTGGATAAATAGGATGAAAATATGTATTATATAACTTATTTAAATTTCTAATATGTTTTAATGATCATTTAAAAATATAAAACTATTTTAGTTCGTGATTGTTGGTAAATCTACCTAAATGAACTAAACGATTATCATTAACATTTTTACTAAAAGAATAATCCCTATATTGGAACAAAAATGATATATTGTACCATTTAAATTTATATAATTATATTAACAATGTTTTATTTCTCTTTTGGAGTTGTATTATAATTTGAAAATAACTTAAATAATTATTCACAAGTGATATAACATTGAAACCATGAAATGAACACCCTCAGAAAAATGAAATTGAACTTTATATATCATTGAAATGGATATAAATAAACATAATAAAATCATATTAAATAAATTATATATTTAATATTTTATGAATTTATTAATTAATGATGTTAATTTGATTATACAGGTTGTTAAGTGCAAGTGAATAATGATTCTGGAACCATTGGAAAGCGATCTCTCTAAACCACTATTTATTCTCTAGGTTAGGAACTTTATCTATATAACTCAATTTATCCATATATTTGAAATTATTAATTGATTTTAAATGTATAAATATGTCTCTTACATATATACCTAGCTTATTATCCCTTCTTTTGGCGGGATAATACATTCCACAATTTCTTTTCTCAAATGTCTGCTTTATGAAATCTCCTTGATTATTACATGAGGAAAGAATTTGTAACCCATTTAATTCCATGGGTAATTATTATGTTTATTACTTATTATTTATTTCCTTTTTTGGAACAAATAATAATTTACATTTTATGAAGGGTGTTCTTAGATATCACTCCAATTCCCCGGGTAAAGTTTTTTTTCTTATAAGACGTTATGTATGGGATTAGGGAGTGAACCTAATCCCTAATGGGACTTTGTCCACCATGTGATGTTGTATTGTTGGTTAGCCCTGACTTATAATTATTTCATGGTTTATGTTACTTTAAAATTCCTATGTTTCCATGGTCAAATGGTTCTAAATTATTTATTTCATTCCTCTATATGATTATTCATGGTCCTTTCCTTTTATGTTATCATGTTATGCCTTCAAACTCATATGCTATGCTTTATTACCTTGTTTATTCCCTTACTGGGCATTAAACCTCACCCCTTTATTTTATGAATTCCCATATTTTCCTATATAGTTTTAGGAAATCAAAGGTATTTAGGATATAATTATAGATAATTAAATAAATATATTATGTTGTAGTTTTCTTTTTATGTATTATGAACCTAGTATTCAAATGACATCGTGCCTCATGATCTTTAGGTATTTTTTATTATATATTTACGTTAAAAATCATGTAATAAATTTTTTAAAAGGATTAGTTTATTATATTTAGTATCATTGGATGGACTAGTTATTTTTTGGGATTATTACTAGAATAATTTAATAAGAAACCTATGAAAATTCCAAGTATCTCAGAATATATTATAATTTTAGTTTGAAGTATGGTGCGAGGGGTTTCCAAGAAATTACATCCTTATCTAGATAATACAAGAGGATGTGAATCTGGAACAACTATACCTTAGGGTAATAAAATTGAAAAGGGAATTCTAGGTATTAACTTTATTGTCACCTCGGGCATAATAAAGAGGTCTTTTTTTCACGTCTGGTTTGACATTCATGGGTGATATGATTTGGAAAATTCAAAAAATCTTTATGAATCACTATGAAGAACTTGAAAACATTGTTTGGTTAAAAAAATTAATAATTAAACTACTATGTATAATATATATTGAATCCTATAAACTCATAAGTTAGGATTTATATTTTATATATATGTTATTCCCTCTATGTTCATAGATTCCCTTTTTATTTGATTTTTTGTTCAAGTGTTCTCATCCCTATGTTTGTTTTGGAAATCAAAAATTAATAGAACTAGAATTAAATAGTGAAAGGTGAACTCATTATCATATCATGGAATTAAAATTTACTATATGATTATAGTTCAATACATTCTTTATTATATTGTATGTTTAGTAGAACTATTCAAACACCACCTCTAAACATAGTGGTTGAGCTTTATGTGAGAATAGAAAAAAAAAGAAATTATTGCATACCAAGTATATAAATCCTTTTTATAGACCAAACCTCATATAAAATCTTATTATAATACCTTTAGTATATTTTAATTCTATATTGGTCATGGATTGACTACTCTTATATAAATCCAACATCAACTGTTGGGAAAGGGAGATCACACTTCACACCCCGATTCATCCTCTAATTATATATAAGTGTAAGGAGGTGAATGAATCTCCTTTTGAATATTCATCTCAAGTGTGGATATTATTGCCTTACGATCACAATATATAGCTCAAATTATTGATAAAAATGATAAAATCATGCTTAAATACATTCCCATTGTGATGGATTATACTGATGTATTCCTTAAATAATTACCCAGTCTTCCACCAGACATAGAGGTTGAGTTCTCAATCAGACATATACTTGGATCTATACCGAGATCAAATAATACTTATATAATGAACACCATTTAGTTAGAAGAAATAAATAAGTAGTTACAAGATAATCTAGACACGTGTTTTATATGCTCGAGTTCTTCATCATGGGGTGCATCAATCCTCTTCATCAAGAAGAAGGATGCGTCAATGCGCTTCTGTATTGATTATCACAAACTCAAAAAAAATCATGATAAAGAATAAGTATCCCCTAAAATGGATATATTACTTGTTTAGTCAGCTATTTAGGGCATAATATTTCTCTAAAGTGTACCTTCAGTCAGAGTATCACCAATTAAATATGAAAAAGGAGGATATCCACAAGACTACCTATCAAACAAGGTATCTTCACTATGAGTTCATAGTGATTCACATCAGAAACACTAATACTCCAATAATATTTATGGATATGATTAATACAGTCTTTAGATTTTAACTTGAAAAATTTATGGAAGTATTTATATAATATATTCTGATATACTCTAAAAGTATAGAGGATCATGAGGTGCATTTTAATACCATACTAAATAAATTATGAAATGAGAACCTATATGAAAAGTACTGTAAATGTGAGTATTTTATGGAGGATGTATCATTATTCAGGAATGTTATCACTAGAAAAAGGATATTTATGGACCCTTCTATGATAAAGGAAATTGAGGAGTGTCCCAAACCAACATCTATAATCGATATACATAGATTCCTAGTACTAGATGGGTACTACCAATGATTTTTGAGAAAATTATCAAGATAGTAGAACCCACTAAACAAGATGAATCAAAAGGGAGTAAATTCTTTTTGGACTGAAAAATATGAAGAGAGCTTCAAGGAGTTGAAAAAGAGGTTTATCACTACACCAATCATATGAAACCCTCAAGTGGGGAACTTTTTATGGTATACAATGATGCTTTAGTGAAGGTATTGGGATGTCTATTGATGTAAAATAACAAAGTGATAGCCTACACCTAAAATTAGTTGAAAGTGAATGAATAAAACTATACAAATCATGATCTAGATCTGGATGCAGTATAATTCAAATTGAAAATCTGGAGGTATTGCCACTATAGAGAGAAGTTTGAAATATACATAGATTATAATAGTCTCAAATATATATTCACAGGTAATGGACTTATTAAATTCTAGAAAAACTGGTAAAATATAATTAAGGAAAATGAATTCTCAATCCACTAACATAATGGCATATAAAATAAATTAAAATATACTCTAAGTAGAAAGTATCCTACAACCATATCAATGATGAAAATTGAGAATGATCCAATCTTCTTAGACTTTAAGAGGATAGAAATAGGAATCATAAAGGATGGAACATCATCATTCCTTTCTCAAAATATTTCTCAATCATCCTTTATAGAAAAGATAAAGGATACTCAATGAGATGTTGAAAAAATTTATAAGAATGTGGATGATGAAAGAAAAGGTAAATCCTCAAAGTTTAAAATTGATAAAGATGGAGTTGTAAGATTTGGTTCATGACTATGTATACCATAAAATAGTAATATAAATAAAGAACTATTTAATGATTCATAGAGATTGACCTTATCCATCCACCCAGGAAGCATGGAGATGTATCAAGATCTTTAAAAGGACTATTGGTGGAAAAATATGAATAATGGGATCACTAGAATACATACCAAAATTCCTAGTATGATAGAAAGTGAAGGTTGAAAAAAAATGTCAAAGGGGATGAAATAATCATTACCTATACCTATATAGAAATGGGAAAATATAACCCTGAACTTTTTCACTGGTTTTTTGAATAAATCAAGAGTAAATAATGCTAATTGGGATTTTTTGGATCTTCTTACAGAGAATACTAACTTCATTGCAATTTGAGAGTAATTATCAATCGATCAACTTTCAATTATATACATTACAGAAATGTGGATGCTTCATGGAACACCATTGTTGGTTTTATATAAAAAAGATAAAATATTTACCTCTAAGTTCAAAAAAAGTATCCAATATGATCTAAACATTGAGTTAAACATAATTATAGCATATCACCTCCAAATTGATTTCCAATATGAGAAAAATATCAAGACACTAGAAGACAAGTTGGGAGAATTCCTGATGGACTTCAAAAGAGGATGGGATTAACATATTACTCTACTTGAGTTCTCATATAATAATAGTTTTCACCCAAGAATAAAAATGGATCCAATCCTATCCTTTTATGGGATGAAATGTAGAACACATACATTCTTGGATAAATTAGGTGAACACAAGAAGGTATAACCTAAAATGGTCTAGAAAATGGTTGAAAAGTTAAGTCCATTCAATAGGAACCTAGGGTTTCCCAAAGTCAATAGATGAGTTATGTTTACAATTGTCAATGAGACCTAAAGATTAAGGTTATAGATAATTTGTTCCTTTTCATATCTCCATGGAAGTGAGTCATGATATTTGGGGAAAAGGTAAAGTTAAGTCCTAATTACATCAACCCCTTTGAGATTCTTGATTGCATCAAAGTTGTGTCCTATTGACCAACACTCGAAACACCCCTTTCTAAAGTATATGATGTGTTTCACATATACCTCTTGAGGAAGTACATACTGTATCACTAATATGTACTGAATTTATGAGTTTTAAACCTAGAAAATGATTTGTCTTATGAGGAGTATCCAGTAAAGATCTTGGACTGCTGAGAAGAGTTCTATGCAACAAGACTACTCACCTAGTCAAAGTACTATAGAAAACCATAATTATGAGGAGGTTACATGGGAACTATAAAAATCTATAAAGAAGATATACCCTCACATGTTTTCATCTTGGTATGTAAAAAAATATCTAGGATGAAATTTATTAATGGAGTAGAAAGCAATGACCTAAAATTTTAACAATATAAGTTCAATTTTTATATTTGTGTCATATTTCCTAATGATGTATAAAGAACATGGAACATATGATGAAACTAAAAAAATATTATTATATTACTTTTAACATTAAATTTAGGTAATAAATATGTCCATTATAATTGAAAATATTACAATTGGATAAAAATAGAAATTAATATAACTAAAATATAAAAATTTAAATCTTATCAGTCCACTAGAATAACCACACTCATGAAAAAAACTATATAAATTAAGTAAAATATCATAAACAAAATATTAATATTGGAAATTAAAATATATAACCTTGAGATAAATATAAGTGAATTAATAATGAATGAAATATGTGGTATTTATAAGAAGTTGGGAATTCATATGACTGTTACAAATCTGACCATTGAAATAGTAACCTGACCATTGGAATAGTAATATGAATGTTAGGAATAGTAACATGAAATTTAGAATAGTATCCTCACCTACATAAGTATAAAATAATATTTTGGTATCTTATAAAATGAAAATATGATATATTTATATCATATTACAAGTAAATAAATGTTTTAAAAATGATAAATTAAGTGTTTGTATTTTTATAAAACAAAAATGTTTAATTACACTTTCATAATAAATATAATGATTTAAAAGAAGTTTTATTTACGTAAAATGGATTTATAAATTACCATTAATTTGTATTATAATGACAAGAAATATTTATGATACCTAAAGTAATTTTTCAAATGGTCAAAAATTGATCATAATATTAAAATAGTTATTTTTCAAAAAAATGAGGATTTAATTTAAAAGTTAAATTTATATTATATAGAAAATTATTTTCATATAACAAATTTAATTTTTTTTAATCTACATGTTAGGGTTATTTTATTGGTATTTCCCTAAAATAATTGAGTTTTATTATGAATAATGAAACATGGTAAAATACATTATTTAACATTATAAGCTAAATAAATGAATTTTTGAGTCATGGATGATGTAATAACTTACTAGTTAAAACTAACATGTATCAATTATTATATATAGTCACATTAATCCATATTATTGATATCCTTGATAAAAAATAATAAACTAATGAATATAATATTCAAAAACACCCCTCTCCACCCCTTATAAATATCACCTCTCACCACCCATTCTCATTACAACTTATAAGCCTTGGAGATTGATAAATTTATTCCTAATTACAATCCTTATCCTCTCCATCACAACAGATTGTTTCTAGTAATACCCAAAGACCATTTCAAGGTTCCTTAAAGAGTATTTCAAGGTGACGACATTTAAGAGGTAATATTCTCAATTTACCTATTTTAAAAACATTTATTATTCTAACTTCTACTCACCTATGTCATACAAAATGATATAATGAATCCAGTATCATAAATATACTAAAATTTATTTTTTTTAATAGAATATATGTCTTCCACTCCCCCTTTTTTAGTTTTTAAAATGAAAACGTTGTTTAAAATATGGTTGGTTCACTACCTCCATGAACAAAACACTTCATTTTTCTCCACCACCTTCAAGGCCAGTAATAAAATATTATTATGTTTAAATAAGATGGTAATAAGTATAATATAACTTATTTAATGTTTTTTAATGTTTCAATGATCATTTAAATAAATAAAACTATTTTAATTTATGATGGTCGACAAATCCACATAAATGTAATAATCGATTAATGTTAATGTTTTTACTAAAAAATCATTATTATATTAGAAAAAAGGATATATGGATTTAAATTTATAAATTTATATTAATAATATTTAATTTTACTTCTTTAGTTGTAGTATCACTTTAAAATATTTTAAATAATTGTCCACAAGTGATCTGACCATGAAACCATGAAACGAATGCCCTTAGAATAATAAAATTGAACTTTATATCTCATTAAAATGGTTATAAATGAAAATAATAAAACTATAATAAATAAAATATATATTTAAAATGTTCTAAATTATGTAATTAAAGTATTTAATTTTAATAACCATGATGTTAAGAGCAAGTGCATAATGATTCTGGAACCTAAGGTAAGGGATCTCTCTGAACCACCATTTTTCTTTGGGTTATGGCCATTATCTCTCTAACTCACTTTATCTTTCTATTTTATGTTTTGGAATGATTTTAAATTCTATATATATGTATCTTACATATATAACTAACTTATTTTCTATTCCTTTTCTGGGTAATAGATTTATTAAGTTCATTTCTCA
This sequence comes from Viscum album, assembly GCA_963277665.1. Lineage (NCBI taxonomy): Eukaryota > Viridiplantae > Streptophyta > Magnoliopsida > Santalales > Viscaceae > Viscum > Viscum album. Next base: position 1,743,105,318 of record OY728161.1, read on the forward strand.
AATGAATTCTCTGGGAAATATCATTGATTATTAGATGACACAAGATTATACAACTCATTTTTTTCAAAGGGAAATTCTTATATTTTTTAATTATGATTTATTTCATTTTTTTGGAATTCATAAGCATGTATATTTTATGATGGGTGTTCCCATATAATGCTTCAATTCATTGGGAAATGTTTTTGTGTCATTAGACATTATGTATGGGATTTGAGAGTGCACCAAATCCATGATGAGACTCTCTACACTATGTGATGTTATCTTGGATGTTATACTTGAATTATGTATATGTAATGGTTTATGTTTCTTTCATGTTCCTAAGTTTTTATGATCTTATGATTCTATGTTCTTTATGTCACACGTCCGTATGATTATTCATCTTACTTATCTTTTATTCTATAATGTAATGACTTCTGACTAATATTCCTTACTTGGATTTATAGCTTACCCACTTCTTCTATATATTTCACTTGTGATCCTTTATAGTTTTAGGATCTCAAAGGGATTTTAGAACTCATTATGGGGATAAAAATAAAGTCATTATATTTTAGTTTCATGTTGATGTTTTATGTACCTAGAATTCCAAAAACACTAGTAATTTTTGTCCTTTGGTTGTATTTAATGGATATTTAGGTTAAACAATATGTAATAGTATATAAAAAAGGTTTGGGTCATTATAATGACCGTCTCCACTAGAATCAGTCTCATACCACATCACCTTTTAGAACTAAATATATCTTGATTTCCATTCCATGGGATATGAAGAGAAATATAAATCCTATATCCTAGGTCCATTATGGTCACTGATCTAGTTTATGACCTCCATCCTTGAGAATAGTTTGATTATTACTTAGTTATACACCCATTCATTATGACCAAATGCATGTTTATGTAAAACCTTATGTGTTTAATTCTACTCGAACAATTTCCCAATTTGTCTCCACACATTGAGTCTTCCTCAATTTGGATCCCCATCATCCTCCGAATCCAAATGGGATCCCCTAATTATAATGGTTCCTGGAAAAATTATCTCTCCTATTTTCCTAGGCACACACATCAAATGATCTCCTTTGATAGATGGAAATTACTATTTTTCAAACATGGTTAATGGTCAATCCTATATTTTCTCACCCCATCCTTGACTGATGTGGTTATGGAAACTATGATTCAAAAATGATTAGCTATCATTTCTCACCCATTATTCATTTCCCTTTATGGTTCAAATCTAAAAAGTAACGATTTACTTCCCTTCCACCTCCCTTTGTTTTGGTGAAGTTTTAACACCCTTTATTTTACCTTTTTACATTCACACATGTTTATTAAGCATGTTTGTTTCATTATGAGCTTCTTAACCTGACTCCTCTTTTCCCCTACTATGTGTTTCCATGTGATAAGAGAAGCTCCTAACCATTCCTTTTTCCCACACTGAGCATGGATCATGTGAGATTAGGAGTCATGGTAAGTTTTCCACCCGTATGGTCAGGATTCACTAAACCATCTCACATTCCAAGAATCATGAACTTAAACTAGGTTTAACTCATTTTAAAGATGTTTTCATGGCATAAGAACTCTTTAGAATTCCATTCATTACTGGTTTTAAATCTATGATTCCACACAAATTCTTATGGAAAAATCCATTTTGGTTTGAGATCCAGGGCCTTAAACTAGTAAAAAACCTTTAAGTCCAAGCTATAAGGCCTTAAACTAGCTGCAATCATTTTGGTTCATGCTATAAGACCTTTAAAATATAAGAAGTACTTTTGTTCCAAGCAGTATGACCTTAAACCATGTGAAACTTGTCTTAGAGATGTTTGTTTGGTGTGAGGCCTCCTTGGAAATCTTTTTATGTCGGGTTAATACTCTCTCGTATGCTACAAGAACCTCTCTAGGTTGCCTTTTTTTGGTCTAGACTTCATGACCATACACTAGCACCCTTCTAGTCCAAAATCAATAACATTTAACTATATGCGTATGGACGCCTATGAACCTTAATCCACATATATTTTTTATTGATTATGGTGCTTCATAGACTAATGGACACTTCATCATATCCTTTCCTGAGATTAATTCACCTTTTGGTGTCAGTCTCCTATTGAACCACCTCTCAGAACTACGTATGGATTGATTCTCCATTTAATGGGATATATATAGATACATAGATCTCCTATCTTAGGCCCAACTACAAACTTCCCAATTTATCATGCCTTTTATTTGGCACACCTTGGTCTAATTTTAACCTTAGTACCAATTTGTATACCAAGGCGGTGTGATGCACAAGAGGAAATGATCCATGCTCCATGAACATAAATTGACAGTAACCTATTTTGGTCCAAGCATCATGACTATAAACTATGTATAAGAATACAACTATAAAATGCATTCCCATATTTCTGTGAGAAATTGATTCTAGAAACAAGCCTAATGTATCCCACCTAATCCATTCCAATCAGATAAACTATGACCCAATCTATTCATATAGACCACCTCACCCATTTTGGTCCAAGTATCATGAACTTAAGCACTATGCACCTTATTAATAACCAGACTAGGATTCCATTCAAACCCGACACCCGGCTTAGTCCATGAAAAGGCCTGAGAGGAGTTCCTGGTCCTCCTAGACTGGTGAATATAATTAGACAAAAAAGATATCATATTGGGGGCCATTTAGCCCAAAGAACAGCGAGGATCACATTATTAAACATGGAACAAAACCTAATCAATAATAAATTAACATCCATAAATACATAAATTGGATCCAAATAAGACTAAGAAAACTAGAACCAAACTAGAAAGAACAAATCACCCTGTGACCTCCTGGTCACCACTAACCATAAGACCAACATGCTCCAAAGGAAAAACTAAACCAAAAACCTGAATATGAAAAACAGCTCGCATCTACCGACACCGAGATGAACAAGTAGAGTGTGAGCATAAAGAGCTCATTAGGTAAGAACCACATATTCTATGAATTTACTTTCTTAAAAAAGGCCTCAAACATTAGTTTGAAATACATTATAAAATATTGTTCTATTGTTTTAAAGAATCAGATACAAATTTATCTTTTCAAAAGAACACACATCGATTTTACCTTTCAAAATATATTTCCATTTCAAAACCTAGTTTTTAAAACCAAAACACAAATAAGAACCAAACATGGTGATAAAAATGGTTTATTCTGAAAAAAAAGTAAATAGTACATGAAAACAGATACAAGAAGGACAAATAATAGAAGATAATCATAAATAAACAGAACATATAGATAAATAATCATGGTAATTTCTTAAAGATCTTTAGAAACAATCCTTGTATATACTTAGTTTAGACTCAATTATTGGAATATGGTTCGGGTCCATTGTTAATAACCATATGGAAAATCCAATGGAACATCCCACTTGACCTCTCATCAAATCTAGGGTGTACCAACCTATCTAAGTGGGGTTGATAAGAAATCATCACTCAACTCTCTAGATTATGCCTGAGAATACCATGATAATAGTACATGGTGAGTGGGGAGTTCCTCAGATGAATGAATCAAACTAAAACCCAAAACCACCATTATTTCCGAGCCTAAACACTAACAACATTGATATGATGACCCTACCCTTAGAGGGTCCACCATAGTGATTCTCAACTCACATAGAATTTCTCAAAGTTTCAATCGGTCCATCCCATCACATGAGTTCCAAAACCACTTTACCAAAACACCACAAGGTTCCAATTCAGACTTCACATTTCTCTAAACCAAATTCATTTCTAAAACCATTTCTAAAACCATAAGGAAATAATTCAATATACTCAATAGTTCCAAACAAGCCTTTATGTCATTTGAGAAACAATTCACATTCCAAGTGGAAAAATGAGAAAACTTTAGGAAACACATTTTAAAACCATATTTAAATCATTTGGGAACCAAGTAACTCCCTGGGATTTTGTTAAATATTTTTTTTCAAATTATTTTAATCTTTTTGATATTTATAATTTTGGAAAACACTGAATATAACATATTTTATATAAATTCACTATGTTTGGATTGTATATACACAACAACAAGTTAATATTACGATACAAGAAACACTTAGATTAACTTCTGGTATATGAAACACTATATTTGGCATGTGTTAGACACAATTCTGAGTTATTTCGATAACTTGTGTTAAAAACAAGGCCAAGTTTTATCCAACTACAATATACTATTAATATTTTATTAAAATATTATTATAGTTACAAACTAGAAATTAAAAATAAGATTAAATAAGGTGTAAAAATATTATTTATACATGTATATAAAATGACACCATGTTTTATCAATTATAAATGAATGTAAGAAATATTTGAAAATAATGAAATTCATCTTCTAAGAAAACTAATACTCTATGTATAAAACACCATTTTATCTAAATAATTAAATTAAAAACTATGGAAGAATGTTTAAAAAATATATCTATTATATATATATAAATATATATATTTCTACACTCATCTAATAGATTTTATAGGCACAAGATAATAATAAATTCAATTTTGTAAATAAAAGAGTTATTTTCTAAAGGATATTTTTTACCACCTTTTAATGTCAAACCTATTTTAAATATAATTTTTAACAATTTGATACTTTTTATTTTAAATAATAAACTTATTTTTTAGAATAATAACACCAAAATTTACTTTGGGTGAATATTTGGTATTTATCTAAGAAGTTTAAGTGTTGGTTGAATAGTGAAAACACAAAATTTTAATTCAAAACTATTTTTTCATATAATTTATTTATATAGTTAAATTATATTTTAATTTGGTTTTGAAGTTTAATTAGATAAATTTTAAATAAATTAATATAATTTAGGTTTGAAATTTGATCTAAAAACATTTCAAACTTTTAAACATTTTGGCTTAAAAAATCCGTTGTCGTGACATGTCTGTAGGGTTAAGTTTAAATTAATTTAATTTAATTAGGTGATTAGAATTTATAAAAATGGATTAAATATTTGTAATAAGAATAATTTATGATTTATTATAATTTCAACTTAGTTTTTGGAAAAAAATATTAGTGAAAGTAATTAAAATTAATTATAGTGATTAAGGTAAAAGCGAGTTTACATAGTGGTTAATCCTTAACTTAAGGAAACAAATACCCTAGAAACATGTCTAAAATAAATTTTATCGACACATTTCTATGATATAATTAATTTTATATAAAAATAAAAATTATTTGGGGCACATTATGTATTCGAGACCACTCAATAGTGTTTACCTTCTTGTATTTACAAGAATGCCACTCCTCTACTATAAAAGGGAACTCAACCCCTCACTTATTCACATATGTAAATCCCTTTGTATCATAATAAACCTTACAAAATAAGCTCCCAACATCCATAGTATCATCCTATAAGCCTCACTTTGGGCAGAAAGTTAACCATGTAATCCCTTTGATGTAAACCAAAAGGAGTTACCCGAAAAAGAGGTAACATTCTTCAACGTACATTTCTGTTTTATTTATCTCTTTGCCCATTAATTTATTATTTTTACATGATTATATAATAACATAATTATCCTATATGTACTGAGATTTTATTATTATAATATTTTTACCTACCACTACACACACTTCCATCAAATGGGGAACAAACTTATCGTTCATGTGTATGGTGGACTACCGCCTCGTGAAATGATGTCATTCATTTTTCTTTTACAATCTTTCATGGTTAGGAATTATGATGAAAATTATGTTTTTATATGGTAAATATGATATTTATTATTTATTTATGCTTTTGGAATTATTGTATAAAACACACCTCCATAATTTCCATTTTGTGTAAATATGATAACTTCGTTTGTGGATGTGTGGACTACAGCCTCCTTAAAGCTATGTAATTAATTCACACATTAAATGGAATGTATCAAGGATAGTTTTAGTAAATGTATGTGATATATATGAAATAATAATTATATGAAATGATAATATATATATATATACATATATATGTAATTTAATTTCTTTCTTTCAATAGAAAAATAAAACATAAACAATGTTCATGCGTACATTTTTCCTACTATCTCCATGAATGGTGTTTTCTATTTCATATTTATATATTTTATAGATTATTATAAATATTTATATATTAAATATATATGATATTTATATCAGTTTTTAAATTATTTAAATATGTAAATCATGATCTATTTAAGAGGATCAATAATAATAAGTCAAAACATATCGGAAAAACAAAATAGATATTACCTGAAATGTAACATTAAAATAGAGTTGTTAATAAAATAGTAATATAATGTCATAATAAAATAATATATGGTATTATATATAATAACATTATAATGTGGTATATTTATAATAAACTTATATTTATTATACACTATTTTGTAACGTGTATGAATAATGTCAAGGCTTAAGGTAAGGGATTTCTTGTCTCACTTTTATTTTATATGAGACACAAGCCACGTTCACCACCTATTTCTTATACGTGGTTTGTATACTGACCATGGATGTATTTTATTATTATTATTATTATTATTATTATAATTATTAGTTTTTTAATATCCATTTTATTATCTATCTTTCACGGGGTTTATGGTTCAATAGTTACCAAATTGGTAAAGTAATTTTTTCTCAATTTTCCTTCATTGAGACACATGACATATTATGAATATATATTCTTCTATGAGGTGAATATAATTCCATTTTAAATGTTATATAATGAATTTAATTATTATTAATTTTATTTTAATATTCATTTAATTTTATTATTTCATAGTTAATATGATTCAATGTTACCAAATTGGTAATACTTTATTGCTTCAATCACATCGTTTATCAAGATTATTTATAATTAAGCTCACATTGATGAAATATTATGATCCATATCTCAATAAACCTCATGAAATTTCTTATAATTTATTTATTCATGATATATTCAAGTAATGGCACATTTTTAATTTCTTTGGTAATTAAGATAATGAAGAATTTGTTTTTATGAAAATACGAATTTATTTATTTTTTCGGTCAAAAATCCATGTTATTTAAAAACTGTGTCTTCTAAAAATGTTTTTAAGGATTTAATACCATTATAAAGTATTTTTAGAATACATTTTAACCTATTTTTTTTTACCTTTTTACAAAATTATTTTAAAATGAATCTTCTTTTAATTTTCCTTTCACGACGCTTCTCTAAAATTTTTATGATGCAAAAAGAATGTCTGACATATAATAACCTGCTCACTGTCATGACCTTCATTTCATTAAATATTAATTTGAATGTTTACATGGTTATTTTTAAAGAATAAGTGTTCTTAATATTTTGTAAATTCATTTTTCTAAAGTGGGTTTCAAATATAAATATTTTCAAAAGGTTTTCAAGTTTTCTCTATAAGTTTTTAAAGTGGTTTTCAAATATATATTTTTTCAAAATGTTTTCCAGCTTTATATATAAGTCATCAATGTTTTTTAAGGAAAATGTGTTTAAAAATGATTTATGGCATAAAAATATTTTTTTAAGTGGAAAATATATTCCCCTAAATAAACTTTTAAAATTAAATTTTAAATATTTAGTTATAATAAATATATTTTTGAAAATGTTTTATAAAAGGGATTTTAAATGAAAGGATATTTTCCTTAAGAAATGTTCCAAGTGTTATTTTAAAATCCTTCTCTATCTAAGTTGAAATGATATAAAATAGTCTATACTTTACTAAGGATATGAACCAATGATTCCATTCTTATTTTTTCTTTTAATTGTTTATGTTTATGAAGAAAAGTTATTAATGAAACCTATTTCTCTTCCATGAGTTAAATGATTTTGAAACCTAATTCTTTTCATAGGTTATAATGTGATGAAATGATTATAAAGACTATCTATTTTCCATATTTTATGATATTATGTCATTTTTAAAATACCCATTTCATTTCATGGATGATATGATGTTTAAAAAAATAATCAATTTTTGTGGTTAATTTTATGATGAATTTTTTATTATATTGTGGAATATGTATATATGACTTTATTATGTGATGAGTGAGGCCTATATATACCTCTCATGCATTGGGTATATATTTATATCTCATGAGTATGATAGGGATGGAATGAGGAGTGAACTTGGTTCATTATGACATGGATGAAATGATAAGTGAACTCAGTTCAATAGTACAGGGTAGGATTGAGGAGTGAACTCAGTTCAGTAATATATGGTTGGAATGAAGAGTGAATGTGCTTCAAGAATATAGGGTTGGAATGGGAAGTGAACCCGGTTCATTAATATAGGGCTGGAACCACTACTGGAATGAGAGGTTTTTCCCACGGTTATTTACCAACGGTTTTCTTAAACCGTTGGTAAAGAAGGGTCGGTATACCCTTTACCAACATTTCTAAAGAACCGTTGGTAAAGGTTACCCCTTTACCAATAGTTTTTAAAAACCGTTGGTAAATTTTTACCCCAAATACAGTTAGCCGAACCTCTCCTCTTCCCCATTCACGACAGAACCCTAAATCTGTAGATGCTCGGCTCCTCTCGCGACTTCCCCCATTCGAACCACTGAAACTCCATCATATTCATCTCAAATCAGGTATTTTCTTCTGTATACACATAAAAAATTTAAGTTCTACCTTGTTTTTATTGTTATTCATCTAATATTTTAGTTTTAAGTTTTGATTTTGATGTGTATATAATTTTTTTGTGTTTTGATTTAATCTAGACTTTCTCTATTCTATTAAATTTAATTAATTAAATATTTAACCCTCCATTGAATAAGAAACATATCAAATTCATTGCAGCAGGATTCCAGATTTTCTAAGAATGTTTTTTTATGATTTTTCTTCATCTTGTAATTATTTATTACTTGGAAATTTATTTATATGTGTTTATTAATTTTTAGCAAAATTTTATGAATGTTTTCCTTGAAATTACTTGTGAAATATTATTTAACCATATTCTCATTGAATTGAAAAAGTCATGAATTTGATGACTATAATTTTGACATCTTTCAAGTATTTATGAATAATTCAATTCCATGAGTGTTTAGATTTATTTTCAAAGAATATTTAAAGAATGAATTGGTGAAATTGAGTCTTTGTCTTGATTTTTTATTCAAAGAATTAAATAAATTGAATTGAAATAAATGAGTTGACCTATTTAATGTTTTCTAAGTAGTTTCAAATGATTTAATTTGTGAAATGACAATGAACCCTCTTGGCATGTTTTTTTTGAAATGAGATTTCTTTAGTAATTTTAAATTAGATATTTATTCACGTGGAAATAGATTGTAATCCCATGTTTTGAATTAATATTGAGAATTTTTAATTGTAAAATATCTTTTAATGCCTTTAGGATGTTTTGAAATAAAGGATTTTTGAAAGGCATGTTTAGAATTACGTGTTAGTTTTTGGAAGGAAGTTGGTATAGACAACCTTTCTAAATATTGAATTAAATAAGGGGTTTTGAATTGAATTGAAGATTTTTTACCACTCATTTGGAACTTTATGAAGATCCTAAATTATAATAATTCATTAATGTAACTTTCTCAATTCTTGTAATTACAATTTATGGATGTTGAAAATGGGATTATTCACATCGATAGAGATTAGGGTGAGATTGAGATATGATCTGAGGTCTGAATAATATGATTGATATTGATAAGGATCCTCATTGTGATCCTCATAACTTCATTATCTTACTCACCTCTTTTTACTAGTCATGGTGACTTAGATAGTTAGATGGTAAAAACTAGATTTAGGATTCACTAGTGGACTCATACCTCATCTAGTGGAATACACTACTAGAAATCTGGGTTTTCCCAACGCTCCTATACCAATGATTCATCAATAAGGCCTTTACCAATGGTTTCATAAAACCATAGGTAAAGGCAGACATATTTGATTTAAAATGCACTTTGAAAGATATTTCAGAAATGATTTAATCTTGAGGAAAGTTTTTTATTAAAATGAGAATTTTTTTAATAAGGCTTTTGTAATGTAATTTGTTATAGTACACTTTTTATGTGACTATGTTTGGTATTTAGTAACACATGAGATAACTGGTGTGTGAGAATGTGTTGTGAAAGAGATTCCATGGTTGGTTCAAGATTATATTTACATTTTGAGCCTATTAATGAGTTGTTTTAAAGATATTTTGAGATATTTACCTTATGTTTATTGGTAAAAACTGGGAGCTGTAGAGGTGGTTCATGATTAAGACATATAATTACTGCTAAAAATGTGGATAAACCATGCATAGTAGTGAATTATTTTAATGTTTGATGTTTTTAGTCCTTTTTTATTTGGAGTTTCTTTTGATGCCGATGTTTCTTATTGATACCTATGATGAGAATTTATTTTAGTTTCTAAATTGGCTGAGACTCCCCCAGCATGCATAGTGTATGCATCCTCTACCCTTATTTAATCATTCTGTTTACACAGCCTATGCAACCTCTACCCTCATTTAATCAGTGAACTCATGTCATTAATTCAAGCGTTCATTCTCACTAGCATGTAAGAAATTGAATGATGTATACCCTTCCTCACATGATTTCTTACCTTAGATAGTGTCCAACATATGGAATACGAGCTTTTTAATTCATTAGTTAAACAAGATCATATATTCCATTTCCCCAATATGGTTGTACTAATATAACTTTAGGGTCAATTAAATATGGTTCTCATTGTACATTATATATTATGTGTCCTTCTTGGCCAATACTCACTTTAATGAGGGTGGGGTGCTTTTCACTAGCCATGCTGGCATGTGTAGACATCCATAAAAATTTTAGATAAGTCACAAGTTTAATTCAGTAATGTTTTTATCATTGACACACTTTATTATTAATCTCAAATTTAAAAATAAATGTTTTTGTCTATACTTTATGAAATTAAATCTTTTTATAAGACATGAACAACTTATTAGTGTATAAGCCTAAAATTTATTCACCCATGGGGTGAGCTTGACTTGGGGAAGTAATTGGTTAATGAAAGGTATGGCCATAGAGATGAAAATAATGAGTTCTTGAATATGAGTGAATGATTTGGGACGCCTATAACACATAATGGGACCTGAGGCATGTGCCTCTTATAGAACTAATGAAAATGAATATAAATAAATTTTAATTTAATTTTTGAGTACTTGTTCTTTAATTTATTTTAATAGTTCACTACATCGACTAGAAACTTATTCCTTTGTCATTTAATTAAATGTATTTTCTATTAAAGTTCAATCCTATTGAATTGTTTATTACAAAATGACTTATATAAATTCTTTTTACAGAATGGATAGAATTTGGTTGTATGAAACCGATCGGATCTCAAGCGATTTTCAAAACAATTTGGAGAGATTTATAGATTTTTCATTTCACAATGCTTCAGATAGTGGTCACATACACTGCCCATGTTCCAATTGTGTTGGTAGACCTTGGTTGAGCCGTGAAGAAGTCAGCTACCACATAACCAAATATGGTTTTCAAGAAAACTACTTTGTGTGGTATCACAATGGAGAGAAAATGAAATCTCAAATTGCTGATGATCGAAATGAAAGGACTGGAATGGAGAATTTGTTAGATGATCGGTTTCTGTTTATTCATCATCATGAAAAAGAAAGAATTTCGACTCAAGAAGACTTCGATATGAGGACATATGATGCATCAAGTGAAAATGTTGATATTGATAGGGTGAAAAAATTGAATGACGCTGCCATGACTCCAGTATATTGACAATGCGATAAAATGAAAAAGCTGGGATTTTTAATCCGATTTTTTCATGAGAAAACTATGTATGGGATTTCTAATACAGAAATTGATTACATTCTTATGATCTTGAAGGATTTACTTCCATATGATGCAGATATTCCCTCAAACCACTATATGGCATGGAAGTTAGTTGAGGAACATAGATTTTCAAGAAACAAAATTCATGCTTGCCTGAAAGATTACAGTTTATTCTAGGAGGAAACCACTAAACAAAATTATTGTATAAAATGTGGCACATCCCATTGGAAGTCAAAATCTAATGGAACACCATCCCGCGTTCCACAGAAAGTAATGTGTCACTTTTCATTGATTCCCAGACTCCAGAATCTTTTTATGTCTGATGACATATCAATAAAAATGATATGGAAGGATACCAAGAGAAAGAAGACTAATAATGAGTTGGTTCATCCTGTAGATATATTTTTATGGCAGAGATTTGATGCTCGACATCCTCATTTTTCAGCTGACGTGCCTAATGTGATGTTGGGACTTTCATGTGACAGTTTTAATCCGTTTGGGCAGATGCTTACTTCGCACAACACGTGACCAGTTTTTATACACATTTATAATCATCCCCAATGGTTGTGTATGAAAAAACCTTTCACTTTCATGAGTATACTCATATAAGGTCCTTCTGATCCCTGCATTGATATTGATGTATACATGCAACCTTTAATAAAAGAGTTGAAACTTCTTTGGTATGTGGGTATCCGCACATACGATGCATGTTCTAAAGACATATTTCATATGCATGTTCCACTTATGTAGATGATCAATGATTTTCTGTCTTATGCAATGATGTCTGGATGAAGCACGAAGGGAAAACTGTCATGTCCAGTTTGAATGAAGAATACAAGATCCAGAAGACTGAAACATCACTGTAGTTTCAGTTTTATGGGAAATCAATGATTCTTTCCAAAGGATCATCCATATATAATGAATCGTCGAATATTTGATAATACCATAGAGACCGATGATCCACCTCAGTGTATGTTTGGAACTGATGTGCTTAATGAATTGAAATATTTCAGTTTTTCATTTGAGAAGGGTCAAATGAAATCTAGAAAGGGAAATAATGTTTCCACTGAAACCTGTTACAATTGGAGGAAGAGGAGTATCTTTTTTTATTTTCCTTATTGGTTAACCAATTTGTTAATTAATTTCTTATACGTAATGCATATTGAAAATAATATATGTGAAATGTTGATCTTGTTTCTTTTAAATGTCAAGGGGAATCCAAAATATGATTTACGATCTCGGCGTGACTTGGTGGATTGGGGAATCAGACCAGAATTGCATCTTGTATGTATCAATGAAAATAAATGGAAACTTCCATGTGCTTCTTATGTGATGAAACCTACGAAAAAACAATTTCTGGAAGTATTAGAGACTATTAGAGTTCATTATGGCTATTCAATCAACATATCTAAATGGGTCAACAGAAGAGAGTTGAAGCTAAAATCTTTGAAGACTCATCATTATCACGTTCTACTGCATGAGTTTCTTCCAATAGCAATCCATAATCTTTTGTACAATAATATAAGGGTGAATTTTATTCAGTTTTTCCATTTGTTTAGAGATATTTGTGCTAAGAAGTTATCCAAGTCATTTTTGAAAAAAATGTTGACATATGCCCCATTAATTGTGTGTGAGTTGGAGAAAATATTTCCTCCATCATTTTTCACATGCATGCTGCATCTGACTGTCCATATTCCCATTGAAATACTTCTCATAGGACCTATTTCTTTTCGTTGGATGTATCCAACTGAAAGAAATATTTACACATTAAATTCTTATGTCCGAAACAAGAATCATACTGATGGTTATATCGTGAAAGGTTACTTGGCTGAAGAATGTATAGATTTCTACTCAATGTATCTGTCTGATCTTACTACAAGAATGAACAGACCAATGAGAAATGAAGAAGAATAGTATCAGAAAATTTATCCCAGTTTTCCATCACTTCCTCAAACAGGAGGAATTCCTAGATCATATACATTGAAGACATTAAGCCATGAAGAGCAGGAGATGGCACATCGCACAGTTCTGTTCAACTGTGATTTGTTCGATAACTATATTAGGTAACTAAATTGAATATTTATATCTTACATATATATCTGTTAAAATATTCGTACTTTTTTATCCACAGGGAACATAAAAAAATGATAAATAGAAAGCATCATGCTTCAACTTTGAGAAGGAGGGAGACTGTGCATAGCAAAGAGTTTTCTGCTTGGTTAAAATTGAAGGTAAAAATATTACTGTTTAAAATAATTATATCAATATTTAATTAATTTTAATAGTCATTTATATTGCAGGTATTGAGTTTTTCTTCTGACTCTGTCTCTGAGGAAATAAGAGCTTTGTCTTTTGGTCCTAATACCATGGTTTCAACTGTAAATCAATTTTTATAAATGGGTTTAAATTTATTGTCACTGAATGAGTAAAGAATATGAGAACATAACATGATGGTGTTATGGTTACTGCCACAACATATTGTTATGTCAGTTCATCAGATATTAGACTACGATTTGAAAATGTGGGTTATTATGGAGTTGTTGAGAAAATAATAATATTGGATTATTACTCTAATGGACGAGTCACAATGATGAAATGCCATTGGTTTGATTAGATGACAAGAAAGAGCACATTTATTGATGATTGTGGATTTCAAGTAATTAATATGTCTCACACTCTTGCTACCAAAGAACCATATGTTTTGGCATCAATGGATAAACAAGTTTTTTATGTCAAAGAACAACTTCGACCTGAATTTGGTGTCATAGTTGAAGTAATTCCAAGACATATTTTTGATGATGGTGATGATGGAATTGACACTTTACCTAGTGCCATTGGAACAAATCCATTTATTTCTTTTGATGACTCCAATAGCTCAATTGTCAGAGTTGATTGTGAAACTGAAGTTGTGGTTGAAAATATATATAATCTTTCATCCATGTTCTTAATTATTTTGGTTTACCTCGAGTTGGGTTGTTAAGGTTGGTAATGTTCAAATTGATTTAGTATTGATCACAAATATTTTTTATCTAACTTGACCATTATGTGAATTTTCAATGTTTATTGGTTGAAATTTCATTTGAATTTCATTTTCTAATTTGGAATTGAATTGTATTCAAACCTAGTCAAACAATATTTCTAACTTAGTGAACATTACAACTTATATAATTTATTAAATCCATTCAAGATATTCTAAAACAATTGATATCTAAATTACCAATGAATCCCCCTATTCCCACATATATTTAGTTTTTTGGGTTACACATCAGTTTCCCTTTCCTAAATAATTACATATTTGTTTTCAAAAGCAGGCAATGCAGCCAATTGAAGAGAGGCAAAGGAAACAAATGATGGAGATTGTCGAATGACGTATATGGGAGTTCCACCATCAGTGCCTCTAGTGAGTACTTTATTTCAAATATATATATTTAATGAATATATAATGTCATGTGATTAATTTTTTTATAAACATTTTTTTAGGACCCACCTATACGTCGAAAATTATTTGACAAGGAGCCTAGTACTGGTCCTAGTACTCAGGCCGGTGGTACGAGGAGGGTTCATACCAGAGATGGACGAGCAACTTCGTGTACCCAACTAGACCCTACCCCTCCCACTAATATGTCATCCTTCCCAAATTCTGATCCCGATGTGTCGTTAGGGACACACGGGATATTTAGGCCTCCCATGTTTTTGCCACCTTTTACATCTTCTGACCCATCTTTTTCATATCCCATGATGATTCCCACTCCCCAGCTAGAATCTATTCATACAGTTGTGCCATCTTATTTTCCTTCTACTTATGTCTCTCCGAGCTTCTATATTCCATCTTCTCGACTCCTGTTCCACCATAGGGTGTTCCATCTGTTTCTGTGGATCCAGCGGCACTCAGTGATTAGACTGGTGCAGGTATATTTATAGAACCCTAAAAAAATTTATAGTAATATATATTTTCATTATAACATGTTTTGATAAAATATTTGTTTTTCTTTTATGATAGATACATCTACTGACAAGAGGCGGGGGCGGGGGAATACACACATGCGTGTGGTGTGGAACTACTGCACACAGGTTATGGTGGATTACAATGAAGACAACCAAATGGTTGAGAAAATAGGGCAGTAATGTCAGTGTTTTTTGGCTATGCTTTCCAAATATTCCGAAATAATTACCGTCAGCCCGCTATCGTGGAGAAAGTTTCCACATGAGGTCAAGGATAGAGCTTGGGTAGATATATGGGTAAAAAAATCTGTTGTATTTAATTCCATGAATTATTTTAGTATTTATATGAATTAATATTTTTATGTCATCTTCGATTTAATTTTCTCGATGGTGAGGGTGCACGTCCAGCACGTCTAAAGGATTTAGGTGAGATTTGGAGAGCCTACAATCATGATTTGTATATTGGTTGGTATGATAGAGTTGGAACTGAGTTAGAGGCGGTACCAATCATGGATGATTGTCCTATAGAGCAGTATCGTCAGATGATTACTCATTGGATGACTACACAGTTTAAGGTATTAATTACATTTGAGGTATTTAAATAATAAATTTCATTTTTTTCATTAATACTATCTTTTGAATTATTTAATTTTATTTATGAATCATCTAGAAAAATTAAAAAAAACATTAATGCAAAAAATACCTCCACACATTGGGACGTACTACGATGCCAGATCATGGCAGGAAACATGTATGACAATTGTTTATAAGTTTTCTCTATGACTTACACATTATTTTATTTCCTAAATTATTTAATCATTTGATAAAATTTTCATATAAATTTAGTTTTCAATGTAATTGTAGAGGAAAATGCATAATATTGAAGGACATGTGCCTCGAGAAAAACTGTTTTGCTCGAGAAGACGGAAAAAGGATGGAAGTGCCGTTAACGAACTGACTCAGCAGCAAATTGTAAGATTTAATATGTTTATTTTATATTTTAATATCTATTTTGTAACTTAATAATATATTTATATTTGTAATAGGTTTCTTTAGAGGCCCTTGATTCCCAAGAACCAGACAATTTTGGGCCAAATGATCACTTACATCAGGTGTTGGGGGAGGAGCATCCTGGCAGAGTACGTTGCCGACCTAGGATAGCACCGACGAGGTATTGGCCCTCCTTAGGTATGAGTTTTAGTGACACCGAGATGCAGCAAGTTAGGGCATAGGCAGAACAGGCTGAAAAAGGGGCCATATAGACAGTAGAATAGTCTTCTAGGGAAAACAATGCATCTATGAAATTTATTGAAGTTCTACGTCCAACACTTCCACCAGAGGCCATCCTAGCTTTTGATGAATATATGTCATTGATACATTCTATATATAGTGCACCAGGTGACAGTTCTAGTGGTGGTCAAGATGATGTCCAGCCTGATGATGATGATGGCGAGGAGTCTAATGCGAAAGAGGAGGGATAGGAGGAGGGCGAGGCAGATGGTGAGGGTGAGGAGGAGGGAGAGGAGGAGGGCGTTGAGGAGGGAGAGGATGAGGACGAGGGTGTTGATGATGGTGATGATAGTGACAGTGATGTGGGAAAAATTGATCCATTACATTTTTGACTAATATTACTAAGATTTGATGTTTAATATATTCTAGTTGTTGGTTTTATCTAGACCTGTAGTATAGTATTAGAGTTGAGTTGTTTTTATATATTGTCTGTTTTCATGGATGTTGATGTCTTTTAGTGGTTGCGGTGTATCTTGAGAATTTTTATAGAGCTTTGTGTGTTTGGGAACTCCCTGGATAGCCCCTTCCTTCCTAGACCCTGGACAACCCCCACCATCCTCCTTGGACCCCGGACAACCCCCTAGATAGCTCCTTGGACAACCCCCACCCTCCTCCCTGGACCCCGGACAGCCCCTCGGACAGCCCCCCGAACAGCCCCCCGGACAGCCCCCCACCCTTCTCCTTGGACCCCGAACAGCCCCCAGAATACCCCCCGGATAGCCCCCACACCCTCCTCCTTGGTCCCTGGATATCCCCCCAGACACCCCCCGGACAGCCCCCCCCCCACCCTCCACTTTGGACCCCGGACAGCTCCCCGGACAGCCCCCCCGGACAGCCCCCCACCCTCCTCCCTGGACCCCCAGACAGACCCCCACCCTCCTCCTTGATTTCACATGCCTTTTTTTATTTCTCTGATCATGCAATGTTTTTTAGGATTATTCCATTTTTGTATGTCTTGAATTATATGAATGCCTTGGTAAGCTTATTAGCTCATTCTCATCAAATTCATGTGATGATATGCTTTAATTTTAATACAAAGCCTTGTTGTACATTATCCATGTTATGTGAATTATGCCTTGTTTGATTTGGTTTACTTGTCAATTGTTAGGATAAGACATGGGTTACATGTTAAGGACTCATGGACAAACTCGTTATGCTCAGGGAATTTTGACATGAAATTCCAGGATGTATGCTTTGGTTTCTAGTTGAGGGATACCATGATGGTTTCTATTACTCATGAGTGATATTGGTTCCTTGAATATAAACTGAGGACATGTCTGTTTTTCAAGATGGTAATACCATGCCTCAGGTGTGGCTGACACCACTCAAAATGTCTCAGGTTTATTTGAAATAGACAACATTTTAAGCAAAAATAACAACTGTCATATGAAAAACTGACCAAACACATTCAGATTGTGTTGATACTTTAGGAAAATGATCCATGGGTCATTTGTGACATATATGAGTCAACCCCATCTAAATCAGAGGTGTGTTGTGGCCGGTAGCACTCTAACTATGTCTATTTTGTTTAAAATGGATGGGATTTTAAGTGAAAGGAACAACAAGCATACGGAAAACCAACCAAACACATTCATATTCTGTTGATACTTTATCAAAACGATCCATGGGTCATATGTGATGTGTATGAGTCAACCCCGGCTCAATCCAAGTCAAGGTGTGGTTGGGATCACTCTAAGTGTCTCTCTTATGTTTAAAATGGACAACATTTTTAGTACATACAGAAAACCAACCGAACGAATTATGATTGTGTTGATACTTTAGAAAAATGATCCATGGGTCATATGTGATGTTTATGATTCAGCCCCGCCTCAATCCGATGTGCGATGTGGCTAGCACCAGTTGAAGTGTCTCACTTTTGTTTGAAATGGATAACATTTTAACTGAAAAGTACAACTGACATACAGAAAACTAACCAAACACATTAGGATTGTGTTGATACTTTAGGACAATGATACTTGGGTAATTTGTGACGTGTACGAGTCAACCCTGCCTCAATCCGAGGCCCAGTGTGGCCATCACCACTCAAAGTGTCTCATGTTTATATGAAATGGACCACATTTTAAGTGAAAATAACAAATAGCATACAGAAAACTGACAAAACGCATTCAGATTGTGTTGATACTTTAGAACAATGATCCATGGGTCATAAGTGACATTTACAAGTCAACCCTACCTCAATCCAAGGCTCGATGTGGCCGTCACCACTCAAAGAGTCACACGTTTATTTGAAATGGACAACATTTTAAGTGAAAATAAAAACTAGCATACGGAAAATTGACCGAATGCATTCATACTATTTTGATACTTTAGCACAATGATCCATGAGTCATATGTGTCGTGTATGAGTCAACCCTACCTCAATACGAGGCCCGATGTGGCTGGCACCACTAAAAGTGTCTCTTTTTTGTTTCAAAAGGACATCATTTTAAGTGAAAACAACAACTGACATACAGAAAATTGACCAAACACATTCAGATTCCATTTAAACTTTAGGGAAACGATAAATGAGTCATATATGATGTGTAAGAGTCAACCCAGCCTCAATCCGAGGTAGGGTGTGATCGACACCTCTTGAACTATCTCTCTATAGTTTAAAATGGAAAACATTTTAAGTGAAAACAACAACTGACATACGAAAAACTGACCAAATGAATTCAGATTCTGTTGAAACTTTAGGAAAACATTCCATGAGTCATTTTTGATGTGTACAAGTCAACCCCACCTCAATCCGAGGCCAGGTGTGACTGGCACCACTCAAAGTGTCTCAGGTTTATTTAAAATGGACAACATTTTAAGTGAAAACAACAACTGACATACAGAAAATTGAATAAACTCATTCATATTCTATTGAAACTTTAGGAAAACAATACATGGGTCATATGTGACATATATGTGTCAAACCAGCCTTAATATGAGGTGCGGAGTGGCCAACACCACTCGAAGGGTCTCTCTATAGTTTAAAATGAACTTCATTTTAATTGAAAACAACAACTGACATATGGTAAACCAACCAAATGCATTTGGATTCGATTGAAACTTTAGGACAATGATCCATGGGTCATATGTGATGTTTACGAGTCAACCATTCCTCAATATGGGTCGTATTGTGGCCAGGATCACTCTAAGTGTCTCTCTTTTGTTTAAAATGGACAACATTTTAAGTACATATGGAAAACCAACCAAATGGATTATGATTGTCTTGATACTTTAGCACAACGATCCATGGGTCATATATGATGTGCATGAGTCAACCCTGCCTCAATCCGAGGCGTGGTGTGGCCGTAACCACTCAAAGTGTCTCTCTTTTGTTTAAAATGGACATGATTTTAAGTGAAAACAACAACTGACATACGGAAAACCGACCAAACAAATTCGGTTTCTATTGAAACTTTATGAAAATTATCCATGGGTCATATTTACCATTTAAAAGTCATCCTCGCCTAAATCTAAGGCATGGTGTGGCCAGGACCACTCAAAGTGTCTCTTTTTTGTTTCAAAAGGACACCATTTTAAGTGAAAACAACAACTGACATAAGAAAAAATGACCTAACACATTCGGATTTCGTTGAAACATTAGGAAAAAAATCCATGGGTCATATGTGACGTGTATGAGTTAACCTTGACCCAATACGAGGCGCGATGTGGCCGACACCACTCAAAGTGTCACGTTTATTTGAAATGGACTACATTTTAATTAAAAACTACTGGCATATGTAAAACTGACCAAACACATTTGGAATGTGTTGAAACTTTATAAAAACAATCAATGTGCCATATGTGATGTTTATGAGTAAACCCCACCTTAATCTGAGTCATGGTGTAGCTGGAACCACTCAAAGTGTCTCTTTTTTTAAATGAACATCATTTTATGTGACAATTAATGACATACGGAAAACTGACCAAATGATTTCAGAATATGTTGATACTTTAGGACAATGATCCATGGGTCATTTGTGATGTGTACGAGTCAACCTCGCCTCAATCTAAGGCACAGTGTGGCCGGTATCACTCCAAGTGTATTTATTCTGTTTAAAATGGACATCATTTCTAGAAAAAACACATTTAAATGTGTATGTTTAAATGAATTATATATGTTTACAATTAATTTATGAATTATGATTTAATTCAGGATGTTTATAGTTTTATATGCATTATATGTTAAATGTGTATGAATTTTTTCTGTATATGTATGTGTTAGTTGGTTATTACAGGTACAAGGAGATGGAGAATTACCATTGTTGTGCAAATTACAGCCTGTTGTGAAAATTGCAGGCTGCTGTGCAATTTTCACAGCATAGCCTATGCCAATGGTTTCAAAACATTAACATAGGATTCATAGAGAGTTTTTAACAATAGTTAAAAGGGAACCATTGGAAAAAATACATGCCCAAAGGTTTTTGAAATCGTTGGTAACCATGGGAAGATGTTGGTTTTCCCAAAAGTTCAGTGGAAACAGTTGGGAAAAACTTTTCCCAACAGTTTAGGGAACCATTGGGGTAGGCTAATTTTTCTAACCTATCCCAACGGTTCTATGTAAACCGTTTGGAAAATCTATCCCAATATCTTAATTACCAATGGTTCACAGAATAGTTGGTATAAGGTATACCAACAGTTCTTTGGCCTTTCCCAATGGTTTAGAACTGTTGGTAAATCCTTCTTTTAAAGTAGTGAACAGAAAGTGAAATCGGTTTAGTAATATAGTTATAGAATGTTAAGTGAACCCAATTCATTAATACAAGGCTGTAATGAGAAGTTAACTTGGTTTAGTAACATAGGGATTGAATGGGGAGTGAACTTAGTTCAGTAATACCAGGATGGAATGGGGAGTGAACCCTGCTTAGTAATGAATCTTTTCCACTAACATTGTATTTGTAGTAATCATTGACTATTATGGAAATAATGTTATATGTCTTCCAAAATTACATGTCTTATTCTGATGTTATGATTTCATGGCTTATACCCTTGAATAAATTATGATTCATATATCTTAGGAACTGCCAATATTTATGCCATGATTCATATTTATGATCTTTGATATTCATGGTATTATCTTCTAATGTTATGATCATATTCTCTTACCCTTATGATTGTGTTATGCTTACGTATCTCCCTTATTTTCCCTTATTGAGCATCTGAGATCACCTATGTCTTATGTTTCCTTCCCCCAGGTCATGAATAATGGGTTTAAGTAGGATTAATAATGGGGAATATCCTTCAGGTAGATGTTGAAGATCTTTCAATAGGATAGAAGATTATGTTTCTATGTTTCCAAAGATGTTAAACTATTTATAGTCCTCGAGCATTTACCTTGTAATTTGATGAATATTTATAAATAAATAATGTAATATCCATGTATGTTAAGCTAGGGTCGCTATATTTGGTATCAAAGGAAAGGTTTTGTCAACCTTTAGAAGGTAAGATGTGGAAACTTTAGTGATATCATTATGGAAATTTATAAGGATGTGTTTAGGGATGTATATAAGGATAGGCATAATGTTTTATAGATTTAAAAGAAGGTTTCCTTATTTAGACATCTTATAAGTAATGTTTCATGATTATGTACTTTAATTATATGATAAGTTTTTCTCACACTAAGCTTTCTAGTATTAGATAATAGTGGGAACTGGAAGGAACTATGTTAACATTGAATGTTTGAGATGTGGAATGTAGGGTCATTAAGAAAATAAATGTCCTAAGTGGAAATATCATGAAGAGAATCTTGAAGGTGGCATGACTATTGGTTATAATGTTTAGGATAAAGATAATGAAAATGAAATTTGAAAGTTATGATATGTTTCAACAATATTGTTTATATCGAATATAAGAAGCATGATTAGATTGAGGTTGAGGAACCTTAAGACATGATTCATATTTAATATTCTAGGAAAGTGGTATAAAAGAATAAGATGATGAATCCTAAGTAATGGTTTAATAATAAATTAAGATTATTGAAGTGTATTTGTTTTGGAATTCAAAGATTATGTTATAAAAATCATGAAATATATAATTATTTTTAGTATAATTCTTTCATTTAGGATTGAAAAGGTCACGTTAAATGGTACTGAAGACTTATAAAAGTGATTTAATGGAAATATGATATTTTGATTAAGTGAAGGTAACCCTTAATATGTTCATTAGAATGAGAAAATGATATTTAGTATAGATAAAGATATGATTATATGGATAAAGTAAACTGGATAGTATTTAATACCCCATACATGACAATGTATTTTTTTTGAAAAATCTATTTGCACTATCATGAATGGAGATTATGTCATTTATAGAATATATCCAATGATCTTAGTAATAATAAGGAATTTATGTTTTTAATAAGTTTTTATGTTAATTCATATTATTACCAAATTTTAAGAGAAAACATGATGAAAGTATTCACATGTTTGGTTTATGAAAAATAATATCTACTTTATGATATATGGGGGATCAATGTTAAGTTGATTTTTGAGAAATTTAGTGACCTTATTTCTATAGTTTTGGATTTTCATCTTTCGTAAGGTTTATAAGGTTAGCCATTTGTGGAATGGTTTAAGATAAAATTCAGATCAAGTTTTATAGATTAAAATATTATATCACCCTATAAGGATTTATGCATATTAGATAACGTATACCTACTTTTTATTACTATAATGATAACTAAATAATGATGGAATGAATTATCAGTCTACCTATAGATCTTATGATCTATTAGTGATTTAGGGATAAAAATTTCACATTCATTTTTTTTGAGTAAGAGATGAAGTGGAAATTCGTCAAGACACAACTAAAGGGTAATATGGTGATTATGAAATGGAATGAAATCAAGTCAGAACATTTTCTCATGAAAATTAATCAACTTTAGGGGAAGGGTTTTGCAAAAAATATTGTTCCATTATCATAATTTTGATTATATCAATGATCCTTTTCAATCCTCTTTGGGTTAAGGCTTTGTGATCGTTAACTTTTTCATAACCATATTCTCTATCACTCTCCACCAGAACATGATAGTTATATTTCTCTTCTATATCCAAGTTTTCACTTTTCACATATGTTCTACTGTATTGAAACCTAGTTATGGGTTACTTTGGGTAACTGTTATGTTTTCAACCTTTCCTTTTAAAGGAATTCTTAGTATTCATTATTACGATTTGGGTTTCTATGAAAGTAAATTCCATGTATTAAAACATTGATAACTCATATGAATTTTTAAGGAAAAATAAATTTTAAGGGGTCTAGAATGTAACACCTTGAGATTTTGTGAAATATATATATTTTAATTAATTTAATATTTTTTATATTTTTTATTTCACACAACATTGAATATAGATTTTTATATATAAAATAACTATGTTTTCTTACATTATATGAAACACCAAGTAAATTTTTCACTAAACAACAAAATTAGATTAAATTTTTGTACACATAATACTATGTTTATCTTGTGTTACACACAATCTTGAATTCCTTCGATATCTTGAGTTACATGAAAGTATGAGTTTTACCAAACTATAATATAATATTAATATTGTTATTAAAATATTATTACATTTACCACATAGCCATTGGAATTAATTTTAAAAATAATATTAACTAAAGTGTGAAAATATTATTTACACATGTATAAAAAATGAGTCCTTCGGTTATCAATTAGTTATAAATGAATGTAATAACTATTTGAAAATAATGAAATTATTTTTTCTAAGAAAACAATCCCTCAATGTAAAAAAACCATTTTGAAATGCCCCAACCCTAGTTACCCAGAGTCGGTGAATTATTACATAACATTTGCATGATCACAAGGAAATCATGTCTCGAAAGACCGATAAGTTCAGTATTATTGGAAACAAGATTCATAAATAAGTTCAACTTTATAACATGAAAAGAAATACAACACATATTTATTGCATTAGAAACATCCAAGCCTCCAAGATTATGCCTGAAAGTCACTCATAACTAACTTCTTCATATCCTGTAAAAATGAAAAATAAGAAATGGGTGAGCTCAAATGCTCATTAAGGGTAAGCAATACAGCGGAAAATAACATAAATATTAAGCATGGTGAATAATTGAAACAACATTATTTTACCAATAATAAACATGAATACTTTTATGGAAGGAATATAAGCTTAGTAAATAATACCATAATAAAACATAATCATGGGTATTCTACTAGTCTAATGACCACATGAACTATCAATATTATTTTCATAGTGAGAGAATGTATAATGCTAGACATTCTGAACCATTTTGTTAAGGCCTCAGCCAAGAAGTCTAAAAATTATTAATGCCTCGGCCCAAACCATATATCAAATTGAGAAAGGCCTCAGCCAATTCCACATCTAGTTGTCTCGTGAGACCTACCGATGCATCGAGGAGCTATAGTGGGATCCACCCATCACTTACTAAGTCTAATACATTCCTAATATGAAAAGGATGAAATATAACATAAACATTCGTATTAAAACTAGCATACAAAATGTCAATACTTTAACCATAAACCATGAATGGTATAAAAATAGAACATCCACAGTCAAACATATCACAAAACCTTCAATACAATATGGAAGTTTTTTATCAAAATAAATCAACTTCAAATAAACTTAAAATCCATCAAAGGATGTTGACATAGATGAAATCAAAACCTTTTATAGATAAATATCTCTTTCTATTTTGAAATTATTTAAGAGTCACATAATTATAAAGAAAAAATTTATTTTGAAAATATTCTTATAATATTGTAAGGGAAGATTCGACGATGTTACAATGATGGAAAATAGTTGGACCAACTGTATATGTTAAAAAGACATTCTTACCTTAATTTTGTCAAAAAAGTTATAAAGTACCTTGTTTGAAAAAATACGCAAAGATTCCTTTCAAAAACATATAAGGTCAAATAAGGGTATAAATGAATTTAACCCATTGTCTAGTAAATAGTAAAAAAAAATTTAAATACATTTTAAGAATCATGGATGTGAATGATAAATAGGTCCCAATAGATAATTATATATAAACAACCTCGGATATTGAAGAGATTGTAGAATTAACCCTTAAATTGTACTTTTCCTTGGTTGAGGGTAGTTTAAACTTTTGTATAATGGTGAAATAATTGTTATTAAATTATACAAGAATCATATACATTAATATGATATCATATATGATCTTTTAATATTGTTTGTTAATAATATATTAGTATTATCGTCATTTCGGGTGTTAACTGATTCATTTTAATTTATATGCTTTGTTAAAAAAGTAACGTTTCTTATGGATAGAGTGTATCTTATTCATATTCAGAATGATATTAAGTCTTTAAAAATTATTTTTAATCATCTATTTAAAATTAGTCTTGAATGGATGTGATGGGGAACGAATCTCATCGCGTTCGTGGATACGGTAATCCGTACGTATGAACGCGCGATAATATCATTATTTTGATATTAAAATAATATATAATTGGATGTTATATCATATATACATAATCATTATCATGTTATATTTATTATTTACATCAATTAAACATCATTATTATACCCATCCCAATAATTATATATTGAATAACAATTACACCACGATGTGGAGACGGTAAGTCGTACGTACGCACGTATGGTGACAAGTCATTCAAAGGATGGATAGAATAATGAATATTGTTGTAACATATTTATAATAATATCACATTATATAGAAGATACTGGAGTTATTATTTTATAATTGAAACAACAAAGAAAGAGTAAGTGGAAGAAGAAATGAACTTGAAAGAGGTGATGAAATATTTACCTCTTCTTTGGGTTCTTCCTTTTGATTTGATAAAAAGGGATCCT
Organism: Viscum album; assembly: GCA_963277665.1. Lineage (NCBI taxonomy): Eukaryota > Viridiplantae > Streptophyta > Magnoliopsida > Santalales > Viscaceae > Viscum > Viscum album. Next base: position 1,743,132,135 of record OY728161.1, read on the forward strand.
TAAGTTGGATTTTTGACTAAAAACGGCCTCTAGGATGAAGGGAGAACATTTGAGAGGGTATTTGGGCAGGGTTTGGCTGAGCCAAATGGCTTTTAATGTGTGAATTAGAGAGAAGGGGGAGGGCCCTTTTGTAAGGGTGAGGGGAACCTTAGGAAAAGCTAGAAAAATTATTTTATAATAAAATAATTTTCAGTTTATAATGGCTCAAAAATGGATTATTCAAAGGATATGGTGGGGATGGGTCGAAAACCACTCAACCAATAGGTTTCAGACAAGTTTGGGTCACTATATTAACTTTATCTTTTAGATTTAACTCTAAGTTAAATAGTTTGACATTTACCATGTCTCGTTGTATTTTTATATTATATGGTTAATAAATTTACTATATACTTCCAACTGAACCCCAAGTGGTTCATTAATGATTCAACTATCATTATATAAGTATTTTTTCTGAACCTTAAATTTTTAGGAATAGAATATCAATTAATAATATAATATTTGTTTTAAAAACTCTTTTATGTCAATTTTGATACTATTTGGTATTTTGTTTTTGCTAAATTCATAACAGCATTATTACTTCGGAAAAAATTCATCTAACCAACCCTAATATGTCATATTAACTTATAAAATTAGTTAAATTCATAAAAAGTCTCAAATTACATTTATTTGGATATTTATAATGTCAATTATTTTAATCTTTCATTAATTAGGTAATTACTCCATCATCATTGCGTCATAAATAAGTTAAATTATTTAATGTCTAAAAAATATAAATAAAATACCGTTATGTAGGAAATAATTTTATCTTTCTAATTAATATTTATACTCTAATTTATCTTATGTGTAACCCTATATTAAAAATGTTTTAGTCATTAAACTTTGATTTTTACTCTTTTAACTCTTCTTTGAATTAAATAATAATAAATGTCCTAATCTAATCCAAGTGGACCAAAGAGGTTCATATTTTATTCCTAAGGTTGGTTTTTGTCTAATTATACTTATCCAATAGAATTAATACATGTGTTAGGGTAATAATAATATCATTTTTACCCTTAATTACCCTATTTACTTTTAACCATGGTAAATTAAAGTAAAAAGTTACTATTCAACAAAAAATATTTTCAACTTATTGAACCACATTTTACTTACTGATATAGACCATGTCTCTCATATTTATGAAATTCAACTCACAAAAGTGGTAAAATTAAGTTTTATGTAAGTTTTCAAATTCTCCTAGGAGGTGGGTAAAAGACGGTAAAAAGTTCAATAAAATTTTTATATATCTAAAATTATTATAAACTTACTCCAATGAATTACATTGAACTTATATAGGTATTATGTATCTATTTTTACCTAAAGTAAATTTAAATAAAATAATAATTATTTAAATAAAAATTCAGTTTTAAACTATAACTCGGTGTTTTTCACTATTTATAAAAAATTGAATGTTTTTAGAAAAATACCAAAAATTCATCCTAAGATAATTTCAATATTCTAAATAAAAAAATGAAGTCCATTTTGAAAGATAAAATTTATAAAATTTATAAAATTCAGTATTATTATTCATAATGGCTAGTTTTATTGGTTGTGGTGTGTTAGAACTCGAAGTTGCGTACAACACACGCTATTGTATTATTCAAAGAGAAGCGTACCTTGGAAGCTTTGGGTGTTACTTATCCCCTCCTTCAAATAATTTCATCCTCAAAATTTCTAGAGTATTATTGCGTAAAAAGACTTGGGTGGTTCTTCATCATAAGTTTCTCGGGTTCCCATGTTCCCTCTTCTATCTTATGGTTTCTCCATATAACTTTTACCAGACGAGTCATCCGGTTTCTCAGCACTTGTTCTCTTGTATCAAGAACCTTGACATGATCTTCACAATAAGACAGATCGGGTTCCAACTCTAATTCCTCATAGGTGAGTACATGCATTGGGTCGGGCATGTATTTTCTCAATAGTGATACGTGGAACACATCATGAACTTTGGAGAGACTTGGCGGCATTGCCAACTAGTAAGCTACAACCCCAATTCGTTCTATAATTTCGAAAGGTCCGATGTACCTAGACTTAATTTTCCCTTTTTACTGAAATGTATAACACCCTTCCATGGAGATACCTTCATGAAAACATGGTCTCCTACCAGAAATTACAAATCCTTCCTTCATTTATCGGCACAGCTCTTCTGCCTACTTTGAGCTGCTTTGATATGGGTTTAGATTACCTTCACCTTTTATATCGTTTCCTCCACAAGTTCTGGGCCTATGAGTTTTCTTTCATCGACATCATCCCAACAGGTTGGTGTGCGACATCTCTTTCCATAAAATGCTTCTTATGGTGCCATCTGAATACTTGAATGGAAGCTATTATAATAGGAAAATTATACCAGAGGTAAATATTGATCCCGCATACCTTGAAAGTCCAGTGAGCATGATCTCAACATGTCTTATAACATTTTAATACTCCGTTCTGATTGTCCATCAGTTTGGGCGTGGTAGCCATTGCTCAAACGAATTTCAATATCTAGGGATTTCTAAATACTTTTCCAGAATCTTGATGTAAAACATGGATCATGATCAGAAAAAATTGATAGGGGTACTCCATTAAGTCTCACAACTTCATTAATATATAGTCTTTCTAGACGTTCAAGTGGAAAATGTTCTCTTATAGTAAGAAAATGTGCTGACTTTGTAAGAAGATCAAGAGTGACCCATATTGCATCGTTCCTTCCATGAGTCTTTGGTAGTCCTATGATAATACCCATTGTAATATTATCCCATTTCCACTCAGGTATGGGTATAGGTTGCATAACTCCTCCAGGATGTTGCCTTCCAGCATTCACTTGTTGACAAATCGTACATCTTGACACAAAATCAGAAATCTCCCTCTTCTTGTTGTCCCACCAAAAATGTTCCTTCAAATATCTATACATTTTGGGTCTCCCAGGGTGTATAGAGAAATTGGAGCAATGAGAATCATCCAAAAATTCTATTTTTAGATCAGGTATATCAGGAACACAAAGTCTCTTCCCAAATTTTAAAATTCCATCTTCATATACAAAGTCAATCAATATCCCATCATTCACAGCTTTAATATTCTTTTGAAACTCTTCATCATTGGTTTGAGAACTATTTATCCTTTCTAGTAAAGATTGTTTGGAAACCATTTGAAAAAGTATTGATGTTTCACCTTCCATGGTGATTCCCATATCCATCTTCACTAGATCCATGTATATAGGATTCTTTTAAACTCTCATCTTGTTCAAAACTCCATGATACTTTCTGCTCAAAGAATATTCCACATTATTTTCCTTCCCTGGGTGGTAGTGTATCATGAAATCATAATCCTTGAGTAGTTCAAGCCATCTCATTTTCCTCATGTTGAGTTCCTTCTATGAGAAAATATACTTCAAACTCTTGTGATTAGTATAAATATCACATTATTCACCATAGAGATAGTGTCTCCAAATATTCAAAGCAAACATAATAGCTGCTAACTCAAGATCATGAGTTGGATAGTTTTGCTCATGAATTTTCAGCTATCATGATGCATAGGAAATAACTCTATAATTATGCATAAGGACACAACCAAGTCCTTTCTTTGATGCATCACTATAAATAACAAACCCATCATTCCCCAATGGTAGAGTCAGGATAGGAGCATCGACTAATCTGCTCTTCAATTCTTCAAAACATTATTCAAACTCTTTTTTCTAAACAAATTTAACCCCTTTTCGTGTGATCTTTGTTAATGGGTTATCCAACCGGGAAAAATTCCGGAAAAAACGTCGATAATAACCTAAAAAACCAATAAAACTTTGTACCTCAGTTATACTCATCGGTGCTGGCCATTCTTGGATTGCCTTAGTCATCAAAGGATCAACAGAGATTCCATCCTTGGAGAAAATATGGCCAAGAAAAGAAATCTCCTAAATCCATAATTCACACTTACTAAACTTCCCATATAATTCATGTCTTCTCAGAGTCTTTAGGATAATGTGCAAGTGATTTTCATGATCTTCGTAGATTTTGGAGTATACCAAGATATCATCAATAAATACCACTACAAAGTCATCAAGATATTCCTTGAAAACTCTATTCATTTGATCCATGAAGACAGAGGGAGGATTAGTCAATACAAAAGGCATTTCTGTAAACTCATAATGCCCATACCTGGTTCGAAATTCTGTTTTCAGAATGTCTTCCTTCTTCACACACAAATGATTATATCCAGATCAAAGGTCAATATTTGAAAAGTATTAAGCTCTATGAATTTGGTCGAATAAATCAACAATGATAGGAAGGTGATACTTGTTCTTAATTTTTATAGCACTGATCTCCCAGTAGTTAATGCACAGCCTCCTAGATCCATCTTTCTTCTTAACAAAAAGGACAGGGGCTCCCTATGGAGAAACACTAGGGAGAAAAAATAGCTTATTACTCAATTCCTCTAGTTGTTTATTTATTTCCACTAATTCCATAGTGGAAATTCTATAAGGGGTCTTCAATATGGGATTTGAACCAGGAATTAAATCAATAGAAAACTCAATTTCACATTCTAGAGGATGTCCAGGTAAATCCTCTGGAAATACATCAACATACTCTTGTACAATAGGTACATCCTCTATTTGAACATTCTTTTCCTCACCCACAGTTATTTCATTCTCTTCGTCCCCAATAAATTAATTTAGTTGAGCTACTGGGGGTGGATCTAAATAAGAATTAGGTGGTGACGATTCTGCTCTATAGATAATGTGTTCTTTATCATCATCATCAAAAATAGTAACCTCCTTATTCTTATAATAATTTTTTGCATCATGGTCTGAAAGCTAATCCATATCGAGGATTATATCAAATTCAATCATGGGTATGATGATGAGATCAGTAGATAAAGAACATTTACATGCCCTAATGGGAACTGAATCACAAAACTTTGTAGTAATGATACTTATCTTAGGAGTTTTGACTGAAAACTCCCTTGTTAAATAAAATCGAAAATATCTAATTTTATTAGAAAAATGGGAAGATATGAAACAATGCATTGATCCAGAATCAAATAAAGCATTGTCTAAACTTGATGAAACCATTAAATTACCTGCCACAATGTCTTTCGGGGCTTCAAACTCAGCAGTAGTGATCGTATAAGCTTGTCCTTGATCCCTTGGCCTTTTCTAAGGTAATTTTCCCTGACACTTTGGAAATTCATTTTCATAATGTCTCATCTCCCTACAATTGTAGAATTTAACATTGGTAGCATATGTTTTCCATTATAATCACCAGAAAGATGGCCTTTTTGTCCACATTTGTAGCATACTCCTTTTCATTTTAGATATACACCAGGGTGCTTCCTTCCATAATTATCATTGGGTGGAAATTCAATTATTCCCTTCTTCCCTATTTCCTTATTTCCTTTCCCAGAGTGTTTAGAAGATCTCTTCTTCTCATGCTTTGGTTTAAAGTCATAAGACATAGAGAATTCTTTTTCTGTCTTGATAGAATACAAGACAATATCTCCGTATGATGAGAAGGATTGTGATACTAAAGATTGATGGAGAAATGATATTAACCCATCAAAGAAATGATTAATATTACTTCTTGGGTTATTTATATAATCTATAGCATGCCTCACTAACCTTTTAATGTTAGCTTCATACTTTGCGACATTCTCATCCTCCTTTTTCCTCAGACTTAGAAATTATCTTTCTATATCTGCTCGATGGTCATGAGGAAAGTATTTTTCTAAGAAAATTTCTTTAAACCCCCTCTATTACATACTTGATACTTCATCATCTTCCTTTTCGTTTTGAATCAATGACCACCATTGATCAGCATCTCCTGTGAGGCGGTAAACTTCCATTACAACTTTTTCCCTTTCGCTACTCCCCAAGGTGTGGAATATTTTATCTAAGGAATATATCCATTGCTCAGTTACTAATGGATTTGTACCCCCATTTAATGTTGGTGGTTATTGACTCATGAAGCTATCTAACATTTATCCGCCACGTTGTGGATCAGGGTGATCCATACAGGTAAGGTTATTATTCATAACCTGTGTGAGTTGTCCCAATATGGTGATAATCTGATCAGTACAAGTTTTATCACCATCTCCACTATAATTATCTTGAGCAGGAGGGAAATCCCTATATGGATGGCGTGCATTGATACAGATTCCATTCCTTCCACTAGGTGTCATTTCTAAAAAATGGCATACATGAGATTAGTTTATGAATCGCAATACATAAATCCAAAATTTTTAAACAATTAACATAAATTGAACAGTTTATGGATATAATCCATAATCATAAATTTTTTTTTGAGGAAGTATATACTCATAAAACCTTCATATTGGTTTGTAATGAAAATGAGAATTATCATAAGCATATCCCCCAGGAGTGTCATAACCAAGAGTGCAGCAAGGCCCGTTGTCATGCACTAGTTCCCATTCGAGTCTAGCTCAAAGCGGTGTTTTTGGGTTTTACCCCTAGGTACATTTGTTCCTGAGCTGCCTCTACCTGCTCGTATCCAAAATGGGATGTATTTCTTGGAAAACTCACAAAATCTCTACATTACCAAAATTCTAGGATGTTATTCTTTACTAATCCTCAAAGTATATCTTAGGGTAATGTGCTCTAATCAGAGTTTATCTAAATCTAGTTTCCAAGGTTGGTACTAAACTTCCTATCATACAAACTGTAACGCCCTGAACCCAGTTACCCAGAGTCAGTGCATTATTACATAACATTGGAATGATCACAAGGAAATAATGTCTCAAAAGACCGATCAGTTTAATATAATTGTAAACAAGATTCACATATAAGTTCAACTTTACAACTTGAAAAGAAATACAACATGAATTTATTCCATTATAAACATCCAAGCCTCCTAGATTATGCCTTCAATTCACTCATAACTAACTTCTTCATTTCCTGGAAAAATTAATTATAAGAAAGGGGTGAGCTCAAACGCTCAGTAAGGGTAAACAATACATCGAAAGATAACATAAATATTAACCATGGTTAATAATTGAAACCACATTCCTTTACTAATAATAAACATGAATACTTTTATAGAAGGAATATGAGCTGAGTAAATAATTCCATAATAAAACAAAATCATGGGTATTCTACTAGTCGAATGACAACATGAACCTTCAATATTATTTTCATAATGAGGGAATGTATAATTCCAGACATTCTGAAACATTTTGTCAAGGCCTCAGCCAAGACGTCTAAAAATGATTAAGGATTCAACCAAAACCATATATCAAATTGGGAAAGGCCTTGTCTAATTTCACATCTTATTGTCTCATTATACCTACCGATTCATCAAGGAGCTATAGTGGGCTCCACCCATAAATTACTAAGTCTAATACATTCCTCATATGAAAAGGTTGAAATATAACATAAACATTCATATTAAAACTAGCATAAAAAATGTCAATACTTAAACCATAAACCACGAATGGTATAAAAATAGCACATCCATAGTCAAAAATATCACAAAACCTTCAATACAATATGAGAGTTTTTTATCATAATAAATCAACATCAAATAAACTTAAAATCCATCAAAGGATGTTGACATAGATGAAATCAAAACCTTTTTTAGAGAAATATATTTTTCTATTTTGAAATCATTTAAGAGTCACATAATTATAAAGAAAACATTAATATTTAAAATATTCTTATAAGATTGTAAGGGAAGATTCGATGATGTTATAACGATAGAAAATTGTCTCACCTGTCGTATAAGTTAAAAAGGCATTCTTACCTTAATTTTGTCGAAAAGGTTTTAAAGAACCTTGATTGAAAAAAGAAAGAAAGAGTCCTTTAAAAAACATATAAGGTCAAATAAGGGTATAAATGACTTTATCCCATTGTCTATTAAATAGTAAAAATGTTTTGAAATACATTTTAAGAAACATGGATGTGGATGATAAAGAAGTCCGAGTAGATAATTATGTATAAACAACCTCAGATAATGAACAGATTGTAGAATTAACCCTTACCTTGAACTTTTCCTTGGTTGAGGGTAGGTTAACCTCCTATATAATGGTGAAATAATTGTTATTAAATTATACAAGAATCATATAAATTAATATGATATCATATATGATCTTTTAATATTTCTTTGTTAATAATATCTTAGTATTATCATCATTTTGGGTGTTAACTAATTCGTTTTCCTTTATATGCTTTGTTACGTAAGTAATGTTTGTTGTGGATAAGATGTATTTTATTCATATTAAGAATTATATTAAGTCCTTAATCATTATTTTTAATCATCTAATGATAATTAGTCTTGAATGGATACGATGGGGAACAAATCTCATCGCGTTCGTGGAGACGGTAATTCGTACGTACACACGAGTGACAATATCATTATTTTGATATTAAAATAATATATTATTGGATATTATATCATATATATAATAATTATCATTTTAAATTTATTATTTACATCAATTACACATAATTATTATACCCATCCAAATAATAATGTATTGAATAACAATTACACCACGACGTGGAGACGGTAAGCCGTACGTACCCACCTATGGTGACATGTCATTCAAATAATGGATAGAATAATGAATATGGTTGTACCATATTTATAATAACATCACAGTATATATATGATACTAGATTTATTATTTTATAATGGAAATAACAATGAAAGAGTAAGTGTAAGAATAAAGGAACTTTAAAGAGGTGATGAAATATTTACCTCTTCTTCGGGTTCTTCCTTTTGATTTGATCAAAAGGGCTCCTTAAGTTGGATTTAGGACTAAAGGAATGCCTCTAGGATGAAGGAAGGACATTTTAGAGGGTATATGGGTAGTTTTTGGCGCAACCAAATGTATTTGAATGTGTGAATTAGAGAGAAGGGGGAGTGACCTTTTATAAGAGGGGTGAGGGGCACATTAGGAAAAGCTAGAAATATTATTTTATAATAAAATAATTTTCGGTTTCTAATGGCTCAAAAATGGATTATTTAAAGGATAATGTGGGTATGGTTTGAAAACCACCCAACTAATAGGTTTTAGACAGGTTTTGGTCACTATATTAACTTTATCTTTTAGATTTAACTCTTAGTTAAATAGTTTGACATTTACCATGTTTCTTTGTATTTTTATATTATATGGTTAATAAACTTACTATATACTTCCAAGAGAACCCCAAGTGGTTAATTAATGATACAACTATTATTATATAATTATTTTGGCCTAACATTATATTTTTAGGAATATAATATCAATTAATAATATAATATATGTTTTAAAAACTCTTTTATGTTAATTTTGACACTATTTGGAATTTTGTTTTTTCTAAATTCATAACAGAATTATTACATCAAAAACAATTCATCTAACCAACCCTAATATGTCATATAAACCTATAAAATTAGTGTAATTCATAAAAATTATAAAATTACATTTATTTGGATATTTATAATGTCAATTATTTTAATCTTTCATTAATTAGGTAATTACTGCATCATTATTGTGTCATAAATAAATTAAATTATATAATGTCTAAAAAATATAGCTAAAATACCATTATTTAGGAAATATTTTTATCTTTATAATGAATATTTATAGTCTAATTTATCTTATGTGTAACCCTATATTAAAAATGTTTTAGTTATTAAACTTTGATTTTGACTCTTTTAACTCTTCTTTGAATTAAATAATAATAAATGTCCTAATCTAATCCAAGTGGACCAAAGAAATTCATATTTTATTCCTAATGTTGTTTTTGGTCTAATTATACTTATACAATAGAATTAGGACATGTTTTAGGATAATAATAATATCATTTTTACCCTTAATTACCCTATTTACTTTTAACCGTGGTAAATAAAAGTAAAAAGTTACTATTCACCAAAAAATTATTTTCATCTTATTTAACCACATTTTACGTACTGATATCAAAATTTTCTATTGGATTTTTGCAATTCCACTCACATAAGAAGTAAAATTATGTTTTATGTAAATTTTCAAATGCTCCTAGGAGGTGGGTAAAAGACGGTAAAAAGTTTAATAAAATATTTATATATCTAAAATTATTATAAACTGACTCAAATGAATTACATTAAAGATATATAGGTATTATGTATATATTTTGACCTAAAATAAATTTAAATAAAATAAATAATTATTTATATAAAAATTCGGTTTTAAACTATAACTCGGTGTTTTTCACTATTCATCAAAAATTGAATGTTTTCAGAAAAATACCAAAAATTCACCCTAAGCTAATTTTGATATTCCAAATCCAAAAATGAAGTCTATTTTGAAAGATAAAATTTATAAAATTTCAAAAAGTGGGTATTACTATTCATAATAGCTTGTTTGATTGGTTGTGGTGTGTTAGAACTCGAAGTTGCGTACAACACATGCTATTGTATTATTCAAAGAAAAGTGTACCCTGGAAGCTTGGGTTGTTACACATTTTATCTCAATAATTAAAATAACCCAGTTTTGTAGGATTATATTTTAATAAAATTTATATATTATATATTTAATATTTTTTTACACTCATCTAATAGATTTTATAGGCATAAGATAAGAATAAATCCAATTATATAAAAAGAAATATGAATTTTTCTAAAAAGTAAATTTTCCACCATTTAAAGATAAAACTATTATAAATATAATTTTAACACTAATATAAATATATATATTAAAAATAAACTCCATTTTTGGAATCATAATATCAAAATTTAATATGGGTTAATTTTTGGTATTTGTTGAGAAGTTTCATTGTTGATGAATAGTGAAAAACATTGAATTTGTATTCAAAAATTATTTTTTGTATAATTTATATTTATAATTAAATTATATTTAAATTTTTATTTAAAGTTTAATTAGATCAATTTTTCATCAATTAATCCAATTTAGTTCATTGGAACCAATTTTACTTTGAAATTGGAAATATAAACATTTCAAACTTTTAAATATTTTTTCATAAAAACCAACTCTCATGACACGTAAGCAAGATTAATTTTAAATTAATTTATGAAACCAAATTGATTATTGTTGGGAAAATGGATTCAATATTTGGAATCATAAAAATTTATAATGTATAATAAGTTCAAATAACATTTTTTTACCAAAAATATTAGTGAAAGAAATTAAAATTAATTACAGTGATTGAGGTAAAAATGAGTTTACTTACTAGTTAAACTTTAACTTACAGGGTTAAATACCCTATAAACATAAAAAAAATCCATTTTTGGACATATTTATACCATATCCCACCTGGATATTAAATTTACAATTATTTGCAGCACATGATTTAATGGAGACCTCTCAATAGTGTTTACCTTTTTATATTTACAGGAATGCCACCTCTCCCCTATAAAAGGGACCCCATCCCTTCACTTCTTCACACCTATAAACACCTTTGTCTCATAAACAACCTAACCAAATAATCTCCAAAAATCCATAACATTATCATAGAAGCCTCACTTTGGGCAGAAGGCCAACCAAGGGAGCCCTTCGTTGCAAACAAAAAGGCATTTCCCAAAAAAGAGGTAACATTCTTCAACATGAATTTCTATTTTATTTCACTATCCACCCATTAACTTATTCTTATTAAATGATTAAATAAAAAATAAGTATCCAAAATATACTGATATTTTTTTATTATAAGGGTCATACCTACACCTACTCACACTTCCATCTAATGGGTATCAAACTAATCATTCCTGTGTATAGCGGACTACTGCCTCGTGAACTGATGTTATTCATTTTTTATTTAAAACATATAATTGTTAGAAATTATGAGGGAAATAATATTTTTATATGATATAAGTGATATTTATTTTGTCTTTAAGCTTATAAAATTATTATATAAAACATACCTTCATTCTTTCCATTTTTTGTAAATACAATTACATCATTTACCACCTCCTCAAAGTGAATTAATTTATTCACACTTTACACAGAATGTTTTAAGGATGAGTTTAGTAAATTTATATGTTATATATGAAATAATAATGATTATATAAGGATAATATATATACATATATTTAATTTACTTCATTTCTTTCAATATGATAATAAAATGGAAACAACGTTCATGCGTACATATAGCCTACAATCTCCATGAATGGTGTATTACATTTCATATTTATATATTTTATTATTATGAATATTTATATATTGAATATATATGATATTTATATCAGGTTTTAAATTCTTTAAATATGTAAATCATGATCTATGTAATAGGATCAAGAATAACAAGTCAAAACAGATTCGAAAAACAAAGTGAATATTACCCAAAACATAATATTAACATGGAATTGTTAATAAATAGGTAATATAAATTCATAGTAAAATAATATATTTAAATATATATAAAAATATAGTTTTTTTTATATTTATAATAAAATTATATTTATTATACATGAGTTTCTTGCATGTACAAATAAAGTCAAGGCTTAAGGTAAGAGTTTTCTCATCACACTTTTCTTTTCTGTGAGACATAAGACATGTTCACCTCTTATTAAATATATGTGGTGTGTATACTTACCATGTATATATTTTATGATTATTATAATTATATTTAATGGGGTTTCATATCCATTTCAGTATCTATATTTCATAGGGTTTATGGTTCAACAGTTACCAAATCAGTAAAGCAATTTTGTCTCAATTTTCCTTCTTTGATACACATGTCATGTTATGAATATATATTATTATAAGAGGTGTATATAATTCAATTTGACATGTTATATCATGGATATAGTTATTTTTCATGATATTTAAATCTTCATGTAATTTTATTATTTCATGAGGAATATCATTCAAAGTTACCAAAGTGGTAACCGTTTATTTCTACAATCACATCGTTTATTAGGATTGTTTATGATTATTCTTACATTGATCAAATAATATAATCCATATCACAAGAAAAATAATTAAATTTCTTATCCTATGTTTATTAATGATATATTCAAGTAAAGGTACGATTTTACACTCTTTTTTACTTAATATAATTTAGAAAGTATTTTTAAGAAAATATGACTTTATTTATCTTTTCAATCAGAAATCTACATTCTTTAAAAACATTGTTTTGTATTCATGTTTCCAAGAATGTTCTAATATTATCCCATTATTTATAAAATAAATTTTACCAATGTTTTACCTTTTAAAAAATTGTTTTTAAAAGGAATCTTCCAATTATTTTATGATCAAGTCACTTTTCAAAACTTTTTACGGTGAAAAGGGAATGTTTGATATGTAAGAACTTATCCTCATTAGGACCATCATTTCCTCAAAAATTAATTTTCATGTTTACAATGTTATTCTTAAATAAAATTTTTTCTAAATATTCTGGAAATTCATTTTTTTAAAGTGTTTTTAATGAAAAATGTTTTCAAAAGGTTTTCAAGTTTTCTTTATAGGTTTTTAATGTGGTTTTCAATGAATAAGGTTTTCATTTTTCTTTTCAAAATTTATTTATATCTATTCGAATTTTTTTCAAATAAAAAGGCTTTCCAAATTTTTTATGTTTTAAAATTAATTTTTTAAGAAGAAAATATATATCTCTCAAGAAAATTTTAAAATTAAATTTCAATTATTTCTTTATAAGAAAAGGATTTTTAATTTTTTTTAGGAAAGGGATTTTCAAAGAAAGGAAGTTTTATTTAATAACTTTTCTAAGTGATATTTCAAAACCATTCTCCATCTAAGATTACATGATTTTAAATAGTTTATTCTTTACTGGGGATATGATCCAAGGATTCTGTTTTTATTATTTCTTTGAATGGTTTATGTCTAAGATGAAAAGTTGTTAATGAAACTCATTTATATTCTATAGGTTTTATGATTTTGAAACCCAATTCATTTCATGGGTTATGCTCTGATGAAATTTTTATGAAACCTATCTCTTTTCCAGAGGTTATGATATGATGAAATGTTATGATACTTGTAATGTCTCAGAATTTTCCATGTATTTTTTTATTGTTGGAATTATTTAGAGACCAGGTGAGAAGACGGAACATCATTCCAAGGCCTAGTGAGCCTAGAATGGTGGTTTGAACTTTTTTTAAGTTTAGTGAGTCTGCACTTGTGTGTGGTTATGGCAGCTTGCAAATGGATACACGAATTAAAAATCTGAGGGCACTTTTGTGTCCGGGATGATGAATTTACTTAAGAACGAGCCTATCCTCGACTGGCATGGGTCAAGGTAACAAGTTATTTTTTTTTCGGACGTCTTAAGTAAAATTAAATAAAATAAATTCGAAAAGTTTATTTTATTTATTTTTAGAAATATCCGCTATAGCGTAGTGATGGGGTAGCTGTTCAGTCATTAATGTCATATCATAATGACCCAGAAACAGCAACACTGACTCATTAATGTCTCCGCGTGATGGGATGTCAAATACATTTCCCTTTTTATTAGGATAATCGATTTTGCTCATTGACAATGATTGAGAGAAATTTCTGGAGAATCCACGGAGCGTTGGAGAAAACTCCCAGTGACAAATGATGGTGGATCGAATTTGTGAATCACTACACCAACAAAGTTGGAGGATCTTGAAGACGAAGGTAGCATGAACCCTTCGTTAGTGATTGATCCCAGTTGAGGTAGGGGTTATTATTTCATTCCTCTTTCCTCGTTCCTGATTTAAATGACGAACTCAGATCAACCACGAACAAGTTGATCCGTGGATTCGTACATTCTTGTGGGAGGGTTTTTATTATGATTATTTTGGTGAATTAAGTTCATGTTGTTTATTATTGTTGATTCTTGCTCTGTTTAATCCTACTAACGGGAGCAGATCAATGCCGTGACGAACTACGACAGAGGTTCATTCCTCATGTTGTTTTATTGGATTAATTTCCCTCTTTCCTCTTGCGCGTTCTTTGCGTTCTTCGCATTATTTGTGGGGTGACAGACAATGGATCTTTCCACACCTATCTTGTGATGCCATGATCCCAAAATAGAGATCCAATATCACAGTGACCCTACGGAGGTCCGACGACCATGATAGAAAACGAATCGGGTCGGATCGGAAAAGGACGTTCTTCGAGCGTTCCTCACGCGGGAAGTTCAAAACATGTTTTCGGAGCCGATTAGAGGTTCTAAAACATCGAGAGCAGCTTTATGGTGTTGGGGAGACCAAAACCCAGAAGTTTCGTGATGATCGAACGACTGGATCGACAAACGGGACATCACCGGATGTGCCACGGTGGAGGTTTGCATTTCTGGAAATTTCTAGAATACACAGGCTGTACTTCTGAAGAACGTGCCATGTTGTACTGGTGGTGGCGGCTAGGTTTTCAGAGGTTAGAGAGAAATCAAACGATGTGTGAACCTGGTCACACGGCGTGTTGGAATTTCTACAAAGATCGGCCTGTATTTTGGGAAGTACACAGACACAAGATAATCTTCACGACTTTAGAACATGGCATGTACAGTATGGAAGAGGCGGCTACACAAGAATTAGCATGTATCCAGGGGGTACATGGACACGAGATGGATTACACGACCGTGTACTCCCTCACACGGCCATGCGAGGCCAGTAACGCGGGTCACCCTGTGTACCAATTACACGGGTTAGAGTACACAAGTTGAAGCCCGTGTACGGGCACATGGCCAGCGTATACTAAGCCAACACTAGCGTACACATCGTGTACTCAGTGTTTTACACGACCAACCTTAAGACCGTGCCGTTGTACACGGGCAGCACCTGGGGTCAAACAACATATCGTGTAACTGTTCTACATGTCGTGTACTTTTTGGAAAACGACATAGTCCTCTTGTTCACCGTAACTTGGGAATCCTTTTTTTGGGTTAGTTCACCTTCTTCTCATTCCCTTGAAGGTCAAGCATCGTTTCCTTCTATAAGAGTATGAACCCTTCAGCAGAACTTTCTATGATAGAGTCAGGCATCCATCCGAGAAGTTCAGATTGAGATCTTCTATCCATTCTTGACCCTAGTTAGAGTTCGGCATCGACGTGACCAACTCCACCGGGCGTTTATCCTCTTCCTAGAAGGTGAATTCCGGATGAGTCATGGTATCTTCCATGGCCCTAGTAGTGATCCTCATCTATGTATCGTGATCTTTCCCACTCATAAGTGTGTCTCTCATAATGAGTGCATCTATCTATCAGAATCTTCCCACTCAGAAGTGTGTCTCCCATAATGAGTGTGACTACCTCTCGTGATAGTTCCCGATGAATAGTACTCCTCGGAAAAACATCATCAGAGCTATAAGACTCGTGGAGTGTGTTCTACTGGAACGAGTGCTTCGTGGAATCTTAGAACTTAATCCCTAATGGGGGTATGCTGTTGTGTGACTTATCTCGAGACTACGGGTCGGGGTTTTGAGTATATCTAGTTTTTGTTTCTCTTGTTATATGTTATGTAGACACATACTGTACATAGATGACTATACCTTTACTTTTTTTTGCTTTGTGGTTTTTGGGGTCCTCTACTGAGTATTGTTATACTCACCCTTGCATGGGCTTTCCCACACGTGTTGTGTCTTGTGCAGACAAGCAGCCTTATGACATAGTCTAGGGCATACTAGGATAGGACTGAGCTTTCTGAGTTCCCTAAAGGAAGAGTCATTCTTTCAGCTAAGAGCAGCAGTCCCAATACCTTTTGTGTTTACAGGTTGGACTTTAAAGTTTTCAGACTCTTGTTTTGGTTGGGCTTGTATTCTGGCCCAGTTTACTTTCAGTACTTTACCTTCTGTCGTACTCTGTTGGTTAGTTTTAGTGTATGCATGCATTTTTTTCCTTAGTGGTTTTTTTACATTTCATCATTTTTGGGATTGGAGATGTGTGCATGTGTACAGGTACATAGAAAATTCCTCCATTGTTAGTAATATTCTTACTCAGTGCTAGTCACCAGCCCCTGGCCTATTGGAGGCGGTCTTGGGGAGTCGCAGCACGGGCCCCACTGGGACGGGTTGTGACAGAGTGGTATCAAAGGTGGTCGGTTCTAACATAGGACCAAGAGTTTTTGAGTTTGGTTTAGGGAAACGATGTTGAGTGTTTCGAGTTCTGCTTCTAGGCCAGAGACTCCAGTGTTGGTGCGGCGGCCAAAGTATCCATACACCAGGACTCTGATGACTTGTTTTTCGACTTGGTGCATGAAAACACTGGTTACAGGGAAAAAAAGTAAAGGTACAGTCAGCTATGTACTGTATGTATCTACATAACATATAACAATATAAACACAAACCAGATATACTCAAAACCCATACCCGTAGTCTAGAGACAATTCACACAACTCGATACCCCCGTTAGAGATTCAGTTCGAAGATTCCATGAAGCACTCATTTCGGGAGAACACACTCCACGAGTCTTATAGCTCTGAAGACGTCCATCCGAGAAGTACTGTTCATTGGGAACCGTCACGAGAGGTAGTCACACACATTATGGGAGACACACTCCTGAGTGGGAAAGATCATGATACAAAGATTTGGATCACTTCTAGGGCCATAGCGGATACCGCGACTCATCCGTAATTCACCTTCTAAGTAGAGGATCAATGCCCAGTGGAGTTGGTCACGTCGATGTCAGACTCTACCTAGGGTCAAGAATGGAAAGAGGATCTCGATCCAAACCTCTCAGATGGATGCCTGACTCTATTACAGAAAGTTCTGATGAAGGGATCATACTCCTTTAAAAGGAAACAATTCCTAACCTTCAGGGGAACGAGAATAAGGAGAACTAACCCAAAAAAAGATGTCCAAGTTACAGTGAACAAGAGGACCATGCCGTTTTCCAAAAAGTACACGACATGTAGAACAGTTACACACCATGTTTTCTGACCCCGGGTACTGGCCGTGTACAACAACCTGGTCATAAGGTTGGTCGTGTAGAAAATTGATTACACGACGTGTATTACGGTGTGCACGCCGTGTCCAAGTGACTAGGTTTGGCTCCGTGTACGCAGGCCATGTGCCTGTACATGGTCTTAAATCCGTGTACTCTAATCTGTGTAATCAGTACACGGGGTAACCATTGTTAGAGGCCTCGCCTAGCCATGTGAGGGAGTACATGGTCGTATACTCCATTATGTGTCTATGTACCCCTGGATACATGTCGAGTCCCACATAGCTTCCTCTTCCATGCTGTAAACACCGTGTTCTGAAGCCGTGTAGATCATCCCGTGTCCTTATACTACCCAAAATACATGCCAGGCATTAGGTAAATTCCAACACGCCATGTGAATAGGGTCACACACCGTGTGATTCCTCTTTGACCCCTGAAACCCTAGTCGCCTCCACCGGTACTACATGGTGTGTTCTTCGGAAGTACACACCGTGTATTCTGGGAATTTCCATAAATGTGAATCTCCGCCATCGCACCTCCAGTGATGTCCGATTTGTCGATCCATTCGTCCGATCATCACGAAACTTATAGGTTTTGGTTTCCCTGACACCATGAAGCTGCTCCCGATGTTTTCAAACCTCTTTTCGGCTCCGAAAACATGTTTTGATCTTCCCGTGTGAAGAAAACTCGAAGAATGGAGTTTTCCGATACGAGATGATTCATTATCCGTCATGGTAGTCTCACCTCCATAGGGTCGCTGTGATATCAGATCTCTAGTTTGGGATCATGTCATCGCAAGACGGGTGCACAACGATCCATTGTCCGTCACCCCGCGAAGAACACAAAGAACGCGCGAGAGGAAAGAGGGAAAGAAATCTAATAAAACAACATGAGGAATGAACCACCACCGTCATTCGTCATGGCATTGATCCACTCCCGTTAGTAGGCTTAAATGGACCAGGAATCAAAAATTATAAACAACAGGAAATTAATTCCCCAAAATCATCCCAATAAAAACCCTCCCGTAAGAATGTACGAATCCACAGATCAACTTGTTCATGGTTGATCTGCGTTCATAGTTTAAATCAAGAATGGGGAAAGAGGAATGAAATAACAACCCCTACCTCAAATGAGATCAATCGCTGACGAAGGGTCTGTGATACCGTCGTTGTCGAGATCCTCCAACTTTGTTGGCATAGTGATTCGGAAATTCGATCCACCATCATTCGTTGCTGAGAGTTTTCTCTAACGCTTCGTGGATTCTCCAGATATTTCTCTCAATCATTTCCAATGAGAAAAATAGATTATCCTAATAAAAAGGGAAACTTATTTGACATCCCAACACGTGATAGAATTAGTGAGTCAGCATTGTTGTTTTTTAGTCATTATGACATGACATTAATGACTGAACAATTGCCCCGTCACTACACTGCAGCGGATATTTCCAAAAATAAATAAAATAAACTATGAGATTTTTTTTACTTAAGACGTCCGAAAAAATAACTTTTTCCCTTGACCCACCCCAATCGAGGATAGGCTTGTTCTTAGGTAAAGTGGTCATCCCGGGCGCAATGGTGCCCTCATATTTTTAATCCAGGTATCCATTTGGAAACTACCACAACCACGCACAAGTGTTGAATCACTTAACTTAAAAAAAAGTTCAAACCACCATTCTGGGATCACTGGGCCTCGGAATGGTGTGTCGTCTTCGTGCCCAGTCTAGAAATAATTCCATACAATAAAAAAATACATGGAAAAATCTGAGACATTACATTCTCCCCACCTTGGGGCTTTACGTCCCCGAAAATCCAAATAAAGGATACTAAAAAAGATGTGGGTATTGGTCATGGATCTGGGCCTCCCACTCCCACGTGCTCTATTGAAGATTCCCATGCTTCCACCAGACACACACCAAGGGAATCGATCTCTAATGAAGGATCTTATCCTACCGATCCTCGATCTCAATCGGGTACTCAGCAAAGGTCACTCCATCTTCGATGTCCAGCTCACCCCAGTCGATGATGTGCGATGGGTCATGGATGTACCTCCTAAGCCGTGACACGTGGAATACATCATGTACCTGATGAAACTATTGAGGTAGATCTAGGTGGTATTCCACCTTTCCAACTCTGCATAGTATCTGGAAATGTCCGACGGACCTTCGAGATAGCTTTACACCTCGTCCAAATATCTGTAACCCACGTCGAGGTGAGACCCGAAGGAAGACGTGGTCTCCCTCTTCGAACTCCTGAGGTCTCTATTGTCTGTCAACATAAGATTTTTTTCGGCTCTGTGAAGTCTTTATCCACTCCCGGATGATCTGCACCTTCTCGGTGGTAGCTCACACCAACTCTGGACCCATGAGTGCTGACTCTCTGGGGTCGGTCCAACAAAGTGGTGACCGACAGGGTCTCCCATAAAAGGCCTATAATGGTTCCATACCATGGTAGATTGGTAGCTATTTTTGTATGAAAACTCCACCAGTGGTAGGTGTTCCTCCCAACTACGACCAAGGTCTAAGACATAGGCTCACAACATATCCTACAGAACCTGAATGGTCCTCTTCGTTTGACCATCTGTCTGGGGATGAAACGTTGTGCTCAAGCATAGCTGAGTCCAAAAATCCTCCTGCAATCCCTTCCATAACTGGGATGTGAAACAGGAATCTCAGTCTGAGACTATTGTCAAGGGGATTCCATGAAGCTGAACTATCCACTGCACGTAGAGGCGTACCAAGCTCTCTATGGAACTCTACTCCGTAATAGCTAGGAAGTGGGACAACTTGGGGAGTTGGTCAATGATCATCCAGATGGAATCATGCCCCTTGGATGTTCGTGGTAAGCCTGTCATGAAGTCCATCGATACTTCATCCCACTTCCACTCTGGAACTTCCAGGGGTGAGCTAATCCCGCTAGAACCGGGTGCTCATCCTTCACCTGCTGGCATGCGAGGCAACTAGAAATGAACTATGCTACTGGCTTCTTCATGCCTGACCACCAGAACAATCATTGGAGATCCTGGTACATCTTTTCCATTCCAGGATGTACCGCCAAGGGGGATATATGAAACTCCTCAGGACCTATTCCTGCAATGCCACTGGTACAACAGTGCATCCTCTAAAAAGAAGTACATGCTCCCCACCTTGAGAATATCCATCAGGAGCATGCCCTATGAATAACTAAGCACATAAATCCACACAGTAGACATAACCTAGCTACGCCTCCCTAACCTATTGTAAGAGTGGAGGAGTAACAACCATCGACTATAGGTAATCTGTATCCTCCCCATCCACGAAGTATAACTGCAACGTGGCTAACTATTGTGTCGCCTCACTCAATAGTTATGTGCTTGACCTTCTGCTCAGAGCATCCTCCACCTTGTTCCCCTTCCCAGGAGTATTGATAATCTTGATTTCATAGTCCTGGAAGAACTCTAGCCAACACCTCTACCTCAGATTCATATCCTTCTGTGAGAATATGTACTTGAGGATCTTGTGGTTAGAGTAGATGATAAACTGCTCTCCCATAAGGTAGTGTCGCCACATCTTCAATGTGAATACTACCGCTGCCTACTCGAGATCATGGGTCGCATAGTTCTACTCATGTGTCCTAAGCTGGCGCGAACCATAAGCAATAATTGATTACCTTTGCATTAGGACATAGCCAAGCCCGGTCCCTGATGTGTCATAGAAAACTTTGTACTCGACACCCTCCTTCAGCAATCTCAAGACTAGGGAACTCTTCAAACTCTATCTCAACTACTCGAAATCCCGTTGGCACTTCTCCGTCCATACGAAGGGTTTCCCCTTCCTGGTCAAGGATGTCATTGGTGATGATATCCGGGAGAAGTCAAGAATTAATCTTCGGTAATATCCTGCCAATCCAAGGAAGCTTCGCACCTCCGTCACACTCCGAGGTGGCTCCCATGCTAACACAGCCTCCACCTTGGCTGGGTCTACAGCTACTCCATCTGATGAGATGACATGACCCAAAAAGTGGACCTCCTGAATCTAGAACTGGCACTTTTAGAGCTTCCAATAAAGCTGGTGCTCCCGAAGTATGTCTAGAACCATCCACAGGTGTCTCGCATGCTCCTCTTCTGATGCCGAGTACACAAGGATGTCGTCGATGAAGACCACTGCGAACCGGTCCAAGTATAGCTGGAAGATCCTGTTTATCTGTCCCATGAACACTACGGGGGAATTCATCATGCTGAAAGGCATCACCAAGTACTCATAGTGACCGTAGCAGCATTTGAAAGTCGTCTTCGGTATGTCCTCATCCCGTACTTGTAACTGGTGATAGCCTGATCGAAGGTCATCCTTCGAGAACCACTGTTCCCCTCTCATATGATCGAAGAGGTCATCGATACTTGGTAGTGGATATTTGTTCTTCACTGTCACCTAGTTCAGGCACTGGTAATCCATGCACAACCTCAGACTCCCATCTGCCTTCTTGGCAAACAAGACTGGGGCCGCCCAGGGTGAAACACTAGGTCTCACGAAACCCTTGCTCTACAAATCCTCCAACTGCACCCTCAGATCATGAAGCTCTGTGAGAGCCATTCGATATGCTTATGAGGCAATCAGTGCTGTCCTAGGGTGTAAGTTGATGCAGAAGTAGATTTCCTGGCAGGGAGGTAGTCCTGGAACATCTTCTGGAAAGACTTCCTCGTACTCCACCACTACTGCTAGGAACTGAGAGCCCACAACATCCACTGCTCTGAGGGAAAGGCTAGCCAACTAATGAGCGATTGGCTGCATCCTCCTATGAATAATCCCATTCTATGCTTCCTGGGTTTTCCTTTCTCTGACAAAGGAAAACCTCATTCCATCACGACGGACACACCACAATCTTCACCTAAAATAGTCAATCTGGTCATGGACTGAAGATAACCAATCCATACTGAGAATGACATCTTTAGGCCTCGATGCTACCACCAGGAGGTTCCAACCAAAACTCTCACCTCCCAAGGTAGATCACACTATCTTCAAAGGTGTGTGATCATCAAGTCTCCTCCCGTAGGTGTCTGCAAGAGTAAGGATCGAGTCAACAGTTCTACTGGAATATCGAGGTTTCGTACAAGGCATGTGTCTATGAAGGAATGTATGAAACCTGTGTCTATAAGTACGAAAAATAATGTATAAAGGACATATATAGTACCTCGAATCATCCATAGAGCCCCTGGTTCGTATTCCTCGGCCGCATGCAGCTGTCTCCGTCCCTGTCCCCCAGCTCCCTGAGCCTGTTGGAGGCGGGCTTGGGGAGTCGCAGCGCAAGCCCCACTGGGACGGGTCGTGACAATACCCATTTCATTTCATGGGTTATGATACAATGTTTATAAAACCCATATGTTTTTATGGTTAATGATATGATGAATATTTTATTATATTATGGAACATTTATGCATGATTTTATTATGTGATAGGTGTGAGACCTATATCTCCCTTCAATGCATTAGGTAAAGATTTATATCTCATGAGAATGAAAGAGATAAAATGAGGAGTGAATTCATTTTAGTATCATAGGGATGGAATAAGGAGTGAAATTGGTTCAGTAATATAGGGCTAGAATGAGGATTGTAATCAGTTTAGTAATACATGGTTGGAATGAGGAGTGAACATGGATCAATAATATAGGGCTAAAATGGGAAGTGAACCTAGTTTAGTAATATAGGGCTGGAATAGGAAGTGAACCCAGTTCCATAATATAGGGATGTAATGGGAAGTGAACCTGGTTCAATAATGCATGACTGAAATGGGAAGTGAACCCATTTCAGTAATATAGTGCTAGAATGGGGAGTGAATCATGTTCATTAAATGACTTTTTCCACTGATATTTTCTTGGTAGTAAGACTTAACTATTATTGAAATCATGTTATATGTCCTCCACAATTACATATCTTATTCCTATGTTATGATTTCATGGATTATTCCCTTTATTAACTTATAACTCATGAATTATGAAATTCCAATATTTATTCCATGATTTATGTTTATAATATT
The DNA here is from genome assembly GCA_963277665.1 of Viscum album. Taxonomy (NCBI): domain Eukaryota; kingdom Viridiplantae; phylum Streptophyta; class Magnoliopsida; order Santalales; family Viscaceae; genus Viscum; species Viscum album. The sequence continues at coordinate 1,743,155,942 of OY728161.1, forward strand.
TTATATTCAAGGTATGATCTTCTAATGTTATGATCATCTCTTCATACCCTTATTCTCAAGTTATTCTTACATATCTCCCTTGTTTACCCTTACTAATAATTTTATCACAACCATTTATTATATTTAATTCATCTAGGTTATTAATAAATGTTTTAGGTATGATTACAAATAGGGAAAATATTTATGGGAGATTTTGAAGATATTTAACTAGAACAGAAGATTATGTTTCCAAGATTCCAAAGGCACTAAACTATTACGGTCTTTGGGAATATACATTTTAATGTGTTGAATATTCATAAAAAATGATTTCATATGCATATATGTTAATCATTGGTCCCTATAAACCATGAAAAAATTCTAAACACTTTGGGGATTTAACAAAACCTTTTTGAAATAAGAGGGCTATTAGAGAGAAGGAAAAAGGGGAAATGTATTTTAAAAAACCCGAGTTTTAAAAGAACATTGTTTTAAAGAGCCATTAGCATTTGTGTTCCTATACATATGTGCAACTTATTCATATATGGATATGCCCAATTCCAGTGGAATAATTGTAGAATCAAAAAAATACAAAAATTCTAAATTGATAACCAAAATAACCTTATAATCCCTTTCACATAACTATAAAACCAAAAATAATCACCCAAACCACACACTAAACCAAATTTTAAATGAAAAAAAAGTTTACAAAATATAACCAAGCTCTAGAACCACCATAAGTTCTCAATTTTACTTTATAAAAATAATTGACATTTTATCAAACACCTTTCATACATACATATAGGCATAACCAATGAAATCATTTGAAAAACTCATTTTTACCAAATTTCCAATAAGTAAACACCAAAACAATTCATAAAATTACATTACATGCATTAATAACACCATTATAAATAAAATGGATACAACCAAGCATCAAATGATAGTTATAGAAATATAATGTATGGAAACACCTACCTCAATGACATGCAGATGCAATGAAAATCTTGAAGAAGGGAGATGAAAGCTCAAGGAACAATCTTCGCACCCTTAAATCAAAAGAAAAACAAGACAAACATCAACCCTAGATTCAAGGATTCATCCAAGAGAGAACCCACCAAATGAGAACCAAGAAATCAAGAGTAGAGAAGAATAAGAGGAGAAAATTGGACAAATACTCAAGAATCTCACCTTAGTACCTTAAAGAAGAATCCATGGAGGAAGGAGAGCCAAGGGAAGGGAGCTTGGGATCTCCCATGATGTTCCTAGGTATAATGGGGATAAAAATACCATGTTGGGGTTAAAAATTAAGAGGGTTAAAATTGGGAACTAAACCTTTTAAAGATTTGGGAATGTTTCACCATTAGGCCACACAATTTTCCAAACTGTTTGTCAACCATGAAAACCCTACTAAAGAGAAGGGACATGTGAAAATTATGGCTGCATGTTTTGGAAAAAAAATGTACCTACCATGTTCCATGACTCTATCAAAAATTTTATAACCCCTCACATGCTTCCCGCACAATTTCCCCTATCTGTGTGCAAGCCATGCGTTGTTCCATTGAAACAAAAAACAAGTCGTATGATTACTCATTGGTATTACATAGTTTGTCCCAAATCATGTGAAAGAAATTCAAGGTTAACCATGCAATAAAAAAACGAAAAAATGAACTTAGCCTTACCAAGACACACATTTTACCCTAAAACCATGCACATGTCCAAAATCCACCTGGAAACTCCAAAAATAATTTTTTTTATCCGAGAACAAAACCTAAACTTCAACCTAAAGATCTAAATACCAGAAAAGAATAAAATAAAAGAAAAAATATGGTTAGGTTGTGACACACCTTATTCAAAGGGATATATTTGTGACACTTCTCCCATTATTCCCTCTAGTCACATTGGGTTTATATTACCTTTTCCACTTCACATACTTATCCGTATTTTTTTGGTTAATAACCCTAAATATCTCAAGGAAAGAGGTAAAAATTCTTGTTAGGATGAAAAAACATAAAGTTAAACCTAATAAAAATTTAGTATATCACTTTCCAAGTCACCCTAATAACATAGATAAAATTAAGGGTGTGCATGGAAATGGTATAAATCCCATGATACTCACTACTGGGCCCTAAAAAAACCTAACTATGCTCTTTGAACCCACTAGTTATGGAGAAAGTTAGAGACAATACTTATCAAATTTATTTTTTTCCTCCTTAACAAGATCCTCAATGAAGAACCACTATCTGTGTTCCACTTTTCTGCATCCCAGTACATCAATGGGGTAGATTTTATTTATGTTTGTTTACACATCCTGGTAACATTATGTTAAACTACACATCACATGCCCTGGTAACATAATTTTATACTATATGACACATCATCCTCACCATATGATTTTAAACTACAAATTAAATATACTTAATGAATGATATTAAATATTATTCTTCTACTTATAATTATATTATGTGATACAAAAAATGTTTTGGACTTTTTTTAGGGGACCTCCCCCCCATTTGATACCAATCCCCTATTATACCACTTGAGTTCCTTGACCATTACTTGAAAACCAAGATGGTCCTCCCCTTTGTAGGTGGGTATGGCCATCTCTTATGCTAATAAATCCATTCAATGTTCTTTTATCCACAGTGGTGAAATTCCCAAAGTATAAAATTCCACTTGAACATTTCATCTCTTGAAATCCACACTTCATGTCTTCCATGATTTGGATCCCCATTAGTTTCAACGTCTGAATAGCCTCCACTAATAATGATGGTTCATGGATAGAATATCTCACCTCCCATCAATGGAACATTCCCAAAATAAATTTTTATGACAATTTTATGGTTCTTATGTTTCAAACATGGTCAGCAGTTGACCCTCATTTGTATACCCCCACACTTCGTACTGTGATAGTGGAACCTTTATTTCAAATATGGTCATCAATCAGCCTCAATCATACTATAATTCCCATTTTCATTCTAAATCATGGACATCTCAATTCACATATTATGTTTTCCCCTTTGTTTGGGTAAAATACAACACCCCCAACATTACTCCGCTCATGCACTTGAGCACATTTGGAAAGAAATTCAGCCACACATGGTCTCCCTCTAATCAAATTACCTCTCGTAAGGAGACTCCCATTGGGAAATGAATAATTTCAACCCCAACTACTCATTTCCTATTTTAAACTCTCATAGTAATGCGAAATCTTATTTGGGTCTCTTTTTTCTCACACCTAGCATGAATCACATAGTCATAGTGATTTATGGTTCGTTGTCTTGTTAGTACGATGTATACAGAACAAAAAAACACATGAGGAGTCGAAACAAGTTAAAACTTTATTTCATTAAGCACATAATAATGAGGAGGGTCATCCATAAGCTAGAGAATCCCCTTTATTAAGACTAAAAAATTCCCTATATGACTTAGTATGGTAAAGAGACCACCCCATATCAACCATCCTTTTCTGAGTTTTCTCAAGAACCCACTGGCGCCTTTATAGCGCTATTGTGTCCTCTCTCACTATAGTCTAATCCTCATCCATTCTTATTTTCACCCAAACCTATTCATCCCTAAACTTGGGTGCTAATGATGTCACTCCCACTACCTCATCCTTTGATTCCACTAATTGTGCCCTTAGTTGCCTAATGATTCCTCCCTTGGTAGTGATGGAATCCTCATGAAACTGTGCCTTACTTCTATCATAGTAATCTCTTTTATGGATGCACAGAGCACCTTGGTGCCTTGGTAGTTTTTCTCATAATAGGTGACATCAAAATTCCATCATTCCTCACACACTAATTTAGTGATCAATTCATTGTCCTATGCATGGAAAGCATAACAATACACACCACTGGTCCCTAGGTTCACCAACCAATAGTGGATAGATTCCATCTAGCCTACTAGGTCCACCCATGGGGTGCAGGTGATGAAGTTTTGAATGATACTCGACAACCTAAACTGAACAACCTAATTCTACTCAATGAAATTGAACCCAGAATCCTAAAATTATTTAGGTGTTGTAGGTTAGTAATCGGTGAAGCCTATAAGAATGTCAATAATGAGATCTTTATCTAACATACTCTCTGATGGACCATGCTCTATATTGAGAGGAAGATAATCCTCTCCTGGGTCTTCTCTAGTAGCAATGTACTCATCAGTATCAGGTCCAACCATACTCTCAATCATATCCGTGGATGAAACATATTGATCTCTAGGGATCGAGGTCCTCTCCTCTAGAATGGATAGATCCTCAAGTTCCATCTTGACCACTAAAGAATGTTTCAGGACCTTAGGTCCCTTGACCCCACTTGACAACTGAGGAGATAAATCCTCAAATACTATTGTAGAAAAAATATGAATGATTAGTTTATATACAATAATTAAAATGATTAACATAATGTGTAAGAGGAGATACTTATGTGGTGTGAAGGAATGAATGAAATCTCTCTCCATTACCCATACTAAAACCACATCACAAGTGGTTGTTGGTAGGAGGAACATTTCCATGCCTAAGGTGTTGAAAGAAAGATCCACCATTGGAGACCCCTCCATGATAGTAGGTACCCTCACTTATAATATAAGCACTTACAGTATTTCATGATTGGAAACTATACCAAATAGTAACATGTCAGTACAACATATTCTATAAGTCATTAGCGATGATGAAGAATTGAGGTAATCAAAAATAGATATTTACCATGTGGATGCAACAGAATACTAATGGTTAGTCAACCTGGGTGACCCCCAATTTCATAAAGATTCATTACCGAGTCACCTAAATGCCCCTACAGATGAGAGGTAGGGTCGTAGAAACTAGATACTCCTTTCTAGTCTTATATGCAGATTCCTATCTTGTTGAGGCTTCAGGAATTGACTCTGAAGTGGGATACCTAGTACCAACTGAGGCATTATTCCCAATGTTAATGAAGTCCTCTTGAATCACTCTTGTGTATCCCTAAATGAATTTAAAGAATGTGTTATAGATTTTAAAGGGAATAGAAGGTACAATTACGACATCAAACTAATGAATTGGAATCTTACCTCACTAAATCAGACCTCGGTCAGATCATCATCAATAAGGGTGACTTCCTAACTCTTTAGATGACCTCCTTGCTTGGAAGGTGATCCCCAATATTCCTTGCCACTGGAATCCCATGATTAATACTAGAATAAATTTCCTCCTAGGTGGGTGCCTCATACATGTTCAACTTTTTGGGTTTCTTTCCAATCACAACCCATACTAGGGAGGTAAGAAGATTTCTCTCCCTGTTCCAAAATGCTAGGGAATCTATATCTACCATGTATAAGAGCCTCCCCTGGTAGTCCACCTGTTTGGTAATCATAGTGATCCTAAGTTTGGGTAACACAACCTCATCCCATGTGACACTACTATAATTCTTGGTATTTGTAATGGGTTATTTGTGACAGGATCTCGTCGCAAATAGGATTTAGTGACGGGGTCCCGTTGCAAATAGCCCGTTGCAGAAAACGTCGTCGCAAAAAATATTATTTACAATGGGCCCATCACAAATAATATATTTTGAGACGGGAAACTTCATCATCTCAAATTAGTCTTCGGTTATATAATTTATATATATAAACTTTTTTGCGATGGGCCCGTCGCAAATACTTTTTGCGACGGGCCTGTAATCCCGTCGCAAATACTTTTTTGAAAATATTTATTTAGACTATTTGTGATGGGCCCATCCCAATTACTTTTGGAGACGAGCCTGTAATCCCTTCGCAAATACTTTTTTTAAAATATTTATTTAGACTATTTGCAATGAGCCCATCACAAATACTTTTTGCGACATACCCGTAATCCCGTCGCAAATACTTTAAAAAAAAATTATTTAGGCTATTTGCGACGGGAAGCCGTCACAACAGATCCCGTCGCAAATAATAAAAAAATTAAAAAAAAAATAAATTTAATAAAATTGTGATTATTGAAAAATTAATTTTAATATTATTAAAATAAAAAAAATATTAAAATTCTTAATATTCACAAAAAAACAAAAATAAATCATAAAATATTATTATTATTATTATTATTATTAGTAAAATAAACAAACATTAAAAAATATAATACTGAAAAAATATATTTAATAAAATTATGATTAATGAAACAATATTATTAATATTATTAAAATAATAAAAAATAGAAATTATTAAAATTCTCAATATTCACAAAAAAATCATAAAATATTAAAAATTAAATTATATAATATTCTTACCGATATAAAAGGCAGAAACTGTAAATAGTTTATATTACAACAAATGTAAAATTAAAATGTTTTTAACATAAAAAAATCACTGGGGGGTTGTCTTCTGGAGGAGGGGGAGGAGCTGAAGGAGATAGTGGAGGAAACTCCATCCCTAAACTACGAGTCAGAAGACGCATGTACTCCATCTGCTCGTGATGCTGCTGCTGCCATCAACATATCTTCTCCTTGTGCTGCTGCTTCTGCTACTGCTGCTACTGATGCATCTCTTCTTGCTGCTTCTGCAGACTCTCTATAAGGTCATTCTGAGCTCGAAACTGCTCCTGATACTGTGAGGAAGAAGATGATTCCTATCCATGAGCTCCTCTCGAGATGGATGCCGACATCACAACAGTAACATAATAACTACCAGGATTCACATGAGAGCTGATACCAACTACTCAGCCCTTCTCAAATCCATACGGAGTTGCCTGCATCCATGCCGCCTCGTCGAAATGGTGGGCACTGGTCTGATCAGTCGCCTCGTCCTGACCCTCAGCCTGTGTCTGAGAGGTCGTAGCCTCATATGACTCATTCAAATCCAATTTGAAATTAAAATTTTGAGAATATTATATGCAGTTAATTATCAAACTGAAAAAATAAGACTAGCCACAATCTGATGCTGACGATCACCTCTAATCTCTCCGGTGACTAGATCATTGTATATCGTCTGATAAACATCGTAATCTATAATATCAGGATGCTTGATTGCCAATATGAAAATAAAATAAACTATTTATTTTTGATTTTATATAAAATATTTAAAAAAAATACTTACCAGATGCTCTCTATGCGTACTGAATATACGGCTACAATCTCAATGCTTCACCTCCTATCTCCCCTAGTTCTGCCCACCCAATGAAGACCTCCTATGAAATCCACAACCCAAACAGTGTGCACATAATCCATACCAAATCTAAGATGAAATGTAATCTGGTCGGTGGGCTCTACATGACTCATCAAATACTATCACTTCTACTTTCTTAATGGTTGTCGTTCTCAAATTGTGCAAAAACTGACGCAAATGCTCATGTATAGCCACCTCCCATGCTGTATATATATCGTCATGCATGCTATCATCGATGGGATACTATAAACCCTACAAATAATTTATAATATCAAGTTATTAATAAAATAAATTTTAAAATAAATATTATTTATTTACATACCGACCAATGATTGTACATGCCAAGCTACACATCAACGAGAATATGTTCCCATATGATCCATGGCAGAGAAAAATAATAGCACAAGATAGAGATCCCCTGTCTAATAGCTACATGAAAAAAACTATGAAAAAATAATAAACAATAAAACAATTAGTATATATATAAATAAATTAATGAAATATGACCAAAATATACATGTTACCAAACCTCAATGTGTGTGGATCGAAGCCAAGACGTGGAAGTCGCTCGGGGATAGGGTCAAGAATCATCAGTCACGCAAGATCGCACCCCCTCTACATACCTCCTGAACCACTAGTAGGATGAGGGTCAGATGATCCCACATCCCCCTCATCCAAATGTAGCTCAGCCTCCTCTAACTCATGAAATAGATCAAAGTCCATATGAAACACAAAATGATTATTGTTAGCAGATAGTTGAAAATAACTATTATATATAGATATATATTAGTTATGATCATAACCAGCATTTAATTGTGTCAATATTCACCACCATCATCATCTTCATATCTGATGATGTTAATGTATTCATATTCCTCCTTGGCATCATCAATATCTATATGAGTTTAAATTTCACCATCCCTTGTCATTTCAAATTAATTTGTAACATCATTAACATCTTCGTCACCATCAAACCTTAACTGTGGCCTGTCATCATCGATATTCATGTTTATTTGTGGAAAAGATGTATTTTGAGTAGTCTCTTGAAAAATTTCAATTCCTTCCACTTCAGTGGAACCACATTAGTTTCGAGTAAATTGATTTTCCTAAGATTTCATTTTTATTATACTCCACCAATAACTCAGGTATCTTGAAGTAGCATAGCAATTTTTATACTAAATTTGATGTGCCTGTTGAGGTAGTAAAAATGGTTCATTTACTACAAGAAGACTTTTATATTTAATATTGAAAATTCCAAGAGTCGTATGAACACGCAAGCCTCTCTCAGTATCCAATCACTAACATTTAAACATCGTTATGTAATTCTTTCCAAGTTAACATGGCTCAATAATTTCATCCAGAATGCCGTAAAAGTCAACTTTACTTTCTCTATGATGCGATCCTCTCAAAAAAACTCCACTGTTCATTGTTTTTATTGATTCCCCATATGAACATGTATGAAATTTAAAACCATTCACCACATATACATTATAAGATTTAACCATTTTGGATGGTGGGTTACTCAATATACACAGTCACTTATCAATTTTATCATCATGTCGAGATACTTGGAAATTTGTAAAATAATAATCAATATAATAAATAGTAATCTAAATTGATATTAAACCATCAATAATTTATGTTACCAGTTTTTGAAACCATTGAGAAATTTTTTTGTCTGCGTTCTTCAACAGCCGATACTGTAATTTGTGGAAGTTGTTTCTTGATATGATTATAATATAACCTAAAATAAAATATGTTTACATACTATAACTGAAATTATAGAATAAGTGATAGAAGAACTCATAGTACAAATGTTGTGATTTCTTCACAGTTGATTAGAATATATGTATGAGCTCTGTGATGTTCATCGTCTAAAATCCATCGTTCTCGAACTCCACTGAAGCCAAGATTTGGCTGATTAAAAAACTGATAATTGATTTCCCATTTCATCATTAACATTTCCCTCATTCTGTCCCATGCAGTTTTGTTTTGAAGGGATATTCAGATTCAAAATAGTGAGAGTAGAAAAAATCAATTTCCTCCTACTAATAAGCTCCAGTAATTGAGCCTTCAACTAATGCTTTGTTACATACTTTTTTCTTCAATTTCTGCATGCATCTCTCGAATGGGTACATCCATCGAAACTGTACTAGACCTATACATTTATCTTCATTTGGAAAATTTAATATCTCATGTTCCATTGAGTCAAAAAAAGTAGGCAGAAAGATTTTTTCTAGTTTAAATACAATTGCAGCAACATCTTCTTCCAATTTTCTTAGTGCATCTTAGTCTGTTATCGTTGTACAAATGACTAGAAAAAAATATGATATGTCTGTTATCGAATCCAAAATCGTTGAATTCAACAAACCTCTGAATCCAATCCGCATAAGTCTTTCCATTATAACAAGACAATCATGACTTTTTAATCCAGTAATATGACCATTCCTAACACATTGCCCAAATTGGAAGCATAGCCATCTTGAAGTCTCAAATCTGCAATCCACTAACAAAATAATAAGTGAATCTCTATAAATTATCTAATTTAATAGCCATAAATTTTTAAACCACTTATAATTTTCTTATCTTACAACCAGGATATAATGCATCCTCATCAGACCTCAACAACTCATAAAATTCAGATAGTGCCAACTCAGGAGTTAAATCAATATCATCGTGAGTTTCAGTTTTTTGAACAGATGGACCTACAACATCATGAATTAAATTTTGGAACCATGATGGATCTAAAATCAAGTTATTAGTATCTTCTTCAGAACTATGTTCACCGTGTTGATACCAAAAAACATAATCTGGTTAAAAACTAAACCACAAGAGATGTCCCCCAACCTTGTCAAATGTGTCCAACGTTCCATAGAACATTTTTTACAAGGAAAATTAATTATTCCTTCTAAAACATATTCGGGTTTTGATGATGAAAATGCTAAGAAATCTTTAACACCTTCAATATATATAGGATTTAAACTAGAACAATTTGGATTTCTGTGCTAATTTATCCAAGCGTGATCATCTAATAATGACTGATGTCGACTTCCTTGTTCCATATTTTTCTACAAAATATAAAATCATCACTGTTTTTGAATAATTTGAAATTATAAATACACTATCTGAAAAAAGAATATAAATAATTACTACTAATTCTTAATAATTACCATTAATTTAGGGTGACACAATATTCAGTGGATTAATGACTACTCTTTTGTCTGATGGCTCATTTACCGGTATCGTTCTCACACTGAAATCAGAATGAATAATCTCATTGGATGTACGCATATTAATTCTCATATGCAAGAGAATAAATATGCGTATCTCTCACTAGATTCTTCATCATGATTTCAGTGTGAGAAAGATGCACGTAAATGAGTCGTCAGACAAAAGAGCCCCCTTTTCGTCGATGAATTGTCTTATTCCAACTGTCACCTCCTGAAAACATTATAAAAAATATGATCCTATAAATTCATATCCAATCTCGTGCATATGAGATTAAATATTCTTGTGTAGAAACACATTTTTCATAATGTTTTGAGTCGGTGAGAGCTGAAAATAGAAAAGACATTGAGAAAAAGGAGTGTCGTCAATCCACTGGAAATTGTTCCAAGTTCTTAAAATTTATTAAAATTTATTTAAAAATATTTCTAACTATTCCTAACTATTTCTAACTAATTATTACTATTTATTACTAATTATTACTAATTATTACTAATTATTTCTAATTATTACTAATTATTACTAATTATTACTATTTGTTACTAATTATTCCTATTTATTAATAATTATGCATATTTATTACTAATTATTCATATTTATTACTAACTATTCCTATTTATTACTAACTATTACTATTTATTACTAATTATTACTCTTTATTACTAATTATTACTATTTATTACCAATTATTCCTATTTATTACTAATTCTCCTTATTTATTACTAATTATTCATATTTATTACTAACTATTACTATTTATTCCAAAATATTATATTTATTACTAACTATTACTATTTATTCCTAACTATTACTATTTATTCCTAACTATTACTATTTATTCGTATTTATTCATATTTATTCCTATTTATTACTAATTATTACTAATTATTATGAATTATTACTAATTATTACTAATTATTACTAATTATTACTAATTATTACTAATTATTACTAATTATTACTAATTATTACTAATTATTACTAATTATTCCTAATTATTACTAATTATTACTAATTATTCCTATTTATTCCTATTTATTCCTATTTATTCCTATTTATTACTAATTATTCCTAATTATTTCTAATTATTACTAATTATTCCTAATTATTACTATTTATTCCTAATTATTACTATTTATTAATATTTATTGCTATTTATTACTAATTATTTCTATTTATCACTAATTATTGCTAATAATTACTAATTATTACTAATTATTGCTAATTATTACTAATTATTGCTAATTATTCCTAATTATTGCTAATTATTTCTAATTATTGCTAATTATTAGTATTTATTAGTAATTATTACTAATTATTAGTATTTATTACTAATTATTACAATTTATTACTAATTATTACAATTTATTACTAATTATTATTAATTATTCCTATTTATTACTAATTATTCTTAATTATTCACAATTATTACTAATTATTACTAATTATTCATATTTATTACTAATTCTTCATATTTATTACTATTTATTGCTATTTATTACTAATTATTTCTATTTATTACTAATTATTTCTATTTATTGCTTTTTATTCCTAATTATTGCTAACTATTACAAATTATTGCCAATTATTCCTAATTATTTCTAATTATTACTAATTATTAGTGTTTATTACTAATTATTAGTATTTATTACAAATTAATACAATTTATTACTAATTATTACTAATTATTACAATTTATTACAAATTATTGCAATTTATTACTAATTATTACAATTTATTACTAATTCTTAGTATTTATTACTAATTATTACAACTTATTACTAATTATTACAATTTATTACTAATTATTACAATTTATTACAATTTATTACTAATTATTACAATTTATTACTAATTATTACTAATTATTACTAATTATTAGTAAATATTACTAATTATCTGTATTTATTACTAATTATCTCTATTTATTACTAATTATTACTAATTATTACAATTTATTAGTAATTATTACGGTTTATTACTAATTATTACAGTTTACTACTAATTATTACAATGTATTACAAATTATTACAATTATTACAAATTATTACAAATTATTACTAATTATTATTAATTATTGCAATTTATTATTAATTATAACAATTTATTACTAACTATTACAATTTATTACAATTTGTTAGTAATTATTACAATTTATTACTAATTATTACAATTTATTACTAATTATAACCATTTATTACTAATTATTACAATTTATTAGTAATTATTACAATTTATTAGTAATTATTACAATTTATTACTAATTATTACTAATTATTTCTAATTATTAAAATTTCTTACTAATTATTACAATTTATTACCAATTATTACAATTTATTACTAATTATTACAATTTATTGCTAATTATTAAAATTTATTAATAATTATTACAATTTATTGCTATTTATGAAAATTTATTACTATTTATTACTCATTATTACTATTTATTACTCATTATTACTCATTATTACTATTTACTAATAATTATTAATATTTATTACTAATTATGAGTATTTATAATTATATATTACTAATTATTATTAATTACTACAAATTAATTATATACATTACTAATTATCGTTAATAATTATTAATTAATACTAATTATTAAAAATTATTACTAAAAATTTCAATTTATTAGTACAAATAAATACTCATGACTAAACAATTTAAATTTAATTTAATTACAACTAATCAACAATAATAAAAATTAACATAAAAAATGAAATACATAATAAATTAAATAAAACATAAATACCTTTAAGCTTGATTTTTTATCGATGTAGACGGCTTAACAACTTCTTCGTGAAAAAAAAAATAACTTAAAAAATTTTTCCCACTAAAATCAGAGTTCAGAGAGAAACAGAATCTAAGAATTGAGAGGAATGAGAGGAAAAACGGATGAGAGTATATATATAGGTTGGATTATTTACGACGAGACTATTTGCAATGGGATACCCATCGCAAATAGAATCTTTTGCGACAAGACAGGTCACAAATACCTACACTGACATTAATTGCTGTTGGTGGTTAAAAAGTTATTTGCGACGGGTCCCGTCGCAAATAGTCCCTGCCGACACACCTTTTACGACGAGACGACATCCCGTCGCAAAAATCTATTAACCGCCGCCGGGTATTTGCGATGGGGCCTGTCGAAAATACTTCACTATTTGTGACGATGGGATCCCATCGTCACAAATAACCTTCGCACGGTTTGGCGCACTACCTGTGCCAAACGTTTTGCGACGGGAGAAGAAACCCCATCGCAAATAATTGGTTATTTGTGACGGGTCATTACGCCCGTCGCAAATAACCTATTGGACGGACTTTTTGCGATGAGATTTCTTCCCATCGCAAAAAGTTCTTTTTCCTGTAGTGTGATACTCCTCTATAGTAGGAAAATTCATTGTCACCGTGCATGTTAAAATTGAACATTCCTTTTGTATTTTGTAAAGAAAGAAAAATCATTTTTTATAAAATATGAAAAATATTAATTTTGAAATCCTTTTAAATAGAGAAAAAATTAACATAAAATTTCATTTATTATTCATTTATTTCTATATAAATACATCCATAAAATAATTTTAAAAATATGGACATGGAATAAAAAGATTTAGAAAATAAAACTTTAAAATATTCGAAATGAGGTTTTTAAAGTAATGTGTCCCTGATGAAAAACCATAAAAATATTATTTTTAGAAACATTTTGAAGAAATTAAAATATTTTAAAAATGACCATTTTTATCGATTTAGTTATAAATAATAATATGTACATGGAAAAGGGAGTTTTAAAAAACATTAAAATGGGTGTTTTAAAAGAAATTTGCTTACCTCTTGGATAACTTTTGGATCGTAAGCACTATGAAAGAATTACATAAAATTAAAATTAAAATATAATTTAAATAATAAGGTTCATGATATAGAATGTCAAAGGTTCATTATATACACCACACAGTATATTAAGTGGTGAATATGGTGTAATTCTCCTGGAAATAAAAACGAGACTATAAATCCCTTACCTCGAGTATAAATTTTTCTTGTATGTACTTTATCTCTTGTATAATAAAATTCTATCAATTGTTTTCTAAATAAATATTTATAGGGTTAATCACTTATAATTAAACTATTTACTTCATTTATTTTAATGACATATTTAATCAAATAATCAGTTATGTCCACATTGGGCGTTTTGAGGATGTTCAATTTATAAATTCAAAAAGACATCAGTGTGTTGGATATGTTCAAGGGGTTAATTATTAAATAATTTATAGAATAATAATCATGAAATAATTATAACTTTTATACATAAATTACACTTGTATAAATAATAATGAATCATGGTGATGAAAAATGATCTATGTTACAATCATGGAGAAGGTAGGCTATATGTACACATGTGTAACATTTCCATTTTCAATGATCATGATGGAAAGTAGATCATTGTTATTTTAAATTTTAATAATGATAACTATATCATAAATATCATATGATTTCTTCAAATACACTTACATATACAATCCTTGTGACACGGTAATAAAAAATGAATAAAATCACCTCGTGAGCCGATAGTCCTCCGTATACAAAAACGTGGTTATAATTTTTCAATGGATGGTAAGGTAAGAAAGTATATGATATAATAATTTTCCATAATTATTAATATGTCATTAATATAATATATAAACATTAAATAAATATTTAGGAATATTCGTCAGAGGTGATGATGAGAAATGAATTAAATCGATTCACGAGGTAGTAGTTCACCGTACACATAAATGATGATTTCATTTCCCATTTGATGGAAGAGGGGATCGATGTAGGTTATGAAAATAACATAATAAAATATCATTATATGTTAGTTACTTATGTTATTATATCATCATTATTGATTAATATTTTAAGGATGTGGAAGTTGAAACAAAAAAACAGTGAGTTAAAAATGATTCAACTTCTTTAGACCACCTCTTTTGGATTATACCTAAATCCATCCTAGATTTTGTTCATGAAGAAAATGAATCTAAAAAATGGATAGGTAATTAAGTAATGTATTTAGCAAGTTATTTTCCAAACCACAAGGTATTTGATGTGTGGAAAGAAGAGGATAGGATGCCCCCTTTCATAAATGAGAGGGAGTGTTGTGATTGTAAATACCCCAAACTATTCAATAATGAGATGTCACTCTCAAGAAAAGTTCCTAAATTTTTTAAAAATAATGGATTAGATGGGTGAAATATTTTATCAAAACCTCCACTAATAAAATATAAATATTTTTTGAACATGCTATTCCATTTACCTCTAAGGCTGCTCACTTTTACCATTTTAATTTTGTCACCACGGTAACTGGATTTTTTACTATTTTTACTATTCATTATGACCAAAAATTAATTTTAAATTATTAACTAAAATTATTTATTCTAATTTAAAATAAATAATATATTTTATAAAATTCAAATCACAAATGTTAAATAATTTAATTTAAAATTAAACCAGCAAAACATGTTGGAAAACCGATTTTCAAGAAATGAATTTTTCAAGAAATAAATGATATTATATTAAAATGATGACTATAAATAATCATTATATGAATTTAAATCCACATAAATAATTTTATTATAGATTAATTTCATTTAAATATTTCTTTAATATGGTTTATTTTAATTAATAAAAACATGTAATCTTTATGTACTTAAAAATAGTTTAAAAAATTGTGTTTATAAGCATAACATGAAACTTATACCATAATCATGAAAATTGATAATTAAAATGAAATTGATTATATTATTATAAATAAAATGGTCCATATTTTTCTTTTATACCATATCCAAATAGAAGGGGGTATTTAAATTACTTCATTGAATGAAAATAAATGATCGTATTTGAAAAATTGTTAATTTTCACTATACATTGAGAAATCAATCATTTCAGATTAATAAAAAACGTTCATCATATTTTAAATTTGATATAATGATTTCAAAATTATTTTCATTTTATATATTTTTGAAAATTTCTAGAAATCAATTATAATATTTTTTAACAAAAATCAATATAAATCATTTTTGAAGGAAACATTTTTTTTGTAGGATAAGTGTCTTTTTTACAAATTTAATTCTTATTTATTAAGAATTTATCAACACATTTGTATTTATTAAGAACTTTATATAAATTTCATAAAAATTTTAATTCTATTTATATCATCAATTTTAATGTCTAGGTTATAATGGTAATGTTTAAATAATAGTATTTAAATAGTTTATCATGGTTAATTTAATCTTAGTGTTTCATGTTGTATATTCTCTCAAACATAGTGTTATTCTTAAATATCAAGGTGTTACATCACCTCATTTAAATTTCATTCAAATACTAGTCATGATATTTATTTAAATCACTAATAGACTTGGGGTATTATATTCTTTTAAAAAAACTCCCTCAAAACAATAAATATTTTAAATATATTCAATGCTGGAATGCATAGAGCTCAGCAGTAAGTCCATCCTCCTCACAATAATACTACCTATCACATTATTGAATTAGATTTAGTTTGATAGAACATTATCATATTGAATAAAAACACATCATAATATTTTTTTTATTTTTAAAACATGAAAGATTACATCAAGCATCACTCAGTTTTATTTTCCTAAAAATTAATTCATTATGGAATCCTTTAAATATTTTCTATGTAAATGACTCATAGAAAGTGATAATCCAAATTTGAAGTGTTAATTCCTTTTTAAATTTATTGACTAATTAATTTTTCAAATTTCAAGTAATCCTTACAATGATGGGAATCATCCTAGCACAGTTGGAATTGATCCTTATAAAGTCTTCCAAAACACTTATGTTGTTGAGAATGATTATTATGTTGTTTTAAATCATCCTTAAATAGTCAATAATGATCTATAAGAAGTTTCCATGCCTTTTCCAATTTTTAATTCACGAGTAAAAATAACTCTTATGAACTATTGAATCATCTTTTAGAAATGGAAATTCCATTTCCATTTATTCCTTCTGGAGTATAAATTACTCTTACAACACTTCCAAGTGACTCTTATGAAAAAAATATTGTAGCTCAAATACATCCCTACAAAAACATAGGATCATCTATAAAAAGTCCAATATGGTTCAATAAATCATCAAATTCACTATAATAACATCATAAAATGACTATAATACACCAAATACAAAAATATTCAAGCTCAATGTTATCGAATGGTTTGACGAACTCCTAGATACAATTTTACACCTATTATCAAGTATTTAAACTTCTTTCAATAATGGATACTACTGTAGAAAATACTTCCCAATAGAATCAATACCTTTCTTTCAAATTAAGATAAGATCCCCAATAATTTAACAAAACAAAGTATTAAAATAGATGCAATATTATAATCATGTGGGTCCAACAATTAGTCTTATAAAACCTATAATATTTAGATATAATTAGAAACAACGACCCTACTCATATATTTTCATGATATTTTTTATTCTTATGTATCATCCACACTTTCCATTTTATTCTTATATAGCCACCAGCCACCTTGGTTCTGTGACAAATTACTCTTATGTAGATGGTTTCCTTCATGAGTTACTTATATACAGCTGGGATATATGTGGATTATTCTTAATTTTACCACAAAATATCCAAATTAAAATGGATGATTTTTTCTAGTATTAAAACATCAAAACATTAAAATATAGTCAAGAAATAATTATTAAATATGAAATTATTACTCAAAACATGGGGCGTGAATTTCAGCTATCATCAACCTCATGAAATGAATATTTATATTAATAATACACCCTTATGTATATTAATGATCATACGGTATTATAAGTTATATATTTCTATATTCTATTCTAGATAAAAAGTCTCTACCTATTATCTTAGGAGTTTTCTCGGTATAAAATATGATACTTTTATACAAACTTATAATAAAATTTCTTGATAACCTATAATACATAATGATAGTATTTTATTAGGTTTAAATCAAATTCATACTTTGATGGTTGTTTCATCATTACATTATTCTTGTTTAATATATAAAGCACACATAAATGAATGATTAATGTTGATTTCATTTATTAAAAAACAAGTTATACTTTACAATTATTACATTCAATCTCTCATGTATCTAATGCCATGATATTTAACATGTGACTCCAGATTTTTCTATGATTATGGTTTTTCAATAGATCTATTACCTTCATATATATATACACAAAAAAAATATTAACATCACCCCTATCAATAATTTCTTAAATGAGATGGTATTTTCAAAGTATGAGTTTTTTCCTTTTGTTAAACCAAATTTCCTTGGTTGTTGTCACAATAAATCTTCATTGTTACCTTAATTATCTGATACTCTCTAAGTTAAATAATGAACTCAATGATCTATATATATTACTTTAGTTTATCTAATGTAGTGATGTACTCTTCCGCTATTGTTGAGTCTTCCATAGTTGATTTCATGAAAAAAATTCAACTAATAGGCCCAAATTTTAGTAAAAACTAGAAACTATATCGAGATATCATATTTTCATTACCAGTTTGGAAGCTAAGATAAGTGTAATACCTTACAATATGATCCACATCACCTATAAATACTAAGAACATATCCTCACTTATTCTAAAGAACATAAGGTTTTTCTTCATAGAAATCTAGTGACTCTTTTTAGGATTTTATTTTTTTACATGAAAATCATAGAGAAAAAGTGACATCAAGTAGATTATATAACTTGGTATACATGATAAATCATATAGTGGATGTATAAGGAATCCTATCCATCCTTTATTACTCTATATAAATATCTTAAATATTCATAATATTCATTTCATACAACACTGGAAAAAACCTATTCTTAGAGATCTCCATACTAAAACTACTTTTCAATTTACTCATATATATGTTCTAGATTACAATAGGAAACCTCTTTGATATATCTATATATATTTTCTTACTAGTTATATTGGTTACTCTGCCCATTTATTTCATCAAAAATGTTTTTCATGGCCTCATATTTATAGAATGTAAAGTTATAATATCATTTTTGATGAGTAGTATTTCATCTAAAAACAACATTATAAATAACAAAACACTAACAAAGCCCACTTTTTTAGACAAGAATAATCCACATTCTTGATAAAACAAAACTCGTTGATTATATCATAAAACTAAACATTCCAACTTTTAGAATCTTGCTTCAATCCAAAAAATGGACCGCTGTGAATTTTAAATTGTATCATGCTCATTTGGCACTTTAAAACCTTTGGGCTATATAACATACACATTATTGAACTAATTTTCATTAACGAGGGTCATTTTTAAACCTATATGAGATATATCATAATTATAATAAGTCTTTATGAAAAGGAATATTTTAATGGATTTTATGATCATAATTGGAGAAATGATATCTTTATAGTTAATACCAGGATTGTTTTATAAAAATTAAATACCATATTAGAGTTATATGCAATCACTCTTCCACCAATTTAAATTTTATTATAAAAACCTACTCGCACCATATGGGTATCACCACTTCATGAGCATGAACTAATTTCAAAACATGGTAATTTTACATAGAATTCATCTCATATTTCATTACCTCTTACCATTTCTTAAAATTAAAACATTATATGGAATATTTATAGGTGGTAGTTAAATTATCTAAGAATATTACTTTATCATAATTTTCAACAATAAATTCATATCTCTAAGGATCCTAATTAGTCTTACCATACATTCAATTTTTTTAAGTAACTAGAGTCTTAACCTTTTCCACAATGTCATATAGAACCAAATCACCTTCAATATCAGGAAATTTTTTTATTTCATAGTATTGAACTTCCCCAAGTTCAAAATTTCCCCCCACTAACTCCATGTTTCATATGATCCTTCTCTTGGGAGAAACCATATTATTCCCTAAAAACATTCTGGTCATTGAGATTATAGAAAAAATATCAAATTAATTCCTTATTACAACCAACAAATAAATTCATTTATGATTTAGGGTCATGTTTTTTAGAAGAAAAATGTCTTTTGTATGACTCATAACCCTAACTCTATATAAATGTAAAATTAGGATGTTTTCTAGTATATATGTTATATGGTGTCTTTATTGTTTATTTAAATGGAATAATTTTAGGTAATAATGTAGAAATTTCTAGCGTATATCCCCATAAATAATCAAGAAAGTCACAATGAATCATCATCGACCAAAAAATGTCCAACAAGGTATAATTCCTCTTTCCCAACACCCCATTCCACTTTTTTGTTCTAAGAGTAGTGAGTTGTGAAAGAATTATATAATCTCTTAGGTGATCTATAAATTCATGGATAAAGTATCACCCCCATTATAAAATCAATGAATCTTAATAAATTTTCCCAATTGATTTTGTACATTGTTTTTAAACTATGTAAACTTTTAAAAGGTTTCCAACTTGTGTCTCATTATAAACTCATAAATACAATCTAAATTCATCTTTAACAATTATATAAGTATTTATATCCACCAATTTAGTACTCTTTGGTTTATATAAATCACTATTTATAATCTACAATAATATATTATCACTATTTACTTTTCCATTTAAAGGTTCTTTGGCCATTTTTCTTAATAAAAAATATTTAATTTTTTTTTAAAATCAGACTAGAAGGGGGTCAATAATCTATATCACTTTATAATTTTAGGATGTATTTCTCCTTTATCCGATCAAGGAGACAATATCAAAGATAAATTGTCTTATAATTTACCTTAACCATATTTTATTGAATTTTATATAGTGTATTATCTATATTTAGAACTTATAAACCATTTATCATATTTCTAATTTCATAAAACACTTAATTCATGTATATAATTTTTTTGTTATTAATAATGATAAAAAATCATTTCTTATCCAATCCCGATATAAAAATTTAGTTTCAATTTATAAATGGAAAATAATAATTGTTTTAGAATTCTAAAACTAATATATTTGGTAGAATTAGATCATAAGTGTAAGCCTCTAATGCAGCAACTCTTACCATATTTCCAACACTAATATTTACTCCACCTTTCATCAATTATCTCATATATATGAGTGTGTGTTTATTAGTAAAAATATGAGATGCACACCTTGTTTCCAATACCCATGATTCATATTTAAGTAAATATTTTTTTTATATTTAAATCCATATTCTCAGAATATTTATCTTTGAGAACACTTCTGAACCTTAAATACCAATAAATGATTATATTATTGGTCAAACCTATAAGGATCCTAAAAATTATAATCAAAATACATGAAATAATATATAATAAAAAATATATATATAATTGAGTATCTTTTCTTATAAAATCTCATCAAGGACATTTAATGAAATCACTCTCATAGAAATGATGAACCATAAATCATTACCTATAGTGGGTTAATATCTATATTTACTATGTTTTGAATCTAATTTAGTGTTCCTCTTAAATATTATCTATTTATATAGACAGTACGGTCTTGAAAACTTTGTAAAGGGAAGTAAATACTCCCAGAAGCACATTGTAGAGGGGAGAAAACATTATTATGATTCCAAAAAGGCAAATGGATGCAAATTGGATTTCAAATTTGAGAATAAAATTGAAGAAAGAAAATTTTGAAAGAGTTTTTAGTGTATTGTGTACCATCACTGGGAAAGGTTTTCAGAGTGTATGAACTGTGAACCATTGGTATATGGAAGGACTCGTGTGGCACTGGCCTGCAGGGTGATGACCACCAAACCCAGGGCATCGTGAACCGTGTCGTTGGTGAAATCGAATGCAAAAATTCCATCTGCATACCATCCTACGAACTAATCATATTCAAAGACAAAGAAAGATAAAAGGGTTCTACGAACCACATCTCACAAACCACAACCTCTAAAAACCATAGTTGATCGAGCCTTATACGGTTTGGGATATTTATTCATGTGCTTCCAAAAATGGTGCCAAATTCTTATATCTATGATTTCCCTAGTGCTCGATAAAAAGATCACAAGTGGAATTGGAAAAGAGGGAAGATATGTGTGGAATAGAGCACGAAGGAGACCCTAGAGGATGGAATAGAGAATTTGGATATAAATAAGATTTCGACTTCAGTTTCACATCATCGATGAAGTGTGAACCACAAACCACTTTTTTGTAGGTATAACCCATTACAAACCACAAAAATAAGGAACTTAATAACAATCTGTAAACCTTGAACCTAATTGGTGACATCGCAAACCATAAATCCCTCACAGATGAATTCCCCATGACCCACATGGTCCATGAACCTTATTCAATTAGGTTCTCTTCATAGTGCATCAATATACTGATCGAACCCTATGCTGAATATTGCATCAGTACATAGATGGAACCCGAAGTGTCATGGAGAACCATATCATGGACCGCATACCACTTTTGTATGTGGTGGTCCATACCCACATCCATATACTACTTTGGTATGTGGAAAAAAACTCTACCCACATATCATTATGCTATGTGGGTCTTCCCCCATCCTACATGAGAAAATATTAAATGGGATGTGGTGTCTTTGGGTGTCCTTACCTACGGCTCTAATCATGCCCCTACATTACCATCCATCTCTCCATATATCCTTCGCAATCTAGTCCACTAACATCAGGACAAATCCTCCTCCAAAGCCACAAAACCCATATGATCAGATCATCAGGTGCACCAACACACCTTTCTGAATCTACATACCTAAGGTAACCAGAGTCACGAAGGATGTCTCTACAACGGTTTGGACCCCCAAAATGTCACTAAGTCTACATTCCCAAGGTGACACAATGACTAAATTTGGGATTCCCAGAAGAACCTCCCCATTCTGGGGTTTAGGGGTAACCACTTGACATTCCATTTTACTAGTTCCGGTGATAATAAAAAAGGCCACTCTTCCCTTCACCATTGAGTAGGGATGATGCGCCTCCCCTTTCCTCGAACCCATAAAAGGGAACTCCTCCAGAGGTAATCCCCTATCATTTTTTGAGATGCATCACTCTTCACCCTCTTCTCCTTAGCTTGAGAAATGTCTAAATAGATCACCATGATATGAATATCTTGGATATCAACATGGGTGAGGGTTTCATGCTTAAATCCCTCCTTTCCCTCTCCCATTGGGCTCAAAACCATGACCTCTTCCACCGTCATTGTCCTAATTTTCCATCAACAGAGAAGAGAAAGTATGCCTTTGTTGAATCTTTCAAATCCTCTTGCTTATCTCACTGAGCATTACTCATGTGGGATTAGGGGTTTGTGATGATAAAACATTCGCCACTCAAGAAGAACTACAAGAACTCTGATTCTTGTTCCAACCATGATATGTAGGATTCCTTCTTGAGGGCCGAGCTCAAAGGGGTTCCCTTATAAAAGGTTCACCCAGTTATCCCCCCAACAAATGGGCCTCCTCCTAGATGTAAGACCCAATATAAATGAACTACGATAACTCTTATTCCAACTATAATTGGGATACATAGGATGCCTATCTAAGGCCTGAGCTCAAGGGACATTCTCCTTAGAAGTCAGTCCTGATAAAATATTCCCCAAATTTGAAAGGGATACCTCCTAAGTGTAAGTTCTGATAACCGAACTATGTGGGATATGATTACTCTCATGAGGATATATAGGAATCCAATATTATAGTCCCAACACCAACATCACACCACCTTCTATCCCTCCAGTATGATGATAAACTCTAGAGCGCCTCATTGCATGGATTAAGTTAGCATTGCCTCTATAGCATAAAATATAAGTATATCTGTGATGATCATGAAACCCAGGGGTAGCCCGTGGATACACTCTTCAAGAATAAACCTAGGATTCATAAACATATAAACATGTATTAAATCTATAATAGAGTCCCAAAATAGGAAATAATTGACCCAAAAATGGTGTGATGAGCCTGCCCTCCCATCCTCTTGAACAATGAAGTCCTTAAGTGTCATTGGCCAAATAGTCATCAAACGAGTTCCTAACATTTGAAAACATGTCTATGAATCATTGATACTAGGGTAGTTGGGTGTTTCTGGCTCCATGAATAATCCCATTGAAGACCATCTGAGAAAATCATATCATAGGAGGACCAATTTCACAAATACTTAATCCCCCACAATCGCACGCTAGGACCATTCGATTGTGGAACCTTCTTCATAAGGAAAAGGGGATAAACTACCCATTCCCAGTGGGGACACCCAAATTCCCCCTAATGGATAACGACATGGATTAGGCCGAAGTAAAAATGGTGACTTGAAAGTCTCTATAATAATAGAAAAATTAATTTCACCCATCGAACCATTTTATCTTCTCCCCAAATACCCACCTCGAGTCGAAACAAAAACGGTGAATCTGATGTTAATCCTCAACCAAGGTGGCAGTTTTAACCCACTAAAGCCCCTTAATCTCATAAAAAGTATGGGGGATAAGCTGAATCATCATTTATGCATATAATCAAGAGATTATAAATTGAAAGGGTTTTGTTTTCGGTATATTCCATGTATATATATTTCATGTTTCTAGAGTAACCTTCAATCCAAATAGCATATTGAAAACCATATCTAACACACACCTCAAAGATCCTATAGGCGGCTGGGCCCTCGATGAAGAGTAGTAACCCCTCACCTACCAAGCATCTTCAAAGCTGGGTATCAAACACACTGATTTGAGAGTACCATCAAAATAGTACTCTCCCCATAGTGGAGGTCGCAATAAAGGCCCTTGAATCTATAAAATCTCATCAGCTTCCTCCTTATCCACGGTAAACACCCTCCTGAACTGATTCGGAAGCTTATCCCCAAAACACAATAATTAGTACCTTCCTTATCTTAGGGAGATAGATGAAGTCAATTCTAATGACATCATCCCAACTGCATAGGGGTCTTACTCACGGTACCCTACCGGAGAGCATCGCCACCAACACCGGGAGACCAAGTATCATCACTCTAAAGAGGATATTATGATAAGAGGACCTTCTAATTTCCAAAGGACACGGGCCCCTCAGGACACCCGCCGAGGGTGGAAAACATACAATTCGGAATATGACAACACCCTGAATCCTAAAAAGGATCTCCACCATAAAAATGAGTCGGCATTCAATGGGAAGACAAACAACTTTTCCCACTCCACTCAAGCCCACCACAAAACTTAGGAGGCACAATATGAGCATGTGCAAATTACTTCTAGTTCTCGTCGGTCCCTCCATGAAAACAGAGAAAAAAATTACAAGCAGATAAAAATATCTATCTATGCACAAGAATTATTTCATCCAAATTGGATAGAAACTAGATACAGAAAGGCATAAACACTTGATGATGCATACCAAGTCCTCCATCCAAATAAGGCTACAAAAAATATGAGAAAAGTGAAATTCCTATAGAAGCATTCAAAGCCTATGAGATAAATACATCAGCAAGATGGTAGATGAAAATTCCTACTCATAAATATGAAGCCCACTGGTCAAATATGGTTGAAACCGGAGAAGGCGACCATAGGGTGACTCGTTCCTCTATATCGGTACATGAGAATAGCCAATATCCACTAGAAACCTATGGAGGACCGAAGTAAGCACAAACTCCATCTCCAACATCAGAATGGGCCTTCATACCTGTTCCAACAAAATATGTATCTAGACACATCTTTGCAATTATGGATGATCTAATGTCGATTCCATACCATATCCTCTAGAAATGTCAAGAAATAATTGAATCAGTGGTAAAATAATGGAACCAAGACCACTACTCGGTCTCCTTGAACTGAATGACTTACCCAAAAAAATGGGTTGGTCACTCTAAAGTAGTTATGAATCCCTAATCTAGCCCGAGAGGTTCAACAATAATATCCCATGATACATAGACAACCTAATTGGGAAAAAATACCCATTCCAACTGGGGGATGCCAGTCCATTGTGGTGGCCACTCCAGGTAAGTCATATATCCATACCAAAACTCAAGATGACCATTAACACATCCTGGTAGTATCATGGGAACTAACAAAATAGAGACCCATATATAAAGGTTGTTACCAACAGTAGATGACCCCGCTTACCCATAAGAGAGTTCCAAAAAATGAAATGCTCTAAAGGCAACTAGAAAATGAAGTGCATATACATGATTTTTCTCTACTAGAATATGGATTTCTTAAGGCCCTCAAGAATATATCAATAGAGGCCCAAGATCCTATCAATCCATTACTAATTTATTGATGTGGATGTAGTAGTTGAGAAGGCCCTCCTCGCAATGTTGCTACCAAAATCTCGTAAGGTCCTCCCTAGAGAACCCATAGGGGCTTACTCTATGGGACATGAACAATCGATCACAAGAGCCTATCTCCTGATGCGTGTCAGGGTATCCCTCTCCTTGACCAGAAGATCAAACAAAAAGAAGGCCCTCCCTTTTATGTCATCCACCCTAATGGTCCTACCAAGGGTATATGCTACAGATATGGTTCTACTTGTAGTCAGATGTCAAGTAATGATGGTAGTTCTCTCTATGATGATAGCCACTGTGAAGTCCCACCTCACAATGGCAGTTTCTGTGAAGTCCCTCCCCATTCTGACATCAAGAAAAGAGAAGTTCCTCACCACAATACGGTGCATCTTGAAGGCCCTCTCTAGGATGTACACTACATAAATTCTCCCTGTATCTTGATATCAAGATATGATAGTAATCCTCACTATCATAATAATCATCAAGGAGGTCCTCCCCTTAGTGAAATAAAGAAATAAGAGTGTCCTCCTCCTACTATAGCCTGCCCTGAAGGTCCTCCCTAGGGCATATGTTGTAGGGACATTCCCTGCGTTCAGGCATCAAGTTTCAATGGTATCCATTTCCATTATAGCACTGATTGTGATGGTCCTCCCTGCATTAAAAATACACAATGGCAAGAAGGTCCTCCCCTTGCCATGGAAATGTGAGAAATCCCTCCTATAGTGAGGTTTTGGGAAACATGGAGTCAAACATGTCAACAAATTATTTCTATGATGAGTGATATTAATTCTCAACCCAAAGATTGTTCAGGACCATGATCATCTTCTGAGCCACCTCTGCACTGCTCACATATCAATGAGTATCATACTAGTCCTTATGCTAGGAATGAAATCATTAAGAAGCAGTCACATTGGTCTTATCAAGTTCGGAGTCCCTAGAGGAACAAAAACAAGATATGTTTCTCACGAGAAGATAACTAAATAGGGATGATATCCCAATGATGTATTGGCCCACAACCACTTCTCACTTTGGCATACCAAGGGATTTGTCCAAGGAATATATGCATAACATTCACCTCAATATCTATAAAACTCTCCACCAACTTAAAGAAAAGTTTTTTCCCTATCAAGGGTATGAAGACCATGTATACATATTAAGAGAGATTCTCCATCTAATCGACCTAGAAACCCTCTCGTATGCATGGTAGTCATAATCAGAAAAGTGAAGGAATGACCTCGAACTAGCGTGCCTTCACATGCTTCACAAGTTGCATTTACCATTTTAGTGATTCCCCATTTGGAGTTCATATATGGGGAAGGGGAGAACATGGATCACTACACTTCACCCCACATCCCATATATTATACCTCATTAGAAATGACATCTTGTAATGTCATTACCCAGAGGCAGCAATAAAATCCATACTCAAGAAAGGTGGAACACTCAACAAGAACCATCATTGAATAAGTATCAAAAGCATCAGGCCCAATGGGATCCATCTATCTAGAATCTTCTGAGCCAGGAAACTGAGAACATCCAACAGGCTTCCCACCTAAGGGAATCAGAGCAAAGAACAATTCCCATGTCCTCAAAAGGAAATAAATCCCATGAAAATACAGTGCCATACTCATCTCACACCCACGCGGGAGTGAGTGAAATCAAGAAGGTGTAAATAGCATCAGCTACCACTACAATATGGAAACAACCCCATCCCATAGGGCTGGGGGATTTCTTGACTAAAAATTCCCCAATAAGACCAATGATTATAGGCTATAGCACATCAAAGGAATAATGGTAAAAACCCAATCCCATAGGGTTGGGGGGCATTTTACCTCAAATTCCCACTAAGTAGACGTCTGTATTATCCAATCTGGGAGGAATGATGTGCAGAGAGGTCACCCGTTCAGTCTCGTCTTGTGGTTCATTCCCCCTGGGATGAAGGTATATTGAAATGTTAGATCAGGGCTCCCTTCTAGTCACTATTTTCCAAGAAATATAAATAATACCACATAATGGAAGGAGAAAGTCCAAAAAAGGATGCAAAAATATCTTCTACCATTTGAAATTGGGTACACCGCCTCCAATTAGGTATCCATAAGTGAACGTGGTGGAAATAATTTCCATGGACCTCATAGGAAATGATACAAATGGAGAGGATGCAAGAGAACATGGTGTCCTAGAGGTGGTCCACATCGAGCCTGAGAGTGTGCATACCCAGAACTAGAGAGCTTCCCTAAATTTAGGTGTACCCTCAACAAACCCATTACTACCTTCCTCAAGAATACCAATAAGGGGAAAAATAAATCCTAGGTCATCTATGACCCACCCCCTCTTCTCCCTAATAATGTTTCTCACACTCGAGGAAATATTCGCCAAGCAGTAGGAAGAAATGAAAGAGACTAGGAGAATAAATGTTGAGCTACTTCGGGGAAGCTATCTTGAAAGATGTTTTCCCCATGAAGAACGTCAATAGGAATTCCCAGAAGAGGTGCCTCTTCCATATGCACTAATCTTGGTAAATGAAACTAAGCTAGGATGCCCATCTAATCCAACACTGAGACTATCAGTCTGCTTGAATCCATCCTCATAATGACTTCAAGACTTTTATCTAATGGGAAGGAATCAAAAATACATTTAGGCATACCCACAAAGGAAACCCTTGTCTTGGTGTCCACCCTAAATTATAGTAGTTCCAACATGTCCAATTTTTCCCCTACTCCACCCACCCAAGCTCAATCCCAACATGATAAGAATAAAGTTCTCTTGAATATCATCAGGAAATTGACAGCTCGATTGGAATACATGGAAGGGTGGCATGCTCCGATACAACAAGAATACAAACAATACCCTAATTGGGTAACTTTCCCCCATGAACAAATTTTAGTAACCCCATATTCTTAGTGTTTAATGGTTCATGATACTTAGAACAACATATATTTCAATATTAATTTTACTATGACCCCATTATTGGAACCCCATAGCAACAAGAAGAAGTTAAAATTTGGTGATTCATACAAACTCCACAAGGTTTAGCCTTTATGTGGTATACTAGTTTTCTAACTAACTCAATCACAGGCTGGGAGGACCTCTAGAGATTGTTTCTATTCTATTTCATTTCAAAATTTCCTAAAAAAATAGTTAGTAATCACATGAACTATAAGCCTCGAGAGAATGAAAGAGTTTCAGACTTCATCACCAGATGATAAGTCCAAACTTACTCTCTAACCAAGCCACTCTCCCAGGATGAAATTATCGATATGTGCATCGATAATAGATGAAGCATTGTCATGTGTTCTCTCAAAAATATTTATAACTAAGTGTAGCACAAGGGCTGAGCTAGGTCGTTCTCTTGAGGAGCCTTTTGTAGTCAATCACTCACTAATTCTAATTCACTATGTATATATATGTGAAATAAAATGACCAGAAATGAGATTTTGGAATTGAAAATGAAAAACTAAAATTAAACATGGAAATGCAATGAAAATATAATAAATGCAAAGAGAATGATGTCAGAAAGAAAGAAGACATTCCTGAGAGAATCACCTAAGTTGAACCTTCATCATCTCATTATTAGTTTCATATTTAATTAATAAACACACTCCATAGTATGTTTGAATATCCTCTTTTTTATGTGGTTGTGAATATACAGTGCTCTCAACGATCACCGAGAGACTGCACATCCACCTCCTCGATCGAGGGAAAATATAATAAAAGAGAAAGTTAAGCCTTTGGTGGCAAGTGGAGACACAAAAGCGCCTTACCCACTAAGATACCCCCTGACCTAACTCTAATAAAATAATAAACAATAAACATTAATATGCAATGACTTGGGTTCAACACTGGATTGATCCCCCGGGAAGTTCCATGGGTTAGCTACTCATGATCACAAGTAGAAGAGATCACGCTGGAGAAGAATGGGGTGGAAGAACAAAAGATAAAAAAATGAGAATGATATGAATAAGAGAAAAATATATTAAAAATGAATAATAATATTACAATATAAATAAAATAAAAAACAATGAAAAATGGCCACACAGAAGTGCCAATGCTTTGAGAAGGGGTGAGGATACATATTTATAGGGAGAGGAGATGAAGAATTCACACCCAAAAAATTTAATCCGAAAGTGTCCGCATTGATGTGCCACTAAATGACCGAATTTTTAATAGGTGGATTCATCAATTCTGTTCCATAATATCTCCTCCATTTCATCTCAAAATTTTATCTTTATTGTCCATCGGATGTAGATGTTATGGCCGATTTAATCCGAGCTTTTTAATCTGTCCATTTGACTGGACAAATTCAAATTCTTCAACTTCCCTGGAAATTATGTCCCTCCAAAATGTTGGTTGACGCCTTGTATCCTTAATAAAAGTTGTTCCCCACTTGATTGCGTGTCTCTCCACAAAATATGGCACATTTTGGAAGAATTTTCACGATGTTAAGAATTTATTACCCAATTGAAATGTTTCTTCTTGGTGAGACGTTTCGTATTCCACATGTTTTGAACATTTCAATAATTCCTTAATGAGGGTATTTTGACTTTAAATATGGACGCGCCTTAATAAATCCTCTTTCCTTTTCAACTGGAATCAATGCATTTGAAGGTGTGTGAACCGATTTATCCATCCATTACGTCTGTGGGGCCTATCCTGTCTGCCCTGAAAAATATTTAACTTCATTGATTTTTTATAGCCTCTAGGTGATCGATTCAACCCCTTGTCCAGACGAAAAAAATAAAGGAAATTATATAAGGATTATGCAAAAAATTTAATCATAAAATTTGAGCATATATTTAATAGTAAATGACCAAAATACCCCTGTGATAACAGTCTGTTAAAATTGTAGAATTAGGTCATTTTTTCTTTTACGCTCAAAATAACACTAAAACCTAAAAATGTGACAATTACCCATATAACAACACTATGGTGAGATTATAAAAAAGGATTTATAATATAAAATATATAAAAATATGAGCTTCTTCACCCCCCCACACTTAAACATTGCACTCCTGATAATCATCTTACATCCAAATCAAATTCCACACAACAATCAAAAATGAGAAAATATCAATGATCTTATCCGAAATAGAATTCCATCATGTATCATATATGAAAAACAAGCCTCTATCATTTTAGTTTCAATCATTAAAATTTTTTCAACCTAATAAATCAATCCATGGGCCAGTCACAACCTACCTCACATTGAATTTTATGTAACTCTTCACTCAAGAGAAATTGAATCTAGAGTTATACTCATACTTGAAAATTTCATGTATCACCATAGGTTTGAGAAAATTCTCATTTCTCCAAAGCGTGAAACATGAAGATTAATTTAATCATGAGGGATTTAATTAAAGGTTTAAATGATTATGTGTCTTAGGGTTGGTGGGAAAATGATTGAAAACGTTTCATGCTAGAAATAGGAGGATGGAATTTTAAGTACAATGCATGATTAAATCAAGGGAAAACATTGGAAATTATTCTCTCAATCCCACTTGAAAATGTGAAAAAAACACCACCCCCTTTTTATGACATGGTACATGAGCCAAGAAGTGATTATAATGAATGATATCATCTATGTACTCCCTTTTTTCAAAGCTCAAAAAAGGCACAACTTTATTCATTTATTCATGGAGGATGAGCAGAAAATTGAATACAATGAATGAATGACAATTCATGCCCTTGATTTTTGAGAGGGACATGAGTCATAAAAGAATGTACAATGAGTAATTCAAGATCATCTTTATTTTTTCAATTTTCTTTGATGGAGAAATGGATGCAACAAATAAAGCACAATGAAATGATGATACATGCCCAATTCTCTTATTGCCCACTGCCCAAAGTATTGAAACACTCCTCGCACCACCCATAAATGATACACATCCCAATTAACGCACAAAAAAGGCCTTCCCCCCCACTCAAACTTGAAAAAACCATGCAAAAATATTAAAAGTGCGGGTATTTAAGGAAAAGTTGGCTTTTAATGTGGCTTAAACCTATAAGAAAATTCATGGAATCAAAGGGATTATGAAGGATAAATGTAAAGGTGGGTATCAAGATAAAATGTGGATAGCCAAAGAGATGCCTCGATCATTTCAAATACATTCCATGAAATCCAAAGCTTCAAAAGAGAATTATTCACAAATTATGGTTCTCACACAAAATTCAGGTTTCCCTCAAGAAAGTGTGGGTATTAGGAAGAATATGTAAAAGTGGTTTAGAATACCTCACAGGATTGGAAAAATATTTTGAGTCAGTGTTTCATGGGAATGGATTTCAAAAATCAGTCAAACTCATTAAAATGATTGAAAATCCTTTTCAAGGGAAAATAATTCATATCAATAATAATTTAAAATCCATTATTTCAAAAATCATTTCAACTTTTTCAAAATCAATTGATGTGTAAAAAGTGATAAGAATATTCATTAAAGCTCAAAAATCCTAAAAATATTATAAACAAAAATCAAAAGCACACAAGAAGAACTAAGCATGTTGAAACTACACTACACTTAAATTTAACTACCCCTTATTTCAACACAACATAATATAAATATAAAGTTAGAAAATCAAAGGGAAGGAAAGATACAACCTGACATTATTTTAGAAGTGGATGCCTTGAGTTAACAAGCAAACACTTTAAGACTACAATAAAGTAATGAAAATACATAATAAAAATAATGATAAAGGGAAAATAAAAGATATAATGCTTGGTTTAGACCCCCAAGAGGGTACTAGGTTTTTATTTCCCATAGTCAGGCAGTTTTAGTGGATTATCCCCAATCAGAAGGTGGGTGTGGTTCCTTTGAGATGAACCACCACATGTGAGTTTTCCCAATGCCCATGATTAAACACTAAAAGTAGAGAACCCAAAATAAGATAAGAATGTTCCTAACCCCCGAGAAATAATAAAGAAGAGATTTGAGGTTCGAAGTCGGAGGGAATAAAAGATAAGGGTGCTCCCAGTTAACTTCGGTGGTGTCCTCCTCTATATGGTATGAAATTTTTTGTTGAGGAGGTAGTCGCACCACCATCTTCTCTATCTATTCTTATTCAATCACCACCACTTGAGTGGTCTATTCTTTAACATCCATAGTCTACTCTATTTTTGTTGTATCAGAAATTTCAAAGGAAGAGATGTCATAAAAAAATTTAGCTTGAATAAGATTAAAACATGAAGAATTAATAAAGAAATATTCCCTTCCAAGTTATTCAGCTTGGTAATTGATCTCTTTAGGCATTACCATTGGAAACTCAATATCTGTAGGTTAATCTTCTTCATTATATTCCAAAGAAAGAGATAGGTAGAAATTTTTGTTGTTTCATCATCAGGGATGAGAAGATAATGTTTCAGGTTATCTTCAACAAAGTTATTCCAAGATTCTTCCAAAAAATGTTGACCTCCCATCAGTGCATCAGTTGGAATGTGTACTTATGGGACCTCCTAGAGAAATGGTTGAGTGAGGGATGATGTGATTAGTTCCTTTAAAAGTTATTTCTCACCCGCCTCAGGTTCTTTAGCTTAAAAATGATGGGTGAAATCTCTTCCACCACTCGCTCTGGTTCTGGTTCTGGTTCTGGTTCAGATTTCCCATGGGATGTGTGTACATATTCAGAAATCCATTCTATTTGGCTCTCTAGGTTTTGAACTTTATCAATAATCCTTTGAAATTGAGCATTATGTTCATTGCAAACATTTTATTTCACTTGAGATTGGTCAGTCCATGCATAATAATCATAATTTGAATACATCATGAACAAAGAAGATTTTTTTAGTTTTTGAAATTTATGATTTTTGTTGTTGTTTTTTTTAAATGAAAGGAAAATTATTTAAAAAAATTGAATAAAAACAGTGAAGGAAAACCACTTGGCTCCCCGACAACGGTGCCAATTTGATGAAGCGTTGTCATGTGTGCTCTCAAAAATATTTATAACTAAGTGTAGCACAAGGGCTAACCTAGGTCGTTCTCTTGAGGAGCCTTTTGTAGTCAATCACTCAATAATTATAATTCACTATGTATATATATATATGAAATAAAATGACCATAAATGAGATTTTGGAATTGAAAATGAAAAACTAAAATTAAACATGAAAATTCAATGCAATCATAATAAATGTAAACAGAATGATGTCAAAAAGAAAGACGAAATTCCTGGGAGAATCACCCAGGTTGAACCTTCACTGTCTCATTATTAGTTTCATATTTAATTAATAAACACACTCCATAGTATGTGTGAATATACTCTTTTATATGTGGTTGTGAATATACAGTGCTCTCAACGATCACCTAGAGACCCCAAATCCACCTCCTCGAATGAGGGAAAATATTATAAAAGACAAAGTTAAGCCTTGGGTGGCAAGTGGAGACACAAAGGAACCTTACCAACTAAGATCCCACTTTACCTAACTCTAAAAAAATAAGAAACAATAAACATTAATATGAAATGACTTGGGTTCAACACTGGATTGATCCCTTGGGAAGTTCCATGGGTTAGCTACTCATGATGACAAGTAGAAGAGATCATGTGGGAGAAGAATGGGGTGGGAGAACAAAAGATAAAAAAAATGAGAATGATAAGAATAAGAGAAAAATATATTAAAAATGAATAATCCTATTACAATAGAAAGAAACTACAAAAAAATGAAAAATGACCACATAGAAGTGCCAAATCTTTGAGAAGGGGTGATGATACATATTTATTGAGAGAGGAGGTGAATAATTCACACCCAAAACATTTAATCCAAAAGTGTCCACGTTTATGTGCTACTAAATGACCAAATTTGTATTATGTGTATTCATCAATGTTTTTCCATAATATCTCCTCAGTTTTCTCTAAAATTTCAGGTTTATTGGCCGTCAGATGTAGAAGTTATGGCCGATTTAATCCGAGCTTTTTAATCCTTCCATTTGACAGGCCAAATTAAAATTCTTCAACTTCCCTAGCCATTATGACCCTAAAAAATGTTGGTTCACTTATTGGATCATTAATAAAAGTTGTTCCCAACTTGAGTATGCATCTCTCCACAAAATATGACCCATTTTGGATGAATTTTCATGATGTTATGAGTTTATTACCCAATGGGAACGTTTCTGCCTAGTGAGACGTTTCGTATTCCACATGTTTGGAGTGTTCCAATAATGCCTTAATGAGGGTATTTTGACTTTAAATTCATCATGGACTCGCATTAATAAATCCTATTTTCTTTACAGCTAGAATAAATGCATTTTAAGGTGTGTTGACCATGTTATCCATCTGTTATGTCGGTGGGGCCCATTCTGTCCGCCCAGAAAAATCTTCAACTTCATTGATTTTTTACGGCCTCTAGGTGATTGATTCAACCCCTGGTCTAGAAGACAAAAATGAAGGAAATTAAATATTTATTATACCAAAATATTAAACATAAAATTTGGACATATATTTAATGGAAAATTTCCAAAATACCCCTGTGATAACAATCTGTTAAAATTTCATAATTAGGCCATTTTTGCATTTATGCTCAAAATAACACTAAAACCTAAAAATGTGACAATTACCCATATAATAACACTATGGTAGGATTATAAACAATGATTTTTATGATAAAATATATGAAAATATGAGCTTCATCAATAATATCTATGATTAATTGCGGACACCACTCATCCCAGTGAAGTATACAAGTGGGTTATGATATTTCTCTACCATTGCCGAAAGGATAGAAGACTCCTTGAATCAGACCAATCTCAAGTCCGAAGTGGCCCCATCAGCCCCAGGAAAAATAACAGGAAATGTTGAAGTGGCTTCTGTCACACTTAAGCCACCCCTGGAACCAACTCCAATTATGAGGCCTCCACCAAAATGTGTAGGATCTCCTAGATGCTAAAAAACACCCCCACATTGGTAATATAAGTGAAGGGGTGCAAAAAAAAATCAGTTCAAGGAACTGAGAAATAAATTCTACTCGTTCCAAGATGACCAATTCCATAACTACTTTGTAGCCTCCATGAATTGCAACTTGATCTGTCTACCAGAGCCAAAGCGAGCATATGAAGTGGGTCTCAATGACCGTTCAGATTATTGTCCCTACCACTGGATACTGGGGACCACATTACAAGAGTGATTTATCATAAATAATCTCCAAAAAAATATGGTGGATTCCGAACAAGTCAAGTTAGGTCTTCCGCTAGCACAAGTGGTGTATGTCTCCACCTTAGACCCAAGAGAGGAAGAGGTGTGGAAAACAGTCACCAGAAAAAAAGGGAAAAAAATTGATAGTTGGATGACTCAAAAAAAAGTCAACCAAGCTTATGGTATCTTACAAGTGTAGTTTAAGCAACCAACTGTTCCCCCAATAGCTTCTAATGCAACACAACCATCATCCTCAGTCCCATAATCCTTTAAGGGTCGAAAAGGTAGAAATAAAGAGCAAGAAGATGATCCTGCACCAAAGCCAAAACTAGTATTGACAGTTTCAAACATCATGCTAGTAGACTTGAAAGAATGGGCACGACCCCACCAAATGGGAAAACGGGCACCGCCCCGCCAAATGGGCATTTCCCCACGAAATAGCAGAAACTGCCCTTCCAAACAACTCCATCAGAATATGACATGCATACATAATTATTTTCATATTAAGAATTAATATTCAGTTCTATTAATGTAATGAACTTGATGGACCCCTTATCTTATGGAGAATATAACCACAAAACAAAATTCCATACATCCTACTAGAGAGTTGGAGGAAGATTCTGGAGAGGATGAGGGTTTCCAAGAATGCGTGATCACAATAGGAGTCAAATTCCTAGCCACACCTTAACTCAAACCGTTAATGTTGCGAAAACTCACAGAAGGACTCTCCAGTAGACACAAAAGGAACTAGAGTGTTTCTTGTCCCCTACTGAAAGAAATATAATCCCAATCATCATGGATTATTTATCAAAGGAAGAGTAGATGTCTAATCACCTAAGGCGTGCAGGTAGACCAGTTCAAAAAAACTTGGAAGGCACATGAGCACCATCATTTCCAGTCACAGAGGTCAAAACATCAATGTCTAAAGATCAAACCCCTAAAACACCCATGTAAAATCATTCCCAAACTGGGAAGCGTCATCTTTTAGAGAAGAAATATGATATTATAAAGTAGCTAGACTCAACATCGGTAAAGCTATTGATCCTAGTTCCCTTGAATCTACTAGAAGAACTTAGGGAGGAGCTCATCGAAGCTTTACTAAGTCCCTAAGAATTCAAGGTTGAAGTAGCAGCTTACAATGTCTAACAGATGGAGACCAATCCCTTATAATTCATTATTTTGACCTCTTTCATAGATCAGGATGAAAAAACCATCATACTGGGACACATCAAATCCTTATATGTGTTTGGAAAAAATAAATGGCATTGATATTCGAAAAATGTTCATCAACAATGGCTCTGGAGTTAATCTCCTCCCACTGCGAACACTTCGTTGGTTGGGCCATGATGAGGACTATATGAAACCCTACACCACAACTCTGATGGGATATGACAAAAGTGAGCAGAAGCCATTGGGAAAAATCATGCTTAAACTTGGCTTGGTGACCTTATGTCTGATTCTATGTTTCTAGTAGTGTGGAAAAGTATGGACTTCAATGTCATGTTGGGGAGGCCCTACCTACATTAGCACGATGCAATCATCTCATCATACAATCAGTGTGTTAAATATTTCACTAATGAAAAAAACAATACCTTTAATGCAAATAAATCCCTATTCAAATCCTGCGAGTCACATTACATCGATGAAGGGTTATATGAACTGAAAGAGAAGAAATATTTGGCCAACAACCTTGATTGGATAATCACCCCAAATGGATTGGAAATGGATCCTACTGATCCCTTAATATAGCTTTGGGAAGAATATATATTACCCATGAATCAGTTCGTGTGCATAAGTTCAAGCTCATACATGGAATCAGCCATGTGCATGATTTCTATTATTACCGCTAAGTCCAAGGGCGCTGAAAAGTACGCTAACCCCCTGATGATGGTGGGGGATAAAAAAATGATCCCAGCCCATCCTTGAGGCCCAGATAGTTCCTTACTTACTCAAAATGGTAGAATACGATGTCCTATCACTAAAATAAAGTGAGGAAACTCCTCCTCCAGCATTCCATCTTCTTTAGAAAATTCCCCGCAGTCAGCCGGGGCAACAGGAGTTGTTTCAGTTTCCAGAAATCAGTGTTGTGATTCCTCTCTCAACGCTGGAGAGTTCATCTTGAGAATCCTTCCCCCATCATAAGAAAAATAAGATGATGAAGAAGATTATGAAGAAGAAGAAGAAGATCTCAAATATGCACCTCCCGCATTAAAATAATATGTCTCCACCACAATTGATGAACTTCGGGAGATAAACCTAGGAACTGAAGATAACCCATGACCCACTCTGATTAGTATGTATATGACTTTCAAGGATAAGGATGAATAAAACTCCTTTCTAAAGAAGAATTGAGATGTTTTTTCCTAGGACTACACAAAGATGCTAGGCCTCGATCCTAAGGTCTCCACTCATCGTATGTGTCTTCCAGAAGAACATCGTGGTTATAAGAAGGATGCCAGAAGCACCCACCCAATACATGATACCAAAATAGATGATAAAATTGAAAATCTAATCAAATATAACTTCATTCATGAAGTCCAATATCCAATCTGGCTGGAAAACATAGTCCCAATCAAAAAGAGGAATGGATAGATTAGAGTCTGCATTGAATTCAGGGACCTCAATCAGTACTTCATGAAAGATGATTTCTCAGTCCCAATCACAGAATTTCTGATCAATGCGACCAATAGATATGAGTCCCTATCTTTCATGGATGGATACTCTGGATATAACTAGATCTGAATGGACTGAGAAGATTTAGAAGCCACTACTTTCAAGAACCCAAGGGAGTATTCTTCTATAAGGTTATGCCCTTCAGGCTGAAAATTACCGATGTTGTATATCATCACACCATGCATCACATTTTCAATCCCTTCCTTGGAAAATTCGACAAGTTCTACATCGAAAACCTGGTGGTTAAATCACAATAGTTCTCAAAACACCTAATATACCTTGAAACTGTCTTCAATAAAACCGCAACAACAATTTCTAAAAATGAATCCCCTAAAGTGTGCTTTCAGCGTTACCTATGTGAAATTACTAAGCTTCATCGTATGCCATCACGACATCGAATTCGATCCTGAGAAGAAAAAATTTATCATTCACATGTCACCACCTCGCGACTTCATTCATTTTAGGGGTCTCTAAGGGAACTTG
Source organism: Viscum album (assembly GCA_963277665.1). Classification (NCBI taxonomy): domain Eukaryota; kingdom Viridiplantae; phylum Streptophyta; class Magnoliopsida; order Santalales; family Viscaceae; genus Viscum; species Viscum album. The sequence continues at coordinate 1,743,195,726 of OY728161.1, forward strand.
GCTTACATTTGGGGCTTCATAGTTAACCTTCTACCTAAGTATTTGACTTTCACCAGGTTTATGAAGAAAGGGGTTGCATACCAGTGAGATAATAATTTTCAAGAATCATTCGACAATATTAAAAGGTATCTTCTAATCCCACTGTTACTGATGCCTCTAGTTGAGGGAACACCACTCATTTTGTATGTGACCCACTTGGAACAGTCACTAGGTACTTTCCTATCACAAAATAATGATGTGGACAGAAAGAATAATCTCTATTACCTCATCCAAATAATGGTCTAAACTGAGATGCGATATTCATGAATTGAAAAGAACTGCCTAGCCCTAATATTTGCAGTTTAGAAACTCAGGTATTACCTACAGCACCATGAGGTCCATCTAGTCACCTGCTTCAACCGAATCAAGTATATCCAAAACCATACTATGTTAACTGGATGCCTATCATGATGGGAAGTCATAATAAAATATTTTTACATAATGAGGTATAATTCTAGGCCCTCATTGAAAGATTGGAGTTGGTACTTCATGCACAATCTAAGAGCTTAAAAATAAAAGGTGATTTAGAGTGAGTCATCAAGAAGGTCAATGATGATTATGAAATCAAGAAATAGGTATCGATTCCTTTTATGAACCTTGTCCGAGAACTGATGGTATAATTACCATTAGATCTAATACTAATTTTTGTCCCCTAGTCACAAAATTATCAACCCGATGCATTGGAAAATGAAGCCACATCCCTAGATGATCTTGATTGATATGGAAGAGTGATCAACATTTCCCACCATCGGATGGTCTTGCCATTCATTTAGAACAACATGGAAGAAATCGAAGAGATTAACCTCATTCTTAAGCCTTATAGTCACACCACAGGGCGAATGAATTCCCATTTAAAATTACCTATGGTGGGGGGAACTCCCACTCGATAGGGATAGAATAGAACATATCCTAAGGTGGATAGTCAATTTTTTTTTAAAATGGCGCAAACCCAGAAAAAGTTCTCTCTAAACGAGGCCTTGACGGAGTCTTTCTTAGGTGCATCAATGGAGAAGAGACTATTTCCATCATGAAAGAAGTGCATTACATAAAATGTGGAGCACACCAATTAGCATGAAATCTCTCCCATCAAATTTTAAGGATTGGATACTATTATCCCACTATGATAAATGATTGTTCCACATTCACCAAGAAGTGCCACCCCTACCAAGTTCATGCCAATTTCATTCACCAACCCCAGAAACAAATTCACACAGCTAAGTACTCCAATCCATTTTCCGTATGGGGGATGGATTTCATGGGACTGTATTCTCCTACTAAAACCAGAAAATTTAAGTTCATTCTAACAGAAATCGACTTCTTCCCCAAATGGGCTGACGTCATAACCCTTACAAAAGTCAGAGTGAGAAGTGTTGTTAGCTTTTTGAAAGCCAAAAAAATCACTAGATTTTGTGTCCCTCATAAAATACTGATGGACAATGGCACCAACTTCTGCTTTGCTTAGTTGGACATGTTATACTAGGAATACGGAATTAAAGACAACTGTTCATCCCACTACCATGCAGTAACAAACATGAAGATATAGGATTTCAAAAAGAATCTATCCAACATACTCTAGAATATAGTAGACAAGGAAAAGAAATCATAGTTGGACAAGATCCAACATTATTTATGGTCTTACTGGACCATGACCCACACTACCACCCAGGAAACCCCATACTCATTAGTATATGAGACAAAGGACATTTTTCCCATCGAAGTTCAAGTTTCATCGCTCTATGTTACTATTTGTGATCAAATGTCCATGGATGAGAAATACAAGAAATAGTTTTATGAGTTTGAGTGACTGGATGAGAAAAGGTTGCAAACTTTGTACAATTTGAAAATCAACCAAAATTTTATCACATGAGCCTTTAATAAAAAGGACCACCTTCGGTATTCATTTGAAGGAGAGATGGTGTTGGTCCCTAGAACCTAGATGATACTCATGAAGAAACCCCCAATGCTTGATCCAAAATGGGATGGTCCATATTTCATACATAAGGTGTACTCTAATTGAGTATATTACTTGATATCAGGGGATGCACAACTCAACAAATCCACCAAAAATGCAAGGTATCAGAAGAAATACTTCACATAATAGAGACACATATGTCCAAGATACAAGATGTAAAACTGTATAGAAACACCTTCTTCCTTACCACATGATATTAAACTAAAAGTACAAAATCATCCTTCCTGCATGATGCTAAAATGTATATCATCTTTGTCCTAACTGAAAGATGTTAAACTGCATGGAAGTTATTGTGTTTCATCTAACAATACATCATATATATAAGTCAAATTCATGCAAGTAAAATATAGAAATACCATCCCCCTTTATGTGCACATGTCATACCACCATAGGAAGTGAATTCTATAACTACATATATCTTGATTCCCATTTATCAGTGGGATACATAGCAACACATTGACCCTTGATCTTGGCCCAACCATCACTTGAAACACAATGCCCCTATTATATCCTCTATTACCCCATACTATGAGGGAAATTCTTATCACTCCTTATTTATCACATCGATTATAACTCAAATGAGCTTAGGATCAGTGGTAAGAGTTCCATTGTGGAAAAAAATCATAGAGGAATATGATAGACTTGACACCCATAGAGAATGATATCAAAATGCCCATACTCCTACATCTAAGTCAGATCGGTATAGGGAGAATATTGTGTGTAGAACTATGTATAGATTGATTCCTGTCCTTACCAGATACATAGTGACACCTGGATATAACTTCTTGACTCAGCCACCAATCAAAGAAAAATTCCATCTCATTTCCTTACACATGGACCAAAACTCTATAGGGAACTTTTAAAACTATGTATGGATTGATTCCTTCCATTTAAAAATACATAGTGATGTTGATATCATTTATCAAAGCCCAACCATTAGCACCAGATAAAAATTCCCCCTCCCTATGTATGGACTAGACATACACAGGGAGGTAATTTTCATATCTGCGTGTAAATTGATCCCTATATCAGTGGGATACGTAGTGACACCCAAATAATAGGTTTCGTGGCCAACCAAAATATGGTTATAATTCAAGATAGTTTACCTTCGTCCTTACAGTATGACGTTAAAACTGCATGAGATCTACAAGAACTACGTATGGATTGATTCTTATCTTAGTGGTATATGTAGTGATTCCAGAATCTCATATCCTGGTTTAGCCATCATTTAAAATGCATTCCCCCTCCATGTGCATGGAACAACACTTTACAGGGAGGATATTCCCAGAACTACGTGTGGATTGATTCTTGCCCTTATAGGATACATAGTGACACCTTCACCCCAAACTTGGTCCACCCACCAAGAAAAAAACATTTCTTTATGTATGGGTCATACCTATGTAGAGAATTTATTTCGAGAATTGCGTGTGGATTGATTCCTACCCTTTTAGGATATGTAGTGACAGCCGGATCCTCATTCCTGGTCTAGCCTATATTAAAAAAATGAAAATTCCCCATCCTCTGTGTATGGGTCAGACTTGAACAGGGGAATCCATGAAAGGTCCTAACTGCATGACATTAAACTGAAAGGTTCCTCAAGAATCATTTGTGGCCCGATTCCCAGTGTTACGATATCCTGAACAAGCCCCCAATTTAATACATAACAAAATTCAAAGAGATGACTGAATTTATAAGTCTGAATTCTGACACCCAGAAAGAGTCAAAAGATCATGATTCCCCCTACATGTGTGTTGGATCTATGTAGATGATTTTGTAGTTTATAACTAATAAGGTTCAGGATATTTGTTACGTTCCCATACACATATTTCTCATTCATCAAACTCCAAACTACGAGAAAGCTTGGGTCCCCATAAACATTCACGATTATCGGAGATGGAAGGAAAGTGTCTTGAAGACAACTTTGTTTGACTATGTACATCATGCCCCAGTGGCTCTACATATGTTTCCCACCAAATAGGCCAGTTAATCAAAGGAAAATTCCTCATTAGGAGAGGATTTTTCTATTTCTTTATGCCTAATGGATTCCAATCCCCATGTCATTCCTTCTGATCCATGGTCCCCTGGGACTATGGTATACATTTATATGATCCCTCATGTCTAAGGAATAATAGAAAATCATGAACATTATTAACTCAAAGCTATTTATGGTCTTTGAGACAATTTGTCTCTACAACATGATGGTAAACTGTGTTTCCAATATCCTTACCACACAATTCTAAACTGCAAGGCTAGAAGTGTCCCGACTGCATGACATTAAATTGCACCGCACAATGGTAATGCTTAGATTCTTATATTGGTTTGACCTCCTCAAACAAAATTCCTTTCCTTCCAGAATATGGGATTGACCTATGCAAGGAATTTTCATTGGGAATCTTACATGACTCATGGTCCTCGGGACTATGGTATACATTTCTATCATCCCTCATGTCTAAAGAATACCCGAAAATATTGACCATGATTAACTCAAAGATATTTATGGTATTTGAGACAATTTGTCTCGGCAACATGACAGTAAACTGTGTTTTCAATGTCCTTACCACATAATGCTAAACCAAAAGGCTAGAAGTTTCCCGACTGCATGGTATTAAATTGCACCGCACAATAGAAATGCTTAGATTCTTATCTTGGTTTGACCTCCTCAAACAAAATTACTTTCCTTCCAGAATATGGGCTTGACCTATACAAGGAATGTTCATTGGGAATCTTCCATGACTCATTTTCTCCCTGATATATGTGAGGTAGAATTGAATCCTATGATCTGGACTTAGCCATAGAAAGTATTAAAATTTACCCTTCTCTGTGCATGAATTGAACCAAAGTAGAGAATCCATAAACAAGTCCTATTTAAAGGGCTTCTCAAGGGTAATCATATTTAACTTATTTCACGTCGATATTACCCTAGGTCCACCCCACATGATCATAAATTTTTTGGAATTTTCCCTTTGCATGATGTTAAACCGCACAACATTGGTCTAAGCCTAAAATGATCTCTTCCACTAATTATTGCATTATGAATTTGTGAACCAAAGTCCTTGTCATACCTTATTTCTCACACCAAGCATAGCTCACATGATATTAGGGACCTCAGAAGGAGATCCACCATAGCATCATGGAAAACAACTCCAGGATTTTGGTCCTAGAAACCCAATCATAAAAGGCATGTTATGGTTCCCTTCCCCATAAAAAACATCAGGTCCTAGGTGTATGATGTTAAACTACAGGGTAATCCAAAGATGGGATAGATGAATCACCTTACGTATGAGTTGGATATATATAGGGGATTATTTGGTCTAATGGGAGAATCACAACCCATATGTTTCTAATGTATCAGGATACAATTATCCCACCCATCAAACTTCATGCTTTGAGTAATCTTGGATCCCTATAATCCTGTATGACAACCATAGATGGAATTACAGTGTCCTATGGACACCTTTTTTTGACTGTGCACGTCATTCCCTAATGGATCTGTATATGTTGCCTACAAAACGACCACCAATCAAATTAAAATTCATCCTTAGGAGAGTCATATCCTACCTTGGTATGCCTAATTAATCCCAAGCCCTGTGACATCCCTCCTAATTCAACAACCCTCAAATTCATGTTTTATATTCTATTTCCTACCCACATCATGGATGTATTAGAATATCCTGTCCTGATTCACCTTTGGTATCTCAAGACTTGTAAAAAATAAATATTCCCCTTCCACATTCACAAAGTTGATCTGCGTATGAAAGAAAATCCCCAACTTATTTCTAGTTTTCCTAGTAAAGTTCATCCAAATAAATACCCCCTTTCATGTTTAGGTGCACCCCCTTTCCTAATCCATATACCATGTCCAGAAAGGTCCTAGTCCCCATAATCTTTCATGGACATCAGAAATGGAAGTCTAGTGTATTATGGACACCTTTGTTTGACTGTAAACAACATGCCTTGGTGTCTCTGCATATACCACCTACGAAATGACCATCAACCAGAGGACAATCAGTCCTCAGGAGAGTTCTTTCCTATTTCTATATGACCAAATCAAATTTATGTCCCATATCACTCCACAGATTCAGAAACCCCCTATATTACAGTTTACATAATTTTCCCCTTTCAAATGCCCAAATATGAAATGAGTTTTTCATTGAACAGATGAATCATTTACTCTTTCTTGGTTAGAGTAAAATGATCTACCATATTAAGTTTCTAGTGTCTTGGTTGTATGATGTTAAACTGTACAATTCACCGTCTCTCCCTTACACAAGAGAAATTTGTGTGGGAGTGGCTTCCCATTCAAATCCAATAAAAATTTTCCCAATACTTTCAGATATAATCCCTCAGTTCATCCAACCACTTTGGTCCCCAACCTCAAAACAAATCCAAAGTGTTATAAATTTCCCAGGACATTGGAAATGGATGGCAAGTTTTTTGTAGACACCTTTGTTTGATTATGAACATCATGCCCCAGTGACTCTGAAATATTGCCTACAAAACGACCATAAAAAAAGTAAAATTCATCACCAGGAGAGTCCTTTCCTACCTTCATACACCTAAAATGGATCCCTAGCCTCAAATACATCCAAAACCCACAAAGTTGGGTTCAAGAAAAATCAGTCATTCATGTATGAGAGTTATTAAGACATTCTTGGCTATTCAATCCTAAATTGGGGCCCCTTACCCATAAATTTTGGTCTAATATGTTCAACCTAAAACATAATTAATAAGTTTGATGGGAAAGACTATAAATTACCATTGAGAAAGATGTAATACTCGCCAGAGTCAAAACCTGCAAAGGGAACCTCTAGATAAAAGTCGAGTACCAGCTTGTTAAACCTATACTATGTATGGTTTAGACAAAAATGGAGAGTAATAAAATATTCAAAAAATATATAAATCTTGTTGGGTAAAAAACCCACAAAGGGTATCCTAAGTAAAAGTCATGTTATACCCGCTAAGCCTGTACCAAATAGGCTTAGGAAAATATTAGGGAAATAATGAAAAAGTCACAAAAGTTCATGAGGTTTTCCATGTAACCCCACAAATAATCTAACTATGCTTGATGAGTCCTGTAACTAACTCAAAAATTAGATCCTGATTCTATTATTTCAATTTACTAGTTTCAAACCATGGTTTAAATTAATACCTAATCGAAATGATGTTTATATGGTCGATTGTGATTCATTAACATTGAAGGAAAAAAGAAAAAGGAGAAACATTGGAGGGGGAAATATTTCAAATAGTTCCAAAAAATTGAGGTACTTCCCTAGTTTGGAGTCTCTCCATGGTATCAAAATAAATTTAATACATCATAATTTTTGGAAAATTATAGTGAGTCTTGGCTAACACTTTCCAACTAATTGACAAGCGAATGTCATGGGTCATAAAGGTTTTTCTCTAGAGTATCTCTCTCTTCCACCTTATCTTAGACCATCAGACATATGGGTTTCATAACAACTATGAGGTCCCACCCTTTATTCTTGATAACTTCATATTTGGAACCTGAGGAGACCCGTTGAGCCTTTAACCTTATAATGCGAGCCTCACATTCTCATAGTTGTTCTGTTTGGGTGACCACCAAGTCATGATCCTTAACCTACTCAGCCGTTAGATGATTGATTTCCATAGAAACATCATGGAAGGTCATTACCTAATGATGTGAAGAATTTAATCTAGAAAGGTTATCCTCATAAGAAGTGAGGTCTTCCCAGGCTATGATAATATGGTGAATAAGGTGTTGATGCTAGTAATAAAATCAACCCAAACCCAATTCAAAAATAATTGCTGGAAGTTTTCCTCTCAATTGGTGAAGTTATCCCAAGGAGTTTCCATTGGAAGGGTGCATAACTGACTCCACATCAGTTTTCTCCCCACTTGATACTTCCTCATGGTTCCATGACCTTGGTCCTCCCCCACTACAATAGGTCTATAGATGGGAAGAATCATTGAGGTAGTTGGAGTGGACATAAGACATGTTACCCAAGAAGGGGGGGCTCTACCTCCCTACATATGGTTTAATCCTTGGATCCAGACATCAGGGAATGGCCATAAATTTTTGTATATCCGGTGACACTCTTCTAGGGATGGCCTCATTAGGTCCCTGAATGGTATCCATGTGAGGGGAGTAGTCTAAATCACTCCCTACTGAAATGGGTTGCATATATGAATCCCCTTACAAACGCATTTGATGGAAGATTTAGTGTCTTCTCACCATAAGAAGAGGAATAGATGGCATGGCCATCACAGTCAAGATAGGGTGAAGGAAGGTTAATGAATTTTAGACATGTCGAATTGGTCTTCCCAGTACCCTGTTAGGGTAATAGTCCACCCACAGTTGGGCATACTATAATGATAGAAAGGTGGATCCCATCATATTATGGATGATGACCACTATATTAGTACCTTACCACATCATTATAATCCATAGTTGTGAAATAATTATAGGATTATATTATCCTCTCCACTAAATAGTGGGAAGAAACACAGTCTATTGAAGGCATCTGAATTACCTAGAAAACCGAGTGGGGATGTCTGGCTCCCAAATATAAACTCAATATTTGCGAGCAGTTAGTATCCCATCTCAAGGAATGATCATATATAAGCACTCATCTAAAGAAACGCTTATATCACCCCTTAATGACCCATGAGGTATAGGGTAAAGTGAAAAATAAGGGCAAGATGTATCATTACGTAGCCTGACCACATCGCTAATGCTTATGGTCATAGGAGGAACAAAGGGAATTTTAAGAAGGGTGGGGTGAAAGCCAAAATTATAAACCCTCATAGTATATAGATATTCATAGTAGGGTAAATTTTCTGCTATCCACCCATATAAAAATTTAAATGACCCAGTGAGACGATGCAGATGTTTACATTCCTATATCTACCCAAAAAACTCATATAGTCAGGTGAGAGTAGGAATGGCTAGATTGATTGGTTGAACCTTTCCCAACGTAGCTACCATCATCAACATATAAAATATGACCCAGATGCATACATAATTGGAGGGAAAGAGCCATCCTCTTAAAAACATGGTGAAGAAACCTACTAATCTAATATTAGGTGGAATGTTTGATCGAATCTCGTAACCCCATGTAGTGTGTCATCCAGCTTCAAGGGTGGCGTAATATGACCCTCGAATTTGATGAGATTGTCAGGTTGGATGAGTCCAACTATGGAGGACCCTCGGCCTAGGCCCATTCACCAGAAAAAATGACCCTATCCAATCCTCAAACGAGATAAGGGAGTAAGCTTAGATGGGTTGACCAAGCAGTCCCTGTGCTATGACCAACATGCTCCTGGCTAGCAGGGATACCCGATTGGAATTGTCCAGGTAATGGCTTCTAGAGGGAACTCATCATACATATCTCTGATTATGGGGATCCCACCAAGACGATATATTTCTTATAATCTGATCCCCACCTATCCATGTGATAAATGGAAAGCACTGGTACTTGAACACCAGTGACTCAATAGTTCGAGTAGGATTTTTCCTGTAGAGAAAACTACAAATTGGGAGGCCTAAGATACTTGGTAAAAGTTCACTTCTTCTAAATTATTGGGGGAATCTAAACATATTTTTTGTACCCAAATTTCCCAAGACCATTCATCGAAAAAGCATCCTCTAGCTCACTGGTCCCATTTGGTTCTCCACCCACTATTAGGGTTTTCTTGGGAAAAGTTGATAATAGATGGGTGTTCCTGGGTGACTAGTCTCAAGAAAATTTTGTGACAACTACTATTGATATGAGTCCAATCGGATCCTTGTAATGTTAAAATATTCTCTTGAATGAGAGTATTCATTACTTCTATTATTGAAGAAATATTGGCTCCATTACTCCCTTGGGGTGCTTCTAGAAGAATGAAGGGAGTATTATTGTAAGAACCCAAATCTTCTTTTTTAGGTATGAATCTTGTTTTCTGGTGTTTTCACGAAAAAGAAGAGTTTTTAGAAATTTTAGGAGTACACACCATGTACTTATAAGTACATGTCGTGTACTCAGTTGTTGCAGGTAGCCGTGTGCAGGCCGTGTAACGGCCGGACACATAGCCATATGGTGTGACCTGGAGACTACCTAAAGTGGGGCTTGGTAAAAGGCTAGTGCACACTGTGTATTTTTAAAAGGCATGTTGTGTAATTTCTTTTTATTTCATTAAACGGACAGGGGCCACGTCTAATCGACAAAACACCCTTCTTTTAGGTATATCTCGTCTAAGAGCGTATGTGGATGATGATTCTTCTCCAAGACCCCAACTCACCATCCGTTCTTTGAATGTACCACCATATATTGTGTTGGAAACACCACGGTAAGCTCTTCTTTCTTCTAGAGCCTTCTTCCTTGATTCCTCTTTCTTTGGGAGATATCCTCAGTTGATCATTTTTAGCAGTTTTGTAGATATACAACATTCTAGGGAAATTCAAGGACTAAGGTTCACATATATCGATCGTACAACGCCGAGGTATGTGGTTTCTTCCTTTCCGTAGTTAGTCTTTGAGTTATACGTGAAAAAGTTCCCAATACCCTTGTTCGGGGGTATTGCATTTTTATGGATTTAACCCTGTTATTGCATGCTATTCCATGTGTGATTGAGTAGAGGATTTATGATTTTAAATAGGGTTATTTTCCATGAAATGGATGTGTTTTCCCATGCTTTATTAATTCTGACCATTTGGTCTACCATTACCTATTAGGAATTTTTGTTTTCCATGCCTTGTATTATTAGGATAGAGTGATTTTATTTGAAATGATGTGATATGATATAGAACATTTATCCAAGTAGTTCTTGAGGTTTAATTTGGATACCATATACCATTTGTGAATGATTGTTTACACAGGGCAATGGGAACCTGTTGTAGTAGACCATAGGGGGAATAAACGATGAGGGATTTTCCAGAGTGTATGTTTACATTACGTTGTGAGACCATAGGGGGGATGAACGTAAGTGCTCCCTTAGAGTTTCTGTAGTTCCTCGTTACAAGAACACAGAGGTAATTGGACATTGACTTCTTCCCCAAAGTTTCTATAGTTATAAGACCACAAGGGGAATTGAGGGTGAGTGCTTCCTCAGAGTGTCTTTATTAAAGCTGAACTAGAGGGGTTAGAATGTGAGTACTTCCTAGAGGGTTGCTCATATTTTTTTGGTTGAACCAGAGTGGTTAGGTTGTGAGTACATTCCATAGGGTTACTTATGATTGTAGGTCTCTTATCTAATAAATGGAAATGGTTGTAATTTAAACTATAGGATTGTTTACTTTGAGTACTTCCTTGTTTATTGCTTTATTTTTCATATTGCCTACCATATATATTCACTGACTATTAGGCATATATATTTAGGTGGTTGCCTACTGTGATTCATCACACACCCTGTTTGGGTCATTATTTTGGGCCCAAACAGATTATATTATTGCAGGTCTAGATAAGGGCAAGAACTTTTCTACTTCATGTACATGATGGCTGTGGAGCTGGGGAGCATGAGACCAAGATGAGGCTTGCGATTTTGTGGATATGTTTACTTTCTTTTCTTTTGTACTTTAGTTTAGTAATTTATTCTATCATTTTTACTTGTTTGGTTGTTTTTCTAGATATATGTATCATGCATAATTTAAATATATGTGTGCTCTAGTTGTTTATTACTTCCACTATTTACTTATTGCATGTTTTACTGCTTCCATTATTGTTATTTATCTATTCCCGCTGTGTTACTCTGGAAATGAGGGCATTGTTTCCCCACTATCACACCCAAGACCCTCACTACTTGTTGGAAGCCTTTGGAATTCTGGGAAATGCGTTTGAGACCATGTGACCAACCGGGTATGGGGAACCTCTGGGTCGCACCTGGAATCAGGGCATTACCAAGTTGTATCAAAGGCGGTCCTTTTATTCTTGACTTATGGTTTAGAGCCTATAGTCAGAGATAGGATGGAATTGGTAATTGGTAATAAAATTTTCCTAGGATTAGCTAACCCATGTATAGGGAAAAGACAATTTACCTCGTTATTGAAATTTTCTGGTTTTATAATTTTACAGTTGATTTTATTTCACCATTGGGTGATTCACATGTATTTTGTTGTTATTGTTGATATTATTGAGGTTCTATTTCTGTTGAAACCCATTGAGATGAGGGTATGCCATCTCATTCATCATATTGGAACTTGCTAGAAATCACATGTCATGCATCCTTGCCATTCAATTTAGGGTGCATTACCGATTTCATGTTGTTATGATATATGTTGTGCTAAATATTCATGTTGTTGTGATAGATGCCGTTATAGAATACCTACTATTTGACATGGTATTATTTTTATACGGTTTTTCTTGAATAAACACCAAACTTTATTTCTTGAGGTGTTATGGACCCTCATGAATCCGAATTTGTTGGATTATTGCCTTGTTATTCCTTGTATATATCATGTATAAGATTCCAAGCTTTTATTCATGGGGAGTATGGGCCCTCACAGATGATAGTTTTGCACTTTAATGTTTTTTAAGTGTTTTCTGGGTTCCAGAGTAGTTTCCGAGGCTTACTATCTAGAAAAAACCAAAATACATGGTGTGCAATGATAATAACATGCTATGTGTACTTATGTTCAGTAAGGAAATATTTTTATTAAGTACAATACCTGTAATATATGTACACACTATGTAGTATTTAACTATGTCACTGGCTATGTGGGCAGAGACATGGGGTTGGTAAATCTGCATTGGAACACGCCATGTATCAGAAGTACATGCCGTGTGTTTAGACAATGTGTCCAGCTATGTGACTAATGACATGGGTTGATTTTGTGTAGTTAGTATACTCCGTGTCTAGAAAAAACATGCTGTGTAGAGTTAGTTGTGTAACCGGATGTGTGACTAACAACACAAGTTAGTGAAGTTCCTTCTAGTGCATGCCATGTCTGGCACAAACATGCCATGTAGTATTGTTCTAGGGGAACCGTGTGGGTTAGTCGTGTAGAAGAACTAGGGTAGGGGAACAAGATTCAAGTACATGCTGTGTTTGGAGGAACATGCCATGTGTATGGGGTGTTACACGACCAGTTTTGGAAGAAGTACATGCCCATGTGAAGGCTTAAAGGAACACGCCGTATAAGGGTTATACAAGCTATTCATCCATTTTTTAAAGAACATGAATTACATCATTTTATTATTTTTTTTGCACTTATAATTTAAATTATTTGATACATATTGATCCTAATGTTTGCACTTGACCTTACAGAGTCATGCCACTAAGACGTCCTCCGTTTGTACTCTAGATATGAGGTAGTGATCAGAAACCAGACATGGATGATCAGGGACTACCAGTGGATCCTACTGTAGTGTGAATCTTGGCACCAGCCATCATTCTGGACATAGGTGCTGACACATAGTTCTGGGAGGGATTTGTGAGGTTTTTGAAGACCTTCATAGGAGCACTGCATCCTAAACTGTTAATCCTAGAATTGAAGTGAGTTTTCCAGCAACAAAATCCTTCCAGCTTTATAGGGGAAGGAGGACCTCATGCTGTAGAGTCATGGATAGAAGCCATGCTTTCTATCTTCGAGCATCTAGAGGTGCCTCCAGAGAGAAGGGTGAAGCTCACTACTTATATGCTTTGGGAATCCTACAAGAGATGGTGGGATGTTCTCTCATAGCTGGGATGCCAACAGGTTATGGCATGATATGAGTTTCAGTGTGCCTTCTATGATTACTTCTACCCGGAGACTTTGAGGGCCGATCGAGCCTGAGAGTTCATGAGTCTGGAGTAGGGTACTCTCTCAGTCATGGAGTACTCTTCTAGTTTCACATAGCTATAGTGATTCAAACCCATCCCAGGAGGTGATGAGATGTTTTCGGCAAGAAATTTTGAGGATGGTCTCATGCACGACATTTAATCTTAGGTAAATATCTTCAGGTTGACTTCTATCACTTCTATAGTAAACCAAACACTGATCATGGAGCATAATCTGAGAGATTTTAGAGCTGTGAGTTAGGGAGGCTCGACATTTAGAGTTAGTACCCATCTTCCTAATAGTAGGAAGCACCATAGGGAGACTACATGTGAGGATCTTAGGAAGCGGGATACATCTTCTGGTGGCCAGGTGGTGTGCTACCAGTGCGGGAAGAGTGGGCATACGAAGCTGCATTGCTCGAGAGACCTAGTGGAGTGCCGATCTTGTGGAAATATGGGTGATATTTAATGTTACTGCTAGTTTTTCTCACCAGCTACTGGTGATAGGGGTTCTTCCATGACTCCTCATTCAGGAGAATCACCACCAGTTTCTTATCAGTCTGGGAACTAGAGTTCTTCCGGATGTTTAGGATGAGGTGGAGGTTGTGATCGTGGTAGTCAGTCTGCAGGCTTTCAACAACAACAAGGTGGATCAGCTCAGGGTAGTCAAGCAAGGTTACAGGGCTGTGGTGTAGGCCATAATTTTGTAGTGGAGCAGACTCAGCAGAAGCAGGATCCTGGACCCTCTACAGTGCAAGGTACGATCCTAGTTTCCTCAGTTTTAGTTTCCAAACTTTTTCGATATAGGGGCTTCCCATAGCTTTATATCTGTTACTATTGTGGAGATCCTTGGGCTCTATATCTTTTCATCTACTGATATCTTGATGATATACACTGTTGGGGACAATAACGAGTAGTGTACATCAATGTAAGGAGTTCCCTCTTGAGGTTGGTTGGTTTCACTTCTTCTGGGACCTCTATTTCTTAGAGATAACAGGATATGGTTTCATTCTTGGGATGAAATGGTTAGTTCCCTTCTAAGAAGTTGTCGAATTTTATCACCGTAGGGTGAGTTTGGAATCACCAGAGGGTGGATTGTTTCTTCATAAGGGAGAATGGGTTGTCCAAGCGAGTAGAGTAGGACCAGAGCATCATGTGTTGGAGGAGTTATAGCCTAGATTTCTAGTCTATATCTAGATGACCAGGGGACATCACCACTGGAATTTCCTCTAGTGGTGGATCATTTCAGAGATTTCTTTCCAAAAGACTTTTCATGTTTTACTTTGAAGCGAGAGGTGGACTTTTCTATTGTGCTTGTGCCCAGAGCAGCACCGATGTCCATTCCTCCTTATAGGATGGCTACACCAGAGTTAATAGAGCTCAAGAAGTAGTTATAGAAGTTATAGGATAAGGGTTTCATCTGACCCAGTACTTCTCCTTGGGGTTCTTCTATCCTATTTGGGAAGAAGGTGGATGGTACCCTCAGAATTTGTGTAGATTATTGTAAGATTAACCGGTTGATGGTCAAGAACTGATATCCCTTACTGAGGATTGATGATCTCTTTGATCAACTTTGAGGATCCCAGGTGTTCTCAAAGATTTTCTTGAGATTTAGTTATCATTAGTTGTGTGTTAGAGCATTATATATACCTATTACATACTTTCAGAGTAGGTATGGTCTATACAAGTATGTGGTTTTTCCATTTAATCTTATGAACGCACCTACATTTTTCATGGTACCGATGAACCAAGTGTTCCATCCATACTTGGATTCTTTCATGGTAATCTTCATGGATGATATCTTTGTGTACTCTCACATATTACACGTCCATGAAATACATCTTGAGATTATTTTGAGAACACTAAGAGAGCATCAGTTATATGCTATGCTCTCAAAATGCCACTTTTGGATGGACCAGATTCACTTCTTTGGTGATGTTATCATAGAGAAAAAAGTATTAGTAGACCCAAAGAAAGTGAGAGTAGTAGTTTCCTGGGAGAATGAATAGAATGTATTTGAGGTGAAAAGTTTTCTAGGGATGGATGGTTACAAAGATGTTTCATACATGACTTGTCATGCTTAACAGTGCTACTAATAGTTCTTAATAAGAAGGGTGAAAAATACTTGTGGTCAGATTCTTTTGAGTCAGCCTTCCAGGAGTTTAAAGGGAGGTTGACTTTCGCACTGATACTAGTATTTCTAGAGTGGGGAAAGAGCTATACTATGTACTATAATTCATCAGGTATTAGTTTGAGACCTGTGCTTTTGTAGGGAGAAGGAGTCATTGTGTACAGGTCTCGGTAGTTGAGGCCACATGAGAGGAATTACCCAATTCATGATCTTGATTTGGTTGTAGTTGTTCATGCCTTATGCTGTTGGAGACATTATCATCTAAGAGATTATTTTTTGGTTTTCACTAACCAAAAAATTCTCAAGTAAATCTTCACTTAGCGCAATCTGAATCTGAGAAATTAAAGGT
This sequence comes from Viscum album, assembly GCA_963277665.1. NCBI lineage: Eukaryota > Viridiplantae > Streptophyta > Magnoliopsida > Santalales > Viscaceae > Viscum > Viscum album. The sequence continues at coordinate 1,743,211,932 of OY728161.1, forward strand.
AGGTTGAGTACCTTTAGTCCATTGACTTTGAGCCTTCCTACATGCCTAGGAAAGGAAACATAGTGGCTGATGCGTTGAGTCAAAGGACTTAGATACAAGCAGTTTAGGAGGCCAGTCGTGAGTGAAAGCTTATGACCCTTTTCTCTGAGATGCATTTGGAGGTGTATGACAGACAGGGGTAGACATTCCTTTTATCTATGGCTATAACCTCTACTCTTCTTGATCGAGTTTGAATGAGGCATATATCAGATTCTTAAGTCCTAGTCCTATTGGAGAGTGTGTCGGGGGAGGACCCTATTCCTAGATGGACCATAGGTGAGGATGAGTGTAACGACCCGAACTTCTTAATTATATTTTTTTCATGATTTTGTGGGTATAATTAAAATGAGACTGTTGGGTTTTTACTGTTATATGATCATTGGTCAATATGACCGTTGTAAACTATAATCTTAATGTTGTATTTTTATAAATACAATTATCTTGGTTAATACAGAAAGAAGATTGAATAGTCTCATCTGTTGAAATTGTGGGTGCTCTAGACCTAATTATTAAATGCTTTATATTACCATATCGTGTGTATAGTAAGCTATACATGATGTATCCTTACCATTATAGTGTAGAATTTTCTACGTCCACTATTGAAATGGTAATTTCCAAAGGTTAATTTTCATATTGAAATGTTATAACAGTTCCCAGGCTATAATGAGAACCTCTAGATACTATGAAATTAATCTTAAATATATGTTCTATGGTCTATATACATCATAATAATTGGACATAGTAGATGTCTGACCATCATGTGTTGGGGGCTCATAAGTATTGAGAATTATTCTCATGAAGTTCGCACTTGGTGATCTCTAGTTGTGAGATCATGAGGACTGACCCGCCAATAGGAACTCCACATGTTTTAGGTGTCATTGGATGTTCCTATCTACGATCATGTGTAATGGTCTCCTAACTTGAGATCATTACCAATGTATGTCATTTGATTGCGTACTTTGATGCAAGACGAAAACCATGGCGATGAAGTCGTTGTGAGGTAGTTTGTGTTGGGTGCGTTGTTGGTGGCATGCCATTGGTTGAATGGTCAAGAAAGGATTTTTCGCTTCCAGGTTATGGAAGTAATATATCTCAGGCCATGTTGATATGGATGGAAGTACCTTTATAAGACCATGGCCCTAGTAGTCAAGGGTAAATCTATCCAGTTAAATAAACAAACAATAAAGAAAGAAAAGGGCGATGACATGTGAGTGCATTCTACTTTATGAGATATTATGGACAAAGAGATTATATTACACATTGCGTGTTTGTAGGTTGGTTGTCATTGCTGTGACAATCCTTATTTCTTCAGGGGGCATGATGGGTTGTTAGATCCCGCTCTTGGTCTGTGAATACTATTCATGGCTGTTGAAATAAGGGCCTAGAGGGTCACACACAATAGCGTATTCAAGAATCTTCCCTATTCAGTTGAATTGGAGTTTTGGATAGGGTGGGACCCACCATAGGGGTCCAGGATTTGTCCAAAGTTTACCGATCACCAATGCAATAAATTAATTTATATTATTCAAGTTTAGAATAATTAGTATTGAATTTATTTATTAAATGTATTTACGAGTTTTAAGTAATACATGAAAAAATATTAATTGACGAATATTAAATTATTAAAGGTTCAATTAATATTTATGGGAGCGATGAGTCTAGTTAATGACTCAATTATTATCACGTAATATATTTTAATATATTACAAGTAAATGATAATAATATTTATTACTCGGTTTAGTAGTCATAAATGTTATTGATAGTGCGTTAAGTATTTGAGGCCGGTGAGGCGATAATGGGTATTTTAATTGTGCACTATAAATAGAAGATGAGGGGAATTTTTCAAACACTATTCATGGAGGTTCTCTCTCCTCTCCTCTCTTCCACATTCTCCACAGATTCCATGAAGCACGTGTGGAAGATCTAGAGGAATTATACTTCGAATTCTTCGAGCAGCGATCGCCAACGACGAGCAGACATCGTGCACGACTTTAGATTTAAACCATGTATTATATGGTTTAATTTTTGGGCTTAAAATCCTCCATGCGTGGTCCTTGGCTAAGACCGAGCTACTCTTCTCTGACGTCGACCATCGATGAATTTTTTTTAAAACCCACCTGTTTGGGGATTCTGCTGCATTCCCGGTTCCAACAAGTGGTATCAGAGGGAGTGTGTGTCAATTTTAAGCCAAATAAATTAAATTTGAATAAAATATAATGGAGGGAATCATTACGGTCCCAACTCAATAGACTGCATTTGAATCCGATATCAGATGACCCATCTGTAGTCATCCGATGTTTAAAATCGGAATTAAACCGGTTGTTTTTTTTGATCACCAAGTGGACATCTGAATACCAGAATAGTGTTTTCTGGTGAACCTTAATGATTATTATTATGATAATTTAATTATAATAATAATAGTTTAATTATAATAATAATTTTATTATTATAAAAATATATTATAATAATATTTAGTTATTATAAGTTTTTATTATTTCTAAGGCTAAACAAAAACTTAAGAAAGAAAATAATAAAATATAATTTGGGTGAAAGACCTGGAAAGTGGGTCTCAGAATTTTTTAAAAAAGGTTTGGAAAGACTTTGCAAGTCTAGATTTACATTTAAAAAGGAGGAAGTAGAAAATATTTTTTATTTTGTAAAAATAAGAAAAGGGGAAGGGGCGACGACTTGCATGTGCAGGTCGTGAGGAATTTTTTTTGGCGCCTCCTCTCCCCAGTGCACTGTAGTGCACCCAGCGGGCACCTCTCCTCCCCACAGGGCCCTGCACAGCCTTCTACCCACTCAAACCTGTTCACCTCGCGCGGACAGCCCTGCACCAGGGGCTTCCCGCATGCCTCACCCGGCCAAAGGTGGCTCGCCCCCTGCACTGTTCACTTCCTCTCCCCAAGCGCTACTGTGGACTAAGCGGATGCCTCCTGCGTTATCTCCTATGTGCGGCAGCCCGAAGGGCCACCTCCCTCTCTGAAAGTAGTGGCAGAGCTGCGCCGACATCACCCGCAGAGGCCACCTCCACTCCTTCCCGCGGAGCGGCCAGCGTGGCACTAGGCACACAGCAATGAGGCCACCTGGCACCTCATCTCCTTCCCCGTGGAACCAAGAGCCTGCCAGCTCTGCATGCGCAGAATCACCTCCCTCTCGACCCATGCAGCGCGCCGCTAGCTATCCTAGGCCACCAGACCACCTGGAAGGATCTATCCTGGACTGCCCCTCTCAGAGGCTGCGCCACGGCCTCACCGGATGACACTCCGGTCTCCCATTGCTGGTCTGACCTCCACCCTAGGCACCGCTTGGGACAACACACCGCGCTCTGGGATGCTTGCCTTTCCACCGACTCTGGATTTCTCAACCGCTCAGCTGCAACCTCCCGAACCAGGTGCAGCGTGCCACTGGCTATGGCCTCTACATGGCCAGCCCTGTGACTGTGCCACCACTCTGTCGGGCACCCCTTCCGGCCATGGACAGCCCTGTCCGGCTATCTTCTTTCACCTGGACACTACCATAGGCCAGTTCTATGGACTGGACTCCCCCTTCATGCAGAGCGGTGCGTCACACCGCTCTTGGTCAGCTAGCATCGTGGAGGCATGTAACATTCACTACCCCGAATCTTCTCTAGGAAAATCTTCTCAGCCCTAAACGGGCTTGGGCGGAACTTCCCAGCCCAGAGCGCCACTGCACGGGGTCGGTACTACCCAGGATGGGCCTACGCAGGTTCTCCCTAACCCGCCTAGGCCCTACTCGGGGTTCATGGGGCTCAGATAAATTTATTTGAATCAAAATTTAATGAAATTAATTAATTTAATTTCAGTTTAGAATTAAATTACCTAAATATTAACTTTGGTTTATAATTAATACGGAATAATTAATTTAATTTGGATATTAATTAAATTCATTAATTAATTTAATTTTTAGTTTTAAAATTAAATTAATTAACAGGGACTGAACGACGTATTTATTGAATTAAAAATTAGAGTGAAATTTTAATTCAATTTAAAGCCCTCAAGTTTATTTTTAATGCAAGTTTAATTTTTAATACTGCTTTTATTGAATATAAGCGAGCTTAATGCGTATATGTCTGATCATGAGATGAGACTGACCAATGCATGTTTAGTGCATTTTAATTATTTATTTAATTATTTCATGGTATTATAATAATTAGTTTAATTAAATAAAAGATGATCTGTGTGTTGTCTCAAGGGTCATTATATGTATAAGGGTCTTCACGGCCATTCTCAGAGTTGTACATTTTTACTCCCAAGAGCCCCTTGCCTGTGTGCGAGTATTGTTGTATAATGAAAAGATGACAAATAACGCACTTCACGCCAAGTGACGGTGATGCACCAGATAGGAGTTGGATGCATTGGATGAGCAGAAATTACTATTCAAATTACAAACCACACGACTAAAGGTATATACCCCTAGGGTTTCAGTTGATCCTTTATCCACTCAACGGACCAACCAATAGTACTGGCTCATGATCAGGTGTTCATTTTATTTTTGGCATGGTTTATTATTTTTGTGCATGTGTTATTTATTGTGTTATCACATAGTATAATAATAAACAAGTATGAAAGATAAAATGAACATGTGACGCGATGAAATTTCTATTTCATGCATGGTCAGTTGTGAGTGCGATCACATAGTATGTGCTTATAAAAAATAGAAAAGGATTTATTTCTTCACACTAAAAATAATAAAACCCTCAATGATATATTAAGTCAAAACAACCTTCTGTCATTCAAATTTGGACAAAACCAACAATTTGAGGTGCCGATCATGCCTTAGCTGAGGGCGCCTCTTATTACTGGGGAGTCCTTATAAGAATGATGGATCGACATAACTAAAGTTCTAGTAAGGATTATCCATATATAACTTGCTATCATTTTCGAGGCAATAATTGAGTAAATCAAATTTTGATTTTAAGAAGCTTGGAATTAACTCAACAGATCAAGGAACCACAAGTTAATGTGGGCAGCTAGCCAAAAACCTACCTAGAACCCTCCAAGTAGTGGTGTAGCCTTAGCTTGTAGACTATGAGGGTTGGTTCTGGGATTCTTGCCACTAGAATACTCAAGCAACTGAGTATTCCAATTCTAGCATAGAGGGTTACTAGAATCCGATAAAATAGTGGGAGACATTAAATTATTTAAGTAATTAATCAAAATGTCTAAACTGATAATCCAGATAAAAGGCACTCATCTGATAAAATTTATTTTTGTAGAAAAATGGAAAGTTATACCACTAGATTAAAACTGCAATATTATAATGGAAAAAGTAAATTTCCACACTAACACGAGTATCCATGAATAGTACAGGCGTGTGAGCATAATTCTATGATATAGGACACTCAAGGTGTCAGTATCCCCAACACTGTTAAAATACCTCAAGAAGCAAGGGTGATGATTCTTATAGGAGACTAATGTATAAAGCATATGACATTTATATCATTATGCTTTAATCAACATCTGGTGTCAGTTATGGTCGCTACACCAGGACATAAATGATATAACATAAAGTCTCATCTCTGAGAAGTTTTCAAGGGGAAAGTGAAATAATGATATGAATACGACGAAGTTTACACCGACATGTGTAAATTTAATGATTGATCCTGATATTTATATATCATTTTCACCACATTACTCAAGTCTTGTTTTAATTTACAAAATGAACAAGTATTGAGTAAATGCTTCATTACCTATCTAGGTAAGTTTCTCTAAGTAAATAAGAATAAAAGACAATTAAACTTTAATTCTTATAGTGGATAAATTGAAAGACAATGTGAAAAGGTAAAAGTCATTTAATTCCAATGACACATTCGTGACATCCTTCAATTAATGAGGTATTGACAGATGTTATTTTCATTGTATATTATAAAATTATACTATGGAAGTTTAAAAGCAATAACCTGATTTAAAGGAGAAAGTTACCGCTTCTACATCAGGTGTATTCATCAATGTAATGTTTCCCTTTTACTACTTGGGTATTAAATACAATATGCTAGTAACGTATGTGTATTCTAATATTATGAACAAGCTAGTATAGAAACCTTAATAGAAGTCAGGTGTATTCTCCAAATGGCTATAAAAGTGTGATACCTAGGCCAGTAGTGAGAAGTACATGACTTCTTTAATTTACAAGCGAAAGATTCATGTTGAACTATTATTGAATATAACCACAAACATTAATCTCATGTGTCCTAGGATGCATGGAGACATTATTTCAGGTTCTGGAATGAATGTTGTTTTTGGTAAACTCAATCACTAGTTCAGTAATACATAAATCATAGGCAATTAGTGATGAATATAAATGTAAGACTTATACCCAGTTGTGACAGGATAATTCTTTGTCAAGTGATACTAAAAATGGACGTCATGAATATACCACGTATTCTATTTAGGCTCGGCACAACTAAATACTTTTGGTATTATCGATTTCTTTAGTTTGGACAAAGGAGCCTTTAGAAATAAAGGTATGTCACAAGGCTTTTGGAAATAGTTCAACATGAAAGTGTGAAGTATTCCAAGTATAAGCTAGAGGTATATATACTTCATAAGATTATTTTAAGTAATTAAGGAATATCAAAGTGAAGTAGTTGCATGGTCAGGAGATATGAGTTGCTTCGGGTTGGGATACTGAAGAATATCTCGACCAAGCATTCATCAATCATGATAATGTAGCTTAGAGAAATTCCTAAACATACATTACCTTATCGACATCACGAAATTGATGTTAATGGGTAGTATTGATGATCAAGTCTTACATATCAACATTGATCAATAAAAATATATCATGGAGCAATTCCTAAACGCATATGTTATACATCAAAATTTTGATGTAAGTAATGTCAATCTTGGAACTAGTAGAAACTTCCATTATATTTCATGAAATGATTTGCAAATAACAGCAATATCCCACAACCATATGCTAACTATAACAAAAAATGGATATCATACGAGTCATAGTATGATGTAAATCCATTATGTCATAAGAACATGTGTCTAGATGTAAAGATTTTGTTAGGACATAAACAAACTTGCATCAAGACAAACACACTGTGCATTTAGTGTAATAATCCTAACAGTTGTTTAAGATGTTACATAAATCCCTAAGATAGAAGAGTAGGTAGTCGATAAATAGACTACACTTCTATATAAGGGTGCACATCTCTATTAGATATAGTGGGAGCTGTATTGACTTGTGTTTAGTCAATGCTCAAAATGAACAAGTAGTTGGAATAGGAACTAGTTCCACAAGCACATGTGGAACAGAGAATGTTCCAGAGACACATACTACATAGGAAGGATAAAACCATGGTGATGGTTTTTATATTCACTGCGGTTAGTGATCTATTATTCAAAGTGAATAATATTTCCTACAAGTAAGAAGTATATAGAAATTAGCTAAAATTGATAAGACTAACTAAAATTCAATTAATGGATTCCATGTATCAAATTGCAAAAGGGGGCTTATTATGTTGAATACTGTGATGGGTATTAAAGTGAGTTGATACATGGATGGTACAAGCTTAGTGCCAATAAGGCTCAATTGGTTTCAGCAAGTTGTTATGCCTAAATACATTAGAACTTTACTTATCATGTCTAATATCTATGATGAATTTATTTATCATTGGATGTCATGACCACCAATCTTGGATGGTGTCTATACGACCCAACCATAAAGGGATGTTCACGTCACAAAATGCTAATAAAGTTTGAAAGTTACTAAAATTCGGTTTAGGATTAAAGTAAGAAACAAGATCATAGTATATAAATTTAAAACAAATGTTTTCCATGTGTCTACCAGAGGTTAGTGGGAGCACTAAGGTTTTACAAGAAGAAATATGTTTGGTAACATATAGAAAACACACATTGGTCTGACAGTTAGTTAAGACCAAAATGAAATTTACTCTCCAATGATTGACTTAAAGTAGGAACCTAAGTTCTAGGGTACAAGATCTACTAAGGTAGATCTATAGGTTTCTTGGTCTTAATCAATCATACATATAATGACATTGTATTGAAAATACATGTTGGAACAATTCAAGAGATGAATTGTTGCCTATGTCACAAGTCATAATCTCTCCATGTTGACCTGTCCATGACATGGGAAGAGATAAATGTGGTGAGTTGAAATCCATACATCAGAGCGATGGATCAATCATGTATGCCATGATATGTACAAGAAATGATATTTCCAAGGTATGTCTTACAATAGGAAAATATCAGTTATATCCAGGAGCATTGCAAGTGATGTAGTCAGAACAATCTAATTATACTTCGGCTAGTACAAAATATATGTACCATGTAAGTAGAGAAGATAATATACTAGTTTTTGGGGATAAAAACTAGTCTTCAATAGATCAATTGGATCTAGTATTGCATTTAAGCTAATTGTGATGAGCGAGTCAAGATCATATAAGCTAGTGGTAGCTATACCTATAAGACTGAGTACATTAAAGCTTCTAAGATATCTAAGAAGCATTTAAATGCAATTATTTGTTCCAGTTCTTGGAATCACACCTTGTGAGAAAAGTATTATCATAATTTAGATTATGATATTCTTACTACCCAAGATGTAATGTTATGAAAGTGGACAAAAAGTGAGATATACTTGGGATACCAACTCTTGAGTAGTTTAAATCAAAGATATGAGGTCTCTATAGCAGAATAGCTACACGACAGAACCGTGGAGGACCTAGTATCTAAAGCCATTACTCAGCAGAATCATGATGTTCATCATGTGAGTAGCTAACATGTTTGGTTAGAAAGTTGTATCTAGTGAAAGTGGGAGTGTTGAAATAATGGGGGCCCTAGACCCAACTATTCAGTGCTTTAGATTACCATATTGTGTTTACAGTAAGCTATACATGATGTCTCCTTACCATTATAGTGTATAATTTTCTGCTTTCACTATTGAAATGGTAATTTCCAAAAGTTAGTTGTCATATCAAAAGGTTATAGCAGTTCCCAGGCTATAATGAGAACCTATAGATACTATGACATTAATCTTAAATATATGTTCTATGGTATAGATACATCTTAATAATTATACATAGTAGATGTCTGACCATCAGGTGTTGGGGGATCATAATCATTGAGACTTCTTCTCATGAAGTTCGCACTTGGTGATCTCTAGTATTGAGATCATGAGGACTGACCCGCCAATAGAAACTCCACATGTTTCTGGTGTCATTGGATGTTCCTATGTACGATCATGTGTAATGGTCTTATGAATTGAGATCATTACCAATGTATTTCATTTGATTGCGTACTTTGATGCAAGATGAAAACCATAGTGATGAAGTCGTGGAAAGGTAGTTTGTGTCGGGTGCGTCGTTGGTGGCATGAATTTGGTTGAATGGTCAAGAAAGGATTTGTCATTTCAAGGTTATGGAAGTAATATATCTCAGTCCGTGTTGATATGGATGGTAGTACCTTTATAAGACCATGGCCATGGCAGTAAAGGGTAAATCCGACCAGTTAAATCAAAAAATTATAAAGCAAGAAAAGGGCGATGACACGTGAGTGCGTCCTCCTTTATGAGATATTACAGACAAAGAGATTATATTACACAATGCGTATTCGTAGGTTGGTTGTCTCTACTGTGACAATCCTTATTTCTTCAAGGGAAATGATGGGTTTCTAGATCATACTCTTGGTCTGTGAATACTATTCACCGCTGTTGAAATAAGGGCCTAGAGGGTCACACACAATAGCATATTCAAGAATCTTCCCTATTCAATTGAATAGGAGTTTTAGACATGGTGGGCCCCGCCATAGGGGTCTGGGATTTATCCAAAGTTAAACGATCACCAATGAAATAAATGAATTCATATTATTCGAGTTTAGAATAATGAGTATTGAATTTATTTATTAAATGTATTTACGAGTTTTAAGTAAATACCTGAAAAAATATTAATTGACGAATATTAAATTATTCAAGGTTCAATTAATATTTATGGGAGCGATGAGTCTAGTTAATGACTCAATTATTATCACATAATATATTTTAATATATTACAAGTAAATTATAATAATATTTATGACTCAGTTTAGTAGTCATAAATGTCATTGATAGTGCATTAAGTATTCAGGGTCAGTGAGGAGATACCGAGTATTTTAATTGTGCACTATAAGTAGATGAGGAGGGGAATTTGCCAAACACTATTCATGGAGATTCTCTCTCCTCTTCCCTCTCCCAAATTCTAGAGGGAGATGATCTAGATCCAAAGAGATCGGATGGAGCTCTCTCTTGGGCATCGCTAGCGATGCGAAGCGGTGGTCATTGGAGCGTCGAAGGCATCGTTTCAAATCTGCACTAGCACCCGGATTACGAGGAACGACGCTCCCGCAGATTCCTTGAAGCGCATGTGGATGATCTAGAGGAATTCGACTTCAGATTCTTCGACCAGCGATCACCAACGATGAGCAGACGTCGTGCACAACTTCAGATTTAAACCAGGTATTTTACGGTTTAATTATTGTGCTTAAAATCCTCCATGTGTGGTCCTCGGCTAGGACCGGGCTACTCTACTCCGACGTCGACATGTTTACGTCGACCGTGAGTGGAAAATTTTTAAAACCCACCTGTTTGGGGCTTTCGCTGCATGCCCGGTTCCAACATCATCCAGTAGACTCGAGCCATATGAAGCCCATCTGTCAGAGCTTGGGAAGGAGGTAGCATCACTGGGGTTTTCTCTTGACCAAGACCAAGACGAACTTCAATGTATAAATCATGAAAAGAATCGCCTAAGGGAGAAGTTCAAGCTGATAGAAATCACCACTCTAGCAATGTTGTCTGAGCCACCCCAAGATTCTATCACCATAGCACACTTAACACTTAGGCCTATGCTGGTGTAGTAAGGGGATATGTAATGAGACCTTAGTTTCTTTGCGTAATACTTTTATATAAATAAAATTGTTCTTTATTCATATGGAAAAGTTTGTGAATTTAAAATATCCAGATAAATATATTATGTGTATTATTTAGGAAAAAGGGTATTTTAAAATATTTTTGTATTCTTCAAATAATTAATAATGTGAAATGATTTTCAAAAAATGGTCTTCTACAGTTGTAATCAATGAGAAATTTAGAGTCTAATAAGATCAACATGATTTTTAGTGAATAGTAAAGTAGGAATAGTAACAAACCCATATAAATAGTAATGAATATTAATTTGACCCAAAAAATAGAAACTTCACCCATGAATGTATAAATACATTTTAGACATCTTAAAAGTGAAAAACGATCATAGTTTAAGTTTTGGTATTTTTGTATGCCATAAATATTTTATTTAAAATTTTATAATTAATTTAATAAATTAAAATGGAAATTTATCTTCATAAAATTTAGTCATAAATTTTTACGTTATTGTCTAATGGGTATACGATAATTTTATAGGACCTTGTTTACTTTTTTAATGTGTTACAAAATGAGTTATAGTTTTAAAGTTGTATTTTTGGAATGAATAATGATTTTATTTAAAAATTAAATTAAAAATATTTAGAAAATTATTTTCATGAAATGAAATTTATTTTTGATTTTAGAGCATTGATATTAGGTTAGGGTGAATTTTTGGGGTTTTTTCTGAAATAGTTGAATTTTCAATGAATAGTAAAAATGCAGTTTTGAGTTTCGGGTGTTTAATGACATCATTAATGATGTAATAATTATGTAATATTTTTTATAGAATTATGAATAGTGAGATATTCTATGAGGTGTCCCAAGTGTAAAATACCATGGGAAAATATTATGGGCAAGCCCATGGTTTTTCCAATACCACCAATGAGGTGTCCCTTGGAAATTAAAAATTTATTCACTCACTTTCCCTATAAATACCAATCCATTTACCTCATTTATTTCATTATAAAATCATTCTCAACAAATTTTGGTCTTCTTACCTCCCTAGGTTCCCTAAAGTCTCCCAAGGTCCTGAACATTAGGCTTTCGAAGTTACTCTTCATGGTAAGGGATCCTTTCACCCTCTTCTTTTAAGTCATGAAATCCTTTATGTTGTGTCTTCTTGTTTCCATCTATTTATGTTGAGGGTATGTTATTATATGTTCTTATTACTTCCAATTTCATTTATAATTTTTGAGATACCCTTTCCACTCTCATCAATTTGTTTTCTGAATTTTTAAGTGACGTCGTTAGGCTACCGAATTTCTCATAAAATAAATCACATCTTCTCTTTCTTTTCAAGTTTCCTTTTCTTGTAGTATGTCATTCAAATATGCATACCATGTTCTTATGTCCATGTTATTCTATATTTATATTTTAATATGATTTATTTATTATTGGGTTACCCTTGTACCCTCTCTTTTTATTATTTTCTAAAACCATGTTATATAGCCGTTATGCTGCAGAAATTTCGTCTCAAAATTTCTATCTCTTTTTCTCACGAAATTATCTTGTTTATTTATGTGAATACCTAGACATATTTCATATATATGGGTGTTAATAAATATATAAAGAGGATATATTTTATTCTATAATGGACATACATATAACCCTCACTCCCTTTCAATGGGTAATAAATGCTATAATGATCTTATTTTCAAGATCTTTTAAAACGTCATGATTTCGATATGAAACCAATTTATTTTATTCTATATGGATTATTTATGAAATGTTTGATTATGATCTATGTATATCACATGTAAGTAAAGACATATTAAGGGTGCACCCTGATAGCACTCTAATGCATTGGGTAAAGAATTAATCTCTAGATATGACAAGTTTCACGATACCTTGGTGAATAACCTTGGAAATTTTTATGACACCTCGGGGATAAACCTTGGTGATATAATTCATGAATGTCTAAATTAAACATTGTATCCACATATTCAAGTTATTATTCAAGTTATTTTTATTATGATATGCCTATAATTCCATTGCTCATGTCCTTAGGTTTTTATTCAAGTTCTTATTGATGTCACAAGTAATCTAATTCCCTTGTTTACCCTTACTGCGCCTTATACTCACCCTTTCCTTTAAATATATGTCTCCAGGTTATGATATTAAGTATTTGTACTTAGGATGAAATTATGATGAATCCTTACAAGTGGATTAGAAGAATATTTTATGTTTCTTTTCATGTATTATGTTCCTGATTTCCAAGACACTAGACCTTAAAGATCCTCTATTTGTAAAATGTAATGAAAAGTTATGTAATTAAAAGGAATGATTACATAGTTGGCATCAAAGGATAATTTAGTTATTTATGGAAATTAAGATAAGAAAACTTTAGGAAGAACCCTATATAAATTTTAAATATAGTAAAACTTACTAGTATTTTGGTGAGTATTAAGTAAGTGGTCTATCAAGAAAATAAATCCATGTCTGGATACGAGCAGGTAGAGGTAGATTTGGCACAGATGTACATAGGGGTAAAAACTGAAAACACCACTTTGAGCTAAAATAGAATGGAAACTAGTGCATGAAAATGGGATTTTTTGCACTCTTGGTTACGACACTCTTGGGGTCTCGACGTGCGAACAGGATGGCGGCGCCGGGATTTGGCTTGTGGCGGATCTCCTACACAGTGTTGGTGATGGTTTTTTCTTTTTCGCTTTTTGTTTGTCACTATTGCCTTGGGGATCATTTGTGTTTGTGTATTGGTGCGATTTGCTAGTTTTTGTTCTGGATGAGGTTTTTTGGTGGTTTGGGTTACCGATTCTTGGATCTGGGTTCATGCTCCTTCAAAGGATGAGGATTCGGTTCAGACTTTTTCCGATTGATATTAGGTTTTTGGGTTTTTCGTGCGTTGGGGAAGCAGTGATGATTGGTTGATGTGAGATTGGCTCTGAAGATTGTTTGGATCCTTCTGTATTTGGTATTGTTGATTTCTCTGATTTCAGATGGATGAAGGATGATGGCGGTGGTTTGATGCCTTTTGTGATGTTTCCTGTTTGTTTTTGACAATGGAATTGGGTCATTCCTGAGGGATTCAGATTTGCGGGGTGCAATGGCGTTGTGAGAATCCAGGAGCTTTCTTTGAGGAAGAGGATTTGAAATCTGTATTTGTGTTTTTATGTTTTGGGGTGGTTTTTTGAGACTGTTTGTGATGTTTGAAATTTGTTCCTTTGTTGTTTGAAATTTGCCTCATGTATTGTGTGGTTCCCACTTACCCATAAAGTGGTTTATTCAGAAAATAAAAAAATGGATTTGAGTTTAAAATATTCATAAATGAAATAAGTTTCTCAAGATAGTTTTATTATTTTAGAAAATGGCGGGCAATAGGAGGAACCGTGAAAATGGTGACTACAATGGACCATGTGCTGACGGCTCTCCGATGGAAGCTGGAATGGAAACATTCATGCGAATGATGAACCAAATGACTCAAGTTATGGGAAATAACTTGAATCAAGCTAAGAGAACAATCTCACCAAGAAGGGAACAAAATTCTGTTGAGTCCTTTATGCATCAATGACCACCAAAATTCATTGGATAGACTAACCCATTGATTTCTGAGCAGTGGATCAGCTCCATCGAAAAGATCTTTTCTGTGCTCCGCTGTTCAGAGCAAGAGAATGTCACCCTCACCGTCTATCGCTTAGAAGGGGAAGCTGATCAGTGGTGGGAAATGATTAAAAAAACAAGGACAAGAGTGGAAGTTGAAGCTTTGGAGTGGGAAGAGTACAAAGGGATTTTATTCAGTAAGTATTTCCCTCATTCCATGAGAACAAGAATGGAGAAGGAGTTTCTCGAGCTGAAGCATAAGGAGAATGAATATGTGGGAAGATATGAGATGAACTTCACAAGGATTTTACAATATACCTCTAGCTTTGTCATGGATCCAAATGGTAAGGTTGATAGATTATTCGGTGGACTAAGACATCATCTGTGGAAGAATATAGCCAACCGAGACTATGACAGCTAGGAGGAGATCGTGCGAAGTGTGATGAAAGTCGAACTGGAGTTTGGAGAGATGTAGTGGTCTCATAAATCCAATGACAAAAAGAGATCAATGGAGCCAAGCATATAGAGTATCTTTGATCAAGGAAGAGGAGGCAATCAAGTGCAACTTCCCATGTGTAATAAATGTGGGAAGAAGTATTCAGGGAACTGCCTGCTCGGGATCGGGAAATGATACAAGTGTGGAAGAGATGGCCATATTGTGAGGGATTGTCGTAGTGAGGTGAAACCTCAACTTTCAAACACTAATGACATGGGTAAGATGGTTCAGTCCCTACCTGATGTCCAGTTCTTTAAGTGCGGAAAACTAGGGTACTTTTCAATTCACTGTCCAAATCCGAGGTCAGTGGAGGGGAACCACCATCTGCCTCAACAATGGCCAAGGGAGCAAGGCTGTGCTTTTTCTATCACAACACCTGAAGTTGAAGCTCCAAATGATGTCGTTGCAGGTACTCTTGTTGTTCTATAAAATCTAGTAAGCACTTTGTTTGATTCTGGTTCTACGCATTCCTTCATTTCCTCCATGTTTGTAAAGAATTTAGAATCAACCCCCAACTTTCTAAAAGTAGAGTTATCAGTCAAGACTCCTGGTGGGATTATCCAAGCATTATCATTGTTTAGAAACTCTATTATTTACTTTGGTGAGCAAAATCTTATCAAAAATATAGTAGTCATTACCTTGATAGAATTCGACATTATACTAGGGATGGACTGACTCTCAAAGTATAATGCTAAGATCAAATGTAGAAATAAGGAAATCTCAGTAGTCTTGAATGGAAAACCTATAGTTATCTTCCAAGGAGAGATATCTCAACCTGATCTTTGTCTAGAAGAACCTCATATATACTTCTTTTTGGAGTTGATCAGTGAAGGAGAAGAAGTAAATGAGAGTTTGAGGATAGAAAATGTACCCATCGTTCAGGAATACATTGATATATTTCTTGAGGAGTTTCCTAGACCTCCCTCAGAAAGAGAGGTAGAGTTCTTTATTGAACTCATACTTGGATCTCATCCAATATCAAAGACCTCATATAGGATGCAAAATGTGGAGCTAGAGGAATTAAAGAAACAACTCCAAGATCTTTTGTAGAAGGGGTTTATCTGACTGAGTGTGTCTCCTTGGGGAGCTTCTGTTCTCTTTTTGAAGAAGAAGGACATATCGATGCAGCTATGCATTGATTATAGAGAACTGAACGAAATCACAGTAATGAAAAAATACCCTCTACCAAGAATTTATGACTTATTTGACCAACTTTGGGGGGCTCAATTCTTCTCTAAGATTGATCTTCGATCTGGTAATCATCAATTGAGGGTGAAGAAAGAAGATATTCCAAAAACTGCCTTCCAATCAAGATATGGGCACTATGAGTTTGTTTTTATTACTTTTAGACTGACTAATGCACCTGCTATTTTTATGGATTTGATGAATAGAGTCTTTAAAGACTACCTTGATAACTTTTTGGTAATTTTTATTGATGATATTCTGATATATTCCAAAAGTTGTGAGGAGCATGAGGTCCATATAAGGGTTATTTTGAAAACTCTATAGAAGGAGAGACTTTTTGGAAAGTTCAGTAAATGTGAATTATGGTTACAATAAGTTTCTTTCTTGGGGAACATTATAACCAATGAAGGAATCACAGTTGACCCTCCAGAGACAAAAGCTATAGAGGAGTGGCCTAAAACTACAACAATAACTAAGATTAGAAGTTTCCTTGGACTAGTAGTATATTATAGGAGGTTTGTGATTTTTTTTTCATAACTTTCTAATCCATTAACTAAGTTAACTCGAGAAAGGGTCAAGTTCATCTGGACAAAAGAGTGTGAGGAAAGTTTCCAATAGCTGAAGAAGAGATTGGTTACTGCACCTATGTTAACTCTGCCCTCAAGTGGAGAAGGATTATTTATTTTTAGCGATGCATATCCGAAAGGTCTTGGGTGAGTCCTCATGGAAAATGACAAAGTCCTTGCTTATGAATCTTAAAATTTGAAGAATCATAATCAAAATTATCCTACGCATGATCTGGAGGTGACTGCAGTCGTTTTTGCTCTGAAGATATGGAGGAACTATCTTTATGGGGAGAAATGTGATATATACACAGACCATCAAAGTTTGAAGTATATTTTCACACAAAAGGAATTGAACATGAGACAAAGGAGATGGTTGGAACTCCTTAAAGTCTATGATTGTTCAATTCATTATCATCCCGGAAGAGCAAACAAAGTTGTTGATGCATTAAGCAGGAAAGACCCAGTTGTTCTTTCCATGATGAGGATTCAAAATGATCCTTTGATCAATGACCTAGTAAAGGTGGACATGGGAATTATAAGGGAAGGGGCATCATCAACCCTAACCCAAATGATTTCTCAATTGTCATTACTAGAGAATATAAAGAAAGTTCAAAAATAAGATCCTTTGTTATAGAAGAAGTTTGAGGCTATAAAGGATGAGAAGTTTCCTGAGTTCAATACTAATCAAGAAGGTGTACTGAAATTTCGTACAAGAATATGTGTTCCATATATTTCGGAAATAAAGAAGGTGATTATGGATGAAGATCATAGCTCTAATTTCTCTATACATCCTGGTAGCACAAAAATGTATAGGGACCTCCGTGATCATTATTGGTGGGATAATATGAAATGGGAGATTGTTGAAGAAACTTCAAGGTGCCTGGTATGTCAGCAAGTGAAGGTAGAGCGACACCTTTCTAAAGGGGTATTGCAAACACTACCCATACCAGCATGGAAGTGGGACAATATCACTATGGAATTCATCACTGGTCACCTGAGAAATTCAAAAGGTAATAATACGATATTGGTTTTTGTGGACTGTCTCACCAAGACTACCCATTTTATCTCCATTCAAGAAGATTTATCTCTTGACCAACTTTCCAGGATTTACGTGAAGGAAGTGGTAAGACTGCATGGAGTTCCACTTTCTATCGTATCTGATCATGATCCAAGGTTCACATCAAAATTCTAGAGAATTATTCAACAAGATCTAAGAATTGAATTGAATTTCAGTATGGCCTATCACCCCCCAAATGATGGACAATATGAAAGGACTATTAAAACAATCGAGCACATGCTGAGAACTTGATCAATGGAATTTAATGGTGGATGGGATCAACATCTCCCTTCAGTTGAGTTCTCTTACAACAATAGCTTCCCCTCAAGCACTCAAATGGCACCCTATGAAGCTCTATATGGGAAGCAATGTAGTACTCCTACTTGTTGGGATGAATCTGGTGCTTGAAAGATTCTTGGGGCTGATATTGTTCAAGAGATGATAGAAAAGGTCCATGCCATCCAACAACACATTAAGGCTGCTCAGAGTCGGCAAAAGAGTTATGCCGACAACCTTCAAAGGGACTTAGAGTTTGATGTTGGTGAAAAATCCTTTCTTCAGATTTCACCTTAGAAGAGATTCATGAGGTTTGTGATGAAAGGGAAGATCATCCCTAGGTACATTGGTCCCCATGAAATCCTTGATTGTGTGGGAGAAGTGGCCTATCGGCTTGCACTTCCTCTAAATATAGCCCATGTTCATGATGTCTTCCATGTATCCCTCTTGAGGAAGTAAATACCTGACCTTTTACATGTACTAAATCTAGAGGTGGTACAATTGGAACATGACCTGTCTTATGAGGTGCATCCGGTGGAGATCTTAGATCATAGAGACAAGGTTCTACGCAACAAGACTGGCCACCTTGTTAAGGTGTTGTAGAAGAACCACAAATGTGAAGAAGCCACATGGGAACCAGAGGATTCCATGATACAGAAGTAACTACACCTTTTCCCATCATAGGGTGTGAAATAAAATTTCAGGGACGATATTTCTTTAAGGGTGAAGAATGTAACGACCCAATTTTTTTAATTATATTTGTTTCCTAATTTTGTGGGTATAATTAAAATGCGACTGTTGGGTTTCAACCGTTATATGAACGTTTGTCACTATGAACTTTGGAAACTATAATATTAACATTTTGTTTTTATAAATATGGTTATCTTGGTTAATATAGAAAGAAGATTGAATGGCCTCATCCAACAGACTTGAGCCATATGAAGCCCATCTGTCAGAGCTTGGGAAGGAGGTAGTATCACTGGGATTTACTCTGGACCAAACCCAAGCGAAACTTCAACATATGATGCTTGAACAGAATCTCCTTAGGGAGAAGTTCAAGCTGATAGAAATCACCACTCGAGCAATGTTGTCCGAGCCACCGCAAGATTCTATCACCATTGCACACTTAACACTTAGGTCTTATGTTCGTGTAATAAGGGGCTATGTAACGAGACCTTATCTACTTTGTGTAATCTTTTTATATAAATAAAATTTTTATTTCTTATTATGGAAAATTTTATGAATTTTAAATATCCGGATAAATATAGGATGTGTATTATTTAGGAAAAAAATGGTATTTTAAAATATTTTTGTATCCTTTAAATAATTAATAATTTGAAATTATTTTCAAAAAATGGTCTTCTACAGTTGTAATCAGTGAGACATGTAGAGTCTAATAAGATCAAATTGGTTTTTAGTGAATAGTAAATTTGGAATAGTAACATACCCATATAAATAGTAATTTGACCAAAAAAATAGAAACTTCCCCCATGAATGTATAAATACATTTTAGACATCTTAAAAGTGAAAAAATGATCATAGTTTAAGTTTTGGTATTTTTGTATGCCATAAATATTTTATTTAAAATTTTATAATTAATTTAATAATTCAAAATGGAAATTTATCTTCATAAAATTTAATCATTAATTTTTAATTTATTGTCTTATGGTTATATGATAACTTTATGGGACCTTGTTTACTTTTTTAAGGTGTTACAAAATGAGTTATAGTTTTAAAGTTGTATTTTAGGAATAAATAATGATTTTATTTAAAAATTAAATTAAAAATATTTAGAAAATTATTTTCATGAAATGGAATTCATTTTTGATTTCAAATCATCGATATTAGGTTAGGTTGAATTTTTGTGTTTTTTCTGAAACAGTTGAATTTTCAGTGAATAATAAAAATGCAGTTTTGAGTTTCTGGTGTTTAATGACATAATTAATGATGTAATAATGATGTAAAATTTCTGGAAGAATTATGAATATTGATACATGATATGAGGTGTCCCAAGTGGAAAATACCATGGGCAGGCCCTTGGTTTTTCCAATACCACCGATGAGGTGTCCCTGGGAAATTAATAATTTATTCACTCACTTTACCTATAAATACAAAGCCTTTTCCCTCATTCCTTTCATTACAAAATCATCCTCAACGAAGTTCTGATATCCTTACCTCTCTAGGAGTCCTACCAAGGTTCCCTCAAGCCTCCCAAGATCCTGAACATCAAGCTTTAGAAGTTACTCTTCAAGGTCAGGGATCCTTTCACCCTCCTCTTTTAAGTCATGAATTCATTTATGTTGTGTCTTCTTGTTTCCATATATTTATGTTGAGGGTATGTTATTACATGTTATTATTACTGCAAATTTCATGTCTAATTATTGATATACCCTTTCCAATCTCATAAATTTTTTTTTTCTGAATTTTTAAGTGACGTCGTTAGGTTGCCTAATTTCTCGAAAAAGAAATCACATCTTCTCTTTCCTTTCATGTTTCCTTTTCTTGTGGTATGTCATTAAAATATCCATTCCATATTCTTATATACATGTTATTATATATTTATATTTTAATAAGGGTTATTTATGAGTTGGTTACCCTTGTACCCTCTCTTTTTATTATTTTCTAAAACCATGTTATATAGCTACTATGCTGTAGAAATTTTGTCTCAAAATTTCTATGTCTTTATCTCACGAAATTATCTTGTTTATTTATGTGAATACCTAGAACTATTTAATTTTTATGGGTGTTCATAAATATATTAAAAGGATATATTTTATTCTATAATGGACATACATATAACCCTCACTCTCGTTCTATGGGTTATAAATGCTATAATGATCTTATTTTCAAGAGATTTTAAAACGTCACAATTTTGAAATGAAACCCATTTCTTTTATTATATATGGATTATTTATGAAATTTTTGATTATGATCTATGTGGATCACATGTAAGTAAAGAAATATTAAGGGTGCGCCCTGATAGAGCTCCAATTCATTGGATAATGAATTAATCTCTAGAGATGACAAGTTTTAGGATACCTTGGTGAATAACCTTGGTAATTTTTATGACACCTCGGGGATAAACCTTGGTGATCTGATTCATGAATTCCTAAATGAAATGTTGTAGACACATATTCAAGTTATTAGTCAAGTTCTTTTTATTATGATATGCCTATACTTCCATTTTTCATGTCCTTATGTTTTTATTCAAGTTCTTATTGATGTCACAAGTAAAATGATTCCCTTGTTTACCCTTACTGGGCCTTCTTCTCACCCTTTCCTTTAAATTTATATCTCTAAGTTATGAGATACAATATTTGTACTTAGGATGAACTTATGATGAAGCCTTACAAGTGGATTACAAGAATATTTTATGTTTTTTTTCATGTATTATGTTCCGGATTTCCAAGACACTAGACTTTAAAGATCATCTGTTTGTAAAATGTATTGAAAAGTTATGTAATAAAAAGGCGGGATTCCATAATGAGATATTGCATTTTCATGGGAATTAATGGGTGTCAGTAGACATACACAAGGAGCTGATGTGAGACATTCATTCATTAGTTTGGTAACTTCACCCTGGTTTCCCTAAGATGTATCATGATCTACACCATCAATATTGGTGGCCAGGTATGAAGAAAAATGTTGCTGGGTTTGTCATGAGGTGTTCCACCTATCAGCAAGTGAAGGTAGAGCCTCAGTGACCAGTAGGGATTTTACAACATTTACCCATTCCCGAGTGTAAGTGGAATGATGTTGCAATGGAATTTGTAATAGGGTTACTGAGGTCACCTTGATGGAGGGATGCAGTTTGGGTTGTCATTGACAGAATCAAGAAGGTTTCTAACTTTTTACCAATCTAAGAGACCTTCAGTGTTGATGAGATGGGAAGGTTGTAAATCTGAGATATTGTTTGTTTATATGGGGTTCCAAAATCCATCATTTCATAAATAGATGTCCATTTTACTTCTCGAATCTGTAAGGGGCTACAGAGGGCTTTGGGTACATAGGTACTTCTGAGTACAAATTACCATCCCTAGATAGATGGCTAGTCCAAGCGTACGATTCAAGGGTTAGAGGACATACTTCGAGCATGTGTCCTAGATTTTGGATATTCTTGGGAGAAGCACATACCTCTTGTGAAGTTTTCCTTCAATAATAGTTTTCAAGAAACTATTCATATGGAACCTTGTGAGGCTTTGTATGGTAGGCTATTACCGATCACCCCTATATTGGCTGGAGGTAGGAGAGGCAGCTATGTTGGGACCTCATCTTGTCCAGGAGACCTCAGAGCAGAGATAGTTGATTCAGAAGAGTATGACTAATGCACAATCACTACATAAGTCTTATTCCAATTTACGGAGATGACCTCTGGAGTTTGAGGTCAGAGATCAGGTTTTTCTATGTGTCAGACTGAGGTTTGGACAAAAAAGGATTAAGTGACAGGGTAACATTTCACCGAGGTATGTCAGAACGTTCAAGGTTTTGCAAAGGGTCGGTCTAGTGGCCTATTGGTTTTAGTTACCTCAGAGGTACCATGATATGCATGACGTTTTTCACATTTACTTTCTACTGCATTACTTCTCAGACCTTCCTCATGTCTTTCAACCCAAAGAGGTTGAGCTAGAGGCAGACACATCGTTTGAGGAGCATCCTATTAGGATTGTTGATCACAATGCAAAGGTTCTCCAGGTCTGGTATACTCCTCTGGTATGAGTGATATGGCAGCAAAAGTCAGTATAGGAAAAGACATCGGAGAGAGAGGCTGATGTATGATCATAATGGCTGGAGCTGTTTGAGGATTCTTCTTCTACACCAACTTGCTAGGGAAATTTGGGGACAAATTTCTTTAAGGGGGAAAGTTTTTAAGAACCTGGATAATCTTTTCTGGTATAAATATTGTTTTCTGGTGTTTTTGAAAAGAATAGGAGTTTCTAGAAATTTCAAGAGTACACGCCGTGTACTTATGAGTACACGTCGTGTACTCAATTTCCGCAGGTAGCTGTGTACTGGCCATGTAACAGCCAAACACAAGGCCGTGTGGGGTGACCTAGAGACCACCTAAATTAGGGATCAGTAAAAGGAAAGTACATGCCATGTAATTTTAAAAGACACGTTGTGTACTTTGTTTTTATTTCATTAAACGAACTGAGGCCACGTCTAATTGACATAACACCCTCCTTATATGTATGTCTCATCCTGGAGTGTCTATGGCCATTGATTCTTCTCTTACCCCCCGAATCACCATCCATTATCTGAATTAGCTGATGTCAATTGTGTTGGAATCTCCTTGGTAATCTCTTCTTTCTTCTAGATCCGTGTTCCTTTATTCCTCCTCTTTCATGAGATATCCTTATTTGAACATTTTAGCAGTTGTGTAGATATACGATGTTCTAGGGAGATTAAAGGCCTGAGGTTCATGTATATCGATCGTGCAATGCCAAGGTAGGTGGTTTGGGCCATTCAGTAGTTATTCTTCGAGTTATATGTGCAAAAGTTCCCAATACCCTTATTCGGGGGTATTGCGTGTTTATGGTTTTTAGCCCTGTTTTTGCCTGATATTCCTTGTGTGCTTGAGTAGAGGATTTATGATTTTAAATAGTGTTATTTTACATTCTATGGATGTGTTTTCCCATGATTTCCTAATTCTGAACTTTTGGTCTAGAATTTCCTATTAGGCTATTTTGTTTTCCATGCCTAGTAATGTTAGGATGGAGTGGTTTTATTTGGAATGTTGTGACATGATATAGACTGTTTATCCATGTAGTTCATGAGATTTACTTTGGATTCCATATACCATTTTTGCACAATTGTTTACACAGGGCTGTGGGAACATGGTGTAGAAGAGCATATGGGTAAAGGACGATGAGGGCTTCTCTATAGTGTATGTTTACTTTAAATTGTGATATCATAGGGGGGATGTACGTAAGTGCTCCCTCAGAGTGTCTATAGTTCCTCATTATGATACCACATAGAGAATTGTATGTTGAGTGCTTCCCCATAGTGTTTATAGTTTCTGATACGAGACCACAAGGGGAATTGACGGTGAGTGCTTCCTCAGATTGTCTTTACTAAAGCTAAACTAGAGGGGTTAGACTATGAGTACTTCCCAGAGGGTTGCTTTTGTTTTTTTTGGTTGAACCAGAGGGGTTAGGTTGTGAGTAATTACCAGAGGGTTACTTATGATTATCAGTTTCTTATCTAATAAATGGAAATGGTTGTAATATAAACTGTAGGATTGTTTACTTTGAGTACTACCTTTTTTATTGCTTCATTTTGAGTATTTCTTGCCATATATATATTCACTAACTATTAGGTATAGATCTTGGGAGGTTGCCTACTGGGATTCGTCTCACATCGTATTTGGGCCATGCTTTTGGGACCAAACATATTATATTATTGAATTTATAGATAAGGGAAAGAACCTTTCTACTTCAAGTACTTGATGGCTGTGGAGCTGGGGAGCATGAGACCAAGCTGAGGCTTGCGATGTTGTGGAGCTGTTTACTTGCTTTTCCTTTTTTACTTTGGTTTAGTACTGTATTCTAGCATTGTAACTTGGTTGGATGTTTTCCTAAGCATATGTATCATGCATCATTTATATATATGTGTGATCCAATTGTTTATTACTTCCGTTGTTTACTTATTGCATGTTTTACTGCTTCCTCTATTATTATCTATCTATTCCTGATGTGTTACTCTGCCAATGAGGGCATAGTTTCCCCACGATCACACCTGATGCCCTAACTTCTAGTCGGCATCCTTTGGTATTTGGGGAAATGCACTTGAGACCATATAACCAACCAGGTACGGGGAACCTTTGGGTTTCACCCGGAACCAGGACATTACAATTATGGTCATCCAATGGCAATGAGACATCATTAGAAAAACCAAAGCCGTATAGCGGTAGCTACACAGATAATGGGTAAGCTAGAAGCTCCGGCGTAAGAATATTTTTTAAGGTGATATCCCGAGGAATAATTTAAGAGTGAAGATGTTCCTCAGTGTCCTCAATCATGGATTCTCTAATATTGGTTGATTCCGTTGATTTATGTGGAAGATCCATTGTAGTCTGCACAAAAAGATCCAAAAGTTCACAAAAAAAGTCATTATAGTGAGAAAAATGTTAGATTAGAGCCCCAAAATTGGCCAAGGGACTTAAAAAAGAGAGTCTTCATGGGGATCCGTGTATTGATCCTAGAAATGGTACACGAAATCCATTTCTCACGTAATTCATTAGTATGCAGATTCCATTTCCTGTGTACAAACTCTGCAATCAGAAGGACCGTGAGGCGCTGGCCCCCGGAGTGTTTTCCAAAAAACTAAGTTGTTTGTGTAATGAAGAAACTATAAACTGAGGTCTCACTATACAGATGTTCAAGGTTTTCCTATTGAATTTTTTTGTTTGGTTTAACAATGTTTAAAGTTCAATTTTCCAGTTTAAATTTCAGTGTGTGGAACATGAAAATCTTGTAGCATTTTTCTATGAGTAGGTCCGCATTTATGTTCTAAATTCCATGATATAGTTCATGAAACCAATTTTTTTTGTGGGCACAAGAAATTGGGAAGAGTTCGGTTTGCGGAACCTATGGAGTGGTTCATGAATATGGATTTTGCAAAGGAGTTGGTATGAAGATGAAAAGGAACCTAAGGAGTGGTCGAGATAACTTTTATCCAAGAGAATGGTAATAGAAAAATGATCTGGGACCCTATAAATAGGAATTTTTCCTCATATTGGACCTACCTATTCTACCATAAACCACTTATATTCAGGACCGCTTCTACATCGAAATAACCCCCTCTTCATTCCCATCATGACCCATTCTGAT
The DNA here is from genome assembly GCA_963277665.1 of Viscum album. Lineage (NCBI taxonomy): Eukaryota > Viridiplantae > Streptophyta > Magnoliopsida > Santalales > Viscaceae > Viscum > Viscum album. The sequence goes on from OY728161.1 coordinate 1,743,237,858, forward strand.
GGGGGGAATTTGTAGGGTATTGAAAACTTTACAAAGGGAAGAAAATACTCCCACAAGAACTTTTTATGGGAAAGAAAACTTTCCTATTGGTCCATCAATGAAAATGGATGAAAATTAGATTGATGATTTAAGAAGAAACTTGAAAAAATAAAATTTTTGAAGAGTTTTTAGTGTATTGTGTACCATCACCAGGAAAGGTTCACAGGGACCATGAACCAAGAACCATCAGTATGTATTAGGACCCATGAGGTGCTGGCCCACAGGTCGATGGCTAGAAAACCTAGGATGCCACAAACCATGTCATTGGTGAAATCAAACACAAAAATTTCATCTGAATATCATCCCGAAAACTAAGAAGATTCATAGATGAAGCTTGTTGGTAGGGTTCTGTGAACCACATCTTGCAAACCACAACCTTTGCAAACCCTGGTTGACCGAGTCTTCCACAGGTTGAGATATATCTTCATGGGCTTCCGAAAATGGTGTCGCATGCCCACAAATATGATTTCCTCAATGCTCTATAAAAGGATTACAAGTGGAATTGGAAAAGAGGGAAGAGACGGGTGGATGAGAGCATTAAGGAGACTCTAGAGGCTGGAAGAGATAATTAAGATATGGAGAATATTATTACTTTGGTTTCAAATTAACAACAATGTGCGAACCTCAAACCACTTTTCTATAGGTATAACCCACCAAAAACCACAAAAATAAGGAACTTAATAATAATTGGTGAACTGTAAACAAAATTGGTCCCATCGCGAACCATAAATCCCTCATGGTTGAATTCCCTATAAACCATAGGCTCCAAGACCCTTCTTCAATTTGGTGCTCCGCATAGCGCATCACTGTGTGGATCGAACCCTGCACCGCATGCTGCATCAGTACGTGGATGGAACTCCGAGTGACGTGGAGAACCACATCCAGGACCACATACCACTTTGGTATGTGGTGGTCCATACCAACATCTATGTACTTCTTCAGAACATGGATGACCCCTCTACCCGTATAGAGTTATGCTATGTGGGGATTCCCCCATACTTCATGAGAAAATAGTACGCGGAATGGGGTGTCTTCTAGTGTCTTTCCCTTTGGCTCCAATCATTCCCCTCCATTACTATCCAGACCTCCATATCTCCTCTGTGAACCAGTCCACCGACATCAGGCCAAAGCCTCCTCCAAATCCACCAGACCTGTATGATCAGATCATCAGGTTCACCAATGCACCTTTCTAAATCTACATATCTTGTGTAATAAGATTCACAAAGGATGTCCCCACAATGGTTTAGACCCACAAAATGTCTTTAAGTATACATTCCCAAGGTGACCTAAGGAAAAATTTTGGGATTCCAACATGAACCTCCCTGTTCTTGGGTTTAGGTGTAACCACTGGAATTCCCCTTCAATGAGTGCTAGGGACAAGAAAAAATTCCACTCTTTCCTCCCCCTTTTACAATGGATGATTCTCCCACCATTTCCCATAACCTATAAAAGGGAACTCTTATTGAGGTAATTCCCTATCCTTTTGTGAGAGGTATCACTCTTAACCCTCTTCACCTCATCCCGAGATGTGTCTAGAAGGATTACCAAGAAATGAATATCTTGGATATCAACATGGGTGAGGGTTTCATTATTAAAGACCCCATTTCCCTCTCTTGCTGGTCTCATATCCACGACATCTTCTGCCATCATTATCCTCCATTTCCATCAACAGAGAAGAGAAATCACGCATTTGTTAAATATTTCACATCCTATTATTTCTCACACTGAGCATGCCTCCAATGGGATTAAGAGTTTGTGATGAAAGAACATTATTCCACTCAAAATAAACTATGAGAAATATGATTCCTATTTCAACCAGGATACATAGGATGCCTGCTTGAAGGCTTGAACTGAAAGGGGTTCCCTTACAAAAGGTTTACCCAATTACGCTCCCAAAAAATGGGCCTCCTCCCAAAAATAATTTCCAAGCTAAATGAACTACAAGAACTATGATTCCCACCATAATTAGGATATGTAAGATGTTTTTCCAAGGCCCAAGCTCAAGGGACTTTCTCCATAGAAGTCAGTCCTGATAAAATGTTCCCCCAAATTCGAAAGGGCTTCCTCCTAGGTGTATGTCTTGATAAAAAAACTACGCGGAATTTGATTCCTCTCCCAAGGATATGTAGGAATCCCATATTATGGGCCTGACCCCAACATCAAACCACCTTCCATCCCACTTAAATGAAAATAAACTTTAGAGTGCCTCATTGCATGAATTATGTTAGCATTGCCTCCATAGCATCAAATCCATGTATATCCATAATTATCATGTAACCCAGGGGTAGCCCATGGATACACTCTTTGGGAATGAACTGAGGATTCACAAACAAATGAACATAACTTAAATCTATAAGAGAGTTCCAGAATCAGCACTAATTCCACCCAAAAGGTTCTAATGATCCTAAACTCACATCATCTCAACCAATGGATTCCTTAAGTGCCATTGGATAAATTTTCATCCAACCATCACCTGACTTTGGAAATAAGGTCCATGAATCATGGATACCAAGGCCGTTGGGTATTTTTGGCTCCACGAATAAACTTGTTTGAGACCATCCAAGGAAATCATATCCTAGGAGGACCGTTTGCACAAATACTTAACACATAGATTCGCTTTATAGGACCATTTTACTATGGAATCTTGTTCATAATTTAGGATAGGATGAACTACCCAATACCTATAGGGACACTCCAATTCAACCTAAAGGATAATTATGTAGATCAGTTTGAAATAAAAATGGAAATGTTAAAGTCTCTATAATAACAGACAACTGCATTTTCACCTGTCAGAGCATTTTGTCTTATCCCAAAACTCCCACCTTGGGTCGAAACATAGACCTTCATTAAAATCATATAATATATGATTTTTATAGAGTTAAGTAAAAACCCCTTTATCCACGTATATCATATGGATAAAATCAACTCTATTCATTTGGAACCCTATATCATAAGCCTTACCATATACATGTGACCCAAAGATCATTTTAGAATTTTTTTAACTAACTCTTAGGGTTATAAATTTACACCATTCCATAAATATGATATTCCATGGGTACCTATCTCTATAATGTACATATCCATGTGGATGATCAAGGTCTTGGTATGAGTTTTCTTTATATATAATTTCAAACTTAGTATTATTATGTTTTTCTTAGTCTCACCTTTTCTATATCCATCCTATGAAAATTCAATTTATAAATATTTTATCTCATGTAATCTTTATTATCTTATGTTTTATTCTTATATATATGAATGATTATAAAAATTAACTTTTAGAATCTTTATTACTTCTAACAAATTAATTTATTCAAACCATATTAACGTGTAACACTTTGAAAAATTAATATTTTGTGTTATTAACCCAAAAAAAGACAAATATATTTACACATAAAAAAATACATCAAATGTATAAGGTACATTAAAATATTTCTTTCAAAAGATATATATGAGACCAAATTTCATCAAGGGAATGTATAGTGATATAGGTTTCCATCCTTTAAGATGTTCTGACCCAAAGTCCCACTACCCATAGATCAACACCCAATATAATTTTCAATTTCAATACGACACTAAAACCTAATACATGTAAAATATAAAGCACGTATAAATTCAAGATCATAAATACCTAAAAAAAATTCAAGGTAAAATAATACTAAATCTTATGTTTCATACATAGAATAAAATACCTGTTATAAAAATTTTATTAGAAGAGACTTATCCAATATATGATGTTACTACTAGCGGGTTGAATAGATATAATGAGAGGGGGTGAATCACTATATCACAAATTTTTACTATTTATTCATGATTTAGAAATTAACCTCTATAGGAAGTGAATATTTTATTCTATAAATCAAATAATCACCCCAAAACTTTCACAAAGAATACAAAAAATCAAGAAGAATAGGCCACACACAAATTTTTACAAGGTTCAATCTTAGTGAAAGAGAACACAACTTAATATATTTATTTGTTTTTTATAGTCTAAAAAAATATATCACCTAATTATAGTGGGTATGAAGGTATCATCTTTAACCTATAGTTCACAAAATCCCATTAGTTAACAAGATTTTTATATTGGATCCCACTGATTACAAAGAATTAAAAACATCACCGGATGAGAAAGATGTTATTTTAGATATAGGTTAAATTAATAACAAATAAGAATTTTTTCTCTTTGAGACTACATGATATAATTTTTTGAATAAACCCCACAATATTTAGGAAAATCTAATTCTGAATATACATGGTGAATAAACTCTAAATAACTCAGTAAGATTGACTCACTATATATAAAACTTAATGTTATACTCCCCTTATTTTCCTTCTCAACACAACACTATATTCCCGGTAAAGTATATTTTCATATGAAACTAACATATAATTCTATAACTCATTCTTATTTTTCTTCAACCTCAAACTCGATAAACTCAATCTCACTTAACCACACATTTTTCGACATTCTCTCTTATATACTTCTCAAAAGTAATTTTCACTTTCTTTGAGAAAACACTTTTTTTATAAATGTGGAACATGAGCTTCTCATGTTATTATAAATATACTTAAATTGGTATATTATAATATGCCTCATGCTTTCTAAAAGAAATAATCATGATAGAAAAACCATTTTTTTCAAACCTGATCCTCCTGTAAATCATACCAAAAATAAAAAGTGGGTTATCTTTCCACATTCTCAGGTAGTGTTCTAAAAATACCCTTTTATCCTTTCTAATAGATAAAAATCAATCTCTTGGGAAATAATCATTTTTAATAACCATATAAAAATATTCAACAAAACAAAATTGTAAACACCACAAGAACCAACAATAGTTTCTATTTTCATTTTACTGGTCTAGCCACGATTCCCATTTCATCAACCACCCCATGACGTAAAGGGAACACTTGAACTAAAACAACATTATATTTATTATACTCTTGAAAAATCAGTAATTTTAAAAACTATGGTCGCATCATATCATTATGAACACATGATTTAGGAACTATATAATAGAAAATATTTATCATATTATTATATGAATTATTCATGAAAATAGATAAAATTTGTTTGATTTTTTTATTAAGAAGTTTCCATCAATTATGTTCTTATTATTTATTATTTTAGGATCATGGATTATTCATAATTACTAAATAATAATTAATTTTTGACGTTGAAATCATTTAATATCAACATTGACATCATCATGTTTAATTTTTCTCAAAATTGATAGAAAATCCAAATTTTTCAGCCAACACATTGGGATAAAACTCCTTACATGGATCAAAAAATTTAGATCCCCTTAAAATGATATCCAGTTCATGGAATGGATTATATTATGTTGATGTATATTCTTATGTGGATATCTTAAATGGATCCTAATACATGAACCACCTCTCATTTTTAGATCTCATTACATCGATGAGTAAGTCATGAATCTATTTACCTAGATCTTACTATGTTGTGCTGAATCCCATTATGTAAAGCTATGCCCTTACTCACTTACATGAATCTCCATATGTGGATATATATAGGTTGAATACCTTTATGTGGGGACTTCTCTATTTTACACATTTTCAGTAGAATTTTAGATCCACTTCAAAACACCTTAGGCACTTCATGATCATTGAGAATTTCTATAAAAACATTTTAGCCACTTGGTTGAAAACAAATAGAACATTCAAAAAGTTTTCAATAAACCGTCAAATCTATCCCTTAGATTATTCAGTCTCCAATTTTATATTTGTTATCCAAATTTTTTAAAATCATTCTCATGTTTCTCAAACTCATTAATATTTTTGGAAAATCGCTCATGAAATAATAAATCATAGTGTATCTCATGTGAGATGCATATTCACACCACACCATAGGATAAAGTAGTGTTTTAAAGAAAATTACATCCTTAAGTGATTGGAAAATCATATATAATACATTTAAACAATTTTTACTTATAATATTATTCAACTCATCACAAATTCTCTCTCTTTTTTTCAATAACCAAAGCTCATGATAACAAAATTAGTGCACACAACACGTTTGAAAATATTCAACCCATTTGAAAAATAAGTATGAGTTATGTCATGTTTCTTCTCCCCATTTAACAAGATAATATTAATTCATGTTTGGGTTTGTTTCAACCTAATTTTTAGTGACAACTCAAGGTTGAAAATAAATTTTTATCCTTAATTAATTGAAAATATCCATTGGTAATGCTTTAGTGAAAATATCAATAAATTTTTCCTTATTTTTAAAAAAAGCTTCACATAACCGTTGTTCACCTTATCATCAATACAGTGACATATAAGATCAATGTTCTTTGATATATAGTGTTGAACTATATTCTTAGAAATATATAAATTCATTTGATTATAATAGGTAATGAATAGTTGATTCTCAAACTAAAATCTCTAGTCAACTAGTTGAACCTTCATCTATATCATCTAAGTATAAGAATATGTTATTGTGATATAATTTTATTCAACTATGATCAATTCCACTAAATATTTAAACATTCTATGTCATTCCACACAAATTTAACTAAGGAAGAATGTGCCACCTAAAGGGGAATTTCTGTCAACAAAATCCGCTACCCAATTAGTATCTGTAATAGCCTATAAAGTTAAATATGAACTAGTTTTATAAATCATGACAAAATTTAGGATGATCCTAAAATATCTTAGTATTAGTTTTCTTATTAACATGTGATACTCTTTGGGATCACTTGGAAATATAGTATATAGGGTCAAAAAAATACTATGTATGTCTTGGTAGTTTTCAATTAGAGAGGGATTATAATCAGTTTTATATATTCACTTTATTTCAAACAATTTATTGCATCTTAATTGGATAGTTCATCCCTAATAGATAGAGGTTTATAAATCCATTTTTAGTCCTCCATCCTACACCTCTTCAATAAATCTCAAGAGTAATTTTCTTGGAAAAAAAAAATATAAACATCCCTTTGAATGATTTTAAATCTCATATGTGACACCCTATATTTAATGTATTCCTCATTTGAACTTGTAAATACCTTTTTGAATATGTTTTAAAAGGATTTTAGGCGGGTTAGAGGGGTTTGGGGGACATAAATGGAAAGGGACCAAGATGGTAGGTATATTGCAGCTTATAAAGCCACAACTATTCCACTGTCTTTCCAGTGTAGTTTAAAAGTTCTGTTTAATCATTTTATAACTTTCCAACTAGAAATTGAGAATTCATAAACCTATCAAAGAGTTTCCTAGCAAGAAGTGATTATTCTCAAAATCTATTGTCTAAGCAGTGGAGCCATTTGGGCCTTAGTGATCCCATCAGGGTTTATCATGTTTTTTAAAAACACAAACCCTCTTTATTCATTCACTATCTCAAGAATTCATCAAAAACCAACACCCTAGAAGATATATTTTAGTGATTTGGGAATACATTCTCTCTTTCCTTATAGTCTATTAAATTATAGAACATTATATTTGTCCTAGGATTCTTATTCATTGAGTTATATCTTGATGTGGATCAATTATTTCTCTTTAAACATGGTCAAAACCAATTATATTATTTATGTATTAATTGTATATAAGGGTTTGACATGTTATAACAAGTTAGTTTTTGTTAATTGATAGTATCAACACCTGGATTCATAGAATTTGAATCAACACACCATTTGGATCTAGACCATTGTTGGTAATAAATCTTATTGGGTATGTGTGATCTTGTGCAATTTTGTGTGTGTGGTTTCTCTTTAACCTTAATCAAAGAATTATAAATATTACTGGAATGGGGATGACCCTAGTATTTAGAGGGATAAAATTGGACTTGGATAGAGAACCTTTCCATTGAATCATCATTCCAACTAAGGGTGGTCGTCCTTAACATTATCACATATTTATAAAGGTTCTTTGCATGGTTGTTGGCATGCATGTGTAGCTTTATGAGACCAATGTTTAGTGTTTGATCACATAAGACGTGTGTTTATACCCCTGTGAAACCTATGATTGATGTTTTCTCACATGTGAATTTATGATGGTTATGAATCTTACTGATAGGATGTGATGGTTGACCTATCATCATATTAATATATATTGCAAGTGTTGTTACTCTATCTTTTGTAGTTGAGTGTTTATGTTGATCCATATGAACTATCCCCAGAGGGGGATGTGTTAGAATTTTGGCCTACATGCACATGGGTTATCCCTTCAAGGGGAATGTGACATACATGTTTTTGGACTATCCCGTTGAGGGTGATGTGTCAGGAAATTTATTGGTGTTCCTTTTGATATAGATACGATGTAGGTAGAACTGATCATTAAGGACCCAAAATATATGTTATTATTTTGTGATATACTAGTTTCTTATATATTCTCTATTTAAATTCATATCATTAACCAATATATATTAATCAATTATGTTAAGGACCGTTGGTGGAATCATACTTGGTTTTTTCACTCACAACGAACTCATGCATATTGATGCACGCATATATTTCATGACCAAGGATATAGTGAAGGGAAGGGGATATATGGTAGGCAGTTGAACATAATTTTTTGAAGGGTTATAGTGTTATTGGATGTAATTTAATATTAGCTATTTTCTATTATTTTTTCATAGTTACTTTTATATCATACTTTGATCCAACACATATAGGGATCCTTTTCTTCCTTTTGGTTTCTGTGTATAATATGCCAAATTTATATTACATGGTTTGATACAATATGTTTATGATACTACTATAATGATTACTTATTCTCTATATGTTGATTATATTTCTATTTTTCCATTTTATACTTAGATGTTACTTAATACAAGGGAATAATCTTCCCATGATGTCCCTCTTGGACCTCACTACTAGTGAGAAACCTCTTATGTATAGGGAGTCATGCATGAGGTCATGTGGAATTTTAGCCTAAACCTATTGATTTAGTTTATGGTGTTATAAAATGGTATGAGAGCACCCAGTTTACTAATTTGTTTCCTTCTTTTATTTTATTTAGGATAGTGTATACATAAGATAGGATGGTTGAGACTCAGGTAGGGTAACTATGTTAGTTACTTTCCACCAATTAATAGTGGACCTTCGAGTTTCCATGAATGAGAGAAACACCTTGGTACATGAATAAAGAAAAAAGGGTTTTTCTTTATCTGTGGAAAAAAGCCCATCATTCACATGAATGAATGGGTAAGGTAGAAGGAATAAAATTATAGTGCTTTAACTATAAGGAGATGGGGAACTATTCCATCCAATGCCCCAAATATCAAAGGATATTACCACAAATGAAACCAAGGGGAGAAATCCAAGATTATATAATTACTACAGTCGAATTTGAAGTTCCTAGTGATGTGGTGAAAGGTAAAAATTATCATCAAATCTAGGATTGTAAATGTTATATTGGGTTCTAGTTTAACCTACTCTTTTATATCTGAATAAATTTCAAATGGAATCACATCACCACCGCAATTCTTAGATTTTGAGTTGGTGGTGAAAATACCTAATTGTAGGATGATCACATCACAAGTACATATCCCCTCTTTAATATAATTTTATGGGAATATTCTTTCTAGAATCATATTATTATTAATCCAGTTTAATTTGATATAATTTTGTGTATGGATGGATCTATCATTATATATCCCATATAAATATTATGAATGGTCATTATATTTGATATTCCGAATTAACCTTCAATCGTCCATCAGTGTAAGGATAAACCTAAACACCGAATAGAAATTACTTGCATCATATGGGTTTTTAAATCTATTCATGATGACTATTTTTCTCAAATGGTTGGGGAGAAGCTCAAAATTTAAAATTTTCATATTATTTAGAAATATGCTAATGTATTTCTTTTGAAATTTCCTGAAATTCCACCAAGTCGTGAAGCTAAGTTTTCAATAGAACTCATAATTGGTGCTACTCATATTTCAATGAATCTATATAGAATGGCCCCGATTGAGTTATAGGAATTGAATAAGAAACTAAATGATAATCTAGATAAGGGATTAATTCATCCTAGTTCTTTTCTATGGGGAGAAATTGTTCTTTCTATTAATAAGAAATATGGTTCAACATACCTTTACATTAATTATTAGGAAATTAACAAGATCATTATTAAGAAAAGTTATCCTTTACCCCATATCAATGATCATTTTTTTCAATTATGAGGAACTATATATTTTTCCAAGATTGATCTTCAATATAGATATCATCATCTAAGGATCAATAAGGAGTACATACACAAGACAAACTTCCATATAAGTTATTGTCATTATTAATTTATAATAATTCAATTTGGGATTACAAATACTCCGATAATATTTATCTATTTAATAAATATAGTGTTTATATGTCACTTTGATTAGTTTATGGTGGTATTTATATATTTTATTCTTATATATTAAAGGAGAAAGGAAAATCATGAAGAATATATTCAAATTGTGTTGAAGACATTGAGGATGGATAAGTTGTATGCAAAATATACCATGTGTGAATTTTGTCTTCAAAGAGTTTCATTATTGGGTCATATAATATCAAATGATGTTATAACTATAGATCCTTCAGATATATATGTTATTAAAAAATGGCCTAAGAAAAACCATAGAAACTAAAATCCAAATTTTTCTTAGGTTGGGTGGATATTTCTGTTACTTTTGAGCTATTTCTTACCACTATCTAATACAATCACCAAGTTGAGTCAGAATGGGGTTTTTTTCTTATGGATAAATGAGAATAAAGAGTGTTTCAACTAATAGAAGATAATGTTAGTCAACACACTTATGATTACACTACCATATAGTAGAGAAGGGATTTTGATCTATAATTATGCATCAAACAAGGGTTTGGAATGTGTCATCATGTAGAATGACGCGGTGATATCGTTTTAATATTTCCAATTAAAAACTCAGGAGAAAGATTACCCAAATCATGATTTGGAGTTGGAATTCACAAAATTTTAATTGAATATATGGAGTCATTATTTGTATGGTAAAAGGTGTTACATATATATTAATAATAAAATATTGAAGTATATATTTACATGGAAATAGTTGAATATATACTAAATAAGTTGGTTGTAGTTGATTAAATATTATGATTTCTCAATACATTACCAAATTGGGAAGGTGAAAAGGATGGATGATGCTCTGAGTTAGAAATACCATGCAATTTTTTCCATGATAAGGATTAAAAGATATCCAATATTTATGGATTTTTATAAGATAGATCATGAAATCATGAGTAAATGAGAAATATATTATCTTTATTTGAGGAATGTTCAACTATATATCCAAGAGATGATTAAGAAGGTGTATAAGAAAGATGTAGAATCATATTTCATCATTATCTATCCATCCCAGAACTATGAAGATGTATAGAGACTTGAAAGAGTATTTCTAGTTGGATAATATGCAAAGGGATATTGAATATTATATATCTTGGTGCCTAGTATGTTAATAAGTTAAGGATGAGTGGAAAAAGTATAAGGGGATGTTACAACTACTACCCATTCCTAATGTAAATGGGAAAACATCACTCTGGATTATGTCATGGGACTCTCCAAAATATCAAAAGGCCATAATTCTATTTGGGTTTTAATCAATCACCTTAAAAATTCCAAACACTTCATTTCTATTATATAATATTTCTTTCTTAATCAGTATGCCAGAATATAAATTATTTAATTGGTAATGTTTCATAGAGTAAAACATTATATTATATCTAATCAAATCTATGGTTTAGCTCAATGTTTTGGAAAATTCTTTAGAAATATATGGACAAAGAGTTTAGTTTTATCACTAAATATAATCCTTAGGCATATGGTTAGTCTTGTAGGACAATTAAAACTCTATAAGACATGTTTATAGCTTTATTTATGAATTTTAATGGTGGTTCGATGAACACCTTCCATTTGTAGAATTTTCTTACAAAAATATCTTCCAATAAAGTATTCATATGTTTCCTTATGAATCTCTCTATGGAAAAAAGTGTAGAAACCCAATGTGATGGAATGAAATTAGAGAAAAAATACATTAGGACCCGATAATTCTGACTAAATTACATATAATGTTAGATGAATTCAATATCACATAATGGTAGCTTGAAGTAAACAAAAAAGTTATGCTAACAATTTTCAATGAGATATACAGTTTGAAGTTAGTGGGAAATTATTTTTATGAATTTATCCATGTAATAATGTAATGATATTTGGAAGGAAGTAAAAATGATCCTTAGGTATGTTTGCCCTTAAATATTATTGATCATATAAATACAATACCTTATTACTTGATTCTTCCACCAAATCTATATTAAGTTCATGATGTATTCTATGTATCTCTCATAAGGAAGGACATACCTAATCCTTCACATGAACTATAGTTAGAGGTTATACCACTTGATAAACATTAATATTATGAGGAATAACTAGTGGAGATTCTAGATAATAGAGAGAAATTTCTATGAAATAAGGCCACTCACTTGGTTAATGTTTTGTGGAAAAACCATAAATTCAAGGAAGCTATGTGGGAACCTGAGGATGTGATGAGGTAGAGGTATCCTTAGTTTTCTATATCAGAGTGATATACTTTTTAGTGTAGAATTAATTTTAAGGGGGTAGAATATAACACCCCATGATTCTATGATATATTTCTCAATAAATAAATTTTATTTCTTTGATATCTTTCTTTACACAGAACACTAGGTTTAAACAAACCGTGATATACTATTGAAATATTATTATTTAATGTGATAACTATCACCTAGAAGTTGGATTGGTGGTTATGAATAGAAATAAATAAATTATTACAAATTTATGGTTTACACATGTATAAAATGAATACACTATTTATTAATTAATTAAAAATGAAATTAAAAATAATTTGAAAGAAAAAGAGTTACTTTTTTTTCTAAAAAACTCTTTTATGCATGCAATACATTTTTATCTAAATAAATGAAATTAATTAGTAGTGGGGAAATATTTAAATGATATATATATATATATATTATACATTCGAAAAATATTTTAACATTCATCTAATTTTTTACTTGGAATGGGATAAGAACAAATATAGTTTTATGCCTAAAAATGCATTTAAAAAAATGGATTTCATCATGTTTTTCTTACATACGTTAAAATTAATGTAAACAACTTATATAAATTTAACCTAGAAAAATGGATACCATATTTGGAATCAAGAGTTTCAAATTTGGTAAATATACCCCATTTATTTTTGTCCATTATGAATTGTAACTGTGATAAATATTTGTCACCTCAGTAATGACAAAATGGGTAAAATAGGGTTAAAACCCTGAGATAAGTTATCAAAATCAACCCAACACTTTACTTTAACCAATTGGATGGGTGGAATTTGTAAGGAACAATATCTTTTTTTCATGTATGGATCTTCTTTTCATGTTTCTTTTGAGGAAAATGGGAAAAAGAAAATTTTTAGGAGTACACACCGTGTACTTCCATGTACAGGTCGTGTACTCTAGAAGTGACTCTAGGCCATGTTTGACCATGTCACGACCCCATACACAATCATGTGACGACATGGAAGGGCTGCTTAAGGTCGTCCCAATAAATTCATATACATGTCGTGTATCCTTATGGAACACACTATGTATTTTTATTTTAAATTGATATATCAGATTGGCGCCATGTATCATTTACAGAAACATCTTCTTTTGGAATCATCTCATCCAGGAGTGAAGGATATCGCTGATTCTTCTCGGAGCCCCTGTTTGGCTATCTGTTCTTCGAATGAAACATTTTCGATTACGTTGGAATCACCTTGGTGATTTATTCCTTATTATAGAACCTATCATCTTGATTTCTACTCTTATGTGAGTTATTCAAGGATGAAATTTATTGACATTTTTGTAGATATACAACATTCTAGGTCGAATCAAAGACTAAGATTCAACTATATCGATCATAAAATGTTGAGGTAGGTGGTTTGTTCCTTTCCTTAGATTTTCTTTTAACTATATGTGAAGAATTTCCCAGTACACTAGTTTAGGGTATTGCGTGTTAAGGGTTTTTAACCCTGTTAATGAATACTATGACTTATTTACCTTGTTGTGGATGTGTTTTCCCATGTTTGATCTGATATTTGGTCATTGGGTCTAGAATTTCCTATTAGGATGCTCGGTTTTTCATGCCTACTGTTGTTAGGATGGAGTGATATTATTTGAAATTCTTGTGTTATGATTTTTAGCCATTTGTCCAAGTAGTATTTGTGATTTACTTTGGATGATGAATATCATTGTGCACGATTACTTTACACAGGGCTTTGGGAACCTGGTGTAGTGATAACACAGGGGGAATTGACATTGAGTAATTCCCTAGTGTCTATTGTACATTTCACGCTGCGAGACCATAGGGGGGATTGATGTTGAGTTCTCCCTCAAAGTGTCTATAGTTATCATTACAAGACCACAAGAGGAATTAGTGTTGAGTGCTTCCTCAGAGATTCTGTAGTTTATTGTTAAAATACTATAAAGGGGGAATTGACAATGAGTGCTTCCTTAGAGAGTCTTTTTTTTCACGAGACCAAAGGTGTTAGACTGTGTGATCTTACCGAGAGGGTCGTTATATCTTTTGTATAAGTTGAACCGGAGGGGTTAGGATGTGTAAACTTTCTAAGAGGTTTGCTTGTTTTTTTGGATGAATATTTGATAATGAAAATGAATGTAGTTGATTTACTTTTGAGTAATTCCCTTTTAATTACTTCATTTTTCATATTTTACTATTATATATATATATATATATATATATATTCACTTATAATTAGGCACAGATCTTTGGGTAGTTGCCTACTAGTATTCATCTCACACCCTATTGGGCCATGTTTTTGGGCCCAAACCGATTATATTGTTATAGATAAAGATAAGGGAAGACACCCTTCTAATTCAGGTACTTGATTGCTGTGGAGATGGGTAGCATGAGACCAAGCTGAGTCATGCAATGCTATTGGATTTTACATGTTTTATTTATACTGTGGGTTAGTAATATATTCCATCATTGTGACTTGTTTGGATACTTTCTTAGATACTTGTGACACACATCATTATTTACATATATATTTTGCAGTTGTTTATTTACCTTCAGTCTTCTGCTGTTTACTTATTGTATGGTATTATTTCTTCTACTACTGTTATATGTTAGTTTCCGCTGTGTTATTATGACAATGAGGGAATAATTTCTCCACTATCACAACCAAGGACCTCACTTCTAGTCGGAAATGTCTAGAGTTCATGGAAATGAACTTGAGGCCATGTGACCAACCGGGTATAAGGCACCTTTGGGCAGCACCCGGAAATAGGACTTTACAAAGTGGTATCAGAGGGATTATTTATTCTTGACTTACTATTTGTAGCCTATAGATAGGTATAAAAAATAGGCAATTAGTAATAAGTTGTGCCCAGGAGTAGCTAACCCATGTATAAGGAAAAGTCAATATGACTCAAATATTGAAATTTTAATGTTTTTTCAATTATTACAGTTGATTTGATTTTACCATTGGGTGGTTCACATGTTTTTTGATGTTATCATTGATATTATTATGGTTCTATTTCTATTGAAACTTGATGAGATGAGGGTAATCCATCTCATTCATCATATGGGCACTTGTTAGGGATCACATGTCATGCATTCTTGTCATTACATTTAGGGTGAAATACAAATTTCATGTTATTGTGATAGATGGTGTGCTAGATATGCATGTGGTTGTGATAGATTCCTTGATAACATACCTTCTATCTGATAGGGTATTATTGTTATGTAATATTTTTTGGATGAGTTCCAAACATTGGTCCCTGAGGTGTTATGGGACATCATTGATCAGAATTTGGTGGATCATGTGTTTTCTTGCACTACTATGCTTGTTATGTGACATGAATATGATGCCAAGATTTGATTCGAGGGGAGTATGGCCCCCCATGGATCAGAATTTGGAACTTTAATGTTCATTTCAATGTTTTTATGGGGTTATGGAGAAGTTTCAGGGGATTAATATCTTGAAAAACCCAGAATACACAGTGTGTATTCATGAATACATGCCATGTATCCTTCTGTTCGGGAGGGAAAAAATTTTATTCAGTACATGCCATCACCGTATAGTCCTTAACCATGTGACTAACTGTGTGAGAAGAAACATGGGGTTGAGAAATGATTGGTGACACACACCGTGTACTTGATGTACATGCCATGTTATAAGAGCCGTGTATGCAACCGTGTGACCAATGACACGGGTGGATGAAACTCAGGTTGTACACACCGTGTTCTATTATTACACATTGTGTAGAGTCAACCATGCCACAGACTGTGTGACTAATGACACAGATGGTTATGAATTAAGGGATACATTCCATTTATAGGGAACACATGCTATGTATAGTTACCCAGGTAGGAGCTATTTTTATAGCTGACTAGAGGAACTCGGGCAGGGGAAAAATGATTCAAGTACACACTGTGTCAATGGAGAACACGCCGTTTGTGTTGGGTATTACATGACCAAGTTTGGAAGAAGTACACACCCATGTAAAGTATTAAAGGAACATTCTATGTAGGGGTCATACACACCGTGTATCCATGTTTTTAAGAATATTAATTATTTCTTTCTCTTGCTCCCTTCTTGCACTTTTATTTTTCGGTCCATGATAATATTAAACTGAGGTGTGAACTTGACCTTACAAAGTTATTCCACTACGATTTCCTCTAGTTTCATGCTAGATATTGGGAAACAATCAGACATAAGACATGGTAGATCAAGGACTACCAGCAGATCCTCCCATCATGCTCTTCTTGGAAATATCCATTATCCCAGACAAAGGCACCGATTCAAGGTTATGAGAGGGCTTCATGAGGATTATGCAGATTTTCCATGGAGCACCAAATCCTGCCCCGTCTATGGCAGAATTGATGAGGGTTTTTTTATCAGCATTATCCTCCCACTTTCTGGGGGGATGGATGAACTCAGGCTACAGAGTCATGGTTGAATCCATGTTATCTATCTTTGAACATCTGGAGATGCCTCTAGAAAGGAGGGTGAAGCTCGCTAATTACATGATTTGGGATTCCACCAAGAGATGGTGGGATGTTATATCACTAGAAAAATGCTTCAGGTTATGTCATGGGATGAGTTCCAGTGTACCTTTTATGACTACTTCTACCCAGAGACTTTGAGTGTTAATCGACCCTGAGATTTCATGTGTTGGGAGTAGGTTACTTTCTCAATCATGAAGTATTCTTCTCATTTCAAAGATCTGCAGTGCTTCACATCCATTCTAGGGGTGATGAGTTATTCATAGCGAGGATGTTTGAGGATGGTATGAGGCATGGCATCCGATCTCAGGTGAACATCATCAGGTTGAAGACCATATCTTCCATAGTCAACTAAGAGATAATAATAGAACACAACCTAAGGGATTCTGGAGCTGTGGGCCAAGGCGGTTCAGCATCTAGAGTTGGTGCTTCTCTAGCTGATAGTAAGAAGTTCCATAGGGAGTTTACACATGGAGATCCACGTAGGTGGTATACACATTCAGGTATCCATGTGGTATGCTACCAGTTTGGAAAGGGAGGGCATATGAGGCCAATTTTCCCGAGATCCTTAGTTGAGTTCCAATATTGCGACAATATGGGTCATATTCAGTGTTTCTGTTAGTTTTTTCCACCAGAAACTAGTGAAAGAGGTTCTTATTTAAATCCTCATTCAGGAGTAAGAATACTATTTTCTCATAAGTCTATGAACAAGAGTTTGTCCAGCTGTTCAGGACAAGGTGGTGTTCATGGTCATGGTAGCCATTCACCTGAATTTCAGCGACAATAAGGTGGATCAGATCAGGGTGGTCATGCAGGGTCGCGGTATATGTCAGACTTTTTAGTGGAGCAGACCTAAGAAAAGAAAGATTCTAGATCCTCTATAGTTAGAGGTACAGTTTTGGTTTCCATTGTTTTTTCTTATGCTATTTTCAATACAGAAGTTTCCCATATTTTTACACTTGTTTTTATTTTGTAGAGACTTGAGCTCTGTATCTTTTTTTTCTTCATATATCTTGTCGCTAGACACTCCATTGGGGACTATAATGGCTAGTGTACGTCAGTGTAAGGAGTTCCCTCTCAAGGTTGGTGGGTGTCACCTCTTAAGGGACCTCTATGTATTAGAGATGATAGGATATGAATTCATTCTCGGAATGGACTAGTTGGTTCCCTACTAGGCTATTTTTGACTGCTATCATCATAGGGTGAGTTTCACATCACTAGAGGGTGGTTTGTTTCTACATAAGGGTGAATGGGATGTCTAAGAGACAAGACCAATACTAGAGCATCATGGGTTGGTAGGAGTTACAACCCAGATTCCTAGTCTTTATCTGGATGACCAGGGAACTTCATAGATGGACTTTCATCTAGTGGTGGATCATTTTAGGGATGTGTTTACAAAGAAATTTTCAGGTTTTCCTCTAGAGAGAGAGGTAGAATTTTTTATTGATCTTGTGCTAAGAGTGGAACCAGTGTCCATTCCTCCTTATAGGATGGATACACCAGAGTTATAGGAGCTCAAGGAGTAGTTTGAGTAGTTACATGAGAAGGGTTTTATCTGACCCAGTACTTATCCTTGGGGTCCTCCTATCCTATTTACAAAGAAGGAGGATGGTACCCTCCAAATTTGTGTTTATTATCGAAAGATGAACCAGTTTATGGTCAAGAACCGATATCCTTTGCTGAGGATTGATGACCACTTTGATCAACTTCATGGATCCCAGGTGTTCTAAAAGATTTACTTAAGATCTGGTTAACATCAGTTGCATGTTAGACCATTTGATATACCTCTTACAACCTTTCATAGTAGGTATGGTCTATAAGAGTATGTGGTTATGCCATTTGGTGTCACGAGCATACCTGTAGTTTTTATGGAACTAATGAACCGAGTGTTCCATCTATACTTGGATTCCATCATGGTGTTTTTCATGGAAGATATCTTGGTGTACTCTCACACTGGACACGACCATTCCACACATCTTGAGATCATTTTGAGTACACTAAGATATCATCAATTATATGCTAATCTCTCAAAATTCTACTTTTCGATGGACCAGATTCACTTCTTGGGTCATGTTATCTCAGATACAGGAGTATAAGTAGACCCATAGAAAGTGAGAGCAGTAGCTTCTTGGGAGAATATGAATAATGTCTTTGAGGTACAAAGTTTTCTAGGGATGGATGGTTACTACAGATGTTTTATACAAGACTTTTCATGCTTAGCAGCACCCCTGACGAGCCTGACTAAGATGGGTGTGAAGTACTTGTAGAAAAAATCTTGTGAGTTAGCCTTTTAGGAGATAAAATGGAGGTTGAATTTAGCACAAATACTAGTTTTTCTAGATCCAATAATGATTTATACAATTTACTGTGATCCATCAGATATTGGGTTGGGAGCAGTGCTTATGAAGGGGGAAGGAGTCGTTGGTCTCAGCAGTTGAGACCACGTGAGAGGAAATACCCAATGCACAATCTTGAGTTGGCTGCAATTGTTATTTCTTTAAATTGTTTAAGATATTATCTATTGGGAGAGAATTTGTGATTTTCACCAACCAAAAAAGCCTCATGTATATATTCACTCAGCACAATCTGAATTTGATATAGTGAAAGTGGGTTGAGTACCTTCAATCCTTTAACTTTGAGCTTGCCTACACGCTTGGGAAAGACAACATAGTAGCTGATGTATTGATCATGATGACTTAGATATATGCAGTTAAAGAGGCCAGCAGTGAGTGGCAGCTTATGGATATGTTCTCTAAGATTCATTTGGAGGTTCACAATAGACAGAGACAAACATTTCTTTCTTCTATAGATGTTACCTCTACCCTCCTTGAGCGACTACGAATAAGGTATCTATTTGACACTAAAGGCCTAGTTCAGTTGGAGAGTGTGTTAGGAGAGGACCCTATTCCTAGATAGATCATGGGAAATGATGAGATCTTGAACTTCCATGGGCATGTATGGGTGTTAGCAGACATACACAAAGAGATGATGTGAGATTTCCATTCTTCAGTTTGGGAAGTTTATCCTGGTGTCACCAAGATGTATAGAGATATACACCATCAGTATTGGTGGATAGACATGAAGAGAGATGTTTCGGGTTTGGTGATGAGGTGTTCCACTTGTTAGCAGGTGAAGGCAGAGAATCAACGACTGACAGAGATTTTACAACAGTTACCCATTCCCAAGTGGAAGTGGAATTGGATCATGATGGATTTCATGAAAGGTTTACGAAGGTTTCCTCAAGGAAATGATGAATTTTAGGTTGTTGTCAACCTGATCATGATGGTTTCACACTTCTTACTGAACAAGGATACCTTTAGTGTTGAGGATTTGGGAAGGTTGTACATCTAGGATATTTTACGTTAGCATGGGGTTCCACACTCTATCATTTCAGATAGGGATGACCATTTTACTTCTTAGGACTATAAGGGACTATATAGGGATTCAGGTACATAGGTACTTCTAAGAATAGCTTACCATCCCCAGACAGATGACCAGTTTGAGCGTACGATACAGGTGCTAGAGGACAAGATTAGAGCATGTGTCCTATATTTTGGAGGTTCTTGGGAGAAGCACATACCTATGGTGGATTATTCCTACAATAATAGTTTCCAAAAAACAATTCTTATGTAACATTATGAGGATTTATATGGTAGTCCATGCCGATCACCCCTATGTTGGCTGGAGGTAGGAGAGGTAGCTATGCTAGGACCTCATCTTATCCATGAGACCAAGGAGAAGATAGAGTTAATTTAGAATAGGATGGCTAGTGCACAATCACAACAGAAGTATTATGCTGATAAAAAGAGACAACATCTAGAGTTTGAGGTTGGAGATTAGGTTTTCCTACATGTCACACCGAGGTTGGAACATAGAAGGATTAGAATATAAGGAATGCTTTTACTGAGATACATCAGAACATTTGATATCTTGGAGAGAGTCGGGTCGGTTTCCTATCAATTCAAGTTACCTTAGAGGTACTAGGATATTCATGACGTCTTCCACGTTTCCCCACTATGGAGTTAATTCACAGAACCATCTCACATTTTTCAACCCGAGGAGGTTGAGTTGGAGGTGGACACATCATTTGATGAGCAACCTATCTTGATTGTTGACCGCAACATGAAGGTTCTCTGTGGCTGGTTTTTTCCTCTGGTATAGGTGCTATGGTAGCACAGGCGAGTACAGAATAATACTTTGGATAGGGAGGCCGATGTACGATCTCAGTGGACGAATATGTTCAAGGATTCTTCTTCATCACCACTTTGCTAAGGAAATTTGTGGATGAATTTCTTTAAGGGAGGAAGTTTGTAAGAACCCAAAAATTCATTTCTGGTATGGATCTTGTTTTCTTTTTTCTTTTGAGGAAAAAGGTTTGAAGTAAAATTTTAGGAGTACACGCCGTGTACTTCTTTGTACATGTCGTGTAATCTGGCACCGAGTTCAGGTCGTGGTTGACTGTGTCACGACCGCATACACGACCATGTGACGACATGGCAGGGCCGCTTAATGTGGGACATATAAAGAACTATAAACTCTATGTATCATTTGGGAACACAACATGTATCTTTATTTTTAATTGATATATCAGACAAGGGTCGCATATCATTTATAGAAACATCTTCTTTTGCCTCTGTCTCATCCAGGAGTGACATATATCACTGATTCTTCTCCGAGGCCCCATTTGGTCATACGTTCTCCGAATCAAACACCATTAATATCGTTGGAATTGACTTGGTGAGTTCTTCCTTCTTCTAGATCCTATCCTCTTGATTTCTCCTATTACATAAGTTATTAATGGTTTAACGTTTTTGATGTTTTTGTAGATCAACAAAATTTTAGGTCAAATAAAATGCTAAGATTCAACTATATCAATCATACAACGTCGAGGTATGTTTTTTATTCCTTTCGGTATATTGTCTTTTAACTATACGTGAAAATTTTCCCAATACCCTAGTTTAGGGTATTTTGTGTTTAGGGAGTTTAACCCTATTAATGCCTGTTATGACTTATTTACTTTCTTATGTATGTGTTTTCCTAGGTTTGATATGATATTTAGATATTGGGTCTAGAATTTCCAATTAGGTTGCTCTGTTTTCCATGCCTAACACTGTTAGGATGGAGTGATATTATCTGACATTCTTGTGTTATTCTTTGAATCCATTTATCTAAGTAGTATTTGTGATTTACTTTGGCTATTGAATATCGTTGTGAACGATTAATTTACATAGGACTATGGGAACCTGGTGTAGTGAGACCATAGGGGGAATTGATGTTGAGGGCTTCCCCAGAGTGTCTGTTGTACTTTTCACGCTGCAATACCAAAGGGGGGATTGATGTTGAGTGCTCCCTCAGAGTGTCTAGTTATTGTTACGAGACCAGAGGAGGAATTGATGTTACGTGCTTACTAAGAGAGTCTGTAGTTTATCAGTAAAATACTATAGGGGTAATTGATAGCGACTGATTATTTAGAGAGTCTTTGTTTTCACAAGACCAAAGGGGTTAGTCTGTGTGAGCTTACCAAGAGGGTCGTTATATCTTTTTTATAAGTTGAACTAGAGGGGTTAAACTATGTGAACTTTCCCAGGGGTTTTTTGTTTGGCTAAATATTTAATAAAGCCAATGAATGTAGTTTAAACTGTAGTACTGCTTACTTTTAAGTACATCCTTGTTAATTATGTCATTTTTCATATTTTCCTATTATATATATATATATTCACTAATAGTTAGGAACATATCTTTGGGTGGTTTCCTATTGGGATTCATCTTACACCCTATTTGGGCCATGATTTTGGGCCAAAATAGATTATATTGTTGTAGGTATAGATAAGGGAAAGAACCCTTCTACTTTAGGTACTTGACTGCTGTGGAGTTGGGGAGCATGGGACCATGATGAGACTTGTGATGCTGTTGGAGTTTACTTGTTTTCATCATACTTTGGTTTATTACTGTATTCCAGCATTGTGACTTGTTTGGATTATTTCCTAGATACTAGTGACATGGATCATTATTTACATATATATGCTACAGTTGTTTATTTATCTTCAGTCTTCTACTGTTACTTATTGTATGGTATTAATACTTCTACTAATATTATACATTTGTTTCCACTGTGTTACTCAGACAATGAGGGCATAGTTTCCCCACTATCACACCCAAGGCCCTCACTGCTAGTTGGCAGCCTCTGGCATTCAGGGAAATGCGCTTGAGGCCATGTGACCAACTGGGTATGGGGCACCTTTGGGCAGAACATGGAACCACGATGTTACAGAATTCAATAATTATTGTCCAATTATCACGTATATGTCAAATTTTTCCAATTTTTCTTTGATTATGAGCTTTATATGAATTTAATTAAAGAATAAATTCAAAATCCCATTGTTCTCAATTTAATATCTCTAGAGTTATTACACAAGGATAAAGGGAGGGTAAGTCTAGTTATAAATATTTATTTGAAATATAAATTAATTTTTTTATCATGATAATTTATTTCTAGTTTCTATTTTTAAAATAATTACCTTGAATGATTATGAAACACCATTATAGTATTCAGTCAATTAATAAAATAAATAAAATAAATGATTTTTGAAATGCTAAAAGTAACCCAATTTGTATGAATATATAGTTATATAACAAAAAAAATTTAGATAAATATAACTTATTTTGGATATGTTAAAGGTTTATATTTTAATTCATTATGTATATTTATGTATTTAAAGTCAAATTAAATGAAAAGTGTCAAAAATGAAAAGAATGATATTTTATTAAAAAATATTTTATTAAATTATTTTAAAATCATAAAAATATTGAAGAATGGAAATTGGGATAATATATGGTCTAAAATTTATTCCTTTATCCATTTATTATTCAATTGTTATCTTATATGAATAATTATAACCCATTAACATTTAAATAGTTGTTACCGCGGTTAAGGTTAAAATTGGTAAACCAAGGGATCCAACCAAAATATAATGTTTAAAATATAACTAAAACCTATATATTTTTTTGATGATAATATTTATAATTTATAATTATTTTATTAGAATCTAGGTCAATTTTGAATTATTTTTATTGAGAATTACATAGTTATATTTTAATCTTATTGGTAATTCCAAGTGTGTCCTTTCCCTTCCTCATAAAAGAGAACCCTTCTCTCTTTTTTCAAAACACATTGTGAGCCATATATATATAAAAACCTATAAAGATAAATACTAAAAATAATTATCAATTATATTTAGGTTCTTTTATTACAAAAATACCAACCATAGGGTCTTTAAGAGGAGATCTAAAGTAGTTATTATCATGAAAAGGTAATCACGTTAATTGATCACTTTCTTTTTTGATTATTATTTTACCTCCTATAAATCTATGGTATTCATCATAAAATAAAAAATTAATTTTCCTTCATATACTAAAATGTTAATATTATCATATAACCATCATTATCCACTCTATTTTAAATCAAATGAAAAATGATAGCATCATTCGTGTGTACATGTGGACTACCACTTCCATAAAAAATTACGATTCAATTTTCATTTCCTATTTATGTGGATGATAATAATAATAGGTCTAATAAATATATATTATTTATATGATATAATAATTATTTTTTAAGTTGGAATTATTATCTAACATTCTTTCATTCTAATTTTTCATAAGTTAATACATTTTTCATGTGTATGTACGTCATACCATCTCTATGAATGGCATAATTCATTTTTCTATCTCTAATTTTTATGGATGATTATATATATATATTTATATATAATGAATATTTATTATATTATTATTAACATTATTCATCTTATTTAACCATGATCAAAATACAAGGACTAAAACTGACAATCCCAAACATACTTGAAAAATGAAGTAGCTATCACCTGGAATAGTGATTTAAATAAAGAATTGATAAGAAATGGATGATAAAAGGTTATAAGTAAATAATATATGGTATGATATATATTATTATTTTTATGTAACATATCTATAATAAATAAATAATTATTATATATGAGGTTAAAACACATATGAAGGAAGTCAGACCGTAGTTAAGGGTTTATTTCACAATCTCATCATTATTCGGGATTGTTTATGTTTACATCTCTATTTGAGGAATTATTTGACTTTTGTATAGAAAACACATTATATTTTCATATTCTCTGGTTATTTATAGAAATTAAAATTTTTAATTTCATTTTACTCTATTCAATTACACAATATAATAAAGTAATGTTTTTAGGAAAAACCAACTATATTTTAATTCTCAGTTGGGAATCATTTTATTTTATATCAATCTTTTACATAAAATGTTTTATAATTTTTTTACTATTATAAAATTATTTATTAATGATTTTTTTCAATGTTTTAATTTTTTTTTGAAATGAATCTTCTTATCATTTTGCAAATGAGGTACTTTTGACTTCTTACTGAAAATGTAAAAGGAATAATTGTTTTAACCTAATAAAAATGAAAAAATTTCCATCTTTCAGGACTACCCAATGAGTTTAATCTTCCTTTAAAATATTCAAATGTCCCTTTTAAAAAACGTTTTCATTAATAACTGTGAATTTTTTTACATTTCAAATTTAAAAGTTTATTTTTCTCAAAAAAATTTCTAGAGATCTTTTTAAATCATTTTCTTATATTTCAACATCATTTTTTGAATCTTAGGTGGAGGATATAATATAATATTACCATCCAATATATTTTTTTGGATGTTTTATGATCATTTTTATAGAGAATGTATTGAAATTACTTATTCCATTTCTTCCAATATTGATAATAATTTAATTTTAAGGCATGTTGATTAAGTTATATTGTTTATTCATATGATGAATGCATTACAAATATTAGGTGATGGATGGGGATTTGAATTATATATCCCCTAGATGAGTTAGTTGGTACTATGAGATGAAATAGGTTGGGTATTTGGCTATGTCCTTCCCATTTAATTAGATTTCTTAGAATTAGGCATCAATTGTAAGTTTCAGATGTTTAACATTATGCATTAAATCACTATGAAATTAGTTATTGATGTACATATGATTATTTTAATAGTTATAATATCCATGTATAAGATTAAATCTCATGTTGTTATTTATAAGGAGTTATTTGATTCTCATATATTCCTTCCATATTATTCATGCCTTATTTATTTTATGTTAGATTTTTCTATACACATACCCTTATAGATCATCTGAGATCACCCCTTTCCTATGATTCCCTTTACCATGATTCTATAAAATGTATTATGATTTATATGAATGGATATGATAGAAAGAGTAATGTTTTCTTCAATGAAAAACTATGTTTTATTTTATGTTTTCAAATGTAATATGAAATCCAAGTATGTATTTATTTTTCCAAGACTACAAAACTATTTAGCCATTTGGGATGAGATATCTTGTTTCTTGTGCCAATATAAAAATGTAACCACTAGATATGGGATACTAGGGTTTGGGTATTTACAATACATTCTTAATAACATTAAAAAATTGTATGGTTTAACTTGATAAATATGTACATTTTGGTTTTTGAGTCTTAACATAATTCTATACTATATTGGCGAATCATGTTTTCTAATAGTAATATTAAAATCAATATATTTATTCATCCTTTTACACCTTTAACAATGATTTTAGTACCTTCTTCATCATAGGCCTCATTTAAATCCATATACATAATAACCCATAATTTTATATATTGCTCAATAATTATTTTCCGGATTATTTTCATGGTTCTAACTATATATATTTCATATTTGTTTGCAATAAACACATCTATTTTTGGATGAGTTTTAATAATGTTAAAATATGAACACTACACTATCTTTTTTAGACCTTTTCTCTAGTATATATACCCACTAGCTTTGGAAATATACCCCATAAAGGTGAATCCGTGAAGTTTTCTTTAAACATTCCTATATATTTTGTTTTTGATCTTCATGTAATAGTGGATTCCAAACACTTTTAAGTAATTGATAGTTGGATTATTTTTTTCATGAAATAGTCCATAAAAAGATATTATAATTAAGGGAGAGATATAATGAACCACTCAAGTCCTACCTATAGTAGGCCTCGGGTTAGTGAATGACATTGAGGGTATAAAAATATCATAAATGGGAGGCATTAACCTCTATAGAAATACTAGATCAGGAAATATAATGAATTAATATCAATAAAATCCACTAAATAATATAAAAATAAATCCAAAAACATCCCACAATGCATTGAAAAATGAAACAAGTATAGATAAACATCTCCAAGGTAAATACTCAAAAGCAACACTAAAGCAGCAACATAGAAACAACCCAACAATCCAAACTAGTAATGTATAGAGCAATACACATAGTCATCCTAGAATCTAGAAAACCATTTTATATATGTAGGTTGAGTATACAAGTGTAATTAGTGGGAAAACCGAGTTCTCTCATGCATGTGTGAAAAGTGCATACTAGTGCACCTATGAGAAAAAAAAACTAAATAGCACCTAAACATGTCAACTAACCCATCCCATCCTCACCATGGATCACTCATTAAATAAAACAAGATGAGAATAATAAAATAACAAGAATAATATCAATAAAGGGTACCGAAAACCACTTAATCACTGATTTTTCATCGTCACACCCCAAAATCATACATGTTGACAATTCCATATATTCTATATAACACATATCTCTACCCCAAAACATGGCCATCACATCACATCTAGCTAGAAGAAACTTAGTACACCATATTGCTTCTCACCTGAAGAAATCTAGTCCATCACATCACAACCATAACTAGAATAGTAGGGTATCATGAACATAAAGGACATCAACATTATTCCCTTCTGCTACCATGCACAACCCACACTATAATCCTCTCCACAATACTATCACATCACATATCACTAAATTATAGTATGACCATCACACCACATCTCACCCACATACAATTGATCCATCACAACACAACCATATATTAGTATTGAAATTTTAACTTCTAGCCATAATAGACTGTGCATGTCAATGTCTCCTTAAAGAGAGATTGGGAATGAAAAGACAGACACCCATCCATCCTCATGACTTGGATATTGAAAAAACTTCCCCTCATATAAATATATAGGTTTCGGAATACAGTTCTTGTTTTGGGTGGGGTGCATATAGAAAATAACAATGAATATATAATTATATATAATAGACACACAAAAGACCATCCTATGTGTTCACCACAAATCACTGACCAACTCAAAACATTGTCACTTTCATAGCTAGTTCTAAATGAAAAACATGACACATGCCATGAGACCCATTTATCATTTACCAACCAATCCCATTATATATCCCATTTTTTTCATTATAAAACACCATCAAAATTTTACTACACTTACCATTTTCACTCAACATTCATTAAAAATTTTATCCTAATTGATTTCAAACATTATTAGTCAATTGCATTATAAACTAGGACACTACCACAACACAAAAAATCATGAAAAACCCATTATCCTCATAAGTCAACTATCCCCACATCACCACCACTTTCTTATCCATATCAAAATCACATCTTGAAACCACAATTCACCACCACAAAACACAGTCACATAATAATCACATCAAAACACTGCCCCAAAATACTATCAAATCTCAAAA
Organism: Viscum album; assembly: GCA_963277665.1. Classification (NCBI taxonomy): domain Eukaryota; kingdom Viridiplantae; phylum Streptophyta; class Magnoliopsida; order Santalales; family Viscaceae; genus Viscum; species Viscum album. The sequence continues at coordinate 1,743,266,560 of OY728161.1, forward strand.
CACACACACACACCACACCACCCCATGATATGGTTATATGTCAATACACACCAAACCCACAATTCACCACAACATGGATGAATCTCAACAAACATCATCCCCACACCATCCCACAATGTGGTTAGATCTCAACACACATCACATTACCTTCCCACAACATAGGTACACAATGGGAACATAATATAAGATATTTAGATTAATCCAGGTAATTTTTATAACATCCAACTTCATTATTTATGGAATTCTCACACAATACATTATCTATGGAAAACCATTTTATTATATAAATATAATTGGTTAACTAATTTCTATTTTAGAGTGATTCCAAACAACACACAATAAAAAAGGGTTCCTTAACTCATCAATAATAACAAAAAAATCCCTTAAATGTCACCATTTTCAGTGGCACATTTAGTATGTACAATCAAAATATCAATAATAATATAAAATCTATATAAAAAATGAAATCCCATTACACTTTCACATTAAATTTCAATTAACATATTCTTTATCTTTATTAAGATGTAGAAAACTAAATTCCTAGAGATTTAGAAAATAAAAAATCCTCCAAGATTACAAAAAATAAATAGAAATGAGGGATTCCATACCTCAAATGGTGCTTCCCAATCTCATTTCTCAACACATAGTGAAGAAAAAATTACAAAAAACATAACTTTCATGTAAATCCATAGATCGATCATGGATCACCATATGTCAATCTCCAGAACCCGTAGATCAAAGTAGGAGAAAATGGGTTGTAATATCTATGAAAACTGTCTAAAGGTTCATCTAGAAATAAGATAGAGAGGCAATGACTTAATGGATAGAGAATGAGATGAAAAAACCTATTTAAAATCTAGAAATTTTCCAATTTATATCATAAACCACACATTTATTGCATAAATTCCATGAGTCAGCATTACTTATGCCCTAAAACCAACTCTTAGGCTGTAAAACACTTTTCCATTGAAAACATGGTTCTTAAAAAAGGAATTAACTTATAGTGTAGAACAAATTCTTACAATTTAAACACCCTTCATTCCTGGCCCCTTTACAAACACAATCTATAAACTAGTTGGACACATAATCCATAAACCACCATCGTATGTCATAAATACCTCTTTTACATTGTAGAAATCTGACGTTAGTTATACGGTAGATCCAAATCCACGGAACCTAATCTATCCTCCTCTAAACACCCCTGAATTCCAAAAAATGGAAATGTAATGGGATATAAATACAAGAACCATTTCATTATATAACTCTCAAATTAATCTCAATCTTAAGAATTAAAACCAATGTTTGAAATGAAATGGGTCTTAACAATAACCCTGTGAGATACCTATCAATGGTATTGTTACATCTCAAACACAATCACTAACCAAAAATGACAATCAAAACAAAATATAAACCGTACACAAAACTACATCACCACACAAACACATCACCACCTCTCACCATGCACAGCCTCATGTCATCTGGTATTAGCCATAAATAACCACACAATAATCTCGACTTCCATGCAGCCCAATCCAATAACTTCAAAAACCAACACACAACACTATAATAACTGATCACATAAATTAAGGAATCTCATATTCCATTTCAATACACTATCCTTTTTGGGTATCACTATATCACCTGTACAGTTTCAATCATGTAAAAGTATGGCATGACTTGATTAGGATTTAGTTCATCCCCCTTTAATATTCCAGAAGTTTTTTTATCACATCACAACATAAAAAAATAAAATATTATAAAATAATAAGTTCAAAAATCAATGAATTAATAAATATAGGAAAAAACATAAAATAGTTTTGGGTACTGGTCATGCATCTATGAAAGGTGATGTCATGGGAATTCTCAAATAATGTTCAGTTTTGGGTTATTTAGGTGCAGCAGGGTGGATGACCTAGGTCATCTCTCAAAGAGGTAGTAATTAAAATAACTTTATAAAGGTATTTTTAAAATAAAATTAAATAAATAAAACACTCTTCTTGAATGTATGGGTTTTTTTCATAGTTTATAAAATAAAATGAAGTTTTATGTAAGAATATTTCATTTTTTTGTTTTTTTAAATGAAGTTTGTTTAAAAAGACACAACAAGAAGATGTTTTTTAGAAAATATTTTAAAAGATGTAATCAATATAACTAAACATATTAACTTAATTATTAATCATTATCATTTAAATTAATATCCACTTAATTATGATCCCCTAATTTGTTAACCCAAGAACCCTATGAGAATTAACTTTACCACAAAGATTAAGATAATTAAACCGTAGGATATATTTAAAACATGAATTCACAACACTTTGATTTGATTGATGTTATAAGGATAGATTATGGTCCATGGTAAATTAAGGCAGATATACATTATGTATATTATGACTAATTGATTTTAGGGATTATGTTTGAACTCTACAGATTGATATTGTGTGGTTTTAAATTACTGATTAAATTCTCGCTCTCATAATTCACACAATTCTCGACCTCAGGTGTTTTGTGTTAATTGTTAAATTTCTTGATTATATTAATTGAAATTAAACCTAAATTTATAGATAATATCATGTTAATTAAAGTATCTCATTGATTCAAAAAAAATTAATGAATAAGGATAGATGTCGATCAAGTAATAAAAAGAACTACTCTTCCATGGGTGGTGTAGTCATCGTAGAAATGTTTTTCATGTGATAAAGTATAGAAAGGATAAAACCCAACCATGTTTATACTATTTATTCCATCACAATTAAGAAGATGAAGAGAAGAATAAATTTTAACAAAATAGAAGAAATGAGAATAAATAAAATAAGAACAAATAAGTTTATTATGAAAACATAAACATTACAACATGAGAAAGAGAGGAAGGCTTTGATGAAGGGATCCTTACTTCAAGAGCTCCCCCTATGAGTATAGGAAGTTGCATAACCTCTAAGGTGATGAGAGGACTCCTCTATAACTAAATTTTTTTAGCACTTAACTTCTTGTTTGAACTCCCAAATGAGGTTCCCGCTGTGTCAATTTATAGCTGAAATGAGAAGTGGTTTTGGGAACCCATATTTCAAGATACCACTTGTGTCTCAGGTTTGGGTTGGTTAATGGACTTATCTATACTTGGAAATTAGAGAAAAGTTTTAGGAATACATCTTTACTATCTCCATGTCAAATATAGTGGCCAATGGAAGATGACATGGACAGATAGAGGTGAAATATAGAAACAAATTTTGGACTTCGTGAAGATTATTTCCCCGGGATAGATTGGTTCGGATGGCTTCATTAGTGGAAGAATTGGGATTTAATTTTTTGAGATGAATTATAGTCCATGAAGTTTTTAGAGCGTCTCAAAAAATATCAGCCCATTTAGAGACACGTATTTTTCGAAATGTGCTAAAACGTGGAAAGATGTCCATGGTGTTCCATGCATTTTGGCCCATTTCCATTCTAGACCATATCCGACCCTCCAAATCACCTCCTCCTACAACAAAATCACCAAAACAAGAATAATTAACCTTTTTAACAGTAATAAAAATTTAATAATTTAATCAAATGAGATGTAAAATTTTAGATAATATTTGTAATTTTAAATACAAAACTAGTTTAAAACAGTGTTGTAAGGGTGAATTATAGCAGTGAATTGTGATGCGATCATACCCCCACACTTAACCATTTGCACTCATGGGAAAAACCTCATATCAGGTATTCCAATCAATTATAAAAATTAATCATCAAAAAAAAAATATAAAACACAAATCCTTGAGACCGAACAATTCCACACCAAGAAACAAAAGATTTCATGCCTTATAAAAAACCATTATTTCAAGTTATCCATTTATATTATTCAATATATTTCCAATTTATTTGTCCTTCCATGCACCCAAAACACTTACCTCACTTTCATTTTCTCTCGTCACAAAGATGTCAATTTTTTAGCAATGACTTTCTCATCCAAACTCATATAAGGGTCACCAAAGTCTTGATAAATTACTACATCTCTACCTGATGTGAGTCAAGAAAATATTTTTATCATTTAAAGTTTTTGTGGTTGTTCTATGTATTTTAGTTTTTAGGATTTAGATGTGAAAAATTATGAGGCTGAATGAGGAGGGCTTGAGTGTTTTTGATGTAAAATTTCATTATTAAAATTTTCACTTAAATATAATCTCCTCATCACTCCAATTAGTATCAATTCAGATCCATCATCATGAAAAGTCATGGAAAGTTTACACCATTCATAAAAAAATGTCAATATTCTCAAACATAGTTTTTGGTGAAATCTCCAGATGGGAACAACATTCTTTCTTCATTGGAAGATCCAGAAAAGAAAAACTTATTTTATCATGAAATCTCTAGAAAGGCATAGATTTCTACAGAATTATTTTTTTTCAGTATCAAACACATCTCTTAATAATTTAATTTTCCACCCAATGTATCAAAAAATGTGGTATCAGAACACAAGACAACTTCCCCCCACACTTTAGTTCAACTAGATTATGCAATTTCACTACATGAGTTGGTTGGATAAGGAAAATTGGATTCTAATGTGACTAACCTAACAATTTGTTCATGGATTATAAGGGATACGATGATTAAATTTTCAAGTAAGGCCATTATAAAAAGTATTCTTATGAAATAAAGGCTTTTATACCAAACACATTACTTAATCATTTTAAACACTAGTACCTAAAACCCTCATGTTTTGACAGGAATAAATCAAATTCTGGTTAAATTAAGCAGTTTTTGGTTCTCCCAATAAGTGAGGTAAATGTAAAGAATATGAAAATAATGGTTCAGTAGCCTCATAGGAAAGTTATTTCCAATATAAAGATAGTGAGATGTGGAATGTGATTCAAAATTCAGAGTACTTTTCATGAAATTTCTAAAGATTTGAACTTGGAAAAAAGTAATTTTTAGTATTCATTTAAGCTCAGTTTCATGGGATAAATTGTTTCACTCATTGATATGGATTTCAAAATGGAGATGAGAATCATTTCAGCTCAAAAATTTCAAAAATACACAAAAAAAATTTAAAATGAACTAACAAATTTTGAAAAACACAATTTGTTTTGAAAAAATATTGAAATTACAAAACTAAAAGGTTCCCTCCCCCACATTTAAAATATTGAATTGTCCTCAATATGAACCCATGATATGACATGAGCACATAAAATGAAGAATTTAAAATAGGAAAATAATATAAAAGTGAATGGGTTAGAAATAGCCTGATATTCTCAAGTGATGATGGGGTCATGCAGTGTGATGAAATCAACTGCATCGGTAGGAAGTCCCTCAATGTATTGCTTCAAGCGTTTCCCATTGACTATAATGTTTCTTACAGTGTCCTCTTATGTTATCTACACTACAACATAAGGAAAAACAATAGATACAATATACGAACCAAACCATCTGGAACACAACTTACTAGGCATCAACTTCAATCATGAACTGTAGAGAAAGACTTTCTCTCCAACTTGAAATTCTCTTTTATAAATCATTTTATCATTAATTTCTTTTGATATTTACTTCTAGAGCCTTGATTTCTCATAATATGACAATATAATCTTCTCAGGATCTTGATTTTTTAGTTTCCTTTTAATTCTTTCTTGGGAAAAATCTATGTTGTATTTCTTTATTGCCAATATTCCTGATGCTCGACTTCCAATGGGAGATGACATAATTTACCCAAAACAATTAAAATTGGGGACATACTAATGGGTGTCTTTTATGTTGTCCTATAACCCCATAAATCATCATCCAATTGCCTTCTCCAATCCTTCATATTCGGCTGTACGATTTTCTACAAAATCTGTTTCAACTCTCGATTTGAAACCTCAGCCTGACCATTTGTTTGGGGGTGGTATGATGTTGATGTTTTGTGTGTTACCTCATAATTCTTACGGTGGGAAGCCAAATTATAATTACAGAAGTGTGTCCCCTGATCACTGATGATTGCCTTTGGAACTCCAAACCTATAGAAAATTTAAGTCTTGACAAAGTCTACTACAACATGAGAATCATCAGTCATGGTGGCCTTGTCCTCCACCCATTTGATCACATAATCAACAGTGACCAAAATGTACAAGAAACCAAAAGAACATGGAAAAGGACCCATAAAATCAATTCCCCACTCATCGAAAATGTCATTGAATAATATGGGTTGTTGAGGAATCTCATGTCTCCTAGAAATGTTTCCTATTGGTTGGAAACATGAGCATGACATACAAAACACATGAGAATCATGATATAAGCTAGGAAAATATAATCTAGAGTCTAAAACATTCCTAACTATCTGTTGGGGTCCAAAGTTTCCATGACAATCAAGTGTATGAAAAAAATGTAAAATAGACTCAAACTCATGATCAGGAACACACCTCATAATAACTTGGTCACTACACATGCACCATAGGTAGGGATCATCCCACACATAAAATCTAGACTCACTCTTTAATGTTTAGACTTGATGGCTCTTTAAATTTTCTGGGATTTTAGATGCAACAAGGTATTTCAATAAATCTTCATAATAAGGATGCGTACCTGAGATGAAATAAAGATGATCATTTGAGAAAGTGTCCTGAAGTGGTACCTAGTCTAAGGTGTCATCCTCTAATGTGTGAGTAATCCTACTCATGTGGTCCACCACTAGGTTTTATGACCCCTTCTTTTCCTTTATCCAAATATCAAATTCTTAAATAAGGGGCATCCATTAGATAAGTATGGGCTTTGCATCTGGATTCTTCAAGAGGTACCTCAAAGGTTAATGGTTAGAAAAAATAACTACTTTAGAGCCCAATAAATATGAATTAAATTTATCAAAAGAAAATATAATGGAAATAAACTCATTTTCCATAGTTTTTTAGTTTTATTGGGATGAATCCAGTGTCCCTGATTCATAGGAAATCACATGTAAATGTCCCTCTACCCTCTGAGATAAGAAATATCTAACCGTGATGTTTAAGGCGTCACACATAAGCTCAAAAGGAATCTCCCATATTGGGGGATGTATGATCAGTGGAGTGGTTAGAAACTTCTTAAGCTCATCAAAATAATTCATACAAGAATCATAAAACAAAAAATCAAAATCCTTTTGAAGTAATCATGACCTAAGAAGAGAAATATTACTGAAATATTGGATGAAGCACCGATGAAATCCTTCTTTCCCTTGGAAATATCTAACATCACGCAGACATGAAGGATAGGGTAACTATGGAATAATATATACCTTAGATTTATTAACCTTTATCCCATGTTTTGACACTACACACCCTGAGAAAATTCCATTCTCTACCATAAAATGACACTTTTCAAATTTCAAGACCAGATTCATCTCAATAAAACGATTCAACACCTTTCCAAAATAAGAGATACAATCATCAAATGAATACCCATACAATTTAAAATCATCCATAAATACCTCCATGTTGGTCTCTATAAAATCTGAAAAAATACTCACCATGCATCTCTGGAAGGTACCTAGGGAATAGAAAAGTCCAAATGGCATCTTCCGGTTGGAAAATGTGCTGAATGGACAAGTTACTATGTTCTTCTCCCAATCCTCCGAAGCTATAAGAACCGGATAATATCCAAAAAATCCAACCATGAAATAATAATTTGTCGTCCTAGCTAGTCTCTTAATCATTTTATCAATAAATGGAAGGGGGAAATGGTCCTTGTGAGTTGATTTATTTAGTTTCCTATAATCAATACCCACATGCCAACTGTTCTACACCCACATCAAAACAGACTCCTCTTTATCATTTTTAACAATAGTAACTTCACTTTTCTTAGGCACAACCCAAATAGGACTTACCCACTGGTAATCTAAAATGGGATAGATTATACCTTCGTCAAGAAAATTTTCAAACCCTTTTTTAACAACCCCCCAAATTTTAGGATTCAGTATCCTTTTCTTATTCCTAACTAGTTTAGCCCCATCCTCCAAAAGAATCCTATGCATGCAAATAGAAGGGATAATATCTGATATGTCAGCCAAGGTCCACCCGATTCCCATAATGTTCTCCCTTAAAAGATTTAAAAAAATATCTTCATGTTCAAAAGGAATATTATCAGCAATTATAACAAGTTATCTTTCACCACTTAACAAGTATGAGTATTTGAGTTTTGGTGGAAATGGCTTGATATCCAATGAATGGGGGTGATGTATGGATGGAGACATTAAAAAAACTGAAATATATGCACAAATAACATCAATATCAGAATAAATATCTTCAAAAATAAAGGAATAATTCATCAAATCCATTATCATACACAATAACCCTGTCAAAATTAGATTGAACATGATCAAAATCAGAATATGAATCCATTTCAAAATAAAATCTAAGAGGGTCTCGTGCATTAGAAATAGGTGTAGAAGTACTCTTAGAAATCAAAATATAACAAATGCTTATAATCTCCCTAAGAATAGGACAATCAAAATCCATGGGGTTTTTACATGGTGGTTCAAAATGGGAGATAACAAAAGAAGAATAATCCTCTGATGGGTACTTCATGGACTCTATAACAATAAATATCACAAATTCATCTCCAAACTCCATAGAAAGTATAGCCTCATGAACATTTATGATATTTTTTTTAGTTTTTACGAAGAGATTACATAAGATAATGGGAGCATGTGAACCTACCTTATCGTCCTCAATTTTAAGCTTGTAGAAATTTTCTGGAAAGATCATGTCTCTTACCTGGACAAGTACATCCTAAAGGACTCCCACTGGATATACTGTACCTCTATTTTACAACTGCACCACTAATCTTGTCAGATTTAACTCACCAACCTATAAGGAATAGAATACAAAATGAGGCTTCACATTTATGGAAGCTCCCAAATCACAAAGAGCATTAGAAAAGTGTAACTCCCCTATAGTTCATGGGATGGTAAATTACCCTGAATCCTTTCACATTGATGGCATTTCTAGAGTTGGTGTAATGTGTTCTAAAAAATTCCTTCCAAGATTGATCCTATAATTTCCATTAATCCCTCTTTGATTGGTACAAAGTTATTTTAAAAAATTTTCATACCCTGGTATTTCATTAATGGATTCAATTAAAAAGATATTGATCTCAACACACTTGAATGTATCAAACACTTGTTTTTTTCATCACCTCTTCATCCATATTTTTGGGTGGAACAACTCTATTTGGAAAAGGAAGGGGTTTAGGAGGAATATCATCAATATTTTTCTTACCTTTATCTTTCTCCTTAGGTTTCTCAACAGTTGGTGTGGAATGAGGCTTTTTTAGAGTTGAGGTGAATCCTAGTGGAATGGTAGGTACATATGTATCATTAAGTTTTTTCCCACTTCTCAATGTGATGACACTAAAATTCACCGTGGGATTTGGAGTAGGTTGGGAAGGAAGATTTACAGAGTTCTTACTTACCAGTTCATGGAGGGCAGTGGAAATCTGGCTCATTTGTGTCTTCAACTCCCTCAGCTCCAAACCATGACTCTTAATCTCATTATGTTGATTAAGAACAATTTGCTTCAAAATTTCATAAGTGTTAGAATCTACCTTGGATGGGGATTCTATTGTTGTTTTCTTATAGATGATTGGGCTTCAAATCTACTTTGAGATTGTCGGATACCCTACTTGTAAGGCAGAGGCTGATGGAAGTTTTGTTGAAATTGGGGACTATGTTGTTCTCCAAAGCCATATATCATGTCTGATTGATCCTTCCTCCCTTGGTTGTATGTTTCTACAAAGGAATCATACTTCTTTTGGGGATGTGGCTGTTATTTATGCTGATATGGTCTCCCAGGGAAAATTGCTACACAATCCTTTGACTCTTGTAATTAGGGGAAATAGTTAGTTGGGTGGTCTGTTTCAGTGCAGATTCCACATGGCCTCATAGGAGTGGGTTGGGATGTATTTTGATCCAAATAAATCTTCTTCAACATAGGGGTTAATTCTTCCAACTTGGTATCAATTAAATGACTTTCAAGAGAATAAAGAATTACTTGATGTAATCCCACTATTGGAAATTCGGGCTATGGAAATGATTTAAAACCGTAGCTATAGGTCCTCAAACCATGGCTATAGGTAATAGCCACAGTTTGAGAAACCATGGTTAAGTTTGGTGTGACTATAGGCTTCAGATTATATCCATGGTTCCAAAATGTGTCTATAGGTCTAGAGCCATAGTTCAAACCATGGCTATAGGTATACAAAGATGGTTTAAACCATGGTAATATCTCTATAGCCATGGTTTAGAATCGTGGCTATACTAGAGGAGGGACACAATTTATTGCCACAGTTAGAAACTGTGGCATTAGACTTATATCCAAGGTTAGAAACCATGGATATAGGGTTTGGAAAACCATAACAATTAGCCCCCAACCCCTACACACCCCTCTACAGTAGCCCACCCCTGCAGAACCCTCCCTCCTGGACACTGGACACCCCCACCCTACATAAACCCCCTTGGAAAACCCCCTCTATAATGCCCCCTACTGGAAAGACCCTGGACACCCCCCCAGACAGACCCTAGAAACCTCCCCCCCAGACCCTGGACACCCCCCCGGACAGACCCTGGACACCCCTCAGAAAGACCCTAGACACCCCCTGAATAAACCCAAGACACCCCCAAGATAGACCCTGGACACCCCCCAGACAGACCCAGGACACCCACCAGATAGACCCAGGACACCGGCAGACCCTGGACACCCCCAAACATACCCCGAACACCCCTCGGACAGACCATGGACACCCCCTAGATAGAGCCAGGACACCCCCAGACCTAGGACACCCCCAGACCCTGGACAAATCCCCCTGGACAGCCCAGGCCTCCACTCCCCTGGACAACCACCCCCCACCCTCCTGGACCGACCCTAGACCCCCCCCAGAACCTAGAAACCCCCCATTCCTACCCCCCCTCAACTTGACAGTTTCTCTCCCCCTACCCCTTCCGGCCCCCACTTGCACCCCCTACCACCGCCCACATGCACCTCCCTGCCAGCCCCCTCCCCCCTACCAGTTTCCCCCTTCCCCCTACCAGTCCCCTCCAAATTAAGTTATAGAGGAAAGCTACTTACATAATAAGAATTAAACAAATCCAAATATAAAAAAACACATAACTGCACTTAGGAAGGCTTTGAATTCCCAGAACCTGACTCAGGCCGGGGTGGATGTCCAGACAGATCCAAAGGCATGCAGTGGTGAAGAAACTCACACTATAGACCCTTTGGTGCATCCACCTCAAAAGAGTCTACAAACCAATGATGTCATTTGTTACCATGTCAATAAATCATGGGCTGATATCATTGAATAAGGGAAAACTTCTATGGTCCAGTCATCAGAGGATAACAGAGCACAAATGATAAGTCAAAAATTGTTAGGATATTCCTGGGGGAAATCCTATGGTAGTAAGGAAGGTGCCTTGAGATGCTTTTCTGAAGTCCCATCCTCTTCTACTATCAACAAATATTCTGAACCTACCTTTTCTATTATTATCAAGGATGAGCATTCCACTTCTAATTCTCCTACCACAAAGCAGGACTGTTCTCCTACTTTGCAGCATGGAATGCAGATTGTTTCTACTTCTGTTTTAAAGGTGGATGCCAATATTATCTTAAGAGATAGCTCCCTAGCTTATTCTCCCTTCCTGTACAAGTCTACTTTGTCATGAAATCCCTAAACTGCTCTTATGAGCAATGAGATACAGGACTGTCCCATTGTTTTGCATCCCGGAATGCAGGTTGATTTAGACAAGAGCAATGAGATACATTTGACACCCTCTAACCCCCTTGGTGCTATCATTTTTAATAATGAAAGTACCACAGTTGAAGGAGTCATTTACCCTCACAAGGAGGTCAAAGTGGAGAGAACCATCTTGCTGTATTCAAAACAAGTAATAGAAGAGGATAATGCAAAGGGGAAACAACTTTCTATTTCAGAAGAGATTAATCAAGAAGTCATATAGAAATAGGCCAATTGGAAAATAGGATGGCATGCTCGAAGTCATGGACGTGGGAATGAAAGAGTGGACTTGTCTACTTCAAAAGATGAGTCAAAAATTGAAGCTTCTGACTCGGACGACTTGGAAATTGAAAGTTTTCTTCAACAGGAAAAAAAATTGGAAGCTCTACACACTAGGGGGATTGATCATGGACGAGGTAGAGGAGTGGATTGAGGTGCTTTATGGGATGCAGAGCGCAATATTGCGGAAAAAATTAGGAAGAAACTTGGAACCTCTTGACGAGTACTTTGATGACTCATGTGAACTTTCCTATGCATCTCCTTGTTTCCATACTTTTTTCATTTTCAATATAAGGGATTTTCTCGACCTTTTAAAAAAAAAACACATAACTGCACTTACATGAGTCTCCCTATAATACAAACTATCAAATAAGTCTGGAACCGGCTCAAAAGTACCTACCACACAAGGTAGAATATAATAGTGCTCATCCCATAAAATTTTGGTAAAACAAAATTTCTTAGAATATTCACAAAGAATATTACTCAATAAACAAGAATAGTGCATCCCTCCTACTGGACCCCCCCTAGACAGCAGCCACCCCCCCACCCCTTACACCCCTTTCACACACCCCCTTGCACCCCCCTTACACACCCCTTGCCCCCTACTAGACCCCACTAGATAGCATCCCCCCTACACAAATTCCCCCTACGGGACCCCCCTGGACAGCCCCCCTGTTGGACAACAACCCCCCCCCCCCCCCACCCCACACACATCCCTTGCACATATCCTGGATCATCCCATGCACTATCATCATGTTAAAAAGAAAATATCACATGAGGAGGGAAGAAATAAATCCATGCTGCCCAAGGCTGCTTCAAAATCCAGAAGTGCATGCATAAAGAGTCCATCCTGATGTGGAGCTAAATTGGAAAGGACAAATTGGTTGAGATAATTTTCTCAACCCAATAGCTCACATTGATGAGAAAGTACATCCACCTTAATCCCTATTTATTTATTATTTTTGTGTTATTAGTGTGCCATAAAATGCAGGGAATTGAAGGTGAAACTAGTTCTCAAGAGGAGAGAAAATGAAGGGATGTAAGCTAGAATAACTATTCCAGATCTGAAAAAAAGTCACCATCTTGGTATGATTTATCAAATGATATTCCAAAGAATATCATAAGGAAATATCTTCCTTGATGGAGTGAAGATAGTGTGTCTCCTCGATGGGGAGATGAGTGGAGAAGACCCTTGAGAAGCTGCAAGACTTATTTATTCCATGCAAATCTGGAATTAGATAAATGGATCATCTATTTCCTTAATATAACATCAGAACATGGGATATTTCTTTCTCTAAAAACCCAATTTTAATTTAATTTTTTTCATGAAGACCTCTATGGGTGTAGATTGGATAAAAATAGTTCTTTTTGAATATTTCATTTTACTAGTTATGATTTATCTTCATGGTCTATTAATAAGTAATAATTATTTTCCCCTTATATTACTAAAGTTGAATAGGTGGATGATGGATGTTTTTTCACTCAATATTTTCGGATATAGCACACCCTTACTAACTTAACATTGCATTTTACGCAATATTTGATTCTTTTTTATAAAAAAATTCTAATTTCATTGTATATGAACCCAAAAAATAATTTAAAACCTAAACATATTGATCAAGACACTACATCCTTAGAGATCAAAAATAAATACTAGATATTATTCCACAATATATATAAACAAAATAAAAATTTGAATACATTTTTAGAAAATATTGAAATTATAAATTATTTGAGTATATTAAATAGGGTTTTAGGTATGATGAATGAAAAGTGATAATATGTTTCACTTATTATTTTACTATCCACAAGAATTGAAAACCCCATTGTGAAAGGGGGAGTAAATTCAGTATTTATAACTATGCTAACTTTTAATGCTGGATCATTATATTCTCTAGAAGATAATTGAATACAATGTATCAGATGTAAAATGAACTTATTCAATAACAATGTATAATTTAATTTAACCATGATGGTTAAATTTAATTATGAATTAACTCTTAAAAATATATATTTATATTTTAATCATTTTAAGGAAATCTCATGCTTACATAATAATTCTGACTTTTAAAAAAAGTTGATCATTATTTTAATAAAACCCTTCTAGAAGGGATAATTTTTTTTCTTATAATTATATAAAAATTTTAATGATTTCAGGTCAATTATAGATAAGATGAGAAAAAATCATTAAAACATTTTCTTGAACCATATTCATGGGAATTATATCATTTTCATGAACCATAAGATAACTTCAAGTAGGTTTATTTCTTATATTATTATCTTATATCAATAAGTATCATTTATTTTGTAATCCCAAAAGGGTAATAGAAGTTTCTTTTACTTATTATTTTTCCATAATGAGGAGAATAGAATATTATGGGTTGAAATAGAAAATTAAACTTAAAGAAATTACTTTTTATTATTCATTGCATATCTCAAATGGAATAAGAATCATAAATATTAATTCAAGTTTATCATCTTTCTTGTTTTAACTTCTATATATATAGTTTTTCTTATTATTTATATGATAGTTCTCTAGGATATTATTTTTTAATATGAAAAGGTGGGGAAATTTAACTATAGTCAATATGTTTTCTTTTCAACAATTTTTATTTTTGTTAATAGAGGAGAGTTATTGTTAAGGGGAAGTGTTAATAACAATAACACTTTTTAGAAGAGATATTTTAGTTTCTTAGATGTCATATCTAGATAATATTTATTGGATGTTATTGGTTGTATTCTTTTAAATTCTTTTCAAACATATATTTTCATCATTTATGATACATTCTTTTTTATTTTCAAAAAAAGGGATATTATTGAGTCAAAAGACATTTATGTAGGTCATATCACTTATTTGGGATATTTAGTAATATTAATTTTTCTTATGTGATTGCCTATGAACTTCCATTTTTTGAGGTTTAATTATATAAGCAGTCAATGTTTCATTTTTTAACTGTTAAATATATGATCATTGTGATTTAATAGATTATGGGTGTGTAATCTATATCTTCAGAATATCTTTTCAATGAATTCCTATTATAGTGTTTTTATCAATTGATACTTATAAAAAAGATGCTCAGAGACAGAGATACATTCTATGTAAGATTTTATGAATTTTTTTCTCTTTTGGAACATAATGCTATTGATGTTTCTATCAACGATGCTCCTAGTGAATATCTTGATGTTGTATACTTTCAATTCAATAATTTCATGGCATGGAACTCACTTCAACTGACATAATTACTCAATGATGTTATAGTTTATAGAACATGTTGGTATCTTAGATCATGTTTACCAATTCACCCAACATTCAAGGCCACTCAAACCCACATTTGGGTATGGATAGGGATATTAAATCAGCTTTTAATGTAGGTGATCATATAGGCTCATCACTTCCTGGAGACCTGCATATTACGAAAAACCCTACCTTGGCAGTTTTAGCTGCAGGGGAGACTCTTTTGGACCCCTATAAAGGTAATAAAGCACATCACATTTATAATGATATTTTTAATGGTATGAATATTGACAATGGTCAATCTTCATACCCTTCTTCTTCTTTGGGTTGTGAATCAAAATATGTTGGCACAATACTTGACAGACAATATGACCAGACCAAGCCGATTTTGAATAATGATTCTAAGTAGAACAAATACAACCCTGTTGGGGGTTTACACTTGAGAAGTGACACTTATGTGTTGAATAACATTATCTATGAACAAACCCTTTAACCCCCACATGGTTAGGACAGTTCATCTCCCAAGGAGATGGACATGGCACCTGAAGTTCTAGGTGTTTTAGAGACTGCTCTGGACAGTTATCCAAATCAAAATTTGGTTTCCTCGTGTTTGCAGGAATAGAAATATGCCAACCCAAATCTACCTATTGAATTGGTCATGAAATAGAGGTGTATATTTTCATCTTATCAAGACCAACTGAACATGGTGGAAACACCACATATTCCCCCAGGTTCTAGAAAAAATATGGAAAAACATTCAGGTACTTCACATGACAACCTTGCTACAAATATTTCTAGTACATCTCCTCCCCTTTTTTTCAATCATACTATTGGTATTTCTTAGACTTTAGATAACATTAATATGCCCACTAAATCTGAAAACCTGATTACTCATCAAAATTTTGACCATAATACTTGTATTAGTAAGGACTCTATAGACTTACTTGTGAATAACCCTAACATTGATTCCTCCAAGGGTAATAATAAGGTAGGAAATTCAAACAGTTCCCCAAATTCTTCTAAAATAAATCAGGAAAAGACCAAGATCCGAAACACTAATAAAAAGATCAGAATATCTTCTAGACACAAGGGTTTGCGAATCAAAAAGGGAGTTCTTACTCCAAATTTAGGTTTAAATGAAGATCCTTTTTTGTTATTGTTAGGGTAATTCTATATATGACACCATTACTATTTTAAAAAATAATGGTTAACATCCACTGCCCAATTTTGTTTTATATAACTGAAAAAGTTAATTTTTCTTCGAGATACCATCATTTTTGTTAACATGGTTATTCTTTTACTAGCACAACAAAAAAATTCCTCTTATGTTTATTATCTATGGATTTTTTTCACTCTTCTATCCAAAATGTTAACATTTTTAACATATTGGAGCAAGCCTTAACATGTGATTTTTTTGATGGCACTATTATTTTTTGATCTTTTGTTTATTCCAAGAATAAATATCAAGATAGGAGGCCCTTGTGGGATGATATTACCTATTTAGTTTGCTGTATTAGCAAACCTTGATTTATAATTGGGGACTTCAATGCTATACACAATTCAAGTGATAAAATTGGTCCCTCACATGCTATGATCTCTACAATAGAATTCAAAACCCTTATTGAAGATAGAAATTTTATTTAAATAAATATTACATGTTCCAAATACACTTGGTATAAAAAGGTTTACAATATGGTGGTTGCCTCCAAATTGGATATAGCCTTTATGAATGTATTTTTTTAGATAAATGAGACACCATCTCTAGCACCACCATCCACAATCTCCACTATGATCATCATCTTATTTTTTTTAATGTGTCCAACAAAATTGTGAAACTCCCGCTCCCTTTTAGGATTATCAATGCTTTGTTCTCTAACACTGAATGAAGGTGGAAGGGGGCTGGTGCGGGATGGAACTGGTGCAGGTTGGGATGTAGGTGGTGCACGCTGGGATGTAGGAGGTCGGGGGCTCGTGAGGGTTGGAACTGGTGGATGAGGCTATTTTGTAGGTGGAAGAGGGCTAAAATGAGTGTTTTGTAGGAGGCTGGGGGGTGGTGGCTGGTGTGGTGGTTGGTGCGGGCTGGATTGCAGGTGGTAGGGGGCTGGTGCGGGATCAAATGCAGGTGGAAGGGGGCTGGAATGCTGGTGGAAGGGGGATGGTTGTAGGTGATGGGGGGATGGTGCGGGCTACTTCGAAGGTGGAAGTGGGGCTGTTGCGGGCTAGAAGGCTAGTGGCAGTGGGCTGAAATGAAGGTGGAAGGGGGTTGGTTTGGGATGGATGTCGCTGGAGCAGGCCCAAATCATAGCATTACCGTGGCGTGACCGCGGTGTGACTGCGGCATGACCGCAGCGTGACCGCGGTGTGACCGCGGCATGATGGCCCGGTCCAGCGACATCCGCAGGGCAGCATCTTCTGGCCAGAAGTGGAAGGATCAGGAGGAGGTGAGGCAACATTTCGGTTGTCGCCCCACCGATAGAAATTGTGATTAGTCGGTCTCAACATTTATCACAATACTCATGGAATACTATCACCACGAACTGCCATAGGGTTTCATCCTAGAGCAGGGCCAAATCACGGCATTATAGCGACATGACCGCGGCGTGACCGCGGCGTGTCGGCCTGTTCCAGTGACATCCGTGGGGTAGCATCTTCTATCCTGGAGCCTAGGGAGCGGGAGGAGGTGGGGAAACATTCCGGCCATCATCCCTCCAGCAAAAACTGTGATTAGTCAGTCTCAACATTGATCAAAAGACTCATGGAATACTATCACTGCAAACTATCACGGGTTGTCGTCCTGGAGAAGGGCCAAATCACGGCGTGACCGCGGTGTGACCGCAGCGTGACCGCGATGTGAATGCAGTGTGTTGACCCGGTCCAATGACTTCCACGGGGCAGCATCATCCATCCAGGAGAAAAGGGAGATGGAGGAGGTTTGGAAACATTCCGGACATCACCCCACTAAAAATATTGTGATTAGTCAGCCTCAACATTAATCACAAGACTCATGGAATACTATCACAACGAACCACCGCAGGGTGTTGTCCTGGAGCAGGTCTAAATCACGACATTACCGTAGCGTGATCGTGGCGTGATTGCAGTGTGACCACGACGTGACTGCGGCATGACCGCGACATGTTGGCATGGTCCAGCGACATCCGTGGGGAAGCATCTTCTGGCCAGAAGTGAAGGGAGCGGGAGGAGGCAAGGCAACATTGCAGTCATTGCCCCGCCGACAGAAATTGTGATCAGTTAGTCTCAACATTGATCACAAGACTCAGGGAATACTATCATTTAGAACCACCACGAGGTGTCGTCCTGGTGTAGGGCCAAATCATGACATGACTATGGCATGATCACAGCGTGTTGGCCCGGTCTAGAGACATCCACGGGGTAGCATCTGCCGGCCAGGAGTGAAGGGAGCGGGAGGAGGCGGGGAAACATTCCGACTGTCTCCCTTCCATAAAATGATAGAACATATCAACTATTTAATATGATATAACAAGGGACTGCCAGAGAAGGTTTTAGCAAGAGACACGATGACACAACATCTAAAGGGAAAGAAAATGACGGAAAATAATCATACACCCTACACAAACCATTTACAAATTCATTCACTTTGCCTAAACATGGAAATTTTATTTATAATATTCAAAGCATGAAAAGGAAAGTGTCATGGTCAAGGAATATTCCTACTCAGAAAAAGTCATTTGAGTTAAAACAGTATGATAATTCAATGTATATTATTAAAAGAAAACAAAAACTAACTAGCCACAAAACAAACACCAACAAGAGGCATTTGAAAGACTCAAACCAAATATAAACATGATATAAATAACTATCACTACTTTTTGGTTTAGAAGATAGTGCACCTCTGTTGGAAGGGTTTTGTTATAAAATCATGGCATTGCTTTATCACACAATTCATTTAATCATATTTAACATTTACTCTAAAACTCATTCAGTACAAATCAAATGCAATAATTTAAGCAACTAGATCAACATAACTATCACTGTGAGTTTTCGCAGACAGTGCACCTCCGTTGGAAAGGTTTTATTATAAAAACACGACTTTATTTATCAAATGAAATAATTATATTAAATATCACTTATTCATGATATGCAATTCAATATAATTAAGCATAATTAAGAAAGAAGCTAAATTCAATTTAAAGCGTTCTTGAATTAAAGAGGTTGTAAGAGGGATCTTATCTCAAGGTGGAACCAAACCTTCCACTTCGGCTCTTGGAGATTTCTAACAAAAAGTTGAAGCTCCCCCACTGGGTATACGCATCTTTAAACACATTCAAGGACACCTAGCCCCTATGCACACACCCACATGGCCATGATAATGTGCAAGGGGATCCTTTCACATATGCTTATATGCATATACCAGTCTCCACTCACCTGTGTATGCATTTATATATATATACATGGGCATATATCATATTTAATAAAAGTAAAATAATCTGTTAACTAAAAAAAATAAAATGACTCACTGCTTGACAATATACCCTCGCTCTAGTCTTCCATGACGTTGTATTTCTCCAAAATCGAGTGTTACCCCATCATGTCACCTTGTAAGTAGTATCAAAACCATGTATGAATATTGATTATAATAAATATATTGAAAAAAATAAATTTTTGGTACAAACTATTGCAAAAAAGTGTTAAAAAAATTATAAATTATTTTAAACACTACCTATAATTATCTATGTGTGGGCCTGTATAAGGTGAGATAGAAATGTTGGCTTATGAAAAGTCACTATGTATAATTATCTTCAGTGAACATGACTTGTGTGGCATTAATATTAGGTTAATCTTATGTTTTATGTGGTTAGAACATGTAATAATATTTAAGCACCAATTATAATGTCATAATACCAACTACTGCATCTTCTAGTCATATTTAACAATATGCACCATATCACTTATAAAACATGGTGCTCTATTTTTCAACATCATGAACTATTCCTACAATTTCTTCATTTTAGAACATGTTCTTGTGAACCAAGCACACTACATAGGTCTAATATCTCTAAGGGGGTTGAAATGATCAAAAGACCCTTATATATCTTATAGGAAACAATTAAAATCCCAAAATTCTAAGAACACCATGCATGAAACCCAACACAATGATTTATATTAAATAAAGAACCAATTTTTATACCTTTCAGTGGACTGTACTTATAAAAAATTCATCATTCATATTTTTAATGAATACCCATACAATGGTTTCCATCAAACCTCCCTCTATAGAGTGTATCTACAGGCCAATATGAATAACTCAATTATCAAGAAATATTTTCCAACATTCCACAATAAATTGTTATAAAGTAAAAAATTATTTTAGTACATATGTAAAAGATGATTATTTAAGGATCAAAATAGTAATTTTTAACAAAAACGAACCAAAGAAATTTTGTTAAAAAGTTACAACCTCTTTAACAAATTAGTGCACAATGTGCATTTAGTCCAGCCAAATAAGTGCAGTTTATGGGGTAATTAGAGGGAATGTCTCCATGTAAACTTGTTATAATCTCAGTCACCAATGATCTTTGAATCATCACTATAGCTGTCATAGCATCTATCCCATATTGGGTGTCTATAGACCTGTGTTAAATATGGGGTGAGAAGGAATCTAATTAGAAAATTTACCAATTAGTAATAGATTTATTTCAGCTCTTATGAAATTTGATGGAAAATTTGATTTGGATAATTACAGCTATACAAGAATCAAATATGTACTGAATGGCGGCGTATTTGACTACAAGAGTAGTTGCAACTACAATATGCTTCAAAATTTCTAGATCCTTTCATGGAGAGAGGTAGGAACACATTATTTCTGGTTAAACACATATAGAACCTCTATTTCCCTATAGTAAAATCACACTAAAAGAGAATGCAGGTGAGAAGATGACCACCCCAATATGATTCTTTATTAGATGGAGACAAGCTAGGGAATCCCCTAGTACCTATATGTCCCAATTGAAATACACAATAATAAAATAAAGGGTCAAAACTATATTTAAATGTATATGTGAGAATATACAGAATACACATATCATACCTGAAACTATCTCAAGCAGTACCTGATCATGTCCATCCCTTTTATATATCATCATATGGTCCCCAAAAATGGAACCATGAGTTTGGAATGGACTACCTATAGCTTTTGGTGGGATTCGATGGAAATATTATCCATCTAGAGCTCTTCTTAATCTTGCAGCATCTCCTACTCAAATGAATCCACCTACTGAAGGAAAACACTATAAAATAGAGGGATACCCCTAAATACAGTGATTCCTTTCTAATAGAGGTCCATCCACACTACTACCATAGTGACAGTGAATTATTATATTGGTTGTGAAATTTGGAACCATATATTATCTAAAAATAGATGCATTTAATTTCCAACATCCCTACTATATTAATATGTACATAGATATTATGTAAATTTTTGGAATAAAGTTTAATATATGTTCACATAAATTCAACAATATCTGTAAAAATGTATTAATATGTACATATTCTGGACAGTCAATCTCTGTACACATATATGGTGTTGAATCCCCTAACATGAAAGCATCATTTAAGTTTTTTTAGGAAAATAGTATAATATTTCTTGGTTTCAGTTGCTTCATGTTCCTGATATAAAATTAACTCTTATAGACTATCAAGATTTATATTGTTTGAAATCGATTAATATAATAGTTTGGACCCAATGCAATAAAGGTAAAAAAAAAGAAGTGACCTAACCTGAAGATGTCGTGAAAATAGGTATAGATTTCAGATTTCTGGGCACATCTTGATGTGTTGCTTGAATAGGATATCAATGTTAAATCATTAAAGCAATGAAATTTTTAATAATTTAGACTCTCTTGATCCACAAGAAAAAATCATAAAAAACACAATTGAATAACAATGCTAATAAAAACAGTGATAAAAAATGATCAAACTTAAAGCATACAATTTAGAATCTAAATATAACTTCAGGCTAATTCAACTTTAGTAGAATTTCAATTAACTTTAGAAACATATAACAATCCAAAATATTTCTGAAAAATAATAATGAAGAAAGGAAATTCCAATTGAGGACCTGTATCGAGAAGCGATAAAACCAAAAAGTCCAGAAGAAAAAATACAGCCATGTGTACAATAAATTAATCCTAGAGAATTTTGACAATTTTAATGATTGTGATTGATAATATTACAATAAATATTAATTGATAATTGAGAAATAGTCAAACTACATAAAATTACTATAAATAGTAATTAATAATTGATAAAATTAAAGTAAATAGTAATTGATAATTGATAAATAATCAAACTACACACCTTTTATTAAATTCTACCCAGCCGACCCTTTTATAAGGCACATTGCAATGCCGTTGTCAATACTATTTGTAATGATGCTTGACCTGAAAGGATAAATCACATTAATGAAATGATAACAATATCATGTGTTAATTAATTACAAGAATAGAAATATTAATTTTAATCTTGCAAATAAGATGATATCACAATTTTACCCTTTACAATGCCATTGATGTTGGAAGATGAATCTGCATCACCTAAACAGGAGATTTCACCCATACATTGAAAACATTGAATAACCAAACATGAAACTGCATCATATTATGAAAATGTGAGTCTAGGGTTAAATTTCATATTTGAGGATGCAGTTGAGTAAAAAAAACTTGTCATTATGTAAAAAATTGTGTGGTAAAACCATACCTTTGGCGACAATGGGTAATTCGACACCGTTATGGAGGGCAT
This sequence comes from Viscum album, assembly GCA_963277665.1. NCBI lineage: Eukaryota > Viridiplantae > Streptophyta > Magnoliopsida > Santalales > Viscaceae > Viscum > Viscum album. Next base: position 1,743,289,556 of record OY728161.1, read on the forward strand.
GGATTAGCAGATCAGACGAAAGTCGATTTAACATAAAAATATGGCTATTTCACATGTCATAGGAGGGTGTGGAGCAGTAGTAAAAATACAATGGGTGTCATAGCAAGTATCAACGAAAATCATGAGTCAGAGATGCCAAAGTAGGGCATGGAGTATACAAAAGTTAAAAATTGAAGTTGGTACCATAGAAAGACACGATGGAAATCATGATGGAAAAAATGGTATAAAATAACCATTACCTCCTGAATTATATATTCACGTCAATCCCAATTTCAAGTCATGGGAGAAAATAAATTGAATCAGCTATGTTTTCTTGTTGGTTATCTGCTATGGAATTCATCCCTATCCTGCACACCAATATTAGTCATCAAACTCACAATATGATCAGTGAAACTAATAGAGGGGACACCTTAAGGAAAAATGGAAAATCGAACTACATACTATCGGAGGTGTGCTGGAGGAGATAGAGGGGTTACCTCATATACGTGTCATCAAGGAGGTACGATGGTCACGCCGGAGGAGGATACAATTCAATATAATAATAATAAAACCTAACTACTACATAATCAATATGTAGAAATAGTTAGAAACGCCATAATACAATTCAGTATTAAAATAATAAAACTTCATTGCATAATAAAATTACACATATTAACAATCCAAAAATACAATTCACATCAATAGTGAGTATAAATATCAGTATCATCAGATTTATGATAACCCTCATCCACGCCTCCTACAGAAACACCATCAGCACCTCTCATGACACCAGCATCATCATCGACATCAGCATCGGTACCGACACCGAAACTGGGACCGACTCCAGCTACAGCTCTAGCTCCAGCTCTGGCTGCAGCTATAGCTCCACCTCCAGCTACAGCCTCAGCTCCACCAGTAGAACTCATCGAAATCAAACATGCATCAAACACTGCAGCTGCTTCTAGTGAAAGTGTAGATGAAATGGCAGACATAACTTTCTTCATATTTTCAAATATCACCTTTTCGTCTTTTTGAGTTGCTTCTTTGACTGCAGAATTCATCTTTTACACTATGACCAAACCATAATTGGTACTCAAAAAAATGTTTTCAGTAGACCATTATCGAGATGGTACAATCTTATTCCCATGTAGACAATGCACTCTGCCCTGATGCTCATCTCCTAATACCTGATGTAGCTGATCATTCAGGCCCAAATTTTCTTGCTCGTTTTCTGAAAATGTCTCCAAAGAATTATGTCGATTGATATATAACATAAATTAAAATGATAAAATAATATAAGGAATTAAATTCATTTAAAATAAAATAAATTGAAATATACTTACAATTGCCTTCTTGGTGTCAGTATTTGGCACAATACCATCTTTCTTTTTTATGCTTATACAAAACAAAGTAGAGTGAGGAACACGAACCTCGATATTCAATTATTTTTTATAGAAAAAACAAATAAATAAATCAAAATTAGAAGTCAAAAAAATTACACTAAATGAAGATAAATATTTTAAATATTAAATTACCTGTGTTTGCTCAAGATCTAGGTCTGAAGTGTGTCCACGAGTATAAACATGTTTCATTCCACTCTTATTTCTTTTATTTATGCTTGACTTCTCCTATAAACAAATAATTCTATAATTTCATTATCACAAAGAAAACTGATTTTCAAATAAATAAATGAATATATATATAAATTTAAGAAATAACTTAAACTCTTGACTCTTCCAATAGCTTATCATCTCTTTGTATTGTGATATTGGGAAACCATGAATCACTATTACTTCTTCAAGCTCCGTGCCAACTCTCTTTTTCCAACCAAGATATAAGTCATACTTTTACGCTCTCCACATTTCACCTAAATTCATTAAACTTGTAGCCTTGACATTTGTTCCATCAAGAAAATTATATCAGAGCTACAATGAACAAAATATTTTTTAAGAAAATATTATAAATTAATATATATAAAAGGTGATTAACATTACTTACCTAGATCTTTGCCCAGTCATTATCCTTTATTTATTCTCCAACTTCCCTCCAACTTATTGGTTGAACCGGAATGATATTTTTGTCTCTAGCAAGGGTTCCTATAAATATTTTACATTATGTACCATTTTTTTTTAATTATAGCTTTGTCCTCATTGTATTACGCCATGATTTGCGTGTGTCGATTCCAAACCTCTCGCATTTTTGTGCGGCCTTGTCGTCTGGTGGAGACTGGATCTAATCATGAAAAATGGTAAATAATAATATATATGAATTTATCATTAATCACTAACAGTAATGTTTAAACACATACCAGTAGATGGGGGATTTGTTGACCCCTGAAGTGCAACATCTAGAGGGGGAGTAGCCTCTACGGTAGGTGGGATATCTACAATATGAGTACTCTATACAGTAGATGGATAACGCTGCACAGATAAGGGTGGATATGGATATAGATATGGTGGTGGGATATATGGGGGCGCAGTGCGCTGTACAGTGGATGGTGGCAATGGAAAATAAGGAGGGATGTGAGTCTGAGAACTACCATCCGATGTGGGTTTTGGCAGAAAGGGATATGGATAACGTGGGTAAGGATAATATGGAGGTGGCATAATGGGAGGATGAATTTTTAGTGATTCAAGCGGAATATTAGTAGGATGAACTGTAGAATCAATACCCTCCACCATACTATCAGCCTCAGTAGTATAATTCAACCGTCTCCTCGACAAAGTTGACTAAAATAACATAGACAATAAAATTAAACGAACGATAACAAGATAAATAATATGAAAAAACCATAATATTCAAATATAAATTGCACTTACAGTGTTGTCCATATGATACATATGTTGTTAATTTCTTCACATTCTTCTATTTCTTCAAATATCATCATATTCAGACATTTTGACTTGGAAATTTAAAATAATATTCTCAAATAAATAGAAATAATGAAAAATGTTAAATAATACAATTGTATCATAAAAAAATGAGATAAATTTTCAATGTGATAATAATATTGACAAAATATACTGGTTAATTTGATATCATGTATGGATGTTTAAAAAAACACGTACAATATTACGATAATGTCAGGTAAATAATTACAAATGTATCAACGTTCTGTGTGGTCTGTGAAAATTTCTGGTTCTCAATTCGTTCTAGCAATTGAGTCAGCTGTGTCATCAAATGAAACATTCAAATAAATACGGACATGTTAATCCACATCATCATTGTCATCCATGTCTTCGTCAAAATATGTCTGAGAATGACATCAAAAATAAACCCAAATTATTATTGTAACAGGTCAGTTACATAAAAATCATGTCTAGCCTGTGATGTAAGAATATAAGGTTCATTGGTGTGAAGCTGGCGATTCATACCAATCACTCTAAATCCATATTTATCAATATGCATTCCTTGTTGTGTAATTGAATCAAACCACTTACATTTCATCATTGTGACACGACCATGTGCATAGTAATCTAATAATATGATTCTTTTAACAACACCATAATATGATATATTTTCTGACCGAGGTTGTCTATCTAATGAAGTCGCATAACAATCTGTTGTGGTGCTTATCATCACACCATCATGCTGTGTTGCCATTTTTTTTAACATATATTTATAAAAAAATTAAATCCATTGAAAACCATTGCTTTACAGTCATGTACCATGTAATTTGGACCAAAGGATAACGCTGTTACTTCATATGATACTTCATTAATTGGTAGAGTTAAAAACTAAAAGATACCAACATTGAATATTATATAAAGACATGTGATTATGTTATAAGAAGAAAAAAATCTCTTATCTTTGACTTTAACCAAGCAGTAAATTCTTTGTTGTGTAGCACTTCCTTCCTCTTAATAGATAGAGAGCGATGTCACTTTTTTATAATTTCTAAATGTTCTATACAAATATGAAATCTTAATAATTTCATAAGATATGAAGAAATAACATATTGAAAAAAATTCATATTTATTAGTTTACTTACTTGATATAATCATCAACCACACCACATTTGAATAATACTGTACGATGAGCCATTTCCCACTCTTCCCTACAAAATTACACAACAAGTATGATCCAAATATCCCCCCTATTTGGGGAAGTAAAGGAATTACAGGTTCAATGGGATCATATTGCTCATCTTCAGTTCTCATAAGTCGATTATACCTCATGATGATGTTATCCAAGTACGATGAACAGAAATCCTTGCATTCTTGTGCTAAATAACATTTCACAATAGAGCCTTTAGGGTGATATTTATTTCTCACATAAGATTTCAATATAAAAATCATTCTTTCTGTAGGATACGTCCACTAACTTGAAATAAGACCACCAAAAATAACTTCTGTGGGAAGATGCACAGTCAGATGTAACCTACATGTGAAAAATGATGGTGGGAAAATTTTCTCCAAGTCACAAAGAATAATCTGTGAATCTCTCTGCAATTTATGAACAACACTTCTGCTCAGTCTTTTGTCATAAAGATCTCGATAAAAATGACATAACTTAATCACAAAAAATCTAACATTATGTGAAAGTAAATGTTGAATGGAAAAAGAAATCAACTCATGTAACAAGACATGGTAATCATGGGTTTTAAGAGATTTTAGTTTCACATCTTGTGTATTCACCCTTTTTAAAATATTACTTAAATAACCATCTCGAACCTTCAAACATTCCAAGACCGGAATAAATTGTTTATTCTCAACATTTTTCATTGAATAACAGGAAATAGGGACTTTCCACTTATTTTGACCAATTAACTCAGGATAAAGTTTTATTCTTATACCCCAATCCATCAAATCAAAACGAGACCGCAAATCATCTTTTGTTTTGCCTTTAAAATTTAATATAGTAGCATGTAATATCTCACAAATGTTTTTCTCGATATGCATTACATCCAAAAAATGATGCAATAAATTCAATGACCAATACAACAATTCAAAGTATACGATTTTCTTTCTCCAATTATTATTGGAATTCGAATTGATGTGTTTTCTCTTTCTGATATTTGATTGACTTTTTCCACAAACATAATTCAAATCATCATGTTTTTAACAATATCATTCCCTAAAATTCATTGAGGTGTCTCATCTATCTCGACGACATTATCAAATTGTCTTCAATTTTTCCTGTATGGATGATCCATTGGTAGAAATTGTCGATGCCCTATGAAGTTGAAAGTCCATCGAAACTTTAATCTTCATAAACGTTTATTTTTTATAAAAATAGGGCAGGATAATTTCACTTTAGTACTCTAACTAGACATCATTCCATAGGTAGGAAAATCATTTATTGTCCATAATAAAGCTACATGAAACATAAAGTACTCCATCCTAAATGCATCGTACGCCTATGCACCAACAATCCAAAGCTCCTTTAACTCCACTATTAATGGATGCAAGTATATATCAATATCATTTCCAGGATCACTGGGTCCAGATATCAATATACTCATGATAGTAAATGGTTTTTTCATACACATACATGAAGTAAAGTTATAAATGTGAATGAAAACAGGCCAAGTACTGTGTGCAGAATGCATTTGGAGAAATGGGTTGAAACCATCATAAAATAATCCCAATCTAACATTTCGTGAGTCAACTGAAAAATTAGGATGTAACCTATCAAATTTCTTCCAAGCCAACCCATCTATAGGATGAACTATTTCATCATTATCTTTATTTCTTTCATCTTCATGCCATCTCATATTCTTTTCCATTTTTTTAGACATTAAAAGTTTTTGAAGTCTGGGAATTAAACGAAAGTGCCACATCACTTTCTCTGGTATGTGAGATTGCGTTCGGTCTTTATTAGTCATCCACCTTGATGTTCCACCCAGTTTTCATTGACTTAAATCTGTAATTTCCTTTCTGAACAGACAAAAATATTTGGGGCAAGAATGAATCTTAGTAGATGAAAATATAAATTTTTCAACCAACTTTGATACCATGTAATTATTTTCTAGAATACATGCATCATCAGGTAGTAAATCATTAGTAAATTTAAGTATATAGTAGACCACAGTATTACTAAATCCATACATTGATTTTCCATGATATAATTGCATTAAAAACTCATGTTTTCCCATTTTTCCACATGCCTGATAACTCGAGTATTTGCATCTTCCATCATCTTTCTAAAACTCTCAACGTCATCATATTGATTAATAGATGAAAACCATGTTCTGGTATTCATTTCCTCCTGCACTGGTCTACATGAGGATCTAGCTTTAGAAACAAAAGGAAACTGATCAGAAATCAGATTTTTCATACCAATCCTTTCTGTTGAATCGATATCATTCACCACTTTCAATTTTTCTCCATTGTGATACCAAAAATGATAATTTTTTTGGAAGCCTTGTTTAGTGATATGATAACTCACTTCCTCATGAGTTAACCATTTTATTTCAACACAATCAAAACACAAGCATCAAATCAATCCACCATCTGAATCATTAGTGAATGCAAAGTCCAAGAAATGTCGTAACTCCTTCTAAAATTCATCAGGGATCTGATCAACATTGTACATCCAGTATCTATCCATTATAAGGCATATAAACATACATTAAATAAATAATAAAGAAAATTAATTAACATTATATGTATTGTTTCATAAGATAATAAGTAACCATCAATAACAAGTTAATAAAAAAATCATAACAAATATTATGGTTAAGGGAATTCATAAATGCTTAAAATTATAAAAAATCATGAATAGTCACACTTTTCTATGACCACATAAGATTATTTTGGTGTACCTCCAACACCCACATTAAAACCTAGATGTTTGAACAATAACCTATTATGTTTTTTAAATAATTCTATGATGGGAAACCCCCTCCCCCTCCCTCTTGGACGCCCCCCGGATACCCCTCTTCCCTCCAAGATAGCCCCCCTGACCCCCCTGGATAGCCCCTACCCTTGCACCCCCACACCCCTTGCCCCCCTCCCTACCCCTTGCACACTGCTCCCCCAGACCTCTTCACCCCCTCCTAGATATCCACCCTTCCCCTTGCACCCCCTTCCCCTCATTGTCAAGCAGGTTGTTTCTATCCTTTAACAAGGTTAACGGCCTACAGGCCTTCCTAGTTCTTTGAAAAGAGTTATAGAATTTTCTATTTCTGTCACCGTCGATTAACCATTTAACTTTAAATGCTTGTTTTCTCATATTTTCTTTGAATGTGAGAAAAGAGTTGAGTTTGAATATAGTGTTTAGTTCTTGAGTAGGATCAGTGATGAGGTTAGAGCTGTTGTTTTTGTTTTGCAGATTATTGAGGAATTTCTCAAGAATCATGATGTCATTGTTAACTTGTTTTCCTTTAGAGCGTCATGATGTTTTTATAGTCTATTTTAGATGTTTCAATTTGAGGTTTTAGACAAATCCATCATTGTTATGAGGCATTGAAGACCAATAGTTCTATATGATATGGGTGAAATCATCATCAGAGAACCACACATTGTTAAATATAAAAGGCAATCGGGGTTTCATGACATTAGAGAAGACATTGACCAAGATGGAATGATGATAAAAATTCATCTTGAGAAGAGTGGTGCTAGAGATAGTGTCCCATAAATATATAGCAGGGAAATTCATGAAGTATATATTCAATTTGGAGGAATCCATTTTGTTGTAAGGTATTCTATACCAAGTGTATTTTACACCATTGAGATTAATTTAAATGATATTAGTGTCTTCAATCGAGGCTTTAACTTATTTCATTGAAATTGAAGCATGAGAAGGTCCAATTTTCTCTCTTGAGTTAAGAATGGAATTGAAGTCACCAATTAGAAACCATGGGTAGTTATGTTAGTTCCTAGGCATGCGATATCATTCCAAATAGTTCTTCTTTCTTGGTATCTATTTTTAGAATTGACAAAGGAGCAGAAAGTATGTGTGCCATAAATGTTAAAGTTGAAAGTAAATATCTGAACAGAGATACTTAAAATATCTAACATTGTGTAAATAAAAGTGTGAAAAAATATATATAGAATCAACATTGAGTGTATTATTTATTTCACCAGTAAAAGCATAATTATGTTGGCATAAATTTGATTATAGAGAGGAAAACTGGATTTTAGGTTTAGCGATGGAAGATAACATAGGATGATGGTTGTTAACCATTCTTTTTAAAATAATGAACATGTCATAGTTAGCGATACCCTAACAATTATAATAGGGGATCATCATTTAAACTTCAATTTGGAGTTAGAACACCCTTTTCTCTTTATTACAGAGCCTTTTTTCTAGTAGTCATTCTAACATCTAGGTTATTTTTAGTGGCATGTTCTTGTTTATTCTTAGATGTGACTAGAATCTTCTTTGTAGGTTTCCTAATTGGATCACTCATAGGTGAGTCTAATGAATTATTAGAATATCTCGAAAAAGAATTGATATTATGATTATAATTCAAGTTTCCATATTTCATAGAGAAATCATCATTAATTATAGATGTAGAAATATGAGTACCTAAAAACATTGAAGTATCCAATGTCTATTGTTAGGTAGTATACAGATCTGTTGGATGGTATAGATTCAATGGAATGGAAATATTACATACCTACATATGTTTAAGGTCCTTTATTGGGGAGGTTCAAGTAGGTTTGATAGGTTATAAATCATTTTTAATATTTTTAAAAGTCATGGTATGTGTATTAGTTGAAAAGACCTTAAAAATACTCATTTGACTCCCTGATTCTACATAACTGGTAATGGATTTAGAGTGCTCAAGTGGAGAAGGATCTAAATCCTTCTCTAAATTTTTGGTTACCAACTTCATTTCAAGAGTAGTATTATAATTAGATATGATAGAGAAGTGATTAACAGATCTCATAGCAGCATGAGTTAATGATGTTTTAATGGTTGGGTCTGTAGGATTAAAATTATAAAGCATCAGAGAAAAAATGACATCAACACTATTAGCAGGTTGTAAACCATAAAAAGAGTATAAAGTAGAAGAAGAGGTTGTAACTGGATCCTTTATTTTCTCCACACCGGTATCCTCCACGGGTTGAATCTTTTAATGGATCCAACAATATCCAGCATTTTAGTCACTTGTACTGAGGGTGAACTTACCTTCATTGATTTAAAAGTTTCCGAATCCATGGAAATAGTTGCAGTCATACTACTAGTATGTGTGATATCCTAAAAAGATTTTAGGATAAACAATATATTCCCAAAATCTATAGAATGGCTAGTTGAATCTATAGTTTTAGAGCAATTATCAGGTACATTTGTTTTACTGTTGGTCTGAATATTGTTCCCTAATGAAATAGTGGCCTTTAATAGGGAGGGGTCCTTGATTTTTTATGTACTTAAAGATGAGGAGTGATCATCCACAGATTAAACAGGAAATGATCTAGTGAACACATAGTTATGAGGGGGTGTAGTGAATGCATTGCGTTTATTTCACTTCAATTTTTCACCTGGGATATGTTCAGAATTTTGGTTAGATTCTGAAATTTGTTCGGCTGAGCATGTATTAGATTCGTCCTTATTGGATATCCTAACAGTGTCTAACACCAAAATTTCAATTTCCTCTAAGAGGCCTTTATCTTTAATGGAATTTTCTTCTTACTCAGCCATATCAACCCAGTTAGTACATGAGTTATCCTCTATGTGCATCACTTTGTTTGACTATTTCACCCAAGTTTTAGATTTCTTTTATGGGGGTACATGTATATCTATCATAGGGGATATATCCTTTTTTATTTCTCATAATTTCCTTCCAATAATTTTCAATTCATTGTGTTACTTGTTTTCTAATTACTATAATGTTGAAAATTGTATGACCAATGATCTTACAATGTTTGTAAAAGGGAGGTTTCCTCTCATATTCAATTCTAATTTCAGTTTTGTAGTCATTTGAATTGAAATTAATTGTGGTGGACAGCTTTGAATCATGTTTAATTTCAACCATAACTCTACCAAAGAGTCATAAGTCAAAATTTAATGTTCTATAATAAATTTTGATGGAATTTTCTTATGGAGGAGACAATATCATTCACTACTGGAATTTGGTCTTTTCCCAAACCGTTGGAAAAGGGAATTTTGGTGGACCCTTTCCCAATGGTTCCAGTGAACCGTTGGGAAATTTGTGCCTTTGCCAACGGTTTTTATAAACCGTTGGCAAAGGTTTCCCCCAAATTCCAGATCACGATCTCCTCTCCCCATTCGGACAAAGCCCTAATCTATTCGCTCCGCTTCTCTAGCGAACCCCATCCGACTCCACTGCTCTCGCGAATCCGAACACCAGCACCCCCCATCCCAACACGAAAACCCCCATACGAATAGGTAAAATTTGATCTCAACCATATTGTTGTAGTTGTTTTAATGAATAGTTTTTTTCTAGGTGTTGGTGGTTTAATTGATTATTGAAATTAATATCTAAATAGGATATTGTTTGTGTTTGTGAAGACTTATTTAATGTTTTTGTATTCTATGTTTGGAAGGAGAGTGTTAAAAATATGTAAATCAGAGTTGGGGGAGGCTATCATGAACGTTTACATGTTTTGGATAATAGATTGTGGGAATTATGGATTGTGTTCAAACCAATTTGATATGTTTTGGATAATGGATTGTGGGGGTAGGGGGTGTCCACGGGGGTGGGTGGGTTGTCCACGGGGGTGGGCGGGGGTGTCCACGGGGGTGGGAAAGGCTATCCACGGGGGTGGGCGGGGCTGTCTAGGGGGTGTGGGCTGTCCTAGGGGTCTGGGTGGGGTGTCTTGGTGGGGGAGGGGTGTGTGGGGTGTCCAGGGGGGGTGGTATGTCTAGGTGGTGGTGGTGGTGGGGTTGCAGGGGAGGGGGGTGTGGGCTGTTTGGGAGGGTGGGCGGGGCTATCTAGGGGGGTACGGGGTGTCCAGGGGGGTACGAGGGTGGGCGGGTTGTCCACAAGGGTGGACAGGCTGTCCACGGGGGTGGTCGAGCTGTCAAGGAGGGGTGGGCGGGCTGTCCATGGGGGGTGGGTGGGCTGGCCACGGGGGTAGGGGTGTCTAGGGGGGTGGGCGGGCTATCCAAGGGGGTGGGGGGTTGTCCATAGGGAGAAGGGGTGTCGAGGGGGGTGGGTGGGCTGTCCACGGGGGTGGTTGGGCTATCTAGGGGGTAGGGGGTGTCCACGGGGGTGGGCGGGGCTGTCCAGGGGGTGTGGGCTGTCCTGGGGGTCTGGGTGGGCTGTCTTAGTGGGGGAGGGGTGTGTGGGGTGTCCAGGTGGGGTGGTATGTCTAGGTGGTGGTGGTGGGGTTGCAGGGAAGGGGGTGTGGGCTGTTTGGGAGGGTGGGCGGGCTATCCAGGGGGGGGTACGGGGTGTCCAGGGGGTACGTGGGTGGGCGGGCTATCCACAAGGGTGGACGGGCTGTCCACAGGGGTGGCCGGGCTGTCAAGGAGGGGTGGGCGGGCTGTCCAAGGGGGGTGGGTGGGCTGGCCACTGGGGGTAGAGGTGTCCAGGGGGTGGGCGGGCTATCCAAGGGGGTGGGGGCTGTCCATAGGGAGAAGGGGTGTCGAAGGGGCTGGGTGGGCTGTCCACGGGGGTGGTTGGGCTGTCTAGGGGATAGGGGGAATCCACGGGGGTGGGTGGGTTGTCCACGGGGGATGGGAAGGGCTGTCCACGGGGGTAGGCGGGGCTGTCCAGGGGGTGTGGGCTGTCCTGGGGGTCTGGGTGGGGTGTCCTGGTGGGGGAGGGGTGTGTGGGGTTTCCAGGGAGGTTGGTATGTCTAGGTGGGGGTGGTGGGGTTTCAGGGGAGGGGGGGTGTGGGCTGTTTGGGAGGGTGGGTGGGGCTATCCTGGGGGGGTACGAGGTGTCCAGGGGGGTACGGGGGTGGGCGGGCTGTCCACAAGGGTGGACGGGCTCTCCACAGGGGTGGCCGGGCTGTCAAGGAGGGGTGGGTGGGCTGTCCAGGGGGGGTGGGTGGGCTGGCCACAGGGGGTATGGGTGTCCAGGGGGGTGGGCGGGCTATCCAAGGGGGTGGGGGCTTCCCATAGGGAGAAGGGGTGTCGAGGGGGGTGGGTGGGCTGTCCATGGGGGTGGTTGGGCTGTCTAGGGGGTAGGGGGTGTCCACGGGGGTGGGTGGGTTGTCCACGAGGGTGGGCGGGGCTGTCCACGAGGGTACCCTACTAATATGGTTATGGGATGAGGCATGCTCTGATGTGATAACACATTAAGTTCTTGTTGGTTTTACATTTGTTCAATAACACATTAGTATGTTTTTTTCACATGTGTAGTTGATACCATGATTATTTTCTTCCTTTATTGTTTCCTTAAATGTATTTTCTATTAAAGTTCAATCCTATTGAATTGTTTATGACAAAAGGAATTATATGAATTCTTTTTACAGAATGGACAGAAGTTGGATGTATGAAACCGATCGTATCTCAAGCGATTTTCAAAACAATTTGGAGTGCTTTATAGATTTTTCATTTCACAATGCTTCAGATAGTGGTCGCATACACTTCCCATGTTCCAATTGTGTTGGTAGACCTTGGTTGAGTCGTGAAGAAGTCAGCTACCACATAACCAAAAATGGTTTTCAAGAAAACTACTTTGTGTGGTTTCACAATGGGGAGAAAATGAAATCTCAAATTGGTGATGATCGAAATGAAAGAACTAGAATGGAGAATTTGTTAGATGATCGGTTTTTGTTTATTCGCCATCATGAAAAAGAAAGGATTTCGACTCAAGAAGATGTCGATATGAGGAAAACTGATGCATCTAGTGAAAATGATGATATTGATAGGGTGAAAAAATTGAATGATGCTGCCACGACTCCAGTATATAGACAATGCGATAAAATGAAAAAGCTGGAATTTTTAATCTGATTGTTTCATGGAAAAACTATGTATGGGATTTCTAATACAACAATCGATTACATTCTTACCCTCTTGAAGGATTTACTTCCAGATGATGCAGATATTCTCTCAAACCACTATATGGCATGGAAGTTAGTTGAAGAACTTGGATTTTCCAGAAACAAAATTCATGCTTGCCCGAAAGATTGCAGTTTATTCTGGGAAGAAACCGCTGAACGAAATGAATGTATAAAATGTGGCACATCCCACTGGAAGTCAAAATCTGATGGAACACCATCCCGCATTCCACAGAAAGTAATGTGGCACTTTCCATTGATCCCCAGACTCCAGAATCTTTTTATGTCTGATGACATATCAATAAAAATGAGATGGCATGATACCGAGAGAAAGAAGACTAATGATGAGTTGGTTCATCCTGCAGATGGATTTGCATGGAAGATATTTGATGCTCGACATCCTGATTTTGCAGATGACGTGCGTAATGTGAGGTTGGGTCTTTCATGCGATGGTTTTAATCCGTTTGGGCAGATGCTTACTTCGCACAGCACATGGCCAGTTTTTATACACATTTATAATCTTCCCCCATGGTTGTGTATGAAAAAATCTTTCACTTTCATGAGTATACTCATATCTGGTCCTTCTGATCCCGGCATTGATATTAATGTATACATGAATCCTTTAATAAAAGAGTTGAAAATTCTTTGGGATGTGGGTGTGTGCACATACGATGCATGTTCGAAAGACATATTTCAGATGCGTGTTGCGCTTATGTGGACGATCAATGATTTTCCGGCTTATGAAATGATGTCTGGATGGAGCACGAAGGGAAAACTGTCATGTCCAGTTTGTATGAAGAATACACGATCCAGAATACTGAAACATCGTTGTAGTTTCAGTTTTATGGGACATCGACGATTTTTGCCAAAGGATCATCCATATAGAATGAATTGTCGAAGATTTGATAATACTATAGAGACCGATGATCCACCTCAGCGTATGTCTAGATCTGATGTGCTTAATGAATTGAAATATTTCAGTTTTTCGTTCGGGAAGGGTCAAATGAAATCTGGAAAGAGAAAGAATGTTTCCACAGAAACCTGTTACAATTGGAGGAAGAGGAGTATCTTTTTTGATTTGCCTTATTGGTCAACCAATTTGCTATGTAATTGCTTAGACGTAATGAATATTGAGAAGAATATATGTGAAATGTTTCATTCAGTTCATCTAAATGTCAAGGGGAAGACAAAAGATGATTTACGATCTCGACGTGACTTGGTGGATTGGGGCATCAGACCAGAATTGCATCCTGTGCGTATCAGTGAAAATAAATGGCAACTTCCATGTGATTCTTATGTGATGACACCTACTGAAAAAAAAACAATTTCTAGAAGTATTAGAGACTATTAGAGTTCCTGATGTCTATTCAAGCAACATATCTAAACAGGTCAACAGAAGAGAGTTGAAGCTAAAATCTTTGAAGCCTAATGATTATCACGTTCTACTACATGAGTTGCTTCCAATAGAAATCCATCATCTTTTGTCCAATAATGTAAGGGTGGGTGTTATTCGGTTGTTCCATTGGTTTAGATTTCTTTGTGCTAAGAAGTTGTCCATGTCTTTCTTGTAAAAAATGTTGATAGATTCCCCATTAATTTTGTGTGAGTTGGAGAAAATATTTCCCCCATCATTTTTCACATGCATGCTGCATCTGACTGTCCATATTCCAACTAAAATACTTCTCGAAGGACCTATTTATTTTCATTGGATGTATCCAACTGAAATAAATATTTTCACATTAAAGTCTTATGTTCGAAACAAGAATCATCCCGAAGGTTCTATCATGAACGGTTACTTAGCTCAAGAATGTATGGATTTCTGTTCGATGTATTTGTATGATCTTACTACAAGAATGAACAGACCAACGAGAAATAAAGAAGAACAATATGAGCAAATTGAACCCAGTTTTCCATCACTTCCTCAAATAGGAGGAATTCTTGGATCATATACATTTAAGACATTAAGCCATGAAGAGCGGGAGATGGCACATCGCACAATTTTGTTCAACTGTGATTTGTTCGATGACTATATTAGGTAAAAAAATTAAATATGTATATCTTACATATATATCTGTTAAACTATTCATATTTTTTTTATCTACAGGGAACATAAAACAATGATAAATAGGAATCATCGTTATTTATCTTTGAGAAGGAGAGAGACTTTTCATAGAAAAGAATTTTCTTCTTGGTTAAAATTGAAGGTAAAAATATTACTGTTTAAATAAATTATTTCAATATTTACTTTAGTTTAACTGTCATTTATATTGCAGGTATTGAGTTTTTCTGCTGACTCTGTCTCTGAGGAAATAAGAGCTTTGGCTTTTAGTCCTAATACCGTGGTTCGTGACTGTAAATCAATTGTTATCAATGGGTACAGATTTATTGTCACTGAACGAGCCAAAAACATGAGAACACAACATGATGGTATTATGGTTACTGCCACAATAGATTGTTATGCTAGTGCATCAGATAGTAGACCGCAACTTGAAAATGTGGGTTATTATGGAGTCATTGAGAAAATAATAATATTAGATTATTACTCTCATGGACGAGTCACAATGATGAAATGCCATTGGTTTGATTCGATGACGAGACATGGCACATTTATTGATGATTGTGGATTTCGAGTAATTAATATGACCCGCAATCTTGCTACCGAAGAACAATATGTGTTGGCATCAATGGCTAAACAAGTTTTTTATGTCAAAGATCAACTTCAACTTTAATTTGGTGTCATAGTTGAAGTAATTCCAAGACATATTTTTGATAATGCTGATGATGGAATTGACACTGTCCCTATTGCCATTGGAACCAATCCATTTATTTCTTTTGATGACTCCAATAGCTCAATTGTCAGAGTTGATTGTGAACCAGAAGTTGTGGTTGGAAATATATAGAATCATTCATCCATGTTCTCAATTCTTTTGGTTTACCTCGAGTTGGGTTGTTAAGGTTGGTAATATTCATATTTATTTAGTATTGATCACAAATATGTTTTAGCTGACTTGACCGTTATGTGAATTTTCAATGTTTATTGGTTGCTGTTTTTTTGAATTGCATTTTCTAATTTGGAATTGAACTGTATTCAAACCAAATCAAACAATATTTCTAACTTGGTGAACATTAAAACTTGTATGTTTTATTAAATTCATTCAAGCTCTTCTAAAACAATTGATAGCTAAATTACCAATGAATACCCTCATTCCCTCATATATTTAGTTTTTTGGTTTACACATTAATTTAATTTTTCTAATTAATTACATATCTGTTTTCAAATGCAGGAAATGCAGCCAATTGAAGAGAGACGAAGAAAAAAAATGGCGGAGAACAATCGTCGGATGGAGGAGCTGGGCGTTCCACCATTTGTGCCTACAGTGAGTACTTTATTTCAAATATATATATATATATATATTTACAGAATATATAATGTCATGTGATTAATTTTTTTGTAAACTTTTTTGTAGGATCCACCATTACGTTGACAGTTATTCGACGAGGATCCTAGTACTGGTCCTAGTACTCAGGCCGGTGGTACGAGGAGGGTTCATACCAGAGGTGGACATAGAGCTGTGCGTGCCCGACTAGACCCTGCCCCTCCCACTGACGTTTCAGAATTCCCACATTCTGATCCCGGTGTGTTGTTAGGGACACACGGGGTATTTAGGCCTCCCATGTTTTTGCTACCTTCTGCATCTTCTGCCCCATCATTTTCACATCCCATGATGATTCTCACTCCCCAGTCAGCATCAGGTCATACAGCTGTTCCATCTTCTTTTCATTCTACTTCTTTCTCTCCGAGCTTTTATATTCCATCGTCTTTGACTCCTGTTCCACCAGAGGGTGTTCCATCAGGTTCTGTGGATCTGGCGCCACACATTGATCAGACTAGCGCAGGTATATTTATAAAACCCTAACAAATTTTTATAGTAATATTTATTTTCATTATAACATGTTTTGATAAAATATTTGTTTTTCTTTCATGAAAGATAAATCTACTGACAGGATGCGGGGGCGGGGCCGTACACGCATGCGTTGTGTGTGGAACCGTCGCACATAGGTTATGGTGGAATATAATGAAGACAATCAGATGGTTGAGAAAACAGGGCAGCAATGTCGGAGTTTTCTGGCGACGCTTGCCAAATACTCCGACATCATTCCCGTCAGCCCGCTGTTGTGGAGACATTTGCCACATGAGGTCAAAGATAGATCTTGGGCAGAGATATGGGTAAAAAAATCTGTTGTATTTAATGCCATGAATTATTTTTGTATTTATATGAATTAATATTTTGATTTCAGCTTCGATTTAATTTTCCTGATGGTGAGGGTGCACGACTGGAACGTCTAAAGGATTTAGGCGAGCTTTGGAGAGCCTACAAGCATGAGCTGTATATTGGCTGGCATGCTAGAGTTCGCACTGAGTTAGAGGCGGTACCAGTCGTGGATGATTGTCCTATAGAGCAGTATCGTCAGATGATTACTCATTGGACGAGTACCCAGTTTAAGGTATGAATTACATTTGAGGTATTTAAATAATAACTTTCAAGTTTTGCATTAATATTATCCTTTTCATTATCTAATTTTATTTAGGAATCATCTGGAAAAAATAAAAAAACATTGATGCAAAAAATACCTCCATACACTAGGACGCACGACGATGCCGGATCATGAGAGGCAGCAGGTATGACAATTGTTTATAATTTTTCTTTACGACTTACATTTTATTTTGTTTCCTCAATTATTTAATCATTTTCTAAAGTTTTTATATAACTTTTGTTTTCAATGTCATTGTAGAGGCAAGTACAAAATATTGAAGGACGTGTGCCTCGAGCAAAACTGTTTTGCTCGAGTAGACGAAAAAAGGATGGAAGTGCTGTCAACGAAGCGACTTAGCAGCAGATTGTAACTTTTAATATGTTGATTTTATATTTTAATATCTATTTTGTAACTTAATAATATATTTATATTTGTAACAGGATGCTTTAGAGGCCCTCGATGCCCAAGAAGCAGACAATTTTGGGCCATCTGATCACTTACATCAGGTGTTGGGAGAGGATCATTCTGGCAGAGTACGCTACCGACCTAGGATAGCCCCGACGAGGTATTGGCCTGCCTCAGGTACGAGTTGTAGTTCCACCGAGCTGCAGAAAGTTAGGGAACAGGCAGAACAGGCTGAGAAAAGGGCAACAGAGACGGCAGAACAGTCTGCTAGGGCAAACAGTGAATTTATGAAATTTATTGAAGTTCTACGTCCAACACTTCCAGCAGAGGCCAGCCCAGCAATTGATGAATACATGTCGTCGATAAATTCTATATATGGTGCACCAGGTGGCAGTTCCAGTGGTGGTCATGCCGATGTCTAGCTTGAAGATGATGATGGCGAGGAGTCTGATGCAGAAGAGGAGGGAGATGAGGAGGGCGAGGAGGAGGGCGAAGGCGAGGAGGAGGGCATTGTGGAGGGTGAGGACGATGAGGAGGACGATGGCAAGGGTGATGATGATGATGATGATGGTGATGGTGATGCTGATGTGGGACATATTGATCCGTTACATTTTTGACTTATATTACTGAGATTTGATGTTTAATCTATTCTAGTTGTTGGTTTTATCTAGACTCGTAGTATAGTATTGGAGTTGAGTTATTTTTATATATTGTCTGTTTTTATGGATGTTGTTGTCTTTTAGTGGTTGTGTGTTTGAGAACTCCCTGGACAACCCCCCTCATTCTTGGACCCTGGACAACCCCCCCTCCCCCTTGGACCCCAAACACCCCCCAAACACCCCCCGGACAGCCCCGCGGACAGCCCCCTGGACAGCCCCCCTTACAGCCCCCCACCCTCCACCCTGGACCCCGGATAGCCCCCCGGACAGCCCCCCGGACAGCCCCCCACCCTCCCCCTTGGACCCTGGACAACCCCCCAAACACCCCCCGGACAGCCCCCCTGACAGCCCCTTGAACAACCCCGAACAACCCCCTGAACAACCCCTGAACAACCCCTGAACAACCCCTGAACAACCCCCTGAACAACCCCCAGACAGCCCCCTGAACAACCCCGGACATCCCCCTGAACAACCCCCAAACACCCCTCGGACAGACCCCGCACAGCCCCCCACCCTCCTCCTTTGTCCCCGGACAGCCCCCCGGACACCCACCGGACAGCCCCCCCGGACAGCCCCCCGGACAGCCCCTCCACCTTCCTTAATTTCATTAGCTCTGAAATGTTTCATAGCACGATCAACTAAAATCTAATCCATACTAAATATGATATAAAAATATTCTATATGAATTTTCATAAGATTTTAAGTGAAAACAAAAAGTGACATACGAAAAACTGACCAAACGCATTCGAAATGTGTTGATGCTTTAGGACAATGATCCATGGGTCATATGTGACGTGTACGAATCAACCCCGCCTCAATCCGAGGAACGGTGTGGCCGGAACAACTCAAAGTGTATGTCTTTTGTTTCAAAAGGACATCATTTTAAGTGAAAAACATCAACTGGCATACGGAAAACTGGCCAAACGCATTCGGGTTGTGTTTATACTTTAAGACAACGATCCATGGGTCATTTGAGACGTATACGAGTCAACCCCACCTAAATTTGAGATGCAGTGTGGTCAGGACCACTCTAAGTGACATTCTTTTGTTTAAAATGGACAATATTTTAAGTACATACGGAAAACCAACCAAACGCATTCGGTTTCTATTGAAACTTTAGGAGAACGATCCATGGGTCATATGTGACGTGTACGAGTCAACGCCACCTCAATCCGAGGCGCGGTGTGACCGACACCACTAAAAGTTCCTTCTGCTTGACCACTTCAGAAATCACTCACCCGTATTTGTCGTCTGATTTCAGGCCATTCCGACTTCGTTCGGCCCGTTTGGACCCCCCTCACGCGCGTTTACGAAGCACGCGCATCACTTAAAACAGGAATATTGAGCCGTACCGCGCAAACCGCACGTCCGATTGATGTGCCGTCTGCGCGTACATGTCATGAATAATAATTAGAATGTTGTACGGTGGTTTCAGCTGAATCTGAGGTCCTCCGCTATGAATTTGACCGTTGGATGCCCGTTTTGGCCGTTTATGACACCAGAACTGCGTTGTCGGTCACCGCGGGCACACGACACGTCCGATTGATGTTCCGTCTGCTCAACCACTTCATAAATCACTCTCCCATATTTTTCGTCTGATTTCAGGCCATTCCGACTTCGTTCATCCCGTTTGGACCCCCCTCACGCGCGTTTACAAAGCGCGCGCATCACTTAAAACACGAATATTGAGCCGTACCGCGCAAACCGCAAGTCCGATTGACGTGCCGTCTGCGCGTACACGTCACGAATAATAATTATAATGTTCCACGGTGGTTTCAGCTCAATCCGAAGTCGTCCGCTATGAATTTGACCGTTTGATGCCCGTTTTGGCCGTTTATGACACCAGAACTGCGTTGTCGGTCACCGCGGGCACACGGCACGTCCGATTGACGTGCCCTCAGCTCGACCACTTCATAAATCACTCACCCGTATTTTTCATCTGATTTCAGGCCATTCCGAAATCATTCGGCCCATTTGGACCACCCTCACGCGCGTTTACGAAGCGCGCGCATCACTTAAAACACAAATATTGAGTCGTATCGCGCAAACCGCACGTCCGATTGACGTGCCGTCTACGCGTACACGTCAAGAATCATAATTAGAATGTTGCACGGTGGTTTCAGCTCAATTTGAGGTCGTCCGCTATGAATTTGACCGTTGGATGCCCGTTTTGGCCGTTTATGACACCAGAACTGCGTTGTCGGTCACCGCGGGCACACGACACGTCCAATTGACGTGCCGTCTGCTCGACCACTTCAGAAATCACTCTCCCGTATTTTTCGTCTGATTTTAGGGCATTCCGACTTCGTTCAGCCCATTTGGACCCCCCTCACGCGCGTTTACGAAGCACGCGCATCACTTAAAACACAAATATTGAGCCGTACCGCGCAAACCGCACGTCCGATTGACGTGCCGTCTGTGCGTACACATCACAAATAATAATTAGAATGTTGCACGGTGGTTTCAGCTCAATATGAGGTCGTCCGCTATGAATTTGACCGTTTGAAGCCCGTTTTGGCCGTTAATGACACCAGAACTGCGTTGTCGGTCACCGCGGGTACACGGCACGTCTGATTGACGTTCCGTCTACTCGACCACTTCATAAATCACTCACCCGTATTTTTCATCTGATTTCAGGCCATTCCGAAATCGTTCGGCCCATTTGGACCACCCTCACGCGCGTTTACGAAGCGTGCACATCACTTAAAACACGAATATTGAGCCGTACCGTGCAAACCGCACGTCACAAATAATAATTAGAATGTTTCACGGTGGTTTCAGCTCAATCTGAGGTCGTCCGCTATGAATTTGACCGTTGGACGCCCGTTTTGGCCGTTTATGACACCAGAACTGCGTTGTCGGTCACCGCGGGCACACGGCACATCAGATTGACGTGTCGTCTACTCGACCACTTCAGAAATCACTCTCCCATATTTTTCGTCTGATTTCAGGCCATTCCGACTTCGTTCGGCCCATTTGGACCCCCCTCACGCGCGTTTACGAAGGGCGCGCATCACTTAAAACACAAATATTGAGCCGTACCGCGCAAACCGCACGTCTGATTGACGTGTCGTCTACGCGTACACGTCAAGAATAATAATTAGAATGTTGCACGGTGGTTTCATCTCAATCCGAGGTCATCCGCTATGAATTTGACCGTTTGACGCCCGTTTTGGCCGTTTATGACACCAGCACTGCGTTGTCGGTCACCGCGGGCACACGGCACGTCCGATTGATGTTCCGTCTGCTGGACCACTTCATAAATCACTCACCCGTATTTGTCGTCTGATTTCAGGCCATTCCGAAATCATTCGGCCCGTTTGGACCACCCTCACGCGCGTTTACGAAGCGCGCGCATCACTTAAAACACGAATATTGAGCCATACTGCGCAAAACACACGTCCGATTGACGTTCCGTCTGTGCGTACACGTCAAGAATAATAATTAGAATGTTTCACGGTGGTTTCAGCTCAATCTGAGGTCGTCCGCTATGAATTTGACTGTTTGACATCCGTTTTGGCCGTTTATGACACCAGAACTGCGTTGTTGGTCACCGTGGTCACACGGCACGCCCGATTGACATGCCGTCTGCTCGAACACTTCCGAAATCACTCTCCCATATTTTTAGTCTGATTTCAAGCCATTCTGACTTCGTTCGGCCCGTTTGGACCCCCCTCACGCGCGTTTATGAAGCTCGCGCATCACTTAAAACACGAATATTGAGTCGTACCGCGCAAACCGCGCGTCCGATTGATGTGCCTTCTGAGCGTACACGTCACGAATAATAATTAGAATGTTTCATGGTGGTTTCAACTCAATCCGAGGTCGTCCGCTATGAATTTGACCGTTTGACGCCCGTTTTGGCCGTTTATGACACCAGAACTGCGTTGTCGGTCACCGCGGGCACACGGCACGTCCGATTGACGTGCCGTCTGCTCGACCACTTCATAAATCACTCACCCGTATTTGTCGTCTGTTTTCAGTTCATTCCGAAATCGTTCGGCCCGTTTGGACCACCCTCACGCGCGTTTACGAAGCGTGCGCATCACTTAAAACCCGAATATTGAGCTGTACCGCGCAAACCGCACGTCCGATTGACGTGACGTCTGCGTGTACACGTCACGAATAATAATTAGAATGTTTCACGGTGGTTACAGCTCAATCCGAGGTTGTCCGCTATGAATTTTACCGTTTGACGCCCGTTTTGACCGTTTATGACACCAGAACTGCGTTGTCGGTCACCGCGGGCACATGGCACATCCAATTGACGTGATGTCTGCTCGAACACTTCAGAAATCACTCACCCATATTTGTCGTCTGATTTCAGGCCATTCTGACTTCGTTCGGCCCATTTGGACCCCCCCTCACGCTCGTTTACGAAGCGCGCACATCACTTAAAATACGAATATTGAGCCGTACCACGCAAACCGCACGTACGATTGACGTTCCCTCTATGCGTACACATCACAAATAATAATTAGAATGTTGAAAAGTGGTTTCAGCTCACTCTGAGGTCATCCGCTATGAATTTGACCGTTGGACGCCCGTTTTGGCCGTTTATGACACCAGAACTGCGTTGTCGGTCACCGCGGGCACACAGCACGTCCGATTGACGTGTCGTCTGCTCAAACACTCCATAAATCACTCTCCCGTATTTTTTGTCTGATTTCAGGCCATTCCGACTTCGTTCGGCCTATTTGGACCCCCCTCACGCGCGTTTACGAAGCGCGCGCATCACTTAAAACATGAATATTGAGCCGTACCGTGAAAACCGCACGTCCAATTGACGTGCCGTCTACGCGTACACGTCACGAATAATAATTAGAATGTTTCCCGGTGGTTTCAGCTCAATCTGGAGATGTGGTGTGGCCGGCACCACTCAAAGTGTCCGTCTTTTGTTTCAAAAGGACGTCATTTTAAGTGAAAAGCATCAACTGACATACGGAAAACAGACCAAACGCATTCCGAATCTGTTGATAATTTATCCCAACAATCCATGGGTCATATGTGACGTGAATGAGCCAACCTGGGATGAATCTGAGTTGCGGTGTGGCCAGGATAAGTCTAATTGTCTCTCTTTTGTTTAAAATGGACACCATTTTACGTACATACGGAAAAATGACCAAACGGATTTGGTTTCTGTTGAAACTTTAGGAGAACGATCCATGGGTCATATGTGACGTTTACGAATCATCCCCACCTCAATCTGACATGCGGTGCGGCTGACACCACTCAAAGTGTCCATCTTTTGTTTCAAAAGGACGTCATTTTAAGTGAAAGGCATCAACAGACATACGGAAGAACGACCAAACGCATTCGGATTCTATCGATACTTTAGAACAACGATCCATGAGTCATATGTGACATGTAAAAGTCAACCCCTTCTTAATCCGAGACGTGGTGTGGCCGACACCGCTCTAACTCTGTCTCTTTTGTTTAAAATGGACATGATTATAAATGAAAAGAACAACTGGCATACACAAAACTGACCAAACACATTCGGAATCTTTTGATAATTTATCACAACGATCCATGGGTCATATGTGACATGTATGAGCCAACCCGGGATGAATCTAAGTCGCGGTGTGGTCAGGATTAGTCTAAGTGTCACTCTTTTGTTTAAAATGGACAACATTTTAAGTACATACGGAAAACTGACCAAACGCATTCTCTTTCCATTTAAACTTTAGGAGAACGATCCATGGGTCATATGTGACGTGTAAGAATCAACCCCGCCTCAATTGGAGACGCGGTGTGGTCGGCACCACTCATATTGTCCGTCTTTTGTTTCAAAAGGACGTCATTTTAAGTGAAAAACATCAACTGGCATACGGAAAACCGACCAAACGCATTCGGATTGTGTCGATACTTGAGCACAACGATCCATGGGTCAAATGTGACGTGTACGAGTCAACCCCGCATCAATCTGAGGTGTGGTGTGGCCGGTATCACTTCAGGTGTATGTATTTTGTTTAAAATGGACATCATTTGATGTAAAAATATATGGTATAGAAAAAACCGATCAAATTATGAATTGAATTTCGGATTCCACATATAATTGTCATCTAAATTTTAAATTGAATTCTATATGAATTATGTACGTTTATAATTACGTTATGAATTCTAATTTAATTACAGATGTGTATAGTTTCAGGATCCATTATATGTTAAATGTGTATGAATTTGTTCATAATTGTATATGTATGTTTTATTTTATTGCAGGTACAATAATTGGATTGAAAATGAGGTCAAAATGAGGCCTGATGGAGAGGGGCCTGATGGACAGGGGCTGTGCAAATTGCAGGCTGCTGCAATTTGCAGCATAGGATATGCCAACGGTTTAAAACCGTTGGCATATAATCCTAAAGAAGTTTTTACCAACAGTTCATTGAACCGTTGGTAAATATCTCTTTTCCCAAAAGTTCTAAACCGTTGGGAAATAGTTCTTCCATGGGGATATCCCAACGGTTTGGGGAGAACTGTTGGTAAAACTATCCCAAAACTGATATTTCCCAACGGTTCTCCCAAACCGTTAGAAAAAACTATCCCAGTGGTTTGGCAGAACCATTGGGATAGGGTGGCTTTTGTGAGCCTATCCCAACAGTTTCCAGTAAACCTTTGGGAAAACCTTTTCCCAACATCTTACTTCCCCACGGTTGTCAGAACCGTTGGTATATCATATACCAACGGTTAGAGGGGCTTTCCCAACGGTTGTGAACCGTTGGGAAATATTATATTTCCAGTAGTGATTCAGAATTTTTGGGTGCCAAAAGAACCAATTAAGACAATTTAGTTTGACCTAGACTTTGTCCAGTGTATTCTTATGTGTGTGTGTATTGTAGTTAGATTCCCAATTTGAAATTATGAGTAAACTGATTTTAAGATTGATGTTTTCAGTCCTCCAAAAACTCTATAGATCCTCTAGAAATTTCAACAAGATATGAAAATTTCTTTTTCCTATTGGAATTAATTTCTAGTTTGAAGAATTATAGCAGAGAGAAATATGTGTATGTAATTCAGATAAATTCGATCAACTTTGAGGTGATATGTTACCACTAAGTAGACCGGGTTGCCTCATTCGGTGGCAGCGACGGGCAGTGTCACGAGGGGGATGAGGATGGGGCAGCGTCGCGAAGTCCATCCTGGAACTGTCGAGGGATGAGGATCGGGAGATGAGAGGTCGCCAAGGCCATCGGGAAGAAGGGTCGCCGCCGAGAGGAGATGTCGCCACCGAGAGGAGACGTTGCCACCGAGAGGAGAGGTCATCGCCGAGAGAGGATAAGTCACGAGGTTGGAGGAGGGCGGCCGAGAGAAGATATCACATAGAGAAGAGAGGTCCGCGATCATGGGGATAAGCTCGGTCGTGAGGGGTCTGGGGAGAGGAATCATGGAGGAGCCCGATGGATGGTCAAAAAAAACATAGATTCGAAATTTATTAAGCGTGGATATAAACTATTATTTATCCACAATTTTAAAAGAAGTCTGGCTATAAAGTAAGCTATAGACAGAGACTTATAAAACTATGGCTATAGGTCTGTGGCGATAACCTTGTTTTCTAGTTGTCCCCTAACATGTGGTGTAGCTTGATCACCAAATTTTTGGGAGTTTTGGGTCATATTGTCAATAAATTCATGTGCAGCTACGGGTGTCTTGTCCACTAATGACCCTCCATCTACAATATCCACCATGATTCTCCCTATAGGTGTGATTCCTTCATAGAAGTACGAGATGAGAAGTTTCTCATTGATCTGGTGATGTGGGCAGCCTGCACACAACTTCTTGAATCGCTCCCAGTTCTTATACATTAACTCCCCTTGTTCTTGCTTGATTCCTAATATCTCCTTATGAATGGAAGTGTCCCTTGATGATGGAGAAAATATCTGTAAGAAAAGATGTTTCAAATCATTTGAACATGTTAAATATTCAGGTTGTAAGTAATACATCCAATCCATTGCAAATCCATCAAGTGAAAATGGGAATTATCTATGTTTTATTTGATATTCAGAGAAATTTCTTGGTTTAAGGGTTGAGAAAACAACATTAAATTATTTTAAATGTTTATTGGATCCCCACTAGATAATCTATGAAATTTTGGAAGAAGATAAATTAATCTAGATTTCAGTTCAAAGTCTGATTCGAGATTTGGGTATGCAATACAATTTGGTTGATAAATAATATCTGGGGTATCCAACTCTCAAATGGTTCTGTTAAGTTAGTTGTTATTTTTTTTAGACATTGGTTCTTGTTTTAAGTTGGACTTAGAAGTGTTTCAAATTTCAATGTTCTTGGAGTGTAGGAATTCTCCAACTAGTTGAATGTTCGAACTTCTCATAGATTGAGAATGCTTGATTCGAGTTCGAAGGCTACATTCAATGTCAGGGTCAAAATATAAAGGATACTTGGGATTAGTTCATGTCATAAATTAAATAAAAATAAAAAGAATAAAATTGGAACATAATAAAATAAAAATTAGAAGTCTGATTTGATTTTCCAAAAAGATAAATAAGATGAAAACAAAAGGAGAAGAAAAATTATGATTGGGTAAAGAAGGGAGAAAGAAGAGAGGAAGACAATAAAATGAAAAATAAAAGGAATACCTCTAATTGGTTGAAATAATTACATTCCTCTTCAGAAACAATACCAATTTTAAAGGTTCTATCATGGTCTCTCTCAAATGATGTTCAGTTTGGGGTTATTTAGGTGTAGCAGGGTGGCTGAACTAGGTCATCTCTCAAAAAGGTAGTAATTAAAACAAATTTAAAATGGTATTTTGAAAATAAAATTAATTATCTCAAACACAATTATTTAAAGGATGGGGGTGGGTGTTTATATTTTAAAAAAACAGAATAAGTTTTCTGGAAGAAGATTGCATTTTTTTGTTTTTTTTTGAAATGAAGTTCGTTTAAAAAGACACAACCAGAAGATGTTTTTTAGAAAGTATTATAAAAGGTGTAATCAATCTAACTAAAAATCTTAATTTAATTATTAATAACTATAATTTAAATTAATATCCACTTAATTATGATACCCAAATCTGTTTACCTTCTAACTCTATGATAATTAACTTTACCACAAAGATGAAGAGAATTAAACCCTAGTCTATCTTCAGATAAAGCAATCGTAACACCCTTATTTGATTGATGTTCTAACGATATATTATGGTTAGTACTGAATTAAGGAACATATCCATTATGGAAATTAGGAATAATTGATTTTATGTATTATTTTTGAACTCTACAAATTGATCCCATGTGGTTTTGAATTACTGATTAGGTTTGCACTCTCATAATTCACACAATTCTCCACCTCGTGTGTTTTGTGTTAATTGTTCAATTGATTGATTAGTGTCATTTAAATTAAAACCTCAATTAATAGATCATATTATGTGAATTACAATAGCTCATTTATTCAAAATAAATTAATAAAGAAGGATAGAGGTCGATCAATTACTAAAAATAACTACTCTTATATGGGTGGTGTAGTCATCATAGAAACATTTTTCATGTGTAAAGGTTTAGAAAGCGTAAAACCCAATATTGTTTCTACTATTGATTCCAGGAAAATTAAGAATATTAATTGGAGATTAAAATTGAATAAAAGAGAATAAAAGAGAAGAAAATAATAATAATAACAAATAATTTTATTATGAAAACACAAACATTACAACCTAAAAGAGAGAGGAAGGCTTCGCTAAAGGGATCCTTTCTTCAAGATATCCCCCTATGAGTATAGGAAGATTGAAAATCTACAAGGTGATGAGAGGGATCCTATAGAAATCCAAAATGGATTCACATCACTCCTTGGTCGAACTTCCAAATGGGGTGCCCAATGTGTCAATTTATAGCCAAAATGAGAAGTGATTTTGGGCACCCTGATTTAGAGATACCACTTGTGTCTCAATTTTGGGTTAGTAAATGGCCTTATGTAGAATTGGAAAAAAGATGAATTTTTTAGTATATAATCTTGAATATATCTATGTCAAATTATGTATCCCATGGAGGATGAAAGAACTATATATGGCCAAAATTCAGAACCAAATTTTTGACTTCAAGTAGATTATGTACCCAATAGAGATTGGTTCAGATGGCCACCTTAATAGGTAAATTGGGATTATGTTTTTTTAGTGTAGATTTAACCCATTAAGTTTTGGATTGGCCAACAAAATTTCATCCCATTTGGAGACACTGATTTTGAGAAATGTAGAAAATAGTATATAGATGTCCTTGGGCTTCCATGCAGTTTGGCCCATTTCCTTTCTGGATTATCTATAACCCTTTAAATCACCTCTTCCTACAACGAAATCACCAAAACAAGAATAATTGACATTTTTAATAGTGATAAAAATTTAATAATTGAATCAAATGGGATGTGAAATTTGAGATAATATATGTAAATTTATACACAAAACTAGTTTAAAATAGTGATGTAAGGGTGAAAAAAGTAGCAAATTGTGATGAGATCAATCTATGTCTCTTTCTCCCATGCACACTCTTAGAGGAAATCATGCCTCCACAACATGTGAACTAATAGAGTGGTCCATGCTTACATTACCTTATTACATAGATCCTAGATCTCCAATAACCACTCCAAAAATGTTGTGTTTCCCTTGTTATCCAAATATCCCCATTCAATGCCATGGGATTCATCATAAAGATAATGACGAAGCTAAGAAACAAAGAATACATAGTGGATTCTTTCCAACAGTGGTGAAAATGATAAAAAATATTCCACATTTACAATTCACCCCAATACCTCAAAGGTACCAATAAACTATGGGTAAGATTACTCCCATTCCTAAACCTTCACTTCCCACATCATGGGGAGCCTCTCAAGAACACATGTTATCCAACCTCAAACTCCATGTTCCTAGAACTATGATCAACACAAGACTTATTAAATTTCTTCTTTTCTTTTATCCTCTCATAAACAAGATGAACATTTTTTGTTTTCAATGAACCACATTGGGAACAAGAACAGGTGCCTCCCAAACCTCCATCTGGCACAATGTAGAACAAAACAAATTCCCATAAAACACCTCAAATAGTGCCATTCCAATAAATGAGTGATAAATGTTATTGTAAGAAAATGCAACCAAGTAAAAGTGACTCACACAAAAACCAAAAAATATCAAGTTTCATTCCCAAAACATACCATACATCATCTATATAATCATCTCCGTATTCCCTAATGTATGAGGGTAGAAATTAGTGACAAGGAATAAATAAGTTCTAAAAGAATGTTACAAGACCATACAGACTTCTGATGTAAAACATGAATCTCAATCCATGATAATGGACCTTGTATCTCCATGAAACTATACCACCCATTGACATACCTCCTCACCAAAACATCTATCATAATCGAATCCTTGATCATTAGGAAGTGGACAGATTTCATTAGCTGGTCAATGACTACACAGATAACATTAAAAACTCCCTATGATTGGGGTAACCCTTTAATGAAATATATCAAGATGTAATCCTATTTCCACTTGGAAATATAAAAAGGCTGTAACAAGAAACCAGGAACATGGTTCTCAAGATTTATCTACTAGAAGACCAAAACACCTTTACATAAAGTCCACCATTGATCATTTTATCCATAGCCACCGAAGCTATCTTATTAAGCCATGATACATCTTTATCACTTTGGGATGTATTACTAAAGCTGATATATGAATCTCATGAAGGAATCCCCCACTCATCACTATCAGAACAATGAGGCTCCCCTGAAACAACATTTGGTTATAACCATTTTTTTACCATCCCTCTGGAGAATCACTAGGTCAACACAATCACGTATCATTTGCAAATTCATGTTTCCCCATTAATAATCCTCCACCTACCACACTAAATAAAATTATAAATTCATATGATAAATACAACCTTGACTATATACCTCTCCCATGTTGGAATCCGTCACTACAAGCTCCCCCATTCCATTAAAAACATCTATAGACTCTCAGTCCACATCTCCTCGAGAATTCTAACAACGCACATCAGAAAACGAATTCTATATTAATAGGGTAAAGGAGATATCAAAATAATAATCCAAAATAATTTAAATCCAAATAAATTGGTGTAGATTCTTATCTGGTATG
Source organism: Viscum album (assembly GCA_963277665.1). Taxonomy (NCBI): domain Eukaryota; kingdom Viridiplantae; phylum Streptophyta; class Magnoliopsida; order Santalales; family Viscaceae; genus Viscum; species Viscum album. The sequence continues at coordinate 1,743,320,098 of OY728161.1, forward strand.
TAAATGAAGTATTTTAGATTCATGTTCTTAGTAAAAACCAGAAAGTGTTCACCGATGAGGTAATGCTGTCACAAATTCATCTCAAACACAATTTATATTAGCTCCAGATCATGGGTGGAATAGTTAAACTTTTGGAGATATAACTTCAAATATGAATAAGATACAACCAATCTCTCTCAAATGAATCAATACACATCTCAATCCTAGATAGGATGCATTATACAAAACCTTGAACAATACACCCTCCCCTATCAGCTAAAGAACTGGAGTATTGGTAAAATTCTCTTTCAGAATGACGAACTCTACTTGAAATTGACACGCATATACAGAATACTAGTACTTACTAATAAATTCTGTAAATGTGGTTGACACCCAAGAGAAATCAGATACCAACCACCGATAATATCCTACAAGGCTAAGGAAACTACACACCTCTAACACATTCTTGGATGTTTCCCAAGATGAAACTGCCTCAAACATTGATGGTTCCACTACCAAACCCTACTGATGCACCACATGACCAAGTAATAACACTTTTAATGACCATAACACACACTTGTACTAATTTCCATAATGATGGTGGTGCCGAATAACATGCAATAAACCTTTAATATGCTCTACATACTTTTCTTATGTACTTCAGTAGATCAAGATATCATCAATGAATAAATGAAAAACTAGTGCAATAAATTATGGAAGATGGAGTTCCTAAGACCCATGAATATGGATGGTGGATTTTTAACACTTAAAAAATATCCACAAAATAAAAGATCCCACACCAACATCTAAAGCCAGTCTTCATAATACCACAATTACTCACCCCTAACATGTGATATCTGGACCAAATATCAATCTTAGTATACTAACTCACTCCACTCATATGGTATAAAATATCATATATCCCTGTAAGAGGGTAAATATTCTTCGATTTCACCAGATTTAAACTACAGTAGTCTATATGCAACCTTAAACTACCATCATCCTTATTGGAGAATAACATCAGAGAACCCCACAATGATACACTAGGTCAGATGAAACCCTCATGCATCAGATCATCAATTTGAATCCTAAAAAACTTCATCTTGTAAAGTTCCATCCAACAATGGGACATTGAAATTAGAGAATCAACCGACTGTATGTCTACCCTGAACACGACATCACATTGAGGAGATAACATCACAACCTCATTGGAAAAAACCACTAAAAAATCCCCAAAACCATTAGAAAATCTACCATTATAGCTTATAATTATTCCAAAAATGACCCATCCATCATGGAAATAAGTTATCCACATTCATTATTCCCACATGAAAAATACTATCACCAATTAAAACCACACATTGGTTATCCAAATTCAAGAACACGGCCCTCACTAAAAGAATTAGATAATAGCATGCGTAGAAAAAACTATCCAATGCTAAGGATGACATCATACAACTAAATCTAGGAAAATGAAGGATCCCCAAGGCAATGATGCAACCCTATTAGTAGTCTACACCCCAAAAAAAACATCAAAAAATTGTTCTAGCCTCTGATTCGCGTTAGAAACATCAGGGGAATTGAAAGAAATTATACATATATTCCTAGAGCATGGACAAGAGTGGGTGAAATAAAGGAGTATGAAGCTCTTGAATCCAAAAAATATTGAAAAAGGGTACAAAAAAAGCTATTTGTACGTCAAAAGATCTCTTTCCCCTATGGATCTACTACCAATACTATATGAAATTGACCATTCCCAACTCCTCTTCCTCTCTACTAATGACCACCTCTGTGGCCACACTCAAGTTGAGGTCCCTAAACCTTAGGAACTACATTATTTTAACCCTTACATACTACATCCCCTCTCAACGGATCAAAAAACCACTTCCTCTTCTACTAAAATAGCCTCACTAGCAATAGTTTTTGAGGTGATGCTAAAACTATACACATCCACCAAACTAAACTCAAAGAACCATTAGGAACTAGTTATGTAAATGACTATTAAAACCATATAAAAATACACTATCCCAAATCCCCTCGGAAAATCACAGGAACCATTGCCCCTATAATTACTAAAATTAATTTGCTGAGGTTGACTCCCCATTGGTCGAATCCTCAAAGGTCCTTATGCCTAAAATCATCCACTAAAAAATATTCTCCTCTAAGAACCCTATTGGTTCCATTATCTTAGTAAACCTCCTCATGAGTGAATCATCTAAATCACATCCACCTTATTTTGAACCTTTAAATACGTTGGAAATGCCAAAGGAGTAACTGAATACTAGATCAATGGATATAGTACATCTTCAAGGCATCTCGCATGAGACTCTTTATCTAGAAAAATGGTTCGGGGAAATATGGAAAGGACCTTGAACCTGATCTCTAACTACAATATAGAAATAATTTACCGATGAAGGGAGAGTATATCTTACCTCATTAATGGATTCTTGGTAAATGAAGGAAACTCTTCCATAAATAATTTTTGAAAGTTTACCCACAAAACATCAACCTCATTTCACTCAACAAGATAAAATTTCCACCACTAACACACATATCTCCAAATATAGAATACTACTAGTGGGATCTAGTACTCTACCATGGTATGAATCAAACTGAAAGTTATATCAATAACCTCTAACCATCTCGTTGTCTCCACATAAGAAACTCTACCCCTATAATTCCACAAATCCTTCCAAAATAAATTGTGAAACATCCTCTTCTACTGATCATCCTACTCATCTTGGTTAACACTCTAGAAATCAATTGGGCCAAACTCTTAAAATTCTACTTCTTGAGCCACAAACAGACAATGACTAGGATCCATAGCTGAAATAAGAACAATATTTCCTATTTACAAAAGTATGGAATTTTATTAAGGCTTATTTAATTTATTTTAATTTTTTTAAAGATTCCAAAATATAGAACAATTCAAATAGAAACACATGTCATCATGATTCATGTACCTCTCCTAGGTCTCTACCCTACAAATAGGTCCACCTCACTTAGTCGTTTAATAAGATCAAAGTCCGTGCACTGGATCACAGCGTGCCCTAAAATTTAGTGTCTTGGCTAGTCTCTCCAGCCTACGACACACACCATGAACAATTGTTATTGTTTCCATACCAACACATGTAATCATAATAATGAATAACCCCAAACTCCATCCTATATCTTGACCATGACCTTTGATACCACTCTATAATAACCCCCTTCTCTACAAATATACAACAATAAGGGGATATAGATAATTACCCCCTGAGTCCCGCCTCCAGTAGGCCCCAAGATGGTGATTAGAATTGAGGGTAAAAAAATATCATAAATTGGGGGCATTAACCAATACATAAAAATAAGATCAATATATATAATTAATCTACCACAAGAAACCCCAAGACATAATATAAAAAGGAAAAAAAACCATCCCACAGTGCATGTACAAATGAAAATATATATAAAAATCCTCTAAATCAAATACCCAAGAGTATCACTAAAGTATTGGCATAATAATTTTCTAATGGAATGTTATAGTAATTTCTATAATAGCCCATGTAGTCCTCCTAAAATCCTAAAAATCATTTTATATACATAGGATGGGAATAAAACTAAATTTAGTTGGAAAACTAAATTATCTCATGCACATGAGAAAAGAGACTACTAATACACCCACGAGAAAACAATAGAACCAAATAAAACATAATCATGATACCTATCTAATCCTACTCTCAAAAGAGATAAATCACTAAATAATGAAATACAAATATGAATCATATCGATAAAAGGTAACCACACTACTTTCCTGCTGATTTACCATCATCACACCCCAATTTTATTTTTCTTGGAACTCCAATATCATCCATATAACATTGTTCACCACCCTAAAACACAACCAACCATCACATAAAATCTTAACAGAAGACACATTGGCCATCATATCACATCTCACTTGAAGACACATTGGCCATCACATCACAACCATAACTAGAATAGTAAGGTATCTTGAACATAAATGAAATAAACATTGTTACCTCATTATACCATGCATGAAACCCACCATAAGCTTCAACACAACATGGTAACATCACATATTTACACCCCATAGAATGGATATCACACCATATCTTTCTCAATGACACATGGTCCATCACACCACAACCGTATCTTAATAGCACAATTTTTATTTATGGCTATGAAACCCTATTCATGTCAATTTAATCTAGAAAGATAGTGGGAAAGAATGAGTATACATCCATCCAGCCTTATCAGGGGGATGTTAGAAAAAACACCCTCTTATAAATATATGGGAAACTTTACATGGTTGTTGACACAAGAGAGGTGCATAAATAAAATCACAAGGAATATAAAATTATATATAATAGCCACACAAAATCTAATCCTATGTATTCACTTCAAATAATTTACCAACTCACAACAACCCCACTTTCGCTGCCACCACTAAATGAACAACACAAAAGAATTTATAAGCCACATTTCACATTTACAAACAAATCCATTTTTCCATGTCATTTATTTCATTATAAAACAATAACCATAATTCCCATTTTAAGTAAAAATTCATTAACCAATTCATACAAATTCATTTCAACAATTATTTTCCAATTCCATTACAAACCGAACAACTAGAATAATGTAACAAAGCACTAATAGCCTTCCATCCCATCAATACACCAATCCGCACATCACCACCACTTTCTTAGCCATATCCAAACCATAGGTCATAACCACACATCACCACCCCATAACACAACCTTACAACAAGAACATCACATCACTACTCTAAAACATGGTCACATATCGATACACATCAACCCCACACCTCACCACAACATGGTGAAATATGAACACACATCATCCCCACACTTCCCCACAACACAATAACATCTAAATACACATCATCCCCACAGTACCCCACAACATAGTGACATCTCGACACACATCACATCACCTCCCCATAGTACAGTCATGCAACAAGTAAATAACGTAACATAACATTTTTAGATTTACCAAGGGGATTATTATCACATTCCATTCCTTTATTTTGGGAATTTTCACAAAATCCATAATCAAGGGGACAATATTTTATTTTCAAAATATAAGTGGTAAAAAAATTTCCATTTTAGGGTATTGTCAAAGAACACAAAACTAGAAAGTGTTCAAAAACTCATCAACTATAGAGAAACAAACCCCCTTACAACCACCATTTTTAGTGGGAAGTTTATCCCACATAGTCACAATATCAATAATAATATAAAATGTGTAAAAAATGTAATTATATTCCCATTTACACTTCAATTTTAACTAACCAATTATTTATCTTTATTAATCAAGTGAAAACTATATTCCAAAAGATAAACTAATGAAAATCCTCCCACATGTTACAAAATAAAGGAAAATGAGGGATTCCCTACCTCAAATGGAGTGTTTCAATCTCATTGTGCACTACATGGTGAAGAAGAAACTCCCACATACCGCAACTACATTGAAAACCCCATGGATTAACCCTATATCAACAGAATTCAATCACCATAACCCACATATCAATGTAAGAGGAAATGGGCTAGATGATATATAAAAATAATCTATGGTTCATTGGGAAAAAAGAGAGTGAGGTAAAGAATGAATGGATAGATAATCGGCCTAAAAACCTATTTAGAACCTTAAAATATCCAAACATTATGGAGTAAACCACACTCTTATGTCATAAAATCCATTGGTTTGCATAACTCACACTGTAAGACCAACTCTTAGGAAGTAAAACTATTTTCCACTTAAAAATGGTGCTTGAGGTTGGAATTAACTTATGGTTTAAAACAAATTATTATGATGCAAACACCTTTGACTACCTACCCCTCACTAAACACAAGCCACAAACCAACTGGTCACGTAATCCATAAAACAATATCTTACTCCATAAATATTTCATTTATGATCTAAAAATAATTTTATAGTTCTACGACAGCTCCAACTCTACTAAACCTCATCTAGCCTTCCCCAAACACCTCTCATAACCTCAAACTTTCAATGTAACAGGCTAAGAAGGTACATACCTTTACACTTTTTTTTACCAAATCTCATATATTAACTTGTGCGTATTAGGTCTGAATAAGAATCCATTTTTAATATACACATAATTATATATAAATTCTCTCTAAAATAATTTTAAAAATTGGTTTTCATATAGTATGGTTCTTCCCATTTCCTCAATGCCTCTATTTTTCATCTCAGCCACACAATTGTTTTGAGGGGTGTATGGTGTAAAATATTGATGTCTTATACCAGCTTGAAGGATGACATCTCTCCACACCAATGTTCACTGTATTTTTATGTTTTTATTTTTCCTTTTTCTATGATGGTGTAAGCTCTTTGCACCTCGAAAACTCACTGTAACCTTTTGATTTAATAAATTCCCTTTGGCATGAATTGGGAAACCAATTCATGTCACTTTCAAAAAAAAAAAATAATAATGACTGTAATGAAATAGTGGTCACCCTTAGTTGAATTGTTTCTCATAGGACCATATACATATGAATATTTTAGTTATGATATTCTAGCATGATGAATATACACCTTTTTTGTGTCCTTAGAACCATTTTCAAATTTTGGAATGTATGACACACAATATCTATTTCCCTTTTAAATTTTGGAAGGTCCCTAACCATTTAATTTTAGGAAATATTCATCAAGTTTTCATGGAAAATTTGGCCTTGTATCTTATGCTATAGATCATTCTCATCCTTGGTAGTCAAGTAGAAGGAGTTGGGTGGATTCCCAATTTGAAATAAGTTTCTCCTTGTTCTTTCAACTCTTATTTTGATCCTTCAATATTTGTAGATTTTAATTAGAAATGATTTATTTTGAAACAAAACATAATTTACTTTATTACATAACTAAATCACACTGAGTAAATTGTTTTTCATCCATTCCATATTTTTTTTATATTTGAGTCATTGAGACTAAAATTCACTAGTTCCTACTCTTTTGATTTTGAAATAACTATAATTGATAAATGTAATGGATCATACATCATGTTATTCATTTTTTATCATTATTTTTTTCTGTCTCCAGTAATATGTGAATAACATCCGCTGTTAAGGATCCCCGATCTTCTTTTCTTGCTTGCCTCTAATGTTACTTCTATAATGAATGCCTTCTCTTCTTGTTTTTTATTTGGGGTTTATTTTCCCTTTTATTTGTAGAATAAATCCTTGGGGAGGTTATTTATACAATATAAAATATAATTATTTGGTTTCTTATATATTATAAAAACTTCATTAAAATATTCAAACATATATTTTTAATCTGAATTTAGATATATTTATTCACAACCTTCTTTTTTGGAGATTTATCTATCATTGATTAAGAGATTATATCCCTTGATTCATGTATTGTTCTAGGTAGTGACATATTGTACCAGTATATATAGGCTTTGTTTACGAAAATAAAAAATCACTAGTAGTACCACTGAATATGAATCTTCTTTTGTAATAATAATTCTTTCTAGAAAACTATATTCCAAATTATTTTCTTTTCTATCTAGATCTACCCTAATCATGATTTTTCTTCTAGGAGTTTTATTTTACTTGAAATATTCTATATTAAAATTTTTAGAATTTTTTTACTCATAATCTTTTCAACACCAAACTTGTCCAAATTTTTTATTATCATTTATACTATTAGAGAAAGCCAATTTAACAATTTGAGGTTTCTCTGGTATAGTTTTTACCTAATTTTTTATGACAGAATTATCAAATGATGTTGATGTTTCAGTACTAACTTCAACATATTATTTGAAGTATTCTATATTATTTTACATATAATTTTAACCTATAATATTTTTTTATTCAATATTACCCAATTCTTCATCCTTAAATATAAGATTTTATTTAAGATATTTTGATATCTGCATGCTCAAAAGCCTTCAGCATGAATTGTTTAAGTTCTTTAATGAGTTAGATATCCTTGTTATGATATCATTAATTATTTTATATTTTATTCCCATTATATTTATTTAAAAATTTATTCTTATTCTTGTTAATTTTTTTTACCAAGAAATTATTCTAAATAAAATCCAAGAATATTATCTTTATAAGTCTCTTTAGTAATTTCCTCATCACCACTTAATAAGGATTCTTGGTGTTTCAAATGATCTATAAAGTTTATAAGATTTAATGTGATTTATCATTATATTTGGTGATGGATGAGGATTATTCCTCGTGTTATCAATATTCTCCTTTATATTCTTGGAAATCTATTTCTATCACCCGTATTATACTTTAATTTATATAATTCACCCCATTCTTTTTATGATTCTCTTAAATTTCATCAGATTCATACTCAAATTTATTCTTATTAGGATTTTTAACAATGACATTTCATACACCTCAACACTTTATGAATTTTAAAGGCATATTTCCTTAATATTACCCTTTTCCTTTCTTGAAAATATTAAAGATGAAATACATGATTCTATTAAAATCATTATCATCCCAACATTCAATTTCAAATCCACTAGATGGTTCTGGTTCTACTTCTTTTTGATTTTTCTTCCACATGGATTTAAAATCCATCTATTCATTCAGCTTCTTTTTAAATGAAATCATTTTCCTCATTTAATATGCAATGAAAATATTATGAAGCTCATCTAGTGAGAGATCCTCCATATATTCCAAAGAATAGATATTAGGATAATAAACTTTATGGAATTTACTCATGATTATCATCACAATAATATAATAATATAGTTATTCATTAAATCCCCTTATATATCTCACAATCTCATTGACTTTACTGAATTATTCACTAACGTATTATCCGTCAACCATATTTATATCCTCAAACATACTTATCCAATTCTGTATATTTTCTTCTTTGAATTTAATATCTTCTTCATTACTAATTTCAGGTTTATCCCATAATTCCCTAGTAGCTATAATTCCCACCACTTTTTTAAAATCTTTTTCAGAAAGGGAAATAATAATTTACTTCTTATACTCACTAAGAGTTAAATATTTCATTTATAGAAAACATACATATGTTAACCACTTTTCAGGGGTGGGAATCCTACTATAGCTGCATCAATAACTTCAAGACCCAATGAAATAAAGTAATGAAACAATATATTTTTCCATCAATGCAAATTATTTCAATAAAATGTTGGAACTCATATACTACTCAGAAATTTGATATTATCCACCTTCTTACACATTGCAAGAATTTATAAGAGGGAAATTTCTACTATGATATTGATTGTTAGTGTTAGTTGATTAATATCTACACTGAGTGGGTAGTGAATTAGTGTGGAACTAGATTTTACTTGAAATTAAACATTGTAGTTGGTGAAGAATTGATTCTATTAGTCAAACAACTAAAATCAAACATTCATAATGAATATATAAAATAAATAAGAACATGGTACACATTAATTTTTACACATTTCAACCTTAGTGTGAGAGAATAATACTTGCTACAATCATTTGTTTTTCTTGTATATATATTTTCCCCTATAAATCTGTCACCAAACCGTAGTGGGCAGGAAGGTATCATCATTAACTTAAAATTTTTAGTATGCTTCAAGATAATAATATTTTTTATACTGAATCAAACTAGTTATAAAGAAATATAACTTCATCATATGATATGGTTTTAGTTTCATAAGACAGATGCTTTAGTAAAAACTAAGATATCTCATTCTTTCATCTATAATTATATCATATAGAGAATATATCTCACTCTCTTCAAGAACATCCACTTCAGAATCTACCTAGTTAATAAACTCTAAATAATTCATTCTTCTCCACAAACTACATACAAAAATACAATATTTTGATTCCCTTATTTTCATTCTTAACTCAACATAACAAGATCAGTTAATTGGATTTTCTGATGGATACAACCTCAATTTTAGGAACTCAATTTTATTTTTCTTTAACCTCAAACTTGATAAACAAAGTCTTACCAACCCATACATTTCAATAAATTATATCTTCTATACTTTTTTGTAACAATATTCAATTTCTTTTGGAAAACACTTTTCCTATAAATAATGATAATCAACTTAACTTTTCATTTTCTATATAACATAATTTTTATATTATAAGTTTTATAAATTATTCTAAAATAAATCATCAAAAAATGAAAACCATTTTTTTAACCACGATCCTTGTGAAATTTTCAAAAAAGGACAAGTGGGTTAGCTTCCCAAGTTCTCATACAGTGGTCAAAAATTGAACTTTTCTTATTCCCAATATGTAAACAAAATCAATCTCTTTGGAAAGTAGTAACTTTGATACCCATATGAAAATACTCAAAAAAATTTATTTTTAAACACCATAAGAACTAGTAGTAGTTATCTTTTATGTTTACTAGTCCATTATCAATTCCCATTTCTTTAACCATCTTAAATCATGAAAGAAAAACTTACTACACAAAAACACTATATTACTTTTCCTCTTTATAACTTAGTCATTAAGAAAGAACATATTGAATGACATCTTGATTATAATATTATTTAAGAATAAAATAAAAAAAAGTAACCATGCCATTGATATATAAATTATTATTAAAAACTGATAAAATTAATTTGAGTTATTTATCAATCAGTTGTTCTCAATAATGTTATTTTTCTTCATAATGTGAGGATAATGGATTTAGTATACTGATGGAATAAAATTCATTATTGATGTTTTAATCATTGAATATATGATTTGGAAACAAGTAGTTTTATTTTATGAAAAATATTAAATCTATAAATTCTTAATTCTTCAATCATCATGTATGGATAAATCCCCTTACATGGATTCCCGTATTTGGATCCCTATACATCCATATCCATGGTGTTTCTTGTATTATCTTTTTTATGGATCCCTTTATGTGTATCTCTTATGTGGATACCTATTCGTTGACCACCACTCCGTTTTGGATCCCCATACATTGAGAACTAAGGTGTGAATCTCTTTATATAGATCCACTTACCTGGTTCCAAATCCACTTATATTAATATTTTTCTATATTTACTTATGTGACTCGCTATACATGGATTTTTATATGCTAAATCTACTTGTGTGGAAATTTTAAATTTACTATAATTTATATAGAAATATATATCAACTTCAAAAAAACTCACTTACTTTAGGTTCATTTAGAATCACCTCAAAAAAACATCAGACTCTTGGTTGATAAAAAAATGCAATAATCAACAAGTATTCAATAATTCCTTAAATCCATGGTGTCATTTAAACATCCCTTTGTATATTTAAATTATAACATACATAATATTCACATAACACGAAAAATTTATATACTTGAATATTAAAATAGGAATGAAATAAATAAATTAAAATTACACTAATTTATTGAACTTGAGATATCAATATATATTACATTTAGGCATAAAAAAAATTCTATTTATAATGTCAAATAATTATATTTTATAAAAAATTTATAAACTATAAGAATTAATATAAAATAATAAAAATTATCATTTTATACTATATCATATCTAATAGTATAGTTCAATTGTATGTTGTGATTAAATCGATGCGTATGGTAGGCTTTATCAATGATTCCTTGTCAAATATTACAAAAAGAACTATCATATAATTCCATTAAATAATTGAACGATATTATAACTAATGATATCATGTATATCTTCATTATCATATGATGATGTATTTTTCAAAACATTGTGTTCTCAAACATTTCTTATGATCACACTTATCATATCTTAAAATATAGTAAAAAATCACGAGTTTTGATGAATTTTATGATACAAATCATATTTTTATATCTTATTAAATAATAAAAACTACACCATATCATATAATATCCAATCTCATGTTTTTTAACATAGTGATCCAACATCTAACATTTTCCCACTTTATATAAAAACTTATAATAAATTGAACTACATTGTATAATATACATGTTACTCGTAAAAACGTGAATGTATATTGATCCCATGATAAATAAGTTTTTGATACTACTGATGGGATTTTTTTAAAACACTAAATACACATAAAAAGTGGAATAAACATATTTAAATATGGATCTTTCAATAAAAACAAACATACAATATAAATAATATAAATTTTCCATATGTACCTCATGTACAATGAGCATAATATCAATGGATTATTCTCAAGGAAGATTAAAATGAAATGACACTTGGAATCTTACCTATTAAGGTCATATAGCAACCACTAGGATTTATGTATGCTATTTCAGGGCCCCTAAATCTCTAAAAATAATATTAAAACCCTTTCCTCAAAGATAAATGGAAAAAAGGAATAAGAGGGATTTTATAAGTCTTGGCAGTTTTTTTTGACACACATACATCAGAAAGATATTATCCTTCATATTTTCTTATTTAAATTAATGAAGGATCTTTACTATCACTTCCAAAACATAGTAGAATTTATATATTGCATTTAATTCATAACTTTTTTATCTTTATGATTCTTGAATGTTTCAATGACCATGTAAATTTTATCAAGAAATAAATAAATCATCAATATGATTCGTAATTAAAGAGAAAATATTCAAAAAAAAACATGGAATGCAACATGATATCATATATCACATATCACCACCCATATTATATTCCATTAGTAGGAATATAATTCATATAAAAACATGTGATCTCACACTATATCATTTATTGTGACATAGAAAACATTAATATCATAGGTTAAAATAAAAATATGAATCACAATATAAAATTTATCTATTTTAGTCCATATCAATCATACAAGATATAATAAGGGTAATTGTCTCACCGCATCTACGACATCCCATGGACAATAAGTTAGAAATTCCCTTATATCATCTAGTTAAACCATCACACAACCCTTTACCTAAGAGTATCTAAAATACTAAAAAAGGAACCATGAACATAACATATTTATAGAAAAACATCAAAAAGAATAAGTCAACATATTATGTATAAAAATAACCCTTGTCATTTCACATCAACTGAAACTCACCATCTAGAATAATTAGGTGAATCCACCATCCGAAACATTCCATTCAATATCAAAAATCATATACTGAAGTACATCCCAACTTGAATATAAATATATACTACACCATATATTTTTAGTTTACCTATTTTGGAATACACCATCAAGTCCATGTGTGCACTAGTATACACCCTCAAATAATCACCCACCAAAACTACAACTATTATGTTTTCACCAGACACTATTTAAAAATACTAAAATTTTAATATTTAAGAAATAAAATGATGTAATGAAAGGATATATCTTCAAGGTTGGGCTTACCTTACCCTTCAAGAAGAACTTTCCAAAAATAATCACAATGACTATTCATACACACTGTTTTGAAGGATCATATATGAAAAAAAGAAAGAGAATTGAACTAGTTAGGAATTATAACCACCTCATTTGAATAAACCATATTAATTATCCCTTTGTAACACCATTATTAGAAACTAACCATCTGTAATAAAGTATGCATAACCTATCCTTCAAGAAATAACCAAGATATAAAGGGGAAGACAAAAAATATCATCATGTAAATCCATCCTCTTAACATACCCAAATATTGAACTTACTATATGGAGTCATACAAAGGAATGATAATCTTCTTGAAGTCATGTAAAAAACTTTTGAAAGTAACATTCCATCTATAATGTTTTTTTTAAAACCTAAAGGTTCGATTTTTTACAAAGGAAAACATCAATGTAACAATCATCCATTACTATACCATTCACCCATCTCAATTCCTTCCATAATCACATAAAATCATTCATCAACCATTAACATGTAATAAAAAAGAATAAAGTGAAAACCGAAGGGACTGCCGTTGAAAACATATACTCAAATCAGATAGGCTAACCTACATTTATAATTAGAGAAAATATTAACATGAAAAACTAAAAATTTTAAGAAAACAAATAAGATAATAATCATTCACAAGAAAATGGAAGACAAAAACCAAAAAGACTTATACCATTGTACCTCTTTTGAAACATTGGAAAACCATAATTCGACCACCAACTCTTATAAAAAACTATTTGGAAATATCCTAAAAGGTATAAATCTAATAGAGATAAGAAGATATATATGGTCTTAGAAAATGGACCTCATGGTCCCTATTTATGGGGAAGGGACCACTAAACTTTCAAAAAACCAATTTAACGTTCTTTAAAAATATGATATTCAAAATGCATAGAAAAAAATGAAAATCATTTTTGGGGGTAAACAAAAAATTCTAGAGATAATGGTGTTAATAAAATTTATATATTAGATCATCTAAAATGTAAAAAATGTCCATTTTTTCCTTAAGGTGAGAAATGATAAAAATGACCTTGGAAACTACATATGATCTGAGATAACCATTCATAGACCTCTATAGGAAATATATATCAATACATTTTGATATTAAAAATATTAAATGGTTTGTATAAAATATATAGTCAAATATCACGATTATTATATGTGATATTTTACATTTTATAAAAAACAACAGTTTTTTACATTTTAAAAATTCCTAAAACATATCACTCTATTTAACCAATTATAATTCAATCTATTATCTCTCAGATGATATGAAATCCTACAGATTTTTATATCAATTAGATTTTTTAAAAATGTAATAGTTTTAACTGATAGTATAATGATTAAATTAAAAATCATATATAATAGTGCATATATAGTATGATTCTTCATATCCATGTAATTAATAGAGTTTTTATCAAATCATTATAAGTAAAAGTAGAACACTATTTAAATTTAAATTTATAAAATATTTTTTTTGGAAAAAACGTAAAAACCATATATTAAATATATTGGAACTTTAGATGATAAATGTGATTCAAATGAATTCAAATTATTTTATTTAATGTCAAAAAATATATCAAATAGTGACAGTAAGAAAAATATTGAGTGTGTGAGATAGAAATTAAGAGAGGGTGTTCATGAGAGATAAGGGGTGTTTGGAAAGAGTGAAGTGTCGCTGGAGTTTTTAATAGTTTGTATTTGTTGAAAATATTAGTTGAGAATCATTAGAGGTCACATATATTTTATTTCATATGATTAGAATAATTTTGAGTTGGTTAAATATAGATGAAATGAATTTGAAGAAGTTTTTTCCATGTTAGCTATATTCTATATTAACTATATTGGAATTTGATTATAGATATGTAATTTATCCTATGAGGGAACTGCATAAGAAATTTGAGTATCACATATGAGTTTTTGAGTCGTGTGTGATATTTTTCTCTTTGTAGGTTAATCAGGATTCACAAATGTAATCTGATTAAAGAATACTATAGAAAAAACATAATTCAATTATCCTACCCATATGAAATTTGTGATATCATACAATATTTGAGTTTTCCATATTTTGAGAAGTTTTATGTTGTAGAAGTTTTTTGAAGCCTGTATGACTTTTGACACCCACATGCTCTTTTTAGAGAAAATGAAAAAGTAAATTCATCTACATTGAATAGTAGTGGCCATTGAATACAATATTTCTCTTTATAATAAATATAATATAATATTATTTTTTAGGAACTCTCATAAGATATTTTCATTTAAAAAAATCATGTTTCCAAAATTCTGAAATTATAAAGTATTAATACACAATGATGCCTAAATCAAAATTTATTATTATAAAAATAATATTTAAAACCCAATTCATACTAAATCAAGTGAGAATTCAAAATGATGATCATTATGCATATATATATGATTCTATAAATTATATTAAACTAAAAACAAAGAGGAGTATAAAATATGAGTTTATTATTGAATAAAAATCCAGTATTAAATTTTTAATATCTTTTTTATGACATTGTGTTGTTATTATTTTCAAATAATCACTAATATCTGATTATTAGTGGATTAAAGATGATTTTTTTGAGTGTGTAAGTTCAAGCAGTTGAGTATTTTATTTTTTCATTATAGAGGAGTTCTTCATTCTATAATTTTAAAGAATATGATTTCAAGATGAAATAATGGGAATAAGAATATGGGTATTACAAGAAATCTATAAATTGATTTATTTGTTAATTAATATTCAATGGAAGTCTAAGATTTAAAGGGTTCTCGATTTGAATTTGTTGATTAACCAAATTTGACTAAGGATGGATGTGATATTTTATCTGGGAAATATAGTTATTAAAAATTGAAAATATTTAGAAGGTTTTGGTTTATGGAAAAAATACTAATAAAATGAGAAAAAATGATATTTTCGTGTATAATTATGTTGTGGTGAAAATTGAGAATACTGAGATAGAAATTATATTTTATGAATTATTTAAATTCTTGGACTTTATGAGTTTCATGAAAATGTTAAGATTTTGAATAAAGTGAGGGTCAAGAGTTGAGATTTCAGAAATATCAAATATGCTAAGAGAATAGAAGAATTAATCCTAATACTTTATGTTTATTTGTAATCATCTTCATATGTTTGAGTTCAAGCCTACAACTAAATCAAATATGGGTTTGAGTATCAAGGAGTAGTCCATAATATTATACTTTTCTATGTGATAATGTTGTTTTTGAATATCTTATAGTCTCATTGAGGTAGATCTTCACCTTCTGTTGCTGAAGCAACCAGAAATTCAAATTTATATTTGTCAATATGGTAACATATTCAATATAAATTCAGTTTTAAAATACTTTTTTTGGTGTGACATTGGACATTCATAGTGTGACTCTTTGAAAATGTTGCAAGCATGTAAACTGTTGGGTTTATAATGAAGAATTCATATTTTGGGAGACTAACTAACCATGACAAGGAGAATGATTCCTATAAAGGATGAAAACCATTTTAGAAGTACTCATTTTCATTGTTATTTTGTTTTTTTATACACACAAGTGAATCTAAAAATTTATATTTGAGTGAATTGAACATTAACATGTTACAAAGGTTATTTTAATGTGAAAATAATTTGTAAAAATTGGTTTTTAATGATTCATACTCGCTTTTAATTGGAAAGAACTATTCTTAGGATATTTCATTGGTATCATAGTGAGTTTCCTCTATTATATTCATTCTGGTATTAATAATGAAAAATAAAAATTCTATGAACAATAGTGGTGAACCTACATTTGATGGAAAAATATTTCCATAACTAGATGAATATAATTTTTTCCTATCATCTGTCCCTCTAATTAGTGGTTATAATTATTATAATTGTAAGTTTTTAACCCATTAAAGATAATTATTAATTTAAAATTTCATATAAAATAAATATATAGTTTTATGGGAATATTTAAAATTCTATTCTTATATATTTGTTTGAAATTTTATACAAAAAGGTGATAAAAATTTAATTAGACAAATAAATATTGCAAAATATGGAAAGTAGATACAGTTGAAGTTTGAATTCCAAGATTATAAATTATAGATTTAGATAAATTTTTTTAATACATCAATATACCTAAGGAAGATAACATTAATGACCATTTTACTTAGGCAAATTATGTTCTAAGAAATATCTAATGGTTTGGTGAAAAAAATAGATATTCTAAAATTGTTACATAGATCATGAGAAATTTTATGGATAGGTTTGATCTTATAATCTTAGATTTATAAGATAATTAGAATTTTTCCTTAGATAAATTAAAACAATTAATCCTAGATTATCAAATGAGAAAAATTCTCGCCTTCCTGAAAAAAGGTTAAATAAGAAATGGTCTTTAGGGCCAAGAAAAAGTTTAAAATCAATAAAATATTGGGGATCAAGTAGATTCAAGGGAATATCATAATTAAAAGGATGATGTCGACTTTTAAATAATCATTTCTATTATTTCTAAGAGTTTCAAAAATTTAAAGAGTAAGAATAAAAGAAATTCTCCACTTAGATGGTATAAATGTAATTGAAATTTTTACGTGTCCATTCTCTTTCTTATGAATAAGGGAGTAGAATTTTAAAATAAATAATATGAAAATCCTTACAAGATGACGTGGGATGAATGTTCAAAAAAATCATCCAAATATAGAAGAATCAATAAGATATTTTCTAGAATTTGGATAAGAAATATAATGAAAAATGAAGAAGGAGGTGATCACTCATCTTGTAGTGAATCTGAAATAAAATATGGTCATAAATCTTCAAATTTAATGGATCATGTTGAAATGTATTTTACACTTCATGAAATGAATATGATAATTCAGATTCAACTAGGATGAAACATATATTGAAGCATGAGCCTAAAAACTATATTGAGAGGAATACTATGCTCATGAATGGAAATAAAACATTAGTGAAAGAAAATAAGAAAATTAAATAAGTTAAGAATGTGTCTAAAAATAAAAAAAATATCCCTTGTTGATGAGATAAAAATTTTATGGTAGAAATCTGTTGAACATGATAAGATAATAAAATATCCGGAGGAAATAATTTCATTGAAATAAAATAGAATTGTCAAAAACACAATATATTCTTTTTAAGGATGAGAATCAATTGAGAAAGATGAATTAGTATTTCAAAAATTCAATTAGTCAAGGATAAATCCTCTAAGTCATCCATAGGAAATTATTCAAACAACTAGGTTAAAACTATACCTTATGTATCTACCTATAATTATGTTTTTACTAAAAATAAATGTTTATACTTAGAATATGTTAAATTATAGACCAATAAAAATGATGAAAAAATTTAAAATTTATCATTATTTGAAAATAAAAAATCTAGAAGTCCTTTGACTCACAAATAGAAGAATTTTTTTTATCAAAAGTGTACAATAAGAAAAAAAATATGGACACCTCTTTATGTAGAATTTTTATGACCCTAGAAGTTTTTTATTCCAAGGATACTACTAGTGATATATAGTGTTTGGGTAAAGGGCCTTCTCATTCTAGTAAAATATATCTATACCATAAATCAAGAATTAATTTAGGGAAATTCATTCAAAGGATAAGAACTTTTTCTCTCAGAGAAGACATACCAAGAAGATAAATAGTTCCACTTTACTAACTCAAAAAAATTTTGAGTGTCTTGAGGAAGTTTTTTGAATAGGTTAACTACATGGTTATGATGTAGATATGTGTATAGAAATATTACTAGGATAGGTTACCTATTTTGAGAAAGGAAAGGGTATTCAAAATCACAAACAAGAAAGAGAATATATAATATAAATTACATTGAATAATAGAAATGGAGTTAATTCATGGGTTCTTAATAGTGGGAACTTTTCCCACATGATAGGAAATATGGATATTCTTAATTTTTTTGAGAAAAATGAAGGAGGACTAGTAACATTTGGTAATGATTGTAATTTAAAAATTAATGTTATTAGATCTACTGCAATTGAATCCAAAACTCTAAAATTGAATGATGTGTTATATGTGGAAGGGAAGAAAAAAAATATATTAATTATTAGTCAACGTTTTTTATTCACATGAAGTTATTTTATAAATGATTCATATTTAATTAAGAACATAATGTATGGAAGGATCATTACAAAAAGATAAATAACTAATGAAAATTTGTTTTTAATTGGTGATTTAACAATTTTTTATTGGGGAGAAAAATATGAGAGTGTGATATGGTACAAGAGGCTTGGTATTCTTGGAAAAACAATAATAAAAAAAATATAGAAACATTATGTTGTGACAGACCCACCTATATAAAAAATATAAAGGGATGATTTTTGTGGAACATGTTTGAAAGGGAAAATGACCAAAAAATATCAACATAAGGTTTTCATTATTTCTACCAGACCACTAGAGCCCATTTACACTATTTCTGTGGTCCCATGAAGAATAACTCTATATAAGGGGATTTATATTTCATCACATTCAATAATGATTTTACATGAATAGGAAATGTGATGTTCATTAAGAATAAGTCTGAATCTATTGAGATGTTTAAAATTTCTGGAGACTTGTTGTAAAATAATTGGGATTTTCATTAAGAAATTGATATCTAATAATAAAAAGGAATATAAATGGGATGATTTTGAACACTATCTTAAAAAAAATCAATCATCAATTCATCAAACTATATACTTCTTGGTAAAATGAGTTTTTATAGAGTTAGAATATAATCATTTTATAGATTGTGAGAACAATGCAAGATGAAAATAAAGTCTCAAAATATTTTAATGATATTTTGTGTATAATGATATACACATTATGAACCTATTCTTACTGAGACCTAAGACGAATCATATTTTTTATTATATTTGGTACAAGAATAAACCAACAACTAAGTAATTCAAAATCATTTTTAGTTGATGATTTATAAGGATCAAATGTAACAATCTAGAAAATTTTGAAGAGAAAGCTAATGAAGGGTTATTTATGGGATTATTGTCTAGTGGAAGAGGGTAAAAGTGATAGAAAAAAGAGGTTACACAAGTTTTTAACAATATAATTTTACAATATTTGAATATAAACATATATCATAGGTGTTTATTAAGGATGAGTATGAGTTAACATATGATAGGATCAAGTATATTCTTGAAAATAGATTATAGAAAAGATAGTTTGAGCATTATATTGTCGATATTAACTTTAATAAGACTTATAATTATGATGATATTTTTAATTAGGAAATAATACATCAAATTTTTTAAAATAATGTTGATATAGAAAATATAATTAGAAATCAGTAGGGACTGGTCCAGACTAGATGAAGGTTTTGAATAGAAAACCAAATAACTCTTGTATCACAAGTTGATATAATAAAAGTGGATTAAGCTATTAAGTATAAGGATTAGGTAAAATTAATGTATGACGAGTTGGATAAAAATAAAAATAACTCCACTTATGAGTTAATTCCAAGTCCTAAAGATAAAAATGCGATAAATAAAAAGTGATTGTTAATAAAGAAAATAAATAAGAAAGTTGTGGTGGCAAGGAACACGGATGGGCATATATGAAACAGATATACAAAAATGAAAGTCATAAAAATTGAAGAAAACCATGTTCCTGTAGAAAATCATGAAAAATTTAAAATGTTTTTGGAATTGGATGCACATAATCACTATAAAGTGTATGAAATGGATTTGGAATCAATATTCTTGAATGGTTCTCTTGAGTAAGAAGTATTTATTAATTAACTGAATGTTTTAATTATAGATATTGATAGAATCATGGAGTTTTTATTTAAAAGGTAGTTATATGGATGAAAATAAGTTCGTAGAGCATGGTACTCAAAGCATGATGGAAGCCTATGGAAAATAGATTTCACAAAAGGGAAGGTCAAAAAAAATTTATATATTAAGGATCTATCAATAGGAAAATTGATTTTTTACATTTATAGAGATATATTTTTTATATGTTACAAGGAGTACCTATGTGAGGAGTTCTTTTAGTAGATTAAACAGAAGTTTGAAATATCAATTCTGGGTGAGATGACCTATTTTTTGGGGTTATTTATTGAGCAGAAATAATATTATATATTTTATTTCTCAAGAAAAATATTATAGAGATCTATTGAAAATGTTTTACCTGGATTGTTCAAGATATGTTTCAGATCCGCATTTAGGTGTAACAAAACTATGTAAGGACGATAATTGTCGAACGTTTGATCCAATGTTTTTTATAAGGGTTAATGAAATATCTTTGTATTTGAAAAATTTCAGACATGACATTGCCTATGTAGTGAAACCTTTTTCTATATTTTAGAGTGAACTATGGGAGTCACACTTTCTTTCATCCAAGAGTTTTTTGAGATATGTGAGTGGTATAATGAACTATGAATGATTTTACAGTTGTAGTTCCAATATGAAACTTTTTGGATTCACTGAATTAGATTAGGTTGGGGATTATACAAACATAAGATCCAGTTTAGGTGGGAATTTATTCATTGATGATGGATGTGTGTTCAAGTACAAAAAAAACATAACTCAGTGAATCTTAGAATAGATGTGGTGAAGTATGTGTCTATTACTCATTCTTCTAAATTGGTTTTTAAAATGGAAGTGTATTTAACAAATTTGAAGTTCAAAATTGAGAGTCCTTTGAATTTTATTCTAATAATAAGTGTAAAAATATATATATCAAAGAATCCTATTTAAAATTATAGATAAAAAAACATAGACATAATGTATAATTTTGTAAAGTAAATAGTGTCCAAATAGATATATCATGTAGCACACACAATGTCACAGGTATTCCTTAGTTTATCCATGGTCTTTCTTTTTGAGTTATGAGAGGATTTGGGGGACCAGAGGTTGAAAATAAGGGTTTTTGGTTAAAATAGTGTTGGTGAATGATTAAGGAACAATGTTATTTTAACAACAAAGTAACCATATGATATGTCTATATGAGGTTTCAGTAATGTTTCACACAGTTTGATCATGGTTAGTCAAACCACGTGACATGCCTAGTGAACCAGGTGGGGGTGTCTGGTGGTTGTCTAGGGGATCACATGGTTTGAGAAATATTTTACCAAACAACATGTCTATGAAATTAAAACCATTCACCCAAAGATATAATGGATAGTAGGGGTCCACAGTTAAGGTGAACATTTAGTTTAACCATGCATCCTTCCCTAGGAAACTATGCAACCCCTTCCAAACTCTTAAAAAGTGATATTTTACCATTTTATCTTGGAAAATTTTAAGTATAATCACCAATTAATATCATTTTAGCTCATCATAATCCATAAAAAATGTTTTTGAGGTCCCTCCCCATGAATTATAGGAGGAATTACTTCATTCAGGATGGATCACATCGAGGTATGTTTCATTTTTGATACGGTTTCCCCTCTTCATTATAGATCTACATTGGATCACTTCTCATATTATATTTTTGGAACCCAATGGGGTTTTTATTATAAATATAATGGGTTTTATGTAGGATTAATACTATTTGTTGTGGATCTAGCATCACGAGGACTCGATCTACTCTTCCCCATTCTTAATTTTCAAAGGTTATTTGTTATAACTACATTTTGAGGCAGGTGTTTCTATAAAAACATTTAATTATATTAATTTCTTATCATTACTATCAAATTACTCTGGTTTGTTCATTTTTTTGTGATTTTATGTTTCAAATATTTTCTTGGAACTAATAATTTTTAAACGGATTTTCTTTAAAAACGAGTTTTTTCACATCAAGTGTTTGATTAGAAGCTTGAATGTTGGTTTTGATTCGAAAATGGGATATCAAACACCGAATTAGATTGGTATGGATTTTAAAATGTTTTATAAATTTTGATCAAGGTTTTGAAATTTATTTTTACAAACTCAACACATTGGGAACCTTAGGTGCATTAGGAAAGAGACATAGGTGACCCTAGTGTGTGTGGAACCATTAGGGGATACTTTATGGATATCGAGAGACTATGGAATGAATTGATATCATTTGGTACCAAAATATTCCTGGTTTATTATATTTTATGTCTATTAAATATTCCCATAGTATAGGGACCAATATGAATTATTTTTTCATTTATAGTTCACTTATCACATGATGAATTTTATCTTGGATTGTTTCTCACTTGTTTTATCATGAGGTTATATCCCATAGATTTGTATGATGGATTATGTCATGGATACACATTTACTTAATTAACTTATGGTTTGTGGAAATTTCTTCCTATTTTATCACTTATACTTATCGTATTCGTGGTCTTGTGAATATGAAAGGATTTTATAAAAACCAAAGTAAAATTTTTACAAATGGGTTTGGATTTAAGAAAATTAATGGTAAAAATGTTTTTGTTTTAAATGATAGAATTGTTATATAATTTATATTAGACCTTGTATAGACTATACTGTGGTATCCTAATAGGCTTTATTCTCACACCCTACTTTTTCTTTCAGGTGGTTTTTGAAGTCATTTGTAGGACTATATTAAAGGGAAGGGCATTATGTAGGATGCTAAATTATCTTTTTATCATTTCATTCATAGTGGGATGGTTTGGATTTGAAAAATGGTCACATGGAGACTTATTTTTCTTTTCTTATCATTAATTCTGTTTTATCTAGTCTTGGTTAGATTGTATGGATATTGGACGTATCCCTTTCTTCCTCTTTATACTCTGGTTTTATGTTTTGTTTTTCTTTTTATATGATTTTTTTCTTTTATCCTATTTCACCCCACCATTATAATAGTAAGGATTGGGTGGCTTGTCTAGTTGAGTCAATTTGGTTCGTTATAGAATAGTATCTGAGGGATGTGTAGCCCAAAGTGTTTTAACACTACTAGAGTGTGGTTTATTGTCTTGGTTAAATAGGAGTTAGGAGTATCAAAATTCATTTAGTAAGTGTAATGAGGTGCCTGAATAGTTCACTTCTGTGTTTGAACTCAATTCACCAAGGGTGGTTAGAAAATTTTGACCAAGTCCGAGACTTGGTATTTGAATTCATTAGAATGAAATATATGGGGATTATATTTAAATTGACCTATTACTTCTTAAATAATTGTTTTTAATTTATGGAATTCATAATTTCTCTGAATTATTTATTCTTTAATGCATAGAAACAAATTATTGAAGTGGTCCTAAGATTTTGGAATGTCTTATTAAGCTGATAAATCATTATATTGCACTTAAAAAACAATTCCCCTGAGAAGAGATCTTGTAAATACAAGAGAGGAAGTTGTGATATAGGATCCACAGGAGAATCCTCCTTTGGACCCTTCTTTAGTATAATCTCTAATTCGTATAATTCATATTATGGGTTAAGTGGGTGTCGAGAACCCAAGATGCGCGGTGGATCATGGATTTGAGTTCACTAAGAATCATCTCCCCATATTCCATGATGAAAAGGGACCATAGTGGTCTAAGGAGTGTATTGATAAGATTGAGTGAATCATCAACTTCCTAAATACTCCAAATAATTCTAAGATATTTTTCTTCATGTATATGCTCGAAGGACTGTGAAGAAGATGGTGAGAGTCCATTGTGTAAGATATGTTACACATGGATTTTACTTGATCGTCTTTCATGAAAATTTTCAATCATCATTTTTACCCATAGAATTTTTGTGTAGTGAATACATAAGGGTTTCTAACCTTGGATTAAAGGGATTGTAGCATTCTAGAGTATTCCACTCACTTTTTCTAGCCGGTTTATCTGGAACTAGAGCTTTTCACCATGGATTTTCTAAAGAGACAAATATTTGAGTTGGGATTGAGGATGGATATTCAATTAATATTGATTATCTTGTGTCTTCTGTCTTTCATGTAGGTAGTTGATAAAGATGCTTTGGATAAGTCATACATAGCTGGAAAGATAGGTTTTGGTGGAGCTTTATTTGATGTAGTATTTAGCCAAGGTGTATCTTCTATCTAGAAAAGAAAGTGAACAAGTGGTCAGTTTTCTTTAGGACAAGTTTTAGGGGATATCGTTGGGAAATTTTATTTTGTATGCTATTAATTTGGAAGGAATGGTCATACCAAGCCTAATAGTATGTAAGATCCTAATACTTATCATCATTGTGGATTTTCAGGCCATATGAAGCATTGTTGTGAAAGGATAGAACAGGGAAGTAAGACATTATCCACTCACACCAAGGGTTCTCATGTTTTTAATGATGATTCCAAGGGTGGTGAGTCTAATCCTCAAAAAAGGGGGTGTTTTTTTGTGATTATGACCAAATAGATTTATTTGGTGGAGTGTGTACCAATGGGATCTAAAGCAGGGCCAACTAATATTAGAGGTACAATGTTTATTTTGTCATATATGGTGATAGATTTGTTTAATATAGGTGGTAATCATTCATTTATATCATCAAATTTAGTATATGTGCTGGTATTATTTTCAGAACTTATTCTATAATTATTAGATCTTTCCGTTCCATTGAAATGTGGTCCAAACAAGGTTATAAGTGTCACACATGTCGGGTGGTGGTAGCTGACTATGAGGTGATATAGGAATTTTTAGTTTTTGAAATTGATTTCTTTTACCTAATACTTGGCTTGTATTTTATGATAGATGTTAACTTCCAAATATAAAATTATCATAATCAGGTTTAGTTTTTATCATCTAATAGAGTCACTTATGTTTTTTAGGGTGAGTGGGAGTCTAGATTAAGAAGAGAGGGGTTGTTGCTCATTATGATAGGGTAATATAATGCTAGTTTTTAGAGATGTTGCTTGATTCCATTGACCCTTATTTGTCTAGGATTCTTCCATCAGTTGTGAGTGCATACCTTGAGGTATTTCTAGATGATTTTTCTAGGTTACTACCACAAATAGAGGTGGAGTTTACTACTGACATGCTTCCTGGTATGGTGACCAAATCTATTTCATCTTATTGAAAGGGACATACTGAGATGGTTGAGCTTAAAGTCTATATTGAGGATCTAGAAGCTAATGGATTTATTCATCCTAGTATTTCACCATGTGATTCACATGTCCTCTTTGATACTAAGGACAATGAGAGTCTCATACTTTGCATGGATTAGTGAAAGTTGAATCAAGTGACAATTAAAAACAAATATAATTTTTCCAGGATTGATGATATAATTGACTAGATTTATGTGTAATGTTTGTTTTCAAATATTTATATACAGTTAGGGTACCACCAGTTGTGTGTATTAGAAGAGGAAAAAACAAAGACAACTTTTAAGAGCTAGTATGTGCATTTTGAGTTTCTGGTTATGCCATTCAGTCTCACTAATGCTTTTGATTAATTTATGGATTTGATGAACCAAATATTTCATTAGTTCTTGGAATATTTTGTTTTTTATTGATTAAATTTTGGTGTATTCAAAGAAAAAGGAGTAAAATATGGACTTTTTGGATATCATTCTCCAAACCATGAAGGAAAATTGTCTATATGTTAAGCTTTCCAAATGTTATTTTTGGATCTGAAAATTGAGTTTTCTGGGGAATGTAATATCTGAGAGAGGAATATCAGTATATCTTAAAAATAATACAGGCTATTATGTATAAGTAATAGGCCTTAATTATTTTTGGGATACAAAACATATGGGGTCTGGCTAATTACTACAGATAGTTTGTTCAAGATTTCTCCAAGATCACATTTTTGATGAATAATTTAACCTATAAGGGTGTAAAATTTAAATGGAATAAAAATGTTATAGATATTTTGAGGATCTGAATGTGGGGTTGAATTCAACACCAGTTTTTATTATTTCAAATATGGGTTTGAATAATGATTTTTTTAGTGATGCAAATAATACATGTTTGGGATGTGTCTCAGTGAAGGGAAACATGTGGTCCCCTATAACTCTCACCAGTTATGTGTGTATGAGAAGAACTTCCCTACCCATGATATTGGGTTGGAAACAATTATGAATGATCTCAAAACTTGAAATCAGTATCCCGGTATCCTAGTTGAGTGTTGTGCATTTGTATCAGGTTGTTATTTCTGACTTCTATGAGGTAGGAGTTAATGGAGAGTAGACACTAATCATGTTTTTCCTTACACCATAGGGATAACAAGATGTATCATGACTTCAGATATAAGTATTTGTGGCCAGATATGAGATAGTCCGTTTCTGATTTGGTTTTATGGTGTATCACTTGAAAGAAAATTAAGGCAGAACACCAGAGACCCACTGGTTTGTTATCATTTGTTGAACATTAATTGAATTATAAAATCAAAACATTTATTACCTATTTAGGAGATTATGAAGGTAAAACTACTCAAAAATTGTATATCTAAGATATTTTGAGACTTCATGGAATTCCCTTTGTGGTTATATCAGACAGGGATGTGTTGTTCATGTATAACTTCTAGAAAGGTTTACAAAAGGTAATGGGTTCCTAGTTAAAATTGAGCATGGATTATCATCTGTTGATAGATAAATAGATAGATAGGTCTATCCATGTTCTTGAGAACGTGCTATAGACCTACATGCTGGATTTTGAAAGATATTGGGAAAATCATTTTCCTCTAGTAAAAGTCATTTATAGAAATATTTATTAGGATTTGATAAATATGGAACCCTATGAAGCATTTTATGGGTGGCCATGTTGATCTTCTATGTGCTAGTTAGGTTTGGGAGAGTGGTCCTTGATTAGTCTGAATCTCATTAAGGAGATGATGGAAATGGGTTAGTTGATCTGAATGGGGTTGATTAAATAATAGAGCCATTAGAAATCTTATGCGGTCCATTGTCATCAACTGCTAGAGTTTGAGCATAGTGATCGGGTTTTTCTCAATGATTTTCCTCGCTTAGGACAATGTCAGTTGGGTGTGTAGGGTATATTGGAATAAAGGTTTTTTAGTCCCTTTGAGATCATGAAATTACATGGTAAGGTGAAATATCTATTGGGATCACTATATCTCATAAGTTTTATTGATGACATGTTTCATATATCTTAGCTTAGATGGTATCACTCAGTTCCTCCCCATGTGATTGAATGGTAAAATTTATACCGTGAGCTAGATACTACTATTGGTGAGATACTAGTTTAGATTATAAGTCGCTATGATAAGGTACTATATGGTAAAATTATTCCCTTAGCCAAAAAACTATGGTAGTGTGGATGAGATTGTCATAATACATAGGAGTGGTAATCATTGATGAGGTATCAATATACTTTTGTATTTGAAGGTCTAGGATTGTTAAGACTTTCTAGGGAGATAAAGAAATTATTCAAGGGAAAAAGGTTGAGAATAAGGGTTTTTAGTGGAAGAAGGCTAGGTTCATGGTTAAGTTACATGGCTAGTTTATCCATGCGATAAACAGACGATATGTCTCTATGAGGATCCAATGGTATTTATCATGGTCTGAGCATGGTTAGTCAAATAATGTGACATTCCCAGTGAATTGTTTAGGGTGTCTAGTGGTTGTATGGTGCTGTCACATGATTTTATCATGGTTTTCTCAATATGTGAGGGCCTTTAGTGAAAACCATGAACTTATAGAAAAAATATAAAATTGGGGATCATGGTTAATGTATAGAGTTTGTCTAACTGTGCATCTTACCCCAAAAAACCACGAGACTCCCCCTACATACTCTTAAAAAGAGTTATTTTATCATTTTTATCATTTTCTATTTTATATATAATAACTCCTAATCTCATTTGGATCATCCTAACCTTCATATGTTCTTTTTATGTCTCTACCCTTGAATTATAGGAGAAATTACTTCATTCTTTATGGAGCACATCGAGGTATGTTTCATTTTTGTTCTAGTTACCCCTATTTACTATAGATCTAAACTGGATCTCTTATCCTCTCATATTTTTGTAACCTAATGAGTTTTTAATGTCAGATATAATAGATTTAATGGAGGATTAAATTTTTTTCTTATGGATCTAGGATTTTGAGGACCCAATATACTCTTCTTAAGTCTCTATTTTCTAAGGTGATTTGTTCTACCTATTTTTTGAGGTAGGCATTTATATATAATAGGGTTTTATAAATTACTATTGTTATTTTAAATTCTATTGTTTTTTTCATTAAAATGATGTAATTTGTGGTTTCAAAGGATTTATTTGAAGGAAACATAATTTTAAATGTGTTTTCTTTAAAAATGGGTTTTACACACAAAGTGTTTGATTAAATGCTATAATGGTGGTTTTAATTCAGAAATGGATTTTAAAACACTGAAGAGGATTTTATTTGATTTTAAATGTTTTATAAATTTTGAACTTGGTTTTAAAATGGATTTAGAAGAACAGGACACCTTGGTTACCTTGGGTACATCATGAAAGGGACATAAGTGACCATAGTGTATGTGGCACCACCGGTGGTTACTTTTGGGATATTGATGGATTGTGGAAATATTTGATATCGGTTGATATAAATATATTTTGGGTTTATGATCTTTATATCTATCATGTATTCCTATAGGCTAGGTAAAAATATAGAGTTCTTTTTCATTTATAGTTTATTTATCTCATGATGGATTTTATCATGGATTGTTGCTCATATTTGAGTTTGATTAATTTAGAGAAATATGAGCTCGTATGATTTTTGAGAAGAATACATGCGTTTTGACATAAATGATCCACTTTTTGATAAAATAATTTTTGAAATTAATCTATGTGGAAGAGAACTGGCCAGTGTAGATAGTAATTACCCTTGTAATAAATCTGACCCTCTATGATTTTTGAGGAACACTCATATAATATTTTCTTGTGTCAAAAATCATGTTTTAGATTTATGATATTCTGAATAATTAATACCTTATGATTGATGAGACAATATTAATTATACTAAAAATTATATTTAAAATATGATTCATTATAATTCATGAGATAATTATAAAATTATGATCATTACACATATTTGTATGAAGTTTTAAATTTTTTTTAACTTAAAATTTAGAGGAGTATCAAAGCTACATTTTTATTGAAGAATCACTAGATATTAGATTTGGAATGTATTCTTGATGATGATGCACTATTCTTAGTTTCAAATAGTCACTGAAATATGAATATACAGTAATTTAAGGTGATGTTTTCAAGTGTGTATGTTCAAGTAGTTACGTATTTGAGTTTTTTTCATGGAAGAGTTATTCACGTTGTAAGATATAACAAGATGAGTTGGATCTGATATATTGGGAAGAAGAATATGAGTATTATAGAAAATTAAAAAATTGATTTTTTTATGAATTAATATTCAATGATGATTAAATATGGAGAAATTTATTGAATTTAGTTTTCCAAGTAATCAAATATTTATAGAGGTAGAAGTGGTATTTTTATATAGTCATGTAATTCTTAAAAGTTGAGAATATGCATGAGATTATGGTGCATTAAAATGAACCTATCAAAATGAGAAAAGAAATGAGATCATGTTGTATGATTATATTGGGGAAAAAATATTAAATGTTGAGATAAAAATTATGTTTCCTAAATTATTTTAATTCTATGAATTTATAATTTTCTTGACTATGTTGATATTTTGATGAAATGGAGAGATACTATTTGGGCATTGAAAATATTAAGGAAGTTGAGAGAAAATAGGAAGGAATCCCAGAGACCGAAGTTTATTTTCCATAATATTCATATGTTTGAGGTTGGGTATCCAACTGAACCAAATTTGAGTTTTAGTATCAAAGTGAATATCATATTCTAATACTATGAAAAGTGGTCAATTTGTTCTTGAATATACTATAATCCCATTGAGGAAGATCTTCATCAGTTGTTTCTAAAGATACCAGACTCTCAAAGTGATATTTCTCATTCTGGTTACATTTTTAGTATGAAGACAATGTGGAACTACTCTACCCAGTGTGAATCTATAGAGAAATATTGTGAATATATACCAATGTTGTATAATTGTCAATAATTTTTCTTATATTGAATAATTCATAGTTGGGGTGACTAACCAGCCACGATAAGGATTAGGTTTCCCATGAAGGGGATAAACCTTTTAAAAATTATTATATTCATTGTTTTTACATTATAAATATATATATGAGTGAGACTATGAATTTATAGGTGTGTGAATTGAACTTCAACATGTTGTATAAGATTTTTTAAAGAGAAAATAATTTTTAAAAACTCTTCTCTATCAATTCATCTCCCTTTATCAGTGGATTAAATTGATCTGAATCACTTTGGAGAGAACAAGTTAATGAGAGTGAGCGCAGGGGGGGGGGGAGGCGGATCGAAATATAGAGTGGTGTAGATGGGGGTAGGGTCGGCGGGAGGGGGAGGGCCAATATAGGGGTATATGAGTGAGAGAAAGTAAAAAAATAATATAAGTGATAGAAAGTGATAAATTGAAAAAATAAGGTAGGGGACCATTATATTATGCCCCTCAAGACATACCCAAGTTATCAAATGACAAACCATATCATTATATCAAGGATCTGTTGAAAATGATCATTAATAGAGGGTATATTCTCATCATTTTAGTGAAAAAAATATTGGTGATATATATCCACTTATGATTTATTTAGGATAGAAAATTCATTTTTATTAAAGTGAAAAAATCAAGTTTTCATTTCATGTGACTACTTTCATTCTCCAATAGTAGTCACAATGAAATAATTTTTTTATTTACTAGATCTAATCACCCCTTCTACAATATTACCTAGGTTTACTAACCAGTATTAATGAAAATAAAACCATAATCATGTGTAATAAATTTATTTATGTGAGTGGAATATAAAACATTTTAGATGTATATAAACTCTCATTAATAATAATTAAAATAATAATATCTCATATAAACCAATTTTTCCCATGAAAAATGAGTCATATAATTAAAAAAATGTAAATAACCCATTATCTCAACACTTTAATCAAAATACTAAAATAAAAAATTTCATAATTAAATGCTTGGATCATATTTATCCCAATTGAATATATATAACCCATATTTTATTACCAACCCTCAGAAAATATTGTATGAAAAATAAATTCTACTCATTTGCAATATTAAAAGGATATAATGAAATCTGATGAATTATTATATAAAAACACATACATTAATTTATACCCCAAATTATTATTTTTATTACACATGTATATTATATATATTTTTTAATTAAACCACTCATTTATAAGGGATTTAAATCTATGGAACCACTAATAAATCACTACACATCATGTATAATGTTAAAAAAACCATTAATTGCTATATTATAAATAATTATTAATTCAAAACTTTAAAAAATAAAATCACTCATGAGATGAGGAATTAAGGATATAGTTATAACAACCCCAAATCTAGTAACCTCGATCCAATGGTTATATATAATAATTTTATATAATATATAAGATCACAATACATAAGATCAAATAGTTTAATAGTTTGGGGAGAGTATATATATACATAAACATTAAAATTTCATTGGAAAATTTAAGTACATCACAACAATACATATTACATTATTATTAATATTTGTTTATCCTTAGGTAACACAAAGTAATATTTAGAGTTTTCTATAGAAAATGGAATAATATTAACAATGTGATAATATTATCAATAAGGAATAAACTATAATGGATGTTAACATGACATAAAAAAAGTAATATTTAACTTAAAAGGAATAAATAACAAAATTATTCCACACAATTGATAATATGAGTATAACATGTCCAAGGATTACATAACACTATAAATAAATAAGAATATGAATACTAATAATAAATCTCATAATAATGGATTGCATAATGTTGAAAATAATAACCATACAATCATGGCCTTGTGCTAAGACACTATATATTGATGGGTATACACAAACGAAATACACAACTTATTTTGTCTCATGAGACCTACAGATGCATTAGTGGTATATACTTTATCCATGATAGGAAGAGAATGGACAAACTATAGAATACAAAATATTCCCTAAGGATTCTCTTACATAATTATAGATGGTAATAAATAATTATCCATATATATATAATGGATATATCGAATGTCAAAGATTCCATATCCGATGGAATAATTTAGATACATTTGTGATTAGACATTAATAAAATTTAAAATTATAGGATAATTATAATGCAATGAAACCTACCCTTTTCGAATGAAAATAAGGGAGTAATAAGGTAGGGAAATTTCATTTTGTATAAATATTAATGAGGATTAATAAATGATAACACAATTTTGGAATATTAATATATCAATTTAATGATACAAATCATCTGTATAAAAATTAGGTGTATGTGACACACATATTTTATACGCAATAGTGATTTAAAATTTCTGTGGGGAAAAACTTTTAGGTCAACATAGTTTGATACTAAAGTTCCACTTAATCCAAAATTGAGTTTAATCTACCATGGAATTTATACAGGATTAAATAGGTATGTTTCCATCATCATTACTTGGAAAAATTCCAACTCTTACAAATAATACATCCATAATACCATAAAAACATGACATATATAAGGATTTATACAATGGAATTTATAGTAAGGGAAATATTTTGAAATTATAACCCCTTATAAAGATTGTATAATGAGGGAGAATGGTAATATCTCATTTATATTATAATAATGGATTTAAAATAATGAAATATAACAAATATAAAGGGATAATAAAGGATTAAAAAGTGAAATGAATTGTCGATATTAAGTACCCTTAACTTGCTAAGTAACTTCTTAATGCCCGTGAAAGAACTCCTTAGAATCTTAAGAGCCTAAAAGAAGTACTCTTAAGAGGTAAATAAAGTGGAGAACCATGATCAACGATTTTAGAGTGAATAAGAATTGGTGAATTGGTGTATATTTATATAAAATAAGGGAGAATTATTTAATAACGTTCAGATTTAGTATTTGGAAACCCAGGTTGTGTAAAATTAGATATCATTGGATTTACCATGGTTTCAAATCATTATTTTTGAGATTTTCGACATGTTTTTTGATATTTGTTATATAATGAATTGTAATTTATTTTGATATTATTTTTTTCATTGAAAATAATTTTATTCCCAAAAAGTTATTTTAAAATATTTAAAATACATTCTAGACTTTTCAACTACATTATAGGTTTGAAAAATATATTTTTAATATTTTAAAATACATTATTTTAATGAATAAAAACAGTTTTTCTGAAAAAATAATTTATATTATTTATTGCATCATTTTTACATCATATTTATGTTATAGTACCTATTTTATAAGAATAACATATTTTTTTATTCAAACAAAAAATCAATTGGCTCAAAAAATTCTAAAAAAAATTCAAAATTAGCTAATTTTGATTTAAAAACAATACATTGTAAGTCCATTTTAATGAAAATAATTGTACATGTAAGAAAATTTTAATTAGTAATTCAAAAATAACATGGTATATTACAATATTTTATTTATCCTCTAATATTCAAATCCCCTATTTTAATAAATATTTATTATCCGAATACACAAAAACATTTAATTATATTTTCATTCATTGATTAATTATTTGTATTTATTAAATATAACATATGATATTATTTATTTTATTGGATACTTGTATGTTACACATAATGATCACATTGCTACTATAATAATCATATCAACCCTTATCAATAAACTTTATTCTATCTTTTAAAATCATTAATACAATTATATTAGTCTATATATCATGTCTATTAAATTTGGTCAGGTTTTCATTATAATAATAATGAATTTTTTATTCTTGATATTTTTTGTAGAATATGATCTTATTATTTTAGTTATTATAGTGTTTCCCTATATTATTATATATTATATAGCATTGGTTGGTGCCATTATAGTGAATATATCTCTTTAATTACTATTTTGCTTCTGTGATGGAATGAAAGGGAATGTGTTATGAGATGGATATTACAAAACATGTTCATTTATAATAGAATGAAGGTATTATAATGTTTTCATTGAAAAATAATAATTCAATGCATGGAATTCTTAATAAATTCCTATAATACCATTCTATATGTAACATTTTGACTTGAGAACCACAGTTAACTCTTTAGAAATATTACACCAAATTATAGTAGGGTCAAAAAAATAGCTCGTTTCATCCCTACATAGAGCACTCAAATTAGCATGTGACATACCCAAGGGGAATCCCTAATCCCCCTAAGCTGATGAAATGTGTTTAAGGAATCAAAATAAATCATTAAGGCTGATATATCCCAAAAAATAATATTTAATAAGCTATAGAATTATTCTAGAAATCATGGCATGAACCGTCCATATGTTGGGCATCCAAAAAAATGAAAAATGAAAAATAGGTATTAAAAGGATCAAAATTGTCATGAACCAACCCGAGTCGAACCTAAACCATTCACCTGATCCAATCCACGGTAAGTCCCAAAAGGCGTTCTCGATCCTCCTGGGCTAGCGACAAGTGCCAAGGCATCAACAGAGAGCAAGTTGGAATGATTTCTCCCAATAAAAATAAAATAATTAGTAGAAATATAATAGAACAATGCAAAATAAATAAATGATGTGAAAGAGAAGGAAATTCAATCAAACATACTAACCTGACCATGAAAAAAACACCCTAAGAACCTGAGAGTTGATCACTAATCCACAACTAACTCTCTCCCACAGAGAGCAAGCTCGAGTCTAACCTGCAACAGAAATTAAAAAAAGAAAAACAATATATGAATCAGTATTAAAACTCAGTAGGCATGCCCAACAATCTATTCCCAAATTACAACACTTAAATAAATAATTTAAAAATTTTATGTTTGAATTAAATTATTTAAAAAATGGGTTTCCACACACACACATTCAATTATAAAACAAGTAATAGTACATTAACCTTTTTAATTTAAAAACAAGTTTAATGTTTGAAGGAAATAGGTGCATTAAGTTTAAAAACATTTTTGCAAAAAATTTTAAAATGAAAATTTTCGTTGTCAGATATGAGTTAAACCACACAGAACACACAATAAGGGCAATTAGAAAGTAGAAAATGAGGACCAAAAACCGAACTGGGCCCCTCAATCATCTGCCACATAGAAATAATCACTAAAGAAAACATGTTTTAAACTTAGGAGCTCATGAACAATCCATAATGTACTATATGTGTGACTCATCCTAAAGGCATGAATACTCTCTATGACATCATAACACCCAAAATATCAGTGTTTCCCTACATGGACTAACTGAGGGGCCCAATCCCCTAGCAGAGGAAAGTCCGTACTAAGGGCCACTAGCCTGTGCATAGTCTAAACTAGTGCATCAATTGTTCTCATAAGATTCACTTAGTATGCTAGGTTCCTAGGTCAACACGTGTAATAAAAAAGGGGTGAGTCAATAATGTCAATTAAGTAACTAGTCACGATGCCCAAACACCACACACAACAATTCACACAATTGATGTATGCAATAAGATCACTACTGAGTCACCCCAAATAATGTTTTCCAAAATAATTTATTTTATCAAAGTTCCAAACAGGACTTATGAAACTTTTAAAGAACAACCATTCCTCTAGAGAAAGCATAACATTTTTTCACACACTATAAGAGAACATTTGAAATCAAAGTAGAAACACACTAGAAAGTTCATGAATTATTTTCAAATTCCAATAGAACATTCTTTCATTTTTGTGCATTAATTCATTATGAAAATATTTCAAGTGACACGCATAAAATAAATAGCTTCGTTTACAACAAATATTTATTTCAAAAATAATTATCTAATATTATTTCTCATTTATCGAAAATCAATGGAATATCAATAAATTAATAAATTATAAATTTAATGGTGAGTACTGTGGGGGACCTACCTTGAATCAAAGTTCAAACATGGTGACGCGACATGCCTCAAGCGGGAGCACAAGCACACACAAGCTGATGATCACAGTTTCATAGAATTACCTCACCAATGAGCTGAAACAAAAGTAAAACAACCAAAAACACCGAAACGCTGAAAAAATAACTCAAACAATTAAACATTGTAAAAATAGCTAAAAACAAAGAAAAACTGACCTAAAATAAGTCAAACAAATGAATAGTGCATAACCCACCTCAGTACAGAGACACGCTTGTCCAATGAGGTTATATGACAGTGGGAAAGGGGAGGTGCACACCAGTAGGGACTATTGCTGGCCAAAAAAGAGTGTGCAATGCATCGGTGAGGGGATGGATGCCAGAATGAAGAGGGACAACGCCAGCGACTCGACAAGGGGGCCCACAATGGTTGCTAGAGAGTGTAGTAATGGGGGTCGCGGGGCACAATACAATGACCGAGGGATGGAAAAGGGGTCGTGTAGGGACTGTGTGGCCAGGAAACATGTTTGTGAGGAAACACACTACTGATTTGGAGGCTCATCGAGCTGGAGATGCACGTGAAAACTGGAAAGGAGGGTGCACAAACAACACAAGAGGCGGAAGGCATGCCAACTAGTGGGTGTGCGACCGGGGGTCGTTGGTAGAAAACAAAGGTAGAGATGACGTGGGTCAGCAGGTGCGTGGTGGCCAAAAGGGGAGGCTACCATCGGTGGTTGTACACTAGATGGTTTGGAGTTGGAAAAAGGGTGGACAACAGACATCATCATGAGGTGCGTGACTGGTGCAGGAAAATACTGAGGGTGGCACGATGCTGGGACAAGGTGCGTGCAACCGAAGCAGTGAATGGGATGATGTCGGGGGGTCATGCCAGAGGGTGAAGATTCAAGGGGGAGCCAGTGCGGTCGTTGCAGTGTGGCGGCCGAAGGTGGGCGAGGACGGTGGGAGAGCACAGAAAGGAGGGTGGTGCACTGACTGGTGCAGACATGAGTTCTGGGAGGAATGCAACAGGGTGTTGGAGACGGAGTGAGGAAAGGGTGCTGAGGGGGACCAGGCATTGTGGCCAACTGAAGGATGGTTCCATGTACAAGTGGCGCATGTAAAGACCCGTA
Source organism: Viscum album (assembly GCA_963277665.1). NCBI lineage: Eukaryota > Viridiplantae > Streptophyta > Magnoliopsida > Santalales > Viscaceae > Viscum > Viscum album. Next base: position 1,743,358,219 of record OY728161.1, read on the forward strand.
AAATTCAAGGGAATTTTTTTCTTAATTTTCTTTGGAATTTTACAAGAGCGCGGTTTCTGACGGCACCTGATTCCGAGGCCCGGTGTGCCCGGAATCAATTTCCGAAGTTTGGCTCGGGTACGTTCAGTGAACGAACGAGCGGGAATTCCTAACTTTTGATCCGGTGCTCGGAATTGAAATCCGAGGGCACCGATGAACTCGCAGCACCGATATTCGCTTAAGGAGACCTTTTCGGAAGTTGCGTTTTTTGCGAGACGAAAGTTAGTTTTTGGGAGATTTATAAAAAGTTGAATAAAAAAAATGGGGATTTCTTTTTATTTTACTTTTGTAGGTTAACTCCTCTCAAAGGGAGTTAGGGGTGGGACCCACACCCACTTAACCTCCCTTGAGAGGATTAAGTGTGGTGGGGCCCACACGAACCCTAAACTTTACATCTTCCCTCAAACTCCCTTAACCCCTCTTTAATTAACATGACAACTTGTTAATTAATGTGGAGTTATCTCTTATTTGAATTTCAAACCTTTGAAATTCTTTTGTGAATAAAATAAGACTTTATCTTATTTTGTTGGGTTAGAACTCTTTAGCCATCATGGAGAGGTTGAGAGCTCTTCTTCCTTCTTCAAGCTTTGACGAAGAACACTCAAGTTCCGACGAAGAACGCTCAACCTCCGACGAAGAACGCCGCACCTCCCTTCTTCGTCTACCGTGTCAACGAAAGGGAACGTCACTTCTTCCTCGGACAACCTTCGTCGGCGTACAAGGATTCGCCAACGACGTGTCTCTTCGGACGTACCTCTTCGTCATCGGATTTGACGAACGTCTACCGCGACGCCCGACCTCCGCGACGTTGTCTTCCGCGGGACGTTGACAAATCTTCGAACCTATACCCAAGGTAGGGGTTGTTGTATTTTGTTTATTCTTTTATCGTTGTTCGTGGTTCATGCTTGATTAACGTAAGGATTTTAAGTTGTGTTTTAACGTGAGGGGGCCGGACCGCATGAACACGGCCGAACCCCTCCTTCGTTCTTGGTGTTTATTTTGCGGATGAATCAAGGTGGCGTGGTGCCGTTGCACCACGCGGATATTCGCCCAAATCTTTTTGCGCGGCGCCGTCGCGCCGCGTCGTGGAAGAATCATCAAGAACGCGACGCCGTCGCGCCGCGTCAAGGGGGAATCGAAGGCGCGGCGGAGGGGCGCGGCGCCGTCGCACCGCGCCGGACGATGAACACCGCGGCCAGTTCCGGGCCGCGGTGGATTGAGAAGACCGGCGGCCGGGCCGCCGGCGTCGGAAGCCGAAGAGGGGACCGGATTTTCCGGTCCCGTTGTAGAAAACCGGCCGGCCAACTGGCCGGCCGGATGGTAATAAACCGGGGGAAATTAATCCCCCGGCCAGCACACAAAACCCCCCCTCATTTAAGAGGGGGGCGGTTTCCTTGAGGGGGGGGGGGGGGGGGGCAGAAGGACCCCCGGTTTCTGCCCAAACAGGCCCCCACGTGAGGGGGGGGGGGGGGGTCGGGCCGGGTCGGCCCGGACCCGGACCCCCCGTTTCGAATCAGTTTCGGTCTTTTGGCCATAACTTGAGCCACGGACCTCCGATCGACGAACCGTCTGCGGCAACGCGATCCTTGGATCGAGACGGTCGTTTTTGGTATATCGCAATCAAGGTTTAGGATTACTTTGTGTTCGGCCGGGTTGGTTCGTTCACGAAACCAACTGGGCCTTCGGAGCGGAAACACTCATATCTTGAGCTACGGACGTCCAATTGACGTGCCGTCAGCTGTGTTGTGTTCCTCTTAGTGAGAAGGATCTTTTCGCATACTCCGCCAGAGGTTTGGATGCAGGTGGAGTACGGTCGGGTTGGTTTTGCCTTAAAAACCAACCGGGCCCCGGGGACGAAAATGCCAATAACTCTCAGACCGGGCGTCCGATCGACGCGCCGTCTGTTGCGTTGAGTTCCTGTTGACGATACAGATCTTTTGGATACATCAACTCTGGACTTTGTGACAGTTGATGTATCAGCCTCTCGGCTCGTGGAGCGGACCCTCCGAACGAGCTTGTTGTGTGTGGGAACCCTAGTGCTGGCTGCGACTGCGACTGTGACTACTGCTACTACTGCTACTGTGACTGCGACGACGACAGTACAGAGATCCTGTGTGGATTCGACGACGACGACTACAGAACTCAGCGATCCTATGTGGATCAGTGCTACAGGTCCTGTGTGGGCCCGATCCTGTGTGGATTCGACGACGACGACTACAACACTCAACGATCCTACGTGGATCAGTGCTACAGGTCCTGTGTGGGCCCGATCCTGTGTGGGTCCGATCCTGTGTGGGTCTTTGCGCTCAGCGGTCCTGTGTGAACCAGCGCCTACAGGTCCTGTGTGGGCCCGATCCTGTGTGGGTCATTGCGGGGGTTAGTTACCTATCGATCCTTCGTGGGTCCGACGACTTAGATGGATCAGAGATCATATTTATCGTCCTTTGAAGAAGTATACCTGTGTGAGCTGAAACCTTTTGCTTTCCTATGTGGATTGTGTTGTGCGATCCTGTGTGGATTAGGTTTTGCTTTCCTGTGTGGATTGTGTTGTGCAATCCTGTGTGGATTACGTTTTGCTTTCCTGTGTGGATTGTGTTGTGCAACCCTGTGTGGATTACATTTTGCTTTCCTGTGTGGAATACGTTTACTTTCCTGTGTGGACTGAGTTGTACTTGGGCTTGGAGGTTGGAGCGTATTTGAAATTGATGACTTAGGTATATGTATGGGAATATACCTAAGCAGTGTCGGTTGTTACTTCGTGATTGTACCTTTCTTCGTGGTTTATCCTTTGTGGACTTGAGAGACCTTCAGGGGTCTTGGGGTCCCTACTAAGTAGCTTATACTCACCCCTGCACGGGCTTTGCCCGCACTACGTTGTGTTGGTTGCAGACGACGGACAGCGTTGACCTTAGCTGAGGCTTGCAGAGCGGGACGGTACCCGGAGGTGGACCATTGGGCGGGACGTGCACGGAGCGGACGGCGGGACCCGTGGAGCAGTGGAGCTATATGTACCCACCCTTCAGGTGGGATATCCAGTGGACAGCTCGGTGTAGTGGCTTTTACTTTTCAGTTGCTGTTTTCCCTTTCAAGTTGTACTTTACTTTCAGTTTGGGTTTGTATACTGGCCTATTTACTTTTCCGCACTTCAGTTGTACTCTACTTTTGCTTAGTGTTTACTTTCCGCTTGCTACTCTGTGGTGTTTGTTTACTTTAAAAAGGCAATGCCTTCCCTTTTTACCGGGATTTACGCCTTGGTGCTAGTCGCCAGCCCCTGGCCTATGGAAGGCGGGCTTGGGGTAGTCACGACATGGACCCTGAGGGCGGGTCGTGACAAATTGGTATCAGAGGAGTTCGGTTCTACCGCGAACTCTGATCTATTCTATGTGAAGCAATAATGTTTAGCGTATTGAGTGTGGTTATCAGTCCAGGGAGTCCAGTGTTGGTGCGGCGGCCGACGTATCCGTACACCAAGACCCTGACTTCTGATTTCCGACTTAATGCACGAAAACATTGATTGCGTGTGTGTTTCAAAGTATTCTTTGTGATTACTTAAATCAGCTCACCAGGTATACTGTTTGACCGTGGCGCACCTGTTTCCTATTCAGGATGGCCCCACGACGGCAGCCAGCTAGGGTTCCGAGAGTCGAGTGTGACGACATCCCACCGAGCGACGAGGCTTCGTTGCAGGGCCCTTTGTCAGCAGTGGCACCGGCGGTAGCACTACCCGCCGAGCCCCCGATGCTTCCAGCAGCAGCCGCTGGCGATGCACGTCGCCTCAGCGCACTGCATGAGTTTCAGCGCCAGCGACCGCCCAGGTTTCGCGGGGAGACGGATCCCCAGGCAGCAGATGACTGGCTGGAGGCAGTTGTACGAGTGTTTAGGCTAGTGAGGACACCAGCAGACCTCATGGTGATCCTCGCTGCGAGCCTACTACACGCAACACCAGGACGATGGTGGAGCTTGATGCTCCAGGTGCACGATGAGGCATCTCTACTTTTGACGGACTTTGAGAGCCTCTTCCGCTCGGAGTTCGTCCCAGCCACCCTTCGTGCGGTGCGTATCCAGGAGCTTCTTCAGCTGCAGCAGGGCAGCATGACGGTCGCTCAGTACTCAGCGAGATTTACCGATCTCTCGCGCTACTCGACCGACATGGTACGGGACCCATTCTTCCGGGCCCGGACCTTCGAGCAGGGTTTGAGACACGAGATCCTGGCATCGCTGATCTCCCTCAGCATACCGACTCAGGCAGGAGTACTGGAGCGGGCCCTTCTGATCGAGAGCTTCCTTACGGAGTCTACACCAGCACAGAGACCCACCGCAGGGCGGCACGTGGCAGAGTCATCTGCAGCAGGCAGTCGGCGGATGAATCAGGGGTCCAGACAGACCAGACCTTCGGGCAGACGACCTCAGGACACTGGCTCAGCAGTGCGGGGCACACAGCGCGGAGCCAGTCTTTCGAGAGGCAGTCAGTGTTACTCCTGTGGCGGGATTGGTCACATGGCTCGTGACTGTCCGACCCGCCATGATGATGATCAGCAGTTAAGTGAATAACCTCCCAGGCAGAGGCAGAGGTTCGACCGTGGCGGTCCGCAGGGAGGAGGCGGACGAGGCAGAGGAGCTGGACGAGCAGCCGGTGGTGGGCGACGCTTTGAGGCTCTTCCACCACCACCACCAGGAGGTCCACCCCGACCACAGGGAGTAGGTGAACAAGCTAGAGCTCAACTTCAGGCAACCGAGGCCTTCGATCATGGAGCTCTGGGAGATGATGGACAGGAGCAGAACTAGTGGATACATCCTTTGTACTTCTGGTTCCTTGTTTCATTTTTGTAGCGTCTTGTATTATGAGCTGCAATAATAAAAGACGCATACCTTTGTGATATTTTCGTTCCTGTCCTCTTTCGTGATGTTACAAAGGGGTTCCAGTTTTGGCTGTTGACTTGACCCTCACTTGTGAGACATCTACTGGAGGAGACCCAGTTACCACACACTGATGCCGACAGTGTGACTCAACCCTTGGAGGCGAGAGTAACAGTTGAATATCTTAGTAGTAGCGTCGAGGCCTTACGACGTCATCCTTGGTATGGATTAGTATCATCCATATTAGGATTGACTGTTTTAGGCAAATAATGTGGTTCATCCAGGGGATGGGACCAGATTTCTCTTATCGGCAAAGAAGAAATCTTGCAGCTCTGGTGGGACCGGAGATGGTCCAGGCCACGACAGAGAAGGTCCAGGTCATCCAGGAGCGGATGAGTACAGCTCAGAGCCGGCAGAAGCCTTACGCTGACAGGAGGCGGAGTCCACTAGAGTTCGAGGATGGCGACCATGTCTTCTTGCGGGTCTCACCTCGACGTGGTATTCGGAGATTTAGACGAGGCAGCAAGTTATCTCCGCGCTTCATCGGACCCTTTCAGGTCCTCAACAGGGTTGGTGAGGTGGCTTATCGCCTGGCTCTGCCACCTCAGTTGCACCGGGTGCACGACGTCTTCCACGTATCCCAGCTGAGGAGATACGTGCACGACCCGACGTACATCTTTGATCATGGGGAGCTTGACGTTGATGATGGGGTGACTTTTACGGAGGTCCCGATGGAGATAGAGGATCGACAGGAGCGGGTCCTGCGTGGGAGATCGATTCCTCTTGTGCGCATCAGATGGCAGCACGGGAATCTCCAGGAGAGCACATGGGAGCGGGAGGCTCAGATGTGTGCTCAATACCCTCATTTGTTTCCCTAGTTTTTGATGTATCTTTACGGGGACGTAAAGCCCTGAGGTGGGAGTAATGTGAAGACCCGTAAAATTCAAGGGAAATTTTTTCTTTTTTTTTTTTTGGAATTTTACAAGAGCGCGGTTTCTGACGGCACCTGATTCCGAGGCCCGGTGTGCCCGGAATCAATTTCCGAAGTTTGGCTCGGGTACGTTCAGTGAACGAACGAGCGGGAATTCCTAACTTTTGATCCGGTGCTCGGAATTGAAATCCGAGGGCACCGATGAACTCGCAGCGCCGATATTCGCTTAAGGAGACCTTTTCGGAAGTTGCGTTTGTTGCGAGACGAAAGTTAGTTTTTGGGAGATTTATAAAAAGTTGAATAAAAAAAATGGGGATTTATTTTTATTTTACTTTTGTAGGTTAACTCCTCTCAAAGGGAGTTAGGGGTGGGACCCACACCCACTTAACCTCCCTTGAGAGGATTAAGTGTGGTGGGGCCCACATGAACCCTAAACTTTAAATCTTCCCTCAAACTCCCTTAACCCCTCTTTAATTAACATGACAACTTGTTAATTAATGTGGAGTTATCTCTTATTTGAATTTCAAACCTTTGAAATTCTTTTGTGAATAAAATAAGACTTTATCTTATTTTGTTGGGTTAGAACTCTTTAGCCATCTTGGAGAGGTTGAGAGCTCTTCTTCCTTCTTCAAGCTTTGACGAAGAACACTCAAGTTCCGACGAAGAACGCTCAAGCTCCGACGAAGAACGCCGCACCTCCCTTCTTCGTCTACCGTGTCAACGAAAGGTAACGTCACTTCTTCCTCGGACAACCTTCGTCGGCGTACAAGGATTCTCCAACGACGTGTCCCTTCGGACGTACCTCTTCGTCATCGGATTTGACGAACGTATACGACGACGCCCGACCTCCGCGACGTTGTCTTCCGCGGGACGTTGACAAATATTCGAACCTATACCCAAGGTAGGGGTTGTTGTATTTTGTTTATTCTTTTATCCTTGTTCGTGGTTCATGCTTGATTAACGTAAGGATTTTAAGTTGTGTTTTAACGTGAGGGGGCCGGACCGCATGAACACGGCCGAACCCCTCCTTCGTTCTTGGTGTTTATTTTGCGGATGAATCAAGGTGGCGTGGTGCCGTCGCACCACTCGGATATTCACCCAAATCTTTTTGCGCGGCGCCGTCGCGCCGCGTCGTGGAAGAATCATCAAGAACGCGACGCCGTCGCGCCGCGTCAAGGGGGAATCGAAGGCGCGACAGAGGGGCGCGGTGCTGTCGCACCGTGCCGGACGATGAACACCGCGGCCAGTTCCGGGCCGCGGCGGATTGAGAAGACCGGCGGCCGGGCCGCCGGCGTCGGAAGCCGAAGAGGGAACCGGATTTTCCGGTCCCGTTGTAGAAAACCGGCCGGCCAACTGGCCGGCCGGATGGTAATAAACCGGGGGAAATTAATCCCCCGGCCAGCACACAAAACCCCCCCTCATTTAAGAGGGGGGCGGTTTTCTTGAGGGGGGGGCAGGAGGCCCCCCGGTTTCCGCACAAACAGGCCCCCACGTGAGGGGGGGGGGGGGCGTTTTTAAAACAAGGGCGCGGCATATAGCCGCGCCGCCCCTTCAATCAAGCGGGGGGGGGGGGGGGTGGGGGCTTTGCCCCCCGCGCTGCCTCCGTGCGGCGCCAGGCCGCCGCGCTGCCGACCGGCCAGGCCGGGTCGGACCCGGGTCGGACCCGGTTCGGGCCGACCCAGGGGGGGGGGGGGTCGGGCCGGGTCGGCCCGGACCCGGACCCCCCGTTTCGAATCAGTTTCGGCCTTTTGGCCATAACTTGAGCCACGGACCTCCGATAGACGAACCGTCTGCGGAAACGCGATCCTTGGATCGAGACGGTCGTTTCAGTATATCGCACTCAAGGTTTCAGATTACTTTGAGTTCGGCCGGGTTGGTTCGTTCACGAAACCAACCGGGCCTTCGGAGCGGAAACGCTCATATCTTGAGCTACGGACGTCCGATTGACGTGCCGTCAGCTGTGTTGTGTTCTTCTTAGTGAGACGGAACTTTTGGCATACTCCGCCCGAGGTTTGGACGCAGGTGGAGTACGGTCGGGTTGGTTTTTCCTTAAAAACCAACCGGGCCCCGGGGACGAAAATGCCAATAACTCTCAGACCGGGCGTCCGATCGACGCGCCGTCTGTTGCGTTGAGTTCCTGTTGACGATACAGAACTTTTGGATACATCAACTCTGGACTTTGTGACAGTTGATGTATCAGCCTCTCGGCTTGTAGAGCGGACCCTCCGAACAAGCTTGCTGTGTGCGGGAACCCTAGTGCTGGCTGCGACTGCGACTGTGACTACTGCTACTACTGCTACTGTGACTGCGACGATGACTGTACAGAGATCCTGTGTGGATTCGACGACGACGACTACAGCACTCAGCGATCCTACGTGGATCAGTGCTACAGGTCCTGTGTGGGCCCGATCCTGTGTGGATTCGACGACGACGACTACAGCACTCAGCGATCCTACGTGGATCAGTTCTACAGGTCCTGTGTGGGCCCGATCCTGTGTGGGTCCGATCCTGTGTGGGTCTTTGCGCTCAGCGGTCCTGTGTGAACCAGCGCCTACAGGTCCTGTGTGGGCCCGATCCTGTGTGGGTCATTGCGGGGGTTAGTTACCTATCGATCCTTCGTGGGTCCGACGACTTAGATGGATCAGAGATCATCTTTATCGTCCTTTGAAGAAGTATACCTGTGTGAGCTGAAACCTTTTGCTTTCCTGTGTGGATTGTGTTGTGCGATCCTGTGTGGATTACGTTTTGCTTTCCTGTGTGGATTGTGTTGTGCAAGCCTGTGTGGATTACGTTTTGCTTTCCTGTGTGGATTGTGTTGTGCAACCCTGTGTGGATTACGTTTTGCTTTCCTGTGTGGAATACGTTTACTTTCCTGTGTGGACTGAGTTGTACTTGGGCTCGGATGTTGGAGCGTATTTGAAATTGACGACTTAGGTATATGTATGGGCATATACCTAAGCAGTGTCGGTTGTTACTTCGTGATTGTACCTTTCTTCGTGGTTTATCCTTTGTGGATTTGAGAGACCTTCAGGGGTCTCGGGGTCCCTACTGAGTAGCTTATACTCACCCCTGCACGGGCTTTTCCCGCACTACGTTGTGTTGGTTGCAGACGACGGACATCGTTGACCTTAGCTGAGGCTTGCAGAGCGGGATGGTACCCGGAGGTGGACCACTGGGCGGGACGTGGACGGAGCGGACGGTGGGACCCGTGGAGCAGTGGAGCTATCTGTACCCACCCTTCAGGTGGGATATCCAGTGGACAGCTCGGTGTAGCGGCTTTTACTTTTCAGTTGCTGTTTTCCCTTTCGAGTTGTACTTTACTTTCAGTTTGGGTTTGTATACTGGCCCATTTACTTTTCCGCACTTCAGTTGTACTCTACTTTTGTTTAGTGTTCACTTTCCGCTTGCTACTCTGTGGTGTTTGTTTACTTTACAAAGGCAATGCCTTCCCTTTTTACCGGGATTTACGCCTTGGTTCTAGTCGCCAGCCCCTGGCCTATGGAAGGCGGGCTTGGGGTAGTCATGGCACGGACCACGAGGGCGGGTCGTGACAGCGCAGGTGGATAACGGTTGGGTCGGTGCATGAGGCTGGTGATGAGGTAGAAAAAGAGGAGCTAGGGTGGAGCGGTGCTGAGATGCTTGGTGAATGAAGATAGGATAGGTGATGATGGAAGGGTGGTGGCATGCAGAGAGAGAGGGAGAGGATAAGAGAGAGGCCATGATATTTTTAGAAATGGAGGAAATAGAAAAATGAAGTAAAAATAAATAAAGATAAGAATAAAAGGTAAAAATGAATAGAAATAGAAATAAAAATAATGATAATAGTAAAAATAATTTAATGATATAATGATAAAAATAATAACAATATTTATCACAAATTTAGTAATAATAATAATAATTGTTACAAAATAATATTATTATCTGATTTAGTTTAAATTTTATCTCATATTCCTTTGTCTTATTTCATTTTTTTTGAATAGCGCAATCGCATAGAATGTGTTGTAACTTCTATCTGCTTCAGAAGCAAGTGCTCAAGTGCCTGAGCAACTATGTAGTTTCCCTGCACGACTCATAATAATTTTAATAATGAAGATAGAGAAAATTATTTGTTTCTTAACAATAATAACACTCTTAATAATAATAATAATAATAAACACTCATTAATAACAATACTAATAAAAATAATAATAATCATATTGATAAAATATAAATAATTAAAATATCCAGGACACTTTTATAATAATAATAAAATCATCAATAATAATAATTTTTTCAATAACACAATAAATTACCAAAGTCTCTTGTTTTAATTTTTCGAAGATAAGAGGATCGTGTCGATGCCTGGGCGTAGCTGCGCAGGGTTTCTAAAACGTGCACTGTCCGTGCGCTGAATGACGTCAACTAAAAAACGTATAATTTTTGGACAAAACTCAAAATTTTCTTTCGGGACTCAACCCGAACACGAACAAAATTTTTAAAAACCAAAGGAAATAATAAAATAAACTAATTAGATAGGTTAGGGTGTGACCATTCTCCCCACTATAATTCTTTCCGCCCTCGGAAATCCACAACAAGATCAAGACCCAAAGATAAACTTTTTACGTGTCACCCCCACCAAAATTTTAATCGACACCAGTTGATCGATCCAAATAGACTATGAAATCCTCTGATACACAACTCATCCTTAAAAAATGATCTCCCTAACCACTACTAATTATAACCCAGACCAACCATTTCAACCAAGAAGCAAAAGAACTTAAACTACCCCCAACACTTATTCCCATAACCTTAGTCCAACGAAACCATTGGGTGCAATACAATCCCCAATTTTACTCAAGATGAAGAAATTAGGATTATGTGCTTCCACATGAGACACCCGACACCAAATAATGCATGATAATAAACTCTGTTTCTAACACGGGGATGTCCGAATAGACTCCCCACCATAAGCATAATGATAATACTAAATTAATTCAGGTTTAACTTCGTGAGACCCACTATGTGTCTCCCCAACATAAGAACTGAAGATGTTAACCGAACTTGAATACTCCCCACATGGACCAAAAACCCCCATCATAAGGTGGAAAGAAGGGAAGTGCCAAACTGATATAGAATTAAACAACTACCATTGCTATATCAACAAAATCACCCCTCATACGAACACAAACCATTCCACACTAAGGAAAAAGATTAAACTAAGTCCCTTTTTCACCACTGGGGTTCTCCGGACTATGTGCCTATTTCACTCTGGGACCATTGGATATAGAACCGATGATTGATGCATCTCTTTCCTTGTAGTCTGGATTTATAAATTCCCAAACATGACACACAAACCTAAATTTTACCAAACACGCTTCCATTCAAAATAAAGGTTTCAAAGAGGTTCGACAAAACCATTCTTACAACTGGTGGAAATAAACACCACAGAAATCCACAAGAGACGACCACTACATCCTAGTAACACTACAAAGAGAAAACCTAAAACTGATCCCCAAACATCACCCTAATCCTGCTGACAGGATAAGGTGACCTTTGACAAGCTAGGTTTGGATTTAGAATTCTTCTTGGAAACACCTTGATAGAATCACTGCAAGTAAACCAGAAGTACATAGATGTGGAAAGGTCTCAGAGCACTTGGGAACATCGGCCTCTTGTGTTCCTATATACCACAGTGGTGAAAGATCACAACATTGTGATGATAAGAAGATGACTGATTATCAGAAGGCCTCTTTATTCTTCTATTAGAGCCACCAACATCCGGTCGCTTTCCATTCTTCCTATCTTCATCCTCTGCATTGCTTCCCAACGCCAAGGGAGGATTCTCCCCCTCATGTACTCCTTCTAACTCATCTTCGGCCAGAAAGGCCTACCCCAAAAATCTGAGAAGGTGGTTAGGCTGATCTATTCGACTTTCAACTGTAGTTCAGGTCATAGACCATACTCAAATTAACGAGCCTTCTTAGGATCATTTTCAACAAACCATTGGTCATATGGAACTGGGTCTAAGAAACATCGATAGAATTCTAGTATTGATTCAATTCCCTATTGAACACAACAAAAATATATCCTCTTCCTTAGCATCGTCAACTCAGAGAAATATTTTTGGATAAATTAAGACTTGAAGAACTCCCATGTGATATCTTCTCAGTGCTTGCTTCGAGACATAGACTTCCACTATTTCCATGTTAGACCTTCAAGCATAAAGGTAGACAACTTCACCTTCAATGACTCAGGAAACCCATTAAACTGATGTTTCTCCCAATCTTCCGTAACCACTCATCCTCCTCTAAAGGACCTACATGACCATAAAACAATGGAGGGTTCAACTTCTGGAATTCTAGAATATAGTCTATAGGTTGATCAACTGGAGGATTTTTTAAGGGTGCACCACCCAAATATGCACCTTGGTCATTCATCAAACTGTCCTGGGGGTGAACAATAAGGAACAAAGAAATAAATAATTTAATCAAAACATGGTCATTTCAATTTTAAATTCAACTTTTAACAATTTACAAAATAAATCATTATAAAACAATTCTTAAAATTAAATAAGACCCAAACAATCAACAAGGGAAAACTAGTGTCGATGGGTGATTCAGACCTATGGTGGGTGTCCATACGCCAATCATTCCACCATCACAAGGAGCACTCTAGGGTAATGTCCACAGATCCACATGGATTTCCAGACCATGCGAGCTCATTGTGGTCACTTTCCCAACTCCCATTTCATTTCCCAATACCAAAAAAACCATAAGAATTAAAGGAAATCAAAAAACCCAAACATCCCATGGTATCCTGAGGTTAGGAACCAGCAAGGGTTCATGACATCTTTCCCATTCATACATCTCAAGCCCTGACAATTCTACTCCTTTTTCCATGAAAAACCCAAATAACAATGGGAACTCTGAAAAACAAGGTCTAATCAGGATCAGACCTCATATAATACAATTTTGTCATGAACCAACCCGAGTTGACATTGAACTGGTCATCCGAGTCGAGCTGCGAAAAGGGCTGAAAGGAATTCCAGATCCTCTTGGTTTGGCGACAAGTTCCAGGGCATCAATAGAAAGAAATTAAGAATTATTTCACCCAATAAAAAAAACTAAGCAATAGAAATAGAATAGAAAAATACAAAATAAATAAATGAACCAAAAGAGAAAGAACATAAAAAAACGCATACTAACCTAACCACGATCAAAACTCCTTGTAACCCATAGATTTGTTCACCAATCCACAACCAACTCTTTCTCACAGTGATCAAGCTCGAGTTGAACCTTCAAAATAAACTAAAAATAGGAAAAAACTATAGGCATGAGTATTAACACTCAGAAGGCATGCCCAATAATCTATTCCCAAAATACTACCTTAAAATAATGAATTTAAAAATTTCAATTTTGAACTAAATTATATAATATATGGGCTTCCACACACACAAGTTCATTTATGAAACATGTAATAGTTCATTGCCCTTTTTAATTAAAAAACAAGTTTATTGTTTGAAGGAAATAAGTGCATTACATTTAAAAACATTTTCAAAAAAAAAATTGAAATCCAAATTTTAGTTGTCAGTCATAAGGAAAACCACACACAACATACAACACACAATAAGGGAAATAGTAAAGTAGCAAACAGGGACCAACAACTGAACTAGGCCTCTCAATCATCATCCACATACAAATAAGCACTAAAGAAAACATGGGTCAATCCTAGGATCTCCTGATCAATCCAGAACATACTACATGTGTGACTCATCCTGAAGGCACGCCTACTCTCGATGACATCATAACGTCCTAACACTTAGTGTTTCCCTACCTGGCCTAACCAAGGGGCCCAATCCCCTAGAAGATAAAAGTCTGTACTAAGGGCCACTAGCCAGTGCATATTCTAAACTAGTGCAGTAATCATTCTCAGAATATTCACTTACTATAAAAGGTTCCCATGTCAACACATGTAATAAAAAGGAGGTGATTCAACAATTTCAATTAAGTAACTAATCATGATTCACAAACATCACACACAAAAATTCACACAATTTATGTACACAACAAGATCACCCCTAAGTCACTCCAAAGAAAGTTTTCCAAAATAATTTATTTTATCAAAATGATAAATGGGCCTTATGAAACTTTTAAAGAACAACTATTCCTCTAGAGAAAGAAAAACATTTGTTTACACAACAAAAGAGAACATTTGAAATAAATCCATAACCACACTTGAATGTTCATGAATTATGTTCAAAGGAAAAATGAGAATTCTTTCATTATTATGCGTCAATTCATCATGAAAATATTTCAAGTGACTTGCATAAACTAAACAAATTTTTTTACATCAAAAGATTATTCCAAAAATAATTATCTAATATTAGTTCTCATTTATCGTAAATCAATGGAATATCAAGAAATTAACAAATTCTAAATTTAAATGTGGGTGCAGTGGGGGACCTACCTCAAATCGCAGTCCAAACACGAGGATGTGACACGCCTTGATCAGGCACATAAGCACCTGCAAGCTGACGACCGCAGTTTCGTGGAATTACCTCTCCAATGCAATTCAAAAAAAGTAAAACAACCTAAAACATAGAAACACTTACCAAAAATAACTCAAACAATTAAACATCAAAAAATAGTTAAAAACATAGCAACACCGACTTAAAATAATTAAAACAAATGAACATCGCATTACCCACCTCATCACAGAGACACGCTCGACCGACGGGCACACACTGACAGGGACTGTCAATGGTCAGAAAAGAGTGTGATACACACAAATGAGGGTTTGGACGCAACAACGAATTGGGCCAACACCAGCAAATCCTCATGGGGGCATGTGATGACTATCAAAGAGTGCAACATGGGGGGTCGCGGGGCACCATGAAATGAATGGGGGATGACAAAGGGGTTGCGTAGGGACTGCATGGATGGACGTTATGTTTGTAAGGTGATTAAATACTGAGTTAGAGGCACGCCTGGCTGGATATGATCATGAAGAATAGAAAAGAGGGTGTGCAGCCAACGCGAGAGGCAGACAACGTGCTGAGTAGTTGGTGCGAGGACAGGGGTAACTGGTAGGAAACTGAGGTGGTGATGAGGTGGGTCAGTAGGCACACAGCGGCTGTAAGGGGGGGCTTTTGCAGGTGGTTGTGTGCTAGATGGTGTGGATATGAAAAAAGGGTGGATGAAAGACACCGTCAGGTGGCACACGACCAGTGCATGGAGGGACCGAGGGAGGCGTGATGCCAAGACAGGGGGCACACGACTAGTACATCGAAGGAGACGATGTTGAGGGATCACACCAGAGGTTGCAGATGCAGGGGAGCCGCTGTGGCCAGTATAGTATGAAGACTGGAGGTGGGAGAGGTTAGAGGGAGAGTGCCAATAGGGGGTCGACACACTGACCGGTGCAGGCAGGAGCACGAGGAGGCTGGTGGCTGGGTGTTCGAGACATAGCGTGGTAGGGGAGCTGAGGGGGACCAGGCATCACGGTCAACTGGAGGTTGGTGCAGTGCAAGAGTGGCATGGGTGGTCGACGAATGGGTTAGTACATGTGGCGAGTGATGAGGGAGAACTAGAAGAGCTATGGTGGTGTAGTACTAAGAAACTAGGTGAATAGAGCAAGGAGAGGTGATGTGGGAGGGTGGCAGTGCGCAGAGAGAGGGGGAGAGGATATGAGAGAGGCCATGCAAGGGTTAGAAATAGAGGAAATAGAAAAAAGTAAAAATAAATAAAAATAAGAATAAAAGGTAAAATTATATAGAAATAAAAATAAAAACAATGATAATAATTAAAATAATATTAATGATATAACGATAAAACAAATAAAAGTATTTATATAAAATTTAGAAATAATATTAATAACAGTTACGAAATAATATTATTATCTTATTTATTATAAATTTTATATCATTTTTCTTTTATCTTATTTCATTAGTTTGAACACCGCAATCACACAGACCCTGCCATAACTTCTATGTGATTAAGAAGTAGGTGATTGGGTGCTCGAGAATGTAACACCCCAGGATTTCAGAGTGTGTTATTTCTTAAAAATAATTCAATAACTTGCACTACACGCAACACTGAGTTCAATCACACCATTAAAAGAGGTCATGAATAGTATTAACTACATTTTGAACTTTATATAATCCTTATAATTTTAGAATCCCTATTATGAGTTTCTTAGTCATATTGCAAGAACAGATTCATTTTCAGTATTTCACTTTTATCAACTTCTAATAGTAAAACCTTTTTAAATACAATATTTTAAACTTTTTGACTAAATGGGGACATCAAAAATTTAAAATGAAACATCCCAAGCTTCCACGGTACGCTTTCCTTTGAATAAAACAGTAGCGTGTGTTGTACGCAACTTCGAGTTCTAACACACCGTAACCAATCAAACTAGCTGTTATGAATAGTAATACCTACTTTTTGAAGTTATATATATTTTATATTTTAAAATGGACTTCATTTTTGGATTCGGAATATCAAATTTAGCCTAAGGTGAAATTTTGGTACTTTTCGGATAACTTTCATATTTTGATGAATAGTGAAAATTACTAAATTTTAATTAAAAACAACTTTTTTAATCAAAATAATTAATAGTGATAAATTGTGAATTTGAGTGGTTTTAAAGTATATTTAGAATATATTTTTACCATTTAATATAATGTTGTTCATTGGACATAATTTTACAATTAAACCGAACATAAACAAGTGTCAATCTTTTGATAGTTATTATCTCTTAAAAACACGCTTTTTGTTTTGACAGCGGGAATTAATTTTAAATTAATTTCTGCCACTTCTGTGTTTTGAATTTAGAAAAATGGATTCCATATTTGGAATCAGGATGTTCATATTGTGTAAATAGGTGACTTTTATTTTTAGACATTTTGAATAATTACTGCGGTAAATATTTTATTTACCATGGTTAAGGCTAAATCCGGTAAATAAGGGTTAAAAAATAATATTATAATAATACTAAATTAACCTAAAACGTGTCTTAACCCTATTGGTTGATACATGGTCGACCATGGGCATCTTTGGGTCAATTTTGGGACCCCATTGATCCACTTGTAAGTGATAATTACACTTTATTTTAATTAAGTTAAAATGAATACAAAAATGACATAAGCTTACATATTTTAAAAGAACAATTTTTACATAGGGTTATACATGTTGTATTTTTGATTATAAATATTCATTAGAAAGATAAAAAGATTTCCTACATAATTATATTTTATTTATAATTTTTAGACATCAAATAATTTAAATTATTAATGACACAATAATGATGCAATGTTTACCTCATTAATAAATCATTTAAATAAATAAGATTATAATGATTAAAATATTATCTAAAACCTGTCCAATTCTTATTGGTTGATGTTATATAGAATATTAGTCATCTTATCTTCGACCTCAATGATTTTTGGACCATTATAAACTGAATATAATTATATTATAAAGTAATACTTTCACTCTTTCCTAAAGAGCCCCTCTTCTCCCTTATAAAAGGAGACCACTTCTACTCATTCCTCACACCTCTCAAGCCACTTGGCTCGTCCAAACTCTGCCCAACTAAGCTCCCCACATATCTCTCCTCATCCTTGAAGCTTCCCATTAGGCAGAAAGCATTTCAAGAAGTCCTTTGGTTCCAACCAAAGTGAGTTACCTAAATTAAAGGTAACGATTTCTCTTAAATTATTTTCATTTATTTTGCTTCTCCAACCCCCAAAATCTTTATATTCCTTTCTTTTGTAACAACACCAGTATCCTCAATATACTAGGATGTTGTTATAAGAAGGATTCAAACTACACATACACACAACTCCATCTAATGTATGATGAACATAATGTTTCTGTGGATGGAAAACTAACGCCTCACGAAACGATGATTGTTCAAATACATCTTACCGCCTCTCATGGTGGCCATTATGATGGCACTGTAATTAAATATGATATTAATGATATATATTTTATATATAATCTTCTGTAATTCCATTTTATTTCATACCATTATTCGTTTCATGTTGTATATACATACGATAATTTCATTTGAGGAAGTGCGGACTACAGCCCCCTTAAAATGATATGACTCGTTCATACCACACATGGAACGTATAAAGGATGGAGTTAATGAACTTAAGTAACATATATAAAATATTATATTATACTGGAATAGTAATATACCTATGTATCATTTGGATTCAATTCTTTTAAAATAAAAATTAAATGGAAGTAGCGTTCGTGCGTACGTACGGACTACCGTCTCCACGAACGCGGTGAGATCCATCCTCCATCGTATCCATTCAAGTCTTATTCTCATTTTAGGGTTAAAAATAATGTTAATATCATTCTGATTATGAATAAGATTTAATCTATCCATTACAAACATGTCTTACGTAACCAAACATTTAAGAAGAACGAATCGATTATCACCTGAAACGACGATAATACTAAGATATTATTAATAAAGCAATGTTAAAAGATCATATATGATATCATATTAATGTATATGATTCTTGTATAATTTAATAACAATTATTTCACCATTATACAGGAGGTTAACCTACCCCAACAAAGGAAAAGTACAAGGTAAGGATTTATTTCGCAATCTCTTCATTATCCGAGATTGTTTATACCTAATTATCTACTGGGACCTTGTTATCATCCACGTCCATGTTCCTTCAAAATGTATTTCAAAACATTTCTAATATTTAAAATAATATGGGTCAAAGTAATTTATACCTTTGTTTTACTTTTTATAAGAGGTTTGTAAGGGAATCTTTCCATCGTTTTCCAAACAATGTGCTTTTAACCTTTTCGACAGAATTAAGATAAGAATGTTTTTTTAACTTATACGGCGGGTGCGGTTATTTTCCGCCGTTATAAAATCGTCAAAGCTTCCCTTACAAGCTTATAAGAACATTTTCAAGAAAATCTTTTATTTTATATGGCTCTTAAATGGTTTCAAAAATAGAAAGAGATATTTCTCTAAAAAGTGTTTTGATTTCATCTATGTCAACATCCTTTGATGGATTTTACGCTTATTTGAAGTTGATTTATTATGATACAAAACTTCCATATTGTAATAAATTTTTGTGATATGTTTGACTGTGGATGTGCCATTTATATAGCATTCATGGTTTATGAGTAAAGTATTGACATTTCGTATGCTAGTTCCAATAATAATGTTTATGTTATATTTCAACCTTTACTTCATATGAATGTGTTGGACAAGTATGTTCCAGGTTGGGGACTGGTTAAAGTAAGCCCTACAGGTTGGGGACTGGTAAAAGTAAGCCCTCCAGGTTAGGGACTGGTAAAAGTAAGCCCTACGGTTTGGTCTCCGGTTATTAGAAGGACTCCGGGTTGGTGTCCGGTTATTAGAGGCACTCCGGGTTGGTGTCCGGTTATTAGAGGCACTCCGGGTTGGTGTCCGGTTATTAGAGGCACTCCGGGTTGGGTTCCGGTTACAGTTAGCCCCAAGGTCTTGGGATGAGGCCTTGACAAAGAAATTAAAGTTCAACATTATGCATTCCAACATTATGAAAGTGGTTATTTATTTTTGCATGTGATTATTCGATTAGTAGAATATCCATGTGAATAAGTAAATGGCATTATTTCATTTTATTTATGCCATACCATGTTGAAAGTTCATGTTTGAAAGGCTTTTGTTTTAGTTATACATTGCCTTAAAAGTTTATTCTTATTTATGAAAGTTTCCGCTATTTTGTTATCCTTACTGGGCATTTGAGCTCACCCCTTTTATATGTTTTATTTTTCCCAGGAAGTGAAGAAGTAAATTATGAATGACCTGCAGGGATATTATGTGGGGATATGAGTGTGGATTATGGAGACTTTATGTTGTTGTAGTAGTTTTTCATTTTATGATGTAATGTAAAACCTATGATTATATCTAGTGTTTCCAAGGCTACTAAACCAATCGGTCTTTCGAGATTTGATCTTTCTTGTGATCATGCCAATGTTATGTAATAATGCACCGACTCTGGGTAGCTGGGGTCGGGGCGTTACAGTTGGTATCAGAGGAAGTTTAGTACAAACCTTGGAAACTAGATTTAGATAAACTCTGATTAGAGCACTTAGACCTAAGATGAACTTTGAGGATTAGTATAGAAGAACTTCCTAGAATTTTGGTATCGTAGAGATTTTGTGAGTTTTCCGAGCAATACATCCCTGTCTGGATACGAGCAGGTAGAGGCGGCTCTGGCACAGATGTACCTAGGGGTAAAACCCGAAAACACCACTTTGAGCTAGACTCAAACGGGAACTGGTGCACGACAACGGGCCTTGCTGCACTCTTGGTTACGACACTCCCGGGGGATATGCTTAGGATAACTCTCATTTTCTTTACAAATCATTTTGAAGGGATTATGAGTATATAATTCTCAAAGAAAACATTCTTATGATTATAGATTATATCCATAAATAGTTCAATTTATGTTAAGTGTTTTATAAGTATGGGATTATGTGTTTTGATTCATAAACTGATCTAGTTTATGCCATGGTATAGAAATGGCGCCCAGTAGAAGGAATGAGAACTCCAGAAATACACATGATTCAAAGAGAAGGAAGGATCATATCTTTCATGGTTTTAAGCTAGAATTTATAAGAGAAATAGTCTCCCATGTATTATCATCATATGAAGAAATAATATCATGTATTGATAAGATAAGTAAAGAGTTTACTGAGTCCTACGGCTTTGAAGGGAAGCAAGAGAAGAAAAGGATGGAAGAGAGAAATATGGATAAAGGGAAGAGGGAAAAGAAGAATTTTCCCATATGTGTTAACTGTGGAAAGAAACACCCTGGAACTTGCCTGAAAGGAATGAGAGTTTGTTATAAGTGTGGAGGAAAAGGGAACAAAGTACGTGACTGCAAGGGTAAGAAAATGGTTTCAAATGTACAATGCTTCATTTGCAAGGAGTTTGGACACTACGCGAACCTATGTCCCAGTCATCAGTCTATGACGCAAATGATGCTATTGGATAATAATCAAGTTATGATACTACCACAGATGAAGAGGAATGATTAGAGTTCTTATGTTGATTATGTCAATTGAGTGTTGTATCAACAATGTACTTGTTATAATAATTATGGAGTATATAAGGATTGTACTGCAGTAATATTTCATTAAGGACTTGAGATTGTGTGGAACAAAGAAAAGTGACTCAATAGCAGGATAAATTTTTGGAAAATATATGGTTGAGAGAATGATAAATCATAATATAGTTCTGATACTGAGGTAGTGATTTTGGAATAATATGTGATTGTTTTGGATAAATTATATTGGATATTCTTGACAACCGTGGAACTGATTAATGATTTGTATATTCCATCATTGTTGGGGTTTAAAACATTTTTGGATTAATGAAGTATATCCAGCATTCTATATGGAATAAGGGATCATGAATGTAATCAATAAGGAATATGGTAATACATGATGAAGGTATTTATATGCTATTATGGGGTAAAAAGGATCTATATTATGTTTACCTTCCTTATAAATGTTGGACTGTGAGTTTGGATAGAATTATTTTGGATAGTTCTTATTTGGATTATTTTGGATTGCCATAAAAGGACAACCCGGAGGTCGGGCAGCAACCTGTTGCGTCCGGCAAGGCTGCGAGACTTGAACCCACAACCGAAGGGCGACAAGGGTGTATCACCTACCATTGGCCCAAGAGATGTCCTGGATTAAATAATGTAGTTTTTTTAAAAGATCTGGTAGATTAATTATAAATTCGTTTATTTTGGAACCCTGTACGAATAGTATAAATATAATTTTTTTTTACGAGTGAAAGATGAGTTTATGGTAGAAATTTATTAATGGACAAAACTCTAATTATAAAGTAAATATATCTCCTTATGATCTTAGCCAATCTCATAAATAAATTCCTCAACATTAATAATAGAAACTTAGAACAAAAATGTTGTCCTAGATGGTACCTTAAATCATCACAAATTTATGGCTTTGGGATTGTTGGCCTTTTCATAGCCATGTTCTCTACCACTCTCCATCAGATAATTGATGGTTAGAGTTCTCTTCCATATCCATATTTTCCTACATGGAACCCTAGTATGTGTTATTTTCGGTAATCTTCATACTTTCCACTCTTTATTTTAAATAGAGGCCTCATTAATTCATTTTTCGATGTGGGATTTCAACTAAGATATTTTGAAATGTCAAAAATGTGTTGTCCCAATACCCTATATTTTGTTGAACCGATGGTACTTCAAATCATCATAGATTGATGAGTTTAAGGACCTAAATTTTATACTTGTTTGTGATTGATGACCTCAATCACTACCTATAAATATTTACGTTTTTCCTCCAATTATATGTCTCTAATTGCCACCAATGTTCTCCTAATCGAAATCATAATTTGGTGGTGACCCTTTCATTTATCTTTTCCTCATATTAAGACTAAATTTTAGTAACCCAATTTCCGATGTGGGTTTTCCCACAAATATATTTTCTACTTTCAACCTTTTATTTTCGAAGAACAATTTCAAATTGCGAGGACGCAATTTATTGAAGGAGGGGAGAATGTAACACCCCAGGATTTCAGAGTGTGTTATTTCTTAAAAATAATTCAATAACTTGCACTACACGCAACACTGAGTTCAATCACACCATTAAAAGAGGTCATGAATAGTATTAACTACATTTTGAACTTTATATAATCCTTATAATTTTAGAATCCCTATTATGAGTTTCTTAGTCATATTGCAAGAACAGATTCATTTTCAGTATTTCACTTTTATCAACTTATAATAGTAAAACCTTTTTAAATACAATATTTTAAACTTTTTGACTAAATGGGGACATCAAAAATTTAAAATGAAACATCCCAAGCTTCCACGGTACGCTTTCCTTTGAATAAAACAGTAGCCTGTGTTGTACGCAACTTCGAGTTCTAACACACCGTAACCAATCAAACTACCTGTTATGAATAGTAATACCTACTTTTTGAAGTTATATATATTTTATATTTTAAAATGGACTTCATTTTTGGATTCGGAATATCAAATTTAGCCTAAGGTGAAATTTTGGTACTTTTCGGATAACTTTCATATTTTGATGAATAGTGAAAATTACTAAATTTTAATTAAAAACAAATTTTTTAATCAAAATAATTAATAGTGATAAATTGTGAATTTGAGTGGTTTTAAAGTATATTTAGAATATATTTTTACCATTTAATATAATGTTGGTCATTGTACATAATTTTACAATTAAACCGAACATAAACAAGTGTCAATATTTTGATAGTTATTATCTCTTAAAAACACACTTTTTGTTTTGACAGCGGGAATTAATTTTAAATTAATTTCTGCCACTTCTGTGTTTTGAATTTAGAAAAATGGATTCCATATTTGGAATCAGGATGTTCAAATTGTGTAAATAGGTGACTTTTATTTTTAGACATTTTGAATAATTACTGCGGTAAATATTTTATTTACCATGGTTAAGGGTAAATCCGGTAAATAAGGGTTAAAAAATAATATTATAATAATACTAAATTACCCTAAAACGTGTCTTAACCCTATTGGTTGATACATGGTCGACCATGGGCATCTTTGGGTCAATTTTGGGACCCCATTGATCCACTTGTAAGTGATAATGACACTTTATTTTAATTAAGTTAAAATGAATACAAAAATGGCATAAGCTTACATATTTTAAAAGAACAATTTTTACATAGGGTTATACATGTTGTATTTTCTATTATAAATATTCATTAGAAAGATAAAAATATTTCCTACATAATGATATTTTATTTATAATTTTTAGACATCAAATAATTTAAATTATTAATGACACAATAATGATGCAATGTTTACCTCATTAATAAATCATTTAAATAAATAAGATTATAATGATTAAAATATTATCTAAAACCTGTCCAATTCTTATTGGTTGATGTTATTTAGAATATTAGTCATCTTATCTTCGATCTCAATGATTTTTGGACCATTATAAACCGAATATAATTATATTATAAAGTAATACTTTCACTCTTTCTTAAAGAGCCCCTCTTCTCCCTTATAAAAGGAGACCACTTCTACTCATTCCTCACACCTCTCAAGCCACTTGGCTCGTCCAAACTCTGCCCAACTAAGCTCCCCACATCCCTCTACTCCTCTTTGAAGCTTCCCCTTAGGCAGAAAGCATTTCAAGAAGTCCTTTGGTTCTAACCAAAGTGAGTTACCTAAATTAAAGGTAACGATTTCTCTTAAATTATTTTCATTTATTTTGCTTCTCCAACCCCCAAAATCTTTTTATTACTTTCTTTTGTAACAACACCAGTATCCTAAATATACTAGGATGTTGTTATAAGATGGATTCAAACTACACATACACACAACTCCATCTAATGGATGATGAACATAATGTTTCTGTGGATGGCAAACTAACGCCTCACGAAATGATGATTGTTCAAATACATCTTACCGCCTCTCATGGTGGCCATTATGATGGCACTGTAATTAAATATGATATTAATGATATATATTTTATATATAAGCTTCTGTAATTCCATTTTATTTCATACCATTATTCGTTTCATGTTGTATATACATACGATAATTTCATTTGAGGAAGTGCGGACTACCGCCCCCTTAAAATGATATGACTCGTTCATACCACACATGGAACGTATAAAGGATGGTGTTAATGAACTTAAGTAACATATATAAAATATTATATTATACTGGAATAGTAATATACCTATGTATCATTTGGATTCAATTCTTTTAAAATAAAAATTAAATGGAAGTAGCGTTCGTGCGTACGTACGAACTACCGTCTCCACGAACGCGGTGAGATCCATCCTCCATCGTATCCATTCAAGTCTTATTCTCATTTTAGGGTTAAAAATAATGTTAATATCATTCTGATTATGAATAAGATTTAATCTATCCATTACAAACATGTCTTACGTAACCAAACATTTAAGAAGAACGAATCGATTATCACCTGAAACGACGATAATACTAAGATATTATTAATAAAGCAATGTTAAAAGATCATATATGATATCATATTAATGTATATGATTCTTGTATAATTTAATAACAATTATTTCACCATTATACAGGAGGTTAACCTACCCCAACAAAGGAAAAGTACAAGGTAAGGATTTATTTCGCAATCTCTTCATTATCCGAGATTGTTTATACATAATTATCTACTGGGACCTTGTTATCATCCACGCCCATGTTCCTTCAAAATGTATTTCAAAACATTTCTAATATTTAAAATAATATGGGTCAAAGTAATTTATACCTTTGTTTGACTTTTTATAAGAGGTTTGTAAGGGAATCTTTCCATCATTTTCCAAACAATGTGCTTTTAACCTTTTCGACAGAATTAAGATAAGAATGTTTTTTTAACTTATACGGCGGGTGCGGTTATTTTCCGCCGTTATAAAATCGTCAAAGCTTCCCTTACAAGCTTATAAGAACATTTTCAAGAAAATCTTTTATTTTATATGGCTCTTAAATGGTTTCAAAAATAGAAAGAGATATTTCTCTAAAAAGTGTTTTGATTTCATCTATGTCAACATCCTTTGATGGATTTTACGCTTATTTGAAGTTGATTTATTATGATACAAAACTTCCATATTGTAATAAATTTTTGTGATATGTTTGACTGTGGATGTGCCATTTATATAGAATTCATGGTTTATGAGTAAAGTATTGACATTTCGTATGCTAGTTCCAATAATAATGTTTATGTTATATTTAAACCTTTACTTCATATGAATGTGTTGGACAAGTATGTTCCAGGTTGGGGACTGGTTAAAGTAAGCCCTCCAGGTTGGGGACTGGTAAAAGTAAGCCCTCCAGGTTAGGGACTGGTAAAAGTAAGCCCTCCGGTTTGGTCTCCGGTTATTAGAAGGACTCCGGGTTGGTGTCCGGTTATTAGAGGCACTCCGGGTTGGTGTCCGGTTATTAGAGGCACTCCGGGTTGGTGTCCGGTTATTAGAGGCACTCCGAGTTGGGTTCCGGTTACAGTTAGCCCCAAGGTCTTGGGATGAGGCCTTGACAAAGAAATTAAAGTTCAACATTATGCATTCCAACATTATGAAAGTGGTTATTGATTTTTGCATGTGATTATTCGATTAGTAGAATATCCATGTGAATAAGTAAATGGCATTATTTCATTTTATTTATGCCATACCATGTTGAAAGTTCATGTTTGAAAGGCTTTTGTTTTAGTTATACATTGCCTTAAAAGTTTATTCTTATTTATGAAAGTTTCCTCTATTTTGTTATCCTTACTGGGCATTTGAGCTCACCCCTTTTATATGTTTTATTTTTCCCAGGAAGTGAAGAAGTAAATTATGAATGACCTGCAGGGATATTATGTGGGGATATGAGTGTGGATTATGGAGACTTTATGTTGTTGTAGTAGTTTTTCATTTTATGATGTAATGTAAAACCTATGAATATATCTAGTGTTTCCAAGGCTACTAAACCAATCGGTCTTTCGAGATTTGATCTTTCTTGTGATCATGCCAATGTTATGTAATAATGCACCGACTCTGGGTAGCTGGGGTCGGGGCGTTACAGAGAAACTGAATGATTTCCCTGAACGACTCATCAGAATTTTAATAATGAAGATAAGGACAATTATTTTTTTCTTAATAATAATAACACTCTTAATGATAATAATACAAATTATAATAATAAAAATAATAATAATAATAATAACAATAATAAATCCTCATTAGTAACAATAATAATAAGAATAATAATAATCATACTAATAAAATATAAACAAATTAAAATATTCAGTTCAATTTCAAAATAATAATAAAATCATTAACAACAATAAAATTTCAAATAACACAATAAATTAAAAAAGTTTCTCGTTTTAATTTTATGAAGATAGGTAGACCATGCCGATTCCTGGGAAAATCCATCCTCAGTTTCCAAAATACACTCCGTCCATGCACCGAATGACGTCAACTCAAAAACCCACACTTTTTTTTGACTAAACTCAAAATATTCATTTGGGACTCAACCTGAACCCCAATAAATTTTTTAAAAACCAAAGTTATATAATAAAATAAATTAATTAAATAAGTCATGGTGTGAGAAAAAGGAAATAGGAAAAATGAAGAACAGAAAATAAAAATGAACAAAATAAATATATAATAAATAATTACAACAAAACACAAACAATGATCATAGTACATAAGGACGTGAATATTATTACAATGCGAAGAAAAAATGGAAAATATAAAACCACCTTACGCAATCTCCAAGTGACCTATTGGACACTATTCATATATAAAACTAACTCAATCCATGAGAAATATGAAAACAATACCTGAACATGAAAAATAGACTCGAGTTTACCGATGATGAGTGGCACAAGTAGGGTGATCGAAAAATGGATTAGTAGGTAATCACTAGAGTCAAGGCATTAAATTTTGTAAAAATGACCATGAATACTAGTAGGAAATAAAAATAATATATATATTTTAATCTTTTTATAAAATAAAAATCAGGATATTTTCCAAATAAGACATCTTTAAAAGTTAAAATACTTTTTTATGAAACTATCTTGAAATGATTAACATATATTCCTTTTCAAATTCACATTTTTAAAATCCTATTTTAAAACAAAAACAAACTGATACCAAAGAACCACATAATATACATAAACGAAATTTCAACTAAAAATAAAAAAATAGAATTTGGAGAATAAAATAAAAATGAATGTAGCTGAATATATCTTAATGGAACTATAAATAAGTTAAGTAGTATTGTTTTCATGGACCCCTCCATTAGCACCCCTCTTGGGTTAGTAGTGATAAGAGGAGTCACCCTCAAGTAAAATATCCTGTAGGAATCTAGTTAGAAACTAGAACTAAAGTTTAAAAACACTGAAATTGGAGGCATTACCATAAATATATAAAAATGATAAACAAAGAAGATAAAATACCACTAAGAAACTATGTCACAAAATATAGAAGAAACCAAAAAATCCCTAATGTCCAAGTCAAGCAATAAAAATAAATTCCCCAAAGTAAATACCAAATATAGAAGTAGGGAAGTGACTCAACAACAGATCTAGACTCTAAGATAGTAATTAACATATCAGTCCGAACAACCCTCATTGAAACAAAAAAAGTTTAAATATGCAGGGTGAGCATTACTTGTGTACTTAGAAGGATTAAACCAAAGGTCTTATTTGAAAATATGAAAAAAAATATGAATTCACCAGTGATAATACAATAGAACCAAAAATATTATATATAATTCATTTATCCATCCCAACTTTGTCATGGTTTATTCACAGAAGAACTCATGAAAATAATATGATAATATTATGAAAATATTGATAAAAGTGTCCCATGTCCACTTCACCCACTGAGTTTCCACACTCACACCCCAACACCAAACACCCCGTTCTCCCATCCCTTACATTCCATCTCATCTCCACATATCCAATACTCTTTGATGTGGTCTGAGTGACAAATTAACCCAATTAATACTACCATAGGGCCCGATCCTATGATTAAATTAATATCATCATGCACATATCTTGTTCCACTGCCATAATTCTTACAAATCCAAATTTAACCTCGTATCCAAGGAAAGTGGGTATCATGAATGTGAAAGAATTTAACCTTTCTCCCTCCTCCAACTACACATGAACCCCACTACATATCAAATACTATCTTCATAAAAAATTTCCGGCATCTATGTCGTCAAAAAGGTCCGATATATACTATCAACTACCCCACTTATCGATACTACTGTTGAAGGAAGTTTAGAGAATATAGGCTAATCATACATCCATTACTGTATATCTGGATGTTGGGGGAAATCCATATCCCCATTTTTTTGCTATCATTATTTACTACTCAACATGGATGGGGTGAAAATAAAAGTAACATGAAAGTACAGGTATATATATACAGACACACACACATAGATAAAATACAAGCTTGACCTAAATGTTTAATTTCCATAATTCAACACCTTGTATTTATCATCAACACCATACTAGCATTAACACCTACTACCACCAAATTGATACAACCCATCCAAAGAACAACCACATATAACCCACAGTTTCAATTATCCCAACTATAGATTTATCCACCTTTCTTGTTTATTACATTAAAATCCACTATTAAATAATCTGGCTATTTATCTTCATATTTGATAAAAAATCACATAATCCAACACCTTTATTTAAATTTCCATTTTTCAGCCTATAAGTAATTATTCACATCCTAAAACATGTTATCAAATATAAAATTCATTATAATTTCATTAAAAAATATCCCACACCATTTACCATTTATTTTTACCATCATCATTTTCTATATTTATCGAGATACTACAATAAGGAATCACATAGAAAACCGTCATATCTACCACCACTCTCCTATTACCTATAAAAAACCCCACATCTGAACCACTCATCCCAATATAATACGAACTCAAAAAATTCTACACAACCATAATAATAGTGAATATAAAACTGAAATCAAATAACATCAAATTTCTATACCACAAATCATTTATAAGGGTAATCAAAATTATATCATCTTCTTGTGCATTGGTATTTTCACACAGTTCCACATTTTCATGGGAAACCAATTAATTTTCAAATATACATGTTAATCTTTTTACAAGTGTTGGGTTTGAATAAAAAATTATGTAAGGGTTATCAATCCAAAATAGTGGTTTACAATTCATAAAAACCATAAAATTAATATCACAAAAAATTATATTTTCTATGGGAAAACATTCAAAAATATCAAGGAAAAATATAAACATATGTAATTTCTCCCCACTACATTCAATAAAATTTAATCCAATTCATTATGTTCTATATTTAATCCATAGACCCACCCTCTTGAAAAAAATTATTGTTAATTTGAAAAATTCACAAAGATAGGGAACAAGGATCCCCTACCTAGAAAAGAAACCCAAATCACACTACACCAAAAATCAGGGAAAAGGAAGATGATTCAATAACCGGAATATCAAAAAGGAAAGGGATTGATCAACCATAAAACACTTTCAGAGAAAGGAGGAATACAATAGAGAAATAAGATCCTACCTCAAAAATGACACACTGATATTGAAAATATACAGGGAAACAAGATATTGAACATGCCCAGAATCATCGACATGAAGTCTTTGGATGAAATGATACAAATATCAAGTTTCAAGAATAATGATTTAGTTCATTTAAACAGAATGGAAATAACAAAATACTCGAATGGATAAAATTGCACACTTTTATGATTCAATATATAGATCCTATAATAAATCTAAAGAATAATGTGGTCAACCTTCCCTTTTAATTATTAATTATTTGGGTTTCATTCAAAACACATGGAACGAACTATTTAAAGCCTTTAGTTTTATGGAATTCAAATTTTGATTTAATCCATATGAATTGGATTTTAAAAAAAAATTTATTGAAACTTTAAATCCCATATTTCATGTTAGAAGAATTTTTTATGTCATTATAGTATGAAACTATATGTATTTTGAAAAAATGTGAAATTATATAAATTTTTGGATCGATCATGAGAAGAAACTAGTTGAACCTGATAAAATGTTATAGAGTGTGAGAATAATCTGATCCACCATGAGAAAAAACTGGCAATCATGAGAAAAAAATCTATCGAACATGAGAAAAAACTATAAAACACATGAAGGAACAGATCAACTATAGAAAGGAACATATCATTCATGTGAATGAATTGATTGAACATGTGAAAAACTATGAGTTATGATAATATATTTTTCAACCATGGGAAAAACAAATAACCATGAGAACAAAGAGATCGACCCTGATAATATACTATCAATGGAGTGAAGGAATAGATAAATCATGAGAACAAATAATTTTCCATGAGAACAAAATTGGAAACTTTAGGTAAAACAATACCCCCAAAACACCCTTAAAACATATAGGCCTTGGGAGATAACAAATGTATATTTTTAGGAACTAAATTAATTACATTAGATAACTATCAAATTATTATCATCCTTGATAATCAAATTAAAACATATTTTTAAAGTAAAGAGGTTAAAAAAATCGACCATATGATACCTCTCAAGGATCTCACTATAACAAGAACATAGCCACACACATTAAGAACAAAACACATAACTAGGCGACATCATCAATCAAAGAAAGAGTTAATTTTATAATATGCATAAGGTTAATCACATCATCTCAGTATAAGGAAAATAATCAAAGCATCACACCAACCTTGGGTATTAAGCACACATCTATGAATCTCAATTATATGTACACTTCTATACTCCACCATGCCTTCATGACACATAGACAAAGGGGATAAATCTCACCCACATCACATTTTATCGATGATATTGGTTATCAACAAGTTTCTAAAAAAACATAACATTATTCTATACATCCAAGTCTCACCAATGAAGGAAAATAGAGTCTTCTTAAAGATAATGACAAAGATAGAACACATGTAAGGTGCCGTGAACTCTATCAAGCCATTTTGGAAGTGATAATCGATAAGACATCTCAAAAGAATTATCTAAAACCTAAAAATAACTAATAAAATAAGGATAAATATTACTTCTTAATCCAATCCTTACTACCCTTGATGAGGGAAAACCTTCAAGAACACATGGTCTCTAACCTCAAACTTTAGTGGCCTCTGCCTATGATTTGCATAAGCCTTTTAGAGGTCCTCCAATACCTTATTCCACTCTCAAACCACCAAGATCATATATATTTTTATTTTCACCACATAAGGACCATGTACCACTAACTCACCAACCTTTTTTGATCATAATGGGGAACAATAGGACTACCCATTCAATGCCTATAATGAATCCATACCCATGGGTGAGAGATAATTATTATTGTTGGAAAACTCAATTAATGGTAGATGGTTTACCCATGATCCAAAAAATTTAAAAATTTAATCTCATGACATATCCTCCATTGTTTGTATGGTCTACTCTATCCACCCATTTTTTTGGGGATGAAAAGTAGATATAAGTTGTAAAAGATATATAAAAGTATGTGATAGTCCTCTCCAGACTAGTGAGGTAAAATGAGCATCCAAATTTGATAAAATATCCTTCGTTTCCCGATGAAGTCTCATAATATCATCCATATACCACTTTTCTAGGGAATTCATAGAACTCAACTACCTAATTTCTATAAAATGGTATGACTTCATCAGTTGGTCCATGATTAGCCAAAA
Organism: Viscum album; assembly: GCA_963277665.1. Classification (NCBI taxonomy): domain Eukaryota; kingdom Viridiplantae; phylum Streptophyta; class Magnoliopsida; order Santalales; family Viscaceae; genus Viscum; species Viscum album. The sequence goes on from OY728161.1 coordinate 1,743,390,305, forward strand.
CAAATAACAATCTCTCTTGGATCAGTTAAAATCGATGAAGAAATCCAATGTGATTTACTCCTCCTTCCACTTCGGGATATACAAGGGATGCAGAAAATCTCTAGGAACATAGTGCTCTACTTAAGTTATTAACAAACCAAAAAATGTTCCATGAACTTTTCCATAAATCACATTCTCATAGGCCACTTAATTTTACTCTTCAATCCATATTACATTTCTTTACACTTGTATACACTATTAATGTTGTGTGCAACTCATAGATAGTTCCATCATTCATGGGAAATAGAATAAAGGTCCTTCTCTGAAACAACATCTTATTCGTATCATACTTGATCCACCCCTCTAGGGGGAATCACAGAGTATCACATCACTTCCACCTCTGAGTCTCCCCATTTGGACTCCTCTACTTGTTTCATTAGGGATTTTTACATTATCATTTGATAGAGACAACATATTCCACTAAATTCATACACATTGATATGTGTCATTGAAAGCTCTTCCATCCCTTTCTATAAATCCTTATATTATCAAAAAAAATATCCCTATAACTTATATCTTAACATATAAATAATTAAATTCCCCTTTCCAATGGAGTAGGAGATCTAAAAAATGTAATCCTTGAGAATCTCTACCCACCTCCATAAAATTAGTTTAAAATCCCACCAAGAAAAACATATCTTCAGTTCTTCTATTCAGGGAAGACGATAAAGTGATCACATAGTACTTAATGTCACAAATAAATTAGGGTAACAACTGTTCCTTGTAACTTTAAATTGTGATAATCATAGCTATATTCATGGGGACACAATTTTCTAGACCCATGATAGATCACTTAGCTATGTTGGATTTAGATTAATCCTAAGAACAAAAATGAATCATCAAAAAAGAACCTGAACAACACTATATCCTCTAGAAACCAAAGCATCTGGGCACTAATCAACCTCTACTTTAGGTAGTTGAAAGTTACCTAAAACAAATCATTCCAGATAAAAGTATGGTCCTTTCTAAACAAAGCTATAAAAGATTTTTTAATATAAGAAAAATTGGATAGAAACCTTTGGTAATAGCATAAAGAAATAATGAAGATTTGAACATCCACCAGGTTCTTGGGTATTTCAAAAGAAACAACTGCATTGATCTTTTAAGGGTCCACGAGTACACCTTGTTGATATAATACATGTCTATGTAAATGTACCTCATATGTCCAAATCATAAACTTTGGTAGATTTCCATAGTTTTAATGGTGTCAAGGAACCTATATAACACTAAGATTCTCAGCATGATCCTCCTATGGAATTGAGTATATAAGGATATATTCAATGAAAACTAGTACAAACTATTATAATAACTCATTTAAAAAGACTTCCTAAGCCCCAAGAAGACAACTAGTGCATTCACACAACCGAACTACATAACCACAAATTCGAAGTGTCTATATCTGCACTAGAAGGTACAAGTAACGATATATTTCCACCCCACCCTCATTTGGTGATATCTAAACTTTATATTGGTCATTGAAAAATAAATCACCCCCTCACCTGGTTGAATAAATTTTCTATTCAAAGAGGAGGGTAACATTTCTTGACAGTCACATTGTTTATATTTCAGTTTTCCATGCATAGCATCAGAGTACTATCTGAATTCTTAGGGAACAACACTAGAAAACCTCAAGGATATAGAATAGGCTATATGAATATATTTTACTACAAATAATTTATTTAGAGTCTTAAATCATGTAGTTTTATATGTACCATATGAAAAATAGAAATGGAAATCAGAGAGGCACATAGTTGTAACTCTATCACAAAATTGACTTCACATTGAGGGGGTAGAATCAAATCCTCATCTAGGAGGACATCATGAATCTATTAAACAACTTTAGGGATCTATACCACCTCATTGTCTACTGAAAACTCAACCAATTGGGATAGAATATACTCTGCATGATCACATCCTATCTGATAGTCTTGGTTACCAATGAATGCTACTCGCTATCCCTATACATAGAAGAACCTAGATCTACTCTAGAAATTATTAACAATTACATTAATAGAGTACTACCAATCCATGAAAATATTGATATTTTATGGTTTCATCTGTAATGAAAATAGACTCCCCTCAAACTGATGCTACCCCATCACTACTCTACATCCCCATCATATCAAACAAGAAAGTTTGACCTCCAACCTATGTAGATAACACTAGGGGAACATTACAAATCTCCCCATATAGAACTAATGAGTGGAAAAAATTTTGTTTAATAAAGGGGAACAAAACTATTTAATAAAAAAATAATAAAATAATTTATATTATAAACAAATCATACCTAAAAAAATATCCAATCTCTTAGGCATTGGAACCACCATAGAATGTTCTAGATTAAATGAAACTCATATTACCCACAATTGATGACCTCATTGACCATTATATATCATATGTACGTAAGGAAAATAAACATTATGGGTATGGAATCTAAAAAATACATCACCTATTTATTTTTAAACAAATTATGGCGGCCTATGCTACTCTTCTGGTTGGAGAGGGGCCTGGACACCCAAAATGTAATGACGTCCTTGATCATTGAAAAATGAGCATGATGGTGTACATAAAATCAACATGCATAACATGGGAAAATAATCCATAGTAGTCACTTATGAACTATTATACCTAGAAAATAATGTAGTTGACTAATGTGATTAAATCCCTATTAATTAGAACCTCAACTTCCCTGACATTAATGATCCTCTTCCTGAATATTTTCTCCTTGAGAATCTCTAATAACCTCCCTATAAAGGAACCCCCTATGATTTCATCCACTTGATCACATCCACATTATAATAAACTACTAGATATGCTGGAAACATAAGTGGGGTGGATTAATATTTTATTATGGGATGTAACACCTACACAAGATATTGTGTGATAGAATCCACATCAATGAAAGATATCTAAAGAAAAAAAGGCAATCCTTAAACCTGATCTTGAGATCTCGCGTGCTCAAACTCTCATATCAAAAGGAGATTCGATCCAACCTCTTTGATTGCTATATAATTGATGATAAGAACTCAAGGTGAAACTCATTATAGAAGTAAATCCATAAAACATCCTCCTCCTCCTACTCTCCAAGACACATCATCTATCACTAGAAAACTACTATACTGACTAATAATAGAACCTGATAATCAGTTTGATCCTAAATTAGACTAAAGTAAATCTCTAACTCCTCTATTTAATGCTTCATATCTAGTTCAGAGACACTCCCATCATACTTTTCTGGACTCGAATGCTGGAAAGAACACAATGATCTATTTCATGTCTGATCCCACTCTATCTGATCGACCCTCCAATGGTCGACCAAGTCATCTTGCTAAACCTCCACCTGTTAAAATAAATGTGGTTGATTAATAGGATCCATCTCTGGAAAACACAAGGAAAGGGATCCAAATCCTTTTAGCAAGTAATTTTTTTAAAATTAATAAATTAATTTCATTTTCATTCCCAAAAATACTCCGTTCATTAAAAAAATAAACAAGCATCATGCATGTACCTCCCTTAGTCCTCTAACCTTAATAAAAAGTATCTCACCATGTATTTTTAGAAATCATAAGTCATTTTTTCAGATCATTGGGGACCCAAAACGCCTATGTATTAGCTAGTATACTTTAAAATATAACATAATAAGACCATCTGACATTGTTTCCCAACTATTCCCTTGATATCCTCACCAGTGCCTAACTCTAAACTCCATCTTGTCTCTCAATAAAAACCTGTAATACCATTCTATTCCCCCCTCCACTCGTACCCCTCTTAGGATGTTATTGAAGAGAAGGAGTGAATCGCATGTCCCATATTTAGTATACCCCAAGTCAATAAGTAGTGACGAGGTTGAAAATACCTCAAATTGGAGGTGTTACCCTCAATATATGAACAATATTGAGAGATAAGATAAACAACCAACAAAAAATGTATCACATAATATAAAATAATAAAACCACCCCTAAGAGAATTCCAAAAAATATAAATAAATTCTGCAACGTAAATACAAAAAAGAGATCAAGGGTATCAAATCCATAATCGCTCTAGTATCCAAGCCAATAATTTCAAAATCAGTTCTCATAACCATACTAGAAACATGAAATATTTTTAAATATATTGAGCAAGATTAAAATGTATACTTAGTAAGATAATACCCCAGGTCTCCCATGAAAATGTGAAAAGAGCATACTAACACACTAATGAACAAACAACATAACCAATAAGTACTGAGAAAATTAATTTATCCATCCCAACCTCACCATGGATCGCTAACCAAATAATATAATAAATTAGTACTATAATATCAATAAAATGTTGATAATGGAGACCCACATCTACTTCCACAATTATTTTATTCTCTCATGCACCATCATCAAAAATCCTGTGCTCCTATCCTTTTCATGACATCTCATCACCATGTATCCAATCACCTCTAATTTTGATCCGGTAGAAACCATATCCACCATATCCCCCCATAGTGTATAGACCCTTTTCTTACCTTGAAAGACCTTGAAATATATATATAAATATTTTTGGAGCTTGGTACTAGGACTTCTTGTAATTCTGAGGCATGATGTACCCAGAATAAATTTTATAAAAATTATATATATATTTTTATATTAAACATGCATGATTTCTTAATGAAAAGGGGATAAATCTTAAAAAATATTAGATTATAAATCTAGGATCATATTTTTATCCTGAATGTAATGTTTACCCTATTAGTGACTTAAAATGGTTCGATGTGGGTTGTTCAGATAAAATGGCCATTGAAGGTACATTTAGTGGGTTAATTAAATAATTAATATAATTAATTTTTTATTCAACCTAACTAAAATACTTTATAAATTACATACTATGGAATATATACAGGGTTGGCCACATAACCCTATGTTCATTGAGAGTATCTTCTTCTACCCTCTCATTGGGGAATTAGAATCAGATGAAAACAAAATTCTAGATCAAGGTATATCGAGGTTCATCGAATGCAATGACATCTATTCTTCATTGGAGAGTACATTATTCATCAATGAAAGATATAATTTGAGGTAGGATTCATCAATTTTTTGATTCATCACAAATTTATTAAATATGTTGAGTATGACCATCCCTTTCCTTTGATCTACGTCAATTGTAATCCTTTGCATGCACCCATGTATTAGTTTTAAACTATTTAATCAGTTTTCGCACCCAAATCTCCCGAATTTGAATATGTTGGATAATAATTATTGTCCAATAATGATTACATCTTCTTTATTGTGAATATATCCAAATTTTTTTTAACCTTATATTTCAATTTTACTACGAGGTCTTTGTTAAACATTTATGGGTAGTATCAATCTTGATCGAACCCCCCATATTTTTAATAGTTTCACATGTTTTGAGTGGATTAGTGATCATATAGAGACCCTAGTATTTTCCAAATAACATTACAAGATTTTACAAATAATTATACATTAGATTACAATCCAAGGATTTTGAAGTCTAGTTTCTTTGAATACTAGGTACATAAAAAGAACTCATAGGACCAACAAAAACATCTTTATTTAATATCCATAAATAGATCCTAACTTCCTTTGAGCCCTTACATCTGCATAGGGCACCCTGGAAAACACATGAACAAATAGATGAGCTAAGAAGCTTAGAAAAGTAATGAAAATAAGATTAAACCTTAATCACATGAGTTAGGAGGCATGACATAATGATATAAAAATCATGAAACATATGGAATCATAACATATAAGGATGGGATCATATAAACATGGAATCATATAAACATGTAAGAAACATAAAACATATCTTCAGTATGAGTAAAGGATAACCACCAATCCCGTTTCCCATAATAGTATGGGTGAAGGCTAACCACCAATCCCGTTTCCCATAGAATTTCATGAGACATTAATTTACCCAAAGAATTGGAGCACTATCTGGGTGCACCCAAATTACATTTCATGAATATTTTTTGCACATAAAGAATCATACATAATCAGTCTTAAATAAACATAAGGGTTACCCATGAGATTGATTGGGCACCACAACCATGACAAAAATCATAACTAATAAGAGTATCATGAAAGTGTTTATGAAAGAAAATAATTAGAACATTCATGGATGTTAATTAGGTAAAATAGGCATATATAACAGAAAGTGATTTCAAATATAAGTGACAACATGTAGGAATTTTTTTTGTTTAATTTTAGTATTAAAAGTTTTTTTATGCGGTTTTAAGGAAAATACTATAGAGCCTTTAAAATAGAAAAGGGAAAACTATTTTATATAAAAGCAGAAGTGAACCAATAAGGTTTTAATAATAAAAATAATTATTTTATAAAGAAAATATTTTCTTAAAACAGAAGATATAGTGCACTATAAATTGGATAAAAATTTGGGATGTTCCCTTAAAACTAGTTTTCTTATTGGTAAGTATTGAGGAGGGATTCACTAAAAAGCATGTATATCCATAAAATATAATGAGGTATGGATCTTGAAACATAATTTTTAATCATATAAAAATCATGTAAATTTTTTTCATAAAAATAAAAACAACATCATTTGGGTAAAAAGAAAGATAGAGAAACTTGAAGGAATAAAGGCAGTTCAGGTAGAATTCCTTACAGATTATCGGCATGGTATTAGGTGTACTTAATAGGGATTAATGAGAGATAAATGGGTTTCTAATAATTAAAAAATCATGAGGATAGTATGGGGTAGTTTCATAATCATAACCCGATACAAGTAATTACACATAAAAGGGTGTAACATAGAGGAAAATCTTGAATAAAAGTGAAAAAGAGAGGATCCCTTATCTTAAGTTCGGTGGTGTTCTCCACTTGTTATTAATGACATAAATAAACAAATTAGGATTATTAATTAATAATTAAAGAAACTATTACATATTTAATTGATTTATTATAACCTTTTTTTGTTCATTCAAGACCTTTTTGATTGGTTATAAGGTTCAATTTCATTAGTCAGGTCTGTTTGCTTCTATGGTTTTAATGATCCGTTCTTGTTTGAATAAACACGTATGATGAAAGTGGTTGTTAAGAATTGAAGTTGTATGTTATTAGTGAACATAAAGGATATTAAATGATTATAAAAATTTATTTGGTTAATGAGAGTGAATATGAATTTTTATATAAAACCTTAGTGATAACCGTTTTTGTAATCAGTGGGTTTTGATTACAACGAACAAGTTTTTCTTTATAAATTAACACCATTTTTACAAACGGATTAAAGAAACATAACTAGTATATATTAAATATATAATATTATGGTTCATCCAAGAAACAAATTGTTTCATTACCAGAATTAAATATGATAATAAAAATTGATAAACCATTGTCCTTGAATGTCCTAAATTAACACATCTCAAACGGGGGTTTCATTTCATTAAAATAAAAGATGTGGAAAGGAGAGAAGATAATGAAATATACCATTATAATAACAAAATTCCAGTACATTTATGGTAATTTATTTTTCATAACATTTGGACGATTATAGGTAAGGTAAGAAAAGAGTAAAAATGAACTTAAAAATGAAAGAAAAGAAAAGAGAACTTTACATCATTAATCAACCTTCCTTGAGAGCTTCTTAAGGGGAATGGTTTTGGTATTTTTAAGAGAAAAAAGGACATTGGACTTAGGGAGGGAGCTTGGGGAGATATTTGGGAAGAATATTTTCATGTAACAAGGATTGAGAGTAGTAAATAGAAGAGGGAGTAGGGGGGGTTTCATAGTGGAGGAGAAGAGGGGTTTCATAATTTTTCAATCATTAGTTTATTAATTTTCCTCATGAACAACAATAGTGGTGATTCCAGGACCTAAAATAGAAAATGGGTCATGATAATTCTAACCAAGTGTTGTGATGTCATCCATCATTCTAGGAATAGTCTATTTGTCTTATAATGTATATATATGGTAAATTAATGTATTTTACTATTCACTAAAAATTCAAGTACTTCAGAAAAATACAAAAAATTCACCCTATCAAATTTTCATCTTGTAAAATCCAAAAATAAAATTTATTTTCCAAAAATAATTATTTAAAAATAATTAATTTAATATTTAATAAAAATCATAATTTATTCTAAAAAATAGTTTTAAAACATTTATTTACTAATTGAAAAATATAGGTACATCATACATTAAATTAAATCATATTTATATACTATCAAAGGAAAGATTACTATTCATTAGGGTATTCCACTATTAATAAGAGTAACATTACTATTCATATGGGTATTTTACTATTCACTAAAAATTAATTTGGTCTAATTAGACTCCAAATAACTTACTGATCGCAACTATGTATGTAAGATTTTTGAAATTCAAATCACATAAGTGAAAAACTTGTGTTTAGAAGTCGAAAATCACTTAGTAGATCATTATATTGTTATTTCATGTGATTATAAAATATTTATATGAATGGAATTTCCATTGAAAAACATTAACTCATTATATTTTTCCCCTTTATGAAATTTCTCCCTTGAAATTTTGTTTTACATTCTAAGCCATAAAAAGGTGTGGGTAATTTTCCTTCATTGCTTCCTATAGTTACCATGTTTCTTCTTCGTATTTATGGTTTCTCTATAGTACCTTGATCAGGTGAGTAGTCTTGTTACTTAAAACATTATCTCTATGATCCAAGATCATCATTGTCTTCTCATCATAGGAAATATCATCCTACAACTGTACCACCTATGAAGAGAGTACCTATGAAGGGTCTGGTATGTACTTATTTAAGAGTGATACATGAAATACATAATTTACTTTGGCCATGGTATGTGTATGTGCTAGTCGATAGGCCACAACCCTGACATTATCAAGAATATCAAAGGGGCCAATGTACCTGGGAATTAAATTCCCCTTCTTTCCAATCCTCTTGAACTTATTCCATAGAGATATGCATAGAAATACATTGTATCCAACTTGGAACTCATGTTCTTGTGAATTATTGTCTTTATAACTCTCCTGTTGACTTTGGGAGGCCTTGATATGCTACTAAGTGGTTTTCACCTTCTCCAATATTTCTTCTACCATTTCAAGTCATAGAATCTTACGCTCACCAACTTTATCCCAACACGCGGTGTTTTACACCCTTTCTCATTAAGGGATTCATATAGTAGAATTCAAATGCTCGAGTGGAAACTGTTGTTTTAGGAGAATTAAACCAGGGGAAGATGTTGGTCCTATCCTCCTTTAAGGTCCATATAAAATGATATCAACATATATTTTAGTTTTTGAATAGTTAGCTCAAACTGGACATCAGTTTTAGGATGATAGGCCGTAAAAAAGTTCAACTCAGTACTTAGAGAATGTTAGAGACTTTTCCAGAACATTGAGGTGAATATCAGATCACGATAGGATACAACAGATAGTGGTACTCCATGTATACTTACCACATATTTGATTTATATCCATTCAAGTTGATCCAATGATAAGTCCTCTAAAATTGCGATAAAGTGAGCTGTCTTCAAAAGACAATCCATAACGACCCATATAACATTGTTTCCTCTAGATGTCCTTTGAAGTCCGGTGACAAATTCTATGGTAATGTTCTCCCACTTCCATGTTGGTATGGTTCATGGTTGCATCATCCCCTTAGAACTTTTCCTCTCATCCTTCACTTGCTGACATACTAGGCACTTTGATGTATATTCAACAATATCTCTTTTCATATTGTCCCACCAAAAGTTTTCTTTGAGATCTCAATACATCTTTGTGCTCCCTAGGTGAATTGAGAAGGTTGAGCTATGTGCATCAGAAAAAATATCCTTATTTATCTCTGGATCTAATGGTACACATAATCATGACCCAAATCTGACAACTCCTTCTTCATCAATCATGAAATTAGAGGATTTCCCATTTCTGATAGCTTCCACCGTTTTATGAATTTCCACATATTTTCTTTGAGCATCCTTTATTTTCTCTATGAGATATTGTTGAGAAATAATTTGAGAAATGTTTTAGGATGTTCCTACCTTAATTATTCCCATTCCCATCCTAAGAAAATATAATAATATCAGAGCCTTTTCAATTCTCATCATTGATAAAGATACATTATCCTTTCTACATAGAGCATCCACCCACTTTTTTGCCTGACCAGAATGTTAGTGGATTGAGAAGTAATAATCCTTGATGAGCTCTATCCATATTCTATGGTGAATATTAATTTCTTTTTGTGTGAATATATATTATAGACTCTTGTGGTTAGTTTATATCTCACACTTCTATATATGCTACTAGATTTTCAATGCAAAGATCACAACCTCTGACCCAGATCTTGTGTGGGATAGTTTTGCTCAGGGATTTTCAACTGCCTTGAGGAATAGGATATCACTTTATCATCGTGTATTAGTTCGAAACCTAATCCCTTATTTTAAGCATCACTGTAAACCACATAGAGTTCTCCACTTGTTGGGAGTGTGAGTACTAGCGCAATGATAAGCCTCTTTTTTCAACTCTTTGAAACAGTCTTCACATTGTTGCACCCATACAAACTTTACTCCATTATGTGTTAGCTTGGTCATTGGTTTTTAAAATTAGTAAAGGTTCTTCACAAATGATTGATAATACCTGTAAAGACCTAGAAAGATATGGATATCCATTACAGAAGTTGGCTTGGGACACTTTTCAATTTCCTTTGTCATGGAAGCATCCACATATATCCTTTTTCGGGTGAAAACATTCCATAATAATGACACATCCTCCATATAGAACTCACATTTACAGTACTTTTCATAAATATTATTCCTTTAGAAATTCGTTGACAAGGTATTCAAATTCTCCTTATGTCCCTCCTTGCACTTGGTGTATACCAGAATATCGTTAATAAAGTCTACCAAAAAATTGTCGAGGTAATCTCTGAAGACTCTATACATTAAATCCACGAAAAATTTTAGATAATTAGTGAGTATGGAGGGAATCACTATGAACTGAGAGTGTCCATACCTTATTCTAATGGAATTCTTGGGAATATCTTCCTTCCTCACCTTTAATTGGAGATATCCCGACTAAAGGTCCACCATAGAGATATAACTGGCCCCACAAAGCTGATAAAAAATTCATCTATCCATGGAAGGGAATAAATGTTCTTTATCTTGATTTTATTGAGGTCATTATAATCAATGTAGAGGAACATTTATAATTCCCTGAGCACACTATTATAAAATTGGTGCTTGAAAAATGTGGTGTAAAATTTTTTCTTTATAAAAGAAACTAAAAAAATAAACAACACTTTATACAATGAGTACCTTTTATCGGTCTAGGTTCTGGAGTTATTAGAATATATTTCCTATTTTATCAGATTTGGAAGAAATCAAAATCAATTATCCACTACGCTTTCACACATACTGTCTCTAAAAGCAGTGACATATGTAATTAAACGTCTAAGATACCTGTGAAAAATATCATTTTTGAAACATTGGGTGAGTATTTAATTGCCCAATAAGGGGTTTTAGATACCGTTGATTTACATTTCAAGAAATCTAACTTTTGAAAATCACCTTTGGTTAAATGACATTGAAATTATTTTTGAGAACTTAGATGAAAATATTGTTAAAATACTAACATATTTATGCTTCAATAAAAGATATTTTTTTGAAGATAGTCGTACTTTGAAAACACTTTAAATCTAATCCAGTGATTTTATTTGGAAAATATTAAGCAAACTTCTTGAAAAAAAAACAATATTTTGAGGCAAATTTAATTGTTAAAGGTTGTCTTGGGCCTACCCACCTAGCGAATGATGGGTTCACTCCCCAATGACCATCTACTTTTACAATGAATAAGAGATGAGATTTATTTTGAAATCATTTAAAGTTTTCTTTCCATATATATATATATATTAGTATTAGTCACTGGATTTTTTACTTTTAAACATTTAAATGTATTAAAATACACATCCATACCTATATATATATGTGTATATATATATATATACATTAATTTCCATTTTATTAATTGAAAGTTCGGTTACTACCAAAACTTGTATCATCTAGACTTTACATATAATTACTATTTCTTTCATGAATCACCTTTTATTCTCATTTAAGAAATTAAATTTTCTTAACTTAACCATAATAATTAATAAATTTCCCTACATACAATTATAAAGGAAAACATTAAAACAATTTCGATAATATCCATGTATTTATTAATTTCATGACTAATCCTTCAAAACATTAAATTAAAACATGAACTTATTGTAAATGTAACAGGTGTCAATGTCTTTCATAACACATCGACCTATATATGTGCATATGCGATTAATAGAATATTATGATGTGCTAAGTGAGTATTTTTAAACATGATAATAAATTGACCATAAAATCATCATTTCATCCATCTATATATACATATGCATATATGTATATATTTATGTATGCACATTGACATATAACATACATTAGTTTTTAATTACAATTTAAATACATGGTTGAGAAAAACATCGATAAATTAAAAAAATATTCATTTACAAAATTAATTATGAAATCAGATTAAATCATGGATTAAATACATACACACTCATACATTAATTGTTACAAATTTGATTATTATTAGTTGGATAAACATACTTACATACGCATGTGGGTATATCATAAGACATAAAAATAATTCTAACAAGACATTGAAATAAATTATGAGGTATGAAATATATTTCATACATGTATATTGTAAATAAACTAATGAATTGCTTATATAAACACTTTTTGAAAATAAATTTCCTTTAAAAAATAATTTAGAACATCACAATAAGTTATTCAAAAAAAAGTTTTGTCAACAAGAAACTCAAATAACATAAAAACATAATTTCTCTTAAGAAATAAAAATTTATGAACATAAGGCAGAAGAATTTTAAAACAAAATTCTAATATAATTTTTTTTAAATTAGAATTATAAGAAATATAATTTTTCATCATAAAATAACTTTCACAAACATAAATCAAAATCATGAAAATGATTAAAATATATATAATATGTCTTATGAAAATATAAATAGAAATTGCATAGAATGTATTTGAAAAATAATAAACCCTTACATTATGGACTTTTAATTACTTGCAGCACAATCTAAAGTTGCATGCTAGAGTTTTAGAAAATCATATTTCTCATATTCGCTTCCTTTAAAAAGGGAAAAACATAAAATATAGTCTTTCCACTATACCTCAGAGACTCTAATGACTCCCAAAAACACTCATGACCTCCTTATATATACTCAAAAAGATGGTGGAGGCAGTTCCAAGTCCATCCTCTAAATAAATGAGTGGGTGTCATTCAACCAATGAGGAAAATTTTCAAGGATCAAATCCAGAATACGTCAAATAAAATTAAAAATAGTTCAGTGTCAATCCACATCCAAAATGGGGAAAATAATATATTATATATAACTAATCAAGAGGAGTTTGATTCTTTTATGCTTGCGGTGTACGCATTGATGAATCAAGAAAAATTTTCAGAAATTATTGACAACAAAGCATTAAATGAAGTGATGTAGATTTAATATATATATATATATATATAGAACTGGGACAAAATATGATAGGAATAACAATCATCGAGTGAAAAAAATGATGAGACGGACAAAACAGAATACTATTAAGCTGATTCAAGAAGATTCAGATAACAAGGAAACAATTAAATATCACCAACTTGAAGTTTTGGAAAAATCAGAGGTCATTTCCTCCTGAAATCTAGTTCGGACCACATAACTGAAAATCGATACCCTAACTGTGATACATATCTCTTACCCAGTGCCTGAAATCGTAAACCCCAAACATAGTAGAACTCCAACAACCAATTTTGGTCTGAAACCATCACTAACTAGAATCCTTCAAGCTAGACTCTCGAATGTGCCTTGACCGCTGCTCAAACTAGATAAAGACGAATCCTCATCATCGCCTTAGTTTCTGGTCATGCTCTTACTCCCAACCGCACAATCTATGCTCGACCCATAGGAAAAAGAAGATGTGACCCTCATGAAAACAGCACCCTCAAAACTCGATTTCATCTCCAAATTTTAACATTTCATTTATTATTTTCTATATCATTTCATTCATTTAATAAAATAAAATAAAACAATTTATATTGTTTTATATTATATCATTTCATTTTATAATATAAAAGGATAATATATATATATATATATTATACTCAAATTAATATCTAAATTTTAGATATTTCATAATATAATTTCCAAAAATTTAATATAATCTTTTGAATTCTAAAAAAACATTATATATATATATATACGAAAATTTATTAAATACACAAAGTTTATTTATTACATATCAATTAAGAGTTAAAATATTCAAATCAATATTTATTTATTTTATATCAATGATTATCATATTCCATTTCTCAATTTTAATTTTCAAACTTATAACGGATAGTTTTTATAATAGTCAGATATAAAATCTATAAATTTCAATGTCTAAGGGTTGTTCAAACACACAGAAAAAAATAATAATATTGTGATGCTCACACCCTTATTTTTAGAAATGGTTTTATATGTTCCTCGTATTCTTATTTTAATTATTATTGTTCTTTCTATAACTTTTTTGCTTCTATTAGATCCAAAAGATGAAAACTACCCTATCGGTGTCGTTGTGTTTATTGGAAGTCTTCCAATTGTTTTATTATCGATAGAAATGGGTTTAATGGGTTAGCTCTTATGTGTCAAGGTTGTACTCTGGTTTTTGTATCAATAAAGTGATTACTACGTATATTTCTACATTCAAAAGTTTATGTATTTTATTCCATTTTTGGAACATTGACAAAACATAAAAATTACTTTTAAACATGGGGTGTTACATTCTCCCCCACTTAATCGAATTGCGCCCTCAAAATTAATTTACACTTATCACTCCTAATTCCCATCTATTCTGAGTCTCACATGATGTCCCCAAGGTCTGTACAATTTTCTTCCATGGTTACCATATCTTCATATGAGATTAAAGTTCAAAGTGGCTTCGAAATCCTCCACCTCATTTTACCAAACACAACTTGTGCAAGAGGGGTTGTATGGATGTAGGCACTGGAAGACTGTTCTCAAGGAATGATAGTCAAAATAGTATCTGAGAAGTTCGTCTTGAATTTTATTCCTATAAGAAAGTCTCATTGAACCATCTTCAAAAGTTTCAAAGTCATCATAAATTATTCCTGAGAAAAAAATCTTAAAAGTTGACACATATAAGCTGTGTGAAGATTCCCTTCTTCAGCTGCTCTATAAAAAGCTCCGATTGATTCTGACTGCTCAAACATGGTAAAAAACCTAAAAATTCATTCGTAATATGCCCCATGGAATCTATAGAAGCAATGTTGAATCTTTCTAATGTCTTCGAAGACAGAACTAGAACTGTGATGAAAACGAAGTATATCAGGCGTGCCTGAAAAATTGTAAAGCCATTTACATGAAAGCCACATGGATTTATAGGGCTTAGATTATTCTTTTCATGATCATTCCATGATCATAGTAAATAATTCATCCAGAATGCCTAAGAGAGTTGTTTGAGTTATCCTTCCATCTAAAAATTATAAAGAAGATTTTTTGACTAAGAAACGATACTCAATCTATCGAAGGGTTCTAATTTTCCAGAGTTATCTAGACCGTACCTCTGATACCAATTATAATTCCCCTAGCCCACTCTTTTGGACTCAGTGGTTGAAAATTTTTGTGTAAATTTTTTTCTTCATAAAAGAAACTGAACAATTACACAACACTTTATACAATGATGACCTTTTACTAGTCTAGGTTCTAGAGATATTAGAATATATTTTCTATTTTTTCAGATTTGGAAAAAAACAAAATCAACTGTCCAATATGCTTCCGTGCATACTGTCTCCAAAATCGGTGACATTTGTAATTAAACATCTAAGATACGTGTGAAAGAAAATCATTTTTAAAACAATGGGTAGGCATTTAATTTCCCAATAAGGTGTTTTAAAAACAAATTATTTACTTTTCATGAAATCAAACTTTTAAAAATAACATTTGGTAAAATAAAATTGAATTTTTTTGAGAACTCAGATGAAAATATTGTTAAAATACTAACATATTTATTCTTTAATAAAATATCTTTTTTTAACGATAATCATACTTTGAAAACACTATTAAACTAATCCAGTGATTTTCTTTGGAAAATATTAAGCAAACATCTTGAAAACAAAAAAATTATTTTGAGGCAACTTTATTCGTTGAAGGCTATCTTGGGCCAACCCACATAGAGAAGGATGGGTTCACTCCCTAATTACCTTCTATTTTTACAATGAACAAGTGCTGATATTTTTTTTGAAAACGTTTAAATTTTTCATTACATATATATATATATTACTATTTTTAACTGGTTTTTTTACATTTAAACATGTCAATGTATTAAAATACACAGCCATACTTATATATGTATATATATATTTTATAATTTCCATTTCTTCATTTTCATGTTTGGTTACTACCAAAACTTTTATCAACAAGACTTTACATATAATTATTCTTTATTTCACAAATCACCATTGACGCTCATATGAAAAATTCAATTTTCTTAACTTAACCATAATAATTAATAAAATTCCCTACATACAATTATAAAGGAAAACATTTAAAACAATTTCTATTATATCCATTTCTTTATTAATTTCTAGACAAAGCATTCAGAAAATTAAATTAAAAGATGAACTTATTGTAAATGTAACATGTGTTGATGTATTTCATAACACATGGGCATGTATATGTGCATAAGGGATTTATAGAATGTTATGATATTCTAGGTGCATTTTTTAAACATGATAATAAATTGACTATAAAATCACCATTTCATCCATCTATATATACATATACATATATGTATATATTTATTTATGCATATTTACATGGAACATACATCACTCGTTAATTACAATATAAATACATGGTTGAGAAAAACATCGGTAAATAAAAAAAATATTCATTTACAAAATTAATTTTGAAATCAAATTAAATCATGGATTAAATAAATACACACTCAAAAATTAATTATTACGAATTTGTTTATACTTAGTTGGATAAACATACTTACATATGCATGTTGGTATATCAGAAGCCATAAAAATAATTTTTACATGACATTGAAATAATTTATGAGGTATGCAAAATATTTCATACATGTATATTATAAATAAACTAATGACTTTTATATATAAAAACTTTTTGAAAATAAATTTCCTTTACAAAATAATTTAGGACATCACAATAAGTTATTCAAAAAAAAAAAGGATTGTCAACAAGAGACTCAAATAACATAAAAATTAATTTCCCTTACCAAATAAGAATTTATGAACATAATGTAGAAGAATTTTAAAACAAAATTCTAATATAATTTTTTAATATTAGAATTACAAGAAATATAATTTTTCTTCATAAAATACCTTTCACAAACATAAATCAAAATCATGAAAATGGATAAAATCTATAAAATCTATTTTATGAAAATATAAATATAAATTTCAAATAATGTATTCGGAAAACAATAAACCCTTACCTTATGGAATTTTAATTGCTTTCAGTAGAATCTAAAGTTGCATACTAGAGTTTTAGAAAATCAGATTTCTCATATTCACTTCCTCTCAAAAGGGAAAAACATAAAGTGGAGGCTTTTCTCCCACTAGTGCAAAAACACTTATTAACGTCAGTTTTTATTGATTTTTGACGTCGGTTATAAACCGACGTCTTTAAAGGCAACGTTAAAAATAGAGTTTTCACGTCGGTTTTTCAAAACCGACACCAAAAATAATTTTCTTATGAGTTTCGACATCGGTTTTCTATAACACCGATACTGAAACATCATTTAGACATGCTTTTTGGCGTCATTTTTTTATGAAACCGACGGCGAAACTGGAGTCGATTGGCTTTTCGGTGACAGTTTTATAGAAAACCGACGCTGAGAATTAGTTCTTCGGCATCAGTTTTAGATAAAACCTATTCCATAAGCCATTTTTTTCAAAAAAACTTTCAGAGTCGGTTTTGAAAATAACCGATGCCATAAATAAAAAAAATTTATAAAATAATTACAATTTAACTTCCAAAAAAATCGAAACCCCTGGAAAAAAACACAGTATACAAAAACAATCAAACAATATTATTGCAGAGGCACTTGAGAGAACTCAAAGTAAAGTAGAATTAAAATACACGTACCTGAAATATTAGAATATACATAGCTCAAATCATAATCAATATACATACCTCAAATCTTAATCAGACTTAACAAAAAGTTTTCAAAAGTAGATTAAATATGTATCATATCAGATTGGGAATAAGACTGTGAATCATTGAATGCCTACAATAATATTGAATGATATGAAATTAATAAATAGAAAAAGTGGCAGAAAATATATAAAAAAATTAATACAAATAACCTTATGAAAATCAGTAGTTTCCCCAGTTGTGATTATCTCATAAATGAATAGTAGAATATAATTACCACATTAA
Organism: Viscum album; assembly: GCA_963277665.1. Lineage (NCBI taxonomy): Eukaryota > Viridiplantae > Streptophyta > Magnoliopsida > Santalales > Viscaceae > Viscum > Viscum album. Next base: position 1,743,408,803 of record OY728161.1, read on the forward strand.
ACATGTCCGTTTTGATTATGACACTGTAGTTATAAAACATTTAACTAATAATAAAAACCAATATATAACAAAAATATAAAAACTAATTACATGTACGTCCACATATTTGATTTTTGTTGGTTTCTTTTCTAACATGTTTTCCTCTGTAAAATGTTTCCATGAACTGCATTTTTTTATATAAGAACTAATAAAACTTGTGTAAACAATAAAAATTAAACATAACAAACTTATAAAAATAAAAAACAACATACCTGTTTAATATGTTGGAAAATGGTTTATGCACTTTTCCTAATAAAGAGAAAAACCAATATAAGGTGCATTCATTTGGGAAAAATAAGCCTAACATCCAATGCCTCCTACAATACAAAATGTTCACAATTAATGACATTATAATGATCATTAGTTCAAAATTATGTTGATGTTCTTACTTATCAAGAAATGTAAAAAACCAGCACTGAATCTCTATTTGTGATAATATCTCGGATATATATTGAACTCTTTCTTCATTCTTCACATGTTTGACTTCCAGGGAAATGTACTCTAGATCTATAAAGCTGTAAATTCTTGTAGTTTCATTTGGTAAAATAATCCTGTGTAGATAACTATTTTAAAATAAAATCTAGTTAGTCAATGACATAACAATATTTTATTAAAGAAATAGAAATTCGAACGTCAATTTACTTACATGGAAAAAAACTGCACCACATTCATCCCGATCTCTTCAAAATTAACAAAATTCATGATATCTTCTTTCAGTATTCTCAACGGATAATTTCTTCCACATATATTGAGCATCATCCAAAACTCATAGATAAAATTCATTGAAGAATAGGACTCAGATAATCTTTTCAACCCATAAGAAATATCAGAAGTATCTATAACCAACTGTTCCTGAACATTTTGTTGCATTTGTACAGTTTATTTTGCTTTCAGATATTACTATATAAGTTAAATGTCAGAAAACATTATAAGTAATTTGGAATAATTTGTAATTAATATTTAAAAAAATTAATACCTCCTGTGAAATATAACTAAGTAGGGCAGTTGGCCAAAGTAAAAAATGGCCCATACATTCCCCAACACTGGTGATCTCCACCGTAGGAAATGGTAGTAGGGTAGTAGGATCTATAATAACAAGTACTGATACTCTAACCTGACCCATCTGCATAGGTTGATGATGTATCGAGTCCCACAAAAAATACACATGTCCTAACGCAACAATATGTACATGAGGATCTCCTGAAAACAACTCACAATATAAGGCTTGATCCGAGGGAGGAGGTGGAGGCTCAAAGTTAGCAGGTGGGGAAGGGTAGTCCGGTTGAGCAGACTAAGAAGGCAGAAAAATGAAACGGGTATATTAGTGTTTAAAATTTATAACATAGAAAAATTGATTAAAAATTATATAAAATAATATACGTCAAAAGGTTGCGCAGACAGGGCAGGGTAAGCAGATGAGGCAGGGTAGTCCGGGTGAGTAGGCTGAGAATGTTAAAAAATGAAAAAGTTATATTAGGGTTTATAATTTATAAAATAGAAAAATTGATGACAAGTAAATACTATACCTCGGAAGGCTTCCCAGACGGGGCTGGTTAAGCAGATGAGGCAGGGTAGTCTGGGTGAGTAGGCTGAGAATGTTGAAAAATGAAAAAGTTATATCAGTGTTTATAATTTATAAAAAAGAAAAATTGATGACAAGTAAATAATATACCTCAGAAGGCGGCGCAAACTGTGATTGTCTTGCCAAGTGTTTTAATAAAGCCTTCTGTACTGCTGCTTGAATTTGATTACCCATAGACCGTTTTATATCATGCATCTCTTCTTTTAAGGATTCGATTTCTGGGTCTCTTGATTGCTTACTCTTACCAAAAACCTTCCAAATACTAACACCCGCCTGATATCCTCTAACACAGACGAGGTGTTCTGCCTTTCCCAAAGCAGTGGCTAAGATATCCATCCTACCCTTGGGGATAAAAGAGCCCTGTGTCTCTTTCTCCTGAAGTTCATCCTGAATTGAAAAATAAAAAAGTTATATTAGTGTTTATAAATTATTAAATAGTGAAATTGTTAACAAATAAATAATATTTACTTACAATTCTATCAGCCACTTAATGAGCTTCCTCTGTAAGATATTGTTCATTTTTTCTTCTTCTTGCTCGTTTCCATTTCTCATGGCGAGTGGGAGGAGATGGAGGAACATACTGGACCTCTTCTGAACCACTACTTGATCGAGCTCTTAATGCTTCAAATTTTTCTTCAATCATTTTATGCTCCAAATATGAGTACCCTCCATGTGATAAAGTATGAGGGTATATGTTTTGAAACTAGATCTCCTGATGAGATCTCCTGGAGGCCTGTGACATAAAAATAAATTACTAAGTAATAAAGAAAATATAGCATAAATTTTAAAATATAAAAAAATTACAATACCTGAAATTTCTCTTCCTGATGACTGTCAAAAAATCACATCCATGTTTCTTCATCTATATATGGATACTTAAGACATGGGATTTCACACCTTCTCTTTCCAAAAACATATTCTTTTGTCAGTTTGGTTTTAAAAATCTCTCCATCAAACCACCGCTAAAGAGAGATGTCTTTTCCTAATTTCTTTGGTTTCCTCAAAATTGAATGTCATATGTAATTGAATAAATTAAATATGTCATTAAAACTATATAATATTAAAAAATGAGATAAAATAAAGAAATAAATATATTTTACCGTCACGGCCTCCCAAAGCTGTTGCTTCGACGTCCTGTCCACTGACTTCCATTCAGGATATAAAATACTAATCCTGCAACGGCTCTGCATCACTATATAATTGAAAAACTGAACTGCATTTGGGCCAACTACATTATTATTATCATCAAAACGGATGTGTAATTTGTTATCATCACGAGAAATTGATTGTTTTGGTAAACGTGTAATACAACGTTTACCAACTTGAGAACTTGATTTTTGAGTAGTAACTGGAGAAGCCTCCTCCGCCGAGGACACATCAGTAGTCCTGCAATTGTTTTTGTAAATTAACAGTTTTATTTCATTAAATAAGTATATTACTAAATATTTAATAATATGTCAAAATATATATACCTCGGTAACTGCTCCTCTCTATCTGTATCTGACATTGCTACTAGAAAGTGTAATGAAATTTTTTGTACATGCATATCATTAGAAAAATGAATAATTAGAAACAAGGAAGACAAAAATAAATATGTAAAAATAGAGGCATGCATTTGTAAGTTTTAAAAATAGACACAAAATATAAATATTTACCAGAAAAATTAGGATACTAATTTAGTGTTTTTCCACATTCCTTCTTCATGATCGGTACATACTGCATGCACTATGTCTGTCTTATATTCATTTTAATCATCTTTAAATTGCGTAATAGATGAATAAGGCTCATGTAAATCACTAGCATCATCAGAATCATCCTCATCACTCAAATGATATCTTTTTCCCTTGCAAAAAACTGACCACTGATCATTCGACGGATCAATGACATAAAATACTTGTTTTGCATGTGTCTCCATGATAAATGGTTCCTCATTGTGATTAAATCTTTTCAAATCAACCAGTTTAAACCCATATTCATCATGTTTCATGCCACTATTACTATTAACCCAATTACACTTAAAAACAGTGACTCGAAATTTAATATAATCAATTTCCCATATGTCTTCAATAACTCCAAAATATGAAGTTGATGCATAAATTGGGTTTTTATCTTTGGCACTCGAAAAATGCACTGCTTCAGCGAATACCATCACACCACTATTCTGAATGATACTCTTGTCATCCAGGATTTTTGTGTAAAATGTGTAGCCATTGATATCAAAACCAGACCAAGTGATCAAATTAAGAGATGGTCCCCCTACTAACCACTTCAATGTTTCTGATACAGATATATCTGGGGTGACTTTCTCTTTAAAACATGAAACAAATGTCTTATTATGCTCAATCATCAACCACTTTTCATTTATTTTCTGATATCATAACTTTAATTCAGCAATATGTGAGGATACATTTGGTTGAAACTCATCTGTGTTGTTCAAAATGTATAAATGTGCTTGCATCACTTTATCGCGTGGAATGAACTTTACCTTTAAGCCTTGAACCCCTATACCTTCTCTATCAAATGTAATATTTCGAGATATAGGGAGATCAATATGGTCCACCTCATTCAAATAATCAGTACAGAACTCCATCACCTCTTCTGATACATATTTTTGAACAATAGAGGCCTCTGGTTGATAAGGATTTTTAACACATCCTTTCAAAATTTTCATATATCTTTCAAAAGGATACATCCATCTTAAATAAACTGGCCCACATATTCTTATCTCACGCACCAAATGAATCAATAGATGAACCATTATATCAAAAAATGTGGGTGGGAAATACATTCATAGTTGACAAAGAATAAGAGTTTCTTCATTCTCCAACACATATAACAAATTTGGATCAACGACTTTTCTACAAATGGATTTAAAGAAATTACATAACCTGATGATTTTCTTTCTGACAGCTTTCGGTAATATACCACGCACTACTACTAGTAGAATTTGTTGCATCAACACATGATAATCATGTGATTTCATTCCTATTAATTTACAATCCTTAAATGACACAAAATTATTTACAATTGAAGAAAACCCACTTGGTAATTTAATACCATGAAGATACTGATAAAAATTAATCTTTTCAATCTTGCTTAATGTGTGACAAGACGGAGGTAAATATGTTCTGTTTCCTTTCACAGCGGGAGCTAACTTCAAACATATTCTCATTAATATCAAGTCCAATCTAGCATGTAATCCATATTTTGTCTTTCCTTTTATGTCTAACGAAGTTCAAATCAAACTATCACATATGTTTTTCTCAACATGAATAACATCAATGTTATTTTTTATCTCCAAAAATATCTAGTAAGGTAGTTTAAAAAAAACAGACTACTTCTTCCAGATATGTTTTTGTAAACCAGAACTGTTTCTCTTTACAAATGTCAAATCAATATCTTTCACTCTTTCATAATATTCTTTAGCTGACAATGGTCGAGGGGGGAGGTTGTATTCTTGTAAACCGTTAAATGATTTTTTCAATCTACGATAAGGATGATCAATTCGCAAAAATCTTTGATGTCCCATGTACACTGTCTTTCTTCCATTCTACAATTGATAATTTGAAGTTTGTTCTTTAAAAATTGGACATGATTTATGTCCCTTAACACTATATCCAGAGAAGTTTTCATATGCAGGAAAGTCATTTATAGTGAACATTATCATATCACGCAATAGAAAATACTCTTTCTTGTATGCATCGAAAACTTTAACACCTTCCTCTCATAGCAGTTTCAAATCATCAATCAATGGTGTAAGATACACATCAATTTCATTTCCCGGTTGTTTTGGTCCAATAATCAAGCTCATCATAACATATTTTTTCTTCATACATAGATGTGGGGACAAGTTATAAAGTACCAGCAAAACAAGCCATGAACTATGTTGGCTACTGAGGCTCCGATATGGATTCATTCCATTAGTACACAATCCCATTCTAAGATTTCTAACTTCACTTCCAAAATCATTAGTTTTTTTTATCAAAGTTCTTCCACTGTGGTGACTCGACAGGGTGATGTAAGTTAACATCAGAGATGCGCTCATTTGAATTCCATCTTAACCTTTTTGAATCAATTTAATTTTCAAATAGATGCTTCAAACGAGGAATTATTGGAAGGTACCAAATTGATTTAGTTGGAGTTTTGATTCTGGTACCTAAAAATAAATCAGAATTGTATGAAAAAAATATTGGATGATGTCATTGGAATGTAAAAAATTGATTTTTCATAATGTTACATGACATCACCTGAGAATGAATCTGAGTTGAATTTCTCATCCATCTTATAGCGCGATGTCCCACATGTAGGAAAACTTGATAAATGTTCATTTTCTTTCCTATACATTACCCAATCATTGGGGCAAGAACATATCTTTTTATACCCCAACCCCATTGGGAATAATATTTTCTTCGCCTCATAATTGGAATCTGGAAGCCCATTGCCTTCTGGAAGTAGCTCTTTTAAAAGCTCAAGTAAACTGGAGAAACATTTATCACTCCACCCATTTTTTTCTTTTAATTTAACTAATCTCAAAACATCTGATAACACTGTATATTTACTGAAACCAGGGAATAATGGTTTCTTAGAATCTCCATAAAATCGTTCAACAGTTGGTGTATTTTCGATGGTTTCAACACCAAAATCATGAATTAATTCTTCAATACGATCCTCTTCCTCATTATGAATATCGCCATCAACATTGGATGTTGAATTTTCAGTTCTTTCACCATGAAAGATCCAACGTGTATAATTAAAGCTAAAACCATAACAAATGAGATGATCCTTGATTTCTCTGGAGTTTAACTTTATCATATTTACACACTTCACACATGGACAGAAAATCAAATCAATATTTTGAAGATGCCTCTTAGAAAATTCCAAAAAATTACCAACTCCTTTTTCATATTAACTAGTGGTTCTTTGTAAATAAATCCAATTACGATCCATTAATACATGATATCACAATATAATTGATTAATATATTAAAACATATAAACATTTAAATACCTATCAGATAAATTGTAAACAAAAACATATTTAATAAAAAATATTGATAATCAGATAAAAAACTTCAGATATGAAACACGTTTACAAATAGGGTAAACAATTTATTTTCATATTATATACATGTGTGTCATATTGATATTATAATTTAATTACAATATCATTCTTTTAAAATTTATTAGTTCATTTTACACAGTTGCAATATTTCGATCTCGCATGTGTCAAAAATATTCAAGAGTACATTAATTTAAAGGATGCAATAAGTGAAATGTGGGAGTACATGGAAATATGTATAAATTATTGACGATTTTGTGGTATGATCTATACCTATGTACTAACAAATACATGTATCGAGATTAATATAATGGTGAATATAGTAGCAGTTCTAGATATAATGATAATACAAACAAAAAATAATGATAATACAAACCAAAAATAAACTAATAAAATCTATACCAACAATGATAATACAAACAAACACTATAAAATGATAAACTACAACTATAAAATCTATACCAACAATGATAATACAAACCAACAATGATAATACAAACAAACAGTATAGTGTTTAAAGAAACAATATAAAATCTATACCAACAATGATATAACAAAAAACAATGAAAATCGCACAAAAATGATAATACAAACCTATGATAATACAAACAATGATAATTCAAACAAACAATGATAATACAAACAAATCTATACCAACAATGATAATACAAACAAAAAATAATGATAAACTATAACTAAAATCGAACCAATAATAAAAATCGCGCAAAATAGGGTTCTTGAAGAAGAAATAAACAATGGGAGATCAAACAAGAGATAAAGAGGAAGAACGCATACCCGAAATCGTGCAAACGACAAAAAACCTTCAACAAGGGCCGTCCAAGATTGCAAATCACGTTTGATGGTCATCAGGAGTCCAAAACGCCGTAACAGAACTCGATTTCAATGATCGAACAAAATGAGGGTTTGGGTCTGCGAATAATTTTACAAGACTTTTCATGTCGGTTTTTGAGAAAACCGACGTCGAAACTTTTAAAAAAACATTTTGGCTTAGGTTTTTAAAATAACCAACGCCAAAAATAATTGTTATGGCATCAATTTTCCAAAAAAGAGACACAAATTTTTTATTTTTTTTATTTTCAGCGTCGGTTTTATAGAAAACCGATGCTGAAATGTTTTTTATAATTATTTTCTGCGTTGGTTTTACTCAAAACCGGCGCCAAAACATTTTTTTAAAACATTTCGGCTTCAGTTTCGTGAAAACCGATGCTAAATATCATCAGATAATTGTTTTGGGCGTCGGTTTTTTGTAAAACCGACGCCAAAAATTTCCCGCATATACTATTCGCTTCGGTTTTTAAAAAACCGACGTTATTACGATGACGTTAAAAACCTTATTCCCAATAGTGTCCTCTACCTCAGAGACTCTAACGAAACCTCTTTATATATACCCCAAAATATGGTGGAGATAGTTTCAAGGCCAGCCTCAAAATAAATGAGTGGGTGTCATTCAACCAATGAGGAAAATTTTCAAAGATCAAATTCAGAATACGTCAAAGAAAATTAAAAACCGTTCCATTTCAATCCCCATCCAAAATGGAGAGAATATAATATTATATATAACTTATCAAGAGGAGTTCTATTCTCTTATTCTTGCGGTGTACATGTTGATGAATCAATAATACTTTTCAGAAATTATTGACAACTAAGCATTAAATGAAGTGTAGTCGATTTGAGAAATATATATATATATATATATAGAACCGGTATAAACTATGATAGGAAAAACAATCATCAAGTGAAAAAAATGGATGAAACTAACAAAAAAATATACTATTAAGCCGATTCGAGAAGATTCATATTATAAGAAAACAATTAAATAACACCTACTTGCAGTTTCAGACAAATAAAAGGTCATTTCATCCTGAAATTTGGTTCGAACAACAAAACCAAAAATCAAAACCCTAACCGTGATACTGATCTCTTACCCAGTGCCTGAAATTGTTAACCCGAAACGCAGTAGAACGCTAACAACCGACCTTGTTTTGAAACCATCACAAACTGGAATCCTTCAAGATAGATTCTCGGATGTGTCTTGACCACTGCTCAAAATCGACAAAGACGAACCCTCACTGTCACCTTGGTTCCTGGTCATGCTCGTACTCATGACCGCATAATCAATGCTCAACCCCCGAGGAAAAGGAAGACGTGACCCTCATGAAAACAGAACCCTCAAAACTGAATTTCATCTCCTAATTTTAACATTTCAATTATTATTATTATTTTTATATTATTTCATTCATTTAAAAAATAAAATAAAAAAATTTATATCGTTTTATCTTATATCGTTTCATTTTATAATTTAAAATGATATTCTTATATATATATATATATATATTAAAATCATATTAATATCGAAATTTTAAATATTTCATAATATAATTTCCAAAAATTTAAAATAATTATTTGAATGCTAAATAACATTATATATATATATATAAGAAAATTTATTGCATAAAAAAAGTTTGTTTATTGAATATCAATTAAGAGTTAAAATATTGAAATCAATATTTATTTATTTTATATCAACGATTATCATACGCAATTTCTCAACTTTAATTTTAAAAATTATAATGGATAGTTTATATAACACTCAGATACAAACTCTATATGTAGAGTCCCATTGATTGATTTACATGGACACTAAATTACTTTTTTGGAATACATAATAAATAAAAAAACCAACACACAAGGACCATAATAGTTTAGTGTCTTTGGAAATTCGGAACATAATCTTCTAATCAAGGCGAAATATTTTCAACATCTCCCATTAAGATCTTCCCCTTTTGTTTTCTTACCTAAAACCGTTCTTTATATCATGGGGAAAATAAAACATATAAAGGTTGAGCTCAAATGCTCAGTAAGGGTAAGCCTGGAGAAAATAAAACAAATCATATACATTTGAACTTAAAAAAACATGAATATAAAGTTTAGACATCAAAATCTTGATAAATAAATCTTGGCAGTACATAAGGCATAGATCATAAAAGAACATTAATCATGATAAAATAGCATGTGAATAAAACATGTAATTGTGGAAAACCATTAAGCACATTATATTATTTCCATAGTAGCAAAGGAATTTATGCAAAGACCATCTTAGTGGACAAAGTCCCTTTCTGAATCGAGTTCACTCCTTGTTCCAGTCCTGTATCACTGAATTGTATTAACTTACCATTCCAGCCATGTCTATCTCATGAGATATAAATATTTACCCAATTCATTGGAGGGAGATATAGGTCCCACCCATCTCATATTGAAATCATTCATTTGTGTTCCACAAAAAAAATCATAAATCATTTATCAGAACCCAAAGAATAAAATGGGTTTCATAAACATCATCCCATCATAACATAATCCATATAAAACAAATGGATATCATTTAATCATAATAAAAATAATACCTTTTAAATAATATATACATTATACTTGAAATATAAACTTGTTAAATAATGTCATCTTATATGGAAAATAGTTTAGATAAAAAAATTGAAATGAATTCTTGAGGAAAATATCCTTTCTTATTCAAAATCATTTTCTTTTCACAAAATGCCACACAATTTTAAAAGAAAATGATTTTATTGAAAATAACCATGAAACTTGTAGAGGAATCTTCATGAAAATAAGGCATTATAAAACCGTAAAAATCCGTTCAGGATGTATAAGTTAAAAAACATTCTCCTCGTACTTTTAACAGAAAAGTGAAAAAGTACCACGTATGGTAAACAAAAGAAAGATTCCTTCCATAACACAAAGTAAAAGTCAAGAGGGGTCAAAATTAATTTAAACATATATTTAAGAAAATTAAATACTTTATGAAAACATTTTTATGGACATGGATGAAAAATATAACCCCAGTAAATACTTACGTATAAGCATTCTCAGATAAAAATGAGATTGCAAAATTATCCCTTACCTTAGGTCCGATATGCTTCATACGTATCCGAACCTCCTGTAAAGTGATTTAAATAATTTCATTGACTAATTAAATAATAATATTCATTATTATGATATCATATATGGTTCACTTATGACTTTATATTACCCGTTCTTTTGTAAATTCCATGTTAAAGCAGTGTTTTGGGTAAATTTGTTTTATTTATCATACGTGTTTGGACTTGTTGTTATTGATATAAATTATTACTTTTATCATTATTTAAATACTTCTAGAATGTAAATAATGATTTATATATCATTTATATTCAGTATATATATATATATAATAGATAGATAAAGGAAATGAAATACACTGTTCATGGAGATGGTAGGCCGTACGTACACGTGAACGTTGTTTTCCTTTCTTTATTGACTTGAATGGAAGTAAGTAGATGAAATATATATATATATATATACAAATAAATCCAGTAGCTTTATAATGTCATATATTTCATTATTATTCATTATATATACTTTATAATCATTCTGTAGTGGTTAACATGGAGAATGAATCTCATCGCGTTGTGGAGACGGTAATCCGTACGTACACACAAGAGATGATATCATTCCCATAATTATTGAATTGAATTGGAGTTGATGATATAATATATCAGAATAATTATGATGTTATAATAACTATAAATAGTTATTCTTTACACCATTATACCCATCCAAGTAAAGTGGTGGTGGAAAAATAGATTACACCACGGCGTGGAGATGATATTCTGTACGTACGCACGCGCGGTGATTTGGTTTTCCGTAGGATGGATAGAAGGTGAAATGGGGTTTTTTCATATTTATAATAAAATATCAGTATATTAGTGATACTGATGTTATTACTTTATAATGAAACAACTAAATAAGAAGAAGTTGAAGAAGAAAGAAACTTGAAAGAATCGGTAGAAGAGATTACCTCTTCTTCGATGCACCTCTTTTAAGATTTCTCTTAAGGCACTAGAGTTGGTCTTTTGAGGATACCAGAACCTCTATAATTTTTATAGGGAAGTTGATAAGGGAAATGGGAAGGGGTTGGACGAGCTTGAAGGCTCAAAATTGTGTAAAGAGAAGAGGGATGGGGTTCCCTTTTATAAGGGAGGAGAGGGGCACCTTAGGAAAAACATAAAATATTATTTTACAATAAAGTCTTATTCGGTTTATAATAGCTCCAAATTGATTTATTTCTAGAATAAAGTGGGTATGGGTCTAAATAATATCAACCAATAGGTTTTAGAAAAGTTTAGTTTACTATTTTATCCTTATCATTTAGATTTAACTCTAAGTTAAATAATTTATCCTTTACCGCGTCTTCCTGTTTTCTTACACTACATGGTTAATAAACTTACTATATCAAGCCAAAAGAACCCCAAGTGGTTAATTATTAATATATATAATCTTATATAATTCATTTGGATAGACCTTATATTTTTCTGAATAGAATATCAATTAATAATATTATATTTGTTTTAAAAATTATTCTATGTCAATTCTGACACTATTTGGTAATTAATTTTTGTGAAAATCATAAAAGCATGATTAGTTCGAACAAAGTTAATTGAATAATAATAAAATGTCATATTTACCTATAAAATTAGTATAATTCATAAAAAGTCTCATATTACATTAATTTGGGTATTTCGAACATCAATTATGTTAATATTTCATTAATAAGGTAATTACTGCATCACCGTAGTGTCATAAATAAATTAAATTATTTAATGTCTAAAAATTATAAATGAAATACCATTATGTATGAAATATCTTTATATTTCTAATTAATATTTATCTTTGAATTTATCTTATGTATAACCCTATATTAAAATTGTTTTAGTTATTAAACTTTGCTTTTAACTATTTTAAATCTTGTTTAAATAAAATAATAATAAATGTCTTAATCTAATAAAAGTGGAACTAAAGGGTAATATTTTATTAATAAGGTTGTTTTTGGTCTAATTAAACTTATAAAATAGAATTAGGACATGTGTTAGGGTAATAATAATATCATTTTTACCCCTAATTACCCTATTTACTTTTAACCGTGGTAAATAAAAGTAAATAAGTTATTATTCACCAAAAATTATTTTTATCATATTGAACCACATTTTACTCCTGGATATTAACCTTGTCTCTCGGATTTTCGAAATTCCACTCATAGAAGCAGTAAAATTAGGTTTTATGTAAATTTTCAAATTCTCATAGGAGGTGGGTAAAAGATAGAGAAAAATTGAATAAAATTTTTATATATCCAAAATTATTATAAAATGACTCCAATGAATTACATTGAACTTATATAGTTATTATTCATCAATTTTTACCTACAATAAATTTAAATAAATAATTATTTATATAAAAAGTCGGTTTTTAAATAGTAATCCAGTGTTTTCACTATTCATCAAAAATTAAACGTTTTCAGAAAAATACCAAAAATTCACCCTAGGATAATTTCGATATTCCGAATCCAAAAATGAAGTCCATTTTGAAAGATAAAATTTATAAAATTTCAAAAAGTGGGTATTACTATTCATAACGGGTAGTTTATATAATATTTTAATAACATATCATTGTTTAGTGAAACTCGGTACTGCGTACAACACACGCTATCATGGAAGGTCACGATTGCGTGTAATGCAATCCATGTCAGGGTTGCATGTAGTGAAATATTCGTTTGTTGTTGCGTATAACAGAATCCAACCATATCTCATTTATACATTGAATATATATATATATATATACACTCGATGTTGCGTAGAATAACTTCTATCCAAAAAACATGAAATTGTGTGTAACACGATCCCAGATTAGTTCTGCGTATACTATAAGATAATACAGTGTTTCGTATAGCGCAAGATAATATTGATGTAGCGTACAACAGAATATATGATAGAAATTAAAAATAATATATCTTAAAAAATCTCGGGGTGTACATTCTACTTCCCTTAAAATGAATTTCTCCCTCAAAATTCATCGGGGTTATAAATCGTTTACTACTTGAAAGTTTCTTTCATAGAAACCCACATCATAAAAAGGAATTCTAAAACTTAATATTAAAAAATAATGTATGAAACACAATGGTTACCAAATTAACTTATCCCTAGGTTTCCACATAGGGGAACATTGGTGAAAATATGGATATGTAAGAGAAATATAACCGTCAATTTCTGATGGAGAGTGGTAGAGAACATCGCTATGAAAAAGAAAACAATCACAAAGCCATTAATTTTTTATGATCTAAGGTACCATCTGATTTATCAGATATGAGAGTACTAGGAAAATATTTTTGGTTTTCAAGATCATTTCCCTTACATTGATAAACTTTTACATAAGGAGAAATATTTACTTGACTTCAGTGTAATATCATCATTTGTCATTCCATGAACAATTTCCACTTCATCTCTATTTAAAGAAATATAGATGAATTTTTCATTCATGAAGTGTTAGCAGATCATGCGATAGAATGATGGGTCATTCCATCCGTCTCGAACAAAAGGCTAGAAAAAGTTATCAAATATACATAAGTATATCTATGGCGAGGTTAATCATATATGATTCCAAAAATGGACTTATATTTCATCTATCATACTGCATAATAAAATAAAACTAGTTTCTACTAACTAGATACTTCCTATAGGCCAAAGATAGGCAATAAAGGCCTGTCACACTTCGGTTGTGGGTTCGATTCCCGCAACCTTGTCCAACGTGATGGGTTGTCGCCCATCTTGCAGGTTTTCCTTTTTTCTAAAACTACACTATTATAACATTATAGAAATAATCTCAAAAAAAGGTTCTAGCCTTAAACAATACTATCTTATGTCTAACTTAATCCATTCCAATCTTTAGGCTTATCCAAATTACTTCTATCCAATCTCATAGTGTAATGTAAATGATTACTAGAAATTTCATCTACCGAGCATGTGAATACCATCATCTATCATAATATATCTTGTTGGTCTCATTCCAAACATGTGAATACCATAATCATGTATTCTCTGGAAAAATGATATACCCATTGAACCTTAGTGAAAACATGAGTGCTGTCAAAAGTTAACTCTTTCCACATACCAAAATCCCTAAATTTCTATATACTCAAACCATGATATCACTTTCTCCTTATATCATTCATGAGCTCATTAATACTATAAAACATATTATTTTCTCCTTATCCCTTCATTATGTGCATATCATCTGCTTTCCAAAAATATTTCCATCACTTTTCATGGTTACTGGTTCAATAGTCTTATAGAAAACCACAATGGACTAATACACAAATATTTCAATATACTATAAAAGTACCTCAACAACATTAGTATTGAATTCAAATACATAAGCCCTTCAATCCATCCTCTTCAATTATTGGCATGGAATAGATCCTTCCACAATTTAGAAGTAACTTCTTTGGTTAGGGCATTGAGTTGGGTAATTCCCATGTTCTCCACAGATAAGACATTGTACTCCATAATAGTCTATCACTCTTTGATCATTTTCTCCACATAGATAACATCTTCCCCTCCATTTGAGGTATTACCCAAGGTTCTTCTTCCCTTCTCTAGAAATCTCAACTTCCTTTTTCTATGCTCCTCACCATGCAAAAATGCATAAAATTACATCTTCCTCTTATTTTATGACTTAGGAATACAACTACAGTTCACCTTGTTAATCATATATCGAGATGAATGATTCGGCATAATCACAATATCTCTATCTCCGGGCATTACACAATTTAGTTAATCATAGTCACCAATTTGTCCATTGGAATTAATGGTAACATAATTCCTTCTCATTCCCTCCATTGACTAAGAACAGAAACCATAGTGTAAGAAACAATTATAATAATGAGGAACCACATTATCATAAAAAGTAACTTATGGGATGTCTAACTTATAAAAAATTCTTTAATCCATGACACCTTAGGTTCACCATATGTTACTCATGATTGTCAACATAATTCTATGACTCTAACCTATATGTATAATTAACCTTAGGGACATCCCTAAACATACCTTATAAATATATCTAGGGATTTCAATAAAGTTTTCGCATCCTAGTTTCCAAAGGATAACTAAAGCTTTCCTCTAATACCAACTGTAGAGACCCATATCTTGATGTACATGGAAATTACATTACTTTTGAGGAATACTTAATACATAACAAAAACCAACACACAAGGACCGTAATAGTTTAGTGTCTTTGAAAACTCAGAACAGAATATTCTAATCATGGTGAAAGATCATCAACATCTCCCATAAAGATCTTCCCCTTTTGTTTTCTTACCTAAAACCTTTCTTTATATCCTGGGGAAAGAAAACATATAAAGGGTGAGCTCAAATGCTTAGTAAGGGTAAGCATGGAGAAAATAAAACAAATCATATTCATTTGAACTTAAAAAAACATGAACATAAAGTTTAGACATCAAAATCTTGAGAAATAAATCTTGGCAGTACATAAGGAATAGATCATAAAGGAACATTAATCATGATAAAATAGCATGGAAATAAGACATGTAATTGTGGAAAACCATTAAGCACAGGATATGATTTCCATAGTAGCCAATGCATTTCTTCCAATACCATCTTAGTGGACAAAGTCCCTTTCTTAATCGAGTTCACTCCTCGTTCGAGTCCTGTATCACTGAATTGTATTAAATTACCATTCTAGCCATGTATATCTCATGAGATATAAATCTTTACCCAATGAATTGTAGGTATATATACATCCCACCCATCTCATATTGAAATCATTCTTTCGTGTGCCACAAAACAATCATAAATCATTCATCATAACCGAAAGAATAAAATGGGTTTCATAAACATCATCCCATCATAACATAATCCATATAAAAAAATGGATATCATTTCATCATAAGAAAAATAACACCTTGTAAATAATAGAGACATTATATTGAAACATAAACATGCTAAATAATGTCATCTTAGATGGAAAATAGTTTTGATAAAACACTTGAAACGAATTCTTGAGGAAAATATCCTTTCTTATTCAAAATCATTTTCATTTCACAAAATGCCACACAATTTTAAAAGAATTTTTTATAGAAAATAACCATGAATACATTCAGAGGAATCTTCATGAAAATAAGGCGTTATAAAACCATAAAAATCCGTTCATTCCATATAAGTTAAAAAAACATTCTCCTCGTACTTTTAACAGAAAAGTCAAAAAGTACCACGTATGGTAAACAAAAGCAAGATTCCTTCCATAACACAAAGTAAAAGTCAAGAGGGGTAAAAATGACTTTAAACATACATGGAAGAATATTAATCACTTTATGAAAACATTTTTATTGACATGGATGAAAAATATAACCCCAGTAAATACATACGTATAAGCAATCTCAGATAAAAATGAGATTGAAAAATTATCCCTTACCTTAGGTCCGATATGCTTCGTACATATACTAACCTTATATATAATGATTTAAATAATGTCATTGACTTATTACATAATCATATTAATTTTTATTATATCATATATGGTTCACTTATGACTTTATATTACCTGTTCTTTTGTAAATTTCATTTTAAAGTAGTGTTTTGGGTAAAATCATTTTATTTATCGTACGTGTTTGGACTTGTTTTTCTTGATATTATTATTACTTATATCATGATTTACATACTTCCAGAATGTAAATAATGATTTATATATCATATATATTCAGTATATATATATATATATTTATAATATATCGATAAATGAAATGAAATACACCATTCCGGGAGACGGTAGGCCGTAGGTACGCATGAATGTTGTTTTCCTTTCCTTATTGATTTGAATGGAAGTAAGTAGATTACATATATATATAAACATAAATACAGTAGCTTTATCATGTCATATATTTCATTATTATTCATTATATATACTATATAATCATTCTTGAGTGGTTAACATGGAGAATGAATCTCATCGCGTCGTGGAGACGGTAATCTTTACGTACGCACGAGCGATGATATCATTCCCATAATTTTTGAATTGAATTGGAGTGGATTATATAATATCTCAGAATAATTACGATGTTATAATAAATATACATAGTTATTATTTACACCATTATACCCATCCAAGTACGGTGGTGGTGGAAAAACAGATTACACCACGGCGTGGTGACGGTATTCCATACGTACGCACGAGCAGTGATTTCATTTTCTGTAGGATAGATAGAAGGTGAAACAGGGCTGTTTCATATTTATAATAACATTTCAGTATATTAGTGATACTGATGTTATTACTTTATTATGAAAAAAATAAATAATAAGAAGTTTAAGAAGAAAGAAACTTGAAAGAATCGGTAGAACAGATTACCTCTTCTTCGACGCACCTCTTTTAAGCTTCCTCTTAAGGCACTAGAGTTGGTATGTTGAGGAGAAACAAATATCTATAATGTTTCTAGGGAAGTTTATAAGGGAAATGGTCAGGGTTTTTCCGAGCATGAAGTCTCAATATTGTGTAAAGAGAAGAGGGAGGAGGTGCCCTTTTATAAGGGAGGATAGGGGCATCTTAGGAAAAACATAAAATATTATTTATAATAAAGTAATATTTGGTTTATAATAGCTAAAAATTTATTTATTTAGAGACTAAAGTGGGGATGGGTCGAAATCCTCTCAACCAATAGGTTTTATACAAGTTTAGGTTACTATTTTTACATTATCATTTAGATTTAACTCTATGTTAAATAATTTAACCATTACCGTGTCTTCTTGTTTTCTTACACTATATGGTTAATAAACATACTATAACAAGACAAAATAACGCCAAGTGGTTCATTATTAATATATATAACCTTATCTAAGTCATTTTTCCTAAACTTATATTTTTAGGAATAGAATATCAATTAATAATATAATATTTGTTTTAAAAATTATTTTATGTTAATTTTGACACTATTTGGTAATTGATTTTTTTGAAACTCATAACAACATGATTAGTTCAAAAAAAGTTAATTTAATCAATAATAACATGTAATATTAACTTATAAAATTAGTTTAATTCATAAAAAGTCTCATATTACATTTATTTGGGTATTTATGACATCAATTATGTTAATATTTCATTAATAAGGTAATTACTGCATCACCATTGTGCAATAAATAAATTAAATTATTTAAGGTTTAAAAATTATAAATAAAATACAATTATGTATGAAATAGTTTTATCTTTATAATAAATATTTGTAGTCAAATTTATCTTATGTATAACACTAGATTAAAAATGTTTTAGTTATCAAGCTTTGCTTTTAACAATTTTAACTCTTCTTTAAATAAAATAATAATAAATGTCTGAATCTAATCCAAGTGGACCTAAAAGGAATATTTTATTCATAAGGTTGTTTTTGGTCGAATTAAAATTATCCAATAGAATTAGGACATGTTTTAGGGTAATAATAATATCATTTTTACCCTTAATTACCCTATTTACTTTTAACCGTGGTAAATAAAAGTAAAAAGTTACTATTCACAAAAGATTATTTTTTCTTATTGAACCAAATTTTAATCCTTGATATTAACCATGTCTCTAAAAGTTTCGAAATTCCACTCACAGAAGCGGTAAAATTATGTTTTATTTAAATTTTCAAATTCTCCTAGGAGGTGGGTTAAAGATGGTGAAAAATTAAATAAAATTTTTATATATCTAAAATTATTATAAAATGAATTCAATGAATTACATTGAGCTTATATAGGTATTATGTATCAATTTTTACATAAAATAAATTTAAATAAATAATTATTTAAATAAAAAGTCGGTTTTTAAATAGTAACCCAATGTTTTCACTATTCATCAAAAATCGAAAGTTTCCGAAAAATACCAAAAATTCACCCTAGGATAATTTTGATATTCTGAATCCTAAAATGAAGTCCATTTTGAATGATAAAATTTATAAAATTTCAAAAAGTGGGTATTACTATTCATAACGGCTAGTTTATATAATATTTTAATAACATATCATTATTTTGTGAAACTCGGTATTGTGTACAACACACACTATCATGGAAGGTCGCGATTGCGTGTAATGCAAGCCAAGTCAGGGTTACGTGTAGTGAAAGATTCTTTTATTATTGCGTATAATAGAATCCAGGCATATTTCATTTATACATTGAATATATATATATACACTCATTGTTACATAGAATAACTTCTATCAAACGAACCTGAAATTGTGTGTAACACGATCCAAGATTAGGGTTGCGTAAACTGCAAGCTAATACGGTGTTGCGTATATCACAAGATAATCTTGGTGTAACGTACAACAAAATATATGAAAGAAATTAAAAACAATATATCATATAAAATCTCGGGGTGTTACCCTATAAATATCAATGTCTAAGGGTCGTTCAAATACACAGAAAAAGAAAAATATTGCGATGATCACACCACTATTTTCATAAATGGGTTTATATGTTCCTATTATTCTTAGTTTAGTTATTATTGTTCTTGCTATAACTTTTGTACTTCTATCAGATCCAAAAGATAAGAACTACCTGATTGGTATAGTTGTGTTTCTCCGTGGTCTTCCAATTGTTTTATTATTGATAGAAGTAGGTTTAATGGGTTAGTTCTTGTGTGTCAAGGTTGCACTCTGGTTTTTGTATAAATAAAGTGCTTACTACGTATATTTCTATGTTCATAAGTTAATGTATTTTTGTTCATTTTTGGAACATTGAAAAAACATAAAACATACTTTTAAACCTAGGGTTTTACAGCATTGATCAATCCTTCTTCTTGACGAAGTGGACTAGAAGACCCCACGGTGAATCACTCAGGCATATAAAACCATTCCCCAAATTCTCTTGTAACAGCTTCTTCAGCTCTTCCAGATCTATGATGTCCATTCTATATGGTGTTTTTGATATATGTAGAGATCCAGAAATAAGTTAAATTGAGAACTCAACCTCGTTATTAGGAGGAGGACCAAGAAACTCTTCAGGGAATACATCAGTGTAATCCCTCATGATGGGAATGTATTTAAGCATGATTCTCTCCTTTGTCCCAATCATTTGAGCTAGATTTTCTTGCTCATAAGGTAGAAATATCCACACATGAGATGATGATTCTAAAGGGGATTCATCTTCCTCCTTACACTTCTAAATAATCGTAGAATGCTTTGAGATGTGAAGAGAGACCTTTCTTTCTCCACAATTGATGTTGGATTTGTATAAAGATAGCCAATCCATGCCCAATATAGCATGAAACTCCACTAATGGAAGTACGATGATATTTTCTGGGAGGTTCAATCAATAAACTTTAACCGGGAGGAGTTATAAACCATGGATACAATGATTTCCCCATTATCTATTATCACATATATCTTTTCCTCCAAATGTTTATGTGGGTTTTGAATATTAATACTAAACTTGAAAGATTTGAAATAATGTGTAGAAGCAGAATCAAATAATACATTCTCTATTCTTGAATGAATAACTAGCGTACCTTCAACCACATCATTTTCAGACTCTACATCAGTAGTAGTGATAACATAATCCCTTCCTTCTCTCCTTGTAGGATGTTGTTGATTTCCACCGACAACCCTTGTCTTAGGGAAATTGTTTCCAAAATTCACATGCTCATTGTAGTTTCAACACTACACCACTGGCTGAACATTGATCTTAACCATCATTTTTTCTTCCACATTAACAGTATTTTTTATATCCCTTTGGTATTTGTTGGCCATATGAACAAATTTTACACATTTGAAGCAATTATTGGTTCCCTTCAGAGAATTCGCATGATGATTTTACCATATTTTTTACTAGGGGAAAATTTAGGCTTCATTACATCAAGGGATTTGTTTTTAGAACCACCGATGTTATTATCTATTTTCTGCTTCTTGTCACTAGGTCCACGAGACCACTGAGAGTCTCCAATATCCATTTCAACATTGAGGGAACAACGAACAATCTCCTCATAATTTTTTAAGTCTAAGATCACCAACACCTTCCATAGACTCATCATTAGGCCGCTAAAGAAGTGATCCACTTTGCTTTTAGTGTTCATGAAAAAGCCAGAGGCGTACCTTGCACGCCTTGAAAAGTTTTCTTCATACGCCCCAGTGGACTCATATTTCATCTGTTTGAGTCTGAGGAGCTCTCTTTCCATCTTTATATGGAGGGTTTGAGGAAAATATTTATTGAAAAACATCCTATTGAATTCCTCCCAATCCATGGAATAAATTTCCTCCTAGGGCTTCATATTCTTGATCAGTGTCTACCACTGATCGGTTTCCCCATCAAAATGATAGACTTCCAGTACAACTTTCTCTTCATCTGAGCACAGGAGGACAGAGAATATATATTTTCAATTTATTTAATCCACTATTCTATGAGGTGGGGATCAAAAGATCCGCTAAACATGGGAGGCTTTTTCCACATGAAGGATTCTATGAAAACTTGCTATTTCTTTGGAGTAGGAGGGTGTTACACATGATTCAAGTTATTATTCATAATGTGAGCCAGCTGAGCAAGTACTGTCATGTTGTTTTGGGCACCCATTCCCATCATATCAGGCATATCATTAGATAAATCTTAACATTTACTATTATATTGGTTGTTGGAATGTGTTCTTCTATTTCCCACTATTAACTTAGAAAAAAGAATGTATAATTACATGGCATGAATACTTTTTTATTTAACATAAAATGATAATTTTTAACAAAAAAAGTATAAACTTGTATAGGATAAGTATATCTTAAATTGTGATTACTTAGGTTTAAATGTAGGTTATCCTTGATCTACTTCTTAAAATATATTATTATGGGATTTTTTTATTCCCTTAAGAATTGTTTATACTAAGCTCATGAAATTACCAAAGCATATCCCCTAGGAATTCCAATACCAAGAGTGTATCAAGGCCCATTGTCATGTACTAGGATATCCTGGGTCAAGCCTACAACTCCTAGGTACATCTATTATAGAGCCACCTGTACCTATTTGTATCCAGAAAAAGATATATTTTCATGATAAACCACTTAATCTATACATACCCAAATTTAGGGATGTTTTCTTATACTTAGTCTCATCCTTATGGTTCTTACTAAGGTGTTTTATTCCTAATCTCCAAAAATAACAAGACCATCCTATGATACCAACTATATCAAACCTATCTTTTTTCACATAACATTACAATATTTTAAGCATAATTATACATCAGAGTACAACCCAAGGATTATGAATTATAGTTTCTTTGATAACTAGGTACATAAAATGAAATCACAGGATAAAAAAACAAACTTTTTTATTCAATATTCATAAATTTCACTTAACCTTCTTTGAGCGCTTACATTTTCATAGGGTACCCAAGAGAACACATGAACAAAGAGATTCTCTAAAAATACTGGTAAGGGGATGAACATAAGAATAAATCTTAATAATATGAGTTATAAGGAATGAAATAATGATATCAAAATCATGGAACATATGTAATCATAACATATAAACATGGGATCATATAAACATGGAATCACATAAATGTGGAAGAAGCATAAAACATGTCTTTATTACGAGTCAAGGATAACCGCCAATCCCGTTTCCATGAAATAAAGGAATTATAACATACATGAATGTTTATAAGGAAAAATTGTAATATATCATTTAAAGTTATGTCAAATAGAAGTGACAACATGTAAGAAATGTTTTTGATAAATTTTAACATTTAAACATCTTTTTGCGGTTTTAAGGAAAATACTACAGTTCTTTTAAAAAAAGAATAGGGGACAATATTATATATAAAACTAGAAGTGAACCAAGAAGGTTTTCATAATAAAAATACTTATTTTATAAAGACAATGATTGATTAAAATAAAGGATAGAGTGAAAATGAAATTGGGAAAAATTTGGGAAGTTCCCTTAAAACGAGTTTGCTTATTAGGAAGTATAACAACCCGACTTTTTATTACACACCTAAGAATGATTTATTACATAAACTATTCAATTGATACAAAATTTAAGATCGATATTTCTAGTGTATTTGGGGATTAATAACATTACATAATTACTTAAAATAGTAAACACACCATCTTGATTGGAAACTTCCTTTACATGACCAATACATTCCCTCGTAATTAGCATTGCATGGGGTAACCTGAGGAAATGCATAAGAAAAGGGTGACCTATAAAGCCCAGTAAGGTAGTAAAAAAGGAATAACATGAATATTAGAATACATGTTAGGAAATAGTCATATTAGTAGAGAATAATAGAAACATGAACATAAAGGCATGATATAGCATGATTATCATAATAAGGAAAGGTGATAACAACACTAAACATGGTATTAGCCCGATCCAAGGATAATTGAACTTGTAGAATGAGTAAACTATCATTGAAATTGAATTAGAACAAGTAAAATTTCATTTAACTTTATGTATCATGATACTACTCTTCACCCAATGCATTGGAGCGTTATCAGGGCACACCCTTCTTAATCATTTCCTTTAATGCATTAGCATGCCACATTGATAATAAAACATTGGTTCATTTTATTCCAAGATAAAGGAGTGTATAATTTATACATGAAACACTATTATCAATAAGTAAATGTGCATAATGGTGAATTCCCTTGATATAGAAATGAGCATTGTATTTACTACACAATGACTTTGTCTTGGAAACTCGCAGTGCAATTTCGATAGCATAATGACGTGACATAAAAATTCATAAAAATGGTTGATGAGAGATAAAGGGGTGTCTCATAATATGTACATAAAATGGATAGTAAGTGGGTAATATATATTCATGTACCAATATATTTAATAGAATTTGGATTCATAATACAAAATAATTTCTTGAATGTAAATGGGGAGAGAGAAATTCCTTATGAAATTTTGACATGGTAACAAGTGTACATGAGAGAAATTAATGAGAGGGAAAGGGGTATCTCATCATTCAAACATAAAAAGGGTAGTATGGGAGAGGTGATAAATCATATCCCAACATTTATAATTGAAAATAAAAGGGAAAACCATTGTTAATAAACATGGACATAAATAAGTTAGAAAGAAATCCGTTACTTGGAAGTGTGATCCAAAATGCTTGAGAGGGGATTAAGAGTGGATTATTGGGATCTTGGGGTACCTTTGGAGGATTCACAAGATAGGATGGAAGAGGTTGGTTGAGCTACAAATGCATTTAATAAAGAGGAAGTGGGAGGTTGGGAGGGTTTATATAGGAAAAGGGAGGGAATTATTTATTATTTAGCTTTTGAGAACCAAAAATTAAACTAATCAAAACCACAAATCAACCCATGGTTTTTGCTCAGGGTTTTTGAAAAAGGTGAGTGGAAAAAAATAATTTATAAGTGAAATGGCCGATATTCTAAAAATATTAGGCTTTTTTAGGTGGAGGTGAGTCACACTCTCAAAAAATCATTTTAAAAAGATAAAATGTTTTACAAGTCTTGGAGGGTCCACTAAAGCTTTGTAAAATAAATAAAACAAATCTAAAATAAAATTCTTTTAATGTTAAAACATTTTTAGTCTGAAAATAATGTTTATATGATTTTATTACATCACTATTGGTTCATTATGATGTCATAAAACACATTATATATTTAAACAGTATTTAATTTTTACCCAAAAATTTGACTGTCTTAGAAAATTATGAAAAATTCACCATTGGATGATTTTTATGTAATTATTCATAGAACAATATTCATTTTATCCAAATATTTTTTTTAAATATGTGAATATTTACTTTTAAAATAAAAACATACATTTATAAAAAAATTCATGGGTTTTGACAAAAAGGACTTTCAAACCTTAATAAAAATTACAATTATATTCATAAAAAATTATAAGATAATTTTTATTTAATAAAAATTAATTTAGTAATAATATTTTATTAAAATATTATTTAATTCAAAAATCCATTAATTCATCAAAATAGATTTATTAATTGATTATTAACTAAAAATACTATTTTCACTTTAAAAAATATTTACAAAGTAACAAAAATAAAATGAATG
Organism: Viscum album; assembly: GCA_963277665.1. Taxonomy (NCBI): domain Eukaryota; kingdom Viridiplantae; phylum Streptophyta; class Magnoliopsida; order Santalales; family Viscaceae; genus Viscum; species Viscum album. The sequence goes on from OY728161.1 coordinate 1,743,434,392, forward strand.
TATATTATTTATTATATAAAAAAATAAAGCACATAATCATAGGGATATGGTCTTATTACATAACCCTTGACAACACCCACATAAGACCTAAGGTTAAGGTGTGCGATGGTGATAGATTCTTTGGGTGGCTGAGATGACATCATTTGGGTGGTGATCTCTATCAACTTCCACTTATACCGTAGGAGGTTCCGTTCGAGATTAATGTGTCGAAGATTGGCTTGGGCTTGGTCAAGAGCAAAGCCCAATGATACCACCTCTTTTTCGAGCTCTTACAAATGGGATTCGTATGGAGAAATTCTTCTGGATGATGCCATCACTTCCTTTGTTTGGGTAAATTGGATTTGTTAAAGTACTATATTTATACTAATCATGTGATCATTGTTCAACAACTATATTAGCAAAATACACAATTCATAACTATATTTTAAAATGAAAAAAACATAAAATCAAATAATTTCAAATGTTATATAACAATTTTACAAAAAAATATATTTAATTAGATCAAGAGGAATTTTCATTGATAAAAGTTTGGGTCGTTACAATCTTCCCTCATTAAGAAATTTCTCCCTATAAATTTCATTTTCCCACACTAAAAAAGATGAGGGTAACTCTACTTCATCACTTCCTCCTATTCCCATGTATCTTCTTCAAACTTGTGGTTTCTACACAACACTTTCACAAGGGGAATTATATTATTTTGTAGAATTTTTTCCCTATGATTTAAGATCATTACTGGAATATCTTCATAAGATAGGTCATTATCTAATGGTACCACCTCTGGATTAAGTAATGAGATGGGTTAGATGTGTACTTCCTTAAGAGTGATACATGGAATAAATCATGTACTTGAGATAGGTTCAGTGGTAGTGCTAGTCAATAGGCCACTGCTCCAATGCATTCAAGGATATCAAAATGGTTGGTGTTCCTTGGACTAAGATTTCCATTCTTCAAAAATCTCATAACTCTCTTCAATGGTGATATGTAGAGGAAAATAATGACTCCAACATCAAACTCTAGGTCTCGTCGATGATTATCAACATAGCTCTTTTGTCAACTCTGGGGAGCTTTAATATGTTTTTGGATGGTCTTAACCTTCTCCACCATTTCTTCGACCATCGCTGGACCTAGGCATTTTCTCTCCCAAACATCATCCCAATATGCCATTGTTTTGTACCTCTTCCCATAAAGGGATTCATAAGGACCCATTTGTATGCATGAGTAGAGACTGTTGTTATAATAGAACTCAACTAGAATAATATTTTGACCCCATCCTCCTTTTAAGTCCATTGAGCCTACTCTCAACATTTCCTCAAGTGTTTGGATAGTCTGTTCTGATTGGTCATCAGTTTGAGGACGATAAGTCATACTAAAGTTCAGATCAGTATCCAAATCATGTTGAAGACTCTTCCAAATCATAGAGGTTAATCTTGGATCTCGATCAAATACAATATATAGTGGTAATCCATGCAAAATTTCAACATCTATGATATATATCCATCATATTTGATCCAATGAGAAATCCACCCGAATTTCAATGATGTGTGCAGTCTTTGTAAATGATCCCCAACAACCCATATATCATTGTTTCCTTTGGATGTAATCAGATGTCCGATGACAAAGTCCATGGTGATTTTCTCCCATTTCCATGCTGGTATGGGTAATGGTTTCATCACCCCCTCAGACTTCTACCTCTCAGCCTTCACTTACTGACAGACCAGGCACTTTTATATATACTCAGCGATCTCCTTCTTTATTTTATCTCACCAATAAAGCTATTGGAGATCTCAATACATATTTTTGTTTCCTAGTTGAATGGATAAATATAAACTATGTGCATCATCCAAAAGTTATTTCTTTACCACTGGATTTTATGGAACACATAGTCTTGTCCCAAATATCACAATTCCTTCTTTGTTAACATTGAACTCCAAGAATTTCCCTTTTCTAATAGTTTTTTATCTCTTCTGAATTCCGACATAATTCTTTTGAGCATCATTTAACATTTCCAAAAGATATGGTTGAGAAATAATTTGTGAAAGGATTGATTATGTTCCATTATTTATGATTCCCATGTCCCTATTCATCAAATTTAAGAAGATTGGATCCTTTTCAATTCTTATCAATGATATAATTGTTGGTTCCTTTCTAGTTAGAGAATCTTCCACCATGTTCACTTTCCCAGGGTGGTAATTTATTGAGAAGTCATAGTCTTTGATCATATCTAACCATTTTCGTTGGCACATGTTTAATCTTTCTGTGTGAATATATACTTGAGGCTTTTGTGATCCGTGTATATTTCACACTTCTCCCCAAAGAGATAATGCCGCCCAAATTTTAAAACGAAGATCACCACAGCTAACTCCAGATCATGTGTTGTATAGTTATTCTCATGAACATTCAATTTCCTAGAATCATTGGTAATGAATTTGTTATTTTTCATCAAAACACATCCTAGGCCGTTCTTCAACATGTCACTGAATACCCAAAAAAGTTCTCCAATTGTGGGTAGTGTTATCACGGGGGTAGTGATAAGACTCCTTTTCAACTCCTTGAATCTCTCTTCTCATTCATCACTCTAGGAAAACATTACTCCCTTCCGAGTTAGCTTGGTAAGAGGGTTTGAAAATCGTGAGAAATTTCTCACAAATTGGTGATAATATCCTACTAACCCTAGGAAGCTATGGATATCCGTTACCGATGTTGGTCTCTACCATCCCTCTATTGCAGCTATCTTAGAGGGATCCAAAGGTATCCCATTGATTGTGATGATATGAATCAAGAATGAGACTTCCTTCAATTAGAACTCACACTTTCAGTACTTTTCATAGATCTTATCCTTTCGCAAGGTCTCTAGTATAGTGTTTAGATGATCTTCATGCTCATCCGTGGTTTTAGAGTATATTAGAATATCATATATAAAGACTACCAAAAATTTGTTTCGGTAAAATCTAAATACTCTATTCATCAATTCCATGATAATTTCTGGATCATTGGTGAGTCTTAATGTCATTACTATGAATTCATAGTGCCCGTACCTTGTACAGAAAGTAGTCTTGGGGATATACTCATTCTTTACCATTACTTGGTAATATCCCGACCACAAATTCACCTTGGAGAATTATTGTGCTCCACGTAGCTGATCAAAAAAGTCATAAATTCGTGGAAAATGATACTTTTTATTTATCATGACTTTTTTGAGATCACGATAATCAATGAAAAGGTGTATTTCCCCATCCTTCTTATTTATAAATAGTACTAGTTCACACCATGTTGAATCACATGGGCGTATACACCATTTATCTAGATTCTCATGTAGTTGTTTATTCAGCTCTTCAAGCTCCATAAAAACTCTTCTATAAAAAGTCTTGGATATTGTAAATTCCATAGTTATAATATCAATTTAGAATTCAACATCTCTTCTATGAGGAAGATGAGATAATTCCTCGAGAAACACTTCATCGAATTCCCTCACAATAGACATTTCTTCAAGGATGGTTGCTTTCGTAGACTCAATCATCTAAGAAAGATACGTGTGATCATAGGGTAGTAATATCCAATCTTAAAATGATGGTTCTAAGTAAGATTCATCATACTCCTTTCACTTGAATAGAATCAGGGGTTGATTCTCCATATAGAGAGTGATTTCCCTCTCACGGAAATTTTTGTTGGATATATATAAAGAAAACCAATCCATGCAGATAATTGCATCAAATTCCACCATATGAAGTATGATGAGGTTTTATGGGAAGTTAAATTGATAAATTATGATAGGGGAGGATTTATATTCAGGGGATGCAATGATTTCCCCATTTTCCGTACTCACCGACATCTTTACTTCCATGATTTGTGTTGGTGTTGGGATTTTTCTCCTAAACATTCAGGATATAAAAGAATGCATAGAACCAGAATCAAAAGGTACATTTTCTATTATTGAATGAATAAATAGCGTACCTATAACCACTTCATTGTCAGGATTAACTTAGGTGATAGTGATGGAAAAATCTTGCCCTTGATTCCTTGGAGGTTGTTGGTTGCATCCAAAAACCCTTTTCTTAGGGCAGTGGTTTGCAAGGTTCCCTAGTTCTTGGTAGTTGAAGAAATTAACCATGTGTTGATAGTTGAACAAAGCGTTCCTCTTCTCTATCACATTCATAGATTTCTCTTTTCATTAGTTAACAGCTAGGTGCCCTTCACTTACACACCTAAAGCATTTCCTCATCCCCTTCAGGTAATTTATGGGGTACTTCTTTCCATACATTTGGAAATTGGGGTGCTGGGTTTTCCTAGCACTATTGGATTTATCCATAGGATTGATATAATTAATTTACACCTTCTGCTTCTTATCCCCACGATACCCCTGAGATTCTCTAATCTCCATTTCGATTTTGAGGGCACATCAGACAATTTCCTCATAGCTATCGAAGTCACAAATCACTAGGGATTTCTGTAGGCTTGGTTTTATCCCACCAAAGAAGTGGTCAACCTTGCATTTGGGGGTAACTACAAAGATGGAGGCATATTGTGAAAGACTTGTGATGTTTTACTCAAGCGATTTGATAGATTCATAGTCTTTTTTCTTGAGGAAAAGGAAGTACCTTTCCATCTAAATTCAGAGGGTGCGCAGAAAACATTTTTCGCAATTTTTTTTCGAAAAATACTTCCATTCTAACAACTCAATATTTTTCTCAGGCTTTGTATTTCTTATCAATATCCCACTTTGATCAGACTCACCCTCTATACAATAAGTATCCAGAAGAACCTTCTCTCATCCGAAACATTAATGGATGGATAAGATCTTTTCAATGAAGTTGATTCATTCCTCGAAAATTGAGGGATCAGATGATCTATTAAAAGTAGGAGGTATTCGTCTCATGAAGCACTTGATTGTGACTTGTTCTCTCTTGGGGGGGGGGGGGGTTGAACATTCCTCTTGACTTATGTTTCTATTCAAATATTGAGTTAACTAAGAGAGTATCATGAAAAATTTCGTGATTATTGATCCCATCAGATTGGCCATCTCATTAGAACAATCATCACATTGATCTTGACATCAGTTGTTAGCCCGAGTCCTCCTATTACTAGCCATTGGTTGGAATAAAAGGAATGTTTGGGGTAACACATAAAGGGTAATCCAAGGAAAAAAACAGATGACTTATAAATAACTTTTATTTCATTAACTTATGAATTTATATGCTTCAATAAATGTTATCCATGATTTACTTCCCAACATATATTCTTAGGTGATTCATTTTAATTCCCTTAATAATGGTTCATACTAATCTTATGAATTTACCAAATCATATCCATCAGGAGTGTCATAACCAAGATTAAAACAGGGTCCATTTTCATGTACCAGGATACCTTGGGTCTAGCCCAAAACTCCTTGTTGGATTTTTCACTCCTAGGTTCATCTGTGCCAGAGCTGCCACTTCCTGATCGTATCGAGACACAGATGTATTTTCTTGATAAACCACTTACTCAATACTCACAAAAACTTAGGGATGTTTTTATTATACTTATTCTTATCCCTAAATCTTTCACTAGGATTTTATAATCATAAACCCAAAAATAAATAAACTTATCCTATGACACCAACTATTACAACCCTGCTTTTTTTACACACCTAAACATGATTTATTATATAAAATATTCACATGATAAAATATAGAAGATCGATGGGTATAGTGTCTTTGGGGATTAATAACATTACTTAATGACTTAAAACATGAAACACAACATCTTTATTGAAAACTTCCTTTACATGACCACTGCATTCCCTCATACTTAGCATTTCATGGGATAACCTAAGGACACGCATAAGAAAAAGGTGTTATATAAAGAAAAGTAAGGGAGTAAACAATGAATAAAATGAACCATACAATACATGTTAAGAAATAGGCATATCAATGGAGCATAAGAGAAACATGAACATATAGGCATGATATAACATGATTATCATAACATGGAAAGTTAGAAACAACACATAAAATGGTATTAGCATGATCCAAGGCTAATTGCACATAGAGAATGAAAAAGACATTATTTAACTTGAATTAGCATGATTAAACCCTTCTTGAACATGACGTATCATGATACTACTCTTTACCCAATGCATTGGAATGGTATCATGGAACATCCTTCTTAATCATTTCATTTAATGAATAAGTGTACCAATAGATTATAAAACATGGATTCATTTTATTCCAAGATAAAGGAATGTGGAATTCATACATGAAACTATATAATCAATAATTAATTGTTCATAAAGTTGAATACCCTTTATAGGGAAATGAGAATGGTATTCCCTACACAATGACTTTGGCTTGGAAAATCGTAGCGAAATTTCGGCAGCATAACAGCATGACATAAGAATTCATAAAAATGGTTGATGAGAGAGAAATGGGTGTCTCATCATATTTACATGAAATGGATAGTAATGGGGTTATATAGTTAATTTTCCCAACATAAGTAATGGAATTTGGATTCATAATAAAAAACAATTTCTTGAATGTAAATGAGGTGAGAGAAATTCCTTACAGAATTTCAGCATGGTAACATGTGTACACGGGAGAAATTAATGAGAGAGGAAGGGGTATATCATAATTTAAACATAACAAGTATGGGTGAGGTTATAAATCATACCCAAACATTTATAATTGAAAATAAAATGGAAAACAATATTAAGAAACTTGTACATAAATAAAGAAGAAAGAAATCCCTTACCTGGAAGTGTGATCCCGAAGGCTTGGGAGGGGATTGAGAGAGTATTACAGGGAGATTGGGGAACCTTAGGAGGATTATAGATTGAGGAGTTTTGAGATTGGTCGATCTCAAAATTCTTTTAGTGAAGAGGAAGTGGGATCTTTGGTGGGTTTATATATGAAAAGTTAGGGAATTCATTATTATTTTGGTTTTGGGAACCACACATTAAACTAATAAAGACCACAAAAAACCCTTTTTTTCCCATGGTTTTTTCCCAAGGGGAGTGTAAAATAATATTTTATATGTCCAATGGCCTAACTTCTTAAAATATTATGCCTACTTATTTGTCGGTCAGTCACACTCTCAAGGAAATCATTTTAAAAATATAAAATGTTTTATAAGTCTTAGATAGTCCACTAAAGCTTTCTAAAATAAATTAAAAAACCTAAAATCACATTATTTTAATGTTAAAACATAAATTGGCCGAACATAATGTTTATAATATTTTATTACATCACTATTGGGTTATTATTATGTCATGAAACACAGTATATATTTAAACAGTATTTAATTTTTACCCAAAAATGTGTATTGTCTCAGAAAATTATGAAAAAATTATTGTTGGATAATTTTGATTTCTTGATTGAAAAAATAATAGTAATTTTATCTAAATATTTTTTAAATATGTGATTTTTTTACTTTTTAAATAAAAACCCATATTTATTGAATATTCATGGGTTTTGACGAAAATGGATTTCAAAGCATAATAAAAATCACAATTTCATTCATAAAAATTATATGATATTTTATATTTAATAAAAATTAATTTAGCAATAGTATTATATTAAAAAATTATTTAATTTAAAAATCCATTAATTAATCAAAATAGACTTATTAGTTGAATATTAACTAAAAATACTATTTTCACTTTAAAAAGTATTTACAAAGTAACAATAATAAAATGAATGTATATTATTTATTATATACAAAAATAATGAACCTAATCATAGGGCTAGGGTATTTTTACATAACCCATGATAACACCCACATAAGACCTAAGGGTATGGTGTGTGATGGTGATAGACTCTTGGGGTTGCTCGGATAACATCACTCGGGTAGTGATCTCTATCTACTTCCAATTCTCCCATTGACAGTTTTGTTTGAGCTTAACATATTGAAGCTCATCTTGGGATTGGTCCAGAGTGAATACCAATGAATAAAAATCCTTTTATCACTCTAAAAAATGTGATTTTTATAGTGCAATTCTACTGGATAAGGACATCTCTTCCTTTATTTGAGTAAATTGGATTTGTCAAAACCCTATATTTATACTAATCATGTGATCACTGTTCAACGACTATATTAGCAACAATCACAATTATTAATGGTATTTTAAATTCTAAAAATATAAAACCAATTAATTTCATATTTTATATAACCATTTTACATAATAAGAAATATAATTAGATCAAGAGGAATTTTCAATGATAAATGTTTGGGTTATTATAGGAAGTATTGAGGAGGGATTCACTTAAAAAAATGTATATCCCCAAAAGAGAATGAGGGAAGGATATTAGAATATTATTTTGGAGAACATAAACAAAATTTATAAGTTTTACATAAAAATAAAAGAAAAATTCATTTGGGTAAAAGGAAATAAAGTGAAACCCAAAGAAATAAAGGTGGTTTGGGTAGAATTCCTTACGAATTATCAACATGGTATCACGTGTACTTAAGAGGGATTAATGAGAGATAAAGGGGGTTCCATCATTTAAACATTATGAGGAATGTATGGGGGAGTTGTGTAATCATACCCCATCATATGTAATTACATATAAAAGGGTGTAACATAGAGGAAAATCTTGAATAAAAGTGAAATAAAGAGGATCCCTTGCCTTAAGTCCGATAGTGTTTTCTAGTTGTTATTAATGATCTGAATAAAAAAATAAGCTTATTAACTAATAATTATAGAACCTATTCTATATTTAATTGATTTATTATAACCTATTTTTTATTTAAGTCATTTTTATTGGTTATAAGGTTCAATTTCAATGTTCGAGTTCGTTTGCTTCTTTGGTTTTAATGATCGGTTCATGTTCAAATAAACACGTATGATGAAAGTGGTTGATAAGAATTGAAGTTGTATGTTATTAGTGAACATCCAGGATATTACATGGTCATATAAATTCATTTTATTATTTTTAGTGAAAATTAATTAATATATAAACCCTTAGTGACAACCGTTTTTGTTAATCGATGGGTTTTGATTACAACCAACATGTTTCTCTTTATAACATAATACCATTTGTACAAAAAAAATACAGAACCATATCTAGGATATATTAAATATATAATAATCTCATTCAACCATAATAGAAATGGTATCAAGATCAGAATTAAATAGGATAATATAAATTTATAAATTGTTGTCCTTGAATGTGAAAAATTAACACATCTCAAATGGTGTTGTCATTTCTTTGAAATAAAAGGTAGGGAAAAAAGAGATGATAATGAAATATCCCATTAGTATAACAACCTTACAGTACATATATGGTACTGGATTTTTCCTACCATTTGGATGAGTATAGGTTTTGAAAGTAAAGATAACAAAGGAACTTAAAAATGAAAGAAAAGAAAAGAGGAATCTTACCTTTTGAATAAACCTTCATTTAGAGCTTCTTAAGGGGATAGGTTTTGGTCTTTTTAGGAGACCAAAGGCTTTTGGACATGGGGAGGGAGATTAGGGAGAGATGTGGGAAGAATATTGGCAAGTAACAAGGCCTTATAGGAGTAAATAGAAGAGGGAGTGAGGGGGGATGGGGGGTTATAGTGGAGATGAGGGTTTTCAGAATTTTTTAATCATTAGTTTATTAATTTCCCTCAATACGACCAATAGTGATGATTCCATGGCTAAAAATAGTAAATGGGTCTTGTGAATTAGAACCATGGGTGGTGACATTATCCATGACGCTATGAATAGTCTATTTAGCTTCTAATATATATATATATATATGATAAATTAATGTATTTTACTATTCACTAGAAATTCAAGTATTTTAGAAAAATCCCAAAAATTCACTCTAACCAATTTTAGACGTGTAGAATCAAAAAATGAAATCCATTTTTCAAAAATAGTTTTCTATATATGATTAATTTAATATTTTAATTAAAATCATAATTTATTCCAAAAAAATAGTTTTAAAACATTTATGCACTTATTCCAAAATATAGATACATCATAATTTCACTTAAATCCTATTTATATACAATAATAGGCAAGGTTACTATTAATTAGGGTATGTCAGTATTTATAAGGGTAATATTACTATTCATAATGGTATGTTACTATTAAACAAAAATTAAGTAGGTCATATTAGACTCCAAATAACTTACTAATCGCAACCGTGTATTTCATATTTTCAAAATTCAAATCCCAAAAGAGACAAAATTATGTTTAGAGTTCACATAAAATCTATTAGTTTATTATGTTGTGAATTCATGTGACTATGAAATATTTATAAGAAAGTAATTTACATTGAAAGCATTGGGTCATTATAGATCAAGGAAGTATTTTTGGATTTTTTATAATGTGTGGGTGAATGATTTTTTGATAAAAAATCTAAACCCAACATAGAGGGGCTTGGGATACATGTGAGGGAGTTTGGTCTTCAAGAGAAGTGATAGAAATCCCATTTCTAGCCACTGGATGGCTGGAAATGACTTCTAGATGAAAGATACACTAATTTCGGGTGTCCTAGAGGTGAGATAAAAGGCAATGAAGCATATCTAGAATGAAAAAAAGATATAAATTTCTATGAAAAGCAGGACTATATGGTGTGTACATAGTTGAACACACATAGTGTAGTTCCCTTTTAGTTGTGGATATAGGGTTTTTGTGAAAGTTTGTAATCACATGCTGTGTGATTGGGTCACATGCCACGTGACCCTCCTCAGGATGACATGCCATTGGGTAGAGCACATAAGAAGGACCATGTACAGGATGACACACCATGTACCAATGTACATAGACATGAGAAAGTATACATGGACATGGCTAGGAGCATGGTATGGACCTCAGATGGGTGAGGAACACTATGTAGTCCCTCTACAGTTCATGTAGTGAAACATGGGTGGTGAGTCGTGTACTAGAAGGGACACGACCAAACACCATAGCTGGGCCACACACTATGTGGGTCCCCTTACACACTATGTACCATCCCTTCATTTTTTACTAAACTTATACCTATATTATATTTTTCATTTAGAATCAGTTTTTTGCAAGCGATTAGCCTACCAAGAGTATATTTCCACATATAATTCTATGGTTCCATCCGTAGTGGCTTTTGAGATACGATGCAATATTTTACATGTATGATTCTTATTTAAGAGATATCCAATAACTATAGTGATTAAGAAGAATAGCTAGAGACACTAGAGTGGCTTCATCCTACTAGGGTAGGTAATGGGTACCCAACCTATATATATAGTGGCACCCTCTTATGGAATAGGGAATGGGTCCTCTATCTTCTGTCTGAGAGGTAACCTCCTATTGGGTAGGGTATAAGTCCTCAATTGACCATTAGAGTGGAACACTCAATCTAGGTTAGGTATGGGTCCTCTACCAACAACTAGAGTGGCATCCTCCTATGGGACATGAAATGGGTCCTCTATATTTTATCTGAGTGGAACCCATCTAATGGTTAGGGAATGAGTCCTTGACTACTAGAGAGAAAATTCTAGCTTGGCTGGGCATGAGTCCTCTACAAATTACTAGAGTGGAACCCTACAGTTGGGTTGGTCATGAGTCTTCAATTAAATATTTAGTGGAACCCTTTGGTAGAGAAAAGGTATGGGACCTCGACCATCAGAGTGGCTCCCTCATTCTGGAGAAGGGTATGGGTCTTCTAGATATCTACAGGGTGAAACCCTCCTATTATACTAGGGTATGGGTACACTACCTAGAGATCATTCCCGATGACTGTGATAAATAGTGGAGAGGTGTGGCTTGAATTGGATTTCCCTTTGGATAGATGTTTGAGATGCTGGGAATCATTGATGGACCTTTGGACCTAATGTAACTCTTTTGCTAGGCTAGGATGTGAGATAGAGATCCCCTTTTACTCTCATTGGAGAATCATTTGTTTGAGAATATATATATATATATACATATATATCTATTTCATGTCATTGGATTTTGTAATATCTTGATTTGGTTTGAACTGTCTTTATGTTCCATATTGTGTTTCTTACTACCCCCTTTATATTTTGTGTCATCCTACCAAGTATGTATATACACACCACTAAATTATATTTACCAGAAGATTTTCTTTCTTATGCTGACAATAGATAAGTCAGCAATGATTATAGAGGATCTTAGAGTCACTTAGTGCATTTTAAAGTGTGTGATGTTTGGATCTTAGAGATTCATAGTTTGGATCTATCAACATTAATTTTCAAGTTTTTTTCAGGTTGGGACATCTTTTTATTTGGTCTTGTATTTTCCCCTTTACTTTCATGTTTACACTATCATACTCTTATACACCATAGAGGTTTTTCATGCATGGTTTATACTCTAGAGGTTGTATATTTTTATTTTTATTCAAATAATCTTATGAATATAGATGATTCAGTGGGTGTGTATAGGTACATTAGGCAAAGGCCTCTCATTGTAGTTAAACATTTTAGTGCTTGTCACTAGAGACTGGCCTATGGAGGAAGTATTGTAGTAGTTACATCTCATGCGTCACTGGGTCAGGTCATGAGATATTTTTATTATTGAAATTATTTCCTTGGGATGGTGTTTAGAGTAGTCCCATTTGTAAGGATTTGGTTGAGATTTAGGGAAAAAGTTTAAAAGTGTCTCAAGTGTGGATTTTAGTCTAGGGTACCCAATGATGGTGCATGAGGATGAAGTTTCCATTGATAAGGACTCTGAATACCTTATTATTGACTTGGAATACTATGAAATTTTTTGTAGGGATCAATGGTACATGAATAATATAGGATTGAGTCCTTGAATTTCATTCTTGAGTAATCTCCCCATTGTAAATATACGATCACATGATTGTGATGCATCTTGATGAAATTTTTAGGATTCCTCCAAAATGATAACCAACTAGATTACATATTCTAGAAGATAATGATGATTTTATGAGTGACGAGGCCACAATTCAGGGTCCATACCATGTGATCGTTCCTACAAGTGGACATGTAGAAACACCCCCAAACTCTTGAGTAGCATATCATACCAGAGAAGTAGGTTGAGGATGCAAATAGGTTTAGCGCACTCTGTGAGTTCCATATTTAGAGGCCACTATGGTTATATGGTGATTCGAATCCCTAGGAAGTAGTGTATTGGCTTGAGTTAGTTATTCATGTTTTCAGGAATATCGAAACCTAGAGTGATCAGGTGGATGTACTGGAAGCTATCCTTTTCCATGTAGTAGATGGATGCTAGTGGTGTCTAGTTACATAGATGCATGATGAGTTGAAACTCTAATGGAATGACTTTTGGCAGCCATTTCATATGTAGTACAACCCCTCCTACATGAACTCAAACTAGATTATGAATATTTTAGATATGTAGTAGGGAGGGATGAAGGTTGATGATTATGCGGTGAGGTTCACATAACGAATGTGAACTCCCTCTATATGATTCGAGATTGATAATTATGGGCACAAAAGTTTGAGAAAGGTATCCAAAAAGGAACCCATTTCAGTGCCACAACCTTATTCATTCCCACTTATGAAGTGGTATTAGAGTGAGAGCTAGTTATGGAGATATTCCTATCATAGGGAATCCATGTATATAAAGCTATAAGTGGTAGTAACAGTGCTGAGTTATATGCAGAAGCAAATAGGCGCCAGTTAATAGGATCACTGTGCATGAGATCTTTCTAGGATTGGACTCAAGTAGTTGTCCAGGTACAACAATGAGGGCCATGACATATTTGAGAGGGGATATACTATTCATGTTATGGGAGAGGTCACATAGAACATGATTTACTGACCTAATGTGATGAAAAGCACATGTAGATATCAGATGGACAACCACGACAGAGGTAGTGATATGATTAGGGATTTACTAGGTGAGGGAAGGGTGGCCCTAGGGAGGCAGAGCTGGAAGAGGAGCTGGCGGGGATCTAGGAGGAGGAGTTGTGGGTGGTGGAAAATTATATAAGATCCTTCCACCACCATCAACATGCAGCCCATGTTTGGCCCAGGGAGCAGGCGGTTGGGGCCATGGGAAGCTGTAGTCTTTGGATGGGTATGACCTAGTGGTTCAAAAGATGATCATAGGTATGATATGTGTTTATTCTACAATTTATTTAGTATTATTGGACTGAAATGAGAGTCATTAGTTTACCACTTAACACTCTATATGAGAGACAGTGCTCCGAGTTGAGGCTTTAGCCCACCATCTTTATCATAATGTTCTAATGGGGAACACTTCTTATATACCTTTTATCTGAAAACATTTCATGATATATATGGGTGGAGAGAGGCTCATGTGGGACCTTTTGATCATCATGATAGGACCCTATGACATCATATTGGGTATGTATTAGTTTTCTATGGTCCGATTCTAGATTTAATTTCACCATAGATGAGTTAGTTTCCTTCACATTGATGGGTTGTTATTCTCATTTACGGGTGGGATAAATATCATGGTGGGATGAGTGGGTTTTAAAATCATGAGGCTACATCCCATTACACATTAGTTTTTGAGTTCATCCCTTGGTGTAGAAGGCTCTTCAAGAATATGGATTCCTTAAGAAGTGGAGGATTATATGGATGTATTCCATGAGGACGTTATAGGATTACTTTTGGGGTGGGTGACGAATTTCATTATTAAATTTCATCTTGGGATTACTTTTATATCTTATATAACATATCATATGTCCCCTACCAAGCTCTAGGAACTATAGTTGTAGTTATAGGACCATTGAGGGAAGGGTTTTATCAAACCCAGTGTGTCCCCTAGGCAACTCCATCCTTGTTCGTGAAAATTATTGATGGGATATTGTGGTTTTTTTGAATTATAATTTCTTGAACTAAGCCATAAAAAATAACAAGTACCCTTTTGAGGATTGACGACCTCTCTGATCAGTTGTGAGGTACAGAATGGTTCTTGAAGATTGATCTCTAGAGATTTCATTTTGATGTCCCTATGAACACTGTGAGTTCTTAGAAATGCCCTTTGGTGTGATGAATTCCCCAACGATATTTATGGATTTGATGAAACATATCATCCAAAAGTATGTGAACTAGTGTTTTATTATATTCATTGAAAAAATACTATTACACTACATGTCAGAGGATTAACATGAAGATAACTTGAGTATGGTTCTATATTTACATTGGGAACACCATATTTATGGTAATCTCTTGTGGTTTTAGTTCTGGATCCATGAGGTTCACTTCATAGGGAATGTATTTTTTGACCATGGATTATCTATGGACCCAATGAAGATTGATGCAGTGCTTTCTTGGGATCCATCCAAGAGTGTGTATGAGGTGAGAGTTTTATTAGCTTGTAAGGGTATCATATAATATTTTGGGAATAATTTTCTAGTATTACATCTCATATGACTTCCTGAATGTGGAAATGGAAACATTTTACTTGGATTGAGTTGTACCAAAGGGCCTTTAAGGAGTCAAGTATAAGATTGACGATTGGTCCAATTTTGAGACTAGCAGTGGAAGGCATGGAGTATGTAGTGTATTGTGATGCCTTGGGAGCCGACATAAGATTCATGTTAATTCATAGATATGCAGTTATCACATATTGGTTTATGTTGTTGTGAACCCACAAGAAGAACTATGAGACTCAAGACCTAGATATGGTAGTAGTGTTGTTTTCTCGAGGATAAGGGAAAACTATATTCTGGGAGAGAACTTTTTTGTTTACTCAGACTATCAGAGTCTCATGTATGTCTTCACATAGAGGGGCTTGAAGTTGAGATAGAGGCACTAGTTAGAGTTCCTACAGGACTGTGACTTCTATATAGTCTATACTCTAGGGAAGGGAAACACGGTGAAGGATTCCCTTAATAGGAAGTGACAGGCTCATTTAGTGCATATGGTATCTATTAAGTACACTTCCTTATAGCTAACCCTATTTGATAAGCTGGGAGAAACTTTTTTTCATACGGTGGTGTTGACTCCTCCCCTCCCCTAGTGTTTGAGAGATTACAAGTTAGAATACAATGAATATAAGGTCTTATAATAAGCATTATCTTTATTACACATTAATTTATAATTTATTACATAATATTACGCATAATAAAACCTAAAATATTGATAAATATAGTTGATTTTAGAATTAGGTAAATATCATTTCATCTTGGACATGGGATACGAAAAAATTATTGAAAACTTCCTTAACATGATTCAAAAATACCATGGATTTTAAAACCAGAAGGGATAACTTGAGAAAAAACATAATAAAGGGGTGAGCTATAAGTCCCAATAAGGGAATAAACATGGAATAAGTTAATACATGTTAGAAAATAGGCACATAAATGGGGTATAAAAAT
This sequence comes from Viscum album, assembly GCA_963277665.1. Taxonomy (NCBI): domain Eukaryota; kingdom Viridiplantae; phylum Streptophyta; class Magnoliopsida; order Santalales; family Viscaceae; genus Viscum; species Viscum album. The sequence continues at coordinate 1,743,450,633 of OY728161.1, forward strand.
CATAGGAATCATAAACATGAATAATGTGACATGATATAACATGATAATCATAATATGAGAAATGTGACAACATCTTAAAACACTACATCATAAAAATAGTTCAAGGATAAACTGCCAATAAATCATAGTGGAAAAGGTTCCATAAAGGAATTAGGATAAATTCCTTTCCCATCAGGAAATATCATGAGGCCAAACTTCACTAAATTCATTGGAGCACTATATTATTTTGGTCACACCTATCACTTTCATTTCATTCTCAAGATTAAGTGTGCCCCAAAGATCATACAACATGGATTAATTAATCATCATATTTTATTCCATGATAAAGGATTGTAGATTAATTAAATTTATTTCCCAAGTAAAATTTTTATAATTATGTAAATTTGAATACCCTTGATAGGAAATGTGTATGGTATTTACTACACAATTGTTCGACATAGAAAACATGGTGAAATGTCGACAACATAATGACATCACATAAAAAATTATAAAATGAGTTGATAGTGATAAAGGGGTATATAATCATTTTTAAATCAATTTTATATTAATGGTTATATGGAATAACATATCCCATCATAATAAAATGAAGATAAAATAAATTAGCTAAAGAAGATACTTGAATAAAGACGAGAAAGGAAAATATCCATTACTCGAGTGTGTGAATCCAAATGATAGGTAGAGTATTATAGATAGCTTGGTAGAACCTTGGGGGGACTCTAGAGAGTATAGGGAAGAGTATGGATGAGCTCTAAAGAGTTTTAATAGTGATTAATGGGATCATGGGTTGTTTTATATAGTAAAAGAGGATATTTTCATTATTATTTAGGTTTTGGACACTACATAATAAAATAACCAAAACTAAAAATATTTCCATTTTTTTCACATGGTTTCTTCAAAATGTTAGTGGATATCGTTATTTTATAAGTCCAAAATAAGAAATTAATATAATAATACCCTTTCTTTTGTGGAGGTGAGTTATATTCTAAAAGATATGGTTTTAAAAACATAAAATATATAAATGGGTTTGGAGGATTCATAATGGCTTTATAAAATTAATAAAATAGAAATAAAATAACATTATTTTAAATTTAAAACATATATTTCATATTTAATACCATTTACAATATTTTTTACAAAACTTTTGGGTCATATGATCTCATTATACACAAATTATATTTACACGGTATTTAATTTTAACCTAAAAATTCAACTGTCTCAAAAAATTATGAGAAATTCACTATTGGATAATTTAGATATTATAATTCAAAAAATAATATTAATTTTATATAAATATGTTCTTAAATATATTATTTTTCACTTTTAAAATTGTAATCTACATTTATTGAGAAATGATGGGTTTTTGACAAAATAATTTTTGAACCCTTTTAAAAATTACATTTTAAATTCATAAAAAATATATGATCACTTATATTTATTAAAAATTATTTAATAATAATATTTTGTCAAAATATTTTTCATCTATATGACCCATTTATTTCTAAAAATAAATTCTTTAATTAAATTTAAATATTACCCAAAAATTCTATTTGGGATTTATTCTGTCAAAATAAAAAATATTTATAAAGTAACCATAATATAATGAAAATATATTCATAATTATATAAAAAATAATGTAAATACTCATAATTATAGGGGTTTGATACTCCTCCATTTAATATACTAGAAAACTCCCTAAGAGTAAGTTGTGTGAGGGTGAGACTTTAATGGGGTTGTTCGACGTACATGGTTTGGGCCATGACCTCGGTGAGTTTAAACTTCTCCAATAAACAATTTTGCTCATGCTTATATTGTTGGATCTCAAATTGGGATTGGTGATGATAAAATACAAGTGATCCTATCTCCCTCCCAATCTTTAATAAATGGTATTCATAGGGTATGATTCTACTGGTGGAGGCCATCTCTTCCCTTGTCTTTGTCAATAGGATTTTTCAAAACCCTATATTTATAATAATTATATTATCATTATTCAATGACTATATTATAAATGGTAATGATACTAAAAGGTATTTTAAATACAATTGGATATAATAAAAAAAGAAGTGAATGTGATTTCTATAACCATATTACAAAATAATACATTTAATAAAATCAAAAGGGGAGTTTTATTTATAATAGTTGAGGTCATTACATTCTTCTCCATTCAGAAATTTCACCCTCAAAATATTCATATCCCACACTAAATTAGATTAAGGTAACTTTGTTTTATCAAATCCTTATATTCCCACATCACATCTTCAAACTTCTATTTTCTCGACAACACTTTGACCAGGTGAAACATATTTTTTTGTAAAACTGTGTCTCTATGATGTAAGATCTTCACCGAATTCTCCTCATATGAGAGATCAGTCCCCAATGTTACCACATCAGGATTGAGTAAACATGAGGGGTTTGGTATCTAAATTCTCAAGAGGGATACATATAATACATAATGTAATTGATATAGGTTAGGTGAGAGTGCTAGTAGGCAGACCACTTCTTCGATGCGATCAAAGGTCTCAAAGGGAATTATGTATCTTGGACTAACCTTTACATTATTTAAAAATATCATGACTTTATTCCATAGAGATATGAAGAGGAAAACAATGTATCCAACACTAAACACTAGGTCTCATCGATGATTGTTATCATAGCTCTTCTGCAACTCTGAACAACATCGATGCACTGATGAATGATCCTAACCTTTTCTACCATTTCCTAAACCATTTTAGGACCCAAAAATTTTCATTCCCCACCTTCATCCCAACATGTATGTATTACGAACCTCTTCCCATAAAAAGTTTCATAGGGAGACATTTGGATGCTTGACTAGAAACTATTATTATAAGAGAACTCGACCAAAGGTGGATGTTGGTCCCATGATCCTTTGAAGTCCATATAACACGCTCACAAAATTTCTGTCGATTTATGAATAGTCAAATTAGATTGGCTATCATTTTCAGAATGATAGATTCTACTGAAGTTCAACGTTGTTTTTAGAGTGTGTTGGATACTTTTCCAAAACATGGGGGTGAATCTTAGATCTTGATCATATAAAATCTATAGTGGTACTCCAACTGCCTTACCACTTATTTGATGTATATCACTGCAAGTTGATCGAGTGATAGATACTCTCAAATCATAATTAAGTGAGCTATATTAGTATGAAAATCTATAAAAAACCATATATAATTATTTTCCTTGGATTTATTTGGATTTCTTGTTACAATGTACATGGTGATGTTTTTCCATTTCCATATTGATTTGGGTAATGTTTCCATCATCCCATTACAATTACACCTTTCAACATTCACATGATGATATACCAAGTACATTGATATATATTAAGCGATCTTCCTCTTCAAGTTATCCAACCAATAGTGCTCTCATAGATCTCGATACATATTTGTGCTTCCTGGGTGAATGAAGAATGTCAGACTATATGCATCATCCAATAAATCCTTCTTTAACTCAGGATTTGATGGTACACATAGTTATGACCTAAATATCACAACTCCTTTATTAATACTGAAATCCACGGATTTCCATTTTCATAAAGTTTCCACTTTTTTCTGAATTCACACATCATCTCTTTGAGAATAAAATATATTTTCCAAAATAGATGGTTGAACAATAATTTGTGAAAGGATTGATAATATTCCTTTATTTATGATTCCCTTATCAATCAACTTCATGTCTAATAAGATGTGATATTTCCAAATTATCATCAATAATAAAATTGCTAGAACCTTTATACTTAGAGTGTCTACCACTTTATTCATTTTTCCAGGATTGTAGTTAATTGATTAGTTCTATACCTTGATCATCTCTAACCATATTTTTTGGATAATTTTTATTTATTTCTATGGGAATATATAATTTAGTTTTTTGTGATCCATATATATTTCACACTTCTCCATAAATAGATAATGCCACCATATTTTCAAAGAGAAGATCACTACATCCAACTCCAGATCATGCATTGGGTAGTTCTATTCATGAACTTTAAACTTCCTTGAATAATATGTTACAACAATTTCATTTTTAATTAACACAAAACCCAATCCCCTCTTTGAATAATCACTAAATACAACAAAAATATCTCCACTTCTGGGTAGTGTTAGAACTAGTGAAGTGTTAATACTTCTTTTAAACTCCTTTAATCTCTCTTCAAATTCATTACTCCAAGAAAAAATCACTCCCTTATGAGTTATCCTAGTTATAGGGGTTTTGAATCATTATAAATTTCTCAAAAATAGTTGATAATACCAAGATATTCTAAGGAAACTTTGGGAATGTATCACATAAATTGGATTCAACCACCCTTCAGTTACTTAAATCTTTTAAGGGTATATAAATATCCATTTTATTATGATGATATTCTCCAATAATGAGATATAATTCAACTAGAACTCACATTTTTTGTACTTGGCATAATTCTTCTCCTTTATCATGGTTTTTAGAATAGTGGTCAAATTATCCTCATTCTCCTCCATGGATTTGGAGTATATTAGAATATCATCTCTAAAGAAAACCAATAATCTGTTGATGAAATATTTTAAGACTATAATAATCAATTCCATTAATATTTATGGATCATTAGTGAGTCTAAAAGTAAATACTATGAGCTCATTGTGCTCATACCTTATATGTAATGTAGTCTTAAAGATATTCTCCTTCTTCACCATAACTTGGTAATATCCCAACCACAGATCCACCTTGGAGAAGTATTATGATCCATGTATCTAATATAACAAGTCCTAAATATATTTCAGAGGATTATTTTTCATTATCATGATCTTTTTGAGCTAACGATAATCAATGTAAAGGCATCTTGACTGTCACGACCCATCCTCGGGGCCTGTGTTGTGACTACCCCAAGCCCGCCTTCCATAGGCCAGGGGCTGGAGACTAGCACCAAAGGTGTAAATCCCGATAACTGGGAAGGCATTGCCTTTATAAAAGTAAAAAAAACACCATAGAGTACAAGCAGAAGTAAAAAACTAAGTACAAAAGGAAGTGCTGAAAAATAAATGGGCCAGAATACAAACGCAATCGAAAGTACAACTACAACTTAACAAATGTACAACAGAAAAGACAAACAGCTGGAAGAAAGGAAGAAGCTCATGGGTCGTCTTCCTCGAATCCTACCTGAAGGGTAGGTACATATTGCGCATATCCTGGATCATCCACCACAGATCCTACCTGAAGGGTAGGTACAGATAGCGCAGCTCCTGGATCGTCCACCACAGATCCTACTTGAAGGGTAGGTACAGATAGCCTCTACAACTCTCTCGCCCGTCAACCTCCTTCGGGTGCCATCTCTTCGTGAAGCCCACCTCCGGATACTGACTCATCGTGTGGTCCAACTCTGGGTACCGTCTAGTACTCGAACACTCGGCCTCCGTCAGTACTGCTCGTCGTCTTCAACGAACACAATGAGGTGCGGGCATAGCCCGTGCAGGGGTGAGTATAACGATACTGAGTAGGGACCCCGAGACCCCCAAGGTCTCACTAAATCCAACAAGGATAACCACAAAGAAGATCTCAACAGATAAACTCTACTTAGGTTTATGCACATACATACACCTAAGTTATCAAGTTACCCATCTCAATCATGAGGAAACACAAAGATTATGAAATCAACGGATAACCACTACCCAGGTATATGCCCATAAATATAGCTAAGTTATCAAGTGACCCATCTAAATCATGAGGAAACACCAAGATTATAGACTCATCTCAAACCAGTATTTTCATTATCGCAACCGTAATTACTGAAGAGCCTCGTCTTTGGAGTGTACAGTGGTCCTGTCATGACTCCGGGGTACTGCTCACTAACCTAAGACTGCTGAGGTACTCCTCCTGTCAAGTACCGTGGGCCAGACACCCAAACACAGTAGTGCTCATGACCTGTCCTTGGGGCCCATGCCGTGACTACCCCAAGCCCACCTTCCATAGGTCAGGGGATGGCGACAAGCACCAAAGGCGTAAATCCCGATAAATGGGAAGGAATTCCCTTTATAAAAGTAAACAAAAATCCACAGAGTACAAGAGGAAGTAAAAAAATAAGTACAAAAGGAAGTGATTAAACGTAAATGGGCCAGAATACAATCCCAATCGAAAGTAAAGCTACAACTGAACAAAAGTACAACAGAAAAGACAAACAGCTGGAAGAAAGGAAGCATCTCCTGGGTTGTCTTCCTCGGATCCTACCTGAAGGGTAGGTACAGAGAGCACAGCTGCTGGATCGTCCACCACAGATCCTACCTGAAGGGTAGGTACAGATAGCGCATCTCCTAGATAGTCCACCACATATCCTTTCTGAAGGGTAGATACAGACAGACTCTACAAAACTCTATCCCGTCAACCTCCTCCGAGTGTCGTCTCGTCGTGACTTCCACCTTCGGATACTGACTCATCGTGTGGTCTACCTCTGGGTACCGTCCAGTCCTCGAACACTCGGCCTCCATCAGCACTTCCCGTCATCTACAACCAACACAACGAGGTGCAAGCATAGCCCGCGCAGGGGTGAGTATAACGATACTAAGTAGGGACCCTGAGACCCTCAAGGTCTCACTAAATCCAACAAGGATAACCACAAAGAAGATCTCAACAGATAACCTCTACTTATGTATATGCCCATACATACACCTAAGTTATCAAGTAACCCATATCAATCATGAGGACACACAAAGATTATGAAATCAACGGATAACCACTACCCAGGTATATGCCCATACATATACCTAAGTTATCAAGTGACCCATCTCAATCATGAGGAAACACAAAGATTATAGACTCAACTCAAGCCTGGATTTTCATTATCTAAACTGTAACTGCTGAAGAGCCCCATCTCTGGAGTGTATAGTGGTCCTATCACGACTCCGAGGTACTTCTCACTAACCTAAGACCGCTGAGGTACTCCTCCTGCTGAGTACCGTGGGCCAACCACCCAAACACAGTAGTGCTTCCCACCGAGGTAGGCCACCCAAACATAGTAGTGCACACCCCCTAATAGCCTGTAGAGGTACTCTCCGGATGAGTACCGTGGGTCTGCACTGTTACACAGGTAGTGCTCTGTCCGCCATGGGTCTGCACCCAAACAATGTATTGCTCCGTCCACTGGGCTAGTCGACTCACTCCAGGTCGAGTCGGTCAAGCAGTCGTCAGGTCTCAGTCGACTACACGGTCTCCGTACTCCGCATGCTCGTCTCTGGGAGGGTCTGCTCCACAAGCTACAGGTCGATACTCCAAGTATCTCAAAGTCCCATGAAGAAGAATCTCAAAGGACCACCTCGTCATAGGGGTCTCAACGAAACAGACGGCGCGTCAATCAAACGCCCGGTCTGTGAGTTATTCGCCTTTTCGTCCCCGGGAACCAGTTGGTTTCGTGTGATAACCAACCCATCCATATCTCAAATGTACCCCGAACTCTCATAGGGTATACTCATAGGGACCATTTCTCCATGTGATCACCAATGCTGCTGACGGTTCATCAAACGAACGTCCAGTCTGAAAGTTATTAGGTTTTCCGTTCCAGGGGCCCGGTTGGATTTTGGATACAATCCAACCCGGCCACTATCCAACAGCGTCCAAACCATTGGCGAAGTATGCCAAAAGTTCTGTCTCATCAAGAGGAATCCAAAAAAGTCTAAGGCACGTCAATCGAACGTCCTGAGGTCAAGATATAAGTGTTTCCGCTCTGAGGGCCCGGTTGGTCTCGTGTTCGAACCAACATGGACGAACCCAAAGTTCTATGAAACCTTGAGTGTAATATACCGAAGAGACCGCCTCGATCCAAGGATCGCTACGCAACTGATGGTGCGTCGATCGGAGGCCCGTAGCTCATGATATGGGCAACAGACAGAATAGTCTGGTATTATGGGGGGTTCGGGCCCGGTCCGACCGGGCCCGGTACCCCCTGGGTCGGCCCAAACCGGGTCGACCCGACCCATGTCCGGGTCAAGGCAGCTTGGGAGCGGCCCAGCTTGGCTCGCGCGGCTCGGCCCGGTTTGGGCGCGGCCCGACCTGGCAGTCCGGTCTGGCCGCGCGGCGCACTGGCGCACCGGCCAGGAGGCCGGGTGGCTCGGCCATTTCGACTGAGTGGTGCGCAAGGGGGCACCGCCCCCTTGAAGGAAACTGCGGCCCCACGTGGGGGGTGCTCCCCGTCAACAGACGCGGCCGAGCTCTGCGTCCCGCCTTCCTCGATCCCGCACGGTCGCGGGACCTACTGCCTACCGCCACCTCCGGCTGCCGGCACCGCTGTGCCTGCGAGACGCCGCCGTGCCGGCGAGGCGCGCCAGCGGTATTTTCCACGGACCACCGAACAAGCTCCGGTGGTCGGATTTTCCTGTCGTCTTCGCCAACGGCCCTCCTGGGGCCCGTCCTTCACTGCGAGGACCTCACAACATCCATGCGGCTTGCTTCATCGTCACCTGCCAATCCGTGCACAACGACCAACCAGCGGAGTCTTCAATCCCCTCCGCGGCCCCGACTCAGGCCGCGGTTTCGTTCGGCCTCAACGGCACGGCGCGAGGGCGCCACACTTCTTCACCGCGTTCTTTCTCGTGTCCAAGCGGTGCCGTTGCACCGTGCCGCCTTTGTTCATGCCGCAACGAATCAAAACAACAAAGGGGGAGGAGATTCAGCCGTGTTCGTGCGGTCCGACCTCCTCCCATTAAGTTGGTAACAAGCGGTCCAAAAAGACGAAGAACAACAAGGATTTTTCACGAACAAAAGAAATCAACCCAAACAATTTTTCCCACAATTAAATATTCCCAACCCGCAAAAGAAATCATTCGCGGATCAACTTGAGGATGAGTTGATCCGAGTTCATTGTTTTAAAAGGAACGAACCATGAGAATATAAACTTACACAAAATTAACCCCTACCTCGAGCATAGTCGTCGAATGAGGTTTGTCGCGGAATTGCACGTCACGGAAGAAGGCGTTGCAGTAGGGGAATCGTTGCATCACGGAGAAAGGATTCGTCGGCGTTGCGTCGTCGATCTCTGAGGATCCGGCGTTCTTGTCGACCTTCGACGGAGGTCGGCGTTTTACGCGTTCTTCGCATTCTTCGCATTCTTCGTCGAGGAGGAAGAACTTCAAGAACCTTGGCGAATTCTCCCTAGCCTCTCCACACAACAAGACCAACTAAATAAAATAAGTGATGTATTATTTTATTTACACACAAATCAATGCTTGAAATTCAAAAAGAAAAGAAACGATCAATTAATTGAGGAGTTTAAAACCGCCCAATTAATAGAGGCGTTTATTAAAAAGTTTAAATGTAAGAGTTGACTTCGTTTAATAGGGGGGTGCGGGTGCGTTACTTAAGAAGAAAAGAAACGGTGGGGCTCATGTGGGCCCCACCCCACCTTAATCCTCTCAAAGGTAGTTATCAAAAAGTGGGTCTCACCCCTAACTCCCTTACAAAGGTTATAACCAAATAAGAGAGAGGAAAAGTGTTGTGACACAACAATTAATCCACTTAACAAGAAAATAAAATATAATAGTAAAACAATTATATTATTATCCCTCACTTTATTTAAATAACCCATCCCGAGAAAATGAAACTCCAGAAAGGGGTCTTCTTAAGAAATTACCGGCGCTGCGAGTTCATTGGTGCCCTCAGATTTCAATTCTGAGCACCGGTTCAAAAGTTAGAAAAATCCGCTCATTCGTTCACTGAACGTACCAGAGCTAAACTTCGGAAAATGATTCCGGGCACACCGGGCCTCAGAATCAGGCACCGTCAGAAACTGCGTTCTTGTAAATCTCAAAGAAAATTAATAAAAAAAAATTCCCTTGAATTTTACGGGTCTTTACATTACTCCCACCTTAGGGCTTTACGTCCTCGTAAAGCTTTAACACAAACTAGGGATAAAAAAGCGGTATTGAGCACGCATCTGAGCCTCCCGCTCTCATGTGGTCACCTAGAGGTTCCCGTACTGCCAGTGAAAGTAAACCCGAGAAATCGACCGTCCTCGAAGGATCCGCTCCTGTCGATCCTTGATCCCCACAGGGATCTTTGCGTATGTCGCCCTGTCATCGACGTCCAACTCCCTGAGGTCGATGATGTGTGAAGGATCATGCACGTATCTCCTCAGTTGAGATACATGTAAGTCGTCGTGCACCTGGTGCAACTGAGGTAGATGGGTCAAGAGGTAAACCACCTCGCCTACCCATCTGAGGACCTAGAATGGTCCATTGAACCTCGTAGATAACTTGTCTCCTCAGCCACATCTCTGTAAACCTTGTCGAGGTGAGACATGTATAAAGACGTGATCGTCATCCTCAAACTATAGAGGTCTCCAATTCCTATTAGATTTGAAACTCAAAACAACTGCTCCCACGAGGGTAAGGTTGACCGACTCAAGAGTGATCGGTACACCCTCCTGTGCATGAGTTTATCCTATGCTTCCTGGGGTTTACTTTTCACCGACCAAGGAAAACCCATCCCGACATTGTAGTTAAACCACAATGTTTTTTCCTAATACCATCAATTTGTGTATGAATTGTGATTGCCCAGTCCATACTCAAACCAACGTCGTAAGGCCTCGACGCTGCCACCAAGAGATTCCCGAAACTCTCTCCTTGAGGGTATGACCACACCGTCGGCGTAAGTGTGATTATAGAGTCTTCTCCCAAGGTATCTCCAGACGTGAGGGTCAAGTCTAAGGATTACCAGAAACTCTAGGTCTGGGACAAGATTAGTGGAAGGAAGGAATGATTAGTATCAACGTCTATTACTACGACATCTAATAGTGGACACAGACTGTCCCTCGAAACATTCATAGAGCCATTGGGTCACTCTCCCTAACCGCATGCAGCTACTCTCTTCCCCTACCCTCCAGATCCCTGTGCATGGTGGGGACAACTAAGATGGGTGGTTGTAGCATGTTAAAACGTACACCACCTCATGATGCTCTCCTAGATCTGCCTCCACATCTGATGCTCTGCAGACTCATCTCTCCTCAATCTTTCTCTTATTGAAACATTTAACACGCCCGAGTCTCTAAGACTGGCGCTGGTTTCCCATTTCTTACTACACTGTGTAGTCTTCATCCGCTCCTGGATGATCTACACCTTCTTAGCCTACGATCTGAAAGAGCTGCTAAAATTTCTCCTTTTCCGAAAATAGAAACTCGGTCTCATCCCCTGGATGAACCACACCCATTGCCTAATACAGTCAATCATGACATGAATGATGTATTCATGCCATGGGTGATGCCGTAAGGCCTCGACGTTAATACCAAGAGATCCAACTGTCACTCTCGCCTCCAACGGTCGAGTCACACTGTCGGCATCAGTGTGAGGTCACTGGGTCTCCTCCAATAGAAATCTAGAAAGTGAGGGTTAAGTCAACAGTCTTAACCGGGACCACTCAGTATCAACCAAACAAACGGACATAAAAGAAAACATAACAAAGATAAGTGCCTTTTTATTATTGCAGCTCATAGTACAAAGACACGAATACATCAGCAATATGTAACTGGATGTACAAGGGATGTATCCACTAGTTCCGCTCCTGTCCACCTGCTCCTGGAGCTCTACTGCCTTGTCCACTGTCCAGCTGTTGCTCAATCCTCCGCCGCTGCTTCTGCCTCGGTGGCTCCCCCAATGCCTGCGGATCGACTGTGCAGGGGGGTCGGACAATCACGTTCCAGGTGACCCTTCCTGCCGCATTCATAACACTTCCTGCTCCTCGTATAGCTGGCTCTGGTCCTCTTGGTCCTCTGTATCATCTGTCTACTGCCCACAGATGAATCAGATACTGATCGAAAATCCTGCGGCAAAGGCAACAGCTCCTGTACACACTTGGGGTGTAGAGCTAATGGCACAAACTCCACCCTAAAGAAGGCCTCGAAGTCTTCTCATGTGAAGGTCATCCTGTCGAAAAACTAGAACAAGTGGCTCCACCACCTGCCTGCTACTGCCTGAAGAAGGCTGGCAGCAAAGATCACCATGAAGTCGGCTGGCGTCCCCACTAGCCTGAAGACTCTCACTACAGCCTCCAACCAATCTTCAGCCACCTGCGGGTCCGTCTCTCCCCGGAAACTGGGTGGCCTATAGTGCTGGAACTCATACAGCGAGCTCATGTGGAGTGCATTGCCTACTGCTAGGGCTGGTGGCATCGGTGGCCCAATGTATGGTAGTACCGCTGGTGCCTCCACTGGTGCCTCTACTCCAAGAGGGCCCTGTACTGAAGCCTCATCACTCAACAGGCTGTTAGTGCTCACATCCCAATGGGCTCTAGCTGGTCTTCCATGAAAAGGCATCTTGAAAGAAACATACGTGACACAGTCAAACGATTATACCTGGTGAGTTGACCTGGTTTGAGCTGTTTTAAAGGGAAAAACCTTTGAAAAATCACACGCAATCAGTGTTTTCGTGCACAAAGTCGGAAATCAGTTGTCAGGGTCCTGGTGTATGGATACATCGGCCTCCCGCACCAACACTGGACTCCCTGAATTGAAAACCACACTTGGTACCCTTAACACTATTGCTTCACAGAACAGAAAATATCAGAGTTATAAGTTTTGCGGTAGAACCGAATCCTCTGATACCAATTTGTCACGACCCGTCCTCGGGGCCCATGCCGTGACTACCCCAAGCCCACCTTCCATAGGCCAGGGGCTAGCGACTAGCACCAAAGGTGTAAATCCCAATAACTGGGAAGGCATTGCCTTTATAAAAGTAAACAAAACACCACAGAGTACAAGCGGAAGTAAAACACAAAGTACAAAAGGAAGTGCTGAAAAGTAAATGGGCCAGAATATAAACCCAATGGAAAGTACAACTACAACTTAACAAAAGTACAACAGAAAAGACAAAAAGCTGGAAGAAAGGAAGAAGCTCTTGGGTCGTCTTCCTCAGATCCTACCTGAAGGGTAGGTACAGATAGCGCAACTCCTGGATCGTCCAACAAGGATCGTACCTAAAGGGTAGGTAAAGATAGCGCAGCTCCTGGATCGTCCACCACGGATCCTACCTGAATGGTAGGTACAGATAGCCTCTACAATTCTCTCGCCCGTCAACCTCCTCCAAGTGTCATCTCATCATGAAGTCCACCTCAGGAGACTGACTCGTCGTGTGGTCCACCTCTGGGTACCGTCCAGTCCTTGAACACTCGGCCTCCGTCAGCACTGCCCGTCGTCTGCAACCAACACAACGAGGTGCGGGCATAGCCCGTGCAGGGGTGAGTATAACGATACTCAGTAGGGACCCAGAGACCCTCAATGTCTCACTAAATCCAACAAGGATAACCACAAATAAGATCTCAACAGATAACATCTACTTAGGTATATACCCATACATACACTTAAGTTATCAAGTAACCCATCTAAATCATGAGGAAACACAAAGATTATGAAATCAACGGATAACCACTACCCAGGTATATGCCCATACATATACATAAGTTATCAAGTGAACCATCTCAATCAAGAGGAAACACAAAGATTATAGACTCAGCTCAAGCAACGATTTTCATTATTGAAACCATAACTGCTGAAGAGCCCCGTCTCTGGAGTGTACAGTGGTCCTGTCATGACTACAAGGTACTGCTCACTAACCTAATACTGCTGAGGTACTCCTCCTATCGATTACCACGGGCCATCCACCCAAACACATTAGTGCTTCCCGCCGGGGTAGGCCACCCAAACACAGTAGTGCACACCCCCTAATAGCCTGCAGAGGTACTCTCCGGACGAGTACCGGGGGTCTACATTATCACACAGGTAGTGATCCGTCTGCCATGGGTCAACACCCAAACAAAGTAGTGCTCCATCCATTGGGCTAGTCGACTCACTCCAAGTCATGTCAGTCAAGTAGTCGTCAGGTCTCAGTCGGCAACACGGTCTCCGTACTCCGCATGCTCATCTCTGGGAGGGTCCGCTCCATGAGCTATAGGTCGATACTCCAAGTATCTCAAAGTCCCATGAAGAAGAATCTCAAAGTACCGCCTCATCAAAGGGGTCTCAACGCAACAGACGGCGCGTCAATCGGACGCCCGGTCTGTGAGTTATTAGCATTTTCGTCCCTGGGGGCCGGTTGGTTTCGTGTGAGAACCAACCCGGCAATATCTCAACTGTATCCCGAAATCTCATAGGTTATACTCATAGGGACCGTTTCTCCACGTGATCACCAAGGCCACTGACTGTTCGTCAAACGGACCTCCAGTCTGAAAGTTATCAGCTTTTCCGTTCCAGCGGCTCGGTTGGATTTCAGATACAATCCAACCCGGCCACAACCCAACAGCGTCCAAACCATGGAAAAAGTTTACCAAAAGTTCCGTATCATCAAGAAGAATCCAAAAAAGTCAACTACACGTCAATCGGACGTCTGGAGCTCAAGATATAAGTGTTTCCGCTCCGAGGGCCCGGTTGGTCTCGTGTTCGAACCTACTCGGCCGAACCCAAAGTTCTCCGAAATCATGAGTCTAATATAACGAAACGACCTCCTTGATCCAAGGATCTCTACGCGACTGACGATGCATCGATCGGAGGCCCATAGCTCAAGTTATGGGAAGCGGACCGAAAAGTGCGGTATTAGGGGGGTTCAGGCCCTGTCCGACCCGGCCCGGTACCCCATGGGTCAGCCCGAACCAGGTCGACCCGACCCGGGTCCGGGTCCGGTCCGCTTGGGTGCGGCCTGGCCTGGTGGTCTGGTCTGCCCACGCGGCGCGCTGGCGCAACGGCCAGCAGGCCGGGTGGCTCGGCCTTTTCGGCAGAGTGGTGTGCAAGGGGGGCACCGCCCCCTTGAAGGAAACCACGGCCCCGCGTGGGGGCCGCTCCCTGTCAATGGATGCGGCCGAGCTCCGTGTCCCGCCTTCCTCGGTACTGCGTGGTCGTGGGACCTGCGGCCTGCCGCCGCCTCCCGGCGGCTGACCGGTGCTGGCCACCGCCTCCGTCCGCCGGCACCGCCCTGCCGGTGAGGCGCACCGGTGATATTTTCCACGGACCACCGGACAAGCTCCGGCGCTCGGATTTGCCTGATGTCTTCGCCAACTTCCCTCCCGGGGACCGTCCTTCACTGCGAGGACCTCAAAACACATGTGCGGCCTGCTTCATCGTCGCTCGCCAATCCGCACACAACGATCAACTAGCGGAGTCTTCAATCCCCTCCATGGCCCCGACTCTGACCGCGGTTTTGTTCGGCCTCAACGGCGTGGCGCGACGGCACCGCGCTTCTTCTCCGCATTCTTTCTCGTGTCCGCGCGGTGCTATTGCACCGTGCCTCCTTTGTTCATGATGCAACGAATCCAAAAAATAAAGGGGGAGGAGAGTCGGCCGTGTTCATGTGGTCTGACCTCCTCCCATTAAGTTGGTAACAAGCGGTCCAAAAAGATGAAGAACAACAAGGATTTTTCACGAACAAAAGAAATCAACTCAGACAATTTTTCCCTCAATTAAATATTCCCAACCCGCAAAATAAATCATTCGCAGATCAACTTGAGGATGAGTTGATCTGAGTTCATTGTTTTAAAAGGAAGGAACCATGAGAATATGAAATTACACAAAATTAACCCTTACCTCGAGCGTAGTCATCGAACAAGGTTTATCGCAGGATTGAATGTCGCGGAAGAAGGCGTCGCGAAAGGGGAATCATTGCATTGCGGAGAAAGGATTCGTCAGCGTTGTGTCGTCGATCTCCGAGGATCCGGCATTCTTTTCAACCTTCATCAGAGGTCAGCGTTCTTCATGTTCTTCGCGTTCTTCACATTCTTCTTCGAGGAGGAAGAACTTCAAGAACCTGGGCGAATTTTCCCTAGCCTCTCCACACAACAAGACCAACTAAATAAAATAAGTGATGTCTTATTTTATTTACACACAAACCAATTCTTGAAATTCAAAAAGAAAAGAAATGATCAATTAATTGAGGAGTTTAAAACCGCCCAATTAATAGAGCCATTTATTAAAATGTTTAAACGCACGAGTTGACTTCGTTTAATAGGGGGTGCAGGTGCGTTACATAAGAAGAAAAGAAACGGTGGGGCTTGTGTGTCCCCCACCCCACCTTAATCCTCTAAAAGGTAGTTATCAACAAGTGGGTCCCACCCCTAACTCCCTTACATAGGTTATAACCACATAAGAGAGAGGAAAAGTGTTGTGACGCAACACTTAATCCACTTAACATGAAAAGAAAATATAATTGTAAAACAATTATATTATTATCCCTCACTTTATTTATATAACCCATCCCGAGAAAACACAACTCTAGAAAGGGGTCTTCTTAAGCAATTACCGGCCCTGCGAGTTCATCGGTGCCCTCCGATTTCAATTCCGAGCACCAGTTCAAAAGTTAGAAAAACCCGCTCGTTCTTTCACTGAACATACCTGAGCTAAACTTTGGAAAATGATTCCGGGCACACCAGGCCTTGGAATTAGGCGCCGTCATAAATTGTGTTCTTGTAAAATCCCAAATAAAATTAAGAAAAAAAATTTCCCTTGAATTTTATGGGTCTTTACATTAACCCATAATTTTTCTTAATGAGGAGGACTAGTGCACCCCATAGTGATGCACTTGGGCGTAGGAAAACATTATCCAGATTCTATTATAGTTGTTTTTTCAATTCCTCACATTCCATAGTAACCATTCTATATAATTTCTTGGATAATGGAAATTCCCCAGGTATAATCTTGATTGAAAATTAAACATCTTGGATATGAGGAAGACCAATAAATTCCTTAGGAAACACATATGTGTATTCCCTCACAAATTGAATGTGTTTGAGTATGGTTATTTCCTTAGACTAAATTATTTGATTTATATATGATTACTTAAAGGGAAATAATATCTATGCATTATATGTTGGTGATAAATAAGATTCATCCTCATACTTGCATTTTTATATAATATGGGGTCGATTCGTAATACAGAGAGTTTTTTCCTTCTCATGAGAATTCATGTTGGATATTTATATAGAAATCCAATCTAGATCCAAAACTACATCAAATTCCATTAGAGGAAGTATTACATGGTTCTCTGGGAAGATCATCCTTCAAATTTTGATAGAATAAGAGTTATATACTTGGGTTGAAATAATTTACCCATTTTCTATTTTCACCAACAACTCTAATTCTATGATTTTTGGTTGTGTTTGAATAGTTATAATAAACTTTCATGATAATAAGAAATTCATAGAACCATAATTAAAAAGTAAACTCTCTACTCTTGAATGAATAACTACTATACCATTCACCACTTCATATTCAGGATCCAACTCAGTGGTTAGGGTGTCAAAATCTCACCCTGGTTGCATTGGAGGTTATTGGTTATCTCTGAAAACCCTTTTCTTAGTGCATTGATTTGAAAAGTGACCAAGTTCTCTAATCTTGAAGCAAAAAAAAATTATATGAGGGTTGAATAGAGAATTTATTTCTTCCACTGCATTAGTGGGATTCCCCTTTCAACAATCACTAGCTAGTTTCCCTTTTTTCCTTCACCTAAATCATTTCCTTGTCCCCCTTACAAAATTTCTAGCATTCTTCTTTCTACATCTTTGTCAAGTCAGATGTTAAAATTTCTTGGCACTATTTTATTAATCCATTATAATACCAGAATTAAACTCTACTTTTTCTTTATAACTTCAGGTTACCCTTAAGATTCACCAATCTAAAATTCGACTTTGAGGGACTATTATACCATTTCCTCATAGGTATCAAAGCCATAGATCATCAGATATTTTCATATGCCATTATTTATCCCACTAAAAAGGTGGTCAACCTTTGATTCATGGGTAAAGACAAAGATGGAGATGTATTATAAAAGTCTTATGAATTATCCATCATATTCCCTAATCGATTCTTTATCTTTCTTACTTGATGTCAATGAAGTACACTTTCCATTTTAAGTCAGAGAGTCAGAGGAAAATATTTATCAATTTTTTTTGGAATCCCTTTCACCCCATGATTTGATCTGTGCCTTAGTATTAATATTCTTGATATATGTCCACCACTAATTAGAATCTCCTTTAATATGATAAAAAACTATAAGAACCTTCTCTTTCTCATAACATTGAAGGATGTAAAATACATTCTCAATGGAGTTAATCCATTTTTTTAATTAAGTGATCATATGATCCATTGAAAGTTAGAGGAATTTTTCATGTAAAGGTTTTAGTCTCATATTGTTCTCTATTAGGGGGATTTGGATGCTCCCCTTGATATGGGTTTCTATTCAGATGTTGAGTCAACTGAGAGAGTATCAACATAAAGTTCACTATTCCTTCTCCCATCGGGTAGAGCATCTCATTAGGGAAGTCATCAAATTTCCCATCACATTGATTTTTACATGATTTCTCCTATTTCTGGTCATTTTATATAATAAAAAGAAAATTTAGGATGATTATTTTTAAACTATTAAACACATGAATGAGAATTTAATGACATTAAAGGGGTAATAAATAACTTATATTTATTTTCTTAACTTATGAATTTCTAGGCCTTAATCTATGTTATCCATGATCTATTTAATACCATATATTATTGGTGGTATTTTTTGTTCCATTAATAATGGTTCATAATGAGATTATGAATTTAACAAAACTTATCTCCTAAGAGTGTGAAAAAAGGTGCACAATAAGGCCCATTTTCATGTACCAAGTTACATTGAGTTAGGCCCGACATACATTATCAGAGTTGTTACCACTATGTACATCTATTCCAGAACCACATCCACTTTTAGTATAAATATAGGGATATATTTTATTTATAAACCACTTAATATATACTCACTAAATTTTAGGGAGGTTTTCTTATACTTAGTCTTATCCCAAAGACCTTTTATAGAGTTTTCTAATCATAATCCCCAAAAAAACGAAATTTTTCCTCTAATACCAACTATAAAAACCCTTCCCTCTATTAAACATTATTTCATGATTTATTAAATAAAATCACACATAATAACACCTGAATTTTGAATAATTACAATGTATTTATGAACTTGGTACATAGAATAACATATTTAACATGGTATACAACAACATTATTGAAAACATCCTTAACATGCTTCTAAAATATCATGGCTTTTAAAACGGAATGGGATATCCTAGGAAAAAACATAAGAAATGGGTGAGCTATAAAACCTAGTACGGGAATAAAAATGGAATAAGGTTATACATGTTAGAAAATAGGCACAAAAATGGGGAATAAAAATAGTAGGAATCATAAACATGAACAATGAGACATGATACAACATGATAATAATAGCATGAGAAATGTGAAAACAAGTTAAAACACTCAAACATAAACATAGGTAAAGGATAAAACATCAATAAATAATAGTGGAAAAATTACCATAAATAAATAAGGTTCAATAAACACAAAAAAGTGATGTCTCATGAGACTAAATATTACCCATTCCATTGGAGCACTATATAATTCTGGACGCACACATCACATTCATTTCATTCTCATGCTTAAGTGTGCCACACAGATCATACAATATGGATTCCTTCACCATCATAATTTATTACATGATAACAGAATGTAGAATATATATTTTAAGTTCAAATTCAATGAGAAATAAGTGTATGAAGGAGAATACCCTTGATAATAAATGAGTATGGTATTCACTACACAATTTCTATAGCATGGAAAATCACAGTTAAATTTCTGCAGCATAACATTATCAAATAAAAATTTATAAAATGGGTTGATGAGTGAGAAAGGGGTATCTCATAATTTGGAAATATATTTTAAAGTAAACTGTATATCTAATGAATTATCCCAACATAATTAAATTAAGATAAAATACATAAGGTAAAGATGGTACTTGAATAAATTGGAGAAAGGGAATGATCCCTTACTTGAGTGTGAGAATAAAAATGCTTGGGTGCAGATTCTTGGGAGATTAGGTGAACCTTGGGAGGACACTAGAGATGGTATTTAATAGTATTTATGTGCTTCAATAAGTTTTAGTGAAGATAAATCAGATCTTGGGTGGGTTTATATAGGAAAATAGGGGGATTTCTTTATTATTTTGGTTTTGGACTCTACATAATAAAATAACCAAAACCACAAACCATCCAATGTTTTTTCCCTTTGTTTTGTCCAAATGGGATAGTTTCTCATTTTTTTATAAGTAAAAGTTACTAAATTGTTATAATAATAACCTTGAATATGAGTAGGTGAGTCATACTCTTAAAGAAATGGTTTTAAAACCTAAAAATATATTAATGGTTTTGGAGGATTCATAAGGGATTTATAAAAATAATCAAATAAAAGTAAAATAAAATAATTTGAAATTTAAAACATTTACATGGATTGGGATACCATTTATAGTATTTATTACATCACTTTTGGTTCATTATGATATCATAATATAGAAAGTATATTTATATAGTATTAAATTTTTACTGAAAAAATCGACTACCTCTGAAAATTATGAAAAATTTACTATTGGATAATTTGAAATATAAGATTCCAAAAATAATCTTCATTTTATATAAATAATTTTAAAATTAAGTGAATTTTCTTTTTTAAAAATTGTAATCGACATTTATTTAGAAAAGTTGTTTTTTGACAATAACAGTTTTCCAACCCTTATAAAAATTATATTGGACTTCATAAAAATTATTAGATCATTTATCTTTAATAACAATTACTTATTAATAATATTTTAATAAAATTATATTTATTTAAAAAATCAATTTATTCATCAAAATAAATTCATTAATTGAATTTGAAGATTGCCCAAAAATACTATTTGTGTTTTATTATATCGAAATAAAAATCATTTATAAAGTGACCATAATAAGATGAAAATATATTCATAATTATATATAAAATAATGTAAATACTCATAATTCTAGGATCTTGATACATATTACTTTAATACACTAGAAAAATCTTTAATAGTAAAGTGTACGACGGTGATACTTTCATGGGGTGGTTCGGTGTACATGGTTTGGGCCGTGATCTCAATGAGCTTAAAATTATCCCATAAATGGTTTCTCTCATGATTAATGTTTTTTTATCTCAACTTGGATTAGTCAAGGGAAAATCCAAATGATGATATATCTCTTAGAAGCTCTAATAAATGGGCTTCATAGAGTATGATCCTACTGATCGAGGCCATCATTTCCTTTTCTTGTGTAAATTGGATTTGTTAAAACCCTATATTTATACTAATTATGTGATCATTATTCAATGGATATATTATCAATGGTAATGTTACGTAATATTATTTTAAATACAATTGTATATAATGAAACAAAATAAGTTCATGTGTTTTCTATAACCATATTACATAGTAAGACATTTAATTAAATCAAAAGGAGAATTTTAATTATAACAGTTTAGTTAATTACAGGTATTGTGTGACAAGATATTTGCAGAAGATTAACGAGATAGATATTCTAAATATAGTAATCATGTTATCCTTTTTAGAGACTATTGGTGGTCTTGGTCACAATTTGAGAAGAGGTGATAATTGAGCTTTAGACATTTCCTTTTTTTTACATTTGAGTGTTGGAAATATGTACAAAAACCACCAATAATAGTTTTTGTGAGTGAGAATGAGACAAATCATGGTAGAGTTTGCCTCTTGGTGCCTCTCTTGTTAGTTGGTGAAGTCCAAGCAGTAGAATCAAGTATGTTCATTATACGATCTTGAGGTCCCTAAGTTGAAATGGGATGAAATATCCATAGGCATTGTGAGAGGACTTCCACGGACAGTGAGAGTTCATGATTACAAATAGGTGATAGTTGATCAACATATGATGTTGACACACTTCAATACTGTTATGCAACATAGTTTGGTAGAGGGTTTGAGGAAGATGTACATATGGTATTTTTTTACTTTATCAGTTTCCCTCAACTATTATCATTGACCATAATTCATGGTTCGTGTCATGGCTAGGGAGAGGCATGTAGGTGGCATTTGAGACCCTGATGAGGATGAGTATAGCCTTCCACCCCTAAAGGGATGGGAAAACCAAGAACACTATCCAGGTGATGGAGGATATGTTGAGGGATTTCATGTTACTTTTAATCCAGAGATGGGATGATCACCTACTATTGGTAGAGTTTGTGTACAATAATAGCTTCCACACTACTATCAGCATGAAACATATTGAGGCCCTATAGAGGATACCCTTCAGGTCACCCTTTTGCTCGAGATCAGTGAGGCATCTCTTATTGGGATAGATATGGTTAAAGTGGTGAAAAAGAAGTTCCAGGTCATACATGAGTGGATTAGGAAAACACATAGCATGCATAAATATTACATAATCAGTATCATACGCCCTTGACGTTCGAGCAGTGAGACCATGTTTTCCTGAGATTCTCCTAATGATGGGGATTTTGGAGATTAAGCCATGAAGGTAAGATATCTAAGACGTTCATCATCCCATTTAAAATCTCGTAGAGGGTTGGTGAGTTTTCTTACTACCTTGCCCTTCCCCACAGTTTGAGCTGGTGAATGACATATTCCATGTGTCACAGCTAATGAGAAATGTTCATGACCCCACACACCTTATTGACTAGGGGAGTTATACATCAATGATATAACCACTTTTTTGGATAACTCTGTGGTGATTGAGGATCGGTAGTAGAGGACACTATGTAGTTGAGACAACCCCTTGGTTCATGTGTTGTGGTAGCATGAGAGCATGCTGGAGAGATCCTAGGAGTGTGAGATCTTGATACAAGATCAATATACCAATATTTTTGTTTACATTTTCTTTTTGTTGATGAAAATATTGAATAGGGATGTAACATGGAGACCTTTTTTCCCTTAAAAAACTTTATAATATGTCTAGATATATTTTTGGATCTAGGTGCTAAGAAGATGTGAAATTCCAAAGCCCAGTGTTCCCATAATTAATTTTATAAAAATATTCAATATATTTTTTATTATGCACACATGATTTCCTAAATAAAAGGGAATAAATATTAAATGAAATATTGGATAAAAAATATAGGACCAAGGTTGAATCCAAAACAAGAGGTTTACCCTAAGTGAAACCTAAAATGGGTTGGCGTAGGGTGCTAATATAAAATTTTCATTGGAGGTATGTTTAGTGGGTTAATTAAAATTTTCCTTCATTTAATCAATTAATTAACATAAATTAAATACTTTATAAATTTCATATTATGGACGAAATATAGGGTTATCCACACAACCCTAGGATTATTGAGAGGTGATTATTCCACCCTCTCATTGGTGAATCAGAATCAAACAATGATAAAACTATGGATCCAGGCAAATCGAGGTGCAACGAATGAAAAGACTCCTATTATTCATTACTAAGTGTGTTCTTCAATGAAGAAAAATATTATTTGAGGTAGGACTCATCAATTTCTGGGTTTTACATGAATTTATTAAATATATTTAACATGATCAACCTTTTCCTTTGATCTGCATTAATTGGAAGCCTTCACATGCTCTAGTGTATCAGTTTTACATATTTTAATCAGTTTTCTCAGACAAATCTCCCTAATTTAAATACATTGTCCAAGAATACTATTCCAAATATTATTTCACCTTTTTTCTTTTTTATTTATACCAATATTTATTATAATTCTTCACCAATAGTCTTATGGGGTCTTGGTTCGAAATTTCCAAGTGGGATCAAGTCCGATCGAACATTGAATTTATGATGGGTTCACAAGCGATGGGTGAATCAGTGATCAAATATGATATTTTGGATGTTTTTTATGTTATGGGTTAATTATTTTCTCATACAAACCCAAATCCAAGATATCCTATAATGGGTGACCTATGATGGAATTCGGGATTCGATATAAATAATATAAATCTTAGTTCCGACCATTGGATGGCTGAAAATGATGGCTAGAGGTAAGATTTACTGATTTTCAGCCATCTTGGAAATGAGATATAAGGACGTGAGGAAAGATCTAGAATTCTGGATGTATATCTAACTTTCTATGAAAAACCATACTACACAGTGTGTACCTGGATAAACATACACGGTGTAGTTTCCCTTTAGCTACAATTCTTGGGTTTTGGAATTGATAAGGATCACACACTGTGTGATCAGGTCACACATCATTTGACCATCCACAAGTAGACATGACACGTGGTGGAGTACATGGGAATTACCCATTGTAGGAGGATTTTCCATGTACCAAAGAACAAAAACAATATCATGTATACAAAAAAACATGAACAAGGGCATAGGGAGGACCCCAGGTGGCTGAGACACATCATGTAGTCCCTCTACATGCCATGCAGTGTGTTACATGGGAAGTGATCCATATACATGTAGGGACATGACCAAGTAGCAGAGTGGGACCACACATCATGTAGATACCTTTAAGCACCATGTACCCTCCCTTCCATTTTTTGGAAACTTATACCACTCTAATTTCCTTCATTTGTACTCTTATTTCTTTCCAAGAGTAGCTTATCCTATTTTTTATGTATAGAATGAGATGGTGGCCTATATAGAGAATTTAGAGATATGGTGTGAGATGTTTTGGGTATGATGATTCTTTAGGAAACACTCGATGATGGTAGTGATCAGGCATCATAATCAGAGATTCTAGAGTGACCCCCTCCTAATAGGATAGGGAGTGGGTACTCTACCAATCTCTAGAGTGACACACTCTTATTGTATAGGGAATGGGTTCTATATCATCTATCTGAGTGGTTCACACCTGCTAGGTTGGGAATGGGTCCTTGATTGACCATTTGAGCCATGCCATCTATTTCGACTGGGCATGCTTCCTCTACCATCCACCAGAGTAGAACCATCCTATGGAAAAGGGTACGAGTCCTTTATCTGATATCTGAGTCACACCCGCCTATTGGGAAGGGAATGAGTCTTTGACTACTAGTGTGCAACCCTCCAGCTGGGTTGGGCATGGGACCTCTATCGATTACTAGAGTGACACCTTCTAGCTAGGCTGGACCAGATTCCTCTATCAAATATTTAGTGGAACCCACCTATGGAGACAAGGTATGGGTCCTCTATCACCAGAGTGGCACCCTACTATCGGGATAGGGAATGGGTCCCCTAACTATCTACTAAGTGGAACCCTATTGTTAAACCGGGTTATGGGTCTTATAGCTAGAGATTGTACCCCTTGACTATGCGACACAGTATCAAGGTGTGTCTTGACTAGGATGTCTCTTTATATAAACATGTAAGATGTTGGGAATCATTGATTTACCTTTGGAACTAATGACACTCTTTTCTTAGGATGGGCTATGATATGTAGATCCCCTTAATCCCTCATTTAAGCTTCTTTTGTTTGTGAATATATATATTTGTATCCATATTGTTTGATTTTGTACTCTATTTTTGTGGGTTTACCTATCTATCTATTCCATGTTGTGTTTATTACTACTTCACCCTTTATCTTTATTGGAGTTCTACAAGGTATGTATATACTCATCCTTGTATGGGAATTTCCTATAAGTGTCATCTTTTATAAAGATAGTAGACAGGTCGATGAAAATTATAGAGGATCTTAGGATGCATTGTGAATTTAACTGTGTATGGTGGTCAGAGCTTAGAGATTTAGATATCATATCTCTCATCATTTATTTTTTCAGTTTTGTATGGTTGGAAAATATTTTCAGTTGGACATGTATTTTCCCCTTTACATTTTATTTTACACTGTCATACTCTTGAAAACTGTAGAGGGTTTTTCATGCATGGTACTTGTTCTAGTTTTTTCATCTTTGACTTATTCCTATGTAATTTTTCATGGATATGGTCGAGTTTGTGCATATTGGTACATTAGAAAAAAGTCATCCCATATTATTTATGCCTTACATTTCTTATTACAAGACCTTAACCTATGGAGGCAATCTTGGGGTAGTTGTGGATAAAGACCTATTGGGTTAGGTCATGATAAGAAGGGACCAACATCCTCTATTGTGATCAATGTCATTATACACATTTCTTATTCTGCTATGAAACCATCACAAATCCAACCATAAATCCAAACCAAGGTAGTAGGGTATCATGAATATGTAGAAAATAAACCATGTTACCTCCTCTTACCCCACATGACCCTTACTATCTAACACTTACTCTCATTATCTATAATTGACACCAACTTTGTTTTCAATAAAGTTCCAACCTTCACCACCAAGTGTACCATTTCCCAATAATACTACCAAAGGAAGAGCAGAGAATATGGGGTAATAACCCATCCATTCTACTCATCCAGATATTGCGGAAAACACCCCCGGAACATTTTGGTTTTTCTACCTACTACATAATGTGGGAAGGGTGAAAATAAAATTAACATGAAAGTAGAAGTATTTATATATATACATATATAAACAAATAACACAAAATATTGACCTAAAGTTTTCAAACAAATACTTTATCACCTTTCCCTTATCATCAACACCATACAAACATTACCAAATGCTTCCACTAACTAGATGAAACCCATACACATAACAACGACATACAACAAAAAATTTTATTTCATTTATCAATATATTTATCCAACTTTTTAGGTTATTACATTAATGGAAACTCATCATTAATTGGGCCATTTATCTTCATATTTAATAACAAATCACTAAATGCAACAAACACATTTAAATTTCTATTTATGACCATCATATTCATAATTAGGAAAGTTGTTAAACCAATTATCACATATAAAATTTAGTCTACTTTAAATAAGAAAATCCCACACTATTTTCCTTTATATTATTAATAACTTCAAATTTTATCATTTCAAAGACACTACTATATGGAATCCCACAAGAACCCATCATATATATCCACAAAATTACAGTACTAAAACGCATCATGTATCAAAAATGATCACCCTCATCATCATAGAAGACTTAAAAAATACATAAAACGAAAAGTCCAAAAATAAATATACTAGAAGGACACAATATTAGATTTCCAAACAATTTATTTTACCACAATTCATATATAGGAGGATTTAATTTAAAATCATCTTCTAGGGCATGAGAATTTTTAAACAGTTCCGTATTTACATGAGTATCCAATTATTATCTAAATATACATATTAAACCTTTTATGAGTGGAGGGTTTAAAAAAATCTATAAATTGTTATCTTTATAGAATAAGGGTCTATAATTCATAACATCTATAATAAGAATATCGCAATTGTTTATAAGTTATAGAGGAAAAAATTCCAAAATATCAAGAAATGGATAAAAAAATGGGATTAATCCGCTCCAATTTTTTATTAATTCAATATAAATCCTTATATTCATTAATTAATCTTTAATAACCATCAACAGAACAATAAAAACATGTGAACTGCATAGATTCACAAATAGCAAGAACAAGGATCCCCTACATGAAAAATATATCCAAATTGAACTGCACAAAAAATAGGGGAAATGTGAGATGATTTAACTTCCTGGATATTATTATGTTGAGGGATTGATTAAACATACACCATTTATAGACAATTTATTAATTTTAAGGGGAAACAAGATCACAGCTCAAAATGAGACACACTATTATAGTAAATTGTGAAGTAACCAAGCTATTGAAGATACCTAGAGTCATGAATAAGGAGGTTCTAGGTGATAGAGGACAACTATTATAGTTCAATAAAAAGGTTATGGTTCATCTAGTCTCATAGGAAACAACAAAATACTCAAACAAAGAAAATACCAAGCTTTTAAGATGTCAGATACATATCTTGGATTGACTATTAAAATTTACATGGAAAAAATCATTTTTATTTTTTATTTAATTGGATTTCATTTAAAACAATTTAAATGTACCATTTAATAACATATATATTAAGGGATTCAAATACTATATCTAATCCCTGAAAATGGATTTAAAAAATTTATTTAATATTTAAATACCACATTTTATGTTAAAATCACTTTTTACATCATTCTAGGAAAACATATGGGTATTTCAAAGAACATGGAATTTGCAGAAACTATTTGATCGACCATAAAGGGATCAACCATGATAAAAAAATAATCAAACAAGAGAAAAACTATCAATGGTGGTAATAAATTGAATAACCATGAGAAAAAATATGTCAACCATGAAAAAAAATCAATCGAATATGAGAAACAAAAATCAACTGTTTCATGGAATTGATCAACTATATGATGGAATGGATCATATATTTGAAGAAATTGACTAACGGTGAGAAAACATTATTCATTGTGGAAATATATTGATCGAATGTGAGACCAAACTATTGACTATAAGAAAAAGTCAATCGGTCATAGCAAAAAATTATCAACAGTATGAAATAATGGATTTACTATGAGAACACAATATTAAACATGAGAAAAGACCTATAAATTTCATGTTGATAAAGACCCTAAACATTCAATTTATGCATACAATCCATAGTAAATCACATGGTAATTGTTTTAAGAATTATGGAATTATATATGTATAAAAATATAATTATAAGGAAACAATAAATGATAAAAGATCATGAAAAATATATAAACATATTATGGTGATACCCTAGATGTAATTTGGTTAGAATTATCTTTTGGCCTAGTCTATGATCTGAAATCTATAACCACTCGACTTATGTCAAGTGGAATCTATAGTGGAACACCCCCTGTAGTCTCTGATAATATATGGAATCCAGTTTATCTCATAATAACTTCATATTACAACCTCTCATCCCTCACCAGGATTTAAATCATATCAATATAGTTATAATCATGATATGTGAGCTATACTATACATAAAATTTTTAAATAAAAAATCAACACAAGCTAATCACCATTTCTAAACCCACACCCATGTACTATACCATGTGAAGCCCCCCTCAAAAGTAGGGGGATTCCATAGAGGGGGACACTTTTAAAGAAAACATTTCAAAGTACCAAGTAATCATTTGGATTTGAAACTAATAATATGTTTTCAAAATACCTTTGAAGGCCATTATCCAATTATATTTCATTTGAAAAATTATTTTAATTTTCCTAATCATAATGAGAGTTCTCTTGAGATGGTTTCACATGGAAATAATTTTTTGAAATCATTTAAAAAACAAAAGAAAAATTCAAGAACCCAAATTAAAATAGATCCATTATATTTAATCCTATAAATATATATATATACACAAACACACCTATATGTTTTTTCATATTCTATATATATATACATATATATGTTCCCATATATATCAATATTAATAATAAGTACAAATGATACCTATATGAAAACCCATTTTAATGCTTTCATCAAAATTAAGGGATTCAACAACGAAAACCCAAAAAACCCCACATAAAATAATATATATATATATAAAACACTTTAATCCAATAACTAAATCACATGGAACTACTATAAATCCAAAACATCAATTTAATGATAAAAATAAACTTGCAAAAACCTTATGGGAATTTTATCAAACTCCTAAAATACACCCATTCAATTTAAAACCAAAGAAAAAAGTAATGATAATTAATAATTATTATTAAAAACCACTATAAACAATTAAAATAATTAAAATATTATAGTAAAAACATTCCCAATAATACATGGTGTGTGAAGAAAAATTTAATTCATAGAACCACATTCCTCAAAAAGAGTGTGAATGCGATGAAATTTTGAATAAAAGAAAAATATTATCCAAGAATAAATTTGTACACCAAAAAAAATAAACACACCTAAAGATAAATAAAAAGCCTCTAGGGTTTATCCAAGAGAGAAATAAAAAATGGAAGGATGGGAAATAACAAATAATAAAGAGAAGAATATGAAGGGGGATTAGAAAAAGTGAATAACCAATAATTGAGGGAGAAACCCCCCAAAAATTCAAGGGAGGAGGGTGTGGTGTGAACCTAGTGATTCTTATTCATGAGTCAAGACCTGATGGGGATAATAGGATGTAATTTTTGGGTTTAAAATCATAAGGGTATATTAGTAATTTTACTTTTTAATGAAACTTTGTAAGTCACATGGTTTGGACAGAAGTATTATCAAGCTGTGCTCTAACCGTACACCCCATTGCTGGAGATAAAATGAGTAATAAAATGTTGTATTGCACATTTGTATAAATCATGATCCAACTATGCCAAACATATTTATCAATATTATAGACCCACTCACATGGTTTCCACATGGTTTTTTTTAATAGTTCATTCCACTCAAGAGTACCAAAAGATAAAAATTTTAAACATGTTAAGCCTAAAGATCAAAGAAAACACCTAATATAAATAAAATAATAAAATACTAAGGAAAACAGAGGTTTATGTGTTAAAAAATCACCACTATTCCACATTCTACCCTTATGAAGTCCCTGAGTTCAAAAAGAAAAGAAAAATGAGCCAAATGATCTAACCCAAAGAGGGAAGAATCCACACACAAGATTTTACAAAACACCACTAAAATCTGACTGATCTAATTATAAGACAACGACACTAATACATATAGAAAATATCCACACTATTTTATAATTTACTAACATGATTTTAGAACCAAAAAAAGGAAGTATTACTCGAAGCCCTAGCATTGGAGACTCATGTAACCAAAATCAAACAAAATAACTTCCAAGATTTCATGAAACAAATCACTCACTTTATTGATGAGAGAAGAAAAAAAATCATCCTAAACACACACCAAAGATCATAACTACAAAAAAATATCAATATGAAATAAAAAAGTGGAAGAAAGAAGTAAGATAGAGGAAAAAAATTTCAAACTATTATCCTAATTTCAAGGTTGAAAAGAATTATTTCTTGGGTGATGCTTCCACTTATAAGACCTATGAAGGTGTTCAAACTAACCATAGTGGTGAAGGATCTTAAGAAAATATAATAAATAGGGCTTATAATTCAAAAAAATAACTACATTTGATGAAAACAAGGATATGATTTTTCACAATAAATGCTATAACTAATGAATAGGATCGACCCAAAATAGGCTCCTCTAGATCCAACTCCTCACTGAATGGGGAAAAATTTCCAGCTCCAAAAAGTGATGGGGATACTATCCATCATGGTTTTCCCCGATAATGCATCTTCAATAGGAATTCCTCATAAATAGAATCTCCAAAATAAGTCATTCTCAATTAAAAATATATGAAAAATAGATTAAAAAGACAATTCATGTACAAGTGAGCCATCCTAGAATCACTTGATATGACTTCATGATAAAAAGTAACCATATCATTAAAATGGTAGATTTACGCCTTTAACAACTTTTGTCCCCACTAATTACTCATGATCTCCAATAACATTTTCACCTTTAACTCCTCTAAAGAAGTCACTGATAAAATATTGTTTTAAAGAACTGCCATGTCATCCTATCTTATAATTGAATGCAAATGACCATCTTCGACTAGTTAAAACTTATCCCTTCTCACAATAAGATATCAAAAATTACTTATGAGGAATCATTTCTTCCCAAAATCTAAGTAAACCCTTTACGTCTTAAAGACACTCCAAGAACTATAGAGAACATTGATCACCCAAAGAAATAGGTAAACACTAAGAGGAAACCAACTCAATCTATTTATCATGAGTATGTGTGATGTATTAATGTTTCCAAGCTACACTTAAACCCCTATGAACATTCAGCACTATTCTTGGAGGCATACTATAAATAAAAAAGAAATGAAATAAACCCAATAAATAACTCAAATATGAATCCTACCCAACCAAAATTAAACCTGAACTCATAATAATATTCAAAATAATCAGTCATATTCAATAGAAATAATTGAACATTATCTTTTAAAACCATTTTAAAATTTCACATTTCAAATTTATGAACTCTAAATATTTACATAAAAACCATTCCAAACTCTACTACTTAATCCAAAATTTTAATTCCACATGGGAAATAACTAAATAAACACATAAATCTATTTATTTAAAACACACATTTGTCCTTGAATTTAAATATTCCCCATTTTATTTCATAAAACACAATCTTTTCAACCACAATATATTTTTACTTTTTTAAAAAAAGTTTAAATTTCAATATTATATTAATTTTTTTTAAATATTTATAAAAATCACCTTTAAATCATCCCAATAAAATCCATACATAACCCATAAATAAAACAAATAAAATTAATATCAACATAAAATTTAATAGGGAGGGTAGTGGCTATGTATGGTTTTGAGAACCATGTTTCCACTATGAAATGGAAACTAGAAGGAAAACAAAGATAGATGAATAAGATTGTATGTTTTTCTAGATCATGCAAGATAATCATGCACCATAGTTATTCCTCAACATTTATCTTAAAAATCATAAAAAATTTCAAAAGGACCCAAAAAACATCAATTAAATTAAAAATATCATTGATCTAAATCAAAATACACCAGGGTTAAACATGTAAAGATAATAATTCAACACTAACCACCAACAAACCATTTAAACCTGAGGCTCAATATGAGTAATATCTCACAACACTCTTCATGTATCAACCTCTTCGGTTTTCAAAATTCTTGTCTTCAATCTACTAGACACCTATCAATAAAATAGATCACTATAAGAACCTTTATCTACCTTAAATCTTGGAACTAATATAATTTTTTCATGATCCAAACTCAGTTATACCTTCTGTAGATAATCAAACTAACCCACGACAATACCGAGGGGCCTCTTGAGGATTACTACAAGAATTGAATGAATCACAATTAATTATTAGGGGTAATTTTATCTAATAAAAAATATTTGATAAGAAATAGAATTCCTCACAAAATTTTAGAATAAACCATATATATGTTGGAAGTACAAGAAAAAATAAGGGGAAAATGTAGACTAGTCTAAAATAATATAAGACAATAAAATCACATGCAGAATAAAAGAAAAAAAAGATAAAATAAGTAACTATAGTATAATAGATAAGACAAGAGGAGTAAAAAATCAATCATATCTATTATAACACTAAATAAAAAATAAAACCAAGAACCACCTGACATAATATCCATGTGTGTAACACCCTGACTCTGATAACTTAGAGTTTTTAGTTATCTTACTATACTGAAAGAAGATACAAGAAATTTTTTCCTGACAGATTGAATAGATTTACCATATTGGGAGAATAGATACATATATTATCCTCACATTACATTTGAAAACATGAAATAAAACTTAAAATTATAGAGGTAAATTTATTATTTATTCTAGTATAACCCTAGAATTATTCATATATCCCTTATTAGTATATTGTGTTTTGGAAAAAATTATAAAGGGTGATATCAGATTCTTAGTAAGGGTAAACATATGAGATATAAATCAATGATCATTAGTGAGAATTAGCATATGGGTATTATAACATGATAATAAATTAATAAATTCATCCCCAATCCGTCAAATATCTTTAAAATGTATCATATAAATTTTTTTATCATAAAATATATAATTCATAAGATTTTAGAATGATCAATAATTAATCATGTGACTTGAGAACATATAATAAGATTAAAAAAAAGTGTATGGAATACATATAACAATTGAAAATTATTTCTTTAATTAAAGACCATTGCCAAGACTATCACAGTGAAAATAATACCTTACTTAACTTGGTTCACTCCCCATTCATGTTCGTATTATCTCATGAGATATCATTTATTACATAATATATTAGAGGGATATAATAGACCCATCCATATCGGGTTTATAACATAAAAACCCATACTTTGTTAATAACAAAACCACATATCCGTGGTTTTTAACTTAACCACCCATCCTTGGTTTATAACTTAACCACCCATCAAATAATTTAAACCATACATATGTGTTCCACAAGATTATTAAACATTCATCATATAAACATTTCATAAACCGTTGGAAATAATCAACTTTCATAGACATTTATTTCTCATAGCCATACACCATCCAGATAAAGAATAATGATTCTATCATTTGTGGGATATCCTAATTTAAGAATAATTAACAATAAAGGAAGTTATCATATATAACGACCCCACAATTAATTAATGAAAATTACTCTTGGTATATTTAAATTTATTCTTATGGTTATGTAAAATGTATTCACTTATTTGGTTTTATGTTTTGGATTTTAAAATACCGTAAAAGAAATGTGATAGTTGCTAATATAGCTGTTGAATAGTGATCACATGATTAGTATAAATATAGGGCTTTAACAAATCCAATTTACTCAAACAAAGGAAGAGATGGTCTCATCCAGCAGACTTTCCACGTATGAAGCCCATCTTTTAGAGATCATAGATGATGTGGCATCATTGAGCTTCACTCTTGACCAATCCCATGTTGAGATTGAAAACGTTAAGCTTGAGCGGACCCGACTACGGGAGAAGTGGAAGTTAAGAGAGATTACTACCCGAACGACATTATCCGAGCCCCCCAAAGAGTCTATCACCATTTCACACCTTACCCTTAGGTATTATACAGGGGTTATAAGGGGTTATATAACAAGACCCTAGTACTATTACTATGTACATTATTTTTGTATAAAGAATGTGCATTCATTTTATTATTGTTACTTTGTAAACATTTTTTAAAGCACAAATAGTATTCTTAGTTAATATTCAAATAAGAAATATATTTTGATGAATTAATGATTTTTTTGAATTAATTAATATTTTAATAAAATATAATTACTATTATATTAATTTTGATTAATGATCATATAATTTTATGAATGTAATTGTAACTTATATTAAGGTTTGAAAGCTGTTTTTGTCAAAACCAATTAATTTTTGATAAATGTCAGTTTTTTATTTTAAAAATTCACATATTTAGAAAATTATTCAGATAAAATTAATATTATTTTTGGAATCAAGTCAACGAAATTATCCAAAAGTGAATTTTTCATAATTTTCCGAGACAGTCAAATTTTTGGGTAAAAATTAAATACTGTTTACATTTATAATGTGTTTTATTACGTAATAATAGCCCAATACTGATGTAATAAAATATTACAAACATTATTTTTGGAAAATATAAGTTTTAACATTAAAATAATGTGATTTTTCATTTGTTTGATTTATTTTCAAAGCTTTAGTATACCCTTCAAGGCTTATACAACATTTTTTCATTTTAAATTGTTTTCGTTGAGAGTCTGACACAACTCCACATAAGCAAACCTATTATTTTAAGATTTTCGGCCATTGAAATTATAAAATATTATTTTCCACTCCCATTTGAAAAGAGAAATTGGAAAAAATAATGGGCAGGTTTGTCGTTTTGATTAGTTTAATTTGAGGTGTCCCAAACCTAAATAATAATGAATTCCCTCTCCTTTACTATATAAACCCACCTTAGCTCCCACTTACTCTTCAATCAAAGCCATTGGAGTTCTTCCAAGACCTTACCACATCTCTCTATAATCCTACCAATGTGCCCCATGTTACCAAGAAGCCTCTCTCAAGCCATTCCCAAGCTTTTGGGTTCACACTTCCAAGGATGGGATTTCTTCCTTTCTCATTTTGGTCCAATTTTCTTTAAGTTGTTATGCCCTTTTGGTTTCAATTAAAAAGTTTGGGGTATGATTTCTCACCTCCCCCATACTTCCCTCTTTATTTTTGGATGATGGGAGACCCCTTTCTCTCGTATTAATGCCTCCCATGTACACTCATCACATGCCAAATTTCTGTGAGAGATTCTTATCTCCTCTTTTACATCCAAGTAATTCTTTTGTATTATGCATCTAAATTCCATTACATTTGTCAGGACATGTATATATATAACCCCCTTACTTTCCATTTCATTTACATATTATGAGTCATCCATTTCTCTCTCATCAACCATTTTCATGATTCCTTATTTAATGTCGTTAGGCTACCGAAATTGCACCGCGTTTTTTCAAGCCAAGATCATTGGGTCGTGAATACCATGCCCATGTATCTATCAAGGGTATTCAACTTTATGAACATATACATATTTAATGGTACTTTCATGTATTTATTCCACATTAATTAATCAACTAATAATTTATTATGTTGATTAATTCATTGTTATATGATCAATGTGGCACACTTATGCATGAAATGAAATGTTTAAGATGGGTGCACCCTGATAGCACTCCAATGCATTGGGTAAAGTATAGTATCATGATACATCATGTGCAATGAGTGTTGACTCATTCTAATTCAAGTGAAACAAGGGTTTACTCATGATTCATGTGAAATGAACATTTACTCATTATCCATGTGCAATGAACCTTGGATCATGCTAATTCCATGTTAAGTGTTGTTTCCACATTTCCATGTTTTGATCATCATGCTTTATCATAACTTTAAGTTCATTTTTCTCTTGTAATCCATTGATATGCCTAGTGCATAACATGTATTGTATTATCATGTTATTCCATGTTCATTCCCTTATTGGGCTTTATATCTCACCCTTTTCTTATGCATGTCCTTAGGTTTTCCCATGCAATGCTAAGTCAGAGGGAATGTAGTGATCATGTAAAAGAAGTTTTTAATAAAGATGTTGTATTTTATGTTTTAAATTATTATGTAATGATCATAATCCCAAAATACACTAGGCCTCTTAGTCTTCCACATTGTATCAAGTGAAGAGTTTATGAAATAAATCATGTTTAAGCTTGTAATAATAGAGCATGGTTGTTATAGTTGGTATCAGAGGATAGGTTTAGTTATTTTTGGGATTATGATTAGAAAACCCTAGTGAAACCGTATAGACAAGAATAAGTATAAAAAAAACATCCCTAATTTTGGGTGAGTATTGATCAACTGTTTTATCTATAGAATACATCCTTGTATGGATACGAGCAGTTAGAAGCAGCTCTAGCACATATGTATCGTAGGGGTAAAACCCTAAAACACGGTATTGAGATAGACTCAAATGGGAACTGCTGCATGACTACAGGCCATGATGCACTATTGGTTATGAAACTCTCGAGGGATATGATTCGGTAAATTCACAAGATTAGTATAAACACTTATTAAGGTAATTTAAAATATCCCCCTATGAATATATGTTAGAAAGTAGATCATGAATAACATATATTGAAGCCTATGAATTCATAAGTTAAGGAAATAAAAGTTATTTATAAGTCATCAGTTTTATCCTTGGATTACCCTTTATGTGTTACCCCTAACTTTTCTTTTATTCCATCCAATGGCCGATAATAAGAGGAACCGAGCTAACAGCCAATGTGATGATCAATGTGATGACTATGCTAATGAGATGCTCAATCAGATGGGAGTGGGAATCCCAAACTTTTTCAATCTTCTCACTCAGTTAACTCAATATTTGAATAGAAACATGGTTCAATAGGAATGTTCAAAACCCCCTAAGAAATAAAAAGTTGCTATCAAGAGATTCATGAGACAAAGGACTCTTACTTTTAATTCATAATCTGATCCCTAAATCACTGAAAAATGGATCAACTACATTGAAAATATATTCTCCATACTTCAATGTTCTAAAAATGATTAGGTTCCATTGGGTGATTATCATATGGAGTGTGAAGTTCATTAATGGTGGAATTTTATAAAAAATACCAAGCTTGAGGAGGAGATAGAGGCATTGGAATGGAAGTATTTTTCAGAAGATGTTTTTCAATAAATATTTTTGGTGCACCCTCCAACTTAATATGGAAAGAGACTTCCTTTCACTCAAGAAAAAAGGCGAAGAATCTATTGTAGAGTATGAGGAAATCATCACAATTGTTGAACAATACACCTCTGACTTTGTCATAATCCCTTAATGAAAAGTTGACCGCTTCTTTGGGGGGCTGAAACCTAGAATACAGAAAGTGCTGGCGATCTGTGACTTCGACAGCTATGAGGAAATTTTCTGATGTTCCCTCAAGTTCAAAATGGAGATCATAGAATCTTATGGGTATCATGGGGATAAGAAGTGTATGGTGGACTTCAATGCTGGTGGTCTAATGGATAAATCCAATGATTCTAATAAGATTCATCACCCCACTTTCCAATTGTGCGGATAGAAGAACCCTTGAATTTTCCTGAAGGGGGTGAGGAAATGATTTAGGTGTGGAAGAGAAGGACACCAAACTTTTAACTGCTGAAAGGAAAAACCCGTAGCTGCAATAGTGGAGGGGAACACTCCATTCGAACCTCAATGCATTGTTCATTGCAACAAATATAAAGAACCATAGGATCTTGAAAATTAGTGCCCTAATCCAAGGGTTTTTGGAGGAAACCAACAACCTCCAACGTAGCAAGGGAGATATTTTTCTATCAATACTACTTAAGTGAACCCCAACAATGAAGTGGTGACGGGTATGCTAGTTATTCTATCAAGAATAACGAACATACTTTTTGATTATAGTTTTATTCATTCTTATATATCATGAAAGTTTAGTAGAACGATGCCATCACAACCACAAATCATAGAAGTGATGATGTTAGTGAGTACAAAAAATGGGGAAATCATTGCATCCCATGAATATAACTCCTCCCCTGTCATAATCTTTGAATTGAATTTACCAGAAAACCTCATCATACTCCCTTTGGTGGAATTTTATGTAATTCTTGGCATATATTGGATTTCTTTATATATAGAAAACATAAATTTCCATGAGAGGGAAATCAATCTCCATGTGGGGAATCGACCCCCTTATTATATATAAGTTCAAGGAGGAAGATGAATCTTCTTTAGCTCCATCATCTCAATCATGGATATTAATGCCCTCTTAGCATGCATATCTAGTTCTGATGATTGAGTCTAAGGAGGAAACCATCCTTGAAGACATTCGTATTGTGAGGGAATTCGTGGAAGTGTTTCTCTAGTAATTTCCTAGTGTTCCACCTATAAAAGATGTTGAACTCTCAATTTATCTTATACCAGGGGAATTGGAAATATCCAAGACTCCATAGAGAATAGTTGTCATGGAGCTTAAGGAGCTGAAGAAACAACTACAGGAGAATCTAGATAAAGGGTTTATATGCCCATGTTCTTTACCATGGGGTGCATCAATACACTTAATCAAGAAGAAATATGGGTCAATGAGCCTTTGCATCGATTATCGTGAGCTTAAAAAAACCAAGATAAAGAACAAGTATCCTCTCCCACGAATTGATGACTTATTCAATCAGCTTATTGGAGCACAATACCTCTCCAAGGAAGATTTGTGGTTGGGATATTATTAATTAAGGGTGAAGAAGGAAGATGTTCCCAAGACTACTTTTTGTAAAAGATACAGGCACAATGTTTTCATAGTAACACCTTTTGGAATCACTAATTCTCTATAAATATTCATGGTCATGATGAATAGTGTCTTTAGGGATTACCTCAAAAAAATTTCAGTAGTATTTATAGATGAAATTATGATATACTCCAAAACCAAGGAGGATCATGAGGAGTATCTAAGAACTATACTAGAGACCTTGCAGAAGGAGAAGGTCTATGAAAAGTATACCAAGAGTGAGTTCTGGTTGAAGGAGGTATCATTCTTGGGCTATATCATTACAAGAAATGGGATATCTCTAGATACCTCCAAAACAGATGCAATTGAGGGAGATATGAGGCCAAAAATAGTAATGGATATCCAAATCTTCTTGGGGTTAGCTGGATATTATCGATGATTTTTGGAAATTTCTCACGATTTTCCAACCCTCTTACCAAGCTAAATCAGAAGGGAGTAATGTTTTCTTGGAGTGATGAATGCGAAGAAAGATTCAAAGAGTTAAAAAGGAGGCTTATCACTACACCTATGCTCACTTTACCCACAAGGGGATAAATTTTTGTGGTATTCAGTGATGCTTTGAAGAAGGGCCTGACAAGTGTGTTGATGAAAAATGAGAAAGTCATTACATATGCTTCAAGGAAATTGAATGTTCATGAGTAGAATTATCCAACACATGATTTGGAGTTGGTTGTGGTGATCATTGCTTTAAATATTTGGAGGCATTATATCTTTGGGGAGAAGTGTGAAATATATATAGACTAAAAAAGCCTCAATTATATATTTATAGAGAAAGAGTTGATCATGAGACCACAAAATCCTCAAGTATATATTCACAGAGAAAGAGTTGAACATGTGCCAACAAAGATGGTTAGAGCTGATCAAAGACTCCAACTACTCAATCCATTACCAACTTGGGAAAGAGAACAAGGTGGATGATGCTCTAATTAGAAAGAACCCAAAAATTATCTCATTGATGATAATTGAGAAGGATCCAATCTTGTTATACTTGATGAAGATAGACATGTGAATCATGAAGAAGTGAATATCATCAATCCTTTCACAAATTATTTCTCTCTTTTGGAAAGGTTAAAGGATGCTCAAAAGGATGATGTGGGAATCTAGAAAAAAGTCGTAGTTATCATAAAAGGTAAATCCTTGGAGTTAAATATTAATGAATAAGGAATTTTGAGATTTTAGAAAAGAATATGTGTTCCATCAAGTCCAGAGCTGAAGAAGGAACTTTTGGATGATGCACATAGTTCAAATTTCTCTATTCACCCAGGAAACACAAAGATGTATCGAGATCTCTAAGAGAATTATTGGTGAGATAATATGAATAAGGAGATCTCTGAGTATACATCAATGTGCTAGGTGTGTCAGCAAGTGAAGGTAGAGAGGCAGAAGTTTAAGGGGATGATGCAACCATTGCCCATACAAACATGGAAATGGGAGAAAATCTTCATGGAATTTGTCACCGGACTTCTGAAGACATCAAAAGGCAATAATGGAATCTGGGTTGTTGTGTATCATCTTAAAAATTCTGCACAATTTATTTCAATTCAATAGGATTTATCATTAGATCAACTAGCCCAGATATATATCAAGGAAGTGGTAAGGATGCATGGAATACCACTATTTATTTTATCTGATAGTGATCCAAGATTCACCTCTATGTTTTGGAGGATTCTTCAACATGCTCTGATACTGAATTGAACATCAATACAGCCTATCATTCTCAAATTGATGGCCAATTTGAGTGAACTATTTAGACACTCGAAGATATGTTAAGATTATGTTCAATGGAATTTAAAGGAGGTTGGGATCACCATCGTCCTCTGGTTGAATTATCTTATAATATTAGTTTCCACTCGAGCATCCGAATGGAACCATATGAAGCCTTGTATGGGAAGAGGTGCAGAACACCGGCATGTTGGGACAAAGTCAGTGAGCGTAAGCCGCTAGGACCATAAATGGTTGAAGAAATGGTGGAGAAGGTGAAAACCATTCAAAGGAATATCAAGGAATACCAGATTTGACCAAAGTGTTATGTTGATAACCATCGATGAGAACTTCAGTTTAAATTTTGATACATGATATTCCTATGCATAACTCTATGGAAGAAATTCATGAGGTTTGGAAAGAAAGTGAAGTTAAGTCCTAGGTACATCGACCCCTTAGAGATTATTGATCGTGTCAGGGTTGTGGCCTATCAACTAGCACTCCCACCTACCATGTCTAATGTACATGATGTCTTTCATGTATTCTTCTTAATAAAGTACATAATATATCCTTCACATATACTCTCTTGAGAGGTAGTACATCTAGAGGATGATATTTCTTATGAGGAGCAACCAGTGAAGATCTTAGATCGTAGAGAAAATTTTTTATGAAATAAGACAATTCCCCTCATCAAGGTGTTATGGAGAAACCGCATGTTTGAAGAAGAGAAATGGGAATCAGTGGAAGTGATGAAGCAGAATTACATTAATTTGTTTTACAGTGGGAAAATGAAATTTTGAGGGCGAAATTTGTTAATGGGGGAAGATTGTAATGACCCAAAAATTCATTAATGAAAATTAATCTTGTTATATTTAAATGTATTCTTATGGTTATGTAAAATGGATGCACCTATTTGGTTTTATGTTTTGAATTTTAAAATACCATTATGAATTGTGACCATTGCTAATATAGCTATTGAACAATGATCACGTGATTAGTATAAATATAAGGCTTTAAGAAATCCAATTTACTCAGAAAAAGGAAGTGATAACCTCATCAATTTGACTTGACACATACCAAGCCCATTTGTCAGAGCTCGGAAAGGAGGTGTCATCATTGGGATTCACTATTGACCAAGCCCAATCCGAGCTTGAACACGTTAGGATTGAGTGGAACTAACTATGGGAGAAGTGGAAGTTAATAGAGATTACCACCCGAGAAATATTATCTGAGCCACCCCAAGAGTCTATCACCATCGCTCACCATACCCTTCAATTTTATGCTGGTTTTATAAGGGGTTATGTAAAAAGACCCTATCACTATGACTATGTACATTATTTTCATATAAATAATGTGCATTCATTTTATTATTGTTACTTTAAAAATAGTTTTTAAATCACAAGTAGTATTTTTAGTTAATATTAAACTAAGAAAACTATTTTGATTATTTAATGAATTTTTGAATTAAATAATACTTTAATAAATTATTATTACTAATAAATTACTCTTAATTAATTATTATATAATGCAATTGTAATTTTTATTTCGGTTTGAAAGCTGTTTTTATCAAAACCCATGATTTTTTAATAAATGTCAGTTTTTTATTTTAAAAGTAAAAATTCACCTATTTAGAAAGTTATTGAGATAAAATGAATATTGTTTTTGGAATTAGGACATCGAAATTATCCAACGCTGAATTTTTCACAATTTATTCAGACAGTCGAATTTTTGGGTAAGAATTAAATACCGTTTAAATATATAATGAGTTTTATGACATCATAATAACCCCATAATGATGTAATGAAATAATATAAACATTATGTTCGGCCATTATATATTTTACATTTAAAATAATGTGATTTTGGAATTGTTTGATGTATTTTTCAAAGCTTTAGTGGACCCTTCAAGGCTTATAAAACATTTTGTCTTTTTAAATTGTTTTCATTGAAATTGTGACTCACCTTCAAATAATCAAACCTATTATTTTAAGAAGTTCCGACATTGGCCATATAAAATATTTTTTTTAATCCCCTTTGGAAAAAATGGGAAAAAAACCATGTGCTGGTTTGTGGTTTTGATTAGTTTAATGTGAGGTGTCCCAAACCTAAATAATAAAGAATTCCATGTCCTTTCCTAAATAAACCCACCCAATATCCAACTTCCTCTTCACTCAAAGCCTTTCGAGTTCGTCCAAAACCTTCCCTCCTCTCTCTAGAATCCTCCCAAGATTCCCCAAGCTCCCAATAAGCCTCTCTCAAGCCTCTCCCAAGCTTTTGGGATCGTACTTCCATGTAAGGGATTACTTTCTTTTTAATTTTTGTCTAATTTTATTATGTTGTTATTCACATTTTTTTACAATTAAAATTGTTGGGGTATGAATTAACACCTCCCCATACATTTTTATTTATGTTTTTATTATGGGAGACCCCTTTAGCTCTCATCAATTCCTCCCATTTTCACCCGTTACCGTATTGAAATTCCATGAGGGATTTATCTCTCCTCTTTTACATTCAAGTAATTCTTTTATATTATGCATCCAAATTCCATTAAGTTAGTTGGGATATATATATATATATATATGACCCTCTTACTGTCCATTTCAAGTACATATGATGATACAACCATTTCTCTCTCATCAACCATCTTCATGAATCCTTATGTCACGCCGTTATGCTGCTGAAATTGCACCGAATTTTTCTAAGGCAAGATCATTGTGTAGTGAATACCATACCCATGTATCTATCAAGTGTATTAACCTTTATGAACATATACATATTGAATGGTAATTTCATTTATTTATTCCACATTACTTAATCGTGGAATAACTTATGATTTTGATTGATTCCATGTTTTATGATCCATGTGGCACACTTATACATGAAATGAAATGTTTAAGAAGGGTGTGCCCTGATAATGCTCCAATGCATTGGGTAAAGTATAGTATCAGGATACATAATGTGCATTGAGTATTGACTCATTCTAATTCAACTACATTGAGGGTTTACACATGATTCATGTTCAATGAGAGTTTACTCATGCTCCATGTGTAGTGAGCCTTGTCTCATTCTAATTCCATGTTAAGTTTTGTTGCCACATTTCTATGTTATGATTGTCA
Source organism: Viscum album (assembly GCA_963277665.1). Taxonomy (NCBI): domain Eukaryota; kingdom Viridiplantae; phylum Streptophyta; class Magnoliopsida; order Santalales; family Viscaceae; genus Viscum; species Viscum album. The sequence goes on from OY728161.1 coordinate 1,743,494,510, forward strand.
TGCTTTATCATGCCTTTATGTTCATGTTTCTACTGTTCTCCATTTATATTCCTATTGTCTAACATTTATTGTATTCCTCATGTTATTCCATGTTTATTTCCTTACTGGGCTTTATAGATCACCCTTTTTTATGCATGTCCTCAGGTTATCCCATGAAACTTAAGTACGAGGGAATTTAGTGGTCATGTAAAGGAAGTTTTCAATAAAGATGTTGTATTTCATGTTTTAAGTTGTTATGTAATGATCCTATTCCCCAAAGACAATAGACCTCTCAATCATCCAAGTTATATCAAATAAAGAGTTTATGAAATAAATCATGTTTATATTTTTAATAAAAGAGCAGTGTTGTTATATCATATATGAGATATTCCTTTAAGATATCAAAAAAAATATTTTTGAGGAAAATACCATGTTAACTTTGAAACCAATTATTTAACCATTAAAATTCAGAATATATTAGGGAAAATATTTTCTTTGATAATAACCATGGGAAAATACAAAGGAAGATTAAAAAAAGAACCTATATGATTATTGGAAAATCCATTCATATCATAAAAATTAAAGTATAATAATATTTTCACACTTTTGTAAAAATGTTAAAAATGACCGTTTTAAGAAAAATTTATTTAAAATTATTCTTTTTCAAAATTTATGAATAAATTAAATAGTCATTAAAATTAAATTTTTTAATACTTTCATGTACAGGTAAAAACTTTTATATTATAATTTTGAATAGCATAAACATGGAGAAAAAACATCATTGACCAAAGTTAATGTAAGGTATGATTTTATTTAAATCATTTTGTCAATAATTTAATTTATAATGTTTGGAAAATGGTATTAATACATAAAAATTAAATGTATAACCATTGGATAATAAAGTATATGGATTTAAAGAATAATATCCTTAAAATTTATATCAATGGAAATATATAATAGAAAATTTTAAAAAAATGGGATATTAACATAATTCCTTTCACAATTGGTAATATCTGAAATAAAACATCATGAAATAGAGAACTTTAGATATATTTTAAATCCCAATAACTTTAATAAAATTCACCATTACTACATTCAAGGCTAGTATATACATCATGACAAAGAAACAAGTGGTTAGTATGACTTATGTCTCACATAAATAAAACTAAGATGAGAAGCACTTACCCAAAATCTCATATTTCATCGAATAGGTTCAAATTTACTCTATAATAAATATATATTTGTTATACAACTAGTATATGACCATTATAATATGTGATATTAATATTTTTTATAAAGATATATCAATCTTGGTTCTAGGCACTATTTTTCCTTGTTTTTAGTATATGTTGTTTGGATTTTATCATAGGTCAGTTAGTGGGAAAATTTGAGAAAATTAGAAGAATGAAGGGAAGTGTACGATTGATGTAAAAGTTTTCGAAACAATGCACTATGGACCATAAACCATGAAACCACTTGTAGAGAGGGATTACATAGTTGGTGCATCATTTTTCAAACTGTGTTCACTCTTAGGAGAAACTGGAAACCACCATAGATGAGAAAAACAGTTTGGAAAACAATGTAACCCTTCCCAAAAAACAGTGCATGTAGTTTTAATTAAATCCATTTTTTTTAAAATTCCCAAACCCCCATATTAACCCAAAATAAACCCCAAATCATCCCTAAACATTCTCTCTCATTTTTCAAGGCTCCTGGATGATTTCCTTGGGCTCCCAACCTTCATTCATTATGATTATAATCTTGAATCAAAGATATGAACCTCTGCCAATAAGTGGATATAATCTCTATTCGTTTCCCATCTCATTCCCATTCATCACTAATAATTTAAGGGATGTTTTCCCTAGTTCAAAATGGATCTAGATCGAGGTTTTATTAGATATAATATATTTAAATATTGGATCTACAAATTGAATCAATATATCTTTATTTTTCTTGATTAACATTATTACAATCAAATTATAGATATCCATTAGTGATAATTCATAATCATTTTCATAGTAGGTGTTCTAATATTCAAATCCCAGAGTCTTGATTTCAATTTCATGTATGTAATTTTTAAATTTTTATAGATTTTTCCATAATTGAAATTTAAAAATTGAAATAATTAATTTGGTGAATTGATTAATTAAGTTAATGGTAATTAGTTTAGTTAATTATTGAGTTAATTAATATAATATTTAGATTGTGAAATTGGGATAATTAATTATTGAATTAATTACTTGGATATTGTGAATATGGGATTTGGAATAACTAAATGTTGAGTTAAAAATTGAAATATTGAAATTATGGTATTCAAAATAATTAAATATTGAGTGGCTTATTGGTATATTTATATTGAAGGTTTGATTAATTACTTGTTCAATTAATTGAGGGTAATTTTTGTGATAATGGAATTAGTTGAAATGAGTTAATTTTTGAATTAATTAACAGAGTTTGTGATTGTGAAATGTGATGTGAGGGTTAATTTTTATTAACCTTTATTTGATATGATGTTGTAATATATGTGATTTTGTGTTTTTTGTGTTTGGGATAAGGACTAATGTATCACAATACCATAGTGATAAATTGATATTTGGGTATGGGACAATAATTTCTATGTCAAAATACCCTAGTGAAAAATTGATATTCATGCGAGGGACATGTTTGCTATATTAAAAGTCCACGAGGTATTAGGAATGGTGTTCTAGATCCAAATTGTTGGATTTAGACCATGGTTCCAATTATATATAATAATGAATTGATATGAAATAGATAATGAAATCCCATGTGTTATAATTAATTTTAAATTGAATATTTGATATGGTTTAAACTCTACCATAAGCTGAAGTAATTATTGTGGTTTGGGTATCCTCGGGAACCCAAGGGTTTATGTAGTTAATTTAAGGAATAATAAATGTGATAAATGTATAAATATGAATTGAACATTATTATTTGTAAAACTGAATACACTATATTGACTAGATATTTTTTCAGAAACCCTTTCCAGTGGCCTACTGAGTTGTACTCACACCCTACTCAGGCTGCATCATCGGTACCCGAATAGATTTCTTAATTGTAGGATAGGTTAAGGTCAATGGCCTTATGTTAGATTGCTAATTTGGGATGGTTCATGGATAAGGATACAATAATTTGTGTCAGGAACCATTTTATAGTTTCTAGTGTCTATTTATTTTGAGTTTTTCATATTTACACTTGACATGTACTTTAGAATATAATATATGTTGTTTAGTTTTGATTTTTTTATTTCTTGTTTTCTTCATCATGTGATACCAATATTATTCTTGTTATCGTTATATCATTTGGTATTAATTTATTTATTTCCATTTTTGTATTAATATGATAAAGAGTTAGTTTCTCCCCATGATCCATAATATAACTCGGTCCAAGTTGGTAGCCTCTAGCATACAAGGAGGCAATCATAAGGATATGCGACCGATTGAATCTAGGCAGTAGTGTGTGGTACTCGAGTCAGGATATAACGAAGTTGTGTCGAAGCAAAATTTTATTTTATTTTATTTTTCTTACAGTTTGGGAAAGGCATAGAAGAGACTAGAAAGAGTCAGGCCTTTGTTAGGTGCTCGTGTATGGGAGTATCTAACCGATGTATGAGGGTAAAAGCCAAGTACCGAGGGTGGGATTGTTTCTATTGATGTGTGTAGTTATATTTCAAAGTTATTTAACATCAAATGATGCAATTATTATATGATGTGATTATTGTTTTGGATTTTTTTTTTGAGATTTGAATCTTATCTCAGAATGGAATGAGAGTTGATTATGAATTCATCATTCAAAGAACTCATGATTATTTTGTCACAAGCATCATTTTCAGAATGCAATAAGAAAACATTTTTTTGGTAAGTTGTTGAAATTTATTTTTTTCCATTCTTATGTTATTGAAAAAAAGTTGTCTAATATGAATTTAAAATTATAAAAATATGCATGACATGAATAAATGGGTGTTTAATGCTAATATTTAATAATGAGAATGAATTTACCCTTAGTTAACCATGACCTAGATATAGGATGGTTAAGGGTATAGATAATGCATCAGTTTGGACTATGTGGTGTGGTTTGGGGTAAATGAATTGTATGTATTTTTTTGAATCCATATAAATTATTTAATCTTGTGTTATGTGTCCAATGACACATGTTTAATATTGTAGAGATATGCCTTGATGATGATTATCGTTAAGAGGATGTCAACAGGTTATAGATGAAAATAGACCTCCTATAGTGAAACATGAGGCACTGATAGTCCCGAGTGAGGAATTCAGAGAGAAGTTATAAGAGAACATTAATCAATTTATGCAGTTTATGGAAAATGACCGAGAGAAGGTTGTGAAGATTATCTCGGACCTAACATGGTATTTCTAGTTGCAGTTCCCTGTAATGTTTACTGAAGAGGGTGTACCTGTGGTAGATGAGTTCTTGACTGCATCTATAAAAACAATACTTGAACACTTATATACTCCCAGTGATAATTGAGTAAAATTGGATTTTTATATGTTATATGGCCAAAAATATCATTGGCGGGGCAACTAAACTCAGGTTGGATAGCTAGAGACTATAGAGGGGAAAGAATTTTAAGAGAAGTTATTGGAGCACTTTTACCTTAAGACGCTTAGGAAGAAGAGAGTAGTTGAGTTCATGTAACTGACTCTAGGGAGCATGTCTGTGATGGAATATATTGGATGCTTTATGGATTTTCATCACTTAATTACAACATTGGAAGGAGATGATGTGACCCTGTAGAAATAATTTTAGGATGGGATTAAATGAGAAATTAAGTCTCATGTGATCAGTTTTAGGTCGAAGAAGTTTTTGGAGATGGTAAATTAGGATCTCATATCTGAGGGGAACCTATTGGAGGCTACCATTGGAGGAACGATGGTTTCTTATATATAGTCAATAGGTATGAATTTTGAGATAAGAAATTGTAATTATGATAACTTCAGGTAGAGAAGTGAAAAATAAGGTGGTCAGGGGGAAGGATTAGTTACAAATGACCTTACCCGAGTGACCTATCACCCGTGTGCTAGGTTAGTCCACTTTTATAGATAGTGACCCCAACCACTAGTAGAGTTTCAGGATTGTGGAAAGTTGAGACATATACCAAAGTTCCATAGGAACCCATGACATACATCTAATGATGGAGCAGTTAGGCATGATTAGTGTGTTGGAAAGAGATCCTCTACACTGTATCATTCTTGCTTCTAGTGTTCTACTGGCCATGGAAATAGTTGTAGTGGACATGGTGCTTATGGGAATGAGAACTCATGTAAACAAATTGGTGTAGCTTAGGGGACATATATTGAATCATATGTAAATGTGGTAGGATAATTTCACGACATTCAGCTGACATTGGAGGATAGTGAGGCTGGACTGTTGACAGTTATAGGCACTATTCTGGTAGCTTATGCACTAGCTAGTGACATAATTGATATTGGTGCCTCTCATTATTTTATCTATTCACAACTTGTGAATATATATATCCCAATAGTGGAGTTTTTTAGTGTGTTTATGAAAATAGATACACCCTTAGGGGTAAGATCTAGAGACATCTCTTTGTGTAAGGGGTGTTCTATAAATGTTGGGGAGTATCGTTTTCTTTGGGATCTCCACATTTTGGATATGTTAGGTTGAGATCTAATTATGGGTATTTCCTAGTTAGTATTATACCATTCCCACATTGATTTTTACCTAAGGAGAGTGACTTTTACGTCTCCTGAGGGTAAAAAATATATATATCATTGAGAAATGGATTTCAAGGAAGGCCGTGTGGGGATAGTTCATTAGTAACTGGGGGATCTCACCACCTAGGGTTCTAATATATTTCTTGACAATGAAGGTGTAAATCTGAATATCTTTCCACCCAAAGTGGACTAGTTTTAGGATATTTCTTCTAAAGACATGTTAGGGCATCCACCTTAGAGAGATGTGGAATTTTGAAATGAGCTCATGTCAGGGGATGATACAGTTTATATTCCACCGTAAATAGTGGAACCAATAGAGCATAAAAGGCTAAAGAATAAGCTAGATGAGATAATGGATAATGGTTTGATCCATCTGAGTATGTTCCCATGGGGTTATCCAATATTTTTTTTCTAATAAGGATGATGATAATATACACTTATTTTTGTATTAATAGAGTTTGAATTAGATGAATGTGAAGTACTAATAAATTATTTCATGTATCGAAGATCTATTCAACTAGTTTAGAGGATCCTGTGTCATTTCCAAGATTGAATTGATATCCGGAAATCATTAGTCGAGAGCTCAACCTTCTAATATGCGTAGAACTACTTTTAGAAGTAGTCATGGACAATATGAGGTCATAATAATGTCATTTGGATTGACGAACACACCATTAGTATAACTCCCCAACCCAAGTTATCCAGAGTTAGTGCATTATTTTAATTCATTGACTTGGTTACATGGAATAATGTCCTAAAGGACTGATCAGTTCAGCAATCTTATAAAATAGATTACAAACATTAAGGTTACATTATATATTATAATATAAAACACAACATAAATAATCCTTTGATAATGCAATTATTCCCCTATATTAACCCTACATATCAATTATAATACACTTGTTGGAATCATAGTAAAATAAAAAAAATAAATGGGTGAGATTTGATGCTCAGTAAGGGTAAATAATTCAGCGAAATCTATAAACTTTTAAGGAAAAATGTATAATAAAAACAACATCATTTTTAAAAATAAATGTGAAAATAATATAGAAAAAATAAATCAAAAAAACACATAGAAATACACAAGGATATTCTTCTAGTCCAATAATCACATGTAATAACTAATCTCATAATGAGGGAATGCATAATGCCAGACATAATAACTACTACGTTATGGCCTTGTGCCAAAACCATTCACAAATATTCTGGGAAGGCCTTGTGCCAAGACACTAGTTTATCTCATGAGACCTAATGAAGCATAGAGGGGCTATATAAACCCTCACACATTACTTACTAAGTCCAATTCATTCCTCATATTAAAATGGTGAAACATAACATAATCATTCGTATTAAAACTAGCATACGAAATGTCAATAATTTAACCATAAACCATGAATGGTATAAAAATAGAGCAACCATATTCAAACATATAAATACTCATTTAATATGATATGGAATATTATATTATAATAAATCAACCTCAATTGAGAATAATATCCAATAAGGGATGCTAACATAGTTGAAAATGATCAGTAAAACTCCTTGAGAGTAATATACCATTCCCATGAAATCATTCAAAAGTCACACAATTTATAAATGAAGTCATTTAAAATATATTTTTTAATCAAAGTAAAACATACCACTTTGAAACTTTTGAAGTGAATTAACATTTAAAATCAATAGTATTCATATAAATAAATCCTTAAAATCATTTTGAAAACATGGACATTAATTAAATTGATATAAAAAAATAAATCATCAAAAAAAATTAAATTGATGATCTAATTAAAGATTCCCTTACATAAAACCATGAAATATTAATTTTGAATTTTTTTTATGAAACATGTACATGGATGATAAATATGATCCATTAAATACTTACATAAAAACAATCTTGGATAATAATGAGATTGAGGAATTAACGCATACCTTAGATCTGATACTCTTAGTACGTGTCTGAAACATATTTATAATGTTTTAAACATATTATTTAACTATATAATAAAACTAATAAAATCTATGACATCATATATTATTCTTCTAAGACTTTATAATAACCATTTTTTTTAATAATTCCAAGTTAATTCAACATTTCAGGTAATATCGTTTTGTTCATCGTACATGTTTTGACTTGTTATTCTTGATCATATTACTTAGATCATGATTTAATTACTTAAATAATGTATAATATTATTTATATATCATATATATTCACAATATAAATATATATAATTGATTTATATATAAAATGGAATACACTATTCATAGAGACGGTAGGTCGTACGTACGCATGAACACTGTTTCCATTTTCTTATCATATTGATTGGAAGAAAGTGAATGAAATTTATGTACATAAACACATATATATATCATTAAAATATAATTTTTATGTCATATATTTCATAATTATTATTAATATATATTTTTATAATCATTCTTGGATGGTTAAAGTGGATAATGAATGTAATCGCATCGTGGAGACGGTAGGTCGTACGTACACCCGAGTGACGATATCAATCACTTAATAAATAAATGATATGAAACTTGATGATATATTAGTTATAAATAATCATAATAATGTATTATTTATTATTCAAGCCTATTATACTCTTCATTATACCCATCCAAATAATTTAATGTGGAAAAACAAATTACACAACAGCATGTATAAGGAAAGTCGTACATAAGCACACATGGTGATATTATTATTTGTAGGATAGATAAAATGAAAAATATTATTGTCCCATGATTATATTAACATATTTTTATGTGGATGATATTGGATCTATTACTTTGGTTTGGAAACAATATAGAAAGAATAAGTATAAGAAGAAAATAACTTTGAAAGAAGGGATAAACAAATTACCTCTTCTTCAGGTGTTTTCTTTTGATTTAGAGGTGGGAGATAAAGAGAAAGGTAGCTTCCATTTTATAAGAGAGGTGAGAGGCACTTTAGGAAAAATCTTGAAATATTAATTTATTATAAAAGTATTTTCAGTTTCTTGTAGATCCAAATTAATTTATTTAGAGGATAAGATTATTATGGGTCTAAATAATCTTAAATAATAGGGTTTATACATGTTTAGGTCATATAATTAACCTTATCATCTAGATTTAACCCTTTGTAAAATTAGATAACTCTTACCGTGTCCTATTTTATTTTTATACTACATGGTTAATACCTTTAGAATAAAATGAAAAGATAAACTAAAGTGGATCATTTATTAAATTTTTATCAATATTCATGTTATTTGGATGATCTTTAGATTATTTCTACTTTATATCATTTAATAAAACAATATTTATTTTAAAAACTCATTTACGTCAATTTTCACACTATTTAGTAATTGATTTTTTATAATGCCATAAAAACATGATTACTTGAAAAAAAATTAAAACATCCATAATATGTCAATTTAATTATGGTAATTTGTGTATGACATAAAAATGTTCAAAATAAATTTATTTTTATATTTAAAAATTCATTTATTTGAATCTTTTAATTAATGAGGTAGTCACTACTTCATAATTGTGTCATAAATAAATATATTTATCTAATATATAAATATTATAAATAAAATACCATGATGTAGGAAATATTTTTATATTTATAATGACTATTTATAGAGATAGATATTCATTATATAACCCCATATTTAAATTTATTTAGTAAATAATATATGTTTATGTTATAATTATATTTAGTTTATATTAATTCTTATAACATGTCATTATCACACCCAAGTGGTTCCATGGGGTCCTAAAATCGATCCAATGACACCCATAGTTAGAAATATAACATCCAATAGGATTAGGAAACGTGTGAGGGTAGTTTAATACTACTATAATATTATTTTTTATCCTTATTTACCTTATTTAATCTTTAACCATGGTAAATAAATATAATTACTAAAATTACTATTCAAAATGTCAAAAAATAAAAGGCTACAATTTGAAAAATTTGGACCTTATAATTATAAATACGAAATAAATTTTTCTAAATTAAAAACACAGAGTTGGAAGAAATTAATTTAAAATTAATTCCAGTTGTCAAAATTGGAAAGCGTGTTTTGTAGAAGTAAAAAACTATCAAAAGATTGACATGAGTTCATGTCCAATTTAAATGTAAAATTACTACCAATGGACTAAATTATATTAAATGATAAATATATAATCTAATTATACATTAGAACCACTCAAATGTGTAGTTTAACAATATATATTATTTTTATTAAAAAAGTTGTTTTCAATTAAAATTTACTATTTTCTGTATTCATCAAAATATGAAATTTATCCGAAAAGTACCAAAAATTTATCCAAACTAAATTATTATGTCCCTATTCTAAATAAGAAGTTAATTTTATCAAATTTAATATATAAAATTGAAAAATACTATATTTAAAAATGTTTCTCCATTAAAAGGCATAAAAATTGCATTTTTAAAAAATAATTTTTTATTTGAAAAATTGGATTTGTTCTTATTTTATGTATAAGAAACAAAAAATATTATTTTTAAAATTACATGGGATATATAAAATTTAATATGTGGTAAATACTATTCATAACCTCTTTTTAAATGACTAGATTTATATTTCGTGGTGCACTTGAACTCAATGTTGCATACATCACATACTATTGAATTATTTAAAAAGGAAGCATGTCATGGAAGCTTAGGGTGTTACGTTATCCCCTACTCCAATAAATTGCATCCTCACAATTTATACTTTGTGTTTAAGACTAGGGGTTTTAAATTTCAAAATATCTTAGTTGAAATCCTAAATCGTAAAATGGATTAATGAGGCCTCTATTTTAAAAGAAAGAAAGAGAAGTATGAAGGTTAACAAAAATAATACATACTAGGGTTCCATGTTGGGAAACAAGGATATGGAAGAGAAAACTAAACATAATGTTCTGGTAGATAGTGATAGATAATATTATTCAGATAATGTTATAAATATTGAATCCATAAATCTATAATGATTCAAGATACCATTTAATTCATCGTTAAATAAAGTACTGTGATTTTTTTTTGGTTTTCAAGATCCTTTCCCTAAAGTTGAAGAACATGAGAAGAAATAATAACTTTATTTCAGTAAAATCTCACAATTGGTCATGCCTTGAACAATTTCCACTTCATCTCTTATTCAAGGAAATGAAGTTTAGTTTTTCATTTCTTAAGTGTTGGAAGATCATGCGATTCATAAATAGAATGATAGGTCATTCCATCTCTCTCAAAAAATGTGTTAGCATAGGTTATCACATATGCATATGTCCACCTATAATAAGATAATTCATTAATCTAAAAAACATTAACTAGAGTGAAACTTATATTATCTATAAATGGATAACCTTAAAATCCTTTAAAAAACTGAAAATCTACGGCATTAGAAAGAGGTGAACCAAATAATCTTATCATTTATCTCCAATATCACATAGGTCAGTTATTGGTTGTCACATTCTAAACATGTGGACACCTTCATCATGTATTCTCTTGAGTCATGTTAATAACCTAAATTATCAGATATTCTTATTGAAAACATACATGTTCACTTGTTCCAAAACATAGTGGATTATTCCTTATATCCCAAAAATTTTGTACACTTCATCCATGATAGCATAACCCTCTTGTTAATAAATCCAAAATAATTTCTCAATAAAATAGCAACATCCCATTTACTTATTCAAACATAACATTATTATCTTAACATAAAGAACATATTAAGGGTTATCTTTACCTTAATCATATGTTCTTCAAATATAATATTGCCCTTAAATAAATTTTCCTGTCCTTTATAAAAATTCAAGATATTTTTAAAAATCCATATAGAAAAAATAAACTGAATACTCATTATATAATTCAATTATTCATAATATTTAGATCCAAATACATAAATACTTCAATCCTTTCAATTTAATGGTTGGCATGTAATAGGTATTTTCTTTGGTTTAGAGGTAGATTCTTATGTCTGGGAATTTATTTGGGTAATGCCCATGATTTCCATAGGTGAGACATTAAACTACATAACAATTGGTCACTCGATGACCAATTTCCCACATATATAACATCTTCCCATCCATTTGAGGTATTCCTCAAGGTTCTTCTTCCCTTCCTCTTGACATGTACAAAACCAAATATTCTATCCTCTATGCCTCTTAAAATTTGAACATTTATAAATGTTCATCTTCCTATTACGCAATGCATTAGGAATGTCATAAAAGATCACATTGTTAATCATATATCATGCTAAATATTTCTATTTAATCACAATAGATTTCTCTCTAGTCCTTATTCATTTTTTTCTCAAATCACCAGATTTTCCAACTAATTCAATGTTAATACAATTCCTTCCGGTTTCCTCTATTAAATAAGACTAGAAAGCACATGGTGAGAAATAGATCTCATTGAAGAAAACCACATAATCAAGGGAAGGTACTTTCAATCTATAACATATTAGGTTTAATCCTAGGTTATCCATGATCATTACTAAAATTATAGGGGTTCTTCGATACTTTTCCTCAAAGTTGATTGTAGGGATATGATACCTAATCTATGTTTTATAAATCTATTTCCAAGGTTGTTTATAAAATTCCTATGATACCAACTTTAATTCCCTGACCCCAGTTACCCAGTGTTGATGCATTATTTTAATACATTGGCATTATTACAAGGAATCATGCATTGAAGGACTGATCAGTTTAGATGTCTGGGAAAATAGATTACATAAATAAACATTACATAACACTTTCTAAAATAAAACACAACATAAATAATCCTTTGAGAATTCCGATATTCTCCTAGCTTAACCCTTCATATCAAATATAATACACTTCTTGGTATCCTTGAAAAAAAACATAAGAAAGGGATGTGCTCAGATGCTCAGTAAGGGGAAATAATTCAGCAAAAGCTATAAACATTTATGGAAATATGTATAATAAAAACAAAAAGAAATTTAAACATAAACATGAGAATAATATGGAAAAAATAAATTATACATTACCATATAAACATACATATAGATATTCTACTAGTCGAATAATCACAAGTAATAACTAATCTTATAACGAGGGAATCCATAATGTCGGGCATAATAACTACTACATCATGGCCTTGTGTGAATACCATTCAAAAATATTCTATCAAGTCCTTGTACAAAGACACTAGTTTGTATCATGAGACCTACTAATTTATCGAGGGGCTATAGTGAGCCCCACCTGTCACTTAAAATTTCCAATGCATTCCTCATATGAAAAGGGTGAAACATAACATAATCATTCGTATTAAAACTATCATATGAAATGACAATAATATAACCATAAACCATGAATGGTTTAAAAAAAGCACATTCACAGACAAACATATCAATACCAATTCAATACAATATGGAATATTGTATCAAATAAATCAACCTCAATTGAGAATAATATACAGTAAAAGATGTTGACATAGTTTAAAATGATTATTAAAACTCTTTGAGAGAAATATCCATTTTTCATGAAATCATTTAAAAGTAACACAATTTATAAAGGAAGTAATTTAAAATAGATTTTCGAATAAAAGTTTCTCATACCACTTTGATCCTTTTGAAAGGAATTAACATTTCAAAACAATCATGTTAATATAAATAAATCTATAAAATCATTTTGAAAACATGGACATTAATTAAATAGATTTAGAAAAATAAATCATTAAAAAATTTAAAATGATGATATTGTGAAAGATTAACTTCCATAAAACAATATAATATTCCTTTTGAAAACATTTTATGAAAAATGAACATGGGTGAAAAATATGTCCCGGTAAATACTTACACATAAACAATCTCTGATAATAATGAGATTGTGAAATCAACCCTTACCTTAGATTTGATACTATCCATACTTGTTCAAAACTTCTGTATAGTGATTTTAAACATATTATTAACTGATATTAGAATCATAATAATATTTATGATATCATATATGATTCTTTTATGACTTTACATTACCAATTTATTAATAATTCCAAGTTAATGAAACATTTATGGTAATATTGCTCTGTTAATAGTACGCGTTTTGACTTATTATTCATGATCATTTTACTTATATCATGATTTAATTACTTCCAGAATGTATAATATGATTTATATATCATATATATTCATCATATAAAAAAATATACACACAGATATATATAATGGAACACACTGTTAATGGAGACGGTAGGTCGTACGTACGCATGAATGCTGTTTCCATTTTCTTATCGTATTGAATGGAAGTAAGTGAATGAAATATATGCACACACACACACACAAATATATATATCATTCCAATAGAATTTTTATTTCCTATAATTCATAATTATTAATAATATATATTTTTTATAATCATTCCTGGATGGTTAAAGAGGAGAATGAATCTCATCTCGTTGTGGAGACGGTAGGTCGTACGTACACACGAGAAACAATATCATTACTTTAATGATTAAATGTTATGTAAATGGATGGTATATTAATTTAAATGAATAATAATCATTTAATATTAATTATTTATGTCTAGTATACTCATCATTATACATATCCAAATAAAGTAACATGGAATAACAAATTATACCACAACGTGGAGATGATAAGCCGTACGTACGCACATATTATGATATTATTATTCGTGGGATGGATAAAATGATGAATATAATTGTCACATGATTATATTAACATCTCAATATTTTTATTATACTTTATTTATTACTTTTTATGGAAACAACATAGAAATAAGAAGTAGTAGAATAAAAGAACTTTGAAATAAGGGATAAAATGATTACCTCTTCTTCAAGTGTTTCCTTTTGATTTGAACAAATGAGATCCTTATTATCGCTATATTCCCAAATTTATTCCTCTAGGATTAAGTGAGGGAGGTTTGGATGTGAAATGGTCAGATTTTGTCAAAAATAAAATGCTTTATAGATGTGAGTTAAAGAGAAAGGGAGGTTCCCTTTTACAAGAGAGGTGAGGGGAACTTTTAGAAACATCTTGAAATATTAATTTATTATAAGAATATTTTTACTTTCTAATAGCTTAAAAAAGATTTATTTATTGTATAAGATGAGAATGGGTCTAAATACTCTCAAACAATAGGGGTTATACATTTTTTGGTTATAAAAGTAACGTTATCTTATATATTTAACCCTTCATAAAATAAGTAAACTCTTACCATGTCATCTTGTATTTTTATACTACATGGTTAATATCTTTACATTAAAATTACATGATTACCTAAAGTTTAAAATTTATAAAATTTTTGTTACTATAAAATTTATTTGTTTGAACTTTATATTTTTATGCTCTTTATATCATTTAATAAAATAATATTTGTTTTAAAAACTCATTTATGTCAATTTTGACACTATTTAGTAATTGATTTTTGTTAAAACCATAAAAACTTGATTCCATCAAACCAAAGACATTAAATAATCATTAATATGTGAATTTAGTTAATAAAATTCATGTATGGTATCAAAATTTTCAAAATACATTTATTTTAATAATTATATATTCATTTATTTGAATCATCCATTAATGAGGTAATCACTGCATCATAATTGTGTTATAAATAAATATATTTATCTATGGTCTAAAAATTATAAATAAAATACAATTATATAGGAAATATTTTTATCTTTCTAATAACTATTTATATACATATATATCAGTTTTATAACCCTATATTATAATTGATTTAGTAAAAGATATATTTTTATGTGATAATTATATTTACTTCAAATTAATCATTATAACATGTCCTTATCACACCCAAGGGGCTCCATGGGGTCCCATAATCGACCTAAGTATGCCCATGGTTGGAAATATAACATCCAATAAGATTATAAAACATGTTATGGTAGTTTAATATTATTATAATATTATTTATTTACCCTTATTTACCTGATTTACCCTTTAACAAAGGAAAATAAAAATAATTACTGAAGTTACTATTCATAATGCCAAAAATAAAATGTACATATTTACCTAATTTGTACCTTATTATTAAAATATGGAATCCATTTCTTAAAAATAAAAACAGAGATTTGGAAAAAATTAATTTAAAATTAATTCCAGTTGTTAAAACTTGAAAGTGGGTTTTTAAGAAGTAAAAATTATCAAAATATTGAGATGTGTTTATGTAAAATTCAAATGAGAAATTAATTCCAATGAACTAAATTATATTAAATGACAATAATATAATCTCTTTATACTTTAAAATCACTTGAATTTATTTATTAACAATAAAAAATGATTTTTATTAAAAAATCTATTTTCAAATAAAATTTAGTATTTTTTATTATTCCTCATAATAATAAAGTTATAAGAAAAGTAGCAAAAATTTACCAAAACTAAATTTTAAGTCCATATTGTAAATAGTAATTTAATTTCATCAAATTTAATATATAAATGTTTAAAATAATGGATTTAAAAATGCTTCCCCATTAAAAGGCGTAAAAACTACGTTTTTTGAAAAATAATTTTTTTATCTGAAAAATTGAATTTGTAATTATATTATGTATAATAAAAAAATATTGATGTTAAAATTATATGGTATAAATAAAATTTAAAATGTGGTTAATATTATTCATAAAATATTTCTAAACGTCTATTTTTATAGGTCGTGGTACGCTTGAACTCGGTATTGCGTACAACACACACTATTGAATTATTTAAAAAGGTAGTGTATCATGGAATATTGGGGTGTTAAATTATCCCCTAATTCAAGAAATCACATCATAGAAATTTAAACATGGGATTGAAAACTAGTATTATTACATTTCAAAATATCTTAGTCTAAATCCCACATCGAAAAATGGATTAATGAGGCTTCTATTTTAAAATAAAGAATGGTAAGTCTGAAGGTTACTAAAAATAACACATAATAGGGTTATATGTAGAAAAAAAAAGATATGTAAGAGAAAAATAACCATAAAGTTATGAAATAGAGTATTTTATTTATTGTAAAAGAAAGTACTAGGAAACCATTTTTGGTTTTCCAGATATTTTCCCTAAAGTTGATGAACATGAGAATAAATACATACTTTTTTAGTACAATACCACCATTGGTCATTCCTTGAACAATTTAAACTTCATCTCATATTCAAGGAAATGAAGTTATATTTTTCATTTCTGAAGTGTTGGAAGATCATGTGATCTATAAATTTAATTATAGGTCATTCCATGTCTCAAAAAAATTGTTAGCATAGGTTATCGCATATTCCCAAGTCCACCTATAGGGAAAAAATATATTGATCTAAAAAAATTCAACTATAGTGAAACTTATACTATCCATTAATGGATAACCTTACAATATTTCCAAAAAATAAAAATATACAACTTTAAAAAGAGGTGAACCAAATCTGATTACAATTTATCTCCCATATCTCATAGGGAAGTTCTTGTTTGTTACATTCTAATCATGTGGACAACTTCATCATATATTTTCTTGAGTCATGGTAACAACCTAAATTATCTGATATCCTTACTAAAAACATGAAAGTTTCCTTGTTCCAAAACATAATGGATTATTCCATAAGTCCCAAAAAGTTATACCATTCATCCACGATAGCATAACCCTTTTGTCAACAAATCCAAAATTAGTTCTCAAGAAACTAGATCGTCTAATTTACTTATTCCAAGATAACATTATTGTCTCAACATAAATAATATATTAAGGGTTATCTTTACCTTAATCATATGTTCTCCAAATATAATATTACCCTTAAATAAATTTTCATTTCCTTTATAACAATTAAATATATTCTTGAAAATACTTAGAGAAAAAAATAATCTAAATACTCCTTATATAATTCAATTATTCATAATTCTTGGATCCAAATACATAAATACTTCAATCCTTCCAATTTAATGGTTTTGATGGAATATGTCCGTAATTGGTTTAGAGTAATATTATTATGTTTAGGCATTGAGTTAGGTAATTACCATGATTTACACAGATGAGAAATTGACCTCTCTAAAAATTAGTCACTCTATGACCCTTATTCCCACAGAGATAACATCTTCCCCTCTATTTGAGGTATTCATCAAGGTTTTTCTTCCCTTCATGTTGACATGGATGAAGCCGAATATTCTTTCCTCTATACTTTTTAAAAATTGAACATTTATAAATGTTCATATTCCTCTTACACAATGCATTAGTAATTTCATTAATGATCACATTATTAATCATATATCATGCTAAATGATTTGACATAATGAAAATATTTTCCTCTACAGTCATTATCCAATTTTGTTGCTCAAAATCAATAGATTTTCCCAAAAACTCAATGGTAACCAAATTCCTTCTAATTTCCTCCATTAACTAAGACTAGAAAGAATAAGGTGCAAAATATATGTCATTTAAGAAAACCACATAATCAAGGGAAGGTACTTTCAATTTATAACATCTTAGGTTTAATCCTAGGTTATACATTATCGTTACCAAAAATCTAGGGGGTTCTTCTATACTTATCCTCAAAGTTAATCATAGGGTTATGATCCCTAATCTAAGATTTCCAAATCCAATTACATTGTTTTTTCTAAAATTAATCTGATACCAACTGTAATTCACATACCCTAGTTACCTAGAGCTGATGCATTATTTTAATATATTGGTATGATTACAAGGAATCAAGTCCTGAAGGACTAATCAGTTTAATAGTCTCTAAAAATATATTACATACATGAATGTTACATTACACTTTCTAACATAAAAAAAACAAAAATAATCCTTTTCAAATTCCATTATTCCCCTAGATTAAACCAACATATCAATCATAATACATTTCCTAGAATCCTATAAAGATAAATCATAATAAAGGGGTAAGCTCAGATGCTCAGTAAGGGTAGATAATGCAGCTGAAGCTATAAAATTTTAAGGAAATAAATATAATAAAAAAGATCCTTTTTAAACATAAACATGAACATAATATGGAAAAAATAAATAAAAAATTTCAATATAAACATGCACATGGATATTCTACTAGTTGAATAATTACATATAATAACTTATATCATAATGATATAATGCATAATATTGTACATAATAACTACTACATCTAGGCCTTATGCCAAGACCATTCACAAATATTCTATCAAGTCCTTGTTCAAAGACACTAGTTTTTATCATGGGACCAACTGATGCATCGAGGGGCTGTGGAGGGCCCAACCCATCACTTACTAAGTCTAATGCAATCCTCATATGAAAACCATGAAACATAACATAATCATTCTTCTTAAAAATAGCATACTAAATGTCAATAATTTAACTATAAGCCATTAATGGTAAAAAAATAGCACACCCACAATAAAACATATCAATACCCATTCAATACAATATGTAATATTGTATTATAATAAATCAACCTCAATCAAGAATTATATCCAGTAAAGGATGTTGACATAGTTGAAAATTATTAGTAAAACTCTTTGAGGTAAATATCCATTTTTCATGAAATTATTTAAAATTCACACAATTTATAAAAGAATTCATTTAAAATATATTTTTGAATCAATGTTCCCCCTAAAAATTTGAAACTTTTGAAATGAATTAATATTTCGAAACATTCATGTCAATATAAATAAATCTTTAAAATCATTTTAAAAACATATACAAAAATTAAATAGATTTAGAAAAATAAATTTTTAAATTTTTTAAAATTATGATCTTGTTAAAGAGTCCCTTCCATAAAACCATAAAACATTCCTTTTTAATTTTTTTATGAAACATGGACATGAATTATAAATATGTCCTAGTAAATACTTACACATAAACAATCTCAGATAATAATGAAATTGATGAATTAACCATTACCTAAGATCTGATACTCTCCGTACATGTCTGAAATTCCTTTATAATGTTTTTAAAAATATTATTAACTGATATTAATATCATAATAATCTTTATGTTGTCATATATCACTATTTTATTACGTTACCTTACCCATTTATTAATAATTCCAAGTTAATGCAACATTTCGCGTAATATTGCTTTGTTTATCATACGCGTTTTGACTTGTTATTCTTGATCATATTAATTAGATCATGATTTAATTACATACCAAATGTATAATATGATTTATATATCATATATATTCATAATATAAACATATATGATATATATATATATGAAATGGAATACATCATTTATGGAGATGATATGTCGTACGTACGCATAAACATTGTTTCATTTTTCTTATATTATTGAAAAGAAGTGAATGACACATATGTACACACACAAATATATATATATATATATATCATTATAGTAGACTTATTATGTCATATATTTCATTATTATGAATAATATATTTTTTTGTAATCTTTTTTGGATGGTTAAAGTGGAGAACGAATCTCATCGTGCCGTGGTGACGAAAGGTGACACCGTACGTCTGCACGAGCGACAATATCATACCATTAATGATTAGATTATATGGAAGTAGATTTTATATTAATTATAAATAATCATAATCATGTCATATTCATTATTTATGTCTATTATACTCATCATCATACCCATCAAAAAAATGTAATGTGGTATAACAAATTACACCACGATGTGGAGACGGTAAGTCATAATGATATTATTATTCATAGGATTGATAAATTGATGAATTTAATTTTCACATGATTATATTAAAATCTATGTATATGGATTATACTATATTTATTACTTTGGTATGGAAACAATATAGAAAGAAAAATTAGAATAAGAAAATAACTTTGAAAGAAGGGATAAAACGATTACCTCTTCTTCGAGTGTTTCCTTTTGATTTGAACAATGGGCTCATTAGGATGGATATTTCACCAAGGTTAGGCCTCTAAGATAAATTAAGTTAGGATGGGAGGAGATATTATTAGGGATTGGAAGAACCAAAATGCATTAGAGTTGTGAGTTAAAGAGAAATGGTGGTTCCCCTTTATAAAAGAGTGAGGGGAACTTTTGAAAAAATATTGAAATATTAATTTATTATAAAAATAATTTCGTTTTATAATAGCTCAAAATTGATTTATTTCGAGGATAAGATGAGGATGGGTCGAAATAATCTCAAAACACAGGTTTTATACACGTTTAGTTCATAAAATTTACCTCATATTTCAAATTTAACCCTTTGTAAAATAAGTTAACTCTTAACATGACCTCTTTTATTTTTATACTACATGATTAATATATTTCCTATAATATTCCAATATAACCTAAAGTATACCATATATGAAATTTTTATCACTATAAAAGTTTTCTGTCCGTTCTTTATATTTTTAGGATTTTTATTTCATTTAATAAAATAGTATTTTCTTAAAAAACTCAATTATGTCAATTTTCACACTACTAAGTAATTGAATTTTTTAATGTCATAACAACTTCATTACTTAAAAAAAGGAATTAAATCATACCTAATATTTCAATTTCATTAATAAAATAATTTTTTGGCATAAAAATGTTCAAAATACATTTAATTTAATATTTATAAATTCATTTATTTGAAATTTTATTAAAGAGGTAATCACTACATTATAATTGTGTTATAAGTAAATATATTTATCTAATGTCTAAAAATAGTAATTAAAATACCATGATGTATGATATATTTTTATCTTTTTATTGGATTTTTTAAGAAATAGATATTAGTTATATAACCCTATATTAAAATCTATTTATTTAGAGATATATGTTTATGTTATAATTATATTTACTTTAAATTAATTCTTATAACATGTCATTATCACACCAAAGATTCTCCATGGGGTCCTAAAATCAACCCAAAGATCTCCATGGTCGGATATAACATAAAATAGGATTAGTAAAGGTGTTAAGGTAATTAAATATTATTATAATATTATTGTTTACCCTTATTTACATGATTTACCCTTTAACCAAGGTAAATAAAAATAATTACTGAAGTTACAATTCATAATGTCAAAAAATACAGGGTAACTATTTAAAAAATTTAGACGTTATGATTCCAAATATGGAATCCATTTTTTCAAATACAAAACAAAATGTTGGAAGAAATTAATTTAATATTAATTCATGTTTCCAAAACTAGATAGCCGGTTTTTAAGAAGTAAAAAATATCAAAATATTGACATGTGTTTATGTACAGTTTAAATGTGAAATTACTTCCAATGACTAAAAATACATTAAATGATAAAAATAAAATATAATTATACTTTAATACCACTCAAATAAATAATTTAACACTATAAAGTATTTCTATTAAAAAATTTATTTTAAATTAAAATTTAGTATTGTTCACTATTCATCAAAATTTGAAAGTTATTAGAAAAGTACAAAATTTTATCCAAAATAAAATTTCATATCCCACTTATAAATAAAAATTTAATTTCATAAAATTTAATATATAAAAGTTTCAAATATTGGATTTAAAAAAGGTTCTCCATCAAAAGGCGTAAAAAGTTCAATTTTTGATTTTTTTTTATTTTTTCTGAAAACATGAATTTGTCTTCATATTAGGTCTAATAAACACAAAAGATGAATGTTAAAATTATATGGGATATATATAATTTTAAATTTGGTTAATATTATTCATAATTTTTTTTAAATGGCTAATTTGATAGGTCGTGGTGTGATTGAACTCGGTGTTGCGTACATCGCACGCTATTGAATTATTTAAAAAGGAAGTGTACCATGGAAACTTGGGGTGTTACAAGTAGTGTTTATGGCCTTGATGAACTGAATATTCCATTAATACTTAGATAAGTATGTGTTTTTATTTTTGTATTACATCTTCGTTTACTCCAAGACTTGTGATTATCATGACCAACATATTGACATTGTCTAGAGTACACTAAGAGAGAATCATCTATACGACAAGATAAATAAGTTTCAATTATGGATTGACAAGTTACATTTCTTAGGTTACATCGTCAAAAGGAAATGAGTTTCTATAAACCCAGATAAGTTTTGGGTAGTTTTATCTTAGGATAATCCCATGAATAGTTTTTATATCCATGGTTTTTTGCTGATAGAGGGCTATTATCCAAGGTACATCCGGAACTTTTTTTATTTTCAAGCACCAATTTCCAGATTTAATAAAAAGGTTTTAAAGTTTTAATGTTTGAGATCTTGTTAAAATGATTTCTAGGAGCTAATTAATAGTTTGAAAATCACACCAATCTTGATCCTACCTGAGCCAGGGGCATAGTATTCGATGTTTTGTGACACATTTGAGATGAGGTTTGGAGTAGTGTTGATATAGGGAGATCATGTTGCAGCATATGAGTCTTGAAATTTGAGGCCACATGAATAGAACTAACCTACACAAAATCTCGAGTTGACAACATTTCTTTATTCGCTAAAGTATTGTAAAAATTATCTATTGGGTGAAAATATTACTATGTATACTTATCCCAAGAGATTAAAGAACATATTCTCTAAAAAATATTTGAATATCTAGAAACAAATATGATTTGAGTATATATAGTCATTTTATTTTGATTTGCATATAAACGAGAGATGGGAAATTTTATGGATGATGCTTTAATAAGGAAAAATCAGACTCAAGTAGTTCAAGAGTCTAGTGGTGAGTGTGAAATGATTATTTTGTTGTCTACGATGCATGTTGTGGTTTAGGAGAGCCAAGATTGGATGACCCTCATATCATTTTCGGTGGAGTCTAATTTTTTGAGCCCGATTAGAGTCATGTATTATAAAGATCCAGAATGTTTAGCTTTGATGGAAAGACTTGAAGGTGGGGATGCACCATTAGATTGAACCATAGATGAGGATGAGACCATCTATATAAAGAATCATATTGTTTTACCTGCTAGCATGTGAGGGAGCTAGTAATTGAATTTGATGCCACAAAGTGGGTGGTACATCAAGGTGTGAACAGAATCTACCATAACCTATAAGGATATATTTGGAGATCGGGCATAAAAAATAATATATTAGGTTTTCTGAAACGATGCTACACCTGTCAAAAGGTGAAGTCTGATCATCAACAACCAAGAGGTTTACTATAGTGGTTGCCCATTATGAAATTGAAGTGGGATCATGTTACCATATAACTTGTAGTGGGTTTGTTATGTACACCGTAGAATAATGAAACTATTTGGATGGAAATGTACTATTTAACAAAGGTAGAACATATCTTACCAATATGGGGGACATTATTAGTATATCAGTTGGGAGATATTTACATCTAAGAAATATTCCATCTAAACAGGGTTCCATGGAGTATTATATCAAACAATGAGTTAAATTTTCATGATTCTGTTAAGTCTTATAGAAGTTTCTTGAAACATTGGTTTTTTTAGTATGACATTCCACCCTTAGATATATGGGCAATCAGAATGTACTATACAGATGCTTGAGGATATTCTTCGTGTGTGTATCCATGACTTTAGTGGGTCTTGGGAGAAGCCCCTTGCTTTGGTGGAGTCTTCATATAACAACAATTATTAGGATACTCTTCAAATGGAACCATATAAGGATCTTTGTGATAATCAATGAAGATCACCTCTATATTGGATGGAGGTAAGTGAGTCATAGTTTTTGGGACTGAGCCACATGTAGGAGATGTCATAGTAGGTGTAACTAATTTGGAAGCGTGTGACTTTGTATTAGAGTTGAAAAAATTTATTTGTTGATAGATTTTGATGACACCTAGAGATTACAGTGGGTGATCATGTATTCCTTCAGGTGTCACATAGGTTAGGTCACCATAGGATATAGAGAAAGGGAAAGCCGGTACCCAGTTTTGCTGGACCATTTGAGGTTGTGGATAGAATTGTTATAGTGGGATATTGATTGGCTCTTTCATATAGATAAATGGTAATGCACAATTTTTTAAATGTGTCAAAATTTTTGTGGTATGACCTTGACCCTTCTCATGGGATTGAGGGGATGATGTTTATCTTGATATTGATGCAACCTTTGAAGAGTATCTAATACATGTGTTGGATCATAGTGATAAAGTGTTATGGGGAAAGACAGTGCCAATAGTTCCTGTATTGTGAAAATGTGGATGTGTTT
This sequence comes from Viscum album, assembly GCA_963277665.1. Taxonomy (NCBI): domain Eukaryota; kingdom Viridiplantae; phylum Streptophyta; class Magnoliopsida; order Santalales; family Viscaceae; genus Viscum; species Viscum album. The sequence continues at coordinate 1,743,519,220 of OY728161.1, forward strand.
AAGAGGAGAAATGGGAAGCATAAGTGAATATGTAGGCTCAATAGACCATTATTTTTTACCTCAGAGTCTTAGAGATACATGGGAGTACAACTTGAGGATGAGCTATTATAAGGTGGGGAGATCGTAAGATCATAACCTTTTCCTAAGATGTATCAATCATGGTTTCAGGTATTCTTTTTTCTTGTTTTATTATATTTTTCTTGGGTTTTATCTTGAGCATATTGGGGTGGGGATTTGTTAAAATTGGAAGGATGAATGTAATTGCATGGTTGGTGCATAGTTTTCCAAAACTGTGCACCTTGGTCCAACAAACCATGCAACCCCTCATTGAGAGGGATTTCATAGTTGGTTCATGATTTACGAAACCATGAACCCTCTTAGGAAAAACCATACACCCCCTATAAGTGGTTAAAAATTAATGTTTACGGTTTGGAAACCGTGCTCCCCTAGCTAGGAAATTGCAGGCAGGATTTTAATTAACCATAAAACGTATTTTAAAATTACGAAACCCCCATATTATCCTAAAAATATCCTTTACTCGTCCCTAAACATTCTCTATAATTTTTGGAGGCTCCATGATTAATTCCTAGGGATCTTAAAATTTATTATTCGTGATTCGAAGCATAGATCATAGATTTTAACCTCTCCTGCTAAGTGGATCTCATCCTGATTGGGTTTTCATATCTTTCCTATTCTTCTCCCATCCATGAAGTGATTTTTTCCTTTGTTCATTATGAATCTAGATTTATGTTTTATTTTATCAAATCCTTTTAAATATTGAACTTAGGAATTCAATCAAGATCATAGTATTCTTAAGGATTAGGGTTATTCCCCTCAAATTGGTGATATCTCTAGGTGATCATTCATCACCATTTTCAAAGAACGTGGCATTATATTCAAATACCATAGTCTTGATTTCAATTATGTGTATGAGATTATATAATTTATATTTATTTATTATAAATTTAATTTCCTAAATTTTATTAATTAATTTTGTGAATTAATTAATCAACAGAATGTGAGTTGAATTAAGTAATTATTGAATTAATTAATGTAATTTTGGGATTGATAAATTGGGATAATTAATTATTGAATTAATTATTGGGATATTCTGATTTTGAAATTTGAATAATTAATTATTGGTTAAATTATTTGAATATTGATATTTTGGATTTCAGAATAATTAAATGTGGAATTAAATAAATGAATATTGTGATTCTAGATTTGATTAGTTAATTATTAAATTAATGAAATGGGTTTTTTTATTATTGAATTGATTGAAATCAGTTAAATTTTGAATTAAGTAAAATAGTTAGTGATGGTAAAATGTGATATGAGGGTTAATTTTTATTAACATTTATTTATGTGGTGTTTTTATGTATGTGATTTTTTGATATTCATGTTTGGGGAAAGGCCTCCTATAACAAAATCCTATATTGATTAATTGAAATTGGTATTTGGGACAAGGCCTACTCTATCAAAATTCCATAGTGATAAATTGATATTCTTATGTAAGACATGGTCTACCACATCAAAATCTCATAGGGTCCTAGGAATAGTTATCTAGACCTATATTGTTAGCATTGGATGATGGTTCCAATTTGATGTGATAATGAATTGAGAATTAATGGATAATGATATCCCATGTGTTATAAATAATTTTTAATTGAATATATGATATGGTTTAGGCTGTGGGACTTGCGGAAGAAGGTATGATAGTTCTGGTGTCCTTAGGAAATGGGTTGTTTATGTAGTTAATTCAAAGAATAAAAAATGTGATGAATGTGTAATTATTAATTTTAATTTATTATTTGTACAACTTTATACACTATATTTGCTGGATATTTTTGTAGACACCGTTGGGGGTGGTTGACTAAGTTGTACTCTTACACTACTTAGGATGCCTAATCGGTACCTGAATAGATTTCAAGGTTACATGCCAAATGTTAGATTGATGAGTCGGGATGGATCATGGATGAGGGAATTGGACTGGATGTCACTACTGGAAATGGACAATTTCCCAACAGTTCTGATCCGTTGGGAAATCCTGTAGAACTATTGGTATATCTTATACCAACGGTTCTGCAAACCATTGGTAAGTAAGCCATTGGGAAAGCTTTTCCCAACGGTTTACACAGAACTATTGGGATAGGTTAGAAAAATGAACCTATGACAATGGTTTGGCACAACCGTTGGGATAGTTTTTCCCAATGGTTTGGCTTGAACCATTTGGAAAACCAACCATATAAAGACCTATCCCAACAGTTTGGAGAAAACCATTGTGAAAGACCATTCCCAACGGTTTTCAAAGCATTGGTTTAGGTCTTTCCCAATGGTTTTGAAAAACTCTGGGATAGGTCTTTCCCAACGGTTTGAGGAAACCATTGGGATGCGTAAATATATAAAAAAGAGTTCTAGAGGAGGTTTGAACCCACAACCTCCATGTTATAAATCAATGAATTTACCACTATCATAGAGTATTCTTTGTGAATATATTTGGATATATATATTAAATTTATATATTGATTCATTTGATGATATTCGGAAAATGTACTCATAAAAAATAAGGGCACCAATCCCAATGGTTCTCAAAACCGTTGGGAATGGCCTATCCCAATGGTTTTGGGAACCGTTGGTATAGGTTCCCACCCTTTCCCAAAGGTTTTGCCAAACTGTTGGGAAAAGTGGCCTCAAAGTGGAATTTTCCCAACGGTTTGGCCAAACTGTTGTGAGAAGTGGCTACAAAATGGACTTTTCTTAACGGTTTGTCCAAACTGTTGGGAAAGACATACCATTTCCCAACGGTTTGGACAAACCCTTGGGAAAAGAGACCTCAAAGTGGGTTTTCCCAATAGTTTGGCCAAACCGTTGGTAAAGGGGGCTTATACCAACAGTTTGTAAACTGTTGGTATAGAATCATTGGGAAAGGTCAGATTTCCAGTAGTGTGTCGAGACGTCTTTGGGAGTTATCAGTGTATTTATTTATTTTGTGTTTTTTATATTGAAAGTTGACATATAATTTTTCATGACATATTTACTGTTCAGTTTTGATATTGTATTTCCTATTTTGGTCATGAGGAGATACTAGTATTATTATAGTTAGGGTCATATCATTTAGTTAATGATTATTTATTAACACTATTTTATTACACTAATAAAGGGTGTCACAAACTCTCCTCGGGGCCCATGCCATGACTACCCCAATCCCTCCTTCCATAAGCCAGGGGCTAGCGACTAGCACCAATGGAGAATCCCCAATAAAAAGGGAATGAATTGCCTTTAAACCTGTAACACACACAGTTTGAACACAAGCAGGGGAAGCAAAAAGTACTAATATCGAAAAGAGAAGTGTGATGAAAGTAAGTGGGCTAAATACAAACCCAACTGAACAATAAGTAAAAGTATAAGTAAAAAGGGAAAAATAGATCCTGGATCATCCTACCTAAAGGGTAGGTACAGAACTCTAACAACTCATCCTTGAAGTATGTCATGTCTAGTCCAGCTCCGAGTAGCCTCAAGTCTGTCACTCTCAGCCTCGATCACTACTGACCGTCGTCTACACAGAACACAACAAGGTGCGAGCGAAGCCTATGCATGGGTGAGTATAACAATACTCAGTAGGGGACCCTGAGACCCCCAAAGGTCTCCCAGAATCAACTAAGGACAATCCAAAGAAGAAAGAAACAATCATAAAGTATCAACCAACGCTACTTAGGTATAAGACCATACATATACCTAAGTTACCAGTCACAGTACGACTCCAACTCTCGAGCCCAAGAACAACCTAGTACACAACGGAAGTAAAGTCAATCACCTCGGTGATAACGACTGGAAGACAAGACTCAGCTCACATAGGTATAAAACACATGAAGAGGGGTAGAGATGATTGGATGTAACCTATGAATTATCTGTTCTGTCAAACGCACGTAGGATCCTAGAATAGTATCTGTGCTTTCGAACCCACATAGGATCCTAGTACAGAAGACATCACTGTCGAACCCACGTAGGATCCCGGTACAGAAGTCACTGCTGTCGAACCCACGGAGGATCCTGTCATCTCAGTCGTAGCCAGCACTGGGGTTCCTGCAAACAACACACTCGATTATGGGAGGGTCCGCTCCTCAAGAAAATTCTTGATACATCATCTATCACGAAGTATCATGTTGATGTATCCCCTAGTTCTGTCTCATCAGAAGGAACCTTACGCGACAGACAGTGCGGAAATCGGACTCCCAGTCTGTGAGTTATTGGCATTTTTGTTCCAGGGGCCCGGTTGGTTTTAAACTCAAACCAACCCAGCCATATCCTAGCAGGGTCCAGACCTCATTTAGAATATGCCAAAGTAATCATCTTGCTCCAAGAATTCCATCGTCGCAGACGGTTCGTCGATTAGACACCCGTAGCCCATGATGCGGGCTAAAAGGTGTAAATGGCCATAGCGGGTCCGGGTCCGGTCTGACCCCGTCGGACCGACTCGGCCCTACCCGAGTGGTCATCCCAGCCCGTGTGGGTGGAATAAACCAAGGGAGTGGTCGGACCCGAAGGCACGACCCTGCCCGAAGGCGCAGTCCAGCCAGAAGGCGCGGCGCGGCCCTGGCGGCCTCGCTGAAGGCCGGCCCGGCTGGCCACGAGGTGGGGCCTGGCCAAGGCAGGCCGGACATAGGGCCTAGCCACGCAGCCTGGCTGGCCATGTCATGGGGGGGGGGGGGGGGGGCTGGGTTTCCTCTCCCCCAGCTTTCGAAAGAATCACGGGACCCTTCGGGTCCCCCCTTATGGGGCGCCGCCGGCGACCCGGTTAGCCGACCACCCTTCGTCTGCCGCGGCCTTCGGACACGGGTCTTCTCCGGCGGGGCACGACGTCTCCGCACCGCATTCGTCCACAATGCCCTGCATGGTTGTGGCCCTCTTCCTCTAGCGCGGTGCGATGACGCCACACCTCTTCCATCCACCGCGACCCACATGGACGCGGTTCTTCTCCGGCACGGTGCGATGACATTGCGCCCTTCTGGATCTGCCTCCATCGTGAAACAAACAAGAAACAATGGAGGGATGTCGGACTGTGTTTGTTCATCCCGCTCCCTCCATATTAGGTGATAAAATGTGTCCATAATCAAACCATAATATTTGATGAGGAACGAGGATTTAGTTTTCTCAAAACAAACCCCTACCTCTAATATTCTTGTTCTTTGATGATCTCAGAAAAGGGAAGATGTCGATTCATTGATTAATGCGTTAGTCACGCACTCCCAATTCTCAAACTCATGCGTTATAAAGGAATAAGGGTACTCGTCATTGGCGGCAAGCGTTCGGAGGTGATGTCATCGTTGGTGAAGTTCTTCATGGAAGACGTATTCTCCTTTGACATGGATGAAGGTCGTTGGAGATGTCGTGGCTGTTGCTTCCCTTTCCATTCCTCGGTTGAAGGATGAAGAAGAAGATGGCATCATCGTACTTCAGTGGCGGAAGAGACGTTCTTCATTTTCATTGTGGGAATAATTCCCTATCTCTATTTCTCCTAGGCTCCACCAAAGTATTATGTGCCAACCAAAATAATAGTTTTTCTATTATTTTATTTTTGACATGAATTCAAATGAATTCAAATTGTGTCAATTAATTAAGATATGTTCAATCAATTAATTGCTTGGGTTGGCACAAAATTCTTGGGGAAGGTGGAGAGGATCAATTAATGAGAGAGAGTTTCATCCACATAAATGGGGATTTCAAGAGTTAAGGGGGTTTGATGCTCATGTGGGCCCCACCTTATAACATCCTCCCAAGGGAGGTTATGTGCGGGTGGGCCCCTCCACTAACCTCCGCTTGGAGTTTCTAACTACCACCTCAAATAAAAATATTGTTAACAGATATTTTTATTCATTTTAATTAAAAACCCCCCAAAACTAACTTCCAATATCAATAAAACGCAACTGCTGCAAAGGTCTCCTTAAGTGAATACTGGCGCTGAAAGTTCAACGGTGTCCTCAGATTTCAATTTTGAGCATTGGTTCAAAAGATATAAAATCCTGCTAATACGTTTACAGGACGTACACGAACAAAACTTCAAAAATTGATTTCGGGCACACGGAGCCTCAGAATCAAGCATTGTCAGAAACTGTGGACTTGTAAAATTTCCATGTATTTACGAAAAAAAATTCCATGGAATTTATAGGTCTTTAAATTCTACCCACCATAGGGCATTATGTCTCCATAAGCTACAACTCACACTAAGGAAGAAAATGAGGGTACTAAGCACGCATCTGAGCCTCCTGCTCCCATGTGCTCTCCTGGAGGATCCTGTGCTTCCAGTGAATGCGCACCAGAGGTATCGACCATCTACACAGAACCCGCTCCTATAAATCCTTAATCTCTATTGGAACCTCCGTGAATGTCGCCCCATCATCGATATCTAGCTCTCTATTTTTGATGATGTGGGACGGGTCGTGCACATATCTCCTGAGCTGAGATACGTGGAAAACGTCGTGCACCTAGTGCAACTGAGGTGGAATAGCCAATCAGTTAGCCACCTCGCCCACTCTACTGTGGACCTAGAATGTTCCAACTAATCGGGGAGATAACTTTCCGCCTTAGCCAAATCTTTGTAGACATAGTCGAGGTGAGACCCGTATAAAGAAGTGGTCTCCATTCTCGAACTCCAGTGGTCTCCATCTCCTATCATCATAGGACTTCTGCCTACTCTGTGCAGCCTTCATCCGCTCCTGGATGATCTTCACCTTCTCCATCATAGGCTGCACCATCTCTAGTCCCATAAGTGCTGACTCCCCTGGGTCAGTCCAGTACAAAGGCTATCTGCAAGGTCGGCCGTAAAGTGCCTCGAATGGTTCCATCTCGATGGTGGATTGGAAGCTATTGTTATACGTAAACTCCACCAAGGGTAAGTGATCCTCCTAGTTGAGACCGAATTTGAGGACCCATGCATGGAGAAAGTCCTCAAGAGTCTGAATAGTCCTCTCAGTCTGACCATCCGTCTGAGGATGGAAGGCGATGCTCAAGAAAAGCTACGTCTTGAAAACCTCCTGCAACCCCTTCCATAGCCGGGAAGTTAAAAGAGCATCTCGATCGGAGACAAATCGTCAATGGAACACTATGAAGACGTATGATCTTCTGTATGTAGAGGTATCCAAAACTCTCTACTGAGCCATGCTCTCTGATCGGTAGGAAGTGGGCCTACATGGTGAGTCGGTCGACAATCACCTAGATAGAGTCATGTCCTATAGTTGTACGTGGAAGTCCCATCACAAAATCTATGGATATACCATCCCACTTCCACTCTGGAACCTCTAAGGCATGAACAAAGACTGTTGGAACCTAGTTCTCTGCCTTCACTTACCGACAAGTGAGGCATCAAGAGACAAAATCTACTACTGCCTTTTTCATACTTGGCCACCAGTGCTATCATCGGAGGTCTGATACATCTTCTCCACTCCAAGATGTACCGATAAAGGATATGTGTGTAACTCCCTCAACACTTCCTCTTGAAGTGAAACTAGTACCATTGTACGCCCTCTGAAGAAAATTACGTGCTCCCCACATTCAGAAAATCCATAAGGTGCCTGCCCTTTGGATATCTAGGCACGTCACATCTCATAGTCTACGTTCCCACTCTGTGCCTCCCTGACTCACTGAAGAAGTGGAGGAGTGATTGTGAGAGACTACAGAAAGGCTGCTCCATCTCTATCCACAAAGGATATCTGCAATGCGGCCAGCTGCTCCGCCGCCTCTCCTAGCAGCTGAATGCCTGATCTCCTGCTTAGATAATCTGCTACAATGTTCCCCTTCCCAGGAGTATAGACTATCTAGAAGTCACAGTCCTGGAGGAACTCAAGCCAACACCGTTGTCTCAGGTTCATGTCCTTCTGTAAGAAGATGTACTTGAGATTCTGGTGGTTTGAGTAGATAGTTAAATGCTCACCGATCAAATAGTGCTACCACATATTCAAGGAAAATACAACTACTGATAACTGCAGGTCATGGGTAGTGTATTTCTTCTCATTTAGTCTCAACTGCCGAGAACCATATGTGATCAATGCTCGCTCCTGTATCAGGACACACAAGTGTCTGGTCCCTGATGCGTCGTAGTAAACTACATACCCAACGCCCTCCTCCGGTAGCCTCAAGATGGATGGGATCACTAGTTAACCTCTACCTCAGCTCTTGAAATCTCTGCTGGCATCTCTCTGACCACACGAAGGGTTTCCCCTTCCTTGTCAATGCTGAAAGTGGTGCTGCAACTCTGGATAATTCTTTCACAAATCTTCCATAGTACCTAGCCAGTCCGAAAAAACTCTGTACCACCGTCACACTCCTGGGTGGATCCCAAGAAAGTACTTCCTCAATCTTCACTGGATCGACTAAAACTCCAGCCTTTGAGATGACATGTTCCAAGAAGTGAACCTCCTGGATCTAGAACTGTCACTTTGAGATCTTACCATAAAGTCGGTGCTCTCGGAGTGTGTCCAGTACTACCTATAAATGGTAGGCATGCTCCTCCTTAGTATTCAAGTAGATCATTATGTCATCGATGAAAAATATGACAAAATTGATCGAGGTATGGCTGGATGATCCTGTTCATGAGACTCATGAACACCGCTGGAGTGTTGGTTATGCCGAAGGGCATAACCAAGAAATCGTAGTCGCCATACCGACACCTGAAGGTCATCTTCTGCACATCCTCATCTTGAACTCTGAGCTTGTGATAGCCTGGCCTAAAGTCTATATTCGATAATCATCGTGCTCCCTTGAGCTGATAAAAGAGGCCGTCAATCATCGAAAGTGGGTACTTGTTCTTCACGGTCACCTATTTTACGTGACGGTAGTCAACACACAGTCTCAAGATCCCATATGCCTTCTTGGAGAACAAAATAATGGATGCCCATGGTGAAACACTAGGTTGGATAAATCCCTTCACCTGCAAGTCCTCTAGCTGTACCCGTATCTTAAAAAGCTCGACAGGAGCCATCCGATATGCTGGAGTAGATATTGGTGTTGTCCCGAGGTACATGTCAATGCAGAAGTCCACCTCTCTATGAGAAGGTAGTCCTAGAACATCATGGGGGAAAACATCCATGTACTGATCCACCATAATAGGAAATCTCGGACACCGCACATCAACTACACTGATAATGAAGCTGGCCAATTGATGAGTGATCAGATACCCTCTCCTCTGGATAAGTCCATCCTACACTGCAATGGCTCACTTATCACCGGTAAAAGTAAACTTCATCCTGTCCACACGGACACACCACACATTCTGCTTAATACAGTCAATCTAAGCATGAATTGCGGATAACTAGTCCATACCCAAGTTCAGGTTGTAAGGCCTCGACGCTGCTATGAGGAGATTCCAGCCTAAGATCTCGCCTCCTAGAGTAAGCTCAGATAGCCGAAACTAGTGCGTAATCTTCATGTCTACTCCCGTAGGAGTCTCTAGTTGTAAGGATCGAGCCAACGGCTTTGTCATAATCTCTGAGCTCCGAACAAGGGTATCAGAAATTAAATAATGACTCACACATGTGTCTATGAGTACAAAAACAAGGGTAGAGTAGACACAGATAGTACCTCGAATCATCTCAGGTGAGCTGTGGTCGTAGGCCTTGACGGCATGGAGCTGAGCACGCCTCTGTCTTCCAACTCCCTGTGGTTGAGGTGGACCTTCTGGTGGTGGTGGTGGTAGGGCCTCGAAACGTCGTCCACAACCTGCTGCCCGACCAACTCCTCTACCATGTACACCTACTCCCGATGGACCACTACAATCGAACCTCTGCCTCTGCCTAAAAGGACCCTCTACTGTCGGCTTCTCATCTGCATGGAGGGTCAGGAAGTCTTAAGCCATGTGACCCTGCCCGCCACATGAATAACCCTACCCGCCCCTCGTATGGCTGGCTCAGTGTCGTGTGCCCCACACAACCGAACCTGTATCATGGGGTCGCCCACCTGATGGCTTGGTCTGCTTTGAACTCTGCGAGATCTGTCTACTGTCGACTGTAGAAGACTTCGTTATGTGTCGTCCTGTGGTGGGTCTCGCTGCTGGTGTCTATTCTGCAAGAAAAATCTCCACATGAAGGGCTCGCTCCAGCACCCCCGCCTGCGTTGGGATGTTGAGGGAGATCATCGAAGCCCGGATCTCATGCTGGATTCCCTAATCGAAGGTCTGGGCCCTGGAGAATGGGTCCCGTACCATATCCATGGAGTAACGTGAGAGGTCAGTGAACCTCACTGAGTACTGAGCTACTATCATGCTGCCCTGCTGTAGATGAAGTAACTCCTGAATTCATACCGCATGAAGGGTGGCTAGAACAGACTCTAATCGGAAGAGACTCTTGAAGTCTACCTAGATTAATGGTTCCTCATCAACCACCTAGAGAATTAGGCTCCACCATCTACATGTTGTTGCATGAAGGAGACTCGTGGTAAGGATCACCATGATGTCGGCAGGTGTCCCTACCAATCTGAAAACTCTCATGAAAGCCTCTATCCAATCCTCAGGTGCATGTGGATCCATCTCTCCCTGGAACCTGGGCGGCTTATGGCACTGTAACTCATGCAATGCACTCAGAAGGCGTGCACTCTCTGCTGCTGTAGTTGGTTGTATCGGTGGCCCAGCGGGTAGCGGTACAGCTGGTAACTCCACTGTGATGGGGCCCTGCACAGAGGCGTCATCGCTCGGTGGGCTACCATCTCATATGAAACTCGGAACCCAACCTGGAGGCATTCTTGGGGCCATCCTGAAAGAAACAGGTGCACCACAGTCAAAACAATATACTTGGTGAGATGACGCAAAGTAACCACGAAGAAAATGTTTCAAAATAAACACACACGCAATTAGTGTTTTCGTTCACTAAGTCAGAAGTCAGAGTCCTAGTGTTTGGATATGTCGGTTTCTGCGCCAACACCGGTTTCCCAAAACTGATAACCATACCCAAAACACTTAACACCATTACTGTTAAAATAATCAGATTCCAAGATCCACAGTAGAACCGACTCCTCTGATATCAATTTGTCACGACCCGTCCTCGGGGCCCATGCCGTGACTACCCTAAGCCCGCCTTCCATAGGCCAGGGGATGACGACCAGCTCTAAAGGTGAATCCCTGATAAAAAGTGAAGGCATTTCCTTTAAACCTATAACACACACAGCTTGAACACAAGCAGTGGAAGCAACAAGTACTAATATAGAAAAGAGAAGTGTGCTGTAAGTAAGTGGACCATAATACAAACCCAAATGAACAACAAGTACAAGTATAAGTAAAAAGGGAAAAATAGCTCCTGGATCATCCACCAGGGTATCCTACCTGAAGGGTAGGTAAAAAACTCGAACAACTCATCCCTGAAGTATGTCCCATCTAGTCCAGATCTGAGTAACCTTCCGTACGTCACTCTCGGCCTCGATTATTGCTGACCGTTGTCTGCATAGAACACAACAAGGTGCGGGCGAAGTCCGCGCAGGGGTGAGTATAACAATACTCAGTAGGGGACCCCAAGACCCCTGATGGACTCTCAGAATCCATTAAGGATAAACCAAAGAATAAAGATACAATCATGAAGTATCATCGAACCCTACTTAGGTATATTCCCATACATATCTATGTTACCAGTCACAGTCTGGCTCCAACTCTTGAGCCCAAGCACAACCCAGTCCACAAAGGAAGTAAAGTAAATCACCTTGGTGATAACAAATAAAAGACAAGACTCATCTCACATAGGTATACAACACATGAAGAGGTGTAGAGATGATTAGATGTAGCCTTTGAGTCATATCCTCTATCGAACCCATGTAGGATCTTGGAACAGTGTCAGCACTGTCGAACCCACATTGGATCTGGGTACAGTAGTCATCACTGTTGAACCCACATAGGATCCCGGTACAGAAGTCACTACTCTCGAACCCACGGATGATCTCGGTACAAAATTAATCGTTGTAGAACCAACTAATTATCCTAATATAGTATCGTCACTGTCGAACCCACAGAGGATCCTGTCATCTCAGTCGCAGCCAGCCCTAGGGTTCCCGCACACAACACGCTTGATTCCGGGATGGTCCCCTCCTCAAGGAAAGTGTCGATACATTAACTATCAAGAAGTCTCATGTTGATATATATCGTAGTTCTTTCTCATTATAAGGAACCTAAAGTGACAGAAAACCCGTCAATCGGACGCCCGATCTGTGAGTTATTGACATTTCCGTTCCAGGGATACAGTTGGTTTTTAGGCTCAAACCAACCCGATCGTATCCAAACTATGTTCAAACCTCATGTAAGATATTCCAAAAGAGTCTTCTTTCTCCAAGAATTCCTTCGCCGCAGACGGTTTGTCGATCAGACACCCATAACCCACGATGCAGGCTAAAAGGTGTAAATGGCCATAGTGGGTCTAGGTCCGGTCCGACCTAGTAGGACTGACCGGGCCTGACCCAAGTGGTCGGCCCAGCCCATGTGGGTGGCCCGAACCAATGGAGCGGCCCGAATCAAAGGCGTGGCCTGACCTAAAGGTGTGACCTAGCCCAAAGGTGCGGTCCGGCCTGAGGGCGGCCCGACCATGGCAGCCCAGCCCGGGGAGGCCCTACAGAAGGGTGGCCCAACCGTATGGCCTGGCCAGCTGGCCACAAGGTCTGGCCACTCACCCCGGGGCCTCGTCAGCAAGTCGCGGGGCCTAGCCAGTGGGCCGTGTGGCCTGCTCGCTGGCCACGGGGCCTTGTCGGCTGGCCGGGGCTGGCTGGCTGCAGGGCCCGGCTGGCCACGCCGCGGGGAGGGGGGGGGGGGTGCCGCGCCCCCAGCTTCTAAAAGTACCGCGGGCCCTTCGGGTCCCACCTTGTGGGGCGCTGCTGGCGGCCGACTCAATTGTCCGCCCTCCGTCCTCTATGGCCCCAATGGTCACGGTCCTGTTCCTCCTGCGGGGCGCGATGGCGCCGCACCTCTTCCATCCGGCACGGCCCGCATGGATACGGTTCTTCTTTGGCGCGGTGTGACAGAACCATGCCATTTTGGTTATTCCTCCATCGTCTTCCAAGCAAGAACAAATAGAGGGATGTCGGTCCGTGTTTGTTCGTCCCACTCCCTCCACATTAGGTGATAACACGTGGCCATCATCGAACCATAATATTTGACGTGGAACAAGGATTTAATTTACTCAAAACAAACCCCTACCTTGAATTTTTCATTCATTGACGATCTTAGAAAATGGTGGATGTCGATTCGTCAATTACCTCATTGGTCACGAACTCCCAATTCTCACGCTCATGCGTCAGAAAGGAAGAAGGGTACTCGTTGTTGGCGGGAGAGCTTTCGGAGGTGACTTCGTCGTTGGAAATGTTCTTCATGGGCGACATCTTCTCCTTTGATATGGATGAAGGTCATCGTAGATTTCGTGGTTGTCACTTCCCTTTCCTTGCCTCGGTTGAAGAACAAAAAAGAAGATGGCGTCGTCATGCTTTAGTGGAAGAAGATATGTTCATCATGTTCTTCGTGGGAAGAATTATCTCTCTATTTCTTCAAGGCTCCACCAAAGTATTAGGTTCCAACCAAAATAATATCTTTGTCTATTATTTTATTCTTGACATGAATTCAAAAGATTTCAAATTGTGTCAATTAATTAAGATAAGTTCAATCAAATAATTTCATGGGTTGACACAAAATTAATGGGGAAGGTGGAGAGGCGCAATTAATAAGAGAGAGTTTCATCCACATAAATGAGGAGTTCAAGAGTTAAGGGGGGTTTGATGCTCATGTGGGCCCCACCATATAACATCCTCCCAAGGGAGGTTATGTGTGGGTGGGCCCCTCCACTAACCTCCCCTTGGAGGATCTAACTACCACCTCAAATAAAAATATGGCTAACACATATTTTTATTCAATTTAATTAAAACCCCCCAAAAATTAACTTCCAATCTCGATAAAATGCAACTGTGGTAAATGTATCTTTATGAAAATACTGGTGCTATGAGTTCAATGGTGTCCTTGTATTTCAATTACGAGAACCGGTTCAAAAGATATAAAATCCTGTTTGCACGTTTACTGAACGTACCCCAAACAAATATTCAGAAATTGATTCTGGGCACGCCAGGCCTCGAAATCAAGCACCGTCAGAAACTATGGACTCGTAAAATACCCTTGTATTTAAGAAAAAAAAGTTTCCACGAAATTTCAGGGTCTTTACAATGGGGGTATAGTCTCATCCTGACCGATAATAGACCCTTGCTGGTAGTTGGTAGCCTCTGGCGTATGACGAGATGCGCCTGAGGTCACCAAGTGAATGAGATCAGGGAACCAGTGTGTGGAACCTAGTTTTGGATGTTACATAAGACATATTATACCATATATTATTTACGTATAACCTATTATCACTAATTAATTAAAAATTATTTATTAAAATCACTATTCTAGATGATAATTGTTTCCTATTTCATTTATGTTTTCGACCTTGAACTTTGATTATGGATCCATAATCTCAAGAACGTAAATAATTTTAGAAGTATCATATGTAATAATTATATTCACTTTTATAAATATTCATATAAATTGGTGATTAAAAAAGAATTAGATCACTTCATGGAGACGAATATTCGTAGGAACAAATGTGTGATGTTTTCACTTTTTAACGGATAGAGTACAAGAAATTTAAGTATTAATTATCCTTTAAAGTATTGTCATTATGTATTAAATATCATTTATATTCATGAAAAATTAATTTATAACAATATATGTAAATCATAAATGAAAAAATAATCACTTCACTTTGTGAAGGTAGTAGTCCACAGGTACACATGATCATTGTTGTCATTATGCAAAAAATGCAAATGTATGAAGGTATATAAGATATTATAATTAAAAATAATATTTATATAATAAATATAATATATAAATATTAAATCCTTCACAATATTCAACCATTAAATATGGTGATATAAAATTAATCATATCGCTATATGGAACCTATAGTTCACACCTACGTACGAGCAATATATTCATTTCCCATTTAATGAAAAAAAAGTAAAACAAGGAATAAGAAAATCATAATAACATATTTTTATATTTATTATATGGTATTAATCATTTTAGTATGAATATTTCATATTTATAGAAATAATTAGAAGAAATAAACTTTCAAATATTCATGTAAGAATATTACCTCTTATTTGAACGATTTCATTCAGATTACATGTTATGCAATATTAGGATGGTATTAGGGAATGAAAAGAATTTTTATTAAGTGTAAAAGAAATATATGAAGGTAATATGTATTTTATTTTCCAATAAATATTTCTCAAACTTTGGGAGTAAAGGAAAATACGACTTTCCCTTTTATAAGTGGGGGAAATGACACACATGGAATTACTTAAAAGTTTTAAATATAATATATTACATAATCATGTAAATTAGATGAAAATAGAAATAAATTAGATTTTGGGAAATTTTATGTTTTAAATAAATCCAACCAATAAAATTTTTATGTGTTTGAGTAACATTTTAAACATTATCTTTTAATTTACCCCCCTCATTAATACGTTTTAACTTTAATTGCGGCAACACATTTTCTAGACTTTAATGATCATAAATTTAAATATAAGTTGAATGGTATATAAAACATTGTCCACCATAAAATTTTAAACTATTTCCAATCTCACTTCTCCTATATAAATATTTTTTTATTTTTAAAATATTTTTATTATAAAATATCATTAATGTCATTTTTTGGAGTACTCATTTAATTTGACTTCCAGAACATAAATACAAAAATGATATTAGTATATAAAAACATTTACCGAACTTATTCTTTATAATTACCTATTAAATATATGGAATACCACAATTCATCAAAATAATATTACTTTATTGTTTTTAAGATCATTTACCTTTATTTTTCTTGTTCTTTCACAAACACTATATTAAGATTGCGTAAGAGATTTTGGTAATTATATAAGCATTAAAAACTATATATAAATTAATATAATAAAAATATTTTTTTATGTTCAATAAAAATGTTTATATTCATTAATAAAATATTATTATCCTTAGGAAAACAAATAATATTAATTAAAATCAATAATGTGTCATTTTGTATTTATCCCTATATTAAAATATTATAACTATTATAATAATATTAAAATAGAAATAGATTTCCATATTTTCATATCTAGGATGGATTTGGGTGAAAAAAACTTATAAAATATGAAAACTTTAATTTTTAGTGATATTTTTAGGCCTTATATGATAGTTTTAACCACGTTTTAACTATTTTACCTTATCTAAGGTGACAAATATTTACCCAGTTACTCTTTACAATGATTAAAAATTAAGAGGATATTTAAATTTTTTTAACATAGTGATTCCAAATATGGGATCCATTTTTTAGTATTAAATTTCTATGAATATATGAGATCAACTTTAATATAAATGCATAAAACACAACAAAAAACAGTTTTTAGAAAATTATATTTTTAAGCATACGAATGTACTGACACCAAAATAAAATAAAATATTGATTCATATAGAATTATATTGAATATGTTTAGTAAAATAAATATTATATTAATTTAAAATAAAAATAGATATATTTTTTACTTTTTAATTTATTTATTTAAATAAAATATATGACATTTTTACAAAAAATTTAATTTTTTACTATTAACTGGAAAATAATTTTTTATTAAAATTTTAAAAAAAATACCCTAAGATAATATTGAGATGATGATTTAAAAAATAAAATTCATTCCCAAAAAAGAAATTTCTAAAAAGTTAGTAATTAATTATAATGTAAGGAATATAATACAATAGAATTCATTTTTTGAAAAAAACATTCTTTGAAGAAAAAAATGACTACTAAAAATTACTTACATATTTATTATGAATTAATTAAAAAAAATTAATTTTATAAAACCATTATAAATATTTAAATAATGTTTTTATTCATTTTCATATCATTAATTTAATGACTTGGTTATAATGGTCACATTTAAATAAGAATATTTTTATAGTATAACTCCATTTACCTAAAACTCTGTGTTATGTGCTTGGAAAGTAATCAAGAATAGTTTTATTTTAAACTAATTTATTATGGTGTCATTATCCCCTTTAAGAAAATTCATCTTTTAAATGTTTTTCTCATTAATCAAAGGTTTAATATTTTAAAATACAATTGTTGAAAACCCATATAGTAAAAAATGGTAATAAAACTAACTTCGATTAAGGGAAGTGGGAAACATAATGTTTACCTATAATAACACATAATTAGGTTCCCAGATAAGGATATAATTAAAGGTATATGCGAATATGGATAGTGAGGGAAAAAGATTTTTTTTGGAATAATAAATAACGATAATGAATATGAGCATGAGAAATTTAATGACTATAGAACTAAAAATTAGTACGGGATAGATATACATACCCTAATTATTATTACATGAATATTTAATATTTTTAAACATAAAAAACATAAAATAATTACAATCTTGGATCTAAAGTTTTAGTGTCAGGGGAAAATTAGGTACATACATCACTTAGGTAGAATAAAACATAAATATTTATTTAAAATAATCTCATTTATCCTTATAAAGATCCCATTAACCTAAAAACAACATAGTCATACAAGGATATAAATTAAGGAAATGGGTGATATAAAATTATTACACCCCAATATTTTATGATATGTATCTTCTTAAATAAATTCAATTTCTTCGATCGTTTACATTATACGCAACACCAAACATAACCACACAAAAAAAACTTTATTATAATCTAGCCGTTAAATTAGCAGGAATAAATATTATTAACCAAATTATGGAATTTATATATATTATTTTTTTTAAAATTCAAACAATATATTTTATAGACAAAAGATAAGAAAAAATCCAATGTTACGTATAAAAAGTTATATTTTTATAAACACAATTTTTTCTTCTTTTAATAGAACACCTATTTTGAAACTAAATTTTAAGACATATATAAATTATATTTGAAAAAATATACTTAATTTCAAAATTATTATTATCAAAATTTACTTTTTTTAATATTTGGTATTTTTTTGATAAGTTCTATGTTTTCATGAATAGTAAAAAATATAGGATTTTAGTTGAAAATAACTTTGGTTATCTGAATAAATTATAGTGTTAAATTATATTAATGATTTGTTTTAAAGTATAATTAGATA
This sequence comes from Viscum album, assembly GCA_963277665.1. Lineage (NCBI taxonomy): Eukaryota > Viridiplantae > Streptophyta > Magnoliopsida > Santalales > Viscaceae > Viscum > Viscum album. The sequence continues at coordinate 1,743,537,375 of OY728161.1, forward strand.
TATATAATATAATATAATATAATATTCATAATTAATACGAATTTTCCATTGAATTTGGATACAAAAACATTTCAATATTGTTAATGTTTTTACTTTTAATAACCCGTTTTATCAAACCGTCAATGAGATTAATTTTAACATAATTTTACGAAATTATATGTTTTAAATTTTTAGAAATAGATTCCGTATTTTTAATATGGTGTTAAAAATTTAGTAAATAGTTTTCTTTTATCTTCGAACAATATGAATAGTAACTTTAGTAATTTTTATTATTATAGTTAAGGGTAAATCAGGTAATTGAGGGTAAGAATAATATTATAAATATTATAATATGACCCTAAAAGTATCCCCAATTTTACTGGATGATTTAGTAATGAAAAAAACATTCCTTGGGTCAATTTTATATCCTCTCGGAGCCACTTGGGTAACTTTAATCCTTTTAAAGTCTTTTATTTTAAGAAAACTCGAATATGTCAAACTAATGTTTTTAATAAATATTACATTTTTAATATGTTGTAATTCTGAATATATATTAGACTATAAATATTCATTTTAAAGGAAAATTTTTTATATTCAACATTGTTATTTGGTCTTTATTTTTAAGATATAAAAAATCACCATAAAGGTTTACATAATGATGAAGGGGTAATTAGACAATTAAATGAAATATCAAATAAAATATATTAAAAATATTAAAATAAATATAATTTGAAATAATTATTGTATTACAATAATTTAATATATGAATTAATTTATTATTAATTTTTTATATTTTTTTTAAATATATCATTTTTTTTGATATTTTTATAAAGTCATGTGATGAACAGTATCAAAATTGACATTAATGATAATTTAAAATAAGAAATATTTTATTTAATGATATAAAATTTATAAAAATTTAAAATTTGTAAAAAATATTGGGATAATTTTTATAATTTTAAAAAAATTATTTATTTTCGTTTTGTCATTTTATAGTAACTATATTAACCCTTAATAACTAAGAACACATGTTGTCACGATAAGAGTTAAAATGATTAAATAAGGGTTAAATATAAAAGATAAGGGTAATAATATGAAATAAATTGTCTAAAAATTATCTATTTGTAGGATTTATACCTATAATCATATTATCTTCAAAATAACTATCTTTGTATCTATTTGGAAACGAAAATTAATTTATATTAATTTAATATTTTTAGAGTTTCCAAAATATTCTCCTCACCTAAATTTTAAAACAGAACCTCCTCCCTGACATCCCCACACCACATTGAGCCTTCTAGATTAACCAAACCCTAAAAATTAATCTTCCCAATATCATTATTCAAGTTATGGAGATCCTGGTATTCCAATAAGACCAACCTTATATCCCTTAAGAAGGGATCTAAATGAAGTCCGCCAAAGAAGAGGTAATTATTTTTACCAACTCATCCAAGTTCATTTCTTCTTATACTGCATCTTCATATATTGTTTCTATTATAAATTTATAACTCCATTATCATATATATTATGATATTTTATTATAATTATATTACAACAATTTTCCTAATTTTATCCATCCCATGAAAAACAAAAGAATCGTGCATGCATACACATGACTTACTAGCTCCACATCAAGATATAATTTGTTTTTCATCACCACTTTATTTGGATGGTTAAAATTATAAATATAATGGATATAATTTATAAATATTAAATTATATTTATTTTTTATAAATTAATATATCATACACTTCTTTACCCATTCACCATTAAAGGAATGATATCGTCTCCAATGCGTACATACAACCTACCATCTCCACGACGCGATGCGATTCATTTTACATATTCACCAATAAAAAAAGATTATAAAAATTTATATAATGAATAAATATGATATGTATTACCATAATAAAATTATACAAATGAAGGAATAATGAAAAATAATCCAAAATTATATGAAAAAATGTACATTAAAAAATGAAGCAGGTAACACTAGAAATGACGACAATAACAAAATATTTTTAGCAATTGGGTGATAAGATAATATAATAGGATCATATATGACATAATAAATATGAAAATGGTACTTGTATAAATTAATAACATGATTTAAACAATTATATTTGAGGATTAAATACATACATTGTAAATCAGATCTAAGGTAAGGGTTATTTCACAATCTTATTATTATTATGGATTGCTAAAGTTTATATCTCCATTGGGGAACATTTTCCCTCCATTTACATGTTTTATAAAAATGTTTTCAAAATGGTTTTAAATATGAACCTAATTTTTCTAAAATTTTCCATTTTCAAGATTTTATTAAACAATTTTGAATGACTCTTTTTTCATTTTCCAAATGAGGTACTTAATGATTTTTTCAACAAATATATGGAATAAATTATTCTTTTTTAACTTATGTGGAATAAGAGGACATTTTTAATCATGTTTCCTTAATGTTTTGGAGATTAATTTAAAATTTTAGGATGTTTCTTTTCAATTAATTTTTTATTTAAAATTTTACAAACTTTTAAATAAATGATTTCAAATTAAAAAAGTGGTATTTCTTTCAATAATTTTCAATGAATTGATTAGAGTATTTTCATATATGTTAAAATGGTTTGTTGAATTTAATTATACATTGATTTTGATCAATTATTATATCACCTACCATATTCATTAAATTCATTATGATCAGTTTGTTCATGTATGTGCTGTGTTGATACCATTCACCATATTACCTTGAATGGTTTGTGATTTATGTATACTAATTGGGGAAAGTTATATACATTTGATATATATATTTTATTTATGTTTCATCCCATTCATATAAGGAATGATTTAGACTTGGTATGTGATGGGAGAGTCCCTCTATAGATCCTCGATGTATTGGTAGGTCTCTTGAGACACACCAGATTGGGATTTAGAAGATGCATTAACCATTTATTTTAAAATGTCATGGTTGAGAGGTATTTGTTATATTTTAGATGTCCCTAATTATACATCAAATCATTATGAAATTATTTATTGATTTACATGTGAGTATTCAGTTAGTATAATTTCTAAAGATATGTTTCCTATCTTATCAAAATTGTTTATATGGAATTAGTTGATCATATTTTATATCATCCAAATTATGCTCATGTTTTTTAATAAATGGAACATATTTCAGTTTTTACCTTACTATGATTTTTATTTCATAGCTTCCACTACATATATACCCTTATTGAGCATTTGATCCCACCCATTTCTTGTATTTTATTTTTTCCAAGGATGCAAAGATATATTTTATGACTGATATGAAGGGTAAAGATAAGAGACCAATTTTGTTTCCAATGAAGTTTCTATATTGTATTTTATATTTTTAGTCATAATGTTTGATTTTATTGTTTATATAGTTTCTGAAAACTGCTAAACTATTTTTCCCTTTAGGATAGGATTGATTGTACTTAGTACCAATATAATAAAGTAATAACTATCTCTAATCTACTAGGTTTGGGGTATTTACCATTGGTATCAAAGTATGTTTAGTATAAAATTGGGAAAATAGATTTATAAAATAAAGACAAGGGAGAAGTAAAAATATAACATAATTTAATAATATTACCAACATAACCAAGTTTATGATTTTGAGATTCGTTATACATAAATTTCCAATTTATGTTAAGTATTTTACTAGTTCAAAATTATGACTTATGATTCATAACCTAATCTAGTGTAAGCAATCATTTAGAAATGATACCTAGTGGAAGGAATGGAAACCATATCAGTGAACATAATTCATGTAGGGATTTACCTCCTATATAAGAAAATGATGTTGAATCTAGAGAAACAATTGGTTTTGAACAACATATCACTATACTTAGACAACTAACTTTGGTTATGAACCGAAATATTACCCATATGAATAATCATTATCCATAATGTAGAGGAACAATATTAGACTTCTCCATGAGACAATAACGTCCATCATTAAATTGAACTACAAATCTATTTGTAGCTGAGAAATGGATAAGTTACTAAGAAAAGATATTTCCGGATTTGCGAAGTAACGAAAGGGAGAAGGTTATCATAGAAGTTTTTCACATATTGGGTGATGAAAATCAATGGTGGTCATTGATTCATAAAAAATGTGGGGTAAGAAATATGTATCATGTAATGGATGAATTTTAGGGAACTTTTATTAGAAAAATATTTTCCCCATGAATAATGAGTGGTTATGGAGTGAAAATTTATGAGTCAAAGGAAAAAGTAGGATGATAATTTTTTCCAAGTATGAAGGAAACATTACAATGTTTTCAAGTCATTATTATGATTACATAAGAAATAAAAAGAGTAATATGGATGGATTATTTTATTGGTAAAAACCATTCCTTATAATGGAAATAGTCTCCCAAACTTTTTCATTATAAAAATATATAGTATCACGTGCTATAAAGATAGAAAAATAATTCTCAAATTCTTATGACCTTAAGGTAAATCAAGGTAATTAAAGGTTGGAAAATAAAAAAAATGGATAAAGGAGAGGAAAGAAGTTAATTTTATAACATGTAATACTTATGGAAGGAAGAACCCTAATTATAACATCCCCCCTTTTTAATACATAACTTTTCATTGCATTTTACAAACAGAGGATCTTTAAAGTCTAGTGTCTTGGAAATCAGGATCATAATACATGAAAACAAAATAAAAATTGTTCTAAACCACTTATAAGGCTTAATAATAGGTTGATCTTATGTACATTTACTACATCTCATATCCTGGAGATAGACATCAAAGGAAAGGGTGAGCAGAAGGCCCAATAACGGTAAAAAAGGGAGTAAATGTACTTGTGATATCAATAAGAACATGAATAAAAATATGAAGACATGAGAAATATAATAATAGGCATATCATAAAGAAAAAAACTTATAAAATAACTTTAATATCTGGATACAACATTTCATTTAGACATTTATGAACATATCACCAAGGTCCATCCCTATGGTGTCATAAAAATTACCAAGGTTATTCACCAAGGTATCGTAAAACTTTTCATCGCTAGAGATTAATTATTTACCCAATTAATTGGAGTTCTATCAGGTCTCACCCTTAATATTTATTTAATTACATGTGATATACATATATCATAATCAAACATTTCATAAATAACCCAAATGGAATTAAGGAAATGGGTTTTATGTCAAAATCATGATGTTTAAAAAGAGCTTAAAAATAAGATCATTATGTCACTTATAACCCATAGAAAGGGAGTGAGGGTTATATGTATGTCAATTAAAGAATAAAATATATCATCTTTATATATTTATTAACACCCATGGAAACGAAATAAGTTTGGGTATTCACATAAATAAAAAATAGAATTTCTTGAGAGAAAGAGATAGAAATTTTGAGACCAAATTTCTGCAACATAACGGTTATATAACATGGTTTTAGAAAACATTGAAAAGAGATGGGACAAGAGTTAAAAACTCATAAATAACTCATAATACAGTATGGTTACTAAATAAGATCATGGTATTGATATTTTAATGATATTCCACATGAAAAGAAAACATGAAAGGATAGAGAAGATGCAATTTCTCAAATGAAACATTCAGCAGCCTAACAACGTCACTTAAAAAGTCAGAAAATAAATTTATGAGAGTGGAAAGGGTATCTCAACAATTAGACATGAAATAGACCAAAATTATAACTTATATGAACATACACTCAACATGATTATATGGAAATTAGAAGACACAACATAAAAGAAGTCGTGACTTAAAAGAGGAGGGTGAAAAGATCCCTTACCGTGAAGAGTACCTTCAAAAGCTGGAAGGTCAGGACCTTAGGAGGCTTGAGGGAACCTTGGGAGGACTCCATAGGAGGTAAAAATACCTGAAAATTGTTGTGGAGGATTTGGAAATGAAATTAATGAGGGAAAGACTTGGTATTTATAGGAGAAGTGAGGGGACAAAGCATTAACTTCCAAGGGACACCTCATCAATGGTATTGTCAAAACCATGGGCTTGCCCATGGTATTTACCCATGGTATTGGCCACTTAGGAGACCTCATGCCTTATCTTACCATTCATAAGTCTACCAGAATTATTTCATAATTATTACATCCTTAATGATGTCATTAAACACCAGAAACTCAAAAACTATATTTTTACTATTCACCAAAAATTTAACTTCCTCAGAAAAAATACCAAAATTTCACCTTAACCAAATAACAATGCTCTGATTTCAAAAATGAACTCCATTTTATGAAAATAATTTTCTAAATATTTTTAATTTAATTTTTAAATAAAAACACTATACACTGAAAATTCAACTGTTTCAAAAAAATCCCAAAATTTCACCTTAACCAAATATCAATGCTCTGATTTCAAAAATGAACTCCATTCTATGAAAATAATTTTATAAATATTCTTAATTTAATTTTTAAATAAAAAACACTACTCACCTGAAAAAACTAATACTTAACCAATAATTTCTGAAATAGTTATTTACCTATTTTATTGAATCACATTACTTAATCAAGGTTCCTAAATCATATTAATACTTTCTTAAGTGAAGTTACATAATCCATTTGGTCGCATTACTAATCATAAGCATAAAATATCTATTCAAAATTTACTATTCACCAAAAATTAAGTTAATCTTATTAGACTTTAAATTTCATACTGAAAATAACTGTAGAAGACCATTTTTTTAAAATCATTACACATTATTAACTATTTAAGGTTTAAATAAATATTTTAAAATATCCTTTTTCTAAAATTGATCAATAATATGCATAGTATATTTATCCAGATATTTAGAAATTCACAAACTTCACCAGAATAAGAAATGACAATTTTTATTTAAATCAAAGGGTTACACAAGGAATTTACGGTCTCGTTACATAACCCCTTATAACACCAACATAGGACCTAAGAGTAAGGTTTGCTAGGGTGATAAAATCTTGGGGGGTCTCGGACAACATTGTCTGAGTAGTGATTTATACCAGCTTGAACTTCTCATGAAGGAAATTCCATTCCAGCTTCACATGATAAATTTCTTCTTAGGTTTGGTCCAGAGCAAAGGCTGAAGGTTCTACCTTCTTCCTGAGTTATGTCAGATGGGTTTCAATCAGCCTGAGACTACTAGATGGGGACATGAAATCTTCTTTCTATATTAATTAAACAAGATCACTTGTATTAATAGAAAATAATCGCAACATTTAGTTTCCAATGGTCATATTGACCAACAGTCATATAAAAGTCAAAACCCAATGGTCTTATTTTAATTATAATAATTTTATTAAATGAAATAGTTTTTTTGAGTATAAAATAAAATAACACACAAATTTAAGAAACAAAATTTATTCAAAATTTTGGGTCGTTATAATCTTCCCCCCTTAAGAAATTGCGTCCTTGCAATTTTAAAATTGGGCTTGGAAATTTTGTTAAAAGTCCCACATTGGAAAAAGAGCTAGTAAAACCATTACTTTAAAAGAAAGAAAGGGAAGTAAAAAGGTCACTTGAGTTAACCAATACTAGGATTCCATGTAGGAAAACATGGATATAAAAGAGAAAACAAAGGGTTAAGTACTGATGGAGAGTGATAGAAAACATTATTAGGAAACATGATAATGAGAATATTAACCATATGAAGATCAAAAACAATTAATATGTGTTAAATGGTCTTTGATTACCTAGTAGGAAACGTAAATCAAAAATATTTTTGTTTTATGTTAGTTTTCATAATTTTGAGGAATTCATTTACTACATAGAATAAAAACATAAAGAAATATACTTACCTTCAAGTAGAGTTTTATATCTTAATAAGTTTTTACCAAGACTAATCTTTTCTCCAAATAATGAGCATTCAAAAAGACTTGGTCTCATAAAAAGCACAAGAATCATCTTCTAGAAAATCACATAATCCACAAAAGAATAACTATATTTTTCCCTTGTCTTTAGTCATCAAATAAAACTAAAAAGGTTAGTACGAGATCATATAATCCCCAAAAACGATAATACTTTATAAAAATAAAAATTACTATTAATCTCCAAAATTCAACAAAAGTACCCAAAGTTCTAGAAATACCATTCAATACACAATCATCCATAAAATTATTCAAAATAATCCAAACTAATATTGGAACGCAAAACTCAGAAGGATTTAATCACATAGTCTTCCCCAAAAAACGTAACCTTTATCTTTAAATAACATCGACTAATATTAAAGACTCATACTCAAGTGTAATTAACCTATTCACATATTATCTATGCTAGGTTCATTATTTTATAGAAATAACCCAAATCACCATATGTCCATAAGAAATACATAAATTCTTACAAAAAAATTCAACCATTCTTCCTCAATTTAAATCATGTAGTATTTTATTTCCCTTAGGAATATAGTACTCCAAAAAAGAAAAATCCATACAAAATAACCTTTACCATTTAATCACCAAATAATTTTCCTATAAAAAGGATATCCATTTGATAAAACAAAAGATTACAAAATCAGATTATTCTTGATTCTTAAAAATCGCAGGTGTATTAGTCAGTCTGAAGGGCATAACAACAAACTCATAATTCCCATATCTTTATTGGAAAGAGGTTTTTGGAATGTCATCATTATTCACCCTCAATTGATTATAACCAGAATTAAGATCAATATTAGAGAATAATTGAGTCCAATGAAGTTGGTCAAATAAGTCATCAATTCTTTGAAGAGAGTATTTTTTCATCACTGTGATCCCATTCAGTTCTCTATAATCAATGCATAGCTGCATCGATCCATCCTTCTTCTTCACAAAGATAACTCGTGCTCCCCAAGGAGACACACTTGGTCAGATAAACCCATTCTACAAAAATCTTAGAGATGTTTCTTTAATTCCTTTATCTCCACATTTTCTATCCTATAGGGGATCTTTGACATCAGATGAGATCCTGGTATGAGTTCAATGGAGAAATATACCTCTCTTTCTAGGGGTTGTCCGGGTAACTTCTAAGGATATACATCAACATATTCTTAGATGATGGGGACATTTTCTAAAAGAATAAATCCTTCGTGAGAAAATTATTTCATTTACGACTCTTTTAACTAAAAAGGATTTTATATCTTAAAACATCATGCTAAGACAATTAAATTTTTCTATAATTCCTTTATAATGATTCATATAAAGCTTATGATTAACCAAACATATCCCCTGTAAGTGTCATAACCAAGAGTGAAGAAAGGCCTATTGTCGTGTACTAGTTCCCGTTCGAGTCTAGCTCAAAGTGGTGTTTTCGGGTTTTACCCCTATGTACATCTGTGCCAGAGCCACCTCTACCTGCTTATATCCAGACATGGATGTATTTTCTTAATAAACCACTTACTCAATACTCACCAAAATACCAAGAATATTTCCTATATTTAAAATGTTATATAGGGTTATTCATAATGTTTTAATATCCCAATTTCCATTAATAGCTAAACTATCTTTTGATACCAACTATAACATCCCACCTTTTTAATACATAAGTTTTCATTACATTTTACAAACAGATGATCTTTAAAGTCTTGTGTCTTGGAAATGAGGATCATAATACATGAAAACAACATAAAAATTATTCTAAACCACTTTTTAGGCTTCATCATGGGTTCATCCTATGTACATTTACTTCATCTCATATCCTGGAGACATACATCAAAGGAAAGGGTGAGTATAAGGCCCAGTAAGGGTAAACAAGGGAGCCAATGGACTTGTGATATCAATAAGAACATGAATAAAAACATGAAGACATAAACAATGGAAGAATAGGAATATAATAAAGAAAAGAACCTGGAACATTACTTGAATATGTGGATACAACATTTCATTTAGACATTCATGAACATATCACCAAGGTCCATCCCCAAGGTGTCATAAATATTACCAAGTTATTCACCAAGGTATCGTAAAACTTGTCATCTCTAGAGATTAATTATTTACCCAATGAATTGAAGTTATATCAGGGATCAACCTTAATATGAATTTACTTACATGAGATCCACATAAATCATAATAAAACATTTCATAAATAACCCAAATGGAATCAAGGAAATGGGCTTCATATCAAAATCATGACATTTAAAAATAGTTTAAAAATAAGATCATTATGTCATTTATAACCCATGGAATGGGAGTGAGGGTTATATGTATGTCAATTACAGAATCAAATATATCAACTTTATATATTTATAGACACCCATGGAAATGAAATAAGTCTAGGTATTCACATAAATAAGCAATAGAATTTCTTGAGAGAAAGGGATAGAAATTTTGGGACGAAATTTCTGCAGCATAACAGATATATAACATGGTTTTAGAAAACATTTAAAAGAGAGTGGAAAAGGGTAAACCAATCATAAATAACTCATAATAGAATATGGGTACTGAATAAGATCATTTTATGGATATTTTAATGACATTCCACATGAAAAGGAAACATGAAAGGAAAGAGAAGATGCGATTTCTCTTACGAAAAATTCAGCAGCCTAACGACGTCACTGAAAAATTATGAAAATAAATTGATGAGAGTGGAAAGGGTATCTCAACAATAATACATGAAAGAGACCAAAATTAGAACTTATAATAACATAACCTCAACATAAATATAATGAAATTAGAAGACAAAACATAAAGGACGTCGTGACTTAAAAGAGGAGGGTGAAATGATCCCTTACCTTGAAGAGTAACTTTTAGAGATTGAAGGTCGGGACCTTAGGAAGCTTCAGGGAACCTTGGTAGGAATACTTGGGAGGTTAAAATTCCATAACAACAGTGATGATGATTTGGAAATGAAATTAATGAGAGAAAGGCTTGGTATTTATATGATAAGTGAGGGGACAAAGCATTAATTGCCAAGGGACACCTCATCAATGGTATTGGGAAAACCATGGCTTGAAAATGGTATTTGCCCATGGTATTGGCCACTTTGGGAACCTCATAACTTATCTTACTGTTCATAAGTCTACCAGAATTATTTCATAATTATTACATCCTTAATGATGTCATTAAACACCAGAAACTCAAAAACTGTATTTTCACTATTCACTGAAAATTCAACATTCTCAGAAAAAAAATCCCAAAATTTCACCTTAACCAAATATTGATGCTCTGATTTCAAAAATGAACTCCATTTTATGAAAAAAAATTTCTAAATATTTTTAATTTAATTTTTAAATAAAAACACTATTCACTAAAAATTCAACTATTTCAGAAAAATCCAAAAATTTCACCTTAACTAAATATCGATGCCCTGATTTCAAAAATGAACTCCATTTTATGAAAATAATTTTTTTAAATTTTTTTAATTTAATTTTTAAATAAAAAACAGTATTCAACCGAAAATAACTAATACTTAACCAATAATTTCTGAAACAGTTATTTACCTATTTTATTGAATCACATTACTTAATCAAGGTGCCTAAATTATATTAATACATTCTTAAGTGAAGTTACATAATCCATTTGGTCACATTACTAATCATAAGCATAAAACCACTATTCATAATTTACTGCTAACCAAAAATTAAGTTGATCTTATTAGACTCTAAATTTCATACTGAACACAGCTGCAGAAGTCCATATTTTGAAAATAATTACACATTTTTAATTATTTAAGGATTACATAAATATTTTAAAATATACTTTTTCTAGAATTCATCAATAATATGCATACTGTATTTATCCAGACATTTGAAAATTCACAAACTTAACCATAAAGAGAAATCACAATTTTATTTAAATCAAAGGATTACAAAAGGTAGTTACGGTCCTGTTACATAACGCATTACAACACCAGCATAGGAAATAGGAGTAAGGTGTGCTAGGGTGATAGAATCTTGGGGCGACTCGACCAACATTGCCTGAGTAGGGATTTCTATCAGCTTGAACTTCTCGTGATGGCGATTCTGTTCCAACTTCACACGATGAAGTTCGGCTTGGGTTTGGTCCAGACCAAAGTCCAAAGGTGCTACCACCTTCTCGAGTTCCGTCAGATGGGCTTCGATCGGCCCGAGACTACTGGATTGGGTTGTCAAATCTTCTTTCTATATTAATTAATCATGATAACTTGTCTTTATAGACAATAATTGCATCATTATTTTCTAATGGTCATATTGACCAATGGTCAAATCACAGTCAAAACCCAATGGTTTTATTTTAATTATACTAATTTAATTAAATGAAATAGTTTTTTGAGTATAAAATAAAATAACACAAAAAATTAGAAAACAAAATTTATTCAAAATTTTGGGTCGTTAAACTGATACATACTTAAAAGGAAAACGAGTTAGCTTCAAGTGTGGTGGGAAAGTATTTCATGATCATGATTGCAAGTAAAATAAAGAACATACCAATGTTCAATGATAAAATTATAAATATATGGAAAAATATGAAAATTATTGTCCTAAGATTTAAGGAGACATTCCTAATAAAATGACAAGAGAGAATGACCACGATTATGTGATCACAACAGTTGAGGTCTTTGTTTCTAATGATGTGGTGGATGATAGTTTAATAATCTTCTAAAATTTTGCTAATGATTTATTTGATTTTGTATCATCACATTATTTTATATATTCCCAATTTTCCATAAAAATTATACATTTTACTTTTTATTTAGTAATGAAGTTGTCAATAAAAACTCCTAAGGGAAGTGTCATTGAAACAATATGTGTTGGATAGTGCCCTTTATGGAACATAAACATACCTTATTTGCTGACCTTATCAGCATACCTATGGTGTACTTTGATATTATCCTTAGTATGGGATGACTTTCAAAATCTGTTTTAAAACTTTATTCTATAAAGAAGGAAATTATGATATGTGGTGAAGATGTATAATTCTTTGTCTTTAGAGAAGAAACTTCATCATATGATTATTATTTAGATCCATCCCCCTTAACTATACTAATTGAAATTCTTAGGTAGGAAGAGAAAAAAACATATAGGGATGAAGTAAGTAAACTTAAAATTGTGAATGTAACTATTATAATGGAATAGCTTGATGTATTTATTGAGGAATTACCTAGACACCCCTAGAGTGTGATACTATGTATTCTATTGATTTAATAATTAAAGCAAGACTAATAAAAAATACACCCTATAGAATAGACATAGTGGAATTAGTGGGGAAAAATAATAAACTTGAGAAGTTTGGTAAAAATAGATTTTTTTACAATAATGATGGATCCATGAGGTGGTGTATTTATTTTAGAGAAATAAATTCTATTATAATAAAAAAAGTATCATCTTCCTCACATTAATGATTTATTCGATCATCTTCATGGAGGTCAATTTTTTTGGTGATTGAACTTTATTCTAGATATCATCAACTGTGAGTAAAGAAGTTATACATTCTGAAGATAGTTTTTCAGGTGAGGTACATACATTATGAGTTTACATTAATTCCATTTGGATTGACTAATGCTCCCATGGTTTTTTAGGATCTAATGAATATATAATTAAAGGAATATATTGATGATTTTTCTATGGTATTCATTGAGGAAATTTTGGTGTATTCTAAGAGCATGAATCCCTTGATAATCACTTGATGATCATTCTTGAGACTATTATAAGGAAAGAGTTATAGGGTAAATAAATAAAGTGAGTGTTTTGGATTTAATTAATTTCTTTTCTTGGATATATATATTCTCCAAGGATGAAATCTCTATTGATCCTATAATGAAAAAGGAAATACAAGAATAATATGCACAAGTGAGAATAACTAATGTATGTAGTTTCCTCGGTTTAGAAGCTTACTATCAAAGTTTCCTTCATATTTTTTCCTGATTTTCTAACCCGTTAACCAAGATCACATGTAAGGGGGTTGAGTTTGTATGGAGAAAATAATTTGAAGAATGTTTTATAGAATTGAAGAGAAAATTGGTCAATGCTTTGAAAATTAATTTACCACCAGGAAATTATGGATTTGGGATTTATAGTGCGCCATCAAAAGATGGAATTGGTTGCATCCTTATGCGGAATGATATAGTTATTTCATATGAATCAAGGAAGATAAAAACTCATTAATAGAACTATCCAACTCATGTTCTTGAGTTAGCAGCTACTCAGAAGATACTGACACATTATCTTTATGGTGAATGATTTCATATATATACATACCAAAAGAGTTAGAAATATATTTTCTCATAGAAAGAACTCAATATGGAAAAAATGAGATGGCTTAAGCTACTCATGTATTATGATTGTTCAATAAAGCACCACCCAGTGAAGGAAAATAAGGTAGAAAATGCATTGACCATGGAAGGATCATGGAGTTGTGAAAAAATATGGATTAAAAGGGATAATATGTTTATAGATTTAATAAATATAGATATGATAATTATTAAGGAAGGGGAAACATCAATAATTTATCAAATGGTTTCCAAACTATCTTTATTAGAAATTATAAAAAGGTCCCAGTATGGTGATGAGAATTTAAAAAATAAAAATAAAGCTATAAATGATGGAAGATTGTAAATCTTTGTATTTGAAGATGCTTTTTTGAAATTTTGAAAGCGTTTTTGTGTTCCCTCTCCAATCAATGTAAAAAGGAAATTATTTGATGATTCTCATAGCTCTAGGTTTTTTATACACCCCAGTAGCATCATGATGTATAGAGATCAGAGGAAATTATTCGGTGGGATAATAAAAAATGGGAAGTTCATGATTATGTGTCAAGATGTTCAGTTTACCAATATATGAAGGATAAAATAAAACATCTTAAATGATTCCTGAAACCTCTTCCTATACATGGGTAGAAATGGGAAGACATTACGATAGAATTTGTCACTATGTTTCTGAAGACTCCAAGAAGGAATAATGAGACATTTGTTATTGTTGATCACCTAACCAAATCAGCACATTTTATTTCTATATATGAATATTTTACTATTAAACTCTTATAATGAATCTATATTAATTGCGTTTTAATACTTCATGGTGCACCTATATATATTGTGTATGATGAAGATCCTCACTTAACATAAAAATTATGGAAAAGTATTCAAAGGGCTCTAGATATTGATATTAATTTAAGAACATCCTACCATATTCAATGTGATGGTCAATCTGAAATGACTTTTAAAACAATATAATACATGCTGAGATCAATATGAATTGAATTTCAATGTACGTGGGATCAGTATTTTCCTTTGGTAGAATTTTCCTATAACAACAGCATCCATTCATGCATTCAAATGGCACCATATAAAGAATTATATTACAAGAGATTTCATACTCCAACTTTTTGGGATGAATTTTTTGAAAGGAAACTTATAGGACCATAACTTATTTAAGATATAATGACAAAGGTAAAGACTATTTAGGATCCTATTAGATAATATCATGTAATATTAAGATTTATGCTGATAGTCGAATAACAGATTTGGAATTTCAAGTTGGAGATAATGTATTTATGAAAGTATCTCCATTGAATGATTTCATAAGGTTTGGAAAGAAAGGAACACTAAGCCCTAGGTAAATCATACCGTTCTATATTCTAGGAATAATTGGATTTGTAACTTACTGATTTGAAATTCCACCAAGTCTCTCCAAATTTCATGATGGTTTCCACCTATCATTGAAAAGAAAATACATGCTAGACCCAACACATGTACTCACCTATGATGAAATAGAACTGTATATTAATCTATGTTATTATTAAGATCCTATCAAGATTATGAACACTAGATAATAAGTGTTTAGGAATCGAATGACTTGACAAGTAATGGTTGTTTGGAGAAACTATAAAATGGAAGAAGCAATGTGGGAACCAGAGGATTTTATGAAGAAGAACTACCATAATCTATTTAGAAGGTAATATTCATCGAAATTTCTAGGATAGAATTTTTTGAATTAGGGAAGAATATATTACCCCAATATTTTACAGTATGTCACTTATTAAATAAATTCAATTTCTTCGATAGCTTACATTGCATCCAACACCTAAGATAACTACATAATTAAATTTTATTATAAACAAATGGTTAAATTTTTAGGAATGAATATTATTAACCAAATTTTTAATTTTATATATTTTCATAAAAAATTACATTCATACAATACATAATATAGGAATAAGATAAGAATAAATATAATGTTACACGTGTAAAGCTATATTTTTCTAAAGGCAGTTTTCTCCTTTTAATGGTGCACATATTTTAAAGATAAATTTTAGAAATTTTATAAATTATATCTAAAAAATAAACATCATTTATAAAATATTAATATAAAAATGCACTTTGGAATAATTTTTTGTATTTTCCTGATATGTTTAAGGTTTTGATGAGTAGTAAAAAATACCGGGTTTTAATTAAATTGTTTTTGTCTAAATAATGTATAGTGTTAAATTATATTCCCGATTGGTTTTAAAGTATAATTAGATAAAATTTTTATCATTTAATCTAATTATGTTCATGATAACTAATTTTAAATTGAATATGGATTTAAAAACATTTCAATATTTTGAATGTTTTCACTTTAACGACATGCTTTCTCACCTCGTTAATGAGATTAATTTTAAATTAGTTTTAGCCAAATATGTGTTTTTAATATTCAGAAATGTATTAAATATTTAGAATAATAATTTATTAATTTATTAAATATTTCCCTTTTATTTTTAGAAAACATGAATAGTAACTTTAGTAATTTTTATTAGCACTGTTAACAGGAAATCTTGTAATTAATGGTAAAAATAATATTATAAGTATTATAAAATTACCCTAAAACATGTCCTAATTTTATTGGATGAGTTATTTTAGACCAAAATATTCCATTTCCTGATTTTATGGAAACTTGGAGCTACTTGGATCACTTTAATCATTTTATAGTATTTAATTTTAAGAAAAGTCAAATATGTCATACTCATGTTTTTAATATGTACTACAATATTAATATATAATTATTCATAATATATCTTAGATTTTAAATATTAATTTTAAATAAAAAATATTTATCTTAATCATGGTGAATTTATCTTAATTTTTAAGAAATAAATAATTAACTTAAAGGCTTACAGAATGATGATGCATTAATTATTTAATTAATAAAAATATCTAGTAAATGATAAATAATTTTTTAACATAAATATATTTATAGATAATTAATGACATAAAATAATTTTATTAATTAATATGATATGTTATTAAAGTTTCAAATGTGTTTTTTTAAAGATATCTTGTTGTTATGACATTTTAATAAAGTCAAGTAATGATTAGTATTAAAATTGATGTTAATGATATTTTAAAATAAATAATAATTTATTAAATGATTTAAAGGTCATAGGAATTTAAATTTAACCCAAATAATTTAGATAAGAAAAAAATTTTCATTTACGATCCATTTAAGGTTCTTTTGGAACTTTATAGTAACTATATTAACCTTTAATGAGTAAAAACACATGTTGCCACGTTAAGAGTTCAAGGGATTAAATATTGATTAAATCCAAAAGGTATGGGTAAGAATATGACATAATACTGTTTAAAAATTATTGGTTGATATTATTAAGACCCATATTAATATTATATTCAAAATAACTAACTTTATATCCATTTTAAATGAAAAATTGTTTATATTAATTTAATATTGTCAGAGTTTCCAAAAGCTCCCCTAACCTCAGTTGTAAAAGAGCACCTCCTCCCTCAATTCCTCACATAACATTGATCCTTCTAGATAAAGAAAAAACTACCAATTTCTCTTCCTAATATCCTTATTCATGTTTTTTAGATCTTGGTATTGCCAAACTACGAACCCTATATCCCTTAAGAAGAGATCTAAAAGAAATCCACCGAAGAAGAGGTAATTGTTCTTACCCACACATCAAAGATGATTTCTTCTTATACATATATTTAATGTGTTGTTTCCAATATAATGTAAAAAATCCAGTATCATGTATATTATTATATTTTATTGTGATTATAGGATAACCATTTCCCATCTTTTATCCATAAAAAAACAAAAAGCACCGCACGTGTGTACGCACGACTTACCATCTCCACATTGTAGTGTAATTTTCTTTTCAT
Source organism: Viscum album (assembly GCA_963277665.1). NCBI lineage: Eukaryota > Viridiplantae > Streptophyta > Magnoliopsida > Santalales > Viscaceae > Viscum > Viscum album. The sequence continues at coordinate 1,743,555,389 of OY728161.1, forward strand.
AACCACTTTATATGAATGAGTATAATGATGTATATAATGTATATAAATAATAAATATTAAGTGATATTTATTCTATAAAAATTAATATACCATAAACTTCCTTACCCTTTCACCATTAAGAGAATGACACTATCTCTTGTACGGACACACGACCTACCACCTCCACGACGTGATGTGATTCATTTTCAATGTTTACCATTTAAGAATTATTATAAAATATATATAATTAATAAATATGATATATATGAACTTAATATAATTATTGATATTATGAAACTATGCAATATAATTGGTACCTAAATGATGAAATGTGCATTGGAAAATGAAGCCATTAACACCCAAAATAAGGGTAATAATGAACAATTATTAACAAATAGATGCTATGATAATATAAGGGGATCAAATATGATATACTAAATAATAATAATATGGATGTGGTAAAAATTAAAATAATTATTTAAACCATTATACATGAAGTTAAAATACATACAAATTAAATAAGACATCAGTTAAGGGTTATTTCACAATCTCATTATTATTCCAGATTATTTATGTTTAAGTCTCCACATAGGAATATTTTTCTTCCATATCCATTTTTTCTAATTTTTTTAAAAGTTTTTTACTATTATACTAATAATGTAAATATCCTTTTATCTATTTTATAATTTTTATAAAATGGTTTGAAGAGAATCTTTCTGTCATTTTCCAAATGAGGTACTTTGTGACATTTTTGAAAAAATAAGGAAGGAATAATTTTTTACCTTATGTGGCATGGGTAGATTTTTCCACCATAATAAAACCATAATGTATAAAATCTTACACTAACATTTTACAAGGTTTTTTGAATGATTTTTTTTCTCTTTTAAATTAGTGTTTCCTTTTTAATTAATGAATTTAATGTAAAAAAGGGTATTTCTCTCAAGAATTTTCAATGTTTTTATTAGGGTATTTTCATTAATGTTAACATAATTTTTGGTATTTTATGCTTCATTGAGGATGATATATTCTAAAATCATATTCCATGTTTATTAAATAGTTTATGCTTAGTTTGATCATGGATGTGCTATTTTAATACAACTCACCATATTACTTAAAATGGTTTGTGATTTTATTTACTGATTGGGGAAAATTATTTACATTTCGTATGAATATATTTTTTATATTTCACCAAATTCATATGGGGAATCCATTAGAATTAATATGTGATGGGTGGGGCCTGCTATATTTACTTGATGCATTGGTAGGTCTCAGGAGAAAAACTAGATTTGGATTTTTCTAAGGCCTTATTCATTTATTTTTGGATGTCTTGGATGTGTCCTCAACATTATATTTAAGATGTAAAAAATTATGCATTCTATCATTATTATATTATTTATTGATTTTCACGTGATTATTTGGTTAGTGTAATTTCCATGCATATGTTTTATAGCTCATGGGATTTGTTTTTATGGAATTATTTGATCATATTTTATATTAGTCATATTGTTCTCAGGTTATTGATTAAATGGAATGTTCTTCAGTTATTTAAATTTTTGTAATTATTATTTTTTAACATCTTCTATATTTACAACCTTACCGATCATCTAGTCTCACCTCTTTAATATGTGTTTTCCCAGGATTCCATGATATATATTATAAATGATTTATAGGGTAAATATAGGAGACTAAAAGTGTTTCAAATGATGTTTCTATGTTTTATTTTATATTTTCAGTCATAATTTATGATTCAAGTCTATATCAAGTTTTAAAAAACCAATAAACTATTAGTTAATTTGGGATGTGATTATTTTTACTTAGTACCAATGTAATAATGTAACCACCAACTCTGATCTATAGGGGTTGGGGTCTTGAAAAAAAATCATAGTAAGTGGATTTATAAGGACATGAATCAATATAACATGGGTGAGCATAATAATCATCATCATAAAATAAACATAAGATCATAATAATAACCATGAATGGAATAATTAGATAAATTTATCTAATATGGAAATGAATAAAAATGAAACATCGTCTCTTAGTGGGAAAATACCACACATAGTTGTGAGAAAAGTTAGTATCATGTCCACACCAAAAATTTGTGAATAATAATAACATAATCACTGTGAAAAAATATAGAATCATGTTTACACATATTTCAGAATTTATCCTGAGATACAACAGACTACAGAATTCATTGGAGGGAAATATAATTCCATACCCACCATCACATTAGGACATTTACATAATCATGAATGCTACTTTGAGTATATAACTACTGTAGTCATGAAATAAACCCTGGAAAGGAATGAGTTTCATAAATATTTGATAAATAATAAATTCATGAATAAATTTTTTGGTTCTAAAATGAGAAGGGTAATAAAATATTTCGTATAATATCATCATTATTGAGTGAGTACTAAACAACTCAAGAGGAGTCAAAGATGTGTTTTGGAAAGAAGTGTTATTTTGGAAAAAAATTATATATTTCCTAAAATAAAGTTGGATACATGTATAACCAAGATATAAAAAGACAAGGATAATGAAATAATATTTAAATAACAATATTGGAATACTAATATTTAAAAATGATGTAAAAGAGTGATTACATGAAGGGAGTTGGGTTCAAGAATCTTGTTACCCTATGTTCAGATGAATTCTTCAATTGCACTTAATATCATGAAAAATAAACTAAGATAAATTATATACTTAATTAAGAAAATATTATACAAGTATTTTATTTATTATAATTTTAGTATGTAAATTTATGACTATTTTATGAGTTATAATGTTTAATTTTTTCAATCTAGGAGCATTCGCTTCATGGTTTTCAAGGTCGGTTCCCTTGAGTATAATTATTTATTTTTTTAAAATGGTAGAAAAACTCTAGAAGTATAAATAAATGGTATTAATATACTTTTAAAATTTTAAATGGTCCCATATATCATTTTTTTCAGATATGATAATGATTTATTAGATAAAATGTTAATGAAAAATGTTCAATTTATTTTGGAAATATTTTATCACCCATCACAAACTAGTATCATTTTATTTAATATTATGATTATATATTGGTTCCTTAACATGATAAAATTTATAATATGCATATTCCAATATTATTTAATGATAATAATTGTTTTATGACTAGAATTTAAGGCAATAACAGAAAATGAAAACTCATCATCTATAAAGGCAGTGAATCGACACATCAGAGACAATGTTTTTATTTTTATATGTTTTTATTTTTATATGTTTTTATTTTTATAATAAAAATTCAAGAGAAGACATTTGATTATATATATTCAATTAACACAATTAAATTTAAGTATATATATGATAATGGAGTTATTATTCCTATTGGTATGGGGTAGGTAAGGATAAGATAATAAAATAAAAGAAATTAAAAGAGAAAGAAGGAATATTTTACATCTTGGAAATATTCTCATTGAGAACATCCTTATGGAACTTTGGTTTGGTATTCTGGAGAGTCCAAAAGATCCTGTATATTGGGAAGAGTAATGGTAAGGTAATTGAGAAGAATTTAGAAAATACACAAGGCTCAGAAGTTGTGAGGAGAAGAGGTGGTGAGGTGTTGTATTTATAGGGGCAGAGAGGAGTGTTTTTAGATTATTTTATTCATTTGTTTATTATTTTGGCAAAATAATATCAAAAGTGATAATTTATATGACTAAATATAGTAAATGGTTCAAGATTTATTGAAATATTGGGTGCTTAAATCATCCACACATCATCAATGAATAAAAAATTCATATATTTAGCTTACACTGTAAATTATCGTATTTCACTTCTCATAAAAAATTTAATTATTTTAGAACAATACCCAAAACCACATAAACATTTTTTAAAATTTAGATTTAAAAAATGTAATCCACTTTATGGAAATAATTATCTAAATACATAAAACATAATTTTTAAATAAAATCATCTTGTATTTGAAAACACCGATTTTAATATTATAATTGATTTTTTTACCCTTTTAAAAATTAATTACAGATTATAAAATTATATTAAAAATATAATAAATAAAATATTAATTTATGTATTGATTTTATGAAGATAAATTTTATTTTAAATAATTTTATTAATTATGAATTTTCAAAAAAACATTTAGGTTTCACAAAAATATCAACACTTAATTTTTCATTTTTAAAACATTTGTTTAATTATTCCATGATATAATTATATCATATTATAAATTGTAAGATACCTAAATTTTATTTATAATTTTTTAGGTGAGGTCACTATTATAATGGCTAGATTACCATTTATAATGGTGATATTACTATTTTAACTATCATGTTTCTATTACAATGGTATATGTACCTTAATTTCTATAAATACCACTAATTTAATTAATTCCTCATTCTCATATATATTATATCATGCGTGTATATATATAATTTAATCTTAAAAATCTACATTATGTTTTATTTATACATCTTTCTTCATGGGTTTAGTCATTCTCCTAGATCGAGAAGATCCAAGTTTCCAATTAGTATCTTATTTTCTATTAATTATCTCGATATAATATTTTTCATCCTTATTAGTTTATTTTTTAAATAATGTGTCATTATTCATTTATAATGTTTTATTGGGTTCCCTATGTGATATATGTGTTTCATGACATCATTATAATAAGTTATATTTCATTGAAATGTTTTTGGGTCATTACATTCTTCCCCTCTTAAGAAACTTCACCCTCAAATTTTTGTTTTACATACTAAGGTGAGAACACATGAGGGTGTTTCTAATTCATAGATTTCCTCCAGTTCCTATGTTTCCTCTTAATAGTTATGTGTGGCATCCCACCTTTTTATAACATAAACTTTCATTATATTACATAAAACTGAGGATCTATAAGGCTTAGTGTCTTGGAAACCAGGAACATAATACATGAAAACAACATAAAACATTCTTCTTAAACACTTGAAAGGATTCTCCTTAAGTTCATACTAGGTTCATTACTACATCTCATAAACTAGGGATATACATCAAAAGAAAGGGTGAGCAGAAGGCCAAGTAAGGGAAACAAGAGAAACATTTTCCATGTGAACTTGAGATACTTCAATAAGGTCATGAAAAGAACTTTAAGGCATGAGAAATAAATCATGAGGCATATCATAATAAAAATAAAGTTTTTCATAACATGAAGATGTGGCTAATTTGTTTTACAAAGACAATAATTTCCGTTTCACCAAGGTCCATTCCCAAGATGTTAATAAAAATTACCAAGGTTATTCACCAAGGTATCAGTCTAAATGGTCATCTCTAGAGATTCAGTCTTTACCCAATGCATTGGAGTGCTATCAAGGCGCACCCTTAAATTTGTCTTTATCATAATGTGAGCCACATATATCATCATAAATCATATCATAAACAACCCACATAGTATAAAAGTAATGGGTTTCATTTCATAATCATAACGTTTTAAAAACTACTTTAACGACATGATCCTTATGTCACTTTAAACCCAGAGAAAGGGAAAGCGGGTCTCATGTATGTAAATACCAGAATTTAAAATAGAACAAATTGGTATATATGTGAATAACCCTATTGAATAGAGAGGTTTTAGTATTCACTTAATAAAATAAAAGAACTTTAGAAAAAGAGAGAGACATTTTGAGACCGAAATTCTGCAGCATAACAGCTATGTTTCAGGGTTTTAGAAAACATTGAAAAGAGGGGAGACATGGGTCAAAAATTCATAAATGACACATAAAACAGTAGAGGGACAGAATATGAAGGATATATGAACATGATAATTAAATTTAAAGGACATACCATTTGAAATAAAAAACATGGAAAGAAGACAAAAATTATATTTCTCTTATGAAAATTCGCCAGACAAACGACGTCACTTAGACTTCAACAAAAATGAATTGAAAAGATCCAATAGGGTCTCTCATTATATGAACATAAAATTTCATTATGATATATATAGAGATCATAACCCAAAATAATAAAAAGGAACATGAAATACTTGACATGAAAATAGATCTTGAAAATGAGATGGGTGAAAGAATCCCTTAAACATTCGGCAGCCAAACAACGCCACTTTAACATTCTTAAAATGAAATGATGAGAGCAAGAGGGGTCTCTCCTCATATGAACATTAAAATGGCAGTAAGATGAATATAAAAGAACATTCTTCAACATAAGAGCATGGAGCATAAAAGAAATGACATAAAAGAGATTACTTGAAAAGAAAGAGAGCCGGACCCCTTACCTTAAACGCAACTCATACAACTCAAATGTTGGGACCCTGAGAGGCTTGAGGGCACCCTGGGAGGACTTTTTGAGAGTTAATGAGACCATAACTTCGTTTAGGATGATTTTGGAGTCGAAAAGATGAGAGAATGGCTTGGTATTTATAGGGAAAGTGAGGGGACAAGGCATTAATGGCCAAGGGACACCTTATTGGTTGTTTTGGCAAAACCACGGGCTTGCCCATGGTATTTTCCCATGGTATTGGCAACTTAGAACACCTCATACATTAATTCATCCCCTTTAGTCGACCATACCTAAAAATATCTCATGACATTATCATGACACGATTATGATGTCATTTAACATACTGAAACCCTAAAACTGCATTTTTACTATTCACTAAAAATTCATCTTTCTCAAAAAAATCCCAAAATTTCACCTTAACCAAATATTGATGCTATGATTACAAATATGAACTCCATTTTATAAAAATAATTTTCTACATATTTTTAATTTAATTTTAAAATAAAAACACTATTCATCGAAAATTCATTTTTTTCATAAAAATCCCCAAAAATTACCATAGCATAATATCGATGCTCTAAGTTAAAAAATAAAGTCCATTTTATAAAAATACTTTTCAAAATATTTTTAATTTAATTTTAAATTAAAAAGCACTATTCAACTAAAAAAACTAATACTTGACTAATAATTTATGAAACCATTATTTACCCATTTTATTGAATCACATTATTTAATCATGATGTCTAAATTATATTAAAACTTTCTTTAAGTGAGATTACTAATCCATTTGGTCACATTACTAATCCTAAGCGTAAAATTACTATTTATAATTTACTATTCATCAAAAATTAAGTTGATCTTATTAGACTCCAAATTCCTTAATGAACACTTTTGAAGAAGACTATTTTTTTGAAAATCATTACACATCATTAATTATTTAAGATTTACAAAAATATTTTAAAATATCCCTTTTTTCAAAATTCACCAATAAAATACATCCTAAAATTATCCTGAAATTTGAATTTTCACAAACATCACTAAAGTAAGAAATCTCAATTTATTCATCCCAAAGGATTACACAAATAAGCTACGGTCTTGTCACATAGCCCCTTATAACACCAGTATATGACCTAATTGTAAGATGTTCCATGGTGAGAGAATCAGAGGAAGGCTCAGATAACATTGCCCTAGTAGTAATCTCTACTAACTTGAACTTCTCCCACAGGCATTTCCCTTCAAGCTTGACATGCTGGAGTTCGGCTTGGGCTTGGTCCAAAGCGAAGCCCAAAGATGCCACCTCCTTCCCAAGCTCTGATAAGTGGGCTTCATAAGGTTCGAGTCTACAGGATGAAGCCATCGAATCCTCTTTCTGCATTAACCATTAACATCTCTATTAAATCGTTAAGAGTTAGTTAATATACTATTCAAAAAGTTTGGGTCATTACATTCTTCTCCCCTTAAGAAATTTCTTTCTCGAAATTTTATACTTGAGGCCTCGTCGAAAAGGTGAGGGAACTTTTTCTTCATAGTTTCCTCAGGCTCCCAAGTCGCTTCTTTATACTTATGATTCCTCGACAACACTTTCACAAGGTGGGTAGTCTTGTTTTGTAGAACCTTGTCTCTACAGTCTAAGATCTCCACTATTTGCTCCTCATAAGATAGGTCATGTTCCAGTTGTACCACCTCTAGGTTCAGTACATGCGAATGGTCAGGTATGTACTTCCACAAGAGAGATACATGGAAGACATCATGAACTTGAGCTAGGTTCGGTGGAAGTGCTAGACGATAGGCCACTGCTCTTATGCGGTCAAGGATTTCATAGGGGTCAATGTACCTAGGGGCGAGCTTCCCTTTCTTCCCAAACCGCATGACTCTCTTCCATGGAGAAATTTGAAGGAAGACATTGTCGCCAACACCAAACTCCAAGTCCCTTCGACGGTTGTCAGCATAGCTCTTCTGCCGACTCTGAGCAGCCTTTATGTGTTGTAGGATGGAATTAACATGTTCTGTCATCTCTTGCACAAGATCTGGCCCAAGAAGCATTCTCTCACCAATTTCTTCCAAACAAGTAGGAGTTCTACATCACTTTCTTTACAGAGCTTCATAGGGTTCCATCTGAATACTCGAATGGAAGCTGTTGTTATATGAGAACTCAACTAATGGTAGGTGTTGATCCCATCCACCATTAAATTCTATTGAGCATAATCTCAGCCTGTCTTCGAGTGTCTGAATATTCCTTTCAGATTGGCCATTATTTTAAGGATGATAGGCCGTACTAAAATTCAATTCAGTATTCAGAGCATTTTGAAGACTTCTCCAGAATTTTGATGTGAATCTTGGATCACGATCAGACATGATTGATAGTGGTACCCCATGCAGCCTTACCACTTTTTTTATGTATATCTTGGCAAGTTGATCTAGAGAGAAATTTTCTCGAATAGAGATAAAATGGGTGGTCTTGGTGAGATGGTCCACAACAACCCATATCCCATTATTTCCTTTGGATGTTTTCGGGAGACCAGTTACAAAGTCCATAGTGATATTATCCCACTTCCATACTAGTATGGGTAGCGATTGTAATACCCCCTTAGGAAGTTGTCGTTCTGCATTTACTTGTTGACACACCAGGAATCTTGTAGTGTAATCAGCAATATCCTTCTTCATGTTATCCCACCAACAATGATCACGAAGGTCTCTATACATTTTAGTGCTTCTCAGATTTATAGAGAATTTAGAGCTATGAAATTCATCCATCATTTCTTTCTTTATCTCCAGAATAGATGGAATACATAGTCTTGTATGAAATTTCAATACACCTTCTTGATCAATATTGAAATCAAGGAACTTCCCATCCTTTATAGCCTCAAACTTCTCCTACAGAAAAGGATCTTCTTTTTGAGCCTTCTTGATCTTCTATAGTAATGAAGGTTGAGAAATCATTTGGGATAAGGTTGATGATGTCCTTCCCTTACAATTACCATGTCCAGTTTTACTAGATCTTTAATAAAGGGATCTCTTAGGATCTTTATTGTTGCCAGAACAATAGGGTCTTTCTTGCTTAACGCATCCGCGGCATTGTTTTCTCTTCCAGGGTGATAATGAATTGAACAATCATAGTATTTAATAAGATCTGAACATCTACTTTGTCTCATGTCAATTCTTTCTATGTGAAAATATACTTTAAACTTTGGTGGTCAGTGTATATATCACATTTCTCCCCATAAAGATAGCGTTTCCATATCTTTAGAGAAAAACAACCACCGCTATCTCTAGGTCATGCGTAGGATAATTCTTCTCATTAATCTTCAACTATCGAGATGCATAAGCAATTACCTTGTCATTTTTCATGAGGACACACCCAAGATGTTTCAGAGATGCATCGCTAAAAATAATGAATCCTTTTCCGATAGAGGGTAGTGTTAACACAGGTGCAGTAACCAATCTCTTCTTCAGCTCTTGGAAACTTTCCTCGTATTACTTTATCCATATGAACTTAACCCCTTTTCGAGTCCACTTGGTTAGTGGACTAGAAATCCATGAAATTTTTTTCACAAACCTTCTATAATATCCCAATAAACCAAGGAAACTACGAATCTTAGTTACTGTTGTGGGTTGAGGCCACTCCTCCACAACTATTGTCTTTTTAGGGTCAACTGAGATTCCTTCATTGGTTGCGATGTGCCCCAAGAAAGCCACTTGTTGTAACCAAAACTCACACTTTCTAAACTTTCCAAAGAGCCTCTCCTTCCACATAGTTTTCAAAATATCCCTCAGATGATCTTCATGATCCTCACAACTTTTTGAATATATCAAAATATCATCAATAAAAACTACCACAAAGTTATCAAGGTAGTCTTTAAAGACTCTATTCATAAAATCTATGAAAATAGCAGGAGAATTAGTCAAGCCGAAGGGAATAACAGTAAACTCATAATGACAATATCTTGATTGGTAGGAAGTCTTTGGAATATCTTTCTTCTTCACCCTCAGTTGATGATAACCAGATCGAAGGTCGATCTTGGAGAAGAATTGAGCGCCTTGAAGTGGGTCAAATAAATCATCAATTCTTGGAAGAGGGTATCTATTCTTCATTGTGATCTCATTCAGTTCTCTCTAATCAATGCATAGCCACATTGACCCATCCTTCTTCTTCACAAAGAGAATTGGTGCTCCCCAAGGAGACACACTCGGTTGGATAAACCCCTTATCCAATAAGTCTTGGAGCTGTTTCTTTAACTCTTCTAGCTCAACATTTTCCATTCTATATGGGGTCTTTGATATCGGTTGAGATCCAGGTACGAGTTCAATGAAGAACTCTACCTCTCTTTTGGGGGGAGGTCCAGGTAACTCCTCCGGAAATACATCCATGTATTCCTGAACAATTATAACATCTTCTATTTGTAAACTCCCTTTTCCTTCTTCATAATCACCGCTTAACTCCATAAAGAAAGCTACAAGAGGTGATTCTAGATAGGGGTCAGTTCGAGATATCTCTCCTTGGAAGATAATTGTAGGTCGTTCATTCAAGACTACTGAGATTTCCTTACTTCTGTATTTGATCTTAGAATTATACTTTGAGAGTCAGTCCATCCCTAGTATAACATAAAATTCCAATATGGGAATGAATAATAGATTTTCAATAAGATTGTTCCCACTAAAGTAAACACTAGAGTCTCTAAACACTGTTGATGCATGGATAATCCCACTTAGAGTCTTGACTGACAATTCTACCTCAAGAAGTTCATGGATTGATTCTATATTCTTTGCAAACTTAGAGGAAATAAAGGAATGTGTAGAACCAAAATCAAAAAACGTACTTGCTAGTTTTGATAGGACAACAAGAGTACCTGCTACGACGTCATTCGTAACTTCAACATCAGTTGTTGTGATAGAAAAAGCATGACCTTGGTCCCTTGGCCTTTGCTGAGGTTGATGGTGATTCCCCTCCACTTCCCTGAGATTTGGATACTAATTAGCAAAGTGCCCAAGCTGTCCACACTTGATGCATTTGACTTCGGGTAGAGCCGGAACCATCTTTCATCTGTCGTTAGTGTTGGGATGTTGAGGCTTCACCTCACTATGACAATTCCGAGCAATATGGCCTTCTCTTCCACACATGTAGCAATTTCCACTTCCGATCAAGCAGTGCCCCGGATGATTCTTCCCACATTTATTGCATGTGGTAAGTTGAATTTTCTTTCCACCTCTTCCCTGATCAAAAGTCTTCACTAGAATGGGATCCAACGATCTCTTCTTGTCATTTGATTTACGAGACCACTGTGTCTCACCAAACTCTATATCAACTTTGATTGCACTTCGCACGATCTCCTCGTAGGTATCGTAGTCCCGACTGGCTAGATTTTTCCGCAGATGAGGTCTCAGTCCACCGAAAAATCTGTCATCCTTCCCACTTGGATCCATGACAAAGCTAGAGGTATATCGTGATTATCGGGTGAAGTTCATCTCATAGATTCTAACAGATTTGTTGTCCTTCTTCTTCAGATCGAGAAACTCTTTCTCCATTCTCATTCTCATGGAATGAGGGAAATACTTATTAAAGAATATTCCCCAGAACTCTTCCCACTCCATAGATTCCATCTCTCCTCGTGGGTTCGTGTTTTTGATCAGTGACCACCACTGATCAGCTTCTCCCTCTAGGCGGTAAACAACAAGGGTGACTTTTTCTTGTTCCGAACAATGAAGTACAAAAATGATCTTTTCAATGGATCTTATCCATTGTTCCACAACCAAAGGGTCAGTAGATCCACTAAATGTTGGTGGTCGTTGACGCATGAAGGACACAACCAAATGTTGTTCCCATTCATGGTGAGATCGACCTCTCAGCTTGATTCAAGTTATTACACATAACTTGAGTCAGTTGGTTCATCATTCGCATGAATGTTTCCATTCTAGCTTCCATCGGAGGGCCGTCAGCACATGGTGCATTGCGGTCACCATCTGCACGGTTCCTCCTATTGCCCCCCATTTTCTAAAAGAATAAAACCTTAGTGAGAAACTTATTTCATTTATGAATCTTTTAACTAAGACTTTATGCTTAGACAATTATATTTCTCTATAATTCCTACATAATGATTCATAAAAAGCTTGTGATTAACCAAAAATATCCCCTGGGAGTGTCGTAACCTAGAGTGCAGCAAGACCCATTATCGTCCACCAGTTCCCATTCGAGTCTATCTCAAAACGGTGTTTTCGGGTTTTACCCCTATGTACATCTGTGCCATATCCGCCTCTACCTGCTCGTATCCAGACATAGATTTATTTGTTTGATAAACCATTTACTCAATACTTACCAAAATACCAGGAAGTTTTCCTATATTTAAACTTTTATATAGGGTTATTCCTAAAGTTTTAATATCCTAATTTCCACAAATAAAAAAACCATCCTTTGATACCAACTGTGGCATCCAGCCTTTTTATAACATAAACTTTCATTATATTACACAAAACTGAGGATCTTTAAGGCTTAGTGTCTTGGAAACCAGGAACATAATACATAAAAACAACACAAAACATTCTTCTCAAACACTTGAAAGGATTCTCCTTAAGTTCATCCTAGGTTCATTACTATATATCATAACCTGGGGATATACATCAAAAGAAAGGGTGAGCATAAGGCCCAGTAAGGGAAACAAGAGAAACATTTTAAATGTGAACATGAGATACTTCAATAAGGACATGAAAAGAACTTTAAGGCATGAGAAAGAAATCATGAGGCATATCATAATAATAATAATGTTTTTCATAACTTGAATATGTGGCTACAACATTTTACAAATACCATTATTTCTGTTTCACCAAGGTCCATCCCCAAGGTGTCAAAAAAAATTACCAAGGTTATTCACCAAGGTATCAGTCTAAATGGTCATCTCTAGAGATTAAGTCTTTACCCAATGCATTGGAGCGCTATCAGGGCGCACCATTAAATTTGTCTTTATCATCATGTGAGCCACATATATCATCATAAATCATTTCATAAACAACCCATATAGAATAAAAGAAATGGGTTTCATTTCATAATCATAACGTTTTAAAAACTACTTTAAAGACATGATCCTTATGTCACTTTAAACTCATGGAAAGGGAAAGTGGGTATCATGTATGTAAATACCAGAATTTAAAATAGAACAACTTTGTATATATGTGAATACCCCTATAGAAGAGATATATTTGTGTATTCACTTAATAAAATAAAATAACTTTAGAAAAAGGGAGAGACATTTTGTGATGGAAATTCTACAGCATAACAGCTATGTTTCGGGTTTTTAGAAAACATTGAAAAAAGGGGGGACATGGGTCAAACATTCATAAATGACCCATAAAACAGTAGAGGGAAATAATATTAAGGATATATGAACATGGTAATGAAATTTTACGGACATACAATTTGGAATGAAAAACATGGAAGGAAGACAAAAATTAGATTTCTCTTATGAAAATTCGACAGCCTAACGACGTCACTTAAACTTCAACAAAAATGAATTGAAGTGATCAAATAGGGTATCTCATCATATGAAAATAATATTTCAGTATGATAGATATAGAGATCATACCCAACATAATAAAAAGGAACATGAAAGACTTGACATGAAAATAGATCTTGAAAACGAGAAGGGTGAATGAATCCCTTAAAAATTCGGCTGCCTAACGACGCCACATTAACATTATTAAAATGAAATGATGAGAGAAAGATGGGGTATCTCATCATATGAACATGAAAAGGGAACTAATATGAATATAAATGAACATCCTTCAAAATAAGATCATGGAGAATAAAAGAAATGACATAAAAGAGATTACTTGAAAAGAAAGAGAGAGGTCAGATCCCTTACCTTAAACGTAACTCTTAAAACTCAATGGTTGGGACCTTGAGAGGCTTGAGAGAACCTTGGGAGGACTCTTTGGGAGGTAAGGATACCATAACATAGTTTAGGATGATTTTGGAGTCGAAAGGATGAGATAATGGCTTGATATTTATAGGGAATGTGAGGGGACAAGGCATTAATGGCCATAGGACACGTCATTGGTGGTTTTGGCAAAACCATGGGCTTGCCAATGGTATTTGCCCATGGTATTGGCCAATTGGGACAAATAATACAATAATTCATCCCCTTTAGTTTGCCATACCTTAAAATATATCATGACATTATCATGACAGAGTTATGATGTCATTTAACATACTGAAACCCTAAAACTGCATTTTTACTATTCCCTAAAAATTTATCTTTCTCAGAAAAATCCCAAAATTTCACCTTAACCAAATATCGATGCACTAATTAAAAATATGAACTCCATTTTATAAAAATAATTTTCTAAATATTTTTAATTTAAATTTTAATTAAAAACACTATTCACCAAGAATTCATTTTTTTTCAGAAAAATCCCCAAAAATACCATAATATAATATCGATGCTCTGAGTTCAAAAATAAAGTCCATTTTAAAAAAAACTTTTCAAAATTTTTTAATTTAATTTTTAATTAAAAAACACTATTCACATGAAGAAACTAATACTTGACTAATAATTTACGAAACTGTTATTTACCCATTTTATTGAATCACATTACTTAATCTTGGTGTCTAAATTATATTAAAACTTTCTTTAAATGAGATTACTAATCCATTTGGTCACATTACTCATCATAAGCGTAACATTACTATTCATAATTTACTATTCGTCAAATATTAAGTTGATCTTATTAGACTCCAAATTCCTTACTGAACACTTTTGTAGAAGACCATTTTTAAAAATCATTACACATCAATAATTATCTAAGGTTTATATAAATATTTTAAAATATCCCCTTTTTCAAAATTCATCAATAAAATAGATCCTAAAATTATCCTGACATTTGAATTTTCACAAACATCACTAAAGGAGGAAATCTAAATTTATTCATCCCAAAGGATTACACAAAGAAGCTACGGTCTCGTCACATACCCCCTTATAACATCAGCATATGACCTAAGTGTAAGGTGTGCCATGGTGAGAGAATTTAAGGGAGTCTCAGATAACATTTCCCTAGTAGTAATCTCTACTAACTTGTACTTCTCCCGCAGGAGTTTCCGTTCAAGCTTGACACGCTGGAGTTCAGTATCGGCTTGGTCCAAAGCAAAGCCCAATGATGCCACCTCCTTCCCAAGCTCTGATAATTGGGCTTCATAAGGTTCGAGTCTACCAGATGAAGCCATCGACTCCTCTTTCTGCATTAACCATTAACATCTCTATAAAATCGTTACGAGTAAGTTAATATACTATTCAAAAATTTTGGGTTGTTACATTATGGTTCCTATATAACATTTTAAAAAGGTGAGTTTTCCTTTTGCGTATGACTTTGTATATGTGGTAAAATATCTTCACTGACTGTTCTTCATATGAGAGTTCATTCTCTAGTTGTACCACCTTCATATTTAGTACATGCGAGGGATAATATATTTAATTCTTATTGAGAGATATGTAGACCACGTCATGAACTTGATCCATATGTGGTGGAAGTATAAGAGGACATTCCACTGCTCATATACGATCAAGGATCTCAAAGGGGCCAATATACCTTGGGCTAAGATTCACTTTCATTCCAAACTGCACGACTCTCTAACCTAGTGATATTTAATGGATGAATTTGTATCTAACTCCAAACTCCTAGTCCCATAGATAGTTGTTAATATAGATCTTCTTTCAAATATGAGAATATTTTATTTGTATTTTAATGGATTGAACCTCATCAGTCGTTTCTTGTACAATATCAGGTCCAAGTAGCCTTCATTCAATAATTTCATCTGAACCACTTATAGTTCCACATTGATTCCTATACAAAGCTTCATATGCAGCAATTTGAATAGTCAAGTGAAAGCTATTATTATATAATAAATAAAATAATGGGAGTTATTGGTCTCATCCACCTTTGAATTCCACTCTACAGGCTCTTAACATGTCTTCGATCATCTTAAGAGTCCTTTTAGTTTTTCCATAAGTTTGGGGATGACAGGTTACGATGAAAATCAATTACTTACTCAAAGTATGTTGAATAATTCTCCAGAATTTATATGTAAACCTTGAATAATTATTATATATGATCGAAGGTGAATCCCCATGAAGTCTCCCCACTTCCTCCACATATTTCATGGAAGGTTGTTCAGGTGACAAATCATCCCAAATTAAAATAAAGTGGACAGTGTTGGTGAATCAATCCCACACAACCCATATCGTATTTTTTCCTTGGTTTGTTTTCAAGAGACAAGTGAAAATGTATATAATCACATTATTACATTTCCACAAGGGTATAAGAAATAGTTTCATAAACCCTTTGGAATTATTTTGATCTTATTTAACATACTGACATACAAAACATCTTGAGATATAATCTGAAATTTCAATCTTCATATTATCCCACCAGAAGTTCTCTTGAATATCCCTACACATCTTGGTTCTTCCAATATTGATAGAGAAATATGAGTTATGTGAATTATCCAATAGGTCATTATTTATCTTAGAAAACGAAGGCACACAAACCCTAGCCCCAAACTAAATCACATCGTCATCATCATCATTGATTTTTAACCCATGTAGCTTCCCCTAATTTACAAATTTCATCTTATTTTGTAGCCCCATATTACCCCTTTATGTCTCCTTGATCTTATATCAGATATATGTTTAGGAAATAATTTTGGAAAGGTAGGATTTATTCCATACTGTTATGATTTTCAAAACTATAATATGAATATTCAAGAAGATATGGGCTTCCTCAATCCACATTATGGATAGAGTCGAAGGTTTTTTTCTACTAAGAGCATAAACTATCTTGTTTGCCTTTCCTACATGGTAATGAATAGAGAAATAATATTACTTAAGTAGCTGCAACCATATTCTTTAATTCATTTTGATATAATTCTATGTGAATATATAATTTAGACACTTTTTATTTGTATATTTGTTACACTTCTCAACATATAGGTACTTCCACCATATTTCCAATGAAAAAATCACATCTGTTTTCTCTTGATCATGCGTCAGGTAGATCTAATCATGATTCTTCAACTTTTATGACTCTTAGGATATCATTTTATCATTTTTCATGTGTACGCAACCCAATCCTTCATTTTAAGCATCACTATATTTCACAAAACCTTACTGAATTTTTGGTAGTGTGAGTACAAATTTAGTGATTAGATTATTCTTGTGTTTCTTGAATTATTCCTCACATTATTCCATCTAGTTACACTTTATACCTCTTTGTGTTAACTTAGTTAGTGTCTTAGACAATTATGATAAATTTCTCAAAAAAATTCAATTGTAAACTACTAAGATATGAAAATTATGGATTTTTGTGACACTAGTGGGTCTGGGCCATTCTTAAATTTCCTTTATTTTTGAAGGCTCCACATAAATTTACTCAATTGTGATCACGTGACCCATGAATGTGACCATCCAAATCTAAGAAGTCACAATTTCTTAACTTGGAATAAAATTTATCCTTCCATAATGTCACCAGCAGAATCCATATATATTCTTCATGTTCCTCCTTTATTTTAGAGTATATGAGAATATAATCAATAAAAAGTACCATAACTTTTTCAAGGTAGTCTCTAAAGACTATATTAATAAAATTCATAAATATTGAAAGGGAATTATTAAGTGGGAAGGGAATAACTATAAAATCATTGTTCCCATACCTTGTATATAATTTTTTTCTAAATATAAACCTTCTTAACATTTATTTGATGATATTAAAAACAAATATTCAACTTCAATATATAATGACATCCTCATAGTTGATCAAAAAAGTCACCAATCCTTAGAGGAAGATACTTGTTCTTTATGGTGATCTTATTGAGTTCTAGGTAATCAATACAGAGCTGTATTGATATGTCCTTTTTCCTTATGAAGAGCACTGGTGCACTACAAGGTGATGCAATAGGTAATATGAACCCTTTGTTGATTTTTTTGCAATTTCTTATATTACTCCCCCAGTTCGATTGGGGAAATCTTTTAGGGGAATTTTTAGATGGGATTATATCGAGTTATATGATCTATTGAGAATCCCACCTCATGATCTTAGGGAATTCAATGTAACTCATTTCTAAATACATTAATGTATTCCATCATAATGATCATTTTTCTCTTGTTTGATTCTCTCCTTTGTTGAAACAAATTGAGATTGGTATTCTTATTGATAGGGTATCAACACCCACCCCATTGAGATCTTTTCCAAATGAAATTCATGGTATTCCATGTAGTTTTGGAGGAGCATGGTATGGTTGGGAATATGAAAAAATATTTTTTTTCATGAAATTTTATCTGTTCTCTATATATTGAGATCCAATCCATGCCCATTATAGAATTGAATTCTATGAAGGGAAGTATTTTTTGATTCACTAGAAAAATAATCCCACATACACCAATAATATAAGAGTCAAAAACTGCGTTGAAATGAGCACACAACTAAGTTTTTTATGTATATCTATACTTTAAGGTATCAGGTATTTGATTCAATAGTTCAAAAAAACTTTTATGATACAACGGAATGTGTAGAACTATAATCAAATAAGACTTTTCCATTATCGTGTTATTAAGAAGTGTACTATGTACGAAATCATTTTCTTACTCCACTTTAGTTGTAGTGATGGCATAAGATTAAAATCTCTCCTTTGGATTTGGGGTCTTCTTGTGCTGATTAGCATCAATGACTCTAGGTTTAGTGCACTAGCTTTCACAGTGACATTTATTTCTAAAGTTAAAGAATTGAATGATAGGTGGTTCTATTCTTTCATACATGACATTTTATAACTTATTCAAGTTTCTTAGAAACTCATGAGCTTAGTTTCCTTCTATCCAACACTTAAAAGAATTTCCCTATCCCTTTTGGGGTAGTTTCCATGATTCTTCTTCCCACATTTTTGACATGTGGTTAGATGATATTTTAGTCAACATTTTTAATTATATCCACCTGATTAAAAGTCAAACATTAATTTCTTATCTCCATAGACAACAACCATTCTCTAAAATCCATCTCCAATATGATATTACATTGATATAATTCTTCATAACTTCTAAATTCTCGAATACCTAGATCCTTTAAAATGTGTGGTTTTAAACCACTAAATAAAAATTCTAGTTTTCTATCATTTTTTATAATAAAACCAAAACCTATCTTGAAAGCCTTGTAATTTTTTCTTCATAATCTGTGAAAAATTTACCTTATTTTTTTTCAAAACTATAAAATCATTCTCAATATTTGTATGAAGTGTTTGAGGGAAATACTTATTAACAAATATTTTCATAAATTATTACCACTTTATTTCTTATATATTATCAGTCATCAGGGTGTTATCTACCAATTCCCAACATTGATCGGCTTGTCCATCTAAATAATAAGTAGGTAGAATCAACTTCTCCTCCTTAGAGTAGTGAATCATAAAAAAGATCTTCTCCATTGATTAAACCCACAAAATACTTATGGTCATTGCTGCATGAAGGACTCAATGGATAGTTTATCCTTTTTGGGTGAAGGTAGACATTCTATATGGTTTAGGCTATTATTCATAGCCTATGAAATCTGGTAAAGAATTTCTAGGATGTTTTGAACTCCACCCCCATGGAATTGGGGATGTCATTTAGGAAAACATTTAATTGTACTTCATACGGGCTATTGGAACAATTTATCGAAGTTCCAACCATTTTATAAAATAGAAAAGGATTAAACAAAAAATATATCCACAAGTGATAAATAAATAAATTATTATTTTATGAAATTAAATATAAATACATATCTTATGGAATTCCTATGTTTATCATTTTTTATTGAACAAAGCTTTTGGGATGTATACAAATACATAGTGTTTTCCTAAGTGTTTCACTAAAGTTCTCAAATACTAATTCCAAAATTAACTAAATCATTATCTAATACTAACTATTGTTACCATACCTTTTATTACAAGACTATTACATATTTTTAAATATAAAAAACATAAAATTGTTACAACACAACATCAAAAGGTTTAGTGTCTTGGGAAATTAGGCACACACATCACTTATACATAATAATACATAAACATGTATTTAAAATATTATCCTTTATAATTATAAATATCATGTTCAACTTAGTACACATTGTCACCTGAGGATATACATAAAATAACGAGGTGATCAAAAATCCTAGTAAGAGGTTGTATAAGGTTATGAATTAACATGGGTAATAATAAAAATAATCATAATCATAATCATAAAATGAGCATAGTATCATCAACATAATCATAATTGGAAAATTTATATAACATAATGGAATGTTTCAATACATGAAAATTAATTATCATGTCTTATTAGTCAAATTCCACACATAGTTGTGAATAAACATAGCATCATGTCCATGCCTAACATATGTGAATAATCATAACATCATTGTTTTGAACAAGTCTTGAATCATGTTCACACATATGGAAAATTATATCATGAGATACATCACATTACCAAATTTATTAGAGAGATATTTAATTCAAATCCCCCATCACATCAAAACATTTACATAATCATGCATTCCAATTTGAACATATAACAATCATAGTCATGAAATAACCCATGAAAATGAATGTGTTCCATAAGAACTTCATTAAGATTACATTAATGAATAAAATTTGATGCTCCCAAATGACAAAGGGAATAACATATTTGGCATAAGAATCATCATTCTTGATCAAAGAAAAAAACAAATCAAGAGGATTCTATGATGTTCTTTTGAAAGAATAGTTCTTTTGAGAAAACATTAAATTTGTAATAAAATAAAGTTGGATACATGTATATCCAAGAAAAAATAAAGGTAAGGATAATAAAAAAAATATTAGAAGAAAAATATAGAAATATTCATACTTAAAAATGATGTGAAAGAGCAATTATTCAAAGGAAAGGAGTTGCATTCGAGAATCCCCTTATCTTAGGTCTGGATGTATTCTGTACTTGCACTAAATATCCTGAATTATAAAAATACATCCATTAAATACTTAATTAAATATCTATAATGAGATAATTTTTTTTATAATAATTTTATTAAGTTTTTATTTCTATTTTTATGATTTATAATGTTTATATTTTTTTTCTAATAAAATTCATTTCATGGTTATCCTGGTCAGTTCCCATGAGTATAATTACGGGGCTTCTTTTTTAATGGATGAAAAATAATAAAAGTGAAATTTAATTGTATTAATATAATTATTTAATTTTAAAAGGTACCATATTTTTTTCAATTATGAGTATGATTCTTAGATAAAACATTAATGAAAAATGTTTAATTTATTTTGGTAGATTTTTACGACCTTCACGAACTAGTATCATTTTATTTTATATTATTTTTATATATTGGTTATAGAACATGATAAAAGTTATAATATGTGTATTAAAATATTATTTAACTAGAATAATGGTTTTATGACATTCCTTTAATGAAGTAATGGAAAATAAAAATTAATCATTCACGAAGGCAGTGATTCGAAAAATCATAGAAGATATTTTTATTTTTAGAATAAAAGGAGAAGAGGAGGGATTTGATGATGGTTATTGTAACATCCCGGTTCTAGAAGCCACCCAAAGGTTCCCTGTACCTGGTTGGTCACATGGACTCAAGCCCATTTCCCCAAACGCCAGAGGCTGCCGACTAGCAGCGAGGGCCTTGGGTGTGATATTGGAGAAACTATGCCCTCATTGGAAGAGTACACAGAAGAAATAGATAAACATGCAATAGAGGAAGCAGTAATAACCAACAATATAAAAAACGGAAGACTAAATCAACAAACTGGAGCACATATGTATCTATGAAATGATAGATGATACATATCTAGGAATGTATCGAAATAAGTCACAGTGCTGGAAAACACCATAGTACCAAAAAAAGTACAAAAGAAAGTAAAACAGCTCCTCAGCATCGCAAGACAAATCTTGATCCCATGCTCTCCTTCTCCAAGAAATCAAGTACCGGAAGTCGAAGGTCACTTTACCTTTTCTATAACAGCATCAACATAGTCTTCTTGGGCCCAAAAGAATGGCCCAAATAGGGTGTGAGAAAAAATCTCAGTAGGCAACTACCCAAAGATCTGTGCCTAATAGTCAGTGAGTATATGGCAGGTAATAGTACAATAAGTAGCAAATAGTAGCAGTAAAAAATTGGTAATAAATAGTAAGAAGTAATAGGGTGACATACAACAGTAGTCAACCACAACCCAACAAGCATCATAGAAGCAAACAACTAACCACAAACGAAAACCCTTGGGAAGTACTGGAATCCATAACCTCTAGTCCTATCCAAAAGTACAACAACCTTCTGGGCAGTGAACTCAGCCTAACCCCTCTGGTTTGCTCATACCAAATTATGAGACTCTCTGGGGAAGCTCACTCAGTCAATTCCCCATATAGTCTAGGGTAGTGAGGCACTCTCTGAAGAAGATCACGCGGTCTAACCCTCTTATACCCAAGGTCTAGAGACTCTCTGAGGAAGATATCTTGATCAATTCCTCCTATAGCCTCAGGTATACCACAAACTCTCTGAGGAAGCTCACTCTGTCAATTCCTCCTCTTGCTCGGGGAAGGTTTTTAAAGATAAAACAAACAAGGTAAGAATCTCTGAGGAAGCTCGCTCGGTCTACCCTCCTGTAGTCTATAATATCTGAAGGCACTCTGGGAAGATCGCTTGGTCTATCCCCTGTGGCCTATAATGTCTAAGACTCACTGAGGGAGCTCACTCAGTCTAACCTCCTGTTGTCTAAAATGTCCAGGAATATCTGGGAAGCTCACTCGGTCTATCCCTTATAGTCTATAGTTCTAGGTTCTCACAACCATGTGCTAGTCAGTTCATGATAATGCTATAAGGATAAAGTACACCTATAGATATAATTGGATAACCAAAGAACACCTATAGAGATACTTGGCTAACAGTATACAAGGCAACAAGAATGCAATACAATACACTCCATCCTATAGACACAAGGCATGGCAATAGTCATAACGACCATAGTCTAACAAGAACCAAAGGTCATAAACAGAGAAAAGCATGGGAAAAACATCCAAGCACAACAAATTATTCTCTAACATAATTAATTTACCTCTTCACAACCATACAAGAAAGGCAGGAAAACAACAAGTGAAAAAAGGTAAACATGAAATACCTCATTCACGAGTATTGGTGGAATTTGCACATAAAACTCAAAGACATTGAATTGTAAGGCACAAAACACCTACCTTGATCCTAGGAGATTGATATAATTGATCCCTAGTGACTTTTTCTCCCTTGAACATCGTAGATCGTAGAAAACATCCAAAACAGTCAAACCACAATAACTTGAAAAAGAGAAAGAATTAGAAAACAAGGCTCAAGAAGAAGGAAGAAATCACCACTGCGATTCCAACGCAATCGATTGTGCTCGGATAGGAGAACGAATGAAGGTTCAGTGGCTCGTCGAAGATCCGCAGATTCCTGATACTCTCAGACGAACATGACCTAGAAGAAGACGTTTATGGCGTTCAGGCATGACCCCGGTCTGATTAATGAAAAAAAAGAAAGTACATGACATGTACTTTTAGATTACACAGTGTGTACTTTGTCTTTTGGTACTCCTCAATAATAGGCCTCCACGTCACCCCTACACAATGTGTCTGTGGCCCAGACACGACCAGTACACAACTTCTAGTGGGAAGAGAGTACATGGCGTGTACTTAGAAAGTACATGACATGTACTTTAAAAATTTCCAGAAACATCAGTTTTCTCAAAAACTCTCGAATAGGAAAGACATACCTAAAACAAAGATCCAAGTTCTTACAAACTTCCCCCCTTAAAGAAATTCATCCCCGAATTTCCCAAGAGAGGCATAGAAGAAGAAACCCCAAACAACACTAAACACTACGATCGAACCTTGGCCTCCCTCTCCCAGGTCTCGTCCTGTACTCGCCCATGCTGCCAAAGCACCCGTACTAACAGAACGGACCACCCACAGTGAACCATTGTACTATAATAGACAATCCGGATAGAATGCTCCTCAAACAATGCATCCGCTTCAGGCTCAACATCCTAGGGCTAAAAGAAATGTGACAGGTCTGAAAAGTAACGTTGGAGTTGAGAGACGTGGAAGACGTCGTGCATGGCCTGATACCTCTGAGGTAGCTGCAACCGATAGGCAACCGGCCCAACCCTCTCCAATAACTCAAACGTCCCGACATACCGTGTTGAAAGCTTACCCTTGTTCTGAATGCTCTTGTGTCCCAACCTCGATGCGACACACAGGAAAACTTGATCGCTGACCTCGAACTATAGAGGTCGTCTCCGCTGATCAGCATAAGACTTCTGTCAAGACTGTGCTATATCCATCCTCTTCTGAATCAACTCTATCTGCTCTGAGGTCTCCTGAACAAGATGAGGTCCCAACAAAAGTACCTCTCCTTCCTCCGGATAGCATAAGGGTGATCGGCATGGCCTACCGTACAAAGCCATTGTAAGGTTCCATCTGAATGGTCACCTAAAAACTGTTGTTGTAGGAGAACTCCACAAGAGGCATATGCTTCTCCCAAAAACCACTAAAGTCTAGAATGCAAGCTCGGAGCATATCCTCAAGCACTTGGATTGTGCGCTCAGATTGGCCATCTGCCCGGGGATGATATGTTGTACTCCAAAGTACCTGTGTTCCCAAAGCCTTCTGATGTCCCTTCCAGAACTGAGAGGTAAAACGTGCATCCTTGTCTGAAACAATGGAGTGTGGAACTCCTTGTATTGGTACAATCTCTCGGATGTACAACCATACCAAATCATCAACACTGAAGGTCTCCTTGATCGACAAGAAGTGTGCAACTTTCGTAAGCCTGTCGACGACAACCCAAACAACATCGTTTCCCCAAGGCGACCTTGGAAACCCTTTCACGAAGTCCATCGTGACATCTTTCCACTTCCACTCAGGAATGGGTAACTACTGTAAAATCCCTGCTGGTCCCTGATGCTCTTCTTTCACCTAATGACAAGTAGAACATCTCATAACAAAACAAACAACATCTGTCTTTATACCTGGCCACATGTACTGGTGGTGTAGATCACGATACATCTTGGTGATGCCAGGATGAAATTACAAAATTGAGGAATGAAAATCCCGCATTAGCTCCTCGCGTATGTTTGCTGGCACCCACACGCGTCCCTGGAAATGAAAGATTTCATCCTCTCCCATTGTCCATCTAGGAAGAGTGTCCCCTCCTGACACACTCTCCTGCAGGACTAAGGCCTCCGAATCTAATAGCTGCCTCATTAATACCCGATCAAGAAGTCTAGAGGTAACATATACATAAGATATAATAGTTTGTCCCTGTCTGTCATGCGCTTCCAAGTGCATCTCAGAGAATAGACCCATAAGCTGCCACTCACTACTGGCCTCCTAAACTACCTAAATCTGAGTTCTTATGCTTAATGAATCTGCCACTGCATTGACCTTCCCCAGCGTATAGGTGAGTTATAAGTCAAAGTAATGAAGATACTCAACCAAACTATGTTGTCTCAGATTCAGATCACGCTGAGTAAAGATATACTTGAGACTCTTGTGGTCGGTGAAAACCACAATGTTCTCTCCTAGAAGGTAATGTCTCCAACAGCATAAGGCATGAACAACTGCTGCCAACTCCAGATCGTGCATAGGGTAATTCCTCTAGTGTGGCCTCAATTGCTGAGACCCATACGCAATGACTCCATCTCCCTGCATAAGCACAACTCCCAGCCCAATAACTGAAGCATCATAGTAAATAGTGTATCCCCAGCCCGGCTCTGGCAAGACTAGTATCGATGTTGACGTCAACCTCCCCTTCAGCTTCTAAAAGGCTGACTCACAAGAATCTGACCATAAAAAAATTTCCCCTTCTTGGTCAGACATGTCAATGGTGCTGCTAGGCGCAAGAAGTCCGGAATGAAGCGTCTGTAGTATCCAGTCAGCCCTAGGAAACTCCACACCTCAAAAATGTTCTTCGGATGCTCCTAGGAAACTACAGATCTCACTTTGTCTAGGTCCACAGATACTCCAACCTCTGAGATGACATGACCCATGAAGTGAATCTGATTCATCCAAAAGTGGAACTTCGAGAGTTTAGCATACAACAGATGCTCTATTAGTATACTCAGAACGATCTCAAGATGTGAGGCATGATCGTGTAGAGTGTGAGAGTACACCAAGATATTGTCCACGAAGATGATGACAAAGGAGTCCAAGTACGGATGGAACACTCGGTTCATCAGTGCCATAAAAACTACAGGCGCGTTCGTGAGACCGAACGACACGAATGTATACCTGTATAGACCATACCTGCTCTTGAAGGCTGTAAGAGGTATATCTGATGGTATAACGTGCAACTGATGATAACCCATACCTCAAATAGATCTTCGAGAACACTCAGGATCCTAAAAGATGATCAAAGAGGTCATCTATCCTCGAAAAGGGATATCGGTTCTTGACCGTCAACTGGTTCAGTTTCCGATAATCCACACAAAGCCGAAGGGAGCCGTCTGCCTTCTTCGCAAACAGGACAGGCGAACCCCAAGGAGAAGTACTGGTTTGGATGCAACCCCTTGCCTAGAACTCCTCCAACTACTTCTTGAGATCCTACAACTCAGGTGTAGCCATCCTATAAGGAGTAATGGACAACGGTTCCACTCTTGACACATGCTCAGTCAAGAAGTATACCTCAGGCTCTGGAGGCATACCTGAAAAGTCATCTGGAAAAACATCCCAGAAATGATCCACCACAGGGGAAATGTCTAACTGTGAAGTCCCCTGGTCATCCATATAAATACTGGAAATCTGGGCTGTAACTTACCCTAGCCCATGATGCTTTGGTCTAGTTCTACCTGCCTGCACATCCCACTAACCTTTATGAAGGATAGATCCGCCCTCTGGTGATACCAAAATCACCCTGCGTCAATAGCAATCGACGAATTCTTGGAAGGTAACCAACTAGTTCATACCGAGAATGACATCATAGACCATCATCTCTAGGACATAGAGGTCCCATAAGAAATGACACTCTGAAACCTCAAGAGGGAACTCTCTTCAATGATGTAAGCTAGATTTCCTCATTCCCAATGACGTGTCAAGAGTCAACAAGTAGGAAGACGAAAAGATATAGAGCCCAAGTCTCTCCAAAATTGCAAGAGAGATAAATCTATGTGAAGCACTAGTATCGAAAAGAGCTGAAGCTTAAACTGAGGCTACTAAGATCATAACTCAAACTGTAGAAGGCCCGGGATCTTGCTCCTGATAGGTCTACTCCACAGTGAAAGATTGGCTTGCACCGCGGCCCTGCGCCCCTTGCTGACCGCTCTGAGCTGATCCACTCTGATGTCGCTGATGAACTGGTGACTAACCACCATGGCATCAACCACCACCTCAGCTCGAACGGCTGGAAGAAGTCCCGTTCCCAGACTGGTGGGAAACTGGAAAAGCACCTCCAGAATGCGGGGTCATAGAGGAACCCCTACCACCAGCTGATGGTGAGAATATGTGACCGAAGTGCTGAAGATGGCCCATCTTGCTGCAAGATCGGCACTCCATCGGATCTCTCTGGCACGGAGGCCTGGTATACCCACTCCTACCGCACTGGTAGCATACAACATGGATGCCAGAAGACGTATCTTGCGAACCTATATCTCCTCGAGAAGACTCTCTGTGATGCTTCATACTATCCGTAGGAGGAACACCAACTCTGAATGTCAAACCGCACTGGCTCACTGCTCTAGAATCCCTCAGATTGCGCTCAGTGATCAGCGCCTAGTTGCTGCTAGAAGATATCAAATTCAAATAGAAGATATTCAACTGGAAATGGATCTCCTACATGAGACCATCCTCGATATTCCTAGAAAGGAACAACTCATCACCTACTGGGATCGGCGTGAACCGCTGCAGCTCACTGAAGCGAGACGAGTACTCCATAACAAAAAGAGTACCCTGCTGCAGACTCCTAAAATATGAGGCTCGATCGGCCCTCAGGGTCTCCGAATAGAAGAAGTCATAGATGGTGCTTCGAAACTCATCCCATGAAATACCCTGCTGACGCCCTGACTCTGAGATCACATCCCACCACCTCTTGAAAGTGTCTCAGAGCATATAGGTGGCCAACATTACCCTCTTCTCTGGTGGTATCTCCAGATGCTCAAAGATAGTTAGGGTGGCCTCGAACCACGACTCTAAAGCCTAAGGTCCTCCATCCCCTGAGAAAGTAGGAGGATGCTGCTGCTGAAAGACCCACGTCAACTTAGCCATCGACGGGGTAGGAGGAGGAGATCCCCAAAAAATCTAAATCATCTTTAAGAAATCCTCCTTGAACTGTGCATCGGCACCTACGAAGAGAATAACTGCTGGTGCCAAGGCTGGCACAACATGAGGATCAACAGGAGGTCCCTGATCGGCCATATCTGGTGTCTGGTCACAGTCCGACAACTGACGTATGACCGGAGGACGTTTCAGAGGCATAGATTTGAAAGATCCAAAGCACACCTAAGATCAGGATTAACAAGGACTGAAAACACAGGAGTAAAAAATGGGAATAAGGGAACGAAACTATCATGTTTTATGAAACACTACTACACCAAGTGTATAAAAACTAATCGGTGTGTCCGTTAAATCCATTAACATGGGCGTGTACTCCTGCTAATACTAGTCATGCAACACCCCAAACTACACGACGTGTTATTCCCACACACGGTGTGTACTTGAACTCTGAACCCATGCCCGAGTCTCCTTACACGGCTAACCCACATGGTCCAAACAAACCCCAGAATACACGGTGTGTTCCATAGGGACAAGGCATGTACTAGACACGGTCTCGGTGGCCTGTGTTGTTAGTTACTCAGCCGTCTACATGGCTACCCTTACATGGCGTGTTTCAAACAAACACGGTATGTATAGGAGAAGGTAACACCAACCCATGTTGTTCGTGACATGGTCGGGTACCTGGAACATAACTACACGATGTGTTCTTTGACAACATGACGTGTTCTACTCAAGCTTCCCCGACCCATGTAGTTAGTGGCACGACCGGGTACACGGCTCTAAACTACACGGCGTGCACCTACCGTACACAGCGTGTTCCTAAAGTTATTTTCATGACATCTTGTTTCTACTCACATGGTCAGTGATACAGGATGAAAACTACACAGCGTGTATCCAGAAAGTACATGCCATATAATCTGGGTTTTTCTGGGCTGTAGCTCAGAAACTGCACAGAAGCCCAGAAATACTGAAA
The DNA here is from genome assembly GCA_963277665.1 of Viscum album. Lineage (NCBI taxonomy): Eukaryota > Viridiplantae > Streptophyta > Magnoliopsida > Santalales > Viscaceae > Viscum > Viscum album. The sequence continues at coordinate 1,743,584,879 of OY728161.1, forward strand.
ACAAGGCAAAGAGGTGCCAAATTCTGATCCGTGAGGGCCCATACTCCCCGCAAATCAAAGCTTGGAATCTCTTACGATCACGTACAAAAGAAAAAAAGATCATGATCCACCAACATCTGATTCAAGAGGGCCCATGACACCTCAATATTGAAAATTTGGTGTTTATTTAAGCAAATTACTACACAATCAATTTCCCTATTACAACAGTAGGGATTCTATAAGGCCCCGGCCTTAAACCTTACTTAATCTTGAGTTATTACAAGATTACACATTGAGGATCATTTCAGGTTTAGAGTTTTAGAGAATTAGATCATGAAACTTGAATTACATTCCACATTTAAACAAAGTGGTTACATAAAAGATAGTATTCATTCTTCCCATCAACGGAAAAGAAAACATGGATTCTTTCTTGACACATCCTTGACACTATCATCACATCATGTACCTTTCCCTTAACATGTGAAAAAAATTTCAAAAACATGGGATGAGCATAAAAAGCTCAGTAAGGGTTATAAAAATATGGAAAGGAAACATGAGTTCATATATACGTAAGAATGAAATCATACTTTACCCATAAAATGTAGGCACTTTAACATACCTCATCAAACCATGATTAAATCATATAAAACATAAGACATAAAGGTAACTTGAGGAATTCATAACATTCTTACGTAGGTAGTAACCCTCTTGGTTACGTTTGGAATACCCATCACAGTATATTCCCTAATTCTCTTCGGAGAAACCTTAACGTTTCACTCCTTCGCGTTACCCAATGCATTGGAGAGCTATATCGGGCTCACCCGCCCTTAGTTTATCACGGAACCACACGTTTTCATAACAATGCCCAAGAACCATAACATAAATGTATCACACAAAACATGCATAAAGGAAACATAACATTTCCACATTTGAATCACAATATAACATTTTAGTATATTGAAATAATGAATCCATTCAAAAAGAAACCATTTCCAAAACCATTTAAAACATTTAATAAAGAGATTTTTGAATCAAAGTGTCCCATACCACCTTGAAGCTTAAAATTTTAAACCATTAATATCCATATAAATAAATCCTTAAAAACATTTTGAATACATGGATATTAATAAGAACAAATAATTAAAACATTTAAAACGATATTTTGGTTAAAGGGGTTTTACCAAAATTAGAGACACTTGAATACAATAATTGAGGAATAACATTTAGTCAGAACTTTATAATATCATGAGAATAAATGGATTAATGATATAATACTCCAAAGGACAGTATATACACCATATAAGAGTGAATTGGTTCATAACAACAATGAACCCTCAATAGAAATGTCAAATGTGATGAAATCCCTTATAAAGAAGGTATCCTTAAATTAAGGACAAATCAATCTCAAAAAATATGTGTGACAAATAAAAGTACCCCCAATATAAGTGGATATTAAGTGTAAAACAATAAAAGGTCATTCACACATATTCCATGGATTACATATTCAATGACTACATCTTGAACCCAAAGAAATCGAAATTGGGTTAAAAAGTTCCCTTGACAGCCTAACGACATCACATCAAAATGAGTTGATGAGAGATAAAAAGTGTATCTCATCACTTGGAAATAAAATTTACATCAATAAGGATATATGATAACATATCCCAACATAAAAATATGTAAATTAAAAGACCCAACAAAAGAAGTCTTTAAGAAAAGGAGGGTGAAAGGTTCCCTTACCGACTTGGGTATCTTTCAAAACATACACCCCATGAAAGAAGGACAATAGATCATTGATGTAAATACTCATAAACGAAATTATATTACACAAAGAGTAGAATAATGGGCAGTACAAACACCACTCAATGGAATTTGTGGCAAATGTAGCATAAATCTCACGGGAATAAAAGTGAGATGAAAAATCCCTTACGAAAACTCGGCAGCCTAACGGCGCCACATAAAACTTCCGAATATGGATTGATGAGATAAAATAGGGTATCTCATCACATTAAAATAAAATGTACAGTAAGAGTAATATAAGAGAACATCCCCCAGCATTACAAAGAGGAGCTTAAAAGAAGTGACATAAAGGGGAGTACATAAAAAGAAGGAGAGAGGTTAGATCTCTTACGAAAGTTCGGCAGCCTAAGGGCGCCACTCAAAACTTCCAAAATGGATTGATGAGAGAGAATAGGGTCTCTAATCACATGAACATAAAAATTACAGTAAGTTTAATATAAAATATCATCCCAATAACAAGAAATATGAGCTTTAAAAGAAATGACATAAAAGTGTGTACTTAAAAAGAAAGAGAGGAGTAGGATCCCTTACCTCGGGTCCGACTTGACTCGATCGTTATTTAACGTCCTGAATAATAAACTTGAGTTAATATCTAATATCTTAAGAAACTTTTTCAAGTTCATTATTCCTTTTATACCATGTTATAAACATCATGTAATCATTTAAGTTAATAATGTTCATTTTGTCGGTATTTGGTTCTTAAGTCAAAAATAGACTTCTTACACTTACATGTTGTTAATTTGGTCAAAGGTTCATTATATCTAGAATGATATTAATTATTTAGATAACATATATATCATATATATTCATCATATACATGTATTTATAATATTAAATCACATTTAGAGGTATGAAATGAAATGCACCATTCATGGAGACGGTAAGCTGTACGTACGCATGAACGCTACTTCTATTTCTATTTCGTATTTTCTGGAATGGATTCATAATGATATAAGAGTATATTATAATTCATGTATAATAACATATATAATATCATTAACTTTATTCTTTACACATCCCACATATGGTATTAACGAATCAAATCACTTTCAGGGGGCGGTAGTCCGCACTTCCTAAAATGAAGATATCATGTTTACCCATAATGGAAAAAATAATGGTATGCCATAAATGAAAAAAACAGAAGCTTAAGGAAAACAAAAACATATTATATATCATATATAAAAATAGTGACATTATAATGGCCACCATTGAATGTGTTAAATGAGTATTGAACAATCATCGTTTCGGAAGGCAGAATTTCACCATCCACAGAAACCGTATGTTCTTTAACCATTTGATGTAGTCGTGTGAGATTGTACCTCTAATAAATCTTATAACAACATCCTAGTATATTGAAGATACTGGTGTTGTTACAAAAGAAATAAATTAAAAGAGTTTAGGGGGTAGGAGAAGAAAAATAAAACAAATGAACATGAGAGAATGAATTACCTTTAAAAGTGTAACTCCTTTTGATTTGAGACTAAAGGCTTCCTTTGAAAGGATTCTGCCCAAAGGGAATCCTCTAGGATTAGGAGAGGGATGTGGAGAGAGTAAATGGGCAGGGTTTGGCCGATCCAAAGGCTTGAGGAGTGTGGGAAAAGAGGTAGAGGTGGGGGCCTTTTATAAGAGGAGAGGAGGGGCACTTTTGGAAAGTAAGAAATATTACTTTATTTGAAAATTTGTTTCGGTTTTAAAAGGTACCACATTGATATAATTCGTGGATAAGGTGATAAGGGTTCGAAATCCACCCATCCAATAAGTTTTTTACATGTGTAGGGCATAGAATTTACATTATCTTCTCATTTTATTTAAATCGTCAGATAATGATGTCATCGGTGCATCATTATGATGTCAGAAATAATTTAATTTATTTAATGTCTAAAAATTATAAAACATTAGTATGATGTAGGAAATCTTTTTATATTTCCAATGACTATTTATAATAAAAAATCTGACTGTTATAACCCCAATTAAAAATTGTTTTAGTATAACATATCTTGTTTGTGTCATTTTTACTTTTACATTAAATAAAAAGTTATTTATGTCATTTCCCAACCAAAGTGGCTCCATGGGGTCCCCAAGTTGACCCATGGATTGTCTTGGTCGGCCATTAGACATCCAATGAGGTTAGGACATGTGTCAAGTTCATTTCATATTATTAAAACATTATTTTTACATTAAACTACACTAATTACCTCTAATCACGATTAAAAACTTAATAAGTTACTATTCACCAAAAAATTATTTTTATCCCATTGAACCACATTTTACTTATTAATGACAACCATATATGTCGGATTTTTGAAATTCAAAACACAAAGATGGAAAAATTTCATTTAAACGGAAAAATCAGTTTTTATAAGTACCACTTAATGGTTTCATTATTCATAAAAAATTGATGTTTTTCAGAGAATTACCAAGAATTCACCCGAAGATATATTTGATATTATGAATTTAAAAATGAAGTCTATTTTAAAAAATTCAAAACATATAAGTCACATTAATTAATTTAATAATTAATTCCCGTTGTCAGAGCAAATAGCGTGTTTTTATGAAACAATAAGTATCAAAAGATTGACACTGGTTTAAGTCTGATTTCAAAGGGAAATTAATTCCAACGACCAATATTGGATTTAATGGTAAAAATATATTCTAATTTCACTTTAAAACCAATTCAAAAGATAATCTAATCATATAAATAAATTAGATTAAAACGAGGTTTTGAATTATAATACAACATTTTACACTATTCATTATAAAAATGAACTTTATCGGAAAGATACCAAAAATTTACATAAAGTAAATTTTGATGTCCCAATTCATAAGAAGAGTTTTATTTGGTCTAATAGAATTTATAATAGTGAAAAAAAACTATATTTAATTACGGTTCGCCATCAAAAGGCGATAAGTGAACCTTTAGTGAAAACTAGGGCATATACGCCTAAAATTGAGCTCTTTCCGTATTTTAAGCCTCTATCCTTTATTGGATAAATGTAAAAACATTTAAAAACATATATAATCATATTTTAGTTATTTCTATCCATTCCCTCCAGTACAACAGCTACTTGTTAACTAACATTTAAAATAATATTATTTTATTATTAGAGTGCTACGTAAGATTCCCAAGAAACTCGTTGTTGCGTATTGGGTACGCCATCGAGCATTACATCCCATTTAATGTAATATTAATATTTGATTCAAAAATATGGGTAAATATAAAGATGTCATATTCTTTATTTACCTGGGGTGTTACATCCTTCCCCCCTTTTGGGAATTGCGTCCTCGCAATTTTAAAATTGCGCTTGGAAACATCCTTGAAAGTCCCACATCGGAACAAGAGTCGGTAAAACAATCACTTTAAAATAAGGAAAGATAAGTAAAAAGGTCACCCGAGTTAACCCATACTAGGATTCCAAGTATGAAAACATGGACATGGAGGAGGGAACATAGGGTCATGTTCTGATGAAGAGTGATAGAAATCATGTTTAGGAGAAAGTTAACCATGAGAAAATCACAAACTTGTTATGGGTTAAACAGTATTTGATTACCCAGTAGGAAAAGTTAATAGACAACATTTTTGTTTTAAGTTACTTTTTATTGAGGAATTTATTCATAAGGAAACATAATCACTTATCATGTTGACTTTCAACTTTTACTAGATTCCTTAATCAAACTCATATTTTTTCCCAAAAGACGAGTATTTAGGGAGACTTGTTCACATTAAGAGTACTATAATCAACTTCTAGAGAATCACATAATCCACCAAAGAGAACTATATACATCCCATGTCTTTAGGCTTTAACCAAAACCAAAACCAGATAGGTTAGTAAAAGGTCAGATAATTCAGAAAAGGATAACCCTTTATAAAAAGAAAATCTATTCTTAATCTCCAAAATTTGTCCAACAAAACCCAAAGTTCAACGAGGACCATTTGTCCATAAAATTCTTCAAAGTAAACCAAACTAAAATTGAAACCCAAATATTTGAAGGATTTAGTCACATAGTCTTCCAAGTTAAATCGTAACATTTATCTCCAAACAACATCAGTTGCTCCTAAATTCTCGTATTGAAAAGTAATTAACCTAATCACATATCCTACATGATAGGTTAATCATTTTCATAAATAACCCGAAATCAACTTACTCTTAATTCATAAAATCATATAACTAGAATGAATCAGTCAAACTAACCAGGGACTTCACGTAGTCCAGTAGTAGGTGATAAATACCAGTCGCACTTTGGTTGTGGGTTCGGTTCCCGCAGCTTTGTCCGACGTGACGGGATGTCACACGGTCTGCGTGTTGTCCTTTTTCCAAAACTATAAAATTCTTAAAACATTCCCCAAAATGAGATAAAATCTTCAAGAATAATCATAACATATTTTAACCTCAAGTTTATCTAATTCCTTTAATTTTCCATCACATCATAGAGTAACCCATAATTACCTAAAAAGTAAGGATCATATAAACCCTAATGATTACCTTTTTTTATTATTACCTGAACTTCCACATCGATTGGTCATCTCGTACATGATGCATTAGAGAACTCACCAAGGTTGAAGTGATTGATCATGACTCCTTGATAGTTGGTTTAGAACAACTATGAGATTCCTCATTGAATCCCCCATCTCATCCAGTATCTTAATCAGAGAACCACCACAGTTTCTTTCAAACCCATTGTCACTTTGGTGCCTGCGAGATCCATCCATTCACTAAAAACAGAAATGTCAGTGTGATTATATCAACAAAACCATCATGTGCTAATGAGGAAGGTAAACACTAAGATATACTTACTCATTCACTTTATCTAAAACAAGGAATCTTTCTTAAATCCTAACCATTATGGTAATGTCACTTATGCTTAGAGAATACCCTAACCTCTAAAGTTATCTAAACCTACCTCTAATACCAACTATAAGGCCCCAGACTTAAACCTTACTTAATCTTGAGTTATTACAAGATTACACATTGAGTATCTTTTCAGGTTTAGAGTTTTAGAGAATTAGATCATGAAACTTGCATTACATTCCACATTTAAACAAAGTGGTTATATAAAAGACAGTATTCATTCTTCCCATCAACGGAAAAGAAAACATGGATTCTTTCTTGACACATCCTTGACACTATCATCACATCATGTACCTTTCCCTTGACCTATGAAAAACATTTCAAAAACTTTGGATGAGCATAAAAAGCTTAGTAAGGGTTATAAAAATATGGAAAGGAAACATGAGTTCATATATACGGAAGAATGAAATCATCCTTTACCCACAAAACTTAGGCACTTTAACATACCTCATCAAACCATTAATAAATCATATAAAACATAAGAAATAAAGGTAACTTGAGGCATTCATAACATTCTTACGTAGGGAGTAACCCTCTTGGTTACGTTTGGAATACCCATCACAGTATATTCCCTAAATCTCTTTGGAGAAACCTTAACGTTTCACTCCTTCGCGTTACCCAATGCATTGGAGAGCTATATCGGGCTCACCCGCCCTTAGTTTATCACGGAACCACCCGTTTTCATAATAATGCCCAAGAACCATAACATAAATGTATCACATAAAACATGCATAAAGGAAACATAACATTTCCACATTTCAATCACAATATAACATTTTAGTATATTGAAATAATGAATCCATTCAAAAAGAAACCATTTCCAAAACCATTTAAAACATTTAATAAAGAGATTTTTGAATCAAAGTGTCCCATAACACCTTGAAGCTTAAAATTTTAAACCATTAATATCCATATAAATAAATCCTTAAAAACATTTTGAATACATTGATATTAATAAGAACAAATAATTAAAACATTTAAAACGATATTTTGGTTAAAGGGGTTTTACCAAAATTAGAGACACTTGAATACAATAATTGAGGAATAACATTTAGTCAGAACATTATAATATCAAGAGAATAAATGGATTAATGATATAATACTCCAAAGGACAGTATATACACGTTATAAGAGTGAATTGGGGCATAACAACAATGAACCCTCAATAGAAATGTCAAAAGTGATGAAACCCCTTATAGACGAGGTATCCTTAAATTAAGGACAAATAAATCTCAAAAAATATGTGTGAAAATTATATGTACACCCAATATAAGTGGATATTAAGTGTAAAACAATAAAAGTTCATTCACACATATTCCATGGATTACATATTCAATGACTACATCTTGAACCCACAGAAATCGAAATTGGGTTAAAAAGTTCCCTTGACAGCCTAACGGCATCACATCAAAATGAGTTGATGGGAGATAAAAAGTGTATCTCATCACTTGGAAATAAAATTTACATCAATAAGGATATATGAGAACATATCAAAACATAACAATATGTAAATTAAAAGACCCAACAAAAGAATTCTTTTAAAAAAAAGGAGGGTGAAAGGTTCCCTTACCGACTTGGGTATCTTTCAAAACATACACCCCATGAAAGAAGTACAATAGATAATTGATGTAAATACTCATAAACGAAATTATATTACACAAAGAGTTGAATAATGGGTAGTACATACACCATTCAATGGAATTTGTGGCAAATGTAGCATAAATCTCACGGGAATAAAAGTGAGATGAAAAATCCCTTACGAAAACTCGGCAGCCTAACGTCGCCACATAAAACTTCCGAATATGGATTAATGAGATCAAATAGGGTATCTCATCACATTACAATAAAATTTACAGAAATAGGAATATAAGAGAACATCCTCCAACATTACAAAGAGGAGCTTAAAAGAAGTGACATAAAGGAGAGTACGTAAAAAGAAAAAGAGAGGTTAGATCTCTTACGAAAGTTCGGCAGCCTAACGGCGCCACTCAAAACATCCAAAATGGATTGATGAGATAGAATAGGGTCTCTCATAACATGAACATAAAAATTACAGAAATTGTAATATAAAATATCATCCCAATAACAAGAAAGATGAGCTTTAAAAGAAATGACATAAAAGTGTGTACTTAAAAAGAAAGAGAGGAGTAGGATCCCTTACCTCGGGTCCGACTTGACTCGATCATTCTTTAACGTCCTGAATAATAAACTTGATTTAATCTCTACTTGATTAAGAACCTTTTTCAAGTTCATTATTCCTTTTATACCATGTTATGAACATCATGTAATCATTTAAGTTAATAATGTTCATTTTGTCGGTATTTGGTTCTTAAGTCAAAAATAGACTTCTTACACTTACATGTTGTTAATTTGGTCAAAGTTTCATTATATCCAGAATGATATTAATGATTTAGATAACATATATATCATATATATTCATCATATACATGTATTTATAATATTACATCACATTTAGAGGTATGAAATGAAATGCACCGTTCATGGAGACGGTAAGCCGTACGTACGCATGAACGCTACTTCCATTTCTATTTCGTATTTTCTGGAATGGATTCAAAATGATATAAGAGTATATTATAATTCCAGTATAATAACATATATAATATCATTAACTTTATTCTTTACACATCCCACATATGGTATTAACGAATCAAATCACTTTCAGGGGGCGGTAGTCCGCACTTCCTAAAATGAAGATATCGTGTTTACCCATAATGGAAACAATAATGGTATGCCATAAATGAAAAAAACCGAATATTAAGGAAAACAAAAACATATTATATATCATATATAAAAATAGTGACATTATAATGGCCACATTTGAAGGTGTTAAATGAGTATTGAACAATCATCATTTCGGGTGGCAGAATTCCGCCATCCACGAAAACCGTATGTTCTTTAACCATTTGATATAGTTGTGTGAGAGTGTAGCTCGAATAAATCTTATAACAACATCCTAGTATATTGAAGATACTGTTTTTGTTACAAAAGAAATAAATAAAAAGAGTTTAGGGGGTTGGAGAAGCAAAATAAATCAAATGAACAGGAGAGAATGAATTACCTTTAAAAGTGTAACTCCTTTTGATTTGAGCCTAAAGGATTACTTTGAAAGGATTATTCCCAAAGGGAATCCTCTAGGATGAGGAGAGGGATGTGGAGAGAGTAAATGGTCAGGTGTTGGCCGAGCCAAAGGATTGAGGAGTGTGGGAAAAGAGGTAGAGGTGGGGGCCTTTTATAAGAGGAGAGGAGGGGCACTTTCAGAAAGTAAGAAATATTACTTTATTTGAAAATGTGTTTCGGTTTTAAAAGGTCCCACATTGATATAATTAGTGGATAAGGTGATAAGGGTTCGAAATCCACCCATCCAATAAGTTTTTTACATGTGTAGGTCATAGAGTTTACATTATCTTCTCATTTTATTTAAATCGTCAGATAATGATGTCATCGCTGCATCATTATGATGTCATAAATAATTTAATTTATTTAATGTCTAAAAATTATAAAAAAATTACTATGATTTAGGAAATCTTTTTAGATTTCCAATGAATATTTATAATAAATAATCTGACTTGTATAACCCCAATTAAAAATTGTTTTAGTATAACATATCATGTTTGTGTCATTTTTACTTTTACATTAAATAAAAGGTTATTTATGTCATTTCCCAACCAAAGAGGCTCCATGGGGTCCCCAAGTTGACCCATGGCTTTTCTTGGTCTGACATTACACATACAATGAGGTTAGGACATGTGTCAAGTTCATTTCATATTATTAAAACATTATTTTTAACTTAAACTACACTAATTACCTCTAATCGCGACTAAAAACTTAATGAGTTACTATTCACCAAAAAATTATTTTTATCCCATTGAACCACATTTTACTTCTTAATGACAACCATGTATGTCGGATTTTTGAAATTCAAAACACAAAGATGGAAAAATTTCATTTAAACGGAAAAACCAGTTTTTATAAGTACCACTTAGTGGTTTCACTATTCATCAAAAATTGAAGTTTTTCAGAGAATTACCAAAAATTCACCCTAAGCTATATTTGATATTCTGAATTCAAAAATTAAGTCTATTTTAAAAAATTCAAAACATATAAGTCACATAAATTAATTTAATAATTAATTCCCGCTGTCAGAGCAAATAGCGTGTTTTTATGAAACAATAAGTATCAAAAGATTGACACTGGTTTAAGTCTGATTTCAAAGTGAAATTAATTCCAACGACCACTATTGGATTTAATGGTAAAAATATATTCTAATTTCACTTTAAAACAAATTCAAAAGATAATCTAATCATATAAATAAATTAGATTAAAAATATGTTTTGAATTAAAATACAACATTTTACACTATTCATTAAAAAAAATGAACTTTATCGGAAAGATACCAAAAATTTACACAAAGAAAATTTTGATGTCCCAATTCTTAAGAAGAGTTTTATTTGGTCTAACAGAATGTATAAGAGTAAAACAAACTATATTTAATTACGGTTCTCCATCAAAAGGCGATAAGTGAACCTTTTGTGAAAACTAGGGCATATATGCCTAAAATTGAGCTCTTTCCGTATTTTAAGCCTATATCCTTTATTGGATAAATGTAAAAACATTTAAAAACATATATAATCATATTTTAGTTATTTATATCCATTCCCTCCAGTACAATGGCTACTTGTTAACTAACATTTAAAATAATATTATTTTATTATTAGAGTGCAATGTAAGATTCCCAAGAAACTCGTTGTTGCGTATTGGGTACGCCATCGAGCATTACATCCCCTTTAAAGTAATATTAATATTTGATTCAAAAATATGGGTAAATATAAAGATGTCATATTCTTTATTTACCTGGGGTGTTACAGATTCTATCAGGCATATATCAAAATTTCATACATAATCTACACAGAGTCTATCACAAAAACATGCAATCGCTAATGCACCCTATATGGCATGGAATGAATGCATGGCATGTGATTTCTAACAAGCGCCTATATGATGCATGAGATGGAAGACCCTCATCTCATCGGGTTGCGACAGAAATAGAGCCGTAATATTAAAACAATAACAACACGAACCATGTGTATCACTCTATGTGAAATCATATCATCTGTAAAATCTCAAAACCAGAAAACTGTAATAAATGAGGTAGTATGGCTTTTCCATGTACACGGGTTAGCTACTCCTGAGAACAGCTTATTACCAAGTACCGAATCCATCCTATCCCTAGATAAAGTCTCCAAATAGTAATGCAAGAGAAAAGAATCCCTCGGATACCACTTTGTAATGTCCCGGTTCTAGAAGCCACCCAAAGGAGCCCCATACCCGGTTGGTCACATGGCCTCAAGCGCATTTCCCCAAATGGTAGAGGCTGCCGACTAGAAGCAAGGGACGTGGGTGTGATAGTGGGGAAACTATGCCCTCATTGGAAGAGTACACAGTGGAAATAGATAAACATGCAATAGCAGAAGTAGTAATAACCAACAATATAAACAGCGGAAGACTAAATCAACAACCTGGAGCACATATGTATATATGAAATGATGCATGATACATATCTAGGAAAGCATCCAAACAAGTCACAATGATGGAAAACACCAAAGTACCCAAAAAGTACAAAAGAAAGTAAAACATATCCTTAGCATTGCAAGCCAAAGATTGGTCCCATGCTCTCCTTCTCCAAGAAATCAAGTACCAAAACTTGAAGGGTGCTTTCCCTTGTCTGTACTTGTAACAACATAGTCTGCTTGGGCCCAAAAGCATGGCCCAAAAAGGGTGTGAGATAAAATATCAATAGGCAACCACCTGAAGATCTGTGTCTAACATTCAGTGAGTATATGGCAGGTAATAGTATAGTAAGCAGCAAAACGTAGAAGTAAACAATAGGTAATAAACAGTAACTAGTAATAGGGTGACGTACAACAGTAGTCAACCACAGCGCAACAAGCAACAGAGAAGCAAATAGATAACCACAAACTGAAACCCCCTGGGAAGTACTCGTAGCCATCCCCTCGAGTCCTATCTAAGAATTACCACAACCTTCTGGGCAGTGCACTCAGCCTAACCCCACTGGTTTGGTCATACGAAATTATGAGACTCTCTGGGGAAGCTCACTCGGTAAATTCCCATTATAGTCTAGGGTAATCAGGGAATCTCTGAGGAAGATCACGTGGGCTAACCCTCTTATCCCCAAGGTCTAGAGACTCTATGAGGAAGCTATCTCGGTCAATTCCTCATATAGCCTCAGGTATACCACAGACTCTCTGAGGAAGCTCACTCGGTCAATTCCTCCACTAGCATGGGGAAGGTTCTTAAGGATAAAACAAACAAGGTAAGACTCTCTGAGGAATCTCGCTCAGTCAACCCTCTTGTAGTCTATAATATCTGAAGGCACTCTAGGAAGCTTTCTTTGTCTATACCTTGTGGACTATAATGTCTAATAATCACTGAGGAAGCTCACTCAGTCTAACCTCCTGTAGTGTAAAATGTCCAGGACTCTCTGGGAATCTCACTCGGTCTATCCCTTATAGTCTATAGCACCAGGATGTCACAGCCCCATGCTAGTCAGTGCATGATAATGCTATAAGGCCAAAGTACACCTACAGAGCTACTTGGCTAACCAAAGAACACCTATAGAGCTACTTAGCTAATAGTCTACAAGGTAACAAGCATGTAATACAAAACACTCCATCCTATAGAAACAAGGCATGTAAACAGTCATAACAACCAAAGGCTAACAAGACACAAAGGTCGTAAATAGGGAAAAGCATGGGAAAAACATCCAAACAGAACAAATTATCCTCTAAAATGACTAATTTACCTCTACACAAGCATACAATCAAGTAATGAAAACAAAAATGACAAAAAGGTAAACACACAATACCCCATTCACGGGTATTGGTGGGATTTGCACATAAAACTCAAAGGATTTGAATGTTAAGGCACAAACCACCTACCTTGATCCTTGGAGATCGATATAATTGAACCACGACGACTGATTCTCCATTGAACATTGTATATCTGAGTAAACATCCAATACGCTAAAACCATGATAACTTGAGAAAGAGGAAGAATTGGAAAACAAGGCTCAAGTAGAAGGAAGAACTCACCGCTGTGATTCCAACGCAATCTAAGGTTCTCGAATCAGAGAACAGACCGAGGCTCGATGGCTCGTCGAAGATCTACAGATTCTTGGTGCTCTCGGACAAACACGACCTAGAAGAATACATTTATGGTGGTCAGGCGCAACCCCGATCCGATTAATGAAAAAAAAGTACACAGTGTATACTTTTAGAGTACACGACGTGTACTAGGTCTTTCCGTACTCTGCCAAAATCGACCTCCACGTCACCCCTACACACCGTGTGTGTGGCCCAAACATGGCCAGTACACGGCTTCGAGCGGGAAGAGAGTACACGGCGTGTACTTTAAAAATTTCCAGAAACATCATTTTTCTCAAAAACTCCTGAAAAGGAAAGACAAACCTGAAACGAAGATCTGAGCTCTTATAGTTATTACATTAAAAAAAAATCTAGAATATATATGATACTATAGTTTTGATTCCACTTTGGATATGGTTTTTTGGAGAGGATAAGAAAATAAAAGAAATTAAAATAGAAACAAAAACGATTTTACCTCTTGAATATCTTATCTTTGAGAACCTCTTTAGGGCACCTGAGTATGGTCTTTTTCTAAGACTAGTAGCTCCTGGACTTGTAAAAGAGTATTGGGAAGAAAATTGGGTACAATTTAAAGAATCCAAAGAACCTATAATTTTTTAGGAGTGGAGGTGGTGAGTGGTGGTATTTATAGGGAAAGAGAGAGTCGTTTTTTGATTATTTTAATCATTTGATTATTATTTTGGATCAAGACTATCAATATAAATGTTTAATATTAATAAATAAAGTAATATATTCAATATATTTGTAAACAATATATTATTAAATTATCCATACATCATCCATGGATAAAATTTTTTTTATTTAACTTATACCATAAATTATTATATTTCACTAATCACAAAAAATACAACTATTTTTGAAAAATACCAAAAATTCACCCTACCCATTTTTTGAAATGTAGATTTCAAAAATAGAATCAATTTTAGGAAAATAATTTTCTAAATATGATAAATTAAATTTTTAAATAAAATCATCATTTATTAAAAAACTGATATTAATATTATAAACGATTTTATGACCCTTTGAAAAATTAATTAAGGCCACTTAAAATTAATTTATTATTGGAATAAAATAATATATTAATTTATAAATCTATTTTATGGAAATAAATTTTTGTAAACAATTATATTAATTATAAAATTGAAAATAAACACTTATGTTTCAAAAAATACTAATAATTAAATCATCACTTCTAAAACATTTTCTTACTAATAATATGATATAATTAAATCATATTTTCACTTATAATATAACTAAAATTTATTTATAATTTCTTAGGTGTGGTCACTATTCTAAGAGCCATATTATTATTCATAATGGTCATATTAAAATTCCAATAGTCATGTTACTACTCCAATGGTATAAGTTCTTTAATTTATGTAAATATCCCTTATTTTATTCATTCCTTATTAAGTTATATTTTCCCTCATATATATATATATATATATATATTTGTCTTCCAAATGAACATTATGTTTATTCCTATAACTTTTTTCGTGGGTGCATTCATTCTAGTTGATCTAGAAGATCAAATTTTTTCCATTATTATCTTATTTTCTATTTATTGTGCTTCTATAATATTTTTCATTCTTGTGGGTTTATTTTATAAATAATTTATAATTATTCATTTATAATGTTTTATTGGGTTCTCTAGGTTATATATGTGTTCCATGAAATTATTATAATAAGGGATATTTTATTGATAAAATTATGGGTAATTACAATAAAGATGACCATTAATTAATGAGAAATGGAGAAAAAAGGAAAACCTTTTAATTTAAAGATATTTTTCTTAGAGTTTTGATATTATTTTAATATCAAGATAAATAACATGATAATATATACTTTATTTCCTTCAATTTTATAATCACCATTTTATATTTTGGTTATGTTTAATTCAATTCTCACTTCAATGTCATCTCTTACTATAATAAATAAATAGCCAATATGAATCATTAATGTTTGAAGTAATAAAATTAAGTTTTAATAGATAATAATATCTATAAAAGAATGAAAATTTATTCATTATATTCCTATATATTTACTAAAACCAATATTGTTATCCCAAGTTATCCAATATGGATAAATACTAATATAATTAAATGTTCATTAATCTCCTGAACCTCAATAATAGCACCGAATGGTAAATTTAAACCATTATTTAAATAGTTAACGATAATAATCCTCAAAAAAATATCACCAAATTCATAGAGAAAAAATTGAAATATTTGAACACATATTTGTTTTCAAGATCAAATTTAACATTTACGATTAAGAAACATAAATTAGATCCAAATGCCACATACCAAACACGTGAATACCATTATAATATATTATCCTAAAATAGTATAATATTTTCTAAAAATAACTTGAGTCACCATAAAACCACAATAAATTCATATATGATTCCATAAATTAACTCAACATTCTTTCCTCCAATTATGTTTAATGAAATCATATAATTTTCCTAATATAGTTTTCTTCTTCAAAAATTATATCAACCACTTAGTCACTAAATTAATTTTTAATCACATGGTTTTCTATATGATAAAACATGTGTTCCTAAAATATTATAACACATATATCATAATTAACCATATTAACATTAAAGGTCATATAACTAATACCTTTCAAATTTTATACAAAAAATTTAAAATTATTTTTAATCAAATAAAAGTTTCACTAAAATACTTAAAATATGAAATGGTTGTATTCTGATAAATATCTCCCAAAAGATCATTAGTTATCTTAAAATCCTATCACATAAAACTTTAAAATTGTCATCTATGCATTCAAACATATGATCAACTATAGACTTATCAACCCATAAGACATTTGGTTTATCCCATATCACTATTTCATATCAGTGATTTCAATATATTATAACCTCACATTTATTTTCATGGTTAATAATGAAAATATAAAAAAACCAAAGTAAAACCCCCGAGAGTTTCAATCTAGAAGCCTAGTCATAAGCCCTATAATTATGCATTGGTGATGACTGAGTTAATACCCCATCCAACACTTTTATATTTTTCACCCTTAGGTTCATATATTCCATATCCATAACCACTTTTAAATCCTTATGCTAATATTTATTTGTTTGTAAAAACAAAAAAACAATACTTTACCAAATCATTATGATATTACCCTACACTTAGATTTATCTCCGGAATCAATCACAGGTTTATGTTATCAAATAAAATTTTTCCTTAATCAAGTTTATAGGGGTCCTACTAACCTTTATATGATACTGTCTATAACACCTCAACTATTGTAACCATGAGATAATAGTTATATTACTACATTAGAACAAGATACAAAATATATCATCCTGAAAGATCGAATAAATTTGTAGTCTTTGGATACTAGATAGGTAAATGATTCTCACATTACATTTGAATGATTAAATGAAATATAAAATTACAGTGAAGTATTTATAATTTCATATATAATATCCTTGGAATTATTTATAGATCCCTTCTCAGTATCCTAGGTAATGGAAAATATAATATTGGGTGATCTCAAATGATAGGTATGGGTAAACATAGTAGATATTAATCAATTATTGTAATTTAGAATAATAATAAATGTATGAGAACATAATCAAAATTTAAGAAATTCAAACAAAATCAATCAAATATTTTTAACCATAAATAATAGAAAAAAGTTTCATCATAAAATACCTAATACATAAGAGTGTGTAATCATCAATAATCAAACATGATTGATGAGAAAATATCATATTAATAAAAAATAAGTATTTGGAATAATTTTAATCATATAAAATAATTTCCATAGTTAAGTATCAATTCTAGGATTTCATAGTGGCACAATCCCTTACTAATCTAGTTTCACTCCCTATTTTGGTTCATATTATATCAAAATATATTAAAATTTACCCATAGAATTAGAGTGATATAATAGAACCATCCATATATGGATTATAATGAAACCACCCATCCGTTTTTCAAAATTAAATCAACCATCCTTATTTTGAAATGTAACCATCGATAATTGGTTTATAATATAAGCAATTTTTATATAATTAAAACCATACATATGTGAGCAAAAATATAATAAAATAGTCATCATATCATCATACCATAAACCATGTAAAATAAATTAGTTTCATAATAATGTCATCATTGTAATAATAAACCATCCAGAGAAATAATAAATATGGTTTCATTGGATCATATCCACACAAAATTATATGTACCATAAAAGGATGTTATAATTAATGAAAAAGGCCTTTAAAAGGTCATTATAATGTTTATTTAGGTAAAAAATATTATCATTTAGAAATCACTTATTTAAAATTTAAATTTTTTAAAAAAAATTGGAAAAATATTTTCTTTGAAAATAAAATTGTAAACATGTAAATGAATATTAAATGAAAATAATAGACATGAAGACATGAAAATACTTTCATACCGTATACGTTAAACGAGAACATTTTTCATAGTTTTGTAAATAGTAAAAAAATGAATTTTTCATAAAAAACTTTATTTAAAATATTACTTTTAAAACTTTTTAAATAAAATAAAAGTTAATGAAAAATCCTTTTAAAAACATATAAAATATAGGTAAAAACTTATGTAAAACAATTTTTTTTGAGTATGGACATGGAAGAAAATGTTTATCGAGCAAAGGGGAAATAAGGTTATATTTTTATTAAAAACCATTTTTTCGATCATTTTTAGTACCAAAGAGAAAAAATAGTGATAATTAATAAAAATTATATGAGTAACCAAATTATAATAAAATATATGGGCTTTAAAGTACATGATCCATATAATATCTCTCAATAGAAATTATGTTTATACAATCCCAAAAAAATGAGATAGTAACATAAACTCTTATCGCCTTGTTTTTCTTCAAATAAAAAGCTATTGAAAGAAATAATATTAGATTTATTTTTGAATCCAAATAATTTTCATGGGAACAACAAAAAAATACATTAAATTTTATTATACACACACACACACACAATAAATAAGTAGTGAATATGGCATATGTCACATAAAAATTAAAGTGAGATGTGAAACTCTTACCTAAAGTCACTTATTTGTTTGAGTGGTTAAAAACCAACTACATAATGAATATATATTTACTAAAAAACTATTATTGAACCAAATTCATACATAACATACTAAATATTATTTACTTATAACATCTTATCACTCATTTATTAAAAATTCTTCATTAAAATCATTATTCTGGGCGATAAGTATTTTGTTTTTAATGAATGACTTAGTCCATTTAATTTGATAATGGTTCTATAATATCCATAATTTTAATCATGTAATAAGTATAATATTTAATCATAATATACACCTTTATAACTATTTATATAATTTGGTTATACAAATGATTTACATCGCTTCATTGAGATGGTAATCTATACATACACAGAAGTGATGTATCCACAATTAAATATATGGAGTAAAAGAAAGATAAATAATAATTAAAATTTAAATAATAATTATTATATCATAAGTATCTTATATATTTATCTAATCAATCCTATTTTTAAATCCATTTAAATATTAAATGAAAAATGAATTACATCACTTCGTGGAGGTGGTAGTCCAAACATACGCACGTAAAAAGATATTATTTTTCAACATAATGGAAGGTAAGAATGTAGATAATATATTACAACAATATATGAATATTATTTCCATAAATATATGATATAAATATTTAATCCATCACAATAACCAACTGTGAAATATGGCGATGGAAAATGAATCATATCACTACGTGGAGACCGTATTCCACCATTGCACAAGAGTAATACTTTCATTTTCCATGTGATAGAAAGGAGGTGAAAAATGATTATACCATAATAATAATAAAATATATTTATATTGATAATAATTTATCAATAATATTAATATGGATACTATATATTTATAGTAGGTTAAAAAATAAATAAAATTTAAACGAGTGGGGGTACGACGATTACCTCTTCCTTGAGAGACCTTCTTTGGCTTACATATTAATCCTTCATTGGATTATTTTAAGGGAATAGATGAATATATAAAAAGTTTAAAAGGAATCTAAGAATTTATTAAGCTAGGTATTATATAATATATGGTTCAAAATATCTGTGAATAAAGTAAAAGAATAAGTTCCATTTTGTAAGTGAGGGAAAGGATACACTTAGAATTAATTAAAATATTAAAATATCATATATATCAATATCATGTTAAGTGTCAAAAAATAGAGAAAAATTATAATTTTGTACATTATAAGGTTTAAATTAATATTTGCAAAAAAATTAAACATACTTAAGTTACATTTTAAAAATTATATTTTGTTTTAACCCCCTTATTAAATCTTTTTAACCATCATCATTGTAACATTTCTTTAGACATTAAGGTTTATAAATATAATTATAAGGTGAAAAGTGAGTTAAAATTCCATTTTAATGAAATTTTATACCATTTACCATCTCAATTTTTCTATTTAAATACATTTTTATTTTCAAACTAATTAATAATTTTTTATTTATCATAAGACATCGTTAAGGTCATTTGTGAGACTATTAATTTATATGGCTTCAAAAAAATTTTGAAATCAATGTAATTATAACATAAAAAAAATTGAAATCATTTTTTAATTTTTAATTATATCTTTAATTAAATTAATATTATAATTAATCCAAATCATATTAATTTTATTTGTTTTAAAATATTTTACGTTGATTTTTTTACTACTTTCACAAGGAATATATCAGTGTTGCGTAAGAATTTAAGGTAACTGTATCGCCACTAATAATAAAAAATAATTTAATATCGAATTAATAATTTATTTATTTTTATATTAAACTATTATATTATTTAATAACTTATTTTTATTCATATGATAACATATAATAGTAATTAAAATCAAGAAAGTGACATTTTATATCTATCCATTTATAGAAATGTTATAAATGATATAATCACAGTATTGGAAATAAATTTCAATTTTTTCAAATATTATATGGAGTTTTTGAGCCACACTCATTAAATTGGATAAATACATGTTTTATGGATATATTTAGGCCTTATCTCATAATTTTATCTTTGGTTTACCTATTTTACCCTTACAAAGGTGACATATATTTAACAAAGTTACTATTCATAATAACAATAAATAAAATGAAACTATTTAAAAATTTGAACCACCTAATTCCAAATATGGAATAAATTTTCTAGGATTCATTTTAAAGAAGTTTAAGATATAATGTTTTAATAAGTGATGGAAAATAGTTTTTGAAAACTGCATTTTTAAGCATATTAAATAACTTATACCAAAACTAAACATAATGTTGATTCCTGTGGAATTATTTATATTATTATTAATAAAATTTATCTTTTTTATCTCCAAAACATAATAAAAAAATATAATTTTGGTTTTAAATTAAATTATTTAATAAAAATAAATGATAGTTTAAAAAAAATAATTTCTTACAATTCACTAAAAGAAGTCTTTTAAAAATAAATCCCAAAACTTCACCTTATTATAATATATAATTCTTATTCAAAATATTGTATTAATTACATAAAGTAAAATTTTTAAATAGGGTATAAATTAATTACAATGTGTATGAAAAATATTTAATAAAAATAAATTTTTAGGAAAACTCATTTTTAAAGAACAAAATGTATTTACTAATAATTGAGAACATATTTATTAAGCTTAAATAAATTCATTTTCATTGTAAAAAAACTATATAAATTTTTTTCATAATGTGGGCCTTCCTCTATATACAACATTTTACTAGAAATTTTATAATGGGGGCATTTAAATAATATTTTTAAAGTATATTTTTTGTTCTCTTAAAGATTAATGTTGTGTGCTAAGAAAGCTATCAAGAAAGCTATTTTTTTTTAAAAAAAAATTAGGGTATTACAATGTGAACTTGTTTTCACCATTCATAAATAAAACTAACTCGATCATTCATCAATCCCTAAATGATTCATGAACCCTCTAAATTGACCCAGGTTTATGAAATTCAAGTGATATAAGTAGGGTCTGAGAAAAATATAGCCTAGTAAGAAATCAAAAGAGAGTCCACATATTCTATTTTATAAAATAGACCATTAATGATAGTTTGAAATAAAAATAGAAGATACATTGTATTATTTTAAAAAAAATCAGGATAATTTCCAAACAAACCATCTTTAAAATTCAAAATAAATTTTAAAAATCATTTTTGAAACATTTAACATACAATCCTTTACAAATTAATCCTTTTAAAAATCATATTTTAATACACATTAAGACCCATATTAATGAATACCATGATATCTAAAAATTAAATTTCAACTAAAAAATAATTTAATACAATGGAAGTAAGACCGTAAAATAAAAATGAAACTAGTGGAATATGTCATAACAAAACTATAAAGTAGTGAACCAGTAATGTATCCAAATATAGTAAGTAAGAAGTTATAAAGGACTAGATAAATATGTAAAATTCATAAATATTCAATGTGGATATCCAAGATGTAATTGGGGTAGATTCATCTATCGCCCAATTTGATGATCCTCTGTCTATAACCCCATAGTTTCTCTCTACTAGCTTCCCTGGTGGTACACCCCCTCTATGGTATTTGACACCAGAGGGGATATGGTTCATCACACTAGGTCTAGATAAAAAAATATATAATCACTCACTAAGATGCCTAAGATTACATTAATATAATAATAATTGTATGTGAGATAGTATATGCATAAAATGTCTTAGTCAAGAATCAACACAATCCAATCACTATTTTTCTGTCCACCTCCCTACACCCTACCATGTGAAATTTATCCCTAATATGGATTACTTACATGGAAGTGAATGCTTTTAAAGTAAATGTTTCAAATATCCAATAACTCATTAGAAAATGAAACTAATCATTTTTTTATAAAATTCATTTGAGAACCATTATCTATTTCGATTTCATTTGAAAAATTATTTTAAAGTTAAAAACAAGCCTATGAGTTGTCTTAATAAGGCCTCACTTAAAAATAAATTTTTAAAATCATTTATAAAACCAGCGAAGAATTCCATAAACCAAAATTAAATAGTATAATCTGATGAAATCCTATATATATTCCAACACACATTTTTATGTATTATATAAAAAAACATATATATGGTCATATATTCATGCACATATATATCAACCATCATAGGATGCACCAAAAATGCAAATAAGTAAACACAATTCAAGTCAATTTTTAAAAATTAGAGATTTAAAAAGGTCAACCCACCAAAACACATATTAAATCAGAAACCAAACCGAAAAAACACTTTAAAATAATAAAACAGTCAAATGGAAGTACTATAAATCAAAAAAATCAATTGAAATATCAAAATCCACCCCAAACCCCTCTTTATAAAATTATCAAAAACATATCATATGTATATTTTATATAAAGCCAAATAATAAAATAACATATTTTTGACAATTATTTTTTAAACCCACTCTAAAACATAAAAAAATTAATTTCTTATTGAAAAAACATTTTCAAATATAAATAATACATGGACTATGAATAAAAATATAAGTCAATGAACCACCTACCTCAAATTAAGTGTTTGTGTGATGAAAATGTGAAGATAGGTCAATAAAGACCCAAGAATAAATAAGGAAACCCCCAAACAATAATAAAAATTCCCCAAGATTAAACCAGACCTATATTATTTTGAAAATATATATCTAAATAAATGGATAGAGGGAAAATAAGAAATAATGTATAAGAAAAGAGGAATGGGGATTACCATAAAATAATTACCAATAATTAATGGGAAAACACTAAAAAATTAGGGGGAGGAAGAAGAGAGGTGAACCTAGGGAATCATATTAATGAGTAATAATATAATGGTAAGATGAGGAAGGTATTTTGGGGTTTACAATTATAATGGTATATTATGAATTTTGATTTTTAATTAAACTTGTTCGGTCACACAATTTGGCCACAAAGTTTATGAAATTGTACAATAACCTTAAACCACTTACTAAAGAGAAAATGTTTACCACATGATTGGACCATATGGTTGTTCAAAAAATACACAAAAAATCCAACTGGATCCGTCATGTTTTTAATACCACTAACACTGTTGGTGTGTGGTATGTAATAACTATGGGGGAATACCGTGCATCTGACTCAAAAGTATCAAAACCTAATATTTTTAACCTATTTGGAAATAAACTCAAGGAAAATAACCAATAAAAAAAAAATAATAAAATAATAAATGAAATAGAGTTTGGGGTGAGAGAGTTAGAATGAATCTTAATGACTCCTTGAAGTAGATAATGCATTAAAACGGTCATAATCACTCTATTTCAATAAAAACCTAAGAGATGGACAAATATCAAGATTAAATGACTGTGAAATTGAAATGAAAATTTAATTTTAAATATATAGTGTCTTATATTAGAACTAATCTATTTAATGTAACTCAGTATACAATGTGATATTTTTATAATAAATGAGGGAGATAGAAAGCAATTATAAAGAATAAGAATAGAGGTAATGTATAAATGAGGCCAATTAGTTTTATATAAAAAAATAGAAAGGATAATAGAGGGGTTTCAAAGTGTTTTTAATAGAAAAATATTAATGTAAACTCTTTTAAAAAAACAATTAAATGAAATATAAAATTTAGAGTGCACTCCAAGAAACCATAAAAGGTACCATCAGACTTCGGGTAGAGCCTCTCCAATAGTCTCAAGGAATATGACTCATATTAGGATATTTCCAAGATCACTATAATTTTAGTGGGACCCATAAAACTTTTTTGGGTGATGAAGAAACTCAAAAACTCCATTCTCCTCACACTTCTTTCACTTTAATCTCTCTTTTATATTCTTTGAAAATTCCCCTTATTCTTCTTTATCTTTCTCCACAATTTCATTTAAATTATATCTTAATATATTATATTTAGTTAAGAAATAATGGGTAAATAATTAAGATTTTCAGTAACTCATTTCCTAATAAAAATATTTAAATAATTAACTTAAAAAATAAAATTATACAAATTCCACTAAAATTCAAAATTCCTAAACTATTAATTAATTAAAAGTTCAATTAATAAAATTATAAAACTAGTGGGTGTTACCTAAAAATATTAATTAGAAACAATTAAAATTTGTGTGTAATGAATGTAAAGGTGTGAAAATTTTATGGTATAAGTGTATTAAGGGTGTTGAATTTATGTTTGGACTGACTGTATTTTTATGAAGTAATTAATTTTTTGATTAATTATTATCACATAAATGTATCATAATAAAGATCATTCATTTAATTTCTCCAATAATAATGTTAATTAATTCTTAGATATATAGAATAAATTAATTAGAATATTAGGTGACTAACAACCAATGTAATATTATGTAATTAAATTTAATTAATGTTTATTGAATATATTTAATCTCTTAGTTTAAATAAAAAATTATAATCCTCATTCCAATTTTTAAAGAACATTGGAGTTACTTTAATATTTATTAACTAAAACTTGAACAATTTAAAAAAACAAGAAAATGGTAAAATATTAAAATCCAAAATTAACTCATAACTCAATAATTTCATGATTAATATACAAAAAATTATCCATTAACTCTCCCTTGGTTGTAAGACATGATAAATAAATAAAATACTTTCTAAAAAATCATATGGAAAAATTTCATTTTTCTTAATTTTCAATTAAATATTGCTAAAATTAAATAAAGTGAATGATCAAGATACATATAACCCCCTATAATTTTCCTTATAACCCCCCTAAAATTTTATTTGAGACATTATATTTAAATATTTTTCGTACTTTTAAAAAAATAATTTTTTTTAAATAACTATGATTTATTGAATAAAAAAATTGTTTCTCAAAGAAATTCTCAAAAAATGACCCCACATAAATTTACATTGACGATATTTATACCCATGATTAAGGGATAATGGAATGGTAAATGACAAATTGTGTAGTAATTTATTTTACTTCAATCTAGTTTCTTACAATATTTTTATTAATTTCATATCCCATAACCACAAATATTGCATATCGCCACCATTCTATTTTTTTATAAACTAAACCAATGTATTTTACTCTTTTTTAGTTTCAATTACCCCCATCATGTTATTAAATTTTATTCCATGAGACTATAACACCATTAAATTCACAGTAAACTATGAAATTGAACTACAATATAAAAATTTTATTGAAGACATGAAAAACATTAAACATTGAAACATAACATAAAAAAGAAAAACCAACTTTTTTGTATTTATTTTTCCAAAAAAACTCTTTAAAATTAAAGTATTTCTGTAGATTCAAATTTTAAAAATTAATTTAAGGGGAAAAAAACCCATATACTTTTGTACCATTACATGTTAAATGATATTACCACCATATTGTTTACAACTTGATATATACCGGCTCTTATTTGTTGGTTTTTACCAATTCATTATTTCTTATAAATAACCTATTAGACTACCCTTCATTTAAATTCCCATAATTTTAGAGCCTATGGTATTAATGTAAAGAATAATCCTAGCCAAAATATGATATTTCATTCTTAAGTAGTGTTAGGATCAACCTTTGGTGATGCTTCTATCTCTTTTGGTAAATCATCATGCCTGAATTGGCACTAATTTTTTCTTTAAGACTCAATTTTATCTAGATCATTGGAATGGGATATGATTCGATGTGTCTTTGGTTTCAGAGGTTTTTGGTGGTGACTGTTATAGTACATAAAACTATAAATTATATCTTTATTGATGTCCACTCCCTCTATTACCTCCTTAGTTTCCCATGTTGGATTTCCCCTTTCGAGGTTCACTTATACATTAATTCATCACCCTAGTATGGTTCTTAGTTTTTTAATTCTAATATAATCTTAATGTAGTTCTACCTTAGGTTCAAAAAATTCATTTTCACTTTTAAAATATTCATTTTGAAATTTTTGAAACCTTCTAAAGAGTGAAATTGCATGATGGGTGTTTGGATGTGATTAAAGGTGTGCTTAAAATGTGTCTATTGTTCTTTAGGTAAATTAGATTATTTAAAGTTGGTTATAGACAGAGGATTTCTTATTATAAGGATGTTCAATCTTTATCATGTGTAACTATTTATTGTTTTATCTATTTTTATTTTAAGGTTTTTTCATAAGTTAAAAATTATCTAGTTTTCTTGGATTTCCCTTCAACTATGTGTATTGTTGATTGATTGGGCTCTTTGGTGGATATTTTTTGGGTCTTACTTCTGATGCCTGTTATCAAAGATTAAGGTTTTGTTGTTGACGTCGAGTGGAATAGTGTATTCAGTGTTCATTGATTCCTATATGTGATTTTGGTTGATGTGATGGGAGGTCACATTTAGTGGATGGCTCAAGGTGATCCTTGGGTTTCTTACTTGTTTCCAAAGTTAGTGTTTGTCTGGTTGTAATTGTGTTGGTTTTTCTTGTTTTTTTCGGGTCACTCACTTGAGAGAATATGAATTGAGGTGGTTGTTTTGTGGTTATTTTATATTGCTAGTTCCTGTATTTTTTTTTGATGATTTTTTATTTAGTTCTCACAGAATTCTAAATAATAATACTTTAAAATCATAAAAATATTCTTATAGAGATATTATTTCTGAAAGGAACACTCGAAACCACCCCCATTGGTTTTATATTTTCTCCTGAAACATCTCTATTCACTAAAAAGCTTCTACAAACATATCTAAATTCTAAAAAATGACATGTACTTACATAACATGCTATTAAAAATCATGATAAATCTATTTAAATAAAAAAATTAAGTCATTATTCATCCAAAACATTAACAAAAGTATGTATAAAAAAATATACCAACTCCCCACATATCTTTTTTCTTGTTATAAAAAACCCTACATTATGGAATAGAAAACCTATCATAATAAGAGTAAAAATTCAGTCTAATTAAACATAAATAATTATCATCTATGAGTGAAATTTTAATAATCACATATTATACAACTTTTGAACTCATCACTTTTCAAGGAAACAAATAAAACTGTTAATCTAATATCATTTCCAAATTCGTTCAAAAAAATAAATTAATATGAAAATTTTAATTTTTAATTTTATTATAGAGCCCTTACAATTTCATTATTTAATTAAAACTATACACATTTTTCTCAAATTTTTATTAATTATAATGTTTCAAGAAGGAAGAAACTCTTATACAAACCAATTCCCCACCAACATTTTATCCTTTCGATTATTTTTATGACTAAGGTACAAAGGATAAAATGGAATGTGATCAAAGTATTCCCTAAAAACATTTGAAATAAAACAAAAATAAAACCATTAATAATAACTATCAATCAAATACCACAATTATTATTATCAATATGTAAAACTAAAATTTATATAAACCAAAATTCAATCTAAGGTTAATCTCATTAATGTTACAACATGTTTAATTTTTTAATCTCTTTTTTATGTTCTTAAACACATTTTCCAAAAAAAATCACATGAATTTATGAAATAATAATGTAAAAAATAAAATTTTATTTGTCACATACTCAATTTATTAAATTAAATTATCATTTAAAATTTTTAATTTAGATAAAATTAAAAAATAAATCACTTTCACGAATCAATTAACTCACCCAAACCTAGGTTTATCAATAATTTGTACATATTCTTATGAACTAATAAACACATGATATTAATAATTAAACCTTATTAAATGTTATATTTGAAACTAACCATGATGGAATTATTTTGGAAATCATGCATCATAAGTAAAAAATATAGGGGATTGAATATCTTGTGGTCTAACTATAATCTAAATTACCACCCAATATGGTGAATATTAAAAATTAAAATATTACTCTACTTACTAATTTCCGTTAAGGTATTAAGAATATTTATACAAACATGAAAAATTAGATACAAATAATACTTCATCATGAATATGAAAATCATTATTAAACTAATTATAGAAGAATGTTCACTATAATAAAAACAAGAATAAAAGGTTATAAAAAATTATTGATTGTTTTGTAAGTTCGTTAAAAATAAAAAATTAATTTACTGAAAAAATACCTAATTAAATAATTGCGGTTCCACCAAAAAAATTATATTAATATCCTTTAGATTTATATTACCTAAAAAATATCAAGTAACGATGAATTTGAAAGATGTTTCTAAACACATCTTCTTGAATGATCATCAATTTTATCATTTTCATATATTGAATTCAATACATTAATTGAAATAATTTTACTCATTATTAAGGTAAAAATTATCCTCTTTAATTAGTATAATAAATGATTTCTAAAAAGTCACATAACATATAAAATCAAATATTTTAGCAATATAACCCAATCTGATGGTTTTCCCTAAAATCTTACCTTCAAATATCATATAAAATTCATGAATAATCTCAAAAAAAATCCCTTTATCACCCATATTTCAATAATTTTTACATTCTGTTTTCAATATAATTAGAAAATAATGTTTCACTCCTTTAATTCCTCTAACTTCTCATCTTTTCAATGAAAAATATAAAAATATTGTTATAAAATTTGGTTCTGTAGACCCAACTTGAGTAGTTATTTTTGATTCCCAAATCATGTTAATAAAGGGTAATGTATGATATATTCATACTATAATAGTACTATTGATTCTACATACACTATTTATATGGTAATGTCCTTGGATTATTTTCATATAAAAAATTTAATATAGTTTCTAGCAAAAATGTTAACCTCAAGGTACAATGACTATAATTATAAACATATGTCCTATGGTCTATATACATTATAATAATGATACATAGATGAAATATGACTATTACTTGTTGAGGGCTCATATGTATTAAGACTTGTTCTCATGAAGTTCAAAATTGTCAATCTTCAATATAGGAGATCATGAGGATTGACCCACTAATTGGAAAACCACATGTTTTGGGTGTCATTGAATGTTCATATCTATGAGAAAGTGTATTAGTCTATTAAAAATATATCATTATTAGTTTATTCCATTTTACCAAGTATTTTTTGTAATATAAAAACCATGACATTTATATTTGTTGTAATGTACCAAGAATTAGGTTTATCATTGGTGGTATAACATTGATTGAATGAAGAAGATAATATTTTTATATTATGAAATGATGAAAATGTCCTTGGCCACATGACTCGAATGGTAGTTCCTAGACTAAATCCATGGAAATGTTAGACCAAGGAAATTCCACCCAATATAGATAATAAAAGGTAAATATATCGTGAAAGGATGATGACATAATGTATACATCATGATTTATAAGATATGAAGAGATAAATATATTATATTACACAATGTGTGTTTATAAGATATTATTATCGCTATAATTTATTATTATATCCATTGGGTACACAATTTGCTTCTAGATACCAATACTATTGAGATAATGTCCCAGAGGATCACACAATTAATGTATCCCGAAGTTTTACTAATTCAGATGAGTTAGATTTGTGATGAAGTGATCCCCTTGTGCAGGGGTTAGTGAATTAATGACTGTAGGTGATTAAAATGTGATTCAAAAATAAGTTATTCACATTTATACTATTGGATATTTATTTTATCATCTCAAGGTATTCATAGGTTATTTAAGTGGATTTGATAAGAATATGTTTTTTTGAATAAATGATCATAAATAAATAATTAATATAAATAAATTTAAATTATTTTATTCATGTTATGAATAATATTATAATTTTTTTTATTAATTTCCCAAGGTGTGAACAAATATTATTAAAATCTAAATAATTTAATAAGATAAATTATAATTTTTTTGTTCGAGAAATTATTTATTCAATATTAATTAATATTTTTCAGGGAATGTGCTGAGTTAATTAATTATAATTTACCATGTAATATATAATAATTTAATCCATAAAATTTTCATGTTGGTTGGGTTAATTTAATTATTTATTTATAGGTTTCATGCGCCAGTTTTTAAGGTTAAACTTATTTAAGTGATTAAATGTAATTAATTGAAGTTTAACCTAGGTTCTTAAGAAAATTTATTCCCAAAATGAAGAAGTTGTTCCTCTTGTGAAAATTTGTAATCTACTATGACCTATCCTAAATCATTGAGTGTAATACCAAGAGAAGAACATAAATGGATAATTTATGCCTCATTGGATCATATCCACATTCTTCACATGATCGAATGAGCATTGGGAAGCACTTTAATCTTCAATTGTTGAACCTGGGAGTCGATGAATGGAATTTGAGGGGTTTTGGTTCATATGTGGATGATTAATAGGGATCCACACTAAGATCCTTAAAACTATGATAGGTCAATTACAATTATATTAAATTGTATCTTAAAAAATGAACATGCACAATTTCATTTGAGTTCTTCATACTTTAATTAACTACACACAATACATGGGTGAATCCAAGTGCTGACGTTTTATATTTTATGTTACAAATTTGATCTAGACTGAATAATTTTAAAAACACATTTTTTATTTCCAAAAAGAACTATCATCCTTTAATTATTATTAAATAGGTTAAATAAAAATTTATGTGATAATTTTAATTAAACTATCTTTATCTAGAGTAGTGGGTGTTGATACGATTCCATTTCTACTAGCAACAAGTTGATTAGAGTTTATATGACCAAGAAATGACTATCTAGAGATCAATATACATTTTTTGAAGGTGAAAATCATTAAAAAACACAAACCCACACACATATTGTTTTTATTAGAACCATAAAAACATGGGGTGCTCACTAGTCTTCTAGATAGAGTTTGAATAGATTGAGGTTCCAGACACCTGCTTTAGTGAGGTTAATGTTTTTAAAAAATATAAATGGGATGTAAAACTACATAAATTAGTTTGAAAATTATATATATATATATATATATATTATTTTAAATGACTATAAATATATTCCCATAATCTACCAGTTGTGACCTCCCAAATGACTATGGGGCGGTAGTGGACACCATGACTGTAATAGGAGGTGGCCCATGGGGAAAATCCAGGTCTACCAAACCTGGGCACTATCTAGGTTTACCTAACCTAGGCTGGGCTGGGTAAGAATATATTCGTTCACCTAGCCCAACAGACCCATCCCGACCCTATCTGATTCTCAGGACTTTACTTTATGCTAAAAATTACCTTAATGATTTAGAAACAAATTCTTAATAATATTTTAATGTTATATAAATTAATGTAAATTTTTTACGGTTCTACGAAATTTATCAATATTGAAATACAAATAGTTTAATATCATATTAATTCACTAAATTTACCATCAAAAATAATTTTACTATATTTAATTTTATTATGTAAGTTTTATGCCCTTTTCAATTATCTTGAGTTGATATTAACCCATTTATATTTTTGTATTTATTTATTTAAATTAATTATTTCATTTAAGTTTTAAAATTTAATATTTATTTATTAAATTTTATTTTAGATTATCTATAAATCATCACTCAATATTTAAATTTACAAGGGCCTGAGTGTGAATATTTTAGTAATAGAAATTTAATCTCAAATACCACGTTCCCCACACATGCATATATGTATTCATTGTAATGACTGGAGGAGTTCATGATGATGCTGTTAAAGTATTAAAGCTAATGTTGAACTAAATAAGTAAACACATATGAGTTTGAGAGGAACTATGCTTCAAGTATGGATAAAAATCAATAAATTTCCTGAGTGTCAAAATTGATCCATCATCCAATTAATAGACCAAAACATACAAAACAACTCATTATCATGTCATTATTTTTTTATTATATCCTGAATGGTTAATTATATTTTAGTCCATAGATTCTTATATGAACACTTTTGACAATTAATGAGAATTAATAGATAATATAACAAAACATATATGATGAATTATTGGTATATTCATGGTTAATGTTGTGAGAGTGATCACATAGTAACAAGAATGATATATAGAACTGGATTTCATTCTTGAAAAAAAATTAAATAACATAATAATCCCTAAAATTAAATTTCAATCCAAAAATAAATTTCACAACTTATATAATAATGAAAATAGAGTTTGGGGTGATCTCCATCCGTATTTTAGGGTGGATACTTTTACTAGAGAGTTCAAATACGAGTGGTGGGTAAAAATAACAAAACAAAACACTAAAGAAATATCCATAGCTCTGTTGTTGTAATTTTTGAGGCATCTATATATTTAATCCATGTTATGTATTAATAGGATATAGAACTCAACTCAATAGAATAGGGAGTTTTGAGTTATTTTTTTCATCCAAATTCCTACATTATAATCTTAGAATAGTGGTGACGAAATATCTTATACTATAAATATATGTTTAAGGATATTTTCCCACTTAAATACCGAAGAGTCTAATTATTCTAAATCTCGTAGTTCTGGGGTACTATGAATTGAAAAAAATAGTGGTAAATATTTATGATTTATAAATCTATAATTTCTAAATAATGGGAATCAATATACTTGTTCTAATATTATAAATTTATATTTTATTAAAAAATTAAAATTAATACAGAAATGAACTACAATAATTATTGGAAAATATACATGTACTCCTCGATACTAATCTCTAAGATTAGTACTATCACTTACATGTAGAGATATAATATGAAAGAAAATTGTATATGCCAGAGTCCCCATTACATGATGAGACACCTCAAGAAACATGTGTGGGTAAAAAGGAAGCTTATGTAAGACTTATAGATTACTAATTTGATGTTTACATAATAATGTTATCATTAATTTATAATAAGTTACGATATAAACATAAGGAGATGGATAGTTACACTATATTATCTCTTCATCCAGAATTTTTGGGAGGGGAAAGTGAATGAAGAAATAAATAGGACTATCATTACTCTAAAAATGTGTTTGTTTAAAGAGGGAATCTAGTATGGTCCCCATATACTCAAGATGATAGAGTATATTTATCTATGGTTGGGATTTATATTGAATCATGACCTTTTAATTCATCTCACTCTCTCATATTTTCCACCCAGTTACTCTAATTAAATTAATATTTATAGAACAAATAGTATGGAGAAACCACTTCAATAAATTTTGGATAAGATTCTATAAGTGGATACGACCATGATGAAAGTTACATATTTAGTTCTTATAGTGAAAAAGGAAAGAAAAATTCCAATCTAAATTATAATTTTATAGGAAACTTTAAAATCTACTACTCTGAAACCAAATATAAAGATAGAGGATATCAAATATGATGTTATTTTCTTTGAATTTGGAAATAAAGGTAACTAGAAGATAGAAATCAATGAATTTAAGAATAATTAAGTAACAAGTTCTAATACAAGTATATTCCTCCCTTAATGTAATATTATTCACTTATTAGACATTATTTATAGCATGAGACTCACACAACTATATCTAAATTCCTGAAAGATTCTTGTGAATCATCTTGAAAATTTTGAAAGTTCATATTTCCATTTTAAGGAATATTGTATTTTAAAAATATTATTAGGAATTTCAATATAACAAAAAAAATTATCTATGTGTCAAGTTTAGATAAAATGTGATTTTATTTCAAGTTTGTATTAAAATTGGAATGGTATACCACACTTGAATAATAGTTTAATTAATCATTAATCAGAGATATCCTATGTTAATATTTATAAGTGTATATAAAATAAAAAGACTCAAATAATACTCTTTTGTGTAAAGATAAAAAACTTTCAATTATAAAAAGTAGTAAAATATCAATGATATTTTAGTTAGGGTGTTTAGAATCTTCTAAGGTAAAACTTTTTTTTATTTAACATGATTACCCATATGGTATAATGGATAAGAAGCCCTTTGGTATTAAAGGTAATAAAACCACAAATATTATAAGAATTAGTTCAAAAAGATATGTGTAAACTATTACAAGAATATGATAGAGGTAAATTCTTATACACCATGAGATTCCTTTATTAGTTTTAAGGAATATAAAATTGAAACAATTAATGGGATTGTTAATAAGATTAAAAATGCTTCAAGTGGGTGATCTGGATAATATCTTAACTAAGAATTCAATGTTTTTCAAGAATGAATAGTGGGGTTATTACAAAATTCACTTTTCATATACACATAAAATCCATGATTTAAACAAAAAGAAGTATTGACGATGAGTAATATATGTCTTGCAAGTCATTGATACTATTTCAAAACATGCTTTACAAATAGTGGCCTTAACCCTTAACCACATTCCAACTATAATGTCTATTGAATATAATATAATGTATAATATGAAGGAAATACATTATTTAATAAAATTATATTTTTAGATTCTATGTTATTGTTAGGGATAAGTCATAAAACAAACCTACAGAAATAAAAACTAAAAAAATCATCATAGTTAATTATCTTAATGGTTTCTAAGGAAATTAAAAAATTCACTAAGATAGAAAAGTTATATTTGAGTGAAATAATTTAATTATATAAAAGGTTAAACATATATTTTGAAAAATTAGGGGAGTGATATACTTGGATAAATTAATGTCCTGATATACACAAGTAGTTGGTATAAGGAAAAGTTCCACAAGTGATCAAGGAAAATGAATGTTGTAGAGAAAATAAAATCATTGAAAAGATAAAACCAAATATAAGTGGTTTTATAATCACCATGTTTTGTGATATATTATTCATTTGGTGGAAAATATAATCTACTAAAGTAGTAAGTAGAAAATAATATTGAATGGAAAATGGTTATGAATTTGAAAATGGATTCCAGTTACTGAAATTAAGTTTTTTTTAATTCCTCCAGTTGATTTAAGTCACATTGGGTCAAAATGGGTATTAAATTTAAATATTGAAATGGATTTTAAATTGATTTACTATAAATTAATGTTGGTTGTTAATGGTTTAAGGCCATTATAAATTTTTATTGTGTCTGATATTTTCAACCAATAGGGATGTTAAAATCCATTTTAATTTGAATTTTCACAACAAATTACCATGATTATTATATTAGGTGGTAGAATTAAAAAACCATAATTTCTTTTAAAATATATATCAGATATAATTAAGAAGGTTTTATAACCAAAAAATTAGCCAACATAATGTACATATTGTAATGATATTTTTAAAGTTAAGAAGTAAGAATCAAATCTTTGGATGATAATTTTTACATGTTCCTAAAAGAGGATAAAGGGAGAACCATAGTTTTACATGTGTGTAGATAAAATATAGAAAACTAATATTAGTCTTATAGTTTTTAAGAATAATTTTCAATATATCCCACTAAATATTGATTTAAAGTAATAACCCATATTCTAGGGAACAATATGTGATAATATTGATCTATGAGTAACATGGACTAGTTCAATGTACATATATTGACATTCTATTAAAAATTATTGATGGAATATATCAAGAGGTAATTGTGGACTATTTAACATGGGATAAATATCTCCTTGAATAATTTTATAATACACAAGAAGACATTAAGATAAGGAGTAGAGAAATATATGAATTACCAATGGATCTATCACTTATTCTAGAAATTTTACATGATTTGATATTTTAAATACATACATTATGGTAGGAAAATATCAAATAAATATATAGTACTTCATAGATAAAAATTTAAAACTATATAATAGTACTTGAAGTAGTAAAAGGGATATGTACCTAATACTTGGAGAATATGGAACACTAATTAATTAGAGGGGTAATAAAAATATCTTTATAATGATCAAATTTGATATAACATCATAGTTAAGTGAAGTAGGTGATAATGGTAAACTCATTAAATATAGTGGTTTCCATCCCTACAAATACTGAGATCATTATGGCTTCTGATTCGTATAAAGAAATATACAAATTCATAATTTTTTGTTAGAGTTCAAGGAATTATATCATGAAAAGTAATTTATTATCAAAATATACATTGTCATAATATTAAAATTATTTATCTATACAATATGTAAATATTATTACAAATAAAAAAGGTATATACTTATGGGTTTCATTTATTGAGGAATAATTTTCTTATAGGAGAAGTCACAAAAAACTGAGTAGCCATGGAAAAAACATGGAAGTACCAATGAATAATTCTATAACTAAATAAAATAATGATTTTATAATTTTATAGTTAATATATTGATGGTTATAAAGTGGGATTTAGTGTAAGTTGGAGTGTTGTAAAAACTAGTCATATCACCCAACTTTAGTAGGGCTTTTTGGTTACTATATCATGTAGACAAATATTTATGCCTGATTTATTCTTACCATAAAAATGTTATTAATTATTCTTATATTATTTAAATGGTAGCTTCTTTGGGCAATTTATTTATCAAAAGTTTATAGTAGTTTCCAACTGCATTTAGAACATTGAGATATTATGACAATAATCCTAAACATATGTCATATGGTATTGATACATCATAATAATGGGGCACAAAAGATGTTAGTATATCTGGTGTTGGGGATTTATAAACATTGAAATTTATTCTCATGAGGTTTTTACTTAAGTATTTTTAGTATAGGATCTCATATGGATTAACCTTCCAATAATAACACCACAATATTTGGGTTTAATTATTATTTTAACCTATCAGCATTTGTATTGGTCAGTTGGCTTGAGATATTTATTAGCATGTATCATATGATCCCAAGATTTGATACAAGTTGAAATCCATGAAATTTATTATTATGGTGGGGTATCATCGATCAAGTGCGTCATTTGTGGTATAAATTTGATTAAATAATCAATATGGGATTTTTCATTTCTTAACGGGAAATTTTTTTTGTTTACTTGTATATATTGTTAGTTCCTTGATTAAATCCTCATCCATTATAAAAAAATTAATTTCCATCCTTAATTTCATTAAAAGATATAAAATCATTAACAGACGAGGACAAAAAGTATTTATCCAACTTTATGAGATAATCTAAGATGAAGAGATTATCTTAAATAGTATATATCCATAAGAGGTTGTCATAGCTATGAATTCTTATTATCTATTTACGGGACATGAGGTGATTCTAGACATGACCTTGGGTTTGTGAATATGATTCACTATTATCGAGATAAAAGCCAATAGTGTTGTATGTAAAGTGTATTAATATATTCCACCAATTCCAATGAATTACATTTGAAGAAAAAGTAGGTACTAGATTAAGGGCTCGCTGAACATCCAAGTGTGAAAAATAAAAAAAATTGCATAATAAGTTATTATACTTTATAACAATAGATATTTAATTTATCATCTCAAATTAATCAAATTTTTTAATGTGAAAATGAGAGGTATATGTTTTCAAATAAATTATCATAAAAAATAAATAATATTAAAAAAAATTAAATATATTATTGAACCTCATAATAAAATAAAAATTTTATTACAGAATTTTATGTTTATTTACCAATGTATTTTAATGTATTATATATGTATAAATAAGTTAATGAGTAAAATTATATTTTTTTATGACTGAAATAATACTTATTTGAAATCCATTAATATTTTCAGGAGAAACGAGCCCAATTAGTGGCTTAAAATTGATCATGTGAAATGGAATAGTTTCACAATTCAATGATGATTTTTAGAGACTTTCAATGATTCAGTTATATCTTTAGGGGAGTTATATGTTAATGTTTATGGTTTAACTTTCTTAAGGGATTAAATGAAATTAAATTCTGTTTAAACATATGTATTTAATAAAATTTTATGTAAAAATGAAGGGTTTGAGCGTCTTACATGAATATTTAATTTCATAATTCTCTTTATAATGTATTAGAGAGAGAAACTAAGAGAAGAAAAATGTTGGACCAGTTATCCCTTATTGGATCGAATCAATATTATCCAGGAAATTGAAATAGTTTCATGATGAAAATTGATCATCCAGGAAAGCACCATATTATTGAAGAAAGACATTCCTGGGGTTTTGGAACATGAGTTGATTATTTGGATGGAGCCTCACTTAGATAATTGAATCTATGACACAACAATGATGAGAATATCACAATGGATCTTGATGAAGGAACAATTGTATTCTTTGGTGTGTTCTTCATGGAATTATTATATTATTAGAGAGAATTTATTTTTTAATTAATTTCTTATGAATATTTTATTTTGGATAATAAATATGAAATTATTTTCGAATATCATACCAAATAACATAATTAAACAAATTAAAATTTCTAGAATTTAAGGAATTGAAATCTACTTGAATATTACTTATTAAATAGTAAAATCTTTTCAACAATCATTGAACATTTAACCTATAAATTTTATACAAAAATAATTAAGTTTTTACTTATTTAAAAAATATTTAATGTTTTTTTAATATATGGGTATGTTTTCTAATGTTTAAAAAACATAATATTAATATTATGCTTCTTAAATTATTTAAAAAATAATTAACTTTTCTTCCATTGAAAAACTGTGTTATCTCTCTAGAAAATATTATTTTGTTTAATAATGAGGAAAACACTTAACTCTTTTAATTCCCAAAATTACTTTTTATTTCCATCTTTATTACTCAAATATTTTCCATTTAAAACTAGGTAATTCCAAAATTTCAACCAAATTTTATTGAATCTATTTT
Organism: Viscum album; assembly: GCA_963277665.1. Lineage (NCBI taxonomy): Eukaryota > Viridiplantae > Streptophyta > Magnoliopsida > Santalales > Viscaceae > Viscum > Viscum album. The sequence goes on from OY728161.1 coordinate 1,743,624,246, forward strand.
CCACTTCTTAATTTAAAAACATTCAATTATCCTCTTGAGTTATCCTCTGTATTACATTAAAAATATACTTGATTTTTTCAATTAATTTTTATTATATTTAACAAATTTAAAACTATAATTTACATAATGATGTTGATTGATTCTTAAAATAAAATTTAATTTCATTTATAAATATTCAATGCCTACCCTCATTAAAAATTAATGACTATAGAAAATATATTATTTTATTTTATTAAGGTTATAAAATCCAAGGGATTATTCGGTTGCTTAATTTTATTGAAAAATCTATAAATAATTATCTTTTGATATTTATCCTTATTATAAATTCCTTTTCCTTTTGAAACCCATAAAATACATTATTTATTAAAAAATTAATATCTAAATTATTCTATAAAAAGATGAGTATGTGAAATTTAGTTATGACTTTATACATTTTCATATCCATAAGCTCATTCAATTCAACAATGTTAACTTATGTTATTTTAATATTAATTTTTCATTCCAAAAAGTCATCAATAATGAATCTACTACTTTGAGATAATTCTTTATAATAAATTTAAATTATCATTTATAAGATATTTATATTAGAAACTACATCTATGATATATTATTGAGACACATTAAATTTTTTACTAAATATCTAACAGTATTTATAAATTGAAACTATATTTTATTAGTTTAAATTAAAGTTATCAAAATTAAAACTCATCAATTTTAATAAATTATATTTTTTCATTAAAACTCATCGATTTTAATAAATTAAAATATTTTATTAAGAGTTATCTTGTAATCATTTCCCTTATAGTAATCAAACGAAATGATATTTTTTTAATATATAAATTATATTTATATTTCAATGAAATCATGTGAAATATTAACCTTCCCATATCATCATAGAATCCATTATATTGAAAAAAATTAGATAATCTTAGAATGCATGACATGCCAACATTAAGATATATATGGTGTAAATTACAAAATTTAATGCTATTTTAAATTATATATGAGGAAAATTATTGGAACTCCAAATATTTCTCAAATATATTTCAATGAATAACATATTTCATAAACATATAAAATTGTTATATATTGTTGTAACTTATGATTTGATCTTTTTATTGACTGTATAACATTTCAATATTAAATATTAACATTTAAAATCCTGTGATTATCATTATATGAAACTGAAAAAATATTATAATAGATTAAATGAATTAAATTAGTTGAATCATGATTGATTTCAGGAAATATTCATAATTACACAAATAACCATAGTGTGGTGACCACAAATACATAGATGTTTACGATAGAAAAAACTATGACAAGGATTATATAACAACATCATGGCTTATCATTATTGTATATTTATATTAATCTTCATATTTTCCAAAATCCTCATAAACATTGTGTACTTTCACCTAATGTTACATCATATGTATCAAGATGTTATTATATATCCTAAAATCCATTTGTGTATCTTTTAAAATTCATTTATAAAAGGTTATCATACATGTTAACCACATGTTACAAATGTTATGAGGTAGAATGGATGTTTTTTTAATGGTTACCAATAGTTTTTTTCAATTTTTTCATTGAATGAATCTAAATTACTTAATGAAATCAACCCTATAATATTCATAGAGTGGGGTTTCCCCATTTAGTTTATAATTATTTTAAATCAAGAATGATCTCATCTTGATAATTTATTCACCATAGATGATAAATTTATAAGATTCTCTCATATCATCATTGTGGTAGATGAATCCAAAACTATAATTACTATAAAAGTATCCACACATGTTCTCGAAAACTTGGATCACTGCCGTTAGAGCTTTGGGTGATATCATATAGGAACAAATAACCATTCATCATTCATTATTGATCGTAAAAAGAAAATTTTAGTCTTGAATTTATTTCTCTATTTCTCTAATATTATAGAGGGAGGAAGAGGATTGTATTTTTATATTATCGAGATATTCCTTGAAAGGTTCTCTCTATTTTGAGAGTATTCTCTTGAGATAATTAATTACTCACCACAATTCACATCCATACCAATATGATATAAATCAGATAATAAAATTGGGAATAAAAAATGTAGTAATTACACAAACTCCATTATCTAATTGTTTTATTGTATTTAAACCCCATGAAATGTAATAATATTATTTTTAATTTATTACATGACATGAACCAAATCTGAGACATTCAAATGTGATTTGTTAAAAAAATATGTCAATATTTATTTAAATGATGCTAAATAATATATATCAATTCCCCACAAACCTAACATGACATTTCAATCATAATTAGCACTTATAGAACCTTGAATAATGAATATTTATTCTAAATAAATACCATTATATTACTTATCCAATAAATAAATAAATAAATAAATATTATATTCACCACCTCAAAAATGAATATCTATTAATATTCAAATCATATGAATATTATAAAATCATATAATTTGTGATTTAATTTATAAAATCATATTAAATTGAATAATTATTATTATACAGGATGAATATTTTAGTAATTTTTAATATTAAATTAAAATTTAATTTAATTTAGATTCTAAACACACTAAATGTGTGGGCCTCTAGGCCTATTTCTCAATAGAATTAGGAAAAAGTGACTAAAGTCCAAAACAAAAGTCTAACTAAATGTCAAGGAATCCATATAAAAATAAATTAATGTTTCAAAAAAAATAACCTCATAAAAATGATAACTGTTTAATATAATACATTATTCATGATATATAATTAATAAGGTTTCATAATCATGTTATTAACCTATAAATATTAATAATTACCATTGAATCTCTAAAATAAACTCATTAATGAACTACCATGGTCTTAGAGTTAACCAGATAGTTCCATTTCAGTTAAAGGTCCATGGATTTCATCTTCCATTAAATCAGAAAGGAAAAAAAATCTTAACTTATTTAGTTAATGACATATCACTTATGACCCACCCATTGTATGCTACTTTACTATGAGCATATATTATCATGGTTTTCATCAACACATTAAATTTTGTGATTCATGGTGTACATTAAAAATAATATAATGTATCGGGTCCAATACATGAATCTAAAATTATGAATATACAATATCCCAAATAACAAATAAAATTCTAATTGGTTGGTATATCCTCATAACCTTTTCTATTAGAGATTACCAATATTTTAACTTCATGATAAGAAATATCAGCCTCTTATTAGCATCCAAAACCTAATTTTCAAAACATCATATATGACCCATAAGAAAAATGTCACCTAAAACAGGGGACATATATTTAACAAAACTATTATATAATCTCAAGGATCAAATTATTGCATCAAACTACTTTAGATTTTTTATATGAAGAATACTCTATGGAAATTATTACTTCAAGGTTTTGTAGAATAACACTTACAACATGAGAAGAAATTTATTAATATCTAGGTAAATTGAGTATTTGGGTAATCAAAAGTACAATGTTAGATAGTTCTAAGGAATCAAATTAGAATCCCACTTCCACTAGATCCAACCTCTTACTAACATGATTTCGCTAAATTGATAAACATATATGGATAACATCAACTTCAATCCTTTGATAAAATCCCAAAAAAGTGATATCACCATGTATTTATCTTTTCCCACTATCATAAAACTGAAATATTGGATTTTACCATAGTTATAAGATTACTATCAGATAATAGTTTTCTATACTGGTAAAAATCCAAAATTTGGAATAAATAATTGGTCAAAATATTCATATGTTACATCAGAAGCTACAATTTACACAATTTATATAGATATAGAAACGAATGGTTACACTAAGATTTCCGTTCTTATTACCTTATCCGTATTGTGATATTCGATTAAATTAATCAATTTAAAAACTAGTATTTTTACCCATTATAACTAATATTACCACTTCTCTAACTACAAGAAACATATACAATATACATTCTCAAGTATTGTTATATATTTATAACTATAACCCTATGTAGTTTTCCTAATTATGATTGATATCTTATGACTATTATTTACTCATAATTGATCCCAAAACGTAGTAAATATCATGGATTATGAGATGTGTTATAAAATAATTTAGAAAATAGAATTATATTCACATTATAACATATGTGATAGATCCATAACTTTAAGTGTATGGAACATTAATCATTATAATAATCTCCTCCAATGCCCAAAAACTTTCATTAGGAGATATATCATTCCATGTGACATATGAAATAATTTAGTCTTTAATTGTTCCATATTTTATTTTTCAATACCTTTACAATTTATATACTATGTCTATATATTAGTAACCCCATAGATCTATTTTGAAAGTCCTTATAACCAAGATATTGGGTTACTACTTTAAGTCATTATCAGTAAAGCATATTTACCTTAGTCATATTTGACTATAATACTTCACCACTATTTTCTATATGTTATCAAAATATTTGACTTCGTAAATGATAATGATCCCAATAACCCCATTTAAGAAAAATGGAACATTTTCATTCTGAATAAATTTTTTTTGTGGCTTTACCAAATAAATATCCTCTGTTAACAATTATTACTTCATTAAATAAATGGTTAATTATGATTAAAATACCATATTGTATTTTTTTTGTTATCAACCATTCTTGTTGGGTCTTATAAATATCATTCAATTTATTTTCATCCAAAAATGTGGTATTGACATCCAATTATCCATTATAATGATCATAGAATATTTTTATAACATGTATAATTATAATGGATTTTAACATGATGACTAGTAATAAGTCTCATTATATACTATATTTAGGAATTTAATGAAACCAATAATAACCAATCAAACCTTATTAGTAACAAGAAGTAAAATTTATATTGGGTTTCATCAAGAATATCCATGAATAGATTTAAATCAATTAGAAAAACTAGCAAAATAAAGAACTAGATTTTGGTATATAGAATCCATTTTATATACATATGAACTTGGTAATCATAGTGTATGGATATTAAACACTTCCTTCTAGAATAAATTATTCTTATTCTATAATATATAATTAGAATTGGAGAATACAAAACCACCACTTTGGTTTTAAAATTTTTCTATAGTATATGTCTATCAAATAATGCATCCAACTTAATCTTGTAGAGTTAGGTGTTCCTATGAAACTCATGATCATCAAGAAATTTATCCTCGTTTAAGTCAATTATACTCCCACTTTCTCATAATTGAAGTGATCTCCACATAAAGAAACATATTCCATCTTGAATAATACATTTCCATATTAGGTATCGTTAGTAGCTTTAGGAATGTTAACTCAGATACACATAGTATATTCCTTGATGTACATTTATAGCTAAATCCAACTTTAAAAAATGGTTCTAATTAAAATGGAGATATTGTGGACTAATTTTTTCTATTCATAATGTATCTTTTATTATAATAATTATATTTTTTTGGAATATGGTAATATGTAACACTATTATTTTCAAAAAATATCCTAAAAGTAAATAATAGAAAACATAAAATACATATAATACTCATAATCAATCCTCTATATAAAACCACTGTGACTTTTATATGTATAAGTACATATGAGTTTAGTTATAGATCCTTTTTATATTTATATATTCAATAAACAATTAGTTAATATATTATCTGAAAGTCCCACTTAGATGACCCTATATCATTTAACAAGTGTATTCATTACTTTCATTTTACATTTTGAAGATCTCTTAATGGAATCTATGAATTATATAAACTTACCTGTGGATTAATATTATAATATTCGAGATAGTATTTATAAAATAACTATATGATCATTGTGGAAAAATTTTTATATCAAAATGTTTCTTTATCTGAAACTTAAAAAGTTAAAGTGTCAAATATGAAAGAGTTAGATGTAGAGAATATAAACAAACTTATGAGTATATTCTTGAATATTAACTTTATTTTCAATTAAAAAAGAACTTCCATTATCTATCTATGTATGAGTCTAATAATTTATATCCATAATTTGGTGAAAATATTGAATATTCTATAATACATGTATTACTAAATGATTAAGTATAAAATACTATAATAAAAATCATTTAAAATATAAAATAATGTATAACTGTCTCTATAACTGGACACAGAGATACATATTTTGTAACAATTAATACAAATGATATTTTGAAAGGAGTAAATTTACATTGAATTATGATGTTGTCTGATTTTCTTTTTTGACTTATGAATCACCCTTCCTAATCTTATAAAAGTGATCACCATAATTTTTAAAAGATTCTAAACATACTTTGATCATCTTTTTAAATTAAGATATGTTCATTAGATATTGTATTTAGTAAACAAGAAGTGAAATTTAAATATTTCATTAAATTATGAATGTACCTAAATTAGAATCATATTATTTATTCTTCTTCAATTCATTATTGTTCATTTTTCAATGACCTTTATTACCACATGATAAGCAGATAACCTCTTGTTTGACACTCAAATTCTAAACCATTTTTTTGAATGATATATTAAACGATCAATAGACTTTGACCTAGTCATGGTGTTTTTTACCTTTTATTTAATCACATTTAGAATAAGGGATTGGAAACCATGTTCTAAACAATCCATATTTAAATATATATTCATATTAAAAATAATCTTGAGTGGTTTCTCAATATTTTTAATCATAATTTTTTTAAATGTGGATAATATGGGTGGAATAAATTATAATATAACAGCAATAGATAATTTGTTATCTTTATGGAAGACTAAATTTTATAATAAATCATTTCAATTCTGTATCTTGAATGATAGATCAATAGATAGGTAACCATCTTCCAGTCCATAATAGTATAGTGTTGTGACAATCTCATTTATCATTAGTCTCTCTTTATCATTTTAAAGTTCAAGGAGATGAGTTATCATGGTGCATAAATCCATGTCTTTAGGTTTCATATTCCACTCTCCATATATTGATTATAACATGATTAAATATAAATTTTAATAATCCTTAATATATCTCTTTTAAGAATCATTCTGAAATTAACTCTCTCACTATGGTTGTTGATCATGAATATGGGACTCCAAAAAAAATAAAATTTTTCATATATTAGTGCAGTATATAAACAAATATACAAATCTTAGAAATTTATAATGTTATGGTCACATTATTTATATTGGAATGATCAAATTTTAACCATGAGTTTGATTTCCATTTTCCTATAATAAGAAAATATATATTTTTGTATCATATCTTGATTACTTTCTATGATATAATAAATTAATTTAATTAGTCTCCAAATATTTTATCAAATACCAATTTTTGTCACCATATATTCAACATATTATATTACACATATGTTATAGTTCCATGTATAAATATTCCCCCTATCATAACAAAAACAAGGTCCTGGTCAAATTATTTAAATGTATTTAGGTAGTTGGTTATTCTAATTTCATTAAATCTAACTTCCTTGGTATAGTTGGTGGACCCCCCAAATTGTGAAATTCTAAACTCACATTTCTTGACAATTTCCTATACGCTTCATTAATTCATATAAGGGAAACTACTCTTTATTTAAAAATGGTTAATTCATCCCAAAAAATTCATAAAAAATCCTCGATAAATGAAAATAACTTAAGAAGGTCTAGAAAAATCCACACACATATATAGATTCATATCAATTGAACTATTATAAGTTGATTTCGGATTCAATATTTTCATTGATGATTTTTTTTCTTATACATAAATATTTCTTATTTTAACCTTTCTCATGCTTGTTAATATCGTATGGATTTCACATAATTTATTAACAAATTCTTAAAAAATAATTGATACATAATATCAGTAGTTTATTTCATCCTGCATTCTTGTTAATTAATTTTGGTTTTGCAATCATTTCTAATAATAAAATTTTATTACATCACATAATTAAATAAATAACCATGAACATGATGAAATTAAAAAAACATGTGATATGATCACATGATTTTATCCATTGGTTGGTTTATCTTGTAGAAGAAAAACCAACCCATGAACCTTGGGGAATTCCTCCTTGAGCCGATACTGATCTTAAGTTGTGGCACTATATCTTTAACATATGTATCACCTTCTTTTGTTTCACCTCAAATTTACCGTGAACCATATCCTCTCTGTTGGTGATCATTATTTTACACATGCTTACTCACTCATGTGTGATAGGAATCGAGGGTTTAGTGTTACACAATTAAACTATGTACACAAGGGCTTATGCATATTATATTGGAAGGGATGATACAAAAATATTCATATTAAATTTTACAGTAAATTTATCATTACATACAAGGAAATAATTAAATAAATTAAATAAAATCCAAACATATATATAGGTTACCCAAGATCATGATCATACACAACATACAATGACTACACATTTAAACTTGTTATCATTAATTTCAGTTCATTATTTATTAAAATAAATTTATTTAATTTCTAAATTAATTATATTTCCAAATATCCACTAATATTCCAATAAAATATAATTTAAAATAAATATAATAAATATAATTTAATTTAAAATTATCTAGTATATGATTTTTATAGACCAGGAACATGATGTGAACCCTTCTTCATTATACGGTGTGCACTATATCTTATACAACATGTGGTGTACACTATATAACACCCCAACCCAAGATACCCAGAGTCAATGTATTATTACACAACATTATAATGATACAAGGAATCATGTCCTAAAAGACCGATCAGTTTAGTAGCCGTGGAAGTACTAGACACATAAATAAGTTTTACATTATATCATGAAATAAAAAATAACAACAAAATTGTATCCTTTGAACACATCCATATCCCTTTTATTATCCTTGTAGTTCAGTCATCATATACTTCTTCACATATTCAGAAAAATAAAACATAGAAAGGGGTGAGTTCAGATGATCATTAAGGATAATAATATAGCAGAAACAGTCATAAATAAGCATAACCATTTAAGAAAATGTACAAGACTAAAATATGAGACTTTTAAACTTACAGTTCAGCATAATATAGAAAATATAAATAAAATAATTCCATTAACTTATTCACATGGATATTCTACAAGTCAAATAATCACATGCAATATCAATAGCCAATTTCATATCGATAAAATGCATATTGTCAGATATCATAACCACATAGTCAAGGCCTCATTCCAAGACTAAAAATAAAAATTTTTCAAGGCCTTGTGCAAATATACTAGTTTGTCTCATGATACATATCGAAGAATCCATGATCTATAGTGGGCTCCACCCGCCACTTACTAAGTCCAACGTATTTCTCATATAAAAAGGTTTAAACATAACATAAACTTTCATATTAAAAATAGCATATGAAATGTTAATACTTTAACCATAAACCACGAATGGTATAAAAATAACACATCCATAGTCAAACATATCCCAAAACCATTAATAAAATATGGAAGATTGTATCATAATAAACCAACTTCAAATAAGTGTAAAATCCATCAATGTATGTTGAAATTGATAAAATCAAATCTATTTTAGAAAAATATCTCTTTATATTTTGAAATCATTTAAAAGTCACATAAATATAAATGAAATCATTTATTTTTTAAATATTATTAATAACATTTAAGGGAATATTCGAAGTTGTTATAACGGTGGAAAATATCCTCACTCAACATATAAATTAAAAAAATATTCTTTCTGTAATTGTTTTTCGAAAAGGTCATAAAGGACCTTATTTGGAAAACATGGGAAGATTCATTTAAATTTTATTTATAAAAAGTAAAAAAAGGGTATAAATGAATTTAACCCATAGTATAAGAAATTATAAAAATGTTTTATAATACATTTTTATGAAACATGAATGTGGATGATAAAGAGGTCCCATTAGAAACTCACATATAAACAATCTTATATAATGAAGATATTGTATAATTAACCCTTACCCTGTAATTTTCCTTGATCGATGGTAATTTGACCTCCTGTATAATAGTTAATTTTTTTATAAAATTATACAAGAACTATATACATAAATATGATATCATATATGATCTTCAAATATTTCTTTCTTAATAATATTTCAGTAGTATCATTTTATTGAGTGTTAATTGATTCATTTTCCTTTATATGCTTGGATACATTATCAAAGTTTTTTATGGATTGGATGTATTTGATTCATATACAAAATTATATTATGTTCTTGAAAATTATTTTCAATTACAAATGAAAATTATTCTTCAATGGTTATGATGGTGAATGAATTTCATCACGTTCGTGGAGACAGTAATCTGTACATACACCTGAGCAACAATACCATTCTATTGATGGATAAATAGTATGTAATTGGATGGTATATCATATATATAGAATCCTTAACATGTTATATTTATTATTTACATTAGTTATACTCATTATTATACCCATCCAAATAATGAAGTGTTTGATAAACAAATTACACCACGACGTGGAGATGATAGGCCGTACGTACACACACATGGTGATTTTTCATTCATATGATGAACAGAAGAATGAATATAGTTATAAAATATTTATAATAACATCATTGTATGTATATGTTAATAGTTTTGTTATTTGTGTATGGAAACAGCAAATAAAGAGGATGTGGAAGAAGAAAAGAACTTTGAAAGAGGTGGTGAAGTTATTACCTCTTCTTTGGGTGTTTTCTTTTAATTTGATCAAAAGGTCTCTATAAGATGGATTTATGGTCAACGTGAGGCCTCTAGGTCGAAGGGGAGTAGTTAGGAGGTTATTTGGGTAGGGGTCAGCAAAGTGAAATGGATTTGGAGGTGTGATTTTGAGAGAAGGGGAAGTTACCTTTTATAAGAGAGGTGAGGGTCACTTTTGGAAAAGATTGAAATATGATTTTATAATAAAATAATTTTATGTAAATAATGGATAAAAAAATTTATTTATAGGATAAGGTTGGTATTGGTCAAAAAAATCTCAAAAAATAGGTTATATACAGGTTTATGTCACTATATTGACCTTATCATTTAGAGTTAACTCTTAGTTAAATAGTTTAACTTTTAGCATGTATTCTTGTATTATTATAATAAATCATAATAAAATTACTGTAAAAATCCAACTAAACCCAAAGTGGTTCATTATTATTATATATACTCTTATCTAAGTCCTTTGGCTGACCCTTAAATTTTTAGAAATATTATATAAATTAATAATATAGTATTTGTTTTGAAAACTCATTTATATCAATTTTGACACTATTTATTATGTTATTTTTGTAATAGCTCTTAAAATATGATTACATAGAAAAAAATTCATTTAATAAACCCTAAAATGTTATGTTAAACCCTAAAAATTAGCTGAATTCATCATAAGTCTCAATTTATATTTATTTGGATATTTATAATATCAATTATTTTTGCCTTTCACTAATAAGGTAATTACTGCATCATCACTGTGTCATAAATAAATATAATCATTTAATTTCTAAAAATTATAAATAAAAACCATTATGTAGGAAATATTTTTAGATTTATAACTAATATTTATAGAAAATTTATCTTTTTTACAACCATATAATAAAAATGTTTTAGTTATTAAACTTTGAATTTAACACTTTTAACTCTTCTTTAAATAAAATAATAATAAATGTCCTAATATAATACAAGTGGACCAAAAGGATCATATTTTATTCCTAAGGGTGATTTTGGTTGAAATACATTTATCTAGTAGAATTAGGACATGTGTTAATGTAATTATAATATCATTCTTACATTTAATTACCCAATTTACTTTTAACCGTGGTAAATAAAAGTCAAAAGTTACTATTCACAATTTTTTTTATTCTTATTGAACAAAATTTTACATACTAATGTCAACCGAGTCTCTCAGATTTTTGAAATTAAATTCACAGAAGAGGTAAAATTACGTCTTATGCAAATTTGCTAACGTGCCTTGAGGGTGGGTAAAAGACGGTAAAAAGTTCAATAAAATTTTATACATATAATTTTATTATAAAATGACTCCAATTAATTTCATTGAACTAATATAGGTTTTATGTATATATTTTGACTGACAATAAATAATTAATTATTTAAATAAAAAGTGGGTTTTAAACAATAACGTAGTATTTTTCACTACTCATTAAAAAATGAAAGTTTTTTGTAAAAAAAAAAAAATTCACCCTAAGCTAATTTTGAGGTTATGAATTTAAAAATGAATTCCATTTCGAAAAATAAAAATTATATGACTTCAAAAAGTAGGTATTACTATTCATAACAGCTAGTTTGATTTGTTGTGATGTGTTAAAACTCCAAGTTGCGTACAACTCAAGCTATTGCATTATTTAAAGGTAAACATACCATGGAAGCTTTGGGTATTACATTATCCCCTCATTTAGATAATTTTTTCTTCAAAAATTTTAAAATATTACTACATAAAAAGATTTGTGTGGTTCTTCATCCTAGTTTCCTCAGGTTCCCACGTTACCTCTTCCATATTATGATTTCTCCATTGAACTTTCACCAGACGAGTCGTTTGGTTTCATAGAATTTGTTATCTAGTATCAAGAATCTTAATAGGCTCTTCACAATAAGATATATTGGGTTCTAATTCTATTTCTTCATAGGTGAGTACATGTGTTGGGCCAGACATGTATTTTCTTTACAATGATATGTGGAACACATCATGAACTTTGTAGAGACATGGCGGCATTGCCAAATGATAATCTACAAATTCATTTCGTTCTGGAATTTAGAAAGGTCCAATGTACCTTGGAAATAATTTACCCTTCTTACTGAAACATATATCACCATTCCATAGATATTCGTTCAAGAAAACATGATCTCATACTTGAAATTACAAATATTTCCTCCAGTTATCAACATAGCTCTTTCGCCTACTTTGAGATGCTTTGATGTGGGTTTGAATAACCTTCACCTTTTCCATTATTCCCTCAACATATTCTAGGCCTATGAGTTTTCTTTCACCAAAAACATCTCAACACGTTGGTGTACGACATCTCTTTCCATATAACGCTTCATATGGTTCCATATGAATAATTAAATGGAAGCTATTATTATAGGAAAATTATACAGGAGGTAAATAATTATCCCACATACCTTGAAAGTTAAATGAGAAAGATCTTAACAAGTATTCTAAGGTTTGAATAGTCTGTTATGATTATCCATCAGTTTGAGGGTGGAAGGCAGTGCTCAAATGAACTTCAGTATCCAAGGCCTTCTGAAGACTTTTCTAGAATCATGACATAAAACGATGATCACGATTAGAAACAATCGATAGGGGAACTCCATGAAGCCTTACAAATTCATTAATACATAGTATTGCTAAACGTTCAAGTGGTACATCTTCACTTATAGCAAGAAAATGTGCCGACTTAGTAAGACAATAAAAAATGACCCATATTGCAACATTCCTTCTAGGAGTCTTTGGTATCCCAATGAAAAAATACATCATAATATCATCTCATTTCCACTCAAGTATGGGAAGAGGTTAAATTACTCATCTAGGATATTGTATTCCAAATTTCACTTGTTGATAAACCATACATATTGACACATAATCAGCAATCTCTCTCTTCATGTTGTCCCACCAAAAACATTCCTTCAAATCTCTATACATCATAGTGCTATTAGGGTGTATAGAGAAACTGAAACTATGTGTATCATACAACAATTTCCCTTTCATATTAGGTATGTCAGAGACAAAAATTCACATCCCATATTTCAAAATTCCATCTTCATATATGAATTCAATCAATCCCCCATCATTCAAAACTTTAATTTTCTTTTTAAACTCCTTATCAAGAGTTTAAGAGCTCTTTATCCTTTTTAGAAAATCTGGTTTGGAAACTATATGAAAAAGTATTGATGATTATCCATCCATGGTTATTCCCATATCAATCTTTACTAGATCCATGAAAATAAGATCCCTTTCAACTCTCATATTGTTCAAAAATCCATGATACTTTCACATGAATCACGATTCCACTTCTACCGCGGTATGGGTTAGTTTTCTGAAACTTCCTCTACCTTTTCAAAATCCCTCAGTTATAAGAATTCGTGGAAATCTTGTCAGTAGATTTTTACACTTGGATAGTTGAAAAGAATCGTTCTGTCACCCAGTCAATCTGTGGGTTTGCGTAGAAATGGATGTGTCTAGACCTCCTTTTGATTATGTTTGGATAATAGTCAGGGAGGAGTATAGGGTCAAGCAGTGAGTGGTTTATGAGGATTTGTCAGTCTTTTTTTCCTCCTACAGGAGGTTGGGGAACACATCAGATGTTTGTCATCAGGGATCTATAATGCTGCTGGACATGGAAATTGGCAACATTTGTTGTTCTGTGTGCAAGCGTACGGGTCATTCGATGGAGGCCTGCCAATGGGGACCTCCAGTTAAGCCGAGGATGGAAGATAGAGATAGTGGTGAGGCTTCAGAAAATTGCGCCCTGTTGGTGGGCATAAACTTTGGTCCTGAATAGACGAAGGATGACCATAGGGGTGGGCAAGACACGGCTCAAACATCAGTCAGTGGAATTGATAAAATCCCTCTGTATTGTGAGACATCAGGATTGGGTCTGTACGCAGCGGGTGAAGAGGTTAGAGATAAAGGAAATTTGTTGCCACCGGTAGAGGAAGTGTGAACGGTAATTGAGGCATAGGGAAGCATGTATGCAGGTGTGGAGACTCTCGACACTCGTGTGGTAGCAGTTCATGTTGACCGGATGGTGGTGGATGTGTCCAGTAGGCTAAAAAGGGATCTTACGAGTTCTCCCAGCCGCTGTGCACAAGATGATGGTGGAGATCACCAGTTTGAGAATTTTCATGTAGAAGTACAGAGGAAGAGGGGTAAATAAATAATGGTTCAGATGCTCGATGAAGGGAAGGTGAATCTTTATTGTTGGGTGGATGAGAGGACATGGATGGGCAGTGTGAAAATGAGTAAGGGGAGGTCGGGACTCGATATGGTTTGGAATGTTTCAAGCAGTGGTGGAAAGGAAGTGGGTGTGAGATCAATTTCTTTGAGTAACAGGTTTGAATGCCTTTCAGAGGATGTTTTGTGTTTGGATTTTGTTATTCCAAGTGAGGTAGACAGAGTTAGTGTGGAAATTTCCAAGGAGGGTGTGCACAGACATTCCGCTGATGAGGATCTAAACGCGAAGAGTTCTAGGGGTCCCAGGAGAAGGAAGAGGAGAAAAGACAATTCATCACTACCTCCTCCTATGAAGACTGGATCAGAAAATACGATGAGTGAAAAGATGATAGATATGGACCCTCTGAGTCATCGGAGGCCAGGGGAGAAGGATTGTTAGTCCTTGGTTATGCTTTTAAGCTTCGAAGAAGACATGATAGAACATGTTCTATTTCTCAATGCTATTGAGGAAGAGGCAGCTAAAATGATGGGGAGGCCTCTAGAGGTGTCCCTTAGTGAGGATCAATACTCTTAGATTGAAAAACATGACTCAATTCTAGTAGGGGGATTCAACCATGGGAAGATCAGTGTTGAGGAGTAAATTCAGACTTGGGACCAACTCGTGTATGTTTTTGAGAAGCGGTTGTTGGAAGAAGCATACTTTAAGTTATTATCCTTTATTGGAAGCTATTTAGGGAGGCAGACTCCAGTAATATTAAATTCCTTGTTATCTATTTAATGTATGCTGGTGGATTTGGTTGGAAGGTGTGGGTGTTTGGGTTGTGTGAGTTTGGTCTCTACGGGTCAAATTTTATTTTTCTTTGCAGTTTTGTTTTTGCTTGTTTTCAGCACGCTACTTGGTCTTTCTTCGGAAAAGGATTAGAGCATTAAGTATTCTCGATGCAGGTCCGTTGGATTTGGATGCTTGATAGGGTATGACATCGCCATCGGTTCTGTGCCCGTGCTTCTGCAGGAGACTGCTTTCCAAGGGGTTCTCTGTTGGAGAATATTTATTGTTGGCTCATTTGCTGGGTTGGGGAAGTCTGATAGATTTCTTTGGTTGTATGCGGTTTCTCAATTTTCCATTAAAAGAGTTTTATAATAAAATTAAGTCAGGTATATATCTCAAATTTTTCACCATATAGATAGTTTCCACAAAACATCAAAGAAAATATTATAGCTGTTAACAAAAGATCATGAGTGGGATAGTTTTTTTCATGAATTTTTACTTGTCTGGATGCATTGGCAATTAACTCTATCATTCTGCATAAAGACACAACCAAGTCCTTTCTTTGAAGTATCACTATAAATAAAAAACCCATCATTCTCCGATGGTAGAGTCAATATAGAAGAATTGAATAATCTTCTCTTATGTTCTTCAAAACATTCTTCCCACTCTTTTGTCCAAAATTTTTTTACCCCTTTACGTGTGAGCTTGGTTAATGGGTTACCCAATCAGGAAAAATTATGCATGAAGTGCTGATAATAACCTACTAAACCAATAAAACTACATACCTATGTTATAATTGTCAGTTCTAGCCCTTTCTAAATTGTCGTGGATATTGAAGGATCGACATAGATTCTATCCTTAGGGACAATATGGGCAAGAAAAGAAATCTCTTAAAGACAGGATTCACATATCATAAACTTCCCATATAATTCATTTATTCTGAGAGTTTTTAGAATAGTGCGCAAGTGATTTTCATGATCTTTATAGCTTTTTGAATCTACCAATATATAATCATTTGGAGCTTCAACCTTAGTAGTAGTGATCACATAAGCTTGGCCATGCTACCTTGTCCTTTTCTGAGGTAATTTTCATTGGTTCATAGGAAATTCGTTTGCATAATGCCCCTTTTCTCTATAATTGTAGCATTCAACATTGAAAACCTCTTTCTTTCCCTTGGAATCACAAGCTTGTTTAACTTATTCCCCACAATTGTAATAGATTCCCATTCCCAAGCACTAGGATGTTTCTTCCCACATTTAATGTCACGACCCATCCTCGGGGCCCATGCCGTGACTACCCCAAGCCCGCCTTCCATAGGCCAGAGGCTGGTGACTAGCACCAAGGCGTAATTCTAGGTAAAAGGTAAGGAATTGCCTTTGTAAAGTAAACAAACACTATAGAGCAAGCAAGCAGAAGTAAAAAATAAGTAAAAACTAGGTACAGTAGTAAGTGCGGAAAATTAAGTGGTCCAAAATACAAACCCAAACTAAAAGTAAAGTAAAACTGAAAAAGGGGAAACAACAAATGAAAAGTAGAGCTACAGCCTAGAGATGTCCACTAGAAGTCCCACCTAAAGGGTGGGTACATATAGCCTCCACATCTCCTCGGGTCCAGTCGTCCGCTCCGAGTACGTCCCACCCAGTGGTCTATCTCTATGTACTGTCCTGCTCCACAAGCCTCAACCCACGATCAACGTTGTCCGTCATTTGCAACCAACACAACGTAGTGCGGGAATAGCCTGTGTAAGGGTGAGTATAAGCTACTCAGTAGGGACCCTGAGACCCCTGAAGGCCTCCCAGAATCCAAAAAGGATAATCCACAAAGGAAAGATACAATCACGAAGTAACACCCAACACTACTTAGGTATATGCCCATACATATACCGAAGTCACCGATTCTCGTTCGGATCCAACATCTGTGCCCAAGAAAAACCCAGTCCACACAGGAAATCACAACCCAGTCCATACAGAAAAGAAAAACGTAATCCACACAGGATAGCAAAACACAATCTACATAGGAAAGAAAAACAAGATTCAGCTCACACATGTATACTTCTTCATATGACAATAGAGATGATCAGATGTAGCCACTGATTCATCTAAGTCGTCGGAACCACAAAGGATCGGTAGGTACTAACCCCCAAAATGACCCACAATGGATCTGAGCCACACAGGATTGATAGGAAACTAACCCCCCACAATGACCCACAAAGGATCCATAGGAAACTAACCCCCTCAATGACCCACACAGGATCAGACCCAGACAGGATCTGTAGGTGTTGGCCCACACAGGACCGCTGAGCGCTGACCCACACAGGATCTGACCGACACAGGATCGGTAGCACTGATCCATGTAGGATTTATGAGTGTTTTAGTCTTCACCATCGAATCCATGGAGGATTTCTACATACTCATCATCATCGTCGCGGTCGCAGCCAGCTCTAGGGTTCCCGCACATAGCAAGATCGTTCAGGAGGGTCCGCTCCACGAGGCGAAGGTCTAAAACATCAACTGACACAATGTCCGGAGTTGATGTATCCAAAAGTTCCGAATCATCAATAGGAACTCAACGTCACAGATGGCGCATCAATCGGACGCCCGGTCTGAGAGTTATTGGCTTTTTTCCTCCTAGGGGCCCGGTTGGTTTTTAAGTCAAAACCAACCCAGCTGTAGTCCAACTACATCCAAACCTCGAGAGGATTAATCCAAAAGGTCCGTCTCACTAATATGAATCTATCAAAGTCGACGGCACCTCAATCGAACGTCTGGAGCTCATGTTATGAGCGTTTCCGCTCCGAGGGCCCGGTTGGTTTCGTGTACAAACCAACCCGGCTGAACACAAAGTACTCCGAAACCTTGAGTGTAATATATCGAAAAGAGAGTTTTGTTGGGTTAGATCCTATGTGGGTCAGCGCTCAACGGTCCTGTGTGGGCCAGCGCCTACAGATCCTGTGTGGATCCAATCCTGTGTGGGTCATTGTGGGGGTTAGTTACCTATCAATCCTTTGTGGGTCATTGCGGGGGGTTAGTTACCTATCGATCTTGTGTGGGTCAGATCCTTTGTGGGTCATTGCGGGGGTTAGTACCTATCAATACTTTGTGGGTCCGATGACTTAGATGAATTAGTGGCTACATCTGATCATCTCTATCGTCATACGAAGAAGTATAATTGTGTGAGCTGAATCTTGTTTTGCTTTACTATGTGGATTGTGTTGTGCTATCCTGTGTGGATTACGTTTTTCTTTCTTGTGTGGACTGGGTTGTGATTTCCTGTGTGGATTGGGTTGTTCTTGGGCACAGATGTCAGTCCAAAAGGCATTACTGTAAACTCATAATGCCCGTACATGGTTTTAAATGCTGTTTTCAAAATGTCTTCCTTCTTCACACCCAAATGATGATATCCAGATCAAAGCTCAATCATTGAAAAATATTTATCTCCAGGAAGTTGGTCGAATGAATCCTCAAAGCGAGGTAGGGGATACTTTTTGTTTATTGTTATTACATTGATCTCCCTGTAGTCAATGCACAACCTCATAGTTCCATCTTTCTTCTTAACAAATGAACAGGGGCTCCACATGGGGAAACCATAGGGAGAATAAATCCCTTATTACTCAATTCTTAATGTTTTTCTTTAGTTACACTAATTCCAGAATGGACATTCTATAAGGGGTCTTCGATATGGGCCTTGAACTAGGAATTAAATCAATGGAAAACTCAATTTATTTTTATGGAGGATGTCCAGATAAATCCTCTGGAAACACATCAACATATTCTTGAACAATAGGTACATACTCTATTTGAACATTTCTTTCCTCACCCATAGTTATTTCATTCTCTTCCTCCCCAAAAATTGAATTATGTAGAGCTACTGAGAGTGGATCCTGATAAGAATCTATTGGTGACGTTTCTGCTCTAAAGATAAGGTACTCTTATCCTCATCTAAAATTGTAACATTCTTCTTATTAAAATAAATTTTCACATCATGGTCCAAAAGACAATCCATTCTGAGGATTATATCAAATTAAATCATGGTTAAGATGATGAGATCAGTAGATAAAGAATATTTATATGACCTAATGGGGTCTGATTCACAAAACTTTGTTTCAATGATACTCCCCTTATGAGTTTTGATTGATAACTCCCTTGTAAAATCAAATAGAAAATATCTAATTATCATTGCAAACTGGGAAGATATGAAACAATGTGATGATCCAGAATCAAATAAAACATTGGATAAATTTGAGTAAATCATTAAATTACCTACCACCACATCATTTGGAACTTCAACCTCATTAGTAGTGATCGCATAAGCTTGGCCAGGCTACCTTGTCCTTTTATGAGGTAATTTTCATTGGTTCATAAGAAATTCGTTTGCATAATGTCCCTTTTCTCTATAATTGTAGCATTCAACATTGACAACCTCTTTCTTTCCCATGGAATAACAAGCTTGGTGCCCTAATTCTCCACACTTGTAATAGATTCCCATTCCCTTAAGGAAAGCACTAGGATGTTTCTTCCCACATTTACTGTCACGACCCGTCCTCAGGGCCTGTGCCGTGACTACCCCAACACCGCCTTCCATAGGCTAGGGGCTGGCGACTAGCACCAAGGCGTAATTCCCGGTAAAAAGGGAAGGCATTTACTTTGTAAAGTAAACAAAAAACACAAGCAAGCAAGCAGAAGTAAACACTAAGTAAAAACTGGGTAAAACAGTAAGTGCGGAAAAGTAAGTGGGCCAAAATACAAACTCAAACTAAAAGTAAAGTACAACTGAAAAAGGGAAAACAACAATTGAAAAGTAAATCCGCAGCCTCAAGCCGTCCAATGGAAGTCCCACCTGAAGGGTGGGTACAGATAGCCTCCATAGCTCCTTGGGTCCTGCCGTTCGCTCCGAGTACGTCTCGCCTAGTGGTCTACCTCCAGGTACTGTCCTGCTCCGCAAGCCTCAACCCACGATCAGCTCTATCCGACGTCTGCAACCAACACAACATAGTGCGGGCATAGCCCGTGCAGGGGTGAGTATAAGCTACTCAGTAGGGACCCCAAGACCCCCGAAGGCCTCCCAGAATTCACAAAGGATAATCCACAAAGGAAAGATACAATCACAAAGTAACACCCGACACTACTTAGGTATATGCCCATACATATACCTAAGTCAACGATTCTCGTTCGGTCCCAACATCTGTGCCCAAGAACAGCCCAGTCCACAAAGAAAATCACAACCCAGGCCACACAGGAAAGAAAAACATAATCCACACAGGATAGAACAACACAATCCATATAGGAAAGCAAAACAAGATTCAGCTCACACAGGTATACTTCTTTGTATGACGATAGAGATGATCAGATGTAGCCACTGATTCATCTAAGCCATCGGACCCACAAAGGATCGATAGGTACTAACCCCCGCAATGACCCACAAAGGATCTGACCAACACAGGATCAATAGGTATCTAACCCCCCGTAATGACCCACAAAGGATCAATAGGTAACTAACCCCCGCAATAACACACAGAGGATCAGACCCACACAGGATCTGTAGGCGCTGGCCCACACAGGACCACTGAGCGCTGATCCACACAGGATCGGTAGCACTGATCCACGTAGGATCGCTGAGTGCTGTAGTCGTCGCTGTCGAATCCATGGAGGATTTCTGCACAGTCGTCATCGTCGTCACAGTCGCAACCAACTCTAGGGTTCCCGCACACAGCAAGCTCATTCGGGAGGGTCCGCTCCACGAGCCAAAGGGCTGATACATCAACTAACACAACGTCTAGAGTTGGTGTATCTAAAAGTTTTGTATCATCAACAGGAACTCAACGTCATAGACGGCGCGTCAATCGGACGCCCGGACTGAGAGTTATTGGATTTTTCGTCTCAGGGGCCCGGTTAGTTTTTAAGTCAAAACCAACCTGACCATACTCCAAATGCGTCCAAATATCGAGCGGAGTAAGCCAAAAGGTCCGTCTCACTAAGAGGAATCCATCAAAGTCGACGGTACGTCAATCAGACGTCAGGAGCTCATGTTATGAGTGTTTCCGCTCCGAGGGCCCAGTTGGTTTCGTGTACGAACGAACCTGGACGAACCCAAAGTACTCCAAAACCATGAGTGTAATATATAGAAACGACCATCTCAATAAAAGGATCGCATCGCCGCTGAAGGTCCGTCGATCGGGGGTCCGCAGCCCATGTTATGGGAAAAAGACCGAAAGGGGTCCGGAAGTGGGGGTTTCGGGCCCGGGCCGACCCGGCCTGAGACCCCCTGGGTCGGCCCGAACCGGGCAACCCGACCCGGGTCCGGGTCCGGCCCGCTTGGGCATATCCCGGCCCGGCTGGCACGGCCCGGCCTGGCCTGGTGGTCCAGTCGGGCGGCTCGGCCGTTTCGGCCGAGCAGTGCGGGGTGGCACGCTGCCCCCCACCAGCGTGTAACCGCGGCCCCATGGGGGGCTGCTCCTTATCAAGGGACGCAACCGAGCACCGTGTCCCGCCTCCCTCGGTCCCACGTAGTCGCGGGATCAATGGCCTGCCGCCGCAGCTTCAGCCACGGCGGCCCTTCCCGGCAGCGCGCCGGCGGAACATTCCACAGACCACCGGACAGGCTCCGGTGGTCGGATTAGCCTGCCGTCGTCACCAACGGCCCTCCCGGGACCGGTTCTTCACTTCTAAGACCTCACAACACCCATGCGGCTTGCTTCATCATTGCCCGCCAATCTGCAGACCAAGAACAAAGAGATGGTGGGTTCGGACTTGTTCGTTGGTCCGCACCCACCGCGTTAGCGGTTTTAAAAAGGCTTTAGAAAACTTTTATACACATGCCATTGATATAAGTCACACATATTTTATTGAACCAAAACCCCTACCTCATCAAATTCATAGAGTGATGGTTCGTCGTGGAAATGCACGTCGCGGAAGAAGGCATCGCGGAAGAGGGATCGTCGCGTCGCGGAGAAGGAACGTCACAGAAGAAGCGTCGCGGAAGAAGCGTCGTTGAAGAAGGGTCGTTGGCATCGCGATACACGGCGTAGCGCAGTCAATATCCGAGGATTCGACATTCTTCGTCTGAGATCAGTGCGTTCTTCACATTCTTCGCGTTCTACGCGTTCTTCAATGAAGAAGATGAAGATCTTCAAGCCTCCCTTCTTTCTCCCAATCCCCTCTCAACACCACTAGCCTAATAAAATAAGAGTTGTCTTATTTTATTAACGAAAAAGCCAACTTTTGAAAATCAAAAAGAAACAATCAATTAAGTGAATTAATTGCAACGTTTAAACCACCACATTAATGAGGAATTTATTATCCAGAATAAACGCAAGGGTTGACCTCATTAAAAAGGCGGTGCAGGTGCGTTACGTAATTAAAGGAGGGGTTGAAGAGTTGAAAGAAATAGTGGGGATCATGTGGGACACACCTCACAAATATCCTACCAAGTGGGTAGGATATTGTGGGTCCCACATCATCCACTTAACTTATGTTATGAAAAATAAGATAAAAATTGGTTGCACCACTTTTATTTTATTCCTCAACTTAACCCCAAAAATTAAAAACCACACCCAAGAAAACGCAACTCTGGAAGAGGTGTTTCTAAGCAATTACCAGCACTGTGATTCCATCGGTGCCCTCAGAATTAGATTCTGAGCATTGGTACTAATGTTAGAAAAACTCTCTCATTCATTCACTGAACGTACCTGAGCCAATCTTCAGAAAATGATTCCAGTCACACCGGGCCTCGGAATCAGGTACTGTCAGAAACTGCGCTCTTGTAAAATTCCAAAGAAAATTAAAAAAAAATTCCATGAATTTTACGGGTCTTTACATCACTCCCACCTCAGGGATTTACGTCCCCGTAATGATAAATCATAAAATAGGGAAACAAAAGTGGGTACTGAACATGAATCTGAGCCTCCCGCTCCCAAGTACTCTCCTGGAGGTTCCCGTGCTTCCATCTGATGCGCACTAGAGGAATCGACCGTCCACATAGGACCTGCACCTATTGATCTTTGATCTCCACCAGGACCTCCACAAAAGTCTCCCCATCATCAACATCCAGCTCCCCATGGTCAATGATATGCATCGGGTCGTGCACGTATCTCCTTAGTTGAGATACGTGGAAGACGTCGTGCACCCGGTGCAACTAAGGAGGTAGAGCCAGGTTATAAGCCACCTCTCCAATCCTACTGAGGAAATGGAATGGTCCGATGAAGCATGGAGACAACTTTCCACCTCAACCAAATCTACGTAATCCACGTTGAGGTGAGACCTGCACGAAGACATGGTCGCCATCCTCGAACTCTAGTGGCCTCCGCCTCCTGTTAGCATAATACTTCTGCTGGCTCTAAGCTGTCCTCATCCGCTCCTAGATGACCTGGACCTTCTCCTTCATGGCCCGGACCATCTTTGGTCCCACAAGTGCTGACTCCCCAGGGTCTGTCCAGCACAGCGGTGATCTGCAAGGTCGGTCGTACAATGCCTCATAAGGTGCCATCCCGATGGTGGAGTGGAAGCTGTTGTTGTACGTGAACTCCAAAAAGGGTAGATGGTCCTCCCAGCTACGAACAAAGTCGAGGACACATGCATGGAGCATGTCCTCGAGAGTCTGAATGGTCCTCTTTGTATGACCATCTGTCTGAGGGTGAAAGGCGGTGCTCAGACGTAGCTCCGTCCCGAACGCCTCCTCCAACCCCTTCCAAAGTCGGGAAGTAAAGCGAGCATCTTGATCAGAGATGATAGATGATGGCACACCATGAAGCCGTATAGTCTCTTGAACATAGAGACATCCCAAGCTCTCCACTGAGCCCTACTCTCTGATGGGTAAGAAGTGAGCCGACTTGGTGAGTCGGTCGACAATCACCCAAATGGAGTCGTAACCTCTGGAAGTGCATGGAAGTATAGTCATGAAGTCCATAGAAATCCCATCCCACATCCACTCCGGGACCTCCAAGGGTTGTACCAAGCTTGCTGGTACCTGGTGCTCTGCCTTCACCTACTGGCAGGTGAGGCATCGAGAAATGAACTCTACCACAACCCTCTTCATACCCGGCCACCAGTGCTATCGTCTGAGATCCTGGTACATCATCGCCACTCCAGGATGTACCGCCAAAGGGGAAGTGTGAAACTCTCTCAGAACATCCTTCTGTAAAGCAACTGGTACCGTGGTACATCCTCTGGAAAGTAAATCGTGCTCTCCTCCCACAGAGAATCCATCAGGTGCCTGTCCTGAGGATATCTGTGCATGTCGCGTCTCATAGTCAGCGTCCGCACGCTGTGCCTCTCTGACCTACTGCAGTAGTGGAGGAGTGACTGTGAGTGACTGAAGGAAGGATGCTCCACCTCCATCCATGAAGGATATCTGCAAAGTGGATAGCTGCTCTGTCACCTCCCCAAGTAGCTGAATTCTCATCCTCCTGCTGAGAGCATCGGCTACCACGTTCCCCTTTCCAGGAGTATATACTATCTCAAAGTCATAGTCCTAGAGGAACTCGAGCCATCACCACTATCTCAGGTTCAGGTCCTTCTGAGAGAAGATGTACCTAAGACTCTGATGGTCAGAATAGACTGTAAAGCGCTCACCCATCAGATAGTGTCGCAACATATTCAGAGAAAAGACCACTACTGCTAACTCCAGGTCATGGGTAGTGTAGTTCTTCTCATGCTGCCTCAACTGACATGATCCATAGGTGATCACGGACCGCTCCTGCATCAGGACACATCCGATTTTGGTCCCTGATGCATCGCAGTAGAATACGTACCTTACTCCATCCTCCGGCAACCTTAGGATAGGTGCGCTATTCAATCTCTGTCTCAGCTCCTGGAAGCTCTGCTGACATCTGTTTGACCACACAAAGGGTTTCCCCTTCTTCGTCAAAGTTGAGAGTGGTGCCGTAACTCTGGAGAATTCTAGAACAAATCTCCTATAGTACCCAGCTAGTCCCAAGAAACTCTGCACCTACATCATGCTCCTGGGTGTCTCCCAAGCTAGCACTGCCTTGATCTTCACAGGATCCACCGCAACTCCCGTCTCAGAGATGATGTGCCCCAAGAAGTGGACCTCACGTATCCAGAACCGACACTTTGAGAGCTTACCATAAAACTGGTGCTCTCGGAGTGTGTCCAGTACAACCCTAAAGTGGTAGGTGTGCTCCTCCTCAGTCGTCGAGTATATCAAAATGTCTTCGATGAAGACCATGACAAATCGATCGAGGTATGGCTGAAAGATCCTGTTCATGAGGCCCATGAACACTGCTGAATCATTGGTTACGCCGAATGGCATAACGAAGAACTCAAAGTGGCCATACCAACATCTGAAGGCCGTCTTCTGCACATCCTCGTATCGAACTCTGAGCTGATGATAGCCTGATCTAATGTCTATCTTCGAGAACCACCGTGCTCCCCTGAGCTGATCAAAGAGGTCATCAATCCTTGGTAGCAGGTCCTTGTACTTCACTGTCACCTTGTTTAGGTGAAGATAGTTGACACAAAGTCGCAAGATCCTGTCCTCCTTCTTGGCGAACAATATTGGGGAAGCCCAGGGTGAAACACTGGGTCAGATGAATCCCTTTCCTTGTAAGTCCTCCAACTATACCCGTAGCTCTCGAAGCTCGGCTGGTGCCATCTGATATGCTGGGGTGGGTATCGGGGATATCTGGGGTACATGTGAATATAAAATTATACCTCTCTATGCGGAGGTAGCCCTGGGACATCATCGGGGAAAACATCCGCATACTGATCCACCACTGCAGGAAAACCAAGACTCAGCACGTCAACTGCTCCTAGGATGAGGCTAGCCAACTGATGAGTGATGGGATATCCTCTGCTCTGTGCGAGTCCATCCTGTGCTGTGAAGTCTCCCTTCTCGCCTGTGAAGGTGAACCTGCTCTCGTCGGTGCGTACACAACGCACCTTGCGCCTAATACAATCAATATGTGCATGGACTGTAGATAACCAATCCATTCCCATGATGACGTCGTAAGCCTCGACGCCGCTACAAGAAGATCCCAACCGAAGATCTCCCCTCCTAGAGCAAGCTCACACTGCCGGCACCAGTGCGTAATCATCGAGTCTGCTCTCGTAAGAGTCTCTAGACGTAAGGATCAAGCCAACAGCTCTGTCAGAATCTCCGAGCTCCGAACAAGGGCAGCGGCTATGAAATAATGACTCGCTCCTGTGTCTATAAGAACTGAAACAAGGGTGGAATAGACACATATAGTACCTCAAATCATCTCGGGCGCGCCGTGGTCGTTGTCCTCCGCTACCTGGAGCTGTGCCTATCTCTGCCCGCCAGCTCCCTATGGTCGGGGTGGACCTCCTGGTGGTGGTGGTGGTAGAGCCTCAAAGCGTCGCCCACCACCTGCTACTCAGCCAGCGCCTCTGCCTCATCCGCCTGCTCCCTGTGGACCTCCACGGTCGACCCTCTGCCTCTGCCTGGGTGGCCCCTCAACCGTCTGCTGCTCCTCGGCACGGCGGGTCAGGCAGTCACAATCCATGTGGTCCTGCCCGTCACATGCGTAGCACTGTCTGCCTCTCGAAAGACTAGCTCCGTGCTGTGTGCCCCACACTACTGAGCCAGTGTCCTGAGGTCGTCTTCCTGAGGTTCTGGTCTGCCTGTATCCATGATTCATCGTTTGACTGCCTGCTGCAGAAGACTCTGCTACGTGCCGCCCTACAGTTGGTCTCGCTACTGAAGTAGGCTCAGCAAGGAAGCTCTTGATCAGAAGGGCTCGCTCCAGTACCCCTTCCTGTGTTGGAATACTGAGGGAGATCAATGATGCCCTGATCTCATGCCTTAATCCCTGCTCGATGGTCCGGGCCTGGAAGAATGGGTCTTGTACCATGTTCGTCGAATAACGCGAGAGGTCGGTAAATCTTTCCGAGTACTGGGTGACCGTCAAGCTGCCCTACCGCAGCTATAGAAGCTCCTGGAAGCGCACCACACGGAGGGTGGCTGGGACGAACTCTGAGTGGAAGAGGCCCTCAAAGTCCTTCCAGAGAAGAGATGCCTCATCGTGCACCTCGAGCATCAAGCTCCACCATCTTCCGGCTTCCGTGTGCAGGAGGCTCGCTGCGAGGATCACCATGAGGTCTGCTGGTGTCCTCACTAACCTGAAAACTCGTACCACTGCCTCTAGCCAATCCTCGGCTGCCTGAGGGTCCATCTCCCCACAGAACCTGGGCAGTCGCTAATTCTAGAACTCATGCAGTGCACTAAGGTGACGTGCATCGTTAGCAGCTGCGGCTGGTAGCATCAGTGTCTCGGGGGGTAGAGGTACCACCGGTGCCTCTACTGTCAAAGGGCCCTGTACCGAGGCCTCATCCCTCGGTGGGATGTCGTCACGCACAAAGCTCGGAACCCTAGCTGGCTGTCGTCGTGGGGACATCCTGAAAAGAAATAGGTGCGCCACAGTCAAACAGTATACCTGGTGAGCTGACACAATGTAATCACAAAGAAAACTTGAAACACACATGCAATCAATGTTTCCGTGTATTAAGTCGGAAATCAGAAGTCATGGTCCTGGTGTATGGATACGTCAGCCGCTGCACCAACACTGGACTCCCTAGATAGATAACAACACTCAATAATCTTAACAATATTGTTTCACATAGGAATAGATCAGATTCCTAAGTTCTGCGGTATAACCAAACTCCTCTGATACCAATTTGTCACGACCCATCCTCGGGGCCCATGCCGTGACTTCCCCAAGCCCGCCTTCCATAGGCCAGGGGCTGGCGACTAGCACCAAGGCATAATTCCTGGTAAAAAGGGAAGGCATTGCCTTTGTAAAGTAAACAAACACCATAGAGCAGGCAAGCAGAAGTAAACACTAAGCAAAAACTGGGTACAACAGTAAGTGCAGAAATGTAAGTGGGCCAGAATACAAACCCAAACTGAAAATAAAGTACAACTGAAAAAGGGAAAACATCAATTGAAAAGTAAAGCCGCATCCCCGAGCTGTACACTGGAAGTCCCACCTGAAGGGTGGGAACAGATAGCCTCCACAGCTCCTCGGGTCCAGCCGTCCGCTCTGAGTACGTCCCGCCCAGTGGTCTACCTCCAGGTACCATCCTGCTCCGCAAGACTCAACCCACGATCAGCGCTATCCATCGTCTGCATCCAATAGAACATTGTGCGGGCATATCCCATGCAGGGGTGAGTATAAGCTACTCAATAGGGACCCCAAGACCCCCGAAGGCCTCCCAGAATCCACAAAGGATAATCCATAAAGGAAAGATACAATCACGAAGTAACACCCGACACTACTTAGGTATATGCCCATACATATACCTAAGTCACCGATTCTCGTTCGGATCCAACATCCGTGCCCAAGAACAACCCAGTCCACATAGGAAAACACAACCTAGTCCACATAGGAAAGCAAAACGTAATCCACACAGGATATCACAACACAATCCACATAGTAATGAAAAACAAGATTCAGCTCACACAGGTATACCTCTTCATATGACGATAGAGATGATCAGATGTAGCCACAGATTCATCTAACCCGTTGGACCCACAAAAGATCAATAGGTACTAACCCTTGCAATGAACCAAAAAGGATCTGGCCCACACAGGATCGATAGGTAACTAACCCCCGCAATGACCCACATAGGATTAGACCCACACAGGATCTGTAGGCACTGGCCAACACAGGACCGCCGAGCGCTAACCCACACAGGATCTGACCCACACAGGATTGGTAGCACTGAACCACGTAGGATCGCTGAGTGCTGTAGTCATCACCGTCAAATCCACGGAGGATTTCTGCATAGTTTTCATCGTCGTCGCAGTCGCAGCTAGGTCTAGGGTTCCAGCACAAAAGAAAGCTCGTTCAGGAGGGTCCGCTCCAAGAGACTAAGGGATGATACATCAAATGACACAAAGTCCATAGTTTATGTATCCAAAAGTTCTGTATCATCAACAGAAACTCAACGTCACATACGGCGTGTCAATCGGATTCCCGGTCTGAGAGTTATTGGCTTTTTCTTCCCATGGGCCCTATTGGGTTTTAATTCAAAACCAACCCGACCGTACTCCAACTGCGTCCAAACCTCGAGCGGAGTAAGCCAAGAGGTCCATCTCACTAAGAAGAATCCATTAAAGTTGATGACACGTCAATCGGACGTCCAGAGCTCAATTTATTAGTGTTTCCGCTCCGAGGTCCCGGTTGGTTTCGTGTACAAACCAACCCGGACGAACCCAATATACTCCGAAACCTTGATTTTAATATATCGAAAAGACCGCCTCGATCCAAGGATCGCATCGCCGCTAACGGTGCATCGATCAGATGTCAGTAGCCCAAGTTATGGGCAAAAGACCAAAAGGGGTCCGTAAGTGGGGGTTTCAGGCCTGGGGAGACCCGACCCGAGACCCCCTGGGTTGGCCCGAACCGGGTAGACACGACCTGGGTCTCGGTCCGGGCCGCTTGGGCGCGGTGCGGCCCGGCTGGCGCGGCCCGACCTGGCTGTCCGGTCGAGTGGCTCGACCATTTCGGCCGAGCGGTGCGGGGTGGCACGCTGCCCCCTGCCAGCGTGTAACCGCGACCCCATGGGGGGCCGCTCCCTATCAACGGATGCGGCCAAGTGCCGCGTCCTGCCTCCCTCAGTCTCGCGCAGTCGCGGGACCTGCGGCCCTTCCCGGCGGTGCGCCAGCGGAACGTTCTGCAGACCACCAGATAGGCTCCGATGGTCGGATTAGCCTGTCGTCTTTGACAATGGCCCTCCCGGGACCAGTTCTTCACTGTGAAGACCTCACAACACCCGTGCGGTCTGCTTCATCATCACCCGCCGAACCGCACAACAAGAACGAAGAGACAGTGGGTTCAGACATGTTTGTTGGTCCGCACCCACCGCGTTAGCAGTTTTAAAAAGGCTTCTGACAAATGTTAAACACATGCCGTCGATATAAATCACACAGATTTTATTGAACCAAAACCCCAACCGCGTCGAATTTGTTGAGCGAGGGTTCGTCACGGAAAAGAATTTCATGGAAGAAGGCATCGTGGAAGAGGGATCATCGCGTCGTGGAGAAGGAACGTCACGGAAGAAGCATCACGGAAGAAGCGTCGCAGAAGAAGCATTGCGGAAGAAGGGTCGTTGTCGTCGCGGTACACGGCGTCACATAGTCGATCTCCGATGATTCGGCATTCTTCGTCAGAGATCGGTGCATTCTTCACATTCTTCGCATTCTTCACGTTTTTTGACGAAGAAGATGAAGATCTTCAAGCATCCCTCTTTCTCCCAATCCCCTCTCAACACAACTAGCCTAATAAAATAATGGTTGTCTTATTTTATTAACGCATAAGCAAATGTTTGAAAATCAAAAAGAAACAATCAATTAAGTAAATTAATTGAAACGTTTAAACTGCTACATTTATGAGGCGTTTATTATCCAGAATAAATGCAATGGTTGACCTCATTAAAAAGGGGGGTGCAGGTGCGTTACTTAATTAAAGGAGGGGTTGAAAAAGTTGAAATAAACGGTGGGGATCGTGTGAGCACCACCTCACAAATATCCTACCAAGTGGGTATAATATTGTTTGTCCCACATCATCCACTTAACTTAAGTTAAGAAAAATAAAATAAAAATCGATTCCACCACTTTTATATTATTCCTTAACTTAACCCCAAAAATTAAAAACCACACCCGAGCAAACACAACTCTGGAAGAGGTGTTTATAAGAAATTACCGGCACTGTGATTCCATCAGTGCCCTCAGAATTCGATTCTGAGCACCGAATCAAAAGTTAGAAAAACCCACTGGTTCGTTCACGGAATGTACCCAAGACAAACTTCGGAAAATGATTTCGGGCACACCGGGCCTCGAAATCAGGTGCCGTCAGAAACAACGCTCTTGTAAAATTCCAAAGAAAAATAAGAAAAAAAATTTCCTTGAATTTTACCATTCTTTACATCTACCATATGATAGATATTCAACTATTACCTTCTTCCCCTTATTATCATTTCCAGAGTTCTCAACTGATATATTATTCTCTTTCTTTTCTTTAATGTCGTAATACTTAGAGAATTATTTCTTTGTCTTGATAGCACATGAGAAAATATCTTCGTACAATGAGAAGGATTTTGAGATTAATGAACGACAGAGAAATGGTTTTAACCCATCAAATAATCGATCAATCTTACTGCTTGGTTTACGTATATAATCTGCTGCATGCCTTGCTAACATTGTAAATTTATCCTCATACTTTTTGACATTCTCATCTTCATTTTTCCTCATACTCATAAATTTTCAATCCATATCCTCTTGATTTTCATGAGGAAAGTATTTTTCTATGAAAATATATTTAAACTCCCTCTATTCCATATTTGAGACTTCTACATTCTTCTTTTTGTTTTGAATTAATGACCACCATTGATCTGCATCTCCTATGAGGTGATAAACTGCCATGACAATGTTTTCCATTTCGTTACTCCCTAAAGCATGAAATATTTTCTCTATGGAAATTATCCTTTTCTCAGCTACAGAAGGATTTTTACTCCCCTTAAATGTTGGTGGTTTTCCTCATGAAGCAGACTAACATTGATCCTCCGGATTGTGTATTAGGGTGGTCCATATGGGTAAGGTTATTATTTAAAACCTGAGTGAGTTGTCCACATATGATGATAAGATGATCAGTAGCAATTGCATCACCAGCTACACTATAATTATTATGAGTTGGAGGGAAATTCCTACATGGATTATGTTCTTTGATACAGTTTCCATTCCATCCACTAGGCACCATTTATAAATAATGGAATACCCTCGATTAGTTTATGAATCACAATACATAATTCCAAACACGTAAAACACTTAACATAAATTAAACAATTTATGGATATATTCCATAATCCAAAAAAAGTTTTCTTTGAGTAGGTATATACTCATAAATCCTTCATAATTTTTTTAAATAAAATGTGAATTATCTTAATCATATCCCCCAAGAGTTTCGTAACCAAGAGTGAAGTACGGCCCATTCTCGCGTATCATGATACCTCGAGTCCAGCCTGAAACTCCTTGCCAGAGTTTCCACTCCTAAGTAAATCTGTGCCAAAGAAGCCTCTACTTTCTCATATACATATAGGGATGTATTTTTTGGAAAATTCAAAAAATCTCTACATTACCAAAATTCTAGGATGTTCTTCTATACTAATCCTCAAAGTCAATCATAGGGAAATGTTCTCTAATAAGAGTTTTTATAAATCTTTATTCCAAGGTTTTTATTAAACTTCCCCTTATACCAAATGTAACACCCTGATCCCAGATACCCAGAGTAAGTGGATTATTACATTACATTGGCATGATACAAGGAATCATGTCTCGATAGATTGATCCGTTTAGTTTCCTTGTAAGTACTAGCTAAAGACATAAGTTTTACATTACATCATGAAATGAAAAATAAAAATGAAATTTTATCCTTTGAACACATTCATATTCCTTAGAATATCCCAGTAGATCAGTTATAATATACTTCTTCACATCGTCAAAAAAAGAAAACCTAGAAAGGGATGAGCTCAAATGCTCAGCAAGGATAACAATATAGCGAATTTTTTTATAAATAAACATAATAATTTAATGTAATGTATAATAATAAAACATAAGCCATTTAAACATAAAATTTCATATAATATGGAGAATATAAATCATATAACACCATTTACTTATTCACTTGGATATTCTACTAGTCGAATAATCACATGCAATATCAGTAGCTCATTTCATATTTATGGAATTCATAATTTCGGACATCATAACTACATAGTCAAGGCTTTGTTCTAAGACTTAAAATAAGATTTTGTCAAGGCCTTATTCCAGGACACTAGTTTGTCTCATGAGACCTACTGATTCATTGAGGAGCTATAGCAGGCTCTGCCTATCAATTAATAAGTCCACCACATTCCTTATATGAAAAGGTTTAAATATAACATAAACTTTCGTATTAAAACTATCATACGAAATGTTAATACTTTAACCATAAACCATGAATGGTATAAAAATTAAACATCCAAATTCAAACACATCCCAAAAACATCAATACAATGTGAAATAATGTATCACAATAAATCAACTTCAAACAAGTGTAAAATCCATCAAAGGATGTTGACATAGATTAAATGAAAACAATTTGAGAGAAATATCTATTTCAAATTTGAAATCATTTAAAAGTAACATAACTATAAAAGAAACCATTTATTTTGAGAATATTTTTATAATATTGTAAGTTAAGCTTAAAAGATGTTATAAGGGCTGAAAATACCCACACTCGCCATATATGTTAAAAAACATTCTTTCCTTAATTTTGTCAAAATCGTCATAAATGACCATGTTTGGAAAATGAGAGACAAATTACATTATAAAATTTTTATAAAAAGTCAAACAAGGGTATAAATGACTTTAACCCATAGTACATGAAATAGTAAAAATGTTTTGAAATACATTTTTATGAAACATGGATGTGGATGATAAAGAGGTCCCAGTAGATACTCACGTATAACCAACCTCAGATAATGAAGAGATTATAGAATTAACATTTACCTTATACTTTTCCTTGATTTAGTGTATGTTAAACTTTTGTATAGTAGCTAAATAATTGTTATTAAATTATACAATAACCATATACATAAATATGATAAAATATATTCTCTTATAATATTACTTTGTTAATAATATTTCAGTAGATTCATCGTTTCAGTTTTTAACTGAATCATTTTACATTATATGATTGGTTACATATGCCATGTTTGTTTTGGATAGTATGTATTTGATTCATATCCAGAATGATATTAAGTTCCTAAACTGTATTTTTATTAAAAAATGAGAGTTATTCTTGAATATTTATAATTGGGAATGAATTTCATCGCGTTCGTGGAGACAGTAATCCATATGTACGCACAAGCGACAATACCATTATATTGATGGTGAAATTGTATGTAATTGGATGGTATATAAAATATACATAATCCTTAACATGTTATATTTATTATTTACCTTAGTTATACTATTTATTATACCCATGGAAATAATGAAGTGTCTGAATAACAAACTACACCACGACGTGGAGACAGTAAGCCGTACATACTCACATATGGTGATTTATCATTTATAGGATCGATAGAATAATGAATATGGTTGTAAAATATTTATAATAACATCACAGTATGTATAAGGTACTGGATTTATTATTTTGATATGGAAACAACAAAGAATGAGTAAGTGGAAGAAGAAAAGAACTTTGAAAGAGGTGGTAAAATTATTACCTATTCTTTGGGTGATTCTTATTGATTTGATCAAAATGGCTCCTTAGGTTGGCTTTATGGAAAAATTAAGTCCTATAGGTAGAATGTAGGTTAGTTGGGAGGATATTTGGGAGGGGTTTGGCTTATCCAAATGGCTTTGGAGGTGTGATTTGGAGAGAAGGTGAAGTTCTATTTTATAAGAGAGGTGAGGGTCACATTGGGAAATGTTTGAAATATTATTTTATAATAAACACATTATATGTTTCTAATGGATCAAAAAGGATTTATTTAGAGGATAAGGTGGTGATCGGTCAAATAACTCTCAACCAATAGGTCGTAGACAGGTTTAGATCACCATATTAACCTTATCTTTTATATTTCACTCTTAGTTAAATAGTTTAACTTTTAGCATGTATTATTATAATAAATGTTTAATAAACATACATTAAAAAGACAAGAGAACCCAAAGTGGTTCATTATTAATATATATAACCATATCTAAGTTCTTTTTCCTGAACCTAATATTTTTAGGAATATTATATCAATTAATAATATAGTATTTGTTTTAAAAACCCATTTATGTCAATTTTGACACTATTTAGTATTTGATTTTTGTTAAAGTCATAACAACTTGATTAATTCTAAATGAATTCATTTAATAAACCCTAACATGTCATATTAACCTAAAAAATTAGTTTAATTCATCATGATTCTCAATTTATATTTATTTTTATATTTATAAATCGAATAATTTAGTCTTTCATTAATAAGATAATTATTGCATCATCATTGTGTCATAAATAAATTTAATTATATAATGTATAAAAATTATAAATAAAAAAACCATTACAGAAGAAATATTTTTAGATTTCTAAATGATATTTATAGTCAAATTTATCTTATGTACAATTCTATATTAAAAATTTATTAGTTATTAAACTTTGAATTTAACACTTTTGACTCTTCTTTAAATAAAATAATAATAAATGTCCTAATCTAATCCAAGTGGAAAAAGGAATATATTTTATTTATAAAGTTTATTTTGGTCGAGATATATTTATCCAATAGAATTAGGACATGTTTTTGGGTAATTTTAATATCATTATTACCTTTAATTACCCTATTTAATTTTAACCATGGTAAATAAAAGCCAAAGTTACTATTCATCAAAATACTATTTTTATCTGATTGAACCACATTTTATTTACAGATTTCAACCATTTCTCTCAGATTTTTGAAATTCAATTCATATAATTGGTAAAATTATGTTTTATGCAAATTTACTAACATGCCTAAAGGGTGGATAAAAGACGATAAAAAGTTCAATAAAATTTTATACATTTATTTTAATTATAAAATGACTCTAAATAATTTAATTGAACTAATATAGGTGTTATGTATCTATTTTAACTGAAAATAAATAAATAACCATTTAAATAAAATGTCGGTTTTAAACAATAATGTATTTTTTTTCACTATTCATAAAAAAATGACAGTTTTCAGAAAAATATCAAAAATTAACCCTAAGCTAATTTTGATATTATAAATCTAAAAATGAAGCCCATTTATAAAAATAACATTTATAAAAATTCCAAAAGTGGGTATTAATATTCATAATGGCTAGTTTGATTGGTCTCAGTGTGTTTAAACTTCATGTTATGTACATCGCAAGATATTAAATTATTCAAAGGGAAATGTACCATGGAAGCTTGGGGTGTTACACACTATGTATGGTCCTTTCCATGTAACATGTATGTTAATGAATTTTATAACTTCCTGGAATGATGTGATATTATATGGTTTATTTTTCCATGTGTCAATATGGGTAATCTATATAACATGTATGACCAGATGACATGTCCTAAATATACCTATATTTCACTAACGATTCTCATGATGTATATGTTGTGTACGAAAAAAAATATATAATTTATTTATATAATAAAATGGTAAAAATAATTCTTTAAAAATTTAATTCCACACAACACACTCAAAATCACTCAGTATGTACTTGGTGTGGAGAAACCCAATAACACAACATGCATATGTAGCTACATGCCATTTAGTTCATTTTTAATTTAATTAATTTAACCTTACAAATGTTTGAATGACATGAAAATATGATAAAACCAAATTTTATTGAATATTTTATTGATAATAAAAGATATAATTTCCTCACATTACGCTAAATATGATCAATTATAAAATATTTGGGATTAGATTATCCATTTGCAAATTAGATGAAAATTAATGTTTTACCTTGTTACAATTTACTGTAGTATTTCAGGCATAAAAATAGTTATGTAAAATATTTTGACTTAAATTTTTTTAATGTGTTTTTGACATAATGGAATACAAATTCTATTTAGAACATGGGAGATTGATCATGCATTTGAGTGGAGTAAATAGGTCATGAAGACAAAGTTGGACAGAACCATACAGATTGGACACCAATTCACTATTTGAGCCATATCATCTTCATCCAGACATGAAATGACCCCCAGTGTGGAGATAATCTCTGGGACATAATTAGGAACAAATAATCCTTCTATAATGCTGGCCAATTCACGTGTTTTTGAGGTCAACTATGCGGTGCCACTTGGAATAAAATATTTGTCAGAGTTTTCATTTCACACTTAAAAAAGTTACGTAACCTTAGCCCTCAAAAACAATATTTAAATGGGGTTTTCACTATTTTGGAGGGTTGGTATAAGATTTGGGAAGGTGTGGTAAAAATGGTGTCTCCTGGTAACACCTAAAAACCCTTGTAAGAAGTAAGACCTTGTGAAAATATCCCTTTTAAGAAGGCTCTCCTCTCCCACCTCCTCTTTGGTTTTCCTTGTTTTTATGCTGGTAACGTGAATTTACTTCTATAAATATTATATTTTCTTCTATTTTCATCTTATTATTTTTCTTCTTGGGGTGTAATATATGAGTGGATACAATATTGGGTATTCCCCTTTCAATCCATTTCTTATGCAAAACATCTCCACGATGACAACACCACCCATGAAAGAGTAGTTTTCTTAATAATCGATCTACCTCTTAACTTCTTCATTAATTTATTTTGAATAAATGAGATACTGTAATTCACT
This sequence comes from Viscum album, assembly GCA_963277665.1. Taxonomy (NCBI): domain Eukaryota; kingdom Viridiplantae; phylum Streptophyta; class Magnoliopsida; order Santalales; family Viscaceae; genus Viscum; species Viscum album. The sequence goes on from OY728161.1 coordinate 1,743,662,198, forward strand.
TAATATGATATATTAATTGATTTTTCAATTTAAATAAAACTAAGAAAGCAATTGAATAATAAAAACAAATCACACGAGGTCGATATTTTGTGTAAATTGTGAGAGTGCCAACTTAATCGGTAATACAATACCACATGAGATAAGTTTGTAGAGTTAAAATATAATACCTAAACTCAATTAATCTTCATTTATAGAGTTTATATGTGATATAAATAACCACTGAACATATGATAACCTTATAACATCAATCAAAGAAGAGTTTTGTGACTGCATGCTCTAAAGCTAGCCCCGGGTTTATGTAATTTTATCTTTGTGATTAAGTTAACTCCCATAGGGTTTGAGGATTAACAAATTAGGGGATCATAATTAAGTGGATATTAATTTAAATTATATTTATTAATAAGTAAATGAATAGGTAGAGTTAGATTTATTACACTTTCTAAAAATATTTTTCTAAAAAAACATCTTCTCGTTGTGGTTTGTTAATCAATTTTTATTTCAAAATAAAAAAAAATGAAATCTTCTTCCAGAAAACTTCTTCTAGATTTATAAACAAGAAACAACCCCCATAATTTTATTTAGTATTATTATCTATTATTATTGTATTTTAAAAATATCTTTAATATGTTGTTAAATTACATCCTCTTTTGAGAGACGACCTTGGTCATCCACTCTACTGCACCTAAGTAACCCGAAACTGAACATCATTTGAAAGTTCCCATGACAATGCCTTTAAAATTGGAACCATTTCTAGGGAGGCAAGTAATTATTCCAACCAATTAGATGTATTTATTTTAATTTACATTATATTAACTTCTTCTCTTCTTTCTTCCTTCTTTACCAAATCTGAATTTTTATTCTTTTTCTTTTATTATCTTCTTCTTCTTTTTGGACCATCAATTCAAACTTCTAATTTTTATGTTAATATGGTCCACTTTCATTCATTTCATTTTTATATCATTTATTACAAAAAACTAATCCTGAATATCTATTAGATATTGACCATGATATTGAATGAAACCTTTGGGATCAAATTATTCATTCTCAGTCTATGGGAAGTTTCAACGTTTAAACCGTTGGAGAATTTCTCCACTCCAAGAACGTTGAAATTTGAAAGACTTCTAATTACTACATAAAAAAAGAACTAATGGATGAAAATAATATAAATTAACTTAATATAACTATTCTAGAATTGGTTTCACCTAATATTAACTATCAACCAAATTGTATTGCATACTTGAATCTCAAATCAGATATTGAACTAAAATCTAGGTTAGTTAATCTTATGCCAAATTTTTGTGGACTCTCTGGTGAGGATCCCAATAAAAATTTAAAATAATTTAATGTGGTTTTATCAACCCTAAAACAAAGAAATTTATATGAATACCAAATCAAACTAAGAGCATTCCCATTCTCACTTGATGGAGCTGTAAAAGATTGGAAGTATTATTTACAACCAGAATATGTAACTTGTTGGAATGATTTGAAAAATCTTTTCTTAATGATATATTTTCCATCATCAAGGACCACTTCCATTCATATGGAGATATTGGGGATCAAGAAAGCATAACGGGAGTCAATGTATGAGTACTGGGAGCGTTTTAAGAAGTTGTGTGCAAGCTGTCTACATCACCAAATCAGTGAGCAAACTACTCATCCAGTACTTCTACGATGGACTCACACCTATGGAGATAAGTATGGTGGATGTTGTAGCTGGAGGAGCTTTAGTGGAAAAGACACCAGTAGCTTCATGTGCGTTCATTGAAAAATGGCCAAAAACACCCAACAATTTGGCAATCGAGGTACAACACATGTTAGGGGAGTACATCAGGTAAGTACATCTTTTCTTAAAAGTTATTTGATTGATACCAAGTTGGAAGAATTGATAGCTATGGGGAGACGAATTGAATTGGCTCAAAATACATCCCAACCCCCTCTTTCATGGCCATGTGGCATTTTCACTGAAATAAACCACCCAACTGACTGTTGGCCCCAACTACAAGAAACAAAAGATTGTACAACAGTGTTTCCTAGGAGATAATATCAGTAGCATCAATAGCCACATCCCCAAAATAAGGTTGATTAATTTTATAAAACATACAACCAAGGGTGGAAGGATCAATCAGACATTAGGTATGGATCTGGAAACAACAAATTCTCCCTTTTCAATAAAACTTCTATTAACCTCCACCTTACGAACAAGGTTTCCAACAACCCCAAAGGTGATTTTAATCTCAAGCATCATCAATCCAGCAACAATAGAATCCCCCAACCAAGGTAGATTCTAACATTGATGTCCTTTTGAAGAAAAGTTTTCTTAATAAAGAGAATGAACTGAAGAGTCAAGGTTTGGTGGTGAGGGATTCAAAGACTCAAATGAGCCAGATTTCCACTACCATATATGAACTAGTAAGTATGAATTCTAGAAATCTACCTTCATAACCTACTCCAACACCCAAGCGGAATGTTTGTGCCATCACATTGAGAAGTGGGAAGAAAATGAAGGATACATCTATACCTACAATTCCACCAGGTTTCACCTCAACTCCAGAAAATCCCCATTCCACAGTAACTAATGAGAAATCCAAGGAGAAAGACAAAGGTAAGAAATTTTTTGATGATGTTCCTCCTAAACCCCTTCCATTTTCAAAAATATTTGTATAAACCAAAAATATTGCTCAAGAAGAAACGAAAAAGGAGGTTTTGGATACATTCAAGCGTGTGGAGATAAACATACCTTTACTTGAAGCCATTAAATAGAAACCAAGGTATGCCAAATTCTGAAAAGAACATTGTACCAATCGAAGAGGGATCAAGCGAAGTGAGATGATCAATCTTTGAATGAATGTTTCAACACTCATTAGACCAACTCTAGCAATGCCAACAATGTGTAAGGATAGAGGGACATTCACTATACCATGCACCATAGGGGAGTTTCACTTTAATGATTATATTTGTGATTTGGGAGGTTTCATAAATGTGATGCCTCACTCTGTATTCTCTTCTTTGCAGGTTGGTGAATTGAAACCAATGAGAGTAGTGGCATAGTTGGCAAATAGAGCTACAACATATCCAGCAGGAGTCCTTGAGGATGTACTTGTCCTGGTAAGAAACATGATCTTTCTAGCATATTTCTACATTCTTAACATGGAGGATGATTAGGTAACTTCTCATGCTCCCATTAACTTAGGTAGACCCTTCCTCAAAACTGCAAAAACTATCATAAACGTCAATGAGGGTACACTTTCCATGGAGTTTGGGTATGAAGTTGTGATATTAATGTTATGGAATCCATGAAGTACCCCTCAGAGGACCATTCTACATTCATTATCTCCCATTTTGATCCACCAAATAAAAACCCCATGGAATTTTATTGTCCTACGCTTAGGGATATTATGAGTATTGGTTCTAGTTTGATTTTTAAGAGTACTTCCACCCCTATTTTTAATGAAAAAGAATATATTAGATTTTATTTTGAAATGGAATCATATTCAGATCATTTGAAGTATGATTATGACATGGATATTGAGTATGCTGATTGATTTGATGCTTTATTCATTGATTTTGATGATTCTATTTTGATAAATATGCTCTTTGTGAACATATTTTTGTTCCTTCAATGTCTCCATCCATACACCACCCCCTTCATTGGAGCTGAATCCATTACCACCAAATCTCAAATACTCATAATTTTTGAGTGGTGAGAGATTACCTATTATAATTGTTAATAATATTACATTTTAATATAAAGAATAAATTTTGAATCTTCTGAGGGATAACATTAAGGCAATCAGGTGGACCTTGGCTGTCATATCAGGTATTAGACCCTCCATCTGCATGCATATGATTATTTTGGAGGATGGAGCTAAACTAGTGAGGCAACCATAAAGGAAACTCAATATAACCCTTCTAGAAGTTGTCAAAAAGAGTTTTGAAAAATTTCTCGTGTTAGGTATAATCTATCCCATTCCATATTCCCAGTGGGTGAGTCCTATTCAGGTTGAGCCTAGGAAAAGTGGTGTTACTATTGTTAAAAATGAGAAAGATGAGTCAGTTCCAATGAGGGTGCAAAACAGTTGGTGTGTGTGTATTGATTATAGGAAACTAAATTAGTCCACTTGCAAAGACCCTTTCCCCCTCCCATTTATTTATCAGATTCTTGAGAAACTAGCTTGGAAAACAAACTACTGTTTCTTGGATGGATTTTATGGATATTTTCAGATTCCTATTGCTCCAGAGGATCAAGAGAAGACAACATTAACTTGTCCATTCAGCACGTTTTCCTACCGTAGAATGCCATTTGGACCTTGCAATGCCCCAGGTACCTTCCAGAGATGCATGTTGAGTATTTTTAATTGTTTTATTGAGACCTTCATGAAGGTATTTACGGATGATTTGATAGTGTATGGGTCTTAATTTGATGACTATATCTCTAGTTTGGGAAAGGTTTTGAATCAATGTATTGAGAAGAATCTGGTCTTCAACTTTGAAAAGTGTTATTTTATGGTAGAGCATGGCATTGTCTTAGGGAATATAGTGTCAAAACAAGATATAGAGGTTGATAGATCTAATATAGACATTATTTCATCTTTACCTTATCCTTCAATGTGTGCGTGATGTTATATCTTTCCTAGGGCATGCAGGATTTTATCGGTGATTCATCAATGATTTTAGTAGGATTGCTCTTTATATGTCATGATTACATTTAAAGGATTTGGATTTTGTTTCCGATGATTCTTGCATGCCTTCCTATGATGAGCGAAATATGTGTCTAACCACTCCACTAATCAAATATCCCCCACTGTGGGAGATTACTTTTGAGCTTATGTGCGATGCCTCCAACTTCACAGTTGGGTTTGTCTTATCTTATTGGGTGGAGGGACGTTTACATGTGATTTCCTATGCATCGGGGACACTAGATTTAGCCCAATCAAACTACACAACCAGGAAAAAGGATTATATTGCATTCATATTTGATTTAGATAAATTCCATTCATATTTATTGGGATTTAAAGTAGTTGTTTTTTAACCATGAAGCTCTGAGTTACCTCTTGAAGAAGCTAGACGCAAAGCCCAGGATAATCTGATGGATGATCCTTCTTCAAGAATTTGATATTGAGATAATGGACAAGAAGGGGTCTGAAAACATGGTGTCAGAACACATGAGTAGGCATACACATACACTAGAGGATGACATCATGAACCAAGTACCACTTCAGGACACTTTCTACGATGAGAATCTTTGTTCCATCTCAAGTACGCATCATTGGTATGCAGATTTAGTTAACTACCATATTCCCACTGAAATACCAGCAAATTAAAAGAAATATCAAGTCCAAAAATTAAAGGGTGAGTCCAGATTTTATGTTTCAGATGATCCAAACTTATGGTGCATGTACAGTGACCATGTTATTAGGAGGTGTCTTCCTGATCATGAGTTTGAGTCTATTCTACAATTATATCATACGCCTGCTTGTGGTGGACCCTTTGGACACCAATGGACAGCTAGGAAAGTTTTAGACTCTCGAGTATATTTCCCTTGCTTATTCCATGAATCTCATGTGTATTTTATGTGATGCTCACATTGCCAACATGGGAAACATTTCTAAGAGATATGAGAAGCCTCAATAACCCAAATTATTCTATGATATTTTTAATGTGTGGGAATCAATTTTATAGGTCCTTTTTCTAGTTCATTTTGGTTTTTTTATATTTTGGTTGTTGTTGATTATGTGAGTCAATGGTTGGAGGATAAGGGTACCAGGACAGATGATTCTCATGTTGTTGTGGACTTTGTTAAAGCGCAAATTTTTTGTAGGTTTGGAGTACTGAAGGCCATCATCAGTGACCATGGAACAGACTTCTGCAATTAAAATCTTCCTTCCCTTATTCAAAATTATTAGGTGGCACACAAAACATCACCACCATACCACCCCAAAACAAATGGCCTGGATGTGGTTTAAAATCATGATTTGAAACAAATTTTGGAGGAAACTGTGTAGCCAAATAAGAAAGAATGGCCTAAGCGCTTGGGTGATGCATTGTGGGATTATAGGAAAGCATAAAAGACACCCATTGGTATGTCCCCATTTCATATTTTTTGGGAAAGCATGTCATCTCCCTATGGAAGTTGAGCATCAGGCATATTGGTCTATAAATAAATTCAACATGGATTTGGCCCAATCTACAATCCAAATGAAGCTGAAAATTCTATAGCATGAGGAGATTCGATTGTCTTCATATGAGAATTCAAGGCTCTACAAGGAAAGATCAAAAGAATCTCATGATAAAATGATCCAAAAAAGGGAGTTTCAAGTTGGAGGGAAAGTATTTCTCTATAGTTCACGACTGAAGCTAATGCCTAGTAAGTTTCTTTCCAAATGGTTAGGTCTTTATGTTGTGGCAAATGTTTTTCCTTATGGTGAAGTGGAGATCATGAAAGAGGGAACTGAAAAAATATTTAAAGTCAATGGGAAATGTTTGTTGAGAAACATTGAGGTAATTTCTACTGATGTAGTGGATTTCAACCCACTGCCTGACCCCATCATCACTTGAGAATATCAGGCTGTTCCTAACCCTTTAACTTTTATATTATTTATCCTATTTAAAATTATGTATTTCATATGCATATATCATCTCATGGGTTCAATTTGAAGACAACTAAATATTAAAAGTGTGGGGGAGGGAACCATTTAGTTTAGTAATTTCAATTCTTTTCCTTTTTTTCAATTATTTTAAAAAATTTGGGTGTTTTTCAACAATTTTGTTTTAATTTATCAATTTTTTTTTTCTGTTTTTGAAAACATTGGGCAGAAATGAGTCTCATCACCATTTTTAAATCCATATAAATAAGTGAAAAATTTATCCCTTGAATATGAGCTTAAATAAATTCTAGAAATGACTTGGTTTCAAGTTCAAATATTTAGTAATTTCTTAAAAATTACATTGAATTTTGAATCCCATGAGCATCTCAATATCTTTAAATTTGAAATCACATTCCTGTGAGGATTCTAAACCAGTCTTTTCATATTTTTTAAATTTACCTCATTTATATTGGGAACCTAACCATGCTTGATTTAACCAGAATTTGATTTTTTACTGTCAAAACTTGAGAGTCTGAGGTACTTATGTTTAAATGATTGAGGAATTGTTTTTGGTATTAAAGACCCTATTTCAAATAATACATTTTTTATAATGGCCTACCTTGAACATTTAATCCTTGTACCCCTTAGAATCCATGAAAACCCTGTTAGGGTAGCCATATTGGAAGATTATTTTCCATATCCAACCAATTCTTGAAGTGAAATTGCATAATCTAGTTGAACCTAAGTGTGGGGGAAGTTGTCTTGTGTTGTGATACCACATTATGTGTTGTTTTGGGTGTAAAATTAAATTTAGAAGATATGTGTTTGCTTCTGAAGAAAATAATCATATTGAAAGCTGTTCCTCTTCTAGAGCTTTTATGATAAGTGAAGATCTACCTTTCTGGAGCTTCTAATAGAGAGAGAATGTTGTTCCTATGTTGAACTTTCTAAAAAATCTTGTTTGAGAAGATTGAAATATTTACTGCTAAAATGTTGATTTATTTCTTTAAAATGTATTTTTATTATTCAAGGTCGAGATTTTGTGTAAATTATAAGAGCGCGAACATAATCAGTAATACAAGACCACACAAAATAAGTTTTCAGAGTTAAAATATAATACCTAAACTCAATTAATACTAATTTTCATAGTGGATAAGTGATATAATTAACCAATTACCATAATATAACCTTATAACATAAATCAATGTTGGGTGTTTTGATTGCGTGTTCCGAAGCTAGCCTAGGGTTTAAATAATTTCATCTTTGTAGTTAAGTTAACTCCCATAGGGTTTGAGGGTTAACAAATTAGGGGATCATAATTAAGTAGATATTAATTTAAATTATAATTATTAATAATTAAATGAATAGGTATAGTTAGATTGATCAAACTTTCTAAAAATTGTTTTCTAAAAAAAACATCTTCTTGTTGTGCTTTGTTAATCTTTTTTTTATTTAAAAATTAAAAAAATTCAATCTTCTTCCTGCAAACTTCTTCGAGATTTTTAAACAATAAAAAAACCACATCCTTTTATTTATGATTATTATTTCCTTTTATTATATTTTCAAAATATGTTAAATATGTTGTTAAAATTACTTCCTCTTTTGAGAGAATACCTTGGTCAACCACTCTGTTGCACTTAAGTAACTCGAAACTGAACATCATTTGAAAGTGCCCATGACATCTAATTTCAAAATCCTATATAAAAATCTAACTTGAATGAGTTGGATTGAGTTAAATGACTTGAATAACTACATACATGTGAAGTAATTCATTAACAAGATCCCTCACAACACAACTTGAATCTCATTGTGTATCTTGCACATGTTATTACATGTGACACAACATGTAAAATCCTACTACATGTTATGTAATTCATGTGATTTCATGTTTCTTGGCTGGAAGTCAATACAAGTTGTTTGTTTTAATTATATTTCTTATAATTTGAGAACATTAACCCAAAACCATACGGGGTTACACAATATATAACTCAACTAGAATTTATGGCACCTTCAGATGAGATCTTTGATCATCCTATATAATTTATTGTCCTATGATTCGTCATATGAAAATAAGTGATCATTCTATCTATAATTTATAAATAAATAGAAAGAAAATATAAATGAACACCCAAAAATAGATGTGTAAATGAATGAATAAAAAATTATAAATTATAAATTAATATGGGATCTCTTTAATACCACTAGATGTTTCCAAGGTGGAGTGGATGTGGTTGAACTGATGCCGAAATATTTTTTCCACCAAATTCAATGGTTAAATACCAATAAAATAATGAATTAAACCTCATAATATTAATAGATATTATCCTTTCATATTTAATTTAGAATTAATTTTAAAAAATAATGACATTAGATAAATAATTCCTTCATTATTGATGATCAAATAGGTAGGCATTCCTATATCACCTTTTCAGTGGAATAATCTCATATAAAATTCCTCTATAAGTATCAAAACATTCTTTGTGAATCCTGGAACAACGCCATTAGAACTATGAGTGCTTGAATGAAGGATCCAAGTACCTTACACCATGCATCATTAATCATAATAAGAAGCCTTTTGGTCATTGTAAAAATTATTCTCTAGTTCTCTCATTTAAGAGAGAGAGGAGGAGGGTTGTATCCCTACATTCTTGAGTTAGTCATTAAGAAGTTATGTTATCCTTGAAAGAATTAATTGTTTACAAAAATCCCATCCTTGCAAAAATGACATAAACTCGATTATACACATAGGTTTAAAACATTTAGAAATTTCACAAATTTCCTTACCTAATTAATTTCTTCTAATTTAAATCTACATAAGATGATAATAGTAACAGTAATAATAACAATAACAATATTATTATTATACTCAACGACATGAAAAATATCATAGATATTTAGACAACATATTTAAAGAAATAAATCAATATATATTTAAATAATATTAAAAAAAATATTATTTCAGAAGGTCCTTAATTCAACACGTCAATCCTCCTTGACATTTCTCAAACCTTGAATAATAAAAATACATTTTAAAGAATTTTAGTTATATTTTTCAAAATATAAATAAATATATAAAATATTGACAAACTCGTGAATAAATATTTATTAAATTACAAATCACATATATATTGTAACTTAACTTGAATAATTATTATTCCATAAACTAGGAATAATATTTATTCATAATAATAAATTAAAATACAATTTAATTTATATTTTGGATACACTTTGAGTTTGAGCCTCTACGCCTATTTCAAAATGGAAAAATGGAAAATGGAAAAAATTCTAAATGTTTAGAATATAGAATCACATCAAGGAATACATAGAGATAGGTGTTAATTTTTCATTGAAAAAACCTTATATTAACACTTTTTGTGTATTATTATCCCTTTGTATCAATATCTCATCAAGTATGTTGTATATTTTTATCATTAACCTATATACTGAATTAATTTTCATTAAATCAATTAAATGAAATTATCGATTACCTTCTATGGTAATGGATTTAATTATATATTTCTATTTAAATAATTGTATAGTGATATCATCTTCTATTAACACATAAGGGAAAAATACTTTCCTAAGTTATTCAATTAATTTTATACTGACTATGATGCACCCAATGTATCCCACATCACACTGAGAATATGTTATCATAGGTTCTAAAAATACATAAAATAATCTGATTCATAATAGAAATTAATAATAATATCAAATCTAAAGAACAATAAAAACATTATTATATAAGATTATCCAATGATAATTATAATATTTGGAATTATTATTGGTAGTTTTTTCCTTATAACCACCTCTCTTAGAGATTACCCAGTGTGAAACATCATGATATGAAAAAATATCTTCATATGAGAATCCAACACTAGATATGAAAAAAATAATCTATTTATCATCAAACATATGTCATCTAAACCATATGATATATATTTAATAATATTATTATCATATCTTAAAAATCAAATTACGGGATAGAAATACAATAACCTTTTGATGTGACAAATACTCTAGGAAATTATCACATTAATGGAACATAGAATAAATCTCATCAGGTGATAAGATATTTATTAGTATTCAATTATTTACATATTATAGAAATATAATGTATAATGTTAGTTTATTTTAGTAAATAGACTATAATAGAACCACACTAACACTAGATCCCACTAAAAACTAACCTGGTTTCTCTCACATTGTTACTTATTGCCTAGATTCACTCTATATACAATAACTAGATCTATTTGTGACGTGTAATAAATCATGAATCCCTATAAACTAAATGATATTGACTACTAGTGAGGTCCTAGGGTGTGTTAGTGGGGAGATTATTCCTTTATATTAGAGTAAAAAAAATTAAAATAACAAAACATCATCCAAGCTAGAATGTAATCAGAGTACATAAGAAATCTATATAAACAAGTCCGAAATAAATGAAAAATAGTAAAGGCTTAAAAATACATTTCCCACATAATCCACTTATATCCTCATAGTCTGATCACATATAATATAAAATTTAAAAAAAAATACATAATTCTCATCATCTACTATGATCCAAACCACATACCCTATCTCTAAATAACTGTCCATGATACTATAGCTTGATAATAATTATCAACATGATCAGAACTACTCAATAATGTAACACCAAGCCTCCTTTATATCTTTCATGCATCTATGATCAACCAAAAAGTAGATATAAGGTCTAAACGTACATAGAGGTTTGTATACTGGGGTGAGAAATAAATCTCATTGGGGCACCACTAACAGTGATATTATAACATGTTATCATAAGTTAATGCTCATGTAGTATGTCGAACCTAACCAATACACAACTAGAAGAAGAATTAATATAATGTACCCACTCTTGATCATTGGGTTCATGATCCTGATTAACCATACATACTTTATCTAGTGGCTAAAATGTTTCCAAGCAAGCTATGTCTCCATTTGGGGATACAAGTCCTATCTCAAGGATCACCCATACTCTCCTCCACTATATAAGGTGGGATTATAGGAATAAGCTGAACATCATGTAAATAAGGAATATTCATGGTTGTAATTTCACTCAATCCATGTAATGGTGGAAGAAACTGACCATTATATCTCGCTCACCCAAAAAATACTCTTAGGAGTCCTTAAACTAAACCTTGGGTTCCACTATCCAGATATATTTGGAAAATTATCAAAATAGGCTCCTATTTTTTCTAATTATAAATCTAGAGAATAAAATTAACCAAAACCATAAAATGGGAATCAAGGGTGTAATACACATCCTATAAAAATTATAGGATTTTTACTCCATAACTTCCTCCATGGCCATGAAATTGTATATAGACTTGGATACCCAGGGTCTGACCCTACACTTCTATACATCCAGGGCATTGATGGGGTCTATCCATGTATTACTATGAAACTATGGCACACATGGGGTCTTTACATGCACTAATACACTACATGTGTCCCTTACTTAAGGTGTCGTCCCATGTACTCAACCACATGTCTATGTATTACTACTTTTTGTGTTCTCCAAGTACAGAATGTGTAAACCGAAAAACTTCATCTACCAAAGTACTCGACTACATGGCTAAGTATGACTATATAATGTGTAATAAAATTAAATGGATTTTAGTTACAAATACTCATACTCCTCATTTTTTGAAGCATACATGGTCTGTATTTATGGAACCACACACCATGTGATTTGGATTTCTAACTGAAAAACCCCTTCAAACGTTTTGAAACCCCCATTTTTTCTTAATTAGGCAGAAATTGACCCCAGGAGACCTCAATAACCAAAAATGGATTTCAACATATAAAGTAGTAACTGTACATAGATTTATATAAAAAATAGAAAAACATCCTACCTTAAGGCCTAATCCACCAATGCTTCACCCGTATCCACTCTCCAAAAATGCGATATGATGATATAAATCCTCATGATATCTATAGTGGAACCTCCCTTCTTCTATACAACTCTCTCTCTATCCCTATATCCATCACCCTCTCCTATTTTTTGTTACATAAATGAGAATACCCAAGGGGTTTATTTTGGAACTAGGTAAGGAGGTGAAATAAAAGGGAAAAATAAATAGAAGAGAAAGAAAATAAAAATGAAAACAAAAAAAATCCCAACCACGATTCCATAAATGAGTTTATTACTTGACTAGAAAAGTTAATTTATTTCAAAATCAACCTCATAGATAGAATCTAAATCAAACACTCCATTAGAAATTTATCACTGAATGAACATGTGTATATAAATAAATATTTAATTAATTAAATATTAAATACTAATTATTTCGTGAAAATTTGAATGGATTTGAATTTTACCAAAATCTTTTCTTAAGGTAAACATCATGTTTTGGTACCAATGGAGAGGTCAAAAAAGTATCCATGATAATATACTAAGGTAAAATACCATTTTACACATCATAATAATTCAAAAGAAAAAATACAATTTTCTGCTCAATTTTCAATGTTAGGGGAAAAAGTGTATTTATAACCTCCTTAAAATAACCGTTATTATCCCCAAGGAACCATTTTGGTCAAACATCCACCATGGTCTCATCCTAAGAATCTACACAACTACATTATCTTTACCATCCAATTAATAGTCTCATAATATCCAAAAATCTCTCAACACATGATACATTAAATAATGAATGATATGATACACCCCCCATAAGAGAAAAATTATCATTTTCTTGAAAATTAAATCCAAATTACAGAACCCATTTCCTATATATTACAGAATATAATGACTATTGTGGATAAAATAAATCATTCCTAATCACCAACCACACCATCAAAACAACAACCATGTCAAATTCCCGAGAATGGTTTCGATGAAAAATTACAAAAATTAACTCATAAGGAGGGCCACCACCCTCAAATAGACAATGGGGCAGTCCTCACCACATGTATTACAACAAACCACTCCTTAAGAATAACCTCATATGGTTCCACCACTACACAGATGTATCTCACCATGATCCACACATACTATCCTATAAATACATTATTAGGATTGAGCCAAATCAACTATGCCACCACACCCGATCCATTTTAAATGTTTCATCTACCATGAAGGTATTTTTATCATTTCATCACAACTCCTAGGAAACCATTCCCAAAATATTTCTTCAAAAATATCAGTCCTCATCTTGCACATGGATGCTCATTAATTTATGATTTAAATGGTATACCATGAATCTAGTATGGAAAATTTCTTACTTGACCAACATAGTGGGTGTACCATCCCATACCAATCTACTCATGCTCCCATGAGGGGAATCGTACCAAGACTAAATTGACCATGATACATGGCACATCACTTTACTTAATCCAAATGATTCCTTGGAAATCATCTCCAATATAAGTTCCTTACTTATTCCATGAGTCTTCAACAACCTCTCACCGCATCACATTATCTTAGCATCACATATATGCATCCTTAGTTAGAGGCTTTCCAACATCATCAACATGCATAGCCTTTTCCCAATACCATTACATTCATGATAACCCTCCCATGCTCTAAACTATTTGGTGACATATCACTCACTAGTTAGTAGGGATAAGAACACAAAAAATTATACAAGTTGGTGATATCCTCGATACCCAATCACCCTATGTGATTTCATAGAATCCAAAGGCATCAGCCTACCTATATCTTAAAACTTTATGGACTCCAATGAATCAGTTTCACTTGATAATTCAACCAATATGACTAATTAAATAGGAATCTATAACCATGGGCCAACCCCTCTTATAGGTTTCCACGATCAAACCAAATAATGACTGACATGGTACAATTCGCATCTAAGAGCCTGTAGGTCTCCCACACATCCCAAACGATCGAGGATTATAGTAGGAGAAGTCATTCCAACCACATATCCCATTGATATATAACATAATAACCATATCCCAAATTATTTACAATGCACGAGAAATTTTGTTATTCCCACATTAACTAATTCATGGAATATAACATGCCAATCAACCCTCCCTAAAAATAGGTATGGATATCATCGATTTTTTAGGGTTAAAACCTTTCAAAATGGGTGTAGTTATGCCAGATGATAATTATATGTTATATAGGAAAACACCATATATATTTTAATAGACTACCTATTTAAGAAAATCCCATTGGTTACTCAAAGAAAATTATTTCCCCTCAAACATTTAAGGTATCACCTTCCAAGCATCGACCTACTAAGGCCTTGATTACCCCAATAATTCTCATATGGGACTTTACCATAGAGGGTCATGATATGAATTTATAAAATATGATTTATTTAACCTCACTAGACATATGCATATGGTAATACCCCCTTGAGATCCAAGTTCACAAAAAATAATTCATGTACAAATCAAAAATTCACTAGGAGATCTGACTATATAAACCTAAATAAGGGATTTTTAAGTAAAATTTCAAATCAATATAGTTAGGAAAAATCCATGTTGGCTTTTCATAATATTTTGTTAATTTAATCTGAAAATATACACCACATGTGGTCTATTAGAATGGTATTAACCACATACATTGACTTATGAGGGTCCACAATACACACATAGAATCATCTGAAATGGTCTATGTCATGAAATAATCACATGGTATAGTTATGTATAATCTCATTCCATGACATATGGGAAAATTCATATGTTGTTATTGGAGTATTAAATAATCAAACCTAAGTAACAACACTATATTTGGGGTCCAACACTTGAATATCATGTGCCCTATCGGCCCACTTAGGTCACTACATCTCCCTTGTATGAGGACTGATCCATTATCCTCTTTATTGAACGTCTCACCATAGATCCAAATGACCCTCCATAGATTATGTAACCAATGTGGCTAATTGAGTACAATTCCACTGAGACCCTATATGAGAAAACACAATTCATGTTGTTGGTGCCACATTAAACCATTTTTCTCATCAAACTTATTATAATCATATACTTGTAGGCATATAACAGGTGGACCACAATTTCCAAATAAGATGCTTGAAAAAATAACTCTTGCTTCTCACAACTAAGAGTCAAATCAATAATTTTCCCCTCACTAACAATAAGATTTCTAGAAATCCATATTAAGTCATTAAATTGACACAACTCATACATAACTCAATGAGAAAATCAGAAACAAAAATAACATCATATATCAATAACATAAATCCTATAACCATGGTAACCTAAACTTCTCAATGGAATAAGTGTTCTCAACACACTAGTATGATATACATCAAATGCACTAACACAATTCTAATACTCTTATATACCCTATACCAAATAGTAAAATGATAAAAAATGAACTCATTTAATATAACTTTGTCACGTCCTGTCTGATTCACTCTATGTATAGTAACATGACCAATTTGTGACTTCGACTCAAGTGAACCTCCCCATACAGTAGAATCTACAAACTAGTAGTAAGATAAACTATATAACCAATATATAGATAACACATTGAGATTATCCAACTCGACTATAATAATCCACATGAGTGGATATTCCTGACAATGTAACTCTAGGACACCATCCTATCTATTTTTCAACCGTTCTAAACATGAAAATATACATATGATTTGTATGAACACCAAGGTTCAAATTTAAAGTGTAAGAAAAAAATCTTAGTAGGACACCCCCAACAGTGAACCTATAGCCTTCTATTATAGGATCATTCTCATGAAACATTCCTTGCTGAGCTGATACAAATCTAGAGTAAGAATGAATACATTGAAATCACTATCGATCACTGGGTCTATTATCCTGATCCATAATATCTACTTTATCCTTCACCCTAAAAATATATGAGAAAGCTATGTCACTACATTGAAATCATAGGCATCACATGGATCCTAGGGATCTAAAAATCCCATGTGACACTCTAACAAAGAGGGATTCTGAGATTCAGTAAACAACCTACCTCTGTAATCACCGAGTAGAAATAAATACCAGTAACAATATGAATTTTATTAACTGTAGAATTTAGTAAAATAAGGCATATAATTCAATTCCTAGGAACTAACTCTAGGTATCTCCACCATACCATGACATCACATAATGACCATAGGCTAATTTACCAGAATAACATACGGATAGTATCATTGTATCAACATTAAATGAGTTAAATCATTAATAATATAGGGAGTATAGATGAATTCATAAACCCATCAATATTGCTACAACCCCATAGGAAGCCATGTTTGATGTAGGATCTAATGTACTAGCTCTAGGATAGTCAACCACCAGGTAACCCACTGGGGTCCCCTATTTCAATAAATAAAAAAAGAATCCCTTTTATGATCCTTAAGGTCTACACATAATCATAGGTATCCGTATTGGGATCCTCTAAATGAGAACGTATGTAACGGTGTCCAACATTGTATTCTTAGAAAAAAGTTAAAGGCTGAAGAAACCATCATGGGATACTAGGGGTAAACATGTGGGCATGGGAATCCCTCTAGGGAACCTAAAAAAACAACATGCAATTAGAGACAACCCACACAGGATCCTCTTAGTTATATCAAAAGTTGTAATATACCTCTTGGGATCCTTGATCACAACTATGGTCTTAGGACGATCACATCTCTCCTAGGTAACACATCCCACAAACCAGTCCAAAAATATCATGTCCACTATAGTTAAAGGGTAAAAATAATATGTGAGATTACCTCTAGTCCACCCCTTTTCAAGTTAGCTCTATGATGTCCCAACCAACCAACCTATCCATCTCCTGGAGCTATTACCTAGTCACACTAACAAAGAACTGTCCCAAGATACTCTAGTTGAGGACCATGATGATCCCATTCCATGTCCTCTAAGAATTATAACACCCTCAATTAGGTCATATTCCATGTCTCACTTTAAAGACTTCTAAATCCATTTACTATATAAAAAACCTCTCTGTTATAGCTCACTCACCCTAAAACACATCTCATGAGTATTCAAAGAACCCAAAGGGTTTCACCATAATTATATATGTAGAAAAATACTCAAAATCGACCCTAATTTTTTCTATTATTGACCATGTGGTAAAAAATAACCCAAAACCCTAAAATGGGATATAAGTGTGAAATACATGGAGTGTACCGAGAGTACAAACTGTATACTCCAATACCTCTATACATTCCATGTACTTCAACATAACCTAGGATACTCAAGTTCAAATTTTGTACTTCTATATGACTTGAGAATATAGGGGGACTGGCTGTGTACTACTACATGGCTAGGAAACACCTGAGGTATAGTTGAGTACTACTGCATAGACATGTTCCCCTTACACATGGTGTCTTCCCATGTCCTTGGACACTAGTCCAAGTAAAACTACAAGACCTCTAATATGAGTACACAATGTGTAGTCCTGAAAACTCTATCCACTGAAGAAATAGAACACATGGACAAGTACCAATAAATGATTTGTACTCAAAGTAAATGATGTGTTATTTCAAAAACTCATCTTCTCTGAGCTATAAGAATACATTATTTGTGTTCATTGACCCACACACCATGTGATTGGGATTTCTGATATGGGAACCCCTAAGAACCTCCGAAAACCCCACATTTTCCTTAATTAAGAATATATCAACCCTTTGGGGATCCTTAGAAACCAAAAATGATGTTATAAATAGAAATTCCAAAATATATAGTGATTTATGGGAAAAAAATCTAAAACATCATACCTTTTTGGGGAATCCACCGAAGTTTCACCCATATCTACTATCTTGAACTATCACCTGATGATCCTACTTCTCTTGAGCTCCACAATGGAACCTACCATCTTCCCTCCCTCCCTCTCTCCCTCCCTCAATCTCCCTCTACCACCCTCTCATGTCTCTATCATAGAAAGGAGAATACCTAAGGGATAATACAAGATAATTAATATAAGGAAGGTAAAGAAAATGGAAAAAGGTAATAAAGAAAAAAAAAGAAAAATAAAATGATAAAGGGACATCAGCCTTGCCTGACACCTGACAAGATATTATTCCACAACGTGGAAAACCCCCCATTTAGTCTCAAAAAAAAAGATAGAATATAAATATGACCATATTTTTGAAATATATCACTGAAATAATAGACATGAATAAATTAGTATTTAATACTTTTAATATTAAATACTAATTTTTCAATGAAAATTTATACTATTAAAAATTCCACTAGACTCCTATATTATGGAAAAAATATTTTCTAATACCATAAAAATTTCCATAAAATTATCCAAGATAGTATTATATAGAATAATACCATTTTAACCCTCATGAGAATATGAAAAACAAAAATTCAAATTTCTATTCAACTTTCGTAGTCCCGAAAAAATCGGTCTTTACAACCTTCCCACAAAAATCCTTATCACCTCTAAGAATACTTTGTTGTCAACTAGAATAAATTATCTCATACCAAACATCTGAAAAACTATTCTATCTTGATAGTCTAATATCCAGTCACACTGCATCCACAACTATCCCAACCTGTGAGACATTCATCCATGATCGATATGATACTCCCCAAAAAAGACTATCCTGATCATTTCCTTGAAAAACTCTCTATGTAACAAGTGCCACAATATCTCCATCACTAAACACAATGATTGGAATAAATAAAAACTCTCATTATCGATTGTAAATTGAAACATCAAAGTATTACATGTACCCAATTCATAAGAATGGTTTCCATGAAAAAATCTAAATTTAAACTCCTAACAAGGGTCACCACCCTTAAAAATATAATAGTTCACTAACCAAAAAATGGTTTCCTTATACATCTCCTAGAGTACAACATCATATGGTTTCAACACCACATGAATGTTTTCCTCTCAAGAAATTCTAACAATATTATCAATACCTAAGAAATATTGAGCCAAATTTTCATGCCATTGTGACTGATACATTCTCAATTTTCCTCTACCATGGAGGGAATTTTGTCATTTTATCAAAAACAAATGGAAACCATTGCAACATCAATTCATTGAAACCATTGATCCTTGAATCAAAATGAGTACACATTAATTTATAATTTATACACTTCCATAGACATCCTTCATGTAATGTTTATATATTTCTCAAGAAAATGAGTGAAAAATATCATACTGACCAAATCATACTCTTACAATCCTTATTTCACCAAGAATAAGATAATCATACTACATGACATGTCAGTCTCATTAATCCATAATATCCCTTGGAACTCATCTTCAAAATCATGCACCATACTTATTCCATGGCTCATCAATAACCACTCACATCATGTTTTCATCTTATAACTACAACTACAAATACTTAGTTAAAAGTGCTCCAAACTTATCCAAATGCTCAGACCCTAACCAAAGACATTCTAGTCATGAGAATCCACTCAACCTCTGACCATGTTGGTTATAAGAAACCCTATATTCCCTATGGAATGATACCCTAACAATAATTCCCATTATATTCAGGCTTTATACCTAATCATCCTATGTGATTTATCATGAAAAAAAGGCATCACCTTTCCTATATAAAAAAACATGAGCAACTCCCATGAATCTGTGTCACATGAGCATAAAAAAACTCACTTCTCTAAAAAGAATCCATAATCCTAGAAAAATCCTTCTCGTTGGTTTCCCTCGATTAATAATAACAGTGTTTTAAAGGGCTTGAGTCACAACTAAGGGCCTATAGGAATACCACCCAACCCTATCAATCAAGGATCATAATAGGAGAACTCAGAACTACCACCCATCTAATAGGACTATCACATAAGAATTATATCCCTCTTTTTTACAACTCATGGGAAATATCCTTATTCCTACATTAACTACTACACAAAATCCAAGGTGCCTATAAACCCACCATAAAAACCTATAATGATATCATCGAACCATGATGGTTAAAAAATAACAATAAGGTATGAATTATAAAAGTTTACAATTCTGTTTCATAGATTAAAACACCATATGAATTGTAATTGAAATCCCATCTAAGTGAAATTAAATGGTTACTCAGAAAAGGTTTTTATTTCTCAAACATTCAAGGAATAAATTATTAATCATTAAACTAACAAGGCCTTGATCTTATTTGATCATCCTATAAAGTAAATATTCCATATAGGGTAAAATATAAACATAGAAAAGATGATTATCTAAACCTAATTGGGAATACTTATATGGTAACACCCCTAGTGGTACAAGTTAACAAGAATCTATTTAAGTTCCTATCAGAATTACATTAGATAATCCAAATATATAATTTTAAATGAATGTTTGTTACATAAAATATCATTGAGAACAAGATGGTAATACTCTATGTTGGTAGTTATGAATATTTTGTTAATTATATGTAAATAGTTACAGCCACATTGGGTCTACTAGAAGGGTATTAGCTGTCAATGTTGATCTATGTGGGTTTTTAGTACACAAAAATAATTTTATCATACATCTATGTCATATAACACTCACAAGATTTAATTTAGTATAATTTTATTCCAATATATATGATAATACCCCATATTTATTATTAATAGAACATTAAATAACCAAGATTATGTAAAAAATCCCCATGAGGGGTCCAATACTTGGGATTTATGTGCCCTATTGACCCACATTGTCCACTACACTTCCTATGCATGAGGAATGAGTCATTGTCCTCATTGTAGAATGTTTCACCATAGATCCACATGACCTTACATAGAGAAACAAACCAAGGTAGTTTAACTAAGTATAATACCACCAATAACCTATATAAAAAAACAATGTTTAGGTTATTGTTAACATTTTAAACATTTATCCTCATCATTAGTTGTAAAATATCAATGTATTATTCCAAAAACACGTGGAAACTATGTGCCAAATATGATTCATGAAAAAATTTCTATTAACTCTGCTATCCAAGAAGAAAATCAATCACAATCCACACAACAATAGTTCAAGATAAAAAAATCACTAATAAATCTTAAATTACTGACCACAGTTGTATAACTAAAAGGGAAATTAATATACCACTATAAAAGCACATATCAGGAACATCAATCTCATACCCTACTAACTTGGAATTAACACCAGAATAAGTGTTCTCAAACCATGAATCTGGTATCCATCAGTGTCTCTAACACATTCATTATACTCATGTATACAATTTATTAAATACTAAAAGGATAGTAAATGGACTCCTCTAATACCACTTTGTCATGTACTAACATGGTTCAATCTATGTATAGAAACCAAACCATTTCGTTACCTGACATCAAGTGTGCCTCCCCATATTATAGAGGCCACCTACTAGTAGTGAGGGCTTAGGGTGTGTCTATAGGGAGATCATGTCCTCATATCAAAGAAAGAAAAAAATATAAATAAGAAAGCATAATCTATATCAGTAAATAATAAGAGTGTATAAGAAATTAGTATAATAAATGATGTAATAAATGAAATAAAGTGAAGGCCTAAAGAACCATTTCAGACATAAAACAATGAAGACCCAGCAGACTGATCTCATATATAGTATAATAAAAAAACTAAATACACAATTATCCTACTCTACTCTTAGATTATACAAAAACCGAGTCTCCAAAGGTCTATAAGATCTACTTCAGCCCAATAAAAAGAATCCATATGAGTGTAACTGCTCAATCATGAAACCCTAGGCCTATATCCTATATAACATACATTCACGATCAAACTGAAAGAATACACAAGGTCTCTATGTGCAATTAGGTGCACATATATAGGGGGAGAAATAAATATCAATATGCCACCCCAATGGTGAACCGATAAACTATTTTTATAAATACATCATAATACAATACTCTCTTACTTGTCCATAAAGTTCTAGAATAAGAATAAATAAAATGAATTAGCTATTGATTATTTGGTCTATGATTCTGATCAACCTTTCCTACTTCAGACAGATCTAAAAATTTATCTGGGAAGGCTACCTCACCACAAGGGGAAACAAGATTAGCCTTGTGATCACCCATAATTGAATCTACTATATAAGGTATGTTACCAGGTATCAATCAAACATCTTATAATTAAGGCATAGATATGGATATCATAGTATAACAACCCTCACTTTCCATACATTAACATTACATAAAAATTAATTTCTATAATAAAAAATTATATAAATAGATGCCCAAAGGGCGAAATTGGCCTAGTGCCTTTGAAAAAATGGAAACAAAAACACTGGTATATAAGTGAGTTAAATTATCTCTAACTTTGTTCTTTATGACTAGAACCCTTCTTAGAAACAATGTACTTAACACATATCTTCATAACCTGGGGAATAAAACATAAAAATGGGTGATCTCAAATGATTAGTAAGGGTAAATTAGGGTAATAAGTAAGCATAATCCTGAGAATAAGTGTATGATAACATGATCATGAAAATTGAAGATCATACCCTGTATATCGAAGATCATAAATATGAATCAAGGAATAAATCTTGGAAATTCATAATACATTAATCCCAAAGAAATAATGAATATAATCCATGAAAGCATAACATAGTAATAATACATGGAATTGTGACAGACAGATATGCATATATAATTATTTTCATAGTTTTCAAGGATTCACTACCAAGAAATTCTTAGTGGACAAAGTCCTTTAGTAAACCTGGTCTACAACCTATTCTAGCCCTGTATTACTGAACTGAGTTCACTCCTCATTCCAACCATTTAATATTGAACCATGTTCATTTTGTAACCCATCCCTGTAATATTGAACCTAGTTTATTTCACATTCAAGACCATTAATACTTTACTAAGTTGATTTATCATTCCATCTATGTCTATATAATGAGATATAAATATTTACCCAATGAATTTAAGTGATATATAGGTCACATGTATCTCAAAATGAAATTACGCATACATGTGCCACAAATTAATAAAAAAAACTCATACCGAGGTAATTAAATGGATGTCATGAACATGTAATCATATCATTACCTATGTAAAAATAAATATTTCATAATCATTTCATCAATTCACAACCTATAACGTCCGGGTTCCAGAAGCCACCCAGAGGCGCCCCGTACCTGGTTGGTCCCATATCCTCAAGAAAATTTCTCCAAATGCCAGAGGATACCGACTATCAGAGAGGGCCTTGGGTGTGATAGTGGGGAAATTATGACTTCATTGGCAGAGTACATAGTGGAAGTTAACAACACACAATAGCGGAAGTAGTAAATATCCAACAACAGTAAACATCGGAAGATAGATACAGAAAAAACTTTAGCATAAATATATATAAATTATCCATGATACATATATGTCTAGGAAAATATCCAAACAAGTCACAATGATGAATATAGTACTAAAACAAAGTAAAAAAGGGAAACAGATGAGAAACTCCTCAGCATCGCAAGCCTTGGCTTGGTCCAATGCTCTCCAGCTTCAATGCAATCAAGTACCTGAAGTCTATGGGAGATTTCCCTTTTCTATACCTATAGCAATATAATTTATTTGGTCCCAATATCATGGCCCAAACAGGGTGGGAGATGAATCCCAGTAGACATCCACCACATGATTTGTGCCTAACGGTTAGTGGATATATGGAAAGTAGAAGTTCCGAATGTAGTAAACAAGGAATGAACTAAGCTGTAATAATCCACTGTTTTAGCATTAAAAAAACCACACAACATGCAATAACCTAAAAGATAACACAATAGGTAATCTTCTGGGTAGTACCCATAACTTATCCCCTCTGGTCCTACCTATCAAGTACAAACAACCCTCTGGGAAGCACACACAGTCTCACCCCTCTGGTTCATCTAAAGTATATACTCTCTAAGGAAGCACTCACCATCAATTCCTTCTATAGTCTCGTATCGTACTAAAGGCACTCTGGGGAATCAATAAACATCAATTCCCCCTGTGGCCCACGTTGAGGAACTACATACACTCTGGGGAAGCCCTCAACGTCAATTCCCCATATGGTCTCGCATCATATAATTATAAAGACACTCTAGAGAAGCCCTAAACGTCAATTATCCCTATGGTCTATAAACCAGGATATCACGGACCTGTGTAAGTCAAGAAAGTGTAGCAGTGCATAACGTCCAAGGTAATCCTCATGAACTACTTGGCAAGAATTTTACATCACAACAGTCACACCATCCTACAATACTAGGCATGTAAATTAAATATCATTCTAACAAAAAAATAAGACCCAAATGTCAAAACTGGCAAAACATGCATGAGAAATACATCCAAAGCACAGAAATTCACCCAATTCACAATCAATAAACATCTACTAAGGCATACCAGCATAGTAAAGAAATAAAATGGCTAAAATGGTAAACAAACAATACCCTGTTCAGGGGTATTGGGAGAAATTACACATATAACTCAAAGACATCCTATAGAAAGGCACAAACCACCTACCTCATGGTTAGGAGATCAATATTCTTGAACCTCAAATATTGAATCTCCTTAAAATTCCATATATCTAAGAAAAGTTCTAAAACATTCAACCCATGATAACATGGAAAAGAAGAGAAATCATGAAATTAGGTTCTAGTAGAAGAGTTAACTCATAGATGTGATTCCAACGCAATCAATAGTGTTTGATTCAGAGGACGAATGGAGGCTTGGGGGATCATTGATGATCCACGACTTCTTGGTGCTCTCAGACGAACTGAACCTAAAAGAAGTTCAATTTGGTGATTAGACATGACCTCGGTGCGTTTAATAAAAAAAGAAAGTACACACCATCTAATTTTGAAGTACACAGAGTGTACTTTCCTTTTCCATACTCCACTTTATGTGGCCTACAATTCACTCTCCCATGGACATGTGTGGCTAATACACGGCCAGCACACGACCTGCTGCGGTAAGGAAGTACAAGGCATGTACCCATAAAGTACAGGACGTGTACTTAGAAAATTTTCACAAACTCTTCCTTTAAAAAAAAAACTCTGTGAAAAAGGAAAACATACCTGAAAAGAAGGTCTGGGTTCTTACACCACCCATGAAATGAAGCTGGTTTCATAAGAAAATAACCCGTGAAAGAGAAACAGGTGACATAAATATCTAACCTATGGAAGGGAAATTAGTTTTATAAACATCCTGTAACAAAAAAACCCATTTATAAAAATAATTTGAATGGATACATAGAATTATTTCCCCAAAAAATCATGATTAATTCCAATGAATGTCATATTTTATGGGAAATAAATTATGAAATAAATTTTAGATGAATTTCTTAAAGAAAATATCTTTTTTTGGTAAAATCGAGTTTTAAAAAATATAACAATATTAAAACAATTTTATTTAAAAAAAATCCTTTGAAAACATAGAAATAAGGATTTAAATAAATATTTAAAAACTTTTCCCTTGGAAAAATGGTTTTGAAAGAACATATATTTACAATCGAAGAGAGAGTAAAGTCAAGCTTTCATAAAAAAACATTATTACCTATATTATGTACCAAAAAGTAGAAAAATGGTACAAATACATGAATAAATCATGAATAACTAGGGGAGAATAATTTTCATGAATTTTATTATGAGATTAATAATAATATTTTCTCAAATAAATTATAAACATAAACAATATTGAAAAGTGGTGAGATTGTTTCAAGAAACTCGTACCACTTGGTAACATTGAAACACACTACCTATAAAAGAAAATTAAATTAAATGAAGATTAATATATAATTAAAAGATTTAGATTCATGATATAACATTTCAATGGTAGTATATACACCTCATGTAATAATATTGGTGCATAACATAACATGGGTCTTAAAGAAGGAAATTTGAGAGAAAACTACTTTACCGATTTGGTAGCTTTTGAAAAATAATTCATGATAGAAAAATCATAAAATAGATTTGTAAATAGCAATAATTTTAATTATAATAATTATATAATACATCCATGGGAATTATACACACAACATAAAAGTAATGGGTGGTGGATAAAGTATGCATCTCATAGAAATAAAAGGTGAGATGAAATTACCTTACATTGTATCTTAACTCTCATCTTAGTTATAAAAAAGTCTTGTATAATAAATATGAGTTTATTATGCATATATAACTTAACCATATTTTTATATATAATACCTTATATTGTTTTATTATGACTTTATATTATCCTCTTGTTATCAACCATATGTTAAGGTTTCACTTTGGGTAATATCCAGTTTGTTCTATGCATGTTTCTTAATATTCTATATATTTGGTCCTTATAATTATATAATTTTTTCCATAATTCACACCATGATATCAATATAATTCATTTTAAGTATAAGTGTACTATAATAATCTATATAATATAGAACTATGTAATACCCCATTCATTGATATGGTAAGCTGCACATACGCATGAACGTTGTTTCTGTTTTTATTATCGTATTGAATGGAAGAAAGAAAAGAATATATGTATATATATATATATATATATTATATAATTAAAACAGAATTATTATTTAAAATATATCATATAATTTTAATAAAATCATCCTTGATACATTTTATGTAGTGTGTTAACGAATCATATCTCTTTTTTGGGGGCGGTAGTGCACACTTCCTCAAATGAAATTATCATTTTTACACAACAATGATGGTATATAGATATGTGTTGTAAAATGAATAAATAAACATAAATACGTAATTAATATCATATATAACATATATAAACATATTTTCCTCAATAATTTCCATCATGAGAGGTGGTAACTAAAAAATGAACCATCATTATTTCGTGAGGTGATAGATCGCAGTACATGTAAACAGTATGTTAATTACCCATTAGGTAAAAGTGCATGCTAGTGCAGGAAGAAAAATTAATAAAAAAATAATTATATTTAGGACAATGTTTTTATAATATTAATATTAAATAAGGATATTTTAGGAAGTGTAGAAGTAAATTAAAGACATATGATTGTTGGAAAGGGTTACCTTTTTAATCGGGTGGCTCCTTTTGGTTTGCACCAAAGGGATTACTTAAATTTCTCTATTCCCAAGGGTATTATTATAGGTTGAACATAATAATCCTAGATGATTATTTTTTTAGATTTTTATAGAGAATGATTTGCTTGAGATGTGTGAGGAAGGGGTAGAGTGCTTGCATTTTTATAGTGGATGGGGAGTGACACTATTATAAATACCAAAAAGTATTCAATAATGGGAGGTATTGTTTACCTAATGTGCCTAAAAAATGAAAAACTAAAGGGTTAAAATGAAATTATGTTTAAATAAAATATACAACATAAAACATATGTTGTTTCTAATATTTTTCCCTTCAATTTTAATATTTCTAAATTTAATTATTTTGATTTTAATTAAAGAATCCAATTTTCTATCCTAATTAATATAACCATTAAGAGTTACTAAAGTAATATTTATTATAAAATAAAGTTCCAATGAATTATAAATAATACACCCAGTTTAAAAAAAAATCCTCTTTTTTTGTAAATTATTTTTTTAGAACCAGCACATGTGATGCACTAAACAATACTTAATCCTGGACCATGCTAAAAATAATATTACAATCAATGAGTCAATATTTTAATTATAAAATTAAAGGAAAACTTAATTTAGTGTTTCATGAAATGAATAAAATAGCAAAAAGATTAAATTAATTCGAAAAAAATAATTCCCAAATCTCTGGGTGTTACCCATACCACTAAAGACCCTTATAACTAGTGGGACATAATCTAGTCGGATGTTAGGTTCCTAATTCCTAGTGTGTAGGAAAACAAGATCATAGGGGTATGATGAATCCTTAATTGGGGTGAACCTTAGGAAACATATAAGGAATACTTTTAAATCCACGATAATAACTCAACATCCATTCATTAACTAGATCAATATCTCATTCCTAGATAGCTGTAAGAAATAATGAGATGGAATGTATACATGATCCTAAGGAGTATCCCATGCATCGATTATGGATACCAACATCAATCCTTTGGGATGTCACAAGAATCAAGTGTTTTGGGGGAATGTGGTGCCAAAAACCTCTAGCATCACATGGATCGTAGTGATCAAGGAATCTATAGTGACACACTAACTAAGAGGGGTTCCAATATGCACTAAATAAACTACCTCTTTGTTCACTAAGAAAGGTGGATACCTAATAAAACTAGGACATTTGGTAATAGTATAATTCAATCAAATAAGGCTCATATGTCGGATCCTAGGAATTATCTCTAGGAATCCCCACCATACCATCACACCACATCACTCCCATAGGTCATGTTATAATAAGCAGTAATGGTAATAATTTTTTTTAATAGTAACTAAGTGAAAACTTGAATAAAATAGTGATGTTTCCCAAATGCCTAAACCCATAAATACTTCCGTAACCACTCAACATCACATGTTTGTTGGAGGTTCTATGGGGGCACATGGTAACAACTACACCTAAGACCATAACTAACTAGATTAGGGTTTTTTTCAAACACCAGCACACCAACCAAGTCCCCCTAAATCAATATAGAGAATGAAAATTCCTTTTAAGATCCTAAAGGTCTAGACATAACCATAGGTATTACTATTGGAAACCAAGGATACAACATAAGAAAATGAATCACACTTGTTATTTTCAAAAGAAGTATAAAGGAAGAGGAATCCATCTTGGGAGACTAGGGCTAGAAATGTAGGTGAAGTAATTTATCTTAGGACTCTCAGATAATAGCACAAAGCAGAGAAATTCAACATTGGATCCTCTAGGTTACAAAATTTGCAATGACATTACCCATAGGATCCTCAGTCATAACTAATCTCTCAAGAAAATCCCTTATCATAAAAGTAACACATCCAACAACCCAATCCTAATACCTCATAACCACCCTATACAAAATGAAACACATTATAAAAGATAATTCTCCATGTCCACCCCCTTCCAATTCACTTTATTTTGTATGAAAATCCCAATATATCCATATCTTAAATTTGGAACCCAATCTCAATAACCAATGAATCACCAATGATAATACTTCTAAGGACCTTGGTGATCCCATTCCATCTCTTCCAAATCTTATCACACCCTCAATTGGGTCTCATCCCTTGAATCACTTCAGATACCTTTGAATCCATTTAATTTAGGAAAAACAACTCCATTATAGCTTTCTCTCTAAAAATGATTCTTAAGAGTCCTAAAATCACATAATAGGTTATACTATCACGATATATATGAAAAAGATAATTAAAAAAATACTCACCTTATCTCCAATTATAAATACATGGAATAAAATCACCCAAAACCCTCAAATGGGAAACAAGTGTACAATACACAACTAAAACGTATACCCTAGCCCAATTATTCTATATGGAATGGGATACCTAGGGTCTGTCCATGTTCCACTACACAGCTAAGGCAGATACGGGGTCTGGCTGTGTTCTAGTACATGTCTAAGACATAACAAGTGTATGGATATGCACTACTACATGGTCATGTTCCCCTTACATATGGTGTATTCCAAAATACTCAGCCACTTGTCTATGTATGGCTACGTGGTGTGTACTTTGAGTACATAATATATAGTCCTAAAAACGCCATCTACCCAAGTACATGACTTTGTGTCCAATTCATACTATAAGGAATGTACTCAAATTTCATGGTGTATGGTTCCAAAAATCATCTATCCAAAATAATAAGATCACATGCGATTTTTTTGTGGACACATACTCCATGTGATTTATATTTTTAATCTAGAAACCATAATGAACCACCAAAACCCGTGTTTTTCTTTGATTAAGCATAGATCGACCCTCTAGGGGTATTAAAAATCCAAAAGGGAATTAAAACTAGAAATAGGATACTATATTTGTGTTAAAAAACATAAAACATCCTACCTCCAAGAATAATTCTTCTTAAATTCACCAACATCCACTCTTCATATTTGATTCATGATGATCTGCCTCCTCTTGAGTCCCATAGTAGCACATCCCTTCTTCCTTCTACACCTCCCTCCCCACACCCATCTCCTCTCCTATCCATGGAAAGGAAATCCCCCAAGGGGGGAATGTATGAGAAGCCATTTAAGGAGGATAAATAAAATGTAAAAATAAATGGAAGGAAAGTAAAAGAAAATGAAAAGGATAAAGGGGCGTGGGATCATCCTCGATGCCTAATATGATTTTATGAATAACCTTGAAAAAACCCCCATTAAAAACCCATATATGGAGATAAAATATAATTATGACACTATTTATAAAATATATCATTGAATTAATGTGTAAGAAAATTAAACATCTATTTAATTAAATATTAAATACAAATTATTCATGAAAATTAAAACATCTTATAATTTCACCAAACTCATATTCTATGGTATACAAAATATTACATGACTAAAAGAGTGATAAAACATTATCTGAGATCATATACTAGGATAGAAATACCATTTTACTCTTCATGAGCATTGAAAATATCAAACCAAAATTCATGTTCAATTTTTAAAATAAAAAAACATAGGTCTGTACAAACATGATAATAATGATTCTAATGAGGAAGGACTACAATTTTTGGACCATCCATTTTCTCATGTGGATATTATAATTAATATGATTACAATAATGTAATAATATTTATTAAAATGATATATAACCTATTATTAACATTTTTTCCACTTTCATAAAGTTGAAATATCATATAATACAATAGTTTTAAGATTATTATATGATAATACATTACTGTTTTGGTATAAATACACAATCTAGGAAAAATTATTTTTAATCATATTATTAATATGAATCATAATATGGAACATACTTGGTCTATGTAGATATAGAAAAAAATAGTTATAAAAATATTTTCTTTCTGATTACCTTATCCATATTTTGATACTTGATCAAATTGATTTGTAGGATAACTAATTTTTCATCCCTTTGACAACCAGTGTTACAAATTATGAAAAAACCTTGAACTAATCCATTTTAGTTTATCATGTACTATCATATAGTTATAACTATGAGGTTATAGGAGGAGTCCTCAAGAAATCTTAGTGCTGAGGACATCCTCATGCCAGTTATTCTATCAATTGTGGCCTTTTAATGTTTGGTTGTAGGTTCTGATGATGAGGGTTTGGCCTCAGTGGTTCCTGTGCAAATGGTGTGGTTTTTTCTCGATGGTCTGTGCACTAATAAATATCTTCCCATCAGTGCAGGTCTGATGATGTTTGGTGTTTATTGGTGTAAATCTGGTTGTAACGATTCGTTGGACTCTATCACGACGGTGCTTGGGTCACGAAGGCCCTCGATGTCGTGTTTTTCTGGTCAGCGACTGGATTTCCGATGATGGTGGGACGATGAAGGTGGGCGACTGCTGTGTCAAGTCCAAGTCAATTTTGAGTGATCTGTGATGCAAAGGATGACCCAAGGTAGCGCAGGGTGGCGTAATAGTCGACAGGGTTAAGGGTTGTAGTGTGTTCTTTGGGTGGGTCGGTCTTGGATAGGGTTCCTTGACTGGGCCATTCATGGTTTATGGTTTTTGTTTTTGGGAAGTTCTGGTCCAGGACTGGGTTCCTTGTCTGGCCTTTTTTTGGATCTTTGTTGGTACTCACTTTCCCTTAAAGTGACCTTAATTTATAAAATCAAAAAAAAAAAAATGGTAACTACAAGCCATTGTAGTTCTCATAGTTCTGTTTGTTATCTTCTCAATGTGACTTATAAACAAAAAATATCAAACCTCAGTATGTATCATTAAATATGAGATAGATAACAAAACACTTTAACATATAAAAATGCATTCATATTAAAACATATGTGATAATTTCAAAAATTTAAGTGTATGAAATTTAATTTATCATAATAATTTTCTATAATGCCTAAACACATCATCTTAGATAGATTTCATGCCATGTGACTGTTAGAATTTTGAACAGTGTACCATTTAGTTTTTCCTGAAAGCCAAGATAGGATCCTTACTCAGACAACAATGTTGGGGTTGAGTGAAATGAAATATTTTCCCAACTAAAAAAATAGGATAATGGAATTTCTATATATTTCATGAATTCTCACACATCAAGGGAAAAATATCATTCAGGAACATTACTTTTATCAATGATTTGGTGTTGATACAAATCCAATGAGATTAAACCATATACATCACATGTTACTAATGAAAAGGGTTTCAAAGCCTTAAAATCTATTTTAGGGTATTTTAGGAACTTTTTAACCTAAAAGACACCCACTATGTGGTCCATATTATTTTATGGGAATTTATTTTACTACATGTGGATCCAAACAAGACATATAACTAAACGATTATGATAATTTTGTATTGATATTTACATTTTAAAAAATGAAAATCAGCAATGGGAATATCATCCTAAAGAAACTAAATTATTTATGAAGAATCCCATAGTTCTTGAATAATACTTTCACCAAGCACCCCATTGTATGTGGGGAAGTCCTTCACAAAGCACCTAGTTATTCAAGAAGATATTTTACTTGATCCAATTTATATTATAGCTCTTAGATGGTCATTTAATATCCACACCATACTCTTTTCATGAACCTTCATCCGTTCAATGAGAATACATACTCCCATTGCAGCCACCCATTTTGGAAGGTATTGTTTAGAGATTCTTATATACACTAGAACACACATTTGGAAATTTATAATTTTGATAGCCTAGAATTTGGGTAATCTATTCATTGAGGTGATTTTTTCCACCATATAGTATCTTTTTTTAAGGAGTCCCATGAAATACATTCATAAAGAGGAAATCTTGAACACCCTCTGTGATGTGATATCCACAAACACCCCTCGTGTGAATTTTTTTTCACAAATTACCATACTAAAAATGATCTACTCTCATATCAAACCCAATGTTATGTGAAATGAGGATTCCTAATTTGTTTTTGGCCTTATTACAAGGGTCCATACTTTAGAGTCTCTACCTTCACACCCCCTGTCCGGATCAATTACAATATCAACCATTTCACTACAAAGGTTGGGCCAAACTATATTTATATTAAAATACCTTCAACCCTAAAATTCACCCCATAAACTCATTGATTTTAGTTACTCCATGTTTCACTAATATGAATAATATTACGATAACCCTATTAGATGCCTAAATGAAGGACTCACCCTTGTACCTCCATCAATGAGTCAAATATACCATATAATGGCCAACTACTATGTGTAAGGCCTAACTCTCCATACCTATACCTAAGTCACCATCTAGGTAAATCATATATTGGTAGCACTCATACCTAATATGATCGAGCACTAGTTGAATGATACATGTGTAATCCCAAACTATATATTCTCTTGTATAGTTACCAAATGATAGATTAAACCCAAAATGGAAGCCAATGTTGTAAGCCCCACTCAATCCCCTATTGTTCACTCTCATGCAATACGGTTAATAATCTATTATCTCTTGTTTCTTACATCCTTCATGACTTAACTAGGCATAGAGTTATTAAATAATATGTTTTCAATCATTATTGAGATTCATCTATTTAAAATTATATAAAACATAGTCCTAGACAAATGAATCTAAAGTACATAACACACTTTATTACAATATAACATTAAATTTCATCGACTAGTCCTAAAAAATGACATTAAACTACAAAACCCAAACTACATGGGATTTTATTCCTATTAAAAATGATATGTAAGATGTCTCAATACGGTTGAATAAAAACATTATCAAACACACAATTCCCTATATGACATGTTTTTGAGTTATTATGTGATGAGAATAAAACAATTTCTTATTTTGAGATACTTATCTTGGTTTCCTCAAATTAACATTGAGTTGAGATAATAATATTTTCAAACACTTATATGGTTATCCTACAAGTTTTAATCCTGAACATCACCATATATTTTCTTTCTACTTGGTGTAATCCCCAACTATATTTTCATTCTTTTTTTAGTTATTAACGGACATGGGGTATGCATGCCCACTCTTTCATAATCTCACACCAACAACTTCTAATTACCTTTCACTTAATAATCCATTTTTTATAACTATAAAATTCATTAAATAACTCATAAAGGCATGATCCTACAATTAGATTCACTTTATCATTATTTCATGACATTAAAATGGACCACAATATTTATTTTCATATGACCTTAAAATGTATGCTGTGTCTTGTTATGAGACACTGAACTAACTGGGATATGATTTCATTTTTCTATATATGTATGAATCCCCTTTTTATGGGCCCGATCCCAAATCCACAAACCTCCATACATCATTTTGAAGTATCCTAATGCCTCCCTAGTTGGGAATAAAATCCATTTTCCATACTATATGGATCAAAACTATAGAGTAACTGAATACCGGGGTCAAATAAGAGATAATATAGTTACAACATGAATTTTCCACTTAATTTCATGATATTATTTAATCAATTTCTTAAGGGTAATTGAAATAGATATAAATTATACCAAGAATGATTCATGAACATATATTAAATCTATAAAAGAGTGAAAAATTAGAAAATAATTCCCATGAGATTGGTGTCTTAATCCCAAACTACAATCATCTAGACTAACATATATTCTATGGTATTTTTTTGTAAACTTCCAATGTATGACTGCCTTTGGAAATTAGGTCCACACTAACTCAAAATTTCTATAGAGAGAAAAGTCATTGGATTTTCCATTGGAGATTTAATGCTAAAAATATCATGAATCCTTACATAGGAAAGAATTCCGTTAAATATGCATTATTATTGGTAATATTGTATGGATGCATTTCTTTTTCACATTAATAATCTAATTGGTATCTCCGATAAACATTCTATGAGAGATCAGTTCCTTCCAACCACTAACTAATGGAACACCAATCCTATACAAATATTATTACTATATCCACCTGATCATCAAGGTAATCACAGGCACTATCACATATCAAGTTCCTCCAGTGTTGGGTGGTGAGTGCACTTGTATGATAATATCAACTGAATGGATCTATCCTGACTTTAGAGGTAGCCCATGAGAACCTCTAGAAGATGAAGTCCGATAGGACATTCTACTGATGATAGGTTGTATAGATAATGGTGGTACCAATTTCCACATAAAACCACTTCTAGAGCCACTACCTTGAGTGTATAAAGAAATACCATCCATATCTTAGGGAGGTGGAGGAGGTTGTTTGAAAAATTCAAGAAACTGAACTAGAGATTCCTTGGAGGGATCCTATCAATTATGGTCATCGTTACCAATGTTTAAACCCAATTATATATGAAATTAAAGAGAAATATGTGTCAAAACTGATAATCCTAATAGTGTTATCTGAATGGAAAGCCTTCCTAGGGTAGCCAATCACCACAAAACAAGGGAAGGCCTATATCCCTACTACTTATAACATCCTTGAAACCCATCAGTATGTCCAAATAGTGTCATGGGGAGATACAAAATCACCATAATAAAGAGTCTACATACATCATTACAATTGACCTTGTGACTAAAACATTCTAGGTTGAATCTAAACCCACATGTCTAGAAGAATATTTACCCCCACAATCATCACCAATATCTTTCATCAGAAATAAATTCATACAAATTATAGATACACCTCCTCTAAAGAAATATTTATTTCATACTTCAGAATTTACAGTAGTAAATATCATCATTGTTGACCAAAATGATGTGGTATAATATCATATCATCAAAGAAAAAAATATTTAGGTGATAATTTCATACATGGCCTACATCGATGAAGATCCATTCATTTTGGTTCCCATTCCAATAATCTACTACTAAGCACTCGACGGGTTAATTTCAAAGAAAAAAGGAAATAGTGTATCCACATTCACAATAAACCCAACACCCCAGGATGGTGACTCCATCTTAGTAGAATATTAAACTGATCATTTTAATTCTATAACAGAGGATATTGAGTCGATCAATACTGATTTTATTAGGGGAACCATGCTCACAAAGGGTGGTCATCAGGATGAAGATTCCATGCCTTCTTTAGTTATCCCTATTTAATGGGAGGAGACTGATCAAGCAAAAAATACATATTTGAACCACTCTAATAACTTGAAATAGAATTAATTAAAAAAATTAACTATATCATTGACTATTTTTTATAGATTTCCCACTAATAGAGAGACATAATATATTTGTTAAATCAATTCACCTAAGGATAACTTAAGAGTTGTATCATAGGAATTAATTGATTCTCTCACTACTCAAATGAATTCTATAGAAGGGCTTTGTGAACTGGTACAACCATTGAGGAAGGAATATCCGAAGTAGGTGGACTTGAATCCTCTATCACATTACATATGGAATCCCCACTTCTTAAAAGTTTATGAAATGAGAGATTCAAGATGTATCTCACCTATTTTTCTTACCAATGAAACCCAATGCTAGGGCACCCCGAACAATAGAGGTGTCCATGATCAAATAATACATATAGAGGTTAAAAGGTCCCAAATTTATTGGTACTACAATATTGTAGATGGGCCTATTACAAGATGGATAGATATTTGTTATAAATTTCCTCGCTAATTCATCTCTACATTGTAGAAAACCACAAAGCATGACCCCTATTATTTCATGTATTATGAGAATAGAAGATTCATTGATTTCAATATAATATTGTAGAATATAACATACTCATTATAAATATATCTTCCTTGAGGAAAATTACTATATATATATGTGTAGAATATATGTGATGAATTTTGAACTTCACCCACCCCCCTAAAGTATCACGGGGGTTCTAAGAGTTACAGAATATAGTATAATGCGTAAATACAGGTATTAAGTGAACCAATTAATGAGATCATCAGGCACCACCAACATATATAATAAATTTTTGGAATTTATAAATAACTACTATCACCCTAAATATAATATTTTTTAGGTTATGTGACCTAAAAATTAGGAAAAATAAAATATATACCTTCCCTAATAATTTTGTTCAAAGGTAAATCATCTTTAATAAATGAAGAAACTAGATAAATCCTCTAGAAGTAAAAAATATAGTTGAAGTCAGATAGAATGATCCCCCAAACTACTACCCTTACCATCATATGTTGGGTCACATGATCTAGGAATTAATTTTCTTCAAGGATAAATTTCAAAATATGGTCGACACTGGTCAAGTTCAATTCATCATTCACAAGTATCCAATGTTATACATGTCATAAATTCTCTTATAAGAAGTAAAATAAGAATGGTAAAATTACCCATATGGGAGTATGAAATTGTTTTTTTAATGGATGATATAGGAATTGGTGTACTATCCATATTCCATCATTAGGGTTAAATGAATTTACCTTTCATGAATGAAATTACATCTACATATCCAATGGTGGTACCTTATAATTATTAGCCTTTGAAGATCCAATGCAATCGATATAGTTGAGATAAGAAGAAAGGGAAGTGCTTATGGATTACAAATCCAATTGAGACTCATATGTTCTTTATGCACCCAATATTGTAAGAATGGGAATTATACCTTTAAAATTGAAATCATGTATCATTACACAAAATGGGATAATATTCACCAGCCCATCAATGAGTAAATGGTAATTACCCAAGAAAATGAGAAATTGGGTATCATACCATAAATAGAGACATTGTACACTATCCCATAAAATGATATCCTCTTCTAATTAGGATCTTTGATATATCTATATTAATTATTCATAATTTATAGGAAATAACACTGAACTTGAATAATTTTCTAAAACATGATCCTCTATTTGAATCAACATGGTATTAGGTGAGCATAAAGAAACATTACCAGGTTCTGATAATGAACTTTTGACAAATATGATCACACAATCAAATAGATATCTAAGGGAAAATTTATTTTACCTACCAAAACTCATATAATTAGTGAAGAAGAGATTATTGATAACCTAACTTCCTCTAAATAAATAATTATCAACTGCATTGATGCCTTAAAATGAAATGTTGATAGAGTATGCACTTATTTTCAATAGTATATCTAGTTTCTAGGGTGAACCCCTAACTACCGTCATTATATACATGTATATCCACTTAGAATGGAAAATTTTTCTATATTTATTATTCATGTCAGACCCCTAAGGTTAAAAATTCCATATATGCTAAAGAATAGATTGCTCAATTACAGTGAGAAAATAATAATCTTTTGTAGATAATTTTGGAGTTTCTTTAGGGATATTTTCTCAATGGCTAAATTATAGTAACCTACTATAGAGGTCCTCCTAATAGTGAATTATCTTATCCCATAGGTCTAGAAAATTCAAATATTATTCCCTATCCCATTAGGATTATTATAGAAATTGTTTAGACACACATATCACCACATGGGCCCTATAATTGTTAATATTATCCAGTATAGAGGTGGATTCATTAATGAATCATTCATCAAAGGATTAAACATATGAACCTAAGTTAATATAGGTTAATTAATTGCCAAAAATATCTCAAATTCAACCATGTTCTCATGCCAATCAAGGCATATGTGCCCGAAAAAGAGAACATCATTGTCACTGATAATTCAATGATACATATAAAAGGTATATTCATTCTAACTAGAGAATTTTTTAGGTATTTTTCACTTTTTGTGTGGAATAATTTGGTTATGATCTTAAATATTAGTGGAAGAATGCCCAAGGAGGATGATTTGAGAGACCATCCAAATTTTTATCCTACTACAGATTGTTAGGGAATATAATTGATAGATGATTTACATATAAGAAATGATTTAAAAAGTATATAGATGATGGGATAATAGAGTTATTGACCCCCAAATATCTACTTGAGTCATATGAAAACCGTATGTAGAAAACCCAAAGTGTGTGAAAGAATCGGGGTTATAAATCTCTTAATGAAATATTAAAAAGGTATTTCTTTGGGGTTAGGAATATGGGTGTAAAAATTTTCAGTTTATTAGAGAACAACCTTATTAAGCATTCAAATATCAAGACTCAGGAGGAGGAAATTTTAAAGGATCATCACAATTAATTTTCATACCATTAATTTTTGGGACACATGCTTGAAGGATACTTTAACTTTAACTATTGGATCCAGAAGTAGATAAACAATGGCCTTGTTAATTTACAAAATCCTAATAAGAATTAAATATTTACATAAATAATTATAAATCCTATATAATGGAATTATTATTGATATTCCATGTTATAAAAAAATCTCTATATGAATGACTTTAAACTATATAGAAAACTATAAATAATGTATGACATTAATCTACAAGGATATAGATTGATATGTATGACTCTAAAATATAAATCATACCATTTCAGAAGAAAAAAATTAAAACATATTTCCTATCTATATTCTATATGAAACTATATTTCATGTATTTAGACCTTATTGAATGATGTTAAACTTCATGACATATGGTCATGCTTTATGACCTAAACTATCTTTTATGTTTGAGCTAGATCTACATTGAAGGTCTCTAATATGCATGTTTACCAGATCTTGCTTAGTTTTCCTCAATAACCTATCATGTGGAAAAATCAATCTCACTCCATCCAATAATTGATACCTCATTCCTACTTGTGTTCATTCTTTCTAATTCTCGGACACTTTCCCTTTTCAGTTATGATTCACTAAATACATGCTCACATTATTTGGGGATAATATTCTCCTAATGAGAACTATGTTAAGATTGATTATTTCCTCACAAGATACAAAATTATTCATAGGATATCTACCTTAGCCACTACCTCCAACTTATATCACTATACATGCCCTAGTTTCATGATTAAAAATTAAACATCCCTCATCATTCAAAGTTATAAAACCATAATATAAATATCCAACATTATTCTTGGATAAATGACCTTAAAATGAAATCCACCTAGTCCAAACTATATGACCTTAATGTTTTTAGATCAATGATCATGTTGGGATTTAATTTACACAATATTTCCAGTCCAGAAATCTATATTTTATACAAACTAAATATTTGGGAAAATAATGTCCAATAGAGTCACACAGAACCTATCCACTTATATCCATGTGTTACCTTACTTAGGTCGATGGGAAATTCCTACCACATACAATCCTTCCCTATTATTCAGTTTTGTGAGATAAAATTAATTTTCTAATTTCGTGTTTCCTATCACAATGAATGTGACTAATGCGATATTAGGGGTTATGGAATATTTTTTTTGATTAGTGCAACTGGAATACATCGTAATTGAAATTATGGAGATGAAAGTCATTGATTCATGACAACAAACTGCCCACCAAAAGGTCCTTATCATAAAAAACTAAACTTTATTACATGTATTTCTTTCAATATATAATTAAACTATACAATACATGGTCTATAAAATATAAAAACAAATTACCTTGATTGGTTAGTAATAGATACACTTAACCACATTCCCCTATTTTTTAAATAATATTACCAGTATCCATTATTCCCCAATTACATATTCAGTCCTCTGTCTAGTTTTATAAGGTTTAGGTCCTCATTATCTTCTATAATGGTATATTAATTTTACCTAAATATCTTATACAGTGCATGATGGTGTAGCCTCATTGAAATTTTAGGCTAAATCATACCATAGTTGGGTTACAATTCTAAGATCCCCAACCTTCACCCTATTAACCACTTGATTTGAGATAATCATCCGAGTGTTTTTTATATTCATTCAGTGGAGATAATCTGATTAGATTAATTATTGATGGAATCACCCATTTACCAACATTAATGAGTTGTAAATACCATATAAGGGCCACATAAAAGGTTTATTCTTTAACTATCCCCTCCTTAACAATAGTCACTAACCATGTATGAAATATCTATGAAGCACCCAGGCAGGTAGCTCCTGATAACTAGCAGAGTGACATAGGTGTAAGCCCATACTCTAACATCTCTTATCAATTTACCAACTAATATTGTAAAATTTAATGGGCAGACTAAGGTGTATTCTTCACTCAATACCATATTTCGCACTCTCATGAAATACAATTAACCTTCTATTATATATTCTTTCACACACATGTTAGGAATTAAATGGGGATAAAGGTTTTAATTGATCACTTTATTAGAATGATTGAGTCATCCCTAGTTAAAATAATGGAAAAATTAGTATACCCCACGTGACTATAAACTATATATCACAAGTTATTATCACACAATGTGAAACTACATCGACTGGTTAAGACACATGACCTTAAACTATAAAACCCAAACTATGTGGTCATTGATTTCTATTGACCAACACACATAGGATGCCTCTTTGGGGTGCATCCCAATATCCGCAAAAATAAATTTCCATACATGATGAGTGTCTAATTAATAATTTATGACTATATGATAATTTTTAACTCAATATACTCATCTGGGTTTCCTCAAATGAACCTTATAATGAGATACACATATTAGATTCATTACATATGGGCCTTCTACTAGGTGTAATAACCAACCTACCCATATATAATGTCCTTATACAAGGATAAATACATAACTATATCATCTTTATGACTTATTTAGTTATTAATAGGTGGGGTGTAGAGAGGAATTATCATGCATACGTCTTAGTGCAACCATTTCAACTTACCATTCACCCAATAGTCCAATCCACAAGATTCTAAACTGAATAGAATAGGTCTTCAATGTGTGACCCTAAAATGAACATTAAATCATCAAGGTTTCAAAATATTAAAAGGAACATTATAGTTCTTTTCATGTGACCTTAAATGGTATGACATCTACTATTAAGTGGAAATAAAAACACGGGTTATGATTCCCTTTATAGAGATAAGTTGGAAACCCATTTTCATGGGATCAATTCCAACTCCCCAATACTTCTGGCCCCATTTCAAAGGATCCCAATTCCTACAAATATGTGAATAAAACCTAGATTTACTTCCTATATGGGTCAAATATATTGAGTAAATATATAAATGAGAAAACTAAGATACAATATGGTTCCCACCAAGAGTTCACATTATTTTTTTTGTTTTTAATCAATAAATTTTATAAGGGTAACCAATAGTTTTATCAATGATACTCCAAGGATTTAAAAATATATTCTAAATCTATAATTGGTTACTAGAGTAAGAAATAATTCCATAAAAATAGGTATAACGAGACCCACCTCCCATCCTATCGACCAAAATGCATTCAATAGTTCACTCGTAAAGTCTCAATGACTATCGAACTTTGGCTCGAAGTCCTGTATCAACTCAAAATACCCATGGATCCAATAGTCTTTGAAGTTTCAATCTAAAACAGTGACATAAGAAAAAAGTAATTAATTAATTTTACTATAATTTATTTTTATAATATCATTTATATGTATATATTTTGACTAGATCTCAGAAACCCCATAGTTTTATTTCATAATATCTTGTTCCCCAGAACATGGGTTTCTACATTAAGTAATTATCAAAGAAGTATATTTTCCTTTATCTATTCAAAGTACAAGAGTGGACAGTTTTTTTCCATATGTTATCCACATATTTGACATGGTACACTACAAAATTTTCATTCACCACTTGTATTAATGTGGAATATATTCATTATAAATAAAACCAAACTCTCTTAAAGATTAATTAAATGAATATTATATGATTATGACGCTTTATTAAATCCAAAAATAGATATATGGAAATATTATATAATATCACCATTAATTGGATTCAAAAACACAACTGGTTTCATCATATAGATATCTTACTAAGTATTTATTACAAGGATGATGGTATTGACATCCAATTACC
Organism: Viscum album; assembly: GCA_963277665.1. NCBI lineage: Eukaryota > Viridiplantae > Streptophyta > Magnoliopsida > Santalales > Viscaceae > Viscum > Viscum album. The sequence continues at coordinate 1,743,705,406 of OY728161.1, forward strand.
AAAAATAATGATCATATATGTCGTATATTACATGTATAATTCTAAAAGATTTCAGCATGATGATAGGTAACATGTATCATGATTGAATATGTCTAGACATCACTTGAAACCTCTAGAAACCAATGTATCCTTATTAATACCAACATTTACCATATGTATTATGTTTCTTTTTTCATACCCATCAATGGATTTACAACAACTGAAGAAAATAATAAATTACAAAAGTATATTTTGGTTTATGGAATCCATTTAAAAGGTCGGTGGCCTCCCATTTTACCACTTTATAGGGTCATGCATAAATTGTTTTTTTTATGCTTGGAATAATGGGTGAGAGAAACATGAGATAGAACAATAGGTGAATTTAACCATGTGAGGAAGGGCTAGGGGGTTTGGTTAGAATCGTAATATTCCCTCAGGTGTTATATTTTTATTATTTAGATGCTAATGGATAAATTTCCTATATGATTGGCCTTATCAAAGTGTGTTTTGCTCCATGGAGTTAATTTTTCATTGATAAATGGATCTATAGACATTAGGAGATGTTCTTCAATGTATGATGCTCATTTGAGATATGTATATGGGTGAGATTTTGGATTTTCTTGCATCGGTTTACATAGTATGTAATAATGGGTGGGGTATATGAGGATAACATAGAAAAGAACAAAATAAGACTTCCTTGATTTTTTAGTGATAAATATGATCTATCGAGACCCTAATTGGCGCTCTAAATCTTATGTGTGAGGATGAGGTAGTAAATGACCATATCACCTTTGGAAGTGACATGATACTTAGTGAATGGAAATAAGAGGTGGTTTTCATATCCTAAATATGAGTAGTGACCCTTGTATATTATCTTGGAATGTTTCATGATGATGGGAACTTACAAATGGGTTGGGCTAATAGGTGATAAATTTTTTTGATGAAACCTTAGTGTGGTATGTTCTACTATAGTATGAATCTAATTATATGAGTGATTGTATAAGATATAAATACATTCTAGGGAATGATAGAGCTTAGTAGTTGTGTATTGGGTGCATAATGTCATGGAAATGGGTAGCATAATGAGTAAATTAGTTTGGAAAGACTAATTAAAATGGTTTCAACTAAAACACCATGAATATTTTTATGAGATGAATTGTTCACACTTATGATGATTAATCATTATTCTATATTATTATTATTGTGGTGATGAATTATTCATCTTGTATTTTAAGTTAGTGATATGTTATTCACATTTTTTTTGTATGATGGTGGTGCTTCATTTACCTCATGTATTAATTTGGTAGTATATCATCCACCCATTTTTAATAGTGGTGATATTTCATCCACCACTATATTATGAATAAGTGACACATTGTTTATGATGAGTTAGTGAATTGGTGACATATTAGTCGAACTACTTATGGTATTTGTAATGTATCATTCACTTATGTTTTTGTTAGTGTGGTGAAATATCATTTAGTTAGTGATACATCATTCACTTAGGGATATATAATTCTTTTTGGTGGTTATTATGGTGATACATCATTTTAAATTGTCATTTTTATTTGTATGGTGATATATCTTTCACCTGGAGATAACTTGTTCTAATTTTTAGACGTTGTGGGGAAGTATCATGTACTTGGTGATATATCCCTCATCATTATTATTATTGTGGTGACATATCTTTCACTAGTAAATTCCATGTTTTCCATTTTTAATATTTTTGTGGTATATGATTCACCAGGAAATTCCTCATTCACTATTGTTGATATTTCAGTGGTATATCATTCAACTGACACCGATTCATTCAATATAGTTATTAGAATTATGATCTACTATTATCTAAGACAATCCACATTTAACCATACCATATTATAGTGATTTATCATTAAAAAGTTAATATCGTGATCGCCATGTTATTAGAACAATGATACCTCATTCACCATGGTTATTAATTATATGAGAGGTGATAACTCATTCACTCTTACATATTTATCAAATCAATAGAGCATCAACCTATTCCAACATTGGCTAATGAAAATATGAGTTAACCATATTAGTTTCATCTTTAGTACTTGATGATGAGTTTGGTTTAGAACTTTTATGTTTATAGAAAATTATTTATTTAGTACATACATACAAATATATAATGGTTTTTACTAGGGGAACTATTGGTAGCAATATTCTGAGTTTTAGAATCACACCTTACATGGTAATTTTGTTAATGTATATATCATATGGTTAACATAAAAATTCAGGAGATATCTGTTAGTATAAGTGGATGAGTTAGAAGATCTTAGTCAGGATGTGAATATGGGTCTAAGGTAGTTATGAGGATAATGGTTGAATCTCTTTTTTGGTTTAATTTTCATTATTATAATATATATGATCAACCCTCTAGGTCATCCTAATTTTTATGAAAATTTATAACATGAGTTTTATTTTTTATAGAATTGATTTTTTTTATAGTATGGTATGATTTCCACTATAAATCCATTAATATACTTTGATGTTGTATCTATTTATATATCAATAGTTTTTAATTTTTATTGACATGATGATGTTAGATTTCATAGTTTCCCTACCTATGGGGTTCATTAGACCATCTTTGTTATCTGATAGCCTATATTTCATGGGGAGGTGTGCCTAAGGTCTTAAATAAATCTTTCTTGGGATGGTGGTTAGTGATTAGGTATAGGACATTACAAAGTTGAATCGATTTTTTTTGAATTACTATTTCAGATATCTTTGTTAGAAATAAGAATGGTTGGAACATGTAAAGGAAGATGTTCCCATATTAGGGTAGAGCCTACATGATTTGAAATCTAACTTACCAGGTTGATTGGGAAATTTTTATTTCTATTCATACTTATAATCGATTCAATTTTTTCCAAGTATTATATTTTAGTTTATTGATTTTATGGTTTTTAAACTTTTTAATGGTGGAAATATGTGTGAATTCATGAATTCATTTTGGATTTTTGGTTCAAATAACATGTGAATTCTTGTATGTTATTGATATGATGGTTCATGAAATATATATTTAGTTATATAAATTTTTAGTAATAACTTATTTTGTTTTTTCATAACCAACTTATTATAAAAATTATGTTGAATAAAAAAAATATTATGATTTTTCTTTATTTGAGTCCCCATAGTCTGATATTACGGAGACACACATAGATTTTACATCATCCTATGAGTGGTAATTTTGTATTAGGATACATGATGTGTATAAATAACATTTATTTTGTAGTTTGGATGGGGTATGGGTCTAAAAGATATGTATGGGAACCCAGGGATAAAGGTAGTAGAATGTGATTTTCATTATAGTATTCAGATATAAGTATTATCATTGCACTTTGAGTTGTGGTCAATTGGGTTTTATGCTATATATAATAGGTGGGAGATCCTAGTTATGATGAAATATGATTTGAAATATTTATGAGTTGATTGTGTTACAAAAATATTATATAAATCTTCTTATTATTTATTAAAATGTTTTTTGATATGTGTGGGTATCTCGATGGGGATGGGATATCCCATAAAAATTAATTAATTAATGATAAAAATCATGGTTGATTCTTTATGTGATAAAAATGGTACATGAATGACGTGAAATAGAGTTTATGGTGTAAACACATTATAGAGCCCTTGGTTATGTATTGAAAATGAAAGAACATATGATTATTCATATGAGAAATTTAAATAATACAATTTTGAGGCATGGAATATTATTTATTAAGTTACTGAGTCTAGGATATATTGGATGAAACTTAGGGTAGAATGAGTTGACTTCCATAGTAGGTTAGTGTTAGGGTGTAAACCTAGATGAGTATGTTTGAATTGAAAATTGGGAAAATGACACACCATTTTGTTTTGTTTTGTTTTTGATAATATCATACTTTGGGAACAATTAGGTGATCATTTACTCAATATATGTGGTATATGATATAGTTCAACATAATAGTGACCATTTGATCAATAAGAATAGTGCTAGGTTAGGAATTATTATCCTAGAATGAATTTGTGGGATATGTATATAGATGTTTTCTAGATAATTTATTGGTTAGTGTGGTTGTGGTTGATGATTATGATACTATTTGATAAGGTTTATGATGATGGTTAGTGATGTAGGATGATTTCATTTGACACCATTATAGTATGGGTTTTTCTAGTTAGGGACATTTGTTTTGATCGTTTATATCTATATAGGTTGTTAGACCATAAAAGGTATATATATGTCATGATGGGTCCTAAGACACCTTAATTTACTTGAATTCTTAGAGACAAGAAATGTTATGAATATGGTTTTAAATGTATGATCAATATTCATGTTAATTAGTGTATATTAAAATTTTGGAAAGGTTTGAGACACCCTTTACTAACCTAGAAATTGAAAAACGTATGTTGTAACTTTAGGCTATATCATGAATTGGTTAGAGAAATTGTTTCATAGGGATTACTAGGTGTGTCTCTTTTTCTAAAGTGTGTTTGGTATAATTTTAGGTCAACATATAAATTAGTGGTTATAATGAGAGACACTTAAGAAAGTTGGATAAGTTTTAGAGAATATTTATAACAAACATTACTTGTGAAGGTTATGAATGTTTCTTTTTGATGTATATAAATTTTTACTTCTGTATTGAGATGATTCAATGTTTTTTACAAGTCACTAACATCAATATGGTAATAATGTTCCATGCCATTTTTTATTATTTTCTAAAAAGTGGCTAAAGTATAAAAGATGTCAATTAAAAATTATGAGAATTCCAAGAAAAAGTGGTAATAAAAAATTCAAGATGGAGTTATCTGATAAAATATTGATAAATATATGAATAAAATTACTGGTCATACATAAAAAAGTGTTTGATGGTCCAAAATAATATGATAAAAATAATGTTTTAAATATGATTTTATAAGAATATGTTATACAAAACTGATAAATGAAGTTGAATACTTCAAAATATTTAGTTACAAAGTCATGATGTAGAATGTTTGGATAGAGAAGTTGAAAAAATTCTGATCCGTCAAAGGAATTTCTGTAGATTCATTAGATGGATAATGAGATAGTATAATTTTCACAAGATAAAGGATAGATTTCTTATGCCATCGACCACTGGAAACCCATATAGAGAACCATATTGATATTCTTATGAAGTTAAAATGATTAAAGAACCATAGATCAAACAATTGACATATCCAATAGATAGAGATTTGTGAAATCATTATATGGAGAAATGTGAAGGTGATCTAAGAATATAAGGGAATATTATTTTTTAGAAGATGTTGAGTGGAATCAGACGTATGATCAATTCACTGAGATACACAATTTTTTAGTTAGATGATCATCAATCATAGGTTTTATTTGAAGATAAATGGTGAGAGAGTAGTATGATGATCTATGGGATAGATATTTAAGATGTCACATGATAATGATTTTCTTATCTTATCAAATGTAGGTTTCCTAAAATGGGAATCGAAATATATTTCTATTAGATTATGAAAGTATATAATCCCATTATATGGAGTAAAGTAAAGTTAATTCATTAGATAAAAGGTTTCCAAGGATCTTTATAAAGAGTCCATAATATATGTAATAATAATAATGTTTAGATGATTATTCAATATAGGGTATCTATCGATGAAAATTATGTTTATGGTATTTTTTAATACAATGAATGTTCAAAAAAATTCCTACCCTGTACTCTCATCTCTCACTGGGGTCTCCATCCCCCAGAGGTGATGTCCTAGTGTCGATGCCCGCTTCTTCGGCACCCTCCTCCCTAACGGGGGGAGGGGAAAAATCCTCCCTCCCTCTTTGTGAGCCGAGGCTTGACCTTTAATCCCTTTCATGAATCCGAAATTTCTTCCTCCCTTCCCATCGATTATGTTGTGACCTAAGGTCCCCGATATTCATCTCAGCTCACATGAACATGCGATATATGCGAAGGAGTTCAATGTGACCTCTGATCTTCATCGGGTGACTCTTATAGCCCATTTCAGGTGTCACCGTCCATCTTTTGACAATTTTGAACACTTTGTATTTGATTCGTGGGATCTTCAAGAACACACGGTGGTGGGAAGATTCGATCTACATCAAATGATGATCTGTATCCCCTCATAGGATGATTTGAACACTTCCTAGTCCCGAGATCCTCATTTAATCAACAAATGCAGCTTCTTTCTCCTTCGATGGTTGTTTGATCTCAATATGATTCATGATGTGTCCTCAGATACCATTTGGGTATGCTTCCCAGAACTACCTCTCCATTTTCAGAACCCCTCAATTTTACGTAAGATAGGGAATTTGGTTGGTAGATACTTGTGTTCGGACAGCCGGACATCGGCGGTTTTTCACCCAATATCCCCCTGTGTCTTTGTCAAAGATGATGTTTCTAAGGATCCCATTGAGTGGCTATGGATTTCGGTTGTAGAGGAGTTTCGGTGGAAACAACTGGTGGTGTATTATTCATAGCCTGTGTAATTCCTGGGGTGCCTCTGTTTTGGTCATTTGGTATCTGTATGTTGTCGTGGGAAAACGGTTGATGTGCCCAGTGGAGTTGGGGGGAACGAGGTGCAGGCTATCCCTTTTATGAGCCAGATGGTGTGGGTATGTGATGGCTTGGTTGACCAAGTGGAGTTGTTCAGTGTCTCTCAAGAGGTGTTGGCTCCTGGCAACCCAGCTGTGGAGTCCAGTGCAAAGGATCAGCAGTAGTGACTTTCCTTAGGTCCTCTACTGGAATTGAGGGGGGTGAGGCCAAAGGAGGCTGAGCCGTGGGTTTTGGATATTTTTTCATTTAAAACCGGACTTGGGAGTACATGAGGAAACTAAGGTTGATCCCTTAGATGTGAGTTTGGCAGTGAATGAGGTTCAAAGGCCTGGTGGCTCTCATGGTCAGGGCTGGGAGGTTTTGAACATGTAGCCTCAGTTCATGGGAAGAGGTTACGAATAGGCTACATGAACGGATTTGATGTTGGGAAAATCCTTCCTACTAGATGCAATAGGTTATAAAAGTGGACAAGAAAGGATGATCGATGGGAATATCTTGGGGTCCTTAGATCCAAACACCATTGGAACCAATTCAGAAAAACTAAGAATGGTTGGGGAGGTAGGAAAGATATCTGTCTTGGGGAAGAAAAAATGTAAGGAGTCTCTGAGTATACAGATGGATCATACTGATGTAGAGGTAATAGAGGTGGGGAACCACTTTTATGGTCTTGAGGTCCATGATATTCCTTTATCTCATGAGGAGGAGTCACCAGATGATTATAGTTACAGTCATCCCTCAATGGATAGCATGTACCGAATCAAAGGGAAAGGACCCCATAGTCCTAGATAGAAGAAGGGGAAAAAACACATGCGTGACTTAGGGAAATGCATTGTGGTCATAGGGGAAAAACAAAGGTACGCAAAGACTAGTCATACTTTCCAAAACCAATGGAGGCTCAGTCGGCCAAGAATGACAGAAAAAAGGAAGGTAAAGATGCATAGAAGGGGTAAAGTGAAGAATCGAGTAGAAATACAAGAGACAGGGAAGAGAAAGTTGGGGAGTAGTTTAAACCTATCTTGTACTCCTAGGAAGAAATGATAGAAACAAGTCATCAGGCCAATGTCTTCGAATAAGAGATTAAAAGAATTTATAAGTGTCAGTTTCAAGTTGATGATAATGAGGAGAAAGAAGTGGGGATTGATTAACAAGATCACATACTAGCCTGAGGATTCAATCAGAGTAAAATCAACATAGAGGAGTTTATTCAGACAATGGAAAGGATGGTCACTCACCTTGAAGAACTAATCATAGAGGATCCAAAAACCCAGGTTATCACACTGCACTGGGATCTTTATCGAGTAGTTGAGTCTAGTAATCTTAGCCTGGGGTTTAATCATTTTGTTAGTTCCTTCAGTAACTAGTTCATTCCTTTTGTAGAATAATGGTTTACCATTTTCCTTTAAAATGTATTTTCTTTAATAAAAATTTAATTTGGATGGATGGAATGTTCCAAAATGTTTTATAATAATTCCAAATAAATTGAAATGAGTGTGAAGCTTCAAAATTAAAAGTTTCAATGAGTAAAGAAATCAATTTATGTTCCCTCCCAATATTATGGAAGAATGATTTTATAATGACGGGGTTTATATGGTACACATGTGTAGAATTATTCTCATACATATGGAGGAGTATAAGGGTTAAGGATTTATCTTGTGAGAATATAACCAATCATATTACTTTGTTAAAGAATAATTCCATGAAACTGAGTTTCATCAGATAGATTAGAAGATTTATTGGACTAAGAATAATTAGATGAATAGAAATCAATGTGTGTTCTTCCAATTAGAGTTTCTATCTTGTTAAAGAAGGTTCATTAGAATGATATTACTCCATTGGAAATAGAAGAATCATATCAAGAACATTAGATGGAGATGAATTGAACAGAGCATGCTAGATTGAATCATTGTTAATTGAGAATATTTAGATAAATTACCATCATATAAAGACCCATCTACATAGATTATACCAAATGGAGCCTGATCGAATTTAATTTTCCTAAGGTAAAAATCTAGATGAATTTATGAAATGATAAGATTACATATATATTGGTCTTCCTAATATGAGGATAATGATTTGATTCCAAAAACTCTTAAGATATTTTCTAAATATATTAATGTTTTCACATAGGTCAAGGTGATAAAACTTACTTGTGGGGAATGAGGATAAATTTCTATTTTATATCATAAAATAAGAAACAAGAGTTTGAAGATGGGGTGTTGAACTAATTACTAATGATACATGTATTTCAGGGAGGTATAACTAACTGTGAAGAAAGTGAATATAAGGATAGTTTATTAGGGGGAGGGATTACCAATTATGGAAGAATATTTAATTACTAGGGGGTAGAACCAGGGTTATATATATGAATGACTACAGAGGTGTATACCATGTTTCTACACATGGCTCTATATTCCTAAAATATTTTTGTAAAAAAATCCATGTTGGGGTGGGGGATAACACACATTTAAAAGAGTAGGCCATTGTACTAAACTATGTAAATATATTATTCGAATTTCATTATTTATACTACTACATGTGATGTGATTTTTAGAGATAAAGTTTAGTGGATCGTAACTCTCTCAAGATTTATAGGTTGAGTTCATATGAAGAATTCATAAAAAAAAGTGAATATGGATTTACCCACTCCCCCTCTTAGTGATCATACAACAATCTGAAAAATTAATTTGGTATTAGAGGGAGTGTACCTATGAAAGATCCAACTATATACTAATGATAGGGAATATAAATTCAGTGAACAGAAAGGGTGTTCCTATATTTTATGATAGAAAAAATAATAGTTGAAAGAATACGATGTCACCCTATCTTCTATCTCTTGTCCTTGAATTTAGAGATGCAACAAAAATGGTATTTCATCCCATGAATAATGTTTCTATGAAAACTATCGATAATAAAAAGTTATAAGTTGATGTAAAATATCGTAATTCCATGTTAAAGGCCACACCAAGAATATTTATACATAGATTATAGGGTTTCCAATGAACAAACTAGTTTGGGATTAGTTGTGAAGAAGATAATAAGGAAATGAGAATATTCAGTAATCTAAACTAAAAATATGAAGGAGTAGATTTTAAGATGTTAATATGGGTGATAAAGAATGAATCTATGAATAATTCTCAAGATTCAATAATATTTTAAATAATATCAAAAGTTTCAGTGAGAAGATGGAATATTATACTATTCTTAATAAATTGATGAGAAACTTTTGAGATTGATTTGATGCCAAAGTGTCTAATTTAGAATATTGAGAATATTTTCCTCTGGATAAAATTCAGAATATTTTCATTGAATATGAAAACAAAAATTCTATATTCATTATGAATATATATAAGGAATAAATTTAATTTGAAGCTTTGTTAAAAATTAAGATCAGAGGCATGGAAGCTAAGGAAGAATCAAGTGATTCAATGGTTGATCAAGAAGAAGCAGGATTCAAAAAAATCATTTCTCCTCACTATAAAAATAAAAAATAGAAACTAGAAATGTAAAGTAAAAAATTATCTTAAATGCTGTAATTATAATGATAATGTCAATTTTTAAGGATATTTTTGTAAGAATTATGAATATTCAAAGTCATAATAAGAATATAAGAAGTCAAGGAAAGAAAATTAAAATAAACATAAGAAAAAAATTTCCTAGGAACAAGAATAAATGTTTCCTGAGTAGTAGAGATGAGGAAAATTATTTATCTATAAATGAATTTTATTTTTATGTAATATTATTAGATTGTGTTACAAGTGAATGTGTTTCATCAAACAATGATTAAAATGATGAAGGGAGAACATAACATGCATTTATTCTAATGGAAAATTTTGAATATTTTCTTCTAAAAAATTACTTGGTCATAAAGTAAAGGAATAAGATGGTTTAATATTTTAAGGAGATATCTTTAGAGAACATTGAGTGAATAAAAAATGAGGTGGTAAGCCTTAATGTGATTATATCTTAGAAAATGAAAATGGGAATGCCTAAAATGAAAATGAAATTATGTGAATAAAAATTAACTAGAAAAGAGAATCTTAACATTGTAGAAACATACTTGTTGAATAATGTAAGAAAACAATTATTTGGATAAATCCAAAATTTTGGTAATACATATTAGGAAAATATTGGGTGAGATATAAGAATATATTAAATAGACATAATCAATGTCTCTTATAACACAAAGTGAGTTAACAAATATCATTAAATACTTTACAAGAGTAGTAGAGGTTAATTTTAAATATTCTCAAGTTCGTTAAAATAAATTTCTATAGAAGCATGCAATTTATACTCCCAAAAAATCTCCATGTAAAAAGAAATTTTATAAAAGTATTAGTTCAAAAGTTAAGATTTGTGAGAAATAAACTTCCACTTCGAAATACTATAATTCACCAGAAAATTATCCCTCAATAAAAATCCTCTAACAGTTTTTAAAGAAAATAAAATAATATTTAGATTAATTATACTATCAGTATGAATGATCAAGATTCAGAGGCTACTGGTAGTGTTTTGGAATTTTTAGGAAGTAATAATATTCATTCTCGTACAATATGTATCCACCAATAAAATAGTATTAATTAAGGGAGATTTATAATGATAAGAGAAGATTTTTTTTCTTGAAATTTTGTTGAGATAGAAAATATAATTTAAAAGGTGAATAATATCAACACCATAAGAAATACATGTGAGATGATTTATAAATTTCAGCATATTTAGATATTTGATCATGGAAAGGAGCTCAACAATGTTGAAAAATTAAGAAAGTGTGTTTAGTTATTTTTCTAGATCATGTGGAAATAGAGATAAAATATAGAGAAAACAAAAAAAATTTCTAAAGAAAAAGTGAAGAAATAATCTTCATTTGATGAGAACTGTATTTATAATAAGATACTGATAGATACTGGTTTGGTGATTCAAAATAAAGTAAGTGATTTGAAAAATATGTGAATGTTACTAAATGTTGTATAAGTTTCTTACTTGCCCAAGAGAAAATCTTAGAGAAAATTTTACAAAATCAAGGAAACAATGAAGTTACCAAAGATTAAAAGAAGATGGTAGATTTATTTGAATACTATATTTATAAAAACAAACCGATTATAAAATTTATGAAGGATGATATTAAAAAGGAAAGTAAAAGACATGCTAAATATAATAAAAATAAGAATAAATATAGACTATGAGAAGAGTCTCAGTACGATCATTAATTATACGGAATAATTTGGTTTAACTATATTCCCAATATACCGTCTTATTTATATTAACTTTTATATAGATGATATAGAAGGAATAAAGAACTTGGCTGAGTTCTATATAATATGTACAGTAAGAAGACATGTCCATCATTGATCATTTTAATCACCATGATGAGATATGGAGTACTACCATTTAGGGGTAGAAAATATAAAGCTAAGCTATAAGAATCACACTTTTTTAAAAAGATAAATTTGAGATGATGGGAATGATGAGATGATGGATGAAGCTATGTTTATACACTTGAACTATTTTATTTGTTTCTTATGATGATTATAAGTTTTTATCACAACAAAATTTCTCAAATTTACCTGAATATAATGTTATTAGATGATATTTGAGGAAATTATTAAATGGAAAATTTGTTATGGAAAAAACTTATGAAATTTATTATACACTTTTTTCCTACACTAGGTCTTCCCAAATAGGCATTGAGTTGTTTATTTGAAGGTTCATTATTAAAAAACACATGTGGTCGTATTTTTATATCGAGGAATTTTATCAAATTTGAGATAAAGGAAGATGGGATGAGATGATCATTATTTTACGATTTATAATTTATTTTCAATATGGGGGAGAAATAACATAGGGGTATAAATAAAATTAAAAGATCATATACGGTGAATGCATTGAGAATTGACTTTGAATATGTTTTATGTTTTTTGAGGATATTTAAAACATACACAAAGGGTGATGTTGTTGTTCCAATGTTAGTTTGGTTTCATTGGTTGTCCATATATTAGTATGTATTTTTAGTGAAAGTTAATTAATAAATTTAGTGAATTATTTGGGAATAGATATAAGAAAATTTCCTTATGTAGGTTATCAAAGTTTCCTTATGAAGGTTATAAAAGATTCTTTATAAAGGTTATGAAATATTCCAAAAGAATTTAGATGACACTATATTTTTCATCAAGTTTCTATTATCATGATGGTAACAATGATTCTAGCCACATTTTTATGCTATAAGAGATATTCATAGATGTACAAAGGGATAGAAGTACAAAGTGAGAGAAGTTAACGATCAAGTGCATATATAAGTTTCATGACAGAGTTATCAGAAAAATATTTTGTTTCAAGTTGAATAATGTGACTAGATGAATAAATTTGTGATCAGGAAGAAAATAATCACATTATCTAATAGAGTTTAATGTAATTATTTTTGAATAAGAGTTCTTATAAAGATTTATCTATGATGTTTGGGACTTAAAAATATTGAGTTTCAAGTTTATAATGTATAATGATCGAATAGAATGTTGAAAAAGTTATCATTGGACAAAGGAATGTTATAAAGATTCATCAAATAGAGAGTGGTGGATAAAAATGTTCACACGATGGAGGATATATTGTCTATTCTATCGTTACGAGGAATCCAATGTATATAACTTGACGAAGATGTCTATAAAGTTTCAATAGTTAACATACCATCTGTTAAATACTCAATAGATCCAATGAATGATGTTTTGCGATATAATGATATAGGTAAGTATGAAGGAACTCTAAGAAGGTAAGGGAATCCAATATTTGAGATGAAGCTATATGGAATTAGAATAATGAAAATTGGACAAATATATATGATTTTATCAGTTATACAGTCATCTTTTAGAGTATACATATGAAGAGTACCAATCAAAGGAATGCAATAAGATTCATTCAGAATAGATTTATATTGTCATCAAAAAATGGTTACCTAATATTATTATAGATATGTTTCTTAATTAAGGTGAAACAAACATAGTCCCATCAGATGATGAAAGTCTCTAAGTCCATCAGATAGAGGGAGATGGCGTTTTTTCAATGAAAAAAGACTTATAAAGATATTTATAATGAGTTTATAAAGTCCATAACAATAATGATATTGGGAAGATCATTGAATATTTTTTATCTATAAATGTTAATGAAGTTTGAGGAAGTTTTATAATGTATAAAGTATTTCATAGTGTTTGAAAACAATTCCAGTGAAATTGAAATGTGTGGGAATATTTGAAATTCAAAGTTTCATTGAGTGGGGAAATATATTTAATTTATCACTCTAACTTCTTGAAGTTCACCTATATAAATAGGTTGATGGTATAGTATGAGTGTTTTAAACACTTTTCACGCATATAGGGGAGTGTATGTGTTGAGGGGTTAGTGCCATGATAATCCATTATAGGTTCCTACCTAGTCGAAAAAGAGTTTGATCAGGATTATTTTTATTCTACAAAGAATATGATTCATCTGAATTAGAATCCTCAGATGAAAAATAAGAAATGTGTGAGTTTCCATAGATTGTTCCTACCATGATGAACAATGTTCATGATACATATCTTGATTCATCTAATAAAGAAGTATCATACCAAGAAAATCAGATAGATTTATATTGAATAGAGCATGCAGGATTGACTCGTACTAAGTTGAGTAGCATTGGATATATACCAATCAGATGGAGGGAATACTAGATTTAGGTTGACCAGATATACTTTTCCTATGGTAAAATTATAAATTAATTTATGGAAATGTGTGATTGAGTATATCTAGGTCTTCATAAGTTTAGGAGGATAATTTTGACAAAAAAACTCATTAGATAGTTTTTTATGATCTTAATGTTTGTACATAGGTGAAGGTGATCAAACTTACTTAAGGATAAAGAGAATAAATTTCTATAGAGGACCAAAAAAGAAGAAACAATAGTTTATAGCTGGGGGTTTAACTAGTTACTGAGGAGATACATATTTCTTTGGGGTATAACTATCTATGAAGAATGTTAATACAAGGATAGTTGAGGTGTATTCCAAAATGTGGAATAAATTTTTATTGTTGGGGATAGAATAAGGGTTATATAGAGGAATTATTAATGATATGTAAAACATATTTTCATTTATGGATTTGTATTCAAAAAAGAAGTAGAAATGGAGTCTATATTTTGGCAGGATAGCCATTAGTAAAATGAGTACGTGTTTTGGATAAAACATGTAAATATTTTTTAAAAATATATTTCTTTATATTACTGCATACACAATGAGGTTGAAAGAAATCATTGAGTGTATTGTAACTATAACAAGTTTCAAAATTTGTGTTCATAATAATAATTCATAAAATAATGTGATAACTAATTCACCCCTCCCCCTCTTGATGATCATGCATCAATAAATAAAGTTCAAGCTAGTGGGGGTGTCTATGTGTGACAAACTAGTGGGAATTGATAAATTGATGGATCAATGGTGTGTGATGTGAGGTTTATATAGTTTAGTAGTTAAATTATTTAGGATTCATGATAATTTTGGTTATACTAAAATTGTATGTTTATGTGAGATATGACCTATAACATTTTAATAAATATTAAATGAATTATATCAAAATCTAGGTTTATTGAGATATCAAGGGGTTGAGTGGATATAGTTTGTCATTGAGGAGTTTGGGAATACCTAAAATATGTTGGTTTGGTAACTATATGAGTTATAGAAATTACTATTGGAATGATGTTCAAAACATAATGATTTAGAACATTACTGTCGAGTGCTATTGAGTAAGGTTATGGACCCTGAGTTATATCTATCTATAAAATCTTTTACACCGTTGTATCATTATTGAAATTAACTAGTGATAGAATAGAGAATTGTAATGATATAATCCTCAAAGTGATTCTCATGGGGTGGGAATTTTGGGATGGTACAAGTGAGGCACATGTGTTTTAAAATGTAGTTGATGATAGAAAATGGGTAAGTTAGTGGTTTTTTACTGATGATAAAGGAACAATTATGGTGGGGAGTTAACCATTGGACTCTTTTTGATCAAGACCCATGTTTTGGGTGTAATTTGGTAAAAAACAAAAATTTTGGGATTAAAAAACCTAATTAAAAGTGGTTAAGGTTATTTTTTAGGCTTATATATAACTCCATTAGTTGTTTTTGGTCTTTATAGGGGAAGTAGTTTTGGGTATTATTTTTTTAGTAAGAGGAAATGGTCAATATTTATTGTTACTATCTAATAAAAATTTGAATATCAAGTATTTTGGGGGAATATGACTATTTAATTTTAGTGTTTTTATGAAATTTTGATCACAAGTATAATAAATAGATTCTTCAATAAAAGGTTATTTCTTGAGTACAATACTATGAGGTTGAGGCTTGAATGTTATGGAAGTTATTTGGTGCAGTAATGAGTAGGTGATATTCTAGATTAGAGAAATGACAAAAAATGTTGGTGTATATAATCCACGAATTAAAAATATATGAATTTCATTAGGATTTGTGCATCTCTATGGAGTTATTTGTTTGAATTATGTCCATAGTGTATGCGATTTTGTGTTATAGAGGTATCCAATGTATTGGGGTTTCAGATAACATGTTTCATAGATGATAAAATTCAATTAATTGAATTTGATTAAAAATGAATTATTCAAGTAATTTTTTTCTTTGATGGGCCAAATTTAAAGGTACCCTTGGTTTTGATAGATTCAGGGATTTTGGTGTTGTTCTGAATTTAAAATTAATAGAAGGCTGTTTAAGGGATAACGAATTCATAAAATCTCAGTGACCGGTAGGAGGGTATAAATAGATGTTAAGGAGTATTCTTAGGGTGAGAAGTGTTATGGTGGTGGTGGTTGTGATGGTAGGGGTATAACGACCTGTACTATTATATTTTAGTGGAGTTAGAGGAAAGTCATATCCAACGAGAGTAGATGCTGGATCTTATTTCATTTATTGAATCAGATTAGTAATTTGAATTTTTAGGAGAATAAGAATATATTAAAAAGATGTATTGTGGTAGAATATCATATAAAAAATTCTTGGATAAAAATAAATGGTTTTTAGTGAGTCATAAAATGGATGGAGGTTTCTATATTGAACCACTAGGTAACCAGTAAAGTGAAATCATGTTCCTAGTGGGGAAACTAATGGAGTGTCTCCAGGTTAGGTCCATGGGGTGGTTGTTCATTTAAACTAGGTACTCGATGAGGCATGAGTTAAATGCTCTGGGGAACTATATAACAGATAAGAACAAAAAAATTATAATGGTCATACATCCCACTCTATTTTAATACCCCACTATAGGGTGTTCCTCCCAATAAGAATTCATGAAAGGGGATCTAACCTCCATTTTCTTTTACTATGCAACCTATTAATCCCCAGATCTAGGGCATTGGGAAAAATCATTTTCTTTAATTATGGTTATCTATATTCCCCTAATTCTTCCACTTAGAATATCCTCTCATTATTCACTGATTACAACACTTAAATCATCCTAAAGTTGTTCATTGATTCTAAAAGATATAAATTTGGTATTTAATTAGAAACTCCACTAGAGAAAAATGTAGTCAGGTTATATTTAGTGTAATTTCACTCATCATTTCTAAAGGTGGATCAATATAGGTGTATGAAAACAATTATGAGTCATTTTATTTTCGATAGGTTTATTACTTAATTTATTTGTAAAATTTTTTCAAATGAGAATGAACTTTATTGATGAATTTGTTTATATTGTTGTGCATTTGTTTTCTATGTAATTGATGGTATGCCAGTAGTAAATCAAACCATGTTTAATAATATTATTATAAGGATACATTTCCCTGGAATCGTAGAAGTTATGAAAGGCTAGAGAAAGTTTTTTTTGGAGATTAATTGGATTTATTTATGTTAGTGTCAAATTATAAAGTGTATAACTATATATTTTAGGTTGTTAGTCCCTAATGATACCTATTTATATGGCCATGCATATATTACATGGTTTCTAAGTGAGGGTAAATAGGTCTGAGTGGCAGCAAGTAGAACCATGGATGAGTTCTATTATATGATGTAGGGATAGGGATTTCTATTTGGGTATTGTTATGTACTATAGTGTTACATATTTATTATTTAACTACAAATTTTTTTGTTTGATTTATGGGATTCTCAATCAATGTATAATTGGAACACATTAGGTTTTCCATCATTGAGAAATGGATCTAAAAAACTAACGAGGTATTGTTTTTTGTGTGCTTATTGTTTAGAGTGATGGATAGGTGTGACACTTTGGATAGTCTTTGTATTGGATTCATGGTATTTGAGAATTGGATGGGTATGTTAGGATGACCAAGAATAGATCCAAATATTACTAGCTTTATATTTGAGTGACTGATTTGAACTTTCTAGATTGTGGTAGGTCCAATAAACTTTCTATGTGATCATGTGGAAGTTGATGGAAACGTTGACTTATAAAGTGGTTTACCAAATAAAACATTAAGTGGGTTCCTTTATCCTGAAAATTAGTATTATGGATTTTATATTGACTTTGAGTATTCTGTGATGATGGGAGCTCACAAATGGGTTAGATTAAGAGGTGATTTTATGTTGTGATGGAACCATTTTTTATAAGTACCACCATAGATTGAATCTTATGATATGGGTGATTGTATGTGATCTAAAATTGTATCAATGAAATTTTAGTCTTAAAATATGAGTGTTGGGTGCATATGTATTGGGTGTGGAAAACAATATGAAGAACGTGTATTGGTGGGATTGATTCATAGGGTGATAACTCATTCAACATTACTATGTTAATGTCATGAATTAAATATATTTATGATTATTATTCATTCTCCTATATTATTAGGTTTGTAGAGATGAATCATTCATGATATTTGTTATATTAGTGATATGGAATACACATTCACTGTTGTATTATGGTGGTGCATCCTTCAGATCATTTATTAATTTGGTGGTATATCATCCACCAACACTGTATAGTGGTGATGTATCATTAACCCTTGTAATATAGGTAGGTGATGTATCATTGATCATGAGTTTTTGAAAGGGTGATATATCTTTAACATTGTTTATGGTTTTAGTGATGTATCATTCACCCATGTGTTAGACAGTGTGTTGATATATTATTCACTAGATATAATTATCGAATGTTTTTGTTTTTGTGGTGATATATCATTTCTCTAAAGATATGTCATTTTCATTTTTCATTATTATTTGTATGGAGATACATCATTCACTTGGGGATACACCATTAATACTTTTCATTTATATTGTGATATATCATTTACCTGGAAATAAAATTTTTTCCCTAGGGGTTATTATGGTAATATGTTTCTCACTAAGAAAATCCTTGTCAGATGTATTTGTTATCATGGTTGCATATTTTCCACAATTTGATTCCATGTACACTATGGTTGTTGGTTTGGTGGTATATCATTCACTAATAAATTATTCATTCACCACTATAATTAGTATGATGATAGGTCATTCACCAAGTGATACCTAATTTATTCATATTATATTTTGGTTATACATCCTCCATGATGTTATAATTAAATCACCATGTTATTTTTATAGTGGTACCTCATTCAACATCAGTATTATTTGTATAAGACGTGATAAGTTGTAAAATATCATGTCGTGGTTAGACCATCGGAGAATTATAATATTCTAGCATTTGATAAAGTAGGTATAAGTCAACATTATGAGTTACTTCATTAGTAATTGAGAGTTTTAAAGGATTAAATTTTTGATTACTTTTTATACCTTTACATTCAAAACATGCATGCACATATATACTTGTTTTTTAGGAGAACTATTCATGGTGTCCTGGTGAGTTAAAATGATAATACCCTATACAAACACTTTTATATGCATTGTGATCTTATGGTTGATATGTTGGTTTAGGTGATAACTCCATTCATAAGTGGATGAGAAATATGGTCTTAGTGGAGAAGTAGTGGTGGGTTTTTGGTTATACCTTTAATAAATTTTGAGTAACCTTTTTTTGTTTATTCCAGTACTATATACAATCAACCCACTTGGGAATTCCAAAACGTTGTATGACAATTAATTAATGAGTTATATTTATTATATAATGGTTATTTTATTTATTATTGTTTTATTTACACTATAAATTCAACATTATACTCACAACCTCATCATTATCCAGTAACAGCTAGCATACATGGAGGCATTCTTGTGGTATTTTTGCGTGCTGGATCAAGACATCACTTAGATAATAAGCCATATATGTTATAATAAAGGAATACGCCCTTCATTAATGGTGAGGATATTTATTAAAAAAAATTCAAGTGATCTATATAAGATTCTATGCCTTGAATTGGGTGTTTATATATGATATATGAACCTATATTTTGAAATCAAAATGTTTGTGGGTAAAATGTGATTAGAATAAAATAAAATATAATTATCATGATAATAGATATTTTTTTCTATCAATATTTTTTTAATTATGTATCATGAAATATATTATATTTTGAAATTGGTAAAATATTAAAATATTTTGAAATTATAAGAAAATGTTTATGATTTTGATATTATCTGTATTATTTATTTTAATAATGATGTTTTTTGTGTTGATAATTAATGTTTTGATGTCACATGTCTTTGTGAATTTATATTTGATATTATTTAATCCCACATTAATGTAATGTGTATTTGTGTAAAATATTAGATAAGAAATAGGGGAAAATATCATATTTTTATTCCTAATTAAATTCATGAATGTTTACTTCTAATATGAAAATATACATGCTTTGAGATGAAAAAAATAGAAATGTGTAAAGATAATAATTATTTTTTAAAGTATATATTTTGTGATTTATTATAACAATAATATGAGTTTAAATATGTTTTTTGTAAAAAAATAAAGGATATAAACTACTTAAATGGGTTGGATTTTAATTTAAGAACTACATAAATATGTTTGTGATTAAAGAATCATTTTTTATCAAAAATGATAGATTTTTAAACCCATTCGGTTTATGTAAATTTTATAATGAATGATACAATTTATAAACTGATGTATAAATTCCAAATTTTTTTTTCTATTTAATAAAAGGGGAAATGAAATATGTGATACTTGGATTTTATTGAAAAAGGTGAAATATGAATTTAGTGGTTAAAGATTGGAATTTAAAGGGGAATTTTCTTATTGGAATTTTTGGATTAAAATAAAGTATTGGTGTGGTTTTTATTGTATTAACATGAAAAATTTAATTAAACCATTTAAAGTGAAATATAAAGGGAACAAATATAAGGTTCAAATGATAAATTTAATATTTTTGTCTATAATATTATAACATAATGATTGTTATTATGTTCTTCTAATGTATTTTGATAACATCAAGGATTATTGGGTAAATCAATGATTTAATATGAAAATGTGGGATCCATGGGTTAGATTTTCATTGTGTTAGACCTTAGAATATTTTAAAAGACATTTTTTTGAAAGGATTTTCTTTATGTGATATGTTTGTAAATGATATATCATATTTAATGTGTTTTTAAAACAAAATTTTTTTGATCCAGATGATTAACAATTACATTCCTTATCTAGTATTTGGAGCTTCCATCAGTATTTTTAAAAGAATGTATTTGATTTTATAGAGTGACATAGTTATCAGGTAAATCTTTTTATGAATATTATTTATGGTTGTTTAAAATCATTTAATAGATCCATCCCACCTATATATCAGTATGTTTATGTCTAGGATATTCTTGGTGTTATGGTGGTTTTTGTTGAGTATATTTATCATATCCTTTATGCAAACCCTTCGTGTGAATTCATATTTCCTTCATAGTGATCCAGGTAAATAAAATAAAAATTTTATTGGAGTTAATCTCGTAAAATAACATAGAGATGATTTTAATAAGTTTTTTGAGTCTTACATACGTATTATTTTTTATTTATTTTTTGGTTATGACAACTAAATTACTTATAAAAGTTATACCTTGGTTGTAATTTTTACCATTTTTGGATACATGGATTCAGTAGAAATTTATGTGATACCATTTTAGACAATATTATGGTTGTTATCACTAATTTTTGACACTTATTATTATCGAGTTGTTAATTTTGATATTATATTAATATAATGAATTATAGGTTAAATCAAACCCTAGGACAAAATCATAAATGTTTGGTGATAATCACTAGAATTAGGTGACTAGGGTGTGAAGTTGAGACTATATTGAGTTTTTCCATGGTGGTAAAATAATTCTTGTATGGGACATTAAAAAACTGGTATCATATTAGTTTTTTTGGACCGTTAAAATTTAAAAAAATGATTGAATTGATATTAAAGGAGAAAATGGTATAAAAGCTATGTGTATATACCTAGCTAACACAACTATAAGAACCAATTTATAGGGAATTATGACATTGGATGTGATTGATTTATTAACGATATTTTTACATTAATAAATTCGCTTGTATTAAGGGTGAGTTGTGGGATACTCATGAATCATTATAGAACACAGTAACATGACATGTTGGTGTGGGTTTATGGATGTTCTTGATTGTAGATTTGATTTGATTTAAATTATTTTGAATAAAATTATAAATATTTTTCTGAATAGGTCATTAATAATGGATTAGTTTATTATAATTAATAATAATGATTTTATTATGTATTGTGATTGAACTAATTTGATTGATTATTTGTTAACATGTATTGGAAATAATCACTGTTTTGTTCATTTAATTAATTTTTTAAATGTTCATTACTAATTGATGTGTATATATTATAGATTCATGTAACCAAAGAAATGAAAATAACATTTTATTTGATGATTGTATTTGATGTCACTCATGATTTTTTTCATTGATTATGTCATCATGACAATATAATGGTTTGGGTGATAGATTAGAGTATCCAACCATTAAAGAAGAAGTGAAACTCCCATGTTTATAATATGGGAAAGGGGACTGAAGAGACCACCCATACATTATGGGTAAACAATATGATTTGGATTCTTGGAATACCTAGATGAACTTATTCCTTAAATACATTTAAATTTGAATATTGTATGAGGTAATCATCATGTATTTAACAAGTAATGAAGGTGATGTAGACATGACATAAATAGGTATATAAGAAGATTATATGACCTTTGGAGATCTAGTTGAAAACCTTATAAGAAGTAGAAAAGATATTTGAAAGGGGAATCTACATCAGATGATTATAAAGTATTTTGGTTTATGAAATAACTATTTATGCACCCAAAGATGATGGTTTATGTGGATAAATATGGACTCGGATTGATTGAGGAAGATTCACACCTGAGCTAGAAGATGAGTTAGAGGGAATTCTCTTATTAGAGTACTCTATTTGATGCCCCACCTTGTAAAATCATTAAAAGGAGTTTGTAATTACTATAATAACCCCAATGATCATTTAAAGAGGTTATGAGATTGTTTGTAGAAGTTTTAAAATCCCTAGAATCATTTAGAAACTATTTTTAAAATTAATATAGATGTATGTATTTTAAAAATTGTGAAAAACTATTGAATTCCATAGAATATGGATTTTCCTACTAAACAAAATACATTACTTTGAACGTAAGACTTTAAGCACAAACATATGGATTTACAGTTTATTAAATATTAGCATTGTTATGATCATATGAATTCATCCGAAATCAAATTCCAAGATATAAGGATTCACCATAAGTTTTTAAACCCATTTTATGATATTTCTGAATCATATTTATTCTAGATTATGAAAATATATTATTTAGAATGATGAGTATAAGTATCTATCAAATTAATTAATGAATTAAATACCATGACATTCCAAACATAATTATTTCTCTGAGTATATATCTTCAAAACATAGTGAACATTTTATAATTCCACGAGATGAAATTGAAGTAACCATAGAAAAACATAAATATTCATTAAAAGTATTTGATTATATAAGTATTTTGGGTACCTACAGTAAGGCTCCATCACTTAACAAGATTTTATGTTTCTACTCAATAAAAAACCAAGCTTCCATATTTGGAATAAAATAAAGATGAAATTATTTGGGATGATTAAGGAACTATTAGATCATGGTATAAACATCGAAAATACCTAAATTGGGGTGAGATATATGGATAAGAATAAATATGAATTCATCATTATCAATGGTAATAGAAGATCAAGGATTAATTGAAAATATTTTTTTCCCAAAATTCTATAATTATCAGTAAAAACAATCAATAGATGCTAATAATAAACCTTTATTATTAGAACATAACGGTACTTAGAGATGAAAATATCTGAGCCTAGTTAATAAGATTTAAATTATAACAGCAATATGTATATCATTAATAAAAAAATTATATCATAAAACTCTCAAGAATAATATATAAGAAGTTCCATAGTACCTTGATTTACTGTTCATCATATAGTATGTATTTTTTGATTCATGGTTGTTACAGTCTTTAAGAGAAATTGAGATTGAAGTCT
Organism: Viscum album; assembly: GCA_963277665.1. Taxonomy (NCBI): domain Eukaryota; kingdom Viridiplantae; phylum Streptophyta; class Magnoliopsida; order Santalales; family Viscaceae; genus Viscum; species Viscum album. The sequence continues at coordinate 1,743,729,399 of OY728161.1, forward strand.
ACGAATCTTCCTACTACATAAAAATTGATAATATCTTATGTCTTTTATTAGTATAGAATATGAGTTTCATTCTATTGATATGTTCTCAATTGATTCATTTAAAACTAAAAAATATAAAAATTAGAATTTATTGGATGATTTTGAGAAGATAAATTCATATATATTGAAGATATTTTCAATTTATTTCTTATTAATGCTTCAATATTAGACTAATTTAATGAGTGTTATTTTTTGAATACTTACTTACATGAAAAAGTGTTTTAGATTAATGAAAACCTATAATGTTTATTCTATAATCGTGTTTTTCACAAGAAGTTGTTCTGTCTTGTCAATATACCATTTACGGTATTTGATAATGAAATAAAGTATTTAAGGTTATCCACCTATGCATGTGAGTTTTTGTGAATATTGAGAAGAATAAAAGAGAAAATTAAGTTGATTTTACGCTACTTGAAATGTGAATGTGAGTTCTCTGAGCATATGAGATAACTAAAGATCTCATAGACAATGAAAATGAATAAGCAACATATTTTATAAAGAAGAAGAAGAAGGATTTTACTATGATTATGAGACGTTTTTAAAGAGGCCAATTTGAAATAAGTAAGATTTTCATGTTAGTATATTCAATAATGATTCTGTGAAGCTGATTAGCGAGTACTGAATGAGTTGCAGAGTAATATTGATGTCTTGTAGGAGTTTAAAGTGTTTTTTTGAGAATAAGGGGATTAGTTTTTATGATGAAGGTTAATCCATAGAAGATCTTCTAGTCTACTTCCAAAAATGATATTTAATGTAATCACTTGAATATATATGGTGGAACTCCATAGAACCAGTGTGACTCATGTGATGAATGAAGAGAAAAACAACATTCGATGAATACTGTTAGATACTATTTAATATATTTAGTGTGAACATAGAAAGTGAATCCATTTGATACACATGCATATATATGGTGAGACTCTAAGAAATTAAATATAAAAGTGATTTTGATCTATTTATGGTGTCTAAATAAACATCCACTCATAATTAAAATTGATTTATTATAATGGATAATCCCTGATTGGAGTGCATAACCATTCAAGGAAAGGAGTAGTAACTTGTACCAAATAATATAAAAATCATTATGTTCATATGCTTTATTTATTTCATTATTTAGGTAAGGAAATGTGTCACATGGATTGGATTAAGAAATAATAAATCCAAGTAGTTTCATTGAAATTAAAACAACTTTTAAAAGTTTTAGGGGACCACAAATTCACACATCCCCTCTCAATGGTCCATCTATCATTTAGGCATAACATGTGGTGTTATAGAAACATAAATTACGATGGAAAAGTTCTATAAAAAATATGAACATGATTTGCCTAAATATGTTCCTCAGATCAATAATTACCCCACTATATATATTAAAGAAGATACAGAAGTTTCATCCAAGACACTAAAAAATAGAATGAATAAATATGTAAGTTTACAAAGAAATATCTCAAAGAAGGAGAAAGTTATACAATTAGGTGAAGGTAATTAGAATGAGAATGATTTAAAAATTAAAAATATTGAATTATATTCCAATAATGATACAATTTCATGATTTTAGGGATATTAAGAATATAGAGACATTTGAATAACTAAATCTGTTTACTCATAAATAATTAAGTATCTAAAGAAGGATCCTATTGAGGTTGTTACCTATATGATAAATATTATGAAGTAAATATCTGATGATAAATAATTTCTATTGGAATAATATCATTTAATTGAGGGTCCATTGGCTTAACAAGTTGGATGATTCAACACTCTCACAAATCTTATAAAATATATGAAATAATCTTCTACACATTAAAATTAGAGAGTATAATTAATTACTTAAGAATTAAATGGATTTACTTATGTGAAATAATTTATTAAATGTGATTGGGAAGCTATTTTGAGTTATTTAAATATGAAAAGATTACCCTCAACCTAGAGAGAATAGATTTTTATGTAAAATAGAAATTTTTAGAATAAAAAAATTTAGACCTCACCAAAGAACTAAAAACCAATGGTTCATCCAAAAAAACAATGGAAGTGAGTCTTGTATCAATGGAGGATCTTAATTGTAGATAAATGATCTTAATATCATGTTGATAAGCCTCCACTTAATTTTTATGGAAAAAATAACCCATGGTGTAGGTAAAGAAGCATTCATGAGTTTTATAATTTATGGAAGTGTGGGGAAAATATTAAATTATTTACCAACATAAATGGGTAAAAATGTAAGTATTTACACCAAAATTTAAAGGTTGAAATTTAGTATTATTAAAGTAAAATATTCCATAAAACGATCTTAAAATATTGTGGTACCAACACAAAAAATCTGATAATGTGATGTTGGAAAACCTATATGTTATTTGAAAAGATCAATAAATTCTATATGGAATTGTTGTTATTGGAGATTAAGGTACCTAGATATTGATTGCATGAATAATATTTTAGTAGGAACAAGTTCTAGGAGTCATAAAAGAAGGGATAACCAATTTAAATAGATGTGGTAACCTACTACAATATATTATACCTCACATAAAGGGGGGAATCAATATATGAATAATATATTTGAAATATTTAATTATTTTTATGATTTGTTAAACATTGGTGGTCCCAACTATGATTTATGCTTGTATAACCCTTATAAGAACCATAGAATTAATAAAAAGAAAATAAATCACCATCACTATGATAAGTAGATGAATAAATTACGTGAATTAGGATTTGGTAAATAATTTTCAAATGTGGATGCCTAATGGTCTACTCCCAAGAAAAAAAAGAAAATATATATAAGAATGAGGTTAATCCTATTATAAATAGATTCTTCTTTTGGGGAAAGAGAGCCGACATCATGAAAAACATGAAATATATCGATAAATTTCATAGCAAATTGGAGCAATATAAAGGAAATAATAGAATCCATCTAATTGAGATATTATAGGATTGGATTAGTGGTTGAAACTCCCAATAAAGATGTGAAAAAGATTACCCTGATAGGAAATGTCAATGGTGGTAAATTGGTGTGTGGAAGGTGTAAAATGTTAGAACATATTATTGTGAAACGTACGAAATCCTAACCTAAACAAGAAATGTTATTAAGGAACAAAGGAAAATAAAAAATGATCTAAATTTATAAAATTTATTCTAAAGAGAATATTTCTACACCTAAAGAGAATACGACTATGCTACCCAATGAAGAATATACATGGAAATCTAAGGATATAAGCATGAGGAATTATGGATCTGAATTTCATGGGTTGTAAAATCTATATAAACCATCTTTATCAAGATAATAATCTATTAGAAAATCCAAATTTTTCTTTAATCAACTAAAGGTGGATAAATGTTAGGTAATTGAATATGAAGGTAGATTGTATATATCCATTTGAAAGAAACTTGTGAAATAATCATATCTACCAAATATTTTTTTACTTATAAAAAATATATAATTCTATATATATTTGATGAAAATTATAGAATGAGGTATCGTTTTAATTCATTGATTTTTTAACATTTATTTATAATTTTTATAAAGGGGAGTGTTTATCCAACAAATGAGAAATAATTGAATCCTTAAATCCTTGGATGAAATTTTTCAAGTGAGTATTGCTTCTTGAATTTACTATAAAATGAATTTATGCTTCCCTTGAAAAGTGAGATTGAAAAAAATGGTTTCACATATGAAAATAAAGACATAATTATTATCTAATATTTTGAAACTTGTTTTATATGATGGGTTAGACTTTTTATACATGTAATTGATTTATTTATTGAAAATTTCTACGAGAAATATGATGCCTTGTGTAATTTAGACATTTTTTATTGATCTTCTATAACTATAATCACTAGCAATATAAAAATAGTGACTATTACTAAATTTATTCTCTAAAGGAAGTATTATAGAGGTTTTTTATTTAAAAAGGGGATTCTATTTTTTATTAATCATATATGATGTAAGGAATTATAATCCTCAATTCTAATTAGGCTTTACAAATTAAATTAGAATCTAAAAATTTAGTTAATGAAGAACATGCTAGGAGATATAAGGATATATTATGTTTTTAAATACTTTAAGTGGAATTATTTTTATAATGGAATTAATTTTAGGAAGTTCCCCCCTTTCATCTCAATTGGAACCAATGAAATATGATTTCAAAAAAAATGGGGCTAAGATGTTGATGAGTGCACTAATACATTTAATAGAATATGAATTGGCACCCATTTTTATTAATTGTCTATTATGGGGAGATGAATGAAACTGACTATTAGAGTGAATGTGGAGTTGATAAAAAATCCAAATTGGGATATTGAATTACCTTTATGTGAATGGTTGTTTTTATTATTAATTATATTTTTTATAAATTTCAATGTCATAATTAATCGGTGAAGATGTGGGTAATGTATTATAGTATCCACCCATTAAGAAAGAAGTGAAAATCCTATGATAAGTACATGGTAAATGAGAATGAAGAGGCTTCGTATGAATTATGGGTAAATAAGAAGAGTTGTCTTCTTGGAATACCTTACTATATGGATTATTAGTATCCCTTTAAATTATATGATTGAATGAGATTATTTCCATCTCTATGACAAGTGTCAAAGGTTAATAAGTATTATCTACAATAGTTAGATAAGTACCCACTACTACCTAAGGATTTATAGCTAGAAAAAATATTGGTAGTGGAAATGCTTGAAGAAAGAAGAATACCCATATGTGAAGAATAAATAATGTTGGATACTACAATCAGTTTTTACTCACTCTTATATGAAGATTTAAGTGAATAAAGATAGCTCGGGATTGATCAAAGAAGAGTCAAATCCAAGTTAGAAAAAAAATTCATGGATATATATTATTTGAGTCTTTTATATGATGGTACAAGTTATAAATTATATAGATATAGTTTTTAATTAGTCAAATAATTATATAATTACTTTTAATAAATCGTTAAATGATATAAAGAGGTTAGGGAATCCCTAGAATCATTTAGATGTCTTTTTAAATCTTAATATTGATGTTTGTATTTTTAAAGGTTATGAAAAACTAGATAAATCCTATGTGTAAGGATTTTCGTACTGAATTCAATAATTAAATACAACTATAATACATAATTTGACAAGATTTTGTCCTTAATGTTAGCTAAAAACTAAAAAGGTATGATTGTATAAATTCAGACGCAATATAAATCCTGATCTTAAGACTTCACCATAAGTCGTTGAAACCATTTTATGAATTTTAAAAAACATATTACATACAAAAAATATGGATACTATTATTTAAATATCTGTAGTAAGTCTCCATAAAAATACATAAAAAATATAACGCTATGATGTTCCCAATATAACGCATTGGTTGGATGAAAATCTTGAACAATTATTAAATTTTTCATAAATCTAAAAAATAAAAATGAAGAACCAAAAGAAGAAAATAAATATTCATAGTTATGATTTTTAAATGTTATTATTTGGATTTCCCACAATAATGATTTATCACTTAATAAAATTTAATGTCACAGATAGATAAAAAAATCATGTTTCAAGATTTTCAATCGGATAAAGAAGAGAATATTTGGGATGATGAAAGAACTATTCAATCCTGATATAGACATCATAAAAACCTAGATTAGCGTGTGATCCATGAATGAGATGATATAATAGATTATCTTCATCCACGATAAAGGTAGATCAATCCTAAATGAGAAATATTAGTTTTAATAATTATTTAATTATGAGGATATAAAATTAGTCAATACTCATGCTTTTCTTTCAAGATTAGAACATCATGATTCTTAGAAAAGAAATTTTCAAATTATATTTGATAATATTAAAATAAGGATAACCACATCATGTATTTATTAAATAATAAAAATAAATTACTATATTTTTAAGAATAATACATATTAAGTTTTATTTACCCTCGGGTTTCTATTCATCAAGGCCTATGTTATTTTGAAATAAAGTTATTTGAGTGTTCATGGGAGATTGATATTGATGTCTAAGAATATTACCAATACTTGAGAATTGATATTAACTATGATATAATTACAGTAGTGATGATGAGTTAAATTTCCTTAATATATTAGTGATAGATCATTGTATAACTATAAGATCAAAAGAATATATTTTGTTGGCATCATTTGATCTAATGAATCCATAAATACATAAGATATTTTTTTATGATCCTTTCAACCATATTTTAAAATGATAATTATTTAATAAGGTAAATTTTGTTAATAATACTTGGGAATAAGAATTTTTTTCATAGAAATTCATGGAAACCTATAATGGTGATTTTTCAATGGTGGGCATTTTCACTATTAAGATACCCTTTATGGTATTTGGAAAAAAAATTAAACATTAAGGTAATCTTCCAATATTTTTGAGTTAGTAAGAATATTAAGGAGTTTAAAAGAGAAATGTAAATTTTTTGTGCTGATATCAAGGCGATTTAATGATCTATAAGAATCCAAGATAACAATAGTGCTCATGGTAAAATAAGAGGAATTTGATGTATATTTCAGGCATGGATAATAATAATAAGTTTTCAGAAAATATTCAGAGATTAGTTTTAAAGATCCAAATTCAAATTGATTAATAAAATAAACATAGTAGATGAAATAGTAGTTCTATGAATATGAGATTTTAGTAGTGGCCTAGTGGTAGAGCATTATTCGTGAATTTATTAAATTTTAAGAAGATAATTTTAAGAAAAAGGAGATCAGTTTTATTGATGAAAATTAATCCTAGATAGAGTTGGTAGTATACTTCAAAATGGGATATTTTATGGAAGAAAATAAATATATTTTTGGACTCTATATATCCTATGTGACTGATGGCATGAAAGATGAACACCGTTTAGAGTTAGTGAATTAAGTGGTAAGATATTTATGGAGTCCAATGTGAAGCAGGAAACTGAAATCCATTGTGATCTGGGAAGTGGCTGGTGATACCTTGTCCAAGAGATGACCAGTGAGACTATCACATAGATATGGAGTTTAAAAATCCCTCAAATTTTAATTAAAATAGATTGATTATAGTAGAGAATCTTTAATTAAGGGGTGTGACCAAACAAGGCATGGAGTATGTATTTTGTAACAAACATTGTAATAAACCTAGAGTTTATGAACCTTTATTTATAGAAATATATAGGTACTATATTTTCAAATTAGAATGAGTGGATAGATTCAAAAAATTTCTTTGAGGTTGAATTAAAAATAAAATAATTCATAAATGTTTTAAGTGACCAATGATTTTATCCTCCCTTCACACTTATCCATAAGCCCTATAGGAAAAATAAAACATGTTGGTTAACCTCATGACAAGTATTTGAGGCATGATAAATCTAATGAGGGTCATATGGAGGGAGAGTAAAATGATTATATTCATCTTAGAGTACCCGAGATACCATTTGAGGTGAATATTATAAAATATTTTCTTTAAGTGCTTCTGAATATGGAGGGAAGACTATATCAAGAAGCAGTGTTGATGAATAATGTGGTTTAGGACTTTTAGGAACATCATACACATATAATTAAGGTAGATACAATAGATTGATAGTGAATGAATAGTTCTAATGTATGATTTAGTTATTTAATAAAATTATTGAACTTGATAAAAAGATGGTAGATAATTAATTTTTATGTTAGAGTGTCTAGAGAATCATTGATGCGATATGTTTATTCATAATGTTTTTAAGGAATGACATTCAAGGATTTACAAGTGTTATTATATGAGATGTTCTATCCAATGATATTGAGGATGAATAAGTCTGAGATGTTTATTCAATCAAAGTAGGGTGATAATGTTTTCTGATAATAAATCTATATTTATTAATTTATATTTTATATTTTACTTTGGATGGTGATGAGTCCACCAAGGCTTATTGTTTGGAGTCAAATATTCATTCATATTTGAGAATATTTTATTTACCTAGATTTAAAGAGGAAGTAAATAAATATATTAATCCAAAAAATGATTTAGAACAGTGATATAGGATTTTAGTGAGATCAAGTGGATTATTATATAATTAAAATTTGAAGCTAAATGATTATCACTGAAGTAATTATTAATTGGGGTGCTATGGGATGAATCTTTTTCATCTTTCTATAATTATGGAATTAGAAAAGTTTGATTTGTTTGTTTGGAAAATACATGATTTTTATGTATATTATATTTATCGAAAATAATTTCATTCTTTTGGAAATAAATGAGATTTTGATATGTCTTTTTAGGATAGGGGATCATAATACCAAATGTCAAGATTTTTCTTCCACTTTATCATCTCATGTATAGGCTAGTAAACTATATTAGATTGTTATTTGTATATCATCTGTGAGGTCTATCCCTAGTGGATTTCATATTATTAGGGATAAAATAAATGTGGAGAAATCAATCAGTGGATTTAGGAGACTTAGGGTTAGGTTCAAGGTATAAGTACTGCACATTTATTTTTTGTTTAAAATAAACCAGTCGATCATGGAAAGGGATATTAGAAATTCATAGGTATTATTACAATCCATTTTACTTTGGATATTTTGTTGTTTAATACTCGTGGATCTCATTTATTCATTCTCGCCATTTTTTCAATTTATGATTTTGAGGTCGAGTATCTAATTGGGGTTATAACTATAAATACCACCCAAGAAAGGGAGAAGTTACCATAAGAATATGGTCAAATTGTTCTATTATGGTTAACATATTTTGATATCATTAGAAACTATTTATTTATAGATGAATTTTTTTCCTAAATGGTCTGAAGGCCTTCTTTTTTATTAATTTTTGATAAACCCACTTTTAAGGGTTGAAGGGGAATCGGTATATGGCATATAGGATTCATGACATTACAAGAAAAAAATGTCTTAATGTAATTCATCATAGATAATGACTACTTGAAACTACCCCTCCCCAGCATCTACATCATGATCAACACTCCACCTTTACATGAATGGTTGGCTAGCTATCCTGTGTAAGGATTCATAGGCCTGGTACTGATGGTGAATCCATACCCTCTCATTATTCCAAGTCTGATTAGCTATTATTCGGTGAATGTGCCTGCTCTGAGTCCTCATTTAGAGCCTTGTTCCATATAACTCAATCTGGTATATTTTCAATTCTTGTGGGGAAAAGGCCTTGAGATGGACCAAAGTAATTGAGGTGGCCTGAAGGCCTTGATGTGGACAAAAAGACTTATTGGCACGAATGCCTTGGGTGGCCGGAAGGCCTTTGAAATGACCCAGACGTGGACAACCACCTGAAAAGTGCCAAAAGGGTCGAGTGTCACTACCTTAGGCACACCTCCCTGAATGCCAAAGGTTGCTGAATAGTAGCGAGGGTCTGTTCGGTATAGTGGGGAGCCTATACCCTCTCAGAGGATCCTAATAAGGGCACTGGTCTGAGAATAATAATAAAGATGTAGTGGAAGAAAGACTCAATAGACTCAAACCAGACCCACAGAGCGGAAGCACAATCAATATAGATAAACAACGGATGAAGTAATTATAACAACAGTAGCATAAATAAACACAAAATCATGTTAATAACATGTAACTACAACTTAACAGTAAAACATGCATCCAGAGGAGGTCATACACAACTGAATTTAAAAGGGCGCCAATGGCTAACCAATAGTAGCTACAACAAGTAATCATACTGATACCTAAAAGGAAAAAAAACAAGTAAACCCCAGCTAGGTATGACCTCAAGGTCCATACCATCTCCATGCATCAACTAACGCAGCCCAGCTCCTAAAGATGGCCTCTTTCCTGCATGTAAATCCATAAAGTCTACATGCGTTTCAAAGGGCCTGTGCAGGGTGTGACATAAATCTTAGAAGGATACCAACCAACAGTGCGTACCAAATATATGTGTTTAAGTAGTCATGCATTTACAAGAAAAAAAGTCAACAGTAGAGTGCACAAGTAAACAAAAACTCTTTTGGTTCTCAACAACCACCATGGAGTGTCACTTGTTTTTTCTAACACCGGAATCTTAGTTGTGTAACCCGGCACCACGTGCCCCCTGACACCTCGTGTCTCAAATACCGATGTCCCGAAGGGAAACCCAAGAATAGTTACCCAGAACCATGTGCCTCCTGACACATTGTGTCTCAAGTACCGACTTCCTGAAGGCATGCCCAAGAATAGTAAACCGGCACCATGTTCCTCCTGATACCTTGTGTCTCAAGTACTGACGTCCCGAAGGCACGCCCATTTCTTGAAGGCTCCTACCCTAATACGTGGCTTTCTAAAAAAAAAGCACCCCCAACCAAAATACCTAACCGCAACTACGAGGGCCTCTACCCACACGAGTGTTCAACACCACCTCATCACGGAGTATCTTGGTGTGCACACTAATCAATGTTCCGGGTGAGAGGTAATCACCAAAATTTTACCTAAGCCCCCAAATCATCTGACACCTCTTGTCCCTGTGACCATGACGCTCAATTTTGATGGCATCACCATCCTAGTAACCCGGGTTATGCCCAACCTGACAGTCGTACTGCCTCAAGTCGACGTCCATGAAGCCCAATCCCATGGTAAAAACCTCCCAACGTAACCCGGGCCGAGCCCAACCTGTGATCAGCATCAGTCAATCGTAACCGGGCCAAGCCCAACACAACCAAAAGGGTCAAACATGTGCAATTCAGCAATTGCATATATATCAAATTTAAACATAACACATAAACAAACAAAACAAACTAAACAGTTGAATTGCGCTATGCAAGGTTCTGTCGCATACCAGCACTGAGGTCTTAAATACCTTTAGCAATCATATCAGGCTTTAATAAATTAAAATAATAGTTTAAGACATTAATATTTCAATTAAAACCATTCTAGCATTCCTCGGCTAAAATGCCCCGACGGGCAACGACCCCTCACCCAGCCCCGCTCACACAAACTGGTAACATGGCCTACCCAAAGGCATCCCATAGGTCCAACAAGCAATTCAATATAAAACAACAGATAAAATGGGTCCCGCTCAAAATATTCGAAAATGTGTCGAAGGCCACGTCACCCAAACAACCACAGAAACAGAAAAATAGGTATGTATCACCTACCTGAGACACGTATGATGATACTCCTCCGATAACAGCCGTCAATTCAGTCTAAAACGCAATAAATCTACAAAAGATTAAAAACTGTTCAAACCCCTATAACTTGTTCTAGAATGGAAATCAAACAAAACGGCCCAAGTGGAATCGAGGCCTTACCGAGGGGGTTCCAACGCACTAATAGGAATTTGAAACGGGTCTTGTGTGGATGATCAAGAGAAGGAAATAGGTTTCGCTGGCTTGGTTCATGAAACCGGGTGAAGGAGGTGTGTTCTGCCTCAATAGCGAGGCTACTGCCCATTTTAGTGAAAAAAAGAAAGTACACAACATGTACTTCAGGACTACAAGCCATTTATATTTCATTTAAATGTTCATTTGGCGGCTGGGATTTCGCCGACCTGCCGACATGACTACACGACGTGTACCTATGGGTACACGGCATCGACTGGGTTTCTCTTCTCTACCTCTTCAACTTACCCACATGCCATGTATATCCCACATACACGACTAGACTACACGGCGTGTCCAATCAGAACACGACATATACCTTGTTCTACCCAGCCAACAGGCTTACACGCCATGTATGGCCACCACACGGTCGGGGATACAAGATGTGTTGAAAACTACATGCCGTGTAGTAAGAAATTTCATCACGGTCATCACACGACATATACTCGGTAAGAACACAACCGACACTCTCTTAACATATACATGGAATGTACTTAAAAGTACACAGCGTGTAGTCTGAAAATTTCCAGAAAATTCCCATTTTCTCCAGTTTCCTCAGAAGCCAGTCAAAAATTTCAAATATGGTCGGGATTTTGACTAGTTTTAAAAACCTGGGTTCTTACAAACTCCCCACCTTAACGTAGCTCGTCCCCGAGCTACAGAATGAAACCCATATATTACACCGCACATACCACCCGGATAAAAGTAACCCGGACTACCCCGGTCTCAGAGGTCCTGGATAAATTTCTCAAGGGGGGCTCCCCACCTTAGGAATCGTTTAACCCAATCTCAACCCAACAAAACGTAAAGACAACATGGTTTACTAACCTGTTTTCTGGACGCATACTCTCATGATGCCTCATCACCCCTGCACCCCATTGGTGATCCTATGTCGCTTTCGACACCCAAAATAACCCGCACCCCATCGGTGTCCGCCTCCACGAGGTCCTAGTGCCTAGAACCTCAAGTAACCCACATCCTCAATGGCCCGATTCCCATGGAACCTCAAGTAACCAACATCCGCAATGCCCCGATGCCCATGGCACCACAAGTAACCTGCATCCTTGATGCCCCGATTCCCAAGAAACCTCAAGTAACCCACATCCATGATGCCCTGAGGCCCACGAAACCTCATGTAACCCGCATCCTCGATGCCCTGATGCTACGCATATCATACATATATATAGCATATATCACGCACCTACTACGGTTCTAATCCCACCAACTAGCATCTAGTAAGTCCACATAGATCCTGTGCACCACGTGCCCTCAAATTATACATGCCTCTATAGGTCATTCCAAAAAGGAAACATGGAGATCACGGCCACACTGCGGTGTACCTCTAACTGTCGTCAGCTAACCGACCTACTCAACCTCTGGCAGCTCCACAGCATGCACCTGGACTGAAACACGGCTGCCTAACGCCTGATCTCCCTGTGGTGCTTCTCCAGTCACCGGCCACTGACCTCTCAGCTGGGTCCCACCATCTCTGTCATGACCTCCGTGAAATGCTGAACCATGAATACCCTCTCTGGGTATCGAACCTGAACTAGCTCCAGACGCTACATTTTGTCCTGGTCCTTGCCTGAAGACTATCTGAGAAGGATGCCTGCAAAGCCTCTCCAGATGCTCGTCCTGTCCACATTCCCAGCACTCCTTCAGAGGACTTTCACACTGAGCCTGAACATGTCCCTGCTGTCCACAATGAAAGAAAATCACCGAAGAACTACCATGAGGTGGTCTAGCTGAATCCCAAGCCTGACTGCCCTGGTGGAACTCAGCCCGCCCTCACTTCCTACTGTCGGAACCATCACCTGAAGCTATCGCCCTGCCCAAGCAAGACTTTTCTCTCTCGTTTCCCTCGTCTATGAGCGCCTGATTTACCGCCTCAGAGAAGGAACCTATCCAGAAGATATTCACTTGGACCCGAATGGCATGTCGTAATCCATCCTCTTAACGCCTCACCCTAGCTACGTCATCACTTACCATGCCAGGTGAAAAATGAGATAGCTCAGTAAAAGTAGCTGCGCAGTCCATGATGGATATGTCTCCCTGCTAAAGACTCAAGAACCCCCGAGCTCTCTCTTCCCTCAGTGTCTCTGGATAGAAGTGCTCAAAGAACCTTTCCTCGATGTCCTTCCAAGCCAGTCCCTCATTCCTACAAGCCCGAACCAGTATGTTCCACCAATGATTCGTCGGTCCTCTCTACATGTATGTTGCCATCTTGACCCTCTTCCCATGAGGAGTCTCGAGCTGCTCAAAGATCATCTGCATACTCTCTATCCAGTTCCCAGCTACCTGCAGACCACCCTCACCCTGAAAAAGTGGCGGGTGCTACGATTGGATCTCCCGCGTAAAATATTACAAAGAAGGCTATGTACCCTGCGCGCCTTCGTCAATCCCCTACAAGACATGTACCAAGCTAGCTTGGAGTAGCTCATCCATCCACGACCCGAACGATGCCAAACCCGGCTACTGTCCTGCTTGCATTGGATCCTGAACCTATTCCTGTCCCTAAGCCTGTACCTGCGGCTCATGCTCTGCCTGTACAGAATTCTGAACCTGATCCTGCGGCACTATATTATCTCCTACCTGACACTTCATCGAGCCATGAAGGAGTAGCCCGCTGAATACCATAAATGGTCAAACATACCATATATATATATAAATATATTCTACACAGATAAGGAATGTAGTAAAAGGAAGTTCATAACAACTACCCTTACTCCCCCTCACCGCAACCCATATCCCACTGCATCCTGGCCTCATGGACTCCTTAGCCGCCCCTAACAGAGCCAAGTATCAAAAGTACCTCGGGCCATGCCCTTTACAAAAAGTCACGTTGCCTCAAACCGAAGACCGAGTCACCCAATCCTGAAAGTTACACTGCCTCAGCCATAGTTCCTTCCTTCTCTCATAAGAGCCAGACCCATATACCCTGCCACATGCAATTTACAATATATATAAAGCATGGCATAAAACATTACAATATACAAGCAATTATATCAGTAATTTAACCAATTTAAATTTCAAAGCATCTAAAGCAAGGCAATTGTTTTTTCATTCACATGGCATTATCACTTCACAAAGAATACGTGTAATTATGAAATTGAAATACCCTAAAATGTGCCTATCAAAAGCCAAGAATGCAAGCCTCTCCATACCGGGACAAGGTCCAATTCTGCCTGACCGCACCGGGTTAGGGGTCAAATACCACAATCAAGAACATCACACATCAAGTGAGCCACCGAGGTGGAAATCATATAAACTGTAATCTGAGCAAAACAAATAGAAGTTCCCACCCACGACAACTGGGTCTATCCCACATACTTGGGACTACAGGCACCCAAGCACAAGCTAGACACCCAGTCCCTGTAACAAACTATCTCCTGTCTACCACATCCCAAATAGTAAAACCAGGAGAAAGAAATGAGAAGCCTCAAACTCATTAGTATCCTATAAAAAGCTGCTACTAAATCCCTATCAAGAACTCCTCTCATACCACTTTGTAATGACCCAGGCACGACGAGCCACCCGAACAATGCCAAACGGGTCGAGTGTCACTACCTTAGGCGCACCTCCCCGAACTCCAAAGGCTTCCAAATAGCAGCGAGGGTCTGTTAGGTATAGTGGGGAGGCTATACCCTCTTGGTGGATCATAATAAGGGTACTGGTCCAAAAATAATAATAAAGATGCAGCGGAAGAAAAACTCAGCAGACTCAAACCATACCCGCAGAGCAGAAGCACCATCAATATAGATAAATAGCGGAAGCAGTAAATATAACAAGATCAGCCGAAAGAAACACAACATCATGATAATAACATGTAACTACAACTTAATAATAAAACATGCATCCAGAAGAGGTCATACAGAACTAAATATAAAAGGGCGTCAATGGCTAACCAATAGTAGCTACAACAAGTAAGCATGACGATACCAAAAAGGAAACAAAACATGTAAACCACAGCTAGGAATGAACTCAAAGTCCATAAAATATCCATGCAACAACTAACGCAGCCCAACTCCTGAAGCTGGCCTCTTTCCTGCAAGTAAATCCATAAATTCTCCACGCATCCCGAAGGGCCTGTGCAGGGTGTGAGACAAATATCAGTAGGATACCACCCAATGGTGCGTCCCAAATATATGTGTTTAAGTAGTCATTTATTTAAATGAAAATAGTAAACAATACAATGGCCAAGTAAACACAAACTCCTCTGGTGCTCAACAGCCACCATGGAGTATCACCTACTTTGGCCAATGCCGGAATCTCTATTGTGTAACCAGGCACCACTGCCACCTGACACCTCGTGTCTCAAGTACCGACGTCCTGAAGTCACACTCATGAATAGTAACCCAGCACCATGTGCCTTCTGACATCTTGTGTCTCAAGTACCAATGTCCTGAAGGCAAGCCCATTTCTTGAAGTCTCATCACCTCTTACGTGGCTTTCTACGGTAATCACCCCAATAAAAATACCTAACTGCAACTATGGGGCCTCTACCCACATGAGTGGTCAAAACCACCTCATCACGGAGTATCTCTGGTTTCACACTACTGAATGTCTCGAGTGAGCAGTAATCACCGAAATAGTACCTAAGCCACCAACTCATCTGACACCTCGTGTCCCTGCGACAATGCCGCTCAAGTATGATGGCATCACCATCCTAGTAACCCGGGACATGCCCAACCTGATAGTCGTACTGCCTCAAGTCAACATCCATGATGCCCAATCCCATGGTCAAAACCACCCAAAGTAACCAGGGCCGAGCCCAACATATGATCATCATCACTCAAGCTTAACTGGTCCAAGACCAACACAACCCAAAGGGTCCAACACGTTCAATTTA
This sequence comes from Viscum album, assembly GCA_963277665.1. Taxonomy (NCBI): domain Eukaryota; kingdom Viridiplantae; phylum Streptophyta; class Magnoliopsida; order Santalales; family Viscaceae; genus Viscum; species Viscum album. The sequence continues at coordinate 1,743,745,544 of OY728161.1, forward strand.
GCTATTGCATATATATCAAATTTAAACAGAACACATAAACAGGCAAAAAAAACTAAACAGTTGTACTACACTATGAAAGGTGTTGTCACATACTAGCACTAAGGTCTTAAATAACTCTAGCAATCATATCAGGCATTAATAAATTAAAATAACAGTTTAAAACATTAATATTTCAATTAAAACCATTCTGGAGTTCCCCGATCAAAATGCCCCAACGAGCAATGGCCCCTCACCCAGCCCCACTCACACAAACTGGTAACATGGCCTACCCAAAGGCATGCCATAGTTCTAAAAAGAAATTCAATATAAAATAGTAGATAAAACGAGTCCCGCTCAAAATACCCGAAAACGCGCCGAAGGGAGTGTCACCCAAACAACCTCGGAAACACAAAAAGAGTTATGCACAACCTACCTGAGACTCGTATGATGCTACTCCTCCGGTAACAGCCATCAATTCGGTCTAAAATGCGGTAAATCTAGAAAATATTCAAAATAGTTCAAACCCCTATAACTCGCTCTATAATGGAAATAAAAAAATGGCCCAAGAAGAATCGAGGCCTTACCGAGGGGGTTCCAACGCACTAATCGGAATTCAGAACGGGTCTCGGACGGATGATCGGGAGAAGGAAATAGTTTCAGATGGCTTGGTTTGAAAAACCGAGTGAAGGAGGTGTGTTCTGCCTAAAAAACAAGGCTACTGCCCATTTTAGCGAAAAAAAGAATGTACACGGTGTGTACTTCATGACTACATGTCATGTATATTTCATTTAGCTATTCATATGGTGGCTGGGATTTCTCCAACCTGCCGAAATGAGTACACAGTGTGTACCTATGGGTATACGGCGTGTACTGGGTTTCTCTTCTCTACCTCTCCGACATACCCACACACCATGTATATCCCGCATACACGGCTAGACTACACAGAATGTCCAATCGGAACACGGCGTGTATCTTGCTCTACCCGAACAACAAGCCTACACGCCATGTATGGCCACTACATGGTCAGGCATACACAACGTGTTGAAAACTACATGTCGTGTAGTAAGAAATTTCTACACGATCATCACACGACATGTACTCGGTGATCACACGACCGACACTTGCTTAACATTACACGATGTGTACTTAAAACTATACAGTATGTAGTTTGTAAATTTCAAAAAACTTCCAATTTTCACTAATTTCCTTAGAAGCCAGTCAAAAATTTCAAACGGGGTCTGGATTTTGACATGTTTTGAAAACCCGAGTTCCTACATCCTTGAAGGACTCGAGAACAAAACCGGTGGCCCGAAGGCCTAAAATGGTGAATAGTTATGGCTACTGCAGTACCGAGAAATACGTGCTATAGTATTTGAAACAGTAACTACTGTAGTACCTGGAACAATACTTCTATAGTAAACCAAAAAAATGTTTGCCTGGATTTGATATCGGGTCCTTTGGATGTACATAAGGAGTCCTCACCAACCAAGATAAGGCTCATGTTCAGAGATTAATTATGTTGATTTAACTACAGAGCGTAATTTGATGACATGTTTTTAGGATTTCATCAATTACTAATGGTGATTCATTAATTTCCTTCTATCTTGGGATGAATCATATATTTTTTCTAAGGGGTGGGAATATTATATCAGTAGATATTATTTTGATTTAAATAATTTGAGGTTTATCAAATATCTAATTGTAAGGAAAATTCTTTAATTAGATGATAGATAAATTGTTACTCATTTTAATTTATTATGTATTGATATCAGGATAGGTTTATTGAGAACTTTTTTCATAGCCATTGGAAAGGGTGGTGGATCTTTGATTCAATTGGTATTGGGAACTATGAAAATTTTTATTCCACATTATCACGAGGATCTAGCTGATATAATTGATTTTTTATGTTAGTTTACAATAATAAATACATGGTATATAATAGATTTTTTTGTTTTATTGAGATTATATTTTATCTCCATGATTATTCATCCTTTATCAGGATATCCTAAGTAGATACATCAAAAAGAGTATGGGAGATGGTTCCATCCTTTATTATTGTTGTAGACCCAATATTAATAGAATCTCACTCTTACTTTTTTTGATGATATTATTATGTTTTTTAATAGATGTACCCATTATATCTTCCATCACAACAAAATTTTGGATTAGTATTCCAAGTGTAGTGGATGATGCATCAAAAAACACTAGAGAAATGTCTTCACCTTAAGGAGATTCCATAAAAGGAGATGTAGGAGGATTTAATACACCCTTTTTATATCAAAGACACGGTTTCTATAGGCCTATCTAGGATCATGAACAAAATAACAAGTTGGATCATCAATTAGAAATATTGATTTATTTTTGTTGGGGTATGAATCAATTTAGTCAATTGTATCCTTTATTCCATTTCCATGAATATAATATCATCCTTTTGTGTTCTCAAGACAATGATTCGAATAATAGAGAAACTATTTGTGGTGATTTTGTGGGATCATAACGACGATGGCCACTGTCATTGGGATGTATGGGAAAGGATTTCAAGAGAACTAGAGGCTAGGGTAATTAAAGTGATAAATTTGGAGGATACCATGCATTTTTTGTAAGAAATAATTTTTTGGTAGGTCCGTGATGGTATTTCACAATAAGGTAATTTCATTTTGTGGATGTATAAGTTGACTTCAGATATTCCCAATGATCAGGCTATGAGAATGTGGAAAACACTCCATGTACCTGTTAGGGAGATATAGAAGCAATAACATTGGTATGATGGACATGGTAATAACATATTTTGGAATCATAATTTGGTTGGATCATCGTCTGGGCTTCCTGGTTTTCCAACCCCATGTATTCCTTTAAGGAGGCTAGAAAATACCCCTAGCTAATTCGAACTACTCTTAATCCATAGAAGAATGATTTTTTTGAGAATATCAAGATTAATAATGAAGAAGACAAATTATTGTTCACATTATCGTCATCGGGTATCTTTAATTAAAAAATTCTCCACTTTAATCGCTACTTGGACAATAGGGTTGATTAGGGGGATCCTCCAGTGACTTGAAATTCCTGCTATGTTTTGTTTTCTTATTTTGTGTATATGGAATTATTCCATCCCTATAGATTTTGAGAATCAGTGGAAAGTCATTCCAACTCTTTTTAAATGACCCTACTATTCATCACTAACTGAGGAGTCAACAAATCATCTATTCTTGCATGTGGAGTGGGTGATTGCTATCTATAAAAAGATTCTTGTTTTTTTGGTTTTGTATGACATAATGGATCCATTGATGATTTTATTTTATAGATGTTTCAATGGATCTAATATTAACAAATTTTAATAGAAGGATAAATAAATTCTATTTTTTGAAGGGTGTTGGTTCATTTGGAAGGAATGAAATAAGTTTCAGCCTGAAGGCATGAATATTTTCTAGCTCACTCTGAAGGAAAGGTCATGCAATATGGAAGTCGAGATCAGTCAGCTATGGAGGGACTAGAATAAAGCTCATTCTCTAAAAATATTGTGTTCCAATAGATAGTCCATCTCGTTGTCTCCATGGGTGTCCTCATAGGGAAGTCGTTTGAAATAGAACCCATGTTATAATGGTATGAAATTATATATAGATGGTTCAAGATTGGATGTATATTCTCGAGGTGGTGGTGGGATATGGGATGACTGGGGCTCGATAATCCTTACATTATCTTTATATTTTGGGAACAAATACTCTCTTATTAAAGAATCTATGGAAATTATCACTATCATGGAACATTGTAGGGTCAAAAATCTAAATATTGAAGTAGTGGAGATGGATTCAGTAATCATCTACAACTCCCTTCCTAGGCAGGTGGAAAGCCCCTGGAGTATTAGTAACATCATATAGTGCATTAATATTCTCTTGAGGGGACTAGTGTAGGTGAGCCACACTTGGCGTTAAGGTAGTAAGGTTCCAGATCTCCTACCTCAATGAATACTTATAATGTACATCTCACTGTCTTTAATAGTATGGGATCAATCCCCCCCCCCCAATGTGTGTGTTCTGTTTGAGGTGATGCAGTTGGCCGACACTTTCTTCATCCTCACTAATAACATTGTTTTTTATTCTATTTTATTTGAAAATTAATAAATAAAATCCTACAATCATATATTATTAATGGATAAACTAGAATTCCTTCAATAATAAATACCCATTTTCATAGATCAATCATTTACTTGAGACATTGTGGAGAGATTGATTCTTTTCAAAGATAGATCATCAGTTCTATTATCGCCAACATTTGTTTTAATATGAAGACGTAACAATCATATCTTTTCAGACCAACAATGTATATCTTTTTTTTGGTTATATCATTCGAGTGGAAGAATGCACAAAAAGTTTTCATGAAATTGATGAATTACGTTTTTATCCTTTACATAATTCATTTATGATCATACTAATTAATGATATAGTGATATATTCATGATTTTTTAAATAAATTGAGATGAATTCGATCCTTTTCTTGGAGATATTGATGGATCAAATACTACATAATAGAATAAATAAATTACATTTTTGAATCCAATATGTGAAACTCCATTGGAATGTTATTTCCAAATCTAAAATACTTGTGGATCTTAAAAAGGATAAAACTATGTTGTCTAGGGAAATACCCAATTTTTTTTTGAAATAGAATGTTTTTTAGGGATTTTTGGTTATTACTATATATTTTTATTCAATTCCACTAATGTTTTATAATATCATGATAGAATTTACTAAAAATGGGATAGTGTTCCTTTGAGATAATAGGTGTGAGGTTGTATGTTATGCGTTAAATAGTAGTTTTAACTCAACCCCTATAATCATTTTACCAAATCTAGGTAAGAATAATGAGGGTTATTATAATTCACCGGGGGTAGGATTTTGGGGTGTGTTAATATAGTATAAATGGGTTGTAACATATGTTTCACTGAAAATAAATTCCCATGATAAGAATTACCATACCCTTGAAAATGAGTAGGCTATAGTAGTGTTTCTTCTTAAGAGTCAATGAAATTATTTCATCATGATTACTCTGTTATGCATACCTATCATAATATTTTAAAGTATACATTTTATTAGATAGATTTAAATGTTTTTAAGAGAATATGGGTTGAATTTGTTGAGGAATATGATTTTTAGATGATAAATAGTATAAGAAAATGGAATTCAATCTCAAATTATTTAGGGAAGAAAATCATTGGTTAAAGTGGTCAGTGAATTGAAATATTAGTAGTATCATATTTCAGTTTTCTCAATGTTTCACCTTGATGTATTTTTAGAGGACGTTCTTATAGTATTGGAACAAGCTACCATTACATAATCCTTGATGGAGTTAGTGAAATAGGATAAAATTTTGTATTCTTAGTGTTTCTATTTTTTATGATTGAATATATGGTGAGGTTTATATACCTTGATAGAAAGTTAACAAAAATTCTATTCAGTATTATTTTGGGTGAATTTTGGTTCCATTTCTAATGTGATAATAATTTGGAGTGAAATATCATGTTTCTTGATGGGAAGTACATCCACATTTATCCATGATGTAGCATAGTGTTTAAAGAATTTTTTATGGCCTGAAATAAAGTGGTGCACAATCAGATTTATTTCAATGTACTACACCTATTAGTGGGTAAAAGTTGAGTATCAAATACTATGAGGTATACATCATTCATTAACTATATGGAGTCAATATGGGTGGGTGTAACTACATATATATTTTAGTGTATTTTTAGGTCACCTTAAATTGGTGATAAAATTTGGGTTATTATAGATTGATTAACTAAAGATTCACATATTATTATAGATTTGGGAAACTCAAATGGTTGATGATATCAAGAAAATTTATGTTCTATGGGTTTTAATACTTCATAGAGTTCCCAATATAATTATATATGATCATGATGTGAGGTTTACATGTTTTATTTTTTAGGTATTGGAAATGGATTTGGGTAGTTAAGGTGAATTCAAGTAGAACATATTATCCTCAGACTGATGGGTCAGATAAGTTCACTGTATATACTCTTTTGGAAATATATCATGCATCTATCATTGATATTTTTAGTATATGGGATGGAATATATAATTCTTACAATTTTTAAATAATAAATAAAACCACATTTGTATTTGTATGGGTCTATTTAAGGCTTTATATGGAAGGACATGCTAATCACCTTTATATAGGATGAGAAATATAGAGGTATCCTTATTTATGTATATAATGGTTTATGAAACATTTGATCTGGTATAGTTTATCTATAAGGTATTTTCTATGTCTTGGAGTTGGAAAAATTCATATTCTAATCAAATATTTTAACCTCTTGAGTCTTTTATCAAGGATTATATATTTCTCCTCATCTCAATGTTTTTGGGACATCAATATTTGTTTGAGAAAGAGAAATTGGATTTATTAATTTTTGGGACATTTGAAATCATGGAGAGAATTGGGGATATTTCTTATAGATTGGTTTCACCTTTGAGGAAAATTAGAACTCATTATGTATTTTACATATAATTTTTTTGAAACTACTTGAGAAAGTAACCAAAAATATAGACAACCTTTGGATATTTCAAATCCCAAAGAAGGATTCAAAGATTACAAAGAAAAATCAATAATACTCCCGAAGCACTTCATGATGATTTAGCTTCACCGAGCCATGCGGCCGAGCTACGCGGTTGAGCTACTTGGCCGAGCTACGCAGCTGAGCTACATGGCTGAGCTACATGGCTGAGCTACGCGGGCGAGCTACACAGCTGAGCTACGTGGCCGAGCTACGGGACAGAAGATGGGTTATGTCCCTACACAGAGCACCTGTGCAGTGGAGCTGCATGAAGTACCTGCGTGGGAAACATATCTTCAACCAGGCCCATCCATGCCTATAAATAGAGCCCTTGTGCTCCCCATTTCAGTATTGAAAAAAGTGAATGAATCATTGAATCTCCAATTGCGTATCTCTTTCGCATAGATCTCTCGAATTGTCTTAGGTAACTCTCTAAACCATGAGAGAAGCGATAACTAAAATTGGATAGGCATGTTTTGAAGTTCTTCAAATTATTCAGTCATTATTCATATCTGCGTGGTATATTTGTGTTCATTACCTATGCGGTATACCTACGCACCTTACCTACGCGGTATACCTACTCGGTTCTCTTGCGCGCCATACCTTTGTGATACAACAATGCGGGGTACCTGCATGATATACTTGCATGAGGTACCTACGCGACTAGATCAAGTACCCTTCTTTAAATCCATTCCTGGAAGGGTATCTCCTTATTTGGTTCCCTTATCTGAAAGGGTCTAAGTTTAATCCTCCACCAAAACCTCATGACTTCTCAAAACTTTGGGTAAGGCACATCAACGTGTCTCTAATTTGGGTTTTTATTTCCATAGTCAAAGGTTTCCCACATTTGTTTCATAATGGGGTTAGGATTCATGGGATGTTTTTGTGTTGGTATATCCACAGCCACATGGACTTTTCTCCCAGAAACAGTGTTCGGAAGATCCTGGTTTGGAGGATGGTTAGTTACCAGCCATGCCCTTCTAAAAGAGGATACTCAGAATCTTAGGTCTTTGATAGGGAAGGAACACTTCACAAATTATATTCCATGCAAGTATAGGAGATGTCTCCCTCCCCTACCAGAACCAATTTCAAGGCAGCCATCCTGGTATAATCCCCTCATGTTCACCCCTTCTTCCTTACATTGGAACCTAGTCCAATGTAAATAGAACAGTGGGAAGGCTCGTCACCTCGCCCTCTTCCACAGACGACGTGCCCTCTTCCATCAAGGGAGGAGGAAATTTGTGAAGTATCATTATTGAATCATTCACATCCTCTTGTTTCTCACACCATGTATGTCTCACGTGGGCTTAGAGATATATGATGGTTATAACATTTGCACAAAAACTCAACCAAGGAACTACAAGAACTTGGATTCCTGGTCAAACCAGGATACATATGAAGCTCTTTCAGAGCCCGAGCTCATTGGATATCCTTCTAAGGAATCCAACCTTAATTCCCCTAATTTTGGTATCCTCCATAGGAAATAAGCCCCAAATTCAATCCTGAAATCATCGAAGAATCTTTTTTAGGAAGTAAGACCAAACATCATCGAACTACATGGGATTTGATTCCCATCCATATGGGATATATAGGAATCCTACTTAAGGTTCAAAACCAACACATCAAATCAACCATATTCTCCTTGGGACATATTCCCTATAGGGTCTAAACATACATGGAAACTCATATTCTTTCCATGTTCCTCGAGCTACTTCAGGTCCCAAACTATGTTTCAACTAAACACCTTTCTCTTAGCGGTCCTTTTCACTATACCTTAAAAGGTATGATGTGTCCTACTAAGAGGCACTGAACTATGTGGGTTTTGATTCCTTTCACAAGGATTCATAGGTAGCTCATTTTATAAGAACAATCCCAATATTAAAACAAACTTTCCACTCCCTGGATGACAATAAATTCCAGAGTGCCCCACTGAGTGGCTTAAAAACTAGTATCATCACAATGATTATTAAAAAAATATCTAATTGGTATATTAGAGGTTATAATCAATGGAAAAGCATGAATATATACAGTTTTTCCATTGATAATGAACCTTGAATGCATACTGATGATTTTAAAATATTACAAATGTTTATAAGTGATTGAAAATATCAAGTGATACATATGATATACTTGGTGAATTAATAAGGAATCCTGAAAATATTTTAATTTTACAAAGAGTGTCCCAGAGTATAAAATAATTCCCCCCCCCCAAAGGGTATGATTAGTCTGACCTCCCACCCTCTCGACGAATGCATGTTCCTAAGTATCATAAAATTCAATACATAACGAATGGCTAGCTTTGGATAGAAGGTCCCCTTTTGGATAAATAACTATTGGATGTTTCTAGTTCCCTAATTAAATCCTATGGAAACTACTTAGAAACAATGATTCTTAAATCTAGAACCCAGGTTTCAAGGAACTACAAAACAAAAATGGTGAGCCTGATGTGAATCATTAACCAAGTTAATAATATTACCCACATATTAGGCCCCTGTCAATTGATAATGGAAGGACAAAAAAAATAATTAAACACGCATGTATCCTTCTGAAAATATTTTTCTTTAATAAAGTTTGTCATTGTTCTCAGATTTCCATAGAACTCCCTTCAAACCAATGAATGAATTTCTCCAAGACAACATATGTGAACATTCTGACTACTGGTAAAGCTGGATCTCCATCCATGGGAAAGACATTATCACCAACCCAGAGTCTTCAACGCTGGGTGTCTAATGTGCTGGTGAAGGAATATCGCTAGCACGATACAATCCCGACTTTGGAGGCTACTCGGTAGGCCCTCCAAGTCAACAATAATCCTTGATAATTTGGCCAAAACGACCAATGATCAAGAAGAAAATAGTTCCATCCACCATCTCCAGCCATTTCAGGTCATTATCCCTGGAACACAACAATTAATATCTCTCATATTATAGGTAGGTGGGTCAAGAGGTCACTCAAGGACTGAATTCAAGAATGCAGGAGTCCTTCCTGAAGAATCCCACCAGCAATCACCACCAGAATCATGTGGTAGTGTATCCCCAACATGATGGGGTTCTTGCCTCTAGAAGTTTGGCCCATATCTCTCAGACATAGGAAAGCAAGACAAATCGCTAGGGACAATGTTCGGTCAACCGGGAGTAGGTTCTCACCTCTTCCTCTTCCGAAGAAGTCCATCGACCAAAGTTTATGAAAAACAATGAGTGGGCGCGTACACCCATCCGTTCTAATTTTGCTGCTCAATAGGATCATCTGAGAGCTGCCCACCAATCCCACCATATAAACCCGGTGGAGTATCGTGAATAGGAACACACACCTTCTCACAAGTTATCAGCGAGTCAGTAGGCTCGTTTGATTGTATTTAATGAGGCCCGCCAATATAATATAGTGGTAACTGGTAAACAAGAACATACACCTATTTACATTCCCGAATTCTATCAGTAGTCTAATCTGCCAGTATTGAAGGAATCCCATCAACCATACATGATGGAAAATAGCCAGCAGGCACATACACCTTCCAATGTTCATCAAGCCTGCCAATAGTCTCGTTTGGTAGCACTTGGAGAAGTTAGTCGGAAATCTCCAACGGCAAATTTTTGGTTGTCCCAACTCTCTACCCATATGTGTAAGTACTATCAATGTCCATTGATAGGAAAATGAGGCCATGACGAGGCACTTACACCTAATCCAGATACAAGATGGACGTATTTTCCCATTCCGGTTGCTGAAGTGACAAAACACATCTTATCAATAGTGAAAGGGAAAATGAATATCACTGCCCATATTCTAGAAACATGCCTAGATATTTTAACTAATTCGACAATATCAGGGGAACAAACATATAAATCTGTACCTACACATGGGATGACACATTAGTATTTCATCCCAGAGCAGATACATACCATTATTCTAGTCTAGATGGGTCATTGGGCATTTTCCTCCATATCATATGGACAACAGGATTGGGAACATACACACTTTCCAATTGGAGTTAATCAGTCCCTTCTGATAACTATTTCAAGGAAGGCATATACACCTTCCCATTATAACCACTTCTCCCAGTAGGTGGCCCAAACTAATTATAAGAGAACATCCAAAAAGAAATTTCACCAAATACCATTTAAAAATCAAGAGTCAAGCAGTGATTTAGCTCCCCTTAATGCTGGAGTTCTTGAAGCCCTCAGACTTTTATCTATTGCTACTCAAGATCCAACCCTCTTATTACAATATTTTGGGAGTGGTAGTTGTAATTATGATGTTTCTCATCGGACACTTCATCATGAAGGTTTGCTTCATTAAAATTCAGTCAAGACAAAGTGTCTATCTTTGGATGAGATCCATAGAAACCCTCTGTGTGTCCATAATACCAATGAGAAAAATGATTTATCCCTTATTGTAATCCATCATGGTGATCCTCCCTATGATGGAATTCACTGTGAAAGTCCTCTCCGTAGTATTATTTCACATTGTCAAAAAAATTCAATAATTGACAATGTAGAAACAAGAAATCCCTCCTATTTAGAGGCACCTGTAAACACAAGGTTAGTCATGTCTGATGCCTTGTCATTAACGGTTGAAACAATTTCTCATTCAGAAGACATCTTAAGGGAACAATCATTCTCTGAACCTCCCTTGGGTCATTTATCCTGTAATGTAGAGCATCCAATTTGGTCAGAGATAGTGGAGAAACCTCTAGTGAAAGATGATAAAGACATGTTAAACATAAAGAAACAATTAGCTAAAGGAGAAATACCAGTAATGTTCTGGAATTCAAAAAATTCTTAGTTTCATTTTCCAGAATTGATGGCAAAATATTTCATTCATGACATTCATCTCGACTTATGGAAAACTCTTCATCATTTAAAAAATAAAGTATTACCATATAACGAATATCAAAATCATATAAAGGTAATAGAAGGGTTGTACTGCCAAACTTACTTGGCATCTCTTTATGTTTCCCAACATCCAAGGGTTGAAAAACAACAGAGAACCCTTCATCATGCATCTCTCAATGCTCTGAGGAGGCTGAACCAATTAATTTCTGATTCCCCATCTAAAGTTCTAACTAGAGGAAGGGGTGAATATGGGGAATTTCATTTCACTACACTCCAAAATCAGAAAATTCCACCAAAAGTGGCCTTATGAAATGTTATTACCCATGACCAATGACAATAAATAGGTCTTGTTTTTAATCAAATGTATGCTCAAGAACACGCCTCAACCAGTTCTAATCAGAATCAGGCCCAATGAAAATAATGTGTTGAGCTACTTCTACATCTACCCTCTGAGAATCTTGAGTAGGAATCCCTTTTAGAGTATGTCAGGCATCAGAGGATGAAAATGTCCAAAATATCATAGTGATATTCCAAAATAGGTGATTTAATTAATTGCTGGATGCTACACCAAACTAATGTCCAAATCAAAATCCACAAAATCAGAAGATAAATTGCACAAATTTCAGCTGTAGAAGTTCAAGAGTCAACCCATATTTCCCAAATAGGGGCTAATTTAATGCAACCATTAAATTCATTAAACAATGTTGAAATATTTGTAGAAGAATAACATGATCAACCCCAGACTACAAGGCTAGGGGATTTTTTGCATCCACAATCCCCTCGTCAACAGAAGTCAGTTTTTCCCCGATTAGGGAAGAAGACACACGGAAAGAGTAAAACTGAACTATCCAATGATTCCATTCATGTTACAGTCCACCAAATAGTTCCAGATAATTATTCATATAGGATAATGAAGTTTTGTGAAAGAAAAAAGGGATACAATCTACCAGAAACACTGACAAAATGCCATCAATGCATTATGCGTCAGTGAATGTTATCAATACCATTTCATAATAACCTCTAAAAAATAAGTACAATTCAGTGGAAATAGAATATGAAGTTATTGTCCAAAATATGGTACACACCGAGGAAAATGAAGAAGGTGTGTGTACCCAAAAATCATAGGCTTAACCCAAATCTCGGTATGCCTTCAAATAACCAACACCCCCTCTCCGGAAAGCATTTTACAAGGGGAAGGGAAAAAGTCAGATTGAACCACACTTTTCCAATGGAGAGGGTAAATCTAATTCACTTGAATAGAGATTTCCACATCAAGAGGAGGAAATGAAGGAGTTGAAAATACTAAATACAGAGTTGCTTCGAAATAGCATTTCAGCTAGACATACTCCCTAGACGAATCCTCAACATGCAAATCCTGTAGGAGGTCCACATCAGAGGGGATTTGTAGTAACTACAGATGTGGATAATGAATTCCCTACATTGGGTACACAATCAAGACAAGATCATATACATCCTATTAGACCTATTTCTGTGGGTAATCCAAGATAGATATCAACACCACCATCACTGGTCTTACCGGTCACTACACCAGCTCAAGTTCTAGTTGCAATACCTAAAAAAATCAAGATCATCTGGATATCCCCCAAATACTTATGAATATAGTTGAGGCATTAACGACTCGGTTGGAAGCTATGGAGGAATGAAATACAGATGTTAAGCTATAAAAGAGATCTTACATGGAATTTATGGATGAAATTCCTCCCCTAATTTTTATTGAATACCACATTCCCAATTTTAATGGTTCAGGAGATCCAAAACAACACAAAACAAATTTTGTTTCTTGTTGTGATCCTATGAAGGGAACTTATCAACAACAAGAGGTAGTTAAGCATAGGTGTTTTGTGTAGTCATTATAAGGACCATCTTATGTCTGGTATACAAGTTTGAAATCTCTATCAATTACTGGGTGGGAAGATATCCATCATAAATTTCTTCTTCAATTTAGCTCAACATTACCAAAGAGGATAGTTTTTTATCTTACCAATTGTAAACAAAAGGAAAATGAAATATTTTTGGATTTCATTGCTCGCTGGAAGGTATTGACATATTCTTTAAGTTTAGGACTCCCTCAATAAGAGTTGCTTCCATTCTGTGTGGCAAATATGAGTAATGAATTATGCACACCATTGATCCCTATGAAATACATAGGAGGGTTTCGAGACCTTACAACAATATCTTAGTAGATAGAAGACTCTATTATAGAAACTAAGGTTAAACTTGTGTAATTCCATTAGTTTCCAGAAGAATAATATGAAAGGAAAAATCTGATATAGTTACACTCAAATAGGCACCTCTACTTGCTTCTACTTTAAGACCTTAATTATCTTGAAGGGATACGCTTCCTGAGAATCAGTAGAAACGACCACCTCGTCAAGATGATCGAATAGATCAAAGGCCGAAAAAATTTGAGGAACTAAAGAAAAAAATTTATTCTTTTAGGAATGAGCATGTTTCTGGTTACTTCATCTCGGCCTTATAAAACCATTTGGTTCAGTTTCCAAGGCCGAAGAATCCAAATAAATATGGAGATGAAGTTCATCTAAATTATTGTCCATTTCATCAGGTGTTAGGAAACCCCATCAGGAGTGATTTATTTTCAAAGACCTTCTGTAAAATATGGTGGACTCTGGATAAGTGAAATTGAAAAGTTTATTATCTCAAGTAGCATGTGTTACTACCACAAATCCAAAGGATGAAAAATAATGGAATGAGTTTAAAAGTAAAAATGTGAAAAAATATGATGATTGGATGACCAAGAAAATTAACAAGAAGACTCATTCTATTTTACAAACACAGTTGAAACAACCAATTGTGTCGTCTACCAATCCTACCATAGAAAAACCATCATCATCAAAAGGTCATTACTAAAATAAATAAAGTGATCTTAAGGATGAAGAGTAGTTAGAAAAAGACGAGATCACGTCAACGAAAAAGTTATCCTTAACTATGGAATATTTTATGCCATCTATTTCAAATTTAGGAGCACCACCCTACCAAATGGTACAACCAGAAATAACCTGTCTGGAAGAATCATCATTAAATGAAGAATTGATATTTGGTTCCATTAATGTTATTTATTTAACAGATACTTATGCCAATGGTGATTCTAATTGTATTGAGCTGGAATTCGTTGTGCCTAATTGGGGAACTAGAGGAAGAGGCCAAGGTCGAGGATACAAGGGAAGATTTGGGAATTCTAGAAACCATCATTTTAACTCTACCACTTTTCAAACCATATATGCAGCAAAAACTCATGGAAGAGCCCTTTTGCGTGCTCAAAATGAACAAGGAGTTTCCTCCTAGAAAAACAAGTATAGTTTTAGAAAAATTATTATGGAGGACCAATTAGAAGATACACCATCTTGTTCTTAGCAAATGAATAGACATAATCAGTCTAATTTACCAACTGTAGTGGTATTTTTCACATCTATTTCAATACAGAATACATCTACAACATAAGCATCAACTTCAAAAGTACCTGAAAAACCGCATCTCCATGCTGTGAAACGTAGACCTATGGACCGAATGTATTATGTCTTGAAACAATTATCCCATGTACCGGCCATGTTATCAATTTTGGATACTTTGAATCTGTCAAAATGTCTTCGAGATGCACTCATTGAGGCCTTGTTATGTCCTCAAGAATTTGAAACAAAAGTTGCGGCTGCTGAGGTTTACCGTATAGAGAATGATTATGCAGAATGTCATGTAGTCATATATTTTAAAAATGACGATGAAGACCATGTGGTACCTGGACACATCAGAGCATTGTATCAATCTGGAATGGTTGATGACATGGATATCCAATGAGCCTTCATTGATAATGGCTTCGGGGTAAACCTCATTCTCGTTTCTTCACTTCGTCGATTGAGCTTGACTGAATCTGCCTTATCTCCTTCGAAATTAATGTTTCCAGGATATGAAAAGAATGAACAAGATCCTTTGGGATAAATGAAACTTAGAACTCAGTTTTGAGATCTTGTGTCTAATTCAGATTTCATGGTTGTTTTTCAGGACAGAACCTTCAATATTTTACTTGGAAGGCCTTTGTTGCATCAACTTGTAGCCATACCTCATCATACCACCAATGTCTAAAATACTGTTTCAATGGTCAAATCAGAACATTTTACGGTGGCAAGGATCTGTTAAAAACATGTGAATCTCAATACATTGAGGCATAGTTTTATCACACAAAAGGAATTAAGTCCCTGTCCAAGGAGATAACCATAGTTAATGCTCCAAATTGACTGGAAAAGATTCCAGCAAATCCATTAATGCATTTGAGTATATATTATTTGCCACCCATCAATCAAGTTGAAATTGTAAAACAAAATCCATGCACTCATCCAAAAATTCCCATAATGTCAATTGTGGAAATTGAGCCTAATAACATGGGAGAAATTATTGATACACCAAGCAATGATGGAAGTTTGAATGGAGATGTTTTTATTTCTTTTGTTGACCTAAATAAAGCCTCTACTTCATCAATTAGAATAGAAGAAATTGTAGAAATATTATTGGGAGATAAATATTTTGATTCTCAATTCATCAATCATTCTTTACCACAGGAAGACCCTTCATCATCAGTAGGGTCAGATATGGTGGCTTCTTCTTCGAGATGTTAAAATACTGACTCCTCCCCTAAAATTAGGAGTTTTTCCTTGTCATCTACCTTGAAAATGGAAACATAAGAGGTAACACATAATGATGAAGAAGTGGAAGATCTTGGGGATGATCCTCCAGTATTTGAAGAAGGTGTTTCTACCACTGTGGATGAACTCATATAAATAAATCTGGGTACAGTAGAAGATCCACGCCCCACCATAATTAGTGAGTCCATGACCTCTGAGGATAAAGTGGTGTATACTTCCTTTCTAAAGTAAAATAGAGATATATTTCCTTGTAATTATATGGAAATTCCCGGTCTTAATCTTGTTGTAGCCATCCATCATTTGGGTTTTCCACAAAAACATCGTGGGTTCAAGAATGCAGCAAGGAGAACACACACAACTCACACCTCTAAAATTGAATCTAATGTTTATAAGATTATAAAGGATAACTTTTCAGGGAAGTTCAGTATCCCAAATGGCTAGAAAATATTGTCCTAGTGAAAAGGAAGAATGAGAATATTAGAGTCTATATTGATTTCAGAGATCTTTACCGGCATTGTCCAAAAGATGATTTTTGAATCCCGATTGCAGAACTTATAATTGATGCAATGACTCAATATGAAGATCATTACTTCATAGATAGATATTATGAGTATAATAAAATTTGAATGGCCCTATAGAATGAAGAATCTACATCCTTCAGAGCTCGTCATGGTGTGTTTTGCTATCAGGTAATGCCCTTTGTCTTAATGAATGCAGGCATGAAATACCAACGTTCCATGCACCATATTTTCAAAACCTGATTAGGAAAATTTGTTGAATGTTTTGTGTATGATTCGGTAGTCAAATCCAAACAATGTTCTAATCACTTGGCTTATTTGGATACCATATTTCGTAAACTCCAGCAATAAAATTTGAATATGAACCCCTTAAAATGTTCATTCGGAGTAACCTTGGGGAAATTCCCTGTCTTTGTTATATGCCATCATGGTATCAAAGTTGATATTGGGAAAAAAAATAATACTTGGTATGTAACTTCATAGAAATTTGAAATAATTGAGAGGACTTTAAGGACACTTGGCCTATATTTAGCACTTTATCGCCAATTTGGCAGGAAAATGTTTACCTTTCAACAGGCTAATGATGAAAAAAGGAACTTATTAATGGACTGAGGATTTCCAAGAATCATTTGATATACTCCGGAAATATCTCTTGAGTCTACTAATATTTATTCCACCTGTTGAAAAAAAAATTCATTCTCTATGTGATAGATTTAGGGTGATCATTAGGTGCCTTCCTCGCCCAAAAGAATGATGTTAGAAATAAAAACATCTTTTATTATCTTAGTCGCACTATGAATTATGTAGAAACTTGGTATTCAAGTTTTGAGAAGTGATACCTTGAATTATTCTTTTCTATTAAGAAATTGAGACATTACCTGCAATATCATGAGGTCTAAGTGGTATCACCTAATCACCCGCTGAAAATTTTACTCAGTCGTCCTATGCTTACAGGATGTCTAGCATGGTGGGCGGTTATTATGAAACATTTTGATATCCAGTTTTTGCCTCAAAAGACAATAAAAGGGCAGTCTATAGCTAATTTCTTTACTAAGCACCCATCTACGAAAGACACATCGTTTAATATTGAACTTCCTAATGAAGAAGTCTTCTCTATTCAAGATAATTCCCAAACATGGGAAATGTATTTTGATGATGCTTCTAGAAGTCTAACATGTAAGAGACTGGAAAATACTAAACTCAACAAGGTTTGATTAGTAATAGTTCTTATTTCCCTAGAAAAGGTAGTATTTCCTTATTCATTTAAATTATCGAAAGGTGGTACCAACAATGAAGAAAAATATCAAACTCTCATCACAGGTTTGGAATTGTCCCTTCAGGTTAAAATGGTTCATTTAAAGGTAAAATGTGATTCAGAATTGGTAATAAAACAAATCAATGGAGAATATTCGATCAGAAAGGAAGAGTTAATCCCTTTGTGTGATTACGTCAGAGAGTTAATGGGTGAATTTCCCTCAGAGATGACATTGTCCTATGTCATGCGATCACAAAATGCCCAACATGATGCATTGTCTAATGAAGCTGCAGTCTTGGAAGATCCCAATCGGGATGAGACAGTTATCAGTATAACCCATTGCCATGTGTTCTTGCCTTTTGTTCTAACTATAACGGAGGAAATTATTGAAATTTAACCTATTTCTGAACCATATGGTCATACCATGATATTGAGAACATCTATCATAGAATATCTTAAAAATGGGGTACTTCCACCAAATAGGGTTGAGAAGGAGCAGATATGAAAACAAGTGACCAATTGTACTCTTTATGATAGTCCATACCACAAAAAAATATTTTACAAGAGAGGCTTTGATGGAATTCTCTTCAGATGTATTTATGTAGAAGAGACCGTAGCAATCATGAAAGAAGTTAATTCAGGGAGTTGTGGTGCCCACTAATCTGGGCATAGACCCTTCGATCAAATCTGAAGGCTTGGATACTTTTTTCCTTCAATAACATAGGATTGTACTTAATTCCAAAAAATGTCATCCCTGTCAAGTGCATGCCAACTTCATTCATTAACCCCCAAAGTTTCTACATAATGCTAAATAATTCTGGCCATTTTCCTCATGGGGAATGGATGTAGTATGGCCTTATCCACCATCCACGGCTAAGAAATTCAAGTATACTCTCACTGCTACTAATTTCTTCTCTAACTGGGATAAGGAAATACCTCTCAAGGAAGTCAGAGACAAAATCATCGTTATTTTTTTCAAAACTAATATCATCACCAGATTCAGCATCCCTCATACTATTTTGATAGAAAATGGCACAAAGTTTTGTTTTGCTTATGTAAAAAAGTTATATCAAGAATATAATATCAAATCCAATCATTCATGTCGCTATCATGACGTGACCAATGGATATAGAGATAATTTCAACAAAACGCTGTCAAATATACTCTATAAGAAGGTGGATAAATATAAGAAATAATGTCCTGATAAACTTTGGAATGTTTTATGGGATTATCAGATAACTACCTGTACTACTACCAAAGGTACTCCTTATTTATTGGTATATGGAACTAAAGCGGTTTTTCCAACTGAAATACAAATTCTTTCACTTAAAGTTGCAATATGTGATCATTTTTCTACAGATGAAAGATCGTAGTAATAGTTTAATGAGTTGGAATGATGAAATGAGAAAATAATTCATACATTGAATCATCTATAAGTCTATTAGAATAGAATAAAATGATATTTTAATAAGAAAGTTTTCCTTCATTCATTTCTCCAAGGAGAATTGGTATTGGTCCTTAGAACATATCAAAACCCCCATTCCTCATGTTAAACATAGCGTGAGGAATGATTGTCTTAAGAACTACGTATGGATTGATTCTCATCTATTTTGAGATATATAGAGATGCCTAGATCTCTAATCTTGTGCCCAACCACAATATAAACCCCCCTTTATTTCTTGTATTAAAATCAAATCTGCATAGGGAATGTTTTAAAAACTATATATGACTTGATTCTTTCCCCCAAAAAAAAACATATAGTGAAACTTGGGTATTATCCATTAATCTAGTTACAATATTTCTTTCCTAAAATATCAATTAATTTTTGTCCTTACCCCATGACGTTAAACTAAATGAAAATCTAATACCATTATTATTCATTTGAATCACCTTTTCATTATCAACGAAACCCTTACTGCTCCTTGTTTTTCACACCGAGCATAGCTCATTTGGGATTAGGAATTGAGTAAATGGATTCTTTATATAAGGTGTTTTAATATCTTTTGGGGTCAATTATATCCTTACTTCATGACTTAAAAATACTTAGTATAATGTTCTCACTGCATGACTTAAAACCGCACATCACCATATTATTTCAATGGAAACAAAGAAAGTTTCCATTTTACATATGAGGCAGATCTATATAAAGGACATAAAACTCATAAAAAATATTGATTCAAACATATCTCATGTGGATTAATCAAATACCTCCTTCCACAGTTCACACTCGTAATCATGAATATTTCTAGATTCTCATAATCTTCCTTATGGTTTTTGGTGACAAAGATGGTAATATTTAAAGAGCTCTTTTTCCTGACTATTCAGCACGTACCCTTAAGGGGCCTTGAATAAGCTGCCTACATAATAGGTATATCATCCAAAAGATGACATTATTTGGATATGTAACATGTACCCTCATTGGCACTACATAATATATCCCCCATAGAAGGTTTTTCAAATAAGGGTAATTTCATTCTTGGTTATAGTATCTTTTACCCCTTCAAACTTTGATGACAATATATAAGAATATGTATTTTAAAACAGTCATTCATGTATACTTGTCCCTTTATCGTTCTCATAATTTGAAAACATTCAAGACCATGGTTTAAAAATTTCCTTCACCATGTGTTTGATGCACTAGGGAATAACCATGAAATCACTTGGACACATATCATATATTGTTTCCATTTCTGGTCCTAGTTGTATGACCTAAAACTATGGACATAATATCTTTTAGGTTTAGATCATATCTTCGTAAACATATTATTCTTCCAATTATTTGAACATTCTTGGTTGGAAATAACCTTTCGATATTCAGGTTTCTTTCTCCATAAGCCAAACTCTATGCTTCCTAAAATCTGAATCTCCATAAACATTCTTCGATTTTGAGAAATAAAATGTCAAACCTCTAAGATCTATTTTTCCTAACTATATAGAATGTGCCCTTAGGCGTCCTTGCATAATTTTTCTATATAACATGACTGTTAGTTAAAAAATACCACTTTTGGACTATGAATCACATTCCCTAGTTAGACCTGCATAATACAACCACCATAACAGGTTAGTCAAGTAATGGTAACTCTGTTCCTAGAAGAGACTTCCTCTAATGCTTATAGCCCTTTTCCCATACCATTCCCCTATTTCAGAAATTATCAAATCACAGTATACAATTTTTCATTTCATACCTGAATATGATAGTATATTTCCAAAAAATATCAAAAAATTGGGAGAGTTTATCACTTTTGGACAAAGATAAAGATCTTTAATTAAAGGGACAACATATCCTCACTTCATGTCTTAAAACTGCAAAGTACCAATGTTCTCACTACATGACTTAAAAATACATAGTATGATATCTGAAATTTACTTTTCTAATAAATTTTTAACCATTACCTATACACTAAATTTATATAGAAAATGGTTTTGCTATTCATGACTTATGTAGGTCTAGAATTACCCTTTTTCATTCTTAAAATTAATTTATTTGGCAAATACACCTACTGTGGTCATAAGTCACCCAAATATTATTTCCCTCAGTCTATTGGCAGAAAATGTTAAATTCTTAAATAACTCTTTTTCTTGACTATGTAGCACGTTCCCTTAAGAAGGCTTGCATAAGTTGACTACATAACAGGCCTGTCAGCCAAAAGATTCCACCATTTGGCTATGTAGAATATACCTTTGTTGACCCTACATAACACGGCCCCCATAATGGGTTTGTTAAATAATGGTAACATCATTCCTAGGAAAGACACCCCTTATGTTGATACAGGTTTTAGATTTGGTGACCATACAAAAAAAATACTGACTCAGGATTCCCCTTAGAAATGTTTAATGAATATTAAAGCAATTCTTAGCCAAATTGTTTTTTTGGGATATAATTTAAAATATTATGGTAAAATATATTTTCGACCCTAAATATTAGCCCTTTATAGTCCAATATGCATGTCTCTAAACTGCCAATAACGAAAGATTCAGTACTCATTTGATTGAGAACCTACAAAGGGAACTATAAACAAAAGTTGAGTCCTAGCTCACTAAATATACATTTTTTTTGTATGATTTAGGTAATACTGAGAAATGAAAAAAGGAGGCCAAATGATAATTTTTGGGGGTTATCCATATAACCCTAGAAATAGTCAAATTATGCTTATTAGGTCCCTTAGGTTAATAGGAATTTTTTTTGAACACTTCATTCTTATTATAATAATGATTGTTTAATGTAAATGAATCATTATCATAATTTAATTTTCATATTGCAATCATGAAAAGATAGGAATTAATTTTTTTATAATTGAAAAAAAAATTCATTCATTTTTATTAAAATAGTGGGCCTTCCACAAAATGGAGCCTCTCTATCATGTTTCGGAATAAACTCTCAACATGACTTTTCAATTGTTGGACAATTTCTTAAGCTCTATCACCTGCCTATTAAGGTTTAGATAGTTGAGAAACTACAACCTCCTCTACCAGACGAAGTGCTTCATTAGCATTTGAAATGGATGTTATCCCCTCTAATTTGGTTTCTCATAATGTCTGATTCAATTTATCAAGCTTGTTATGAACTGATTCCAATTGCTGTTGAAGAGATAACAACTCCTTCGTGGCTTCATTGATTTGTTGTCTAATATCAAGTGATTTCTTTTTATGATTTACCACTGCCTCAATTACTGTAGCTTGAAAGTTCTCAATATTGATGTGTCGTTTAGCCTCTTCAAAATCCTATCACAGCTTTTGCTCCTGATTCTGTTGGAGAATAGTCTCTTTCATGGCATTATAGATTGGACGATAATTGAATCTTCCAAATCCCAATACGTAGAATAATGCTGGGAGATTTGAAAAATAGGATGAAAATTAATCTAAAGGCGTTACAAAAATTATGCTCCAGATATTCTCCCATGTCTTCTTACACACCATACCAAGGAAATATTGCATCTCAAAGTCTGAACATGAGTCACTACCATGATGTAAAATGTAATCTGGAAACAGGTCGCTTAAAGAGTTTCCTTGTTTAGCTTCTCTTGGGACAGTAGAAGCTTCAACTTATGATCTAGGGGATAATAAACCTAAAGGATAAATGAAGATCATTATTAGTTTCAAATATAGGAAGAAAATATGATTCAGGTAACTGATTATATATACCCAATAACAAGTCAACTACTTGATTGGATTCAACCCCTGTATTCTTACCTATAGTATTTGAGCTGGTGTTTCTTGAGAAGGGTTATTTCCTCGAATTTTCTCACATATAAGATTTGAAGTCTCTTGAACATATATTGATGAAGGATCCTCTGCATGTATTTCTCCAGCCCTAGAAGAAGGATTATGTTGAACCCCCTGTTCCTAAAAATCGTTTTCAACATTTCCTATAGATAAAGATGCATAAGGTGAATTTTTATGTAAAGAAATAGGTTGAAGAACAAATTATTTATGGAAAATTCCAGAATAGGGACTTACATCCTTGTAATTCCTCATGAAAATATCTAAACTCCTTGATGTAACCTAGAATATCAATATTTGGATTAAGGGTGTCCATCATTTCAGTGTGTATGAAATGAAATGTTACAACATCCTCACCATTTATGGAATCAAACAAATGTTGATTGATGCCCAAATTGGCTCTGCTGAAATTTTGTTCCATTGACTCTTCAATTGGTATTCTAGAATCAGATCTTTCTGGGTTTGGGTTAACATCAACATTTGTTTTAGATTTTTTTAGATCTTCATTCCTTTCTTCTAAAGCAAAAGGAATACGAGTATTGATTATTTTCAGGATCCTTTGACAAAAGTAATTGGGGAATGTATTTAATCTTTCAATGGATTTCCTCTTCCCTCAACAGATCCAAGAGCAGGAATAGCTAAATGTTTTGACGATTTATCTACTAAAATTGATGATTCTTTATTATGAACCTCAGTTACCCCTGGGGCTTCTTTTTTTGGTCTTGAAGCATCAACTCTTAATCCCTTGAGAGAGGAGAGATAATTAAGTCATACAAGGGGATAAAACATTTTTACCCGAATATATTTATCATGTTGAATTCCCTAAGAATTTCATAAACACTTACTCCTTCGGCAAATTCTTTGAATCAATCTCATTTCTCTCTGGTGTTTTTGTTCTATAGCTTGGGGAGAGATTGAAACAATCTTCTTAGTAGGGTAAACATGAGGTAATGGTTGAGGATTTTATGTTGCAATTACCCCATTCATGATTTTTTCTCCTATTGAATGTTCTGGTGACCTGGGAGGATCATTTGTTTCATTTATAGGAGAGCATGTAGGACCGTACTTGGGTGATTCAAGAATTTGTCTCGATCTTCCTTCTCTACATTCAAGCTGCATAAATATACTTTCATCAAGACTAATGATGATAAATGATAAAGCAGAGTTGAGACAAAATAAAAAATAAACGCATTCTCATTATTAACAATAATATCCCACTCCTCCTCAGAGTTGATAATTAGCCCATCACGGACTCCTAAGTATAGCATATGAGAAAATCGTTTAGAGGTTGGGTTTTTTTCATTGGTTGAATATATAAAAACCTTCAGCTCTGAAATATACTTTTTTACTTCATCCAAGTTATTGTTCAGATTTCCTTTAGAAGGTGCCTTGATATCACCAATATTTGACAGTCAAATGTCAGGCTAGAGGAATGCCCATGTGTCCCTAAGATCACAGGTTATACATTCCAATTGATAAATGGATGAAGGTCACACATAATTCAATCTTGGTGTGGTTAACTGTGCAAAGGAAGATTCACCTTATGATTGGGATATTTCTTCACACCTCTATTCTTCAGAAAGCTCAACAGATGGATTAGGGACTACTGTTTGATGGAGGCGAATGGATCGCCTTGATGTTAGAGGTATTTCTTCTCTAGCCTTGGTCTTCCTCGTGTACTTCATATAAATAATTTTTTAGGGCTCTGAAACCTCTAGCACTTCTATATCATCTTTGGACTTGGATTTCATTCCATGATTTCCATGGGAAACAGTCATTGTAGCTGCCACTATATATATTCCTTTTGTCGAAGCCCCCTGGGGATATGAAAAAACAAAGCTTTGGCATACCCAACTTCCAATCCGATCAATGCATCTGGTGAAGGTAATATAATTGAAAATTTTGATACCTATAAATCAGTTAGAATACATAATTATCGCACTACCTTTGGGTGATTCTCATGTCTGACATACATGGGTGGAAAAGTGCTTGATTATTGAAGACATCTAAACTAATGAGAAAACCTATTGGGGACATATGACACACAGATAATTTCACCGTCAATCTTGGTTGATAATACACCATCCCTAAATGCCATCATATAAGATCTTAGCTCATAATTATTTTCTTTACCATTAGAAATATATGTTCTAGTGGGTGGGTCACCAAAAGGAGATAATCTGAATTTCCATGAGGCATTCAATGCCTTCAGCACCACGTCATGTCTTAATCCCATGGGCTGAATTGAATAAACATTCTGTAAGAATGGATTGAATCGATCACTGGGAACTCTAACTGAATTAAGCAGAGAGTATGAAGAAAAGTGTGATGCAATCCATCCCCACAACACTTGGAATGGACTTGCAATCCTAAATGGAGCCTACCCTTCTATAAATGCTGCAGGAGATTGTAAATTCATACTAATATAGGGGTTTCTAGCCCAATATACTTACAATCTACCAATTTAGCTGCAATGACAAAATTCATTGATCTTACACCACCTCTAGATTCATAGACTAAAAGAAAATAAACACTTAACAACATATCAAGGAAGGCATCTAATCTTAATTTTTCATCTATATTGAAAGAACAAACAATAGGACGTCCACTGGTTGGACCTTTCCCTATTGTTATTTCTAAGAAGGATTCCATCCACAAACTAGCATGGATATATTTATTATCCTTGGGTAAATTCTTTTCAATCTTAAGTAATTAATGGTACGGTGTTGGAGTTCTAGTAACATCACCCCATGTTGTAGAAGGTGAGATGAATTAATCATACATTTCCCCAAGAATGGAAATTCTAACTATTTGGTAAATGTCCTAGAAACTAATACCAACTTCACCATGTGTCAAATGAAAGGAATTCTTTTGTGGTGTCCATCATCTCAATAATTCAGTAATGAATTCATTTTTTGTAAACATAAGTTTTCCCCATCAAGACACCTTTGTAAATATGAACATTTGATACCTCTTTTCTGAATTCCGCACAAGTACAACATACCCAAAATGACCACATCCACTCGTGTTTTACACCCCCTCCATAACGATGGTCCCAATCTCTTTTGTAACCAATAGATTGATCTGTTTGAGAAGCCTGAAAAGTGGAATCATAACAATGTGGTATTGGCTCTACAACATGATCATTTAAATCAAGAGTGCAGCCACTGTGATGAAGGACACAACTAATAGGGACCGTACCTTCTTGTATCAGAACCTCCCCTACATTAATATTCATGCAATTACAGTTGGAATATATAAGAAATGAATTATTTAGAAATTACTTCTCAATAGATGGAATATGGGGGTCTTTCAAAATCCTAGGTCGGTACAGGGGTAAGTAAGGACTTTGAGGATAGTCACATTGGTAATAAATTAGACCCTTCTTTATCCCAGGAAGAGTACTCTCAACAATGTCATAATAGTCTAGCCCGATGATCTTCATAATTTCATTTTTTCAAGATTTAGCTTCTTTGGTATGGGTCATCAAATGTGTCATTATTTCCTACAAAAAAATTCAAACTTCCAGGTCATATTTTAAAGAAGAAAGTGAAAAATTTGGCAAAGAACACTATTCACATAGGTACTACGACAAGGTCCTTTGATGAGGTCAGTCATATATGCCCTTTGGAAATGATCCTAGAACAACTCCATCACTAAAGGAATTTTTGTGTATCTTCATCGTGTAAATAATTAAACCTTGAAGAAATTTCAAGAGAATTACACAAGAGCACTACGCGATGCAGCTAGGTGAACGAGCTACACAACAATAGCTCTAAATTTTGGAGAAAGCATAGTTGAAGAAAAAAATCGGGAAAGGTTGAGACATATTTTTATTTAACAGAAGAACTACACATCATGACTGCGCCCCGTACCTGCATGAAATACCTGTGTGCAGTACTTTCCCAACAAAACTGTGTTATTCAGTAATCTATCCTTATCTTTTTCTCAGACATTCACCTCAGGACTTGACCCTCTTTTTATATTTCAGATCCAATACTAAGGAGGGTATTTGGTAAACACTACTTCATAATGTAACCAAAAAGATATACAACTTCTGGATATTTCAAATCCAAAAGAAAGACTCAAATAGTACAAAGAAAAATCAATAATACTCCCAAAGCGCTTCACAACAATGTAGTTTCACCGAGCCATGGGGCCTAACCATGTGACCGAGCTACGCAGCCGAGCTAGGCGGCCGAGCTACGCAGTCGATCTATACAGCTGAGCTACGTTCCAGAAGATGGTTTATGTCCCTACACAAAGAACCTCCACAACGGAGATGCACAAAGTACCTATGTGGGAAACATCTCTTCGACCAAGCCCATCTATGCCTATAAATAGAGCCCTTGGGATCCCCATTTCCAGACTGAAAAAAATTGAAGGATCCTCTAAAGATCCCATTGCATAGATCTTTTTTATAGGTATCTCAAATTATCTCAGGTAACTCTCTAATCCATGAGAAAAGAGATAATTAAAATGGGATAGGCCTGTTTTGAAGTTCATCACATTCTTCAGTCGTCATTCATATCTACGCGGTATATCTGTGTGCCTTACCTATGCACCATACCTACACGGTATACCTGCGCGGTTCGCTTGCATGCCATAACTGCACGATACAACAATGCGGGGTACCTACGTGGCATACATGCCCAAGGTACTTATGCAACCAACTCAAGTACCCTTCTTTAATGACATTGATGATAGGGTATCTCTTTCCTTGGTTCCCTTATCTGAAAGGGGCTAAGTTGAAGTCTCCACCAAAACCTCCTGACTTCTCAAACCTTTGGGTAAGGAAGATCAGCGTGTCTCTAATTTGGGATTGTATTTAAAATGTTAGAGGTTTCCCACATTTTTTTCACAATGGGTTTATGATTCATGAGATTTTTGTGGGTTTATATATCCACAGTCATGTGGAATTGTTTCCCAGAAACAGTGTTGAGAAGTTTTTGGTTTGGAGGATAGTTGGTTACTCACCTCTCCCTTCCCAAAGAGGCGACTTGTAAACTCAGTTCTTCGGTAGGTAAGGTACACTTCACACTTTCAATTCTTCACAAGTATAAGAGAAGTCTCCCTTCCCTACCAGAACCAATTTTTGGGCAGCCATCTTGGTATAAGCCCCTCACCATCACCCCTTCTTCCTTACATTGGACCCTTGTTCAATGTAATTTGAATAGAGGGAAGTCTCATCACCTATCCCTCTTCCACCATCGATGTTCCCTCTTCCATCAGTGGATGAGGAAATGTGTGAAGTGGGATTGTTGAATCTTTCACATCCTCTAGTTTCTCACACCGAGAATGACTCATATGGGCTTAGAGATACGTGATGGTTATGACATATGCACAAACAATAAACCATGGAACTATGAGAAATCTGATTTTTGATCAAACCAAGATACGTAGGAAGCTATTTCTGAGCCCGAGCTCATTGGATATCCTCCCCAGGAATCCAACCCTAATTCCCCCAATTTGGGCATCCTCTTTAAAAAATAATCCCCAAATTCAATACTCAAATCATTGAGGCATCCTTTTTAATAAGTATGACCAAACATCATCGAACTACATGGTTTTTTACTCCCATCCTTATGGGATACGTAGTAAGCCTCCATGAGGTTAAAACCCAACACTTAAAATCAACCCTTTTCTCCTTGGTCCATATTCCCAATAGGGTCTGACCCTACATGGAAACTCATATGATTTCCATGTTCCTCAGGCTGCTTTAGATCCCACACAAAGTATCCACTAAGCACCTTCTGCTTAGAGGTCCTTATCACATGACCTTAAAAGGTATGATGTGTCCTACTAAGCTGCATCGAACTACGAGGGTTCTGATTCCTTTCAGAAGGATACGTAGGTAGCTCAATTTATGGGCACGATCCCAATATTAAAACAAACTTTTGTCTACCTGGATGAAAATAAATTCCAAAGTGCCCCAATGAGTGGCTAAAAAACTAGCATCATCATAATTATGATTAAAAGTATCTCTAATTAGTATATTAGAGGATACCATCGATGGAAAATGTGGAATACAAATATATATTTCCATTTATAAAGAACCTTAAATGCATACTGATGATTCTAAAATTTTACACATGTTAATAAGTGATTGAAAATTCAAAGGGATACTTATGATATAATTGGTTAATTAATAAGGATTCATGAAAATATTTTGATTTTACAAATAGAGTCCCAGAGTAGACAATAATTCCCTCCAAAAAGGGTATGATGAGTCTGACCTCCCATCCTCTCGACCAATGCACGTTCTTATGTTTTGTCATGTTCAAAACGTAATGAAAAACTGCCTTTATAAAGCAGGAGCTCTTTTAAATAAAGAACTGTTGGAAGTTTTTGGATCCATAAATAATTCCAATGGAAACTGCCAAGAAATAGTCATTCTTAAATACAAAACACATGTTTCAAAGAAATACGAAATAAAATTTTAAGGAAACATAAACGATGCCCGCCTCATATACATCATTTTGATGATTTGGAATTGTAGTTAAACACATATTTCATTAAATGAATAATACATATTGTGGATAATATTGAGAATATATTATGGGAAATATTCAGTTACTATAAACATGTAAATTCATATAATAGGATTCATGCAAGGGAGAATTTTTTATGAGGTCTGAATTGTGAGAGTTATTTATCATAGAATCTCAATGATGATTCTCGAGGATGAGAAACCCAATATATAGAAGTTTCTAACAAATCTATGCTATCGGGTTCATTATTATTTTTTGATTTTAAATTATTTCATCTTGATTTTTTATATCATTGAGTGTTAGTGTGGAGAATAGGGGAGAAGAGTTGTGGCCTTTAATGGAATGTAATCAAAAGTACCATCTGGTACCTAGTGGTTATATATCGAGTACTGTTCAATTAAGTTAGTGTGTTTGGTATCTCCAAGTATTACTTACCACTAGTTGGCCATTATGATTACCTCAAGTGGATGATGGGTTCTTGGTTCTTGGTTTGAGAAATTTTTCATAGGGGTAGTTTGATAATTATATTATCACATGATTTATGAATTTAATATGATTTTCCGAAATGAAACTCATTTATTATAGTTATTAATCATTTTAAACTCTCTCAACCTATCTATCATCCACTGGTGATTTCCACTTTGATTCTTGATTGGATTTTAGTCCATAAAAATATATTTTAATTATAAAGGTAATGGATTCCATTTCCTTATTTCTTTATTGAACGGTGTCATTTGTTTCTTACCATTATCATCTTCTTTTTATCAATTTCTCTAGTTTTACATATTAATATAATCCTTATAGTTGTTGAGAAATTAAACATTCATTCATGGTGTTTATTTTAAAAAATAAAAAACATCAGTGAAATCATTTGGAAGGGGAATGAATTAGTGATTGTGAAATCTATTTTAGGATTATTCTTGAAGAAACCTTCACCACTTATTAGGATTTAAATTATATTTACTATTAATACACCCAATAAAACACACAAAAAAAAGGAAAAATTGATCTTTAAGGTTCACCTTTCAAAATTAATGGCCATTTCATGTCCTGTTCTAGATTTCATCTATTCTATATGAACTACTAGTATAAACATGTAGGTATAAAGAGAAAGTGAATATCTATGCACTCATGATACAAATATCTTGACATTTTTTGAGATATTTAAACACTATTACTATTATAAATTATTATTTTTAGAAAATAAGAAATACTTCAATATAATTGGAATTCCATTGATTTGTTGTTGTGTTTCTACTTATTATTCTTTCCCTTAAATATTTAGTGTTGAATGCTTATTTTATTCTCACTATAATAACTATAGATATTATTCTACATATCATTTCCAAAAAAAATATTCTTGCTTAAACATATAAAGATCAAATTATTATTCCTCCACTATTTTTCATGTTAGGCACAATTCTCATTCATGCATAAAAACAATTAAATCACATACCATTAAAAAATCACATTTGGGATGGAATTCAAAATTTAAATTCAAATGAATAACCTTTTATCAAGTGATTCTAAACTTATTTTCCTTTATCCTACTTTTTTCTTCTTTTAACTTATATTCTTTGTTACCAGAAATAACAATAAATCCTATAGAACGGTTGAGTGGTTATAATATATCTACACCTTCTTCAATTAAAACCTATTTCTTCAAATTGATAACATTACTATCCTTTTTTCAAGGATCAAGAATATTTTTTTTTATGTTTATACTTGGATCAAACATCATTAAAAACGTTATACCTATTTATTTCATCAACATAATTATTCTACAATTTTTAGCCGTTTTCTATCTATATGTAATGAAAAAAATCCCCTTATATTGAGATTTACCTTTACATAGATATTCTTTCATCCGCCACCAACCTTACACCAATACCCATATATGGAATGGATCCACTTACATGTTTAAAATCACCCTACATAGATCTTTATATGTTATGTGAAATCTCATTCCGTTGATCTCAGATATTGATCCCTTTTTGTAGACTCATATACTTGGTGTCTGATCCACTATTATGAATATCCAAACCTGAATCAATTGGCATTGATATAATTATGTGAAATATTTACTTAATCCATTTTTATAGACATACATCAAATCATCTATAAAAAATTAGATCAACTCATATCCCCTTTAAGAACTTATAAGCATCCACAATGATTTTACCTCAAAGTTTATACTTTAAATTATTTGAGATTGAACATTATTAATGTGTGGAAAGGAACCCAACAAACCATATAACAACAGTTATCATGCCTCCATATATAAGGATACTTTTAATGATTTTTATGGGAATCCTTATCATTCCCCACTTTGTTGAGTAGGAACATGTGATAAATCACCAGTTGGACTTAGGCTTGTCCAAGAGAAAATGGAGAAAATTTTGTTGAGAAAAAAATGAATCGAGATGGCTCAAAGTCATTAGAAATTGTATGCTGGTTATCATAGATGTCTATTGTAATTTGAGGTGAGTTATAATGTGTTCTCTAGAAACTCTCCATGTCTTGGGAATTTTTATTTTTGGAATAATGGTAGGTTATCTTCTAGATACTAATTCTCTTTTGAGAGACTTGAACTAGTTGTTGTGGTGGAATATCAGTTGTATTTTCCCCATGGCCCATTGTAGTGCACAATGTGTTTTAGGTATCTCAATTGAAAATGTTATAGTGAAGTTTTTGGATAAGAAAGATAAATTATTTCAATGTAAAATAATTGGTCTAGTGTGGGTCTTATAGAAATATGGTCAGATTCAGGAAGAGACCTGGGAATTGGAAAATGAAATGGTCGAGAAATGGCCTGAACTCTTTCTGGAAGGCAGTGATTTTATACATTATGGCGGAGGAAGTTCCAATGGTAAATATAGTTTAGAACACTTAGTATCAAGTAAGTAACCATTTCATTATGATTTTTAAGTATTTAAACTATTTTGGTGATGTTTGGGAGGGCATGGATGACTTTTAGAATGTTTTTAGGAATTTTATAGTGGTGCACATTTAGTGCATGGTTCAATGAAACCCTGAAACTCTTGAAGGAAACATTTAACATAGAAACAAAATATTCTAGATACATTCATGGTTAAGATAATAGTTTGGTTAACCATGCAAACACCCACTAGAAACTACGATAAGTGGGATAGTATGATTTTTTAGAGTTAGCACATAGTTTGTATAATCTTGTGGGACAACTCTCTAGGGTCCTCATTGAGATATAGTTTGGAACACAATTAGAGAACATTTTTCATAACTATCTATATAACTAAGAATGGTTTTACTGGGAGATCCTAAAAAAATGTATCTCACTCATTTTGATCTTCAAGCCTCTCTTTTTCCACCATTTTATCCCTAACTCAACATTTCTTCCTATCAAAGGCTGAAGAGTCTTCCCACATCGATCCATAAATTATCTGAAGGGTCTTCTTAGTGTGCTGAGGCAAAATTACCTCGATAAGTCTTCATTTTTTTTAGTTTTCTATATATTTACTTTTCTTCTCTCTCTCTCTCTCTCTGTTTCATAGATTTAATCCACCATGGATGGATATAGAGTTTTTGATTGCAATATTGATGAGATATTTCTATGTTTATGTTAGGGTAAGATATCTAAGGTAGTTTTTTGGAGGTTTAACATGGTTTTGATGGAGTTTTAGTTCCATTCTTCATTTTCACCACAATTCATATGTTCACTGGCTTCACTCTCAACTCATCTTCTTAGAAATTGAAGTATTAGTTACAAATTTTTTTAATTACATGAAATTCATTTTTAAATTGACGTGAAAGGAATTATAGAAACGTATTTTTGTTATTGTTGGTGGATATTTTGATTTTGTGGAAATTGGTTGTGAAAAGTGATTTGTTATCTATAGATTAAAATATTGATTTTAAAATATGGATTTGTTATTTTTATTAAAATGGATTATTTTAATGGTTTTCAATAAAAGAAATATTTTATTGAAATGGATATAAATGGTTTATTTAAAATGATTTAGGCATACAAGGGTTTGTGTGAGTTTTTTTTAATATGACCCATAATAAGGTGGTGTACCATTGGTGTACAAATGGATGTGCCCCTGGACAAGGTGCGTGCGTAATTTGGGACAAATAGATTGGAAACTCTATGATGAATTAGTGGATGGATGAGAAACTGAACATGATTTTGGAACTATCATAGAATCATTCATGTGTGGGTGGGTGTGTGAAACATGGAATTTTTATTCTAAAGAGGAATGTGAAATGGTTTAAACATTTGTTTGTTTTATTTCCTTAGAAAATGATTTTATATGAAACTATTTTTAATTTTTTATTGATTATTAAACAATTTAAAGTATTTTTATATTTTTTTTATAAATTTGATAAATTATTCTATCCTGGTGGAATGAGTAGGTATGTAATTTGTGAAAAGCCTAGTATGTTTCATTACTCACCGCTTATTTTCCACTTTGGTGCTTTTAATGATATTGTTTATTAGGAAACATGAAAAGGTAAAGTACTACACTTTTTTAGTGGTACTTAATGATACTTTGAGGGTATTGTGTAATTGGATCATGGAGCATGTTTTTGATTTTTAGGGTTATGTTGGGTGTTGTTGAGTTTATTTAGTTTTGTCTTTGGCTCTGTACTTTGATGTTAGTAGCATTCTTCTATTATACTATATTATAGTTTGGTTTTGGTAGTAATGATATTACATTGTGTTGTATAATTTTTTTTCCATAGATCATTTAGTAGTATTTATTTATGTTCTGTTGGTTTGGGTTGTTTTATTTCTCAATGGGAAAATCATCACCCACTTTTACTAAAGCTATTAGCATTTATTCCCAACTTCTATCGCCTTGGGGATGTTAGTTAATGAAAAGTAGAAATTCCACCTCAACTAAAAATAATGAGTAAATGGGGTATTTTATAATAAATAATATAATTATTCTTATGGTATACATATATTACAATTATAATTTCAAATAATTATTAATTAATCTTCATAGGTTCATGTTTGGGTCAGTTTAAGCACTCACATAAAAAATAGTAAAAATTTGTGTTTTTTATGACTAAGAGAACTTATTTTCTAGTATAATATGAATTAAATATATAATTAATAACTTTTAGTTATTGTACGATCATATCAATATGTAATTTTTCAATTATGAAAAAACCCTTCAATTGACGAGAGACCAAAAAACAAGCTTGTTATTGATTTAAAATTCAAGGATAGAGAAAAAAACAGTAATAAAAGGAATTTTAACAATAAAAAATTATTATAAATCATCACTTTTGTAACTCTAATTTTCTATTAATGTTTAAATTTAGAAGAAAATGAATACGGAGCACGCTGTTAGGAATCTTGTACAAACAATCAAAGTTATAAACACACAATGTGAAAAATCAAATGATTTCTTGTAGATGATGACTATTTATGAAGAGTATAAATAAAAATGGATATTAAAAATTATCCTAATTAATTTATTAATATACATATTTATTTATTATACAAGTGGTTAATGTACATTTTTGGAAGTTAGGATAAGTGCTAAATGATTTTTTCTTGAATTCCATTTTTTGAGACATGTTTGTTTTTATAATACTAATATCATTCATGTGATATTTATACTCCCTATTATAGGTATAATATAAAATATTATATTTTAATCATGGTATTTTATGTTCAATTTCAATCCCTATCTTTTAATGAATTTTGATTTTAATTTTTCTATTCCATTAGGATTTTCTTAGCCTCAATATTGATTCATTGAGACATAATACATTTTTATACGATATATAATTTTTATATTTTCTTCACTGAACATAGATATATTATTATAAGTATATGTATTTAATTTTATTTACAATTTAATTTATATTCCCTTATTCATGTGTTTATTAAATCAATTATTTCCCCAATAATATTGTTTTTTGGTAACTCAACTTATGTTCATTGTGTTATAATCATTCTCTTGAACTTATTTTGTTTAAGTTAGGCATATTATACACTATTGTTATAATATAATTTAATTTACCATTATTTTATAATGATTTGTATTCCTAACACATAATCACTTTGAAAATTATTTCTCACTTGTTAGGATATGTTCTCTTGAATCCATCCACCTTCTTTCTCTAGATGTCGTATGATCATGTTATTCTGGTATTGACTTGGATGTATACTGATTTCAATATATGATGTTGTTATAAAATATTAAATATTTTTTTTATATGATTTGATATAGAATGTATGTTATTTTATTTAAAAAGGTAAAATTATAGGTGTTTTATATGTTTTTATTAAAATACGGATGATTATTTGAAAGTTTAGTATGTATTGTTTGACCATCCACATTTTTTCTCTAGATGGTTTATGATCGTGTTAAAAACTATATTAACATGGGGAAATTTTATTTTCATTATTTACTATTATTTAAAACTAACATAGGTTAATTGTAAGTTTTATTTCTATATTTCACATTATACGGATACATAAGATTTATTTAATAAGAGTTTCATTAGGGATTGGTGAGAAAGGTCTTGATGACTCATTTCATAAATACCTTCAACATAATCATGTGGAAAGTGGGCCCTATAATTATATAGGCCTTTGATGAATTAATTTGTCTCATGAGAAATAATATTTTAGTGGATTTAGTGTATTTTTTCCCAATTCATTAAGATTTGTTGAATACAGTCTTGATGAAAAGTAATGTGTCTTGATAAAAAACCTTGACAATAGGTTTTTGATGCTTTAAATAATGAATTCCATTAGTTTGAGAACACTATTATTGATATCCATGTTTTTATTTATTTTCATGGATATATAATTATCTCAGTTTTTTAGTGATTATAGCCTCATTTAGTTTACTTTTCTTTCTATAATATTAATACTTTGTTTATTCCACAATTTTCTTATTTGTATATTTTCGCTTACTAAGCATTTGAGGTCACCCATTATTATGTTCCCATTTCCACTGGTTATGAAGAAAAATAGTACATGTGGATTTTTATAATGATAATAGGTGTGAAATAATTTATGGGAGATATTGAATACTTACCATGAATAAAGTAGTTTCTTATTTTTAGTGAAAAATTCCATTACCTAGGAAAGGCATGAGATTTAGTAGTTTATGATGTGTTTTTATTATAAATTGAAATAAAATTGAAATGATCGTTCAAATGGAAGAGTTTCAATAATATTTATCTATTTTTTAATTATAAGTTGTTTTATCTATGATTTAAATCTACTATAATCATTTATATAATCTATGTGTTTATGATCAATATATTTTAGGGCATGGGTCCAAGGCATCGAATTTGGTAACAAAGGAAATATTTAGATAAATTTGAAGGTTATGAAGTTTTTTTATGATAAATTATTGGTTGATAAGTTATGTTTGACAAAAATAGATAACCATTTGTAATATTATATGATTTATTTCTAAGGAAATAATGCACATTTTATTTGGTGTTTATGATGACTGAACGTTTTGGAAAACCTTATGAATAAGTTTAATTATAGGATAACAATAGGAAGTTTTGGAAAGGTATAGATTATATAGTTTTTCTAATAAATATATCCATTTATGAATACATAAATTTGTATATAGTTATGGAAAAAATTCAATTATGAGTAACCACCATGAAATGGGTTAGTTGAACATTGATTAAATCATCACTCTGATGCTCGATGAGTGCGACTAAGACTGAACACTCTAATAGAGTAATTTTGTGGATATTATTTGGTTAATAAAATTTTCTTAATGAACCAAATTGAAGGATTTAAGAATGATTTTTCTTAATTTGGATAGGTTATTTAATGGAAACATTACCATGGATAACCAAGGATTGAACTAATAGAGTCAAAGGTTAATATGAAAGTATCATATGTTAAAAACAATGGCATCATATGGGAAGGAATATAAATATAGATTTTTTAATGTCAATATTTTATATATCATCATATCCATTTTTGTATTAGTATTGAGTTGAAATTTGATGATAAATATGATGCTAAGATAGGTTTGAATCATGAAACCACAATGTATTATAACTAAATAATGGGGAGGACATAAATTGTAAAAAGCTTGATCAAATTCCTATTATGTGGAAAAGTGATTTTCCTAGACTTACCATTAGTATTGAGGTTAATATATTTATATAAATTAAATCATTAATATCATTATATTATCTACAGTGAGTGATATTTCTTGATAATAATATGGTATACTCTAAAAGTTATAAGTATTATGAGAAAGAGATAATGATTGTTCATTAGTATTTTTACCTTAAATGTGTCATAGAATATATTAAATGATATTAATATAATTGAAATGTAATTTTATTACAAGTTTATATTTCATGGGATTATTATTGAAAAACAAATGATTGAATTTTAAAAAACTCTTAGGTTTAATACATGCTTGATATTGAGATAATAATGGGTGGTATTATTTTTAAAAATTTAGTTATATATTATTTCAAACATTGATATTGATAGTTGATTAATGATATTTTTAGAGGTGTTCATCTCATTTTTGAGATTATGATATACAGTGACAAGTGTAAGACCTTATGAACCATTGTTTAATACTATTTAATGATTAATGATATAATTAATTTTTGGGAGAATATATAATATCACTGTGGTTTAATTTCATAGAGATTTAAATATGTTTTCAGAAAAGTATGTAACTAGGTGTATATGATTTGGGTATATACATACATGGGTGTATGATTTTAGGAACGACTAATATTGTTTGACGGAGGATAAGTTGGATTTTGAGTGCATACATTTCAATTAATATTGGGTGTATAATATTTTAAGAATGTTCTTGGTAATTTGGGATCTCAATTTTATTTATTGGGTTAATAAATATGAGAGAACCAAACTCTATGTAACCTAGTTTGAAGAAAGAATTATATGTGTTAAACAGTGAATGACATAGGTTAAACTAATTCTAATATAAGTTGAGCTATAAGAACTATCAGCTGACAAGATAGTGTCCTAAATTGATATATCTTTAAGACAAATTTACCTATTATTATTCATGACAAATAATATAAAATGATCATCTCTCTTGTTAACTCTGCTAATTTTAATAATGTATGGAACTAGAAGGAACCATGTGTGTGTGGGAAAATGCAGAGATGCCTCAATAAATAACCCATCAGAATGGGTGTTGGATTGAGAAATCATATAATAATTAAAAATCGACAATAAATAATTATGATTACTAATGTGAACATAGTTGAAATCTCAATCCTACAAAATAGGAAAACTATATAATCTAATAAAAATTTGGGTGACCAAGATGATTAAAAAATGAAATTTGATTTATTATATGTTA
Source organism: Viscum album (assembly GCA_963277665.1). Classification (NCBI taxonomy): domain Eukaryota; kingdom Viridiplantae; phylum Streptophyta; class Magnoliopsida; order Santalales; family Viscaceae; genus Viscum; species Viscum album. The sequence goes on from OY728161.1 coordinate 1,743,784,412, forward strand.
AAAATGTTTGAAGAAACAAGAGATTAAATTATATATTTAAAGAGATGATGGTTATTAGATTCACAAATGTATAAAGAAGAGAGAAGATAAAAAAATATATTTCTTAAACTAAAATAGAGTTTTACATTATGTGACTCAATGTCCCAATCCAAGTTCTAAATAGGGGGATAGTCACTAAAAACTATATAATCTTTAAAATCCAAAGGAAAAACTAGTTATGAATTGGGTATGTATTATTCACTATTGATTTTATAGTCTCTAAGGTCAATTATAATTTCACCAACAATTGGATATTTAGTTATAAATAAATTCCCCTAGTGGTATAATGATTAAATAAATTTTTTCTATGGTTATTGGGAAGTTATTACTTATGGTTTTAGATCCAAAACCTTTAATAGAAATATATGTGATATTATTAAAGGGTTGACTATCTTTATAAATAGCTTAAAAATGATTTTTATATAGATAAATCCCATTTTAGATCCAAATTGAACACATGTTCATCTAGTTGTGTATAGTTAATTAAGAGTTTACATTATGAATTACTATAATATAATGAGTTAAATTGTGGGGAAACATTTTATTTATATAGGGTAGAATATAACACCCCCAAATTCATATATATTATTAGCTTTAAATAAGTCAATTTTCAATAGTATTCTATACACACAACACTAGATGAAAGAAACAATGATATATTTTGATAAAATAGAAATTTTAAAGTAAAACCATTAACACCTAAACATTGATTTAAAATCAATGAGTAGGAGTAATTTATTAATGAAATATCTATATAAATAAAACAACAACTAATTTTAAATATAAATAAAATTCAACTGGTTTATATAAATTGACTAATAATATCATTTAATCTTTAGTTTTTTTAATTTCCTTTTTATGAAAAATGCATTTCCTTTTTCTAAAACCCATGATTAAGGATAAATTTTTTATAATAGGTTCACAAATTTTTTTTGTTAAATGATATAAAATAATAATAATAATATTAAATGAAATTAAATGAAATTTTCTAATTAAAAGATTTTTTCAATTTTATTTTATTATTATATAAAAAAATGAATCTATATATTTTTGGAACTTGGAAATAAAAAAAATTAAAATAATTTTTAATTCCTCATCACCAAATTGACTTAGTATGAAAATTTAATATTTTTTCAAATGATCAGGTTTTAGTTGAAAAAAATTGTTTTTGTAAAAGTTCTAATTTATACAAATTTTCCATTATATAATAATGTCCTATAAATATATAAAATGATTTATTTATTAAAATATGAATTTTAAGAATATATTTTTTAATTTCAAAATATTATTTGAAATGATAAAACCTATAAAATGTTTTACATGTAACTAAAATGTGACATTGATATAAAACTATTTTCTATAGTTTATTTGAATTATATATATTTTTATGGAATATTAAGTTCTATTTTCCATGGAAGCCACATATAATTTATTTATTTTTTAATAATTAAATTTATGCGATTACAATATGTTCCAAAATAATATTACCGTATATATAATTTTAATGGTTAAAACGGTATTCTTCTAAAAAAGTTTTTTACACATTTAAGTGTAACTATTTTAAAATTTACTTTTCACACCATTATAAATTTTATTTGTTAAAATGATTTAAAAATTCTACATTACAAGTATTAATATAAAAAAAATTTCAATTGCAATATTTTTTCATTTAAATTAATTATTAATGTTTAAAAATTAATTTTCATGGTAAAAGTATATCTTGATAAAAGATAAAATGTTTTAAAATATTATATTAATCAGTAAATTTAATCCCCAAAATAGTTTTTTGGATTTATTTTCAAACAAAAATAATTATCCCATCATCTTTTTTCTATTTTTTCCTTTGAAACTTGAATAGTGTTGTTACATTATTGAAAATTTATGTTTTACTCCCTAAAATATTAATCCCTTTACTTATAAAAAATAAACATATTAACTACTTCAAGACTCACATATCATTCAATTTTTTTCTTAAAACTCTAGATATTATCTCCTCCTATGACCCTTTCATATTTAAAAAGGTTATGGCCACCATAAGTTAGCATATGAAATTCATTTCCAACGATACTTCCAAGGAATATTAAAGTCCCCAACATGAGTATTATCAACTACTTATCTACTCTCCTTAATTTTATTCTTTATGATTTATTCTAGAAGAACTAAAAAAATAATTTTTCTATAATTTTAATTCATTAATGTTACAATATTAATGGTATTACATTTATTTATTTATATATCCCATCCATTAAAAAACTCAATATTAATGTGTAGTGTAAACTACTGCCTCCACGACATAGTGTGTTTGATTTTCAACCACTACCTCCAAAGGATGGATTTAAGGATGGAATTAAAGGATAAATATTATTTTATAAAATTATTAATGTCTTTTATGACAAATTGGATAACTAATTATTTCTATGACCAATAATTTATCATTGTTAATTTAATTATTAAAAAAGCATACTAAGAGGGAACCCTTTTGTTGAATTTTTTTAATATATTCATATCCTATAATTATTCTTGAAATTAATTATATTTATAACATATATCACATAAAAACACAAGATAATATCATTATTTTCATTTATAATGATATTACGACTATACCATGTTATAATGTTCTATTAATCCAAGTAGATTCATGTTCGTTTGACCACATACTTGACAAATACTATAAATTTATATAAGGGATGACTATAAAACATATTTACAATTATAATAAGTTATAAATACTTAAATTATATCTTTATTGTTCTTAAAATGTTATATAATTATTAAATTTATCAATAAAAATAATAATTTTTGATCGGTAAGAATAACCGAAAGAAGATTTTTTTCGATTTCATCATCAAGGATAAACAAAAAAAATATCAAAAAAAGAATTAAAAAAAATAAATCATTAAATTTGAACCTTATAATTATCTTTAATAATATATTAATTATAGAAATTAGGAATAATTTAATATAGATACCACTATTATTAAACATGTACACACAGTCAAAACAATAAACACATGATGCCAAATATCAGAAGAATTCAAGTAGAGAATCCCTATTTATGAATAGTATGAATGAAAATTTATATGAGTTAAGTTATTAATTAATTTATTAATATATATATATATATATGTTTATAATATAGGATTTTAATGTATTTATGTGGAAGTCAGGACATGAGATAAGGGTTTTGGTCTCAAATTACTATCTTTGAGACATGTTTAGTATTATGCATATAATTTCATTTATGTGGGGTATATACTTCCAATTTGGGATATAATATCATGAATTATATTTTAATAAAGTTATTTTAAGTTCAATTATGAGTCATAACTTTTAATGGGGTTTCGATTGAATATTTCTAATCTATAATCCTTTTCTTAGTCTCAGTTTTGACTTTATGAGACATAATATATTTTGTGCACCATGTATTCCTTGTATAGTTTAGTCATTATATATAGATATATTATTATTATAAAATCATTATTTATTGTATTTACTATCCAATTTAAGTTATGTTATTAATTTTGACATTTATTTAGTTGTTTCTCCAGTAGTAAGTACTTTGGTAACTCAACTTTAATTCATTAGTTTATAATCATTCTCTGGAACTTATTTTATATAAGTTGAGTACATTATACCCCTTAATTTTACTATTCGGTATTATCTAATTTTTTTCTAGATATAAAAATTACTAAAACATAATCCATTTGAAAAACATTTCTCCCTTCTTGGTATATATTATTTTGGAGTCATCCACCTTCTTTCTTTGGATGTATTATGATCTTGTTATTCCTATATTGACTTAAAAATATACCTATATATCTATATAGTGTTAAAATAACATTTTAAATAATTTATATATTATGATTTTCACCTAGAAATTATTTTATTATATTTACATAAGGTAATTTTATAGGTATTTTGTATGTTGTTATTCCAAAACGGGTGGTTATTGTAATGTTGACTATGTATTGTCTTACCATCCACTTTCATTATATGGATGGGTTACAGTAATGTTGTCCAATTTTTTGACATGGGGATAATTACTATCATTTTTGATGATTAAAAATTAATAATTTTGGTTGATAATGTGTTTGAATTTCGTATTTCACATTATATGGATAACTGTGTTTATTTAACAAGAGGTTCTTTCGGGATTTGTATGAATGATCTCAATGAATATTATGGTTATTGTATTGGACACAATCAGGTAATGGGTGGGACAAAAAATTATATATCCCCTTGATTCTTTGAAAAGTAACATTCAAAAAAATATTTTTGGGTATTTTGTGGATTCCTTCCACATTTAGTAAGATATCTTGAATTCGATCTTGGAAAGATGTAAATTGTCATGGAATAGTGCCTTGATAATTAGTTTTTGATGTATGAAATTTTGAACTCTATTAGTAAGTGATCAATATTATTGATATCCTTATTTCCCATTATTATCATGGATATGAAATGATCTCATTTTCATGTTGATTATGGATTAATGTTGTATAATTATTACAACCACAATATTTATTCAATGATTATGTCATTATTTCAAAATTTGTATGGTTTCCCATACTAAGCATTCAATATTATACCTTCTTATGTTTTCATTTACCCTGTTTATGAAGAAATGTAAAAAAAATGAAAATTTTAAAATTATAACAAATGTGAATGAATTTATGGGACATGTTTAAGGATTTTAATGAATTATTTATCTTCTTATATATAGTGAGAAATTCCCATTAGTTGAGAAAACATGGAATTTTTCAGTTTATGGGTATTTTTAAATCTATAATGATGTAAACCTAAATAGATCCTGAATATGTAATATTCATAATAATATTTATTTATTTTTTAAATTATGGAAGATTATATCTAGTCTTTTATAGCTAGTATCAATGAAAGTATATAAGATATCTATTTATGAGAACTTGATTTGAGAGTGTGGATCTAGCACATCATAAAGATGATTGGATGTATTTATTTTAAATTACTATCTCATTTCATTAGTTTTTAATATTTTAAATACATTACCTAAGATATATCATCCACATAAACTTATATGATTATTTTCTTCTTCAAATCCAAAATTTTTACTTTCATCACATTGGAAATTATCATCAATCACCTTAGAAATGAGATGGTTTTCATTAACATCACTAGAATTTTTAATTTTATATTCTTTACCAGAAATTTACCTGTCTATACACTTTGAATATATGTATCTATTTTTTTATTTAGAGAAATTATTTCCCTTCCATTTAGAAAAAAACTTGTACTTTTTAGTAAATGTTTCTTTCTTCTTGATGATATTCTTTGTCTTTATTATTAACCTTTACTAAACTCATCATATTTCAATCTTCAATTTTTTTTAACCAAATGTCTAAATACTCTACACTTAAAAACTTTTAGTGGAAGTTTTCCCTTAACCATTATCTTATTTCTTATCATATTTCTAGAAATAAGAGAAATAATATTATCAAAAATTATATCTATATTTGAATATGTGTTTCAATAACTAGATGCAAATTCGAAAACTATTTTCTTATATTTATATTAAATCAAGGATTTAAATAGTATTTCTTTTAAGACATAAAATTATTCTAAAAAAAATAATCTTTTCTCATATCACAGGTAATTAAGAATATATGTAAATCATAATGAGGTAGCATTGCATAATTCACATTGGCTTATCTTAATTTGTGTTCCATAGTTTCATCATCATGTTCCCTTAGGTATTTATACTTCAACCTCTAAATTTTAATCTTTCTATACTCCATTTTGTTTCATCTTCAAATATGTTCTGAAATTTTTGAACATGTGTCTTTCTATTTTTATTCCTATCAGTTTTATTAAAACATTATCTGAAAGGTAATAAAAATAAAATTCCAAGTACAAAAATCATTCTCAAGGTTCTTATTATGTGTTGTCGTCATGAAAGCGCATTCAATTTGAAGGATGAATCTATCCATTGAAACTGAAAAGACATCACAATTGGTAGATAAAACTTATGGAAGCATACTATCTTTGTATATATAATAACCATTACCCTCAATTCTATGAACCCCCCTATATTAAATGAGTTTTTATTATCCTTTATTGATAATAGAATCATTGAAAAACTATCTAATATAAGTGAAAACTTCAATCAATAGAAATCCAAACAAAAAGTAAAAAATTAAGGGAATTGTGGATTTGATACCCCTTGAAATGACCAATAATTTCTATTAAATCATTGTGAGTGGTGTGAATTAGTGATTTAGAATTAGTATTTATGTTTCTTATTGAATAAAAAATTACCACATGTTATGATGTTATGTCTATTCTCATTCAAAAAAAAAATCTCCCAAAAAAGGGCAGGATATATTTACACAATTCACCATTCAAAATGAAAGAATAATCCTTGGTATTATAAATATTTATCTGAGTCCATACGTTCTACAAGTATAAATACATATGTACAAATGAGTAAATAATATCCTTGTAATTATGAAAAATGTCCCATGAATGTGTTTGAGTACATCAAAAACTGTTATAATGATAAATGATTATTTTTCAAGTATTAGATTTCCTTTAAAAGACAATGAATTCTATTGAATTTTTGGTGGTGATGATTATTCTTATTCCTATTCAACATTCAATATAGAAGGTTTATTTTTTTTCTCTAATTTTTAAAAACATAGTATCATATATTTCTTATATCTTATAAACATATTATAGATAAAATAAATAGAGAGTACACTCTATTTCGTCTTCCCTTATGAATATATCACACACTTCCCATGGATTAATGAAATGACATATATTGTACACAAGTAGAAAATATTATTTTATGTTGAAATTGAAATTAAAATTAAAACAAATAACCACTTTTCAACTAATTATTAAATACATATCTAAATTAAAACTTAATTTTTTATATTCTATTCCATCTCATTTCATCATTGTAGAAAATGTGGTAAAATGAAAGAGCAGTTACACTGTAACTATAACATATTATCTCATATAAACTCTTTCTTAAATGTGTAAACCCTTATTTCTCTTTACATGGATCATAAATTAAATTTTTCATGTTTAAACTTGAATCAAATATCTATCAAAACATCCCATTTATTTTTATATTCAAAATAATTATTCTAGAATTTTTATAATTATTTATACAGTGTATAAGGAAAAGTATCGTTACATTGATATTTTCCCTTAAATAGATCTGCATACATCAACCAACACCCATACAACGATATATAAATATGGAACATATCTCCTCACGAGGTTATAATCAACTTATGATGATCCACATATGTGATTATGTATCCCATAATATCAAGACCATATGTGGATCATTTTACATATATTAATATATATGGGGATGTATTCAATTAAATTAATCATGAAACATGAATCACTATACATAGACCACATTACGTGAAGTTTGGACATAGACATTTTTTCTTGTATTAATCAAATCATATTAAAAATAATTCAGATTGACTTAGAGCCCCGTCAATCACTTATAAAAATTCACAAATCCTTCACCTCACATATTATACTTTAAATTTTGTTAGTTTAAAATTTATATATGTGTTGAAAATAGAAGATAATAAAACCATATTATCAACTTCAAAAATCTCTAAAAAATATTTCATAAATAATTTATTTGATATTTTGAGAATTTATTTTCTAATAAATCTTCCCAATGTTGAAAAACATCTAAATAATTCTTTGTATTATCATATTGTTTATTAAAAACTTGTTATATCACCAGTCTCAATTTATTTTTATTTAAATAACTATTAATATATTATTGAGTGAACTGCTATTGTGATTGAGAAATGTGTGTCATATAAATTTAGAAAATATTTAATTTAATTTAATAATGGGGATATTAGATTAATTTTGCTTTGTTAGACATGTTTTTATTATTATATAGTGTTGAAATTATAATTATTTATTGATATAATGTTATATAATTAAAAAAATATGGGTATATGTTCACGATATTGATGTTATCAATATTAAATTAATTAATAATGAGTTTTTTTGTTATAATATATAATGTCTTAATGTAAAAGGTTTTTATGAAGTTTTATTGACATGATTTAATTTTACCTTAATGATGTGTGAATTTTTTAGAATTATTAAAAAATAAATAAAGGAAATTATTAAATTTTTATTTATTATGAAATACTATAATTTTTCTTTCCAAAATAAATATATATGGATTTTGGATGAAAATAATTTAAATATGTTGGATTAATTAGTTATTAGGAATTATATATATAATATGTGATTTATAATATATAATATGTGATTTAATGAGTTTTTTAAAAAGATTTTACTTGTTAAATACTTGTTAAATGTGTTGTATTTTTCATTACAAAATTATTAGATTTTTTTAATTGAGTATAATTATTGATTTAAAATGGCTGGTATTTAAATCCATTGGGTTTATGGGAATTTTTTAATGATTATTATATGGATTTGATTGAAGTATAAATATTATAATTTATATTTTTAGTTAATATAAATTGGTAATCAATGTGGTGATAGTTTTATATTTTGAAAAATTGGGGAAATATGAATTTATAACTTAAAATGGGAATTTCAAAAGGAATTATCTTGCTAAAAAATCACGAATGATATAAAATAAATGTGTACATGATTTGAATTATTTACAAAGAATATTTTAAATTAATCTATCATCATTATGTAAATTAGAATGTGGATAAATATAAGGATTATATTTTAAATTTAATATTTATATTAGTGATATTTTGACACAATCATTATTATTATGTAATTTTCAGGAGCTTGACTAACATGCTGAGAGAATTATGTTATGATATTATGTGATATGATGGAATGAGATACATGGGTTTGTATAATCATTTATTAAGTATTTAAAGTATTTTATATATAAATTTATATAAGTATAAACTATATAACACATGTTTAGAAAGGATATACCATATTCCATGTGGTTTTTAATGACATTGCATAATCCATGTGTTTAGAAATTACAGTCCTAAGTTAACACTCACAAATTGAAAAAGTATTATCCAAAGTAAGTGTATGGGTATCTACTATGACAATGTTAAATCCAAACCCCTTTAATGAATGTGATGTATGATTTTTTTAAACCATTTAATAGCTTTCCACTACTAATATATAATAATTTAAAATTATTGGATATTTTTGGTGTTGTGATAGTTTATAAGGATAAGATTTCTAAAACACTATAAATACACCCCTCATGTCCATAAAAATTTCATGGATAGAGACATAGGTAATGGTAAGGTACCTTTTTTATTTGGGAGTTGATATTATTTTTCACCATGGAGATGGTTTTCTTATATTGTAGGGTCTTGTAGAGGGGTTGTTCTTTTCTTTATTTACTTATTATATTTTCCATACTACTTTTGAAATTTAAACATTTGTTTTATTTTATACCTTATTTCGATATATTATTTAGTTATCCATTTATATGATATATTTAGTACATTTTTATTAATGTCAAAAATTACATTTTCAACTAATGATTATTGAGATATTTATTTTTATGTTTTATCGTAATTAATAATTAATGGTTAAATTGATCCATAAGGGTGACATACTAAACCTTGATGTTAGTCTCTACCTTATTTTGATTAGAGAGTGTAATTAATGATATATGGAATTTTTCCTTGGTTAATTGGCTATCCTAGTGTGTGATACTACCCTCCCACTATCCTTAAAAATTATATTTTATTTAAATTTTATCTCTTAAAAAATAACTCTTTTATGTCGGAAAATAACACTTATTTACTTTTCAGGAATATTTGATAGCTAAATTGCCAAAAAATGGTTTTTCAAATTGTACTCTATGTGTTTTGGGCATTATTATAAAAAAAAGACCCATTCATTAAAATATACGATAGTTGGGTGGGGATAACTATTTCACTCTTATTTTAATAAGTATCTTGAATGAATTCTGTAATCATATGTGAAATATTTTTATCTATATATTATTCTCAAATAAATTATTGAATTTGATGAATTATAAACCATACGTATAAAAACAAACCATATCATTTCATTCGAAATGTATCATTTTTAAAATCAATGTCATAATATACAAAAAAATGTTATTGATATATAATTTACATCTTTTATTATTCTATATTGTAAGTGATCCAATGAATCCACCTTTTAGATGTAACATCCCTTAACTTCATCATATGATTATAAAGTTCAAAATATACCCACCAACTCTATTTTTATTTTAAACTGTTTCACACATTTGAAATATTTTTATATTATACAGTTTCTATCACATAACATTTAAAATATAATAATTGAATTCAATACCATTAATACTTTATATGGAAAATCCATGATGCTTCTTGAAATTTTTTTGGTATTTTGAGAAATTTTTCTTATTTTGACAAGTTTTTCCAAAATTTAAAGACTCCTCATCCTTCTTAACACCACCATTAGTTTTCAAGAAACTAATATGACTAATATACTGTAGTATATTTTTCTTCCATATTCAATTTATACCCTTAAATACTATCAACACAAATACAGAGCCCAAACCTCCCCAATAAAAATCAATTATCCTCAACATAATGAAAAGTTGTAGTAATGTTTTATTGAAAAAATATTATTATATTTTAATAAGAATCTATATAACTATTCTTGTAATGACTATAAAATGAATTAAATTACTAGATCAAGAATTTTAGGAGACTATATCTTCTATAATTATTTTATGTGCCTAATAATAAGTATTATATCAGTATAGAATGAAGTCTCTATGATCATTTATATATAAAAAACTCCCTTGAACCCCCATACCTCCCATGATTAACATGTTCTTAAGAAATATATTCCAGTTTATATATATTATTGAATGAATCCTCTTTATCAAGTTAGTTTTTCAAATTAGACTTTATGGATACAGTCTTTATAGTGGATACATATAATTAATCCTCCAAATTATCTATTAGAAGTATTTATCCATTTAACTTTTTTACCATTAATAGTCTTAGATAGTGGTTCCTAAGGTGAACTAAAAATTAGATACATTAATATTACATTATTTTAGAAGAATATTCAATACATATCACAATAATACATTACCTAGAACCGTAAATTTTCATTGTGTTTGAAGTCTATATACATAATAAATTATTTCATGAAATCTCTTCAACATATCCTATAAATATATTATCACATTGTACCCTTCTTAGACATATACTAAATAATACATTTCTCTATAACCTGGGAGAGCAGAAACATATGAAAGTGTGAGGTCATATGCTAGATAATGGTAAGAATTGAGAGATATTAATAAATTATTATAAGTGAGAATAAGATTAAAATAAGGGTATGAGACTTAAAAAAACATAAAAAATAATTCATAAACTATAAATCTTGATATGTCACATAACGCTTTGTCATAAAAAAGACATGGGGCGTAAGAGCATATTATAAGCACAATAAATAAGTATAACTAATACACATAAGAATATAGAATAATATCTATAGTCAAGTATCAATTATAATACTATAATAGTTGATATAAACTAATATAAAATTGGGTTCACTCTCTATTCCCATAATTTTTTTAGTTGAGTCTCACTGTTAAGACAATCATAGCATGAAATTTCCCTTCAAGGATTGGGTTCACTCCCCATTCTTTATCATATTATATCAGGAGACCTACAAAATTACTCAATTAATTTCATGGCTATATAATTATCATCTAACCCATAACATAATAAAAACTACACAAATTTTTGCAAAATGATCATAAAAGTATTCATCATTTATTCATTGCATTATTAACCATGGGAAGGAAATATGTTTCATGAAGTCAATCATGAAATATCACAATTTAATCCATATAAATAATGAAAGTGGATAATATGACAATATTATATTCCTAAGGAAGAATATATATACTTAATTTATGTTTACATAGTTGAAAATTATCTTTTATAAAATCATCTAATGTATGATTTGAAAATCAAGAGAAAATATCCCTCTTCTTTTAGTAACATTTAAAAATGAATTTTCTAGAAAAATAGGAAAATGATTTTAATTGAAAAATTATTGAAATTTATAAAATAATATTCATGATGAAAAATATACATAACATGGGAAAATATATTCATTTCATATATCTTAAAATAGAAAATTGTTTTCAAAATTTTGTAAAAAGTAAAAAAAACTTATTCATATGAAAAACATTGGAAAAGATTCACACTAATAATTAGGACATGAAGTCAATAGTAGTGAAAATAAAATTTTGAAAACATTTATGTACATGTAAATAATTCCCTATAATAATTTAATGAAAATTGATATGTAAGGGAAATAATCCTGATTGAAAATTGGAAATAAGAAGGATTTATTTTTTAAAAAATAATTTATATCACTTTAAGTACCACACAGTGGAGAATGAAAGTAAAAAATGAAAAACACAAAAATAAAAAGAGGATAAAAAATATATGATGTTTAAAATATATGGTTATTATAATTTAACTCAATGAAAATTTAACATTGAAAATCCAAAAAGGGAATGATATTATAACATAAATCCTTACTTCAAGTCCTGACATTCTCAGAACATGTTGTTAACCACCTCTTTCTCATGTAACTTCCTTTTTATTACAAATTAAAACTTCTTGGGGGGGGGGGTCCTTTTTTGATAATTTAACCTCTATAATAAAGAGAGTATTTTTTAAAGTGACTTCGGTACATCTTAGACAAGATAAGTTGCTTAAGTTATAAGGATAAGGGAGTATAGATGGATCCCTTTTATAAGTGATGGGAGTTAAACCCTTATAAATATTATGCACTTTATAATTTATTTATTTAACTACAATAGGAAGGTAGATAAAAAATGTAAATTTTAAAATCTAAGGTGATGGAAGTTGAAATTCACTCATCCAATTAGATTTAAGAAAGTGCTTTTTGTTACCTTGAAGCCATAACTCTTTATATTATCCCTTTTAAACCATTTTATCCTTAACTGTGGTAAGAATTTTTTACATTGGTAAAAATCAACTATTTCTAAAAATAATATTTAAATTATAGAAAAAATTGAATACAATGATTCTAAATATGGAATCAATTTTTCAATATTCAATTACTTAAAGTCACAAAAATTTATTCTAATATAGGGAAAAAACAAGTATAGAAACATTTTTCAGAAAATGTTTTATATGAGTAAAACTAAATTTATAATTATGCAGGAAATAATAATGGAGTAGATTTGATTCCCCTAATATTTTGGGTACTTATTTAAAATAATAAGGTTATTTGACATTTGAACCATTCTAAAATTCAGTGGAATCACTGAACCACCTCATTGAAGGTAAATAAACAATTTTTGTTTATTAAAATAGAACATAAGTTCCAAAAAAGGAAAGAATGAGTTTTCATGTCCAGTATAATAGTTTTAAATGTGTTATTAAATTTATTAAAAATATATATATGGTTGATCCATATGCTTTATTTATTTTTTATGTTGTCTAAATATGATAATGATGTCATAAAAATAACGATATTCATAAAAATAGAATTTTTCATTTTCCCCAAAAAATCAACATTTTAGAAAAATATAAAAGAATCACCGGTAGTTAAATTGAGAATTTATAATTCAAAAATTATTTTAAAATTTTCAAACTAAAATTTTAAAATTTTAATTTTTTTTTCAAATAAAACATATATAATATATAATAGAAATAATTTTTTAGACAAAACATTTCTGCCGTTCCATTAATAATTATAATAATACTTTATATAATGGATTTTAAAAATTATATTATATTTAATTTTTTTCAAATATAATTCAATTTGTAAAATAATATATAATTATTATATTTGTTTTACTGTTGCATTCAATGTAATGAACCAATATTTTGGATCCATAAAATAGATAATATATATAATAAAATCTGGCACATCCAATGAAGAACTAATGAAACAAAAAAATAAAATTAATACCAACGTATTAATATTACACAAATTATATAATAATTAGTTAATAATAAGATAATAATCAAATTAAATAATTACATATTATAATATTTATTTGATTTTAGAAGGACACCTTTTGAAGAACTATAATATTTTACAATAATTTGATCTCAATTAGTTTTTTATTATAAGAAATATTTTTATTTACAAAAAAATATTTCAAATTTTGATAATTAATTTTTTTTAAATAAGATTAAAGAAACATGATGTTTATTTTTTTTGAAAAAATATGATATATATATATATATATTAGTTTCATTCAAGAGTTAATTTTGTATATTTTAGAATTTTAATTAGAAAACATTAACGCTAATTTTTTATTAAACATGTCAATATTAGCTTAGTAAAAATTTTTGATACTTTTTTATAGTATTTAATTTTTTGGCAAAGATTGAAAAATACAATTTTTATAAAAATTGTAAATTTTTTATATTTATCATTATATAAGAAATACCTAGAAGTGTATAAAATAATTTAATTGGTTAAATATTTTTTTAAGGATAAAATATATATACTTTAGAAATACCATTATGGTTTTAGAAATCTTATGTTTAATAACTTAGGTAATATTTCCAAATAAAAAATGTTTTGGTCTTCTCTTTTAATTAAATATTTTTTTATAAAATTCATATTTTGATTTATTTTAAAAAAATATAAATTTTTTTTTATTATAAATAAATTTAAATACTGAATATAAAATAAATTTATAGTTTTATCATACATGTAAATTTTATGCTTAAAATGTAGTTTTTATAAAAACATGGTTCTACATATTAGAAGAGGTAATGTTAAAATAATTTTTTATTTCCAAATGACAGTTTATCTGATAAAATTTATTTCATATTTGAATAATTATGTAATTTTTGTTTTAAAATTTCATTTTTATTTTTATGTATTAAAAAATTACTTAGGTAAAAAATAATATCCCTGATAAAAAAATTAAATGTAAATATTCTAAGATATAAGGACTTAAAAAAAATTTAAATTTTTTTTATTGAATGGATGAATTATTATAGACCATGTATCATTCCCACTTTATTATTTTTCATTTTTTAGTCTTCTAGACATATAGAACAAGTTCTATCTTCATATTTAATAGAAAATTTACAGAAATTAAATTTTTAAATCTTATAAATGGGTCCCCTCACCACCCCTTCATGACCACCATATAAAATTTGGTATCACATTAAATTAATATCTATTTTACTTCCCCTAGAGCCCCATTTCTTATCCTTGATATTATTTGGACAAAATATTTTCCTATGACCTCCATTTTAAAAGATTCATCCAAGGGAAATTCTAAGTCCTCAACATGAGTAATTTTTTCATAACTTCTTATATTATTTTTATTTCATTACAGAATATAATTTTATTATACATGAATAAGTATTTTTCATTTAATTAATATTATTTCACAATGCGAATAACTATTAACCACCTTTTAACATTTTCTATTATTTAAAATAAAAATTTAATTCTTATACTGTGTTGATTACAATTAATATTTCCTATCATGATCTTATCATTATTTATGGTGTTTAATTTTTCAATTGAAATCATATCCTACACAGGATTTTTACATGAAAGTTTCTTATATTTTATGCTTTTATTTGTCACATTTTTGAATCCATGATAAAAGTTGGATTTTATTATCTATAATTTATTTCATATGATGTATTAACATCCCTATTTACTTCGATTAATATTTATAACATTCATCTCATTATATTTTAATTCCAATTTAATGTTATCTCTGTGATGTTATTTTTATTCTCTTATGATCATTACCATAAGTGAGGGTTTTTAACTCAATTCCCTTCATTGAGTTAATAATCGTATTCTTAAACTTATTTCTCATATGATTTGTTATGACCACTATAATATTTTATTTCATGGAACATTAACTTCCTATTTGGGGAGAATGAATTTTTAATCCAAATATTTGACCTAGATGAATCTATTACAAAAAAATTATAATATTGTTAAGTATAATTCTCATTCAATTTATTGATGGATTCCCATCCTTTTTCATATTTTATATTCCAAAAAATATATGATTTATAATTATAATCCAAATTACGTATTATATCATGTGAACATTATATTTTCCCCATCCCATATTAAGATGGATGATTTTTCATCTTTTTATAATATGATATTTTTAACATGTCATTTAAAAACATTAGAAATGTTTTCTATTATTTCAAAAAAATATTTTATCTTCCAAAACAATTTTTTAATAACCTTAATTCCATTTAAAGGGTCACTTATTAATGGTTCGTTTAAAAAAAATTATTCCAATTGTTTTCACTTTAATTTTTTTAAATAACTTTTGAAAGTGTCATGTGTCATTGTATTTTTATGAACATGGTTAAATTTTATTCTAAAATATATTTTAATACTTTTTTTTTGTAATCAAATATTTTCACAAATACTTTCAATTTTAATATATATTTATATTAATGTTTTCATGGTTTATAAAATGAATAATTCTTCTCCTTGTTTTAAAAAACATTCCTTTTAAAATTTATTCCAAATATCAAGGATATTTATTAATTAAAAAATTATTTCTCTAAAACTCATAAGTTTTCTTCATAAAAGTAATTTTCTATGATATATCCTATTATTTATTGAGTATATTCTTTAAATGATACCATACACTTTCTTTCTCTTGATTGATCATAAATTATTAATTTATCTTATAGAAATTAACCACAATTCCTTTATCATTCATAGTCAGTGAATGATTATAAAAATAATCTTTCATTCAATTACTTTCTACTATTATTATAATATTTTCCATTTTCTTGATTAATGGGTTTTTACCAAGATTCCATACATTGATTGACTGTTGAAGTTATTTACTTAACCATATACCCTTTATCTATGCGGTTTAAATACCATATTCTCTATTATCTTTATTTAAGGTTATTTATCTAAAATGTTTCTGAATATCTTTGAATACCTGTTTATTTTTAATGGTTATATCATGTTATAGTGAAATTATAATTTTTTCCATATATGATCCCATTTGAAATGTAAATGAAACCCATTTTATTTTCATGAGTTCCATAGAATAGATAATTGATTTCTTATAGAATACATATGCAAGGGTGATGATGGGTGGGGTATAATGTTTCCCTCAAACAAATTGGTTTATGTATATATCTCAATAAACTTTTCGGCCTAGAAATATTGTTTTTGTTCATATAGTCATGGAAATAATGAGTTTTCTCACATTTTAAGGCCTGAATATAATGACTTTTTTCACATAAGTATGGAAATAATGGGAAAAATCACAATATAATCATTTTATTTTGGTTGTTCCAAATATTCATGTGGTGTTTCATGTAATTCTACCTTTATAGGTTCCCCTTCTATTTAAGATTTGTTACCTTCCATGTTTATGCATATTTTCTATGATATTTCACACTTTTATGATATTTCATAACATATTCCATGATTTATGATCAATGATTTATTGGTTATAACTTTCCTATGTAACATAATTACACCCATATGCTCATATTATTCTCACGTATGATCATTATTACTTATGTTTGTCCTTACTGGGCATTTGACCTCATCATTTTTTTATGTTTCCATATTCATATGTTCTAAAAAAATTAATATTTATATTGTTCCCAGAATATTATATCTTTTAAAGAATTATTGAGAGATGTTTAAGACTTATTATAAAATAATAGGTTTATTATATTGTTTGAAAAAATTCATTAGCTGAAAAATTCATGTGTTTTGTTAGTTAATGTTTGGTCATAATTATAAAAAATATAAACTTAAAATATCATGGGAATGAATTGTAATTAAATATTTTCATTAATTAATGGAAATGAGATAATCACATATGTGGGGTTCCATAGTTACTATCAGAGAATGTTTTATATAAATTTAGATATTTGGATGATGATTGACTATACTTTTAAGGTTGATAAATTATGTTTAATCATAATTTAAATGGTATAGGCAACCCTTTGTAATATTTAAGGAAACATCAAATTTTTTATGGTTTAGGATAAGATAAATTTAGTGAAACCCGAAGTAAAATG
This sequence comes from Viscum album, assembly GCA_963277665.1. Taxonomy (NCBI): domain Eukaryota; kingdom Viridiplantae; phylum Streptophyta; class Magnoliopsida; order Santalales; family Viscaceae; genus Viscum; species Viscum album. The sequence continues at coordinate 1,743,802,540 of OY728161.1, forward strand.
TCTAAGGAATACTTATTTGTGTGGGATAACGTCATGTAATTTTTGAGAAGTTTTATTTATATGGTTTCTCTATAGATCACACACCAATTTAGATACTAGAAAGTGGTTACTTCTATGATGCATATGAACAAAGGGGTAATATACCTGAAAAAGGATGGATTATTATCTATTAAATCTCTACTTAAATGCATAATAAGTGGGCCTACGACTATACACTCAACTATACACTCCTAGGTAAAATTCATTAGTTATTTCACATTTTAATTATAAACCATTATGAAGGATTTGTAAATACTTATATTCTAAAACCTATTAGGTAATGACTATGGATAATATATATTAAAATGTATATATTAAAAATTCAAGGAATATATCAATTGATATATTCTATTAAGTATAAAGGGTTATTTAATCTTTGATAGCATAGATTTCAATTTTTATATTTTTATAATATTATAATAAAGATCATAATAACATTGATATTGTTATTTTTGGTAATAGGATAATAAGTAAAGGATAAGTTAAATTAAAGAAAAGTATATTGAACTGAATGCATCAATGGATGAAATGAATGTGTCACTAGAGAATAAATATTATTATTGTGTTTTCAAATTCAAATGATCATTTAATCTGATTTAATTGATAACCATTTTGGGTTTTAGAATTTTTTTTATGGTGGATCAAAAAAATTATGTCGATCAATATATGTATAAAAAAACACTATGTCTTACAGCTGAACCGGGAATCATACATAAATAGTTTATAAAGGTAACATATTTCTACTGTGATGATAAATATGATTATATTAGTCTTACCATATGTAGTGAGGTTAATATGTTAATAGAAATTTATTCTTTATACTATTAATTATTTTCACTAGTGAGTGATATTTTTTAATGAAATTATGATATATTTTAAATGGTATGAGTATTTTTTGAAATATCAATTAATTTTTCCCCAGTCATTCTAATTTAGAGGTTTGTAAATACATATTAAATGGAATTAATAACATTGAAAAGTGATTTTATGAAAATGGTATATTTTTGGGACACCTATGAGATAATAAATTATAAAGGTATGGATAAATATTAGGAATATTGTATACTTAAAATGTAAATAATAAAGGGTTTATTGGTTTTGAAAAATTAATTTAGATAGTATTGGTAATTCATTATTGATAGTTGTTTCATGATTCTTAGTGAACTTTATAGCATTTTGGGATCATGGTATATATTGTTTATTGTGTTATTTTATAACATAGAGATTAATATAGTTTATGTTTTAAATATAGTGTTAAATTCTGAAAGAAAATATTGTTTTACATTAGTTTAATATCATGTATATTCAGATGGTTTTTGGATAGTTATATTTTTAGATAATGTATGACTAGTGGATATACATAGTTGAGAATATCTTTATACAAAAGTGAAATATTTTTTTAGGAAATATAAGTTACTCAATATATCCAAATATAGCAAGGTATATGTAATATTAAATGTTTTATCCTAAATAATAAATATTTTAAGAATTCCCACACCAACATTCATTAGTGATTAATAATTAAAATTGTGAGGATTTATTTTTCATTTTAAGGGGGTAGAATGTGACAACCAAATATTTTGGATCCTTTAAATTAATATTACCTTAAATAGCTTGTGTCACATGTAACACCAATCTAATTCAATAACCATCTAAAATGAACCACACAATTTTAAAACTACAAGAAGAATATTTTCATTTGTAAATATAAATTTAATAATCTTTTAAAATAATTATATATAAATATTTTTATTTGATTTTAAAAAGTAATCAATTAAAATAAAAATTACACATTACCTTAATTTGATAATAGGTATAATTTTATTTTAGGTAATATTTATATTTTTAAACTAATAGTTTATCATTCAATTTATGAAAAAACTGACCTGGATACCATCTCAAACTGTTACTTGACCAGAATTTACACATAACCAAAGGGAATTCATGATCCCCATAGGTTGTTTACTAGCACCTATGTATCAAAAAAACAAAGGTAACAATTTCACTCAATTAGATGCAAATACATAGCATATATACATATACATAACAAAATAAATAGTGTAATTAACAAATATATTCCATAATAGGGAGAAAATAAAAGAAACTACATGACTCAAAAGTAGTAAAACTACACAAGTGAAAGGTCCTACAACAAAAGAAAATGTGAACAAAACTATTACTACATGTGATATCATAGAAAATCTTATACAATCTCACCACCAGATACCCAAACATAGCTGATAAAAATCCATGATGAAACTTTATGGTGCCTTCCTTTCTCTGCATCGAATGAAATAAAAAGGTATATGCCCCACCAAAGTGGCGCCCAGGGTGTGAGATAAGAGGTCCAAGAGGATACCACCCAGTTGTTCTATAAAAAGTATCTATATAAAAATCTAAACATTATCAACTTTAAAGTAAAAAAGTCATGATAAATTGTTTATATTTTCTATATCAAAGGCATAAAAAAACATTTAATTTCACCTTTATCCAATTTTCCAAAAATAAGATAGGTAAAATAGTTCAAATCATTTCATATAAAAATATAAAAGAAGTTACATCAAATCAATGTAAATCATGAATAACATATCATACCATATCCATGGATATACGAGTTAAAAAGTAAAATCCAATAGCCTCGATAACATCACGTTAAGGAACACACAAGGTCAGGATAGCCAAGACACTCATAACCCCAATATATATAGTAACAAGCATCCAAACACTAAATATATTAATCAAATCTAGAATTTAGAGTAAAAAAGAAAAAATTGAACCTCCTGAAAAGATTATAACGTCCCTAGAAAATAAATATAAGGATTAGAGAAAAACGCAATTTAGTGATCCCCCTGATAGTATAACTACTAAAAAACTGAGTTTATCGAGTACAACGAGTTTAACACCACTATATAAATGTAATTTAAAAAACCCCATTTCACAGTGATACAAAAATCATAGTTAAAGGGGGTCCTTAATAGAACTAAAAAGGTGATTTTAGAGGGGGCCCTTTATCTATGTTTGTAAAAATGAACTGATAAAGGTCCCCCTTTATCAGCTCTAGTAAAAAAGAAATAATAAAATGAGAATTTATTAGAATTTCTAAAAAATCACTCATAAAGGGGGTCTTTATCAATGTTTTTTATAGAAATAATTAAAATTTATATTTCAAAAAAATCTATATTTCATTAACGGACACCCATAGAAGAAGTAATGACCATTTGAAGATACTTTGGTCATTTTTTGGCCTTAATAGAGGTATTAAAGGGTTCTCAAGGGTCACCAAGGAATATAAATCATATACGAATTGATTGCACATGTTTTAATGGAAAAACAAACACCCAGTTCAGTTGTTATGTCCATTTGAAAGGCCGTCTAACGAGAAAAAACCTTAAAACCCCAAAAACTATAAAACCACTAAACACACTGAAAGGAATATGAATTTTGATATGAGAGTCCACTTCAGCTCCAAAACCAGTAAAATTGAAGCTTATAAAACAAAATAAAGTCCCATGAGATTTAAATCATGTGATAATCCAAGGAATAAATTATTTTACAGTTTCACAAAATTCAGAAACTAAAATCGAACATTGAACAACCATAACTTTTGATCTAGGTGTCAGTTTGGGCTCTACCACAAATTAAATTGAGTCTTGTGATGAGATATATGTCGTATATGGTCTCAAAAAATGGTAAAAGATAAATTTATTACTTTTTAACCCCAAAAGGATCAGAAGGCCTCTAAAACTGAGTTTTTTGTCTACAGTCCCAGTTTCTTAAAATTTAAATGGATAGAACTTATAATTTGTGTTCTCATTAATCCTGTACTACATATCATATCAAATATAATTTCATGAGATTTAATTTTGTTGTTTTTTAGTTGAAATAGACTCTTGGGTCCTATGTTACGATCATTTCATAGTTTTTTGGTGGTTTAGGATTTTGTATGTTTTTATCATTTTTATGCATTTTATGAGATTTATTGTTAATATCCATTTAAAAAAATTTTATAAGTAAATATGTATCATTAAAAATTCATATTACTATATATATAATCATTTATATAAGAATAGTTAAATATATGGATAAAAAAATATAATGAAATATTAATTAGTATATAGATATATCATAAAATGTAAAAAATAATAGTATATAGGAGTGTAAGAGGCACTAGTGTATAAGATGTAGGTCTCAGATTCTAAAATCACTGGAGGAAGGGTTGTATGATGGGGGTGGTATTATCTATATCACAGATAAAGGGGTGGGGGAAGCACTAATAAAGTGGCGGTGGGGGGGGGTACTGATAAATGAGGGGGTGTGGAAAATAATTTTATACCCTTTTTCAGTGGGGCCTTTATCAGCACATTTTTAGAGCTCTTAATGGAAACCTTTAACGTCACTAAAAAATCCATAAAAATGTAGATATTAACTGTGCAAAAAAGAACAGATAAATATGGATTTTAAAAGTGCTAAAAAACACTGATAAAGGGGTCCTTTATCAATGATTTTTATAGGCGCTGTTAAAGTTAACCCTTTAACATCACTTACATAATCAACTCTACTATATCACTGATGAATCCCTTTTACTAGAACTCTTAAAGGATTGATTTGTAGTAGCATATCAATAGAATATTCCTACCACAACACCTTAAACATCAGTACCCAAGGATTCCTATCTGCTCAATTTTCCAAACCATTTCATCAAATAATGTATTGAGAGTCATTTTAGAAATCCAATCCAAAATTATTTCAAAATAACTTTTCAGTTATCAAACCTTGGGAAAAACCATCTTTTATCAAAACCCATTCCACATAGCTAAATCATTCAATAAATCATTCTATTTCATTTATAGTTTATTTATGAAAACTGATGTAATGTAGTTCATCCAATATAGGCTAGAGATGGAACCACTACCTAAAACATGGTCCGTACGCAACCAAAATAGGATCCACCCACAAGGAATAAGACAATGAAGACAATGAAGGCCCTAGATTCAATATAAACACCATAGAATTTATTCAATTTAGATATTATATCCCTGAAGAGACAAGATTAGACATACCTCAAAGAATAGAAACTCACCGTACCACAACCAATAAAGGAGAAGCCCCTAGAATAATATCACATGAAATGTATAGAATGTAATAAATACAATCATCATCATAGGTCAAAAAATTTAAAACCATAGAACAATTGGGATACCATAATCAAAGGAATAGAAGTAACCAAATTATCACTCACCTAGAGAGACAAAACCTAACCACAAAAGATATCCATCACTAAATGAAGGAATTTAGAAAGAGTATAGGTCCCCAAAATCACTATATAGTGATTCTATGATGGGAGGTAAGAGGTTCATGGATGGATGAAATAAGAAACTATACAGGTAGTTCACTAAAATACCAAGTCATGAGATTTACGTGGTGTGTAAACCCTTTACACATTATTTAATCCATGACAATAATGTATGATGAAAAACGTATTGATTTTTTTAAAAACCAACTTTTACCAATAAAGGACACGAGCTAGATATATGATGTGTAATCCTTTCATACTGTGTGCCTGACTCACGACTTCTTCCCAATAGACAATTCATGGAATGTATTACTCATACATACTAGGAAAAAATAATTTCAATAGAAAAGTCTAAAGAACCATATATATTCTCTAAACTCAGGGAGAACCCCAAAAATCTATTAAAAAATTTATAAATTTATTCCATATATTCATGAAAGTAGATATCCCTAATAATTAGCACATTTTTCCAAGAAAATTATCTCTATCATCGGGAGTATGAAGATGCACCATGAATGGGGGAAAATGAATAAAGAGAATGGAAATATCTGGATGATGGTAATTGGATATTACAAACTACCCACATTAGGCATTCCCTCTGGTGGAATTCATGTGGAAGAATGATGTTTGATAAAGAGATGTGGTCACTATTACCTCATAAATGATTTTGGAAAACAAGTCTTATGAGAATATAATCTATTACACTAGAACACTCAGAAAAACAAAATCAAATTCCCATGAATTAATTTTACTTGATAGTCAAGGATCTTTACCAGATACTCCATAGTAGAAATGTTTGGATATTACTCAGTATCTTCCCAACTTAGAACATGAGAGTGATTTTGATAGTTTTTTAGAGCTATTATATGTCAAATAAATCATGAGTTCATTTCAACTAGACTAGAAATACTAACTGATAAGAAACCATTTTAATATGCTCAATGACCTCAAATGGTCTAATAGATATTGGATTGAAATTTTCATTTTCTCCAAGACTAAAATGAACCAACTGGGGAGAAAATTTCATGAAAACCAAGTCACCTATGGAATACACTAAAATAAGACACTATTGATCCATATAAAATATCCATCGATTCTAGATGTAACCAGACACTAATGTATATCCTGAATCCTCACTCATGTCTCATAAACTAGACTCGGTCCCACAAAAACGATTCACCCACCTCCACCCCAGAAATATTTGACATACTTGAGTGAAAATATAAATCCTAAAAAGGATACATTATGATTATAATGACCCATTACTTTTCATACATTAACATTATATAACTTTTGTGGAATACTTTCAACATTATATAAATAGACACCCAAATAACATAATTAGTCTAGTGCCTTTGGAAACATGGAAACATAAACACTGGTAAATAAGTGAGTTACAATATTTCCCACAATTTTATTAATGACAAAAAACTTATTAGAAACATCATACATAAGAAATATATTCATAACATAGGGAATGAAATATAAAAAGGGTGTTCTCAAACACTCAATAATAGTAAAAAAGGGAGATACATAATCATAATCAAGAGCATAAGGGTCTAAGAACATGATCATGAAAATAAAAGATCGTACCCCACATATAAAAAATTATAAACATAAATAATGGCATAAAGCATGGTAGTTCATAATACATGGATCATATAGAAATAAAGTACATAAGTCATTATATTATAATATATGAATAAAACATGGAATTTTAGCAAACAAATAATCATATATAAGTTTTTACATAGTAATAAAGGAATCACTTCCAAGGCCATCTTAGTGGAAAATTTCCTTTTCTGAACTGGGTTTATACATCATTTTAACAATGTATTACTGAACCGAGTTCAATCCATATTCCATCCCTATAACACTGAACCAATTTCATTTCACATTTCATCTATGTCTATGTTGTGAGATATAAATCATTACCCAATTCACTATACAGAGATATAGGTAACACCAATCTCATAATGAAATCATTTATATATATATATATATATCCCACAAGATCATTTAAAAAATCAAATCCTAACCCATGAAATCCAAATGGGTATCATAAACATGTAATCATATCATTTCCTGGGAAAAGTATATAGGATTCATAATCATGTTATAAAAATCATAACCCGTGAAATAAAAATCTATTTTATTAAAATATAACCCATGAAAGAGAATCTATTTTCATAAAAACAATGGCATTAAGCATATCCTATTCAAAGAGTGAATATGAATGGAACCTTTAAATAATTTACTATAAAGTCATGATTAACATCAACAGATGTCTTCTTATATGGAAAATAATTTTGAAATATCTTCCAAAATACATTTCTGGAGGAAAATATTTGTTCTCTTCGAAAAAGGATTATAATGAAAAAAGAATTTGAAAATCATGTTCTTCTAAAATTCAATGACAACTTATAAAGAATAAATGGATGCATTTTCAAAACCTTTTCCCATAAAAAATTATATAATAAGATTCAAATACATTTAAAAACATTTTTTTTAAAACACATTGAAAATTTTAAAAGAAATCTTGAATAATTTTTGAAAACCATGTTTTTTACGTAACTTTTAAAACATATAAAAAAATATTGATTTTCTTAAAAACCATTTATTTGAAAATAACTTTGAAAACTTATAAAATAATCTTGAAAAAAAATTTAGAAACCATTTTCTTGAAAACATAAAAAATAAGCATCATAATTTTTTTAAAAAAAATCATTGAAAACTTTTTAAAATTTAGAAATAATTATAGAAATTGTTTTGAAAATCTATTTAGAATACTTGGGTTTGAAAGAATGCAGATTTATTACCAAAGAGAGTGAAAATTCAGGATTTCTTAAAAATAATATCTAACCTATATTATGTACCAAATTGTATAAAATGGTAATAATAGATGAAAAAATCATGAATAAGAAAAGAATAAGAATGACCATGAATTTTCTTGAGAGATAGATCATAAGATCTCATCATAGGAATCATAAACATTAACAGTCTCGAAAAGTGATGAGATTGTTTCAATAAACTCTCAACACTTCGTTTCCTTGAACAATACTAACCATGTAAAATATTAAATAACATAAAGAATAATTTTTCATGAAAATAATATTACTCATGATATAATATTTAAATGTAATTACATACACCCCATGTTAAAAATATAGCTGCATAACATATCATGTGTCTCAAAGAATAAAAATTGGGACAAAATTACTTTACAGATTTTTCAAGCATTTGAAACATAAATAAAATAATAGAAAGAGAATAAAATGGATATGTAAATGCCATTAAATCTATGCATAATAATCATTTAATACATCTATGGGAAGTATACACACCTCACATAAGTAATGGGTGGTGAATAATGCATGTATCTCATGAAAATAAAATGTGAGATGAAATTCACCTACCATGTGTATTGACTCTCATCTTAATTGTATAAAAATACAGTATAATGCATATAAGTTTATTAAAAACCTATCATATAAACTTATTCTTATATCTAATACCTTATATGGTTGGATCATGACTTTTATTTACCTTCTTGTTAACAATTCTATGTTTAGGTTTCACATAGGTAATATCAACTTTATTCTTCACATGTGTCTTAATTTGTTATTTATCTAGTATTGATAATTTTTCAAGATTTACCTAATTTAAACAATGATATAAATATAATTTATATTTATTATATTTTTATTATAATAAAATATAGAATATAGATGTATGGGAAACACCATTCATTAAGACGGTAACCTATACATTTGCATGAATGCAGTTTCTATTTTTATTATCATATTGGAAGTAAGAAAGGAAAAAATGTGTATATATAAATATATTATAATTACAATAGTTTTATTATTTTATATATATCATAAAATTTCACTAAACGCATCCTTAATACATTCTATGTAGTGTTTGAATGCCACTATGAGGGGGCGGTAGTCCACAGATCCGCAAACAAAATTATCATATTCACACGAAATGGAAGGTATAAATATATGTTTTGTAATAATATTAAATAAGAATAAAAACATAATATATATAATATATAACAATTATAAATAGATTTTCCATAATAAAGTCTTCCATGAGAGGCAGTAATGGAAAAAATGAACAATCATCATTTCGTGAGGTGGCAGTTCGCCAAACACATAATCATTATGTTTATTACCAATTAGATGGAAGTGTGTGTAAGTGTAGGCATAATCCTTAATAATAAGTATATTTAATATAATTTGGTTATTATGGTAACATGTTTTAATGATATTTGAGGTATAGTATAGGTAAATGAAATCCATGTGATCATTGGAAAGCGTTTCCCTTTAATACGGGTAACTCCTTTTAGTTGGAAGCAAAGGGATTCATTGGATTGATTTCCTCCCAAGGTGAAGCTTCATGGTTAAAGAGAGTAATGTTGGGAGACTATTTGGGTAGATTTTAAATTATTAAAAGTGACTTGAGATGTGTGATAAAGGGGTAGAGTGAAAATATTTTTATAGTGGTGTAGGAATGGGACTCTTGTAAATACCAAAAGGTATTCAATAATGGGAGGTCTACTTTACCTAACGTTCCTAAAAATTTAATAAATTAAATATAAATGAGAAATTATTTCCTATAATAATCTAAACCAGAGAAAAACATGTTCATTTTAATAATTTCGTTCATCATCTTCTAAGACCCCACAATTTTATTTTTTTGGTTTTTATTAAAGCATATTGATTTATATCCTATGTAATATATCCAATAAGACTAAATTAAAGATAAATTTCTAATATAATATAGTGTCAATTAATTATTAAATTATACATAATTTATAAAAAATATATCATGTGTTTGGGAAATTAATTTTTTAAAACAATCAAATATAATGTACAAAACACTCCATAAACTCAGACCATGCTAAAATTGATTTTACAAAATATGGGTGAATATTTTACCTATAAAATATTAATTGGTATATATATAGACCATATTTAATATGTACTGACACTTAAAATATAATTTTTAGAATATTGGGTTTTTATTAATTTTAAATAATTTAATAAAAATATATTTTTTTATAAAATAACAATCATGTCAAATTTGAAATTTATTTATTTAAAGATAATTTTAAATTATAAAACAAAAATTTTAATTAAAATATATTAATTTACTATTTTTTACCATGATATATATTAATCTAAAAATTAAATGTAAGAATTCAATAAATTCAATTCACTTTTAATATGTATAGTATCATTTATTTTAGTAAATAATAAACTAAATAATCACTACTTTTACGTTTCTTAAATATTTTATGTAAATAAACCATTTCTAAAAATAATTGACATATTATTACAATAATAATAACCCATTTATTTTTTAATATAATATGAATAAACATAATTATAATAATTTTTACATATCTTAAGGTTTTATAAATTTTAAAAGTAAGGAAAGTTCCCTTTTTGTATTTTTTCTTACATAAATTTGTATATTGGGAAATTAAATTTAATAATATAAAAAAATAGATAAAAATTTAACCATGGTGGGAAATGGTCTAATTATTCATAGCCAATGTCCTTTGGAAATTTTTATAGCTCATTTTGGCCATTAATATTAAGCTTTAGTCCTGTGTTAAGTTTAATTTTACCTTAATCAACAAAATTAATCATAATCAATTTCAATAATATTTTTGGTAAAAAATTAATTTTATATTATTAAAGAAAATATAATATACTAATTAAAACAATGTATTTCTATTTTTTAAAATTGAAATCACGGAGGTGGGAAAATTAAGATTAATGTGAATCCCGTAGATGTGATGAGAATGTGAGTTTTTAAAATAAAAACATTCAAAAGTTAAATTAGTTTTTATATCTAATATTTATGTAAAATTTATTCAAATGACTTATATTGAATTAATATATTAATATTTGATCTATTTTGAATTTAAAATCAAATTTAAAATATAATTTTACACTAATAATTTTTAAATATAAAGGATGTTTTTAAATAAATATAAGTAATTCTTAATATTCCTAGAAAATGAAAAATCTCAAAAAAATACAAAAAATTCACAATAATATAATTTTGATATTAAAAATTAAAAAATAATGTTTATTTTGAAAAATAAAATTTATTAAATTTTCAAAATTTAGTTATTAAATTGGTGATCCCTTAAAATAAAGAAAAAAACTTGGTCCTTCATGCACCATAAGCCAACTCAGTGTTGTGTGTACCACAAGATAATATATTTTTTCCATGTCGCACAATATTACCATGTTGATTCATATAATTCTGGCCACACTAATTTTAGTGTTTGCTGAAATGAAAAAATGTCAAAATGTTAAATTAATTCGAAAAAAAATATTTCACAAAAACTATAGGTGTTATATTCTTCCCCCATTAAAATGAATTTCACCCAAGATATTATACTAGGTTATTGAAGGTTTAATTATTTTAATTTACATTAATAGAAACACAAATTATAAAAATTAACACTAAAACAACATTTAAAAAAGAAATTTGGAACCATAACAGTGACCTATAGATACACATAGTTGGGTTTATACATATGAGAACATAGGTTCCAAGTGAAAACATGGAAATTTAATTGAAAAATAACTATGATATTCTAGAGGAGAGTGATATAAAACATGGTCAAGATAAAGTTAATAGTCACAAATACATAAATCTACAATTTTCCAAGGGAAAATTTGAGTCATTTGAAATGAATGTACTATGATAATCTTTTTGGTTTCAAGATCATTTCCCTATGGTTGTATAATTTTCATGAGAAGTTACAATTTCTTGATTTCATTTTATTCCATAAGTAAACTATATCCATTTGGTCATGTCATGACCAATTTTTCCTTCATCACTTTCACCAAAAAGAACTTTTAATTTTTCATTCCTAAAGCACTAAAAAATCACGAGATCCATGATAACTTAACCCATTTGAAATCAGTTATTATCAACACAAGTTAGATTGAATAGGCTGTCTAATATGCCTAAACCCTCACATAGATAGATAATAATTTAATCTTATTGAATTCATTTAATGTTTAAATTAAACATTCCATAAATTTTTAACCCTATAACCCCTACAAAATATGAAAATTTCAATCATTGGAATGAACATCCAGAGATCCAAAACATTGACCCCCCATATATCACAAAGTACCACTTGGTTATCACATTCCAAAAATGTTAATACCATCATCTTATAGACCCTTTAAACTTGGTATCAAAATTAATTACAAAAATACTTTTGGAAAGTAATAATTCATTGTTATTCCAATGATTATTGGATATATTATTTAAATAGAAGAAGCTTTAATCCTCATTCTTGATGACAGAGAACACATTTTCAGTAATAATTTATGGGGTAATCCATACCATCCAATTTACATATTAATATTCAACATATCTTTATTAAAACACAATTATCTCAATTTCAGGCATTAACTAAGGGTTACCTTCCCCTAATCAAAATATCAACTTTCTATGAAGTCATATTTCTATCTATTCATCACCATTCAACATGTCCTTTTCAATCCTTAATGAAAAATTATACTGAAAATAATTCTATATTTCATGATTCATATAAAAAAATCGATGAATTCCAAAACATAAATAATTCATTAATCCAATATTATTCTTAAACCATTCCTCATGCTTCATCAACTTATTTTTAAATTAATATTTCCTAAAATATGAAATATGAATCATTCTTTAGCTTCCTCAACCAAAATATAATAATGAATATTATGTATAATGTAAACAATATTGGAAGAATATCACATACCTTTCATATTTCATTTACATTCTCATTATCTTTCAAAGTATAACTTATACTCGTACAACCTTCTAGATTCTATTTACGATATCTAAACATGGGAAATCAATTCACATAGTGAAAATACGTTCCACATCTGAAACAATAAATTGTAATCTTGTTCCTTCTAGTTCAATACATTTACTAAAACCAGAAGTCATAGTCTGAGAAACATTTATAATATTGGTACATTATATAATCATGAAAAATTGTATATATAGTGCCTAAATTAGGGCTCTTAATTTTTTTAATCTATGAAACTATAGGTTTATCCTTGTTTATACCTATTCATTCTCTATTTAAATCATTCCTCATGGTTTATAAAGAGTTTGTTAATTACCAAATAATACCCCCCTCTAGGTTGTCAAACTAGGTGTGTAGTAAGGCATGATTTCATGTACCATATTACCATGAGTCAGGCCCATGAAATTTTTTTAGAGATGTTACCCTTTGGTACATCTATGCTAGATCAACATACACTTGTATTATCTAGACATGGATGCATTTCTAAAAAACCACTCACTCTTTCCTTCACCAAAATTATAGGACTTTTTCCTATACTCTTCATTATCTTTAGAATAATCCCTAGACATGTTGTTAGGGTTATCACTATGGTTTTATCATCCTAGATTTCAAATAGTAACTGAACCTTTTCTCAGATACCAACAATAGTGACCCTCTCTTTTCATATATTAAAAGTAAAAAAAATTATAGAATACATAAAAAATTAAATAAAAAAATGCCATAATACCATAATTGGTCTAGTTCCTTTCGAAACATAGAGACATAAACACCGATACATATGTTAGATACATTATCTCTTACTATGTACTGTATTTATAGAACCATTCTTAGATACATCATACATAATACATTTATTCGTAACCAGGGGAATGAAACATAAATAGGGGCGTGCTCAAATTCCCAATAATGGTAAACAAGGGGGATACATATGTGTAATCATGAGTATAAGGGTATGAGAAAATTATTCTTATAATATAAGATCATACCCTAATTATAAAAGATCATGAACATGAATATTGTCATAAATAATAGAAGTTCATTAGACTAGAATCATAAGGAAATAAATAACATAATTTGTAAAATAATAATGTAGGAATAAAACATTGAATTGTGGAAGACAAATAAGCATCTATAATGATTTTAATAGTAGTCAGGGTATCATTTTCACAACCATCATTGTGGAAAAATTCCTTTACTAACTGGGTTCACACCCTGTTCTATCCTTATTTTATTTAACTGATTTCACTCCTTGTTCTAGCCCTGTAATAATAAACTGATATCATTCCTCATTCCATCCATGCTTATCTCATGAGATATAAATCTTCACCTAATGCATTGGTGAGATATATAGATCCCACCCATATAATAATTAAATGTTACATACAAGTTCCATAAGATCATTAAAAATCATATCATAACCCATGAAATGAAATGTGTACCATAAACATGTAATCATGTCATAAACTATGGAAAAAGATATAGGTTTCATAATCATTTCATCAAAGGAATAATCCATGAAAGAGAAACATATTTCATTAACACATAACCCATAAATGAGAAACAGGTTACACAAATACCATGACATTAAGAACAACCCATTCAATGAAATAATATGAATGTAACATTTTTAAATGTGTTTTCAAATTAAATTATTAATAAAACTTTTTGAATAATATTCTATATGTGTTCATAGAAAAATGATTTCAAAAATATTTTTAGTAATATTTATAAGTTTTCAGGGAATTTTCTTTGAAATGAATTTTCAAATGGGTTTATGCATTAAAAATCCTTTTCAAAATTGTTGTGTGATGATGGCAGTGTTACTGTTGTTTGGGTACTGGAAACCCTAAAACCAGCTTTAAAAAAATAGAAAAAAATGATTTGTGGAAAGATTGGTAATGTTTCGAAAACCATTTCTTTAAAAAATAACTGTGAAAACATATAAATAAATCTTGAAAATATTTTGAAAATTCTTTTAGTTGAAAACATATGAAAGAAACTTAAACACTTTTTTGAAAACCATTTTACTTTAAAATTATAAAATAAAATAATTTTTTTTAAATCATTCTTTGAAAAATATATTTTCGGTTTATTAATAAATATCTAAAATGTTTTTAAAACCTTTTTAGAAAACATGGTTATGACAGAACACAAATTTCTGACCGAAGAGAGTCTAAAGTCAAAATTTCATAAAAAAATTCTTACCTATATTATGTACCAAAGAGTATAGAAATTGTACCAATACATGAAGAAAGAATTAATAACTAGATTTGATTAAAATTCATGAATGTTCATGAGAGATGTAGAAAAATATTTCATCAAAGGAAGCATAAACATATATAATCTAGAAAAGTAATGAGATTGCTTCAACAAAAATATTACCACTTGGTAACATTGAACCATACTCCACATAAAAGAAAAAAATATTAAATTAATCCATATATATTGATATGATAAATATATTCATGATATTTATTTTAAATGGTATTATATTCACCCCATGAAAAAATATAGGTACATTACATGGAATGTGTCTGAAAGAAGGAAATATTATATAAATTTACATTACCAATTTGGTAACTTTTGAAAAAAATGATGATATAAAGATCATGAAATTGATATGAAAATACCCGTATTTTATGTATAATAATCATATAATACATCCATGTTCAGTATACACACCATACAAAATGAATGGGTGGTGAATAAACCCTGTATCTCACGAAAATAAAAAGAGAGATGAAATTACCTTGACTTCTGTCTTGACTCTCATCGTACTCATGAAAAAATCATGTGTAATAAGTATAAGTTCATTATAAGTCTATCATTGGACCATATTATTATATATAATACCTTATATGGTTTGATTATGATTTTATATGATTCTCTTGATAACAATTCTTTGTTATGGTTTCACTTCATGTTATATCTGCTTTATTCTTTACATGTGTCTTAATTTGTTATATATTTGGTTCTAAAACATATATCTTGATTTACATAATTTAAAAAATGATATAAATGTAATACAATAGAATTATAGGTATTTATTTAAATTAAATGGTATTATTTCAAGACTAGGCTCCGAGACGACGTGTAATTCAGAGGCCCGGAGTGACCAGAATCTATTTTTAAAATATTTTAAAGTTTTATTAAATAACCCAAAGAGAAGTTATTTCTAAATGTTAAACAGGTGCCTGAATAAAAAATTTTAGGGCTCCATTGAACATAGAGCATTAGGATTCTCCTAAAAAGGGCCTAACATTGGTCGGTGCAGGCCAATTGTAGAAAGTAGTTTTTTGGACAAAAATAAGATAATTGAATAAAGATTATTTTATTTCAAATCCTTATAACTCTTAAATGGGAACTCTTATCAGAAATGAAAGATTAAAATTGAGCTCTTGAGGGTTTTCTTCCTTTAGGTGGTGCCTGACCTTGACAGACATGGGTCGAGCATGAAAGTAAATTTTTTTAAATTTTTGAAAAAAATAAAATAACATAAAATGTAATTTTATTAGATTTTTCTTCTTAGTTATGCAGCGACTCATTTTCACTATGGTGCATAAATGAGGAAACACTATATCATATTAAGGAACCTCATTTATGAATCAGTGTAATGATGATGCAACATAAGCTAACAGAAATGATGATTTACATTTCATCAATTAATAGCCTAACTAGAAATGCATAATTGTTGGAACAATCATGTAATTTCTTTGAGGGTTTAGTTGGTGGTGATAGTGAATGACAAACACACTTTTTCCACCCTTCGATGAATCTCTAGCAACATTTAGCTGCAGATCAAGAGAGAATAATGGAGGCACATGATTTCGTTCTTCCTCGAATAACTATTCAATCCCAGGTAGGGGTTTGATGAGTCTCTGTGTGAATTTAATTTCCCCATTCTCTCTTCTAAATGACTAATGCAAGTTAACTCACAAAAAAGTTAACCCACAGATCGATTATTCATGTAGTATGGCTAATTATTTAATATAAATGGGATATTTATCTTAGTGATTATTCCTCCATATTTTGGTTCTTTGTGATCCTTTTAACAATAATGCATATGGGTCAACACGAACAAGTCCTATATTATTATTTGTGTGTTCATTTGTGTGACTGCTACCCCATTTTTCTTCCTGCATTTTTCTATTCTTCATGTCACAATGGTTTGAGGCACATCAACTATGAAGGCTCCTGACTAAAAGGGCACAGCCAAGCAGGCCACGACATCTGCACCTAGCCATAGCAGTGACACCAGTTCGTGGTACCCCCATGCGGTGGTGGCACAGGGCCATGACACCCAACTGTGGCAGCAGGTGGGAGGTGGGGTACATGTAATGTGCCATGATGGTGATAGGGGCAGCCGACACGGAGGCCGGAAGCTTGCGATAGGTGGAAGCAACCACCCAACCATGTCAGAGGTGAAATTTGCAGTCCATAGAATACAGAAAATATCTTGAGATGTGTATTACTGTGGGTCACGTGGTTGAACCAGTATACATAGGTGGTCGGGCTGGTGGAAAACACGGCACCAACCTGGCATCGTGTGGCTGTGCAAACTGGACACCGCTCGATGTGTGAGATCAGAGTAAACTGACCCACTAATGTGGGCCAAGATGGAGGGGAAACATAGCCATTGGGCGGCCTGGATTTGTAGTACCAGTCTAGTACAGTCAGACTGAGCTAGGGAATGTGAACCACATTTCTCGGTGACTCGGTGGGCTGGACCGACAACCAAACTATGCTGTGTCCAGCAAAGCCCAATGGGCATGGCTAATTGGCCAGGCCGGAATGGGCTGGGCTAGACACTACTAGGTCTGTTCGGGTCGACCAAAATTCGTTTGTCCATGATGGACCTCCTTGCCGGGTTGGCTGGGTCGGTCCGACCATGTCAGACTGGGCCCTCACACAACCGACCCCTATTTACTAAAACACCAATATCTTTCAGACTGTGCGTCCGATTGACACGCCATCTATGGTGTTGGGACCCTTACAGTAAGACACTCTATTGAGAATACTCTATGTGAGATTCCATGATAGTATAAATATGAATGATGGCTTTATGAGTAGATTCTCATATAATTAAGAACACTGGAGACTGGTAATTTTATGGTTGGTTGTGGCATGAAGGATATGATGGACATAACTTAGTGGTCCAGCAGATGAGTGTACATCAGGGGTTCAATAGATGAGAATACCTCAGGGGTCCAATAGACAAGCGTACCATAGTGGTTCAGAAGAGGAGCGTACCTTAGCAGTGCAACAGATGAGCGGACCACAGAGGTCTAGTAGACGAGCAGACTTCAGTGGTCCATCAGACAAGCAGACCTTAGTGTTCCTATAGATGACCATACATCAGTGGTACAGTAGATGATGCATAACTCACTTGTCCAGTAGACAAGCGGACCTATGTTTTACAACAGACCAGCGGACCTTAGTGGTCCAACAGAAGAGTGGACCTCAGTGGTCTAGTAGATGATTAGGGTCCCATAGACGAGCAGAACTCAGTGGTCCAGCAGACTAGATGACCTCAATGGTCTAGTAGCTGAGCAGACCTCTGTGTCTCATCTAGGACGATTCCATCAGTAGTACAAGATGAATTATCTATATGACTAAAAATCTTACATTTTATATATAAAGTTATATATGGTGTGAGTTTTCTTGGATGTGGGATTTTTCTATGTGATCATGATGTGTGATCCTGCTCTGCATACATTTCTTTGTGGTTTGGGGTCCCTACAGAGTATTGGGTTAGTTACCCTTTTATGGGCTTTTCCTACTCATGTCTTATCTCGATCAGGTGATCAAAGCTTCAACAATGACCTTGGGGTTCTGGGACTAGGAGGTGCTCAGTGAGATGGGACATATGAGCATACGTCAACAACTACATGTAGCTACCTTCACTTACCCTTCAGGTAGGGTCTCGATAAAATGAACTGTGGAGGTTGAACATTCTTTTTTGTATTAGGATTATATTCGATCCCCTTTTAACTTCTATTAATATTGTACATGATTTAGTTCTCTTAGTGATAGTTGTTTTTTTACTGTGTGTTTACTTTACGTAGTTTTGAATTTGTGCGTGTGTACAGATTTAAAGGAAAATTCCTTCCCTTTTTGGTAAATGCCTTTTAGTGCTACTATCTAGCCCCTGGCCTATGGAAGGTGAGCTTGGGGTAGTCATAGCATGGGCCCTGGGGGATGGGTCATGATAAATTGGTATGAAATAGAGGTTGGATCTACCAAATGAACTATGATTCTATAAATATTTATGGTGAAATAGTGTTATGTTTTTCAAGTATAGCTTTTAGCCCAGTGAGTCATGTGTTTGTGTGGCGAAAAAGGTATCCATACACCTAGACCCTAAATTATTCTTTCTGACATGGTACATGAAAACACTAGTTTCATACATCTTTAAATTGTTTCTCATGATATTATTGAGTCAGAGTTTCCTCAGTAGATATATCCTATTAATCATGATTCATCTAGATCTATTCTAGGATACGTCCACAATGAGAGCCATCCAAGATTCAAGTGGCTGACTAGAAGGATGGTCCACAGATTAATGAGGAATTTTTAGAGGTACTATTTCCCAAGATATTACCATCAGGTGGTGTAACATCGATACAACCACCCTTTGGTCAACATTTACTACTGGCGCTACGAGTAGAGGAATCATGTAGGCCTAGTTTCTTACATAAGTTCCAAAGGTAGATACCTCCCATGTTCATAGGGGAGATAAATTCTCAGGTCATTGAGGATTGGATGATGTCTGGGACATGTGTATTTTCTTAATTAGGATGACACTTGACATGATGAAGATACTGGCTATGAACATTTTGCAGGGCTCAGCAAGGAGATAGTGGAGTTTGACCATAAAACCTCATGAGGAGGCGACCATCACCTGGTCTAACATTGAGAAACATTTTAGGGATGGGTTCTTCCCCATAACCTTATTATTTGTGCATATACAAGAGATTATTCACTTATATCAGGGCATCCTAAATGCAGTTGACTACTCCGTGAGGTTCACAAACCATTCCCATTACTCTATGGATATGGTGTGGGAACATTTCTTCAAGGCCCAAACCTTTGAGCAGGGACTCTTATAGGAGATCAGGGCATCTATTATTTCCTTCAGCATCTCTACATAGGGTGGTGTGATGGAGCACGCTCTTCTATTAGAAAGCTTCCTCCTAGAACAATAATTGATTGTGGGAGCAACCACTGTGTAAAGGGTCGTTGAGTCATCCATAGAGGGTATGAGACATATGACGTAGAGCCCAAAATGGTATAGACCATTCATTGAATGGAACTCAAGACATAGGGTTGGTGTCATGAGGCGTTTGGGGAAAATTGAGTTATCAGGGTAGTAGAGTATGATATACATGCGGTTGGCGTGGGAACATGGCTCTGGATTGCTCGACTCACTGCATAGAGGATCAATAAATGGTTGATGGATTTACAAGGCAGTGGTAGAGACATGATCAGGGAGGTCTTCAAGGTGGAATATGTGATAAAAAAATGGGAGAAGTGGAAGGAGGTGGGTGTAGGTATAGAATACTACTCCCACCACCCCCAGGTGGCCCACTACGGGCTCTAGGAGCAAGTGGAGAGGGGCGGTCTCAGCTTTAGGTAGTCCAGCCCTGTGGTCTAGATGTCCCAGAGATGAAACGAGGTACGATCTATGTTATATCCACCTAAGTTTCAATTATTATAGACATAGGTTCTAGTCACTCATTCCATTCCCCAAACCATGTTCAGAGCTCAGAGAATCCAATCGAGCCATTGGATCAATCCTTATGATTAGAGACTCTTATGGGAGGGGATTTGATGATCACACACAGGTGATGATAGTGTGATCTTACTCTTGTTGGTGAGATATTCATATAGGATATCCTTGTAGTGGCGTTGATGCCTTACGACGTCAATCTAGGTATGTACTGAATATCTGTAGTTCTTTCCCAAATCGAATGTTTTATATGCACAGTGCGATGTGTCTGTAAAGATTGGAACCAACTTTCCACTGTCAGAGGGAAGGAAGATGGTGTAGAATCGGATGGAATGACATATAAAAGGGTGTAGTCGATCACTAATCAGTTGGCTAGCATGACCCTCGGTGCAGTAGATGATACATTTCCTCAATTTCCTATAATGTTGGATATGTACGAGGACATCCTTCCATAGGATGTTCCACGAGTACCTCCTCATAGTGAGTTAGACTTCTACATTGATTTGTACCCCCAGATGAAATCAATATCTACAAACTAATATTGGATGGCTCTTGTATTGCTTTAGAAGCTCAGTGTATAGTTTTAGGACATGCAGAAGAAGGGGTTCGTATGGCCCAAATTTTAACCATTGGCAGCTTCAATGTTTTTTTCCAAGAAGGAAAATGGAAGATTTAGGTTATGCATGGAATTATGGTGCCTCAACTTGGTGACCATGATGAACAATTATCCACTACTGAGGATTGAGGACCTCTTTGATCAGATGAATGGAGTGAGATAGTTCTTAAGGATAGACCTTAGATTAGGCTATCATTAGATTTGAGTATTAGATGAGGTAATTTCGAAGATAGATTTCAGATGCTGATACGGCCACCCCGAGTAATTAGTGATTTTGTTTGGAATGAATAACTCCCCAAAATTCTTCATGGTACTTAGGAACAAGATATTCAAGCTATACATAGATAGGCTTATAGTGGTCTTCATTAATGAAATGATAGTGTATTCAGCATCTAAGGAGGACCAGGCGATAAACCTTAGGATGGTTTTGGACACACTCTAACATCACCGGCTTTAAATAAGTCACTTAAAGTTTTAGTTATGGATACGAAAAGTCCACTTCCTTGGAAATGTAATCTCTGAGGTTGGAGTTGCATAGAATCCAGTTAAGATCGATGTGGTACATTCTTGGGAACCACCAAAGAGTGTTATTGAGGTACATAGTTTCCTTGGGTTGATTGGTACTATCATAGGTTTGTACCTAGCTTCTCCATAGTTAAAGCACCCATGACGCCATTGACGAAGAAGGGAAAACCATTCATGTATTTAGAAAGATTCTTGTAGATCTTTCAGTAGCTGAGGAAGATCATGATGAGGACTCCAATATTTAGATTTTCATAAGAGGGATCCAACTACGTGGTGTACTGTGATGCATTAGTGTTGGGATTGGTTGTTTCTTGATGAAATGGGAAGAATTGATTACTTATGGCTCAAAATAATTGAGACCACACGATAAAAACTATGTGACTCAAGGCCTTGAGTTGGCAGAAGTAGTCTTCACCCTAAATATGTAGTGACACAACCTTATTGGTGAACGATTCATTATATACTCTGACCAAAATAGTCTCAAGTATATCTTTTCATAGAAATATTTGAATATATGAAAATGATGTTAGATATATTTCCTACAAGACTATGAATTTGAGATAGTCTATACTCCTATAAAGGAGAGTGTGGTGGAATATTCTCTCAATAAGAGAATGAGTTCACAACTACTAAATGAGGCCTTAGAATAGTTCGTATCAATTTAGATATCCCTCATGGATAGAGAGTATACAGATTTTCTTCCATTGATGGTAGTTTTCTCATCCACTAATATAGTGAGTTAGGGAGTTGTTACTCATAGATTATAACTACACGACTTCACACCCCAAATTCCATTAGGCAATGCCTCTAATGAATATTCTAATAGTGGGTATCACATGATCTTTTTTAGAGGACGCACCGTAGTTCTAGTGGAATTGCATGAGGATGTGTTGAGGGAGTTCCATACATCCCATTTTTCAGTACATCAAGGTGTATTGAAGATGTAACAAGACCTTAGACGATTGTACTAGTGGTCGGGGATGAAAAAGGTAGTGGCCGAGTTTGTCTTGAGATGCCGCACTTGTCAGCAACTGAAGACTCAGCACCAGGTTCTAGCAGTTTTGACACAACCACTCGAGGTATCAAAGTGGAAGTGGTCATGGATATCAATGGAAATCTTGATGAGCATACCACATACATCTAGAGGGTATAATACCATCTAGGTGGTTGTAGACCAATACACAAAGTCGACCAACTTACTATAAGTTTGAGAATAGGGTTTAGTAGAGAGCTTGTGACACCTCTACATGTAGGAGATAGTTCAAATCCATGGAGTAAAATCTATGATTGTCTTAGATTGTTATGATAATTATACATCCCGATTGTGGAGGGGATTATTGGAGGTGTTTTCGACTCATCTGTGATTGAGCACACGCTTTCACCCACAAATGGATGGTTAGAAGGAGAAAACCATAAATACCATGGAAGACATGCATCATGGTTCTATTCTTGTTTTTTAAAGTTAGGAGGACAACCTACCACTGATGTAGTTTGAATATAGCAATAGTTACCACTCCACCATCGGTATGGCATAATTCAGGGGAGTTTACAATGAACTACGTATGTCACTGTTATGTGGTACAGACTAAAAGAAGTCAGCAGTCATGGTTCCATAGATGGAACATGTTACTACTAAGAAGGTGCTGGTCATTAGAGATTGGATGAAGACTACACAGAGTTGACTGATTTCATATTATTATAGGCAATGAAGACCATTTCAGTTCAGAGAGGGGGACAACATATTCCTATGGGTATCTTTTCAATGAGAGATAAGGATATTTGTCTGGGGAGGAATGCTATCTTTGAGGTTCATTGAATGTTTCCACAAACTATATAGAGTGGGAAAGGTGGTGTACCTCTTGAATATACCACCACAGTTAGAGAGGGCACATGATTTCTTGAATGCATCCCAGCTAAGGAGACACATTCAGGACCCTTCTCACATCATCAACCACATCGAGATAGATATTGATGAAAGGGAGACATTCACAGAGTTCCCAATGGTGATATAGGGTCAATAAGAGAGGATCCTTCATGGGTGGTCGATTCCTATGGTGCATGTTCATTAGCAACATGAGAATCACCAAGATAGAACATGAGAGTTGGAGGCTTAGATTCATTCTCAATACCCACATTTGTTTGATTAGCCATCATTTTGGATTATAAGGACGTAAATCCCTAAAGGTAGGTGTAATGTAATACCACGTAATTCCATATATATTTTTAAATTAAATTGGATTATTTCAAGAAAATTCTCTGAGACAGTATGTAATTCAGAGGCCCAGAGAGGAAAAAATGTAGTTTTGAATTTTTAAGGCTCACTAAATAAATATGAGAGGGAGTTTTTATAACTTTTAAACAGATTCCTCAATAAAAAATATGAGGAAACCATTGGCCTCAAAGTGTTAGGATTCACCTTGAAATGGACTAACATTAGCCACATCAGGACAAATGTGGAAAGTAGTTTTTGGCAGTAAATAATAAAACATAAAGATTATTTTATTTTCAAATCCTTATAAATTCGAAATTGTTACTCGGATATGAAATTAGATAGTACTATTGAGATCATGAGGGCACAAATTCCCTTAGGAGGAGCCAAACCGTTACCAGTGCAGGATGAGGGTGAATGTTAATTTTCAGAATTTTCAGAAGAAAAAATAAAATAACTTCAAAAGTTTTTTATTATATTTTTCTTCTTCATTACACAGTGACTCACCTTCACTTCAGTGCAGCTATGAGGCGATGCTGAATCCTATTAAGGAACCTCATTAATGAATCAACATAATTACTCCACAACACAGTGTAATAGAAATGATGATTTTCATTTCCTCAATTAATATATTAACAAGTAATGCAGGATTATTGGAACAATCCTGGAATCGCACTAAGGGTTTGGTTAGTGGAAACGATGAATTTCAAACACACATTTTTCCACCCTTCGATGTATCGATAACAAAAATGGGATGTAGATCAAGAATGAAGAACCAAGGTGCACAATTCTGTTTATCCTTGACCAAAAATTCTATCCTAGGTAGGGGGTTGATGACTTTTTTGGTGAATTTATTTTCCCTGTTCTCTCTTCTAAATGAGGAATGCGGGTTAACTCATTAACAAGTTAAACCACAGATTAATTGGTCATGCATGATTTTTAATGATGAAAGATGAAGGGGATATTTATCTTAGTGATTATTCCACCATATTTGTCGTCTTTGTGATCCAAAAAACTTGAAAACATTCGGGTCAACATGAAAAAGATGCATATCATTCATTGGGTGTTCATATGTTCGGTTCCATACCCTTTTTCCTTCTTGCGTTTTACAGTTCTTTGTGGCGCAATGGTCGGTAGTGCATCAGTCATGGAGGTTCTAGAAGAATGGGTCCTGTCTAGGAGGGCTGTGAAAATAGCACCAAGGCATGAAACCCATCACCGAAGGAAATAATAGGTCATGAAATAGATCCGCGACACCCAACCTTAATGACCGATGCGAGGCAGCGCACTGAATGTATTCCATGGTGGTGACATGTGCCACTGGAATGAAGGATGAAGGCTAGAAACAGGAGGATGTGGCCACCCAGCCACGTCGGATGTTCAAGACATGATCCACAGACCATGGTAGTGATCTGGCTCAGTGGCTCACCATGTGTCACGTGGAGGAACTAATCAACATGAGTGGAAACGATTGTCGAAAACACAGTGCCACCCTGGATCTGTGTGGATAGGTGAACCAGATGCCACCCAACATCCATGCTGGTAGAAAACAGGCCTGCCTATACGGGCTGGGCTAGAGGGGAAACTGGGGCACTGGGTGGTCCAATATGAATGTACTAGTCCAATCAAGTTGTAAAAATCTCGAGAACATGGAACAGGTCACTAGGTGACCTGGCGAGCTAGACACATGGACAAACTGAGTTGGATCCAGAAAATCACAATGTTCCATGCCAGAACAGATCATCCCAGACCCAACTAGTTTGGGTCAGGACATGCAGGTCCCTCAAGCCAGGTTGGTGAGGTCAGTCTGTCTAAGTCGGATCGAGTACAAGAGATACCAACCCCTGTTAACTAAAACACCATATTATTTCAGAGCAAACATTTGATTGATGAACCATATGTGGTGTAGGGACCTTTGAGATAAGTCGGTCCATTGCAAATACTCTAAGTGAGATTCCAAAAATTTTGAGATATGACTGATGGATTAAGGAATATATTCTCCATGAATCAAGCGCACCGAAGACTAGGAATCCTACTACTGGTAGTGACATGAATGATATGATGAATATATCTCAGTTTTCCAATATAAAAATGTTTCTTAGTGGTTCAGCAGAAAAGCATACCTTAGTGGTTAATAAGATTAGCGGACCTCAGTGGTCCATTAGACGAGTGTACCTCAGTGATTTTGGAGACAAGCATACCTAAGTGGTGCAGTAGATGAGTATACTTCAGGGGTCCAGCAGTTGAGCAGACCATAGTGGTATAACAGAAGA
The DNA here is from genome assembly GCA_963277665.1 of Viscum album. Lineage (NCBI taxonomy): Eukaryota > Viridiplantae > Streptophyta > Magnoliopsida > Santalales > Viscaceae > Viscum > Viscum album. Next base: position 1,743,829,076 of record OY728161.1, read on the forward strand.
GTGGACCTCAGTGGTCTAGTAGAAGAACATAACATAGTGGTCCAGTAGAGGAGCAGAACATAGTGGTCCAGCAGATGAGCAGACCTCAGTTTTCTAGCAGACGAGTGGACTTCTATGTTCTAGCAGACGAGCAGACCTCATTCATCTAATAGATGAGAAAATCACAGTGGTCCAACAAATGAGCATACCTCAGTGGTCTAGTATCCATGTAGACCTCAGGGGCTCATCAGGGATGAGTCCCTCAGCATTACAAGAAGAATCAGTTCTACAATTGATAATATTACTTTCTATACATAAAGATATACAAGGTGCGATCTATCTTTACTATGTGATTTTTCTCTGTGATCTTTCTTTGTCATCCTGCATTGTGGACATTCCTTTGAGGTTTGGGTCCCTTCTATGTATTGTGACACTTACACCAACACGGGCTTCGACCACATGTATCATGTCTCATACATGTGATCGGTGCTTCAACAGAGACCTTGGTGGTTCCGAAATAGGTCATGATCAGTGAGATGGGACATATGGCTGTACTTCTATTTCTATAGGCTGCTACCTTCACTTACCCATCAGATAGGGTCTCTAGTGGACAGACCATGATAACTGTACTTTCTATTTTGGTTTTGGGCTTCTATTCTAGCCCCTTCATACTTTCAGTTGTATTATACACTACGTAGTCATCTTAGTAGTAATTTTGGTTTATTTTGTGTTTACATTCCATAGTTTCAGATTATTTTGCATGAACAGGTTTAAAGGCAAATGCATTTCCTTTGGAGATATAAATATTTGGTGCTAGTCTCCTGCCAGTAGCCTATGAAAGGCAGGCTTGGGTTAGTAATGAAATGGGCCCTGGGGGAAGGGTTGTGGTAATAAATACCATTAATATTTATTATTTGTTTATAATGATATCCTATAGAATATAGAATCATGGAATACACCATTCATGGATACGGTAAGTCATATGTATGTATAAACATTATTTCTATTTTTATTGTCGTATTGAAAGAATGAATGAAAATGAATATATATATATATATATTTTAACCCCAGTGGAATTATTATTTTAAACATACCATATAACTTCCCTAAACTAATTCTGAATACATTCCATGTAGTCTGTGAACAAATCACATCACTTTGATGTCGTGGTAGTCCACACTTCCTTAAACAAAATTATCATATTTACCAAATATATAAGTTATAAAGATATACATTTTAAAATTATTAAAGATGTTTAAATACATAATAAATATAATATATAACATATATAAATGTATTTTCCTTTATAATTTCCACCATGAAAGGAAATAAATAAAAAATGAACAATCATATTTTCATGAGGTGGTAGTTTATCGTTCACATAAATAATATATTCATTACCAATTAGATATAAGTGCGTGTAAGTGTCGATATAAACCTTAATACAAAAACATATAAGTATATTTAGTCTACAATTTTTATTATATAAACATGTAATGGGAATATTTTAGGTAGTGTAGAAGTAAATGAATCCCATGTGATTGTTGGAAAGAGTTACCATTTAAATAGGGAAACTCATTTTGGTTTGAAACAATGGGCTTCCTTGGATTTCATTCTTCCCTAAGGGATGATTCTATGACTAATATATGAATGTTGTGAGAATTTTTTGGGATGAGTTTTGCTGATACAAAGTGGCTTGAAAGGATTGAGGAAGGGGTAGAGTGCTTTCCATTTTATAGTGGAGGGGGAGTGGCACTCTTGTAGAAATCAAAAGGTATTCAATAATGGGAGGTCTAATTTTATTAATGGGACTCCAAAATGATAAAATAATTGAGTAATGTGAAATTATTGTAAAAAAAATCTACACTACATAAAAATAGGTCCATTTCAATAATTTTTTTCCTTGACTTATGAGATTCCCCAATTTTATTATCATGGTTTTTATTAAATCATCTTGTTTTCTAACTTATGTAATTTAACCATTAATAATAAAATAAAGAGGTATTTATTATACTATAAATATACACTAAATAATAAATATAATACTTAATTTACCTAAAAAATATCATGTGTTTTGGAAATGAATTTTTTAAAATAAGCACATGTGACACAAAAAACACTACATAGACTAGGACCATGCTAAAAAGGTTTTTACAATCTATGGATCCAAAAGTTAGTTATAAAATATAAATTAGTGCATTAATAATCCATATTTAAAATATATTAATACATAAAAATACCTTGAAAAAATATAGGTTTTTAATTAATTTTAAATCATTTAATGTAATATCATTTATTGTAAAATATTAATAACTCAACTTTTGACATTTATATATTTAATTTTAATTTTAAAATATCAAAACTATATTATAACTCAAATAAATTAGGATTAAATTTATTTAACATGATATATTCATTAAAAAATAAAAATAATTAAATAATTAAATAAAATTAATTCATTTTATTATTTATCGTATCATTTATTTTGGTAATTAATGAACTAAATAATCACTAAATTCGTGTTTCATAATCATTTTAAGTATCTAAACCATCTCTAAAATATGTTGATAAATTATTATTATAAAAAAAACCCATTTATATTTTAAAAGGATTTGTCTAATTATATATATAATGGTTTTTACATATCTTAATGAATTATAAATATTAAAGGTAAGGAAAGATCCCTTTTTGTCAATTTCCTTACATAAACTTTTATATAGGGAACATCAATTTAATAATATCTCAATAACAAATAAAATTTCAACCTATAAGGGATAGGGTGTAATTATTGGAAACTAATGTCCCTTGGAAATGTTTCCATGTTATTTTGGTCTTTAATATTATGTTTTAGTCCCTTATTATGATTAAGTTTACCATAATAAATATAATAAATTTTAATCACATTCACTAATATTTTTGATAAAAAATTATGTTGATCTAATTAAACCAAAATTATTATACTGATTAAATTTTTTTATTTTTTTTTCAAAAAATGAAAAATATAGAAGTTGGAAAATTTAGATTAACGCTAATCCCACATATGTGGCGACAAAGCGAGTTTTTAAAGTAAAAGTATTCTAATGAAAAATATGTTTTTATATATAATTACAATATCAAAATTATTCCGATGATCTAAATTGGAATAATATATTAATAACTTATCTATTAAGACTTTTAAATCCAATCTAATGTATAATTTAGGAATAATCATTATATAGTTGAAACGATTGTTTTTAAATTAATTATAGTAATTTAAACTGTTCATCCAAAAAATGAATCTTCAATGAAAAATATCAAAAATTCACCCTAAGATAATTATGGTAATAAAAATTAAAAAATAATGTTTATTTTGAAAAAAACAATTTATAAAATTTTCAAACTCTAGTTTTAAAATAGGTTCTCCATGAAAAGACAGTGAAAACAAGGTCATGCTGGCACCCCAAGATAACTCAGTGTTGCATGAAACACAACATGATCTAAGTGATGTGTGTAGAAAAAACCATTTAACAATGTTTCATATAATGTAATCCAAACTAAATTTACTGTTTCATGAAATGAAAAAATATCAAAAGGATTAAATTAATTTAAAAATACATATTTTACAAAATATCAGGGTGTTGCGATGATAAATGATTAATAAGTATTGTTTTATGAAAACTCAACTTGTCCTTGTTGGCTATCCCATGATCCAAAGAAATCTAAGACATGGGATAGGAGTATATCCAATAGGATCAGAGTAACATGCTCTGTATGACTATCTGTCTATGGATAATAAGTTTAAGTAAACCTAAAATGTGTCTCTATAATCTCTTGGAGACTTATCTAGAACCTAAAAGTTAACAAAGGATTCCAGTTTAAAAGAATGATAAAAGGAACTCCCTATAACCTCATGATCACCTCCAAATATATCATTCTCATATCATTATCTTTTTATGTTTCCCATAATGTAATTTTCAATCAATCAATCACCACCTAGATATAACTCCTCCCATAGAGAGTCTGTGTTAATGAAACAATAAAATCCATGTACACCTCTTCCTATTTCTTGACCCACACCGAAATAGGTAGGACCAAACCAAAAGGTTTCAAATGATTTGTCACTATCTTTCAGAAGGTGTAATAGTGGGAGACATAATTAGGAATGTCATTCTTTGTACCCAACGACTAGAATCACCATCTTATGTCATAATACATTTTCATACTGCCTAGATGAATTAAGAAAAAATAACTATGACATCAAAAAAAACTCCTCACAGATTATGGGATTAAAAACTAATTCCTGAAATAAAGAATACCATATTAAGAGAGAGACCGACCAAAAACTGACTCCCAACCATATTGGGTTTCTCAAATTGCTCTGAACTCATCATCCAACTACAAAACCTGTATTATACACTCATGGAGAGATAATGATAACATAACACTATTCAGAACCAAACCTAAATCATCTTCCTAAGAATATAGATACAACTTAGTTAATATTCATATAAGGTTCAACTCTTCCATTGATTACTAAATAGCTAGTGATGGTACATTCTTTTAAAGAGTGTCCATAATGACATTACACTTACCCAAAGTGTATATGAAATCGAAGTGAAATGTATAATGGTATTCCACCAATCAACTCTATATGATATTCACGTTCATCTGAAAAAAGATATAGCTCAGACAATTTTGATAATAAAGCACTGTAAACCTCTCCACATATTTATATTGCTTCAAACATGTAAGCGCACTCATAAACATGGTAATATCTAAATCATGAGTGGTGTAATTCATATCATGTGGATGAAGATGATGAGATATTAAATCCACCACATGACCATCCATCATAAGCATGCAACCCAACCCAGCACTAGAAGCATTCCATAAAACCACATAGCCTCTATCTAGATATGGTAAAATCAGAATAGTATCTGATGTTAAATGTTTATTTTATCTCATAAAAAATTCTATAACTCCACATCTCATATGAATTACACCCCTTTACTAGTAATAAAATCCAAACATGACATAATCTTTGAAAAATAATTGATTAACTATTGATAACATCTAGAAAGACAATGGAAGATTTGAATATAAAAGAGGCTATGTGGTAACTCCCATGAAAAGGTTATCCTTCACCTTATCTAAATCAAATGATAAGACATTATCATAAATCAAATTTCACATGTCATTTACATCTTGTATCCATAAATTGAGTTTCAAAATCATTCCACAGAAATAGTGAATCCTCAGAATTTCTAGAACTAATCTCAAATATTACTTGTACTAGTGCTCGAACCATGAATAAACCATGTTGTCATCCATCTACACTACTATAAAAGTGGTGAAATACTCATATAATATTTTATTCATTAAATCCATAAAAATAAAAAGTTTCTTTGTTATAAAAAATGAAATTACTTGATATTTGTATTGGCCATACATTTCCTTGAGATCCTTCTTCAGTATATCAGACTCTCAAAATCTTAGCTGATGATAACCCAACCAGAGATCAATCCTCAAAATGTAATTTCCCCCCATTGATTAATCAAACATTTTATCCACATGATTTAATGGATTATTACTTTGAACTATTAACTAGTTCAAATTTTTATTGTCTACACACAATCAAAGTAAACAATATGCCTTCTTGTAAAAGAGAATTGGGTCTTCCCTATGATAAACACTAGGGTAAAAAAACCATTTTCCATCAGGTCTTCCAACTAAATATAGTGCTCTTTCAGATCCATTGGTTCAATATAAAATGAAGGTTCTAAAATCGTCCATGTACATGGTACTAGGTCAATAATAAACTCTACCTATCTATCTGGAGGAATAATGGATAAATCATCATAGAAATCATTTTGAAAATTTCGAACAACAATGGGATGTTGATACACAATAAAAAATCATAAATATAAACTAATGCATTATATAAAATACTCCTGAGCTCTAGGTGTTAAGGTTTCACAAGACCATACATTGTGTCCCACTCTCCATAAAGCATCTAGGATATTCCGTAGACCACAAGAAATGAAACAAACAAATACTAAAAATCAACCTCATCTTTATTAGAAACATGAAAACCCATATAATGATGATGTAAAACATATCCTTATTGACAATGATAAAATCCAACACTGACCCCACATTTCCTTTTGATAGAGATCAAAAATGACATCGAAAACCTTTATCTTTCCCATTTACAATAGGTGTCACTAACTCCATAAAAACGTACATGATCTCTATCAAATGTTAAAGAATTTTTAAAACCAACCATATATAAATGAATGGGAAGAACCAGTATCAAATAAAGCAACCACTACTAAATATAAAATAAATATAGTACCTCTCACTATCCCCATACATGAATCCACCTCCAATGGAAACTCATATAGTATGTGAATGTGACTAGATAACAATACTTGTGTCTAGAACCATGTATTCTTCAAATCACATGATATTTCCCCAAAATTATTTTGAGTACAAACTACATTACACTATCGAGGTGTAGTCATATCCTAATAGAAAAAATATATATTACCATAGTGCTCACAACTATGGAACATATTTATTGGAACAAAACAAGACACTAGAATGTGTCTAACCATGAAACACTAATATAATGTCTAAGGAACATAAATATATCTCTCTAAAGATTATGTGGAGTCCTACCATTGAGAACCACCTCCACCATCCGTACGATCCTTCCAATTAAACATTTTCCCATGTGTGCCACTAATGCTACCCCTAAGTGGGAGAGACGTAGAGGAATACCCACCCTTTTCGTTTATATTCACCTCATCCATCATGGCTATGTCTACCATATCAACATTAGTCAAAATATTCATCATAAATTCCCATGATCTAATATCCAATTGAAAACCCTACTAGTACTTCTAATGTTTCAGCTAGCCATTCTGTACTATCGACGGAACAAAATAGACCAACTCAACAAACCTATTAGTGTACACTAACACCAAGTGATATCCCTTATAAAAAGATATGAACTCTAAAAACAACATCATCATTAGTGAGTCTAGACAAAACTATATGAAGAAGAGAGTATTGATACCCTCCAATTCAAATCCTACATGCCTATCTTCCTGCACTATGGAATCCCACCATTTCGTTCTGTGAACCTCAAGACTGAATGCCACAAAATTATCCTTGATACTCTCAGTTATATACAGTAATTTGAATATTTAAATAGTCAAGTGAATAAATTATTCCGCCTCTGTAGTTTCATTTTTAACGTTAATAGATAGTCACTTATAATGAATGAACTCCCATGATTGATACATTTCTCCACCATCACATAGATGTACCTCGAAAATTTTGTTCTAGATTTAAAAAATTATTTGGTTTAGGATACAAATATATCTAATGATATCATGGATAATATTCTAATTTATCAATGGATTCCCTTGAAGAACATCTATTGAACACTCCTGAGGAACCCATGGAAGTTGTCTTGTAGGCATACCACTACACACTAGTATAGAAGAATGAATTACACAATAGAGTAATCTCAATTCAAACTAGAAAATAATATGGAAAAAATTAGAATAAGGCCAAGAAATCAAAATAAGAGACATACATCCCAATATCTCATGGTAACTTGAGTCTCTTAAATGGATGATCTATCAATAAACTCAATGAAAACATATCTATCAAGCCTCAATAATACTATATACAATCTACCAAAAATCCATAGGGATCAATTATTATGTAAAGACCAATTTTGATACCGAAATATAAAGAACCTAACCGATATACCCTATCAAACTGATACCCCCCTGAATTTGTATATACCCAAAGGGAGTTACTGATCCCCATGGGGTGGCGACTAGCACCTAGGCATTAAACAACAACCAAAGGGAATTATTTATACCAAAATCATGTAACATAATGAAATATATATAAATAAAATAGAGAAAATTTGGAAGAAGTAAATATATTCAATAAAGGAGAAAAAACATAAAATACTGAACGCAAAAATATAAAAAATATCTAACTGACATGTCCAATAGAATGTGACGACATAAAGAAAATCTTCTACTCCATGTGATAGCATAATAAATCTCTTACCATCTCACAAGTAGCTATCGAGACTCAAATGATACAAAGATTTACCACCTCACTATATATACTTGATATTACCTAGATTGAAATACAATCAATGGTTTATGAACTTCTGAATGGGTTTGTTGGGTGTGAGATAATAAGATTAGTAGGACCCACAGAACTATTTTATAACAAATCACTTTACTATAAATTTGAACATTCTCATCTTTAAAGTATAAAGTCATGATAAAAAACATAAATTTTTTAAATTAGAAGCATAGGAAAAGATTTAATTTCCCTTTTTTATATATTTCAAAAATAATACAGGTTGAAAAGTTCAGTGTTTTTCAAATTCCCATATCCAAGACGATATATAAATTAAAGAAAAAAAGGCTTCACATATATTATCAGATCCATGGAAGCAGAAGATAAATTGCAAAATATAAAAGAACACGTAACATCATGAAATGGATCACACATGGTTTCAATATAAAGGACACTCATACCACCTACATATAAAATCACACACATCAAGCCTCTAAATATAGGCGTCGAATCTAGAAAGCATTGGAACACCCCATAAATTGAACCTCCAAACACGTCTATCGTGTTCATAGATCAACATGAATTGGGAAGAGAGTAACAATACATGAGTTAACCTCTTTGTTGTATCAACATATAATACCTGTTAATAAAATTTCCACCAAAGTACCCAAGGATTACAAAGTGCTCCATTTTCCAGACCATTGCCTCAACTCAAGCATTGATTTTTTATTAAAAATAAATTTCCAAATTTTTTTAAAATATATTTTATTTTATCAAGAATGTAGAAAAAATATCTCATCAAAAACATATTACAAACACAAAAATGAATCATTCAATCCTTAAATTTTACTTATAAAACAATATATTAAAACTAGAGTAACAGAGTTCATCCATTAATGTTTAGAGACGAAATCACATACCTTAAACATGGGCTGTACACGCCCACAATGGGTTCCAACAACAATTAATAACAAAAAAAGAGAATAGATACACTAGAGTAAACTATAACATCTTATAATTTATTCAATATATAAGAGGTTTAGAAAATAGTTTTGATCACACACACCTTAACGAACATGCATTTTCTGCACCATAACCCACAAAGAATCGACCCCTAGAACAAGATAAAATAAAAAATCTTGAAAAGAATAAATTGAATCATTATTACTAGTCAATAAATATATAAACGTATTGAAATAGGGATTCCACAATAAAAGGAAAAACCATGCACCAATGGATTTCTCACCCGGAATGATGAAACCCAACAGTAATGCCGATAAATTGTTGAATGAAGAGATTAATATAAAGAAGAGGTCCCAAAAATATTTAGAGAGTGCATCTATATCAAGAGGGAAGATGGATGTGGAAGAATGAAATAAGAAATTAGTTTTTTAGAACCCTAAAATCCAAAATATCAAGACTTATATGTTTTATAACCCATTTACATGTCCAGTAATTCACGACACTCTTGTACGCCAAAAAAAAATAACTTTTGTTTAAAGTCCCAACTCTTTCCAGTACAAAATGTGAACCGGATACACAAAATTTAATACTATCAATCTATGTACTAGACTCATAGCTTCTACTCAGCAGATAATACATGGCATGAAATCCTATTATGAGGTTTGTGTTTTTCCGATAAAGAATAAAAATTCCTGTTTTCTATACAAAATTATGAACCACCACAAATTTTCATCATATATGAGAATAATACCACAAATCCATTAACACATTTATACCCAGAATACATTTATTCAAGAAAAAATACATTCTAAAACATTATATCATTTCCCTAGAAAATTATCTCTATTTCCAAGAGTCCCAAGATGCACTAAAATAGAGGAAAATAAATTAAGAGAGTGAATTTTCCTGAAATCATCTAACAAGATATTAAAAAATTATCTCAAAATTTCTATAAATTATTATTAACGACACTTGATGTATAAAAAGTCATATTTTAATAAAAAAATTTAATATATATTATATTTATTCAAAAAGAAAAAATTAAAAAAATTATATTTTAATTTTAAAAAATGAACATAATATTTGGATTAAACATGTAAATATTATCTTAGGATAAATTTTTATAATTTTTCAAATAGTAGATTTTTCGGTTAATAGTGAGAAATGTAGTTTTCCAAAAATTATAATTTTTTAGACTTTACCTATAAGATCCAAAACCTTCTAGAGTTATGTTTTTATTTTTATTTTGGATAACCTCTAATTAAAATAAGCATTAAATTATTTTATTGGTAGTAGGGAAGGTCTCCGAACCATACTGGGGGTTTATGGCTTGAAAATTCAGAAATAGGGCTTAAAGTACATGGAACACAGTCAATGCTTGGTTATTGAATGTATTGTATGATAACGTTGCATATATATTAAAAGGGAATAATGGTTTTCCTAACAATCTTGGGGGACCAATAAACCATGTAGATATGTTTTTTACTTGGGCATTGGGGATTACATGATTTGTGTACGGTTTCGAAAACTATATAGCAACACTATGAATCTAATTAAATGAGTAAAATTTATCATTATCCCTCTTGATATTTTTATTGTTTTTCACCTGATTTTTTTCCGCCATTTCACTCCCAACATACCACTGTGTATCCCATGTATACAATATTTTTCCAAGGGTTAATCTTCTTTATTTCTTGGCTATTTGGAGTGTCATTTATAATGACTAGAATCTATGGGTAAGTATTTAAGTATTTTTCCTTTCATTCATGGGATTCATCACTTCTTGGTTGTCCCTCGTCATTTATATAACCTATTACCTATTTCTAGGACCACTATTTGAGTTATTATTTTCGTTTTTATCTCAAATCAAAGGCTAGTGTTGGATGAGTGGACATCTGGGAATATAAGGTACGAGGACAATGATATTTCATATAGTGTTGATATTTTATTTTTAGTGAATGTGGAATGTGAAATACAACTAATGTGTTGTAAGTTCCCATTTGGATTAAATAAATATTTATTCAATAAATTAGTGTCTTATATATTTTATAGATCCCATTAAGTTAGTTAAATATCATGATATAAAACCTATGGCATCCCTTGGGGTGTTCCATATCATCAAAATGGTAAAGTGGAGCTTTAAACGGTGAAATAAGTGGTTTACAAAATTAACCTAATTATACAAGATGTTTTTATTAGTAAAATAGAAAATGATATACATGATATATATTGTGAAATAATTAATTTATAACATATTAAGAGGATGTAATGGTTAATGGTTAAAGTGGAAAGCTATGTCTATTAAATGGTTTTAAATAACATTAGTTGGATGCGATATGTGATAAATGATGAAATTATTTAATTTTGTAATTATGTTTCAAGGTGTTAAATATGTTGAAACGTGGGATTTAGTAAATTATGGAATTTATTGGGTGATGGATTTTGCTCCAATTAAAAATAGAATTCTATATAGATTTGATGTTAGACCGATGCTCTGTATCTGTGGTTTAAGTTTTGAACTATTACTATTTTTACCAATAATGATTATAAATGTTTTTTTGTGACAAACATGTTTTGTTTGTACCAATGATGTTTATATTTTTTTTATGTCAAACTGATGCTACAAGCATCAATAATATTTATGCATTATTTTTGTGTCAATAAAAACTTCTAAAAATTTGTAGTACTTAATCATGGAATGTGTACTTCAAAATGGTGTGCCTAGACATAATGAATTTAATTATAAATGAAAATATGTTTTTAAAATAATGTATATATCCCTATATTAATATGTATTAGATAATTGAAATTTTCTAAAGTATGTTTGATTGGATAGGGTGTAAATTTAGAACCTATGGTCCAAAATGTCAGTAAAAAACTATTTATTTTTAAAACATATTTTAAATTATTTCATTTTATACTATAAAGTGGATATTTTTATGCACTATGTAGAGAATAGTTATTTATTTATAAATTATTTTTTGAGGACTACTTAGTTAAACTCAAACCCTGCTTGGGTCGCTGTTGGTACCTAAGTTGAATTCATGGATATAGTTTAGGATAAGGGTAACGACCCAATTATAGATATTTTATTTGTGAATTTATAGGATGGATCTAGGATTAGGGTACAAGGCTAGTTGTAGGGATTTATTTTTTGGATTATCAATTATTGAATTTACATTGGGGTTATTTTGGAAAATGTGAGTATTAGGAAATGACATGTTCATTTTATTAATTTGTTGAAATATTCCAATCATGGGAATTTTATATGTGATGTGTGATTATCTATTGGTTATATTATTTATAAAATTCTATTATTTAGATAAATATGGTATATTATTCCCATATTCCTCCAAGGAACCTCATTTCTAGTAAAAAACCTAAAAAATATGGGGAGGCACAATTGTGGTCATGTGGAAAACTGATTCGACTAAAATGTTGAGTGTTTTTGGGTGGGATGTTATATAATAACTATATAATAAATTTAAATAAGTTTATAAAAATTTTAATTCGTAAAATATGTATTTAAGGGTTAAAATTTTGTGTTTTAAAAATAGTATTATGAATTTAGAAAACCAATGTTTAACAACTAATGTGAAATTCTGAAAGAAATATTGTTTCTTGTTTTTATTTTTATTAAATATTATTTAAATAAATTATATTTTTGATTGATTTAAAAGAAAACAATTTATATTATAATAAACCAATTTATATCATTAAAAAAATTCATTGAATTTTTTTTCAGAAACATAATATTTACATGTAAAAATACAATTTCTCTAATAATAAGTTTATCTATGTTCCATAGGCCACAGTTAAAATGTATTTCTATTGAAAAAAGAAATTTTATATGATATAATTGATTAAATATTTTTAATTAATAGGTAAAAAATATTTTATTAGTTTCATTTTATGTTTATGCATCAAAAGTAATTTACTTAGTTAAAAATTAGTTAACATGGTAAAATTTAAAAGGGTAAAAGTAAAAATTCTAATAGTAATTGACCTAAAAAAAAGTTTAAATCATGTGTGAATATGAGTTGTTAAGGAATTATAAACCTTATATCATACCACACCGCATTTTTGTACATTTTATAGTCTTCTTTACATTTTTCATTATGTTGAAATATTTAAAAAAATTATGTTCCCACCACTTATAAAAGGGGTCTCTTACCACCCATTCAAGATCACCCTAAATATAAACAATTATTCTAAAACTCATCTGTTTTACCTTCATATATAATAATATTTGTTATACATAGGAATATGGTCATAATATATTGTGCTAAGAACAATATTTCCATGGTGTTTTTTCAAGGGAATGCCCAAGTCCTCAACATGTGTGATTTTTCCTGAAATTTGATTATTTATTATTTTCCTAAAAATAATTTTTATTCACTATGTAATTAAATAATAATTTTTTATACTAAATCTTATTATTCTATGAAAAAACTATTAACCACCTCTCTCATATTAAATTAATAAAATATAAATATTTATTCATGCATTGTGCAGACTACGACCTCCATGAAGTTACTACTTTAGGTTTCCACCGTGCCTCTTTATGATGCTCATATGTATTAAATTTAATAATAAATGTTAAATATATTATAAAAATATTATATATAAGACTAAAATTTTAATCAAAATTGTTTCCCTACCATTCCTCGAGAAATGAAAATGTTAATCGTGTATTGTGTGATCTACTTCCTCTAGAGAGTAACATATATCATTTTTAATCTTGTTTCATTATTATTTATTAAAATATGTTAAAATATAATTAAATAACATATATTAATATAAATAATAACATCATTCATATTTAATAATTATATTTGGAAAAAAAATAAACAATTTTAATAATTATAATCATTAATTTATTATTGTATGTTCAGGTTTCGATAGGTCTAACCACTAACATGAAAAATACTACAAAACAATGTCATGGATAACTATGAGAACATAATTCATGATAATATATGATATAAAACAGTAAATAAATATCTTATTTTTCCTCTCTAAGGGTAATATTAATATTAACATCATTATTTAATATATCAATATCCATTTTTTAAATATCACTGAAACATGTTCATCACCAATTTTATATTGAAGGATTATAACAAAAAATATCAAAGAATGAAGTTATAAAACTATAAATAATTATAAAAAAATTTACTGTACATTTTATGATATAAGAATTATTAAATTTGTTAATATAATTAATAATAACAATGATATTTCCAAACTAGTTTAATAGAATCAAGATTACTCACACAAGATTTTGAAATTAGAAAATAACTAACTATTAATTGTAGAAAAAATAATTATTAATGTATTTTATAAGGGTTTATTTTTATAAAAATGGTTTTAATGTTGGTTATTAAGATATTTATGTTTGTTATATAAGAACTGATAGTGTATTTTAATATGAAATAAAATATGTTATGGGTTTTTAGTCCAAAATTTTCACCACTTAAGTCATATTTTTTTATTTTACCCCATGTTATCATTGGAATGGGATACCTACTTACCTGTTGATATTTTGTATCATGTTCTTATCATTATTAAAATTAATTAATTTTTCATTTAAAATAATATCCATCAAGGGGTGTTGACTCAAAAGTTTCTAAGGATGTAAGGGTTTCTTTATCTCATTTTGAAATCCCCGAGACACGTTTAATTTTGTGCACCATAATTTCTTTTATATGTTGTATTAATTTACCAATTTAGTTTATGTTTTCTGAATTAATTTTATCACACAATATATTAATTTTCACTTAATGAAATCGATCCCTTTTTCTTTTGAATCTTGTATTACCAATACCGTTATGGGGTTATTAACTCAGCTCTATTCATTGAGTTTAAATGATTTTTCCTGACTTATTTCTAACAAGACTGGTTTCCTCCACCCTAATATTTTATTTCACAGTAAATTTTCTTCCCCCACTCGAATAATTACTTTTTAATCCAAATATTTTCCTGGATTAATATCTTCCCTCAAAATCAAATCATTGTTAAGAATATTTTTCATCCTCATTAATTTATTTCACCTAATCTTCTTATGCTTCTTTCCCACAATTATTATCATTCATAATTTGAAACCTAATTATTTTTTATATCATGGAACCAATATATTTTACTTCTAATTTTTTTTAAATATTTTTTTACTTCTTTAGGATGTGGTTTTAAAAAAAATATATTTTAAATCAACAAAAAGTGGATTCATCCATTCAAAATCAAATTATTTATCTACTATCGCACATTTAGTTTTCTATCCTTTTGGAAATTTTAATGATATATTACTAAATTTTATTCATCAAATGTAATTTTTTATAAATTTTTCACATAATGTTTTGGAAAATAAATTTTTATTGTGACTTACAACTTCACCATTTTTATGAATTTGTGAAAAATTTATTCTATAACATCATTTAATTAATTCCATGTGAACACATATTTCTACTAACTTTTTAATTTTATATGAAACCTTATATTGATGTATCCATGATTTTTTAAAAAATATTATTTTTATTCTTTGAATATAAAAGTTTTATTTTAAAATAATTTCAAAATGTCATTATTATTTCTTATTTTGAAAGTGATTTTTCTAAAACTCATAATAAGTGTTTATAATATAATGTAGTGTCAATTGATATATATTATTCTTGATCAAGTTCATTCCTAATATAATAACATACACCTTATTTATATGGATGAATTATGAAATTCACTTTTGTATAATAGAAATGATCCTTCACTACTACTGTCATTCCATGTATTTGATGGTTTATAATAAAAATTTTTTTCCCATGAATTTTTCTCCTAAATTCCATAGTTTCCATTTCATTTATTTAAGAGTGTTAACCTTGATTCCGCACATCAATGGACTGGGAAATAATTGACTTAAGTGTATAAGTTTTATCAGTAATGTGAAAATACTACAAGCTCTCATATCTTTATTGAAGGGTATTTACCTATAATGGTACTGAATATATTTGGGTACTTTTTCATTTTCAATGGTAATATCATATTACGATGGAGTTATATAAATTTTCCTTATGTGTTTCTGAATGAAATTTATATGTAACAAATCTTTTTTGTATGAGTTATTTTTGACAAATGATGGATTTCTTACATCACAGCTATGAAATAATGATGACAGTTGGTTTAATATATCACCCTCTAATAAATATGTTTGTTTTTATATGTCATTATGTAATCGGTGTTAGAAATAATTAGTTTTTTCATATTAGAATTGGAATAATGTGTTTTCTCACATTTTCAAGCATGGAAATATTATGTATATTCAGATAGGATTGGTTATAATGAGTATGATCAAAATATATTCAATTTCTTATAGTTGTTCAATTTCATCAACTTTTTTTTTCATGTTATGACTCCTTTCTCTGTTTACCTTCCTTTATAGATATATAAAATTCCATGTAAAATACACTTTTTAAATATATTTCACACTTTAATTCTACCACATTATTTATTCCTTGATTTATGATCAATGATTTATTGGTTATAAATTTATTATGTATAAAAATTATACCCTTATAATATTCTTATGATCAGTTATGATCAATTGTTATTATCACTTATATTTACCATTATTTAGAATTTGAGCCCATCCATTTTTTAGGTTTTCATTTTAGAAGGTTATGAAGTGACGTAATACATATGTTGTGTCCAGAAGAGTATACTGTATTTAGAATTTGTGAGAGATTCTTTGGAGTTGTTATGGATTATGTAGTTTTGTTATATAGTGTAAATTTTTTTTGTTAGATGAAAATACATGAGTTTTTTCATCAATGTTTTGTTATAAAATATAAAAATATAAACATAGATGATTGTGAGATTGTATTTGAATGAAATGACTGATTTAAGTCATATAGTTGGGATTTTCATTTTTTAGACCACCACATGCATCAAAATATATTGACTTAATAGAATTCATTAATGAGAAATATATTCTAAAATCCTAGAGTGATACAATTTCTCTAACGCAAATAATTCTCCTTCTTTCTGAATATCAATTCTTATGTTTTTAATACCAATTTAATAAGTTTCATCCATTAAACTTCTCCATCTAGAAAATTGATCTTAAATACCTATTTAATAGTAGTGATTCCATTTTATTTACAAGAAAAAATATTTTATCATAAGGGTGTCACGTTTCATGATAAATTAGTATGGATTTTTAATAAATTTTATCCTACTAAAATGATGACGTCATTTAATTTTACATAATATCTATTGGTGGGCCAAGATAAATATTTCATAATGATTTTATTTATATTTATGCCATCTATTATTGTATATCAATTTAGTTAGACCAGTATGATAGTAATATCATATTAGAATCTTGGATATTTTTTCAGAAATTTTTTTATATATTATCTTAACTCAATTACTTTTATATCTTAACATTAGGGTTTTCAAGATATGTGTTACCAAAAGATAAAACTAGGAATAATAAAATATATTTTAGGGTCTCCTATATCATTATAAATTTATATAATATAATCCATGGATTCATAACATTTAGGGACTAACATACTGATTGATTGAGGTCTTGATGAGTGTTTTATTTTAAAATATTCAAACAATTAGTTTTATTATGGAGTTATAAAATCTAAAATTTATCGCATGTATTTCTATCTTGTAAGGAATCTTCAAATGATTTAGTTATTATATCCTATACATTTAGTAAAATTGTCATTTTTGAAACATATTAATGTATAATACATTATATAAATCATGATTGTTTATACTTTCCCAAAAATATAAAACATATATATTTACACATATCGAAATGAAATCCATGTATTTATTATTTTAAAATATTTCATGTAATGGATTAGAATCATATGAAACATAAATCCGCACAATATAAGGAGAGTATAATCTTTATCCCACACTAAATTTTTTAGATAAATCGTATGCCCCCAAGAAATTTATAAGCTCAAACCAAAGTCCCAAAATCTATATATTTATACTCAATGGAGACCTCAACTTTATTACAATGATAACACTAAAAATAAATAAATTATAACTATCCTTTAAATTGCACTTCATATTCCAAAAAAGTAATACTCAAGTATGAATATAACTAAATATTATATAATACAATACATGAAACTCCTTATATACATGGAATGATATTCGTAATAAGAAGTTCAACACTTAAAACTAAATCATGTGTTCATTCATATGATTTTTTTAAATTAATGTATTTAACAAAAAATTTAATCAACTAAATAAATGAACATTTCAAATATTTATACATGATAACATTTATAAAAATTTCATAAATAAAAAAATTACAAACACTTTATTATTATTTACATTCTCTTGAATATAAATTATAAATAAATATATTTTAATATTACATATCTAATTATATTAAAGCTCTTTCATATTAAATTTTAATGTGGTACTAAATATAATACCCCACATTTTTAAAATAAATAATATATATTAAAACATTCATAATAATATAAACCATTAATATTCCATGGATACATTTTATTTTATTACTTTATAATCCTCCTTTTATTTTCATAATAATCCTCTTTTATATATTTAAAGGTAACCCTAAAAATTCCATGATCCAAATATCAAATCAACATACTAATAAGAAAAGACCAAAAAGTCAAAATTCACATTCCAAATAGAATCATAAAGAAAAGACCAATAATGAGTACTAATGTTTTCTTAAAGTATCATCAGAAAAAAAGAATATGATAATAAAATGCAATTTGTATTGATCAATGTGATTCTTTAGGAACCCATAATATAGATCAACTAATAAGGGACACCGATTAACTCACAAAATAACATTGCACCTACCAAATACGTTCAATCAATCAAGGATCACCTTAGATCACTGATAAAAAAAACCATGACCCACCATCCATGTTCAAGTAGTGTCAGGCTCAAATACATTATTGGAATGAAGGTGAAAAAAATAGGGATACCTACATTGTAATATATAATAGGTGTTCCCACCATTAATTAATGATATCAAAATCTATAGAAGATGAATGGATTTGGACGCCTTTCCCATGTAAGGAATAACCCTATCAAATTTAGTCATCAATCTAAAATAAAATTGTAAAATACACCTTTGAAAAAAACAGACTCCTATATCCTCTATATTATATCCATTTTTATTGATAAACAAAACCAAAAATAGTACCTCCACCTCTAAGATGAATAACATGAGCCTATATAGTGGACAAATTTACTAATATAATGTATTAATGATTGATAATTTAGTCAAGGTAGACTCATAAAATGATCATAACACAACTATAATAGAATGTTTATGTAGGATGAATAACAAAATTATAAGAAACCCAAGACAAATATCCAAAATATTAAACAAACCATACCACAATAAAATAAAATAAAAAGTGAAAATAACTATAAAATAAAAATATTTTTGAAATTTTGAAAAACATATGACCATTACTATTAAACTATAGATATGGAGAAAATATAATTTCAAAAAATCCAATATCTCTAATACAATAAAACCTACTCTATTTTCACAAAAGAAAAAAATGGCAACCAATGAAGAAATTAATCACTTTATCATCATGACGATTTAACTTAACCTCCACCATATATGATTTGGGATGAAATGCCTCATCAAGACACAAAAATACAACATTCCTTAGATCTAATTGATTTGGGACACCACTAAAGGTATGAGAGAGACTATAGACAGAAACGATAAGAATTATATTAAATATGGTGTTACAAAGATAGTATACCCCTTATGGGACACCGTAAGAGAAAGGGGAACATAGAGAGACAAATAAGATAATAATGATTGATGAATAATCAATCCCAATAACATATAAATAATATGTGAAATAAATCATTTAAATAGGAAATTGAGAACCTACTACGACAAACTAAATGGACCACTATAACAAGGGTATGAGAATACACAAAAAAGGAAGAAACTAAAAATAAGGACCAAGTTAGGCACTAAGAAGATCACTATTATAAATGAAATAAAATAACTCTATATGAATAGATAAACCATCGAAAAAAATTTCTAGATAGGTATAAAGAACCATCATAAATAAGTTACTGAATGGAAATGTGATATAACTCTAGAATGCAAATAAGAAAAGAAGAACTGTAAAAAGTTGATCTGATTAAAGGGGAGTAGTTCAAAAAATAATGATCAAGATAATAATTAGATGGAGAGAGCTGAGTAAAAAAATGGGACATAAGTGATTTCCATCACCATAATAGAGATATAATGAAACTTTATGACCATGGAAAGGGATACCAGATCAAATCTATACTTATGTACTACATCGATGAAGGGTTTTGATGATTCTAAAATAACAAATTAAAATTTTAAAATATAAAACTATGATTATTTTTATTATAAATTGATATTTTGTTTTACCTAGGTGATAAATTGTTACTAGAAAACTATGAAAATTTTTCATTAGTGAATCCATTTTTAGAACCACCATTAAAAGTACTAATTTAAAAACCATGAAGTCATATTTCCCTATTATTTCATGGTTTTCTAAAATAATTATTTTTTGATGATAGTTATGATTTTTTATCCAAAAACCACTTCATAAATAGCTCATTTTATAATAATTTATATTTGTAATCAAATTCCATACCTATTTTTGACGAACCAAAACATAGTTTTTAAAATTTTATGAAACAAGACTTTTTTCTGAAACTTATGTTGTATTTTTGAAAATTATTATAAACCATGTCCAATTTTCACAAACAACTTCATGGTTTTAAATTTTTTAAAATTTCATGTTCCTTTATATATTTAAAAAATCAACAAAAATGAAATGGAGGTCACTCTTATAAACATTATGGGTTTTAGAGGGGATAATTATGGATAAATAAATCCGAAAAAATCAAGAGAACTATATTGAACTGTGATCTATATACAAATTTTGAATTAAATTAATTTAAATGAGGAATGCACCGTTTTGATCTAATTTAATTAGACCAAATAGTCTATTATTACATGATCTTAATAACTATTCATTAGATTAAATCAATAAATATCTTCCTCATAGGGTATCCATGGGTTTATATGAATATAAAAATTGTTTGGATGGATCACCTCTCACTCATGCTTTTATAGAGACTTGGTTAAAGAAAAATGGAGAAATATAGAGAGAGATTTACTAGAATTGGTTAGAGGAGTTTTTGTTTCATGATTCCCATATTTCAATGAATTAAATTTTATTTAGATTGAGCCTTATTTTATAGAAATACAATGAAACTCCTTGAAATGATTTTTTTTCAATTTTTGGCCAGGAAAAACAATTCGTAAATATTTTAAATATTACAAATAATTAGAAAATATGATTAAATTTCATAATTATTGATTAATGTTTAAAAATTACCCTTTGATATTAAATATCATATTAATCTCATCATATTATATTCTAAATTCATAATTATCACTTAGGTGGAAGAAAATAGTTTAATCCTTCATTATTTAATAACACATCAACTACTGTGAATAAAAGCATGAAATATTAACATTTTCTATGTCATGATATTCACCATCACAGAACAAAATGTAACTTATATCACCAAACAATTTTTAATATTTAGTTCATATCTCAAACACTCTTTTCAACACTTGAAATCCATCTCATTTTTGTTTAGATCAAATAATTTTTACTTCCCTCATTTTCCTAAAAAAGTCATTTATGCCATTGAATTTAGAGAAGGTAATTTTTTATTAATTAATATCCTAATAATTAGTTTAGGTTTATTATATGAACTAAATATAAAAGAATAAAAGACACTCAAATTTGAAAAATTAAATAAAAAAAATTAATATTTAAAACATCAAACAAATATACATATCATAATCTATCAAGATTAAACCAAATCTTTTCTAAATATTATCAAAAAAATATGAAATGGGTGTGGTTCAATTAGAAAAAATGATATATATATATATATATATATATAAGTATTTATTTACACGTAATTAAAAAATAATTACAAAGTGGTAGTATAAAGTTGATCCCATAAAGAAGTTTGAATCTCAAAATACAATATTTATTTAATGGTTAGGGATATTGGTAGTGTGACCTGAGTTTCTCCTGGATGATACTTATCTCAATTTTTATTTTTAAAGTCTCTAGATGTAACACCCCAGGTAAATAAAGAATATGAAATCTTTATATTTATCCATATTTGTGAATAAAATATTAATATTACTTTAAATGGGATGTTATGCTCTATGGCGTACCCAATACGCAACAACGAGTTTCTTGGTAATCTTACGTTGCACTCTAATAATAAAATAATATTATTTTAAATGGTAGTTAACGCCTAGCCATTGTAATGGCGGGAATGAACATAACTGACTACAAAATGATTATATATGTTTGTCAAATATTTTTACTCTTTACAATAAATGTTAGAGAATTAAAATTGCAAATGAATCCAGTTTTTAAGCGTAAACATTCTAATATTCTTTAAAAGGTCGATTAACCCACTTTTGACGGAGAACCCCTTTTAAATCCAGTTTTTGGGAATTTTATAAGTTATATTTTTCAAAATAAACATATTATTTATGATTGGTACATTGAAATTTACATTGGGTTAATTTTTGGTATTTTTCTGACAATGATCATTTTTCAATGAATAGTGAAAAATACTGCATTTTACATCAAAACTTCTTTTTCATATAATTTAATTATATGGTTATATTATATTTTTAATTTTTTTTAAAGTGTAATTAGAATATATTTTTACCATGTAATTCAATGGTGGTCATTGGGATTAATTTCACTTTGGAATTAGGCATAAACAAGTGCCAAACTTTTCATAAATATTGTTTCTAAAAAACCCGCCATTTGTTTTGACAACGGGAAGTTTTTTTAAATTAATTATTAAAAATTATGTGTTTGGAATTTGGTAAAATGAATTACATATTTGGAATCAGAAGTTCAAAATTATGTAATTAAGACTCTTTTGTTTTTGGACATTTTGAATAGTAACGACGGTAATTATCTTTAATTATCTTGATTAATGAGTAATCTGGTAGTTAAAGAAAATAAGATAATATCACAATAATAAAAAATGACCACAAAATGTGTCCTAAGGATACAGGTTGTCTCATGGCCGACCATGGGATGCCTTGTGCCAAATTTGGGGGGCCCATGGAATCACTTTTGTGAGAAAGTGACTTATTATATTTTTATTTTTAAAGAATGTTAAATGTAACAAAGAATGTATCACCTAATTAAAATATTTTTAATTTTATCTAAATAAATTATATTTTGGACAATAAATATTCATAGGAAATATAAAAATATTTCCTACATCATAGTAGTTTTATTATAATTTTTAGACATTAAATAAATTAAATTATTTATGACATCATGATGATGCAGCGATGACCTCATTATTTATCGATTTAAATAAAATGGAAAGATAATGTAAAATATAAGACCTAAACATGTCCAAAACGTATTGGATGGGTGGATTTCAAACACTTATCACCTTATCCTCGAAACAAATTAGTGTGGGACCATTAAAATCCGAAAGTCATCTGAAAATAAAGTTACATTTTATACCTTTCCAAGAGTGCCCCTCCTCTCCTCTTATAAAAGGCCCCCACTTCTACCTCCATACCCACACTTTAAAAGCCTTTGGCTCGGACAACCCCTACCCATTTTGTCTCTCCAAATCCCTCTCTTACTCCGTGATGCCACACATTGGGCATAAGGCATCCCAAGGAATCCTTTGAGCTCAAATCTAAGAGAGTTACCCGATTTTAAGGTAATGTCTTCACTTGAGTCCTTTTGTTTTATTTTGCTTCTCCAACCCCCTAAACTCATTTTATTAATTTATTTTGTAATAAATCCAGTATCTTAAATACACTAGGATGTTGTTATAAGAAGTATTCTAGCTACACTTGCAAACACCTACATCTAATGGTTAAAGAACATATTGTTTCTGTGGATGGCGAATTTATGCCTCCCGAAACAATGATTGTTCAACATTTTTTTAACACCATAAAAGGTGGCCATTAAGATGAAACTATACTTATTTATGATATATAATATTTTTATGTTTTATTTAACCTTCTGTATTTTTCATTTATGGCATACCTTTATGGTTTCCATTATGGGTAAACGTGATATCTTCATTTAAGAAAGTGCGGACTACCGCCCCCTCAAAGTGATGTGATTCGTTAATGCCATATGTGGGACGTATAAAGGATGGATTTAAAGTTATTGTATATGATTTTATACTAGAATTATAATATACCTTTATATCATTATTATTTTCTTTCCATTAATGAATGAGATAGAAATGAATGTAGCGTTCATGCGTACGTACGGCTTACCATCTCCATGAACGGTGCATTTCATTTCTTATCCACAAATGTAATGTATTATTATGAGTACATATATATAATGGATATATATGATGTATGTTACATATAAATGATCAATATAATTCTGTAATTAAAATATACATACCTCTCATATAGTTTAAATTCCATTAATATGACGTAGAAATGAAAGTAGCGTTCATGCGTACGTACGGCTTATCGTCTCCATGAACGGTGCATTTAATTTTTTTCTTCTAAATGATTATGTGATATTATAAATAATTTTATATGATGGATATATATGATATATATGATATCAAAATCAGGAATGCCATTCTGGATATAAAGAACCTTTGACCACACGAACAACATGTAATTGTAAGAAGTCCACTTTCGACCAAAGAACCAAATATTGACAAAACAAACATTATTAACATAATGATTACATAATGTTTATAACATGGAAATAAGTGATATAAAAGGAATAATAATATTGAAAAAGGTTCTTAATCAAGTAGAAATTAACTCAAGTTTATTATTCAGGAGATTAAAGAATGATCGAGTCAAGTCGGACCCGAGGTAAGGGATCCTACTCCTCTCATTCTTTTTAAGTACGATCTTTTATGTAATTACTTTTAAAGCTCATATTTCTTGTTATTGGGATGTTATTTTATATTAATACTACTTTAATTTTTATGTTAATATGATTAGATACCCTATTCTCTCTCATTAATCCATTTTGGATGTTTTGAGTGGCGCCGTTAGGCTGCCGAATTTTCGTAAGAGATCGAACCTCTCCTTTTCTTTTGAAGTACTCTCCTTTATGTAACTTCTTTTAAGAAAATATTTGTTATGTTGGGGGATGTTCTTTTATATTCCTGTTTCTCTAAACTTTATGTTTATATGATTAGAGACCCTATTTTATCTCATCAATCCATTTTTGTAAGTTTTATGTGGCGCCGTTAGGCTGCCGAGTTTTCGAAAGGGATTTTTCATCTCACTTTTATTCCCATGAGATTTATGCTACATTTGGCACAATTTCCTTTGAGTTGTGTATATACTGCCCATTATTTTACACATTGTGAAATATACTCTCATTTATGGGTATTTACATCAATGTTGTATTGTCCTTCTTTCACGGGGTGCATGTCTCAAAAGATACCCATGTCGGTAAGGGAACCTTTCACCCTCCTCTTATTAAAAGAATTATTTTGTTGGGTCTTTTAATTTACATATTGTTATATTGGGATATGTTCTAATATATCCTTATTGATGTAAATTTTATGTCCAAGTGATGAGATACCCTTTTTATCTCTCATCAACTCATTTTCTGAATTTTGTAGTGACGTCGTTTGGCTGTCATATTTTTGCAAGGGAACTTCTTAACCCAAATTTGATTCTTTGAGATAATCTTGTACTCCTTGAATATGTCATTCTATGAATATGTGTGAATAACCTCTGATTTTTTTACACTTAATATCCACTTATATTGGTTGTATTCGTTTTTCACACATAATTATGTAATTGATTTATCTTTAAACCAAGGATACCGTCTTTGTAAGGGACTTCGTCTCAATCTCCATTCATTGAGGCATATTGTTTTTTATACAAAACCTTATTTTATACGGTGTGTAAAACCCTTTTACTTTTACATTTATTCAAAAGGAATCTTTTATCTACGAAGAGTTTTACTAAATGACAAAAAGGAATGTTTCTTTTTATGTACGCGGTGACAACGACCTTTTCTGCCACCGTGAGTATTATTTGATCTTTGTCTTCCTCAACAAGCCGTAATGTTTTTAAAATAAAATAAATACCATATACTTGTTCTTGTATTTTGGTATTGAAAATAGTTTTGAAAAAGGATTCTATTATGTCAATATATTTAAATGATATATTGTGATTGAAATTTGGAAATGTAATCATTCCTTTATGTTGGTTTTATGTGTTATAATTTTATAATGGTACTTGGACATTTTACGGGTGGTTACATGATAAAACATATGACGGGTGGTGCCGTGAATACCAGGATGGGTGGTTACGTTATAACCTCCAATGCATTGGGTATGGAAGTCGGTCGTATGACTATTCAATTAAGTATGTATGGAAGTTGACTGAATGGCTATTCCATTATGTGATATGTGTGGAAGTAGACCATATGGTTATTCCACTTAAGTATGTTTATGTACCAAGTTACCTTTATATGTTATGTGATATTTATATGGGTTTTATGGTAATCTTTTGGTTACAAAAGGGTAAGTAATGAACTTTTATTCAGTGAAGAGTTTTTACTACTTTGAAAAGGTGAAAAGTATTACTTTGATAAAGTATACATGGTTTACTTGTTATTTTGAAAAACTAATAGTTTTCATTCTCTATGTATCCCTTACTGAGCTTTTTATGCTCACCCCAAGTTTTTTTGAAATGTTTTTCACAGGACTTAATGTGGAATGGGGTCAAGGATGGGATCAAGGGAAAGTCATTCTATATAAATCATGGAACTAGACATGTTTCTTTTTAAGAGTTTTTTTATTCTATGGAATCTCAGTAGAAGTGTCTACTTTGTAATCTTTTGAGATGTAACAGTTTTGTCCTAATTCTCTAAAACACTAAACTTAAAAAGATCCTCAATGTGAATTATTCATTTAATTCAATATTAAGTAAGGTTTATGGCCAGGGCCTTATAGTTGGTATCAAAGATCGGTTTAGATAACTTTAGAGGTTAGGGTATTATTTAAGCATTAGTGACATTACCATAATGGTTAGGATTTCAGAAAGAGTCCTAGTTTTAGATAAAGTGAATGAGTAAGTATATCTTAGTGTTTATCATCCTCATTAGTACATGATGTTTTATTTGATATAATCACACAGACATTTTTGGTTTTAGTAAATGGATGGATCTAGAAGGCACCAATGTAACAGTGGATGTGAAGGAAACTATGACAGTTTTTTGAGCAAGAAACTGAATGATATGGGAGCTGCAATGAGAACTCTTGTGATTATCCTAAACCAACTATCTGGAGTCATTATTGACCACCTAAACCTTGGTTATTTCTCTAAGGAATCATATATGTGAGAAATAAATCCCTATAGAACTACAGGTAATAATCATAAAGGTAAGTGTGTTAAAAAACCTATGTGTCAAAAATGTGGAATGAAACACCTAGGAAAATGTTTCAAAGGGACAGAAATATGCTATAGATATGGAAATGAAGGTCATAAAGCAAGAACCTACCATGGAAAAAGGAAGCATCTAGTTGACTCGAGTAAAGGGAAATAAGTTCTTTCTGAGGGATAAATTGAATGTTTTAAATGTGGTGTGCATGGTCATTATGCAAACACATGTCCTATGAAGAAGTTTCGTGAATGGGATCACCAAGATCGTACAAATATTCATTTTCCAATACCTAATTCCATTCCTATTGAGGATGAAGAAACTGAAAATGACCAATCAAAGGTATGGATTATTTTATAACTATTGTTTTCCTATTTTGGAATCTTAGGATATGATTCATGATTTTTTATAGGAAATAAGTATTTCAGAATAAGTTGGAAAGGAATGGTTAATGGATCATTATGAATGTTGAATGAGTAAGATGTCAACATATAAGGGCTTCAAGAGTTATGGAGAAATTCTTACGATTATTAAGTCTCTTTTGATGATGGGTTACATTAGAAGACTTTTTATTGTATGTGTAACCCTGATGTTTAATATATGAAAATTTTATTCAAGGAATAGTTATCTGTTCTTTTGTGGACATAGTTATAAAGAACCATTTGGGTTTATATGATCCTTACTTTTGAGGTAATTATGGGTTACTATATGTTATGATGGAAGTGAAGGGCTTGAGATAAAATTGAGGTTAAATTATGTTATGGTTATTTTTGATGATTTTATC
The DNA here is from genome assembly GCA_963277665.1 of Viscum album. NCBI lineage: Eukaryota > Viridiplantae > Streptophyta > Magnoliopsida > Santalales > Viscaceae > Viscum > Viscum album. The sequence continues at coordinate 1,743,857,393 of OY728161.1, forward strand.
TCTTTTTGGGGAATGATTTGAGAATTATATAGTTTTGGAAAAAGGACAACACGTAGACCGTGTGACAACCCGTCGTGTCGGACAAAGCTATGGGAATCAAACCCACAACCAAAGTGCAACTGGTATTTATCGCCTACCACTGGACTACGTGAAGTCCCTAGTTAGTTTGAATGATTCTTTTTGGTTAGATGATTTTATGAATTAAGAGTAAGTTGATTTTGGGTTATCTATGGATATTTATTAACCTATCATGGAGGATATGTGATTAGGTTAATTACTTTTCAATACGAGACATTAAGAGTAACTGATGTTGTTTGGAGATAAATATTACGATTTAACTTGGAAGACTATGTGAATAAATCCTTCAAATATTTGGGCTTCAATCTTAGTTTGGTTTACATTGAATAATTTTATGGACAAATTGATTATCGAATGGTCCTCGTTGAACTTTGGGTTTTTTTGGACAAATTTTGGAGATTAAGAATACATTTTGTTTTTATAAAGGGTTATCCTTTTCTGGATTATCTTATCTTGTACTAACCTTTTTGGTTGTGTTTTTGGTTAAAGTCTAAAGTCATGGGAAGTATATAGTTCTCTTTTGTGGATTAGGTGATTCTCTAGAAGTTGATTATAGTACTCTTAATGTGAACAAGTCTTCCTAAATACTCGTCTTTTGGAGAAAATATGAGTTTGTGTAAGGAATCTAATAAAATTTGAAAGTCCACATGATAAGTGATTATGTTTCCTTATGAATAAATTCATCAATAAAAAGTAACTTAAGAAATTTTTTTTGTCTATTAACTTTTCCTACTGGGGAATCGAATACCGTTTAACCCATCACAAGTTTGTGATTCTCTTGTGGTTAACTTTTCATAAACATGTTTTCTATCACTCTCCATTAGAACATGACCCTTAGTTTTTTTCTTCCATGTTCATATTTTCATACTTGGAATCCAACTATGGGTTAACTCGGGTGACCTTTGTACTTATCTTTCTTTATTTTAAAGTGATTGTTTTACCGACTCTTGTTTCGATGTGGGACTTTCAAGGATATTTCCAAGACCAATTTTAAAATTGCGAGGACGCAATTCCCAAAAGGGGGGAAGGATGTAACACCCCAGGTAAATAAATAATATGACATATTTATATTTATCCATATTTTTGTATAAAATATTAATATTACTTTAAAGGGGGTGCTATGCTCGATGGCGTACCCAATACGCAAGAACACGTTTCTTGGGAATCTTACGTTGCACTCTAATAATAAAATAATATTATTTTAAATGGTAGTTAACGCCTAGCCGTTGTAATGGCGGGAATGAACATAACTAACTAAAAAATGATTATATATGTTTTTCAAATATTTTTACTCTTTACAATAAATGTCAGAGGATTAAAAATTCAAATGAATCCAGTTTTTAAGCGTAAACATTCTAATATTCTTTAAAAGGTCAATTAACAGCCTTTTGATGGAGAATCCCTTTTAAATCCACTTTTTGGAAATTTTATAAGCTCTATTTTTCAAAATAAACATATTATTTATGATTGGGATATTGAAATTTACCTTGGGTTAATTTTTGGTATTTTTATGACAATGTTCATTTTTCAATGAATGGTGAAAAATACTGTATTTTACATCAAAACTGCTATTTCATATAATTTAATTATATGGTTATATTATCTTTTTAATTTGTTTTAATGTGTAATTATAATATATTTTTACCATGTAATTAAATGATGGTCATTGGGATTAATTTCACTTTAGAATTAGGCATAAACAAGTGCCAAACTTTTCATAAATATGGTTTCTAAAAAACCCTCTATTTGTTTTGACAACGGGAAGTTTTTTAAATTAATTATTGAAATTTATGTGTTTAGAATTTGGTAAAATGAATTACATATTTGGAATTAGAAGGTCAAAATTATGTAATTAAGACTCGTTTGTTTATGGACATTATGAATAGTAACGACGGTAATTATCTTTAATTATCTTGATTAATGAGTAATCGGGTAGTTAAAGGAAATAAGATAATATCATAATATTAAAAAATGACCAAAAAATGTTTCTTAAGGCTATTGGTTGTCTCTTGGCCGACCATGGGATTCCTTGTGCCAAATTTGGGGGCCCCATGGAATCACCTTTGTGAGAAAGTGACTTTTTATCTTTTTATTTTTAAAGAATGTTAAATTTAACAAAGAATGTATCACCTAAGTAAAATATTTTTAATTTTGTCTACATAAATTATATTTTGGACAATAAATATTCATTTTAAATCTGAAAATATTTCCTACATCATAGTATTTTTTTATAATTTTTATACATTAAATAAGTTAAATTATTTATGACATCATAATGATGCATCGATGACCTCATTATTTAACGATTTAAATAAAATGGAAAGATAATGTATAATCTAAGACCGAAACATGTCCAAAACCTATTGTATGGGTGTATTTAGAACCCTTATCACCTTATACTCGAAAAAATTCAGTGTGGGACCATTAAAATCCGAAACTCATTTAAAAATAAAGTTACATTTTATACCTTTCCAAGAGTGCCCCTCCTCTCCTCTTATAAAAGGCCCCCACATCTACCTCCTTACCAACACCTCGAAAGCCTTTGGCTCGGCCAAACCCTGCCCATTTTTTATCTCCAAATCCCTATCTAACTCATTAAAGCCTCACTTTGGGCCTAAGTCTTCCCAAGGAAGCCTTTGAGCTCAAATCTAAGAGAGTTACACGATTTTAAGGTAATTCTTCACTTGAGTCCTTTTGTTTTATTTTGCTTCTCCAACCGCCTAAACTCTTTTTATTCATTCCTTTTGTAACAAATCCAGTATCTTCAATACACTAGTATGTTGTTATAAGAAGGATTCGAGCTACACTTACAAACACCTACATCTAATGGTTAAAGAACATACTATTTCCGTGGAGAGTGAATTTCTGCCTCCCGAAACGATGATTGTTCAACATTGTTTTAACACCTTCAAAGGTGGCCATTAAGATGACAATATACTTATATATGATATATAATATGTTTATGTTTTATTTAAGATTCTTTATTTTAAAATTATGGCATACCATTATGGTTTCCATTATCGGTAAACACGATATCTTCATTTAAGGAAGTGCGGACTACCGCCCCCTCAAAGTGATGTGATTCGTTAATGCCATATGTTGGACGTATAAAGGATGGATTTAAAGTTATTGTATATGATGTTATTCTATAATTATAATATACCTTTTATAATTATTATTTTATTTCCATTAATGTCTGAGATAGAAATGAAAGTAGCGTTCATGCGTACGTATGGCTTACCGTCTCCATGAACGGTGCATTTCATTTCTTATCCCCAAATGTAATGTATTATTATGAGTACATATATATAATGGATATATATGATGTATGTTACATCTAGATGATTAATATAATTCTCTAATTAAAATATACATAACTTTCATATATTTTTAATTCCATTAATATGACATAGAAATGAAAGTAGCGTTCATGCGTACGTATGGCTTACCATCTCCATGAACGATGCATTTCATTTCTTTCCTCTAAATTATTATGTGATATTATAAATACATGTATATGCTGGATATATATGATATATATGATATCCAAATCAGGAATGTCATTCTGGATATAAAGAACCTTTGACCACATGAACAACATGTAATTGTAAGAAGTCCACTTTCGACTTAAGAACCAAATATCGACAAAACAAACATTATTAACCTAATGATTACATAATGTTTATAACATGGAAATAAGTGATATAAAAAGAATAATAATCTTGAAAAAGGTTCTTAATCAAGTATAAATTAACTCAAGTTTATTATTTAGGAGATTAAAGAACGATCGAGTCAAGTCGAACCCGAGGTAAGGGATCCTACTCCTCTCTTTCTTTTTAAGTACAATCTTTTATGTCATTCCTTTTAAAGATCATATTTATTGTAATTGGGATGTTCTTTTATATTACTCATACTGTAATTTTTATTTTCATATGATGAGAGACCCTATTCTCTCTCATTAATCAATTTTGGAAGTTTTGAGTGGCGCCGTTAGGCTACCAGATTTTCGTAAGAGATCTAACATCTCTCTTTTTTTTCAAGTACTCTCCTTTAAGTCACTTCTTTTAAGCTCCTCTTTTTTATGTTGGGGGATGTTCTTTTATATCACTTTTTCTATAAGCTTTATGTTAATATGATGAGAGACCCTATTTTATCTCATCAATCCATTTCTGTAAGTTTTATGTGGCGCCGTTAGGCTGCCGAGTTTTCGTAAAGGATTTTTCATCTCACTTTTATTCCCATGAGATTTATGCTACATTTGCCACAATTTCCTTTGAGTGGTGTGTGTACTACCCATTATTTTACTCATTGTGAAATATACTCTCATTTATGGGTATTTACATCAATGTTGTATTGTCCTTCTTTCACGGGGTGCATGTCTCAAAAGATACCCATGTCGGTAAGGGAATCTTTCACCCTCCTCTTTTTAAAAGACTTCTTTTGTTGGGTCTTTTAATTTACATATTGTTATGTTTGGATATGTTCTCATATATCCTTATTGATGTAAATTTTATGTCCAAGTGATGAGATACCCTTTTTATCTCTCATCAACTCATTTTCTGAATTTTGTAGTGACGCTGTTAGGCTGTCATATTTTTGCAAGGGAACTTCTTAACCCAAATTTGATTCCTTTTGATAATCTTGTACTCCTTGAATATGTCATTATATGAATATGTGTGAATAACCTATGATTATTTTATACTTAATATCCACTTATATTGGGTGTATTCGTTTGTCACAGATAATTATGTAATTGATTTATCCTTAAACCAAGGATACCGTCTTTGTAAGGGACTTCGTCTCAATCTCCATTCATTGAGGCATAGTTTGTTTTATACACAACCTTCTTTTATATGGTGTATAAACCCCTTTTAAATTTATGTTTATTCAAAAGGAATATTTTATCTACGAAGCGTTTTACTAAACGAAAAAAGGAATGTTTCTTTTTATATACGCGGTGACAACGACCTTTTCCGCCACCGCGAGTATTATTTGATCTTTGGCTTACTCAAAAAGCCATAATGTTTTAAAAATAAAATAAATACCATATAATTTTTTTTTATTTTGGTATTGAAAATGGATTTGATAAAGGAATCTATTATGTCAATATATTTAAATGATATATTGTGATTGAATTGAGGAAATGTTATCATTCCTTTATGTTGGTTTTATGTGTTATAATTTTGTAATGGTACTTGGACATTTTACGGGTGGTTATGTGATAAACCATATGATGGGTGGTGCCGTGAATAACAGGACGGGTGGTTACTTTATAACCTCCAATTCATTGGGTATGGAAGTGGGCTGTATGGCTATTCCATTAAGTATGTATGGAAGTTGGCCGAATGGCTATTCCATTAAGTGATATGTGTGGAAGTCAACCTTATGGTTATTCCACTAAAGTATGTTTTTGTCCCAAGTTTCCATTATATGTTATGTGATCTTTATATGGGTTTTATGGTAATCTTTTGGTTACAGAAGGGTAAGTAATGAAATTTTATTTAGTGAAGTGTTTTTACTACTTTGAAAAGGTGAAAAGTATTACATTGATAAAGTATACATGGTTTACTTGTTGTTTTGAAAAACTAACAGTTTTCATTCTCTTTGTATCCCTTACTGAGCTTTTTATGCTCACCCCATGTTTTTTTGAAATGTTTTTCATAGGACTTAATGTGGAATAGGGTCAAGGATGTGATCAAGGGAAATTCATGCTATAAAACATGGAACTAGACATGTTTCTTTTTAAGATTTTTTTTATTCTATGGAAACTCAGTAGAAGTGTCTACTTTGTAATCTTTTGAGATGAAATAGTTATGTCCTAATTCTCGAAAACTCTAAACTTGAAAAGATCCTCAATGTGTATTATTCATTTAATTCAATATTAAGTAAGGTTTAAGGCTGGGGCCTTATACTAGACCTCCCCAGGTAAATATAGTAAATTTACCCTTACATACGATCTAAAAAAATTATCTTATTGTTCCTTTGATTCTAGGTTGTGGTGGTTTACAATTATGACAAGATGATGTAGAATTATAAGCATGATAGGGCATCAATAAATATACATTAATTATAAAAATATTATTTTATCCATTTTTTGTTCATTCTATAGAACTATGATTTTCACTAAACAATTAGGGTCCTATGGGAAACCTGATGTCATAATTGTGTTTAAAACACATGATTTACCCTAGGGATATTATAGATTTTGTTATTATAAGTTTACTCATGTGTTTTTATCTCATCTAGATTAGAAAATTGAAGGGGTTGAATTAATTAAAATATTTATGGTGAAACACACTAGGATTTCCTATTTTTTATGTGATTCCCTTACACTAATGTTATTCGTTGTAGGACTATATGAACCCTAAATATAATAGTGTTTGGAAAGGATATATTTTTATAGAAACATCATCAGAATGGAGGATCAGAATAAAATCTGCAGTGACATTGTTAATAAAATTACATGATACTAAAAAAAACTTTTGATATGGTGGAGAATTAAAGAATCAATTATTTTCCATCAAGGTAGGGATACATTATTTTTATTTGTTACATATAATACTATAATTAAACATTTGAATAATTTATTTTAATTTATTATCCTCTCTTATGTGGAACTCATAACTGGGTTATTAGTTCTGTATGTTTTCTTATTTTTTTCATTGATATGGACCATCATTATTCATTATTTTCATGGAAAATCATTATTTTAATTAATAATATTATATATTCACCCAACGCTAATGTTTCTCATCATGGTGGAATCAATCAATTTTTGCCTTCAAATAATAATTCATTTCTAATGACATTATTGAAGATGATTGAGAAATCGATACATAGTTCATCATAGACTCAAAAACATGTATCATTCATTTTAGATAGAAATGATCGATGGTAGAACTAACAATTACATTAGATATTTAATAAATTATAATATATATATATATCTCATTATTCTAAAATTATTATCTATATCTTCCCACTCTCCCCCTCCCTCTCACATACAGTCAAAAGGATATTATCCCAAGCTATGGTTGATGATTGTTTGGAATAGTGGAATAAATGTCCAAGTGATAGCTTAGTGGTATGACATGGATGACAGGGAAGATAGAGGCGTGATGGGGAGGTTAATAAAAGATATTATGATGATGATGGATAATATTTAAATGGAATATAGCAGTGTGATGATGTTTCTTATTGAGGGAGATGATGATGGGAGGATTAGAATGGGAGGTCTGGTGCTTGTATCTCATGGAGTTTGTCATGTATGTTGTCTATGAATAGTTCCATAAATCAATAGGGAATGTTTTGTGCACTGTGATAATGGATATATGAGCGGTGTGGGTGATTTAAGAGAGAAGTTGGGGATGTGATACAAGATTTTATTATTAACAAATCTTATCTTCGTTATATCATCTTATTATGGTGTCAGATTGATGATCTGTCTTTGAAATCATTATCATGGTATCACTAAGAATTATTTATGGATCAATATATTATACATAATTACAGCTTATGGCATGATCATTACATTATGTTGGATAACACCTCCTATGTTTGAAATAATGAAATTCATATTTTTATCAGATGCATTTTTTTGATAAATAAATAGCGTATTCTGTGTGGTTTTATAAATACATTAGAATAACAGAATATTTTAGACATCCAATGACATTTTTTAAGTGATATATAAATATTAAAAAATAATCATTGTTAGAAAAATGTTGAAGATTAGTTATGAGAATCAGTGTGTTTTTATCATATAGTTTGAGTGAATATTCTCTCAATATGATCATGGTCTTGATCCCCAATGTATAGGTAATTTTATATATAGGTTTTGTATTTCCACCACATACATGGGGTTTATATTTTCTATCTTTCAAGTCAGTAAAACTTCCATTAAAGAACTAATTTGGGTTTGGGATCCTCTTTTGGATTAAATATTCACCTAGACTAAGGTGTTTTCCATTGTGTCCGAGATCCCAAATTATAGTTCTAGGGAGTTTTTTTGGTTTCGTTTTTTATAAATTTTGGTTCAAGATTGGTTTTTTTCCTAATAAACATGGGAGTGTGATATTTTCTCGACTGATGTGAATTAAGAGAACCCATATCTTTAATACAACTTAATTCATGGTGTTTTAAATAAATATATATTTAATAAAAATCAAAAATATTGGGAGGTCTAGTGACTATAGGTTATTAGATACATATAACAATGACCTTAATCATGGTTATAAAAACACTATTTAAAAACACTAAAAATTTATCTTATATTCAATCGATCGTCTAATACTGTGCAAGATGATATATTTAATAACATAATAAAAGGGTGATCTATAAAGACTAGTAAGGGAATAATCAACGAATTACTAGATGGAGTTAATACATTTTTGTAAAGACCCGTAAAATTCAAGGGAAATTTTTTTCTTAATTTTCTTTAGAATTTTACAAGAGCGCGGTTTTAGACGGCACCTGATTCCGAGGCCCGGAGTGCCCGGAATTAATTTCCGAAGTTTGGCTCGGGTACGTTCAATGAACGAACGAGCGGGAATTCCTAAATTTTGATCCGGTGCTCGGAATTGAAATCCGAGGGCACCGATGAACTCGCAACGCCGATTTTCGCTTAACGAGACCTTTTCGGGAGTTGCGTTTGTTGCGGGTTGAAAGTTAAGTTTTGGGGTTTTCAGTTGAGTTAAATAAAATTTGTGTAAGACAAATTTTATTTTTAGTTTGTTAAAAACCTACCTAAGGGGGTTGGAAGTGGGACCCACACCCACTTAACCTCCCTTGGGAGGATTAAGTGTGGTGGGGCCCACACGAACCCCTAGACTTTTCAAGTTCCCTTAATCCCCTCTTTATTGGCTTAAGTTACTCTTAATTAATTATGGGAGTTACGTCTTTTTGAATTTCAAACGTTGAAATTCTTTTGTGTTATGTGTTAATAAAATAAGAGGTAGTCTTATTTTATTTTGAGTTCTTTGTTTGTCATTTTGAGAGCTCCTCTTCATCTTCAAGATCTGACGAAGAACGAAGAACGCTCAAACTCCGACGAAGAACGACGCCTCTTTTCTTCGTCCTCGGAGTCAACAAGAGGGAACGCCGCTTCCTCCTCGGACCTTCTTCGTCGGCAAACGAAGATCCGCCAACGACGTGTCTCCTCGGGCATATCTCTTCGTCAACGGATTTGACGAACGACGACCGCGACGCCCGACCTCCGCGACGTCGTCTTCCGCGGAACGTAGACGAATCTTCGAATCTTAAACCCGAGGTAGGGGTTGTTGATTTCATTTTGGTTTCCTTATTTCTTTTCTTGCTCGTGGATCGCATGTCTACGTGAGACATTTAAATATTTTATATAAGTGTTATTGTTAACGCGAGGGGGGCCGGACCGCACGAACACGGCCGAACCCCCCTCCATCGTTTATGTTTATTCATGCGGGTGGAAGCAAGTGGCGTGGTGCCGTCGCACCACGCGGATGATCGTACAAATAATTTACGCGGCGCCGTCGCGCTACGTCAAGGAAAAATCTTCAAGAACGCGACGCCGTCGCACCGCGTTGAAAAGAATCATGGCATGGCGAGAGGGGCGCGGTGCCGTCGCACCGCGCCGGACGACGAACACCGCGGCCGGTTCCGGGCCGCGGCGGGACGAGAAGACCGCGGCCGGTTCCAGGCCACGGCGGAAGAGGAGACCGGCGGCCGGGCCGCCGGCGTCGGAAGTCGAAGGCGGGACCGGAATTTCCGGTCCCGTTGGTAAAAACTGGCCGGCCAGCTGGCCGGCCGGATGACATAAAACCGGGGGAATAAATCCCCCGGCCGGTTCAACAAAACCCCCCTCTTAATGAGGGGGGGGGGGGGTTCTTGAGGGAAGGGGGCAGCCACCCCCTTGGTTCGGCGCCAGCAGGCCCCCCCACGTGAGGGGGGGCAGTTTTAAAAAAACCGGCGCGGCACAAAGGCCGCGCCACTTTGAAGAACCGCGGGGCTTAGCCCCCGCGTGCGCAGCCCCACGTGCGGCGCCAGGCGCCGCCGCCGCGGTCCGCCGCCGCCGCAGCCCGCCGCCGCCGCCGCCGCGCCGCCCCAGGGGGGGGGGGGGTCGGGCCGGGTCGGCCCGGACCCGGACCCCCCGTTTCGAACCAGTTTTTGTTTTTGGCTCATAACTTGGGCCTCGGACCTCCGAATGACGAACCGTCTGCGGCAACGCGATCCTTGGATCGAGACGGTCGTTTCGGTATATCGCACTCAAGGTTTCGGTTTACTTTGAGTTCGGCCGGGTTGGTTTGTTCACGAAACCAACCGGGCCTTCGGAGCGGAAACGCTCATATCTTGAGCTACGGACGTCCGATTCACGCGCCGTCAGTCGCGTTGTGTTCCTCTTAGTGAGACGGATCTTTTGGCATACTCCGCCCGAGGTTTGGACGCAGGTGGAGTACGTTCGGGTTGGTTTTGCCTTAAAAACCAACCAGGCCCCGGAGACGAAAATGCCAATAACTCTCAGACCGGGCGTCCGATCGACGCGTCATCTGTTACGTTGAGTTCCTATTGACGATACGGAACTTTTGGATACATCAACTTCGGTCATCGTGACAGTTGATGTATCAGCCTCTCGGCTCGTGGAGCGGACCCTCCGTACGAGTTTTCTGTGTGCGGGAACCCTAGTGCTGGCTGCGACTGTTCTACTGCTACGACTGCTACTGTGACTGCGACGACGACAGTACAGAGATCCTGTGTGGATTTGACGACGACAGTACAGAGATCCTATGTGGATTCGACGACGACGACTTCAGCACTCAGCGATCCTACGTGGATCAGTGCTACAGGTCCTGTGTGGGCCCGATCCTGTGTGGGTCCTTGCGCTCAGCGGTTCTGTGTGAGCCAGCGCCTACAGGTTCTGTGTGAGCCCGATCCTGTGTGGGTCTTCTGCGGGGGTTAGTTATCTATCGATCCTTCGTGGGTCCGACGACTTAGATGGATCAGTGATCATCTTTATCGTCCTTGAAGAAGTATACCTGTGTGAGCTGAATCCTGTTGTTTTCCTGTGTGGATTGTGTTGTGCAATCCTGTGTGGATTATGTTTTGCTTTCCTATGTGGAATACGTATACTTTCCTGCGTGGACTGAGTTGTACTTGGGCTCGGAGGTTGGAGCGTATTTAAATTGATGACTTAGGTATATGTATGGGCATATACCTAAGCAGTGTCGGTTGTTACTTCGTGATTGTACTTTTCTTCGTAGTTTATCCTTTGTGGATTTGAGTGACCTTCAGGGGTCTCGGGGTCCCTACTGAGTAGCTTATACTCACCCCTGCACGGGCTTCGCCCGCACTACGTTGTGTTGGTTGAAGACGACGGACAGCGTTGACCTTAGCTGAGGCTTGTAGAGCGGGACGGTACCCGGAGGTGGACCACTGGGCGGGACGTGCACGGAGCGGACGACGGGACCCGTGGAGCAGAGGAGCTATCTGTACCCACCCTTCAGGTGGGATTTCCAGTGGACAGCTCGGAGTAGCGGCTTTTACTTTTCAGTTGCTGTTTTTCCCTTTTTGAGTTGTACTTTACTTTCAGTTTGGGTTTGTATACTGGCCCATTTAATTTTCCACATTTTCAGTTGTACTCTGCTTGCTTAGTGTTTACTTTCCGCTTGTTTACTCTATGGTGTGTGTTTACTTTTCAAAGGAAATGCCTTCCCTTTTTACTGGGATTTACGCCTTGGTGCTAGTCGCCAGCCCCTGGCCTATGGAAGGCGGGCTTGGGGTAGTCACAGCACGGACCCCGAGGGCGGGTCGTGACAAATTGGTATCAGAGGAGTTCGGTTCTACCGCGAACTCTGATCTTTTCTTTGTGAAGCAATAATGTTTAGCGTATTGAGTGTGGTTATCAGTCCAGGGAGTCCAGTGTTGGTGCGGCGGCCGACGTATCCGTACACCAGGATCCTGACTTCTGATTTCCGACTTAATGCACGAAAACATTGATTGCGTGTGTGTTTCAAAGTTTTCTTTGTGATTACTTATATCAGCTCACCAGGTATACTGTTCTGACCGTGGCGCACCTGTTTCCTTTTCAGGATGGCCCCACGACGGCAGCCAGCTAGGGTTCCGAGAGTCGAGCGAGACGACAGCCCACCGAGCGACGAGGCCTCGGTGCAGGGCCCTTTTCCAGTAGTGGCACCGGCGATAGCTTTACCCGCCGAGCCCCCGATGCTTCCAGCAGCAGCCGCTGACGATGCACGTCGCCTCAGCGCACTGCATGAGTTTCAGCGCCAGCGACCGCCCAGGTTTCGCGGGGAGACGGATCCCCAGGCAGCAGAGGACTGGCTGGAGGCAGTAGTTCGAGTGTTTAGGCTAGTGAGGACACCAGCAGACCTCATGGTGATCCTCGCTGCGAGCCTACTACACGCAGCAGCAGGACGATGGTGGAGCTTGATGCTCCAGGTGCACGATGAGGCATCTCTTCTTTGGACGGACATTGAGAGCCTCTTCCGCTCGGAGTTCGTCCCAGCCACCCTTCGTGCGGTGCGTATCCAGGAGCTTCTACAGCTGCGGCAGGGCAGCATGACGGTCGCTCAGTACTCGGCGAGATTTACCGATCTCTCGCGCTACTCGACCGACATGGTACGAGACCCATTCTTCCGGGCCCGGACCATCGAGCAGGGTTTGAGACACGAGATCAGGGAATCGCTGATCTCCCTCAGCATACCGACTCAGACAGGAGTACTGGAGCGGGCCCTTCTGATCGAGAGCTTCCTTGCTGAGTCTACACCAGCACAGAGACCCACCGCAGGGCGGCACGTGGCGGAGTCATCTGCAGCAGGCAGTCGACGGATGACTCAGGGGTCCAGACAGACCAGACCTTCGGGCAGACGTTCTCAGGGCACTGGCTCAGAAGTGCGGGGCACACAGCGCGGAGCCAGTCTTACGAGAGGCAGACAGTGCTACTCATGCGGCGGACAGGGCCACATGGCTCGTGACTGCCCGACCCGCCGTGCCGAGGAGCAGCAGTCAGTTGATGGACCACCGAGGCAGAGGCAGAGGGTCGACCGTGGCGGTCCGCAGGGAGGAGGCGGACGAGGCAGAGGAGCTGGACGAGCAGCTGGTGGTGGCCGACGCTTTGAGGCTCTACCACCACCACCACTAGGAGGTCCACCCCGACCACAGGGAGCTGGCGGGCAGCGACAGGCACAGCTCCAGGCAGCAGAGGCCTACGACCACGGCGCACCTGAGATGATTCGAGGTACTATCTGTGTCTACTCCACCCTTGCTGCAGTTCTTATAGACACAGGAGTGAGTCATTCTTTCATAGTCGTTGCCCTTGTTCGGAGCTCGGAGATTCCGACAGAGCCGTTGGCTCGATCCTTACGGCTAGAGACTCCTACGGGAGCAGACTCGACGATTACGCACTGGTGCCGGCAGTGTGAGCTTACTCTAGGAGGCGAGAGCTTCGGCTGGGATCTTCTTGTAGCAGCGTCGAGGCCTTACGATGTCATCTTGGGCATGGATTGGCTGTCTACGGTCCATGCACAGATTGACTGTTTTAGGCGCAAGGTGCGATGTGTACGCACCGACGGGAGCAGGTTCACCTTCACCGGCGAGAAGGGAGCCTTAGCAGCACAGGATGGACTTCCGCGGAGGAGAGGACAGCCCATTACTCATCAGTTGGCTAGCCTCATCCTTGGAGCAGTTGACGTGCGGAGTCCTGGTTTTCCTGCAGTGGTGGATCAGTTTGCGGACGTTTTTCCCGACGACGTCCCAGGGCTACCTCCTCGCAGAGAGGTAGACTTTTATATTGACTTGTACCCCGGGACAGCCCCGATATCCACTCCAGCATATCGGATGGCCCCCGCCGAGCTTCGAGAGCTACGGGTACAGTTGGAGGACTTGCAGGGCAAGGGGTTCATCCGACCCAGTGTTTCACCCTGGGCTTCCCCGATATTGTTCGCCAAGAAGGCGGAAGGGAGCTTGCGAATTTGTGTTGACTATCGTCGCCTGAACCAGGTGACAGTGAGGAACAAGTATCCGCTACCGAGGATTGATGACCTCTTTGATCAGCTCAAGGGAGCACGGTGGTTCTCGAAGATAGACCTCAGGTCAGGCTATCATTAGCTCAGAGTCAGAGATGAGGATGTGCAGAAGACGGCCTTCAGATGTCGGTATGGCCACTATGAGTTCTTGGTTATGCCTTTCAGTGTAACCAATGCTCCAGCAGTGTTCATGGCTCTCATGAACAGGATCTTTCAGCCATACCTCGATCGGTTTGTCGTGGTCTTCATCGACGACATTCTGATTTACTCTACGACAGAGGAGGAGCACGCCTATCACTTGCGAGTTGTCCTTGACACACTCCGAGAGCACCAGATTTATGGTAAGCTCTCGAAGTGCCAGTTCTGGATACGTGAGGTCCACTTTTTGGGACACGTTATCTCTAAGGCGGGAGTTGCAGTGGATCCCGCGATGTTTGAGACTGTGTTAGCATGGGAGCCACCCAGGAGCGTGACTGAGGTTCGAAGTTTCTTGGGACTAGCTGGATACTATCGGAGATTTGTGCCGAACTTCTCCAGAGTTGCGGCATCACTCACAGCTTTGACGAAGAAGGGGAAACCCTTCGTGTGGTCAGACAGATGTCAGCAGAGCTTCCAGGAGCTGAGACAGAGATTGACTAGCGCACCTATCTTGAGGTTGCCTGAGGAGGGAGTAGGGTACGTAGTCTACTGCGATGCATCAGGGACCGGACTCGGATGTGTTTGGATGCAGGAGCGGGCAGTGATCGCCTATGGATCACGACAGTTGAGGCCGCATGAACAGAACTACACTACCCATGACCTGGAGTTAGCAGCAGTGGTCTTCGCTCTGAAGACATGGCGACACTATCTGATGGGCGAGCGCTTTACAGTCTTTTCCGATCATCAGAGTCTCAGGTATATCTTCTCGCAGAAGGACCTGAACCTGAGACAACGACGATGGCTCGAGTTCCTCCAGGACTATGACTTTGAGATAGTCTATACCCCTGGGAAGGGGAACGTAGTAGCCGATGCCCTCAGCAGGAGGACGGGCATTCAACTACTCGAGGAGGCGACGGAGCAGCTAGCCTCATTGCAGATATCCTTCGTGGATAGAGATGGAGCAGCCTTTCTTCAGTCTCTCACAGTCACTCCTCTTCTACTGCAGCGAGTCAGGGAGGCACAGCACGGGGACGCTGACTGTGAGACACGACGTGCACAGATATCCTCGGGACAGGCACCTGATGGTTTCTTCCTTGGAGCAGAGCACGACATCCTTTTCAGAGGACGTACCATGGTACCAGTATCTTTGCAAGAGGAAGTGCTGAGAGAGTTTCACACATCTCCTTTGGCGGTACATCTTGGAGTGGCGAAGATGTACCAGGACCTCAGACGACAGCATTGGTGGTCGGGCATGAAGAAGGCAGTAGCAGAGTTCGTTTCTCGATGCCTCACCTGCCAGCAGGTGAAGGCTGAGCATCAGGTACCAGCAGGCTTGGTACAACCCTTGGAGGTTCCGGAGTGGAAGTGGGACGGCATATCTATGGACTTCGTTACTGGACTTCCACGCACTTCCAGAGGTCACGACTCCATCTGGGTGATTATTGACCGACTCACCAAGTCGGCACACTTCTTACCCATCAGAGAGCAGGGCTCGGTGGAGAGCTTGGGACGTCTCTATGTTCAGGAGATTGTGCGGCTCCACGGCGTGCCATCATCTATCGTCTCCGATCGAGATGGCCGCTTTACTTACCGGATTTGGAAGGGGTTACAGGAGGCGTTCGGTACGCAGCTACGTCTTAGCACAGCTTTTCACCCTCAGACGGATGGTCAGACGGAGAGGACCATTCAGACTCTCGAGGACATGCTCCACGCATGTGTCCTTGACTTTGGTCGTAGCTGGGAGGACCACCTACCTTTGGTGGAGTTCGCGTACAACAACAGCTACCACTCCACCATCTGGATGGCACCGTACGAGGCGTTGTATGGCCGACCATGTAGATCTCCTTTGTGCTGGACAGACCCCGGAGAGTCAGCACTGGTGGGACCGGAGATGGTCCAGGCCACGATAGAGAAGGTCCAGGTCATCCAGGAGCGGATGAGGATAGCTCAGAGCCGGAAGAAGTCATATGCTGACAGGAGGCGGAGGCCACTGGAGTTCGAGGATGGCGACCACGTCTTCTTGCGGGTCTCACCTCGACGTGGTATTCAGAGATTTGGCCGAGGCGACAAGTTATCTCCGCGCTTCATCGGACCCTTCCAGATTCTCAGCAGGATTGGCGAGGTGGCTTATCGCCTGGATCTACCACCTCAGTTGCACCGGGTGCACGACGTCTTCCACGTATCCCAGCTGAGGAGATACGTGCACGACCCGACGAACATCATTGACCATGGGGAGCTTGACGTTGACGATGGGGCGACTTTTACGGAGGTCCCGGTGGAGATAGAGGATCGACAGGAGTGGGTCCTGCGTGGGCGATCGATTCCTCTTGTGCGCATCAGATGGCAGCACGGGAATCTCCAGGAGAGCACATGGGAGTGGGAGGCTCAGATGCGTGCTCAGTACCCTCATTTGTTTCCCTAGTTTTTTGTTGTATCTTTACGGGGACGTAAAGCCCTGAGGTGGGAGTAATGTAAAGACCCTTAAAATTCAAGGGAAATTTTTTTCTTAATTTTCTTTAGAATTTTACAAGAGCGCGGTTTCAGACGGCACCTGATTCCGAGGCCCGGAGTGCCCGGAATTAATTTCCGAAGTTTGGCTCGGGTACGTTCAGTGAACGAACGAGCGGGAATTCTTAACTTTTGATCCGGTGCTCGGAATTGAAATCCGAGGGCACCGATGAACTCGCAGCGCCGATTTTCGCTTAACGAGACCTTTTCGGGAGTTGCGTTTGTTGCGGGTTGAAAGTTAAGTTTTGGGGTTTTCAGTTGAGTTAAATAAAATTTGTGTAAGACAAATTTTATTTTTAGTTTGTTAAAAACCTACCTAAGGGGGTTGGAAGTGGGACCCACACCCACTTAACATCCCTTGGGAGGATTAAGTGTGGTGGGGCCCACACGAACCCCTAGACTTTTCAAGTTCCCTTAACCCCCTCTTTATTGGCTTAAGTTACTCTTAATTAATTATGGGAGTTAAGTCTTTTTGAATTTCAAACATTGAAATTATTTTGTGTTATGTGTTAATAAAATAAGAGGTAGTCTTATTTTATTTTGAGTTCTTTGTTTGTCATTTTGAGAGCTCCTCTTCATCTTCAAGCTTTGACGAAGAACGAAGAACGCTCAAACTCCGACGAAGAACGACGCCTCTTTTCTTCCTCCTCGGAGTCAACAAGAGGGAACGCCGCTTCCTCCTCGGACCTTCTTCGTCGGCAAACGAAGATCCGCCAACGACGTGTCTCCTCAGGCATATCTCTTCGTCAACGGATTTGACGAACGACGACCGCGACGCCCGACCTCCGCGACGCCGTCTTCCGCGGAACGTAGACGAATCTTCGAATCTTAAACCCGAGGTAGGGGTTGTTGATTTCATTTTGGTTTCCTTATTTCTTTTCTTGCTCGTGGATCGCATGTCTACGTGAGACATTTAAATATTTTATATAAGTGTTATTGTTAACGCGAGGGGGGCCGGACCGCACGAACACGGCCGAACCCCCCTCCATCGTTTATGTTTATTCATGCGGGTGGAAGCAAGTGGCGTGGTGCCGTCGCACCACGCGGATGATCGTACAAATAATTTACGCGGCGCCGTCGCGCTACGTCAAGGAAAAATCTTCAAGAACGCGACGCCGTCGCGCCGCGTTGAAAAGAATCATGACATGGCGAAAGGGGCGCGGTGCCGTCGCACCGCGCCGGACGACGAACACCGCGGCCGGTTCCGGGCCGCGGCGGGACGAGAAGACCGCGGCCGGTTCCGGGCCGCGGCGGAAGAGGAGACCGGCGGCCGGGCCGCCGGCGTCGGAAGTCGAAGGCGGGACCGGAAATTCCGGTCCCGTTGGTAAAAACCGGCCGGCCGGATGACATAAAACCGGGGGAATAAATCCCCCGGCCGGTTCAACAAAACCCCCCTCTTAATGAGGGTGGGGGGCGGTTCTTGAGGGAAGGGGGCAGCCGCCCCCTTGGTTCGGCGCCAGCAGGCCCCCCCACGTGAGGGGGGGCGGTTTTAAAAAAACCGGCGCTGCACAAAGGCCGCGCCACTTTGAAGAACCGCGGGGCTTAGCCCCCGCGTGTGCAGCCCCACGTGCGGCGCCAGGCGCCGCCGCCGCGGCCCGCCGCCGCCGCAGCCCGCCGCCGCCACGGCCCACCGCCGCCGCCGCCGCGCCGCCCCAGGGGGGGTCGGGCCGGGTCGGCCCGGACCCGGACCCCCCGTTTCGAACCAGTTTTGGTTTTTGGCTCATAACTTGAGCCTCGGACCTCCGAATGACGAACCGTCTGCGGCAACGCGATCCTTGGATCGAGACGGTCATTTCGGTATATCGCACTCAAGGTTTCGGTTTACTTTGAGTTCGTCCGGGTTGGTTCGTTCACGAAACCAACCGGGCCTTCGGAGCGGAAACGCTCATATCTTGAGCTACGGACATCCGATTGACGCGCCGTCAGTCGCGTTGTGTTCCTCTTAGTGAGACGGATCTTTTGGCATACTCCGCCCGAGGTTTGGACGCAGGTGGGGTACGGTCGGGTTGGTTTTGCCTTAAAAACCAACCGGGCCCCGGAGACGAAAATGCCAATAACTCTCAGACCGGGGGTCCGATCGACGCGCCGTCTGTTACATTGAGTTCCTGTTGACGATACGGAACTTTTGGATACATCAACTTCGGTCTTCGTGACAGTTGATGTATCAGCCTCTCGGCTCGTGGAGCGGACCCTCCGTACGAGTTTGCTGTGTGCGGGAACCCTAGTGCTGGCTGCGACTGTTCTACTGCTACGACTACTACTGTGACTGCGACGACGACAGTACAGAGATCCTGTGTGGATTTGACGACGACAGTACAGAGATCCTATGTGGATTCGACGACGACGACTTCAGCACTCAGCGATCCTACGTGGATCAGTGCTACAGGTCCTGTGTGGGCCCGATCCTGTGTGGGTCCTTGCGCTCAGCGGTTCTGTGTGAGCCAGCGCCTACAGGTTCTGTGTGAGCCCGATCCTGTGTGGGTCTTCTGCGGGGGTTAGTTACCTATCGATCCTTCGTGGGTCCGACGACTTAGATGGATCAGTGATCATCTTTATCGTCCTTGAATAAGTATACCTGTGTGAGCTGAATCCTGTTGTTTTCCTGTGTGGATTGTGTTGTGCAATCCTGTGTGGATTATGTTTTGCTTTCCTATGTGGAATACGTATACTTTTTTGCGTGGACTGAGTTGTACTTGGGCTCGGAGGTTGGAGCGTATATAAATTGATGACTTAGGTATATGTATGGGCATATACCTAAGCAGTGTCGGTTGTTACTTCGTGATTGTAATTTTCTTCGTAGTTTATCCTTTGTGGATTTGAGAGACCTTCAGGGGTCTCGGGGTCCCTACTGAGTAGCTTATACTCACCTCTGCACGGGCTTCGCCCGCACTACGTTGTGTTGGTTGCAGACGACGGACAGCGTTGACCTTAGCTGAGGCTTGTAGAGCGGGACGGTACCCGGAGGTGGACCACTGGGCGGGACGTGCACGGAGCGGACGACGGGACCCGTGGAGTAGAGGAGCTATCTGTACCCACCCTTCAGGTGGGATTTCCAGTGGACAGCTCGGAGTAGCGGCTTTTACTTTTCAGTTGCTGTTTTTCCCTTTTTGAGTTGTACTTTACTTTCAGTTTGGGTTTGTATACTGGCCCATTTACTTTTCCGCATTTTCAGTTGTACTCTGCTTGCTTAGTGTTTACTTTCCGCTTGTTTACTCTGTGGTGTGTGTTTACTTTTCAAAGGCAATGCCTTCCCTTTTTACTGGGATTTACGCCTTGGTGCTAGTCGCCAACCCCTGGCCTATGGAAGGCGGGCTTGGGGTAGTCACGGCACGGACCCCGAGGGCGGGTCGTGACAATTTTAGTCACGAGGTATACCAATATAACATAAAGTGGGTTATAATCATAGACATGAACATTAATTCATGGTATTATATAATAACATGAAGGAAAAATAAGAATTTAGAAACACTATAAAACATGAAACAATAAGTTTAAGTCATGGAAAAATACTAATAAATGAAAACATATTGAGATTTGGATAACATAACTTGAAGAAAAAATTTTATATCAAGTGATAAAAATATTACCCATTTCATTAGAGGGATATATAATTATAGGCGTACCTGTCACATTCATATCATGTACGTGAATTTGTGTTCCACATAGAACATAAAATATAAAAATGTATTTCTACAATTATAATCCAATAAATATTGAGTGTAGATTAAATACTTGGAAGTCCCTAATAAATTAAGTAATTGTATATCTAGATGAATAAATTTGAGCCTAAATTGGCATTGGTATTTACTATAGGAATATTTTTCATGGAAAATAATAGTATTATTTATGCAGTATAACCGTTGTACATAAAGATGCATGGAAGGGTATAATGACAGTTAAAGGTGTTATATCACTACTTTTACATCATAAAGAAAATAAAATGTGTTTATAAAAAATATTTTCCAATAAGAACAATTGGTAATCAAATGATATAATTAAAAGAATGTTCTTGAATAAAAGAGATGGGGAGAGAATCCACTTACCTTTAGAGGGATCTTCTAAAAGATTTGGAGTAATTATTATGTTCTTGAGAACACCTTTAGAGGGATTTATATAAATATAGGGAGAATAAATTCATATTAAATAGGTTATGAGTGAAAATTATTTGATGGTTGGGTTGGTATTTGTGGAAAAATATTGGGGAATTCATTATTATTTTCTAAACATTGGTTTTTGACTCTATATGATAAAATAATCAAAAAAAAAAGCTTAATGGTGTTCATTACCATGGTATCTGAAAAATTTTAGTGTTTTTGAATATTTTATAATTCCAAGGTCTAATAATATTTAAATAATTCCATTAGGGATGTGGATGCGAATCATGTTCATACAGAAATGATTTTAATACCTTAAAATATAATTTAGGTGTTAGAGGATTCATTAATGGTTTATAAAAATAATTTAATAAATTCTAAAAAAAATTAAAGGATATATATATATATATATTCCATTCATACATTTTATTTAATTTATTAAATCATTTTTGGTGCATTATGTTGTCACAATAAAAGCCATATCTTTTTATTATATTTAATTTTCATCTAAAAACTCATATGTCACATAAAATTATAAAAAACCACCAGTGGATCATTTATTAGTGGTTATTTAAAAAACAATATTAATCTTTAAAAAATAATTCTCTGAATATGACAATTTACACTTTTAAATAAAATAACATAATTATTGGAAAACACATGATTTTTAAACAGTAATAATTTTCTGACCCATTTAAAGATTACATTAGAAATTATTAAATTATTTTATAATTTAAAATTAAAAAAATAATATTTATATATAATTTTTTTTATTGTAATTTGGTTTAAATAAATTTTATAATTTTTCAGAAGTGTTTCTTAATTAAAACTATATATTTTTAAAAAATACAGTTTTTTTCATATCCAAATCATATTTTTATTATACTCATTATATAATAATTTATAAAGTAATAAAAATAGTGATAATGATAAGCATTATTTTAAATAAAATATTTTCAAATTCATATTACTATATTCTAGATAGATAACCTATTATTACACTTCCATATTCCCTAATGGTAAGGTGTACGATAGTAGAACTTTCTTGAGGTGGTTCGGTGAATATGGTTTTAATGTGATCTCAAAAAGATTAAAATTATTCCAAAGATGGTTACATGTGTTCTTCAGTAATTTAATATCATCTTGGGATGGGTTATCTAAAAATTACAATGATTCCATATCCCTCAGAATCTTTAAAAAATGGGATTTTCCAGCTTTGATCCAACTAGTCGAGGCCACCACCACTTCCATACATCTCAAATAGGATTTATCATAAACCATAAAATTTTACTATTAATATATACTTTACAATTAATATATTATCAATGATTATGATTCTTAATGGTATTCTAAACCAAAATGATATTTTATAATAGTATAAAATAACCAAGGTAGTGAATGTTTTTTCTATAACAACATTACATAATACGTAATTTATTTAATTTTATATGGAATTTCTTTTATGAAATTTTGATTCATAACATTCATCCCCCCTTTAGAGATTTTAATCATAAAATATAATGTTGTGCTCTAAAATTGTTGAGGGTACTTATTCTTTATCACCTTTTATAGTTCCCATGTTTTTTAATTTATCTTATGGTTACACCACAATACTTTGAAAATGAGAGTTTTCTTGTTTCATAGATCTTTTTCAATACTATATAAGATATTCACTAGTGAATTCTGTTATAAAATAACATTCTACAGGGGAATAACCTCTTGATTCAATACATATTAGGGGTCAGTAATGTACTTCCTCTAAAGGGATATAATGAATAAATAATGTTCTCATGATTGGTTATGAGGGAGTGCTAGTCGATAGGCCACAATTCCATTGCAATCAAAGATCTCGAAGGGTAAAATGTATCTTGGAGTAAGCCTTCCCTTCTTGAAAAACCTCATGACATTCTTCCAAGATGATATATGATGGAGCACCATATCTTTGACCAAAATCTCTAGTTGTCATGAATGATTATATATATAGATATTTTATCGACATTATATATATTTAAAATGATGTTTAATGGTTTAAACCATCCATGTCATCTCTTTTATAAGATCAGGTACCATAAGATTCTACTCTCTAACTTTATCCTAGCATGTTGGAGTCTAAATCAAATTCCATTACATATACTCATAAGGTTTCATTTAAATGTTATAATACAAAATTTTGGATTATATGAACCCCATTGGTAATGTAACTTTTCCCAACATCCTTGAAAATCCATTGAACATGATATCAACACATCCTATGGAGTTTGAATAGTTAATTCAGACTAACCATCCATCTGATCAAGATACGCAGTACACAAAATCATCTCTATATTCAATTACTATTGAAATATTCTCAAAATAATCTAGGTAGAACTCATATTTCTATCAGATACGATAGAGTGTGGAACTCCATGTAGTATTAAAACTTTTAAGTATATGTTAGTGTGTCAGACAAAAGAGAAAACATCCTTGATAGAAATGAAATGGGATTACTTTTTAAGGAAATATATTATCACCAAGAAGATGTTATTGACGTTATATATACTATAGAGTCCTGAAAATAAATCCATGGTTATAATATCCCATTTCCACACTGATATGTGAAATGTTTCTATCATACCCTTTGAATTTATTTATTAAAACTTGACTTTCTATCTTACCAAGCATTGTGATACAAATATTCCTGAATTGGTATTCTTTTTTCCCTCTGTATGAGAATCATTAGAATTCATATATGTATTATATATCTATTGAAGTATATTTATAACTAATGTATACACGATTTCATTTATTTAAAAAATCATTTTAAATTACTCTTCAGCAATGATGACTACTTCATTATATATCATCTGATTATCTTCCATGAATTTATCATGATTTAAGATTGTGATGTTATTATAATTATTTTTTTCTAACGATTCTTCCATTGTATAGGATTCCTCTTAAGGTTGTGATTTTTAATCAAGAGGTTTCTTGGAATCCATAACTCTATAATTAAGCACATCTATAGAAACTATATTCCAAATTCATCTAATTTTGAAATTTTAAAAATAATTATCACAGCATGAACAAGATTTATGAGAATTATAATAAACTTATTTCAATAGTGATATTCCAATTTGAGTCTAATAAACTATTAGTAGATATTATTTCATCTTTTAGTTTTATTAGATTTATTTTGCACTATTTTATTCAAATATTTTCAATTCTTTTGATACATTATAATTTACATCATTAAGAGTAGAGTTAAGATTTTTTTATCTAATGATCTTATGGAACTCAAACAAACTCAAATATACAATTCATATATTCTTAATAAAAAAACTCAGCTAGTAATATATATCTAATCAGAGGATCTATATTCCCTTTGATAAAAAATGATGTTTATAATGGATCATGAAATCACGTGGAGAGGGGGTGAATCACATTTGATTTGTATTATTAAATTGTTCTCATTTTATTTTATACCCTTTGAATTGAAACGTATTTCACTATTTTAGATGAGATGATCCTCTATAAAATTCAAAATATAAATGAAAAAAATGAATTTCATTACAAATATATGTAAAAAGATCTACACAATGTTGGAACTCGTTATTTCCACAAGTTATATAATATTCAATATATAGAGTTGGTTATATATTGGGAAAGTCTGACTCCCATGAACACTAATTCCCATAGTGTTCCCACTCTAGCGTCCCACTAGATATCATAATTTACAACCTTCATAAATGATCAACATAGAGACCAACAATGTATTCTCTTACTTGAGTGTCCCATTAAATTCATCCACTTCTCATCAAATATTATCCACCGATATGAAAGATATATATTGTCCTTGTATAGTTTTTAAAAATTCTCCAAATAAAATCATCCTCTAAAAAAATATGGTTCACTCGATCTATTCATTTAAAACATTATAATATTTAATAACTATCTAAAAAAATCCTTTGCATTCTAATTTTCTAATGATATTCAAATGATTTTCACCAAATTAGTATACAGATTAATCCACTGTGAATAGATTCTTAAATATTACCCATCATTACTCTCAATCATCATTGTACCCAATTCATGAAAATTTTATTGCAAGTGAATTTCTCAAACTTCATTAATACATGATAAAATTTACTATAATGTCATTTTTTTTTTCAATATACTACATTAATATTTAATATCCCAAATTTATTTTTTTAGGTGAGTGAAATCATGTGAATTTATTTCTTCTTCTTAATTTGGTCGTAGATTGAAAAATATAAAAAAACACAGTATTTATGATATTTACATCATGCATTCAAATGGTAATTTAATTTGAACCATGTATAAAATTATTATATTCCTTTTAGAAATTATACCATGTAGTACTACATCTTTTTTACACAAATCACTTTACAACGTCGATACATGGACAATACTTCAGCATGATCATACTCACGATCTTCATATATGTGAGTTTATTTATTTTATTTGTTTTGTATTCCTATTTTTTTGATTTTATATAAGGAATATGTTAATCACATAGACTAGAAGGTCATAAAACATTTTCATAGTGTATTACTAAAATATTTTATAATGTTAGTATCATATATGGTAGACTGTGGAACTAATTTTTTTAATATATGATCATGAAGGATTAAAAAATATTATAATGAATTCATGAAATACCTCCTATAATTGTATAATTTTATTATCTATATTTTATTATTCTCCACTCTCATAGATTTCTATTTCAGATCTTTCTGCTTCAAATAAAAACATCTAGAGGTATTTATGTTTTTGTAGTACCAAGTTACTCTACACACTTACTCATATTGCATGCTAAACCTCACATGGACACAAGAATTCATAAAATTAACATATAAAAAATCTAATAATTCAAGATATATTACAAGAATTTCATCTTTCATCTAAATTCATATAATTTTTTTACATATGGTGTCTTCGAAAAATGATACAAAACATTTTCATAAGATCAAACCGGTCCTCATACATCATGACAAGAATAATCTCTGACACATGTAAGAAAATATCCATGGATAAACATTGAAGGAAAATGTGTCAAGTGATCAAGTTTAATAAAATTATTGTGTGATAAAAACTGAATTATTTACTGATATATTAAAATAAGGGAAATGGGGGCTACAACATTATTTCAAACATCGATGATTTTTTATATCTGACACTACAAAATATTATAACCTATATTAATCAACGTTAGACCTGATAATGAGTTTGGTACCTATAAACACCTTTACAAAACATATATTGTGATCAAACCTAAATTCTGTTTACATTCCACCAACTCACATACCTATAAGTGCTATGTATCCACCATTCACATGAAATCTACTATATTCTCTCTGTTGGCACTATTATTTTCCTCATGCACTCATCTACCGTCATTTATGGATGAGTTTACCTACATCCACATAGAAGATATTAGTACCACAAGTCTTTTTGGATTTAGGTCTTTAGTTTACTGTATATATCCATTATTTTGGTAACCATTTATATGAATATTTAACAAGAATTTCATAAATAAAATATCAAAATACCCTTATACACTTAGATTCTATATTCAACTAGTAATTATACCATTTAAAATATTGTTTTAATTAAATCATAAACTAAAAAACTGTTCAAAATAAAAAATTATTCACTTTCTAATATGAACAAAAAAAATTCACCCAAAACTATTGAATATGTTTTAAATTTAGGAAAACCTCTATAATAGTCACATTTAGAGAACTTTGACCTTTCCAATTCATTATCTATTGACAAAAAATTAAACTTCATCACAACATCAACATTAGTAATCCTCTTGGTTCCACTACATGGTAAATAATTATTTATATATGATTAAAATTACTTTTATCATGATGTATGGGTAACAATTATCATTACATTTTATCATTAAAAAGTTAACTCACCCTCATGTTTTCTCATATTCATATGATCTTACCCTAGATGAAATATAGTTTATCATTTCATGTTTTTGAGCTTTTTAGCTCAGTAATTATTTTATTTCTATTCCCTAAGATATTAATATGAGTATATCATATGAATATTAGAAAATGGAGTGTTGTTTGGATCAATTATGGAGACATTTGGTTCGATGAATAGTAAAATTAGTCACTTATGTAGCTTGTCCTCAAAGATACAGATCATTTCATTGATAGGATTTATGAATTTTTGTTTGATATGTAATGTATATTTTATGGAATCGATGATTAACAAATATATTTTTTGCATGGGATTATATATTATGCCATCTAACACTATGTACAAAATTATTATTGATATAATTTTAGAATTTTATATAGGTTTAAATGAAGTTATTATTTTTCAGTTTGAGGATATTCGATATGTTTAGTTAAAAATGACTATTAGGGTAAACGTAATCTACAAATTCAGGGAATAATTGTACGTGAAAAGTTTTAGAGACAAACCGAAAATCTGTCAACACTTTTGACTCCATGAAACTATGTAATCTATGTGATATTGTAATAACAAATAAAAATAATAAAATTATCCCTATTATTACTATTATACTAAATATATATAGTGACCTAAAATTTTCAGACATAGATATTATATTTTTTAAGATGAATATTCTTTATATAATATGAAAATAAACTCCATAATCACATAGGATAAGTATCATTGGAAACATGGACATATGAGAAATTGTTTCATAAGTGAACCACAATATCTACAACTATGTTCTTCATAATAAGAAACATTATTATACATATAACATATAATATATTCATACACAACAAAGGGAAAGAAAACATAAGAAAGTGTGAGCTTATATGACCAGTAAGGGTAAAAATTTACGATATTAATGATCACATAAGCTGGAAATGTGGACGAGGGTATGAAAACATGTTTATAACATCTGAAAACCATATATTTCTTATCAAATATCCTAATATTTAGTCCTGGAATATTGTTAGGAAATTACTAAAACGTTAATTTTAGTGATATAAAATAAAAAGCTCCATAAAATCACAACATTTCTATAAACATATATTTCTTGAAAAAAATAATGGTATATCAATGTGACCATGTATAAATGTGAATAGGTTCACTCATTAAGTTAGGGAAATGAAACTTGGCCCTCAGATTCACTTATAGACATTAAAGTCATGTAAATTCATAATCTTATAAACATAAAATCCTTGTCTACGAATAATATTATATTCATGAAAAAAAAATCCATTAATAATTATAAGAACATAAAATCCAGGTCTATACATTGAATTGTGGATATGATATTAGGTCTACACATAACATATTTACTCTTGAGTTATCCATAGTTATCTAATTCAATGGAAGGAAATATAAATACTTCCCCACCAATCACATAATCATAATACATTCATATGTTTTCCAAAAGATCATAAATAAATATTTATATATCATAACCTTTGAAAAAGAAATGGGTTTCATAAACACTTCATAAAAAAACTACACATGGAAATGAAATGTGTTTCATTTACATCTTGTTGTCATCATGAAAAACCTTACAGAGAACGAATAGTAATGGTATAATTGGATAATACCCCAAGTAAATCATATAAATTTCCAAGGGTTATTACAATTGATGAATAGAAATAACATTAATAGATCATTAAAACAATAACGTGGAAAATATCCATTTTATTTTGAAATCACTTATTTAAAATCAATAATTTTCTAAAAATAGTACTAGAAAAAATATCATTAAAATATACATGGAAATTAATAAAATAATTTTTAAATATTTAACTGGTCATGATGTATTGAAATATAATTTAGGCCATACATGTAAAAATAGATATTCCTTTCACATTTTCAGTAAAAACACAATGAAAAATTAAAAATATTCACCAAGAAATATTTTTAAAAAGGGAAAAATTGGTTAAATAAAATTTAAATAAAATTTTGTAAATATTAATAGCATTATTGAAAGTATTTTTTTAAAAACATGGTCATGGAAGAGAAATTTATTTTTAAACGAGAGAGAAATAAATTCGATTTTCCTTAAAAATTATATTTCGGTAAATTGAGTATAGAAAGAAAAAAAAAGAAATGTTAACATTTATTATAAAGAAATAAGTATATTATTTTAGAATTAAGGAGTTTATTTATATAGAGATTATAATATTTCATCATCATAGACATAATCCTAAATAATCTTGATATATATTGAGATTATAACATAAAACCATTATGACTTTAGTAAATATTAAATCACAATCCAAATGAAATAAATAACCCTATATGTAAATTTATATAACATAATTTCAAATATAATAATCATAAAAAAATTCATGGGAATTATAAACACAACACAAAAGACAGATGTATTGAATATGTATTATATTCCATGAAAGAAAATGTTAGACAAAATATTTCTTATCCCAAGTCCCAAATTCATTGATAAATGTTTGAAACTAATATAGAATAATATAGGTTTATTATAAATATATTATATTTAAATCATCATATATATCATAACCTACATGAATTACATATAATATTTTATCACATGTTTATTAACAATTCTTTATTAAAATCACAATTTTAGGTGACAACTACATTGTTTTTCTTGTGTGTATTGTTTTGGTAGTTTCATTACCGATACATTTGATTAGGGTAACATAATATATAGAGTATTAAAAATTATATAAATATACTATATATTAATTATGTACACATATATATTCATCTATAAATTTTTGAGATAGAAAATGAATTAAACCAATCATGGAAATAATATGTTGTACGTACGCATGAGAATTATTTTTATTTGTTATTATAAGGGAAAAAATGAAGATAAATATTGATTAAAATTTATAAAATCATTTTAATATCATATATATCATATATATTAACTAAATATATCCTTATTAAATCCAATTAAAAAATAAAGTGAAAATCTAATCACATCGCTTCGTGGAGGTGGTTGTCCACATATATGCATGAGTGACATTATTGTTTTTCAATGGAATGAAAGGTAAGAATATAGATATTATATTATATTTCATATGTATAATTATGTGATAAAAATTATTTAAATAATTTATATCCATTATTATTTATTTCTGTTATAGGTAGTGATGGAAAATGAATTACATCAGTTCACGTAGCGACAATCATTCGTACACACGAATGATAAATCTATCTCCCATTCAATAAAAGAGAAGATGGATATATGTCATTAAATTAACATTATAACATTAAATTATATGGTATATAGGAATTTATTATATAATATTGGGTTCTGATGATTTTAAATTTTTAAAAGAATAAATAAAATGAAAATACATTATGATGGATGATACCTCTTCTTTAGAGAACCTCAATAGGTTTACACCTAAAGTCTTCATAGGTGGGTTTCCAAATAAAAATAAGTAATCTATAAAATTGTTAAGGAAGTAAATTATTTAATTTTTTAGGTATTGGATGATCCAAAATTATTTGTAAGTGTGTATAAAAGTGGACCAGTGGTGACCATTTATTAGTGGGGGAGAGGACATACATGGAATTTTTGAATAAAAAAGTCATAACCACATTTTAACCATTCTAGATAGATCTAAAATTAATCATTATAAAACAATATGTGAGTTAATGCCTCAATATATTAGTTTAAGGGGAATTATAATATCTTTTATGTCATTTTAACTCTTATATTTAAAGCTAAACCACGTATAAACCCATTTTAACCTTAACCATAGAAATAAATTTTTACTGTTTTTACTATTCTTTTTGACAGAAAATTAACATAAAATTATTATATAATATTAATTTTTTGGGTTTGAAATAGATATTATATGTTTCAAAATTCAATTAACACAAGTGTAACAATATAATTTAATATAAAACTTCATAAATGATGAAGAAATAATTTTATGAAGAGAATTTTTTTCATAAGTATAGATTTTGTTATGAAAATTGAAAATGAAAATGATTCCAGAGAAACAAATGGATTAATAATAATGAAAATGAAATAATTTTTATTTTAAAACATTTTATTGAAATATTTTAATTTTAAAATTCTTTAAAGACAATGGAAGTTAACAATAAAAATCAGAATTTTTAACTTTTCTTCAAAAAAAATCTTTTCCTAAAATTATTAGAAATTCACCCAAAGATAATTTTTAAATTTTGATTAATGATTTTGGTTATTGTTTACTTTTTTTTTTCTAAAAGTGGACAATATTAACTTTAGTATCTATTAATAAAATACAAAAAAATTTATTTTTTATAGAATAAATGTATTTTAGATGTATATAAAGGTATTAATTTTTTTGTATTTATAAACATATTTTATTTATCAAAAAAACTGTAAATAATTTATAAGATTAATTTATTTATATTCATAGAATTATGTTTAATGGATAGTTCATAATTGTAATATTTAAATAATATATAGGTATATATATATATATATATCATATTGTACTTCATTAAAACACAATGTTGTGAGTAACAAAATATTTGGAGGAAATTTTATTAATTAGAATGAAAAAAAATTCATTAAATATAATGGTTTTATATTATACCACACTAAAAATGAATTTTAGTATATAAATTCATCACTATGAAAAAAAGGACCATTCTTATATATTATCGTATCCTATTATTCCATGTATGTTTTTAAAATATGTTATTCCTCTACAAAACATTCACCAGGTTGATAGTCATGATTCAAAAAACATTATATCTATAATAAAAAATCTACACCAGTTACTACTCATAAGAAATATATTGATCATGTGGTTAGAAAACTGATTTTATTATAAGTGAAGTGACCTGTATGTACTTCCTCATGAGTAATACATAAAACATATCAGGAAATTGAGATAGGTTTTTGGGAAGCACCAATAAATAATAAATTTTCCTCAGTATATGAATAATTATTAAGGAACCAATATACATAGGGACATGATTTGATTTCTTACCAAATATCAAAACCTTTTTCCATGGGGAAGGACATAGAAAAACCTTCTCCCCGACGTAAAAATTCATAGCATGCCATTGATTTTCAGAGTAATATTTCTTTCAAATCTGATCAATATTGTTGCTATATTTAATGGATCTAACATTTTATTTGATTTTATGATCTGGTTCAAGAACTAATTGATTTATTCAACCATATTCATCACAACACATTGTAGATTGACACTTATTTCCATAAATGTCTTTATAATAAGCTATTAGAATACTTGAGTGTAATTTGTTGCTGTAAAAAACCCAACTAGATAAAGGTGTTGATACTGAACTCATTTGAAATCGTTATAATAAGATCATCTCATGTCTTATAGGTTTAAATTCTTTTCATATAATTTCCATCTATCTAAGGATAAAATTCAGTGATGAAACTCAACATTATAATAAGGTATTATTAATTACTTTTCTAGAACATCATGGTAAACCTCACATCCTTATAATATTAAATAGGACGTGGTACTCCAAGAAATATTGAAACATATTTAATGTATATTTTGGAAAACCAATAAAGTGGAAAATGTAATGACCCAACTCTAGTAAGGTATATATTGTTCCCACTTTATTACATTATCTAAGATATAAGGGGTAAAATATTGATAAACTGATTAGTTTAGTAGTTTTGGTGGATCGATAAATACATGATACCGATTTTACATTGAGAATATAAAATAAAATTTATCAAAATAAAATGATTTACATCCTTGAAACTCATTTAAATGATTCGTCTTCATAATATGGGTAATGGAAACAAAGCATAGGGTGATCTCAAATACATAGTTAGGGTTACATAATGTGGAAGCTACTATGAATCAATAAATCATAATCTAAATGAATTGTTAAATAAATTAAAATACATTCCATTTAATGAATAACTTCAATATCATAATTTTAAATTTCATACTCAATATAGAACAGTAAATAATAGAAAACACATTTCATTAAATAAATAAAATGAGAATGAAATTTCTCCAGATAAAATGTCATAGAGAAAATATCATAGATAATTATACTGACAAGATTATCAATGAAGTAAATGAAAACTTATTAGACATAAAGAAATTAAGAATCATGATAACTGAACTATTAATTTCTTTTACAAGGAGGTTAAAAACTACTGGGTAAAATCCCATCATATTTGGCTTATAGATTTGTTTTGTGAGACCTCTTGATGCATCAAGGGAAATATATAACTAGGCGCTACCAGGAACTACATGTCTAAATAATTATTCGTATATCTAATAATAGTCTCAAATAAAGAAAAAAAAATATGATAAAAAATATCCACATTGAGTAAATAACATGTATTTTTCAATATTTTCTGAGTTAATCAAATTACATTCAAAGTAAAAGTGTATATATGAATGGAACATATTTTTGGAAATATTTATATCCTAGATAAAAATAATATAAATAACATTTAATTGAAATGTCAAATAAAATGAATAATTAGGTATATATGTTAAATAAATAATTGGGGTAGTATATGCACCACATAAAAGTGAATAAGTTCATATTAACAAGAATGTCTCAATGAAATAGAAATAGAGACAAAATCCCTTATGATGATCATAATTTTGAATATAGAATTAATCAATGAATAGATTATGTGAGTCAAGTGTATATCCAGATATAATTTTTTTAATAAAAAATAATATAATAAAAATTCATTATAAATATAATCCTATAATACCGAAGGCAATATAAGATCTAATTTATTCCAATGAAATGATACTGAGTTATGAAATTCTTTAGCACTTGGTAACATTCACGTAAAATCTCCTTGGATGATATAATTCAAATTAAAACTTATAAAATGATAAATTATTATGTAATGATGATATTACATTTCAATGGGGAAGTTTATATATCATATTAATGATAATAGGTTTATAACATTACAACAAGCCTCAATGAAGAGAAATTTGTACAGAGTCCATTACCCAGCAATTTCTTTTATTTGAACATTATTTAAACATCTGTTTAATGGTGTTGATAGTATTATTAATTTTTAAAAGAACCATAATCATATTTATAATATAATTTTTGATATTATTATAACATTTTACCAATCATTTATATTGAAATTTCATTATATTTGTTGTTTCGTGTGATAATTTCCTTGTTTTATCATGCATATTTTTAATGAAATTTATAATTAATATAAATTACATATATTTATACAATATTTAAAATAATAATAATGTTATAAATATAATTTTTACTCATTATTTAAATTATTATAACCACTCATAAAATTTAGGCATGGAAAATGAATATCACCACTTCATAGAGATAGTAAGTCGTACGTTTGCACGAGTGATGATATCATTACGTTAATGGATTAAAGGGTAAGGAAATAGCTTATATATTGAATTTATAAATAAATATAATATTTTTTTTCAAATAAACTAATTAACTATATCCATATTACATTACATGTAAATAATAAGTGAAAAAATATACAAATCACATCGTTTGGTAGTAGTATTCCGTACACACGAGAAACATTATCATATTTTGAATGACATGGTAAGTAAAAAGGTATATGTTATATTATAATTAAATATGAATATTTATATCATAATAATTATATATAAAACATAATTACATCATTATATCCCACAATGATATTTATTTTTAGAAAACGAGTTACATCGGCTTTCAAGACATTAGTTCGTCGTACACATGATTGATGATTTTATTTCCTATTAGATAGAAGTGGGAATGATTATATATTTTTCCATAAAAATAATAAAATATCATTATATTATATATTATAATATTTTTATATTGTGAAGTTTATGTCATAATTGAAGGCCTAACAATAATAATGAAAACGAAAGAGGATTGTTTAGAAAATTACCATTTGTAATAGAAACCTCATTTGTATCTCCTCTTAAGGACCCTAGGGATGATATTTGGGAAAAAAATGAACATCCATAATATCTATAAGGATATTATATAGAATTTTTTTTTATTTTAGGTCAAGAAAAGGGTATATGGAATTGTGAATAAATGATAGGAGTGAGTTATAATTTATAAGTGGTGAAAGGGGACATCCTTGGAAATGACATTGAAATCTACCTAAAGAATCTAAAATGATAAAGTAATTCATATGAAAAAAACATCAAAATAGACATATTATCTTTTATGAGATATTAAAATATGGAAATATATCCATAAAATTATATTTTGATAAGTTTTTATGTCATTTTAAACCCTTATCTTTGTAATTTAACCCCCTTAGTAAAGATATTTTTACGTTAATTGTGGAAATTAATTTTTAATCTTTTTAGTATTTAATTTGGTAAAAAATAGTTGAACATATGAGGAAATATAAATTATTTTTATTAAAAATATTAAATC
The DNA here is from genome assembly GCA_963277665.1 of Viscum album. NCBI lineage: Eukaryota > Viridiplantae > Streptophyta > Magnoliopsida > Santalales > Viscaceae > Viscum > Viscum album. Next base: position 1,743,892,584 of record OY728161.1, read on the forward strand.
TATTTTTATATATTAAACTCATATAGGTGGAATAATCTGTTTTTAAATTATACATATAGAGGCGATTAAAAAGCGTGTTTGAAAATAAATAATTTCACAAAAGTATAAAATGTTTTAATAGAAAAATTAAATATAAAACTAATTAAAATGATATTAATTGTATTCATTTTAATAAAAAATAAAAACTTTTACTTTAAAACCAATTTAAAAATAATTAAATTTGTAAATAATTTAAATGAAAAAAGAGTTTTCAAATAAAAATCTTTATTTTTCACTATTCATCAAAAAATAAAACTTTTCAGAAAAATCCTAAAATATCACACTAAGATAATTTTGATATTATTGTTTCAGAAATAATATTAATTTTATCAAATACATTTTTTTAAAATGTTTCAAAAAATAATTTTGTCATAAGTGCATAAGAATTGATGAAACTATTTTCTTTAAAAAACGGTTTTTCAGAAAAAAAATTATTTTTCTATGAAATTATTCATATTTTAATTATAATAAATAAATATAAAATTAATTTTTTTTAAACATGTATAAGCCATATAATTTTCATCAATTATTAATTACTATTTATACCTTCAAACTTAATGACTATGTAATAATGGAAATGTTTAAATAATATTTAAATAGAGTATTTTAATTTAAAGTGGATGTTGTTGGAATCAAAAGATATCAAGGAGATTGAATTTATTTTAAAGTTAATATATATGAAATTCACGGGGTGTTATAATACTCGCAAATAAATTTCATTTTTAAAATCTTATTTATATTACCTTCTAAATAGATGAGGGAATTTATTCTATATAACATCCTCTGGTTCTCAAAATGCTTCCTCCATTTTATGATTTCTATAAAGATCCTTTAAAGGATGAGTAATATAATTCCTCAAAATATTCTTTATAATATCCAATATCTATATGGTTTCTTAATAATATGACAGATCATATTCTAATTCCATTTCATCATAAGTGAGAAAATGTTTTGGGTCTCTAATGTGCTTCCTTAACAATTATTTATAAAACACCTCATTTTCCTTTGGGTGACATGGTGGAATATCAAAAATATAAGAAATTAATCCATTTATTTCACGGATTTCAATGGACCTGATGTACCTAGGGCTCCGATTAACATTGTTACCATAAATTATTACACCCTTCCATGGATATATTTTCTTAAAAACACGATCTCCCACTTGAAATTGCAATTAATTCATCTGATTATAAATTTAACTCTTTTACCTTAAATTTGGGAAGATTTATTGTGGTCTATAATAGCATTTACATTTATTACTGTATCTATAACATGTTCTGGGCCTATGAGTTTTCTTTCTTGAACTTCATACTAATGATTTTAATTTTTAAATATCATTCCAAATAATCTTTCATATGACACAATTTTAATATTCAAATAGAAGCCATTATTATATGGAAACTATTACAATTGTAAATAATGATCCCACATACTTTTAATATAAATTGAGCATGATATAAACATGTCTTGTTTTGTTTCAATAGTCATTTTTGTCTACCCATCAGTTTATGGATGGTGGGTAGTGGTCAAATGACACTCAATATCTTGTGATTTAGAAATAATTTCCCATAATTTCAATGTAAAATTGGGATCTCCTTAAAAAAATCTAATTTGGTGTGACATGAAGATTTAAAAATTCATTAATAGAGAGGCTTGTGAATCACTCAAGTGGAAAATATTTTCCAATTGTGAGGAAATGATTATATTGGGTTAGCTGATCCATGATAACCCATATTTAATTATTATTTTAAAGAGTATTCAATTGTAATATGAAAAATTAATTATTAATTCTTTCCCATTTCTACACATGAATAGAAATATGTTTCATAAATATACTAGGATGTTGTCTCACATTTTCAATTTATTAGAAATAAAAAAATCAGGAAACATAATTAGAAATTTCCAACTTCATGTTATCCCCCAAAAAAAGTTCCCTCAAATCCCTATATATCTTTGTGTCACCAAGGATTGAAGGGAAATTTGAGCTATTAAAATCATCCAAGAATTATATTTTTAGATAAGGTATTGATTTAACACATAACCTCTTCCCAAATATCATATCACTTTCTACACAAATAATGTTTTCTAATTTCTCTTCTTTTAGCACGTTAATTTATTTCTCAATATTCTCATCATAAAACTAAATGTTTTTTTATATTTTATAATAAATATAGTTAAAAAATAATATGAATAATTAATGATGAATCTTATATATTAATAATACCCATATCTATATTTAATATTTTCATGAACATAGGATCTCTCTCAAACCTCATTTTGGTCAAAAAGTCATTTTTTTCATACTTAATACATTCTAAACCTAATTTTATATTCCTAGGTCATAGTGTATTATAAACCATAGTCCTTGAGTATCTCAAGACATAAACATATCCTCATGTTTAGCTATTTTTATGAAAATATTTTTAAGGCTCTTAGGATCACTGTATATCTTACAACGTTCATTAAAGTGTTAATGTATCAAAATCATCAAAATTAAGGTAATATATTCCAAATCTATAGAATGGGATGGATAGTTCTATTAATGAGTATTAAATTACCTTAATTCATTTAAAATAACTTTATCATTTTTCATTAGGATACCATAATGTCCATTCATTGATACATTACTATATATAATAGAACTATCTTTTTTAGATAGTTGATTCAGAATCAGAGCATAGAAAAATATCCCCCAGATTTGAAAAAAAAATCTAATTCATTTTTCCAAACAATCATAATCCTTTTATGAATAATCTAGATTAAATTGTTAGCCAATTGGCCAAAATTATAAATGAGTAGTTGATAGAAACCTACCAAACCAATTAATATATATACAGTAGGCATGTTCATTGGTGTAGGGCTTTCTATTAATTCTTTTGTCCTCGTATGACTGACTAAGATTCCATCCTTGGAGAAAATGTGTAAAAGAAAAAAAAATATTAATGCCAGATATCAAACATACTAAATTTATCATATAACCCTTTCCTTATATGTGTATGAAGAATGGCCAATAATTTATTCTCAAGGTCCTTTTAGAATTTATAGTATATCAAAATATCATCAATTAATTCCACCAAAATCATCAAGATATTCCAAGAATAATTTTTTAATTAGGTCCATAAAAACAAGGTGAATTAGTTTATTCAAATGGAATTTTTATAAACTAGTAATGTCTATAACTCATTAGGAATTAAATAATTAAAATTTCTTCATAATTTACTAACAGTTTATAATACCAAGAATGGAGGTCGTTCTTCGAAAAATAGTTGGCTTCAAGATGTTAATGATATAATTCATCATTCTGAGGAAGAGGATACTTGTTAATTATTTTAATTGAATTGATTTTCTAATTCATAATTCATAGTTTCATGGATTAATATTTCCTCTTAACAAAGAGAACATGAGATCCTTATGGCTCAATACTTGGAAGAATAAATACATTATCACACAACTCCCCAAGTTGTTTCTTAAACTCTACTAATTTTATTGGGGCTATTTTTTAGGGTATCAATGATATTTTTCTTTCATTAGGGATTAAATTATGGGAATAATAAACTTCATGCTATTGGGTATGTCTACGTAATTCTTCAAGAAGTAAATTAATGAATTCTTATAAAATTGTTACATCATCAATTTAATGATTACCTTCCCCATACATTTTTTTTATTTTTTTTTGACAATCATATTTAGTTGAGACACTATAGGCGGGTAAGTCTTAGATAAAGTATTCTATTATCTAAAGATAAGGAATTTTACATAATCAATACAAATCTTAATTTCCACTATCTTATAATAAAATTTTAACTCATATTTTTAAATCTAGTAAATACCATGTTTTATATTAAAGTCAAAAACAGATATGATAATATTTTCAGTAGTTAAAGAACATTTATGTTTCATAACGGGTAGTTTATGAAAAATTCATATTATATAAAGACGTCAACTATGAGTATTGAATGGAAACACCCTTAGTAAATTGATGGGAAAATACCTAATTTTCATGAAAAAATAAAAACAAATAAAAGAGTTAGAGGCTCCAGAAACAAATAATGAAATAGTTAAATTTGAATAATGATTTAAGTATATTCAACTACATCAATGGGTATATAAACCATAATTTTAGTGATCAAATATGCTTGTATTTCTCCTCATACCCTTTTTTATGTAATATTACCTGGAATAATGTGGAATTCATTGCATAGTGCCCAATCTCCTTATAACTGGAAAAAAATATGAGTGATTTATTTCTTCTATTTTCATTCTCTAGAATTATTAACCTTTTCTCAACCATTATAAAAACTCTATATCCCTTAAATCATTTACCATATTGATTATTTCCATAATTAACACAAGGATAACATTTCTTTATACTCCTATACTTGTTAAATTAATTCCCCTTATCTTCGTGTTCATTCGATCTCTTATTTTGATGATTACCTTTGATCATGATGGATATTTAGAATTCCTTCTATGCTTTGTTGACAGATACAACAATTTCATCATATTTTGAAAATATTATGTTACTATCACCCTTCAAAGACTATTCATAAGACATTAAAATAAATGGTTAATCTTATACTCCATATTTCACAAGTAATTAGTAGTATACCAAGATATCCTTGTAAAGGTAGCCACCTACTCAGCCGAACTTTCTTCTTCCTTTTCCTTAAATCTAAGAAACATTTTCTTTATTTCAGTTTCCCCCCAAGGGATATATTTTCCAAATAATGTCTCCCAAAAACATTCCATTACCTGAGTTTAGTATCGTTTTACTCCTGAGTATTCTGGATCAATGACCACCATTGATCAACATCACCATTGAGAAAATAAACTTAAAGTGTAATTTTTATATTTCAAAAAATCCATAGGTCATAAATATATTATTGATATATGTAATACATTTCTCATCTACCATTGGATCAATATCCCCATCAAATAATGAGGATTATTCCACCCGAAGCAGTCCAATATAGGAGAATCATACTGTGGAACAATAAGTTTCACCATCTTGGGAAGGTTACATTTCATAACCTGATTAAGATTCCCTAATATATCCTTGACCATCTCTTTTCCAATACAACATTTTTTGGATTTATCATTAAGGAAATCTCTATATTATACATGAGTATTAATAACCTTCTTCTTTTAAGGTTAGAATTATAAAAAATTTTATATAACAAATAATATCATAAAATAATAAATTTTAAATCATAATATATAATTTTTGATATGATGTTACACTTAATATAAATTAAAATTTAAGAATTTTTAAAATCAAAATCATAAAAATTGTTTCTTCATGGAAGTCATTTTTCTCAAATCTTATATAATGGTTTGTAAAATTCAAATTATCCTAAGAATGTCCCAAGAGACTATTAAAACATGTGTGTAGTAAGAACCGTTTTTATAAACCATTTGATGATCAAGTTATGTCTAATGAACCCTTATGTTTTTATTACCTCTATCGACCTTTGTTCCAAAACCATGTACACTAGTAGTATCAAAAAATGGATACATTTCTTTAAAAACAAAATAATATATTATTTATAAAAACATTTGAATGTTCATCCAAAATTAACCTCAACTCATATCCTAGAGTTATGTTTCCTAATCAATAATACAATTCCGAATGATTATAAAAACATCCTCTGATAATAATTTTAATGACCCTGAATCTAGTAACTTGGATATTGTGCCTACATTATTACATTAAATTATATACAAGGGTCAAATCTCAAAGAAATGACCAATTTATTAGTTTTGGAGAAATTGGAAAATACATGGTACCCATTTTACATTGGGAATATAAATAAAAAATATCTCTGGATACATGAAAATCAATAAAATTATTCAACTTTATAACCTAAGGAAAGGAAAAAATGGTATTCTCAAATTTTAATTAATAGTTACATATGATAGTTTCTATCATGAATCTATAAAGAATAAAAAATATGTCAAGTTAAATTAATTAATACACCTTAAATGTTATCAATAACATGACTATCATAATTGGATGAGGCATAATTAATATGGAAAAGTCAATAACTAAAATACATTCCATTTATTGAATAAAATTGGATTGAAATGAAATGAGAGACAATATCTTAGAGAAAATATCATTGATAATACAGATAACAAAATATACAATGTAAGAAATTCTTAATTATTATATTTGGTGATCTCAATAATCTTGATACCTCTACCACCAAGTTATTTAACAATACAGTTTAAAACTACATAGTAAAAACCCATATAATTTGGCCAAAAAATTCTCCCATGAGGCATGTCGATGCATCCAGGGGCTATCAATAAACAAGCCCCACCCATAACTGTATGTCCAAAGTATTTCTCATATTTTTGCTAATATATTTAATTAATTTATAATAATCATTATTAAAAAATATGTTCCTTGTGTGATGAACATATATTTATTAATATTTCCCCATTTAATTAAATAAAATTCAATGTAACATCATATGTAATTATGTTATATGGTTTATACAATATTTATTTCCATGATATATAGATTAAGGATCAAAATAAATTTAAACATTAACCAATATGAATAAATAGTTATCTATTTTAACTATATCAAAGGTGAAGTATATAAACAATGTTAAATTGAAATGGTGTATATAAAAAAATAGACTTAATGAAATGGAAATTGAGATGGAATCCCTTACAATGAGCATATAAATAAATTGAGAATTAATTTAGGAATTCATTATTTGTATCAAATGTAAATTATCATTGAAAATTTTGAAATACAATATAATACAATCAAAATTCAATATATACATAATCTTAGAATAACAAAGGTAAAAATTAATTAATATAATCAAATAAAAAAAATTGAGTTACAAATTTTTTTTACCACTTGTTGACATTCTTGAAAAATAACCTTGGATGAAATCATTAAAACTAAAAAATAAAATAAAATAAATTATTAATGAATAATTATATTACATGTCAATGGGGGGGGTAGTATATACACTATTTAAAAGAAACTAGGTTTATTACATTTAAATATTCCTCAATAGAGAGAGTTTGAGATAAAGTCCCTTACCTCATGAATTCTTTAGTTTACCTTCATTAGATACAATATATAATGGATTTTAGTGTTTTAATAATTTATAAAAAAAATATAATATTTATAATATAATATGTGATCATATTATAAGATTTTATGACTTCTTTGTTAATAATGCATCATTATTTTCATTGTTTTTTATTTTAATTGGTTAGTTTTCCCATGAATGGTTTAAAAGAAAACTTATAATTATTTTACATAAGATATAATAAAATAATCTATAATAATATAATAATTAAATCAATATAATATTTTCATAGTGGATATATTATTAGATCCACTCTTAAAATGTGTTCATGGAAAATGAATCCCATCGTTTCTTGGATACGGTAGGTGGGGTGTACGCTTGACTGAAGATATCATTTATACAATGGGTGAAGGGGTAAGGATGAGGGATTTATACTAAATTGAAATAATAAATATATTATCATATATAAAACATATATTAATCAATTTTATCCTTATTACATTCTATGTAATGTGCACCTGAGAAACATTTCACATCACTTCGTGAGGCGATAATCCGCCTTACTCATGAGTGGCATTGTAGTATTTTCAATGAATTATAAAGTAATATGGTATATGTGATATTGTTATTAAAAAAATTATATTTATATACTAAATATTATATATAAATATTAATTTTATTATTATATGGAACTATTTTATTTTTTAATGGAAAATGAGTTATATCAGTTTGTGACGCGGTAGTTTATCGTAAAAACCATTGACGATTTTTTTTCTCATTTGATGGAAGTGGAGATTGAAAAATATTTTTAGATAATATTAATAAAATTTTATTATTTTCTTATAATGGAATTATTATATTTTATGAATTTATACATAATTGATGGTGTAAAAATAATAAATAAAATGATAGATCTTTGTTAAGACAATTACCTTATCTAAGAGAAACCTCTTTGGATCCCCAATTTTAAACCCTAGGGAATGTATTTTGGGAGTAAAATAATCACTATATTATTTATAATTATGTTGGTGTTATATTTTGGTAGCATGTGGTTTATAAAAATGGGTATGGTGGTGGGAAGAATTTAGGAGAGTGAGTGATTTTTTATAAGGGGGAAAGGGGACCTCCTAGAATATTACATGGAAATTTCCCAAAATAATCAAAAATTATAATGTAATTAATATGAAATAAGCTTTTAAATAACCTTATGTTATATTTTTGTAAAGGAAATGGGGGATATATTACCAAAAAAATAAGATTTCTACGTGTATCTAGGTCATTTTTAACCCTTATATTTTTATATTAACCCATGATAAAATCAATTTTACCTTCACCAAAACAATTAATTATTACTATTTTCATAATTAATTTCTAACAAAAAGTATGATAAATATATTAGATATTGTAAAATATGATTATTAAAAATATAAAATTCATTTTTTAAAATTTAATCTACTTAAGTGGAGGAATATAATTTAACATTATACCCAAAGATTCGACAAAAATAAGGTTTTACATGAGAAAATTATTATTTGAATAGATGGAATTAATATCAAAATTTAATATGAAATTGATTCTAATGACCAAAATTGTACTTATATAATTATTTGAACTAATATTACATTAAAATCAACTATATATATTTTATCATTTAAAATAAATTGAAATAAAATGTAGTCGTAAAATAATAATTAATATTTTTATATATTAATTGAAAATTAATGTTTTCATAGAAAAAAAATTCACCATAAGATAAGTTTTTTGGGAAGATTTAGATAAAAAGAAATTTATTTTCTCAAATTTATTTTTCAAAATTTTCAGAAATCATTTTTATCATAAGTGTGCAAGAAGCGATGGAATAGTTTTCATTAATTTTTTTTTTCAAAAAACATTAGTTTTTTTATTCAATGATTATTATTTTATTTACACTTAATAAATATATATAACATTTATTTACACATTTATAAACCATATAATTTTCATAATTTAGTTACAACTATTTGTACCCTCAAAATTAATGCCTATATTAAAATGGTCATGTTTAAATAATATTTTAATAGATTATTTTTGTTTAAACTCAACATTTTAGGAATCACAAGCTACCAAATAGATTAAATAAAATTATAAAGAAATACATCCTATGGTATTTTGGTGTTATAAGAAACTATCTTAAATAGAAATTAAGTGTTATGAATTTATATATTGTTCAAATAAAAAACATATAATATTTTTCCCTTTAGTTTTATGTGGATTCTGATGACAAAATACATGGCGATGTTTTTACCTTTCTATTCTAGAATGTTCAATTGTTTAAAACCACATTTATAATTTTATTTATCACCGTTAGCTTTATGAAATACCTAGAATCAAGATGCAATTTTTTCAATATCTCTCTTGACGATGTCCAACTGGAAATACTTTTTAATTATCTATAAATCTTCATAGTTCCATGATAAATAGAGAATAATGAACTTTGAGATTCCTATAACATATCCTTCTTGAAATATAATATCGATAAAGCACAAAAATATTCTTAAAAATTACCATTCCATCATAAAAAAAGTTAAACACAAAAACACTTCTCACCTTCTTCTACATTGTTATTTATTTCATCTACATCCCTTTAATCTTCACATTCATAGATTATTGAATTTTTTTTGTTAAAGATAATATTTCTCCACTTACATCATGATTTGTAGATACATACTTTTTAAAATCCATAAATAATGGATATTTTTTTATCCACATCATAGACGATCTTCCATGATTATTCTAACTCATATAATAGGAATCCTTATAAGATTTACCAGTGTGGTAATATAATTATTATTCATAATATTTAACCATATCCAACCATATTTTTTTTCATATTCAACTATTTAAGTGAAAAAATAGAATTTATAGTTTTTTTATCAGTACATATGTCACATATTTTACTTTTATGTTAATCACTCCATATAATTAATGAAAAATTATCCCTGCTAACTCCAAAATATGAGTTCGGTTTTTTCACTTTATCCTTTAATTATCATGTGGCATAATCTATAATAATTTAATTATGTATGAGAACACATTACAATCACATCACTGGTTATTAAGGATATATATTTTAAACACTTATACAGTATAGTGTAATTCTAGAATAGGTGAACTAACTAATATTATTTACAATTCCTTAAAATTATCCTCACATGCATATGTCCAAATTAAAATTTCTCCCTTCCAAGAAAACTTGGTTAGTAGATTAGAACGTAATGATAAATTATCCTCAAACCATTAATAATATCAATCGAAAAAAATAAAACTTATTATATATGTATTATTGGTTTGTATGGGATAATATTCAGTAACTTTGGTCCTCGATCGGTGCATTTATATACCCTCTCTTGATATTATATGACAAAAAATGGATCCTTTTGTATCCAAAATTTAATCTTGGTAAAATTTTTATATAACAACTCTTTCCATAGGTTCTTCCTAATAATTCCCATGTGATCTTATGGATACTCCATTCGAATTTATTTTATACTAATATATCATATTAATAATACAACATATTTATGAAGGAAATATATAAAGTATATATTATTTAAATAATTAAAGATAGTGAGGTAATTATTAATACCAAATAGAATTGTACATATTCATAGTGTCCATACCCTAAAAAAGTGTTGTGTTGGTTCAATCAACCATCAATACCTTTAAATGGTGATATTTAGAAAAAGATAAATCTTTGGAATTTATTTTTCAGCATGAAGTTTATAAAAAAATTCATCAACACAAGGTAGAGGATCAATTTTCATGATTTTTATCTTGATCAGTTCCCAATACTCTATGTAGAGTCACACTGATCCATCTATCATTTTAATAAATAGTACAGGATCACCCCGAGGTGATACACTTGTCAAAATGAATCCCATTTCAAGATTCACACATTGTTGGTTCTTTAATTTATGTAATATAATCCTGAAAATTATATGGGGAGTTATTTAACTACATTTGTCCCAAGGTATGATTAGTTGAAAAATCAATTCCACAATTTATTAGAAGAATGTGAAAATCTTCAGTAAAGACACCAAAAAACTACCTCATAATTGGAATATCATCATTTTTTATTTTCTCTCAAAACATATGAGAAAAAACCCGTTGAATAAGAATCCAAAATATTTCATTTGATGTGTTCTCCATTGGATGTTAAGATCCATCATCACTTTAAAAAAAGATCATATTTGCTTTGTAATTTCATGACTCACTTTTATTCCTTAGAAATTGATGTGGGATATATATAAAAAATCCATTCGATGACTGAGATAGCATAAAATTTGACTAGTTGTATGGTAAAAGTAATTTCAGGATGAAAATTCTAATAAACATCATCTGGAGAAGAATTAAAGAGATCAAATGTGATCATCATACCATTTGGGGTTATCACTGTTATTTCAATATCTAGTCATTGATGTTACCAAATAGAATTAATTGAGACTTTTCCTTAAACATAGGAATGAAAATAAATATAATCCAATAGAGTACGTCAATATATTACCATACCTATTACCAACTCAGTTGAATCATTATATCTTCAATCCATTGATAAACTATAAATGGTCAGCATTACCATTACATGTCTTTGATTAAAAAAACTAATCTTGAAAAATCATTCAAAGTATGTCTAAATAATGACATATTATTTTCAATATATGACACATAAGGTTTCAGAATGTCCATTCATGGTTATCATCCAATCATAACATTTATGGTGGTTCTTAAATTGTTTTTTAATTTCCAATACAAATCACCCAATAGTGTCAAAACAGGTGTGTAACAAGTCTCATTGTCATGCACATATAGATGATAGAGTGAAATCCAAATACTCCATTTTTATATTTATTACCCATAGGTACAACAATGTTAGGTCCATATTCAGATATAGTATATAGACATAGATTTTATTTCACAACAACCACTTTCTTTATATTTCACCAAAAAATTAAGATATTTTTCTATAATTAAACATATTCTTATACTTATCAATAAAAAATTATCATTATAGTTTCCAATCATTAATTAAGCTCTATAATGATACACGATATAAATACCCATACGTTTCAAACATATATATTACATATTTTTAGATAAATATTCATTATAGAATAAGAATATGCCTTCCATAATCTTATAAGTATATTATCTCTGTAAAATATAACACATACAAAATTGGTTCAAAAGTGTACGACATCATCTCCTTCTATGTTCTTCATAAAAATCACCCTTCTTCAACATATCAAACATAATAAAATTCTTCCTAACTTAGGTAATGAAAAAAATTAAAAATGGTGAGTTTAAATGATTATTAATTAAGAATGAGTGAGATATTAATTATCGCATAAGCATGGAATCAGAAAAATTATTGAAGAATGGGTGAATAACATTTGAAAACAATACCCTATATATAAAATATCATAATATTGAGTCATGAATAAAATAATACATTATTTAATTCATGAATTATTGAGTAATAAAACAACAAGATCCATGTGAGTATAAAATTGGAATAACACATATATTTTTACCATAATATAAACTTATAACATTGTGAACATGTAAAATTTGAAGCATGTTCACTTATTAAGTTAAGGAAATAAAATAAAGCCACTACATAGACATATGTACATAAAAAACTATGTCTATAAATAATTATATTTACATGAAATATACTTCAATGTATAAATTTATAGAAATGATAAATAGAACCATTCTTAATCATATGAACATTAAAGGTAGGTCTACACAAGAAATTTTATTCTTGAAATTATTTACATGTATTGCATATATACTCAATAGTTATTAAAAATAACCAAATTAAATATAGGTATGTATAAATTTTAATAATCCATTCATATGTGTTTTACATGATCATGAATCAATTATCTTATATCATAACTCGTCAAAAATAAATGGGCTTTATATAAACATTATTACTACCAAACCCATGGAAAGAATTGGATTTCAATCACTTCATGTCATTACAAAAATAAAAGATCTAGAGAAATTACATGGATGGGATCATTGGATCGTATCCCATCTATAAAAAAATTACATCAAATTTTTTTGTCATTGATAAGTAGAAATAACATTAAAATTTCATTAAATCATTCATGTGGAAAATATCCTTTCAATTTTGAAATCACATCATTAAACTAAAATAGAATATAAAATATTAAATAAAATATTTTATTTGAAATATCCTTGGATATATACATAATTTAATTTTTAAATAATTTAGTAGTCTTGATGGTGGGAAATATTGTTCAAGCCATACACATTTAATAAAATATCCCTTTTATATTTTTGTTAATAAGTCTTAAAAAACCTCCTATGGAAGAAACCCATAAAATTACATTAAAATTATTATTTAGAAAATTAAATGATTGGAAAAAAAAATTTTAAATCTTTTTTATAATATTAAATACATTCTTGGAAAAAAAATATGAAAACAAGGTCCCATATGTGAATGGATTTTCGACTCAAGAGAGAAGTAAAGTTGGTTTTCCTTAAAAAATATTTTCCTATATATTAGGTACATAAAGAGATGAAAGTTAAATGTGAAATTTATTACAATGATGAATTCAATTTGAAAGAAAATGAATGTGTTTCTTGAGATATATATCATGACATTTCATTATCATAAGTATAATCAGAAACAATCCTGATAAATAATTAGGTTGTAATAAAAATACTTATCGTTTTGAAAAAATTTGAATCATATTCCTAATGAATGAAAAAGAATATATGGATATTAATATTCCATAATTTTCATTATAATATTCATAAAAAACAATTGTTGTTAGTATATACATGACATAGAAGATGAATGTGGTGAATAAGTCATGTTCCCCAAGGATTTAAAAATGAGACGAAAAAAACATTCCTAAAGTCTTGACTTCCTTTATACCCATTTGAACATAAACTATAATAAATATTACATTATTACTAATAAATAACATAAATATACACATATATATCATAAAAAATATGATGTAATTATAACTATATAACCATATATTAATAATTATGTTTTTTTATTAAAATAACTTTTTGGGTGTTAGTTGCTTCATTTTTAATGTATGTTTTGGTTCACTACATTCAGGCCTTATTCTTTTCATTAAGGTTACATAATATATAAAATATTAATAATTGTATAAATATCATATAAATTCATTATATAAATATTTAGTTTCATGCATAAATTTAAGGATATAAAATAAATTACACTATTCATGGGGATGAATAGCCATATGTACAAATGAATATTGTTTTAATTTTTTCAAAGGACAGAAAAATAAAGGTCAATATTAGGTCACCTTTATAGAATAATTTTAATATCATACATATCATATTAATTCATTAAATATAAACTTATTACATAAATGCCAATATAAAGTAAAAATGCATGGTATTGCATCATGGAGGCTGTAGTCCCATTTATGCACGAGCGATGTAGTTGTTCTTACAAAAAATTGAATGTTAAGAAGGTATATATGATATTATAATTCTAAATGTATAATCAGGTCACAAATAACACACACAAATATATATTAAGTAAATCATTATATCCAGCAATCTAAGGTGACTATGGAAAATAATTATATTGGTTCACAAGGTTGTAGTCATCCATACACACAATAAACCATTTTTTTATCATACTATCAAAGATGACTTGGATATACATCATTGAAGTAACATAATAACATATATGCATATATTATACAGGTATTTTTATTATATCATAATGGTTGAATAATATTTTGATGAATTATAAGATGAAATAAAATTATTGTGCATGATTAATGACTATACTCCTTCTTCTCTTAAGTTCTAAACCAAATTCCTCCATAGGGGGTTTTATATTAAAAAAATCTAGTAAATTGGGATGGAAGAAAGTAATATATTCTGGTAAGGATTCACTAATCCAAATGTCATTGGATATTTCAATATGAGTGGGGGGGTTCACTTTTATATGTGGGTGAGAGGGCGCAGTTGGAATGTTTTTAAAAAAAACAACATTTTACACTGTAAAACGATCTAAAAATGGTCAATTCTTGAACCTTAGATGAAATAAGGTTAAAATATTTGCATCCAATGAGAATTATAATAGTTTTTAGTACATTTTGACCGTTATATTAATACTTTAACCTTTGATAAACTTGTTTTCACATTAACCACATTAATTATTTTTTTACCTTTTTACTATTTATTTTTACATAAAATTAATATTATTATATTATGAAATTTTAATTATTATGATTTAAAATATGGAATTAATTTTTCAAAATTCAATTCACATATGTGAAATAATTAATTTAAATCTCAACCCAAGGGCATGGTGTAAAAGAATTTTTCTAAGGAGAAATGTTTTATAAGTATAAAAGTTTTCTATATAAAAATACATCCTAAAATGGATTAAAATGAACTAAATTGGATTATTAATAATATAATTGAACTGATTTTACTATTAAAATATTTTATTGTAATGCGTAACTTTCTAAATGATATAAATTAAATTTAAATTATTAATAAAAGAATTTAATTTTCATTATTAATAAAAATATTTATATTTTCATAAAATTATAAATCATTCAACCGATGAAAATTTTTAACCGTTAATTGCATTAATTATGTTAATTTTCTGAGCTAAATTTTTTTAGAAGTGTAATTATTTTTTTATTGATTCACAAATAATAATAACAATTTATTTGAAGAGAAGGAATGTATTTTTTATATATATAAAGACTTTTTGAAAAATTAATTTTATTATTATTATTATATTTTATTTATATGAAAGAATTATACTAAAATTAAAAAATGTGTTTATTTCTATTAATACAAACATGTTTAGCAGCTAGGTTATTACAACAATTTTCAAAGAATAATATTTAATGTATATAGAATTTTTTTATAACTCACTGTTGTGCGTAACACAATCTATCAAAAAAATTATTGGAATGAAAAAAACATTTCATAAATTCTCATTTTACTAAACTACACAATAATTCAATTAAATAACATTATTGGTCAACCAAAAATAATTATAGACTGATTGGAATTTTATATTCTCTGGCTTCAATAGTCATTATTTATTATTACATTTTCATTGTAGTTGTGTTTTGTAAATATTCTTTAGCATTTCTCTTTATATTTAAATAAGTTCACTGAAATAATTGTCTTATTTTTTACATTAAATATTACATCTCATTAATATAAATGTATAAGTTATTGTGTGGGATATACTTATATCAGCGATGTTGTATTTTGTATCTCAATCCAAGTTGTGGATCGAAAAACTAGATTCGGTTTATGTACAAGTCAATTATTATTAATAAAAATAATTAAAAGTGTATTACTATCAAGAGGGTAGGACTAAGTTCCATTTTATATATAAAAAATTTTATTATTCGTAAATGTCCTCTTAATTCATTATTTTTACTTGGTAAATCAAATGCACAAAAATATTTTTTATAACGTCCCATTTTCAGTAATATTTTTTAAACTATTTTTTTCAAAAAAACAATGAAATTCAAAATTTATAATATATATATATATATGTTTATTAATGTGATTATAATATTTTCAATGATTATATCATTTATATTGATTTGAATTTTTGTTGACCATTCCTTAAAAAAATTAATTTAAAACATAAAATTATATACACACAATGTATTTGGTAATTAGGCAGTCATTAAAATTAATGATACTATAAATTTATAATATTAATAATAGAAATATTTATATTATAATCTCTATTCACCCATAGAAATTCCACACAAACCAAAATTATGTATCAAGGAATATTTTTTAGTATCCCTATCTTTACTTGTTCAATATTACTTGTTTACATTAAACATTAAACAAATGACAAATTATGTGACGTTTTTATTTTGAATGATGCCATAATCATGTAATAATTTGTCTTTGGAGGGTTATTTTATAATATATATTTTTAAGATACTAAATGTTATTTATTTTTCCCATGATGAGATAATCACCAAATTGAATAATTTACTACTATTTTTATTTTTCATTTATATTATTTTTTTTGGATTTATCATTACACCCGATTATTTATAATATGTTTTTTAAAGACATGTAAATTATGTGGAAATTTTTTTCAAAAATTCATGGGATTTTTACGAGTCCGTGAAATCTGACGGCACGCGATTCTGATGCCCGGAGTGCCCAGAATGATCCGTTGATGTTTTTGTTAAGCTTAAGTTAACACGCGTAAACAGTTTTCTTGAAAAAGTTGAATAACTCTTAAACGATAACAGATATCTAAAATCCAAGGGCACTGTTTCACTCAGGATGATGATTTTACCCTTGGTGTGACTTAAGATAAGTCCGTGCGGGCCTCCTATGAGGAAACCCAAAAATGGCATAATCGTAAAAAGAATAATTAAATAAATTATTTTATTTTTCCAATGCTCATAACTCACAAACGGTAACTCAGATTAAAAATCTGAGACCACTGCTGAACTCATTAGTGTATGATTTCTTTAAGCAGATACTAACTTTTTCTGGCACAGGCCACCTGAAAATGTTAGTTTTTGGATGCAAATAAAATAATTAAGTGTCAATTATTTTGTTGTAAAATTCATAACTTCTAAATGGTAAGTCGAATTGGAAATCCGAGAGTACCTTTGGGTTTTATGGGGCGTGTTTCATCTAGGCATAGCCTATCCTTGACCGCAATGTGTTGAGGGTGGCTAATAATAATTTTCTGAACTTTTTTTCAGGTACGTTCAGTAAACGTATGAGCGGGATTTTATATCTTTTGAATCGGTGCTTGAAATTGAAATCCGAGGGAATTGTTGAACTCGCATCATCAGTGATTTCATAGTGATACCTTCACTGTAGTTGCATTATAAAGTGATTGGAAGTTTGTTTGTGGGGATTTTAGATAAAATCAAATAAAAATAATGTGTGATTAATTTTATTTGTTTGTATTTAAAACCTCCAAGTGGAGGATAGAGGTGGGACCCACCCGCAAATAACCTCAATTGGGAGGATATTATTTGGTGGGTCCCACCCGATGTTTAACATCTCTTGTAATCAAATATGTGGTACCCACACAGGCTTTAACCCCTAGAACTCCCCATAATTGGGGGAATCTCTTGAACTTCCCCATAATGGTGCCAATTCACCCAAAAATTAATTATTGGATTCAATTAATTAATTTTTGAAATCCTTTAAAATATTTCCAACGATTAAAATAATAGTGAGTCTATTATTTTTGGTTGGTATAATCTTTTGGTGGAGCTTGAGAGAGGGCCTGGAGAAACCTTTGAGAACTTCATCCTTCCAATGAAGAACCACAGATAACGACGAACTTCTCATTTGATCTTCGACCGAGTCAAAAGAGAAGGATCCTACTACAAAGAATATTAACAATGCTTCTTCCTCGGTCTCCTACCCCAGATGCTTCACAACGTAAATGGAATGATTTCCACCTTACCACGACTCTGTCAAGGATCACCGAACTCGAGGTAGGGTCTTGAGTTGAAATTATTTCTGTTCATCATCGATCAAATTATGGTTTGAGGATTTCCGATTCATATCACCGTAATGAGGATGGATTGGACTGAAGAAACACATCCCGACACTCCCCCTTTGTTTGATCACGTTTGGTGGGTATGGAGGTGGCACATAATGCCGCCAGAATGAAGAACCGCGGTGGAGCAACGGTGTCATCAGAAGGAAGAACCGCGGCGGAGCAACACGACATGCAACGAGCCGGCCGCGGAATAAGCCAGTGGTGCAAGGGCCGCTGGGTCATTAGAGAGGTGTGGCACCGCCGTTCCACTCATAAATTCATGTGGCATCCAGGTGGGCCTTGTCGGTGCTAGTGGGGCGAGGGGTCGTCGCACCACGAAAGAGTAGAACCCCGGCCAGGAGGGTCGCGGTGGTTCAATGGGGCACGACATCAGTGCGCCACGCGGAGGGTAGTAGAAGGTCGCGGCTAGGCTGGGCCGAGGCAGAGGAGGTGTAGCGCCGTAATGCCGTGTGGTGAAGTAGGGTCGCGGTGTCGTCGCGCCGCAATAGAGGAAGCGAGGCGGCTGGCTGGGCTGGCCGTCGGAGGAGTCGAACGGATGACTCCTGGGCCAGCCGCGAGGAGTGGGACCCTCATGGCCCTGCTTTTCTTACACCGGAGTCCCTGACACAAGTTAGGGTTCACATCCAAATAGCTAAGCCGTTTGGGTGTTCTAGGTGGGGACCGCATCTACCCCATGGACGTGGCTAGGCAGACCCGTGAGCCGCTGGGCCGTCAGCCATCCCGGCTGCCGGCTGGGCCCCCCCATCAGGCCAGGCCGCCCCCTAGGGCTAGGCTGCTTCCTCAGATTGGATTGGACCTGAAAACCGGGGCAGAACCCGGTCTGGACCGGGTCGGGCCAGGTAAGTCCGACTGGGTCGGACTGTACCTAGACCCATTTGGCCAGTGTACACGTTTTTCCCGTATCTTGGGCTACGGGTGTCCGATTGACAAACTTCCTGCAGTGATAGAAGTCTTGGATAGAGATAATTTTTTTGTCATACCCCACTTGATGTTTGGACATAGTTTGAGTATGTTCGGGTTGGTTTGAACCTAAAAACCAACTGTGCCCGTAGAACATAAATGCCAATAACTGACAGACTCGACGTCCAATTAACGCACCAACTGTCGCGTTAGAAACCTTACGACATGGTGGGACTTTGTGTTACTTAATTATGGAGTTTAGTGGTGGTCAAGTTACAACCTATATCTGAAGGGAAGATTCTATGGAACTTGAGTGCAGTGGGTGCGGGGAATCCAGTGGCTGATAGTGAGGTGGAGGTTGCAGATAGATCATACGGAGGTCAGCACTCAGCAATCTTATATGGTTCAGTGCATACCGATCCTGTGTGGGTTATATCCTGTGTGGGTCAGTGCCCAACGATCCTGTGTGGGTCAGCGCATACCGATCTTGTGTGGGTCAGATCCTGCATGGGTCAACGTGGGGGTTAGTACCTATCGATCATGTGTGGGTCAGATCCTTTGTTGGTCATTGTGGGGGTTAGTACCTATCAATCTTGTATGGTTCAAACTTTGTATGGTCAGAAGTAATGCCTCTTGTCAGAATAAGATGATCTAGCTTTGCGACTAATCATCTTCACTTCTATGCTACACTAAAAATCCTGGTCTAACCTGAGTCATTGACTTTCATGTTTTCCTCCTGATTGAGATGAATTACAAGATAACTTAGGTATATGTATGGGCATATACCTATGTATGGGTTATCTATTGATTCCTTTACGTTGTGCGTTATCCATGTTGGATATTTTGAGACCATGAGGGTCTCGGGGTCCTAATTGAGTAATGCTATACTCACCCATGCATGACATATGCCCACACATTGTTGTGTTGGTTGTAGATGATAGAAAGTGCTGATCGGGTCAGAGAGTAGCAGAACCGGATGGTACCCAGAGGTGGACCACTCGGCGAGATGTACACGGAGTGAACAAATAGACTTGGGGTGCTGAGGAGGACATCTGTACCCACCCTTCAGGTGGGAATGGGGGAGGACGACCCATTAGATGATTTACATCATTTCTTCAGTTGTACTAGCATTTCGGTTGTATTGTACTTTACTGTTGGTCTTGAATTTCTGGCCCCATTACATTTAGCACACTCTTTTGTATACAGTTTTACTTAGCATTTCACTTTCAATTGTGTACTTTGTGTGTTTGTTTACTATTATAAATTAAATGCCTTACCAGTTTAGGGATTTTCGCCTTTGGTACTAGTCTCCATCCCCTGGCCTATGGAAGGAGGGCTTGGGGTATTCATGATTCGGGCCCCAAGGGACGGGTCATGAAAAATTGTTATCAAAGGTGTCGGTTATACCACATAACATAGGAATATGATCATTCATTTCTGTGAAGCAATAGTGTTAAGGGTACCAAGTGCGTTTTTTAGTTCAGGGAGTCGAGTGTTGGTGCGGCGGCCGACGTATCCATACACCAGGACCCTGACTATTGATTTCCGAAACTGTGCATGAAAACACTGATTAAGTGAGTGTTTTCAAATGTTATTCTTAAAATCACCAAAAATTGGTCATCTCACCAGGTATAATATTTTGATAGTGTCGCATATGTTCAGGATGAATCCACACAGACATCCAATTAGTGTTCTGAGAGAGTAAACGATGATGGCCCACCGAGCGAAGAGGCTCTGGTGCAGGGCCCTCTTACAATATTAGGACCTTTATATGGTGTACCAGTAGCACCACCACCCATTGGGTAGTAGATTTCACCAGCCATACTGGCGGACGATGCACTCCGACTGAGCATGTTTAATGAGTTGCATTGGTAGAGGCCTCCGAGGTTATGAGGTGAGACATATTCCCATGTAATAGAGGACTGACTGGAGGAGATTTCTAGAGTTCTTCGCCTAGTTGAGACACCAGTAGAGAAGATGGTGATCTTAGATACTATTGTTTCCCTGTGAGTGACCATGAGGTTGGACCACATAGTGATGAATCTTAGGTATGTGGACTGTTGCCTGAGATTATACCTTTAGGTAGTGTGTCACCTATAACACTGCCTATTGGTCAGGAGTTTCAACCGGTGGTACCAGTAGATGACACATGTAGTCTTAGTGACTTACACGTGTTTCAGAATCAGATACCCCTCATGTTTTGAGGCAATCCTGACTTACAGGCAGCTAAGGATGGGAAGCTAAGGACTGTCCTGAGGAGGGGGCTAAGAGTTCTCTAGAACTTCTACAACTTCGGCAGGACGACATGTTGGTAGTTGAGTATTCATGGAGGCATACCGATCATTCCTAGTACTTGATGAATACAATAGGTTCAATGCTTTAGATCTTGGACCTCCGAGTGAGGTGTGTTTAGGGACATCCAAGCCAGCACTTTTTCTTATGTGCATTCTTACCTATGTTAGGATTCTATAGAGAACCTTTGTGGTTGAATGTTCTTTGTCTGAGTAGATACAGCCATAGAATGTTAGAACTGGGAATGCAAGAAACAAGTTCCAGTATTAGAGGCTTGGGCATGTAAACTATTTTGAAAAGAGTATATGTTAAGGACATATGAATCTATAGAGCAGCAGACTTGGAAGCAGAGATAGGAGAACATCATGAGGTGGTGTACATTTCAAAATGTTACAACCACCCCTTATTTGTGGACCCTACCAGGCTTAGGGAGATAGAGGGTAGGGGAAGAGAGTAGCTGCATGTGGTCAAGGAGTGTGACCCAAGGGCTCTAGGAATGATTTGAGGTATGGATTGTGTCTACTATAAGCAGTCGTATCCATAGACATAGGTACCAATCATTCCTTCCTTCTACGAATCATGTCCCAGACCAAGAGTTTTCTATTAAACCATTGGCTTGACCCTCACGTCTGAAGATACCTTTGGGAGGAGACTCGATTATCACAGATATGCCAAAGGTGTGATCTGACCCTAGAGGTGAGAGTTTCATTAGGATTCTCTTGGTGGAATCATCGAGGACTTACGACGTTAGTTTGGGTATGGACTGGGAAACCACAGTTCATACACAGATTGAATGCGTTAGTAAAAAAGGTTGTGGTTTATCTACAACGTTGGGATGAGGTTTTCCTTAGTCGGCGAATAAGGGAACCCAAGTAGCACAGATTAAACTCATGCATTGGAGGGTTCATATGATCACTACTGAGTCAGTCAGACTTACAGTCATGGTAACTGGAGTTTTGATTTTTTTTAGTTCCATACAGAAGTGAAAGAACATGGGGACATCTTTTCAAAAGATATTTCCAGGATTACCCCCCCCCCCAAAGGGGGAGGGATGTCTTCTTTGACTAGATACTACTGGAGGTTCGTTCTAGACTTTACAAGAGTTGATGCACCACTATCAGCCTTGAAAAAGAAGGGGAAACCCTTCGTGTGATCATAGAGATGCCATCAAAGCTTTTAAGAGCTGAGGCAGATGCTGAATAGTTCCCCCATCTTGAGGCTTCCAGAGGAAGGAGTAGGGTACGTAGTCTTCTATGATGCAACTGAGACTGAACTTGGGTGTGTCCTAATGCAGGGGCGAGCAGTGATCATATATGGTTATCTATAGCTGAGATAGCCGGAGCAAAACTATGCTACCCATGACCTGGAGTTAGCAGCAGCAGTCTTCGCCTTGAAGATGTGGCAACACTATCTTATGGGTGAACGTTTTACCAAGTACTCTGATCACATGAATCTCAGGTATATCTTCTCTCAGATGAAAATGAACTCGAGATAGCGGTAATGGCTTTAGTTACTCTTGGACTATGACATTGAGATAGTCTATACTCCTTGGAAGGGGAATGTTGTTACAGATACACGCAACAGGAGGTCTTGAATACAGCTACTAGGAGAGGCGATAGAGTAGCTAACTACCTTACATATATCCTTTGTGGATAGAAACTGATCATACTTTCTATAGTCTCTTATAGTCAGTCCCCCACTTCTTCAATGAGTTAGGGAGGTTTAGCGTGGAGATGCTTGCTGCGAGACATGACATGGCCTGATATCCACAGGGCAAGAACCTGATAAATTTTTTGAAGGTGGGGAGCATTCCATTCTCTTTAGAGGGCATACCACAGTACTAGTAGCACTTCAGGAGGAACTGTTGAAGGAGTTCCACACATCCCCTCTAGAGGTAAATCCAAGGTGTGGAGAAGATGTAACAGGACCTTCGACGATAGCACTGGTGGCCAGGTATCAAGAAGATGGTAGTAGAGTCTGTCTCTCGATGCCACACTTTTTAGAAAGTGAAGGCAGAGAATCAGGAACTAGTAGGCTTGGTTTATCCTTTAGAGGTCCCAATGTTGAAGAGGGATGAGGTATCTATGGACTTTGTGATGGGTCTTACATATACGTCCAGGGGACATGACTCTATTTGGTTGATCATTGACCAACTCACCACACCAGCCCACTTCCTACTGTCCAGAGATGGTACAAGGTACCACGGAAAAGGAGCAGGTTATCCAGGAGCGGATGAAGACTGCACCGAGAAGACAGAAGTCGTATGCTGATAGGAGACGTAGACCTCTAGAGTTTGAGGATGGTGACCACGTCTTTCTACGGGTCTCACCTCGATGTGGTCTACGGAGATTTGGCCAAGGAGTCATGTTATCTTTAAGTTTCATTGGACCTTTTTAGGTCCTAAATAGAGTTGTCAAGGTGGCATACTGCTTAACCCTTCCACCTCAGTTGCACCAGGTGCATGTCGTCTTCCACGTGTCCCAACTGGGGAGATACATGCACGACCCTTCCCACATCATCAACCATGGCAGTCTGGATTTTGACGATGGGGAAAATTTTACGTAGGATCCAGTAGAGATTGAGGATTGACATGAGCGGGTCCTTCATGGATGGTTGATACTTCATGTGCGCATTCGCTGGCTGCATGTGAACCTCCAAGAGGGCACATGGGGAGCGGGAGGCTTAGATGCGTGCTCAGTACCCCCACTTGTTCCCTTAGTTGTGAATTGTAGCTACAAGGACGTAAATCCCTGAGGTGGGGAGAATGTTGAGACCTAGAAATTTAGTGGAGTTTTTTTTCATAAATACATGGGATTTTTACAAGTTCGTGAAATCTTACAGAGAGCATTTCTGAGGCCCGGAGTGCCCTGAATGATCCGTCGACGTTTTTGTTAAGCTTAAGTTAATGCGTGTAAGCAGTTTTCCTATAAAAGTGAAATAACTCCTAAATGGTATATCATATCTGAAATATGAGGGCACCGTTGTGCTCAGGATGGTGAGTTTAACCTTGGAGTGACTTAAGATTAGTCGGTGCGGACCTCCTACGAGGAAACCAAAAAATGGAATAATCGTAAATAAAATAATAAAATAAATTATTTTATTTTTCAAATACATATAACACATAAACGGTAACTCAGATTAAAAATCAAAGACCACCGCTGAACTCGCGATTGTATGCTTTTTTATGAAGTTACTTACTTTGGCTAGCACGGGCCACCGGAGAATGTTTGTTTTTGGCCACAAATAAAATAATTAACTTTCAATTATTTTATTTTAAATTTCAGAACATATAAATGGTAACTCGGATTTAAAATCTGAGAGTGACGTTTAGTTCGTTGGGACGTGTTTCACCTAGGCAGAGCCTAACCTTGACCGTAGTGAGTCGAGGGTGACTGATAATAATTTTCTGAACTTTTTTCAGGTATGTTTAGTAAACATATGAGCGGGATTTTATATCATTAGAACCGGTGCACAAAATTTAAATCTGAGGGCACCGTTGAACTCGCAACATTGGTGATTTCTTTGTGAGACCTTCACTGTAGTTATGTTCAAACGTGATTGGATGTTAGTTTTTGGGGTTTTCAAATAAAACTAAATAAAAATAAGGTGTTCTTATTTTTATTTGTTTGTAGTTAAAACCTCCTAGTGGAGGTTAGAGGTGAGACCCACCCACACATAACCCCTCATGGGACGATTTTATTTGGTGGGGCCCACCCGATGTATAAAATTTCTTGTAATCAAATAGGTGGATCCTACACGGGCTTTAACCCCTTGAACTCCCCATAAATGGGGGAAACTCTTGAACTTCCCCATAACGGTGCCAATTCACCCAATAATTAATTAATGGATTCAATTAATTAATTTTTGATTTCTTTTGAATTCTATACAACCCTTAATATAATAGTGAGTATATTATTTTTGGTTGGCATAATCTTTTGGAGGAGCTTGAGAGAGGGATTAGAGAAACCTTGGATAACTTCATCCTTCCAATTAAGAACCACCAAAGAACGACGAACTTCTCCTTTGATCTTCGACCGAGTCAAAAGAGAAGGAACCGACTATGAAGAACACTTACAATGCTTCTTCCTCGATCTCTTACCATGGACGCTTCTCGACGTCAACGAAATGACGTCCGCCTTACCGCTACTCCGTTAACAATCACCGAACTCTAGGTAGGGGTTTGAGTTGAAATTATTTCCATTATTCTTCATTCAAATTATGGTTTGAGAATTACCAATTTTTATCACAATAATGAGGAGGGATCAGACCACACGAACATGGCCCGACCCTCCCCCTTTGTTTGATCCTGTTTGGTGCTGAAGGAAATGGAAAAACGGCGTTGTTGGAAGGAAGAACAGCGGTGGAGCAACATGACATAAAACGAGTCGGCCGCGGAAGAAGCCAGCGGCGCAAGGGCCGCTAGGCCGCCAAAGAGGCGCGGTTCCGTTGCGCTGTGCAGAAAAACAAGAAACGACCTGGTGGGCCGTGGCGGTGCCGGAGGGGCGCGATTCCTCCTCACCGTGCTGAAGAAGAACAGCTGCCAAGAGGGTCGCGACAGTTCGATGCGGCGCGGTGCCATCGTGCCGTACGGAGGGTAGAAGAGGGTCGCGGCCAGGCCGGGCCATAGAAGAGGAGGCGTGGAGCTGTCGCGCCATGTAGTGAAGCAGAACTACGGTGTCATCATGCCGCGGTAGAGGAGAAAATGCGATCGGCCGAGCCGGCCACCGGAGGAGACGAATGGATGACCACTGGCCTAGCCGGGAGGAGCAGGAAACACAGGGTCCCACGTGACCTGGAACAGCGCCCCTGGTGCCATTCTGGTTTCCCACTCAAATGGCTAATCTGCTCAGGTGTTCCGGGGGGGGGGGGGGTCGCCCCCTGGACACGGCCAAGAGGACCCGCAAGCCGCCAGGCCGCAAGCCAGCCAGGCTACCATCTGGGCCACCCCATCGGGCTGAGCCGCCCCCTCTGGCCAGGTTCCTTCATTAGACAGTAGTGGACATTGAGATCGGGTCGGGCCGGGTCAGTCCAACGGGGTCAGACCGAACCCAGATTTGTTTAGCCAGTTTACAAATTTTGGCCCGTATCTTGGACTACGAGTGTCTGATTGATGAAACACCTATGGAAATGAAAGTCTTAGAAAGAGAATGTTCTTTTGGAATAACCAACATGGGGTTTGAACATAGTAGGAGTATGGTCAGGTTGGTTTGAAACTAAAACCAACCGGGCCCCTGGAACGGAAATACCAATAACTCCTAGAACAGGTTTCTAATTGACACACCGACTGTCACGTTAGAACTCTTACTACATGGAAGTCCTTTGGGGTACTTCTTTGTAGAGATTATTGGTGGTCGTTGTTCAAATGATATCTTGAGGGTAGATTCTACGGAACTCGAGTGCATAGGGTTCGAGGAATCCAGTGGTTGATAGTGTGGTGGATGTTGGAGACAGATCATACGCAGGTCAGCACTTAGTGATCCTGTGTGGGTCAGTGCATACCGATCCTGTGTGGGTCAGCATTCAGTGATCCTGTGTGGTTTAGTGCATACCGATCCTATGTGGGTCAGATCCTATGTGGGTCAATGCTTAGTGATCTGGTGCGGGTCAGCGCCTACCGATCCTGTGTGGGTCAGATCATGTGTGGGTCATTGCGGGGGTTATTACCTATCAATCATGTTTGGGTCAGATCTTGTGTGGGTCATTGCGGGGGTTAGTACCTATCGATCCTATGTGGTTCAAACTCCACATGGTCAGAAGCAGTTCCTTTTGTCAGAATTAGATGATCTATCTCCACGACTAATCATCTGTACATCTATGCTATAATAAAAATCCTGGATTGAGTTGTGTTATTGACATTCGTGTTTTCCTCCTGATTGAGTTGGGTTACCAGATAACATAGGTATATGTATGGTCATAAACCTATGTATGGGTTATCTGTTGATTCCTTTACATTGTGGTTTAACCTTGTTGGATATTGTCAGACCTTGAGGGTCTCGGGGTCCCAACTGAGTGTCATTATACTCACCCCTACACGGGCTATGCCCGCATCTTGTTGTGTTGGATGACGATGACGGACAGTGCTAATCAGGTCAGAGAGTAGCAGAACTAGATAGTACCCGAAGGTGGACTACTCGGCGAGATGTACACGGAGCAGACGGATGGACTTGGGGTGCTGAAGAGGTAATATGTACCCACAATTCAGGTGGGAATTCCGGAGGATGACCCAGTTGCTGCTTTCCTTCATTTATTTAGTTGTACTAGTATTTTGGTTGTATTGTACATTACTGTTGGGATTGTATTTCCGGCCCCATTACATTCAGCACACTCTTTTGTATACAGTTTTACAAAGCATTTTACTTCCATTTGCGTACTCTGTTGTGTTTGTTTACTGTTATGAAGGCAATGCCTTCCTAGATTAGGGATTTTCGCCTTTGGTGCTAGTTTCCAACCCCTAGCCTATGGAAAGAGGGCTTGGGGTAGTCACGATACAGGCCCCAAGGGATGGGTCATGTCCTGTTTAGGTTTAGAAAAATCATATAAGTTAAATTAAATATTTGGAAGTTCATGAAATTGATGTTGTATATATGAAACACACTCACAAACACAATGAAACACTTATCAAACTATTGACACAAAAATTATATTTTTTCATTTACATACATAGGTATGTATTTATATATATTAATGATATTATACCCCTTATCCAATGATTGTTGCTTTATATATTTTAATCCATTTTTTAAATTCACATTTAATGTTTCAAAATAAATGAAAATAAATTTTGATATAAACAAACAATTATTATTAATATGTATCAAAGAATGGGAGATAAAAAATATAATTTATATTAAAAAAACGATAAATAGATGAAGAAATAAAAACAATAGTATTGTTTATATATTATGTGGTATAATGTTATAAAGGATAAAAAATATTATTAGTTATGTTTTATTGAATGATAATATATAACGGGAATAAAATAAATTTAATATGATTTTATTATAAGATTCAATAATTGTTCTAAATGACCATATAATGAGTTAGTGTGAGTGAGATAATGAGAGATATTCATGGATATCAGTTTCAATAAATAAAAAAATGTATTAATAAAGAGAAGAAAATTGTTTTTAGTTTTTTAATGTCTATATACAAAAAATTGATTATTATGGTAATTAATATATAGAATACATTATAATGAAATTATGGATAAAGAGAGACATTAATAATGCATATCAGGAAAAGGTGACTGATTAATATTATATAAATATTTATAATGTACAAGTATTAATATAAAAACATGGTGAGTTGTGGATTAATTATTTTGTTATTTCATCAGATTATTAACTGTATAAATTTTTTAAAAGTAAGTATATATATATATTATCATGTGATATTATGATGTTTATATAACAACTTATTGATAGGATGTCGAATTTATAATGGGTTGTTGAACTAATATTATATATTATAAGTTTTCTTATTTTTTATTAACCAACACATAATATAGATTCCCTAAGAAATGACTTTGTGTGGGTTTGGGTACATAGGGAACCCCCACATCCATGATATTATGGGTTGGAATAGATAAATAATTAACCTCTCACACTCTACCTTATAGATATGATGTCACTATGCCTTAATGTTGGAGGTATAAAATGGAAACATCTATGATATATTGTCATAGGAAACATGTGTGGTATGTGATTGAGTTAAGTGGATGTATTATGTGGTTTTGGTACGAGGTATGATATATTGAGTTATTTATTGATGATAGAATCTGGGTATATGTTATCGGCACATGAGGGTATCCAGATCACATGGTTCAAATATGTTGGGTACCATTGTGGGTATATCTCCCTAAAATATTACATTATTATTCATTTTTTATTTATAGTGTGATAAATTTGTGAAATATATTTGATTTTGACAAGGGATGGGTTATTAGTTATTTTATTATTTATCATTTCTATAATAATTGATATTATTATTCCTCACAAACATGTAATTTTTTTAATGGAACCTACATACAATAATATTATGGACTCTCTTATATCTGTATTCTATTTTAAATATTCAAATTCATATAAATGAACCATTTTATCCTTATTAACTTTTCACATAGTAATTGGGTGTCATTGGTGGTGCCATGTTTCATTCAATGTAGTAGATTTTTTTCATTATAATAACATTAGAGATAATAGGATAATTTATTTCATATAACCTTAGATGGATATGTATTTTCTGGACTACATTTTTTTTTGTATTAGTTTATTTGATGTGTAATTTTTTATTTAGTTTTATTTCTTCATCTTAGAGTTGTATTAACCCTCAAATTATTTGTTATATAAACTCAAGTCCCTACCAAGCCAATATTAATGTAGGTTATGGGGGATACACATAATATTACTACTAATAGTTATGGGGTTCTATTGGAGATAATTTGTGATAGAGAAACCTCATCACCAATATATTTGTTAATGATTACATAGGCTTTAAATGAATAGTGTGCTATTTTTATTACGAGACCATCATCAGGTATTTAATTTTTTTAATGAATGTAGTTACATTTGCTGATGAGAATTGAGATTAAATCAAATGTTTTTCGGATACCAATTTCTATGGTAACACATACAAGATCCAATAGTCAATTTATGGATTTAATAAATAATCTCAAAGAAAAAAAATCGATTATTCAATTAATCAATTTCGATAAAAAAATCAATATTAGTCATTGATTTATATGATGGATTGGTGGTGTGTTGTCATAATTTCACAATTCCAATTATATTAAAAATGTTAATGATAAATATATCCATATATTAAATCTATAATGAAATTTATATGGAATTAATTATTTATTAATAGTATTTTGGGAATGAATTTTTTTTGAGTAATGCGTTACACTATTTATTATTTAGGATTCAATGGAATTAATTAAAACATAACATTTTAATAGATATAGATCTGAAAAAAAATTATATTTATAATTCAGATCCACTAAAGGATATTAATTTTTTAACACATATTATGTATCCATTATTTTTAATTTCAAAAAAATCCATTAAAAACACTAGTAGATGGTTATCAAACTTGATCCAAATAAGTCATTTATAGAGGGAAACACACATCCCACCATAATAAAATATATTCATAGGATGGATGAACAATGGGTCATTCCTATGAGCCGACCAAACCCTCCAAAAACCCAATAAAAATACCATAAGACATCATACACCACACATATCATGTCAACATACAATGATCCTCCCATATAAAGCTTTATTTGGGATCTAATAGAATTTTGTCAAATGAAAAGGTAATGACACAAGTATTCTATAAGACCCCCAAGATCCTGTTGGTAGTTGTCACTTCAATAAGGGTGTCTATATTAATATATAACATAAAATAACAATTTTATTATTTTAGACCAATAGTTATATTTTCCAAGCCTAAGTTAAAAATAATTCAATAGATGTCATAAAGGAAAATTTTTAGTAGAAAAAAATTGATATGATATTTCATGAGTTATATAAATAGATGTATCATAGTGGGAGAAATAATTACCCCCAATATCTCAATGGTTAATAATAATCCATGTTCCATTTCATTCTCAAATAAGAATAATATTGGGAATTAATTTTTTAGTGGGGGATTAAATAGAGTATATAATTAACACTAAACCACAACTTTATGTTTAAGTATTTCTTATAATTATTATACCATTCCACTAAAACAATTCTCCCTTTTTTGGGCCACAGGATGCATGAGGAAAATGGATGTGAAATGTTTTATATCTTCTTTTTCTAATAACCATGAATACATTAGATATATATATATATACATATATATCAAACTATTTTTAATAGAGGGGAACTATGTTATCACATACTATGATAAATATATTTAATCTCCTAACCCTTAAAATATTCCACTCATCTATTAATTGAATGAATTTTAATATATATCCCCAATTTATCCATTTTTTAAATATTCTTCAATATAAATCATTTGATGTTGACTCGTTAAATTATTTTGGATGATTTAAATCTTATTTACACCATGTAAGTGTTCCAAAAAATGTCATGAAATTTGTTAAGTCTCTTATTTATGTTAAGGTATTTTGTCATGTGTAGTCAATACTAAGAGATCTAAATGTAGACCATGAGGAAAAAAAAATGTGTTATTTAATTGGTAGAGCCTATTTAGATTAAAACATATAGGTAACAAAAATTTGAGTTATTTTTTAATCACTATGAGATCATTATAAGTTTTCATACATGTATTACATTAATATTATATACCCCAAATAAATATATAGGTGTATTAAAATGTAAAAGTTTTATAGGATGGTTCCCTTGAATATATTTGAGGTTTTGAAATCAATGTGACAAGTTATTGGGGGTACATTGAATGGTTTATAATGTTAAATGATGCTACTGAATGGTTAATTGTTATTTTCATAAAATGAAATTTCTACTAAGATGGAAATTATGGGTTTTAGAAAGTTATTAAGAAGGAAAGTAATACCTCATGATTATAGTAAAACCCAATAAAGTGGTCATAAAATGATCAATTATTGATTGGATCTTGGATGATGGTGACCATACAGGGATTACAAAGTAAAATTAATAAGAAAAAGGTATAAGAGAAATGTAATTCTCAAGGTGGTGATTTTATATAATTTGAAAATTGTCATTATGAAACCATGTGAGGTCCTAGGTTATGGAATGAGATGAACTTCACATAGATGGTTTAGTTAGATTGTTTTTTATTAGGATAACATGATGGTTTAGATGTGAAAGTGATATATATTTTCTAGTTGTCCATAAGTTTTTCAATGAAATATATAATATAGTTGTTAAATATGTCCTAGATAGAAAATCATTTCTTATTGGGTTATGATATCTGTCAAATTGGATGTGAGGATTATATATGGGGGAAAAGATATAGGTCATGTGAATCCCTAAGAATGTTTTTTTAATACTTATATTCATTATATTGTTCTTAATATATATATATATATATATATATATATATGGGATATGTACTCAAGAGACTGTATATCTATAAAGAAATATAAGATATTATATATTAATATACCTCATGTAGTAAATTGTTACATTGATATCTGAGCTGAATATATTTTGTTATTATCATAGCATGTATGGTTAATATGATTATATAGAATTTTCTATGATGTGACCTTGAAACAAATGAATTAAATAAAACTGGGGATTCCACATGTATTTTTCAACATATGAAGTGATATTTCTATGAATATATGTGAAGTCATATATTTTATCTTCACTGAGGGTATTATTACTATACGTATATTTACCAACCACTAGTTATAGAATATTGTCTTATTTTAAATGTTAAGTATTAAGCGTTATTATTTTATTTATGAGGTTGTATACATAGTAACAAAGATATTGATATATGTATTTTGATACTCCTTGGTGGTATCCTATTTTCATTCAAACTCTCAAAATACCAATATACCTTAATAGATGTGAAGGTATTATTTCCTCTATATAGGGAATGTTATGGTTCATAGCATTGGTGAATAAGATAGCGAAGATGGAAATAAATATGAAGGAAAGATATTTTCTTATTTTATAACATTATATTCATTTATATTAATGTTTTCTATTTTATACCATATATATGATCATCCCATAAGTACATACATTTTTTGTATAAATATTTTATTTTGGACACATAGTCCTTATACATGATAAGATAGATGGGGAGTTTAGGTTTTAAAATATTCATTCCATCTTGAATGATATTATTCTAACAAAAAAAATTACTTGGACCGAAAAATATTTACAATTATAGTATTCTTTTTGTAAATTGAATACAAGGGAATAAATTTTTTACTTGAAAAACTAAAGGGATATTCCAAAGAGAAACACTGAGGAGGATTCTATATAAGAGGGAGTAAAAAATACACAATGAGTGTTAGAATTTATTTGGAATAGAAAATTTCCCATCAGAGGAAACTCCAAAACCTTATTTCATTACATAATACTATGAAAAAAGGAATACAACAATGAAATATTTAATTCAACTAAAATATTATTCTAAAAAATAAACACTAGTCCAATGATAGTGTAGTCCTTGAACTGAATGTTCTTATTCACATCATGATCTTCATGTGAATTCCATTATAATCATTATCTTAATTATATTTTTCATTTTTGTTTTATATTATTACATTATCGTTTTTATAGATTCATATTTTTTGTCAATAAGGGAATAATTTTCAAAAAATTGTGTTCCACTAATGATATTTCCTTGAGTAAAAATTTTCATCATTTAAATAACTCATTAACCAACCATTGAATCAAATAAATTTCCAAATCTCTAAAATATTTATCATATTTTCAATATACTAAATTTTTATGAATTTAATTCTATATTGGAATGAACTAATATTTCATGGATTTTATTTCATCTAAATATTATTATTGTAATATTATCACTGTTATAATGGTGTGTTCCTGTTTTAAAAAATATTTTTTAATTTATAAAAAATACATCACATATAATTTATTGTTTATCATAAAAAAACCATTCTTATCATATTGTTCGAAACTAAATATCATGGTGTATAAAATTTCACAATATCTTAACACATTCATCAAAGAAAACACATAATAAATAAAATTTCATCTTGGTACCATGAAAATGTTAATTATTTTTCAGGGGATTAGAATCATATATAAATAGCCACTAAAATTCATCCACTATTACTTTCTATAATGAATAGTACGCCAAATATTGATAATACCAATTCTAAAATTTGAATATTTATATAAAGAATCCTTTTTAATGTGTCATATTATGTCAGGTAATATTACCTAGTGAATTTATAAAATTATTCATTATATCTTCATTATATGAAATTTTATTTCATAGTGTGTAATAACATAATTATGTTTCATAAACTAACATTATGAAGAATTACTCTTCCATTTATGTGACTAAGACTAAATTTATTGCAATACTCTTAATATCATAATGTGACCAACATTATTTCAAGAATTTTTAAAACTTGAATAAAAATCCACAATAATCATGATTGTTCTTGTTTTATTCTAATTAAATTGAAATTAACATAAAATCTAACATGAATGCCTAAAGTTGTAATCATTATCATGATTTTTATTTTTATTTTGTTAATTTTCCATATAAAATTAAATGAATATCCATGTACCATACTACATTGTGAAATTAATTCATGGTATCTACCCATTTGTTAATAAAAATCCTAGTGTCTATTATCTAAGATCTAATAAATACTAATATAGTAATATTTAATTTTTAAATACACATCAACAAGTCCAATTATCCTATGTAATCCAATTATCTCCATATAAAATAAGCAGGTAATCAAATTTTTACATTAAAATCCATATTCCGTATCACACTTCTAAAAAATACCAACTACCTATAACAAATGTCTCATTTTTTTTATTATTAAAATAAATAAATTAATTATATAACAGAAATTATCAATGAAATATATTTCATAAAATTCTTTTAGACGATATTTTGATCTTCCTCATACTGGGGAAGGTGGTTGAATTCCACGGATTAGATGATTCATTTTAAACACATTCATTTATAATGGGGTTATAATGTTATCCACCACATTCTAATTTATTCTCTCATTATTTATATTTATAATTACCTGATCAAACAAGAATTTTATAAAATTCCATTTAATTTCAATATGCATTACATGAGAATTATTTACCAATTTTTTTAGATCTATTTCACTGTGGTAGTCGTAATTTGAAACAAAGGGTAGCTTCATTTCCTCTTCATTGTCCTCTAACTTTAATTTAATTCATGATATGTGTTTAAAAGATTTTATATATTGAATAAATTATTATATTTTTTTTATTAATTGAAATTATATCTATTTTTTAGCCACTCTATTAGATTTCTTCTGATGAAAATGTTTATTTGAGATGTGAATGTTTAATCCATAGTATTTTCTCGCCAATCATCATTAATGTATGCATATTTTTGTTTCACATTTTATTAGATAAAATCGATCCATAATCATGAATTCACAAAAATTAACTCATTATCCACCAAAAAATAATATTTTCCTCCTTATTGAAAATTTTATAACTTGCTAAATAACATGTTTCAAATAATATATATGGTCATGTTGTTGGGATATAAAAATATTCCAATCATCCTATGGTAAAGTGTTTGATCTAAATAATTTACTTCTAGATAATTTACAATAAAAGTTTAAACTATTATCAGTGTGGAAAATGGATTGATATAATACATTACATAATTTCATTTCAAATCGGTCAAATATTATTCCAATTAAATTAATGTACAACCGCTTTTCTATTAAATGTGAAACCTATGTGATAAAATGAGATCCCTAATCATTAAAATTAAAAACCACTGTATCATTTTTTTAAAATTTACTCATTTATATCTTTTATTTTATTGAATATGATTTCATTAACATAATTGTGGACCATGAAATATTATTCCTTAGTCAATTTGACTAAAATATTATGATCTAATCCTCTTCTAATATATTCCATCATCATCAGGATAACATGCATCAAATCATACTATGAATCTGGTTATTTTTTGAATTCATATATTTCTTTATATAATATACATATTCAATTTATTTTTTATCACCAAAAATAAAACAAACCAATTGGTCTATGAATACCACCACTTTTTTATTCCATTTTAAGAAACACTATGTTGAAAATTGTTTTGAAAATTATGTATTTTCATTGTCTATCCATTTGATAGAAGAGTATTATTAACTCTAATACTAAAATATTTATGAATGACTCTTCTATGTCTTATCCTTCTATTTGTGTATACCTGTGAACCTGTCCAGACCACCATTCAACTAGGAATTGTAGCCAACCCATAGAATTAATCAAGAATCATTCCCTATATCACCATACTAGAAAGTAGTTACATTACATAAAATAAATTACTATGGGAATTATTTAACTCAATAAATTATATAGGAAAGAAAATAAAATTGATAGACCTATCATAACACTCAAAATATCAAATATCAATGCCTCGAAATATAATCATATAAAAACAGTAACTTAACAAACACAACATAACCATAATATATATTAATAATAATCCCAAAAAAAGTACACAAAAACAGTGGAATTGAGACTAAATATATAATATTTGGGGATTAAATGGTTGTTACATCCACAATTATATATAAAACCGTGAAATCCAATGTAATATATATATGACCTCTAAGGTTACAATTTATCCTTCAAACCAACAAACTCCCTAAGTGATCCAAAAGTTTTACCTAAACCTAGAAAACAAACTCAGTTCTACTGATACCAAATGTAACATGTTTGGTTAAGCATACTATCATAGTATCTTACCTCCATAGAATATATGATATTTATTTTAAAAAAAAATTATGAATGTTAGTTTTTAATACATGTATACATGTTTATTTATTTAAATAAAAAACCATGAATTTCTATTTTAAACTATTTTTAAAACTCATTATATTTAAGAGAATATTTAAAACCATTTTTTAATTATAATTTATTTAAAATAGAAATTCAATTCAACATTTTAATACCAACAAAAATAATAATTTAAATTTTTTTCTTCAATATATACTTTGAGTAATGTTAACCTAAGAGATGAAAATAAATCAATACATATAATTAAAACAACAAAGTATGTTAGACAATGTAAAAAGTATATATATGCATGAAGATATAATTAATAAAATATTGTAATCAAATTATTCAAGTCAAAATAATAAAAGGAATAGAATTATGGAATGTCAAGATACAATAATTGAGTAATACAAATAGAACTTTTCTTTAATCAAAATTTATTAAACAATAACTTTTCAAGGTATAAATAAATTTTGGAAAATATATAATTCTAGTGAGTTGATCCAATATATTCATGGTTTGTAAAATCTTCTAGGAAAACAATAATATCTTGTCTATAGTCTCCCAACTATTAAATCCTAGCATCACTGATGGTACAACCCCAAGGATATGGAATTTCATGTACCAAGGGTGATTATTCCTTTAGTGTCTTTATAGTAATAATTTTTCAACCACTCTTTTAGATTACAAGGAACCCAATGTAATTAATAGTATTAAGTGAGATAATATCAATCATATATTGATCATAAATAATATATCCCTTACCTATACTACCTCCGTATTCATTAAATGGTGAATCCCATATAGGTTATACCTATCAAAATTACCATCATATTTATAGGTGGTTGTTCAATTAGTGGGGCACATCAATATGGAAAACCATATATATATATATATATATATATAAACTTCCATGTAGTCTGTGTTCTTTAAAACCTCAAATCATATTCAATAACTATTATAATACCATTTATAAAATCAATTCTATTTAAAAATCTATTTTAATATCCCAAACATACCATAATCATTTTTTTGAAATCTATTTATAAAATCATTATATTACAACATTTATAAGAATCACGTATCATGTGATAAAACTGTCTGAATCATGGAAACCCAATCATTTAATTAAAACACAACTCAAGTGGAATTAAAATAAATAATTCCTTAAGAAATATGTAATAATAATTAACAATACAATTTTTCAAATAATGATATACAATATTTTTAGAAGATCCAATAAAAATAAATTTGGGATGAAAATTCAGGCAGAAAATTTCTAAATACTATACATTTAAATCACATGGAAGCATATTGAGTTCCAAAGACACAATATATCAACGAAATCCCCATGAAATGATTTTTAATAGTATATAGAACATGAAAAATTCATATTTTTCCTTATAAACCAGAACATGAGTCTATATATTTTATCAATCTAATTTTAGACTCATTATAAATATCTAAAAGAAATAAAATTTTATTGAAACCAAATTTAGAATTCCCAAGACTATAAAGTGTATAAATAAAATTAAAATATGATGACTCACATACCTCAACCATAGTTCGGATTGATTAAATCCAGTGAATATTAATGCATAATGACCTAGAATATTATCTACGAACATAAAATAAATCAAAATAATGGTTTAGTATAGAACCACAACTTATAGTTCAAAAAAAAAATTTATTTGAATTATTTGGAGGGAAAAGGAATAAAAAATGAATAATATTGGATAAAATAGGCATATAACATTAGAAATAATAAAAATTCGTAATGAAAATCCATCAAAATAGATCATATGTTTTGTATCCCCTACGGTTACCTGTTCAAGAGTTGAAAGACCAAATTTTGGTTTCCATTTAATAAAGGTAAATGTTAGGAAATATCAATTTATTGAAAAACTAGTCTCATTGAATGATTGAAATAATATATGAATCACTATGTTCCCCTCCCTGGAAAATCATAGAGAGATACATAGTTATCACTCATGGTCATCCAGACAGTGATCTATCAATGTAAATCCCCAAAAATTATGGATACCTATCATTTCATTGTTAGTTTCATGGTTAAAAATCATTATTCACCCTACACTGAAACATTAAAATTTTCAAAATTCAAGGAATAATGGTTTGACTATTAATGAAAAGGTTAGATAATAGAAAAATTAAAAAATTATTTAATAACATGTGAGTTTGAAAATTGTTTTCACCATAACACATTATGCCCCAACATTGTGATTGATTTCCAAATAGAGGAGTTGAGATATAAAATGTTCTAAATAAAAAGAGAGAAACAACTATAACAAGATATATAAAATCCATATGAAAAAACAAAACCCAACAAATACTTATCTATCAAAAGTTTAGAACTAAAATCTGACCACACTATCATAAGATCATAGGATTGTGACCCACAGTTGGTCTACCCATAACATGAGATTCATTAGTGTGGAAGAGAACCCAAAATAGCCATTGATTATTGAGAGAATCAAATGATGTTATATTTAAGGAGAAAAAAATGTATCACCAAAAATAAGTAACATTTATATATTAATAAAATTGAATTATTTCTCTTCAAAATAGATCTATATAATAAAGTTCCCAACAATAAATTAGAACATTGAAAACTACCAAATAGATTGATTGAAGGAGAAGGGGAATTGAAGAAAAAATACCACCAAATATTCTTTAAATGACCTACATGGTATACAATATTAAAACTAATTCTTAAATTATGTATAATTAAAAATTTATATTTAATAGAGATTCTCTAATAGACCATAATGATGAACAATCATTGAAACACCAAAGTAAGAAGGATTAATAGAATGGAATTGACATATTATAAGCAAGAAAAAGATTATTTCTCTTCTGAAAGAGTGAAAACATAAAGATAATACCATTATAAATAATATGGTTTCTCAAAAATTGGTTCCCGGGGTTTCTATTTTTTAAATAATAGGGATCCCCCACCAAAAATTGATAAGTTGGGCTACCAACTATCATTAGTTTCTATCCAAACACAAACAGTTCAAACATATATTCTTTTAATAGACTATTAATCAAAATTATTTTGATATAATAACACTATAACCAAGGATTATATTTAGATATTTCACATAAAAATATGTTATTTAGACAAATCACCTGAACCAAAATCAATAATGAATGTTATAATTTCATTATGATGTTTAATATATTGTTTCAACATTTTTTGACCCTACTGGAGACACATATGTTCTATCACAAGCCTCACTATAGATACACAGGTATGTAACACTAAATGAATTTTCAATTGAATAAATCCAATGTCACATAATTTTACCACTAATATTTAACCATTATATTTTAAAATTATAATCTTTTAACCATGAGAAAATTCAAGAAAAAACTAATTATTAGGGATTCAGAAGTCCCCATAGATTAAATGACCACTTTAAAACTCATTATCCCCTCCAAAAAATCCTCATGGAAATGTCTACCATCAATGATAGAAAATCTAGGAATAACTAATCTCCAACACTCTATCACGAGTCTAGGTAGAGTAAAATTATACATGGCCACACTCAAACCCATATGATTATATAGAATCATTCTTAGAGTCATACTCTAAATTACATAGAATTAATGAAACCTAATAAATAATAATTAAATATAAAATAATACCAAGTAAAAAATAATCCTTATTTTAATATAAAATAAAACATAATAAAATAATTAA
Source organism: Viscum album (assembly GCA_963277665.1). Lineage (NCBI taxonomy): Eukaryota > Viridiplantae > Streptophyta > Magnoliopsida > Santalales > Viscaceae > Viscum > Viscum album. The sequence continues at coordinate 1,743,933,663 of OY728161.1, forward strand.
TTTTAATTAAAATACATCCATATAAATCTGAATTAGATGGGTTTATATTATATTTACATCATAAACTAACAATTGTTTTTACAAATATGAAACCATTCATAAAATCCAAACTTAAATACCAGGTATATCCATTTTGAAACATTAAATAATTCAAAAATACATTATAAATTTTAATTTTCTTTTAAATAACTATACTAGTTAATTTAAAACTGATTTTTTTACCATTTTAAAATTTTAATCATCTTCAAAATATTCATCAAACTCATATAAAATAATGTTAAAATAGTTTCCAATTCCATTTTAAGTCACCGAAAATATATTTTCTAAAAGTCCCATGGAATGGTATAATAAAATTGGATTAAAATAAAAATTATAGTTTGGTCGTAGGGTTTGGAACACCCTGGGATAACTAGGAAACAATTACTAGAAGGATAAAAAAACACTTCTTGATATCCATATTATTTTATATATACTTCTGAATAACCATTACCATTTATTTCTTCCCTAATTCTCTATAAAAAAACACTTATGTTTTTCCAAGAAACATCAATACATATCTATATACCTCTTATCAAAAACAATGTAACCAAAAAATAAGTATCAAAAAATTCAATTTCTTGACTCATATCTCGATATCTCATAGACAAATGAGTCTATAAACCATTAAGGATTATAAATATTTTTGATAAACATAAATATAAGGTTTTGATATCCCAAAATGTAATATTACAAACACTCAAAAAGATCCTCTATAATATCATTATTTCAAAAAACAGTCATGTTTACTACTAAATCAAGCACCTCATGTAGCTAGTGACGTCACCCATGTTATGTTCTAAATCAATATAGGAAGGAATATAGTGATAATTAATCATATATAATATTATGTGAATTATTTTTTACTAATTAGTAATATTTGAGGTAGTACACCTTCCTGAATTTCTAGCATCAACACCTCGTATATCATGATTACCCTTGGATAAATCATACATATAATGAGAAAATTCTTCTACCCATGTCATCATAGAAAACCACTAATTTGAAGAGTCAATTGATAAGAACTATGTAGTTAATCATTATTTTTTTATTGGTGTAGGGATGTATTCCCCCTAGGGATGTTTATGATCATGTGTGTATGTTGTAAAAAATGTATAAAAGAAAATGTGTTGTATTTTTTTAGAGTCTTTAATTTTATAAGTTACCTTGGTGGATAATATCTTATGGTGTGTTAAAAGTTAAAAAATATAATACATCATAACCATTAGAAGTGTTCAATTGGTTCATAATCATTATTTTTTTTATTGGTGTAGGGATGTATTCCCCATAGGGATGTTTCTTATCATGTGTGAATGTTGTAAAAAATATATAAAATAAAATGTGTTATATTTTTTTACAGTATTTAATTTTATAAGTGACCATGGTGGATAATATCCTATGGTGTGTTAAAAGGTAAAAAATATAATACATCAGAACCATTATAAGTGTTCAATTGGTTCATAATCATGATAATTCCGGACATGAAAAACGAAATCAGATCCAATACTCATCTTGATGTGTATAGTCACTACAAGAGTTTGTTATTTAGTGTCATAATTAAGGTGTTGTTATTTAAATAGATAATAGTGTTACCTATTTTAAGATTGAGAGTAAAAAAGAATAAATTTTAAGACCCTTTTCAATATGATACACATATTTATTTAGGGTAAAGTATAATAATAACTCCAATATTAAGAATAAATTTTCTATAGTAGTATCATGATGGGTGACCTCTTAGAAAGATTATTCGGGCATGTGTGAGTATTAATAATTTAGATTTATAGAATATGTGTTATCCTGTGGGGATACTCATTAGTCTTAAATGATACTTTGTTTTGTAGCAATATTGGGTATGTTTTGATTGGATCTATGGTCTTATAATATCCCCATGTGGCTTGAATATCTTTTTGTGGTCAGGTCGAAACATACCTATTTGAAACCATTACTTCCTTATTTTATTTTTCATTTCCTTTGTCATCATAATTACTTATTGTTACCCATATTTTCATTTTCTAATTTATTGTTTTAGTTAATCCACAAGAACCAATGTATGATTTTTCTCAATTATATCTGACTCCTCAATTTATATCATCGACATATGACTTATCCTTTAGGGATGCCTCAGATCATATTGGATCCAATAGTGATAGAAATAAGTTTTCAATAATGTTATTTTCATTTGAGTACATATTGGTGAACATTTATTAAAGATTATTTTTAATTCGTTGAACTAAAATTTTTATCTTCTCAATATGTTCCCTATTTCACACAATTATATATTTTTTCACCCACTGATTCATACTCTAAGACCCATAATATGTAAAACATGTCGTATAGAACTTATATGTGTCTTGTACATGTTCTTCATCACTAATCACATTTGGATATATAATATCGTGTTTGTCTCTTGAGAATTCAAAAAAAAAATTAATTTCACTACATCCAAAAATAATGGTCAATTTTTTCCGATAAATATAAAGGTATTTCCTTTGAATGAGTTTCCTAAAAATAACCATTCATCCATATTATCACCATATCCTCCTAAGATTCTATCATTATTTTAATTGTTAAATTTTCCCCCAAAAAAACTAATGCGTTTAAGCAGTAGATTTATAACATTCTGATATTTTTTTGGGAAAATTTCTCATTTAGTCTTTGTGAATTCAAATATTTTGTGCAAACAATGTTATTAAAAAAATATTTTTAATAGTGAAAATATATTCTAAATTTGACAATTAATGTATTGGCCATGATATTCCCCATTCAATTTTAAATTTCGAATTCACTATTTTTCTAATTTAATATAACTAATTTTTAGTGGGTTTTTATCCAATAAATATTCAATTAGGTTTCATTATTTGGTTGGTGTACTTTGATTCATTTATTGATCAAACAACCTTAATTGTTTTTCATGTAACATGATTATTTCTCCTATAAAAAATATACTGCATATATTGACCATTGTATTATCGTGTCTAAAAAGTATTCAACCCATTATAGTATGATATTCAATGAATATGACGAATGAGTTCTCAATCTATATTATTAAAACCCTAATGTGATAACACACATTAGTACAAATTAGATCAATTTGGTTTTATTCCCTTATTAATATAATTTTTTATAGATTTCTCACAGGATTTATTCTTTAAAAGGAATGAATGGTTTTATCATGATATAATTTACAGATTCATAATTTAAATTTCCTCATTAATTTTATTATATTATCCATACTCTATTTTTTATATACTAACAACTTCGATGCCAAGTACAACTTTCTTCTATTATTATGTGACCGAAGGATTATTTTTTCTCCAATATAGTTGATAAATATTTATATTTAATCACCATTATTTTTCTGATGGATCTATTGGGTCTCCCTGATTAAGAAATCATTTTAATTAAAATTAACTTATAACATGAATTTATAGTTTTTAACTTCAATGAGACGATTATTATTGATGGTATCTTAATAATAAATATTTAAATTTTTTAGATCATCTCTTTCCACAAGCTTATTCTATTTCCATATATTTTTAATGATGCATAATTTTTATACCAAACCATTCCATCTCATTGGTATCTAAATTATATTGGAACATTTTATTACCAATCATGTGGTATGAGTGTGTAGTTTTATGAATCTAGGAGTCAATATTTTTTAATTCTTTGAACGAAGCTTCTATGAATATAACATTATCATTTCTTATCTAATATTTGTAAAATATGCCGTGTGTAATTGATACAGAACAAGGTGTGACATAATTTTGTTCATTATTTGTTTAACGGTCATACACTACATAAACCATGTTATAAAGTATTTTTGAAATACATTGACATATGATTTATACATATCTTTTTTATTTTGACCCATTAGTGTGAGTTTAGATCCATTTTTAAATATAAGTCATCATAAAATGATTATAAATATACTAGATATAATAAAACCCAAAAATGAGATACGCATTTTAGATGTTGTATAAGATCTCATTCATTTTATTAATCCATGGATCATCAACACTAAAAAAGATCCCTATATCGATGCACTATTTTTTGGTATTTGCATGAATCCCATAGTATTTTAAATTAATTAATAGAATATGTATCCAATTGTATAGTATTTTTATGATTCAAAAATATTATTAATATCATAATTTATTGGTTGCATATGTTTTTGAAACCCCAGTTAATTTTAGTGATAGATATATTTCATGAATTACTAATATTGATGATTACATTAGACGAAGTCATATTTAGTATATTGAAATAAATTTGGTTTCTAGATGAAAGTAAATATCTTTTCCTAACCAAATTATTGTTCATGATATTTTTGTTTTTATCAAAATTATAAATTTATCATTTTTAGAAATATTTTTTAAAGGTGTTCATTTTTTATATCATCCGATAAAATATATATTAGAAAAAAGTATGGTTATTTATGAAAGAAGGAATATTGGGAATAACTTTGAAAAAATAATAATTTTTGAAAAACTATCCTTCATTTTAAATTAATTTAAAATTAACATTAAATTTTTATAGATTAAAAGTAAAAGGAAAAATAATTACACAAAAAATTCCAATTAATTTCATAGGAATGAAAACCATAAATTATTTTGGTATATATTCATATTTAGGATAAAACACTTTTTCTAAGAATATTTTTATTTCATTTTGAATTCATATATTAAAATAAATATTTTATAATCATAAAAATGATTCATTAATAATTTATTTTATATTTTGAATACATAGATTATAATTTTCTAATGAGTTATATTATATTTCCATATATAATGAATTTTTACCCATGTAAATATTAACTACTACATTATAGTGTAATACTTGTTAATTATAGTAAAAAATATGTGATACGGTAATGAAATCAAGCTAAATTATAATTGGATGAGATCATTTCAATAATTATGACCTTATATTTAAAATTTAATTAATTTAATTCCAATTTATATGGAGTAATAATTTTACAATATTTAAAAGTAAAGAATAATTACAAGGGAACCACTCTAATAACATATAAAAGTTAACCTGATATCCTCAATTCTTCATGTAAATTAATACATTTTGGTCAAAATAAACAAAAAAATACTATCTGAAAATCCCTCACAATATCCATGATTTCATAGTATCACCACTTCAGTAATCCTAGAAGGCTAATAAATTATTCTAAAGGCTAATTTTCAAAGAATAGGTATAGATATTATGTAAGTGTTTTCATGATTATTTATAAATATAAAATCCTAAAATATCCATTAATTGTACTGATCTAATATCATTAGCATTATCTATATAAAATATTTTTTAATTTTGACGACATACTAATTTTTTATCATAAGTTCCAACATACAAGAAATGAAAACCTCCCTCATGTGTACTTGTGGATAAACAACTGAATGAAATAAAGTGTTTATTTTTAGGAAATTAACCATATTGTTATTTAAAATTATTAATAAAATGAATGAATATGTTATTTTTTAAATAAATATAATTATTTATCAACAATATATTATATAAAATTTTACCCTTCATGCTGTTGGAAAAAATATAAAATCACCCATGTGTATGTGTGAACTACCGTATTCGTGAAGTAGTGTGGTTTATTTTAGGTTATTTCCTCACATGAATTGTGAAAATAAAATATCTTAATAATATATATGAAATTAATAAAATATTTATCATTTTTAAAATTATTAATTTTTATATTCTTTCTATCCAGTAAATGGAATAATTAAAACATCATTCATGCATACATATGGACTATCGTCTGTATGAAACCATGAGTTTTTCACATGACCACCTTATAGGTATGGTTATAAACTTATAAAAAAAATAAAAATATGATAATAATAACATGTTTAGGAATCTTGAATTTATGTAACTATGAACCCTCTCATCATGATTAATTAATAAATGTTATTTCAATATTATGAACCAAAAAATCTACGAATGTCTGAACATAAAATTAACTAATTTAGTAACAAAATAAAAACCTCATAATAAATGAAAATGTAATAATGATAATAAAAATAACTTTATAAGGTTTATTAATTAATTAAATAACTAATATTTTATCATTTTTTCTTTTAAGAATTTATGGATCTTGGTCGAGCATTGGTAGGTTTTCTATCTTTAAAACATTGTTATAAATTATTATAGAAGAATAAACCACTTCAATAGTGTTTTTATTTATATCTATGTGATCATTATCATTCTAATAATATCATACTAATACCCACTATTTATTAAATAAAAATGGTCTCTTTATAACTAGACTCAGGTTGGATACGTTTCAGATTGTTTTGGAATTATGATCATAACAGAGGAGATCTTCTAGTGTATATCAGGAATTCTAGAGTCCAATTGAGTACAATATAAGGGAAAAACTATCTAAACCAAAATAACCTAGTAGGTATTCAGGGAAACATGTAATTATTCCTTCCGTAAGGGATTATGGAAAAACCACAAGTGCATCAGATGTAGAATTTTGGATCAACACCATTATATTGTGCATCATTGTGGGGGTATTCATCATTCCTAGGAATTTCATGTCATAATATAACTAATATTATATCATTATGGGGAAACATTAGAAGGTCATATGGAGTAAATAATATATGTTAAATGGAATCCTTAGGTTGTGGTTTTCAATTAAACATTGATATCTCTTATATTCAATGGATCATGTGCAGTGGCAGTAATTTGTGTGACTCATTGGGCTCGATGACCTTGTATTTTCCATCATACATCGAGGAGGGTACATTAGTGTTTCTGTGGATTTAATAATACATAAGTGGATTAATATCTTTGTGCATAGAGATATTAATTCATCTAATGTGGAACCAGACCCCTCAATAGTGGTTAAAACCATAAAATCCCATTTTAAACTCTCTTAGAATATAATATAATATATCATATCATATACATCTATTCCCAAAAAAATGTTACTATTTTTGTATCATAGTATTAGGGTATCTAGTAGGTGTATCTTCTCACTTTAAAAAGTAACTAGGTTGAAATGCCTATGGATTTCTAAATATCAAATCTCTTTTCATATATTATATTGAGATTTTTATAGGGGATTACCACATCATTCACTATGTTCAACCACTAAAATCCCCTCGTTTTTTATTGTACATTTGATTATGTTTTTTTTAAATTATTTATAAAAAATATTTCTATTTTCAATCATTTATATCTTTTTAATTCCAAATATTCGATGAATTTGAAAATTTATACATCAAATATTGATGATGAACATTCTAAACTTAATTTTAATTTCAATTAAGTTTTTTAAAATGAATTATTTCAACATTTACTATAATATTGATTTTGAATCCTATCCATTGCATAGAAGAATTATTTTTAGTCATATTACTTGAACACCTTTAATGAAAAAATAGATATTAATTCTTTATTAGAAATATTGAATATATTGATATTTTTTTCGAAAAATATTTTACTCCAAATTAGTATGGGTTTTTATGTTTTAGTTTTTTCCAAATGAATGTATTTTTATTATTATTTCCATGTGAAAATTAAAATTCATATTTGTATGATATCAAATCTATTATTCAAAAACATTAAAATGAAAATTTGGTGTTGTAAAAATTTATTTTTTTTCATTAAAAATTTTATTATATTTATAAATGGGGTTTAGTGATCCAGGTATAGATAATGATGTTTGATGAGCCCAATATAGGTCCCTAAAATAATAGGTATTGATTATACTTAAAATGGAAACAATAAGGTATATTAATAGTAGGTTAAATTAATGGAATTAAATGGATATTAGTTATTCTAACATGTGTTTAACAAAAATGATAATGGTTTACAAACAAAATGTACCAAAAATAAATATTTTATTCTTGAAAAGGGTTTTAAGGAATATTTTAATTTCCTGAGGCAATGAATTATTAAAAACTTCTAATAGTGAAATGGGTTTTTTAAGGATATTAAAACATGATTTATTAGGATATTCATTAGATCATCAGTGTTTTATTTTAATTTATTTTGGCTTTCATATGTATTCTTTAGAAAATGTTTTTTCTTTATAATATTTTGGTATGTTTAATTTTTGTGATCAATGATTTATTGTAAAAAGTATACCATTTCCAAGGGTCTTTAATTTTTCACAGGAAAAATTAGATTTTTTTTATATCCTAAAATGAGATTTCTTTCTCATCCAATATTTGAAAATTATTTTTAATGGAGTTATGGATAAGTAAAAATTATAGAAAAGTAAATATTTTTACTATAGTGAATTATATTAAAATATGAATAATTTCCATAAATGAAAAATTTGTTAAAATTTTTTATCCTATTTTTTGATAAAGATTTTAATAATGAGTGGGAATCCACAATTTTCAATATAATTTATTTTATAATTCCCAAATCCTATAAACCAAGAAGTTCATAGAAATGTAAAAAAGTGAAACCCTTTTTATCATTATGTAATTATGATTTGATTATGTTATGGGGTATTGTATTTTTTATCTATGGAAAGGTTTTTATAAAATTAGAGGATATCATTTCATTAAAAGAAACATTATAGTGACTATAATTTATTCTTATATTACCATAATATTTATTTTGATGACTTTTAATATTCTACATATAACTTATGTATATTCAAAATTTGTTTTATTCAAAGGAAAATATGGTGATGACTTCTAATGATATCTATATGATAATAACCTTACATATTAAAAAATAATTTGAGACAAAATAGAAATTTTGTAGAAATGTTATCTTATTTGATTCATTGAAGTAATTTTTTCTCTTATTAATGATAGAAACAATATTTACCAAAAAATGAAGATTTTTATAGTTGATCATATCATGATAAAAATCCCTTTTGACATTTGTGTTTATTCAAAACATATGAGATATGATATATGAAAAAAACATTGGGGAATATTATTGATGTTTCAGGATATCAGGAAAATAAAAATGCATTTATTTTTACATTTATTTCTGATAGAGAAGTTGATATATAGAGGTAACTAATTAACAGTAGTTTGGAAAAATGATATTGATTCCATAGAGTGGATAATATTTTAATATATTTTTCCTATGATTTATTATACTCATTTTAATTTTTATACTTAAAATTATATTATATATAGTTTTATAAAATAAAATATGGCATAATGTCCACTAATGAAGAAACATTTAACAGACCATCCTTGTAAGAGAATGATATTACTCTCAATAATTAGAGTAAAATTGATAAAATTTAATTTGGTTATAAAAAATTATTATATAGATCAATAGACACTATTGAAATGTAATTTTATGAAGAACATGATTTATTTGATGAGTTTGTTGAGATAGTGTTTGATGAAACTTATTTACCTTAGGAAAACAAGTGTATTAAATGATCATGGTGGAATATAATGGGGGAAAATTAAACTAATAAATATGGAGGTAAGCCCCTAAAAAGTTCTAAATGATTTAAAATAAATTGTAATGAATATTTGATTGGATTAGTAATGTTTTATTGATGAGTTACTACTATTAATATTCCTCATGACTATAAAAAGAAAAATTATATTCAAAAAATTAATTATAAAATAGAAAGTCCTCGAATAGTGAGAATCATTACTATTGATAATAATGTCATTGTAAAGACTCAGAAATTCCGTGAATTTTTTTCTAAAATATATTGGATTTTTATGAGTTTGCAATATTTTACGGTGATTTATTCTGAGGCCCTGTGTCCCCAGAATACATTTTTGATGTTTTATTCGGGTATATTCAGAAAACATATGAGTGGGATTTTATAACTTTTGAGCCGGTTCTAGGAATTGATATCTATTGGCACCATTAAACTCATAGCACCAGTATTATCGTAAGAATACTTTCATCTCGATGACAGTTGGTCGAGAATAAAAGATAGTTTTTGGAATTAAATAATAATAATAAAATAAAGTGTACAACAATTTATTTTATTTTAAAATTCCATGTTGAGTGTGTTTGTAAAAACCTTCACATGGGAGTTGGAGGTGGGACCGCCATACCCTAACCTCCCATGAGATGTTATGGTGGTGAGGCCCACCCAAGCATAACCTCCCATGAGAGGTTATGATGTTGGGATGACATGAGGCTTAACCCCAATAAATGGAGGATGATAAAACCTCCTCAACTCTCCATTAAATGGGGGAAAACCCTAGGCCTTGCCCTCTAATTAATATTGGGCCGACACATAATTAAATTATGCTAACCTCTTGTGGATTAATTGGTGGTGCCTATGTAATTAATCCCCCATTTTGATTTTTTTTGCCAACTCCCCTAATTCACTATGCCAACGAGTGTGAATTAATTAAGGGTAGCCTATTAATTGCTTTATCCATTTGAATAACGTACCGATAATAAAATAATAGGAAACCTATTATTATTATTATTTTGTAATTCACTATTGGTGGAACGAAGGAAGAGAAGAACTAGGGAGAACCATCCTCCAAAAGAAAAATGTAAAGAAGGCCAGTGATGATTATTCCTCAGTCTTCTACCCCGGAGACTTTCTGACATAGAGAAACTTCCCTCCTCATTTCCATCGATGAACTTATGCACAAGGTTGGATTGGGAGTGTGTGACGAACGCGGCGAATGAAGAATGACTTCATATTCATCCCACAACTCCTTTAAAGAATGTCGAGTGGATAATCAAAGGTAGGTGTTTCGTTCTAGTGTAATATCCTTTTATTTTTCTCTTCTTCAGATTGGAAAGGATTTAATGTGTGGTTTTAAAAAAAAATTGAAGAGCATATCCTTTCTTCTGGTTGAGAAAATTTTTACCACCCAAAATGCGGAGGGTGGGGGCCAAACCAACATTACCCGACTCCTCCGGCGTTCTTGTTGTGTTGATTCATTGGAAGAACGACGTGGCGATGAGACAACGAAGGTGACGATGAAAAAGGTTGTGCTACCTGTGGCCTCCACGAATCGTGGAACCCCCACAGCACACCGGTGCTCCTGGCTGAACGCTGCCGATTAGGCGGCGATCGACCGGCCTACCCACAGCCTGCTGGCGCCCTACCCAGTGCCCCATGTGCTGCCCACGCCCCCACGCACTGCCCGGTGCCCCCCCCCCCCCCCGTGCTGCCTGCATGCCCCCGCAGCCTGCCCCACATCGCTGGCGCCCCCGCACGCTGCCCTGAACCACCGACGCCCTACTACGCCTCACCCGGCTCCCTCGACTCCCTACCGCGGCCTACTTGGCCCCTTTCGCGGACTACTCGGCGCCCCCGTGGCCTGCCCGGTGCCCCCACACCCTACCTAGTGCCCCCATGGCACTCCAGCTCTATCGTGACCACCAGGCAGAGCCGGTGTCTCGGACCCCCTCCCAGCACCCTAGCCAAACCGGCCCACCCACACCCTCTGGGCCGAGCTATGCCGGGACGCGCCCTTGCAACGCCTAGGGCCGAACTGGTCCTAAGCCCAGGCAGAACCACCCTCACAGTCCGCTGGGCCGGGCCCAGTGAATCGGGTCAAAACATAGTGCGCTGACCCACCCAATGGGTCGGGGTCAGACCTAGCGAGTCTGATCAGGATGTCCCAGATAGGGTCAGACCGGACCCGGGCCCATTACTGACCCCTTTACTTCCTTTGGTCATTACTTTGGTACTGGATGTCTGTTTCATGAACCATTAATGACGCTGGTATTCATGGAGCATAGCCGTCCCTATGAGTATATCCCATCAGTGTTCAGAGTATTTACGAATCCAACCGGTCCCCCAAGTCTATAAGGCTAATAACTAACATATAGGGCATCCGATTAATGTGCCTTTTATTGCGTTGAGACCCCTATGACATGGCAGACCTTGGAGATATTTCTTTGTGGCACTTTGTTACAGTTGAATTATTTCCCAGTAACTCATGGAGAAGATCCTTCCAATGACGAGCATACAGAGTACAGAGACATAGCAGCTTGCAGACCTGGAAACTGCTTGACCGATTTGACTCAGAGTGATTTGACTATACCAGTAGGGAGCCCCTGGTAGTTGGCAGCAGTCCCACAGCAGAGGAGCACCTATTTTTAGCGGTAGACCCGTGGTACTTGACAGTAGGAGTACCTCTGTAGGCTAATAGGGGAAGCTCCTTGTATTTGGAGACAGAACCACCATGGAGGAGCGCCTTGTAGATGGAAGCAGACACGCATTACTCAACAGGAGGAGTACCTCAGCAATCCATGGTTAGTGACAAGTGCCTCAGTGTCGCGACATGCCCACTATACTTGACAGAGGAGGAGTTCTCAAGCAGTCGTGGTGTCAATAATGAAAATCCTAGTTTGAGCTGAGTCAATGACTTTTGTGTCTTCCTCACGATTGAGATGGGTTACTAGATAACATAGGAATTTGTATGGGCATATACTTAAGTGATGTTTATCCGTTTATTTCATACTTTTTAGTTTATCCTTGTTGGATTTTATGAGACCGTAAGGGTCTTGGGGTCCCAACTGAGTATCATTATACTCACCCCTGCATGGTCTAGTCGCACACCTCGTTGTGTTGGATGCAGACGACGTACAACACTGGCTGAGGCAGAGAGTAGCAGGACTGGAGGATACCCGAAGGTGGACCACTCAACGAGATGGTACACGGAGTAGATGGATGGATGTGGAGTGTTGAGGAGGCAAATTTTACCAACCCATCAAGTAGGAACCCCAGAGGATGACCCAGCAACTTTTTTACTTTTATTCAGTTGTACTTTCTTTTTAATTGAACATGTAATTTACAATGGGGCTTGTATTTTTGGTCCCTTTTACTTTCTATTACATCTTTTTTATACAGTTTTACTTAGTGTTTTTCTTCGAGTTGTGTAATCTGTTGTGTCTGTTTACAGTTATAAAGGCAATGAATTCCTAGTTTTAGGTATTTATGCCTTTGGTGCTAGTCTCCATGTATCTCCCCATGCTTCTACTGTATGTTTCTCTTTGAATAATGCAACATCGTGTGTTGTACGCAACATCGAGTTCTAACACACACCACAACCAATCAAACTAGCTGTTATGAATAGTAATACCTACTTTTTGAAATTTTTTAAATTTTATTTCTCAAAATGGACTTCATTTTTGGATTCGGAGTATCAAATTTAGCCTAAGGTGAAATTTTGGTACTTTTCGGATAACTTTAATATTTTGATGAATAGTAAAAATTAATAAAATTTAATTAAAAACAACTTTTTTAATCAAAATAATTAATAGTGATAAATTAAGAATTTTAGTGGTTCTAATGTTTATTTAGAATATATTTTTACCATTTAATACAATTTTTTCCATTGGATGTAATTTCACAATTAAACAGGACATAATCAAGTTTCAATCTTTTGATATTTATTATATCTAAAAAACACGCTTTTTGTTTTAACAGCAGGAATTAATTTTAAATTAATTTCTCCCACTTATGTGTTTTCAATACGGAAAAATGGATTCCATATTTAGAATCAGGATGTCCAAATTGTGTAAATAGGTAACTTTTATTTTTAGACATTTTGAAAAATTACTTCGGTAAACATTTTATTTACCATGGTTAAAGGGTAAATCTGGAAAATAAGTGTTAAAAAATAATATTATAATAATACTAAATTTCCCTAAAACGTGTCCTAAAATTATTGGTGGATACAGTTCTGACCATGGGAATCTTTGGGTCGATTTTGGGACCCCATGGAACCACTTGTAGGTGATAGAGACACTTTATTTTAATTAAGTTAAAATAAATACAAAAATGACATAAGCACATATCTTTTAGAAAAAAGTTTTTTCCATAGGGATATATATGTTTTATTTTAGACTATAAATATTAATTAGAAAGATAAAAAGTGTTCATACATAATGGTATTTTATTTATAATTTTTAGACATTATATAATTTAATTTATTTATGACACAATGGTGAGGAATTAATTACCTAATTAATGAACAATTAGAATAATTGATATTATAAATACACAAATAAATGTAATTTTAGACTTTTTATAAATAAAAATAATTTTCATGGATAATATAACATTTTAGGATTGATTTAATTAACTTTTTTTGACATATTAATTCTTTAATGATTTTTACAAAAATCAATTATTGAATTGTGTCAAAATTGACATAAAATAGTTTTTAAAACAAATATTATATTATTAATTGATATTAAATTACTAAAAATCTAAGGATCTGCAAAGAGACTTATATCATGATATTTATATCCTTTTTGGACCACTTGGGGGTATCTTGGATGTATATAGTAATTTTATTAACTATATAATATAAAAAAACAAAGTGACATGGTAAGTGTCAAACTAATTAACTAAGAGTTAAAACTAAAAGATAAGGATAATTTAATGACCCAAAACTATCTAAATTATGTTTTTTGAGTGTTTTTAGACCCATCCCCACATTAAACTTTAAATAATCTTCTTTGGAGCCATTAGAAACCAAATATTAATTTATTATAATATAATATTTCTTGCTTTTCCAAAGGTGCCCCTCACCCCTCTTATAAAAGGGCACTCCCCCTTCTCATTAATTCACACCTTCAAAGCCTTTTGGTTCGTCCAAACCCTGACCAAATACTCTCTCAACTTCCCTCAATACAACCTAGTGGCCTTAGTTGGATCGGAAAGCCAACCTATGTAGCCCTTTAGATCATATCAAAAGGAAGAACCCGAAGAAGAGGTAATGTTTTCACCACCCTTTTTCAAATTCATTTCTTCATCAACTTCTTCATTATTTGTTTTTCCCATTCTAAAATAATGAATCCAGTATCTACTATATACTATAATATTATTATAAAATGGTACAACCATATTCAGTATTCTATCCATCCTTTGAATGACATGTCACCATACGTGCGTATGTACGGCTTACCGTCTCCACGTCATGGGGTAATTGTTATTCAATATATTATTATTTAGATGGATATAATAATGATTTTAATTCATTTAAATAATAAATATAACACGATACTGATTCTTTATATATGATATACCATCCAATTAAATATTATTTTAATATCAAATGAATGATATTGTCGCTCGTGCGTACGTACGGACTACCGTCTCCACGAACGTGATGAGATTCATTCTCCATCGTATCCATTCAAGTATAATTCTCATATAATGACTAAAAATAATTTTTCAGGACTTGATATCATTATGGATATGAATAAGATACAACCTATCCAAAACAAACACATCTTACGTAACAAAACATGTAAAAGAAAATGAGTAAGTTAACACCCGAAACAATGATAATTCTAAGATATTGTTAACAAATCAATGTTAAGAGATCATATATGATATCATATTAATTTATATGATTCTTTTATAATTTAATAAAAATTATTTCACCATTATACAGGAGTTTAAACGACCCCAAACCAAGGAAATGTACAAGGTAAGGGTTTATTCCGCAATCTCTTCATTATTCGAGGTTGTTCGTACGTAATAATATACTGGGACTTCTTTATCATCCACATCCATGATTCTTAAAAATATATTTCAAATTTTTTTTAATATTTACTAGAATATTGGTTAAAGTCATTTATACCCTTGTTGACGTTTATATGTGGTTTATAAAGGATGTTTTCTGTCGTTTTCCAAACAAGGTCCTTTTTAACCTTTTCGACAGAATGAAGGTAAGAATGTTTTTTTAACTTATACAACAGGTGCGTCTATTTTCCACCATTATAAAATCATCGAAGCTTCCCTTACAATATTATAAGAATATTTTCAAAGAAAATGTTTTATTTTATAAATATATGACTCTTAAATTATTTCAAAATAAAAAGATATCTTTCTCTAAAAAGAGTTTTGATTTCATTTATGTCAACATCCTTTGATGGATTTTATGCTTATTTGAAGTTGATTTATTATGATAAAAAACTTATATATTGTATTGAAGGTTTTGTGATATGTTTGAATGTGGATGTGTTATTTTTATACCATTCATGGTTTATGGATGATGTATTTACATTTCGTATGCTAGTTTTAATACGAATGTTTATGTTATGTTTAAAAATTTTCATATGGGAATGCATTGGACTTAATACGAGATGGGTGGAGCCCGCTATAGAACCTCAATGAATCGGTAGGTCTCATGGGATGAACTAGTGTCTTGGCACAAGGCCTTGACAAAATTTTATTTGTAGTCTTGGTACGAGGCCTTGGATATGGGGTTATGATAGTCTGTCATTATGCATTCCACCATTATGAAAGTGGTTATTGATATTGAATGTGAATATTCGATTAGTAGAATATCCATGTGAATAAGTAAATGAAATTATTTAATTTTATTTTTTCCATACTATGTTGATGTTGAAGTTTAAAAGGCTTTTATTTTAATTATACATTGCATTAAATGTTTATTCTTATTTATGAAAGTTTCCGCTATATTGTTATCCTTACTGGGCATTTGAGCTCACCCCTTTTCTATGTTTTATTTTTCCCAGGATGTGAAGAAGTAATTTATGAATGACCTGCAGGGATAGTATGAGGGGATAAGAGTGTCGACTATGGAGACAATATTGTTGTAGTTTTCATTTTATGATGTAATGTAAACTTTATGAATGTATCTAGTTATTCCAATGCTACTAAACTAATCATTCTTTCGAGACATGATCTTTCTTGTGATCATGCCAATATTATGTAATAATGCACTGACTTTGGGTAACTGGGGTCAGGGCGTATTAGTTGGTATCAGAGGAATTTTAGTACAAACCATGGAAGCTAAATTTAGATAAACTATGATTAGAGAACACAGACCTGAGATGGACTTTGAGGATTAGTATAGAAGAACTTCCTAGAATTTTGGTATTGTAGAGAATTTGTGAGTTTTCAGATCAATACATACCTGTCTGGATACGAGCAGGTAGAGGCGGCTCTGGCATAGATGTACCTAGGGGTAAAACCCGAAAACACTACTTTGAGCTAGACTCGAACGGGAATGGGTGCACGACAATGGGCATTGTTGCACACTTGATTAAGACACTCCCAGGGGATATTCTTAGGATAATTCTCATTTTCGTTACAAACCATTATGAAGGGTTTATGAGTATATAATTACTCAAAGAAAACATTTTTATGATTGTGGATTCTATCCATAAATAGTTCAATTTATGTTCAGTGTTTTATAAGTATGAAATTATGTGTTTTGATTCATAAACTGGTCTAGTTTATGCCATTGTTTAGAAATGGTGCCTAGTGGAATAAATTGAAACCCTATCAATGCACGCACTTCATGTAGGGATTTCCCTCCTACTCAAGATAATTATAGTGGAGCTGGTGATGCAATTGGTGCCAATCAGCTAATCACCATATAGGGACAACTCACTCAGGGTATGAATAATAACCTTACCCGTATAGAGCACCCTGATCCACAGCGTGTATGATCAATGTTAAATCGCTTCATGAGGCAAAAACCACCAACGTTCAATGGGAGTACAAATCCTTTAGTATCTGAGCAATGGATAAGTTCCCTAGAGAAAATATTTCAGGCTTTGGGAAGTAGTGAAAGGGAAAAAGTTATCATGGCAGTTTGCCGCCTCACTAGAGATGCTGATAAATGGTGGTCATTGATTTAAAACATGAAGGAAGATGATGAAGTATCAAATATGGAATGTAGGTAGTTAAAAGATATGTTTTTAGAAAAATACTTTCCTCATGACCATCGAGCAGATATAGAAAGGCAATTTTTGTGTCTAAGACAAAAGTAGGATGATGATGTCGCAAAGTATGAGGCTAACATTACAAGGTTAGCAAGGTATGCTGGAGATTATATACATAACCCAAGAAGTAAGATTGATCATTTAATTGATGGGTTAAAACCATTTCTCCATCGAGCATTAGTCTCACAATACTTCTCGTCGCACTAAGACATTGTTTCATGTGCTATCAAGACAGAGAAAGAATTTCCAAGTCATATGACTTTAAAGAAAAGAAAGAGAATAAGAGATATGCTGATCAATAAGGGAATGAAAATAAAGGGAATAAGGGAAAAGTTTAATATCCATCCTGCAGTAAATGTGGGAAGAAACACACTGCTACATGCTTAAAAGGAACGAGAGTCTGTTAAAAGTGTGGTGAAAAAGGCCACCATGCTCGTGATTGCGAGGGGAAGAAGGAAGCTACCGATGTCCAATGCTACAATTGCAGGGAGATGGGACATTATGCAAATGAATGTCCTAAGAGTCAGAGGAACTTACCTCAGAAAAGGCCAAGGGATCAAGGCCAAGATTATGTTATTACTACTACTGAGGTAGAAGCTCTGAAAGACGTGGTGGCAGGTAATTTAATGTTTTCCTCAAGTTTATCAAATGAATTATTTGATTCTGGATCATCGAATTGTTTCATATCTTCTTAGTTTGCTAAGAAAATTAGATATTTTCAATTTTATTTAACAAGGGAGTTGTCAGTTATAACTCCTAAGGGAAGTATAATTGCAATAAAGTTTTGAGAATCAGTCCCCATTAGAGCACATAAATGTCATTTATCCGCTGATCTCATCATCATACCTATGATTGAGTTTGATATAATCCTCGTTATGGATTGGGTTTCGGACCATGATTTGAAGATTTATTGTAAGAATAAGGAGGTTATGATTTTTGATAATGATGATAAGGAACACCTTATCTTTAGAGCAGAATCATCACCACCAAATTCTTATCTAGATCCACCCCAATAGCTCAACTAAATTCTATTATTGGGGAGGAAGAGAACGAAATAACTATGGGTGAGGAAAGGAATGTTCAAATAGAGGATGTACCTGTGGTGAAAGAATATGTAGATGTGTTTCTGGATGATTTACCTAGACATCCTTCAGAATGAGAACTTGAGTTTTCCATTGATTTAATTCCTAGATCAAGGCCTATATCGAAGACCCCTTATAGAATGGCCACTGTGGAATTAGTTGGACTAAAGAAACAACTAGAGGAATTGAGTAATAAGGGATTTATTCATACTAGTGTTTCTCAATGGGGAGCCACTGTTCTTTTTGTTAAAAAGAAAGATGGATCTATGAGGTTATGTATCGACTATATGGAGATCAATTCTATAACAATGAAGAAAAATTATCCCCTACCTCACATTGATGATTTATTTGACCAACTGCATGGATCTAAATACTTTTCAAATATTGACCTTCGATCTGGATACTATCATTTGTGTGTGAAGAAGGATGACATTCCGAAGACAACATTTCGAAACAGGTACGGGCATTATGGGTTTACAGTAATGCCTTTTGGATTGACTAATGCACCCTCTGTATTCATGGATATGATGAATAGAGTTTTCAAGGATTATCTTGATGAATATGTGGTGGTATTTATTGATGATATCTTGGTATAATCCAAAATCAATGATGATCATGAAAATCACTTGCGCATTATCCTGAAGACTCTGACAAGACATGAATTATATGGGAAGTTTACCAAGTGTGATTTCTAGATTCTGGAAATTTCTTTTCTTGGACATATTGTCTCTAAAGATGGAATCTCTGTTGATCCTTCTAAGACCAAGGAAATCCAAGAATGGATAGCAGCTACGAGAATAACTGAGGTACGTAGTTTTATTGGTTTGACAGGTTATTATCGTCGTTTCTTCCAGAATTTTGCCCGATTGGCTAACCCATTAACGAAGCTCACACGTAAAGGCGTTAAATTTGTTTAGACAAAAGAGTGTGAAGAATGTTTCGAAGAACTGAAGAGAAGATTATTCAATGCTCCTATATTGACTCTACCATCGGGGAATGATGGGTTCGTTATTTATAGTGATGCATCGAAAAAAGGACTTGCCTGTGACCTTATGCAGAATGATAGGGTTATTTCCTATGCATCACGACAGTTGAAAATTAATGAACAAAACTATCCTACTCATGATCTCGAGTTGGCAGCTGTGATCTTTGCTTTGAAGATATGGAGGCACTACCTCTATGGTTAAAAATGTGATATTTATACTGATCACAAGAGTTTGAGGTAAATTTTCTCACAAAAAGAACTCAACATGAGGCAAATGAGATGGATTGAATTACTCAAGGATTATGATTATACGATACACTACCACCAGGGGAATGCAAACATGGTGGAAGATGCTTTGAGTAGAAAAGATCATGGAGTTTTGATCATGATGAGAATTGAATGGGATCCTAATTTTATGGTTATAGTAATGTTGGATATGGGATTCACCATGGAAGGTGAAACATCAAATCTTTTTCATATGGTTGCCAAACCATCTTTACTAGAAAGGATTAAGAGTTCTCAGACCGATGATGAAGAATTTCAAAAGAAGATTAAAGCTGTGAATGATGGGATATTGAGAGACTTTGTGTATGAAGAAGAAATTTTGAAATTCAGGAAGTGACTTTGTGTTCCCAATATACCTGATCTAAAAAGGGAATTGCTGGATGATTCTCATAGTTCCAATTTCTCTATACACCCTAGGAGCACCAAAATGTATAAGGATTTGAAAGAACATTTTTGGTGGGACAACATGTAGAGGGAGATTTCTGATTTTTTGTTAATATGTATGGTTTGTCAACAAGTAAAAGCTGGAAGGCAACATCCTGGAGGAGTCATGCATCCTCTTGCCATACCAGAGTGGAAATGAGACAATATTACGATGTAATTTTTCATGGGGCTACCAAAGACTCCTAGAAGGAATGCCACAATATGGGTTATTGTTGATTGTCTTACCAAGTCATCACATTTTCTTACTATAAGAGAAGATCTACCACTAGAACTTCTACCAAGAATATATATTAAAGAAGTGGTGAGACTTCATGGATTACCCATATCGATTGTTTCTGATCGTGATCCCCATTTTACTTCATGATTCTGGAAAAGTCTTTAGAAAGCCTTGGATACTGAACTTCATTTGAGAACTGCATACCACCCTCAAATTGATGAACAATCATAAAAAACTATTCAAACCCTAGAAGACATATTGATGTCTAGTTCACATGACTTTCAGGGTATGTGGGATCAATATTTACCTATGGTAGAATTTTCCTATAATAATAGCTTCCATTTGAGTATTCAGATGGAACCATATGAAGCATTATATGGAAAGAGATGTCGCACACCAACCTATTGGGTTGACGTTGGTGAAAGAAAACATGTAGGGCTAGAACTGGTGGAGGAAACGATGGAAAAGGTGAAGGTAATCCAAAACCATATCAAAGCAGCTCAAAGTAGGTAGAAGAGTTATGCCAATAATCAAAGGAAGGATTTGGAATTTCAAGTCAGTGATCATGTTTTCTTGAAGGTATCTCCATGGAAGGGAGTCATACGTTTTGGTAAGAAAGTTAAATTGAGTCCCAGGTACATTAGACCTTTCGAAATTCTAGAACGAATTGGGGCTGTAGCTTACCGTTTGGCAATGCCGCCAAGTCTCTCCATAGTTCATGATGTGTTCCACATATATCTGTTGAGGAAAAACATGCCTGACCCAACGCATGTACTCACCTATGAGGAATTAGAACTGAAACCTGATCTGTCTTATTGTGAAGACCCCGTCAAGATTCTTGATACGAGAGAACAAGTTCTGAGAAACCGTACGACTCTTCTGGTAAATGTATTGTGGAGAAACCATAAGATGGATGAGGCAATGTGGGAACTCGAGGAACTTATGATGAAGAAACACCAGATTCATTTCATGCGGTATTATTCTAGAAATTTCGAGGATGAAATTATTTGAAGGAGGGGAGAATGTATCACCCCAAGATTCTACGGTACGCTTCTCTTTGAATAATGCAATAGCGTGTGTTGTACGCAACATCGAGTTCTAACACACACCACAACCAATCAAACTAGCCGTTATGAATAGTAATAACTAATTGTAGAAATTTTAGAAATTTTATTTCTCAAAATGGACTTCATTTTTTGATTCGGAGTATCGAATTTAGCCTGAGATGAAATCTTGGTACTTTTCGGATAACTTTAATATTTTGATGAATAGTGAAAATTACTAAATTTTAATTAAAAACAACTTTTTTAAACAAAATATTTAATAGTGTTAAATTATGAATTTGAGTGGTTTTAAAGTATATTTAGAATATATTTTTACCATTTAATACAATTTTGGTAATTGGACATAATTAAACAATTAAGCCAGACATAAACAAGTATCAATCTTTTGATAGTTATTATATCTAAAAAACACGTTTTTTGTTTTGAAAGCGGGAATTAATTTTAAATAATTTATGAAACATCTATGTTTTGAATTTAGAAAAATGGATTCAATATTTGGAATCAGGATATCCAAATTGTGTAAATATGAAACTTTTATTTTTTGACATTTTGAATAATTACTTCGATAAATATTTTATTTACCATGGTTGAAGGGTAAATCCGGTAAATAAGGGTTAAAAAATAATATTATAATAACCCTAAATTACCCTAAAACGTGTTCTAACCTTATTTGTGGATACATGTCCGACCACGACCATCTTTGGGTCGATTTTGGAACCCCATGGAGCCACCTATTGGTGATAGGGACACTTAATTTTAATTAAGTTAAAATAAATACAAAAATGACATAAGCATATATCCATTAGAAAAACAACTTTTTCATAGGGTTATATATGTTGTATTTTCGACTATAAATATTAATTAGAAAGATAAAAATATTTCCTACATAATGGTATTTTATTTAAAATTTTTAGACATTATATAATTTAATTTTTTATGACAAAATGGTGATGCAGTAATTACCTAATTAATGAAAAATTATAATATTTGATATTATAAATATTCAAATAAATGTTATATGAGACTTTTTATAAATAAAAATAATTTTCTAAGATAATATGACATCTTAAAATTGATTTAATTAACTTTTTTAGAAGTAATCATTCTGTAATAATTTTTAAAAAAATCAATTATTGAATAGTGTCACAATTGACAGAAAATAGTTTTTAAAACAAATATTATATTATTAATTGATATTAAATTCCTAAAAATATAAGGTTCATCCAAGAGACTTATATCATGGTATTTTTATCAATAATGGACCACATGGGGGTCTCTTTGATGTATATAGTATGTTTATTAACTATATAATATAAAAATACAAAGTGACATGGTAGGTGTCAAACTAATTAACTAAGAGTTAAAACTAAACGATAAGGTTAATATAATGACCCAAACCTGTCTAAATTATATTGGTTGAGTGTTTTGATACCCATACCCACCTTAAAATTTAAATAATCCACTTTATAGCCATTAGAAACTGAATATAAATTTATTATAAAATAATATTTCTAGCTTTTCCAAAGGTTCCCCTCACCCCTCTTATAAAAGGGAACTCCCCCTTATCATAAAGTCACACCTTCAAAGCCTATTGGTTCTACCAACCGCTGAAAAAATACTCTCTCAACTTCCCTCACTACAACCCAGAGGCCTTAGTTTGATCATAAATCCAACCTATGGATCTCTTATGATTAAATCAAAAGGAAGAACCTAAAGAAGAGGTAATGTTTTCACCACCCTTTTTCAAATTCATTTCTTCTTCAACTTATTCTTTCTATGTTTTTCTCATTCTAAAATAATGAATCTAGTATCTCCTATATACTATAATATAATTATAAATATGGTACAACCATATTCTGTAGTCTATCCATCCTTTGAATGACATGTCACCATACGTGCGTACGTACGCCTTACCGTCTCCACATCGTGGTGTAATTGTTATTCCATATATTATTATTTGGATGGGTATAAAAATGATTTTTAATTCACTTAAATAATAAATATAACATGATAATTATTCTATATATATGATATACCATCCAATTAAATGTTATTTTAATATCAAAAGAATGATATTGTCGCTCGTGCGTATGTACGGACTACCGTCTCCACGAACGCGATGAGATTCATTCTCCATCGTATCCATTCAAGTGTAATTCTAATTTAATGATTAAAAATAATTTTTAAGGAGTTGATATCATTCCCGATATGAATAAGATACATCCTATCCATAACAAACACGGCTTACGTAACAAAACATATAAAAGAAAACGAGTAATTTAACACCTGAAACAATGATAATACTAAGATATTGTTAACAAATCAATGTTAAGAGATCATATATGATATGATATTAATGTATATGATTCTTTTATAATTTAATAACAATTATTTTACCATTATAAAGGAGGTTAACCTACCCCCAACCAAGGAAAAGTACAAGGTAAGGGTTTATTTCACAATCTCTTCAATATTCGAGGTTGTTTATACGTAATAATCTATTGGGACTTCTTTATCATCCACATCCATGTTTCTTAAAAATGTATTTCAAAATTTTTTTACTATTTACTAGAATATGGGTTAAAGTCATTTATACCCTTGTGGACTTTTATATGTGGTTTATAAAGGAATCTTTCTGTCGTTTTCCAAATAAGGTCATTTTTAACCTTTTCGATAGAATGAAGGTAAGAATGTTTTTTTAACTTATATGGCGAGTGCGGATATTTTACACCGTTATAAAATTGTCGAAGCATCCCTTACAATATTATAAGAATATTTTCAAAGAAAATGTTTTATTTTATAAATATATGTCTCTTAAATGATTTCAAAATAAAAAGAGATATTTATCTAAAAAGAGTTTTGATTTCATCTATATCAACATCCTTTGAGGGATTTTACACTTATTTGAATTTGATTTATTATAATACAAAACTTCTATATTGTATTGATGGTTTTGTGATATGTTTGAATATGGATGTGTTATTTTTATACCATTCATAGTTTATGGATGAATTATTTACATTTCGTATGCTAGTTTTAATACGAATGTTTATGTTATGTTTAAACGTTTTCATATGGGAATCCATTGAACTTAATACGTGATGGGTGGAGCCTGCTATAGCTCCTCAATACATCGGTAGGTCTCATGAGACGAACTAGTGTCTTGAAACAAGGCCTTGAAAAAATTTTATTTGTAGTCTTGGCACGAGGCCTTGTCTATGTGGTTATGATAGTCTGGAATTATGCATTCCATCATTATGAAAGTGGTTATTGATATTTCATGTGAATATTCGATTAGTAGAATATCCATGTGAATAAGTAAATATAATTATTTCATTTTATTTTTGCCATACTATGTTTAAGTTCAAGTTTAAAAGGATTTTATTTTAGATATACATTGCCTTAAATATTTATTCTTATTTATAAATGTTTCCGCTATATTGTTATCCATACTGGGCATTTGAGGTCATCCATTTTATATGTCTTATTTTTCTCAGGATGTGAAGAAGTAATTTATGAATGACCTGCAGGGATAGTATGTGGGGATAATAGTGTGGAATATAGAGACTATATTGTTTTAGTTTTCATTTTATGATGTAATGTAAACTTTATGAATATATCTAGTTATTCCAAGTCTAATAAACGAATCAGTCTTTCGAGACTTGATCTTTCTTGTGATCCTGACAATATTATGTAATAATGCACAGACATTGGGTAACTGGGGTCGGGGCGTTACACACCAGCCCCTGGACTATGGAAGGAGGGCTTGGGGTAGTTACGACACGGGACCCAGGGGACGGGTCATGATGAATTGGTATCAGAGGGGTGGGTTCTACCGTAGAACTTAGGACTCTGATCTTTTTTTTTGTGAAGAAATAGTGATAAGGTTACTGTGTGTGGTTATCATTTCTTGGAGTCGAATATTGTTGTGGGTGGCCGACATATCTATACACTAGGATCCTGAATTCTGATTTCTGAATCATTGCATGAAAACACTGATTGGGTGCGTGTTTTAAAAAGTTTTCTTTAAGTCATGTCAACTAGGTCAGCTCACCAGGTATAATATTTTGACGGTGTCACATCTGTTTATTTTAGGACGCCTCCCCAGGGACAACTAGTTAGAGCCCCGAGAGTCATACATACTGACAGCCCACCGAGTGATGTGTCCTTGGTGTATGGACCCTTTCTAATATAGGCAGCCACGGTACGACTCCCAGTTTGTCCACCGATGCCACCTTCCCCAACAGAAAATGATGCATGCAGATTGATCACGTTTCTAGTGGTGGAGCTTGATGCTCCAGGTACCTGATGAGGTGATGCAACTCTAAGCAGTCTTTGAGATCCTATTTCGGGCAGATTTTTCCCCAGCCACCCTCCATGCAGTGCGGATACAGGAGAAATTGCATCTACAATAGGGTAGCATGATGGTGGCACAGTACTCAGTGAGGTTCACCAACCTCTCATGCTACTCCACAGATATGGTATGAGACCCTTTCTTTAGGGCCCATTCCATCGATCAGGAACTCAGGTGAGAGATCAGAGCTCTGATGATCTCACATAACATCCCGATGCAGACGGGGGTGATAGAGAGATCCCTCCTAGTAGATAGTTTCATTGTTGAGAAGTCTCCAACAACGAGACCCACCACTAGCTTACACGTAGAAGAGTCTTCTACAGCTAGCAGTAGACAAATGTCGCAGAGGTCCAAGAGGAACAGACCTATAGGTGGTCGACTGCATGACTTAGGATCAGTTGTATCGGGCACCCAGAGTGGAGATAGAACAAGTCATGCAAGGAGCAGGCATTGTTACTCATGTGACTGTCATGGTCACATGGCTCGTGACTGTCCAACCTACCTTTCTGATGTTCAGAAAAAAGTTGAGGGAACTCCCAGGTAGATGTAGAGGGTCGATTGAGGTGATCTGAAGGGAGGAGGCGGACATGGTAGGGGAGCTGGACTTACATCTAGTGGTGGATGACGTTACGAGGTGTTACCACCACTGCCACCAGGAGGTCCACCATGACCGCAGGGAACATGTGGAAATGTGAGAGCTCAGCATTAGGTAGCTGAAGCATACGACCATGGTGCTCCAGAGATGATTCAAGGTACGATCTTTTTATACTCCACCTTAGCTACAATTCATATAGACATAGGTGCTAGTCACTTGTTCATTGCCACTAACCTCATTCAGAGCTCAGTGATTCCGACAGAGCCGTTGGCTTGATCCTTACAGTTAGAGACTCTTAGGAGAGTAGACTCGATGATTAAAAACTGGTTCCAGTAGTGTGAGATTACTCTAGGTGGTGAGAGCTTCGGTTGGGATCTCCTCATAGCGGTGTCGAGGCCTTACGATGTCATATTAGGTATGGACTGCTTATCTACAGTCTATGATCATATTGACTATATGAGGTGCAAAGTCTGGTGTTTCCACACGAATGGGAGTACTTTTACCTTCACCGATGAGAAGGGAACCTTTGCAGCATAGGGCGGACTTACATGAAAGAGGGAGTAGCTTATCACTCACCAGTTGTCTTACCTTACCCTCGGAGTTGTTGACGTGGAGATTCCAACATATCCTATAGTGGTGGACCAGTACGCGGATGTTTTCCCTGACGATGTTCCAAGACTACCTTCTCACAAAGAGGTGGACTTATACATTGTCCATTACCACAGGATGAAACCGATATCTACCCCAGCATATCGGATGGCTCTCACTGAGCATTGTGAGCTATGGGTATATCTATAGGACTTTAAAGAATAGGGATTTATCCGGCCAAGTATTTCTCCCTGGGAAGTACCGATTCTGTTAACCAAGATGGTAGATCAGAGCTTGAGGCTTTGTGTTGACTACCGTCACTTGAACCAGGTGACTGTAATGATCAAGTTACTAGTCCCGAGGATTGACGACCTCTTTGATCAACTGAAAGGAGCATGATGGTTCTAGAAGATAGACCTCATATCAGGTTATCATCATCTCAGAGTTCAAGATTAGTATGTGCAGAAGACGGACTTCAGGTGTCGTTATGGCCACTACGAGTTCTTGGATATGCCTTTCTGTGTAACCAATGCTCTAGCAGTGTTCATGGGTTTGATGAACAAGATCTTCCAGCCTTACCACGATCACTTTGTGTAACATCCCAAGTAAGTAATGAATAATATAAATTTTTATCTATGTCTATTAATTATTTAGATAGTGTTTTAGAGGCTTAAATTAGAATAAATCCAATCCTATGCATAGAATACACTAATATTCCTAAGAGATTGTTTTACTGCCTTTTGATGGAAAACCATTTTTAAAACAAAATTTTGACAATTTTATAATATCTATTTGTCAAAATATACATATTCCTTATTATTGGGACATTTAAATTTACATTGGATAAATTTTTGGTATTTTTCTGACAATGTTCATTTTTTAAATGAATAGTGAAAAATACTTCATTGTACATCAAAACTGATTTTTCATTTGATTTAATTATATGGTTAGATTATCTTTTTAATTTGTATTAAAGTGAAATATGAATATATTTTTACCATTTAATCCAATGGTGGTCATTAGGATTAATTTCACTTTGAAATTGGGCAATAACTATTGCCCAACTTTTCATAAATATTGTTTCTAAAAAACTTACTATTTGTTTTGACAACAGAAAGTTTTTTTAAAATTAATTACTGTAATTTATGTGTTTGGAATTTGGTAAAATGGATTACATATTTGGAATCATAAGGTCCAAATTATGTAATTAAGACCCTTTTGTTTTTGGACATTATTAATAGTAACGGCGGTAATTATCTTTAATTATCTTGATTAATGAGTAATCAGGTAGTTAAGGATAATAATATAATATCATAATAGTAAAAAATGACACCAAAATGTATCCTAATGCTACTGGATGTCTCATTTCCGACCATGGGGTACCTTGTGCTGAACTTGGGGACCCTATGGAATCAATTTTGTGAGAAAGTGACTTTTTATCTTTTTATTTTTAAAGAATGTTAAATGTAACAAAGAATGTATTACCTAAGTAAAATATTTTTAATTTTGTCTAAATAAATTATCTTTTGGACTATAAATAGTCATTGTAAATATAAAAATATTTTCTACATACTTGTATTTTTTTTATAATTTTTAGACATTAAATAAATTAAATTATTTATGACATCATGATGTTGCAGCGAATACCTCATTAATAAAGGATTTAAATAAAATGGAAAGATAATGTGAAATCTAAGACCTACACATGTCCAAAACCTATTGGATTGGTGTATTTAGAACCCTTAT
The DNA here is from genome assembly GCA_963277665.1 of Viscum album. Classification (NCBI taxonomy): domain Eukaryota; kingdom Viridiplantae; phylum Streptophyta; class Magnoliopsida; order Santalales; family Viscaceae; genus Viscum; species Viscum album. The sequence continues at coordinate 1,743,962,726 of OY728161.1, forward strand.
CACCTTATCATAGAAACACATCAATGTGGGACCATTAAAATCCGAAACTCATTCTAAAATAAAGTAACATTTCTTTACTTTCCAAGAGTGCCCCTCCTCTCCTCTTATAAAAGGCCTCCACCTCTACCTCATTACCCACACTTATAAAGCCTTTGGAACAGACAAAACATTCCCATTTTGTCTCTAAACATCCCTCTATTACTCTTTAAAGACTTATTTTGGGCAGACGTCTTCCTAAGGAAGCCTTTGAGCTCAAACCAAAGGGAGTTACCCGATTTTAAGGTAATGTCTTCACTTGAGCCCTTTTGTTTTATTTTACTTCTACAACCCCCTAAACTCTTTTTATTCATTTCTTGTTTAACAACTACAATATATTAAATATACTAGGATGTTTTTATAAGAAGGATTTGAGCTACACTTACACAAACATACATATAATGGTTAAAGAACATACTGTTTCCGTGGATGGCGAATTTCTGTCTCCCGAAACGATGATTGTTCAAATTTTTTTAACACCTTCAAAGGTGGACAATAAGATGAAAATATATTTATATATGATATATAATATTTTTATGTTTTCTTTAAGCTTCATTATTTTTTCATTTTGGGAATACCTTTATGGTTCCCATTATGGGTCAACGCGATATCTTCATTTAAGGAAGTGCGGACTACCGCCCCCTCAAAGTGATTTGATTCGTTAAATACCATATGTGGGATGTATAAAGGATGGAGTTATGATATTATATATGATATTAAACTGGAATTATAATATACCTTTATATAATTATGATTCCATTCTATAAATACGAAATAGAAATGAAATTAGCGTTCATGCGTACGTACGGCTTACCGTCTCCATGAACGGTGCATTTCATTTATTACCTCTAAATGATTATGTAATATTATAAATGCATGTATGTACTGGTATATATTAAATATATGATATCTACATCATGAATACCATCCTGGATATAATGGATACATGAACAACATGTAATTATAAAGGGTTAATTTTTGACTCAAGTACCAATGATCGTTAAAACGACCGTTATTAACTTAAATAATTACATAGTGTTCATGACATGGAAATAAGTGATATAAAAGGAATAATGAACTTGAAAAAGGTTCTTAAACAAGTAGAAATTAACTCAAGTTTATTATTCAGGAGATTAAAGAACGACCGGGTCATGTCGGACCCAAGGTATTGGACTTCGTCTCAATCTCCTTTCGTTGAGGCATATTTTGTTTTATACACAACCTTCTTTGATATGGTGTATAAACCCCTTTGACTTTTACGTTTATTCAAAAGGAATATTTTTTATATGAAGAGTTTACTAAACAACAAAAGGGAATGTTTTTGTCGTACGTATGCGGCGACAACGACTTCTCTGTCACCGTGACCATTATTTGAGTTTCGGCTTCCTCTACAAGCCATACCTTTTATTTAAAAGAAAAATAAATACCATGTTTTACTTTTCTTTTATTTTGGTATTGAAAATGGGTTTCATAATTTTTTTATATCAATGTGTTGTATTTTTATCTTGTGATTGAAAAGTGGAAATGTTATGTTTCCTTTATGCATGTTTTATGTGATACGATTATGTTGTGGTTCTTGGGAATTATTAGGAAGATGGGTGGTTCCGTGACAAACTAAGGGCGGGTGAGCCCGATATTGCTCTCCAATACATTGGGTAATGCGAAGGAGTGAAACGTTAAGGTTTCTCCAAAGAGATTTAGGGAATATACTATGATGGGTATTCCAAACGTAACCAAGAGGGTTACTCCCTACGTAAGAATGTTATGAATGCATCATGTTACCTTTATGTATTATGATTTCTATGATTTATTCATGATTTGATGAGGTATGTTAAAGTTCTTATGTTTTATGGGTAAATTATGTTTTCATTCTTATGAATATATGAACTTATGTTTCCTTTCCATATTTGTATAACCCATACTGAGCTTTTTATGCTCATCCCAAGTTTTTTGGAAATTTTTTTCACAGTTCAAGGGAAAGGTACAAGATATGATTATAGTGTCAAGGAAGTGTCAAGAATGAATCCATGTTTTATTTTAAATATGTTTCCATTAATGGGAAAAATGTATACTATCTTTATGTAACCACTTTGTTTATATGTGGAATGAAATGCAAGTTTTATGTTCTAATTCTCTAAAAATGTAAACCTGAAAAGATCATCAATGTGTAATTTTGTAATAACTCAAGATTAAGTAAGGTTTATGTTCGGGGCCTTATAGTTGGTATCAGAGGTCGTTTTAGATAACTTTAGGAGTTAGAATTCTATTAAATGATTATCAAAAAATATTTTTTTTGAAATGATATAGCATTTGAAGAATACCATGTTGCTTTATCTAAGACATGTTTGTTCAGAATGGTTTTCCATAGAGGAAATAGGGAAGCAGTGCTAGGAAGGCATATAGAAGGAAATAACCTTCCGAATCAGCATCCTGAGATGGTCGGAATTGGAACTAAACAGTTTTTTGCAGTAATGACGCAGTTGATTCTAGCGATAAATGGTGGTGGTATCCATGCATGAGATCAGCCAGATCAACCGCAGAGGAACATGTCAGTGGTGGAACATTTAATGAGGCAACATCCCCCATCATTCAGAGGATCATCTGACCTTGTGCTAGCTGAATGGTGGATTAAAGCACTAGAGAAGATTTTCGATGTCATGGGGTGTTCAGAAATCAAAAGGTTAGTCTTTCTATTTACCGTTTGGAGGGTGAAGCAGATCAGTGGTGGTCGATGCTTAAAAATATCAGGGACGCTGATGAGATTGATGCTCTCGACTGGGATGAATTCAAAGGTATGTTTCTTGAGAAGTATTTTCCTAAGGCTGTTCGACTTAGGATGGAAAAAAATTCCTGGAATTGAGGTAAGAGGAAGACTCAGTGGCTGCCTATGAAGAGAGGTTCACTCGATTGGAAAGAGAAAGGGAAGAATTATTCAAAAAAGTCTGATGGTAAGAAAACTAAGTTTCTAGTTTGTGATAAATGTGGAAAAAGGCATGTTGGGGAATGTATTCTGAATTCTGGAAAGTGCTACCGATGTGGTAAGATGGGACATAAGGCTCGTGATTGCACTGAAAAAGATCAAGGTGATGGTAAGTCCAAATTTGATTTACAGTTAGTGAAATGTTTTAAGTGAAATGAGATGGGTCACTATGAAAATGAGTGTCTGAAAAAGAGAACGAGTGATGTGAAGCAGTTAGACTACAAGCAGAAAGGGGTGGTGAAATCCTTTGTAACTACTTCAGCAGATGTCGGGCCATCAAATGAAGTTGTATCAGGTACTTTGTTTGTTTTTTCAGATTATGCCAGTGTATTGTTTGATTCGGGGTCTACACATTCTTTCATCTCTGAAACCTTTTCTAGTAAAATGGGAATACCATCTCAAAAAATCACTCCTGAACTTGTGGTAAAAAACCTGGGGGAAATGTTGAGGCAAAAATAATTTATAAGAACCTTCCTATCCTTATCCGTGGAAAGAACCTACTTGCAAACCTTATTGTTTTACCTCCAGTAGAGTTTGATGTTATCCTGGGTATGGATTGGCTCTCTATTTACCATGCTAAGATTGACTATAGAGCTAAAGAAGTTTCTTTTCAGAAATACTTTCAGTTTGTGTACAAGAATGAACCCTTACTGTTGATAACATATCAAGAGGCCGAGCAACTTGTAAAAGATGGAAATGAATGTTACATTACACACATCATTGAAAATAAAGGAACTGTTCATATTAATGATGTGCCAGTGGTAAATGAATATCCTGATGTTTTTCCTGATGAGTTGCCTGGAATAATACCAGATCGGGAAGTTCAGTTTACTATTGACTTAGTTCCTGATGCTAATCCAATTTTGAAACCCCCTTAGCGAATGGCTCAAATTGAACTTTTAGAGTTGAAGGAGCAATTGAAAGATTTATTATAGAAAGGTTTCATTCGATCTAGAACATCACCATGGGGTGCTCCTGTTTTATTTGTTAAAAATAAAGATGGTTCTATGAGAATTTTCATTGATTATAGAGCCTTGAATAACATCACTATTAAGAACAAATATTATTTCCCTCATGTCGATGATTTGTTTGATCAGCTCCAGGGAGCTCAGTATTTTTCAAAGATTGACCTGAGATCGGGTTACCATCAGTTGAATGTAAAGGAAGAAGATGTTCTAAAGACTACGTTTCATACAAGATATGTCCATTATGAATTTTCAGTAATTCCTTTTGGGCTAACCAATGCACCTGCTTTATTCATGGAATTAGTGAATAGAATTTTCCATGAGTTCTTGGATAAGTTTGTGGGGGTTTTCATTGATGATATTTTGGTGTTTTCTAAAAGTAAAGAAGATCATGAAAGACATTTAAGGGTTATTTTGAAAACCTTAAAAGAAAAGAAATTGTATTGGAAATTCAGCAAGTGTGAGTTTTGGTTGCAAAAAATTTCTTTCCTTGGTCATATTGTTTCTAAAGATGGGATAACTGTTGATCCTGCAAAAACAAAGGTTGTTGAAGAATGTCCAAGACCCACAAATGTAACTGAGATTCGTAGCTTCCTTGGTTTGGTAGGCTATTACCGAAGGATTGTTAGAAATGTTTCACTGTTATCTAGTCCAATGACTAAGCTAACTCGGAAGGGTGTTAAGTTTATCTGGACAAAATTGTTTTCTGGAATTTAAAAGAAGATTGGTGAATGCTCCAGTTTTGGAACTTCCTTCTAGGAATGGTGAGTTTGTTATAAACAGTGATGCTTTATTGAAAGGACTTGTTTGCTTCCTAATGCAGAATGATCAGGTAATTGTTTATGCTTCACGACAGTTGAAAACTCATGAGGTAAATTAAACTACACATGATTTGGAATTAGCTGTTGTTGTTTTCTCTTTAAAAATTTGGAGGCATCATTTGTATGGAGTAAAGTGTGAAATATATACCGATCAAAAAAGGTTAAAGTATATATTCACTCAGAAATAATTGAACATGAGACAGAGGAGATGGCTAGAATTAATCATGGATTATGATTGTACAATTCATTACCATCCGGGAAAATCAAATAAAGTGGATGATGCTTTGAGTCGAAAAAGTAATTCTTCATTAATAATTTTGCATTTGGAACATGATCCTCTGGTTAAGGATTTGATGAACTTTGGCATAGAAGTTGTTGGAGCAGGAAGTTCTTATGTTTTATTTCAGGTATCAGTGAAATCTTCTCTATCAGACAGAATCAAGCAAGCACAAAAGCAAGACAGTGAGTTGCATAAAAAGGTAGAGCTAGTTCAGAAAGGTAAGTTGCATGAATCCAACATTGATAGTGATTGTGTTTGGAGATTTGGGAAGAGATTGTGTGTTCCTTGTGATTCATAGTTGAAGAGAGATTTGTTATGTGAAGCTCATAGTTCTCCATTTTCAGTTCATCCAGGAAGTACTAAGATGTATAGAGATCTTTGGGAGTATTACTGGTGGGATGGAATGAAAAGAGATATTGCTGATTTTACTGTGAAGTGTTTGAATTTTCAGCAGGTTAAAGCAGAGCGGCAGTTACCTAAAGGGATGCTTCAGCCTTTACCAGTGCCAGAGTGGAAATAGGAGAATAAATCCATGGACTTTGTTGTGGGATTAACGAATACATCTCAGGGTAATAATGCAATCTGGGTTATTGTTGATCGCTTGACTAAATCTGCTCATTTCCTTTCTATACGAGATACTTTCTCTCTAGATCAACATTCCTGTTTGTATCTTAAAGATATAGTCAGGTTATATGGAGTTCCCCTCTCCATTTTATCCGATCGTGATCCCAGGATTACTTCTAACTTTTGGAAGGGCCTTAAGAAGTCGTTGGGTACTGAATTAAATTTTAGTACAACATTTCATCCTCAATCAGATGGGCAGTCAGAACGAACAATTAAGACATTAGAGGATATGCTATGTTCTTGATCTATGTATTATCAGGGAAGTTGGGTCCAACATTTTTCTTTGGTTGAATTTTCATATAATAACAGTTTTCATTCCAGTATATAGATGGCACCATTTGAGGCGTTATATGGGAAGCAGTGTCGAACTCCAGATTTCTAGGATGAAGTGGTTGAATGGAAGTTGATGGGACCAGAATTGGTAGAAGAGATGGCAGAAAAAGTTCAGCTGATTCAGAAACACATGAGAACAGCTCTGAGTAGGTAGAAGAGTTATGCAGACAACAGGAGGAATGATCTCTCTTTTGAGGTAGGTGATCATGTTTTTTTCTCAAAGTATCACCATGGAAAAGTGTGATGCGATTTGGTAAGAAGGTAAATCTGAGTCCAAGGTTCATTGGACCATATGAAATTCTGGAGAGAGTTGGATCAGTTGCTTACCGAGTGGCTTTACCTCCGAGTTTATCTCAGGTAAACAATGTTTTTCACGTTTCGATGTTGAGAAAGTATATGGCAGATCCATCTCATGTTTTGAGTCCAGAGGTAGTTCAGCTGGAAGAGAACCTATCTTATAAGGAACAACCGGTCCAGATTCTTGACCACAGGGTGCAAGTGTTACGGAATAAGGTGATTAATCAGGTACAGGTTTTGTGGAAAAACAACATGATTGAAGAGGCAACATGGGAATCTGAAAATGCAATGAGGGAAAAGTACCCCCATTTATTTGATAAGTAAATAAATTGCGGGGATGAAAATTTATAAAGGGGGAAGAATGTAACATCCCATGTAAGTAATGAATAATAGATATTTTTATCTATGTATATTAATTATTTAGATAGTGTTTTAGAGGCTTAAAATTAGAATAAATCCAACCCTATGCATGGAATACACTAATATTCTTAAGAGATTATTTTACTGCCTTTTGATGGAAAACCCTTTTAAAACAACATTTTGACAATTTTATAATCTCTATTTGTCAAAATAAACATATTCTTTATGATTGGGACATTGAAATTTACATTGGATAAATTTTTGGTATTTTTCTGACAATGTTCATTTTTTTAATGAATAGTGAAAAATACTACATTTTACATCAAAACTGATTTTTCATTTAATTTAATTATATGGTTAGATTATATTTTTAATTGGTCTTAAGGTGTAATATGAATATATTTTTACCATTTAATCCAATGGTGCTCATTAGGATTAATTTCACTTTGTAATTGGGCATAAACTAATGCCAAACTTTTCATAAATATTGTTTCTAAAAAACCCGCTATTTGTTTCGAAAAAGGGAAGTTTTTTTTAAAATTGATTATTGAAATTTATGTGTTTGGAATTTGGTAAAACGGATTAAATATTTGTAATCAAAATATACAAATTATGTAATTAAGACTCTTTTGTTTTTGGACATTATGAATAGTAACGACGGTAATTATCTTTAATTATCTTGATTAATGAGTAATCGGTAGTTAAGGATAATAAAATAATATCATAATAATAAAAAATGACACCAAAATGTGTCCTAATAATACTATTTGTCTCATTTCCGACCATGGGATACCTTGTTCCAAACTTGGGGACCCCATGGAATCACTTTTGTGAGAAAGTGACTTTTTATCTTTTTATTTTTAAAGAATGTTAAATGTAACACAGAATGTATCACCTAAGTAAAATATTTTTAATTTTGCCTACATAAATGGTATTTTTGACTATAAATATTCATTGGAAATCTAAAATTATTTTCTACATCATAATATTTTTTTATAATTTTTAGACATTAAATAAATTAAATTATTTATTACATCATGATGATACAACGATTACGTCATTAATAATGGATTTAAATAAAATGGAAAGATAATCTAAAATACAAGAACTACACATGTCAAAAACCTATTGGATGGGTGGATTTAAAAACCTTATAACCTTATCCTCGAAAAAAATCAATGTGGGACCATTAAAATCCGAAACTCATTCTAAAATAAAGTAATATTTCTTTACTTTCCAAGAGTGCCCCTCCTCTCCTCTTATAAAAGGCCCGCACCTCTACCTCATTACCCACACTTCCAAAGCCTTTGCCTCGGCCAAACCCTGCCCATTTTGTCTCTCCAGATCCCTCTGTTAATCCTTGAAGCTTCGCTTTGGGCAGAAGTCTTCCCAAGGAAGCCTTTGAGCTCAAACCAAAGGAAGTTACCCGATTTTAAGGTAATGTCTTAACTTGAGTCATTTTGTTTTATTTTACGTCTCCAACCCCCTAATCTCTTTTTATTAATTTCTTTTGTAACAACTCCATTATCTTAAATATACTTGGATGTTGTTATAAGATGGATTTGAGCTACACTTACACACACCTACATCTAATGGTTAAAGAACATACTATTTCTGTGGATGGCGAATTTCTGCCTCCCGAAACGATGATTGTTCAACATTCTTTTAACACCTTCAAAGGTGGCTATTAAGATGAAACTATTTTTATATATGATATATAATATGTTTATGTTTTCCTTAAGCTTCTGTATTTTTTCATTTTGGGCATACCTTTATGGTTCCCATTATGGGTAAACGCGATATCTTCATTTAAGGAAGTGCGGACTACCGCCCCCTCAAAGTGATTTGATTCGTTAAATACCATATGTGGGATGTATAAATAATGGAGTTACGATATTATATATGATATTACACTAGAATTATAATATACCATTATATCATTATGATTCCATTATATAAATATTAAATAGAAATGAATGTAGTGTTCATGCGTACGTACGGCTTACCGTCTCCATGAACGGTGCATTTCATTTCTTACCCCTAAATGATTATGTAATATTATAAATGCAAGAATGTACTAGATATATATGACATATATGATATATACATCATGAATACCATTTTGGATATAATGGATACATGAAAAACTTGTAAATATAAAGGGTTAATTTTTGACTCAAGTGCCAATGATTGTTAAAAAGACCGTTATTAACTCAAATAATTACATAGTGTTCATGACATGGAAATAAGTGATATAAATGGAATAATGAACTTGAAAAAGGTTTTTAAACAAGTATAAATTAACTGAAGTTTATTATTCAGTAGATTAAAGAATGATCGAGTCAAGTCAGACACAAGGTATGGGACTTTGTCTCAATCTCCTTTCATTGAGGAATCTTTTGTTTTATACACAACCTTCTTTGATACTGTGTATAAACCCCTTTGACATTTACGTTAATTAAAAAGGAATATTTTTTATACGAAGCATTTACTAAACGAAAAAAGGGAATGTTTTTTTCGTACGTATGCGGCGACAACGACTTCTCCGTCGCCGTGACCATTATTTGAGTTTCGACTTCCTCTAAAAGCCATACCTTTTATTTAAAAGAAAAATAAATACCATGTTTTACTTTTCTTTTATTATGGTGTTGAAAATGGGTTTCATAATGTTTTTATATAAATGCGTTGTATTGATATCTTGTGCTTGAAAAGTGGAAATGTTAGGTTTCCTTTATGCATGTTTTAAGTGATACGATTATGTTGTGGTTCTTGGGAATTATTATGAAGATGGGTGGTTTCTTGATAAACTAAGGGCGGGTGAGCCTGATATAGCTCTCCAATGTATTGGGTAATGCGAAGGAGTGAAACGTTAAGGTTTCTCTGACAAGATTTAGGGAATATACTGTGATGGGTATTCCAAACGTAACCAAGAGGGTTACTCTCTACGTAAGAATGTTATGAATGACTCAAGTTACCTTTATCTCTTATGATTTCTATGATTTATTCATGATTTGATGAGGTATGTTAAAGTGATTATGTTTTATGGGTAAAGTATGATTTCATTCGTATGTATATATGAACTTATGTTTCCTTTCCATATTTGTATAACCCATACTCAGCTTTTAATGCTCATCCAATGTTTTTTTGAAATTCTTTTCACCGGTCAAGGGAAAGGTACATGATATGATGATAGTGTCAAGGAAGTGTCAAGAATGAATCCATGTTTTATTTTAAATATGTTTCCATTGATGGGAAAAATGAATACTATCTTTATGTAACCACTTTGTTTATATATGGAATGTAATGTAAGTTTTATGTTCTAATTCTCTAAAAATCTAAACCTGAAAATATCCTCAATGTGTAATCATGTAATAACTCAAGATTAAGTAAGGTCTAAGGTCCGGGCCTTATAATTTGTTGTGGTCTTCATCAACGGCCTTATGATCTACTCGACTACTGAGGGGGAGCATGCCTATCATTTGCGGGTAGTACTGGACGCACTCCTAGAGCACTGGCTTTATGGTTAGCTCTTGAAGTTCCTGTTTTGTATTCGAGAGGTTCACTTATTGGGACAAATAGTCTCAGAGGTTGGAGTTGCAGTAGATCCGGTGATGATTGAAGAGGTACATTCTTGGGAGTCCCCCAGGATTGTGACAAAGGTATGAAGTTTTCTGGGTTTGGCTGGATATTATCAAAGGTTCGTTCCAGACTTCTCCAGAGTTGCAGCACCACTATCAGCCTTGATGAAGATGGGGAAACCATTTCGGTGGGTGGAGAGATTCCAACATAGATTTCAAGAGCTGAGGCAGAGGCTGACTAGTGCCCCTATCTTGAGACTTCCAGAGGAAGGCATAGGGTACGTAGTCTACTACGAAGCATCAGGGACCAGACTTGGGTGTGTCCTGATGATGGAGAGAGAATTGATCATGTATAGTTTGCGGTAGTTGAGACAACATGAGTAGAACTATGCTACCCATGACCTAGAGTTAGCAGCATTGGTCTTAGCCTTGAAGATGTGGTGGAACTATCTGATGGGTGAATATTTTACCATATACTCTGATCACAAGAGTCTCAGGTATATATTCTCCTAGAAAGATATGAACCTGATATAGCGACGATGGCTTGAGTTCCTCTAGTAATATGACTTCAAGATAATCTATAATCCTGGGAAGGGGAAAGTTGTAGCAGATGCTCTCAGTAGGAGATCTGGTATATATCTTCTAGGAGAGGCGACAGAGCAACTTGCTGCCTTACAGGTATCCTTTTTGGATAGAGATGGAGCAGCCTATCTACAGTCTCTTATAGTCACTCCCCCACATCTTCAGCATGTCATGGAAGCATAGCATGGGGACACTGATTTTGAGACACGATGTGGGAAGATATCTACAGGGCAGACATCTGATGGATTTTCTGAAGGTGGGGAGCACATCATCTTTTTCAGAGGACCTAACTTGGTACTAGTGTCACATTAAGAGGAAGTGTTGAGGGAGTTCCACACATCCCCTCTAGCGGTACATCTAGGAGTGGAGATGATGTACTAGGATCTTCAACAACAGCACTGGTGGCCAGGTATAAAGAAGGAAGTAGCAGAGTTCGTATCACGGTGCCTCACTTCTCAGCAAGTGTAGGCAGAGCACCAGGTACCAGTAGGCTTGGTCTAGACTTTAGAGGTCCTAGAGTGGAAGTGGGATGGGATATCCATGGTCTTAGTTACAGGTCTTACATGTACATCCAGGGGTCACGACATGATTTGGGTGATCATCGAATGACTCACCTAGTTGGCCCACTTCCTACCGATCAGAGAGCAGGGCTCAGTAGAGAGCTTGTGATGTCTGTATGTGTAAGAGATTGTGTGACTACATGGAGTACCTTCCTCTATTGTCTCTGACCATGATTCATAGTTTACTTCTCGTCTATGGAAGGGGTTTCCAGAGTATTTTGGGACACATCTTTTCTTGAGCATCGCCTTCCATCCTCAAACGGATGGTCAGACTAATCGGACCATCCAGAACCTTCAGGATATGCTACATGCATGTGTCCCCGACTTTGGTCGCAGCTGGAAGGATCACTTGTCATTGGGGGAGTTTGGGTTCAACAACATCTATCACTCCACCATTGGTATGGAACCTTTTGATGCGTTGTACGAGCGACCATGAAGATCACCCTTATGCTGGACAGAACCTGGGGAGTCAGCAATAGTGGGACCAGATGTGGTTCAAGCTACCACGGAGAAGGTGCTGATCATACATTAGCGGCTGAAGACTACACATAACAGGTATAAGTTGTATAATGACAGGATATAGAGTCCTCTAGAGTTCAAGGATGGAGACCATGTCTTTCTATGGGTTTCACCTTGATGAGTTCTATGACGATTTGGCGGAGGAGAAAAGTTATCTCCATGGTTCATCGGACCTTTCCAGGTCCTCAACAGAGTAAGAGAGGTGGATTACCACTTAACTCTTCCACCTCAGTTGTACCGGGTGCATGAAGTCTTCCACGTATCCCAGCCGAGGAGATACATGAATGACCCTTCCCACATCATCGACCATGGAGAGATGGACCTTGACAGTGGGGAGACTTTCACGAAGGTTCCAGTAGAGATTGAGGATCGATAGGAGCGGGTCCTATGTGGATGATAGATACCTATGGTTCACGTTAGTTGGAAATACGAAAACCTTTAGGATAACACATGGGAGCAGGAGGCCCAGATACTTGCTCAGTACACTCATTTGATCCCTTAGTTCAAGTTGTAGCTTACGAGGATATAAAGCCCTGAGGTGGGGAGAATGTAAAGACCCATAAATTCTATGATTTTTTTTTTTCAATTCATGGGATTTTGTAAAAGTTCTCGAAATTTTACGGTACTTGATTCTGAGACCTAGTGTGCCCAGAATAAATTTATGAAGTTTTGTTCAACCACGTTCAGTAACCAAAAAAGAGGGATTTTATAACATTTGAACTGGTTCTTGGAACTGGTATCTGAGGTCACCATTGAACTCATAATGCCAATATTTACTTATGAAGACTTTCACCTTGCCCAGTACCTCGTGGAACGAATCCTTCCAGTGAAGAGCAGACAGAGTGCAGAGACTAAGTAGCTGACAGACCTGGAAACTTCTTGACTGATTCGACTCGGAGTGATTCGACTTGCCCAGTGCGGAGCACCTGGAACTTGGAGGCATACCCACGGCGAACGAGTGCCTGGTAATTGGAAGAAAACCTGCGAGACTCGATAGGAGGAGTACCTCTATAGGCTATTAGAGGAAGCACCTGATATTTTATGGTAGACCCACAATAGAGGAGCACTTGGTAGTTGGAAGTAGACCTGCAGTACTCGACATGAGTAGTACCTCAGCAGTCCAAGGTTAGTGAGAAGTGCATTGGTGTCGCGACAGGCACATTGTACTCAATATAGGATGAGTTCTCTAGCAGTCATGGTTTCGATAATGATAATCCTAGTTTGAGATGAGTCAATGACTTTTGTGTTTTCGTCATGATTGAGATGGGTTACTAGATAACTTAGGTATATGTGTGGGTATATACCTAAGTGATGGTTGTCCATTGATTTCATACATTGTGGTTTATCCTTGTTGGATTTTGTGTTACCTTGAGGGTCTCGGGGTCCCTACTGAGTATCGTTATACTCACCCCTACATGGGTTATGCCCGCACCTCGTTGTGTTGGATGTAGACGATGGACATCGCTGACTGAGGCAGAGAGTAGTAGGACAGTATGGTACCCAGAGGCGGACCACTCAGCGAGACGGTACACAAAGGAGACCGACAGACGTGGAGTGCTGAGGAGGCCAACTACACCTACCCTTCAGGTAGGAACCCCAAATGATGACCTAGTAGATGTTATACTTTTTTTCAGTTGTACTTTCTTTTAATTTGTACTTGTACTTTACAGTTGGGATTGTATTTCTGGCCCCTTTTACTTTCCATAACATCTTTTGTATACAATTTTACTTATTTTTTTGCTTCTAGTTGTGTACTCTGTTGTGTTTTCTTTAAATTTATAAAGGCAATGCCTTCCAAGTTTTAGGGATTTATGCCTTTGGTACTAGTCGCCAACCCCTGGCCTATGGAAGGCGGGTTTGGGGTAGTTACGACACGGGCCCCGGGGGATGGGTCATGATAGTCATCGTATAATGGCTGTTGAGATTAGTATATTAAGGGTTATGATATGGTATAATTAACATAAATTTATGAAGTTATGGGCTTGACCGGTATGATCATACCCTATGAAACTCATTTATAAAATCTTCTAATGGATTTGGGACCATAGTTATTTTCCCTTGAGGAGGCCCATGCTAATATGAAAAAAATAAAATAGGATCGAAACCAATTATGAGAACTTTTCATGCTTATCAAGATCACGTCTTTATACGAGTCCACTAATGCTCCCCAATAATGTGTCACCGTTGAAAACCTTACACTTAGGGGATACTATCGTATAACAGCCAAAATTAATTATTTTGATAAAAAATTATTTTAAATTAAATAATTATTATTAATTATCTTTTAAAGATTATAATTATCAAATAATGATTTTAATAAAAACTATATTATGATATAAATAAAGAGAAATTTGAATTTTTTGGAAATATATTTTTTCAATGAGACACTAATTTTGATCAGTTAAATAATTTTTCAAATAAGGTTTATTTTAATAATATATAATATTTATATAATATATATTTATATATAAATTATTAAATAATTTTAGGCAGTCAAATGTAATTTTATAAGGTCTACAATCTGTTATCATTATAAAAACACATATTTTTTAGTAAATATAGAATTTGTATTTAAATGTGAGATGTTTCATATATAAATACATATTTTTATTAAATAAATCTTATTTTTAAAATAATAATAATTAAATTATCTAATGGTGAATTTTTCATCATTTTAAGATAGAATTTAATTTATTCAGGAAACATATATATGATCTCAATATATGGTATGCGGTAAGATAACAAAAATCCAAAACATGATGTAATAAATAATATAACTTGATACAGTGACAAAAATTAAGTTTCACCATTAATATAATGTGTTTTTGAAGATATTTTATTTATATTATAATCCCTTAATGAATCCTCCAAAACCAATACTATATTTTAGTGTTGTAAAATTATTTCATTGTGAACATGAATCACAACCATATAACCAAGGGTATTAGTATAGATATTTAAATTCCAATGAATTGAAATTAATGATAACCACTCATCCTTGATATAAACCATGTCTAATTCCCATGCTAGGGGTTTTAGTTTTAAATATTTTAACTAGTAGAGTCTGAAACTAGATGTTACAAATTAATAAATAATTCCCCTATATTTAACTATAAGAACACATGCATACTCTCGCTAAACATAACCCAAAACACAATGAACAAGTTGTTACCCTTCCTTTCCATTTATATTCCCATCCGAAGGTGATATCAATTTCTTAATAATCTATTTTCATTCTATTTGGTGTTCCCAATAAAGATAAGAGATCCTTTATATCTTTTATTTATTTAATCACCTTCAATATATTATTCCTTTGAATTTAAAATTTAAAATTTCATATATGATTTTAAACGTCCCTTTTAATATCCATATGATTTCTATGTGATGAGAGTCCCATTTCACTCTTGATAAACCCTTCCATGAATTATGTACCCCCTTTATGTTGTTTATATTATCTTTCAATTTTCAATGCCATAAATATTTGTAGAGAATTCACATACCCATTTCAAATGATGGTAAATAAATTAGATATGACTATACATCATTGATTGGGGATTTAAATTTATGTTCCTAAAACAACTAAATTGTGGGATTGCATTCCCTGAAAAAATTCATTATGTTTTATGATCTATGTAGAAAAAATATGCAAGTAATTGATATGAATATGACAGGTGGTCCTAAAGTTATATATCCCTCCATTGAATTTAGTAATATTTTTATCTAATGATATAACATTTATGATGAATGAGAGGTAATACTGATCACAAAATATGGTTATCCTTGAATTATTCTTATGATTCAATGTTTCTTGTTGTTTCCACATTACATGTGTTTACTTGATGTTTTCATCATATACAATGATCTGATGCTCATGATTTTGATTCTAACAGATCTAGGTAACCATTTTATGCCTCTTGACTTATAATAATCACTTAATCAAACTCTATTATTTTATGATTCTCTTTATGGAAATTGTATCTCCCTTTATCTTATGTATGAACCATGATTTTTCATATCATTTTAGAAGAGTGATATAATTTTAAGATCTTGTTAATGGTTTTTAACAATGTTGTTGTAATAGTTTTAATGTTATTGTACTATATACTTAATTACCCCAAAAAAAATTGGGTATCAAAATCTTCTGGGATATTATTATTTTTTTATGTAAAAAATCATGAAATAAGTTTTAATAAAGATATGGTTTATCAAAGTTGTTATCAATGTAATGTTTTGTTTTTTATAAGATATGGGACTAGAAAATTATAGTCAAATCCTTATCTGTAAGTATTAACATAGGGACACAACCTTTGTTTTTCATAACGTAAATTGTTAGTTTTTATTATAAAACAAATTCTATTTTTAGATAGTTAAACTGGATGCAACTCTCACATTGTTGTACCTAGGTATAATAACAACAAAAAGTTCCATTGGGCTTCAAATCCATCCTCAGTTCATGATTGATAAAAATTCCTTTCAGTTTATCTTGTTGGAAACATTCGGGACTATAAATTTATAATTTCAAAAGCACATTATAATTCATTATAAAGGAAAAAATACCCATAATGTTTTTGATTGGAATAATATCATAGTATATGTGGACTGAAAAGTATAATTTCTTATTCTAAAGAATATATATTATTAATGAGTTATTTATTAAACATTTATAACATAAATGTTATGTTTTAATTAGTTTAATGATTCTAATCCATAAAACACCCATTATTCTATTCAATGGATAAAAATAGTGAAATTGAGTCAAAAACCATTTTGAGGGCCATTGTGATGACTTCACAAATGAGATTCCCAACTTAATGAGATAAGTTTTCTAGATCTTTCAAACAATAAATTCACAACTATCTCATGGTATGAAAAGAAAAATGAATTAAGGGCAAATCTATATCACCCTAAAAATGTTTATTTGGCAATTCCAAGGTTTATTTGGAACAACTATAGAATTTTAATGGATCTTTTTATCCCCTAATCATATAATAAATTATCAACTACATTGAAATGTTCTTATTCAACCATAAATTCTATGAGAAATAGAAAGACATATTGGAATTATATCTAAATGAAGAATAATCTAATCAAGGGTGTAATATGATGAAAAAATAAATTCTTAGTAAGGTTATCAATGTGATAGTTCTGAATTAATTCAACAAAATGTTTTTTGATAATTTGTTTCTCTCATTCCCCGATTAAAAATAGAATTTGAATTACCCATCCTTATGAAAATGGATAAAAAATCAATTGGGGTTAATGAGGGGCACTTAAAAAGTATTTAATGATATAAATTTGTCTATTTCATTTACATTGAATGTAATAATGACATATTATTTGGTGGAATAATGAAAATTTTATCAAAATTTATATTGATTCAATAATTTTTTATCTTTGAGGAAATTGTGTGATCTTCCCTCAATGTCAAAATAGATATTGGTGAATGTCATGGGTTTCATGGGTTTGAATATTGGAAAATAAAAATGTTTTTTTAATTATAATATAATGATATTGAAAAATCCAAATTGAAAGAGGGTCCAATATCCCACTTTTTAAAATATTGGGAAGAGTTGTCCCAAAAATATCCTAATGAGGTAATGGAAATTCTTGAGGCATGAGAAGGGGGAATTATAAGTAGAAAACATTGGAAAAACCCAATATTTTCAATGTATAAGGAATTATCTTGTCAATGCTCATCATATAGTTTAGCGTTTCAACTACAACGAATAAGAACACTATGAGAGACAATTAAATAAGACAAAAGTTGTTTACTATAATCGATGACATCTACCTAGAAGCCCTAGAGAGATGTGAATATCTTCTTCCATCAGAATAAAATCAGTGGTTACAGAAAAAAATACTAATAGATATTCTATTTATTTATTCAAGGATATCCAAATGAATATTTTATTTTAGTTTTATGAATTTTTTCAAATTACAAAAGTTTAATATAAATATTCAAACAAAATCACAATATAATTGATGTGATGTTATCGTTGATGATATCAAATAGGTCACTTATTACATCCTAAGAATATACCATATCAAATAAAAACATATATGGGGAGAATTCCCTAGAAAACCACGTGATACTCTATTTATAGGAATTTGATACTATTTTGGGCATGTATTGGATTTTCATGTGTATATCTAACATAAAATAATGAGGGAATGAAATTATCCTATATATCTCATATTTTTCTTATATTCTATACAATTTCAAGGAGTAGAATTAATCACCTATGGAATCATCATCTTATTCATGCATATTGATTCCTTATGAGAAATAATTTTTTGAAAAATGATTGAAACTATAAGAAAGAACAACCTTTATGACATACCCAATTTAATGGAATTCACATATGTGTTTCCTGAAGAATTTCATAGTCTTCCTCCTAGCCAAGAGGTTGAATTATTTGTTGGACATATACACAGAGAATTGTTAACATCCATATTACATGTATTTTATTTCCACTATTGAACACTGAGAGATAAAGAAGAAACTATTGGAGAATCGATATAAATGGATCATATTCCCAAGCTATTCACTGTGGGGTCTATCGATCATCTTCATCAAAAAGGATGACATGTATTTATTTCTCAACTTTGATTTTCATTTGGGAAACAATTTCCTAATAAGGAAAAATTATCCTATAAAATATCATGATTTCTTTTTCAATTATATATGTGGAGAATAATAATCCTCTAAAGTGGATCTTTGGTTAGAATATTATGATGTAAATTTGAAGATTTTGTATATCCCATAGGCCATTTCCCATATATGATATGAAAAATATGAGTTTATATTGGTTTCTATTGGACTCACTAATGCTCCATGTATCATTTTGTACATAATGAATAGAGTCTTAATAGATTTCCTTAATAATTTATATTATTTATAGATGATATTCATATCTACTCCAAAATCATGGAGAATCATGAGGAACATTTTAATGTGGTATTAAATACCTTTAAAAAGGAAAACTTTTTTGTTATATATAATGAATGTGAGAACTGTATATATAAACTAACACTCCATGCACATGTTCTAAATGGTAAAGTGATATATATGGATCATTCAAAAATATATTAACATGAATGATGTTATAGAACAACATTTGTGATGGACATTCATAGTATCCTTGGATTAGCTAGGTATTATCCTCAATATGGGTGAAAAATATTAACATATTGAAACACACAATATAATCCATCTCAAAACAGAGTGATGTTTTTATAGTTCGATGCATATAGGGAAATATTTAAAGTGTTAAATAAGGGCCAATCACTACTCCAATTTGGATTTTTATACTTGTTTTTATGGAATAGTGATTTACATTAATGCCTCAAAACATTTTCTGGGATTGTGTACTCCAGATAGATGAAAAAGTATAGCATGTGACATTAATCAATTAATGATCCATGTGGGCATAGATTTATATAGACCACCATTTAATATAGTAATATTTTAATCCCATGATATAATGTTTTTGATGTAATGATGGTAATCCAAACCACATAATATAGTTACCCTTGAATTATTCTTATGATTCAAGGTTTTATGTTGTTTTAAAATTACATATTATTCCATGAAGTTATCATCTTAAAAATGTGTTGATGTTCATGATTTTGAGTATAACATATATATGTCACCATTTTATTCCCCTTTACTCACCATAAATACATAATCAAATCCTATTAGTATGTTATTCCATTTCATGTCATTTTATCTCCTTCCATCTTATGTATGACACCAGGTTTTCCCCTAAAATTTAAGAATATTGATGAAATATTAAGTGAATGTTAAGGGATTTTAATGATTTTGTTATAATAGTTTCAATGTTATTCTAGTATGTATCTAATTATCTTAAAACATAAGGGATAAATATATTTAATCATTGTATTAAGTCTTTTATGTACAAAATCATGAAACAATTTTTAAAAAATATATGGATTATCATAGTTGTTATCAATGTAATGTTAAGTAATTTAGGGGAATTAGGATTAGAAAATTCTAGTTAATTCTTTAGAAGTACGTATAAAAACAAGGACAACTCCCTAAACATTTATGAATTAAAGAGTTAGTGGTTTTTATAAATACACATCTATTTCTATATTCTATAATTAGATGTGGGTCGTGCACAGTTGTACCTGGGTATAATAACACCAAAAATTACACATTGGGCTTCAAATAAATCCTCACATAATTCATGATAAAAAGTCGTATCTAGTGATATGGTTGGAATCATTAAAGGATTATTTTTTTTAATTTCATAAGACCATTATAATCTATTATGAAGGGAAATGCCCCCATATATTTTTACCTGAAAATACAGGAGCCGGTGTAAGCTGGTTCTAATAAAATTAAATAAATAAAGAAAGTGAAAAGAGTTAAGCATACAGGGGAATATTACAAAAACGAGTGTGCACCACCCCGCACCTATCGGCCTCCACCAGTGGGGCACAATAGTACGGGGTCATAAAAGACCACATCTCTCCAGTATCAGTGAGCGCCCGCTTTTCCAGCGCATCCACCACCTGATTCGCCTCTCGGTAGACATGTGAGACCTCCACCCACATCAACACAATATCATTAAGGTAGCCCACCCATTATGGTAGTACACACCAAGGAACATGGTGCGTCTTGGTGCTCAAGGCATGGACCACGACATGAGAATCAGATTCAATCCATATATGTTTCCAGTTAAAGTGGACAACGTACCTGATGGCATAAACCATGGCTCAAAGCTCCCCTTCAAACGTGGTACCAGTTCCAATGGCAAGATGATAGTTTCATTTAATGAACCCACGGTAGGGATGAAACATTCCTCTGCAACCCGATGGGCCAGGAGAATCCAACGCAGCCCCATTAACATTAAACATTAGGCATGGTCTGATGGGTGGGATCCATCGAATATACTTTAGCATATGAGGCAAGAGAGGCCGCCCCGAGACACCAAGAGTACACAGAATTTGAAGATTTGCAACTGTGTTATACATTGTCCCATCCTGTACACACGATGCCGCATTAACATCCCTATGAATCACCCTCACACCGTGATGAATAGTGGGGCGCAAATCAGTGAACGTAGAAGCATTACGGGCTTCCCAAAGGATAGAAATATCCACCGCAATGGTAGTCAAAAATAGATTAAAAATATGTTCGCTGAACCTACCATGGGAAGAAGCAGACAACACTTGACAAACCGGCCCGCAGGTGTCAACAGTCACCCCAAACACAGAACTGATGTAATCCCACAGTTGCTTTTCATGAGAGCATCCCACAAAAACATGCTGAACTGATTCCTCGTCAGCTTTACACATGGAACACATGGAGTCCATGTGAAGCCCAACCTTCTTGAGAGCATCCGATGTGGATAGAAGATTTTTCCAGATCCACCAGATCAGAGAAGAATGAGAAGGTCTGATGAAGCGTGCTCTGTAATTCAGTAACCATGAAGGTGTAGGGAAATGGTCCCCATAGAGGGTCTTGTAAAATTCTCTACTATTGAATTGCCCAGTTCTTCTATGCATCTAGATCGGAGTATCCTGCTTCATAAAGAAGTAACCAGTTACTTCATGCTCCACCTGCATACGAACACTAATAGAATCAGATTGTAGCTGTGAGAGGAAACAGGAAATTGTCAAATTGGATGCCTCAGATGGCACATTAGAATCACAAAGAGGCTGTGTGAGCCACCTTGTGCTCCAGCAATTTAGTGTGTAATCCCTTCAAACCAACCCATGGGTATCGTGCATGATTTTGACATAATCCTGCTAGATATAGGTCCAAAACGACGAGGCAAGGTGCCATTTGTGTCCATTTAAGAGCCTCCTTGTGATCCTGTTTGAGAGAAAGTCATCGTCAGCTTCATGAGTAATCAAGTTCCAAGTGAATTTCCCAATCAAACCATCATTAAACATCGGGAGATCCATTATTCATATCCCCCCAAGCTCCACTAGTTTGATGCATTCCCTCCATGCCACATTAACCATCTTCCTCTCATGTGGGGACCCCGTCCATATGAAATTCCACACCATACTCTGAAGTTCCTTGACGAGACCCCTCAGCCATCTATAAATGGAGATGGAGTAGAAAATTTTTGATGTGATAACTGAATTCACAAGACAGACCCTCCCGGCCAGGGACATAGCTTTCCCCTTCCTACTGGCCATCTGATGAACAATTCTAGGAGAGATTCCTTCAAGGTGTTGTCTTTTCACTTTTCCCAAAATAGTGGGACCCCAAGATATTGGAAGGGTAAAGATCCCCTCCTCACCCCAAGAAGTCTGACAATTTTGTTCTGTTTCCCAACAGGAATTCCATTCCCAAAAAACAATGGAAGATTTGTCCCGACTAATGGCTTATCCAGACACCTCCTCATAATGACTGAAGTGGGCTTTCATAGAGGAGATAGTTTTCCTTGATGCTGGGCCAAGGAGCAAGATAACATCAGCATACAATAAATTGGATGGGGCAAACTCACTCACACCGTCCCTAATACTTTTATAAAGACCCATTTGAGAAAGGTCATTGATACACCTACTCAGGAAGTCCTCTGCCATGGCAAAAAGCAGGCCAGATAGTGAATCACCTTGCCGCACCCCCTGGTGCAAGGAAAGAAGCCCCTCGGGGCACCATTGACAAGAACTGATAACCTGGAAGTCTCCAGAATGGTACGGATCAGATTCAAAAAGTCATTTGAGAAGCCATATCTTCTAAGGAAATCAAAAAGAATGCTCCACTTAAGTGTGTCAAAGGCCTTGGAAATATCAATTTTGATGGCAAAATTTCACTTCTTTGTCTTCCATCTCATAAGATTGACACTCTCTGAAGACATAAAAAGGCACTTTTGAATGTTCCTCCCAGGGAGAAAACCGAATTGATTTGCAGTGATAAAGCCATCAACCAACCCACCCATCCTGGTCACTAAAACCTTGCTAATGATTTTCAGTATCGTGTTCCTAAGACCAACCGGTCTGAAGTCCTTGATGTCAAGGGAATTCTATTTCTTGGGGATAAGAGAAATGAAACAGGAATTCATTGCACGTGGTATATATGAGTGTGAAAAGAAGTCCTTAGTTACTTTCACAATGTTATTCTGCAAGATATCCCAACAAAACATAAAAAATTTATTTGTGAACCCATCAGGACCTGGGGCACTCTCAAGATTAAGGGATAGGAGAGCAGATCCGATCTCCTCTTTTCATGGGGGAGCAAGTAAAAGCTGATTCATGTGATCATCAATGTATGGGCTGATGTTATCAACCATGCGAAGGATGTTGGACTGCCCATTATCAAAATACATACCATTGAAGTATTCAGCAACAGCCTGTGAAATCTCATTTTCTTCACTGTACAAGTGCCCATCAATGCTGATCACCCTGTTTCCTGCCCGCACCATCTTTTCCTTATGTAACCTGTTGAAAAGCTTGGAATTTCTATCCCCATCCTTTAACCATTTCACATTCAGTTAATTTATAACCAGCCTTTCCTTTAACATTAGGAGTTCATCCAACCTATTATGGGCCATTATTTCCTCTCTGGATATAGTGGGCCATTGGTCATGACAAACCTGAATCCTTGCCAGCTTTTCTACTACCTTCTTGATGTCCTCATCAATTTTCAAAAAATATTTTTTTACTCCATTCTCCTCAGGCTTCAGTACTGTGTTGAAATCACCAATAACCACACAGTTTGGCATCATCCTCCTAGAAGTGTCATTATGCTCTTCCCATAAGTCCCTCCTCTTAATATAAGAGTTGGATGCATAAAAAAAAGAGACAGAAAAATCCTGCCCAGCAAATATGTAGTTAATCATGACATTTTGGATCCCATTATCATAGGAAGTAAACTTAGTGCCATCATGCCTTAACACCCATAAGTGATCCATATGAGATGCATTATGATTTTTTGTAACGAAACTGTATCCTAAAGATCCCCATTTGAATCCTTTCCAGTTTTCAAAGAGTAGTTTTTGTTCTGTAATACCATCAAACATCAGTTTATAGGTCATGAGATTATGTCGATGGGCCCTTACCATGCGGGAGTTACCCAGCCCTTGACAATTCCAAAAAAGGATCTCTATTTATTACTGGCCATGCCTCTTGTCAGAGGCCCCCCTTTCCTATCCACCTGTAGCTATTTCTGCTTTTTCTTACCCTGACCACTCCGCCCTTGCTGTCCAACAGCAGTAATATTATGAGGATCGTTTGTTCCCTAGCATTCCCCACTGTCCCCTTCCGTTGGTGGGACAGTGTTAGCACTTTTCTCCAAGCCAGGACCAGCTGAAGCCCGGCCTGCACTCCCCTTCACCAACTCGACCTCACTACCAACATTCATATTCCCAATCATTTCATCACTGCCACCACCACTGGATGCAACAATGTTCACTTCTGGGCATATTGTGCCTTCATTATTCCTAGCATCTTTTTCTTCCACCAGACACCCATCCAATCCATCACTAGAAGCATCAAATCCACCCTCTGCCACATGCATTGCAGATTCTTCAATACCTACCACCTCATCAGACCATAGACGTCCACCCAAGGGAATGAAAGTGCTCCCATATTTGAGAGGTGGGTCACTGCCATCCGAAAACCTTCTTAGGGTAGCCTTGTATGGTGAGATCTGGTTGAACCTCCCTCATGGATCAGAAGATGGAAAGCTACCCAAACCTTTGCCAACTTCTTCTGTCAGTTTGGTTGATTGATCCCCCAACACATTCTGCGCATCTAACTCTGCAGAGTCACACTGAGGCAAGGTGGCCGACCCAACTACAACGTGTCCAACTTGTACTCCATTGCTAGGAAGATTATCCCTGGCAGTAGAAGTAGACCCTCCCATAATCGGAGCTTCATGTTGCCCAGCTCCACTGCCATTTCCATAATCTAGGCCCTCAGAGGGATCTAGAGAATTGTTCTCCTTCCCCTTCCTTCTTCTCCACATGCTCCCTTCAGTTCCCTTCATCTTGCAAACATTGCACTCCTTTTCCCGTTTACACTCAGACGTCATATGCCCAAAGAATAATAATTTCATGCAGAACATGGGTTTCCTTTCAGAAAAAATATCAAGCTTCTTGCTATCATCCCTTATGGTAAGAACTACCTCCTCCACCAGTGTGCTCGACATGTCACCTTCCACTAGGACTCTCGCATAGTGTCCAAGCCTCAGATTTTCTGTCTGCCGGTCCATAAGAATGGGATTTCCTACAGAGGAGGCAATGTCTCAGAGGATCCTTGGATGCCAATACATCCAATTCAACTTGTAAATTCTAATCCATAATTGCGTATGAGAGTTTCTAACATTCATAGGGTCAAAATTTTGATCACATTCCTGTACATTCAGAAAGCCAGTGTTCAAAGAGATCGTACCATTGCTCCATGCATTCCTCCTACCTTCATCCGTGGGGAATACCACATGGTAATATCCCCGTCCCATCGCAATCATCCTCTAGTCACCGAAGCCCCAGACCTCCGCAATCCTCGTTTTCAGATCCGGAAATTTCCACAGACACCCACCTTTCTGTGTATCTACCCACACGATAATTGAGTACTGGCATTGATTTACCCATTCCACCATTGCTTCTTGGTTGGCTGCAACATGGTCAATCCTCCTCTTCATTATCACTCTCCTAGGTGGGGGTGCTTCGAAGTCCGAGAAGGATGGTCCCTCTAGATTGCGCACCACTTCCGCAAAATTCATCTTACTCTCCACAGGTTCCCTAGAAGAGACCACATTGACAATTTCATCTTTCCTAGAAATTGAGAACATCTCCCTGTGACGGATCGGCTCAACGCCTGGCCTCTCATCACCCACATTATCTGCCCACATCCCCTGACTGGGATCCGATGCATCATCATCCTCAATCGGCTTAGGGTTTTCACCTGGTTCCCCTAGAGCCATCCTCTCCCATATAGTTTTATGATTGTAAGTAGATCATCAGTAACATAGATAGAAACATATAATTTCTTATTTTAAGGAATACATGTCATTTATGAGTTACCCCATAAATGTTCATATTATGAATTTTATGTGCATATTAGTTTATCTATTCTCATCATTAATACACCCATTATTCTATATAATTGGTAGAAATAGACAAAATAAGTCTACCACCAATTTGAGGGCCATTGTGATGACTTAATAAATGAGGCTTCGAACATAATAGGAGAAGTTGTCGGGATATTCTGAAAAATACATTCATATTTTTCTCTTTGTTTTAAAATAAACATGAATTAGGGGGAAACACGCATCACCCAAAATAATGTAAGTCTCAATTGAGAATTTTATATTTGAAATACCTTCAAATTTTAATGAATCTTTAGATCCCCAAATTGTAGAAAAAATTATAAAATATATTACAATGATATTCTTCATCCATCAATACTATGAGCATGAGATTGAAACATGGGATGTTTGTCCCATGGAAGGAGAATATGATCAAGGGTGTAATATAATAAAAAAATTAAATGCATCATCATGATATAAAGGTGATAGAGTTGAGTGAATTATACAAAATATTATTAGATAATTTTTTTATATCACACCTTGATTAGAATTTGAGATATATTTACCATGACTTAAGAAAAAAGAAAAAAATCCATTAGGTATTATGAGGGGTACTTAAAGATACTTTCGTGATAAAAGTTTGACTATCTAATATACATTGGATTGGATATTTACCTCTTCATTTGTGGGTAATAGAAATTCTATGAAAATATATGGTCATTGAAGAATTTTTCATCTTTGAGGAAATAATGTGATCTTCCCTGAATGTCAGAATAAATATTGGGGAACATCATGGGTCTCATGGGTATGAATATAGACAAAGAAAAATGTATTTTAATTATAGTATAATGATATATAAATATCATAGTTTAATGCAATTTCAATATCCAAATTTTCAAAATATTGGGAATAGGTGTCCAAAAATTTTCCTAATGGGTTTGAGGAGATTCTTTATGTGTTGGAAGGGATGTGACTTTACAAGTGAACAACATCGGGAAAAGCCCCATATTGTAAATTTAGAAATGAATAATATAGTCCACCCTCATAATATTGTTTAATGATTCAACTATAAGGAATGTGGACACTCTAAGAGTCAATTCACTAAGTCAAGAGTTGTTAATTATAATTAATGTCAACAAAATACATGGCCTATAGTGTTGGGTAGATCTTATACCATCAAAACTACAAAGTTGATAAGGAAAATGAGATACTAATATATATAAAATTTATTCATTCAAGGATATCAAAATAAATATTTTATTTTAGTTTTATGAATTTTTTTCATATTTCATAAGTTTAGTAGAACTATTCAAATAGAACTGGAAAACATGCATATGAAGTTACTGTTGATTATGGGAAATGGGTCACTTATTGCATCCTAAGAATTTAAATCACCCCATGAAAACATTTATGTTAACAATCACATTGAAAACCATGTGACTCTCTATTTATAATAATTTAATGCTATTCGGGGCATGTATTGGCTTTTCATGTATATATATCACATAAAAAATGAATGAATGAAATTATCCTACATATCATAGATTTCTCATTTATTCTATACAAGTATAAGGTGTAGAATGAATTACCCGTTTAAAAAAGATATTATGAATGGATCTTGATTCTTTATAAGAAAAAATCTTTTTCTAAAATTATTGATACAATAGAAAAGATCATCTTTGGTGACATACAATTTTTATGGGAATTCACTTATGTGTTTCTTAATAAATTTCATGGTATTTGTCCTATCTAAGACGATGAATTCTTAGTTGAAATTATAACGAGATATTTTCTAACATCCAGTAGTCTATATTTAATGTCTACAATTAAATAATACGATAGGAAGAAGAAACTAAAGGAGAATAAGGATAAAGGGATTATATTCCCAAAAGATTCACTATGAGGACATTATAGTATCTTTTCAGGATGAATGGCTTGTACTTATGCCTCAATATTGATTTTAACGAGGTTAAAAAATTACTATTAATGAAAAACTATATGATTAAACAAACTGATTAATTTCTTATTCATCTTTGTGGAGAACATTAATTCTCTAGAGTGGATCTTTGGTTTGAATATTGTGAAGGAAATTTGAAGATTTAGTATATCCCATAGTCCGTTTTTCATATATAATATGAGAAATATTAGTTTATATTTATTCCATTTAGACTCACTAATGACCCAGATATCATTATATACATAATAAATAGAGTCCTGATGAATTTAATCAATAAATTATTTATATTATTTAGAGAAGATATTTTTATCTACTCTAAAATCATAGAGGAAGATGATGCACTTTTTAATGTTGTACTAAATCCCATGATAAAATAAATTTTATATGTTATTCACATTAAATGTTATTACTATATAATGAATATTTCATTGTTAGGGAATGATTTCATCAGAAAAGTGTAAACTATGGATCATTAAAAAATCTAGGAACATGAAAGATATTCAATACAAATATCTGTGTTTGAGATTCATGCTCTTCATGTATTATCATGGAACTGATAGATAAGTGTGAAAAATATATACATTTTCAAACACAATAAGAAATCAAAAAAGAAATTGGGTGATGTTTTCTGGTTTTATGAATTTGTGGAAATATTTTATGTTTTAAATAAGGGGAAAATAGTGTCTTTTATTCTATTGTTTCAAACTATGGTGGATGGAATTGTGATTTACATCGATGCATCCAAAAATTTCATGGGTTTTTTACTCAGGATAGTTGAAAAAGTGATTGAAAATACCATCATCTAATTAATGATCCAAGAGTAGAAATATATAGTTGATTATCCACAATTGGATTCATGGATCTTCACAGTGATGTTATTGATTAATTTTCTCTTATGGTGTTAGCATGAAATAAATATGTATAGTAAAATCCATAAGAATATATTAACAAAAAACGAGATCAATATTCCCTAATTAAAAATTTTATGTTGATCAAGGTTAATTATTGTTTAAAATTTTAAATTATTAAGATGGAAAAAACTGGTAGACATTCAGAGTAAAAAGGATCTTGAAACCCTAGTTTTGATGAGGATTGATTGTGATATGATATTTGTAGACAATTAAATGATGAACATTAGAACAATAAAAGAATATTATTCATACATTTCCCAATTTACTACTCATTAATCCATTCCTGGGAGGATCATAGAGTTGAAAAAATATGGTGACGTGTGGCAAAAAAAGTTATTGAATAATCCAGAGTTAAACATTTATGAAGAGAGGGTTATATAGTCTGGAACATATATATGTGTCCCACCAAAAAAGGAGAATAAAAAGTATATATTGGTTGATGTGAATATATATTCCTTCTCTATTAATCTTGGATGATCTAATATTTATAGAGATATAACGCAAAACAACATGTGGGATAACATGATGAGGGAGATCATAAAATTTATATCTCAATGGGTGGTTTGAAATAAGGTCAAAGATGAATGAAAAATGTCTAATATTATTATCAAGCAATCTCCCATACAATTATATAAATTGTAAAATATAAACGTTGATATTTTCAAAGGACTTCCTTGGATATTTAAAGCAAACTACTCCATTTAGGTGGTATCAATAACCATAAAAATATAGTTCATTTCATTTCTTATCATGGGATATTTCTCTATAGATGAAAATTCCAAGATATAAATAAGGGATGTGATAATATTTTATGGAGTTTCACTCCCCATTATATATGATCAATATCATAATTCCACTTTTATGATTTGGAGAATCCCATAGAAATAATAGGATAAATTGAAATGTTTCAGTACTACATATCACCCTTAGATATATGATTTGTATAAAATAAACATTTGAAATATTTCATTTATTTCATTTATTTTGATCTCATGTTTAATATATTTCTAGGAATTTGGAATAATCACCAAACCCTAGTGGAGATATCATATAAAAAAGTTCATTCTAGAATTCATGTAGAATCCTATAAGGCTTTAGATTGAAATAAGTTTCAGACTGTAGAAGAAATTGATGAATTTAAAGAGTAGAATCTGATGTGACCTAACCATGTATAATAAATGATAAAAAATGTTCAATATATTCAACATAATATTAAATAAATAGATAAATTAATGTAAAATTGATGATTCCAATTTTCCTTCACGACCTAGTGCTGTAGGTGAGTGATAATTTTTTTTTCATTTTATATCACTATAGATGTCCAATAATCTTTGAATAAAGGAATGTTTCATTAATAATAAATCATACCTTATAATATATTTTTCCTCAACACAGATATGGAATATCAAGTATCAAACTCACCTAATCCATCTAAAGTACCCAATTTGTTTCATGTATAACTCTTGAGAATGTATAGATAAGACACATAACATGTATGTAATATAAATGTGGAACCATAGAAAAATTATCATTTATATTTGTTGTATCAGGTGATGATTATAGATTGTAGAGATAATAATGTATAGAACAAGGAATTTCACTTATTAAAAGTAATATGGTGGAACACCATGTTTGAGGAAGAATCATGGGAACATGAAGAGGCTACTAAAAAGAAATATAGTCATATATTTTAATTTATTAAATCATATTTTCAATGTGGGACTCTCCAATAGGTTATGAATATAATCACATAGACCTTTATAAAGGAAATTATCATTTGAAGGAATAAATTCATTGTCATATATGGAATTTATATAAAAATGTATAATTCTTTTGTTCTTTTTGATACATATCATTTTCTATAATTTAAAGACCATTATGAATCATAACTATTGATAATTTTTTTAAAGTAATCATTAATATAATTATGATAATTTTGATGATAATGTATAATTGATAAGATCAGATGAAGTGTAGGCCTCAAATTGTATGAGAATACACTATGAAGCCCATATATTAGAGATTCCAAGGGAGATGGAATCACTTTTATTTTCCCTTGATCATGACCAATAAAAGATTCAACAACTAAACAATGAGAAAAAACCATTCTAGGGAGATGTTCAAGCATACTGAGATTACATCTTGAACCATGTTCGCTAAACAATGACAAAAAACGGTTACCATTATATACCTTATGCTTAGAGAATACACTAGTGTAATAAGGGTTAATGTATTTAAACCCTAGTAGAATGAATTTTTATAATTTTTAATAAAATAATGACTATATTTTTTTTTCACTACATAATGATTTAATAATTTTTCATATAAATATAATATTTTGATACAATGAAACAATGTGTCTATTTTTGTGAAATATATAGTTTGAATCCAGACACTTTTAATGGAATATTTTTTTCAAATAAACACTATTTTTATAAAATATTATTATTAAATTATAATAATTAAAATATAAATGATAATATATATATATTAATTAATTTTTAAATGTTATAATAGCATAAAAGATTTATTTCCAAAGATTATGTATATTTCAATAAATTGATATTATTTATTTGAAAGTGAAAATTTTAATTTTAATGATTTAATTATAAAATAAATTTACTTTTTAAATTATCACATAAAAATTACCTAAAAGTGAATTTTTCCTAACATTCATAGACATTTATGTTTATGGTTATAATTTAAATAAAATATGTATTATGGCATAAAAAATCAAAAAATTGATATTATAAATGTGATAAAGAGTATCCATAAAAAATCATCTTCCATATTAGAATAATGTGTTTGAAGTGTTGTACTAATTTTATAAACCCTTAATAAATCCTCAAAAACCTCTATTATATTTTAATGTATGAAACTTATTTCTTTACAGACATGAATCACTTTCACATCACTAAAAGTATTATATTAACGATTTTTGTAATTATAAATATAAAATATTGAAAACCAATTTTCTTTGATAGAAACCATGGAAAAAATTATGGGATCATTTGTGGATTTAATTATATTATCATATAGAGTACATAAAAATATTATAAATTAAAAAATATTTATCCTCACATTCACTATGAAACCATCCAATATTCCCATTCATCTTCACTCAAATCATGTTGAGCATGAAGTAACTATATCTATCCGTCTCTAGTCAAGGGTATTCAATAATATATACCCATAATTAATTGATTTGGTAAATCCATTTAGGTATCCAAAAATCCTTAATATTGGGTTTAAAACTAATGAAATATAACCATATGTCACATATTATAAGCTTAAAACATATTAATATACATGATTTGAATCTGATATGTGGTCCACTAGTTATTTTTCCAACTAATTTATTGTGTAATGTTTATATCTATTAAGATACCATATAAGGTGCATAATAGATTAAGCTAAGCACATTATGTTTTGGAACCTTAACGATTATCTATGACATATTATTATGATGTCAAGATTTATGTAATTTACACATTCCTTATTTTTACATAATGATATAATATTATACCATGACATGATGTTCATTATTATGATGCACACCTCTCTATGATTCCCTTATTTCCTCTTGAATCACTTATACTACTTTATCGTATGTTATCTTTTTAAAATTACTTTAAAGGGCCTTATAACTCTCCCATTTCTATGTACGTACATAGGTTATAACATTCATTATTATAAGAGTATTGGAATATAATAATAATGATATGGAGTTTTGAATTGTTTAGTAGTTTCTATGTTTAGGTTATTGTTCTGTGTACCGAATTTTTGAAATACATTAGGCCTCACAATCATCTGGAATTTTATAAAGTGTTTTTATGAAAAAAATGATGAATTAATGTGTATTAAAGATAAAATCTATCATATATTGGTCACTAAATAATTATTATATGATGTTAGTTATTCATTGTTGGAATTATCAATACTAAACTCCAAATGGTGTTTAATATTCATTTTCTTATTCAATGGTTGAGTAAAATCATCAAATAAAGTGTTATTAGGTACAATAATTGATTATGGAGACTAAGAAAAAGTTTTTTATTCAGAATAAACTCATTAATTTATTTCATTTATTTTTTAAATTATAGTTGTGAGACCAGCTGATGAAATTAAGTGAGAAATTATTGGAAAAAAACTAATGGGGGGACATTTTAAGGAAATAAAAAATTTAAATCTATATTCATTTAATACGTAGATATTTTAAATCAATAAAATTATGATTGACAACATAAATAACATGTAAAAATGATATTATAAGAGAATTTAGAACCCTTATAATTTATTATATATTTCTTTTAAAATAAATCTAATCACTTAAATATCTTTCAGTACACGCAACCTAGTGTTTTTTATATTTGAAAGTGTATTCAACCCACCACACCTAGCTTTAACGATCCACTATATACTCAACCATTATAACATAGTAATAAATTTTATGGGTATATGTAGTATTAAATATTTTAGGGTAGATATATATATATATATATAATTTTTTCTGAATATAAATTATTTTTAGAATATTAGAAATTCATCAATAAATTTTTAGTAAAGTGGTTTTATTCTTCAAAAACATGGTTTCTTCAATGATAATTTTTATTTATTTTCAAGAAAAATTTCATATTATATTTTTAAAATTTTTAGATAATTTAATTTATAAAATGAAATTCATTTTTATAATAAAAAATATCAAATTTTAAATTTGGTGAAATTTTCAGACGTTACAAAAAATATTGATTTTTCCGTAAATATTAAAAATTGTTTTTTTAAACTATAATTTCATTTAAATAAATTAAGTAATTTAAAATATCCATTATGTTTTATTTTATTAGTTATTAATAAATAATTCAAATAATTAATTTTGAAGGAAATTTTTATTGGATTTAAGTAAAAATTTATTTCAGGGTTTTAAAAAGTTTCTTTTATGAAAATGGTATTAAAGTGCATAATTTTTATTTATTTTAATATATTGAAATAATTCCTTTGGACTAATGCTTTAAATGAAATATTTATTTTATATGTCATTAAATTTAAATGTATATTCATAAAATTATTATTATAATAAATAATTTTTATATAAAATAATCTTATCCTTGAAAATACACTTCTTGAAAACCATCTTTTTAATCATAGTCATGGGTTGTGTTTTAATTTTTTTTGAAACCTATGAATTATTTACTTGTAAAAAATAATAATTATTTGTAAATAATATTTTAAATTTTTATATTGGTTAATTATTGATAACTTTCTAAGAAGATTATCTTTTTCATGAATTGTTAAAACACAAAATTATAATTAAAAACATTTTTTAAAAATTACATAAAAATATAATTTATATTTTAAATTTGAAATAAATAAAAATTAATACAACTATAAATATATCAACAGAGTTTAGGATAATGGAATAAATTTTATATATAAATTTTATAAGAAAGCTTTATATTGTTTTTAATATAATCTCTTTGAAACCCCTCTTTCCCGACACATCTGTGAGAATATTTTGAAATTTAAATTCTACAATATTGTGGCATGAATTTAGAAAAATAGACTAAAATTTTGGAATTAGAATAATTCAAATTATCCAATAAAGTATACATATTTGTTTTACCAATGTTAATAGTAAAAATAATAAAAATTAATATTCAGGGTTATGGTAAAAATGAGTTTACCGAAAATTAAAATAAGTCGATAATGGTTAACATGACCTTAAAAAATTCCAAAAATATATTTTTTGGACATATTCATAACATATAAATTCGATCAAAATGAATGTTCCATTATTATATTCTTGTGTCATAAAATACACATAGGTGGAATTCATTATTTTACAAAAATTATAGTTGTGCCACTCACCACACATATCAAAGGCCACCCAATGTACTCATCTCTACAGTACTACAAATCCAATTTTTTTAGGAAAATAAATTCCAATATCAAGTCTATACATCCCTAAAATCATCATATAATTCTTATTTGGGGAATAAATCTAATGTGGGAAGGGCTTTTGTGAAAACCAAATGAAGTTACCCGAATAAGAGGTAATGTTCTTCATCGAGCGTTTACATTTTTTAACCTCCCACATCCTTAAATTATTTCTGAACAATAATTGTATAATAACTCTAGTATATTCAATATAAATAGATGTCATTATGTAAATTTTATAACCAAGATACTTCTCCCATTCCTTTAAAAGAGTTATAAAATCGTTAATCATGTGTACGATGGACAACAGCCTTGTGAATTGATGTTATTATTTTTTCAATTTCCAAAAATAATAGATGGGAATTATGTAAAAACTTAGGTACATATCAAATAAATAATTTCATTCTAGAATTTTAAATATAAATATTTTTATAAATGTATAGTTAAATTAGTTTAATTTATAGAAAAAAATACACTGATGTAATAGTAACATGACCATAAGAATATTAACATTATCATTAGAAATAGTAATATATCCAATAGAATAGTAACCTCACATATGATAATTAAAAAAATATAATCATATAAGTTTAATCATGATATATTTATATCATCGAATAAGAAAATAAATATTTTGGAAATGAAAAATTAAGGGTTGGTATTTTTGTATATCATATATATTTAGGTACTATTTTTAAATTAATATAATGATTTAAAAGAAAAAACATTTCCTAAAATATATTATTAAAAGATTATTTTCTTTTATTTTCATTATAAGATAATTTTATGAGAAATTAATTATTTTTTCAATGTGTTATATAATCTAGTATAATTTTTAGACTCGTATTTTTGGAATAAACTATGATTTTTATTAAAAATTAAATTCACATACATGGAAAATTATTTTTAAAAAATTATTTTTAATTTTTAATTCTATATGTAGATAAAATTATAGGGTGAATTTTTTGAATTTTTCCGAACTACTTGAATTTTTGGTCCATAGTTAAACTTCGTAATTTGCGATATAAGACAAATAAATGATATATTGATTCATAGATGATTTAATACTGATATAAGACCAACATATAGAACTCCCCTTAATTATTTTGTTATATTTTCATATATTTATCAAACTATCCATAGACTTGAGCTAAATAAATGAACTAATGAATATAATAACGGGAAAACACCCCTATCTTCCACTACAAATACCACCTCTCACCACCATTTCTCCTTACACATAAAAGCCTTGTAACATAAATAATTTATGCCCAAATCCCTTTCTAAGGATATTTTCCATGACCATGGCTTCCTGGTCTCACAAAAGGTTGAAAATTAGGGCCTTAAGGAGGTTCTCGAGGAAGATAATTCTAGAGGTAAAAATCCTATTTCACTTTCTTTTATTCTATTTTCAATTATTTTCATTTTATTTTAATATCTTAACCTACCATAATTCAATTAGAATTAAATCTAAATTTTCTTATAAACAATATAATTTCATATTTTTTCTGAAAATATTCATCATCGTACTTTTATTCTCTCCCTTATATTATAAAAATAAAAAATATCATCTCCAATGTGTAGATTTACCGACATTGTGGAAGATATGTTTTCAATTTCCATAAAAACACATCAAGGCTGGTAATAAAACCATTAATATGATTAAATAATATTTTAGTATACATATTATATGTCATATTATATTCTGTAACTAGTTTTTATACATTATAAAAATTAATAAAACAAAAGTGGTTCATAGTGATCAAAATTCACGAAAATAAGCTAACATTCCTCACTTTTTTTAAATGATTCATCCTATATAAATACAATCCAAATGATCTATAAAAATATTCAATATTATATAATAATATTTAAATCAATTCTATTTTTTTCTCTCCCATCCTGAAAGCCCATAATAAACCATCCATGGAAACCATGAAATAAATTTACCTGAAATAATGAAGACAACAAAATATTATGAATAAATTGGTGGAAATATGTTATGATAATATCTCATATATAATCATATTTATTATTATTATGCTTTAATATATTCGTAACACTCTTTAAACCATTATACCCGAGGTTTGAATACTTTTTAAGTAAGACGAACTTCAGGTAAAGGAATTCTTAACCAAATTTCCATTCTTTTTGTTACACTTCTAATTCAAATACTATGTTAGAGAAATATTATTCGTGAAATGATTTTTAATATATTATGTTTTATTATGTGTATTGATAGTTTATAAACATATTCCACTATTTTTATCAATTTTCACATTAAAAATATGATATATGTTTAAGAATTTTCTATAAAAATCAAATTTTAATTTACTTTATTTTTTAAGAAGGAATTATTTATATGATATAAGAATTGTTGTTTTGTGATTCTATTACAGTTCATGGGAATTTCTTGCAATTAATGGTTGTAATTATATATCCCAAAAATTCATTAGTAATGATTTTATTGGAGGTCAACCATATGGTTACCCAAGTTCAGTTGTGATGGTTACCCCATAAGGTATCCCTGAGTGTTACATTGTAAGGTAGTTGTGAGGGTTATGTTGAAAGGTATCTATGATGGTTAAAATTTATATTGTTGTTTTTATGGTAACAATATTTAGTAAATAATTCCCCATGATACTTTTATGATATTATTTAGGTTTTTTATGTTCTATGGAAATGTTGGGTTTTCACAAAGTATCTATATGATATGTATTGGGTGAGTAGTATGTCATTGTGAAAATGATTTCAAATAGTTATATGTATTCCTGTAATAATAGTTTTTATTCTTTTTTTATTCATTACAGAGATATTTGTTTTCATCACAAATTTTGAAAAAAATTCACTAGGTTTAAGGATGGGTAAGAGAAAAGGAAAATCCAAGATGAATATTGTGATTGGTTTTAATCAAAAATTTTCATGTTTTTATTAAAAAAAATATTATGAAAGAAATGGATATTATTTTTGTTGTACTAAATTTGTAGGATAGTGGTTTTATATGTATGAATTGTGTTCTTATTTTTTTAAAACTCTAAACCGTACATATCTTTATGAATGTAAAGAAGTGAATTCTATATAAATTTACTAGGTTATGTGTTTTATACGCTTGGGAACTTATATATTATTATAGATATAAACTATATACATTACAATAATAAAATAATTATGGTTATTAATTCGTTATATTATATGTAGCTTATTAATTTTCCATTCTTTATGGGATATAATAAATTCTGTAATGTGTATGGTAGACTATTGGCTCGTGAAGCGATGTGATTCATTTTTTCACTAATGTTTTACATGGACGGAAAGAAGGGTAATGTAAATGTTTATATGTAATATTTATTAAATAATTATGTTAATTATGAAATATTTATCATTATGAAAATATTATATATCTTTTTATTTTTTTTACAACAAAAAGATTACCATATCATTCGTGAACATGTGGACTACCACCTTCACTAAGTGACATGACTCTCTTTTAATCACCAAAACAAAAATATTTTATATATTATTATATTATAATAAATAATATGGGATATATGGTATTATTATCCTTCAATAAATAAATATTGTAACTTAACTATTTTCTATAGTTGTCATTAAAAAATGGAAATGTTACTCATGCGTATGTAAGACCTAACATCTCCATGATCATAACATCATTTAAATCCCAAAAAATTCAAGATTGTTAAAAAAAAATATAATTTATGTATAAATATTAAGTTATTTCATGATTATTATTATAGTTACAATGGAACTAGATAATATAGACAGGAATATAAAATTTCATAATAACCCAAGAATTAAAATTGAAGGCAATTAACACACAAAACAATGAAAATAATGAATTATTATTAATGAACTTGTTATAAGACATTATAAATATATGATATATGATATTATAAATATATATATTTTTCATTAATATGTTAATAATATTATTAAAACCACTATATATGAGGTTAAATCAAAATCAACCTAAATAAATCATGAGGAAAGGGTTTTAATCGTATCAAATATACTTCTGTGAGACATATGCTATATTCAAATCTTATTTATTTATTATGGTGTATATAAATACACTTTAACTTCATATATCATGAATCCTATTCTTATATATATATTTAATGTTTCATTTTATTTTATTATTTGTTTTTGACTATAATTCAAAATTTTACTATAGTGGTAAGGTATTTTTTTCTTAACTTGCAGTATTTGAGTGTTATGTTGTCTTATGCACCTATCTTCGTTTAGGAGTTCTATATACAAAAACATTTATATGAAATATCATGGTTATATTTGTTAGGATGGAATTTAATGTTTCATTTAATGTTATCCTTTCGTAGGCTTATGATTCAAGGGCACCAAATTGGCAATTATTTCATGTTGAAATTGCATTGTTTATCATGATTTTTTGTGATGAAGTCACCAATGTTGAAATATTATGATCTACCAATAAATAGTTTTCATGAATTTTCATTCCCCAAGTTATGTGATGATAATACATGTTTTAATTTCATTTTAGGCTTCTTATGTACTCAATAGTTCATAATAATATTTTTATGAAAAATCATAATTATTTACCTGTTTTGTTGAAAACCATTCGTCTTCCAAAAACTTAGTTTAAAAAAAATCTTAAAAAATTTTAAAATTGTTCAAATGGTTTAAAAAGAGTCATTTTTACCTATGTTTTACTTTTTTAAAAATTTTCTAAATAGCATGTTCATATCGTTTTCTAGTAATTAACATTTCAATTTTACTAAATACATGAAATAAGTCATTATTTTATCGAGTATAGAACAACCGAAAGTTTTTAACTTCAAGACAATTATATTCATTGATGCATAATTGATAAGTTTCAATGATTATTGTCTATTAAAATTAGTTTAAATTATTTTTTTGGTTTTAGAATATGATTTCAAAAATGAAAAGGTTATTTTTCTCAAGAGTGTTTTATAGATCTTTTTGTTATATTTCAATTAATCAATAAAAAAATTTCATCCTTACTCCAATGGGTATATGGTGAATTGATGCCATATATATTCATTCAATTTATTTATTTTGATTATTTCAAAGAGAATTTTAGAGAACCATTTTATTTTCCCTAGGTTATTAAATTTTCAAATAGATTGTCATGAAACTCATTTATTTTCTATTAGTTAATCACGTTATGAATGGAATAATTACTTTTTATATGATTTTACTTGATACAATAATGGATCTATGAATATTTTTTTGTTCATGTAAATGATATATGATGTTTTTGCTTAGAAACAATTATGTGGTCCCATCATATCTTATATTGTTGGTGTAATTTTATAGTACTAGGTGATCCTATTATAGATTCTATGATGGGTAGTCCTATATAGCACAAGGAAGGCCCACTATAGGTCATACAATGGGTGTTCCAATATATAACTAAAAAATATTGTGTGATCATTATTTTTTTGAATTTTTTTATTAGATGTAATCTATTTGGTTATTTTGAATTTAAAAGCTATGTAAGGGTTCTATGATGATTTTTCCCAAGTAGAAAACACATTTTTTGATGTTTACCTTGGGAAATAATTTTTACTTTTTTAATATTGATATCATAG
This sequence comes from Viscum album, assembly GCA_963277665.1. Classification (NCBI taxonomy): domain Eukaryota; kingdom Viridiplantae; phylum Streptophyta; class Magnoliopsida; order Santalales; family Viscaceae; genus Viscum; species Viscum album. The sequence goes on from OY728161.1 coordinate 1,744,003,080, forward strand.
GGATCAAGATTATTAAATTTAAAGACACTTTTATTTTTTAAATCCTTAGTCTATGCTTTCTGATTTATGAATCATGTATTAATGAGTGTTATTTATTTTATTATTCTCTTATACACTCTAATTATATAACCATACCCTTACATACTTCCAAACCTAATTGATGACTATCAATTATTAATCATTATTTTTACCCTTAATGGGAATTTGAGATAACCCATATTATTAATTATCTTCCCCATATTATGATGAATGAGGTTGAATTAAATTTGACTTGAATTGGATTAATTAGTATGATGATTATGACATAATGAGAATAAAGAGAATTTTTGTTAAGTTGAAGAAATTCACATTTAATGACATAGTTATTATTTTAAAAAAAAATCATAATTATATAAAACATAAAATTAAAAGGTAATTGAGAATGTTTTTAATCCAAGTTTTCCATTTTATTTTTTTTATTATTGGATACATTTTTTTTCCACAAATATCTACGTCATAGATGGAAATGTAATGTTCATAATTTCAATATTAGACTTCAGAGTGCTATTTTTGGGTTGTTATTGTTGGTATTATAGAAAATGTTTAGGAAACATTGGAGAATATTATTTTTTCATGTAAGGAAATATTAATAGTCCTGGATACCATATTAGTTATATAAGGTAAAGTATGACCATAAGTTAAATTTTTTATTCACCCAATTTATGTTATAAGTGATGATATATTAAAGTTATTAATAAATCTTTAGGAAAAAACTTACTGGTTTGATGTGTATATAAATATTCGATTTAATGTGATGTATTACATTAAATATTTTGGAAATATTTTTCACAATATTGATACTTCTTAGGTTTTATATGATTATGGATATTGATGTAATTATTGGAACATTGGTTTTATGATTTATATTTCCATGATAGAGAAATGTGATATTTTGAATAAGTGATTAATGATATTTAACAAAAATATAGGCATATTTGAGTTCCTAGAAGCTGAAAGGTATACCATAAGGTTTGAGGTTAAAATACTCTTTAATGTTGATGTAATTTTGGAATGATTTAGTTTAAACTTGTGGTATTGTCGTTTAATTTTGAAGACTAATTTATCATATGAAGGTTTAATAATTTTAGTAATTATTTTACTATGTACTAACCATTTTATTTATGATTAATGTCTCATTAATGGTAAAATAGATCTTTATCACATTATTTATTACATGATCATGTGAACAATTATTTTTAGTTATTTAGGCATTTGAAATCCATATTTAATACTCATATTTATGAAAAAATATGGGAATATATTGGAAATTAACTAATTGATGAAATTAAATTATTCATGTAAGTATATTTCCCTAGGTTTTCAGTCAAGATGTTGAAATAATTCCTCAAATTTAAGATAAGTATCTAGAAAAAACAATATTATACAATAAATTTTATATATAATGAATCATCTGGTATTTTAGATCATTAAAAATTTATGTTTTTGAGTCACTGATCATTAAATTTATCATTCACTTTCCTGTGATAGATGAACTCATTCAATACCTATAAATATTTATCATTTTATTCTATATTGAAGTATCCACTTCTTATATATGTTTTGTTATTTGGAAAACAAGTTATGATTCAATCTGTATGACTTTTATACTTCCCATTATATGTTATTAGGATGATATTTTTTAACCATTTTTATGATATAGTCTTATCGAAAAATTATTTTCATATGTGTATCAATTTTTTTCAAGATAATGTTCAAATATTGAGGGTACAATTTATTAAAGGGTTGGGGGTGTAACACCCAAATATTTTAGAAGAAGAAAATTATCTTCGATAGAGTATACGACATGAAACACTAATATTATATAAGAATTTCACACTCCAATATAGTATGAAATTATTAAATAAATTTAATCACATTAATGACTTTTGGAACACATAAACATGAGATTTTTATTTTTGATAGAATATTCAACAAGAAACACTGATCTTAGAAAAAAACATGATATATACAACCATTTGAACCAATAAATTAAATTGGTGGGAGTTTAAAGTATTTAATTATCTATGATATATATATTCAAATATCCTACATAATATAAATTATTTAAAACCAATTAAAAAATAACCAATAAGTTTGTTGTAAAGTTATTTTGTTCTTCTAAAATATGTTTTTGATAGTTTATTTAATATATGTTCATAAAATATATTTTTATAAAACTTATGAATTTTTAGAGAATTTATTTGAAAAAACTATACATTTTCAAATCAAAATATAAAAATTTTCAAAGGGTGAAATTTTTGTACTTTTAAACAAATATTGAAATTTAAGTAAATAGTGAAAATACATATTTTTGTAAAAATATTATTTTTTTATAAATAAATTATTCAATTTAATTCCCCATTATTTTATAAATTATCATTTAGTTATTTTAAATCCATATAATTACATTTTTATAATCTTTATATTATATTTTAGTATAAGATTATTTTTTTTGTTTAAAAAATGCCGGTCAAAAAATAATTTTAATGATTATAGTGTTTCCCCATTTTAGTTACATAATATAATACAAAATTAAGGATATTTTAAATGAAATAAAATGAATATATATCAATATAATTTAATTTAGTTTCATATAATGATTATTATCTTACATAAAGTTAATATAAAATAATTTGTGCCCAAAAATAAACTTCTTAAAAACCCAATTTTTCATCATATCAACTGGTTCTGTTTTAAATCTAATCTTTTCATCATTTTTAAAATTTATTTTAAAAATTAAATATATTGTTTATAATTATTTTTTCCAATTTTTCAAATTTCTTAATTTTTTAATTTTTTTGACTATATTGTTTTTTTGAAGAATAATGATAATACTTTATTTTATTAAAAATATGCCTTTTCATTTAAATTATTTATAAAGGTAAATTATATTCAATATTTTTTTATATTAAAATTACATAAATTATATATTTCTCAATACAATTCAAATAATTTGATGCAATTTCATATTAAAATTGGAGGATCAACCTTTATAACCTTTTAAACTTTTTATCTTTGACAATCCACCATCCCATCAGCTCTTTGGTATTATTTTTAAATTAAAATTGTATATTTATGGGAGTTTTATTTTTAAAAATTTATTGAATATATGGAATCATTATTATTTATATTATAAATAATGTAAAAATAATTATTGACCACAATTAATAATGAAAATAGTACAAAATAATCAAAACAATTAAAGTAATAATGGATTTTTTGGGGATCAAAATAATATGATTGATGTTAAAAAAAATTGTATAAAATATATTGGATTGTAATAGTTATACCTTATAACATATATTTTAGATAATGGTTCACTTTTGGGGCCGTGTGGAATGAAATAAACCTATGTGAAATTCACTCTTTTCAAAAATATATAACTGTGCCCCTCACCTCACATACAAAAGGCCACCAACTCTCCTCCTCTTATAAATCCATCAATTCCCACTATTCTGTCCATTAACATATTAATTAACTATTATAAATCCCTCCTATAATATGACAATCCATATTTATGGTAGAAATACATCAAAGGATGTCCTTCCATGAAAACCAAAGGATGTTTCCCAAAGAAGAGATAATGTTCTTCCAAGAGAATTTTATCCTATTTTATTCCTCCACTTCCTTAAATTGTTATTAAATAATTATTATATAGTATCCTTAGTATCTTAAATACATTGATATTTAAAAATATTAATGTAGTAACATAAATGTTTCTCTTAATCCATCATATAGGTTTTAAAATGATTATTCTTTTGTACTATAGACTACAGCCTGGCGAGCCGATGTTATTTGTTTTTTCATTATTACCATTCATGGTTGGTTATGATGATGGATATAAATTTTATATATTATATTTAAAAAATTATTAATTATTTGGGGTCATTAAAAAATATATTAATTTTTTTATTCTCATTCTATAGGGGATACTATAATGTAGCTCGGGTGTACGATGAAAAATTTCCTTACGAAAAAATGTGATTTGTTTTTTAACTAATACATTAAATGGAATGTAATAAGGATAAAGAAAAAAAATTATATGTGAAATAGATGAAATAATAATGATATTCCATATATATTCATTATTCAATATAGATTACATATCATTTACATTTTTATAATATAATGTTTACAACATCATTCATGTACTAGTGGACAACTGCATTCTCGAAGCGATGTGAATGTCTTTTAATCTATACACCAACAGAATGATATATATAAGTTTATATAAAAACAAAATATTGTTTATATGATATTATTATCATTATGTAAATTTAAATTTTTATTAGCTCATTTTATAATGATCATTGAAGAATGGAATGTTACTCTTATATATATACGACCAACCATCTCTCTAATCAAAACGTACATCATTTATCAAAACTAAATTTCATGACTAGTATTAAAAATATAATTGATTTATAAATAAGATAACTATACATGATTGTATTACTATAAATGGTGGAACTATACAATAATAAAAAGAACCTTAACATTCATAATATTGTACAAATGAGAAAACAAGATAATTAACACATAAAATAGTGAAAATAAGGAAAGATTATTAACAAACATGTGATAAGATTCTATAAAATTGTCACATCTGATATTATAAATGTAGAAACTCAAATCCCATAAGTTCATTACTTGTTTCTGTTACTATTAAATTTTTCCAAGACATATTTAATCAAATCCCAATGAACTGATTATTTTAGTAGTATTGGTAAACTAAATACATCTACGATTTAAATATTGCATTAGAATAAAAATATTATAAAATAATTATTTTTGAAATTATTTTATTCCTTTTATAATATCATCGAATATATTCCATATTATACTTCATAAAATCTTGGTGGAAGGAAACAAAATTAGGGTGACCTCAAATGACTAGTAAGGGTTATGTAAAACAGAAAAAATTCTGAAGTAATAAGAATAATAAATTTGGAAAGGTAAATAACAATGTATACATTCTATTTAGTTTATTGGATATATAAAAATCTATTTAAAAAGGTAAACATCTAAAAATCATGCAATTAAAATAACTGGATAAGGAATAAAAAATAGAAAGATGAATAATTTAAAACAATGACATTTTTTCAATAAACTAAGAATGAAATACCTCCATAGATTTTGATATAGGGAAACTATTATTGATTAAAATAACTGAATATGAATAAATTTAATTACTAATAATTCGACTTCCTATTTCAAAAGCACATGATATCTTTACCATCAATATCTAACCACAAGAATGATAAAATAATACATGTTAAAAACACATTAGCTGAGGCTATCTAGCTAAATTTTCCGATGAGACTACTAATAAATTGATTTGATTTCATTAATAGATCACCAAACTGTGTCCCCCATGTCTTGAATAATCTAATTAATTCATAAACATTACTCATTATAAAATATCTATATTTACTAAAGGATATGAATTTATCTTTATTTCCCTAGTTAATAAAACATACTTTGAATTAAATACCATGTGAAAAAATGGAATACGGTTAATGAAATAATAAAATATATGAAAAATGATATTGATATTTAGGGGAAATATAATTTTCAATGGTCACAAGAAAGTGAAATACTCAAGGGTATTTTAATGACAATGAAAATAATTCAAGGCACATAAATTAAAAAAATTAATTAGTAAAAATTATCATAATTCATCCAGAGGAAGATTAAGGATGGTATCAATACAATGTATACCCATTGGAGTAAGAATTATGGTGGTAGACATGATGGCATAAAAAATAGGTGTAAAATCATTGTTAACGAAAACATTCTTTTCATTAAAAAAACATAAAAATTATTTTCTATTAAAATAACGTATAATAACATTTTACTAAAAATAACTTTTTTAATATTTTAATGGAATCATCAATTAAATCATAGTCATGTTAGTGGTTATTTCCATACTATTGAAAAGAACATTCTTTTAGCATGGTAAGAATAGATATAATAGTGCATTGTTTGTAAACAAAAAAGAATGTTCCTTTGAAAACAATTTATAGAAATACAAAATGGGAAAACATTTATTCATAATAAATTATTTTTATAGTGTTATAGAATAATGTGTAAAAAATATTTAAGAAAACATGGTTTTATATGAAAACATATTCTCAACCAGAGAGATAAATGAAGTCGAATTTTATTAATACATATTATGAATAACATTAAATAAAAATGATTGTAAAAAAATGGAAATATCAATTGAAAAATATAATGAATAGATATAATATAAATAATTAAAGGGGTTATTAAATTTTTTTATGTAATTCACTTCAATTGTTATTCATGGAAAAAAAATTAATTAGAATGAGATAGTTAAATAAATCCTGATAATTCGGCAACATTGAATTTAAAATTAATTAATGGATAAATTATTCTTATCTATAAAAATTAGCAAAAGAATATGTTTAAATACCAAAAATAGATAGTTTATTTAAATTATACAAATAATCAGAGAATATTAAATACAATAAAGAAGTAATATATCTAGATGAAATATAATTATGTTATTAAATTCATTACCACGTAGTAAATTTTAATTCAAAACAACCTAGACAAATTAATTAAAATTAAAATGTAAAATACCATTAATAATAAATTATGCATGATATTACAGGTGAAATTGGATGTTTATACACCATATAGAAGAAAATAGTTTCAAAACAATACAATACACCATAATGAAATGAAATTGGCATGAAATCCCTTAATTTATGCTCTTTTTTGGTTGAACATCATTTATAATCTGGAATAATGGGTTTAATAATGTTATTAACTTATCAAATAACCATATTAATATTTATTATATCAAATTCCTTAATAAAATTTCAATACCCATTCATTAATAATATTTCATTACTTTCGTCATTTCTGGTGTTAATTGCCTTGATTTTCGAGTATGTTTTGACTTCTTATTTTTTATTTATCATACTTAAATCATGATTTCAACTTCACCAAAATGTAATAAATTATTTAAATACCTTATATATTCACTCTATATATATTTATAATAATCTATTAAAATTGGTCATGGGAAATGAAATACACCGTTCCTGGAGATGATAGGTCATACGTACGCATGATCTCTATTTACAATTTCTTTTCATATTAAAAAAATAAAATTTGAGGACCTATATATTTATTTCATCAATAAAATATAATTTTATGCAATATTTATGAAATATATTTATTAAAACCATTCGTAATACATTCCATGTAAGTCATGAATGAATCACAATGCTTAGTGAGGTGGTAGTCCTATGTACAACAAATGTCATTATCATATTCCCACAAATAGAAGGTATGATGGTATGTGTTATGAAATAATTCTATAAGAATAAAGTAATCCTCAAAGTTTTATAGATAATATTTAAATATTATGTTCATTATTATGTCCATCCCTGAATGGTGGTAATGGAAAAATGAACAGCATCGGTTCATGAGGCTGTAGTCCACCATACACACAAAACATGATTTCATAAACTATTTGATGGAAGTATGTAAAGTTTTATGTCATAACCCAAACATAAAAACATATTTTTATATAAAATATAATTTGGTTTTTATATATTTAAGATATAACAACAATATATTGAGGTGTAGAAGAAAACAGTGTAAAAATGAATTTAAAAGAACATTACCACTTCTTCGGGTGTCATTAGTATGATTTCACCAATGCCTTCCTAAGATTACTTTTTCCCAATATAAGGATTATATGATGAGGGGAAGGAATTTTGGGAGTTATATGGGTAGTTATTGAATAAAAAATTATTTAATATGTGTAAATAAGGGGAAGAGTGGGAGGCCTTTTATAAGAGGGGTGAGTGGAAAACTTTTAAATTTATGAAAGAGGGTATTCCAATAACCTTTAATCTATTTAAAGCAGATCCTAGATTAAATTGATATATATAAAATAAGTGTTAATGTCCATATATTACCATAAGATTTGTTTTTAAGAAGTTTATAGGTTGTTTGGCCCCATAAGATTAATGTTTAGTCCCCCGGTAAACTCTTTATTCTCTTAGTAATTTTAATTAATATTTAAAACTATCTGTATTATTTAAAAAAAGTATATTAAAATTATTATAAATTATAAATTATTCTGATTCTAAATATGTAATATTTTTTACCAAATTTTTATAACATTAATTGATTAAATTAATTTAAAATTAATCTTGGAGAGTTGTTGATAAAATGAGTTTTTAAAGTGGAAATGTTCAAAACTATACAGTATTTTTATATCCAATTTTTATGTGATATTGATTAAAAGAAAATAATTTTTTTAATAGATTCAAAATTTAACTATATTTCAGAATGAAAACAATTCAATATATAATTTATCAATATAAAATGTTTATATGAGTAGTTATTTTTCAATTTAATGTAATTATTTTTGTCTATTCATCAAAAAACAAAACCAATCGGAAAAATACCAAAACTTTACCCGATGTTAATATTGAAAATAAAATTTCAATTTTTTTAAAAAAAATAATAAATGTTTAACAATGTTGTATTCTAATACTTGAACCATTAAAAATTGACATAATTTGCTTCAAATAAATTATTCTTTTGGTGTGTAAAATTGGATTAATTCGTATCGTCTTCTAATAAAATATTTTGGATCAATGTCAAAATATTTTTTTAATATATAATTTATAAATTTTATTAATATAATTAAATATTATATATTAATTTAATTTATTATGATAAAATTCCTTTGGATCGTTATAGTAGTGTTTTACAAATATATTTCCATTATATTAAATTATATTTTTATTCACATCCAATTAATTAATAAACAATTAATTCAAACATTTATTTTTGTAATATAGTTAATCCTATACATAAATTTTAATTTTATATCTATGATATAATTTTCCTTTTAATTAATAATATTAATTGTATTTAGTAAAACTCAGTCTTGCGTGTAATGCAAGCAATCAAAAAGAGTCTTTGTTGCATGTAAATGAAGATAACTTAATGTTCCATGTATTGAAATATATATCAGAGATTTAATTTATTTAAAATAGTATATATTTATATATATTCAAATTTCTATGTGGTTATATTCCCTTCTAAGCTTAGTGATGTGTCTCATGTATGCTGGTGAATAAAATGTTATTCTTTTGAAATTTTGGGGTGTTACATTCTCCAAACCATAAAGAAATTGAATCCTTATTATTTAAACATGATATTACTAAATTAGGGTTTTATATTTGAAAATTAATTTGTTTTAAAACCAAAATTATAAAAGGTTCCATAAGTAACTTCTTAATAACAGTGGAAAGTAAGCATATTAGTCATATAAAGTAAAATATAACTAGGTCTGTACGTAGGAGAACATTAGATGCAAGTGAATATATCAAATTGGATAGAAAAGTGTACATAATTATAGAGTGTGAATAATATAATTGATCAAAATCAGAGAAATGATCAATGTAAAAGTTATGGAATCAAATCCATAAATCTAATAAGTTTAAAAAGTTCATTAATATCATTATAAATGATGATAATAAGATAACATTTATTTGAGAAAAATTTTTCTAATGTTAATAAATTATTTTACCATCTATGAATATTAGGAAATGTAATTAATTAAAATAGTTTTATTTTATAAGGATAACTTTTTCATCTTTTGTTCTTTGATAACTTAATATGTTAAATGAATATCTAAAAATTATTTTCTGTACTTGAAGAACAAAAATTCAATTTTAAAAGACTGTATGATCCATAAAGAAGTGAAAAGTATTTTCGTCTACTAAAAACTATTTTCCAAATATTATATGGTTAATAAATTATTTCCCAACATCTAATGTAATTCTAAATGATCATTATTAATATGTATTTTTCAAAAAATTTAACTAAAACAATTACATAGATACCCAGAAATTTAATAGGTCGGTGGTTGACATTAAAATATTATCATCCTTCAATTGTGAGATCAAACTATATTGCCTTACTCTATAAGATGGGTTGTCACTCAGAATACAAGATTTCATTTTATGTGCTATATTTATATAATTCCAAAATAAAATATCATGTAAATCATTGAAATGAAATTAATAATTAAATAATATCTTTACTAGGGTTTTCAAGAAAACCTATTTTTTATAAAATTTATAATAATATTTTTTTGGGTTCTATTAAAATTCCATTAATGAGCATATTAATCCTAAAGGATATTAATACTGATAATCCATTATCTATAAATTTTTAATTCATTATCTCTCAATTATTTTTTTCTAATAAAATATATATATTTACACTAAATTTCTCATAAAATATTATTAATCTTGGTAGTCTCTTATTACATAAATCCTAAAAATATGAGTTTAAGAATTTGAACATATGATCAATCAAAACTAACTTACTCATGATGGTATACATACCTATAATGTTAATTATTACACATGTGCTTCTGTAATTTTAGACAATCCATAAATTTTTATGATTCTTGTAACCAATAGGCTAATGGAAGAACACTAAAATGATTTATTTATTGAATCACAATACATAAAAACTTCTACCATTTTATTTCCACTTAGGTTATTCCATGTTCTAAGGGTTACCCTTCAGAGTATGGAATTGAAATAGGTAATTCATTTATTCACTACATTTAAAAAAACAAAAAATGTATCTTAAGGATGATTCTAACTTCGTTCCATCGTTGTCTTTATTTTTCCTCAACAATTATTTTCTTTATACTCATATTTTCCACACATAAATAATTTCTACAATCCATTGAGGTAATTTCCTCTAAATCACATTTTTTTTATTATGTATCCTAAAAATATATCATTCTTTCATCCATGGTCTCCACAACTCGATCTCTTAGTTAACTCCATCATTATCTTATTTCGGGAGTACTTGAGTTTGGTAAGGTATATGTTGTCATTAAAATTTAGAGAAATATTATTATGAATAAAAACCAATATCATTTACTCCTATCAATGGATCATTTGGTTTACCTTTGTTAGTTATGTTTCTTAATGGTCAATGTCATCAAGATCCCTTCAAGTTCAATCCATTGACTAAAACCAAAAAATCATATCGTGAGTAAAAAAATCATAGAGAAGAAAACCTTATAATTATATACAAGATATCTAAATTAGAACACCTTTTTTTAAATCTAAAACACTTCAAGTTAAATATAGGTTATTCATTATCATCTCCTATTTAAATTCTTCATAATTTGTTGAAAAGAAAATGTAAATAATCTAGAAATATCCTTGGGAAGTGTCAAACCAAGTGTGTAGCATAGAATTATATGATGTACATGGTTACACCCAATTCAATACCGAGATTCCATTTTCTTAGTTATTACCCCTAGGTACTTCTATTCCATAACCACATCCACTTGTATTTTCTGTAAATGGATGTATTTTATAGAAAAACCACATAATATTTACCTTATAAAAACATTAGGATGTTCTCCCATACTTATCCTCAGATTATATCATACAATTATGTTCCCTAATCTATCTATTAATAATTTTAGTTCCTTTGGTTTATAATTAACTTTCACATATAAAAAAAATTTCAACTCCAATCCCAGTATCCCAAAACAAGTGTCTTCTACCATTACATTGGCCTAACATACAAGGAATTACATCCCAAAGGAATGATCAGTTTAATAGTCTTGGTAAACTAGAGACACACATGATTCAAATATTACATTTGAATATACAAATTAAAAAAATAATATTGTCTTAAAATAATAAATTTATTACATCTCCAACATCCTTGAATAATTGTCTTAGTGAAAATCATGAAATCATAGGGAAATGAAACAAAAGAAGGGGGACATAAACTGCTCAGAAAGGGTAATGTACAATGGAAGAAATAATAAAACAATAAGAGTAATAAATATGAAAAGGTATATAACTAAAAATAATAATTTCAATAACCAGATAATGAAAAATAAATATGGGTTGTTAAATAACATAAAAAACATTCCATTCAAATAAATTGACAGAAAATAAATATAGAAATTTAATTAATATACCACACAATCTATTTAAATAATTTGAATTCAAAAAATAAATATAGATGTTTAAATAATTAAAATCCAAACAATTACATAAATAATATAAGAATAAAATGAATCTATATATTTATTTTAATGTAGAAATATCACGGATTTTAATAACCGAATATGAACGAGGGGAATTCTTAATTGTTGGAATTCATGTTTCCTTTGAGTATGATATATTACTGTCAATATCTATCCTCAAGACATTGTAAAACATTCATAGTAAAAAACCATTAGCTGAAGATAGTAAAAAGATTTATCCTAGGAGACTATTGATGTATTAATGGGATTGAATTAACTGGTCTCCAAACTATTTATTTCATGTCCAATGCATTTATCTTATCTAAAAAAGTTGATTTTATTCATAAAATATGTGTGATATAGAATATCCATATTGTGTAATTGATACAAATTTATCAATATTTTCAAATTAATAAAATATATTTCAAGGTAAAAAATATGTTAAAATGGTATACAAATAAAGAAATAATTATATCAATGAAAAATGATATTGAAATATAGGGGAAATTTAATTTTTCATGATAACTATAAAATAAATTACTCTAAGAGAAGTTATTGAATATAAAAATGATTCAAGGAACTTAAATTCAATACCATAGGTATTAAATATGAGAAGAATCTATATAAATCAATAAGAAGTATGATTTAAGTAAAACAAATTCTAATTAAAGTAATAATAATAGTTGTTTTCCTCGATGATAAAATGATCATTAACTAAATTTAACAAGAAAAAAACAATTTAATTAAAAAAAATTGACAAAAAATTTCATTGAAAAGAAATTTTAGAAAAATTTCCATAAAAATAACCTTAAAAAATAGAAATGAATATTTTCAAGAATGATAGTCTTTACGTTATTTAATTCCATATATAATATGAAGATGTTTCATTTTTCAATGTAAAAATAATAGAAATGTGACTTGTTCTGAAAGAGACAAAAATATTTCATTGAAACAATTTTATAAATAAAAATGTGGTAAAAATTTATTTTTATAAATAATTTTATAATTTTTATAATTTTTTTAAAACATATAAGAATTCATTTTTTAAGAAGATATATTTCAAACCAAATAGAGAAATTAAGTCGAATTTTATTAAAAAAAATTTCTGGATAACATTATTTTCCAAAGATTAAAAAAATTAGAACCATCACTTAGAAAATAAAATTCATAAATAAAGGGTAAAAAATAGAAGGAATTATTAGTAAATTTTCATGTTATTTTCAGTAAATAATATTCTATAAAAACCATCTTGATTAAAATATTATTGAGAAATAAACCCTTAAAAAGATCATAATTTTGATGTTAGGATTATTAAATGAATCAATTATGTGTATCAACAGTAAATACACATAAAAAGTGGAAATATAAAAATATTTAGTCCCAAATAATTATTCACATAATTATATAATATTAATGATAATGAGGAAGTAATATAACCCTTTCAAAAGAAATTGATTTATTAAGATATTTACCAATTGGTAAATTTTAATTCAAAATGACTTACATGAAATATTTAAAATTACTGCCTAAAATACAACAAAATATAATTTTTTCAGGATATTATATGAAAATTTTTTAGTATATACACTATAATAAATAAATTTTTTTTGTTACTATACAATATGAATCAATAAAATTAAATTGATATGTAATTCCATACATTACATTCCCTTTTAGTTGAATAAGATTTAATCAAATGTATAACTATTTTATGTTTTTATTAACTTATTACTAAACAATTTTAAAATTTATGAATTAATATATTATCATTTAATGAAATATTATTACACTTTCATTATAATTTTTTTATTATTTTCATCATTTAAAGTGTTAATAACCTTGTTCTTTCAGTATGTTTTAACTTGTAATTTTTTGATCCTCTTACATAAATCAGGATTTTACAATCTAAAGAATATAAAACAAGATTTAAATATCATATATATATATAATCAATATACATGTTATTATATTAATCCATAAACAATATTGATAGTAATTGAAATACACCATTCTTAGACACGGTATGACATACATACACTTGAAGGTTGTTTCCATTTTCTTGTCATACCGAATGAAATAAAATTAAACGATATATATATATATATATATATTTCAATTCCATAATCATGTTGATTTCATATAAATCACAAATTTTTATTAAACCCATTATTAATACATTCTATGTAAAGCGTGAATGAATCACCAAACATCTCGTGGAGGTAGTCTACCATACACAAAAATGACATTATCGTATTTAAAAACAAATAGTAAGAATGAAGGTATGTAATATGAAATAATTATAGAATAATAATATTTATAATAATTATCCTAAAAATAATATATAAAAATAATTTTCATCATTATAACCATCCTTTAAAGGTGGTTACAAAATAATGAATGACATCAGTTTGCAAGGCAGTAGTCTGCCTAACACACGAATGATGATTTTGTAACCCATATGATGGATGTGTGTTATGTTTTAGTTCATAATTGTATCATAAAAATATCTCACTATATTTTATATACTCTCTTTTTAATGTATTCATGATATAGAAATAATTTAAGGATATGAAGAGGAAAATAAAAAAACGCTTTCAGGAATACATTACCTATTCTTTGGGTATCCTCTATGGGTTTCGAATAATTCCTCATGAAGTTTTATTTATTTTAAATTTATGTCATCTAGGACAAGGATTGGGAATTTGGAGAGTTATAATGTTAGGTATTGTCCAATCCAAATTTGAGGGAGCCCTTTTAAATGTTAGGTGAGTGGAAAGCATGTAAATTTATTAAAGAGGCTGTTCCACTGAAGTTTTCCCAAAAAAAAGTGGATAATATAGTGAAATAAACTCAATAATAGAGGGGTTAGGTTCCAAATATTGAAGACAATTTCGTGTTTTATATGTTTTGAGGTCTTTTTTCCTTTAATTTTAAATTATAGACCCTTCGTATGCTCGTTTTTCTCTCAATTACTCTAATTAATCTTAATTTGTTTTACTAATAATATTAGTAAAATTTTAATTTTAAACATATAATAAATTATTAATTATAATGATTTAAAATATTTAATACATATTTATAAATTCCAATACTATTAGTGGACAAAATTAATTTAAAAATAATAATACAGATATGTCGAGAAAACATGTTTTTAAAGTGAATATGCTTAAATGTTTCGAATATGTTTATATACAATTTACACAATTAATTGATTCCAATGAACTAAATTGGATTAATAGATATATAATTTGAATAATTTTAATTTAGAAACCAAAATTATATAAACAAAAATTAGATATTATTTAGATAAAAATATGTTTTCAATTAGAATTTAGTATTTTTACTAATCATTAGAAAATGAACTTTTAAAAAAAAATAAAAAAATAACTCTAATAAATTTTTGACAATAATATTTATAAAATTAAGATTATTTTATCCAATAAAATTTATTTAACTTGTAAAATTTATTTCTAAAATAAGCTCACCATTAAATGGAGAAAATGGATTTAGAAAAATTCAGCTTTTCTGTTGTAAAATTGGATTTTATTTTTCTTATCTTAGGTGCATCATATTTTTTGGATTAATATAGAATATCATAAATGAATCTATAATACATAAATTATAGTAATATAATTAAATAATAGTATCTAATTTAATTTATTAGGATAAAATTCCTTTATATCAAAATAATTGTTTTTTATAAAAACATTTCACTTATATTCAATTTTGTTTTTATATTAACTCTTAATTAATTAGAATCCAATGAAATAAACCATATATTTTCATATATTAGTTAATCCTATTAATAACTATGAATTTAATAACTAATATGTAGTTTTCATTTTAAATAATAATATTAGTATTATTCGGTAAAACATTGTCATATGTATAATAAATGATATTGAAGAAATTTTTTGTTGTCTGTAATGAAAGCTTAATCATTGTTTCATGAATTTCATGATATAGTATAGATTGTATTTATTTAAAATAGTATATATATTTTAATGTATTGGGTTTTTATAATTCCTCATACTCCTGGTGTTATGTGTCATACACGCTATTAAAAAAATGTAATTGTTTTCGAATTTCAGTGTGTTAAAATAAATATTAATATGGTTCTGTAATAATTTCATAAATGATCAAAATCTTTATATTGGAGGATAAATCCTGTTTAAAAAAATTATGTGTGGGTTAAGGGTTTATCTCATCTATAAAGACATATAATTCTCATGGAATTTTTTTTAAATACATGGAAATTTTACGTGTCCGCAAAAACTGATGACGCATGATTCCGACGCCCGGTGTGCCCGAATTTAATTTCTGATGTTTTTTGGGTACGTTTCGTAAACATACAAGTGGGTTTTTATAACTTTTGAACAGGTTCTCGGAATTGTAATCTGGGGGCAACGTTGAACCCACAATGCCGATATTCTCATAAAAAGACTTTCACTTTGACAGAAGTGGGTCGAGTTGAAAAGATAGTTTTTGGGATTTTTAGAGATTGAATTAAATAAAAATAAAGCGTGTGGCTTTATTTTTATTTGACGGTTAAAATATCTTTATGGAAGTTTGAGGTGGGACCACCACACCTTAATCTCCCATGAAAAGTTATGGTGGTGGGGCCCACCCGAACCAAACCTCAAACAAGAGGTTATGACGTGGGGACCATATGGGGATAAACCCCCAATTAATGGATGAGAGAAAAACCTCTCAACTCTCCCTCATTAATTAGGGAGAGCCTCTTGACCATCCACTTTAATTAATTGGTGCCAAATACACTAATTAATTTTTGACAACACTCATGCATTAATTAGATGGGGCCAATTAAAGTTAATTCACCGATTTGAATTTTTTTCTAAAAACTAAAATAACAGACAATTAATTATTTTTTGCTGGAATTTCTCATTTGGTGGAGCTTGGGAAGAGAAGTGCTTGGGAGAAAACCTCCCAACAAAGAATGCTCCACCGATGAAAAATGTTCCACTAATGAAGAACATCGACCTTTTTATACATCCTCCCATGGTTCCTACTAACGTGGGGAATCTTCAACCAACCTACCCTCCACATCATCATCAAAGAGCCGACACAACTCGGGATTGGGAGTGCATGGAGGACGTGACGAACGTCGAACTCCTTCATCTTTTTCCGGCGACATCATCGTCGGTGACCGACAATCAATGTTAGGGGGTTTATTTTGTGTAAATTTCCATTTCTTTTTCTCTTCTTGAAATTGGAATGGAATCATTGCATGGTTTTAAAACAATTATGGGTCATCTTACATACTCTTGATGAGACAAGTGTTACCACCCTAAATACAGAGGGTGCGGGCCATCCCAACATGGACCGAAACCTCCACCATTATTGTTTGTGTTATTTCTCGATATGGAAACGAAGCGGCATTAAAGGTGATGAAGGCGTATTTAATGGACGTGCTTCCCATGACATCATTGAACCGCACTGCCCCCACCGCATTCCAGTGCCTCGACCGAGCCGACATCATGGGTCGAACCACCGTCGGCCTCTCACACACCCGACCGCACCAACGCCGACCTCCCACAAGCCTCGGATGAACCACACCAGCACATGTTGGCCCGAGCCATGCCGAAACGCGCTAGACCGAACCGCACCGGCCTAGGATCCCGGGCTCCCAGCTAGGCTGTGCCTTTCTCGGCCCCCCGCCGGCCCGCCTGGTGCCCTGCCCAACCGCATGACCGAAGGGCAGCGCCCTGCCCAGCTGCCTCCCGGATTCCCGACCTCCTGAACCGACCCACGGACCCCTTGCAGCACCCTCGCCAAACTGGACCTGCTACCCCCTCCGGGCCGAACTGAGCCAGGCTGTGCCCTCTTGATGCTCCAGGCTAAACCATCCCTAATCTCGGGACGAACCGCCCTCGCGGCCTGCTAAGCTGGGCCCAGTGGGCCGGGATGAACCTAATAGGATGGCCCACCCAATGGGTCAGGCCAAACCCAACAGCTCTGATCGGGTTGACCTTGACCGGGTCGGCCCAGACTGGGTTGGGCCGAGTCAGTCCGACCAGGTTGGACCGGACCCGAGCCCACTACTGACCCTTTACATTCTATTGTCCATATCTTTTGCTCCAAATGACCGTTTGATGAACCGTCAATGGTGATGGTTTTCATTAAGTGTGAAGGTCCTTTTGAGTATATCCCACTAGAGTTTGCGTTAAAATTGAGATACGGTCAGGTTGGGTCGTGCACGAATCCAATCATGCCCCCGGGACTAAAAGGCTAATAACTTACAGACCGGGCGTCCGATTGACATGTCGTCTATTACGTTGAGACCTATATGATGTGGAAGACCTTTGATATACTCCTTCGTGGGACTTCGAGGTAGTTGGAGCATCACACAATTGCTTGTTGAGGGGATCCTCTTGAAGACAAGTGCACATAGTGCGGAGACCTATTAGCTGGCTGAGACCTGATGGCTGCTGACCGATTTGACTCGGAGTGATTCGACTAGCCCAGTGGGGAGCACCTTGGTGTTGCGGAAGACCCATGGTGTGGAGCGCCTATGTGTTAGTGCGGAAGACCCACGATACATGATAATAGGATTACCTCAACAGGAAATGAAGGGGAGAACCTCTGTGTGAGAGAAGCAAACCCATGGTGGGGAGCACCTCTGTGTGGGCGTGACATACCCATGATTCTCGACAAGAGGAGTACCCTAGTAGTAAAAGGTTATTGGGAAGAACCTCTGTGTGACGCGACATGCCCACTGTACTCAATTGATTAGGAGTTCTCCATCAATTGTGGTTTCAATAATATGAATAATAATCCTGGTTGAGCTGAGTCAGTAAAATTTTGTATATACCTCATGATTGATATGTATTACTGGATAACATAGGAATATGTATGGGCATATACCAATGTGTGGTTATCTATTAATTTATTACTTTGTGGTTCATCCTTTTTGGATTTTGTGAGACCTTGAGGATCTTGGGGTCCCTACTGAGTATCGTTATACTTACCCCTGCACGGGCTATACCCGCACATTGTTGTGTTGGATGCAAACAGCAGACAATGCTGAATGAGGATAAGAGTACCAGGACTGGATGGTACCTAGATGTGGGCCATACGACGTGTTGGTACGCGGAGGAGACAGGCAGACATGGAGTGATGAGGAGGCTCTCTATACCTACCATTCATGTAGGATCTATAGTGGACGATCCAAGAGCTGATCTTCAACTTTCAGCTATTTTTTCCTTTTCAGTTTTACTTTTTTTCAGTTGGACTTGTATTTTCTTATTGGGCTTATATTCCGGCCCCTCTACTTTCATCACTCTTTGTATACAGTTTTACTTAGTTTTTCTTCTTCTATCTCATACAATGTTGTGTGCGTTTTCATGTTTTAAAAGCAACACCTTCTTAGTTTAGGGATTTACACCTTTGGTGTTATTCTCCATCCCCTGGCCTATGGAAGGTGGTATTGGGGTAGTCACAACTTGGGCCCTGGGGGACGGGTTGTGACATCATCGTTCTCTTACTTCTCAAAAACATCATCCATATTCACCACTTATTTATTTTTGTGTCATGTATATACATCGCATTTGACTTGTTAAAAAATTAATCCCATTATTTTAAGGATATTAAATGTTTCAAATTATATTATTCATTATTGGGGATTATGATTGAAAAGATAACTTTTGAAGTTCGGAATTTTTTCCTCAATTTCCATCATTGATATTTTTGTCTTGTTATGAAATTATCTTATTTTATGAGGAGTATATATATCCCTTTTTAAATGTAATGTCAAAAATCTACTTATTATCATGGTATTATATGTCTCATTTATTTTTATCATTTTGTGGGTCTTATGATCCAATGTTACCAAATTTTTATGAGTATTATGTTACAATATAATTGTTTATAAGGATTATTTTTAATAAAGTCTCATGTTTTGATATATTATTATCTACATCTCAATAATTGTCCTGAAATTTATTATCCTTTGGTTATTTAAGGAGAATATATTTTTCCATTAATTTTTCTCTCTTTAAGTTCATAATTGTTCAAAATAAAATTTTATGAAGATTAACATTTTTTCTCTCTTAGAAGAAAACAAATTTTCTTATAAAAACCATGTTATATATAAATATATGTATTCATTATTTATTTAAAATAATATTTCAATTATGTATGCAATTAATTTAACAAATTTTTTTCAACAGAAACTTAATATCATTTTCCAAACAATGTTAGTTTTTTAACTAAAAATGTGAAAGGAATCATCGTTTTAAAAAGTAATAAATGAATGGAAATTTCCATTTTTAGGACCATTTTATAATTTTAATATTTATTTATATGCTTCAGATATTATTTTAAAATAAATGAATCTTAACTTTTTTTGAAACTTTGAGGAAAATTTTATTTTCATAATAAAAAATATATTTTCCTCCATAATTTTTTATAGAACTTTCAATGGAATTTGTAGTCATAAAATAAAATTAGTGAGTTTTAGTTACTATAATGACTATATTTAGTATTTATATAAACCTAATTCATTCTTTTTATGGATTTATATTTCTTCAAAGAGAGTTTTATAGAACACATTTCTTTTCAATGAGTTCATCATGATTCAAATAAACTGACATGAAACTCATTTATATTTCACGGGGAAATAATGTTATAAAAGGAATAATGATTTGTAATATGATATTTACGAATATATTAACTATCTATATACTTCTTTTATGGTGTGGTTTTTACAAATTATCTATTATTAGTGTGGCTAGATAACATCGGGTGTGCCCATTATAGCTTATATGATTGGTGTACCTAGATAATGTTGTGTGAGACCACTGTTGCTTATACGATGAGTTCACTAAGATACTTTTTAGATATCTAATTATATATTATATTATGGATGAACCCAGATAGTTCTATAATGAATTAGAAATTATTTATTTCTCATGATAACTATTTTTAATTCGACCATATTGTTTTTCCAATTCGGACGGTTCAATAAGGGTTCTATGAAAAAGCTGTTCCAAGATACCATCACATTTTATTTATCATGTCCATGGGTTATAATGTTTCATTTAATAAATATTTATATCATATGGATTAATATTATTTATTTTATTAACATTTTTCAAAGCCGTATTCCATGTTTCATGATTGATGAATCAAGTATTGATGAGTCTGAGTTAATTTTTGATTCTATAATTCACTCTAATTATGTCATAATACCCTTATATACATATCATTCTGATTGATGAATTTAAATTTTAAATTCGTATATTAACCCTTACTGGGAATTGGAGATCATCCTTTTGATATCACATCCTCCTGAATTTATAAATAATGAGGCTGATCAAATTATGTCAAGAAGGAATTTCCTATGGATGTTGATTTTGTCTTAATGTGAAATTTCAAATGTTGTGTTAAGGGAGATAAATTATTATATAATGAAAAGGGTATTTATTATATATGAATATGTACTAATTTTGAAAATTAATAAATGTAAATGGTCCTTAATATTGAATATAATCCAATATTTATGTCTAATGTATCAAGGTTTGGATGAAAAAAATTATGTAAAAAATAACAGTATCAAAGAAGAAAAAATAATGTTTATTATTTCAGAATCGGATCTAGGAGTGTCGGTTTAAGGTTGTTGTACATCATTTTATCATTACTGAATATTTAATCTTGAATTCCATGTCATATTTACCTTTGTGGAGTCTTATGTTATTATGAGTAGGGATTGACCCATAATTTATGAATCTAATTTATGTTTCATAATAAAATAAGGAACAATCAAATTATTTAGCGACCTTATATTCATAAATAATAATCATTTCACACCAATGAAAACATATCAATAAGTTTATAAATTGATTAAATTTTGGATAGATTTTTATCTTCCACATATCATGGAAAAAATTGATCTCTTTAAATTAGTAGTTTACTAGAACTATTTTGATTTATGAATGTATTTCAAATATATTTACTTATTTTTATTCCAAATGGAAATATTTAATATATTTTTCACTTATTTCATAATGCTAAGACAATTAAAATCCCCCTTATCAAATGTCTCTTTTATAATGTTTTGAATAAGAATGGTATTTTGAGGAGTTTCATGATAAGTGTTTCATTCATTAAAGAAGTTAACATTAGCGTTGTATATTTTTCTTTGATAAAAAGAAGGATGGTTTCATGTGGATTTGATTTTATTATATGGATCCTAGTATCATCACTCTTAATAACATGTATATGTTTCCTAAAATAATTGAACAGTTTTATATGAAGCAGTGTTCTCAGTACTTTTTGAAGATTGTTATTAGGTTTTTTAATTAACATGAAATTATTATTGTGGAATAATTTTTAATGTTGAAATTTAATAAAATAAATATTCATTACAAGATTGTGGTTTGTTGTAATTAATTAATGCTCTACTATTTTTTTCGGATCTTATGATAAGAGTTTCCCATTATTATTTGGATATTTTTTTTGCAGTTTTCAATAATTTCATTTACAATTAATTAATATGATACAAGGGTCATGGGAAAAATCTATGGATTGTTATATAGAGATTATGTGAGATGAAACATTATAAAAAATTTCGAAAATGTGGATTTTGGAATGAAAAAAATTATTTATGTGGAAATATGTCTTCTAAAGATGGAATTAATATTGATACAACTATTGATAAAGATATTTAATAGTATCTAAGAAAAAAAATTTCTACTTATATTTGATGTTTTTAAGATTAGAGGGTTACAGGTGACAATTTTATAATCATTTTCTCAGTTACCCATACCAATAAATAAGTTAACTCTAAATGGATTTAAATACATGTAGAAAAAAGAATGTGAGTAATGATTCTCATAATTGAAAAAGTATTACATACTAATCTATAATTATACTTTATATTAGAAAATGATGAATCATTTATTTACAGTTACACTAATCCAAAGTTACATGGTTTTGTCCTGATGTAATATGATCATGTACATTAACATGTTTCAAGTAAATTGAATCCTGATTAGAAAAATTACACCACATATGGTCATTATATTTCAATAAAGGGTCTTATCATAAATAATTTGAATGAATTATTTATATTTTATATTATATAAATATATACTAACTATAATATTTTAAGTAATATATTCATTCAAAAAGAGTTTCCAATGATACACAGATAATAATGGGAATAGATATTGGATTATTATTTCAAAATTCATAATCATCTAAGGAAAGGAGACAAGATAGTTGATTCCTTAATTCAAAAAAATGTATCATTGTACCTGACACATTTGGAACATGATCTGTTGGTTAGTGATTTAATGATCGATGGCCTATAAACCAAGTATATAATAAATACTTCTCTTTTGGTTTTAGTTTTTGTGTATTTAATGTTTTCACACAGAAATTAGGATGTAAAAAACAAAAATTTAATATTCAATAATTTATAATTTTTTTATAATAACATATTTCTTATACTTCTCACTAAAAAAATATTGTGTTTTGGTACATAAAAAGAGTTTACATTTTTGAAGAGATTCACGGATGAATAAGTAATTATTAAGTGAAACTAATAGCTATATGTTTTCTGTTGGAACTAGAAATACAAAAATCTATTGAGACATTCATGCTTATTATTATAGGGGTTGTAATAAATAAATAAACAAATATTTTTAGTGAAATTTTTAACCTTATTAAATATTTTGGATGACTGCAAACTATTAATGGGGGAGCTTCAGAATATTCCATTTCTATAATGTAAATATGGGAATATACCCATGGATATCGTGGTAAAATTACCAATTAAGTATCACAATAATAACATGATTTTGGTTATTTTTTATCATTTAATTAAATACTCATATTTCATCTTATTAAAGATCCTATTCTTTTATATCAAAATTCAATATATTTCATAATCAGACCATTAAAGTACATGCTGTTACCCTCACTATTGTAACTAATAATTATCTTAACATTACATATAGATATTTTAGAGGTCATTGAATTCTATTTAGTACTGAACGAAATTTCAGTAATACATTTTTATTAATAAAATGGAAAATCAAGGAAAAAATTAGATATTTGTAAGATATCAATCACTCATTTTCAACATATTTTCTAGGATGTTTTTATAAACATATTTATTTGGATGAAAATTTATATAATATTTTTATTCACTCAAGTTCATATATAGATCCATTGGATAAATAATATGTAATGTGGTGTGAAACAATATCATGTTTTGATGAATCTGGTGAAATGTATTTTTTTGTAACTAGTCTATTTATATGTGTATGTATAGAATACAAATATGATACAAAACCTTATAAAGGATTTTTATGTGTATGAAAAGTAAATTAGATAAATGTAGGAGTGCTTACTTGTTTATGGTTAGAGATCATTTTTTAAAGTATCTTCTTTGAAATGTGTAATTCATTTTAGTAGGAATGAAAAATTAAATCAACGGAATATTAGTAGAACTTAATTTCTAGAAAAAACAGTTTTAAGATCATTATTATTTGGTGAAATTTATGTTTATATAAGGTACGTGTTGTGATTCATGTTTCATTGTTAATGGAATATATTATTGGTGAATCTCATGCCTTTGGACCTATTGTAGTTTAGTCCGAAGAGAATATTTATTAACAGACAAATACATTTCATATTCTAGATGTAAAATAATTTTTTTTGTTTCATAAGGTGACACATATAGATAATGTTTTATGGAAAATTAAAATTATTAAACAATCTAGATAGGAATAAGAAAAATATATGAGGGAATAATAACTATACTTATTTATGTAACAAAAATTTTTTGATGGAAAACTTATATATAGGGGAAGTGTGAAAAAACCCTTGTAATTTTATGAATGATAAAACTTTATATCTATGTAATATTCTTGAGTATATAATATAGAGTGATATTAACTATACAGATTTTATGCAATAATTTAATCAAAAACTAAATAACTTTTTCTAAAAAAACTGCATTTCATTTATTATTTAGTATGATATAAAAATAAAATATCCAAATTTTAGTAATTGAATTATATAAATTATTCTTCCTTTTTATCTCATCATATTAAACTTGTCTTATGTTTGATTTATGGTATTTTTAGAGAAAAAAATCATTTTTAATTATTAATGAAAAAGAGTTTTTTTTAAAAGTCATTTATTTTAATTTATTAAAAAAATAAAATTTTGGAATTGATTTAAAATAAAAATATTCATATTTTACTAAACAATACCCAATTAATTACATAATAAATAAAATTAATTTTTTATGAAAATCAATTATATAATTAGAATAACGTTTCTATTAATGTTTATTATTCATTACATTTTTCTTCTTATTCTAAAATTAATTTTTAAAACATTGAGGAATTGAATTTTGAACATTTTATTTAATATTTTCAATTAGGAGGATTAGATTTATTTATTATTTTCATTTCATTTTATGTCAAATTATATAATTACCCTAGAATAAATTTGTTTCCACAGTGTTGGGAAATACATGTTATTTAATGTAAAAACTAATTAATACGCTCAAAAATATATTACATCTTATTTGTTGAGAATATTTTCACCATTAATTCCACTTATTATAACATAAATAAATATAATGACATGTTCCTATTAGAAATTTGTTTATTGTATTTTAATGCTAATAATAATTACAAGAATGTCACTCCCCTCACATATAAAAGGGAACATTCTATCATATATAATTAAAATAATTTGAGCCATTTGACCAAATGAATACTAACCCAAATAAAATACGAACATCTATCACCACATTTGGATAATACATGGACAACCATTTTATTAATCCAAGAAGGTTAATTGTTTAATAAATTAGAGGTTTAATAATGAAAATGTATAACTCTAAATTGAGTTCATTCATGTTTATTTCATCCACTACAAATTTAAAAAATTATTTAACCATGCTGATATAACAACACATTTACTATATATATATATATATGTCATCATGTGTATTTTTAATCCATTTTTGTCATTTTTTCAATCCAACGGGAAATGAAAACATTACTGATGTATATGTGTTGACTTCCATCCAAAAAACAATGTGTTTCATTTTCCATCACTAATACAAATAGTAATATTACATTTTGTATCAAATTAATATATATGGTATTTATGAAATGATTATGATTCTATTAAAATAATATATCAATTACCTTCTCAGTTATAGATTTGTTTGAAAATTATAACTGCGCTCGTGCGTATGTGTTGAGAATCTCCTCCATGTCGTGATATGAATTGTTTTTAATTTCCCTTCAAATGAATTATCAAATAGATAGATAAAAGAAATAAATATCAAATTTATGAAATAATAATGAATCTGGATAAGTAATATATTATACAATTTACATATTTTTTGCTAAATTGAAAAATGAAAACATTCTCCATGCTTATATAAAGAAAATTATCTGGATGAAATGATTTGATTCATATTTATTGAAACATTATATGGATACTAATAAAAATATATTGAATATAAAAAATTACTATAAATAAATTTTTAATATTATAAAGATGAAGGAATATTGAACAATTTTACACATGTCAAAGCACTAATATAATTTTTAAATTATAATCTGAATAACATTAAAACATCAAGTGTAACCATAACTAATTTAGTTGCTAAATAAAAGAAAATATTAAATTAAGTATGTTAAATAATGATAATGGAATGAAAATTAAAAATGTTCCAATACAATTAAATAACTATTATAATATAAAATTATGGATTTAAAGAATGTATGAAGTTAGACATGACATAAGGTATGTGATTTGTCAATGAAACATTAATTAAAAGTATTACGTATAAATTTTCCTCCAAATCCATGTTTGTAGAAATATTGCATGAAAATTAATTTTTAATCATACATTAAATTTAATGTAATTTTAAAATATTTTTGTATACATTAAATTGTTTTAATGATGAATATATTTAACAATTACTAAATCGTTGATTTTTTAATTTTATGAAACTATAATAGAAATCTCCTAAAATAATTAGATTGATCAGATTATATGACTATCATAGGAATTAATATCCTTGAATAATCATCTATATGTTAGTAGGGGTTTTATAGTAATATCCTTTTCCAAATATAAAATGAATTTATAATTTTTTATGTTCTCAAAGGATAATGGAATTACTCTTTTGTTTAAATTAATTCTGCTTTCCCAATGAGAAAAAATTATATTTTAATGCTTTTATGATGAAAAACTATAATGTTAATAATGTTTTGACCATGAAACAAAACCTGAGAATTATATATTCTGCCAATTATTCACAATATTGATCCTGATGTTGGGTGATCCAGATATACATCCTAGATGCATTGGGCAATAATTAGTCTTAGATGGTAGAAAATAAAGTAGATTACCTAGTTGATTAATCTAGGGAAATTAATTATAAATTATTAATGTTGAAATTATATTAACAATATTGAATAATATTTATGAATATGATTATTAAGGATACCTAATTTATTTCTTTAAATGTGGTTTTATAGAATTATTTTGATTTCTTGTGCTATGGAATTCTTATGAAAATTTAACTATTAAAGTATTTTTTTAAATAAGTTTTTCAAGAGTTATCAAGTTATTTGTGATTTAATAATGGGTTTCACATTCTTTATTATGGGTTTTTATATTTTTTCTAATAATTTTTTGATATTTCAAATATCATATATTTTTTATTCTTGTTCTTAGGATAATATTTAGACAAACATAAACATTATCATGTGTTTTATGTGCATTCTTGTTTCTCACTATACTAATTAGATTCCCTCTTTTTTATATCCCCTATTGGGATTTCATTTTCAAAATATACATTGATGTCTTTTTATTCATAGGATATATGGATGATTAATAATAATAGAAATTTCAAATACTCATCTATGTTTACTAATTATAGATATATGAAAATTTATTAATGAATTAGTTGTACAAATTTGTGAACCAATTTTTGTGGAAAAAACATACAGTTTGGAAATGAACATATTATTTTATAGTGGTATTCAAAATTATATAAAATTAAAAAAATAAAAGATCAATGGAATATATATAAGTTTATACCATATAATAAATCTAGTAATTATGGGTTTATTATGATATAACATGTTATATTGGTGCTTGAATGTTTTCAACGAAAAATAGTTTTACTATATTTTATACAACCAATTCTAATAAGTAGATATTAAAAAATGAAATTTATATCAATTAGAACATATTCCTAGTATAATATTATTTTATGAACATTTAAATTGTATTCATTAGTTATTCATCTCATTCAAATCGAACCATATTAAATAATGTTTTAAATTTAATATTTGTTTATTTGATATCTCCTTTGAATTATCCTCTAGATTTATCAACAATGATTCATATTCTTTGAGAAAAATTTGACTAGATCTATCATTCTTTTGACTACATATTTTTATAATCAATTATTTATGAATATTCACGTATTTCTATATAGAAATGAAAAAATCCATCAGGAGAATTTTTTTCTAGCCCATACCATCTAATATATTCACTAAATGAAAACATTCACCATTATATTAATAAATTTATTCCATTGTATATTTCTCAAAAACCACTATGTATTGGTTTTTCATGTATTGGATTTTGAATTCTTCAAGATGTCTTACTTGATTATCTTTTATATTGACATCTTTTTTGATATGTTCATGTTTTTCTTCATTAGAAATATTTCAATTATGAAACTATCCATTGTCTAATATGAAATCAAAATTTAAACCATAATGGATTTTTATGATCCCCTCCATCTAATGATACCCCTCATGGCCCGGAAATGAATAAATGGAGATAATGAACCCTGAGTCCTACCTCTATTAGGCCCGGAGTTGGAGACCATCACCAAGGGTCTACAAATCTCACAACATGGTTGAAATTACCCATTATATGAAAAAATACTAAGAGATATAATGAATCAACCACAAAAAAACCAAGACACAATATAAAAGGAAATATAAAAACAACCCCATAATACATGTATAAAATGAAAATTTTATAATAAAATAAAATCTTTTAAGTAAATACACAAAATTAAGATTAAATTATCCACACAACAACCCTTTTAAGGGAAAAGCTAGTAATGACCAACATGGACCATGTAATCCTCCTGGAAACATGAAAACCATATTACATATATAGGGTGACAATACTAGTAAACTAAATAGGAAAATCCAAAACCTCTCCTTCTCATGTGAAAAAACGATACTAATTCCCCAATGAGAAAACAATAGAACCAAACAACACCAATAAAGGTATTCTAATCATCCCAACCTCACCATGGAACACTCCCCCACAAACACAAGTCAAGTAATATAAATTAAAGTAATTCACAGAGATGATAGGGTACACCAGACCACATTCTCACTGGTCTCCACCTATTTCCCAATGTCATTCATTATAGTACTCCCATCCCTTTTGTATACCACATCACATTCAACCAATACACACATGGGCTTCACAACACATCCAGACTACACACACTTGGCCCTTACAACATATCCCTCTTGTACACACTTAGGCCTTCCAACACATCCAACCCAAATAAACATGGGCCTCAGATAAAATCCCATCCACACAAACCTGGGTCCTACAACACATTGCATTATATGTCAACCTAAAGAAACATGCGAAAGAACATCACATCTCATCCTAAAGAGACATGGGATAACAGAAAACACCTCACTCATAAACACCTAGGCTATCACAAATTTCTCAAAGACACTTGGGACATCATAAATACCTTATATGTAATACCCCAAGATTTCATAGAAAGTTATTTTATTTAAATTAATTCAATAGCTTGCGCTACAGGAAACACCAAGTTTGAGCTCACCATGACATAACAAACTTGTCGTTAAAAGAGCGGTTATAAAATGTATTTACTGGATTTTTAATTTTATATACTACATATACTTTTAAAATACATATTATGTGTTTCTTAGACATAATATGAGAACAAATTCAGTTTTTTAGATAAAAAAATAATTTTTAAAAAAAATACAATTTTACCACCTTTTAATGGAAAAACATTTATAAAACCAATATTTGACACTTTTATATATTCAATATAATGAAATTAAATTCTTCTTTATAATTATAATATAAAAATTTATTTTGGATAAATTTTGGTTACTTTTCTGATAACTTTCATATTTTGATCAATACTGAAAAGTACTAAATTTTAATTGAAAATATCTTTTTTTAATCGAAGTAATTTATAGGTTTAAATTATTAATTTGAATTGTTTGAATGTATAATTAGACTATATTTTTATTATTTAATAAAATATAGGTCATTATAAGTAACTTCACTTTTAAAGTTTACATAAACACGTGCCAATCTTTCGATAGTTTTTACTATTTAAAAAACCACTTTTTAGTTTTGACAACAGCAATTAATTTTAAATTAATTAGTGCCACTTATATATTTTGAATTTGAAATATATTATGAATTTTTTAATTTAGAATATCAAAATTAACTTTGAGTAACGTTTTGGTATTTTTTGGAAAACACACAATTTTTGATGAATAGTGAAAACACAACGTTATACTTAAAACTGACTTTTTATTTAAATAATTATTTATTTTATATAAATTTATTTTAAGTCAAAATAGATATATAATACCAATATAAGTTCAATTTAATTCATTGGAGTAATTTTATAAAAAAATAGATGTACACAATTTTATTGAACTTTTTACCATCTTTTATCCAACTTCTAGGGGTATTTATGAATTTGCATAAGACATTATTTTACCTCTTCTATAAATTTAATTTAAAAAATTAGAGAGACATGGTTAATATCATTATGTAAAATTTGTTTCAAGAAGATGAAATTATTATTTTTTGAATAGTAACTTTTGACTTTTATTTACCAGGGTTAAAAGTAAATAGGGTAATTAAAGGTAAAAATGATATTATAATTACCCAAACACATGTCCCAATTCTATTGGATAATTGTAATTAGACCAAAAACAACCTTAGGTATAAAATATGATCCTTCACGTCCACATGGATTAGATTATGACATTAATTATTATTTTATTTAATGAAGAGTTAAATGTTGTAAATTCAAAGTTTAATAACAAAACTATTTTTAATAAAGGGTTATACATAAGATAAATTGAACTATAAATATTAATTAGAAAGATAAATAGATTTCTTACATAATGGTATTTTGTTTATAATTTTAGACATTAAATAATTAAATTTATTAATGACACAATGATGATACAGTAATTAACTTATTAATGAATGATTAAAATAATTGATATTATAAGTCTCCAAATAAATCTAATTTGATACTTTTGATGAATTACACTAATTTTATAAGTTAATATGACATGTTAGGGTTTATTAAATATTTTTTTTGAAGTAATTATGTTATTATGATTTTCAAAAAAACCAAATACTAAATAGTGTCAAAATTGACCAAAATGAGTTTTTAAAACAAATACTACATTATTTGTTGATATAATAATACAAAAAATATAAGGTTAGGACAATGGGATTAAATAATATTATATATGACATTAATAAACCACTTCTGTATATATTGGATGTTTAGAGTATGTTTATTAACTATATAGTGTAAGAATACAATAAGACACGGTAAAAGTTAAACTATTTAACTATGAGTTAAATCTATAAGGTAATGTTAATACAGTGACCTAAACTTGTCTATAACCTATTGGTTTAGTGTTTTTTGACCCATCTCCACCATATCCTCGATATAAATTATTTTTGAGCCATTATAAATCGAAAATGATTTTATTATAAAATAATATTTCAAGCTTTTCCTAAAGTGACCCTCACCTCTCTTATAAAAGGGTAATTCCACTTCTCTGAATTTCACACCTCCAAAGCCATTTGTCTTATCCATCCCCAGCAAAATATATTCTCAAATACATTAATTAAACCTATATTCCTTACTATTATCATAAATCTATCTTATGGATCCCTTTTGATCTACTCAAAATAAATCACCCGAAGAAGAGGTAATAATTTCACCACCATATTCCACGTTACTTTCATCATACACATCCTCTTTCTTGTTTTTTTCTGTGAAAAAAATAAAAAATAAAGTAACTTATATATACTATTATGTTATTATAAATATTTTATAACCATATTCATTATTCTATCCATCCTATTAATGATAATGTCACCATACGTGTGCATATACGACTTACTGTCTCCATGTCATGGTGTATTTGTTATTCAATACATCATTATTTGGATGAGAATAATAATGATGTATAATTGATGTAAATAATAAATATAACATTTTATTTATTCTGTATATATGATATAAAATCTATTTATATACGATCTCACATTCAATTAAATGATATTGTCGCTCATGCGAACGTACTGATTTTCGTCTCCACGAACGTGATGAGATTCATTCCCCATCATAACCATTCAAAAATAATTTTAATTTTATGATTAAAAATAATGTTTATGAACTTAATATAATTCTGGATATGAATCAAAGATATCCTATCCATAACAAATATGACTTACGTAACAAAACATTTAAAGGAAAACAAATCAGTTAACACCCGAAACAATGATACTACTAAAATATTATTTACAAAGAAATATTAGAAGATCATATATGATATCATATTTATTTATTTTGTTCACATATAATATAATAACAATTATTTAACTATTATATAGTAGGATAATTTTCCATTGTCTAAGGAAATGTACAAGGTAATGGGTTTTCATCTCATTTCATATTCCTATGAGATTCATGTTATATGGCCACAATTTCCTTTTGTGTGGTGTATGTAATACCCACAATTGTATTATTTGTGTAATATACATTAATTTTTAGTTATTTACATCCTCATTTTATGATACTTCTTTTAAGGGGTGTATGTTCCATATGTTACCAAATCAGTAAGGGAATTTCAAATTTCAATTTCCACTCATTGGGATTTACGCATACTTTATTGATTATTTTACTCCATGTCTATGTGTGGGATCACTATTCATTATTATGTAGTAATATCCAATCCCCTTTCTGTGGATATACCTTTGATACACATTATCACTCCATTTATAAATTCACATTCCATTGAAATGAACATTTTAAGGGTAATCTTAACTCAATTTCGATTTATAGAGTTAAACATCAATGTCATTGGTTTTGTCTTTACTTGAATATGTGTGAATTTAGCTGACTAATTTACACTGAATATCCAATTATATTTAGGGTATTTATATTTTTCACAAATAATTATTTCATTGATTTATCCATAATCTTAGGATATGGTCTTTATAATGTATTTCGTCTCAATTTACATTCCTTTGAGACTTCATTGTCGTTATGCACCAATTAAATTTTATATTATGTATATATTTTGTTTTGATATATTATATCATGAATCAGTTAATTATCCTGATATTATAATGTTTTGATTAATTTTTTCTTCAATTACTTGTATTCAAGCGTCACCTGTTTGGTTAGGGACAGTTTAACTAAAATATTATTTGAAATATTTTAAATATTTATTCTTCAAAATATTTCCCATTAATGTCCATGATTTAAAAATGGGTTTAAGTGTTTATTTATATTAACATGAATGTTTTGAAATTAAAATTCCTTTTAAAAAATTCAATGTGGTAAAGGACACTTTGATTTAATAACCTCTTTTAAATAACTTCTTTGATAAATAGTGCCACATTTAAATGTTTTCATGAAAAAGGGTATATTTTTCTCAAATAGATTTAATGACTAAGTTCATCTATTTCAATATCTTTTAGTGTATTTTATTCTCGATTGATGTTGATTTATTATAATATAATCATCCATACTATATTGAATGAGTTATACTTGACTGTGGATGTGCTATTTTTATGCCATTCATGGTTTGTGGTTAAAATATTTACATATTTTATGCTAGTTTTAATATAAATGTTCAAATTATTTTTCAAAATTTTCATATAAGGAATGAATTGGACTTAGTAAGTGATGGGTGGAGTCTGCTATTGCTCCTCGATGCATCGTTAGGTCTAATGAGACAACTAGTGTCTTAGCACAATGCCTTGAAAAATTATTATTTGTAGTCTTGGTACAATGCCTTGAATATGTGGTTATGAGGTCTAGCATTATTCAATCCTTCATTATGAAATTGTCTATTTATATTACATGTCATTATTTGACTCGTATAATATCCACTTGAATATGTAAATAACATTATTTGATTTTAATTTTCTATATTATGCTGAATTTTAAGTTTACAAGGCTTTTGTTCTAGTCTTTCCTTAAATGTTTAATCTTATTTATGAAATTTTCCATGATATTTTTATCCTTTCTGAGCATTTGATCTCACCCCTTTCCTATATTTTATTTTTCCCAGGATGCAAATAAGTATATTACGATTAACCTGTTGGAATAGGATAAGGGATATAAGAGTGTTCAAAGGGGACACAATGTTGTTTTTTTATTTCATGATGTAATGTAAAACTTATGTATGAAAATAGTACTTCCAAGTATACTAAAATGATCGGTATTTCTAGGAATTATTACTTGTATCATGAAATGTTATGTAATATTGCCCTGATTCTGGGTAACTGGGGTCGGGGCGTTATAGTTAGTATCAGAATAATTTTAGTACATACCTTGGAAGCTATATTTAGATGAAAATCTGATTAGGAAACACTACCCTAAGATAGACATTTATGATTATTATAGAAGAACATCCAAAAAAATTAATGTAAATATTATGTGGGGTTTCTATGAAATATATCCTTCTCTAGATATGAAAAGGTAGAGGCAGCTCTAGCACAGATGTTCCTAGGAGTGAAAACTCAAAAAAAGAGTTTCATGCTTGACCTGGGGTATCCTGGTACACAAAATAGGCATTGTGGAACTCTTGGTTTCGACACTTTAGGGGGATATGTTTAAGATAATTCACATTTTCATTATAAACCTATTTGATGGATTTTAATATAAGATGAAAATAAATATCCTTGGTTAATCCTAAAGAGTTTTAGATTGAAAATAAGGTGTTATGATATTCTCTAAATGATTTTATGACACACACTATTCATTCTTGTGTTAGTCAATGTTAGGATTCCATGTAAGTAATAGTAACATTGATCATAATGTACAAGGTGGGAAGGATTGTAGTGATGTGCAATGAAATGGAATGTCGATAAGGGTAAAAGATATCGTGTTCATACTGAATCAGTTTTTCAAAAATATGATCAACAATATATATATTAACCAACACCAAAACTCAACATAGAAGAGAAAGGTAGTAAATGATAAGAGCTCCAAAAATAGAGACCATGGAGAAAATAAAGCTCAATTTCCATAATGCTGGAAATATGGAAGGATAAATCCAGTAAAGTATCTCAATAGAAAAAGGAAATGCTTTATGTTTGGGAAATAAATACATAATGTAATGAATTTTTTTATGAAAAATTAAGATTACATTGGAAGAAAATAAAAATGATATCAAGAATCCACTTATAGTTATTTTCCATAATTGTAGGGGACAAGGGTAGTACCCATGTTAATAACCTATTCTATAGGATAACCTCTTAGTCAAGGAAGAATATATTTAGAAATAAATGGATGGAGAAATGTTTAAAATTATTAGTTCACTTTATTGATGGGATTTCATTAGAATACTTTTCTCTTGTATGCATGACCATGTAGTTATTTATGTGAAAGTGCTATTGGAGGAAGAATTATCATTTCTTTTGTGGATATATTTATAAAGAACCATTCAGGTTTATATGATCCTTAAATATGAGACAATTACCAGTTATTAATTTTTGGGATGAAAATGTGAGGTATGAGGTAAAATTTCTAGTTAAATTATGTTATAGTTATTTTTAGGAATTTTTGTCATTTTGGGAATGTAATAAAATATAGTTTTTAAAAAACGACAATATGTAGACTGTGTGACAACCCAACGTGTCAGATAATGCTACAGGAATTGAACCCACAACCAGAGTTCAATTGGGACATATCGCCTACCACTGGACTATGTGAAGTCCTTGGTTTGTGTGACTAATTATTTTTAGTTAAATAATTTTTCTGATCAATACTAAGTTGATTTGCAATCTTATGTCTTATCAAATTGATAACCTTAGAATATGAAAATAGTTTGTTTATTAAGTGATAAATGTTATTTTAGAAGATGTTCGCTCTGCTGGGAACACTATATGCTTGAGGAAAATAAAATATAATGGGTTTTACTTTGAGGAGTAATGGTGGATTATTATCTATGTTTTTATTGTGGATTTATAGTGATTTGGGTTATTTATGTAAATGATAAACCTATCATAGAGAATATGTGATTAGGTTAAGTATGTGACTTTAAGATTAGTCGATGTTATTTAGAGATACAATTTAATGTGGAAGACTATGTATTCAAATTTTTCCATGTTTTGGGTTTCAATATTATTTTGGATTATATTTAATTATTTTAAGGATAATTGTTTATTTAATGGTATTTATTGAACTTTGGGTATTATAGGTTTAATTTTAGAAATTATGATTTTTATTTCTTTCTCAAAAGGATTATCGTTTTGGGGGATCATCTCATCTAGTACAAACCATTTTGGATTTGGTTAATCTCTATAGAAATGGTAAATATATAGTTTATCCGTTTCAGATCATGTGATTCTCTAGAAGTTGATTCTAGTGCTACAAGTGTGACCAAGTAATCTTGAATACTCATCGTTTGAAAAAAGATGAGTTAGTGGTAGAAATTTATTAAATGTTTAAACTATACTTTAAAAGTATGTATATCTCTTTATGTTCTTAGTCAATATCATAAATAAATTCCTCAACTTTATAAACTGGAACATAAAGTAATGTCATCGGTTTACTTTTATTACTAGGAAACCAATGACCATTTATTGCATAACAAGCTTGTGGTTTTTTTATTGTTAACTTTCACCTGATCATGTTTTCTATCACTCTCCATCAGAACCTAACAATTATTTTACTTTCAATATCCATTTTTTACTACATGGAATCCTAGTATGGGTAATCTCGGGTGACATTTTTACTTCTATTTCATTCTTTTAAAGTGATAGTTTTATTGACTCTTTGTCCGAAGTGGGGCTTTCAATGATGTTCTAAATCCCAATTTTATAATTACGAGGATTCAATTTCCAAAACGGGGGGAAAATGTTAAACCCCAATATTTCATATTATGTTATTTTCTTTTAAGTAATTCAATAGCTTGTGCTACTTGCAACAATGAGTTTGACCACACCAGGACTTACCAAACTAACTATTCCAAGAGCTATTATGAATAGTATTAACTGAATATTGAATTTTAAATACTCCATATTATATTAGAATCCATATATGTGTTTCTTAGACAAAATATAAGAACAAATTCATTTTTTAGATAAAACAAGTATTTTTTCCAAAAAAAAACAATTTTAACACCTTTTAAAGGAAAAACCTTTTTAAAACAAAATTTTTACACTTTTATATATTCAATTCAATTAAATTATATTCTTCTTTAAAATTGGGACATAAAAATTTATTTTGGATATATTTTTTATACTCTTCTGATAACATTCATATTTTGATGAATATTGAAAAATAATAACTTTTAATAGGGAAAAACCTTTTTAATTGAAATAATTTATAGTGTTAAATTATTAATTTGATTGGTTTGAAAGTATAATTATATTATATTTTTATCATTTAATAAATTTCAGTTCATTACATGTAATTTAAAATTGATATTTTACATAAACACATGTCAATATTTTTATTGTTTTTACTTTTTAAAAACCTACTTTTCGGTTTTGACAACGGGAATTAATTTTAAATTAATTAATGAAAATTATATGTTTTGAATATGGTAAAATATAATTAATTTTTGAATTCGGAATATCAAAATTTACTTAGGGTAATGTTTTGGTATTTTTTTAAAAACATTCAATTTTAGATGAATAGTGAAAAAACACATCCTTATATTTAAAAACCGACTTTTTATTTAAATAATTATTTATTTTATTTATATTTATTTTAAGTCAAATAGATATATAATACCTA
Source organism: Viscum album (assembly GCA_963277665.1). Taxonomy (NCBI): domain Eukaryota; kingdom Viridiplantae; phylum Streptophyta; class Magnoliopsida; order Santalales; family Viscaceae; genus Viscum; species Viscum album. The sequence continues at coordinate 1,744,041,314 of OY728161.1, forward strand.
TATATGATCAATTTAATTAATTGGATTCATTTTATAAGAAAATTAGATGTATAAATTTTTATTGAACTTTTTAACGCCTTTATCCACCTTCAAGGAGCATTTGCAAATTTGCATGAAACATAATTTTACCACTTATATGAATTGTATTTTAAAAATATGAGAAACATGGTTAATAAAAGTAGGTAAAATTTTGTTCAATAAGATGAAAATAATTTTTGGTGAATAGTAAATTTTGACTTTTATTTACCACGGTTAAATGTAAATAGAGTAATTAAAGGTAAAAATGATATTATAATTACCCTAAAACATGTTCTAATTCTATAGGATAAGTGTAATTAGTCCAAAAACAACCTTATGAATAAAATATGATCCTTTAGGTCCACAAGAATTAGATTAAGACATTAATTATTATTTTATTTAATGAATAGTTAAAAGTGTTAAATTCGATGTTTAATTTCAAAAGTGTTTTCAATATATTATTATACATAAGATAAATTAGACTATAAATATTAAATATAATGATAAAAATATTTACTTTATAATGGTATTTTATTTATAATTTTTAGATATTAAAGAATTAAATTAATCTTTGACACAATGATGATGCAGTAATTACCATATTAATGAAATATTTAAACATTTGATATTATAGGTATCCAAATAAATTTAATCTGAGACTTTTTCTGAATTGAAACAATTTTATATGTTAATATGACATTTTAGTATTGATTAAATAATTTTTTTTCGATGTAATCATGCTGTTATGATTTTCTCAAAAACCAAATACTAAATAGTGTCAAAATTGACCTAAGTGAGTTTTTAAAACAAATACAATATTATTGGTTGATATAATATTACAAAAAATATAAGGTTCAGAAAATGGGCTTAAATAATAATATATATGTCATTAATGAACCACTTGAGGTTCTCTTGGATGTTTAGAGTAATTTTATTAACCATATAGTGTATGAATAAAAGAAGACACGGTAAAACATAAACAATTTTACAACTAGTTAAATATAAAAGATAAGGTTAATATAGTGACCTAAACTTGTTTAAACCTATTGGTTGTGATAGTTTTGACCCATCCACACCTTAATTTCTAAATAAATCATTTTGGAGCAATTATAATCCAAAAATGTGTTTATTATAAAATAGTATTTCAAGCTTTTCCTAAAGTGACCCTCACCCCTGTTATTAAAGGTTACTTCCCCTACTCATAATTTCACACCTCCCATTCCATTTGGATCGGCCAAAACCTACCCAAATACCTTCCCAACATCCCTTAGTTAAACCTAGGGTCCTTAATTTGATCATAAATTAATTTTATAGATTCGTTTTGATCAACTCAAAAGGAAACACATGAAGAAGAGGTAATAATTTCACCATCCTCTTTCAAGTTATTTTCTTCTTCCACTTCATCTTTATTTTTTCTTTCCATACCAAAATAATAAATTCAGTACCTTATAAATACTGTAATTTTATTATAAATATTGTACAACCATATTCATTATTCTATCCATCCAATGAATGTCAATGTCAGCAAACTTGTGTACGTACGACTTACCATCTCCACGTCTTGGTGTATTTGTTATTCAACACTTCATTATTTTGATGGGTATAATAATGATGTATAATTGATGTAAATAATAAATATAACATTCTAATTATTCTTTATATATGATATATAATCTATTTATATATGATCTCACCATCAATTGAATGATATTCTCTCTTGTGCGTACGTACAGGTTACCGTCTCCACGAACGCGATGAGATTCATTCCCCATCCTAACTATTCAAGAATAATTTACATTTTATGCTTAAAAATAATTTTTAAGAACTTAATATAATTCTTTATATAAATCAAATACATCCTATCCATAAAAAACATGACTTATGTAACAAAACATATAAAGGAAAATGAATCAGTTAACACCTAAAACAATGATACTACTAAAATATTATTAACAAAACAACATTAGAAGATCATATATGATATCATATTTATGTTTGTGGTTATTTTATAATTTAATAACAATTATTTAACTAGTATAAAAGAATATAACTTACCCTTGACTAAGGAAACATAAAAGGTAAGGGGTTTTCATCTCACTTCTTATTCCCATGAGATTCATGCTATATTTCCTCTAATTCCTTTTTTTGTGGTGTATGTAATTCCCACTATTTTATTCTTTGTGTAATATAATTTAATTTATGGGTATTTACATCTTCATTGTATAATAATACCTTTATGCGGTGTATGTTTTGTAAGTTACCAAATTGCAAGGGAATTTCAAATTTAAATTTCCACTCATTGGGCTTTACGCATACTTCCTTGATTATTTTAATCCAAGATTATGTGTGGAATCACTATATATTATTTATGTAGTAATTTACACTCCCATTTCTATGGATATACTTTTGATATGTATAATAACTCCATTGATAAATTCACATTCCATTGATATGAATTTTTTAAGGGCAATCTTAACTCAATTTCCATTAACTATGTTAAACATCACAGTTAATGGATTTGTTTTTAAAATAATATATGTGATTGTATCCTGATTTATTTACACTGAATATCAAATTATATTGAGTTTATTTAAAAATTTCATTCTTATTTATTTCATTGATTTATCCATTATCTAAGGATACAGTCTTTATAAGGTATTTTATCCCAATTTACATTCCTTTGATACCTCTTTGTTGTTATACATCAATTAACTTTTATATGGTGTATATAATATATTTTGGAATTTTATATCAAGAATACATTAATTATCATGATATAATAATATTTTGAATCATGTTATTTCTCAATTACTTGTATTCGAGTGTCTCTTTTTTTGTTAGGATCTCTTTAACTAAATTATTTCTTTAAATGTTTTCAATATTTATTCTACTAAATCTTCATCATTGATGTGGATGTTTTAAAAATGGATTTAAGTATTTATATATATGAACAAGAATGTTTTGAAATCAAAATTCTTTTTAAAATATTCAATGTGGTATGGGACACTTTGATTCAAAAATCTCTTTTAAATAACTTCTTTGATAAATAGCATGACATTTAAATATTTTCCTAAAAAACGGGATATTTCACTCAAATATTTTTAATGTCTTTTTTCATTTATGTCAATTTCCTTTAGTGTATTTTATTCTAGAATAAGGTTGACTTTTTATAATATAATCATCTATATTATATTTAATGAGAAATGATGGACTGTGGATGTGCTGTTTTTATGTCATTCACGGGTTATGGTTAAAATAATTACATATCATATACTAGTTTTGATACGAATGTTTAGATTATGTTTCAAACACTTCATATGAGGAATGCATTGGACTTAGTAAGTGATGGGTGGAGCCTGCTATAGCTCCTTGATGAATCTATAGGATTCATGAGATAAACTAGTGTCTTGGAACAAGGCCTTGACAAAATCTTATTTGTTGTCTTGGCACAAGGAATTGACTAGGAGGTTATGAAGTCTAGAATTAAGCATTCTCTCAATATGAAATTGGAAATTGATATTACATTTAATTATTCAACTAGTAGAATATCCATGTGAATAAGTAAAGGGAATTATTTGATTTATCTTTTCCATATTATGCTAAAGTTTAATTTTAAAAGGCTTGTGTTCTATTCTTATACATTTTTTTAAATGTTTGTTCTTATTTTTGATAGTTTCCGCTATATTTTTATCCTTACTGAGCATCTGATCTCACCCCTTTATTATGATTTATTCTTACCAAGATGTAAAGAAGTATATTATGATTAACCTACAAGAATAGTTTAGGGGATATAAGAGTGTTAAAATGGGACACAATGTTGTTTTTTTATTTCATGATGTAATGTAAAACTTATGTATGCATCTAGTACTTCCAAGGCTACTAAACTGCTAGGTATTTCAGGACATGATTCCTTTTATAATGCCAATGTTATGTAATAATGCACTGATTATGGGTAACTAGGGTCAGGGTGTTACAATATAAAGAAGTAACAAACCTCAAACCACCAATTCTTATGACATATCTTCCATAAATGGAAGAGAAACTAGAAAATAGAGGGATTCCATCCATCTGTACCCCCTAGAAGTTCCAAAAAACACCCCCGTTTGACAATGTAGGTGTTCCAAAAATGGTGCTCAGTATGGGTGTGGTGCATATATAAATCAAAATAATATACAAATATATGTAATGTATCAAACAATCCAACTCAAACTATGGGTTCAACAAAAAAAAACTAACCCACAACACTGTAAATTTAAGTTCCACCTCTAAATGCATCACTCCACTCAAAAAAACACAAGATGCAATTCATTTTAAATATTTAATTATTACTTATCCCTTCTCCATATTTTACCATTTCAATATGTTTACAGAGAATTTATTCATTTAGTATCACACTTACTGGGTAACTACCATGGTAGAAAACATATCAAACAACACAAAAGATGCATTTTATATGGTGAAGATCTATGATTAATTAACATGTCACCACATTACCTATTTGTTTAACACACATGCATTTCAAATCACAAAACAATACATGAGAAAAAAGCCAAAGATTTATAATTGTTATCCATGGAGAAAATTGGAGTGAATTAACCATACTATTCAATATTGTCCTTCTTCAATTCATCCTACCCTATCCACCATACCAACCAAAACAAAACCCCCACCCATGACCACACCCGATGAAAAATTACAGAAAAACAAATTTCACAACCCTACTATATAATCACACCACTCCCATCATAGAAACACAATAAAACCATATTACACCCTCTATCCCACATGAAGAAACCACAAAAAATCACACAACACATCACAAAAAAATAGTTTCGAATGATTATTTATCACATTATACTAATTTATATTTGGGTGTTATCACAAAATCAAAATTCGCTAGGAAAATGATTTATTATCCATATATAATTTGTTATATACTTTTCAATTTTGGGTGATACCAAAAATTATCAAATAATTAAACAACCAAAGAAGATTTATCCATGAAATACATTTCCACTAGTGACCACAATTTTCAGCGGGGCGTTTAGCCTGTATAATAACAATATCACGCACAATATAAAAGCTATAAAAATATGAGGATCAAAACTCATTTACTCTTTAAATTTAATTATACAATTATTTATATTTGATTTATATATATTAACCATAATCCATAGGTAAAAAAATAACCCCCCCGCCCCACATGATGCATAGTTGATGATAAACGATCAAAATCCTACCAAAAGGAAGCTTTTCAACTTATTACGCACTTCATGGTGTAGAATAATGCTCAAAAACCATAACAACAATGCTAGATATATGGATCAAAATTTTTTATACATAAATATTATCAAAATAATTCCCATCCTTCAATCTCAATCCAATGTGCATCACTACATTAAATCCCTGGGGAAGAACATGTTAATTCAATAATGTTGTCCTTATGAATTTTCCATTCCTTCATGTTTGGGGAGATTGTTAAGTCAAGAAGGTTCCCTTATAACTTTACCATTCCTTCTTGTTTTGAAATTCAAAAACACATTATCTCAAGGGAAATTTCATTTTACTCTATGTTTTACTTCTATAAGGAAAATTTTCCTTGCCCATAGAAATTTACCATTACCATGTTTTTCATTGTTCATTATTATATCTATGTTTAAAATTCAGTTTCATATCTAAAATATCAGAATCATTTAATACTTAGATAAAGTTCATTCTATTTTAGGATTTGAGTTATCTGAATTCAGACTCTAAACACTCTTGAGTTCTGACTCTGAGTTCTCTAAATTCAGACTCCGAACTCTCTTGAGATCTGACTCCAAATTCTTATAAATTCAGACTCCGAACTCACATGAGTTCTGACTCTGAATTCTGATGATTTCAGACTCCGATGATTGTAATTTTAGGTTCCTAATTCCATAGAAAACAGAATCCGAATATCCTATAATATAGACTCCTAATATTTTTTACTTAGACTCCAAACATTTATTTTTCTTAGACTTCAATGAATTGGTTTTTAATAAGAAACCATATTTTTATCATCTTTGATATAGTTATGAAACAATGTCATACATTCTATTTCTAAATAACCATTGTTTGAGTGACAAGTGAACAAGTACCTCTGAAATTCAAGGAAAAATATGACTGTTGGGGGAGGGAGCTGACCATTAGAGATGTTCCTATAAATAGGATCTAATTTGAAATATCTCAACAACAAGTTGATCAATCTAGAGATTACATACTACTGATGTAATTTCTAAAGATAGAAACTCACATGCTTAGTGTGGACTGAAATTCTTTTTTAGATTTTCTTATTGCAACTCCGAATGTTGTTGTGTACATTTGAGGGATTCCAGGGATAGGAAGATAGAGGTGATGAATACCTTGAATTTTAGGGCTTCCTTGCTGAGGAAGACAGAGGTGTCGACTATCTCGATGTTGAGGGCTTGTGGATATAGCAAGGCAGACTCCGATCTTTGTATCAAGGGCTTACCCTTGTGTGGGTAAGATAGACATTCTTGAATGTATAAATCAAGGGACCTTTATCCAAGGTTGTTTAATACCCTTCTATTTAGGTTAAAATATTTACTACTTGTTACTTGTTCTATTAAAAGTTTTTCACTGCATTTTATTTGATGATGAAAGTATAAATATATTATACTTCCTTATACTCTTATACTCTGATTTAGTGGGATTCTATATTCTTTAAGGTAGAATATTTATCTTTGTAAACATTCATTATGTTTCAATTTTTCGAAACCATATTTTTGGAATAACTTTTTCAGAATCATATTTCTAGAATCTAGAAAGTGTTTAAAACTAGAGGTTTTGGGAATTACCTTGTTTAACCTTGTTAAACATAACCATCATTAAAAGTTCAAAAGGAAATTTTAAATTATACAATTCACCCCCCATCTTGTATATTGATAATTATTAGATACTTAATTAAGTATCTATATTATTTTGATCCTTAATTTGGTATTATTGATTATATCATACTCCGTACCATCTTAACAATTTTTATCAGAGGATTGGTTAAATCTGAATTAATCTTATGGTTAGATTCAGTAGAGAATTTATCTTATTCTTATTTTCAGAATCAGATTTTCAGACTCATAAAGTTCGGATTCATTTTTTCTCAGAGACACTCTTGTTCTATATTTTTTTTCTTAGTGATGAATATTTTCCCAGTTTACAAACTTTTATTACTAACAAGTTTGTGTAGAAAAAGATTTTCTTTAAGATTGCTGGAATCAATGTTGGTTCCATTGACAAGATGAATGAAACTAAACCACCTATTTATGATGGGATTGATTATGAATATTGGATAGATTTCATGATTACATTCATTATCAATACTTGAGTAGGTAATGTTGTTATGCTTACTCGAGGTTATAAAATTGTTAACAAGGAACTTAGAACATTAAACAACCAAGAAAAGCATGAATATCAACTGAATTATAAGGTACGCAATACTTTTCTTTGTTCCATGACTAGAAATATATATAGGTAAATTTCATCTTGTGAAGAAAAAAAATTTATTTGGAAGAAACATAAAGATACACACTTTGGAATTTCAAATGTTATTGAAACTAGAAGAGTCATGCTCAAAGATGAATATCATGGTTTATTCTTTTCTTATAGATAACCCATATGAAAGGTGCAACAAAGATTCATGACTATTGTTAATAGTTCAAAATATATGGGTGAGAAAGGATTATATGATGAATCCATTGTTGATAAGATCATAGAAATCATTCCCAATGAGTGGGAGTCCAAGAGGAATGCTATTGATGAGAACATAAAGGTTACTCATATTTATCTTAATAAACTTTTTAGAACTCTTCTACAACCTGAGACTAGAATGAAGAAAGATGTAGATAACATAAAGAAGAATAATGGTAATGGAAGTGTTTCTTTTACTACCACTTATAATAATATGAAATCCAAGACTCCTGAGAGAGTTACTAGTTCCAAATCTAAGAATATTATAATTCAATCCAAATCTAGTGGAAGTGAATATTTGGAAATTGAGTTAGCTAATCTTGCTTGAAGGATGAACAAGATTGCTGGACAGAAGAACATCTAATAAAGATATAACATGAAAGAAATTAAGGATAAGAAAGATTCAGAAGTCACTTGTTATGAATTCAAGAGAGTTGGACACGTAAGACTGGATTGTCCTATGCTTAAGAGAAAATAAATATAGGAAAAGAATTCTGAGTGAAACAGAAAGAAGTACTACAAATATAATGCTAAGAAAGTCATGAAAGAAAATGACACATGAGTTTCCAGTGGTGGAGACTCTTCATATGAATCATTAGATTGCATATATTCTGGATAGAAGAATCTCGGTCTAATTCCCAGACTACCTATTGAATATCATTATTTGATGGCTAAGGTACACAATGCTGAATCTATGAACAATTTATCCATGAATTATAATTATAGTGATAGTAATTACTACATCTCTTATAATGAAGAATCTTCTTCTGACGAAGATAATACTTTACCTATGTATGAAGAAGTTTCTAGGATTGCTAAACGCTTTGAGATAGTGAATTCAAAACTCTAGAAAAACATGGAAAATCAAACTCTAGAAAAACTATTCTTACTAAGGAAATATAAGATCATTCTAAATATCTTGATAAGAATTTTTTTGATTTCTAAAATATTTAAAAAAATCTTGAGGATGTAAATTCTGAGAATGATAAACTTTTTAAAGATCTAAAAAATGTAATTTCTGAAAAAACTATTTTTGAGTCTAACTGTAGTTCAAAATAAAATGTTTTGGAAGACCAGAATTTAGTTATCAAACTAAAATCCAGAATTTCTTCCTTGAATAAGTGTTTCTAAAACATTTCCATATCTAAATAAAATTTTCATAAGATATACTATCAAATTTTACCTCAAAGGAATAGTTTCTATTTTTGGTTATACTAGTTCTAAACCGGTTTTTAGTAACAATTATTTTGTTCCTCAATGTGCTCCATTCTACACTAAGTGTCAGTGTGGTGGGCATTGGGCTAGAAATTTTTCCATAAACAAAACTCAGTCTTTTGGATTTCATAAAGCCTATTTTCTTAAGAATATGTGGGTACCTAATATTTTGATTTCTAAAATATCTGGATACAAGAAATTTTGGGTTCCAAAAGTCTAACATTCTTATTTTCAGGAAAATAAAGAAAGTACCAATAGAAATACTTGGTACATGGATATTGGATGTTCCCGGAATATGACTGGTAATAAAAACTACTTTGAAAGGATTATTATGATGAAACAAGGAAAAGTTACTTTTAGAGATAATGCTCAGGAAGAAATTATTGGTATAGGTAACATTGTTCTTCTTGAAAAAACTTTGATTTCAAATGATTTATTTGTTAAGGGTCTTAATAAAAGTCTCATTAGCATAATCCAATTATGTGATGAAGTCTACCATGTTAATTTTAGGAATGACAAGTGCTTTGTAAAAAATTCCAAGGAAAGGTTTATTTGTTCTTACCATTGGAAAGAGAATGTATACACACTAAACATAGAAGACCATAGGAGTAAAGAATTACCTTGACTTAGTGCAATGGAAGATCATTCTTGGTTATGTCATAGAAGGTTAGGACATTGTAACCATAAGAACATTTGAAAAATTTCTATGATAAGATTTGTTAAGGATCTACCAGAGCATAGATTTGATTCTTTAAAAGTTTGTGTTCCTTGTCAATATGGAAATCAACACAAATATAGTTTTAAATCAATTAGTGAAGTCTCAACTACAGATGCATTACAGTTAGTGCAGATGGATCTTTTTGTCCCAACAAAAATTGGAAGCATTAGTGGGAAATATTATGTATATGTTTTAGTTGATGAATACAATAGATTCACATAGCTCTATTTTCTAGAAAATAAGTCTGAAAATTTTTCTTATTTCGAATGTTTTAGAGATCATGTTAAAAATGAGAAAAACATTCATTTGATATCTATTCAAAGTGACCACAGAGGAGAATTTCATAATTCTGAATTTGAAACTTTTTGTCGTAAAAAATGCATTACTCATAACTTCTCAGCACCTTGAAGACTTCAAAAAATGGTGTTGTTGAAAGAAGAAATAGAATTCTTCAAGAGATAATAAGAAAAATTTTGAGTGAGTAATCTATAGCCAAACACTTTTTGGGTGAAGTTTTAAGTACTGCTTTCTATACTATAAATCTCATTTTAATTAGACATTTTCTTAATAAAACTCCATATGAGTTATGGAATGGTAGAAAAACTAGACTTTCCTACTTCAAGGATTTTGGTTTCAATGTATTAATTCTGAATACTAAAGAAAATCTATATAAATTCGCACCAAAATCTGATGAAGGAATTTTCATAGGCTACTCTAAAACTTCTAAGGTTTATAGAATTTTCAATAAAAACACCTTTATTGTTGAAGATACAGTACATGTAAAATTTGATGAAACTGATCCATCTGTTTTCAAAAAACCCCAACCTACATCTTCGGATGTGTTTTCAAAAACTGATTATCAACCCTTGATAAAATATCCTTTTGATAAGGAAAATGTCCATGAAGGTAATTCTGAAACATTTACCGCAGAATATTTCCTAAACTATGTTGATGAATAGATTTTACAAAACCCAAATCAGGTGATTCTTAAAAATCATCCCAGTGATAGTATCATTGGTGATGTGAATCATCCTATAAGGACTAGAAGATCCTTAAGAAATGAAGTATAACATCTAGTATTCCTTTCCCAATAAGAACTAAAAATAACTGATGAAGCTTTAGGTGATGATGATTGGATTAATTCCATACAAGATGAACAAAATGAATTCGAAAGGAATAAAGTCTGGAAATTTGTTGAATACCTTAGCAGACTTCTATTATTGGAGTAAAATGGATTTTCAGAAATAATTGTGATGAAAATGGAATAATAGTAAGAAATAAATCCAGATTAGTTGCCAAAGGCTGTAATCAACAAGAAGGAATAGAATATGAAGAAACCTATTCTCTAGTAGCTAGACTTGAATGTATTCTTATTTTACATTCCTTTGTAGCATTCTTCAACTTCAAACTTTTTCAAATAGATGTGAAATGTGATTTCCTTAATGGATATGTAATAGAGGATGTTTTTGTTGAACAACCTCCTGGTTATGAAGATACAAAACATCCTGAACATGTTTTTAGACTTACCAAAGCTTTGTATGGACTTAATCAATCCCCTAGAGCCTAGTATGATAGAGTTACAGGATTTTTTCTTCAAAATAATTACATAAATTGAAATGCAGATACAACCATTTTTATAAAGAAAGATAAGAAAATTGTTTTGATTATTCAAATTTATGTTGAGGACATGATATTTGGTGAAACTCACCAATCTTTAACTGATTCCTTTGATGATCTAATGAAATATGATTTTGAAAAGAGTATGATGGGTGAGTTTACTTTTTTCCTTAATTTTAAAATTTCTCAAAAACCCAAAGGAACATATATATATCAACATAATTATATTAAAGATCATCTTAAAAAGTATGGATATGACAACACTAAGAGTATAAGTACTCCCATTGGTACCTCAAATACACATTATCTTGATGAAGCTAGGAAACCTATAGATCAAATATCTTTTAGTGGTATGATAGGAAGTCCACATTATTAAATAGTTATTTGTCCAGACATAATGTTTTCAGTATGCTTATCTGTAATATATCAATCTAATACTAAGGAATCTCATTTAATGGTAGTGAACATAATTTTTTGCCACTTAAAGGGAACCATGGATTTATGACTCTTTTATACTTCTGGAAATGATTTTGTTCAATTTTTTTTCATATGCTGACTTTGGTGGATGTAGAATGGGTAGAAAGATTACATCCAGAACATGTCATATCTTAGGAGTTTATTTAGTTTCTTGGTCTTGCAAGAAGCAACACTTAGTATCCCTTTCCACTACTGGAGCTGAATATATAGCAATTGAATGTATTTGTGCTCATGTGTTGTGGATGAAACACACACTCACAGACTATGGTATTAGTTTTAACAAAACACAACTTTTGTGTGATAATACAAGTGCCAATGCCATTAGTAAAAACCCTACACATCACTCTCATGCAAAACACGTAGACATTAGGCATTACTTTCATAGGGATCGCACACAAAAATGAGATATCATTCTTTAATTTATCAGAACGGAAGATCAACTTGATGATATTTTCCCAAAATTTTTACCCTCCGATATATTTGAATGCATTAAAAAAAATATAGTAATGATAACCTGAAGGTAATCTTACTTATTAAATTTCTGTTGAAACCAATCTCCTTACAGTAATAAACTCCTTTTCATAGAAGGAGTACATTTGTATTTTAGTTTTTCAAGATTTTCATACTTGAAATTTTCATAATGAATATTTTCATGCGTGATATTTTTGAAATGATGATTTTCGTACTAATTTTTATGGAGTTTTTCGTTGTCAATTTTTTTGGAAATCTAAAGTTCTTCAAGAAGAATATTACCTATTATGAATAATCATCATAACAATCCAAAATTTATTTTTCCCTTACTATAGTTTTTATAATCATCATTTACTTGTTCATATTCTCATTTGTTTTTAAATTTTTCAGAATCCCTTTTTCTTAAATCCGAATGTTTTTATTAAAAACCACAAAATATCAGATTCGTGTTTTCCTTGATGATATCATATCAACTGTCAGATCTAATAAGATGATTTATCAACCATTTTATTGAATCTGGAAGATCAAACGTTGTGTTGAACACCTATATAAAGGACCCCTGATGGTTATCCAACATCAGATTTCTAGCCTTTGCATGTCGAAGACCTTCTTTTCATTCAAAATCCGATTCTGAACCATTCAAATCTTCCTCAAATCCGAATTTCTATTGAAGTGCCTTCTCAATATATGTCTACTATCAAGACACTTAAAGAACGGTAGATATAGATAGAAATTCTGGTGCATCAGAATTTATTCAACAAGTATGATTCTGTTATTTCAAAGAATATCAAGCTAAACAGATGGGAGGGTGTCTGGATATCAATGCTTATTACACAAGATTTGGTGTATCCGGATCTTCTTATTGAATTTTTTGAATCAATCAATTTCAATAAGTAAGTATCTAGAGAGATTTTTTCATTCAAAAGCTATAGAATGACCTATTCTCTTTCACATACAAAGGAAGCTAGTTTGATCGGAGTTCTATTTGAAGGGTAATTTGAGTTATGTTCCCATAATTTCTCGGATGTTTAGGGATGTTTTGTCAAGGTGAAATATTTGGAGGGTCTCGGTCTTACTAATGTCAAGACTCAAAAAATTTCTCACCTCTCTAAAAATAATCAGATCCTTCAAATGTGGGTACATTTTTTTTATTTCGAGAAAATGTGAAAAGGACACCTTGAAGAAGAGTGACATTTACATCCTAGATTTTCTGGTTTATCTGTGGAAGATAAATTTGGTCAAGCACATTCTGATTATGATTGAGGATCTTAGGAATGGGAACATGAAAGCTTTGATTATCATGTACCCAACTATTATTTCCTAGATAATTGTTCGGTTCTTAGAGTCTTTCAAAATCCCTTGTAGTTTAAAGAAGAGGAATTGAATAGTCTTACTAATTAGTAATGATAATCACAAAAGGATGGAAGTTGGTTTTTCTAAGGAATCAAAAAAATTCTATGATCTACTAGTAGAAGAGCCTGAAGCTATTCTGAAAGAACAAGATGTGGTTGAACCATCAAAAAGGATGGAAAGCAGAGAAATTTGATAGAGTAGAAGAGGAAGAGAAAACAACCAAATATAAGGAAGCTCAATCCGCACCCCCAAAACCCAAGAAGAAAAAGCATATCTGGTTGAGGTTGTTGCAAAGTGGAGGGAATACACGAAAAATCAGAAAGAAGGACAACCATAGTTTAGCATGGATCCTGCAGAATCTAAGGCTTTAAAAGAGAAGAAAACTGATGAGCTTGTGAAGCATGTTAAAGAGAAGATACAAAAGAAGACAATTTCTGAGCCTGATTTTGTTCAATACCTTCTGAGGGATACTGAGAAAGTGTCAGCGAATTTTCCAAGACCAAAATATTTCCTGGTAGAAGTTTTAATAGAAACTAGGGGTAAGAAATTTCTCACTCCGGAAAAAGTACAATAAAATATTATTAAAGAAAAATAAGCTATGAAAGAAGTTGAAGAAGAAAAAAGCAGTGGTTACACAGAAGACCTCATAAATAAAGTTAAAGACATTCATGAGAAGAAAAGTGCATTAAAAAAATTGGCAATCTGAACCTCTCAAGCTGGATCATCAAAGCATGCTACTCCTGGGGTAGATGACAAGCCTGAAGAGGAAGTGAATAAGCACTCCGAGGAAGAAAGTTATAATTGTCATTTTATTCACCATGAAGATGACGAGGCATGATCTATGAAGGAGAAGATAAATGAAGATAGAATTATTCCACTATCTAACAGTGAACATGAATCTCCGAATGAGGAAGTTGTTCCAAGAACTGATAAAGGGAAACAACTGGTTGTGGATACACCGTCTAAAGTTGTTTTAAAGAAGAAGAAAGCCAGTGGATCTTCTAAGAGAAAAATTGCTGAGCTAGAGAAAGAGCCCTCGTAGTGAAAAGTTTCAGATTCAGAATCATCAACCATAGGACATGATTTCATTGTTCAATCACTGAAGAATCTTATTGACACCATTCCGATCTTTCCAATAATTTACTCGAGTTGTCAGATTCTCCAACATAGCCTGAATCAAAAATCTTATTCAGTATCCATGGTGATGGATAAGTGGCTAGAACTTGAGGCTGATTTCAAGAACTTCTTCATGAACTATGATTCCCAAAAAAACATGTAATAAAGTGGTTTGTTGGTCAAATAAGATAGATGAAGATTTGAAAGATCTTGATGAGTTTCAATATGGTGTTATGGAATATTTTGATATTGAAGATGGTAAAATCAAGGATATCATGAGTAGCTATTAGAATAAGCTAACTCTTGAGAAAAATACTCAGAATCAAGAGGTAAAGGATCTGAATGGGAAGCTATATTCAGTTTCCAAAAGTTGGGTGAGGGAAAGGGATCTTCGGGTCGAGATCGAAGAGAATCTAGTTAAGTAAGATGAACTGATAAAGGCTCAGGTAGAAGTTCTCAAGTCTCAGGAAGAAAGAATCAATGCTTTAGAGAATAAATAAGAGGATCATAATCGGCTCCTAAGGCAAGCAGAGGAAGACCATAAGGAACTCAAAAAGCATAAAATCATAGTGAATAAATTGATACCCAATGAGAAGGAAGGAAAATAGACCTAATCCGATCATTTGTTTAATTTTCCATATTGTAAAAAATCTTCCAATCTTAATGAAATTTGGGTTGTTTATTTTTATTTGGATTCTCTATACTAATATTTCAGGTATGATAATATCTTTTCCATTCCCTAAAATTCTTTTTGAAAATCACAATTGGGGAAAAAGGAAAAAATAATACTAAAAAAAGAAGATATATCCCTAATTATGGGGGAGTTTATCTAAGGAGTATTTTTTCATCATAAATATTTCCATACTCAAGATAATAAAAAATCTCATTACAGAAATCTAGAATATGATCCTTATTGTTCCAAATTATAAGTGGGAATAATTCATATTCAATTTGATTCATAAGTAAAGGGAGATATGTTTTATTTTCAAGATCATAAAAATTCTATGTCCTTTTATTCTTTTTCATAAGGATGTTTGTGTTTTCCAAAAGGGGGAGATTATTGAGTCATTAAGGTTTTCCTTATGTCTTTTCCATTCTTCATGTTTAGTGGGATTTTTATGTCAATAATGTTTCCTTATGACTTTACAAATCCTTCTTGTTTTGAAAATCACAAACACCTTATTTCAAGGAAAATTTCATTTTACCCTGTGTTTTACTTCTATAAGGATAATTTTACTTCCCCAAGGAAATTTATCATTACCATGTTTTTCATTGTTCATTATCTTGCATAAGTTTAAAATTCAGTTTCATATCTAAAATCATGGAATAATATAATACTTAGATAAAGAGAGTTCTGTTTTAGGATCCAATTTCTATGAGTTTAGACTCCAAACTCTCATGATTTCCGACTCCGAGTTCTCAGAATTTAGAATCTGAACTCTCATCAGTTCTGACTCCAAATTCTTATAAATTCAGACTTGGAACTCTCATGAGTTATGACACTAAATTCTTATGAATTTAATAATTGAACATAGTAGGTTCATGTTCATAATTCTTGTGAATCCATATTCTAAACTTCCTTGAAATTCAGACTCTGGAATTTTATAGAGTATAGGTTCTGAATTCCTTAGAAAATAGAATCTAAATATATCTTGTAATATAGACTGCGAATATTTTTTACATAGACTATGAACATTTATTTTTCTCAGACTCTGAAGAATTGGTTTTGATTAAGAAACCATATTTTTCTATTCTTTGATATAGTTATGAAATGATGTCATACATTCTATTTCTAACAAACCGTAGTTTGACTGACACGTGTACAGGTCTCTCTGAAATTCAAGGAAAAATATGACCATTGGAGAAGGGAGACGACCGTTAGAGATTTTCTTAAAAATTGGAGCTCATTTGAAAGAGCTCAACAATAAATTGATAAATCTAGAGATTACATGTTGCTGAAGTAATTTCTTTAGAGAGAGACTCACATGCTTAGTGCATACAGAATGTCATGTTCAGATTTTCTTTGTGCGACATTGATTGTTGTTGAGTACATTCGAGGGAATCTAGGGATAAGATGACAGAGGTGCTGACTACCGTGAAGTTAAGGGCTCCCTTGCTGATGAGAAAAGAGGTTCCGACTAACTTGAAGTTGAGGGCTTGCGGGAAAACCAAGACAGACTCCGATCTTTGTATCGAGGGATTACACTGGTGTGGGTAAGACAGAATTTCTTGAAAGTATAAATCAAGGGCCCTTTATTCAAGGTTGTTGGATACCCTTCTCTTAGGGTTAAAAGATTGATTATTTGTTACTTGTTATATTACATTTTTGTGTTGTATTTTATTTTTTCAGGAATGTATAACTATCTTATACTTCCTTATACTTGTATACTCCGATTTAGTGAGATTCTATATGATTTAAGGTAGAATCATTATCTTTGAAAACTTTCATAAAGTTTCATTTTTCCGGAACTATCTTTTCAGAATCACTTTCTCAGAATCGTATTTCTGGAATCTAGAATGTGTATAGAACTTGATGTTTTGTGAATTACCTTGTTTAACCTTGTTAAACATAACCATCTTTAAAAGTTCCAAAGGAATTTTTAAAGTATACAATTCACCCCCCTTCTTGTATATTGAGCTTTATTAGATATTTCATTCAGTATATATATTATTTTGAAACTACATTTGGTATTATAGAGTATATCATACTCCATAACATCTTAAAATAATGAGAGAAAAAAGTTGAGAAATACGAGAAAACTCACCAAAGATCAACCAAAGATCACCAATGAACACCCACCAGGGTCAACTAATTGAATTGGGATGAATAATGTCTTGATAGAAAACTCGGTGCACTAAGGATATTCCCACAATGAAATGAAAAATAGAGCATGAAAAAATAAGTAAAAGTTAATATGAAAAAAATAATTGTTAAAATTCACATGATCAGGATATTACACAATGCATAATACCATTTCACATAGTGTAATAATTGGGGTACGGTTTCTGCTGAAAATGAGTCACCTCTGAATTTTATTATTTATTTTTAATACCTAATATATTACACCCCTTAAACCCCACTTTCACGACATGTAAAATGTTTAAACACTGTCAAACCTCAAAGTCATGCCCTGAATCCAAATTTCGAATCATTTAATCAACTTACACAAAGTGTTATCTCCTATCTTCCAGCCTTTGACAACTGAGATTCTCTAGAAACCCTTTTATCCTCTTCTAAACACCTCAAACAACCAACATTGATAAATTAACAATTTGGGAAGGAATAAAACTTTAAATCAGATACCCCTTAAATTATTATATACCTATAGAATCTAAAACCAACCCCAAAAAAAGTTTCCCGATAAACCACCCCATGAGATACCTCTCAAGGATATCATGATACCTCAGATGTTACTATGAGCCAAATTTTCCAAACCCAATGACCACAAATACACTAAACAACCTCATCACAATAACCATAAGAATCCACATCTCACACAACCTCACTACCACATAACCACTACACAACCATATCAACCTATGCATGTCCCAAACCACCAACTACTATAACCAACGAACTACAAGTTACTGAACACATAAATTAGGGAATTACATCTCCTGTGTCAAGATACTATCCACTTTGGGTGGCACTTATTTTCATTCATGGGTTAAATAACATTGCAGTTAATGTATCTCGATTAGGTATATGTTCTTTCCCTTCATATGTTTGAAATTTATAACATATTACACCAAAAACATCACAAATTAAGGAAAACGACTCATCTCATAAATTAACATTCAAACATCACGTCGCAATGAAAAACATATGAATGAATAAATAAAAAAAACTATGGGAACTAGGAATGAATATGCATCTTTCACTCAAAAGTAATCTCCGCGTAGACACCATGACTCTACAAAACACAAACCAAAGAAATGGTATATCCACACAACCCCCACTCTTGTCCATTTTGGTTTTCTACGGGATGCTCCACAGACATTGGTTCTTCCCTGATATCAAACTATCGCAATTTAATGACATGAGAGTCATCATAAAGATACTGATGAATCTTTGCGACATTGAAGACATCATAGATCCTATCCAACTGTAATGGAAATTGAAACTGATATGCCCCCTCACCAACTCATCCAAAAACATCAAAGTTCCAAACAAACTCAAAAGAAAGATTTCACCCTTTACAAAACCTCTACTGCCCACATTGAGGGGAAACATTAATGAACATTTCATCTATAAACTCAAAATACAAGGGCCTCCTCCTATGATCAACATAATAATTATTATGGTCTTTTATTACTTTCATCATATCTTGAATGAGTTTAAAATTATTTTTCTTGATCTGCACTACATTGGGACCAAGAACGTCAAAAAACACAGTCTTCCATACAAAGCCTCAAATAGAGCCACGCCAATGGAAGAGTGACTTATATTACTATAATAAAAATTTACCAAATTATGGTTTCATACAAAAGATCCACCAGATTCCAAGAAACATTCTTGTAACATATCTTCAAACATTAGGATAGTCCATTAAATCTTCCCATATGTCTGTGTATGGAAAGTAGTGGAGAGGTGTAATTGAGAGTAAAAAAGCATGCTACAATCACCTCCATACTCAGGAGGAAATAGTTTATCATGATTTGCAAAAATGGAACTCATAAATCCATGAAATTTCACCCCTTTATCTTTGTAACTCCTAGCCAAGGCATCCATTGCGCATGAATCCTTGATCTCTAAGAAGCGATATGATTTAGTCAACCGATTCATGACCACCCAGATAGCATCAAAACCTCCCTAATATCATTTTAATCATATGACAATATCCATTGATATTTTATTCCATTTTCACTCAAGAAGATCCAAGGGCTGTAAAAGACCACTAGGAACACGATGCTCGAGCTTTACCTTTAAGAAAACCAAGCACATCACTATAAACTCTGCTAATTCTCATTTTATCCCCGCGCACTACAAATATAACCACACACTACAATACATATTAAAGACCCTTGGATTCAGCACTAAAGGTTAGATATGAAACTCATGAATAACTCCATCATGCATCACCACTTGAATAAAGAAATATCCATGAAACAACATCTAGTTTTGACCATCATATGACCATCCCTCCAGAGCATCACCATGGCCAAGACAATCGTACATCACCTTTTCCTCTGATTTTATCCACTGAGACACCTCCACCTAATGTATTAGAGAAGACTACACTGTCATCTAAAACAAATATCCTTTACCACCATCAACTCTTGTATACATGTGCAAAGATACCAACTCCTCCATCGCTCTCCAAGCATCCGTAGATGCTCAAATAACTACATTCTATGACTTAATGTTGAAATAAGAAACCCCACCCTTTCTCTTTCCTTATGTATAAAAGATATCAGAATAATAGTACTAAAGAATATCAATCCACCTATTCTATCATAGATTTAGTTTATTCTGTGAAAATATATACCTCAAACTCTTGGGATCAATGAAATCCACAAAGTGCTCCCCAATAAGGTAATACTTCCACAACTTCTATTAAAACAAGACGATGCGAATAATAGATCATGGGGGGCATAGTTACGATCATGGGGATGTAACTACCTGGATCTATAATAGAACACTACAAGGTACTATATCATTACACATCCAATTGTCAGAAGAGAAGAATCATGAAAAACCGCAAACATCACCCCTTTCTCAAGAAACTTGAGAACTTGAGTGTTAACCAACACCACCTTTAGGAAACTGGGTGCTTCCTGACATAGATAACTCCACTCAAAATCCTATTCTTTCCTAGTGAAATCCATCAACGAGGATGTAGCTTGAGAGAAATAGGGGAATAAAATTTGATAATATCCTATGATACCAATGAAAAAATGATTTTATGCAACATTCATGGGTGCTACCCAATAAATAACTACTTCGACCTTCAACAAGTATACTACCACACCCTATTGAGACAGTACACACCTAAGGAAATGAACCTCCCATGTAAAAACCATATAGTTAGAGAACATTCCATATAACTAGTTGTGTTGATGAACCTGGAAGAAAACTCCAAGATTCTCGGTGTAATCAGCATCTTACTTTGAGTAGATTAAGATATTATCAATGAATACAATGATGAACTGATCTGTGAACTAATTAAACAAAGAGCTCAAAAGGCCCATGAACATGAATTGGGAATTTGTAACACTAAATGACATGTATTCAAAAATTATGTTTGTATACCTTTATATAAGAGAAGTTTCCATAATATCTCCCTCCTTCACCCTCAATTGGTGATTTCTAGACTACAGATCGATCTTAGAAAACCAACTTTCCCCTCTTAGATGGTCAAAAAGATATTCTATCCTTTGAAGAGAGTAACAGTTCATCAACCTCACCTGATTCAACATCCTTTAGTCTATAAAAAACCATAGAATAGTTTCTTTCTTCTTGGAGAACATCACTAGAGCACAACACAGGGACATACTGGGGTAGATAAAACCTTCCTTCATCAGATCATCTATCTGAATCCTAAAATTTGTCAACTCAGAAGAAGTTATCCATTAAGGATCCATTGAAATCAATGAATAAAGGAGTTGAAAGTATATCCTGAACACAACATCATGTGAAGGGGGTAGCATCACAACCCATATAGGGGAAACATCCAGAATCCCCGCAATGACCCTAGGAACCTCTAGCATCTTAGAATCCACTGATTCCACTGAAATATCAGCCAACAAGGAAAGAAGGGGCTCCACATGTCGACCACCCACCTGACAAACCTTCTCAGCAATGAAAACCACATGTTGGCTATCCACATCCAAAAAAATATATCTCATTATGATTTAGTAGATAGAAACATGTACATTATACAATAATTCAATGTAGAGAATTGTATCAAAGGGCTGCATCTATAGTAAGAAGTGATCTTCATATGACTGATGTTGTCCCATCATTGTTGTACACACCTGAAATCAATCAAACAAGATAGTGTGTCCTCTGGTAGGTGTACCCAACACCAAGGGAACAATAAGAATATCTATTTTTAGTCAGAGAACATGGTATATAGAGGGTGCAACAAATTATTGTGCATCTCTTGAATAAAACAAGTAACAAACAGGGTTGCAAAACAAACTGATTATACCTCTTCCAATCTATGGCCCCTTTGGATATGAAACTTCAACTGTGTTCAACTAACCAAGAAAAGGTCCCCTTCCTATCTCCTAATGAACACCTCCATAGCCACACTCATGTCATTATCCATTAAAATGAATAACATCTTGATACTGGCCTCTACCTACTCTATCTCCCCTCAGCGAAGTAAAATCCTTCTTCCCCGACTACTGAAATGGTCTCACTAGATACTACTGCTAAGGCTGGTGCTGAACCTATCCACCCCACCAAACTAAGCTCAAGGAAATATTGGGAACCAGATCTGGTGATGAAAATGAACCGAAAAACCAAAAAACACTGGGTCAAAGCCCTAGTAAAAGTCTTGAAACCCCTAGCACTAGAATGCCAGAATGGAATCATATGATTTTGAATCACTTCCTGTAGAATCCTTAATGGTCATAGAACAAGTGATTTTACACTAAAAATATACATCTAAATGAAATATACATTCTCCCCTATCACAGTAAACCTCCTCATGAGTGAATTTTCTCTGTTACCTTCCCCTTCTACCGAACCTCTATATACATTTGTAACGTAAAAGGAGTAAATGTATATTGGTTTAAAGGATTAATATCCTTCTCAGGACATCTTACATGAGACTCCTCATATAGAAAAAGGTATGGGGAATAGTGATGAAGGAATTTGAACTTGATAAACGTATCCAAAAATGAAATTCTTCCCTAGGGAAGAGAAATAGGCTCTTGTCTCTTCACTGCATTCATGTTCGATGAAAGGAACTATTCTCAAAACTCCTTCTGGATGTTGACCCACCAAATTTTTTCCTCTTTATTCTCTCATATATTCATCATCTATCACTAAATTAAAGCTCCCGGTATCCGGCTAAGTTCCAATGGGACCCAGTGATCCGTCGGTGTCTAGATCAAACTGTATGAGATATCAATATCCTCCAACCAGCTCTCTATCTCAACATTTAAAACACATTCCTTATACTTTCCCAAAGTCTTCTGCAGGAAGGCATGAAACAACCTCTTCCACTAGTCATCCTTCTCAATTGGATCAACCTTATGACGATCAATTGGATCGACCTTCCAATCCTCAACTTCTTTATCTACCTTAGGATGATGTGTAGGAGATATATCTAAAAGGAAAAAAGGATTTACTATGCCTAGATGAATTGATCATCATTAAGAATTATTTTATTTTATTTCATACATTTAAAACACTCCATACAACCCAATTCAAATAAAAACATAGGTCATTATGATGAATGTACCTCTATTATGGCTCTACCCAACAAGAATTTTAGCCTCACTTTATTGTGAGATTGGCTCAGAAGACTTACATCAGATCATAGGAGGCTCCGAAATCCCAAGTCCTAGCTCGTCTTCCCATTCCTATGCCACGCACCCAGATCATCTCACAATAATGCCCAACCAACCCACATAGTACTCACAATACTTAACTAAAAACTTCACCCAATATCTCAACCATCACATTTGATAAAACTATATCATTCCCCCATACATTAAGGTTACCCCTCCTTGGTTAGAAAAAATGAAAGAGAGAAGATGACCCCTCGAGTCCCGCCTCCAGTAGGCCCCATGTTGGCGACTAACACCAAGGGTGTACAAATATCACAACATGAGAGGAATTAACCTTTATAAGAAACAACATTGGGAGATAAAACTGAGCCAATATAAAGTATACAAGTAAATTAATAAACCACCACATAATTCATGTAAAAAATAGAACATTTATAATACAATAATGTCTCCAAAGTAAATACCAAAAAAAGGCTAAACCAGCGGCACAAAAACTATCCCAAGGCCAAAGCTAATAATGACCTACACATTACACATTATCCCATTGGATGGATAATAATAGTTTTATATACAAAAGGTGTCATAAAAGTATACTTAGTAGGAAATCCAAAGACTCTAATGCAATATTGAAGGGATAAAACTAATGCCTTTGTTGGAAAATAGCAGAACCAAATAGCACTTATCAAGGTAAACTCATCATCCCAACCACCCCAAGGTATGATTTTCATGTATTGAAATTAATTAATATAATAGAAGTTAAATAACATCAATGATTGGGGACCTCGAACCACATTTCTTCTAGTATGAAACTCTATCCCAACGTCGTACGTATGGGCACTCCCATTTCTTCTACATACTACATAACATCCTGCCCGCACCCACCTTAGTATCACAACACATCCCGCCAACACGCACCGAGGCCTCAAAACACATCCCACCCACACACACCTAATACTCACATAACATCACACCTATATACACCTGTACATCAAAACACATCTCATCACATCTCTTCCTCGAGACACCTTGGAAATCATATCACATCACATCTTTTCGACACCTAGGACAACACAAACCACCTCTACTGTAAACACATGGGCTATCACATCCTGGTTAAAGACACATAGTCCATCATAGACACCTTCTAAAGTAGTAACAGACCTATTTTCATCACATCATAAGCCATAAATACCTCTCGTAGTATAGAAAATGTAAAAGAGTGGGTACCCATCCATCTGTACTCCTCATCAGATGTTGGAAAAGACACCCCTGTGTGAATATGCGGGGGGTTTTAAACATATATATCAACATGAGTGGGGTGTGTATATAAGTCAAAAAAATATAAAAATATATTTATAATATTAATCACTCCAATAAAAAATATAGGTTTACAAAAAAACTAACACAAATTACCATTACTTTTTTTAACCACTAAATTCATCACTCCACATAAACAAGACATGAGCCAAAATTAGTTTTAAATATTTAATTATCACTTAGAAATTATCCATATTTTACCATTTCAACCCATTAACTAAGTAATTATTCATTTATCATCGCACTTACCAAAAAACAAACATGGAATAATTCATATCAAACAACATAGAAACATACATTTTTGAAAGTGATGAACCTTGATAAATTAACACGACTCCACATTACCTCTCCATTTAACACACATCCATTTCACAACATATAAAAATCTATAAGATATTGTAGGATGATTTATATAATTAATTTATGGAATAACTACATGTTACCTACCTATAACATTCACTATTGTCTTTATTCCTTTCATTTTTATCAACCTCTATACCAACCAAAACAAACCCCTAACTTACGAAAAGATCCAGAAAAAATATTATAGCACAACCAAATTTTCTACCCGGATTCATAATAACACCAAACCCATCACAAGAACACTATACAACAACAATCCATCCACTCCCCCACATGTAAAAACCCCAAACAATCACACATCACATCATAACAAAACATTATATAGGTTAACAATAATATTTATCAGATTCAAATACTTTTATTTATGGTGTTATCAAGAAACAAAATCCTATGGAAAATTATTCATTAGAAAAATATATGTGGTTATCCATATTTTTTGTGATAACAAACATTCTCAAAAAAGGAACACCCATAAATGATGAATCTTACACAAATAAATCCATTAACGAGCACAATTTTTAGTTGGGAATTTAACCTGTATAATCACAATATCAAAAAAAATATTTAAGTTTTAAAAACATATATATCAAACCAAATTTCAACATTAAATTATATTAACCAATTCTATATCTTTTATTAATATAGATCAACCAAAATCCATATGTAAAAAAAATCAAGCCCCTCTAGCATTACGTAAAATTGAAGATAAACGACAGAAATTAATCATTAAATAAGATTTTCATTTTCATAAACAGTGCAAGGCGATGAAGAATGTATGAAAACATAACCCCACTACAAGAAATGTGGATCAATCTATTCCTTATTATAAAATTATCAAAACACTAACAAAAAATCCAACTGATGGAAAATTATATCATTGAAGTGAATAGCAGTGGAGGAACTACAAGAAAAGGGATGATAAAAAGGATAAAACTCCCCATAGATCAACAACATATCACCAATGAACAGCCATCAAAGTAAACTGATCAAATAGGGATGAAGAAGGTATTTTAGGAAACTTCAGGGATCCTAGGGTTAACCCAAAATAAGAGAAAAAATTTATCACAACCAAATGGGTAAAAGTTTGGCCCCATTTTTTTTAAATGCACATGATCTAGGTAGTACACACCATGTAATACCCTTTCATGTCATGTAATAATTAGGGTTTTGTTTCCACTAAAAAACACATTGCCTCTTTATTTTATTATTTATTTCTAAGACCCTAAATATTAAACATTTTTAAATCTCCTAGAAAATATATGAAATAGAATATCACATCATGTAATCCACTTACACAATGTTTAATCTTCTTTCTTAGAGCCTTTAATAACAAAACATTTTTAGACTCCCTCTATGTAGAGACCCTAAGCTTGATGTACATAGAAATTACAATACTTTTTAATAATACATAGTACATAACAAAAACACACACACAAGGATCGTAATAGTTTAGGGTCTTTGAAAACTCGGAATATAATCTTCTAATCGTGGTGAAAGATCTTCAACATCTCCCATAAAGATCTTCTTTTTTTCTAAACCTAAATCCTTTGTTTATGTCTAGGGGAAAAGAAAACATAAATGGGTGAGCTCAAATGCTCAGTAAGGGTAAACAAAAGAAATATCAATCACGTCATAAGAACATATCTTTTGGAAATCTTAACCTGTAAAAGAGATCATAATTTCATAACATGGGATAAATCATAGTAGTGAAATGTAATCCCAATAATCATAACTTAAAACATGAAACTTTAAGGAATACACACATAATCATAGAGACTAATTTCTTATTAGTCAAGACTCATTTCCAAAACTATCTTAGTGGACAAAGTCCCTTTCTGAACCGAGTTCACTCCTCGTTTTAGTCTTGTTTCACTAAACCGGTATAACCTACCGTTCCAGCCATGTCTATCTCATGAGATATAAAATCTTTACCCAATTCATTGGAGGGAGATACAGGTCCCACACATCTCATAATGATACCATTCTTATGTGTGCCACAAAATCATAAACCATACATCATAGAATAACAATGTAATAAAAATGGGATTCTTAAACATTGTGACATCATAAAACAATTCATATAAGATAAAGGAATTTATAAAAATAATTCCATCACAACATAATCAAATCAATGTAATAATAGGTATAAAAACAGAACCCTTTATTATCTTAGATGGAAAATAATTTTGATAAAACACTTGAACTCCATTCTTGAGGAAAATATCCTTTCTACTTCAAAAACACTTTTCCTTTGTTAACATGTCATACAATTCTAAACTAAAAGAAGTTGATTAAAAATAAACTTGAAAACTTGTAAAGGAAGCTTCATGGAAATAATATTTTAAAAATCCATTCATGCCGTATAAGTTAAAAAACATTCTTCTCGTACTTTTGTCAGAAAAGTCAAAAAGTACCTCGTACGAAAAATGACAAAACATTCCTTTCATATCTTTTACTAAAAACTCACTGAAGGGTAAAATTGGATTTAAACAATTGTAAGTGGATAGAAATAATATTACATATTGAGGAAACATGGATGTGGATGATAAAATATACCCCAGTAAATACTAAAGTATAAACAATCTCGGATAAAAATGAGATTGTGATATTTCCCTTACCTTAAGTCCGATTTGCTTCGTAAGTGTACGAACCTCCTCTTCTTTGAAGTGATTCTTTGAAAACCTCCTTTTAGGGCACTAAAATAGGTCTTTGAAGAATACCAGAACCTCTAGGATGTTTCTAGGGAAGTGGAGAGGAAAAATTGGCAGGGGTTGGACAAGCATGAAGGCTCAAAGTGGTGTGAGGAAGAGGGGGAGGAGGTGCCCTTTTATAAGGGAGGAGAGGGGCACCTTTGGAATAACTAAAAATATTATTTTATTATAAAGTCAAATTCGGTTTTTAAATAGATCCAAATTGATTAATTTTGAAGATTAGGTGGGTATGGGTCGAAATCATCTCATCCAATAGAACTTAGACATGTTTAGGTTCCTATTTTAACATTATCATTTAGATTTAACATTAAGTAAAATAATTTTACTTTTACCGTGTCTTCTTGTGTTCTTATACTATAAGGTTAATAAACAAACTATAAGAAGACAAACGAACCCCAAGTTGTTTATTATTAATATATATAACCTTATCTAAGTCATTTGTCCGAACCTTAGTTTTTTATGAATAAAATAACAATTAATAATATAATATTTGTTTTAAAAACTATTTTATGTCAATTTTGACACTATTCAATAGTTGATTTTTTGGAAACTCATAACAGAATGATTACTTCAACCAAAGTTAATTAAATCAATCCTAACATGTCATATTAACATATAAAATTAGTTTAATTCATAAAAAGTCTCAAATTATACTTATTTATGTATTTATAATATCAATTATACTAATTTTCCCTATTATGCTAATTACTGCATCATCATTGTGTCATAAATAAAATAAATTATTTAATGTATAAAAATTAAAAATAAAATATCATTATGTTGGAAATCTTTTTAACTTTCTAATGAATATTTATAGTCTAATTTATCTTATGTATAACCCCATATTAAAAATTATTTACTTATTAAACTTTGACTTTAACTATTTTAACCCTTAAATAAATTAATAATAAATGTCCTAATCTAATCCAAGTGGGCCTAAATGGTAATAATTTATTTCTAAGGATGTTTTTGGTCGAATTAAACTTTTCCAATAGAATTTGGACATGTGTTAGGGTAATAGTAATATCATTTTTACCCTTAATTACCCTATTTACTTTTAACCGTGGAAAAAAAAGTAAAAAGTTACTATTCACCAAAAATTATTTTCATCTCATTGAACCACATTTTACATACTGACATCAACCATGTCTATTGGATTTTTTAAATTCCACTCACAGAAGCAGTAAAATTATGTTTTATGAAAATTTCATTTTTTTAACTACCACTTAGTGGTTTCACTATTCATCAAAAAATGAAAGTTTCTAGAAAAATACCAAAAATTAGGCCTAAGATATATTTGATATTATGAATTCAAAAATGATGTCTATTTTACCAAATTCAAAACATATCAGGTGAATTAATTAATTTAAAAATTAATTCCCTTCGTCAAAACAAATAGCGTGTTCTTAAGAGATAATAACTATCAAAAGATTGACAGTTGTTTATGTCTGATTTAACTGTGAAATTACATCCAATAACCAACATTGTATTAAATTGTAAAAATATATTCTAAATATACTTTAAAACCAATCAAATTAATAATTTATCACTTTCAATTATTTCTATTAAAAAGGATGTTTTTAATTAAAATTTAGTAATTTTCACTATTCATCAGAAAATGAAAGTTATCCGAAAAGTACCAATATTTCACCCTAATCTAATTTCGATATTCCGAATCTATAAATTAATTCCATTTTAAAAAATAAAATTTAAAAAATTTCCAAAAGTGGTTATTACTATTCATAACGGCTAGTTTTAATAATATTTTAATAGCATATCGTTGTTTAGTGAAACTCGGTATTGCGTACTACACACACTATCGAGGAAGGTCATGATTGCGTGTTATGCAAGGAAAGTCAAGGATTCGTGTTGTGAAATCTCCTTTTGGTGAAGCATACAACACAAGACATTAATGAAATTAAAAATAATATTTTTCATAAAATCTCAGGGTGTTACATTCTACCCCCTTAAAATGAATTTCTCCCTAGAAATTCGTCCGGGTTATAAATGGTTTACTATTCGAAAGTTTCTTTAATAGAAACCCACATCGTAAAAAGGAATAACAAAACAAATCTTTAAAAACAAATGTATGAAACGTAACGGTTACCCAAATAAACTAATCACTAGGTTTCCACATAGGAGAAAATATGGATATGGAAGAGAAATCTAACCATCATGTTCTGATGGAGAGTGGTAGAGAACATGGCTATGGAAAATCCAGAAATCACAAAGCCATAAATTTGTGACGATCTAAGGTACAATCTGATTCGTCAGATATAAGAGCACTAGGAAAACATTTTTGGTTTTCAAGATCATTTCCCTAAAGTTGATGAAATTGGAATTACAAGAAATACTTTCGTGATTTTGGTATAGTCTCACTGTTTGTCGTTATTTGGACAATTTTCACTTCATATCTTAATGAAATGAAGTTGAATTTGTCATTAATTATTTGTTAGCAGATCATGTGATAGAATGATGGGTCATTCCATCTGTCTCAAAAAAAGGTTAGAAAAGTTATCAAAAAATACATAAGTCCATCTATAGTGAGATTAATCATATATAGTTCCTAAAATGGACTTATAATCCATATATTATACTGATTAATATTATAAAACTAGTTTCTACTAAACAGGGACTTCATGTAGGCCAGTGGTAGGCGGTAAAGTCCAGTCGCACTTCGGTTGTGGGTTTAATTCCCACAGCCTTGTCCGACGCGAGGGGCTGTCGCCCGTCATGCAGGTTGTCCTTTTTCTAAAACTACATTACTATAACATCACATAAATAATATCAAAAAAAGTTCTATCCTTAAACAATACTAACTTATGGTTAACATAATCCATTCCAATCTTTAGGATTATCTAAAATACTTCGGTCCAAGCTCATAGTATAAAGAAAATGATTACTTGAAATGTCATCAACCAAGAATGTGAATACCATCATTTATCCCATATATCTTGTTGGTCACATTCCAATCATGTGAATACCATAATCATGTATTCTCTTGAAAAATGAAAACCCATTAAACCTTAGTGAAAACATGAAATATTTAACTCTTTCCACATACCAAAATCCAAAAATTCTATATACTCAAACCATGATATAACCTTATCCTTATATCAGTCATGAGCTCATGAATACTATCAAAGATTTAATTTTCTCCTTATCCCTTCATTATGCGCATATAATCTACATTCCAAAAATATCTGAATAACCTTTCATGGATACTGGTAACATTAATCATACACTTTCAAAACTCAAGGAAAAACAACAGTGTAACAATCCTTAGATGTCTCTTTATTCCATAGTACCATGATATTACTTATACAACATTACACATGGTAAACATGTTATCATTCCACTACATTCTTAAACCATTAACCGAGCTTCAACAATTATTTCATCTCACATATCATTTGTAATCTCTTCATCATCATCAACATAAATACTACCCATACGACCATACTTATTCTCTTCATGAGACTTTCCCTTAGGTCATTGGTTTGCATAATGCCCGTACATTCCACATTTAAAACATTTAACCATTGTTGATGTCGTAGCAATACCATTATCCACATCCCTGGTGTTAACTGAACCTCTTCCTTTGCACTTAATGGCTTTGTGTCCTTCTTTTCCACACCTAAAGCATCTTCCAGTTCCCTTGAAACATTCTCCTTGATTCCTCTTTCCACATGATTTACATAGGGGAAATTGAACTTTCTTTCCTCTATGATCATCATGAAACTCCATCTTCCTCTTATTAGCCGAGTCAGGAAACTTACCAAATTTTAATTTATTGATCATATTATGAGATTTCTGATTCGGCATAATAATGATGTTTGGACTTCCAAATCCCATTTCATTTGGTTGCTCATGAAGAATATCATTCCATTGTCCATCATATCCTCCATTATCGGGAATCATCTTGTTTCCAGCCATTTTCTAAAACCCAAAAAGAATAGTGTGAGAGTCAAAAATCATAATAAAGGGGGAGTAACTTCAATATCTAACATCTTTGGTTTAATCTAATATTGTTACCATAGTTCTAGGACTATATCCTATACGTATACTTATCCTTAGGGACATCCCTAGACATACCTTAGAAATATCTCTAGGGATCTCACTAATGTTTTTGCATCCTAGTTTCCAAAGGTTGACTATACTTTTCCTTTGATACCAACTGTAGAGACCCTAAGCTTTATGTACATAGAAATTACATTACTTTTTCGGAATACTTAGTACATAACAAAAACACACACACAAGGACCGTAATAGTTAAGTGTCTTTGGAAACATGGAATATAATCTTCTAATCGTGGTGAAAGATCTTCAACATCTCCCATAAAGATCATCTTTTTTTCTAAACCTAAATCCTTTGTTTATGTCCTGGGGAAAATAAAACATAAAAGGGTGAGCTCAAATGCTCAGTAAGGGTAAACAAAATAAATATCAATCATGTTATAATAACATATCTTTAGGAAATCTTAACCTGCAAAAGAGATCATAATTTTATAACATGGGATAAATCATAGTAGTGAATTGTAATCCCAATAATCATAACTTAAAACATGAAACTTTGTGGCATACACACATAATCATAGAGAATAATTTCTTATTAGTCAAGACTCATTTCCAAGACTATCTTAGTGGACAAAGTCCCTTTCTGAACCGAGTTCACTCCTCGTTTCAGTCTTCTTTCACTGAACCGGTACAACCTACCGTTCCAGCCATGTCTATCTCATGAGATATAAAATCTTTACCCAATGAATTGGAGGGAGATATAGGTCCCACCCATCTCATAATTATACCATTCTTATGTGTGCCTAAAAATCATAAACCATACATCAAAGAATAACCATGTAATAAAAATGGGATTCTTAAACATTGTGACATCATAAAACAATTCATATAAGATAAAGGAATTCATAAAAATAATTCCATCACAACATAATCAAATCAATGTAATAATAGGTATTAAAACTTAACCCTTTATTATCTTATATGGAAAATAATTTTGATAAAACTCTTGAACTCCATTCTTGAGGAAAATATCCTTTCTACTTCAAAAACACTTTTCCTTTCTTAACATGTCATACAATTCTAAACTAAAAGAAGTTGATTAAAAATAAACTTGAAAACATGTAAAGGAAGATTCTTGGAAAGAATTTTTTAAAAATCCATTCATTCCATATAAGTTAAAAAAACATTCTTCTCGTACTTTTGTCGGAAAAGTCAAAAAGTACCTCGTACGAAAAACGACAAAAGATTCCTTTCATATCTTTTACTAAAAAGTCACCGAAGGGTAAAATTGGATTTAAACAATTGTAGGTGGATGGAAATAATATTAAATATTGAGGAAAAATGGATGTGGATGATAAAATACACCCTAGTAAATACTAAAGTATAAACAATCTCGGATAAAAATGAGATTGTGATATTTCCCTTACCTTAGGTCTGATTTGCTTTGTAAGTGTCCAAACCTCCTCTTCTTTGAAGTGCTTCATTGAGACCTCCTTTTAGGGCACTAAAATAGGTCTTTAAAGAAGACCAGAACCTCTAGGATGTTTCTAGGGAAGTGGATAGGAGAAATTGGCAGGGGTTGGCCGAGATTTAAGGCTCAAAGTGGTGTGAGGAAGAGGGGGAGGAGGTTCCCTTTTATAAGGGAGGAGAGGGGCACCTTTGTAATAACAAAAAATATTATTTTATTATAAAGACAAATTCGGTTTCTAAATAGCTCCAAATTGATTCATTTCAAAGATAATGTGGGTATGGGTCGAAATCCTCTCATCCAATAGAATTTAGACAAGTTTAGGTTCCTATTTTAACCTTATCATTTAGATTTAACATTAAGTAAAATAATTTTACTTTTACCGTGTCTTCTTGTGTTCTTATACTATAAGGTTAATAAACATACTATAAGAAGCCAAACGAACCCCAAGTTGTTTATTATTAATATATATAACCTTATTTAAGTCATTTGGCCGAACCATAGATTTTTAGGAATAAAATAACAATTAATAATATAATATTTGTTTTAAAAACTATTTTATGTCAATTTTGACACTATTCAATAGTTGATTATTTTTAAACACATAACAGAATGATTACTTCTACCAAAGTTAATAAAATAAATCCTAAAATGTCATATTAACCTAGAAAATTAGTTTAATTCATAAAAAGTCTCAAATTATACTTATTTAGGTATTTATAATATCAATTATTCTAATGTTTCACTATTATGGTAATTACTGCATCATCATTGTGTCATAAATAAATTAAATTATTTAATGTCTAAAAATTAAAAATAAAATATCATCATGTAGGAAATATTGTTATATTTCTAATGAATATTTATAGTCTAATTTATCTTATGTATAACCCCATATCAAAAATTATTTACTTATTAAACTTTGATTTTAACTATTTTAACCCTTCTTTAAATAAATTAATAATAAATGTCCTAATCTAATCCAAGTGGGCCTAAATGGTCATATTTTAATCCTAAAGTTGTTTTTGGTCGGATTTCACTTGTCCAATAGAATTAGGACATGTGTTAGGGTAATAGTAATATCATTTTTACCCTTTATTACCATATTTACTTTTAACCGTGGTAAAAAAGTAAAAAGTTACTATTCACCAAAAATTATTTTCATCTCATTAAACCACATTTTACTTACTGACATCACCCGTGTCTCTCGGATTTTTGAAATTCCACTCACAGAAGCGGTAAAATTATGTTTTATGAAAAATTCATTTTTTTAACTACCACTTAGTGGTTTCACTATTCATCAAAAAATGAAAGTTTCCAGAAAAATACCAAAAATTAATCCTAAGCTATATTTGATATTATGAATTAAAAAATGATGTCTATTTTACCAAATTCCAAATATATCAGTTTCATTTATTAATTTAAAAATTAATTCCCGTTGTCAAAACAAATAGCGTGTTCTTAAGAGATAATAACTATCAAAAGATTGACAGTTGTTTATGTCTGATTTAAATGTGAAATTACATCCAATAACCAACATTGTATTAAATTGTAAAAATATATTCTAAATATACTTTAAAACCAATCAAATTAATAATTTATCACTATTAATTATTTCTATTAAAAAAGTTGTTTTTAATTAAAATTTAGTAATTTTCACTATTCATCATAAAATGAAAGTTATCCGAAAAGTACCAAAATTTCACCCTAAGCAAATTTCGATATTCTGAATCTAGAAATGAAGTCCATTTTAAAAAATAAAATTTACAAAATTTCAAAAAGTGGTTATTAATATTCATAACGGCTAGTTTTAATAATATTTTAATAGCATATCGTTGTTTAGTGAAACTCGGTATTGCGTACTATACACGCTATCGAGGAAGGTCGCGATTGCGTGTAATGCAAGGCAAGTCAAGGATGCATGTTGTGCAAGCTCCTTTTGGTGAAGCGTACAACATAAAAATTAATGAAATTAAAAAGAATATTTTTCATAAAATCTCGGGGTGTTACACTCTGAGCCTCCACCGAACACATCCAACTACTAATACTAGTAATGTAAAAGACTGGGAAGGAACACAACATTACATGGATCTTCTCTTGTTCTATTTTATTATTATAAAATAGGGTTTAATAATTAATTCTTTTTAAATTGAGCTTCTAAATTTGATCATTAATTTGGAGGAAATTTCATTTCTAGTTTTTATTCCACAACATCTTTCGAAAATTGTGTTTTATCCATATGAGAATTTCATCATTTTACATTACTATTAAAAAATTTGAACCAATAGATAGAATTTTATATACTTTCCTTCATTATATAAGCTTGAATTTACTTTCTACATTTGAGAGAAATTTGTCTTGGGTATCTTCATTATTTATTCCAAACATCTTGAATCTAGAGATTATCCATTAGATTTAATGAAAGCCCTTTTAATTATTAACTGTATTTAATAAATGTCTTTAATTAATTCTAATACTATATATATAAATTTAATAGAATATTAGTAGTTATATTTTTATGGTATTATTTTTCAAGAACATGCACCTTATATATTATTCAGGAGAATAACTATTCTTTTAATATTATTCATAAAATTAATATATTCTATATGATTTCCAATAACATGAATATATAGAAAAAATATATATGAGTTACCTAAATAAAACATCAATTTTCTAATTATTGCTATTTTTTAGATAATTTAACATATTTATCGGAATTTCAACAAAGACAGCTCTTACATAACTTCCCATACTTTTAATAAATCGATATCGCATCTTAATATTTGTTCATTTTTTATATTATATAATATTCCATTCCAGCATATAGGTATAGTTTCTATGGATACCTGGATACATAATCCAGTATTTCA
Organism: Viscum album; assembly: GCA_963277665.1. Taxonomy (NCBI): domain Eukaryota; kingdom Viridiplantae; phylum Streptophyta; class Magnoliopsida; order Santalales; family Viscaceae; genus Viscum; species Viscum album. Next base: position 1,744,077,238 of record OY728161.1, read on the forward strand.
TAAGTGAACTGTATCATCTTCCACTATGTTATTAATAACTTGATCCCATCATAGAGAAACCATACTTAATACTTTTCTTCAAAATGTGGGGTAATTAATCATATAAAAGGGTGATGTCATATGATGAGTAAGGGTAAAAGGAATATTTCAATTATAATATAAATATAACATGAGAATAAGGGTATAGAGAGACATAAATAACATTTCAAACCCATATCATACATATCATAGATCATAATCACGAATAATGTCATAAATCATTGTTATTCATAAGACATGATTCATAAATGAACCTAAGAACAAGATCTATGATATTATAACATTGTAATAAGACTTTAGTTTATGGAATTCATATAACAAAACAAAATAATTTCCAATGAAGTCATGGAAAAATGAAAAAACATCCATAATGGGTTGTTTACACTTCCAAAACCATCTTAAAAGGTTTATTTCACACCAAAAAATATCATATTCACCACATAAAGGGGAAATGTGATGATTATAAAGCTATCTCATAGAAATAAAAGTGAGATGAAAATCGCTTTCCAATGTCTATAATTGTTTAAAACTTGTTCAAACCACCATTATAAAAAAAATATAATTAATATAAATCTATTAAAAAAACATTATCATATATATATTATAGTATATGATTTAACTATTTTACATTATCACATTTTTATGGATGATTATTTTTTAGTATCACTATTATGTTTAATAAGTACTTTATTCATTAGGTGTTTTTTATGTAGTTTTAGAATTTATAATTTTATACAAGTTAAATAATCTTAAGAATTATAATCATGATATATATATATATATTATATGTTAAATATATATTTATTTATAGTCATCATTATATGTTATATGTTGAATAATGAATTACACTGTTCATTGACACAGTATATCGTAAAAACACATAAATATTGTTTACAATTTGAAATGTATGTAATTAGAGAATGATAAATAAAAATTCATTATTTAATATTAATTATTATATCATATAATAATGTATATTAATCTAATTTATGTTTATTAAAATAAACATAAAAATAAAATGAGTAATGAATAACATCGATTAGTTAAGGAGATAGTCCACACATATACAAGAGAGACATTATAATTTTTAAAATGATTGGAATGTAGGATTGTAGATGTGATATTAAAATTAAATAGGTTCAATTATGTCATTAGGGTCATTTATATAAATTATATCCTTTATTTTATCAATTTCTATGTTGAGGTGATGGAAACAAATTACATCGGTTTACGAGGTGAAAGTCCGCTATATTCATGATTACTAGTTTCATTTCCCATTTGAATGACATGGGATAAATATAAATAATTCCATTAATATAATATCATCACATCATGTGAGATATATTTTTATATCCTCATAATTTATGATAAGTTATTTTGAACATAAATAAATAAATAAATTAATGATTATGAATAATACATCTTCTATGGGAAACTTCTTTAGGATTACACCTAATACTATCCAAAGATGATTTTGTGATATGAACATGGAATATTTGAGATGAGGGGGTGATTAAATTATGTTTTTGGATAATTTATTGAATTTGTTTTTATTTTTATACATGAAGATGGTAGGATAGGTTATGCCCTTTTATTTGTGGGCGAGTAGACCTGCATAGAGATTTCCCAATAGAATAGAAAATATTAATGTATTTACCAAGTAAAATTCATCAAAATGGACATATATTAGAATATTAAATAGTATATCGTAGATAAATGGTAATTTAATAGAATTTAGGAAATTTTAATGGGCACACAAACACATATATTTTAGTTTTACCACTATAATCAAATTTAAACCATCAATATAGTAATTGTTATTTTTTTGAATATTAATTGTGAAAAAAATATTAATCATTCCATTATACCAATAAATAATAATTATAAATTTTAAAATTTAATCCATTTTATTATATTAAATTCATTTAAGTGGAATAATTTAATTTAAAATTAAACCCACAAGAAAGACCAAAATATGGTGTTGTAATGATAACATTTTCATAAATAGAAAATGTTTATATATTAGAATTAAACAAAAAATTAATTCCAAAGCCATAAATTTTATTAATAATAATATATTTAAACATATTATACTTCTAAATCAAGTTATAATAAATTTTATTTTCAATTATTTTAAAAGTAAAGATAATTCTCAATAAAAATATTAATATTAATATTAATCAAATAATAATAATTTCATAATATTAAAAAATGATAAATTATAATTTTGAAATATTGATTTAAATGAGTATGTTCATTTTTTCAAATAATATTTCTATAAGTATTGAAAAATAATTTTTAAATATCTATCTAAAATGTAATTAATCAATTTTTTTTTAAATATAGTATTTTTGTGTAAAATTGGATTTATTTTTTTCCCATGCCAATAAATATTATATGTACGATAAAACCATTTAATCAATATATTTCATTAATATAAAAATTTAATATATATTAATTTATATATTTATTATAATAAAACATTCATGGAATAAAAAACATTTTTTAGGGAATAATTTTTATTACTTTTAAATTATTTTTTATTCTGTATTTATAAGAATTTGAAAACAATTTTATTTATATTTTAAATTTGTGAACCATATAGTTTTTTATAATACAGTCAGACCTATTCATTCCTAAAAATTTGAAGGCTAATTGATAACTCCAAAATTAATTATATTTTAATAATATATAGTGCCTCATTTAAATATGGTGTTCAGTAAAACACAATTTAATATAGGAATTAATTTTATTTGGGAAAAAAATTTACATAAAAAATTTGGGTGAGATATTATACCCCCTAAAAATATAATTTCATCCTCAAAATTTTATCATACTAATACAATCAAATGACGATAATTATACCTCAAAATATCCTCATGTTCCCCAATTTGTTCCTTAAAATGGTGGTTTCACAAAAAAAAATTTGACCAAGGGAGTGGTCTTATTTCATAGAAGATTCACAATAAAATAAAGATTCTCCATCATTTTTTTCTTCATAAGATAGATCTTTATCTTATGGTATGATCTCTAAGAACAATAATTTAAAATGGTATGGTATTTACATCTTTGAGGGAGATATATGGGATACAATGTGATCTTGGGAGGGGTTTAGTGTAAATAACCCAACCCCAAAATCATGGAGTTGGTGGTTACATTATTAAATTGGTACTATGTAATAGAGATTTTATCCAAAAGGACTGACTATCTGGGTATGTTTGGAATACTTGATATGTAATTGAATATTACATTACAAATAAAAATATAAAACACAACATACAAACATAATTGGAAACAACATTAGTCTCCAAGATTTACCCAACATATCAACCATAATATGAATCAGTCCAACCTGGGAAATAATAAAACATATGAAATCAGTGAGATAAGATTATCATGAAGGGTATATATATATATATATAAAGATAATAAATAAAAATTATTTCAAGGTAAATAACTAAAACCCCTTAAATTTAATCAATAACTTGAGCATAATATGGAAAGTATAGAATATGATGAAATAATCCCATATAAAAAAATACCATGAGATATAAAACATATCCATGGAATCCTTACAAACTGAATAATAACATGGTATTCAATAACTAATCAAATTATGATGGAATTCATGATATTGGACATCTGAAATATACACATGAGGCCTCAACAAAGACATATTAACATAAATGGGTATGGATTATTCCCAATACCAATCATATTTTCCTTATGAGACTAATTAATTCATCTAGGGGCTGTAGAGGTCCCCTCCTATCACTTAATAATTAGAATTAATTCCTTGTATGAATGGGGTGAAACATAAAAATGTATACGTATGAAATATAAATGACTTTCCCTAATCATGAAACATAATTATAAAACATTTTGAGTAATATGGGGAATGAAAAAAAATAGAACACAAATAATCAAATTGACCATAAATCAATTAATTAATATTGTTGATGATATCAAAACAGATAAACCTCAATTAATAATTACATTCAACAATAGATAATGACATATAAGAAAATAATCTTACAAAATAATTGATTTTTTATTAGAATAAGACCTTTTTTACATTGAAATCATGTTCTTAAATGGAAGAATTTTTTTTAAAAGAAACATTTTATTAGAAGAGAATCATGTAAACTTTTAAAGGAATTTTCAAGAAATAACATAATCACGACGTAGTAAAAAGACGCTCATTCCACATCAGTTTAAAAAACATTTATTTCATATTTCTATTGAAAATCTAATAAAGTGAATCATTTAGAAAATGGAAAAATTATTTCATTAGATTTTTTAAAAAATTAAGAACATTTTTAGAAAAAATATATATAGAAGAAAATTTTTACCTGAATGGGATGTAAGCTTAAACAATCTGGAACACTGATGTGATTGTAAAATAACCCATAACTTAGTTATTATTACATATTTATATATTTGAAACTCATGTATAATGGATTAAAGAAGGTTACTAATTAATACCAGAACCATATTAATATTTATGATTTTATATAGTTTTTTCTTATCTTATCTTATCACTCGTTTGTTAATAATATTTATTTATTACCATAGTTTTAGGTGAAAACTCTTTCATTTTACTACATACATTTTTTCATACTAGACTTAGTTTTTTTCATAGTTATTTCATATCCATAATGACAATAAAGTAATAGATATCATATTTATTAATGATAAATAAATTAATAATTATTCTTAAATTGTAAACAAGGAAAATGACTTGCATCGTTCTGTAGAGACGGTATGACGTATGTATACTCTAGTGATGATATCATTAATTTAATTGGGATATGTTAATTTTGTTTATGGTATATTAATGTTTATATAATCAATATCATTTCATATTTATTATGTATAACCATTATATCCATCATTATACCCATCCAAATATAGTGGTAATCAAAATCAAATTACACCACGACATGGAGATGACAAATTGTACGTATGCACGCACCATGCTTTAATTTTTCATATGATGGATAAATGGGTGAATATAGTTTTACTATATTATAAATAAAAAATAAGAATATATATTATAGTATATTTATTACTTTATAATGTAAACAACACATTAATAGGTTTTATAAGAAGAAATAAACTTGGATGAGTTTGAAAAAACATTTATATCTTCTTCGATGACCTTCCTTTAGATATATTCCAATGTGATATGGGGTTAGTATTTTTATAAGACCAGGATATCCATAAATTTTAATAAGATATTGGGAAGATAAATGGGTAGTTTTTTGTCTATCTATAAGGCTCAATATTGTGTGAGTAAGTGAGAAATTATGTGTCCTTTTATAATTGTGGTGAGGGAAACTTTTGGAAACTCAAAAAATAATAAATTAATATAAATTAATTTTCATTTTAAAATGGCTCAAAAGTTTTTTATTTATACTTTAAGATGATTTTGAATTGAAATAATCTCATCCAATAATTTTTATAAATTTTTAGGTCATATTATTACCCTAATCATTTGGTTTTAAAGCTTATTTTGTCCCTTAAACTCTTACCCTCACAAGATGTTTTTTACACCTTAAGTGATAATATAGTTAGTATAACATACAAAAAATATAAAAATGGATCATTTATGTAATTTTAAACAATTTCAAAATAATTTTGTCGAATTGTTTTATAAAATTTATATCATTTAATAAAATATTATTTACTTTAAAATATTAGTAATATCAATTTTGAAACTATTTATTAATTGTCTTTTTTATAAAAAAATATTCATAACAATATGATTGCATAAAAAACTATTTTTAACATTAATAATATATAAAATTAATATATAAATTTTTTATGACATTAATTATCTCAAATTATATTTATATTAATTTTTATATCATTTTTTAGATATTTCCATTAATTAAATAATTTTTACATCATCATTAGGTATGCCTTTAAGGTAATTATTTATTCCATATAAATTAACAAAAAAATTAACCATGATGAATATTTACATTTGATTCTTCAAATTAATATTTATAGGAAACAATATGTTCTTAATAACCACATATTAAAAATGTAATACTTATTAAAAACATGAGTATGACATATATGACTTTTCATAAAATAAATATAAAAATAGAGATATAATAATCTATGAAGATCCAAGAAGCCATAAAATTTACACAAGGATTATATTTTTCAAAACTAACTCATCCAATAAATTAATACATGTGTAATGAAAATTTTCATAATAATTATAATATTATTTTTGCCCTTAATTACCTGATTTACCATTAACCATGGAAATAAAAATTACTATGGTTTATATTCATATTGTCGGAAAAATAAAAGAGAGCTATTTAATAAATTTTGACATTGTGATTCCAAATATGGAATAAAAGTTTCAAATTTAAAAAAATAAATTGGATAAAAAGAATTTAAAATAAATCCCATTGACATGGTGAGAAAATGAGTTATTAATGTGAAAACCTTCAAAATATTAAATTGTGTCTGTATCCAAATTCAGTGTGAAATTTGTTACAACGAACTAAATTGGATTTAATTATATATAGTTGTTATAATTATACTCTAAAAACATTCATGAATATAATACAACACAATACATTTTTAAATAAAAATGTTTTTTTCAACTGAAAGAATATATTTTTTACTATTCATCAAAACAAGAATCTTATAAAAAAGTAACAAATATTAAACCAAAATAAATTTTTATATTATTATTTTATAAATAAAAATTTAAATATAATTTATAAATGTTTTAAAATTTAGTTTTTAAACAAGCTCTACATTAAAAGGGAGAAAAACTTCCATTAGAAATGTATCTTTTTATGTGTAACTATAGATTTATTCATATTGTATGCCTATAAAATCTATTGGATGAATATAAAAACATTTAAATATATATAAATTTTAGTATTTGGTTCATACTATTCTTCCCCTCCAATTTTATTTCTCGGTTACAAATATATCTTACTGAGTTATTAACCTTTATTTTGCATGCAATGTTAGCTATCAAATAAATTAAATTTATTTATGAAGGGAAATACTCAAAATATTTTGGTATTGTAATCTTCACCCATTCAAAAAAACCTCCAAATTTTCTTGAATATTACATTCTAAACTTTTGAGCGTGGTTTTTCATCATAATGTCTTCAGGTTCCCACACTGTTTCTTTGATTTAGTGGTTTCTACAAAGAACCATTACTAGTTCAGTTATTCGATTCCTCAAAAATTGATCTCTAGTGTAAATAATCATGATTTAATATTCACAGTAAGATAGAATAAGTTCTAGTTATTTTTTTATAGGTTATACATGTGTTTCAACTGGAATTTCATTGTATAAAAATAATATGTGGAACTCATCAGCAAATTTGGAGATACGTGGTGGCATTTCTAATCAATATGTTATAGATCTAATTCATTCAAGATTTTATAATGGACTAATATACCCGAGTCTTATTTTCCTAGTCTTACTAGATGTTATGATGCCCTTCCATGGTGATACTTTCATAAATACATAATCTCATACTAAAAATTCCAAACCTTTCATCAATTTTCCCCAAAACACCTTTTCAATCATCGAAATACATAAATATGATCCTTTATATAATTTAAAATTATTATTCTATCATAAATATTTTATGAGCCTATATTATTCTTTAAAGAAACATAATCTCAAAAAGTTGTACTATGACATCTATGACTATATAATACTTCATAATAATCAAAATGAATTATTTAATAGAAGCTAATGTTATAAGAAAATTATACCAAAGGTAACTAATAATCCAATATACTTTGAAATTCAATTGATAATGATATCAACATGTATTGAAATTTTTTAATAGCCCATTTAGACTTCCCATCAGTTTGAGGATGGTTGGCAGTGATCAAAATGATTCTCAGTATCTTGGGCCATCTAGAGAGTTCTCTATAATTTTGATGTAAAATTGGGATCTCGGACTTGTATAATAAATATATGTGTAACCTAAATTATTACAAAATCATTAATATAGAGTCTTTATTGATGTTAATGAGGTCAATCCCCTCTTATAGTAAGAAAATGTGATGATTTTCTACGAAAATAAATAATAAACCATATCTCATCATTCCATCTTGGAGAGTTTGGTAATGAAGAGAAAATGTCCATTATAAGGTATTTATATTTCCAAAAAGGTATTAGAAGAGGTGGCATGAATGATATATGATATTTAATTTATGCCTTAACCTATTGAGAAACTAAACATCTTGACACATACTCCACAATTTACCATTTTATATTATCCCATTATTTTTTTTCATCAGATATCTATACAACCTAGTTCTACCATAAAGTATAGAGAAATTAAAGATATGAAAATCATCCAGTAATTCTCTTTTTAGATTCTATTTAGAGGAAAAACAAATCCTATTTAAAAATATCAATATAAAATTCATCAAATAAAATGCCTTTAATTTTCCATCAACCACTACTTTAATTTTCTTTTAGAAATTCTTTTCATCAGACTCAGATATTTTTTATGTTTTCCAATAAATATGGTATTGAAACCATTTGATAAAGGAGTTATGTTTCCACTTTCTTAATAATTCCCATGTCACTCATCACTAGATCCCTGAACATAAAATCCATTTTAATCATTATTTTTTTAGTACTCCAAGATTCTTCATTCTCAAGGCATCTTTCTATCTTATTTTTGTTCCCTAGGTGTTAGTGTATTGGATAATCATATCCTTGAGTTGATTGAGCCATATCCTATTGATTTTTTTTCTATGGGGAGATATATTTCATACTATTTTTATCTTTTTATATATTATATATTTCCCCATAGAGATACTACATCTATAAGATCATGAAAAATACAATAGTTGATAACTCAAGATCATGAGTTCAATAGTTCAGTTCATGAGTTTTTAACTGTCGTGATACATTATCAATAACTATATATTTTAGAATAAGGATTAAAGAAATTACATTATTATATTCCTTACTGTAAATAAAAAATTCAAAATATACTGATGGTAATGTCAATATTAGATAATTAAACAATATTCTGTTAAATTATTCGAAACATTATTAATATTCTTTTCTCTATACGATCTTAACCGCTTTATTTGTGAGATTTTTCAATTGGTAAGATAATTGGGAAAAACATTTAATGAAACAGTAGTAGTAACCTATTAACCCAATGAAAATACATACCTTGATTATATTCATTGGTATAGGAATCTATGGGATTTCCTTGTCTTTTTGGAATCAATAGAGATTCTATCTTTAGAGAATGTTTTTCTAGGAAAATAATTTTGATGAATCTATAACTATAACTTGCTAAATTTACCATATAACACCTTCCATATGAGATTCTCAAGAATTATTCCCATGTTATTCCCATCATCATCATAGATTTCTAAATACACTAGAATATCATCAATGAATTCCATAACAATATCATAAAGGTACTCCATGAATAATATATTCATTAGATCCAAAAAAGAGATGCATTATTCTATCAAAATTGAATTTATGTAAACTCTAAAATCCACACATCATCTAAAAATCTTTTTTTAGAATGTTTTTCTTCTTTACCCACAGTTGATTAAATCCAAAATGAAGATAAATCTTTTAAAAAACTAATATCCTTGAATTTTATCAACTAATTAATCAATGTGAGGTATATGATACATGTAATTTATTGTAGTTGGATTTATTTCCCTATAATCAATACACAGTCTCATGGATCCATCTATCTTATAAACAAATATTACAAGGTACTTATTATAGTGAAACACTTGGGATAATAAATCCCTTTTAACCCAAATTCTAATATTATTTTTTCAACTCCACTAATTATACTACTGGAATTCAATAGGTAGTCTTTGATATTGTTCTTCTATAAGGGAATAAATAAATAATAAAATTTACATCACACTCCTGGGGGTATCTAGGTAACTACTTAGAAAACACATCAATGTACTCCATTAAAATTATTACTTAATATATTTTAAGATTACCTACTTCATCCCTATATTTTTTTTTCTTCCTCCCCAAGAATTTCATTCATTAGGGCTACTGGGGGTAGATCAAGATAAAAATAATATAATTATGATTCTTCTCAAAGATATGTAATTCTACAACATCCCCACAAATCATAATTTCCTTAATATTAATATAATTCTTGTCATAATATTTTGAAATCCATTCTATACCATGGATTATATAATAGAAAACCATAGGTACAATGATAAGGTCATTATGTAATGTATATTTATGTTTCATAAAGGGGACTTCCCGATATATCTTTTTTTACATTGAGACTTTCCTTGAGATATTTTCCTGACAAATCATTTATTAAATAAAAATAATATATATAATTTTATTGCCATAAATGGATGATATAAAATTATAAAACCATCCACAATCAAATAAATCATTTTTTAAATCTTTGTATATGATTAAAGAACCCACCTCCACATCCTTTGGAACTTCACCATCTACTATTGTGATCATATAAGCTTGGCATTTCTCTCTTTTCCTTTTTTAGGGAATGTTTCCTCTAATCTTATAAAAATCATTTACATAGTGTCTCATCTCTTTATAAGTGTAGTAATCAGAATTGGTAGCTTCTTTATATCAATTAAAATCACGACAATGATGTCCTTTCCCACTGATCCTAAAGAAAACTCTTTTTCCCTTTTAAATAGGTATAAAGGTGGTTCCTTCTATTAGTATCACATGTTGAAAAATACCTTTTCTTCTTCCCCTTTTCCATTGTTTTCTATGACACCTTATTCTTATCTTTCATTACCTTAAATCCATAAGATTTAGATAATTATTTCTCTATCTTGATTGCACATGAAACTATATATATGCCTGATAAGAACGTTTAAGAGACAATTGTACATTTATGGAATGGTTTTACCCTATAAAGAGTCAATCATTATTTTTTATTTATATTTCATATGTAAAACAATATTCTATGATAACATTTAATAGTTGGATTTACACTTAGTAACATTATCATCCTCTTTTTTCCATTGTCTAAGAAATTTCCTCTCCATATTTGCTCACTACTCATGAGGGAATTTTATTTCGAAGATTTTTTCAAAATCCAACCATTCCATGATTTATATTTATTCCTCCTACATTGTTTTCTATAATTATTGTCCACCAATGATCCATATCTCTTGAGAGATGATAAAATAGAATAAAAATATTCCCTCTTTGGTAATTCCGTAAAGGTTTTATTATCTACTCTAAGGAACATATCCATTACTCAATTAAAAATAGACTCCTATTCCCACTGAATATTAGAGGTCTTTGTCTCATGAAGTTTTATAACATTGTTTCTCCGCATTGTGGATTAGGATGCTCCATAAAGGTATGCTAATTCTTTGTAATCAATGTAAGTTGTCCCAGTACAATTATATGTTTTTCAAAAAAAGCTGATTCTCTAGCTCCAAAATTATAATATTTTCTTTGAGGGAAATAACGACATGGATTACATGAATTGATAAGGTTTCCATTAAACCATCTTGGATGTATTTCTGAATAATGGAATTCACAAGATTAAGTATTGAGTCATAATGTATAATTTAAAACTAGAAAAATATTTCAATTAAAATGAAAATCTATGTATAATTAATCTCATAATCATAATCATTGTTAGTTTTGGAATATTCTCAATGATTTAATTAGGGATACATTTACAAAATCTATATTTTCTAAATATATTTCCAAATGTTTCTAATAAAATTTCACTGATACCAACTGTTAAACTCCTCACCACATTTTTTCAAATTTAGTGGTCACTTTGTTAGTTTGGTAATATGTATTAGTGATCATATCCCAAATTAAGTAATAGTTTTTTATTTTTGGAAAAATAATAACATACTCAAATATTATAGTATGAATGAATATAAAAAATAAAACAGGTAAACACTATTGGGAACATAATTTGTATCCTAGATTTACCCTACATATCTGTCATAATATATATATTGGCACCTTGAGATAAAATAGAAAAAAGTAAGTGGTTATATAATATTACCAATAAGGGTATATATATAGATAAAGCTAAGAAATAAAATTTAAGGAAAGGTAAACAACTCAATGATATGTCATTTAATCAATAACGTGGTCATAATATCGATAGTACAAAAGTTGATCAGATAATTCCATATAAGAAACTCCCATGAGATAAAGAACAAATCCATTGAAATTATAATAACCAAATAATTACATGGAAATTAATAACTAATATCATAATGATATAATTTATAATGGTTGATATTTGAAATATTCCATCGAGGCCTTGGCCATGAAATCTCAAAATAAATGTGTATGGCTTCAACCAAATCACAATATGTTTTGTCTCATGAGACCTACTGACGCATCTATAGGATATTGTAGGCCACAATAATAACTTATTAATTTCAATTCATTTATCATATTAGTGGGGGTGAAATACAAACCACATACACACATAACATGTACATAACATTCCCCAATCAGAAAACATATTTACAAACCAGTATGAGTTATGTGAGGAATGATATCTATATAGCACACTTATCATCAAAATGATCGTAAAAAATTTAATAAAAAAGGTATATTATATCATAATAGATATTCGAATATGAATAATAAAATTAAAAAAATTTATTTTAACATAGCGTAAAATACTCTATTAAAATCATTGAAAATTCATGAGAGAAATATCCTAGTTTTTTTGTTAAAATAATTTATTTTGAATGAAAAACATTTTAAAAGAAAAAAAATTATTTTAAAAGAACCTTATAAATTTATAAATTAATCTTAAAGGAATTAAGGTTCTAAGATGGTGGAAAATCATTTCATGTCGCATAAGTTAAAAAATAGACCTTCCATGTTTTTTTTCAAAAATGTCATGAAGGACCTCATTTTAAATTGATAAAAAGAATATTTCAAATAATTTTATAAAAAACAATACATATTTCAGAGACTTCAAACATTTTTAGTATAATAGTAAAAACATTTTTTAATGTTTTTACAAAACATGAACATTGATGAAATTTTTTTCCCAGTTGAGACATAACTTTAAATAATCCGAAAAAACAATGGAATTGTTAAATAACCATTACCTTAGGTTCAGTTTCCTTTATACATGAGTGAACATCATGTATAACTGATTAAATGATGTTATCAATTAATAAAAAAAGTACTTTCATATTTATTATATCATATATGATCCTCTAATAATATCTTATCACCTGATGGTTAATAATATTACACTATTACCCTTGTTTAGTGTGTTAACTATTTAATTTTGCTATGCACGATTCATCATGTAAGTCCTGATTCTTGTGCATAATTAAAACATCTACATAGTGATATTAAGTTCAATTATATCTTATTTATTTATTATAAAAATTATCATAATAATTCATGAATGGTGAACATGGAAAATGAATCGCATCACATCGTGGATATAATAGGTCGTAGATACGCACAAGCAACGATATCATTCCATTAATGGTGAATGGTTAATGAATTGATTGTTATATTAATTATTAAATATTATATATAATTTCATATTTAATATTTATCTCCATTATATCCATCAATGTACCAATCCATATTATGTGGCGATAAAAACAAATTACACCACGACATAGAGATGGTAACCCATACGTATGCACACACATTGATTTCATTTTTTTTATAGATAAAATGAAAAATATTGTTTTCATACAATAATAATAACATATCAAAATAAAAATTAGAAAATATTTTTTTCTTTATAATCTAAAAAACACATGAAGTGGAAGTAAAATAATAAATGAAATTGGATGACTTTGTAAAAATGATTACCTCTTTTTTGGAGAACTCCCTTTAGATCTCTTCTTATGGGATATAGAGACTATCTTTTTGGATGAAAAATATATCTGCAACTAGAATAATGATATTTTTAGGATATGTTATCAGGTTCTTGTCAGAATATAATTCTAAATTTGGTTTGAGTGAGTGAGGGAGGAGGTTCCCTCTTATAATTGTGGTGAGCAGGGCTTTTGGAAACTCGAAAGATTTTCAATTAATAAAAAATAATTTTCATTTCTTAATTGAACCAATGTGAGTTAGGTATAATATGAGTTGATTATGGGTAAATATCCTCTCAACCAATTATTTTTAGAGATGTTTTTTTTTAAATTCTATCCCATATCTTCTAGCTTTAACCCTTATTTTATATTGTTAGCTCTTATCGTCACAACATGTGTTTTTATAATTTAATGGATAATATAGTTACATTAAAATTTGAAACAAACAATATATGGATTTTTGTGGAAATTTTATTCCATAGAAAAGTTATTTAATTGAGTTTTGGATTTTTATAATTTTAATATCATTTAATGATATATTATTTATTTCCAAATACTGTTAATATCAACTTTGATACTATTCAATACATGATTTTTTTTTTAAAATTTCATAGCAACAAGATATCTAATGAATAACTATATTAAAATATTAATAAAATATCAAAATAATCTATAAACTTCATATATGACATTAATTATCTCAAATTATACATATTTTAATTTTGTTAATATAATTTCTTGGATATTTCCCTCAATAAAATAACTATTACATCATCATTCTGTAAGACTATATGGAATTTATTTATTTCATAAAAAATTAATATAATGAAGATAATTTTTTTCTTTCATTTAGCGTATATTATTAAAAAATCAATACTTATTAAAAACATGGGTATAACATATTTTAATTTTCATAAAAAAAATACTATAAAAGTATTAAAGTCATCAATGTTTATCCAAAAGTCCATAAAATCAAGAACACGAATGATTTTTGTGGTGACTAACTCATCCAATTGAACTAGGACTAGTGTTTGTGTGATTTTATAAAATTTATAATCTTATTTTTAATCTTAATTACCTCATTTACCCTTAACCATGGAAGTTAAAATTACTAACCTTACTATTCATATTGTCAAAAAAGGGACCTATTTTATAAATTTATTCATTTTGATTGAAAATATGGATTCAATTTTTAGAAATTAAAAGTATTGAATTCGGTAAAATCAATTTAAAATTAATCTCGATGAGGGGGTGAGAATATGAGTTATTGAAGGGAAAAACATCAAAATATTGATGTTTTTTGTATCTAAATTTAAAATGAAATTGGTTCCCATGACCTATACTGAATTAAATGATATAAAAGTAATATAATTACACATTAAAACCAATCTACAATAAAATTTATCAATATAAATTATTTAGATGGAAAAGTTGTTTTCAACTAAAATCTAAAATTTTTCACTAGGCATCAAAACATGAAACTTATCTGAAAAATGTAAAAAATTAACCCAAAGAAAATTATTATTTTCCTATTTTTTAAAAGTTGTTTATTTTTTCAAATAATTTTTTTTAATTTTATGATTTATTTTTAAAATAATAAATCCATTAAAATGCGATAAAACTACTTTTATAAATGTATATGTTTTTATGGGTAACAATTGATTTATTCTTATCTTATGGCTATCAAATATATTGTATGAATGTAAAAAAACGAAATCATATAAATTTAATAATTTTCATACACAATTTATTCCTTTTAATTTAATTTCATGGTTATATTAATAGTTCATTTTGTTTTTAGGATGGGTGTTTTGTGTAATTAAACATATTGATGAAATTAAGTTTATTTAATTAGAGATATACCATAAAATCATGGTGTATTATATTTTGTAGAAATGTAATGTGATAATATCAAATACTTACCAAGTCAATAATATTTAATTGAAAAATATAACTATGGATTATGATTACATTATTTTAAAATATCATATCCACATTCCTTAGAGAAATAAATAGAAAAACATTCTCACTAGCATAAAAGTCAATATTTTATTGATGGTTTTCATTATAATTTTTTCCCACCTATAAGATACCATGATTTAATATTGAATTTAACTGACATTATATTAAAATTCATCATATTTATTAATTATTAATATTTTTAATTATCAGACAAAAACTAAGAACATTCGATTTCTATACTTTTTCCAAGGATCTTTCCGAATTCTTGAGTGAATGTTATTTAAATAATAAATAAATAATAGTGAAAATTATTTATCCCAAACACATTTGTAACAGCCCATAACCTAAATATAATGACCCAATTCTAAGAATATAATCCTTACATGTATGGATTTGATAATGAAAAATGTTACCCAACTTTCACTTTTAAAAATATATAGTGTAAAAGGGAAATGTTGAATCACTTAAATGCGGAAGGATCATTTTGGTTTATAATTTAAGAGAATTAAGAAAAAATCCAAAAAATTGGGTTCATAACGAAATGGATCATAAATATAAACATAAACTCCCAATATAACCATATTCTCTTATTTTATAATATGTAATCAACATCGTCCTTGCAAAATCCCAATAAAAATAATTCATTGGCCATAAATCCCCATAACACGAAGAAAAAGAAAACTTAAGAGGGATGAGAAAAGATTTTTTATTAAGGGAAGATAAATAATATTTCATTTCTAATATGTGTATAAAAAATAAAAACTAATGAGAACATGAACATTTCATTTGAAATCAGTATACTATAAAATAATATCATAATATTGTGTGATGACATATTTCTTTTTAGTTCATATGACATGAGTCAATGTGTATAAAATAACAAAATACATTAGTTTATAACATTGATATAAGATATAAAATTATGGGATAGACATATACTTGTAACATTGTGAACATGTAATAAGGTAAATAGGTTCACTCATAGATTTAAATACATGAAATTAGGCCCACATAGAAAAATATGGACAAAAAAAAATATCCTCAATTAATATTATGGACATGAATATGAGTTCCACATATAATAATTTAGACATGTAATCCATGTAAATGCATAATATTTTAGACATGACATCCTAGACCATGAATAAACATATTGACATGACGACCATTTACATGTATAAAATAATAATCATAAAATTAGGTTCACACATAACATATTTAATTATAAAAATATCCATAATTACCCAAATATTTAAAGGGAGATATAGGACCCCCAATAAAATATATAAAATCACAAATTTGAGTTCCATAATATCATAAAAAATTCATCCTCTCAAAAATAATGATCAGAAACACATTTAATAAACATTTTCTCAAATTATATCCCATGAAAAAAGGAATATGTTTCACAAACATGTATTCATTATAATGATCAACCATCCAGACAATGAGAAATACGATATCATTGGACCATATCCATATATAAAACGTATATAACATAAAAAGATTTCATCTTTTATGGAAAATTATTTTAAAAGATCACCGTGAATAATTATTGAGTAAAACAACCTTTTTATTTTAAAATCACTTCTTATTAAACAGAATTGTGAAATTTTAAATGAAAAATTTTTATTCTAAAATAATCATAAAAACATGTCAATTAATCTTCAAATTATTGAAGCATCATGAAAAAGGGTATATATTCTCATTACATATAAGAAAAAAACCACTCCTTCCATATTTGTGTTAGTATTGTTATAATGAACCTAGTTTAAAAATTTTACAAACAAATTCAGTCCAATTTTTTTAATTTCTAAAACATGGGTAAAAATTATTTTAAACAATTTGAAGAGATTAATAAAGAGGTTTTAGAATTGTTTTTGTTTTGAAAACACAGACATTGATGATATATATTTCCCTATAGAGAGTTACATTTAAATAATCTATAATAATGGTGAGATTTAGAAATAAAACCATACCACGTTTGTATATTTTTAATCATAATCCTCATCAAAAAAATATTTTTATATGGATATATATATCCCATATTTCTCATGATAAGAATCATAAATTACCATAATGGTTTGTTTATAAACCACAAAAAATAAACAAGTGGGGAACATGACATTTTCCAAAATAAATAAAACCAAGACAAAAATTCCCCACAAATACCCTATCAAAGAATATATGGTTAATTAAATGAATAGATTGTGTGTTATAGTGGTAAATAGGAATAAAAAAAATATAAAATGAAAATAAAATTTAATTTCACACATAATCTTAGCATTAAATAATCAATAAAGTAGAATTTTAACAAATTAATGGAAATAGAGTTTTGAACTCCCTTACCTAAAATATCAAATTTCCTTATTTATGCTAAAAAATAATGTATAATGAATATAAATTTATTATAATTTTATTCCAAAAAAATATATATATCATGCCATTAATGATTTATTTATAATATGTTATCAAGTGTTTATTAAAAAATTTCTATTAAAATAATTATTTTCGGTGATAACTTCTCCACGTATATTTCTATTTGTTTGTATGAATACTCATACTTTGATCCTAGTACCATAATTCTATGAATTATATTCATGTTATTAATATCAAATATATTAATTATTTACATATTCATGAAATTTATAGATATAAAAAGGAAAAAACCCATTTAGGGAGATGGTAGGCCGAATGTATACATTAACACTATTTTCATCTGTTGATGGATGAAACTAAGGAATTGTAAATGGAAATTAATATTTAAAAAATAATTATAATATAATATATATAATATATATTAATAAAAGTTTTCATTATTACCATCTGTGTGAAATATTAATGAAAATAGAATCACATCACATCATAAAGATAATAGTCAATATGTATTCATGACTGATGTTATCGTTTCCTAAAAGCATAGATGGTAAGAATGTAGAGATTATATTATTATTAAATATGTATAATTATATAATAATCATAATATATAATAATAATACCTATCATAAAACCTATCCATAAATATGGTTCTTAAAAATGAATTGTATCACTATATGGTGATAGTAAGCCATACGTACCCACGAGTGAAACATTAAATTATTGTTTGTAGGGAAAGGTGGTGTGTAATAGTGTTTAATAAGAAAAATAAAAGTATTTAATATATATGACAATTAATTTTTTATTTTATAATAAATATTATATATTAATAATGGGTGAAGAAGTGTATAAAATTAAAGTGTTCTGTTAGAGTGATTATCTCTATATCGAAAAGAGTACATTAGATCTCCACTAAAGGGCTCTATAGTTGTTATTTTGGGAAGAAAATCACCAATATAATGTGGTTATAGAAGTGAAGGATAAAATTTATCAAATTTAACTCAATTTATAAGGCTCAATGTAATAAAATAAATTTAAATATTATTTTCTCTTTTATAATTGACACGATGGTCACCATTGAAATTTCTAAGAGTATTAAAATATATTAAGTCATACTAGGGAAAAATGATTCCAAATGGAATATAAATACATAGGGAATGAAAATATCATCCATATATTATCTTATATATTATTATTCATTATTATTTATGGATTTATATATAATTTAGTAAAATATTTATCCCATAAAATATCTTTATATTCAATTTCGATACTATTTGTTACTTTAAATTTAAAAACATCATGAAAACAAGTCGAATAAGAACCATATATTTTATTAAATAATAAAAATTTCAAGATAGTATATAAAATTCTTGTATTACATTAATTTTTAAAAATGATATTTATTTTATAATTTTTAGTTTCATTTATTAGAGTCTTCCATCAATTAAATTATTATGGCATCGATATTGTATAAGAATTTAAGGACATTATTTATTAACTAATTTATTAAAATAAATATCTAGGATTATTGTAAATATATTATATTTAAAATTAATAATTATAGTCCAACATATTCCCTATATAACATAACATTTAAAATATTACAGTTATTAAAAACAAGAGTGTGACATCTTTGAATTTACCTTAAATAAAATATTATAATGGTCATAATATTATCAAAGTGTGTCCAGAATGTTTTAAATTTATCACTTGAATGAATATGGTTGATATATTTTCATCCAAAAATATTAAGTTATGTAGTTGGGTCATTTAATATTTCTTATCAATTTATGTTTAGCCTTTAATTACCTGATTTACCCTTTGTTGTGGTAACACATATTAGTAACTTTACTATTTATATTTTCCATAATAAGAAGAGATTTATTTAGTATTTTTTTACATCATGAATCAAAATATAAAATAAAATTTTTAATGTTTCACATCATATAAATTTTTAAATTAAAATTAAAACTAAACAGGGATAATGTAACGGAAAATAACTTTTAGAAAAAATGCAATTTTATACAAAAAAAATGAACTTATATAAAATAAAGTATAATAATGATTAAAATTGACTTAATTATATTTTATAAAAATAAATATTAATTGTTTTAATTTGAATTAATATTCAAATAATAATGATTCTAAATTTTAAAAGAAAATGAGTGTTTTATAAAAATCGTCATTTTTCAGTATTTACAGAAAAAAATACATACAGAATAAACACAAAATTTCCCCGAAATATAATTTTGATATCTTAATTTCAGAAATGAAATTAAAGATATCGAATATATTTTATAAATTTTCTTTAAAAATATCATATTATTTTTCTACAAAAACTAATAAGGATTCATTTTTAATAAAACATATTTTAGATGTGTACAATGAATTTTTTGGAAATTATATTATTATCTATTTTAATTTATCTATATATTTATATTTAGTAGGAAATTTATAAATATTTTACAGATTCTCTAATTTTATTCACACCCACCAAATAGAAATATTGTCTATAATTATAACATTAAATAATAATATTTTAACATTGTTTCATGGTTAATATAAACTCTGTGTCACATGTAATGAAAACCAATGAAGAAATAAAAATATAAAAAGGTAAATATTTTCTAAAAAATGGGGAGTAACATTCAACCTATTAATTAATTATTTCTTAAAATTTCAACATTTTCTTGAAAATAAAATGATTTTCATTTGAAAATACATTTTAGGAAACCTACATCACAAAATTGGTTAATAAATCATTCTCCTAAAATGAGAGATAAGAAATTATGAGGGCCATTTAGAATAACATATAGTAGGATTCCAAATAGAATAAAATTTCTGGGATGCGACGATATGGACATGGAAGAAAATTAATGTCCGTAGATCACCGGTTACTAGAAATTGAATGATATTAAGAAACTAAACAAATACAAGATCATAAAACACAAATATAGAAAATACCACTGATTAAACATAATTAATCGATAGAGAATAACATTATTTATTAAGAAACATTTCTTAATGTTGAGTAATTTATTAACCATTAAGAATAAGAAAATCTGTATGTATACTTACATGACATATATAACTTATCCTTTAATAAACATACATCATAATATCAACTTTTACTCTATTATATGAATATCCAAAAATTAATTTTTCTTTATTAATGCATATTAATTAAATTCAAATGACTAATAAATCCAAAAAATTATAACAATATATTCCTCCTTTCATTATACATTTACCACAACTAAATTTTTATCATAACATATGTTGATTCCAAAAATTTATAGTTCTTCATATAAAGAAAATATATTTAAACTCTTAAAATCTATATTGAAACCAAAATTTCATAATAGATAATTCCACAAAAAACTATTCATAAAATTCATAAAAATATTGTAGACTAAGATTGAACCCAAAAATAAAAATGATTTTAGCACATAGTCATTTGTATAAATAATATGAATCATTATAAATCCCTAATAAAATCATATAATCTTCTAAAATATAATTAATCCACTATTCATCAAATAAAATCCAAAACTATTTTATTTATCATAATCATATAGGGGACCAAAATAGTGAGTGTCTTTTAAATGAAAATAAATTAGTTAGTCACTAATTTTTTTTTCAAATTATATGGTTATCTATATGAGAAATTATATTTTCCCAAAATGGACTAATCCTTTTTCCATCAAATAATTTAAATAAAAATAAATCATAATTATAATAGAGACTTCATGTTGAATATTGTTAGGTGACACACCCATGTCTCCAGTTGGTTATGGGTCCATTCCCCATAACCTTTTTGGATGCAAAGGGTGGTCACATAAAGATCAGGTTTTACATTTTCTAAAACTATATTAATTTAATTCAAATAAAAATCCATAAATTTGATGAATGTACTATAATATGTAATAACTCATAATAACCTAAAAAGGGATTTTATAGGCATTAAAGGCAAAAAATATATCTATGAATATGTCCACTAAAATAAAATGAATTAATACTTGAATAATACTTCTTCTTAAATATAAAGTTTATATATATTTCTCCAAAAATATCACAATACTTCTTTAGATTTCATCACATAAAACCTCAAAAGGGGTGTCTAAGACTCTATAATCAGGGTAAATCTCAAACTTATATAACTGTCATGGTATCCATAACACATAAGAAAAAATCTCATGAAATCATCATAATCTATAATGTTTTCCAAATATAACATTTGAAACAAAATATAACAAGTCAGAACATGCCCTTCCAGATTCAATCATCTTCCTCATCATGTTTTTTATAATTTTAAAATCCATAAGTGGAGAAAACATCAAATATTGAAAAAAGCACTGGGAAAACAGGGGAAGCACCAAAAGAAACTACAGAGGCCTAAATTAGTGTAGACCGAGGTTGTCACCGCATTTTAGGTTCTTTACAGCAATAGTAATAAAGAGAAAATCCTTAGGGATAAAGACCTGAATTTTGTGTAGAGCCATTGCAGAAAGATGATTAGAAACCATATTTCCCTCCCTTCATATGTGAAAGAGGACAATTCCATTGTAGATGAGCCTCTTAGACCATCTCATGGTGTAGTTTATGGACCAAGGTAATCTCCTCTTTCCATACATGATCCAATTTTCTATATAATAAACACTGTTGACGCTCCTTTCGTCACAGAATCTAAAGATCGGAAAAGGGATTATCTCAGCTGAAAGTGATTCATCCTTTGAAGAAAACATCAAAAATCGACAAAGGCATGAACAAAGGATCAACAGCAAATCCACCGCGCAAGTTATACCACTGGCGCGCAAGTGTACTTGGGCGGCCACCTTGGTCGCGCAGGTGACTTGCGTGACCTAATTGGTAACCGCCCGGTAACCGCCCGGGGTCTTCTTTTGCCTATAAATAGACCCTGTGGGCCCCCCATTCGGGAGGATCTTTTTCCAGAAACTCGGATTGAAGCTCCCGATGCCCAAGTCTCTTCTCAAAGCTTCCGGAACACTTCTAAGGTAATTTCTTACCAAGAACGGAAGATCTAAATAGAAGAAGGAAGGCCTAAGTGTTGAAACTTATCAAACACTTGCGCGCCGACTTAATTCCTTCAATATAACTTGCGCGTCCCTTTTCTGGAAAGAACCTCAAGGGGATTCTAAAGGGTTTTATCAAGAGTCGCTCAAGTATTTCAATTCTGATTGAAAATCGCGCAAGTACACCATGTGTCGCGCAAGTATACTTGTGCGGTCAATACTTGCGCGCCGCCGCAGGACTTGCGCGCCTTTCAAAACTTGCACGCCCCTATCTTTTTGGGTGCCCATCTTGCCCATTTTACCCCTCTTATGCCATTTCACCTTTCCTTTTCAAGATTTAGTCTTCAAGACACTCTTCAAAGCCATTTATGGCATGATTTTTTGATTTGACTTTCTTATCTAAAAGGAATTCTATGGAATCTCTCTCAAAGTCTAGTGATTTAAATATCTTTATGTCACTAAAATACGGAGAGTTCATTCATTCAACCTCATCCTTTAAAATGAGAAAATCCTAACCTTGGGTCTCCTTTTCAGGAATAATCCCCAGTTATAAAACCTTTAATATGGGCATCTTCCTCAAGAGAAAGCCCCAACCTAAAATATGGGCATCCTCCTCAGGAGTAAGACCCAAACCTTAATCCCTAACCTGAGTCTCCTTTTTCAGGAATAAGATTCAGTCATAACCTTGGGCTTCCTTTTCAGGAGTAAGTTCCAAGTCCCTTAACCTGGGTCTCCTTTTTCAGGAATAAGACTCAGTCATAACCTTGGGTCTCCTTTTCAAGAATAAGCCCCAAGTCCCCTTAAATTTATCTTAACCAGTCATAATTTACCTTTGATTTGGGTTTCCTTTTCAGGAGTAAAACCCCATCATAAATCCCCTCCTAACTTGGGCATCCTCCTTAAGAGTAAGCCCCAAGATTAGAGTATTCAAATCTCAGTGAAGCACATATAACTTTATGGACCCTGTTCATGGATTTTCTCCCTAAATGTAAATCCTAAACCTTCATCTATCTGGGAAGTCATCGATACATAAGCCCCAAACAAATTCTTATGATTGCATCTTTCATGGCACAATTGTCTAAATTTTACTAATACCTCTTGTTTCTCACACCGAGCATGACTCACGTGAGCTTAGAGTGTAAAAGTAATTATGACATTCATCTTTGAGCCATCAATCATAAACATCATACTCCATTTCTCGAACTACGTGGGTTCTGATTCCTTTTCCAAAACAAAGGATACGTAGGTATCCCATTTATGGGTTCGATCCCAACTTTGAAATAATCTCTGTCCTTCTTAATGACGATAAATTTCAAGTGCCCCACTGAGTGGCTTTAAAACCATCCTGGTCATCATAATGACCAAGAGACTTTTATATAAATGTTTTGAAGGATACCATTGACCATGAATCTCTAAACAGATATAAATGATTCTCTATTGATGAAGAACCTCGAATACATATAAAAGATTCTCTAAAATTCTTGAATATTTAATCATTGATTGTTAAAACTAAAGGAAAACACATTTTATACTTGGTAATGTAATAAGGATTCACGAACATAACTTAAATCTATAAAGAGAGTCCCGGAGTAGACAATAATTCCCCTCAAAAAGGTGTGATGAGTCCGACCTCCCATCCTCTCGACCAATGCAAATTCCTAAGCCTCATTAGTCCACAAGATAATGAGCGCCTGCCTTTGGAAAGTAGGTCCAAACGGATGTGGAATCATTGGATGTTTCCGGTTCTACGAACAAACCCGTTAGAAACCGATCGAAACATTTGAATCTCCCGTCCAGGAGGTCATGCCCGGATTCCGTGCGAAAAAAAAATGGTGAACCCGACGTGAATCCTTAACCAAGTGAAAGTGATGTTCTTCTTATTTGTTAGGTCCCTTGGGCCAACAAAGCAATCATTGACATGTGCTCATCCAAAAGATGCAGTGGCCGGATTCATCTTGATTATGTCTGTTACATGGAACAGGCACTCTTTTCTCAAGATCTTCTGCAAAAATGGCTTTCCTTAAATTCACCCCTATGAATACTGCTGCTGTGAACACCTTTACTGTGAGGTCTGCTGCTGTGAAAACCAATGCTGCTACTCCTGCTGGAACGTCATCCGCTCTGAGGATGACATCACCAACTCAGCTTCTTCAACGCTGTGTTTCTAATGCACTGGTTAAGGAGTACCGTCGCAACGGTACTATCTCAACTCTGGAGGCCGCTCGTCAAGCCCTCCAAGTTAACAACTCTACCTGGTCGTCCGGACAACGGCGGCCAGCAATAAAGAAGCAGGCGGTGCTGACTACCGTCTCCAACCGTTTCGGGTCGTTATCCCCGGAACGCAATTCCCATTCATTCCCTTACTCCGAGGAAGTGAATGAGCAGGTCCCTCGGGGCCTTAATTCAAAAAGACAGGAGTCCTTCCCGAGGGATCCCATCAACAATCACCGCCAGACTCGTGCGGTAGTGCGCCCTCAACATGATGAGGGTACCGACTCCAGGCATTCAGCTCAGGTTCCTCGAACCTGAGCAGGCAAGATGAACCGCCAGAGACAGAATCCGGTTAACAATAGGCAGGTTGTCATCCCTGCCATCTCCGGAGAAGTCCACCAACATAAATTGGTGGCAAACAACGAGCAGGCATACACACCTGCCCGTTTTAATTCAGCTGTCCAGCAGACTCGTCTGACAGCATCAAGCCTATCCCTCCAGGCAATTCCGGCGGAGTACCATAGGCAGGAACATACACCTTCTTATACATCACCAGTTAGTCAGCAGGCTCGTCTGACTACATATGATGGATATCGTCAACCGCGTTTGGCGAAGTGTAATCAGCAGGCACATACACCTGCTAATACTAATCAGGCCTACCAACAGTCTCGCTTGGTAGCACCCGGAGAAGTCAGTCGGAAAGTCCCGACGACAAACAGGAGGCAGACTCAACTCTCTGCCTCCACATTTGAGTACTGTCAGGATTCACTGATAGGAAAAGGAGGACAGGAGCAGGCACATACACCTACTCCAAGCCCAGAATGGACGTATATCCCCGTTCCGGCGGCTGAAGTCACCAAACATATTTTGTCAATGGTGAAAGAGCAGAAGCAAATTCCTGCTCATATTCTGGATGCTTGCCAGGATATCATAACAGCTTCAGCATCATCTTAGGGACAGACACATAAATCTATCCCTAGCAATGGAGTGACACATCAACGATTCACTCCAGAACAGACACACACATCAGTTCCAGTTTAAGAGGGTTATGGGGCATACTCCCCCATATCATACGGACAACCAAGTCAGACACATACACCTGATTTGAGTGGAGATCGTCAGCCTAACCTGACCATATTTCCTGATCAGGCACATACACCTGCTCAGAGCAATCACTTTCGTCATCAAGTGGTTTCTAAAGCGAGTAAGAAGGCATCTAAGAAAAAGATCCACCCAGCACAGTCAGAAGATCAAAGGCCAATCTGCAACATGGCCTTGCTCGATGCTGGAGTTCTTGAAACCCTCAGACATTTATCTGTTGGAATTCAAGATTCTACTCCCTCAGTTCCCAATAACGGGAACATTAATTCTGAAGGTCTTCAACAAACACTTCCTCATGAAGACTTGCTTCATGAAAATTCGGTCAATCTTGAAGTTTCTTCTTCAGATGAGAGCCACAGGAACCCTCTGTGTGGTCAGAAGTCCAAGGAGCAAGAGATTTCATCTTTTGCTATAACCCATCATGACGGTCCTCCTCATGGTGATGAACTTCGCTGCGAAAGTCCTCTCCGCAGTAGTGATTCACATTGTCTCGAAAATTCTTCAGAAGGCAATGTAGTGACGAGAAAGCCCTCCTATCTCGAGGCACTTGCAAACGTAATACTAGTCATGTCTGATGCTTTACTATCGGCAGGTGAAACTCTTTCTCCATCAGAAGATAGCCTGGGGTTCAGGTTATTCTCCGAACCTTCCCTGGGTCATTCATCTTCTAGCATGAATAGTGATTTCTCTACCAATCTTGTTGAATCCGATGAAGCAACAAGGAAACACCAACTCTGTTCCAAACAGGTAGAAGAATCTTCATTTAATGATAAAGAGGAAATGCTGAACATGAGGAAAAAACTGGAAAAAGGTGAAGTACCAGTCATGTTTTGGCCTTTGGCTGACTCCCAGTACGACATTCCAAAGATGTTGACGGATGATGGAATCCATGATATTCGTCTCAACATATGGAAAAATCCTTGTCAATTAAAGAAGAAGGTATTATCTTACGATGAATATGAAAATCATCTTAAGATAATAGAAGGGTTACAACGCCGGATTGATTTGGCATCTCTATCAGTCTCTCGGTATCCAAAGGCCGAAAAGCAACAGAGAACCCTTCAACGTTCATGCCTTGGCGCACTAAGATGATTGCGTCAGTTAATTTCCAATTCTCCATCTGATGTTCATATCAGAGGATGGGGTGTTCACGGAGCAATACATTTCACAGTGCTTTCCGGTCAGCAAAGCCCACCGAAAATGGTCTCATGCAATGTTATTGCCCATGGCCGGCCACAGTCAATGGGCTTTGTTCATAATCAAAAGCTTGTTGAATAACAAGCTTCAACTAGTTCCTCTCAAAATCAAGTATATAGAGAACAGGTTGTTGAATTGCTCCTACATCAAGCAGGCAAGAATATTGCACAAGCCTCTCGTCTGGAGCAAACACGTCATCAAATGACAGAAGTTTCGGAAATCATCCAACGGTCTGTTGAACCAGGTGATAAAAGTGGATACAGGTTAATGCATCCAGCTAATTTCCGAACTAAGATTCGCAAGATCAAGAGAGATTTTAAGAAGATCTCAGACATAGCATGTCAAGAGACACCCCATCTTGCCAGACTTGGGACTTCTCTAACCCAACCCTCAGAATCAACGAATGGGATTCGAGGAGTTGAGCGGAAGCAGAAGGAACATCCCCAGTCCACCGCACTGGGGACTTTTTCAAATCTTCAATCCTTCCCTCAGAGAAAGTCAGTATTCTCTCGATTTGGGAATAAGCCTCAAGAGGAACGAAGAGCCAAGCTGTCAGGAGATTCTCTCCAAGTGATGGTTCTCCAAGAAATTCCTGAGGGATCAAGTCAACGGAATGCCATGTCTCATCATGGACATAGAAGGAGACAATATCACAGAAATGCTGATAGAAAGGATTCCATGAAATATGCATCCATCAATGTCATCAATTCTGTTGCTGCTGATTCACCAGATGAGGCTCAATCAGAGGGATCAGACGAAGAGGTTCCTGCTCAAGAAGTTGCGCACACAGACCTAAATGAAGAAGGTGTGCGCACACGTAATCAAAGGCTTACCCAAAATCTGGGTATTCCTTCAAGTAACCCACTTCCCCCTCTCCGAAAAGGATCTAATAAGGGGAAAGGAAAGAATCAGGTTACTTCTCACCCTTCCTCTGAAGGAGGTCAATCGCTCTCATTAGAGCAAAGGTTTGCACAACAGGAGGAAGAAATGAAAGAATTAAGAAGGTTGAATGCAGAACTACTTCAGAATAGTATTCTTCTTAAGAATTCTGAAGTCCGACAGCCGAAAGAATTTGTTGTAACTACTGAGATGGATCAAGAATATCCTCCTTTATCAGTACACCCACAGAGGTCTAATCCTACGGGTCAAACGCAACAACGGTTGGCAGCACTACCATCAGTTGCAGCACCAATCACCACGTTTGTCCAAGCTCCATTCATTGCACCTACTCAAAACCAAGTTCAACCTGACGTTTCTCAAAAGTTAATAACTACTATTGAGTCATTAACAGCTCGGTTAGAAACTATGGAAGGGAAACGGGCGCAAGTTCAACCTGAAAAGAAAGTTTACCCTGAATGGGTGGATTCAATTTCTCCACCATCCAGTTTTGGAAACCCTATTTTCCCTACTTTCAATGGATCTGGCGACCCTGAACAACATTTGACGCATTACGTGTCTTGTTGTTATCCTATGATGGGAACTCCAGAGCAGCAAGAAGTAGTGAAACTCAGATGCTTCGTGCGAACCTTGCAAGGACCAGCTTTTGTCTGGTATACAAGCTTGCAATCCCGGTCAGTCATCGGATGGGAGGATCTTCGTCAAAAATTCCTTCTTCAGTTTAGCTCAACTTTTCCAAAAACAACAGTTTTCGATCTTACAAACTGCAAGCAAAGCGAGAATGAAAGAGTCTCTGATTTCATTGCTCGTTGGAAGGGATTAACATTTTCCTTGAGTTTAGCACTCCCTCAGGAGGAATTGTTGCCAATCTGTGTGGCAAATTTGCGTGACGAATTACGCACGCCATTGATCCCTATGAAATACACAGAAGGGTTTCGAGACCTTACTTCAATCGCTCAACAGATTGAAGATTCCCTTATACAGGCTAAGGTTAAATCTCGTGTAATTCCATCAGCTCCAGGAAGAAGAATGGGTAAAGCAGAAACTGCAACAGTTATGCTTAAACAGGAACCTGTACCTATTTCTACTTCAAAACCTTCATCTTCTCGAAGGGCTCCACCTCCTGAACGCCAACAACAAAGGATGTTTCGTCCAAATGATCAAAAAGATCAACTACGAAAACAATTTGAGGATATGAAGAGTAAAACATACTCTTTCCGAAGTGAGCAAGTTCCTGGTTACTTCATTTCGGCTCTGGAAAATAATTTGGTTCAATTACTAGTGCCGAAGAGGCCAAACAAGGAAGGAGATGAAGACCGTCCCAATTATTGTCCCTTTCATCAAATGTTGGGGCATCCCATCCAGGAGTGTTTTGTCTTTAAAGACCTCCTGCAAAAGATGGTCGACTTGGGACAAGTCAAATTGAAGGGTTCTTCAGCTCATGTAGCGTGTATTACCGCTACAGATCCAGAGGAAGGAGGCGAGTGGCAGGAAGTCAAAAGAAAAACTGCGAAAAAATATGAAGATTGGATGGTCAGAAAGACAATCAATCGGACCTATTCCATTTTGCGAACACAATTGAAGAAGCCAATTGTATCTCCTACAAAAGCTGTAGTAAAGCCTCCATCAAAAGACAAATCCTCAAAAGGGAAGCGCAATTCAAAGAAGAAAGAGGAATCAGGAGAAGATGAGTATGCATCAAAGCCTAAATTGTCTTTGACTCTGGCAGATTTCATGCCATCTACTTCAAAGCCACGGGCACCATCCCACCAAACGGCAGAGCCTAAACAGGCTAACCAGGCAGAGTCTTTATCAGACGAAAAGTTAATCTTTGGTTCTGTTAATATGATTCAATTAACAGATTCATATTCCAGTTTTGATGAGCCTGAATTCCCTATATCAAATAAGGGAACCCGAGGAAGTTCTAGAGGTTCAGGATATAGGGGAAGACGTGGATCTTTCCGAAGCCACTACTCTAATTCTACCCCTGCTAGCACTGTATATGCAGCAGAAACTCCTGGTAGAGCCCTTCAGCGAGCTCAAAAAGAACAAGCAAGTTCTTCTTCCAATGGCCAACTCATCTTTGGCACAGTTATTTTGGAAGACCGATTAAAGGTTCCATCTTCTTTATCTCAGCAAGTAAATGGATCTAATCAGTTTAATTTTCCAAAACCAAGGATGTTGCCAACTTCAATACAAGATGCATCAGCTTCCAAAGCATCTGCTTCCAAGGTACCTGCTAAACCGCATATTCCTATTGGGAAACACAGACCTCTAGATCAAAGATATGATATATTGAAACACTTTGCCCAAGTACCAGCCAAGTTATCAATTTTGGATGCTTTGAATCTATCAAGAGATCTTGGGGAAGCACTCATCGAAGCTTTGTCAAGTCCTCAGGAGTTTGAAGCTGAAATTGCTGCAGCTGAAATTTATCACATAGAGAATAATCCTGCAGAATGCCATGCAGTGATATCTTTTACTGATAAAGATGAAGATGATGTTGTGCATGGGCACATAAAACCTTTGTACTTATCTGGCAAAGTCAATGGTATAGATGTTCGAAGAGATTTTATTGACAATGGTTTAGGAGTCAACCTCATGCCCATTCGCACACTTCGTCGTTTGGGCCTCACGGAATATGATTTATCTCCTTCTACCATGATGTTGCAAGGATATGATAAAAATGAACAAGAACCACTGGGAGAAGTTACGCTCAGAACTCAGTTTGGAGATCTTGTTTCTAATTCGGATTTCATGATTGTTGATCAAGACTCAGCTTTCAATATCTTTCTTGGAAGACCCTGGCTACATCAGCATGCAGCTATTCCGTCATCATACCATCAATGTCTCAAATACTGTTTCGATGGTCAAGTTGGAACATTGTATAGTGATAAGGCCCCGTTCAAGACATGTGAGTCTCAATACATTGAGGCGGAATTTTATCACATGAAGGGAAGAGAAAAATCTACAATGAAGGAAATTACCAAAGTTAATGCTCCATATGGTTTGGAAAAAATTCCAATAAATCCATTTTCACATGTGAGTACAGATTATGTGTTACCTATCAGTCAAATTGACAAAATAGGCCCAAATCAAAATACTCTTATGGAAAGATCCATAATGTCAATTACGGCAATCGAGCCAGACAACATGGGAGAAATTGGTAACTTACCAAGCAGTGATGAAAGCATAAGTGGTGACGTTTTCATTTCGTCTGCTGAAATCCAACAAGTCTATACTTCGCTAATCAGGCTAGAAGAAGTTATAGCAACACCAGAGGTGAATATTGATGTCGATTCACAATCCATCATCTCCACTTTATTTCCCAAAGAAGACCCTTTATCATCAATAGGGTCGGAAATGGAAGCTTCTTCTTCAAAATGTGAAAATTTTGACATCTCTTATGATCATGAGAATTTCGTTTTTTCATCTACTTTGCAAGTAGAAACGGATGAAATAACACATGATGAAGAGGAAGAGGAAGATCTTAGAGATGCTCCTCCAGCATTTGAAGAGGGTATCTCTACCACTGTGGATGAACTCAGAGAAGTAAATCTGGGTACAGAGAAAGATCCACGCCCCACTTTAATTAGTGCGGCCATGACCCTTGAAGAGAAAGAGATGTATATTTTTTTTCTAAAGCAAAATAAAGATATTTTTCCTTGGAATTATACAGAGATTCCTGGCCTTGATCCTGATGTTGCCAGCCATCATTTGGGTTTGCCAAAAGAACATCGAGGATTCAAGCAAGCCGCCAGAAGAACACACCCAACCTATGCTTCCAAAATCGAGGCTGAAGTGGATAAGCTTATCAAAGCTAACTTCGTCAGAGAAGTTCAATATCCCAAGTGGTTGGCTAATATTGTCCCTGTAAAGAAGAAGAACAGACAAATTAGGGTTTGCATCGATTTCAGAGATCTTAATCGGTATTGTCCTAAAGAAGATTTCCTAGTTCCGATTACAGAACTCTTAATTGATGCGACGGTTGGCTATGAAGTACTTTCTTTCATGGATGGATATTCTGGATATAATCAGATCCGAATGGCCCCAGAAGATGAGGAATATACAGCCTTCAGAGCTCCTCAAGGTGTTTTTTGTTACCGGGTGATTCCCTTTGGTTTAAAGAATGCAGGTGCAACATATCAACGCGCCATGCATCATATCTTCAAACCTTTTCTAGGAAAATTTGTTGAATGCTATGTAGATGATCTGGTGGTTAAATCCAAACAACGTTTTGATCACTTGGCTGATTTGGAAGTCGTATTCCACAAGCTTCGACAACATAATTTGAAGATGAACCCCTTAAAATGTGCTTTTGGGGTAACCTCAGGAAAATTCCTCAGCTTTGTTGTACGCCATCGTGGTATTGAAGTCGATCCTGAGAAGACCAAATCAATCCTTGGTATGTCACCTCCTCATAATTTGAAAGAATTAAGAGGAATTCAAGGACACTTAGCCTATATTCAGCGTTTCATCTCCAATTTGGCAGGCAAAAGTTTACCCTTTACCAAATTATTGAAGAAAGGAGTCACTTACCAGTGGACTGAAGAATGTCAAGAATCATTTGATGTTCTCAAGAAATACCTCTTGAGTCCACCAGTACTCATGCCACCTGTTGAGGGTAGGCCTCTTATCCTCTATGTGACAGCTTTAGAGCGATCATTGGGTGCCTTTCTCGCTCAAAAGAATGATGCTGGGAATGAAAATAGTCTCTACTATCTCAGTAAAACTATGCTTGAAGCAGAAACCCGGTATTCGAGTATTGAAAAGTGCTGCCTAGCATTAATCTTTGCAGTTCAGAAACTGAGACACTACCTGCAACATCACGATATCCAATTGGTATCTCGTAATAATCCACTCAAATTCATCCTTAGTCGTCCAATGCTTACAGCTTGTCTGGAAAGGTGGGCGGTTATTCTACAGCAGTTCGAAATCCAGTATGTGTCTCAAAAGGCAATTAAGGTCCAAGCTCTGGCTGATTTCCTGGCTGAACATCCTTCAGTGGAAGACACGTATTCAGATATCCAACTCCCTGATGAGGAAGTTTTCTCTATTCAAGAGAGTCCTCAAACATGGGAAATGTATTTTGATGGTGCTTCTAGATGTCCAACAGGGAAGAAAATGGAAAATCCTAAATTCAACAAAGTTGGTTTAGGAATGGTGCTCATTTCTCTAGATAAGGCAGTGTTACCTTATTCCTTTTTGTTGTGGGAAGGTGGTACCAATAATGAAGCTGAATACCAAGCTCTCATTACAGGCTTGGAGTTAGCGCTTCAAGCACAAGTGAATCACTTAAAGGTGAAAGGTGATTCAGACCTGGTAATCAAACAAGTCAATGGGATTATGCCATCAGAAAAGAAGAATTAATCCCTTTGTATGATTACGTCAGAGAGTTAATGTCGGAATTCCCTTCAGAACCGACATTTTCTTATGTCCCAAGATCACAAAATGCTCAAGCTGATGCACTGGCTAATATAGCCACAGCTTTAGCAGATCCAAATCGGGACGAGACAACCATCTGTATTGCCCACCGTCGTGCAATTTCACCTTATGTTCAAGTCAGAACAGAGGAAATTTGTAACGACCCAATCTTTTTGAGTAGTATATTAACTTACACTTATTTATTTAATAAGATGTTAATGGTTAATGCAGAAAGAGGAGTCGATGGCTTCATCCAGTAGACTCCACCCTTACTAAGCCCACTTATCAGGGCTTGGGAAGGAGGTAGCATCTGTGGGCTTCGCTTTGGACCAAGCCCAATCCGAGCTCCAGCGTGTCAAGCTTGAACGAAAACGCTTGCAGGAGAAGTTCAAGTTAGTGGAGATTGCTACTAGGGCAATGTTATCTGAGACTCCCTCAGATTCTATCACCATAGCACACCTTACACTTAGGTCTTATGCCAGTGTTATAAGGGGCTATGTGATTAGACCCTAGTTTCCTTGTGTAATCCTTTCGGATGAATAAATTGAGATTTCTTCCTTTAGTGATGTTTGTGAAATTTCAAATGTCTAGATAATTTTAGAATGTATTTTATTGATGAATTTTGAAAAAGGGATATTTTGAAATATTTATGTAAACCCTAAATAACTAATGATGTGTAATGATTTTCAAAAAATGGTCTTCTACAAAAGTGTTCATTAAGGAATTTGGAGTCTAATAAGATCAACATATTTTTTGATGAATAGTAAATTATGAATAGTGATTTTACGCTTAGGATTAGTAGTGTGACCAAATGGATTAGTAATCTCACTTAAAGAAAGTTTTAAAATAATCTAGGCACCTTGATTAAGTAATGTGATTCAATAAAATGGGTAAATAACAGTTTCATAAATTATTATTCAAGTATTAGTTTTTTTGAATGAATAGTGTTTTTTAATTACAAATTTAATTAAAAATAATTAGAAAATTATTTTTATAAAAATGACTTTATTTTTGAACTCAGAGCATCGATATTATGTTATGGTAATTTTTGGGGATTTTTCTGAAAAAATGAATTTTCGATGAATAGTGTATTTATTTAAAAATAAAATTAAAAATATTTAGAAAATTATTTTTGTAAAATGGAGTTCATTTTTGAAATCATAGCATTGATATTTGGTTAAGGTGAAATTTTGGGATTATTCTGAGAAAGTTGAATTTTTGGTGAATAGTGAAAGTATAGTTTTTAAGTTACGGGTGTTTAATGACATCATTAAATGATGTATTAAGTATATATTCAATATGGTCGAATTATGAATAGTAAGATAAGGTGTGAGGTGTCCCAAGTGGCCAATACCATGGGCAAATACCATGGGCAAGCCCATGGTTTTTCCAAAACCACTAGTGAGGTGTCCCTTGACCATTAATGCTTTGTCCCCTCACTTTCCCTATAAATACCCACCCTTTCCTCCCTTAGTTTTCACTCCCAACTCTCCCCCAACGAAGTTCTGGTCTTCTTACCTTCCAAGGAGTCCTCCCAAGGTGCCCCCAAGCCCTCAAGGTCCAATCCTTTGAGTTTCAAGAGTCACATTTTAAGGTAAGGGATCTGACCCCTCTCTTTCTTTTCATGAAATCTCTTTTATGTCATTCCTATTATGCTCCATGTTTTTATGTGAGAGGATGTTCTTTTATATTCCTCTTACTTCCCTTTCATGTTTATATGATGAGAGATCCCCTCTTACTCTCATCATTTCGTTTTATGAAAGTTTAAGTGACGCCGTTAGGCTGCCGAATTTTTAAGGGATTCTTTCACCCTTCTCATTTTTCAAGTTCAATTTTCATGTCAAGTCTTTCAAGTTCCTTTTTATTATGTTGGGGTATGATCTCTATATCAATCATACTGATCTCTTATGATCATATGATGAGGGACCCTTTTTGATCTTGTCAAATCATTTTCTTTTGAAGTTAAGTGACGCCGTAAGGCTGCCGAATTTTTAAGGGATTCTTTCACCCTTCTCATTTTTCAAGTTCAATTTTCATGTCAAGTCTTTCAAGTTCCTTTTTATTATGTTAGGGTATGATCTCTATATCAATCATACTGATCTCTTATGATCATATGATGAGGGACCCTTTTTGATCTTGTCAAATCATTTTCTTTTGAAGTTAAGTGACGCCGTAAGGCTGCCGAATTTTCATAAGAGAAATCTAATCTTTTTCCTTCCATGTTTTTCATTTCAAATGGTATGTCCCTAAAATTTCGTTACCATGTCCATATGTCCTTCTTATTCTTTCACCCTACTGTTTTATGGATCATTTATGAGTGGGTGACCCATGTCCCCTCTCATTTCAACGTTTTCTAAAACCCCGAAACTTAGCCGTTATGCTGCAAAATGTTCCCCTCAAAATGCCTATCTCTTTTCTCAAAAATTATTTTATGTTATAAAGTGAATACTCAAAGCTATTATTTATACAAGGGTATTCACATATATATCAAAATGTTCCATTTTAAATTCTGGGATTTACATACATGATACCCGCTTTCCCTTTCCGTGGGTTTAAAGTGACGTAAAGATCATGTCTTTAAAGTAGTTTTTAAAACGTTATGATTATGAAATGAAACCCATTTATTTTATGCTATGTGGGTTATTTATGAAATGTTTGATGATGATATATGTGGCTCACATGATAATAAAGGCAAATTTAAAGGTGCGCCCTGATAGCGCTCCAATGAATTGGGTAATGATGTAACCACTAGAGATTACAATTTTCACGATACCTTGGTGAATAACCTTGGTAATTTTAAAATGACACCTTGGGGATGGACCTTGGTGATATGTTCATGATTGTCTATGTTAAATGATGTAGCTACATCTTCAAGTTATGAAAAATGTTATTTTTATTATGAAATGCCTCATGATTTCTTTCTTATGCCTTAAAGTTCTTTTCATGTCCTTATTGAAGTATCTCAAGTTCACATGTAAAATGTTCCTCTTATTTCCCTTACTGGGCCTTCTGCTCACCCTTTCTTTTGATGTATGTCCCCAGGTTATGAGATGCATAATGAACATAGGATGAACTAAAGGAGAAGCCTTTCAAGTGTTTAAGAAGAATGTTTTTATGTTTTTTTTATGTTTTATGATCCTTGTTTCCAAGACACTAAACCTTAACGATCCTCAGTTTTGTGTAATGTAATGAAAGTTTATGTTATAAAATGGTGGGATGCTATAGTTGGTATCAAAGGGAGGTTTATTTATTTGTGGAAATTAGGATATAAAAACTTTAGGAAGAACCCTATAGAAAAGTTTAAATATAGGAAAACTTCCTGGTATTTTGGTAAGTATTAAGTAAGTGGTCTATCAAACAAATACATCCATGTCTGGATACGAGCAGGTAGAGGCGGCTCTGGCACAGATGTACATAGGGGTAAAACCCAAAAACACCGCTTTGAGCTAGACTCGAACGGGAACTGGTGCATGATAACGGGCCTTGCTGCACTCTTGGTTACGACACTCCCGGGGGATATGTTTGGTTAATCACATGCTTTTTATGAATCATTATGAAGGAATTATAGAGAACTATAATTGTCTAAGCACGAAGTCTTAGTTAAAAGATTCATAAATGAAATAAGTTTCTCACTAAGGTTTTATTCTTTTAGAAAATGGCGGGCAATAGGAGAAACCGTGCCGATGGTGACCGCAATGCACCATGTGCTGACGGCCCTCCGATGGAAGCCGGAATGGAAACATTCATGCGGATGATGAACCAACTGACTAAAGTTATGAGTAATAACTTGAATCAAGCTGAGAGGCCGACCTCACCACGAAGGGAACAACTTTCTGTTGAGTCCTTCATGCGTCAACGACCGCCAACATTCAGTGGATCTACTGACCCATTGGTTGCGGAACAATGGATAAGCTCCATTGAAAAGATCTTTTCTGTACTTCATTGTTCGGAACAAGAAAAAGTCACCCTTGCTTTTTACCGCCTAGAGGGAGAAGCTGATCAGTGGTGGTCACTGATCAAAAACACGAAGCCACGAGGAGAGATGGAAGCTATGGAGTGGGAAGAATTTCGGGGAATTTTCTTTAACAAGTATTTCCCTCGTTCCATGAGAACGAAAATGGAGAAAGAGTTTCTCGAGCTGAAGTAGAAGGAGAACGAATCTGTCGGAAGCTATGAGATGAACTTCACAAGGATTTCCCGTTATACCTCAAGCTTTGTCATGGACCCTAATGGGAAGGTTGATAGATTCTTTGGTGGACTACGACCACATCTGCGGAAGAATCTAGCCAACAGGGACTATGATAGCTATGAAGAAATAGTTCGAAGTGCTATGAATGTTGAACTAGAGTTTGGAGAGACACAGTGGTCTCACAAATCTAATGAGAAGAAGAGAACTCTTGAACCAAGCCTGGGAAGAAGTTTTGATCAGGAAAGAGGTGGAAAGCATATGCAACATGCCACATGCAATAAATGTGGGAAGAAGCATCCGGGGAACTGCTTGATCGGAAGTGGCAAGTGCTATAGGTGTGGAAAAGAAGGCCATATTTCTCGGAATTTTCGTGGTGATGTGAAGCCTCAACTTCCCAACACTAACGACAGAGGAAAGATGGTTCTGGCCCTACCCAAAGTCACATGCTTCAAGTGTGGACAGCTTGGGCACTTTTCTAATCAATGTCCAAATCCGAGGGCGGTGGAGGGGAATCACCATCAACCTCAGCAGAGGCCAAGGGAGCAAGGTCGTGCTTTCTCTATCACAACAACTGAAGTTGAAGTTCCGAACGATGTGGTAGCAGGTACTCTTGTTGTCCTCTCAAAACTAGCAAGTGCTTTATTTGATTCTGGTTCTACGCATTCCTTTATTTCTTCCAAGTTTGCAAAGAATATAGAATCAATCCCCGAATTGCTTGAGGTAGAGTTGTCAGTCAAGACTCCAAGTGGGATTATCCATGCATCAACAGTGTTTAGAGACTCTAGTGTTTACTTTGGTGAGCACAATCTTATCGCAAATCTAGTAGTCATTCCCATGATGGAATTTGACATTATACTAGGGATGGACTGGCTCTCAAAGTATAATGCTAAGATCAAATGCAGAAGTAAGGAAATCTCAGTAGACTTGAATGAACGACCTACAGTTATCTTCCGAGGAGAGATATCCCGAACTGATCCCTATCTAGAAGCACCTCCTATAGCTTTCTTTATGGAGTTAATCGGTGATGAGGAAGAAGGGAAAGGGAGCATACAAATTGAAGATGTTCCGATTGTTCAAGAATACATGGATGTATTTCCCGAGGAGTTACCTGGACCTCCCCCAGAAAGAGAGGTAGAGTTCTCCATTGAACTCGTACCTGGGTCTCAACCGATATCAAAGACTCCGTATAGAATGGAAAATGTGGAGCTAGAGGAGCTAAAGAAACAACTCCAAGACTTGTTGGAGAAGGGGTTTATCCGACCGAGTGTGTCTCCTTGGGGAGCACCAGTTCTCTTTGTGAAGAAGAAGGATGGATCAATGCGGCTATGCATTGATTATAGAGAACTGAACGGGATCACAGTGAAGAACAGATACCCTCTTCCAAGAATTGATGATTCATTTGACCAACTTCGTGGGGCTCAATTCTTCTCTAAGATTGACCTTCGATCTGGTTATCATCAACTGAGGGTGAAGAAGGAAGATATTCCAAAGACTGCCTTCCGATCAAGATATGGGCATTATGAGTTTACTGTTATGCCCTTCGGCTTGACTAATGCTCCTGCTATTTTCATGGATTTGATGAATAGAGTCTTTAAGGACTACCTTGATAACTTTGTGGTAGTTTTTATTGATGATATTTTGATATATTCAAAAAGTCGGGAGGAGCATGAAGATCATCTGAGGGTTATTTTGAAAACACTACGGAAGGAGAGGCTCTTTGGGAAGTTCAGCAAGTGTGAGTTTTGGTTACAACAAGTGGCTTTCTTGGGGCACATCGTAACCAATGAAGGAATCTCGGTTGACCCTGCAAAGACAATGGTTGTGGAGGAGTGGCCTCAACCCACAACAGTAACTGAGATTCGTAGTTTCCTTGGTTTAGCGGGATATTATAGGAGGTTTGTGAAAAACTTTTCACGGCTTTCTAATCCACTAACCAAGTTGACTCGAAAAGGGGTTAAGTTCATCTGGACAAAGGAATGCGAGGAAAGTTTCCAAGAGCTGAAGAAGAGATTGGTTACTGCACCTGTGTTAACACTACCCTCTATCGGAGAAGGATTCGTTATTTTTAGCGATGCATCTCTGAAAGGGCTTGGGTGCGTCCTCATGCAAAATGACAAAGTAATTGCTTATGCATCTCGACAGTTGAAGATTCATGAGCAGAATTATCCTACGCATGATCTAGAGCTGGCGGCAGTTGTTTTTGCTCTAAAGATATGGAGGCACTATCTTTATGGGGAGAAATGTGATATATACACTGACCACCAAAGTCTAAAGTATATTTTCACTCAGAAAGGATTGAACATGAGACAAAGGAGATGGTTGGAGCTTATTAAAGACTATGATTGTTCAATTCATTATCACCCTGGAAGAGCAAACAAAGTCGCGGATGCGTTAAGCAGGAAAGATCCTGTTGTTCTGGCAACAATGAGGATCCTGGGAGATCCCTTGATTAAAGATCTAGTAAAACTGGACATGGGAATTATAAGGAAAGGGACATCATCAACCCTATCCCAAATGATTTCTCAACCTTCATTACTAGAGAAGATCAAGAAGGCTCAAAAAGAAGATCCTTTGCTGCAGGAGAAGTTCGAGGCTGTAAAGGATGGGAAGTTCCCTGATTTCAATATTGATCAAGAAGGCGTGTTGAAATTTCGTACCAGACTATGTGTTCCATCCATTCCGGAGATAAAGAAAGAACTGATGGATGAAGCTCATAGCTCTACTTTCTCTATACATCCGGGAAGCACTAAGATGTATAGAGACCTTCGTGATCATTATTGGTGGGATAACATGAAGAGTGATATTGCCGATTACACTACAAGGTGCCTGGTGTGTCAGCAAGTAAAGGCAGAAAGACAACTTCCTAAGGGGGTATTACAACCGCTACCCATACCAGTATGGAAGTGGGATAATATCACCATGGACTTTGTAACTGGTCTCCCGAAAACATCCAAAGGAAACAATGCGATATGGGTTATTGTGGACCGTCTCACCAAGACAGCCCATTTTATCTCTATTCGGGAAGATTTCTCTCTGGATCAGCTTGCCAAGATATACGTGAAGGAAGTGGTAAGGCTTCATGGGGTACCACTATCCATCGTATCTGATCGTGACCCAAGATTCACATCAAAATTCTGGAGAAGTATTCAGCATGCTCTGAATACTGAATTGAATTTTAGTACGGCCTATCATCCTCAAACTGATGGCCAATCTGAAAGGACTATTCAGACACTCGAAGACATGTTGAGATTATGCTCAATGGAATTTAAAGGTGGATGGGATCAACACCTCCCATTAGTGGAGTTCTCTTATAACAACAGCTTCCATGCGAGTATTCAGATGGCACCCTATGAAGCTCTGTATGGAAAGCGGTGTAGAACTCCTACTTGTTGGGATGAAACTGGTGAGAGGAAGCTTCTTGGGCCTGATCTCGTGCAAGAGATGACAGAACAGGTTCATGCCATCCAACAACACATAAAGGCTGCTCAGAGTCGGCAGAAGAGCTATGCTGACAATCGTCGAAGGGACTTGGAGTTTGGTGTTGGTGACAAAGTCTTCCTTCGAATTTCTCCATGGAAGAGAGTCATGCGGTTTGGGAAGAAAGGGAAGCTCAGCCCTAGGTACATTGGCCCCTATGAAATCCTTGATCGCATAGGAGCAGTGGCCTATCGTCTAGCACTTCCACCGAACCTAGCTCAAGTTCATGATGTCTTCCATGTATCTCTCTTGAGGAAGTACATACCCGACCCTTCGCATGTACTGAACCCAGAGGTGGTACAACTTGAACATGACCTCTCTTATGAGGAGCAGCCAGTGGAGATCTTGGACCGTAGAGACAAGGTCCTACGAAACAAGACTACCCACCTTGTGAAAGTGTTGTGGAGGAATCATAAATATGAAGAAGCGACTTGGGAGCCTGAGGAAACGATGAAGCAAAAGTACCCTCACCTTTTCAACTAGGCCTCAAGTATAAATTTCGGGGATGAAATTTCTTAAGGGGGGAAGAATGTAACGACCCAATCTTTTTGAGTAGTATATTAACTTACACTTATTTATTTAATAAGATGTTAATGGTTAATGCAGAAAGAGGAGTCGATGGCTTCATCCAGTAGACTCAACCCTTACGAAGCCCACTTATCAGAGCTTGGGAAGAAGGTAGCATCTGTGGGCTTCGCTTTGGACCAAGCCCAATCCGAGCGCCAGCGTGTCAAGCTTGAACGAAAACGCTTGCAGGAGAAGTTCAAGTTAGTGGAGATTGCTACTAGGGCAATGTTATCTGAGACTCCCTCAGATTCTATCACCATAGCACACCTTACACTTAGGTCTTATGCCAGTGTTATAAGGGGCTATGTGATGAGACCCTAGTTTCCTTGTGTAATCCTTTCGGATGAATAAATTGAGATTTCTTCCTTTAGTGATGTTTGTGAAATTTCAAATGTCTAGATAATTTTTGAATGTATTTTATTGATGAATTTTGAAAAAGGGATATTTTGAAATATTTATGTAAACCCTAAATAACTAATGATGTGTAATGATTTTCAAAAAATGGTCTTCTACAAAAGTGTTCATTAAGGAATTTGGAGTCTAATAAGATCAACTTAATTTTTGATGAATAGTAAATTATGAATAGTGATTTTACGCTTAGGATTAGTAATGTGACCAAATGGATTAGTAATCTCACTTAAAGAAAGTTTTAAAATAATCTAGGCACCTTGATTAAGTAATGTGATTCAATAAAATGGGTAAATAACAGTTTCATAAATTATTATTCAAGTATTAGTTTTTTTGAATGAATAGTGTTTTTTAATTACAAATTTAATTAAAAATAATTAGAAAATTATTTTTATAAAAATGACTTTATTTTTGAACTCAGAGCATCGATATTATGTTATGGTAATTTTTGGGGATTTTTCTGAAAAAATGAATATTCGATGAATAGTGTATTTATTTAAAAATAAAATTAAAAATATTTAGAAAATTATTTTTGTAAAATGGAGTTCATTTTTGAAATCATAGCATTGATATTTGGTTAAGGTGAAATTTTGGGATTATTCTGAGAAAGTTGAATTTTTGGTGAATAGTGAAAGTATAGTTTTTAAGTTACGGGTGTTTAATGACATCATTAAATGATGTATTAAGTATATATTCAATATGGTCGAATTATGAATAGTAAGATAAGGTGTGAGGTGTCCCAAGTGGCCAATACCATGGGCAAATACCATGGGCAAGCCCATGGTTTTGCCAAAACCACTAGTGAGGTGTCCCTTGACCATTAATGCTTTGTCCCCTCACTTTCCCTATAAATACCCACCCTTTCCTCCCTTAGTTTTCACT
The DNA here is from genome assembly GCA_963277665.1 of Viscum album. Lineage (NCBI taxonomy): Eukaryota > Viridiplantae > Streptophyta > Magnoliopsida > Santalales > Viscaceae > Viscum > Viscum album. The sequence goes on from OY728161.1 coordinate 1,744,120,852, forward strand.
CCCAACTCTCCCCCAACGAAGTTCTGGTCTTCTTACCTTCCAAGGAGTCCTCCCAAGGTGCCCCCAAGCCCTCAAGGTCCAATCCTTTGAGTTTCAAGAGTCACATTTTAAGGTAAGGGATCCGACCCCTCTCTTTCTTTTCATGAAATCTCTTTTATGTCATTCCTATTATGCTCCATGTTTTTATGTGAGAGGATGTTCTTTTATATTCCTCTTACTGCCCTTTCATGTTTATATGATGAGAGATCCCCTCTTACTCTCATCATTTCGTTTTATGAAAGTTTAAGTGACGCCGTTAGGCTGCCGAATTTTTAAGGGATTCTTTCACCCTTCTCATTTTTCAAGTTCAATTTTCATGTCATGTCTTTCAAGTTCCTTTTTATTATGTTGGGGTATGATCTCTATATCAATCATACTGATCTCTTATGATCATATGATGAGGGACCCTTTTTTATCTTGTCAAATCATTTTCTTTTGAAGTTAAGTGACGCCGTAAGGCTGCCGAATTTTTAAGGGATTCTTTCACCCTTCTCATTTTTCAAGTTCAATTTTCATGTCAAGTCTTTCAAGTTCCTTTTTATTATGTTGGGGTATGATCTCTATATCAATCATACTGATCTCTTATGATCATATGATGAGGGACCCTTTTTGATCTTGTCAAATCATTTTCTTTTGAAGTTAAGTGACGCCGTAAGGCTGCCGAATTTTCAGAAGAGAAATCTAATCTTTTTCCTTCCATGTTTTTCATTTCAAATGGTATGTCCCTAAAATTTCGTTACCATGTCCATATGTCCTTCTTATTCTTTCACCCTACTGTTTTATGGATCATTTATGAGTGGGTGACCCATGTCCCCTCTCATTTCAACGTTTTCTAAAACCCCGAAACTTAGCCGTTATGCTGCAGAATTTTTCCCTCAAAATGCCTCTCTCTTTTCTCAAAATTTATTTTATGTTATAAAGTGAATACTCAAAGCTCTTATTTATACAAGAGTATTCACATATATATCAAAATGTTCCATTTTAAAAAATGGGATTTACATACATGAGACCCGCTTTCCCTTTCCGTGGGTTTAAAGTGACGTAAAGATCATGTCTTTAAAGTAGTTTTTAAAACGTTATGATTATGAAATGAAACCCATTTATTTTATGCTATGTGGGTTATTTATGAAATGTTTGATGATGATATAGGTGGCTCACATGATAATAAAGGCAAATTTAAGGGTGCGCCCTGATAGCGCTCCAATGCATTGGGTAATGATGTAACCACTAGAGATTACAATTTTCACGATACCTTGGTGAATAACCTTGGTAATTTTCAAATGACACCTTGGGGATGGACCTTGGTGATATGTTCATGATTGTCTATGTTAAATGATGTAGCCACATCTTCAAGTTATGAAAAATGTTATTTTTATTATGAAATGCCTCATGATTTCTTTCTTATGCCTTAAAGTTCTTTTCATGTCCTTATTGAAGTATCTCAAGTTCACATGTAAAATGTTCCTCTTATTTCCCTTACTGGGCCTTCTGCTCACCCTTTCTTTTGATGTATGTCCCCAGGTTATGAGATGCATAATGAACATAGGATGAACTAAAGGAGAAGCCTTTCAAGTGTTTAAGAAGAATGTTTTTATGTTTTTTTTATGTTTTATGATCCTTGTTTCCAAGACACTAAACCTTAACAATCCTCATTTTTGTGTAATGTAATGAAAGTTTATGTTATAAAATGGTGGGATGCTATAAAATTAATGAAATTAGTCCCATTCCGGAACCGTATGGTCATACTACAGGATGGATGTCACCTATCAGGGAATACCTTCAAAATGGAACACTTCCACCTGATAGAGCCAAGAAAGAACAAATTCGGCGACGTGTGGTCAATTTTACTCTTTATGATGGTCCAAACCACCTCGAGAAAATTCTCTACAAACGTGGTTTTGATGGAGTTCTCTTCAGATGTATTGATGGTGAAGAGACAATGGCTGTCATAAAAGAAGTGCATGCAGGAGTCTGTGGTGCCCACCAGTCTGGACATAGACTGTCTGATCAAATTCGAAGGCTTGGATACTTCTGGCCTTCAATGATACAAGATTGTGTTAATTTCACAAAGAAGTGTCATTCATGCCAAGTATATGCCAACTTCATTCATCAACCTCCAGAGTTGCTTCATACAGCTAAATACTCATGGCCATTTTCCACATGGGGAATGGATGTGGTGGGACCTTACCCTTCAGCTACGACCAAGCAGTTTAAGTACATTCATACTGCTACTGATTTCTTTTCCAAATGGGCAGAGGCAGTACCTCTCAAAGAAGTCAGTTCTAAATGCATTGTTAGCTTCATCAAGTCTAACATCATTACTAGATTTGGTGTCCCTCATACCATATTGACGGACAACGGCACCAACTTCTGTTCTTCTGAGGTAAAGAAATTGTATCAAGAATACAACATTAAGTCCAACCATTCATCTCGATATCATGTAGCGGCTAATGGCCAGATAGAGGCCTTCAACAAGACTCTTTCAAACATACTGCAAAAGATGGTGGATAAAGATAAGAGGTCATGGCCTGATAAACTCTTTCATGCTTTATGGGCTTATCGGACTACCACTCGCAATGCAACGCGGTCTACTCCATATTCATTGGTATATGGAACAGAAGCAGTCTTGCCAATTGAAGTTCAATTGCCCTCACTCAGAATAGCAATTTGTGATCAGTTGTCAACAGATGAGCAATCCCAAAAGCGGTTGAATGAATTGGAACAGTTAGATGAGAAAAGATTGTTCACTTTGCACCACTTGGAAATCTATCAGAATCGGATAGCACGAGCTTTTATCAAAAAAGTTCGTCTTCGTTCATTCATTCAGGGAGAATTGGTATTGGTTATCAGAGCACCAATGATACCAGGAAAGAAGCCTCCCAAGCTTGAACCAAAATAGGAAGGACCTTATTCAATACATAAGGTCTACTCCAATGGAGCGTATTCTCTGATCTCAATGGATGGAGAACACATCACGACTCCAACTAATGCCAGATTTCTGAAGAAGTATTTTGTATAAACACAAAATATTGTTCCCAGAACCATGACTCTTACAATTGGTTCATACAGCAATGGTCCAGTATGACCTTAAACTGCAACTTCGTCCAACATGATGTTAAACTGTGTCACCTTCAATGTCCGAGATGACATTAAACTATACTTTGTCCGAGATGACATTAAACTATATTGTGTCCTAGCAACATGACATTAAACTGTGTGGAACTTTCATCGTCCAGCATGACGTTAAACTGTAAAAAGTCCCCAGAACTGATATCCTCATATTGGTTCACCTTAGTCCTAGCTACATGACTTTAAACTGTACAGCACCAGTTCGTCCTTGCTATATGACGTTAAACTCTACAGCAATGGTCCAGTATGACTTTAAACTGCAACTTCGTCCCACACGACATTAAACTGTGAAAAAGTTCCCTAAACCATCCAGCATGACCTTAAACTGCATCATCCCTGGTCCATGTATATGACCATAAACTATTTGCAAATCTCTTATGTCCATCAAGACGTTAAACCGTGACGTCCTAAATTACATGACGCTAAACTGTATAAAAGTCCCTCACGTCCGGAAAGACGTTAAACTATATAATCTCAAAAGTCCAGTATGACATTAAACTGCACCATTCACGGTCCATGCATATGACCTTAAACTATTCGCACTTGCGTCCGACATGACGTTAAAATGGTACACTCTTTTGTCCTTACTGCATGACATTAAACCGCACAGTCCCCCTTTCGTCCAATATGACGTTAAACTATTTTATCCCCATCGTCCTAACTACATGACGCTAAACTGTACAGAAAATCCTTGATATGTCCTACATGACATTAAATTGTATTTTGTCCCTGCTACATGACACTAAACTGTGCAGCACCAATAGTCCTAACTGCAAGACTTTAAACTGCATAGTCCCTTTTTTATGTCCTACATGACATTAAACTGTTCATCGTTAAGGTTGTTATTACCTGTTGTTTCTCACACCGAGTATGACTCACGTGAGCTTAGAGCGAACATCAACCATAACATTCCCTTTGGGCCACTAACCATGTGTAAGTCCCAACATTATTTTTTATTAGATCATTGTCCACAAGAACAACTTGATCATTAATTCATTCTTTAATTGAACTACACGGACTTTGATCCTCGCCCTCCAGGCTGGGTATGTAGGCAACCTCCCAGGGTTCAAGCCCAAAAACAATCTCTTCACATCGGTTCACCACAACCTCATATGATGTTGATTTGTGAAACCTCCCCTGGAATCAATATCTTTACATTGATTCACTTTCGTCCTTGTTTTATGACGTTAAACTATACAACACTTTTGTCCGGTACAACAATAAACTACAATATTCTTTGATTTCCTCATTTTAGAGAGAACTATTATTGACATTGATTTTTCAATCATGGTTTTCATTTTTAAAAGACTACATGCATACATGGTAATGCCTAAACTTTTTTAGGTTAAACCATCATTGCACTAAAGTCCCCTTTCACCCTTCACATGTACGAACCAAATTTGTACAAAGGGAATTTCTAGAACTACGTGGACTTGATTCCCGTCCTTATGGGATACGTAGGAACATTCGAGTGTCCCTTGAATCCAGTCCCAAGTCTTTTGGGCCTAACCCCAAATTTCACTTTCGGTCCCTTGGCTGAAAAATCCTCATGAAAACACACACTGTGTATTCATTATTATGGTCCAAATTCTATTACCCTAAACTAAGATCACTCATACTTTCGTCATGCACGACGTTAAACTGCATTTCAAGAACTACGTATGGCTTGATTCTCATTCTTATGAGATACGTAGTGAAGTCCAAAATTTCAATTCAGGACCCAGCCACAACATGATTATGGTTTTCATTAACCTATGTATCTCTATATACATTGGACAATACCCATCTTTATGTGTTATAATCCTAACCTTAAATATTTTCAGATCTTCATAACCCTTTTTCATGACTTCTAGTCACAAAAATGTCAAACTTCTGAGAATTCTTTTGCCTGACTATGCAGCACGTGCCCATAGGTGGCCTTGCATAAACAGTCCACATAACAGACTTGTCAGCCAAAAGATGTTATTCATTTGACCATGCAGCCAATACCCATAGGTGGCCCTGCATATTTCAACCCCCTAACGGGTTTTGTTAAATAATAGTAACTTCATTCTTAGGAAGAATGCCTCTTTTGTCCTTATTTGTCTTAAACAACAATATGTAGGGATCCGCGAAAAAAAATAGCCATCCTTAACATATTTGTCCCATATCCTTTTTCATGATCTGAAAGTATTCAAGTCTATGGTTTATTCTTCTTCCCTATGTTTGGGTCAGACCTTCGTAGGAGTGATATTCATCCATTTCTTCGATATTCTTATTTGGAAATATCTTCTCCATATTCAAGTACCTCTTTCCATACAACAAACTCTATGCTTTAGAAAATTTGAATCTCCATAAACTTTCACTGGCTTTTAGCACTAGGAATGTAAATTTCTGGGAGTTCTTTTGCCTGACTATGCAGCACGTGCCCATAGGTGGCCTTGCATAAACAGTCCACATAACATACTTTTCAGCCAAAAGATGCTATTTTATTTGACTATGCAGCCAATGCCCATAGGTGGCCCTGCATATTTCAACCTCCTAACGAGTTTTGTTAAATAATAGTAACTTCATTCTTGGAAACTACTTCTTCTAATGCCTTTTAGCTCTTTTTTCATATCATTCCTCAGATTCAAATATTCTTAATCCATAGTTTACATTTTTTTCCCTCATACTTGAGTATGGTAATATGTTTTCAGATAAATTGTCAAGGAATTGAATCCATTTTAATCCATTTCGGTCAAATCTATTTCGACCTTAAACATTAGCCCCTATATGTCCGGCATGCATGACTTTAAACTGCCCACACAAAAGACAAAGGAACTCTGAATAAAAGTCAAGTTCCAGCTCACTAAATATACATTTTTTGTATGATTTAAGTAATATTGAGCAGTTAAAAGATTCAAAGTTTGTAGGGTTATTTGTAATAATCCTAGTAAAAATCAAACTATGATTACTAAGCCCATTGGCTTAAGTAAATTTGAAGCAGGTAATGGAAGAATGCAAGTACAAATGATTGAAGAAAAAAGTTTTTTTCATTGATACACAAGAGTTAGAAGGACATCCACAGAATGGAATCTCTTCTCTTTTTCAAGAATTACAAAATATTGTCAACATAAGTCTTCATTTGATGTATAGCATCCTGAGCCTTATCAACAGTTACTTGAAGCTCGTGCACTTGACCAGCTTCACTCTTTTCAGCTTGCTGAAGTGCCTTCTTAGCATCTACAATGGATTTCATGCCATTCATATGAGTTTCATCCAATGATTTATTAAGCTGATCAAGTTCCCCAGTAACAACATCTAACTGTTGCTGGAGTTGCACCTGCTGGACGACCTTTTCTTTGATTTTTTGCTTCAGATCCTTCATCTTGACAGCATAATCAGCTTCAGGCTGGGATATCGCAGCCTCAAATTCGCCTATGTTGACTGACAATTTCACTCTGGTCAAATCTTCGCGACTTGTCTGCATTTGCTCCCTCCTGAAAATGATCTGTTTCACCGCAGCATGGATCTTTTCATACCCAAAGCCACCAAGTCCCATTATAACAAATTGGGATGACAATCGTGAAATTTTTGATGGTAGCTCTTCTAAAGGCACCCCCGATATGATGTTCCATATGTTATTCCATGCCTTACTTCGTGAAAAGCTGAATGCTTTAAGCATATCTGGATCTGATTCAATATCATCGTCAGAAGGGGGTATGTAATCTGGAATTAGCGCACTTAGGGAGGTGCCTTGTCCTGCTCTTTCCCCCCTGACTTGTGCTTCTTCACTTTCAATTACCGTTGGGGCAGAGGCTGAGGCCTCATCTTCGGATCTAGTCATTGCAGTTGATGGTCCTGCATGATTAATTGAAAGGTTTAGTCAGCTTCAAAGGATAACAAAAGAATAGATTGTCTTGCGAATAAAGTACAATCACAAATATTGTTATCCATTACCCAATGGTGGTTCAGCAACCTGAGAAGACTTCTCCCCATCTTTCCCAGTTTCAACAGGATTTTCAAGATGGGTCTCAGGAGAGTTTATTGGATTTAGCTCTACTTTAGCTAATGTTTCTGCAATGATAGGGTTGACATCAGTGTCCACACCCTCTTCGGGCATTGGCAGTTCAGCGGCTTCTACGGAAGAAACTGCATATTATTTTCCATCATGGTTAGAAGTATTTTTTTAAAAAAAAAAAAATTGGGCGAAGGGTAGCACTCATGCCCAAGGTCTTCTAAATCACATGAAAACTTAGCATGATCATAAAATTCTTAAAAAGTCATTCCTTGATTCATCATTTCATCCAATGATACTTCAGAATCTTGGTTAGTCTCAGCAGTGGGAACATTTGCTACGTCTTCTTGCCGACTTATGTCCTGCAACCCCTGACCCTGGACAGCATCTTCAGTAGTAGGAGGGATACTGGGAATGGATGGTAGCTCTTCTCCAAGAGTAACCAAGTCAGCCTGGGTCTGTGATTGTTCTACAGCACCTTCCACGACCTTTGAAGGAGGATTAGTCCCTTCCCTCAAGGGGGAAATTGAAGAAGCCCCTGCAATCCTCAGAAATATGAGTAACCATATGATTATGGGTATAAACTCATGATTGTTCGAAGGACTTACCACTACTAATGAAACGTTTAGCTATGGATTTCCTCCTTCGTTGCCTTGGCTTCTTTTGTTTTTTTGGAGTATCAGTAGTCTCCCTTATTGGCACTTGGATTGGCGAATGAAAGGCTATGTCCAGTGCCTCATTCATGGCCTGCTGGCCTAGAGATATCTCGCCTGGTTCGCGAGGAGAATCAGTAGCAGCCCCGATACCAGTACCACCAGGGCTATATTGTGGCGAAGGAACCCCGGTTCCTTTCTTTGCAAGCTGCAAGATGAAGAAAATAACTTCCTTAAGTAACAAAGCTTCAACTAAAATCAAGTTGCAAAGAAAATAAGGAAAGAAAACTTACATCTTCAGGAGCCACGTACTCTTGCCATTCCTCATCTCCAGAACCACCAGCCCCCTCAGTGGTTCCACGATCAATCATTTCCTTCACCCGCCTGGTGATAGGAACCGAATTATCAGTGGCATATATGAGCATTTCCAGCTCTCTGATGTAAGCTCGCACTTCATTGGGGTTATCTCCGTATTGAAGGTCTTTAGAAGCTAGAAGATATCCTATTCCAGGAAGTTGTAGGCCCTCACACAAATACAGCCAGGCGGTCTCAGTATCACAGTATAAGCTCTCCCATAGCTGAACAGCCTCTGGTCTTAGATATAAAGGCTGTGAGGAAGGTCCTACAATTTTTGATTTTAATTTCTTCCCGACTCCTGCAACTACAGATAGAGAATAAGAATGAAAGACTTATTACTTTATAAATTAGCAGTGATTGAAGTTATTACAATCAAATAACTCACCAGGAGCTGATGGAGTGGGTCTTTTAACTCTGGCCGGAGGATTATATCGGGCACGAAACCGCTTTGCTGCCAGTTGTGCCTCATCATCCCCATCGTGATAATTCGATGAATCGGTTCTAGAAGAAGAGTCTGTTGAACCTATTTCAGTTGGAGAAGTGTCACCTTCATGAGGAAGAGTTTCTTTCTCTACAGTCCTCTTCCTCTTTCCCACTTGATATACTGGGTGATTCAATATCCCTTTAGGGTATGATGCTATCCAGTGTTCGGCATAAAATGTAGTCAGATAATGTGTCGCTTTTTCAACTGGTAGATCAAATACTGCCCCAGTCTTCTCTCTTGATGTCAGCAACCATAGTTGTCGAGCAACCATCAGATGTTGCTCTAACCTGACATGTACTGGAGGGGATACAACAATCTGTTGCAAACATTTGAATTGGCGTGAAAATATATATGGAGCATAGGCCTCGCATATGATTTCTCCATCAATCCTGGCTACTAACACGCCATCCCTGAAAGCTAGCATGTATGCCCTCAAATCCAAATGGGCTTTCCCATCATCAACAAACCACCCGGATGGCGGACTTCCATAAGGAAAGAAGTTGAATTCCTTATACATGCTTAGTATTACTTTCATGTCATAACCATTAACATCTAATGGAGCAATTCCAGAGAATGCTTGCACTGACGGTCTGAAAGAGCTTCCAGGAATTTGTAATCCATTATGTACATTGTAAGTCCTGAAGTGAGTGGCGATCCATCCCCACAAAACCTGGAATGGTCCCACTATTCTTAAAGGAGATTTACCCTGGAAGACGTGAAGTAAACTCCTGTGAATCTTTTCTAAAATGGGGGTAGCTAACCCAACCATTTTTCCCTCAGCCAACTTGGCCGCAATGACGAAGGTCCCTGGCCTAACGCCTCCCTTCGAATCCCTGACCGGCAAGAGATAAACACTGAGCCACATTGCCAAGAAACCCGCCAGACGAGTTTTCTTTGGAATTCTCTGATTCACTTCATATCCCCATTTTTCAAACTCTCCTGCTTCTAGAGTTGGCCAGAATGTGCTAGGAGCTCCTCTCTTATCAGGTTTTGGACAAGTGGTAGGACGTCTGGGCCGGGTATCCTTGGATTTCTTTTTCTTGGATCCTTTTTCTTTTGGCTCTATCCCTTTCTTCTCAGTAAGAAACACATTCATCCATTCTTCCAGATGAATATATTTTCTAAAATGAGTTAATGAGGTCTCTGAACTCTTGAGCCTGTGAAAGATTTTAAATAATTCTCGAGCCAAAGAAGGAGTCTTCTCTGGATCATTCCAAGTCACCTTGGGAGGAATGAATTCATCATACATATCGCCCAAGATTGGAGCTCCTGAAATCTTGTGGACATCCCACAAACTGATACCTACTTCTCCATGAGTCAAATGGAAAGAATTAGTCGTTGGGCTCCAGTGGCTGAGTATCTCTGGCACGAAGTTATCATGTCTGTAAATATATGTTTCCCCAACCCAAACAACCTCATATATTGCAGCTCTCTTCAGATCCTCAATAAACTATGCGCAAGTCTGTCGCACCCAGTATACCCACATCCAAGTTGGATTCACACCTCCCCCAGGACGGAAATCCCAACTTTTCTTCCAGCCTTTGGATTGATCCATCTGAGCATTTCGGAAGATTGAAGGATGACAATGTGGTTGAAACTCAGGTGTATGTTTTTTCAGATCTGGTGTGCAAGGGCTATGATGCATCACATAAGCCTTCTCCACTGTTCCAGCAGTTTGAAATACTCCTCCTCCTGAGATATTTGCTGAAGAAAAATTGGTATAATTCTGAAACCACGAAAATGGAAGATAATTCTTTACTTCTGGAATAATGACTTCTTGTAGATGACCATGACCATACAAAGGTAGATAAGTGCAGTGAGGAAAGTCGCGATGATATTTTTTCAGATACTTAGCCAAATCTGGAAGAGTACTGTCTTTGACAGTATAGTAATCAGGGCCAATGATATCCATCATATCATCTATCTGCTTTCTATCCAATTCATCAATTAATCCAGGTCTAAGAGCCATTGAATCTGCAAAAGAGTTGAATAAATTAAACTCTTAAATGGGTTTTATTTTTTCATAAAATTCGTGAAAGAATTTGAAAAAAATTGCTAAGTCATTAAGGCGCGCAAGTATGGAGATGTCGCGCAAGTGTTTCATGTTCCGCACACGTTTTTGTCGTGCAAGTATTACCGCGCAAGCCCTATTACCTTGAGAGTAGCGCGGCAGCGAGGAAACAGTGAAAACAAGAGACTTGCGCGGCGAGGAAGACTTGCGCGGCGAGAGCTCGAGAAATCCGGAAATCCAGATGCATGTAACGGAGATGAGGCCGTGTATTTATAGGCCAGGAAGCCTACCTGCGCGCCACACCCAGAGCGCTTAAGGCCTGCGCGACACAGACTTGCGCGCCACCCTCTGTGCACTGCAAACTTGCGCGCCCTCCTTTTTCCTTTGGAGGGATTCGATTTCCTCAGAGTCAAATCCTCATTTCTCTCTGGATCCAACTCTGAGGGGGGACTTTTGTTGATGATCCTTTCGTCACAGAATCTAAAGATCGGAAAAGGGAATATCTCAGCTGAAAGTGATTCATCCTTTGAAGAAAACATCAAAAATCTACAAAGGCATGAACAAAGGATCAATAACAAATCCACCGCGCAAGTTATACCACTGGCGCGCAAGTGTACTTGCGCGGCCACCTTGGTCGCGCAGGTGACTTGCGCAACCTAATTGGTAACCGCCCGGTAACTGCCCGGGGTCTTCTTTTGCCTATAAATAGACCCTGTGGGCCCCCCATTCGGGAGGATCTTTTTCCAGAAACTCGGATTGAAGCTCCCGACGCCCAAGTCTCTTCTCAAAGCTTCCGGAACACTTCTAAGGTAATTTCTTACCTAGAACGGAAGATCTAAAGAGAAGAAGGAAGGCCTAAGTGTTGAAACTTATCAAACACTTGCGCGCCGACTTAATTCCTTCAATATAACTTGCGCGTCCCTTTTCTGGAAGAACCTCAAGGGGATTCTAAAGGGTTTTATCAAGAGTCGCTCAAGTATTTCAATTCTGATTGAAAATCGCGCAAGTACACCATGTGTCGCGCAAGTATACTTGTGCGGTCAATACTTGCGCGCCGCCGCAGGACTTCCGCGCCTTTCAAGACTTGCGCGCCCCTATCTTTTTGGGTGCCCATCTTGCCCATTTTACCCCTCTTAAGCCATTTCACCTTTCCTTTTCAAGATTCAGTCTTCAAGACACTCTTCAAAGCCATTTATGGCATGATTTCTTGATTTGACTTTCTTATCTGAAAGGAATTCTGTGGAATCTCTCTCAAAGTCTAGTGATTTAAATATCCTTATGTCACTAAAATACGGAGAGTTCATTCATTCAACCTCATCCTTTAAAATGAGAAAATCCTAACCTTGGGTCTCCTTTTCAGGAATAATCCCCAGTTATAAAACCTTTAATATGGGCATCTTCCTCAAGAGTAAGCCCCAACCTCAAATATGGGCATCCTCCTCAGGAGTAAGCCCCAAACCTTAATCCCTAACCTGAGTCTCCTTTTTCAGGAATAAGACTCAGTCATAACCTTGGGCTTCCTTTTCAGGAGTAAGTTCCAAGTCCCTTAACCTGGGTCTCCTTTTTCAGGAATAAGACTCAGTCATAACCTTGGGTCTCCTTTTTAGGAATAAGCCCCAAGTCCCCTTAAATTTCTCTTAACCAGTCATAATTTACCTTTGATTTGGGTTTCCTTTTCAGGAGTAAAACCCAATCATAAATCCCCTCCTAACTTGGGCATCCTCCTTAAGAGTAAGCCCCAAGATTAGAGTATTCAAATCTCCATGAAGCACATATAACTTTATGGACCTTGTTCATGGATTTTCTCCCTAAAAGTAAATCCTAAACCTTCATCTATCTGGGAAGTCATCCATACATAAGCCCCAAACAAATTCTTATGATTGCATCTTTCATGGCACAATTGTCTAAATTTTACTAATACCTCTTGTTTCTCACACCGAGCATGACTCACGTGAGCTTAGAGTGTAAAAGTAATTATGACATTCATCTTTGAGCCATCAATCATAAACATCATACTCCATTTTTCGAACTACGTGGGTTCTGATTCCTTTTCCAAAACAAAGGATACGTAGGTAGCCCATTTATGGGTTCGATCCCAACTTTGAAATAATCTATGTCCTTCTGAATGACGATAAATTTCAAGTGCCCCACTGAGAGGCTTTAAAACCAGCCTGGTCATCATAATGAACAAGAGACTTTTATATAAATGTTTTGAAGGATACCATTGACCAAGAATCTCTAAACATATATAAATGATTCTCTATTGATGAAGAACCTCGAATACATATAAAAGATTCTCTAAAATTATTGCATATTTAATCATTGATTGTTAAAACTAAAGGAAAACACATTTTATACTTGGTAATGTAATAAGGATTCACGAACATAACTTAAATCTATAAAGAGAGTCCCGGAGTAGACAATAATTCCCCTCAAAAAGGTGTGATGAGTCTGACCTCCCATCCTCTCGACCAATGCAAATTCCTAAGCCTCATTAGTCCACAATCTAATGAGCGCCTGCCTTTGGAAAGTAGGTCCAAATGGATGTGGAATCATTGGATGTTTCCGGTTCTACGAACAAACCCATTAGAAACCGATCAGAACGTTTGAATCTCCCGTCCAGGAGGTCATGCCCGGATTCCGTGCGAAACAAACACATAAACTCAAAAGAAAATATTAAATCACTGAATTATGAAGGACCTTTTTGGATTAGAGTTTTAGTGAATTAGGAAAAACTCCTTAAAAATGGGTTGATAACTAACTGTTTCATAGTGATCAAAGTTTTATTCCACTATAAAAATCTTTTCTTATTTTATAAATGGTAATAAAAAGCATCCTTTTGGAATCATTTGGTTCATAATTCATTTAAAATATTTCTTCATAATGTTAAAAAAATTTAAATTACAAAAAGGGTGAGCTCAAATGCTCAGTAAAACTACATAAACAAGAAGTCAATAATCCTCTAAGCATAAAATAATAATACGATGTATGAGAACATGAATATATCCTTTGATATAAATTACCTATAATGAAAATATCATAATATTGAGGGATGAAATAAATATTTGTAGTTCATAAGTCACATGTCATAAATAATCTAATAAAATATTCTATAAAAGTATATCATTGAAATAATACATGAATTTTTAGTATACACATAACCTCGTTACTTTGTCTTCATATAATAATAGACACTAGTTCATTCATTATATTATGAAAAAAAATATTAGGACCTTGGATAAACATATATACATGACACATGTTCAATGAATAATGAAATAGAAATGAATTATTTCTCTAAACATTAGATTATATCGATGAAAAAAGTTCCAAGCATAAACTTACTGACATGAAGACCAAGTCTATTCATAAACATATACACATGATAACTAGGTCCATTCATAAAATTGTGAACATGAAATGAGGTTCACACATATCATATTTTCTCTATAAGTTACACTTATTTACCCAATGGATTGGATGGAGATATATGTCTCAGTGATAAAATATAGAAAATAATACATATGTGTGCTATTATATCGTAAAACAATCATAATTGTAAAACTCATTAAAATAAACCGATTTTATAACCATTTCTTCTATGCATAACAAGCCTAAAAGGGGAATGAGTTTCATAAAAATCATGTTATTATAAAAATAAACCTTATAGGGAATTAATTAGGATGGTATTATAGGATAAAATTCCGAATAATACCATAAAACCTAAAATAATGTCATCATTGATATTAAATTATTTTAAAATATCATTTGGAGCAATTCTTGAGGAAAATAACTATTCTATTTTAGAACCACTTTTATCTAAATTAATATATACAATTTCATATGAAAACACATTCAATTATAATAACATTATAATATTATAATGTAATTGTCAATGTAGTGAGGAATCCTGATGGTGGGAAATTCTTCAAATTCTATATAAGTAAATAACATTACTTCTATATTTTGGATATAAGATCCACAACAAAAAGTGTTTATAAAATAAAAAATATAATTTATAATCATTTTTAAATTTATAAAAATTTAGTAAAAATTAGTTTAAACTATTTTAAAATATTATTAAATATATATATGAAACATGTCTAGAAAACATGGACATTGAAGATAAATGTTACCCATTTGATACGTAAACCTAAACAATCATGAAAAACAATGAGATAATAAAATAAACCCTTACCAAATTAGTAACATTTAAATATTAATATCCATGAATGGAAGAAATTTATAAGGTAATTTATATCTCATATTATTCATGATAATAATCAGAAAATAATTTCTTGGGTTGTATTTACTTCATAAAAAATAAACATGTAGTTTAAATGGCATGCGTCTTACTTAAGTAAAAGTGAGATGAAAATACCCAAAACATATAAAATCACTGAAAAGAGTGTAAATAAAATGAATATATTATTTTCTTTATCATTAAATACACCAATATCTATTGAAAAAACAATATAATATAATAAAAATTCATTTCACACATTATCAGAGCACTGCATGATCAATGATGGGTAATTTTAACCTAATGAATTGAAATTGAGTTAGGAATTCTCTTACCAAAAATCTAGCCTATATCTGTTAAAATTAAAATTTATTTTATAATAAATGTGAATTTATTTAACATTTCATTCATAACCATATATCTATTATATTATTTATGATATCTATTACACCTTATCACCCATTTATTAAAATATTTTTATTAAAATCACTGTTTTTTGTGATAACTGCTTAATTTTCCAAGAATATTTTTCTTCAGTAGTAGTATACCTTATAAATTATTCATGGTTTGATCATTTCCAAGAATTTAATCATGGTAAAAACTAAATATATTTTTAATATATACATTTTTATGTAAATTATTTATAGAAAAAAGAATATCACTCTTCATGGAGATGGTTGGTCGTATGTATGCCTCAAAACTAGCATATTTTTTTCACGATCAAAAGGAAAGAATGGTAAATGATAATTAAATTTTAAAACATCATTATTATACCATATATGTCATATATATCCACAAAAATCCTCCACATTATCATCCATGTGAAATATAAATTAAAACTGAATCACATCGCATTGTGGAGATGGTAGTCTATATATATGCATGAGTGGCATTATCATTTCATAAAAGGTAATATTGTAAGGAGTTATAAATTATAATATCGTTAAATATGTATAATTATACCTTATAATCATATAAAAACATTAAAACTGTCATAATATCCCTCAATAAAATATGGTGATAAAAAATGAATTGTATAACTACATAGAGACAACAATCCATATGTACACATGAGCGGTACTTTTACTTCTTAGTTGATGATAAATGAGGTGTAAAATGTTGTTTTAATAATAAAAATAAAATTTAATCATCTTTAGAATATAAAATTTACTATACGATAGTAAATATAATGTATTTAGTTAATGTAAATATGAGAAGAAAGTGAAAGTGATCGGTTATAACAATTTAATTTTCTTTGAAACGACTCCTTTAGATCTCCTCTATAGGTCTATATTGTTGGCCTTTTGGGAAGAAAAAAATCTATATAATATAGTTATAGAAGTGGAGAATATATTTTACACATTATGATTAAGATAGAAGTATCAATGTGATTATATAAAGTTATAAAGCAAGTTCCCTTTTATAATTGAGTTGATGCATACCTTTTGAATTTATCAAAATATTTGAATATATTAAGAATGTTATAGATCCAAATGAGTCCAAATAAACTAAAAATGCATAGGGGAATGAATTGTAAACCCTAAATTATCCCATTATTTGTTGTTTATTTTTTTTATTCTTAATAATTTAACAAAATATAAATCCCACAAAATATCATTATTCTGAATTTTAATTCAATTCATTACATTAAAATTTAAAACTTCAAGATAATATGTAAAATGTGAAAAAAATATTTTATTATATTCCAAAAAATTTCGTTCCATCAATAAAATTAATTTATTAAATTAATTATCTCATGTTATATTTGTGTTGTTATTTTTAATATCATTTCATTTATTTTTCCATTAACTGAATAATTAATGCATCCATATTGTATAAGGATTTAATGTAATTATTTATTAAATGAAAATTAAAATTAAATTACCATGATGAATATAAATATTTTAGATTTCAAAATACTGTTTATAGTCTAATATATCTTATATATAAAAAAAATATTACAAATACCACCCTTATTAGAACTATATAGTGACATGTATTTATTTTCATTATATAAAATATTATAATGGTCATAATATTATCCATGTGGCACTAAAATATCACAAATTCATCCCTTGGATGAATATGGTTGAGATATACCCATACAATAAGATTTATTTGAGTGTTTATGACATTTAATAGTACTTTTAATTTTATTGTTAACCTTTAATCAACCGGGTTTCGATTTAATGTGTTTACAAATATTATTATGTTTACTATTTATAATTTCCAAAAATAAATGGAAATTCTTTACTATGATTTTATCCCATGAGTCAAAATTTTGAGTCCATTTTTCAAAATTTAATTTGCAATGTTATGTAAATAAATGAGAATCAATGAACCTTCTATATCAAAGGTATAAATGCTATTCATATATAAATGGACCAACATTACAAATCGTGATCACATCTATTCCAATAAGTTCCATCCATCTAGGTATGACGTTCTAAAACTGTTCCAAAAAATTACTAAACTCTCTATGAATAATGAGTGTAAAAATAATAACATAAAAAAAATAGAAGATTAATCGAATTGAATAACTATAAATTAGACTTAAAACATTTATTGGATTACTTCAGATCAATCAAGTAAATTGGGGATTAAGACTAATTTAAGGGATCCCAATTACCTATTGAAGACACTGCTAGACTCATAATTGTTTTGAAGAAATTTTTGTTGAGTTTGGGAGAGGATACAGAAATAAATATTATAAAAACATCCTATGGGACATTTTATGTATAAAACAATCATTTACAATATAAATTTGTTGAATTTGATGTGTCATAGAAAAATGTGTCAACTCAACCATTTCAAATCCAAAATTATTTACATCATAAATACTTTATTTAATAATTATATTCCATGATCCACATGTCACAATTTACAACCCACTTATGTGTTAAACCCATACTTACACCATACTCTATTCTAGAATCCATCTTTTAATAGCCAAATACCTATCTAAACCCCACTATACACCCTTTGAGCACCCTCTAGATTCCCGAACAAGAAAACTATTGGGATAGACAGATCTAGGCCTTTACATCAAATCTATATCAATCAATTTTTTACCTTGATAAAAAATACCCAACACATCGAGAAAGAAAAAAAAAGAAAGGGTTCATCTTGGAATACATGTTGTGAGATATCACTTGGGAATCCCGACCACACGGAATCTCAACCCCCTCACTAGAATATAAAATAGGGAACCATTTAAAAAATGACTTACCCCTAATGTAATCTCTATGTGTGATACCTCCCAAACAAGAGTATTGACACAAGAATAAATATGATACAAAATCATCTCACAAACCTAAAACATAAAAATATAAAATGGTCATTACAAAAAATAAAGAGATAAAAAATTAGATCATGGTACTAAGTGTGTATCTACAGTAATGATTCCATAGTGTTATCCTCTACACCACTATACTTCCACAAGACATGACCTAAAAAATTAACTTTCCCATGTAAAACATTATCTAGAAAGTCTGATATCTCTACAAGATTCCCCACAAAAGAAAAATCATTATAAATATCCATATCACCCCAATAAATGATATGAGATTCATTATGAAGTTAATGGTAGGAGCTGTGATACATGATAAAAAACATGTATCTGGATTATCTGTAGGAATGTTCAATTTGGTACACCACATCACCAATGTGAGCCTAAAACTATAAATATCTCAAAAATGGGGGATACTTATTACTTCCATGACCAAAAAATGCCTTCCCATGATGTATATTCTCCTTTAGAATAAAATGATTTCCAATGTGGAACTTTGTAGAACTCATCTATTAATCGATATTGTACTTTTATGATCCAAAACTGGTTTGATCCTCTCATGAATTACTTAACCTATGTTATTCATGTTCTATAGTAGCTCTTGTATATAAATACATGCCTCTCAAACCCAGTCCAAAATAATACAAAATAAATAGGTTGGTCATTC
This sequence comes from Viscum album, assembly GCA_963277665.1. Taxonomy (NCBI): domain Eukaryota; kingdom Viridiplantae; phylum Streptophyta; class Magnoliopsida; order Santalales; family Viscaceae; genus Viscum; species Viscum album. The sequence continues at coordinate 1,744,139,703 of OY728161.1, forward strand.
AATGATTTAAATGGTTCCATAGAAACATGGAAGTGAAATATGTATTTTTATGATAAAGTGGACAAAGGATGGTGCATCATCCATGAAGAAATAAAACATATGTAACAAAGAGTAAAAAATTTCATCACGGTTCTTAATATCCTTCTTTGTCTGACCATTCATTTATGGATTAAATATAGTTCGAAATTATAATGAAGGACATGAAACTTGTTTTAGGCCTCTCCACCCCATGGAGTTAAATATATGGTCTAGATTAGAGATTATAGTCCTATTAAATAAATGGAGTCTCACCAAATCCTTATGATAATGTCTCAAAAAACACCCATGAGTTCAATGAATTAATTTTTATAAAGTGGTATGATTTCAGAAAATGATCCATAGTCATCCATATAGAATAATATTCTCACAAATATCTTGGTAATATAGCAATAAATTCAATAAATATATGCTCCCACCACAAAATATGAACATCTAATGGTTACAAAAAAACCACTAGGAATTTATTGTTTTAGATTCACCTTATGAAAAAAAATCATTCAGACACACATTCAACATCATCATGATCCACCCCAAGTGACAAATCAAACCTCTCAGAGGTCATTACATATTTTTCACTATGTGATGTGCCACTATGGGTGAGCTTTGGAAATAATGTATATCCATATTAAACTATGTTATATGGATGAAACTACATCCCTAAAATAGCATTCAATGGTATTCATCCTCAAACCTACCATCATACGCATCACAAAAAACAACTCAACTGCTCTAAAACTCAACCTTAAGATCCCATAGTTGGGATTCATTCACTTTTTTTGAATATGACTTTACTGTAATTTGGTAAATAAAATATATACCTATATACCCCCATATATATATTCACTCCAAGAGATCCTCCATAACTCTCCAGGAATCTAAAGATTCACATACAACATCACTACATGACATATTTTTTATCCCATTAGCCACAAACATTACCTGTCCTGATTTAAGGTTAGTATAAATGTAAAAATAAAGCATAAATTCAATCCATTATCCGAATAAAAGTCTTTGTTACACTTTGAGAATATATACATTGGGTTCTTTTAATCATTTATTACTAAAAAATAATTGATGATGATGAAATATATCCATAAAATCTAGGAAAATAGAACTAATAAAAACTTGAGATCATGGGTGATATATTTACTCTCTTAGGGTCATAACTATTGAGGCCCATAAGAAACATCCACTAATTGATTCATAAAAAAAATAGTGATATGTTTTTTATATAATACCTCAAACTAATTTCCCTATTTGTGAAAACAATGGTTTGGAGCTCTAATCAAATTATCATTTTGGTACCCAAACATTTCATAACACAGGGATACATGATCCAGAGTATTAAATGATATAAAATGAATCATGGACTAAGATAAATTATCCATGAACCTCCAATAAAATCAGTTAAGATTTTGGATGCTTCTCAATTATTTTAATGTATTGGGGGAACTCCAAAAAAATTACCTATAACTAAAAAGGATCTATATCTACTCCATGATGGGGAAAGACATGAATCATGAAATGAATATAAGGAGACTAGAAATAACACTTTTATAACATTTTGAATAGTATTTTTAGATGAATAAATCCTAAAATAGAACATGCACTATCTACATAATAAACCTAAAATAAAGATTACAGTTGGATTATACAGATGAAAACCAGTACAAAATCACCCAGGAACACTTTGAAAATTGTGTTCAACAAACCCATGAATATAGTGGGATAGTTATTCACATCGAAATCACTCAAAAAAATTAATAATTACAATTATGATATTAGAAATTATTATTTGATATATCCTCATCCTTCATCCACATTTAATAAAGCTCTGACCACAAATAAATAATCAAGAACCAACATCACAAACTCAATTTATTGAATAAATAATCAATCCATGTAATAGGATAGGAGTTCAGTATTGTCATCTTTTTTAATAAAAGAAAATCAATGAAAATCCAAAAATTATCATTGGTCAACTTCATGAATGAATATGGTTCACCCAATGGTTACTGACTCTTCTGAAACAAACCAATGTGAAATAGATCATTGATTAGTATTTGTATCTCTCGTAACATAGAATGTGATATCCTATATGAATACTTAAAGACAAGATAAATTCTCAGTTTTTTCTTTTATCCTAAACTCTATCTACCATTTAGGTGGTAATAATACAACATCTTAAGGTGATACATCATGATACTCTTAAAAACTCAAGGAAACACCAGATTTTGACCCTCCGATGACCTTAGCAGAAGCTTGGACATCAAGGGTGATGAGGATGGAACATTCCTCTGATCCATAAAATGGCCTGACTCCCTAAAAAGAACTAATGGATCAATATCAAAATCATATAACACAACATGAATCATAATGAAATAAAATATTTCCTACACTAAATACGTAAAATCCATGCCATGGATGATATAATTTTTCTATATCTAAAACATAAGAATTTTACAAAGGATTCATGCTGCTCCATCAAAAGATCACATTCTCAATATACAATATATAAGTCATCTCAACTTCCAAGTAGTCTAGTTAATTCATAGTAAACATTATGCCTCTACAAATCAATACTGGATGAGGTAAGGTGATATAAATGATATTTTAGTTTCTAGATAATAAACATGGTCCTATATTAAAAACAAGAAAAGGGTAACTCATATGATGTCCTTATATGATCTGGAAATTCTATAACATTCAAATTAACACAACCTTTTCCATGGCATATCTTACCCTAAGAATGGCCACCTATACATTTGTGATCTATTCTTTGAGAATGAGTATCATTTTGAGGATTTTCTTTTCTTTTATCGAATTATCTCTACTAATAAAAAATTGGACCACCTAGTTGATGATATCATGGCTAAAACTATCTCAATGGAAAAACTTTTTGCGGAAATACTACTGGACACTATCTTCTTATAATTTTAAGGAACTCCCTCCATTGATCAACCTAGTATCCATATGAAGTAAAATTTTATAATCCATTTTCAAGGATTTCAGTGCCTCCACCATGGGACAAATGAGATTATAATGGATGATACCTACCCTCAAATGACCAAAATATATTCTATTCCTAAAAATGGGAACCTCAGTACATAGATATGATTCATGAGTAATATAGATGAAATAACTCATATGATGATCTTATTGTTTCTAATTTCAATTAAATAACCTCTAATGTTGCTAAAACCTTGAGACATATCGACAACATGAATGTGGTGGATTATAAGTTGATCCTTGGATGGAAATAATCCTCAATATTCCTATCTATAGACAATTAATATAGAAATTGGTATGAAACATATCAATAAAGGCTCTGAAAATAGATCCCAAACACCCACACACGGGAACACCCCTACAATGAATAAGAGGATCATAGTTATTGGATTCCTTTACAGTTGAATAATAAAAATCTTCTAGAAACTGGTCTCAAACCTTTTCCCATTAAACTATTGTCTCATCATCATACCTAAGGGAAAATAATCACCACTAACTCAATTCCCCACACAATTTCATCACATATAATGAAACATAGTAATCATTATAATAATAGATCAAACATAATTCTATGTTAACTTCCTCTAACCATTATTCAGTCCATGAATATAAAATAGATATTTCATTCTTCAATTTAATCTTGAATTCAAACTCATGGGGTGTCCTAGTCTAAGTGTATTTTTCATCATCCTATAATCTATAGTGATCTATTAGAAGTTTTTATGGAACATATTTAGCATGGCCTAGTAATAGGAAAAAACCTAGAGCTATTCTGACAAAAAAAGAAATAGTTAAACTCTAAAACATGTACAATGAAATGTTTTTTATTTGTTAGATAATTATTTCATTATATTGTTTATTGTTTGAACATTTCCCATGTTCTACCCATTTTATACATATGATCAATAAAGAAGTACACTTGATACTTTCTTAGTAATCTTCATTAATTAGAACATCACTATTATAGTAGGTTTGGTAATCCTAGTGATATATGAATCAGCTCATAGGGGGCCTGGAATACCACGGTCGCACCTAGTATCCATTGTTAATTTTTTTACTGAACATAAAGACATAGTTTCCCTACCGACCCATGTAATCTCACCTATCCCTAACTTCCTACATAATCTAATCACTCAACACGAACATATGATACACTCTTTCATGAAACCTCTCCTCAAAGAGTACCCATCCTAGGCTGATAATTAGAGAATAAAGATGGTGAAACCCTAAGTCCCACCACTGGCAGGTTCCAGGTTGGAGACAAGTTATTTTGTTATAAATTTATATATAAGTGGAATTGCATTATTTGAGAAATTAAAACGAGTGATATAGGATAAATACAACAAAAAACACCTACTAATACCTAAAAAATAAATCTCTAGTGCATAAATGTAGGGTTATAAAATGTAATTTCACTAAAAGGAAAACATCTAGTATAAAAAATGTATAGATGGAAGAGAAAAGGACCCCAACAAGGCTATAGTAAAACCATGAGCTACTAATATCTTTTCTAAACAACATCATACTCTTGATATCTAAAAAACTATTTATATCTACAACGTGTCACCATAACACTATAATCTGTAGGATCATCCCCCGATCGTCTCAGGGAAAATTTAAAGAAATCATACTATATACTTGTGAATGAAAATTGAAAATCAATTGTCACTAAAAAGGTATAATAATATCATATCCTCATCATTTTTATCATTCACTATGTAACACATTCCTGAGATCAAAAAAATATAGTAATGAAACATCAAGGGTATACCTATACATCTTCCTAATTAGTTTCTCTCTCTTCCCCAGTGATGTATGTTCTAATCCATCTCTCTTCAAATGTAAGACAGACTCTCAAAACCTATGTAATATATCCCAACATTCATATCATGCATTACCATATCACATAATCGCGTATGAAATCACTATAAATAGTATCCATTTTGTTTCTAGGATCCACCACAGCCTATAAGATGTGTATCATATATTTGGTGTTATACCTCAAGACATAACCACTCATACATTGAGTAAGGTATGTGATAAATCACAGCCTTCAAACATCATACCAATAATATTCCATTATATTTTATATCTAGAGATACATTAGTATGAGATAACCAATATTCATCACAACCACCCCAAAAAAAAATATTTAAGTGAACTAACCTATATGTAAAAAAACCATGTAAATCTATCAAGATTAGATGGTGGGGCCCGAGGGTGTATTCAGTAATTAATCCTTCCATCATGATATTGGTGAAAACAACATCTCAAATTCCACTGGGGGTAAGTTACCCTAAATGACTTGGGTGGGGTTGTGTATGGAATCAAAAAATATAAATGATATAATATATAATGCAGCCACACTATGGGAACACCTAGTCCTAGGATTAAAATCTTCTATAGTATCTTAGATAGTCATCTTCCATAATATGGGACTAGATAATTATAACTAAAAAACAATTTAAATATCCACACATAAATTCCAGTAATTCCTTTTTATAAATTGTCAAGCATTAATTAACAATTAACCATTAATATCACATACATTCCTTCCTGGAGTATGTTTTAAAACTCCACAATTTCTCAGGATTATCCATTTTTAATTCCATCAACCAAAACCCATTGGGTAAAAAATTTATTAAATATTATTATCCATTCATTATTTCTGAGTACTCTTGGAAAATCATCAGAAGATACCCCCAAGAAAAATACAATAAAGAACATCAAGATACCTCATGAATTGGGTAAATAAATGAATATTAACAATAAAATATTCCATCATTCAAAAAATAATTAACCATAAGAAAGGTTCAATATTGCATCACAAAAAAGAGAAATCTCTATGTCGATCCATTCTATAATCTATGGTTCCATCCCTAGAAATCACATGAAATTTTCCATGTATATATCCTTAACAAGAACCAAATACTGCCACACCATCCTGCCTCCCCACCCATATCAAATGATCCATACTATCCTTGTCACGACCTGTCCTTGGGACTTGTGCCGTGACTACCCCAAGCCCGCCTCCCATATGCCTGGGGCTGGCGACTAGCACCAAGGCATAAATCCCTAAAAAGGGGAAGGCATTGTATTTATAAAGTAAAAAAACACCACAGATTAAGAAAGAAGAAGAAAAACCCTATGTAAAACTGGGTACAAAAAGTAGTGAGGAAAAGTAAGTGGTCCCGAATACAAACCCAAACTGAAAGTAAAGTAAAACTGGAAAGAAAGTACAGAAACTAAAAGTAAAGCAGCAACGTCGAGCAATCCGCTGGTAGTCCAACCAGAAGGTTGGGTACAGATAGCCACCTCAGCTCCTCGGTTCCAGCTGTCTGCTCCGTGTACGTCCTGCCCTGGGGTCCAATTCCAGGTACTGACTACTCCACTATCCTCTACCATGATCAGCGTTGTCTGTCTTCTCCATGCAACACTACGTAGTGTGGGAATAGCCTATGCATGGGTGAGTATACGCTACTCAGTAGGGACCCCAAGACCCCCCAAGGTCTCCTAGAATCCACAAAGGATAATCCACAAAAGAAAGATACAATCACGAAGTAAAAACAAACACTACTTAGGTATATGACCATACATATACATAAGTCATCAATTACAGTTCGGCTCCAACATCCGAGCCCATGTCTAATCACGTCCACACAGGATAGCACAACACAATCTATATAGTGAAACAAGTCAATCATATCGAAGATAATGATTGGAAGTCAAGACTCAGCTCACATAGGTATACCTCTTCGGTGATAGAGATGATCAGATATAGCCACTGATTCATCTAAGCTGGGAACCACGTAGGATACTAAACCAGCTACTCTGCCAGACCCACATAGGATAACAAGAACAGAGTCAGACACTGCCAGACCCACGTAGGATGCAAGAACAATAGTCATTGTCGTCGAACCCACATAGGATTTCAGGGAAGTCTTCATCTCCGCCGAAACCACATAGGATTTTAGTACGGTCTTCATCGCTGCCGAACCCACATAGGATTTCAGTGTAGTATTCATCTCTGTCGAACCCACATAAGATTTCAGTACGGAATTCATCGCTATTGAACCCACATATAATTTCAGTGCATTCTTCGTCTCCATCAAAACCACATAAAATTTCAGTACTGTCTTCATCACTGCGGAACCCATATAGAATTTCAGTGCAGTCTTCATCTCCGTCGAATCCACATAGGATTTCAGTATGGTCATCACAGTCACAGACAGCTCTAGGGTTCCTGCACACAGCATGCTCGTTTCCCAGAGGGTCCGCTCCACGAGTCAAGGGGTCGATACATCAACTGACACGTAGTCCGGAGTTGATGTATCTCAATGATTCGTCTCGACAAGTGGAACTCAACATGATAGATGACACATCAATCAGATGCCCGGTCTGAGAGTTATTGGCGTTTTCGTTCTAGGGTCCCGGTTGGTTTTTATGTCAAAACAACCATACCGCACTCCAATTGTGTCCAAAAATCGAGCGGAGTAACCCAAAAGGTGCGTATCACTAAGAGGAATCCAACAAAGTCAATGGCACGTCAATCGGACGCCCGGAGCTCAATTAATATGCATTTCCGCTCTGAGGGCTCGGTTAGTTTCTTGTTCGAACCAACCCAGCAGTACACAACGTTCTCCGAAACCTTGTGTGTAATACACCGAATTGACCGTCTCGACCCAAGGATAGCTATGCAACTGACGATGCGTCGATCGGAGGTCCGTCGCCAATGTTATGGAAGAAAGACTGAAACAGTCTGAAAATGGGGGGTCTGGGCCCGGTCCGACCCGTCCCAACCCCCCCCCCCCCCCCCACGGGTCGGCCCGAACCTGGTCGACCTGACCCAGGTTCAGGTCCGACTCGGCTGGTCGCAGCCTGGCCCGGCCTGGGCGACCCAGCCCGAGGCAGCTCGGCGCTGGCCGTGCGGGCGCGCAAGGGGGCGCTGCCATCTTAATTGGAGCTGTGGCCCCCAAGTGGGGGCCTCTCCTACCCAACAGAAATGGCCCGACACCGTGTTTCCCTTGGTTCCACGTGGCTTCTGGACTAGCCACTTGCCGCCACGGCTTCAACCGCGGCAGTCCTTACCAGCGGCGCGCTGGGCACCGCTGCCTCCTTGCGGCCGGCCGGTGCCAGCGCGACGTGCTGGAAGGCTCTTCCGCGGGCCACCGGAGTTGCTTCGGTGATCCATTTTCAAATCTGTCTATGCTGGCATTCATATCGGGTCTCAAACTTTACTGCGGAATCCTCAAACTGCCTCTAAAGCCCATTATATCATTGTCCGACGATCCGTCATCAACTAAACGATCAACGGAGCCTTCGAATTTCCGCAACGGCACGGCGCGACGACACCGTGCTTCTTCGCCCGTTCGACAATTGTTTCCGCGTGGTGTCATTGCACCGTACCGCCTTTACTCGTGCCGCAATAAGAACAACCATCAAAGGGGGAGGAGGGTCGACTATGTTCATGCGGTCGGGCCTCCTCTTATTAATATGATAACATACGGTTCAAATGACTATCAATAATTAAAACACAGGATAATGATATAATCCACATAAAAAATAAACCAAACCCCCTACCTCAAGGTGTCTTTGAAAGAAGGTTCATCGCAGGAAAGAACATCGCAGAAGAAGGAATCGCGGAGAAAAGAATCATCAGTGTCGTGGTACACAGCATCACGTCATCGATCTCAGAGGGTTTGGTGTTCTTCATCGCCCTTCATCGGAGGTCGGCGTTCTTCGTCTGCGATGATGCGTTCTTCACATTCATTGCATTCATAAACGAAGAAGGTAAATATTCAAGGCTTGATTTATTCCTCCCCCAATTCCTCTCGCACAACGAAACAACAACTAAATAATATAAGGCTTTGCCTAATTTTATTTCCCAGGCCAACGGTTTTTGAAATTCAAAAGCAGATCATGATTTAATTATCGAGCATTGACCAATTAATGAGGCGTTTAATAAATCAATTAAATGCAAGACTTGACTTGTCAATTAAGAGGGGTGTGGGTGAGTTACATAATTAAATCAACGTGGAAGGTAAACGGAAATAAAAGGGTGGAGCTCGTGTGGTCCCCACCTCACTAATATCATACCTAGGAGTTAGGGTATTAATGGGTCCCACTCCAACCATCATGCTTAGGGTTAAGCTACCATAAATAAAAATAAAATTTCGTTGCACAAAATTTTATTTTATTCTTTTGTTAACCCCAAAATTTAATAACCTCACCTGAGCAAACGCAACTCCTGAAAAGGTGTTCTTAAGAAAATATCGGCACTGCAATTCCATCGGTGCCCTCAAAATTCGATTCCGAGCACCAGTTCAAAAGTTAGGAAAACCCACTCGTTCGTTCACTGAACGTACCTGAGCCAAACTTCAGAAATTGATTCCGGGCACACCGGGCCTCAGAATCAGGTGCCTTCAGAAACTACGTTCTTGTAAAATCCCAAATGAAATAAAAAAAAAATTCCCTTGATATTTACGGGTCTTTACATTACTCCCACCTTAGGGCTTTACGTCCCCATAAAGATACATCAAAAACAAGGGGAAAAATGTGGGTACTGACCACGCATCTGAGCCTCCCGCTCCCATGTGCTCTCCTGGAGGTTCCCATGCTGCCATCTGATGCGCACTAGAGGTATCGACCATGCACATAGGACCTGCTCCTGTCGATCCTCGATCTCCACCGGGACCTCCGCAAAGGTCGCCCCATCGTCAAGGTTTAGCTCCCCATGGTCGATGATATGTGTTGGGTCATGCGAATTTCTCCTTAGATGAGATACGTGGAAGAAATCATGTACCCTATGCAACTGAGGTGGTAGATCCAGGCGATAAGCCACCTCGCCTATCTTGCTGAGGACCTGGAATGGTCTGATGAAGCGCGGAGATAACTTTCCACCTCTTCCAAATCACCGTAATCCACGTCGAGGCGAGACCCACAAGAAGACGTGGTCGCCATCCTCAAACTCCAGTGGCCTCCGCCTCCTGTCAGCATAAGACTTCTACCGGCTCTGAGCTTTCCTCATCCGCTCCTGGATGACTTTGACCTTCTCTGTTCTAGCATGAACCATCTCCGGTCCCACAAGTGATGACTCCATAGGGTCTATCTAGCACAGAGGTGATCTTCACGGTTGGCCGTACAATCCCTCGTACGGTTCCATCCCGATGGTGGAGTGGTAGCTATTGTTGTATGCGAACTCCACCTAGGGTAGGTGGTCCTCCCAGCTACGACCAAAGTCGAGGACACATGCATAGAGCATGTCCTCGAGAGTCTGAATGGTCCTCTCCATCTGACCATCCGTCTGCGGGTGAAAGGCGGTGCTCAAACATAGCTGCGTCCCGAATGCCTCCTGCATCCCCTTCCAAATATGGGAAGTAAAGCGAGAATATCGATCGGAGAAGATAGATGATGGCACACCATGAAGCTGTACAATCTCCTGAATGTAGATACGTCTCAAGCTCTCTACTGAGCCCTGCTCTCTAATGGGTATGTAGTGGGATGACTTGGTGAGTCGATCCACAATCACCCAAATGGAGTTGTGACCTATGGAATTATGTGGATGTGCAATCACGAAATCCATAGATATCCCGTCCCACTTCCACTCCGGGACCTCCAAGGGTTGTACCAAGACTACTGGTACCTGGTGCTCTGCCTTCACCTACTGGCAGGTGAGGCATCGAGAAATGAACTCTGCTACAACCTTCTTCATACCTGGCCACCAGTGCTGTCGTCTGAGATCCAGGTACATCTTCGCCAATCCAGGATGTACCGCTAAAGGGGATGTGTGAAACTCTCTCAGTACCTCCTCCTGCAGAGCGGCCAGTACCATGGTACGTCCTCTGAAAAGGTCATCATTCTCTCCTCCTATGAAGAATCCATCAGGTGTCTGTCATAAGGATATCTGTGCATGTCGCGTCTCACAGTCAGTGTCCCCACGCTGTGAATCTCTGACCCGCTGCAGTAGTGGTGGAGTGATAGTGAGCGACTGAAGAAAGGCTGCTCCATCTCTATCCATGAAGGATATTTGCAAAGTGGCTAGCTGCTCCGTCACCTCCCTGAGTAGCTAGATGACCGTCCTCCTGCTGAGAGAATCAGCTACTATGTTCCCCTTCCCAGGAGTATAGACTATCTCAAAGTCATAGTCCTGGAGGAACTCGAGCCATCACCGCTATCTCATATTCAGGTCCTTCTACGAGAAGATGTACCTGAGACTCTGGTGGTCAGAGTAGACTGTAAATCGCTCGCCCATCAGATAGTGTCACCACATTTTCAGAGCAAAGACCACTGATGCTAACTCCAGGTCATGGGTATCATAGTTCTGCTCATGCTGCCTCAAATGTCTTGATCCATAGGCGATCATGGACCGCTCATGAATCAGGACACATCGAAGTCCGGTCCTAGATGCATCGCAGTAGACTACGTACCCTACTCCCTCCTCCTGTAGCCTCAATATAGACGCGCTGGTCAACCTCTGTCTCAGCTACTAGAAGCTCTACTGACATCTGTCTGACCACAAGAAGGGTTTCCCCTTCTTCCTCAAAGCTAAGAGTGGTGACTCAACTCTGGAGAAGTCTGGTACAAACCATCTGTAGTACCCCGCTAGCCCCAAGAAACTCCGCACTTCCGTCACGCTCCTGGGTGGCTCCCAAGCTAGAACTACCTCAATCTTAACAGGATCCACTGCAACTCCCACCTCATAGATGACATGTACCAAGAAGTGGACCTCACATAACCATAACTGACACTTCGAGAGCTTTCCATATAGCTAGTGCTCTTGGAGTGTTTCTAGTACAACCTGCAAGTGGTAGGCGTGCTCCTCGTCAGTGTTCGAGTAAATCAAAATGTTTCCAATGAAGACCACGACAAATCGATCATGGTATGGCCGAAAGATCCTTTCCATGAGGCTCATGAAAATAGATGGAGCGTTGGTTACTCCGAAAGGCATAACCAAGAACTCACAGTGGCCATACCGACATCTGAAGGCCGTCTTCTGTACGTCCTCGTCTCGAACTCTGAGATGATGATAGCCTGATCTAAGGTCTATCTTTGAGAACCGCCATGCTCCCTTGAGCTGATCGAAGAGGTCGCCAATCCTCGAAAGTGGATAATTGTTCCTCACGGTCACCTAGTATAGGCAACGATAGTCGACACAAAGTCGTATGCTCCCATCTTCCTTCTTGACGAACAATATCAGGGAAGCCCATGGTGAAACACTGGGTCAGATGGATCCTTTTCTCTGCAAGTCCTCCAACTATACCCGTAGCTCTCGAATCTCAGTGGGGGCCATCCTATCAGAAGGAGTGAATATCGAGGCTATCCTCGGGTACATGTCAATATAGAAGTCTACTTCTCTGCGAGGAGGTAATCCTGGGACGTCATCAGGGAAAATGTCCGTATACTGATCCACTACTACAGGAAAACCAGGACTCTGCACGTCAACCGCTCCTAGGATGAGGCTAGCCAACTTATGAGTGATGGGTTGTCCTCTCCTCTACGTGAGTCCATCCTGTGCTACAAAGGATCTTTCTCGCTGGTGAAGGTGAACCTTTTCCCACCGGTGCGTACACACCGCACCTTGCGCCTAATACAGTCAATATGAGCATGGATTGTAGATAACTAATCCATGCCCAAAATGAGGTCGTAAGGACTCGACGCCGCTATAAGAAGATCGCATCCGAAACTCTCTCCTCCTAGAGTAAGCTCACACTACCGGCACCATTGCGTAATCGTCGAGTCTTCCCCCATAGGAGTCTCTAGCCCTAAGGATCGAGCCAATGGATCCGTTGGAATCTCTAAGCTCCCAGCAAGGGCTGCGACAATAAAAGAATGACTCCCTCCTATGTCTATAAGAACTGAAAAAGAGTGGAGTAGACACAATGGTCCCTCAAATCATATCTGGCACGCCATGGTCGTAGGACTCTGCTGCCTGAAGCTGAGCCTGTCTCTACCCGCCAGCACCCTGTGGTCAGGGTGGACATCCTGGTGGTGGTGGTGGTAGAGCCTCAAAGCATCACCCACCACTTGCTGCTCGGCCAGCTCCCCTACCTTGTCCGCCTACTCTCGGAAGACTAACACGGTCGACCCTCTGCCACTACCTGGGTAGCCCCTCAACCGTCTTCTGCTCCTCTGCATGGCGGGTCGGGTAGTCACGAGCCATGTGGCCCTACCCACTGCATGTGTAGCACTGTCTGCTCCTTGGAAGGCTAGCTCTACACCTTGTACCCCGCACCTCTAAACCAGTGTCCTGAGGTCGTCAACCTGATGGTCCGGTCCACCTGGACCCCTGTTACATCCATCGAATGTCAGCTGCAGACGACTCTGTTATGTGTTGCCCTGAGGTAGGTCTCGCTGCTGGCGTAGGCTCGGAAAGAAAACTTGAGAAGAGCTCGCTCCAGCACTCATGCGTGTGTCAGAATTCTGAGGGAGATCATCGTTGCCCAGATCTCATGCCTCAGTTCCTGGTCGAAGGTCCAGGCCCGGAAGAATGGGTCCCATACCATGTCTGTCGAATAGCACGAGAGGTCGGTAAATATCGCCGAGAACTGGGTGACCGTCATGCTGCCCTGCCGCAGCTGTAGAAGCTCCTGGATGCACATCGTACGGAGGGTGGCTGGGACGAACTCTGAGCAGAAGAGGCTCTCAAAGTTCTTCCAGAGGAGTGATTCCTCATCGTGCACCTGGAGCATCAAGCTCCACCATCTGCCTACTGCCGCGTGCAGGAGGCTCACTGCAAGGATCACCATGAGGTCACCTGGTGTCCCCACTAACCTGAAAACTCGAACAACAGCTTCCAGCCAATCATCGGCTGCCTGAGGGTCCATCTCCCCATGGAACCTGGGCGGTCTCTGATGCTAAAAATCGTGTAGTGCACTAAGGAAACGTGAACTATCAGCGTCTGGGGGATGGTAGCATCGGTGGCTCAGTGGGTAGAGGTACCTCCGGTGCCTCCGCTATCAAAGGGCCCTGCACCGAGGCCTCATCGCTCGGTCGGCTGTCACCTCGCACAACGCTCGGAACCCTAGCTGGATGCCATCGTGGGGACATCCTGAAAAGAAATAGCTGTGCCACGGTCAAAACAGTATACCTAGTGAGCTGATATAATGTAATCACAAAGAAATCTTTTTGAAACACACATGAAATCAATGTTTTCATGCATTGAGTCGGAAATCAGAAGTCAGGGTCCTGGTGTACGGATACGTCGGCCGCCGCAACAACACTGGACTCCCTGGACTGATAACCAAACTCAATACCCTTAACACTATTGCTTCACATAGAATAGAGATCAAATTCTGAGTTCTACAGTAGAACTGAAATCCTATAATACCAATTTGTGATGAATCGTCCTCGGGACCAATGCCCTGACTACCCCATGCCTGCCTCCCATAGGCCAGGAGCTGGTGACTAGCACCAAGGCGTAAATCCTGACAAAAGGGGAAGGCATTGCCTTTATAAAATAAACAAACACCACAGAGTAAGAAAGCAGAAGAAAAACACTATGTAATCTTGGGTACAAAAAGAAGTGCGGAAAAGTAAGTGGGCCAGAATACAAACCCAAACTGAAAGTAATGTACAACTGGAAAGAAAGTAAAACAACTGAAAGTAAAGCAGCAATGTCGAGCCGTTCGTTGGTAGTCCCACCTGAAGGGTGGGTGCAGATAGCCACCTCAGCTCCTTGGGTAAAGAAGTCTGCTCCATGTATGCCCCGCCCAGTGGTCCACCTCTAGGTACCGACTGCTCCACTAGCCTCTACCATGATCAGTTCTGTCCGTCATCTGCATCCAACACAATGTAGTGCGGGTATAGCCCATGCAGGGGTGAGTATATGCTACTCAGTGGGGACCCCGAGACCCCCAATGGTCTCCCAGAATCTACAAAGGATAATCGACAAAAGAAAGATACAATCACGAAGTTACAACTAACACTACTTAGGTATATTCCCATACATATACCTAAGTCATCAATTCCAATTCGGCTCCAACATCCGAGCCCAAGTTTGATCACGTCCACACAGGATGTCACAACAGAATCCACATAGGAAAGCAAGTCAATCATATCGGAGATAATGATTGCAAGTCAAGACTCACATCATACAGGTATACCTCTTCGGTGATAGAGATGATCAGATATATCCACTGATTCATCTAAGATGGGACCCACGTAGGATACTAAACTAGATACTCTGCCAGACCCACATAGGATAGAAAGAACAATGTCAAACACTGCCAGACCCACGTAGGATGCAAGAAAAGTAGTCATTTCCGTCGAACCCACATAGGATTTCAGTATGGTCTTCATCGCTGCAGAACCCACATAGGATTTCAGTGCAGTCTTCATCTCTGGCGAACCCACATAGGATTTCAGTACGGTCTTCATACCTGCCGAACCCACATAGGATTTTAGTGAAATCTTCATCTCCGTCGAACCCACAAAAGATTTCAGTATGGTCTTAATCGCTGCTGAACCCACATAGGATTTCAGTACAGTCTTCATCTCTGTCAAAACCACATAAGATTTCAGTACGGCCTTCATCACTGCCGAAACCACATAGGATTTCAGTGCAGTCTTCATCTCCGTCGAACCCACATAGGATTTCAGTATGGTCGTCGCAGTCGCAGCTAGCTCTAGGGTTCCTACACATAGCATGCTCGTTTCCCGAAGGGTCCACTCCATGAGTCATGGGGTCGATACATGAACTGACACATAGTCCAGAGCTGATGTATCTCAATGTTCCGTCTCGACAAGAGGAACTCAACGTGAAAGACGGTGCGTCAATCGGACGCCCGGTCTAAGAGTTATTGGCCTTTTCATTCCAGGGGCCCGATTGGTTTTTATGAAAAAACCAACCCAACCGCACTCCAACTCTGTCCAAACATTGAGAGGAGAATGAAAAAAGGTCCGTCTCACTAAGAGTAATCTAAAAAAGTCGATTGTATGTCAATCGGACGTCCGGAGCTCACGTTATATGCGTTTCCGCTCCTTGGCCCCGGTTAGTTTCGTGTTCGAACCAACCCGATCGTACCCAATGTTCTACAAAACCTTGAGTGTAATATACCGAAACGAGTGTCTCGACCCAAAGATCTCTACACAATTAAAAGTGCGTCGATCAGAGGTCTTTAGCCCATGTTATAGGCAACAGACCGAAACAGTCCGAAAATGGGGGGTCTGAGCCCGGCCCGACCCGGCCCAACCCCCCCTGGGTCGGCCCGAATTGGTCAGGCCAACCCGTGTCCAGGTCCGACTCAGTTGGGCGTGGCCGGCCCAGCCGGCGCTGCCCGGCGTGGCTTGGGTTGCCCGGCCCAGGGCGGCTTGGAACTGGCCGAGCGGGGTTGGCTCGGTGCTGGCCGAGCATGCGCGCATGGGGTCGCTGCCCCCTTGATTGGAACTGTGGCCCCTACATGGGGGCCGCTCCATGCCAGTGGACACGGCCCGGTGCCGGGTCGCCCACGGTCCCCTGCGGCCGCGGGACCAGCAACCTGCCGCCGGGGCTTTAGCCTCGGCGGTCCTTCCCTGCAGCGCGCCGGGCGCTGCCTCCGGCCGCCGGCGCCGCCTTGCCGGCGGGGCGCGCTGGCGGGCTCTTTCGCGGGCCACTGGAGTTGCTCTAGTGGTCTGTTTTCAAATCCATCTGCGCCTGCATTCATCTTAGGTCTCAAAATTTACTACAGAATCATCAAAACGCCTCTGCGGCCCGTTCGGTCACTGTCCGATGATCCGTTGTCAATTAAATGATCAGCGGAGCCTTCGAATTGCCGCAACTGCGCGGCACGACAGTGCCACACTTCTTCGCCCGTTCAACAATTGTTTCCACGTGGTGCCTTTGCACCACGCTTCCTTTACTCGTGCCTCAACAAGAACAACCTTAAAAGGGGGTGGAGGGTCGGCTGTGTTCACGCGACCTGGCCTCCTCCCATTAATACGATAACAGGCCGCTCAAACGACTACCAACAATTAAAACAAAGGCTGGGGATATAATCCACATAAAAATTAAACCAAACCCCCTACCAAAAGGTGTCATTGAAATAAGGTTCATCGCGGGAAAGAACATCGTAGAAGAAGGAGCCACAGAGAAAGGAATCATCGGCATCACGGTACATGACGTCGCGTCGTCAATCTCCGAGGGTTCGGTGTTTTTAGTCCCCCTTCGTCGGAGGTCGGCGTTCTTCATCGGCGACGGTGCATTTTTCGCGTTCTTCAAATTATTCAACGAAGAAGGTGAATATTCAAGGTTTGAGTTATTCCTATCTTAATTCTTCTCATACAACGAAACAACAAGTAAAAAAATTAAGGCTTTTCCTTATTTTGTTTCCCATTCCAACGGTTTTTGAAATTCAAAAACAGATCACGATTTAATTATCAAGCATTGACCAATTATTGAGGTGTTTTATAAATCAATTAAACGCAAGAGTTGACTTGGCATTTATGAGGGGTGCGGGTGAGTTACATAATTAAATGCACGTGGAAGGTAAAATGAAATAAAGGGGTGGGGCTCGTGTGGGCCACACCTCACTAATTCCTACCTAGGAGTTAGGGTATTAGTGGGTCCCACTCCAACAATCAATCTTAGGGTTAAGCTACCTTAAATAAAAATAAAAATTGGTTGCACAAAATTTTATTTTATTCTTTAGTTGACCCCAAAATTTAATAAGCTCACCCAAGAAAATGCAACACCGGAAAAGGTGTTCTTAAGCAAAAACCAGTGTTGCGATTCCATCGGTGCCCTCGAAATTTGATTCCAAGCACTGGTTTCAAAAGTTATGAAAACCCGCTCGTTCATTCACTGAACGTACCCAATCCAAACATCGGAAATTGATTCCGGGCACACCGGGCCTCGGAATCAGGTGCCGTCAGAAACAACATTTTTGTAAAATCCCAAAGAAAATTAAGAAAAAAATTTCCCTTAAAATTTAGGGGTCTTTACAATCCTCAAAACTCCAAGGCTCATATAATATAAAAATATTAGATATAGGGAATATTATAATTCATGAAAAAAGAAAAACATAATCAAAAGGTAGAATTAGGACCTAAAATAAAGAATTAAAACTTTTTGTGTTATAAAACTCTTATATCCGCCAACTGAGGACATTTACCCTTTCCAATAAAATGGGATCTCTTGGACACATAAATTACATTTAACAAATTACTTGTAACACCCCTATGGTTTAAAAAAAATTTAAATCCATGAAAATCTATTTTATGTATATATTTACAACAATCCTCTAAACATATTTTTTTCTATTCTATGTTTTGAATTTTAGAAAACGGTCATCTACAACTGTTATCATTGTGTTTTTTGAGTCCAATAGAACCAAATTTATTTTTAGTGAATAGTAACATGCCTTTATGAATAGTAATATGAATAGTAATATGAACTAATGCATAGTAAATTATATTATTATTTTATTTTTATAACTCTTAAAGATAATGACAAATTTATTAGTTTTTCATCCTGTTAAAAATGAGTTATAGATTAAAAATTGTTATTCTGGAATAAGATATGATTTTAATTAAGAAGAAAATAAAAAATATTTAGAAAATTATTTTTTAAAAATTGAGTCCTTTTTGTTATTCTACTTGTCCAAAAAAATTTAGGGTAATTTTTTTGGAATTTTCATAAATTAGTTATATTTTAATTAATAGTAAAAGACGACAAATTACGATAAATGCCAAATACTTGTTTTACATCCTCATAGGTGATGAAAGGATAATGTAGGCCTACTTGTTCAAAACTAAACAGAAATATTTACTATTTTGGGTTACATGAATGAATACTATTCATTTTCATGAGAAAAAATATTAAAATAATATAAAATCCCTCCTCTCCTCCATTATAAATACCACCCTCCTTCCTCTCTTCTTCGCAGACCTATAAAGCCTTTATCATTGTCTAAGTTTGTCCAAATTTCCTTCCAACGGCTCTTATCCACGTCCTAGAACAACTGGTATCCCTAAAAGGCCAAAACCAAAGTCCTTGAAGAGGATCTCAAGGAGATGAGATCAAGAGGTAAGAAACCTCTTCCATTTTCAGGTGTTTTATTTCCAATTCCTTTCTTTTATTCAACTCTCTTCCCATAATCTTATGAAAGAGGTATGAAATCTATAGAATAATATTTATTATATATTTTATCATTTTTATGTAATGAATTCATCATATTTATTCCTATACTATCCTTTTTATTCTAAAAATAAAAACAATGCCCGTGATGTGTCGATTTACCAAAATCATGGATGATGTGTTTCCAATTTCCCCTAGTTCCTTCAAAGATGAACATAATACCCTTTCAATGGTTGAATCAGAATTTAAAGTGTATGTTGTTACCTATTTTATGTTTTAGAATTAACTTATATTCATGAAATTAAATTATATAATGAAACAAGATCATGATTATTGAGGAACCACAAAAAATGTTCTAAACTAACATCATTAGTGTTTTATCTAATGATATATCATCATATATAATAAAAAATGATTTATTGTATCATTATATATTCTGTAAACATTTTAATACCAATTTATTCCACTTCTAGAATTTCATTTCCATATGACAAGAAAACCAAATACAAACCAACCAAGGAAATCATGTCAAGAATACACCCACAACAATGGAAGGAACAACATACTAATAAGTAAATAGTGAAATGATGTAATGCAATTATATTATAAGATATTATAAACATTAATATGTTTATTTTAGATATTAATAACACCTTTTAACCATTATAAAATGGTTTAAACATATTGTATGTATAAAAAACCCAAGGTAAGGGAATTCTTAACCAGATTTACATTCTTTGGGTTGACATTCTACTTCCTTATTTATGTGGTATTAAAATTTTTTGTGTGATGATTTTTTTATATTATGTTTAATTTTATGAATTTATTGTGTATATATATATTATATCCGCTATATTATGTCTCACATCAATCATATTTAATTTTTAAGGTACTTTTCTTTTAAAAACATCCTTTAAAAATACTGTTTTTTGAAATTCAAAAGAAGTTTTTATTATGAAATTATTCATGATGTATGATTGTTATCTAGTTATTTGGAATTGTTTTTGATGAAGTTTTGAACCTATAACTACCTCAAATTCATTACGTATGTGTTAGTTGGAGGTCAATCGTATGGTCACTCCAACTGTAATAGTGACAGTTACACAAATTGTAAGGTCGTAGCGAGGATTACAAATTATAAAGTAGCCGAGAGGGTTACAAGATTGTAAAAGTAATGTCCAAAGATACCATTACATTTCAATTTATGTTCTTTATATATTTTTTTGGAATCTTTTGGAAATGTCATGTTTCCCAAAGTAACTATATATGGGTGAGAAGTATGTCTTTTTGGAAATGATTTCATACAATTACAAGTATTCATGGATTATTGTTTTCATTTTTTCATTTTATATCCCTTAATGATTTTTTTCCTCATCCCTTGTTTTTTATGTATTTTTTTAGGTTACAATGTTTTATCAGATAAATTAGGAATACATGTTAAATGTTATGGAGATTTTTCAAATATATCATATTTTATGTGAAATTTATATATTTTTGATGCAATGGATTCCATTTTTGTGGTTTATGATCTATATAGATTTGGAATTTTAGGTATATATTATATCCAAATTACCTAAAACTATATACATTAAATGATCCTCAATATTAAAGGAAATGATATTTGGACTAAAATTCATGATTATGGAATGTGATAAGCCAGCTCCTAATATAACTAGTTTTTATTCAATATTAAATTAAATGATTTATTATTTATAGGATCCAACATTGGAAAACATAAAGAATCGGATAAATTATATCTTCAAAATGGAAAAAATAATATCATCTAAGAAAAAAATAGTTTAAAAAATATATAAGCACAACTCTTCTCAATTTACAAAAATTTAAATTATTGTTATAAAAAATGTTAACTGTTATAATGTTCATTATTATATGAATTTAAAATATAGAAGATCACATTTAATCAAACATACAAATGGAATGAATTTTATTAGCATAAAACTAAACGACACAATGTATTACATACTTGGTTATTCATTAATTATTATTACAATTAATTAATAAATATTTTCATGACATTATTTACCAATTTCTTATATAATAATCATCCAAAAACTTGCACAAGAACTTCTATTACAACATATTACAAACCACATACTATCTATAAATTCAAGTGGAAAACCCATTATTATAGGTTAAACAATATCATGTCATCATAATCAAATTTCCTTATTAATATGGGGAAATATTTATCCACATAATTATATTTCCATCTAAAGGGATAAAACAGGTTCATTTTATGATTTCATATAAATAAAATAGAAGTAGTGAGACCCCTAAAATGAAGGATCATCATTTTTAACATGAGAACAAAATAACACAGGATATATCGATTACATCTCCCATATAGAGCTATATCTTACCAAGCACACCATCCTACATCATTGAAAAAAACAACAACCAAATATCTATTAGAACATAGAGAGGTAACCACCAACACATGAAAAGTATACATGGGAGGAACCACATTGGAGAACCACTAGATAATAGGTATAATGCACATTACATCACTATGGACATAAATTGGGAGTGGGGGATAAATCTGAATGTATGGGCTCTTGATCACTTGAAAAAGATGATTTTTGTCACCTACTATTTTGGGATAAATCTAAATTAGGATTATGAGGGATGAGGAACCATTATTTTATAAAACACACAACATAGAGAAAATTTATTGTCTAAATCATCCATTGATGTACTAAATGTCACAAAATTAAATTTAAAAAAATGCATGACCTCACCGAAAATAACTCACTATTAAATTAAGTCATAAATATTTGATTAATAACATAATATCCCCATGTTTCATAATGGAAGACAAACACCACTAGTTATATAAACCCCAAAAATACTATGAACCCATATTTAGGCAATAATTTCACCTTACTTCTATCTTTCAATATCCAAGCACCCTAGAACTCTTGTGAGCCCCTTTTAAGAACATTTATCTTTAGAAACATGAAATTTATTATGCTACATGGTTATAAAACCTTATAATATGTGTAGTCAAAATTGGTTTCATTATGTAAAAATATATATATACATATAATTGATAATATCATGGTGAATCCCTAACATATTTATATTTATAGTGGATGAAAATAAAACATTTCCTATTTTTGGATTATGGAGAAACATTTTTTAAGATTTTAGTTAATCTATTGAAAACATGGTATGACCACATTATTGATGATTTTATTGATGTATAATACACAATACTGGAATTTTACACTATAAACCATTCCAACGTAAATAAGAATAAAATATTTCTATTTGATGAATTATACCAGTAGTGTTTCCTACTATAGAAAAAATATATCTGTTTATAATCTATATAATGATTCCTAAGAAAAATCCCATTATGTGTCCAAATATTATGCACAATCAATACATCAAACAAATATATAAAATGGACCATACTATGCACGTCTTCTAAAATCTCGTCTTGCTAATAACATTATTAAAATATAACGATTATAAAAAACTATTTTTTCTTTTAAACAACCACTATAGTAATCCTCCTTAATTTTTTGAAATAATATCCATCAAATTGATCCAATTAAAATATCAAAAAACTTATTTTAAAAAATTAAAAAATAATAAATGAATTAATGTTTCAAAATATTAATAAAAATACGTTTATCATTTATATTTAGTAAATATGGATAACCTCAATATTCATTTTATACCACAATAACTTAAAATACATGATCATTTTAAAATTAAAATTGGAATCCCAATAAATAATGTGGAATATTATTTCTTATATCCTAAAAATAATATATTCTAATAGTAATATATATATATTATTCTATTTTAAAATATTAGGATTATAATGACTAACTTTGATTTTATTAAAATGAAAAATAAAATTTCTATTTAAAAAATCCCAACCTATGGTTGTTCCAAGTTTTCATCCTTTTTGATATATTCTAAAATATTTCTGATCCTATCATATGAGGAACACTAAAGTCATCCATAATATTATATAACTCCCCATTAAAAAATTTGGGATGTATTTAAATAATTATAAAATACATTGTATGTATAATATTTACATATAAAAAACTTAGTATAAATGATATTCATACGATTTTCATTTGAACAACTCTAAAATTTGTAAGGAACATCCCTTAGAGTAATTATTAATGTTTTTCATCGCACGTAACATAAATTTTGTAACCTATATAATGTGGAAAAATGTAATCTACATATGGGTATTTATCCTACTAAATTCCTAAAATCCATTCAATAATGATTAATTTAATTAATATTGGGATAATTATTATACATAACAAATTTCAATAAGAAAAGACTAATCAATTTATTTATATCCTTTACAAATTTACTGACATCCAATGATTCAAATGTTGTTTCTAATTTTTTTTATGTTTTCTAGATTTTATATATTTGTTACTGAATATTAATAGCATATTTTTTCTCTGTATAACATTATAGATATAATTGTTATATAGAATTGATGGTGTTTCATAAATGTTAAATATATTTTTCCACTAGGCTATATTTTTTATTTATACAAACTATTGTATTTCATGTGTGTTAGGACATTTTAATCATTAATATCTAAAATATATGTTTATTTTGCAATTAAAAATAAAAAAAACACAATATTATAAAATGTAATTTTAATTAAAATAATAATTATATTTGTAAAAATAAATGAATAATTAGAGATGAATATGAAAAAAACATATAAAAATACATCACTCTTTTCATCTATATGTAGTAAAAGCATCAAATAGAGACAACATACATCAATTAAATAATATATTAAAATAGTAAAAAATTAATCCTAATGAAGGTGAATGATATTATTAGTAGTTATGGATTAGTAGTTATTTAAAAATAAACTATGTTTTAAGGACTAACTCAATATTAGTCCCTATTTTGATAATTTCAAAACCCGAGTACAATATTTAGAAACACAAGAACACGTTACAACTTTTTTAATGGACATGAAATAATTAATAAATATTATTAAATAATTATATTAAATATATTTAATAAACTCTCCCTTTTAAAAATAATATTCTAGTTCATCCACATATTTATATAATCAATAAAATTTTAGGTCAAAAAATATACATTTCCCGTATATAAATCTGTTACGAACCTACATGATAGAATAAATATAGACCATAGAAATCAAATTATGTTTAATCAAATAATTTAACCATATAAAATTTTTTTAAACTAAATATAAAAAAAGGAAACATAATAATCATACACAAATTAACCGATAATGGAATATAATAATAATAATAATAACTCCATAATATGTTATAAATATAGATCTAGAAAAAAAATGCAGTAATATGGTTAGTATTAAATATAAAAAATGATATGGATACTCATCATGAACATTAAATATAAAATTTTATTATAAAAAATGCTATATATTAGAGCCATATTGACACCTAAAACATTCCATTATCTCATGAAAAATAATACAATTATACAATAATATGAAGTGGAAAGAACCATAAAAGCTCTCCATGAATTTAACATATTCATTACTAAATAATAAAATTGAACATGCTAATTTTAACTACCACATGAAACATAAAAAATCATTTAAATCAGAATAATAATTAACAATATTATATAGACCAACAATTAATGTTTTCAAATAAAAAATTAATTTAATAATTATTAAAAATTTAATTCAATAAATCTAAAATAGAATCTATATCACAATAAAATGAATAGAAAACAAAAAATATATTTTCAATGTAGAAAATAATGCAATTTAAATTAAATTGAAATTATAAAAAACATAATTATAAAACAATAAATGGTTTTCATAGTGAAAAAAATGACTTCACCTTATATTGAGGACATGTTTATGTTTATTCATGTTAAAATATTAAACTTTTAGAACCTAGGATTAATAAAGGATATATGATTTATCATTTATCATATAATTAGATTAAATTTATTCTTGTAACCACATGATTGAAAATGATTTAATGATCTATTAGTAGAATAATTTCCAGAATCATAATTTTTTAAAAAATTACTATATTGTATTTTAATTTATTTTAATATTTCAAACTGATTTTCAAACACTATAGAATTTAAAAAATCATTACCACAAATTTTTTTTCATTATTTTCATAGAAAAAATATTGTTAAAAATTTACCTTATTTAATAAACACATAAAAATTCATCAAAATTAATTTATCATAATTTTATCGTATTAATAGTGTACTTTAAAAAAATCTCAATGAATTTGGAAACATATCATGTGACACTAGAAGAAGAACTTATCATCTTTTCAACCACATCCACTAACAAATTTTTTTTCCTTTTTATCTAAATACATTATAATTTTCATCATTTATTATTTAATATGTATATTTTAACATTGAATAATTAAATATTGAATTATATAATAGTAATGACTATAACACATTACTCACTATCCTTCTTTTAAATCATGTTACAATCAGATAAGTATATTGAGATTATAAGTAGTATGTATTAAAAATAAAATAACCTAAAATTCAATAATTCACTATCATTCATATAGAGTACCTTTCTAGATTTAGTGTATTAGAGAATATACTCATAACCAATTAGAAAAAAAAATATAACATAAATATAAAAACTCAGAATAGTATATATTTTTTTCAAAATAAATTTATTTTTGAAAATGAATTAATTTCATGAAAAATATTCATGTCATTAATCCTCACTTCTTCAATTCCTTTACCCATTCATAAATGCTGTGATTTTTTTAATACATGGGATGATGAAAAAAATAATATTAAGGGACATCAACTGAATTTAAATCATTACTCTTGTAAAAAACATGAAAACCCTTAAATTTATTTTCCATTATCTCAATGTTCTTTTAGTAAAATAAATAAATTATTTTTTATGAAACACATATATATTTTTCTAAATGAAAATTTGTAAAATCTATAAAAAAATGAAAACCTCATTTTCATAAACAAATATCATAATATTCAAAAACCCATATCAAACCCCTATATTTAAAATAACCAAAAAACTAAAATCCATTATAATCATTACCCAACACATTTTAAAGAAATAATGGGGATAAAACATCATATAATATATATATGGCTCACCCATGAGTTATAATAGGCCCAACAATTTTTATATTCTATATCAGGCTCACCAATATTTTATAATCTACCATGGGGTCAACCCTTCTTATAGGTTATATCAGGCTCACCCGTGAGCTAAAATTTGTATCAACTTATCCTATAAGTTATATCAGGCTCAACCATTATTAATATATTGTTTATGTACCATATCCTGAATGAACCATTTAATTATTTCACCATTATTTCAAAAAACTCTTTAAAATAACTTTTAATGCAATATGAAATCATTTTTGGATATAAAAATAACTACTTTTTAAACCCAATTTTCAATTCTGATACACTTAGAAAAATGGAAAATGATTTTTTTATTGAAGGAATTTTTTATAAATTCAGATAATATTAGAAACAAACTAATGGTAATGATTTTTTAATGATTTATTATCATCGTATATGTTAGAAATAGAACATTACATTATTCATTTTTTTAACATTCTTTATAAAACATGTAATAATATTACATTTAAAAACCATTAAAAAATTAAAAATAGGTATAAAATTTAATTTATAAATATTTTATTTCTATATAAAAAATTTCATAAAATTATTTTTCAAATATGGTCATTGAAAAGAATGAGTTGGAAAGGAAACATTTAAAATCTATATTCAAAATAATGTACCTTACCACTATAAAAATAATTGAATAATAATCCCCATGAAAGAATAACACTAAAAAATGTCCAAATTATACATAAATTCATGTTATTAATTTTCAATCGAAATTTTAAGATACCTTTTAATAAAATAATGTTTCATTACCTCAAAATATGACTCCATGAAAGATATTTAGATGAAGTCCCTTACAAAGGGTTTGACTTGTCACATATATTTTATGTTATGCTAAATAATAAACATTTTCAAATTTATTACCTTATTGATTTTTTAATTATTATTATTATTTTTTATTTCACATATTAAATTTATATATACAATTATTAATAAATTATGTTTATTCTAGGTGTTTTGAATATTTTTGGCTTTTGTATCATACATTTCATTGGTAGGTTAAATATTGTTCAAATAGGTCATTATTCTACAATTACATTATATAAATAATGATATAATTATCAATTTTATACCTAAATTAAAATTTTTTGAAACCCATCATGAAATATGGTAATGAATAGTGAACTATATTAAAATTATGGTTATGTTAGGCTGTATGTACGTGAGAATAACATTTCCATTTTTCAACGATCAGTATGAAAATATTGTTTATAATAATTTGTCATTATATAATTATAATTATAGAATTAATATCATATTTTTTCCACTAAAAATAATTATTTATAATACATGTGTGGTGGTCGTCAAAAATGAATCTCATCTCTTAATGGATGTGGTAGTCTAAACTTACATGAATGACGATATCAATTTTTTGTTTAAGAAATAAAAGGATATATTATCATATTATAATGAAAAATATTTCATTAATATCATTATTATTACACTTATATCACATATATTCATTAATATTATCATTACTAACTTATCATTAAAGAGTTTTTGAAGAGAAAATCACATCACTTCGTGACCTGGTAGTCCACTGTATAGATGAGCGTTGTTATTATATACCCCACAGAATATAAATCAAGAAGGAATATATTATATAATAACAAAAAAGTATAAATATGTCAAAAAAATCTTATATAAATATATAAATATATATTTTTATATATAATTTAAATTCCTCATTACAACAATCCATTAGAGGCAATGATATAAAATGAATGACATCGGTTCACGAGGCGATTGTTCTTCGTACACACAAATGATGATTTCATTTCAAATTTCATGGAAGAGGGGATAGATTACGGTTTTAACAATAGTATAATAACATATAAATATATGGGATTAATTTTTTAAAAATATTATAAAAATTGGATCATATTTTATAGAGGGGGAAGAGGAAATAAAATTAATCCACTCAGTTTTTCCTGACACCTCTTATTAGGGAATCACCATTATGTAAGCATAAAATTCTTCCATAGACTATATGAATCATAAAATGAGTAAAGAATTTAATTTTTTGTAATTATGGAAGGTATTATTGAAGTTATTATCTGATCCAAGGGTCCTGAAATATATAATTAGAGTATATTAGAGGGTGGCCTTTTATATGTGGGGTGAGTATCACACTTGTAATTTTGGAAAATTAAAAGGTGTACATAAATTTTTAACATGTAAAAAGAGTCCAAAATTTATAATTATTAAGACTTAGGGTATTTTTGGTTGAAATATTTCCATCTAGAAGATTAAATTGATTTGTTTGGGTCATTTTAACCCTTATATTTTTAATTTAAACCCCGGAAAATCAATTTTTACCTTAACCAAAACAATTAATTTTTAATGTTCTCATTATTAATTATGAACAAATATTTTATTAAACTTATTAGATAATATAAATTATTATTTTTATCGATATATAATCCATTGAAAAAAATTAAATTTATATAAGGGTAATATTTTAATTTAAAATTAATTCTATAAACCCGACAATGGGAAGGTTATTAGGATTTGAATTTTTCATGAAAAGAATGATTTTGTATCAACATTATATTTTTTAATAATCATTGTATAAATATAGATTAATATTTATTGATTTATAATCTTAAAATATTATATAATATATTTCTCATTATGAATTTTTAATTAATCGATATTGAGCAACAATATGCACATTAAAATTATTTTCAGAAAAATAATGTTTTTAAACAAAAAAATTATAATACAATCCCATATAATGAGGATTAATAAGTATGTAAGTGTAATAAATAAAAATAAACAATATATATGTCTTATTAAATAATATTCAATTTATAATAGTTATTTTGAATTAAATAATTTATTTAAATGAAAGAATTATTTCTTATAAAATTTTATTTTTAATAAACACTTGAAAAATCAATCTTTTCTAAAAAATAAAAAGAAATATATCCTAAATAAATTAGTATATTATTATTTAGAAAATTAATTTAATTTTATCATATAATTTTTCCATGATTTAAAAAAAATATCTTAATACTTCCTTAAAAAATAAATAAAAATCATTTTTGAAAAAAAACGTAATCTCAAATAATAAAATTACATAACTAAAAATTACATGATATTTATGTAGAATTTATCAATAATTTCTATTTATACGTATATATATATATATATATATATATATCCCAAATTATTTAATACTATTAATTCCCACCAAGTTAATGACTATATTGTATTGGTTCATCTTTGTGTTGTGTGTCAGACATGCTATCATAAGTAGTTTTTTTATTAAAATATAATGTTGTTACATACCCACACTTTAATAAATTACATCCTATCATATTTA
Organism: Viscum album; assembly: GCA_963277665.1. Lineage (NCBI taxonomy): Eukaryota > Viridiplantae > Streptophyta > Magnoliopsida > Santalales > Viscaceae > Viscum > Viscum album. The sequence continues at coordinate 1,744,169,309 of OY728161.1, forward strand.
AATTTTTATCAATAATATATGGGTGGATATTTTAAAATTCTATTTTTGGAAACATAAATCATAAAAAAATTCAATAAAACGTTTTTTATAAGAGACAAAAGAAATTAAATATTTCATTTAGAAAAATAAAAAAGATAGGTTTCCATGTGTAAGGACAAAATTGGGAAGTGAATATTCATTAAACGAAGAAAATTATAGTGTCAAAACAATGGTGGTGTGTGATAGATATCATTGACCATAAAAATGCTAATTATGAATACAATATTAAGGACCTAACATCATACACCTGTGATGAGTTGAAAACCCCATTTTACTCATTAGAAATGAATGTAATATGTTTAAATTAACTTTTTAGAAGTTATTTCCCTTAGAGTTTAAGAACTAATTAACTATATAAACTAAAGTAAAAAATTATATATATATATATATATTTCGTATAACTTCTTCCCTATAGTAATTTCCACCAAACTCCCTTATTTTTCCCAAAAATGTGAATCCATGATACATTTTTCATGCCTTGTTCTCTAAAATCAAGTTATAAATATTCACATAATCCCTAAAAGGATAAAAATATATTCCACATAAAATTAAACACTAATAAAAAAACATAATGGTTAAAATAATGTAAGATATTTCACAAATTTATAGTGATCCTATTCTGAAAGAACATTAATAACTAAATCACCAAATCACATTTAAACCTCATGGTTTTCATTGTGATAAATCAAAAAATCTGGTAATTTGAATTATCATTATATTTCAAAACATTTAATCTTAAATAATGATTTCATACCATCTAATATATCACATAGGCTAGTGGGACGTATTGTACCTTGTCAACCTTTGGTTATTGGATTGATTCTCACGACTTGACTGGTTGTGATGGGTTTTTACCCAACCATCTGGATATACTTTTCGTAAAATTGCATCCTTATAATTTTCTCATTTTTTTGATGAATATCCTTAAAAATAACCATACTCATCGATGATCAAATAAGACATTATTTTCATTAGCACCTTAAAACTAATGTCAAAAAAAGAAAATGAATACTTAACATTAATCTTAAGCTTTACATATACAAAAATCAAAGAAAATTATTCTGAAATGACAATAATCACTTTATGATATCATCACATAAAACTGAAAATAGGTTTCTAATAATTTTGAAACATTATAAAACTTTGAAAAATACCTTTCACACTAGAGCTGTAACAACATCCCCATATAGATCAACATAAACTATACTAGTAGAAAAATATTTTTCCACACCATTTTGTGTTCTATCATGATGATTTCCAACAAGAGTTAGAAAATTTAGACCCACATTAACATAATGTACCAACTTATTGTAGCTATAACATATCACTATTGAATAGATATATATTATCTCATTCATCAATTATTTATGATAATTTTCATTGCAATCAATAATCCTGTGAAAAAACAAGAAACACTAGTATCAGCTTCTAAGTATAGAAAAATATACCCCAAATTATATTTTACCACACCAGAAGATGTTTTGGGATTACCTAAAGACTTATTAGTTTGTTTCGTCTATATTTCCTTTAAAATTGGCCATTTCATGATATTTTTATCTTGTGGAACATAAGTGTTGGAAAACACCAACTAATATTTCTCATCATAATGGATACCATTCTTATAAAATTTAAATTATTATTGTCACAAATCTCTTTATAAACATGGTTTCAATATTGATTAAAACTAATTAAATTCACTATCAATGTCCCAAATAAAATATAGAACATACCTATAAAATCTATTTATGTTTTAATCATACATGGACACTAATTCTAAATCATTTTACATTCTTTCAAAATATTTATTCTTCATCTAAAAAGAACAACCATATAGAAATATATCTCATGGAAGTAACTCATTAAAATTTCTCATTCCAAGGAATCCTGATCATTTTTACTATTATATTCATAAGAAAATTCCACAATCGATCAACATCATATTCATAATAATAAATGGAAAGGGTTACATTCTAATGTATTGAAAATACCATTAATTCAATTATATTTCTTGTTAATTAATCTTTATTTTGGATTCCACTAGGTCATATTATACACTTAATTATGGGGTATTTTACTTCATGAAATGATCCATTATATACATGTTCTATTAGGTTAGGTCAGGTTCATATCTAGAATGGATACCTCCGCCATTAATTTATTATTTCAACTGAGCAATAACTATAATAAAATATTTTTTAATAATTAAAATTGTCTTAATATTATCTTGGCAGTGACATACCACAATAGATTCCTTGTTTTATCATTGAAAAACCATTCAGAACACTCATAGTTTAGTCTAATGAACATGTTAGTCACAAAAAAACTATAAATTCAAATTAATCATAATTTAAAATATTTTAAAAGAAATTTATTATCATTATCCTAACCTCTAATGTAATCTAACCCTCCATTTTATACAAACTATATGAATCAAAAATTAATCATGACATAATCCTGGGTTTTATTCAACAGAACACTTTAGTTCCCTTTGAAGAAATTTTCAAGTTTATATTTATAGAGAATTATATAAAAACTGTTACATAGAAAAAAAAAATAATGCAAATTCGAACCTTACAATTAGTATACATTTTCATATTCATGTAACACATTTTAAAAAGAAATTATTTATTTTCATTGAAAATATTCATGACTTTTATCTTGACTTCTTTTATTCCATTACCATCCATAAACCATATAAAAAAATAAAAAATATGGAATGGTACAAAAATCTCAGTACGATATATAAAAGAAAATAAAAGTTTCAGTCTAGTGAAAAAAATCAAAACCCAGGAGATATTTTTAACATTTTTTCAATATTATTTGAGTGAACGAAATAAGTTATTTTTACATGAAAAAACACACTATATTATCAAATAAATCCATTAAACCCCTTATAAATAATCTAAAAATCCTTTTTTCTCTTCTTATAACATCATATTATCAAAACCCTTTATATCCCAATATTATTAGAATACCCATATCATCAACTTACAATATAATCATTACCCAATGCACTGGATAACTATAATGGGAATCACCCCTCATATAAGTTATATCAGGCTCACCCATGATCTATAATGGGGATCACCCATTTATACAAGCTATTCAAGATCACTCATCTTTTAACATATATAGGGAGACATGAACCTTCATTTACCATATCATGAATACAACACTTTAACCATGGACCCTTTTATAATCAAACCATTCGTAAAAACCCATTTGAATAAATATTTAAAACATTTTCAGATATCAAAATAATATATTATTTTAAAACCCTATATTAAATAAATAATACATAGATAAAATGAAATAGGATTACATATTGAACACAAAATAAAATATTGAAATGGATACCATAAATGATATAATACTCATTGTGGTTGAAAAGTTCATTTTCGTCGTGTATTTTAAAAGTTGAACATTGTTTTTGACATTTATCAAATCATTCCATTAAAAGAACGAAAACATATTCGTTTTAAAAACCATTGAAATAAATTAATAATTAAATTAAAATTAAATTATTAAATCTATTATTTACATTAATAAATTTCATAAAATAATTTCAAAACATGGATATTGAATTTAAAGTGTTGTAATGAAAAAATTACCGAACTATTCTTCAAAATAATATCGCTTAAAAAATTAACATCATTTGAATCGTTAGCCACATGAAATAATAACATCATACAAAATAGTAAATATTATGGGAGTAGATAAATTCGTCATATACCAAGTCAATGGTTATTTATATATAACTATAAAATAAAATAGGTGCATAACATCAATATATGCCTCAACGAAATTGAATTGAGATGAAGTCCCTTACATTTAGATCGACATGTAATGTATATTAATTATATTCATATATGATAAAAATATTTTTATTATATAATAGATTTAAAACATTTTTATATTGTATTATTCATTTTGTTTCATTTATAAAAATTTTATGTATATTTACATAATCAATTATGTTTATGTCAGGTGTTTTTATGATTTCAGATTATGTGTCAAAAACTACATTGGTAGGTTGACTATTGGTCAGTGAGGTAATATTTCATCATATCTAGAATAAAAATTAAGTCATAATTATCATAATTAAACATTAAATATAAATTTTCAAACCAATAATTAATAAATTTAAAGAAAAATGAACTACATAATAACTATTGAGATGGGAGGTCATACATACAAATTAGTAATTATTCCATTTTTCAATCATCCTTTGGAGAATAAGTTATGAAATATTTTATATTTAGAGAATGACCATAATATCATAAGTACGATTTCACTTCAGTAAAAAAAACATAAATAAATTATACTTCTTTTGTGGTGATGGAAATATGAATCACAGTGATTCATTGTCCCGGTAGTTCACACATTCCTGAATGGAATTTTGATTTTTTATTTTAAGAAAAAGAATAATATATAATATTTTAAAAATGATAAAATTTTCCTGAATATAATTTCTAAGTAATTTTTATCCCCTGAAATAATTATAGGTATTTTTAATAACATTAATGAAATGGTTTTTTGAAAAATAAATCAAATCTATTTGTGGGGGAATAATCCTTCATACACTTTTGCAACATTATCGTATCCCCTAAGGAATAAAATGTAAGAATACATATATGATATAATAACAACAGAAGTCTAATTTTTAAAAAATAAAAAATATAAAAATTAAATCCACCAGTAAAACAATCCATTTTTTCAATGATGGATAATGAATGACATCGGTTCACAATGTGGTAGTCGACCATACACATGAATGAGGACTTTCTAATCCATTTGATAGAAGAAGATATAGGTTATTTAATTTTATAAACCTAATAATATCTATGTATATGGGAGATATAAGTTTTATTATATAATAATAGTAAGAAATTATTTGATTTAGGTGGAAGAATAAATTAAATATATACACTCGATTAATAATAATTCCTCTTTTTTGGAATTATCCATAGCTAAGATCCAAAACCTTTCCTAGGATGTCATTTTGATGAAACTAAGGGATGTAGGTCTTGGGGTAGGATTAAAGAATATAATTAAGTAGTTCATATCCTTGATAAATCATTTTTATGAATAAATAAGAGAGGAGGGTGAGTGTCATTTTATATGTGAGGTGAGTGGCACACCTCTATTTGTTTAAATGAAAAAGGTGTCCCCATGTTGTTTTCATTCCTGTCTTCCCAAAAATGGACCATTATCAAGCCTTAGACATTATATGGTCGAAATATTTTCATAAAATATATTTTTTAGATGTTTTATAGTTAATATAACCATTAACATTTTATTTTAGCATCCTAGAAAATATTTTTTTACCTCAACAATCAAAATTAAATTTTTACTATTTTCACTATTAATTGTGGTTAAAATTTTCAAAGAAACTATTTTATAATATATATTAATCTGATTCCAAAAATAGAATAAATTTTAAAAAATTGAATTCACAGATGTTGAAAAATTATTCCATCAAATTCAACATGCTAATGGGATGAATAAACAGGTTTTCAAGATGCGTAATTTTTAAGAATGAAGATATTATATATTAACTCTTTGATTAATAATAATCATTTTTTGAATATTAATTAAATATTATTTCTATATTATTTATAAATATAATTTAAAACCATTATAATTATTTATTATCTTAAATAAATAAATTTATAAACATTATTCACATTAAACAAATTTTTAGAAAATCTTGCTTTTAACAACAAAAACATACATATAGTGAAATAAAATATATAGGATATTAACATGTATTTAATTTTTTTAAAATATAAATAAATAATACCTATAATAATTTTATTATTATAGAAAATATAATTATGTTTTTAAATGTATTAATTTACTAGAAATAAATGACATTTTTTAGAAAAAAAATGTATTTTCACTATTCGCTGATAAATTATTTATTTTCTGAAAAATCCAAAAAATTAACCCCATTTAAATTTTTATATGTTTATTTGAAAAACCTATTTCATTTTAATAAAACATATTTTATGAGTTCAAAAAAATATTAACATTTCTTTATAATAATAATAATAATAATAATTTATTTTTGGTGAAATATATTTTTGAACATGATATCAAATATAATATTCATTTCTAAAATATCATGGTTTTATAATGAGTTAGAATCAAAATAACAATTGCAATCCAAAAAAAATTATAAATTATTTACAATAATCGTATACTTTCATAAATTTATGAATATTCTTCAAAATCACACGATGATCGTTATTAGGAGATGTGAAATATTTTGTACCAAATTTTCAGTAATAAAATATTATCATCTTCCATGTTTCATTTAGTATCCTTAAATTATTGTAAATTGATTGAATGGATATATGTATCTATTACATTATTTTAATTAATAAAAAATATATATATTCTATTAATTTACATTTCCTCCATATAAAATCATATTTTATATTCCATTTCATCATTCATTTATAAAGATTTATCACAGAAAGATCTAAATTTATAATGGAACAAGCTTGAGAATTTTTTCCACGGATAATAAAATTCATTAGTTTTCATAATTATGGAATAATATTTCTAGTGTCCAAATTTTATAAACATAAATATATTATATAATTAATTTCATTACGAATAACATATTATTTAGTACTTTCTTCTTGAAATGAAATAGAACGAATATGATTCCAAATATCATTAGTAGTAATATGGATACAAATTTGGTAAAAAACATTTCTAGTAAAAATATAACAATGATTATTATATAATTGAATATTATTCTTATATTTTTAGACATATAAACCATTTTAATTAACAATATTATATTCAATAATAATATAGGTCTTCATTTAAATATATCAGTATGAAATTTAAATAATTTATAGATAAGCTTCAATGTGAATTTTTAGTTGATAATATAGAGAAACATTAATGTTGGTTGGTAGTTTAGAACTCACTTCCATTTTATTCACTAATAATTTTATCACTAATAAAATATCAACCCCTTGAACTATATAGTCAAGATTATTTTTGTGACAAAAAATTTGTCAATACGAGGTAATTCTATGAGACCAATTGTAGGTTATAAAAAACAAAATAAACATTATTATAATTATCCTAACATAATAGTAAATTTATTTCATGGATATATTGATGGAATATAATTGTAGGCATAGTTTTGAATTTTCAATATAATAATAATTATAGTATTCATAATTATAAAATGTTAAATAGTGAATTAATTTTTTTTCTAATTAAATAAAAATAATTTAAATTCAATGAATGGAATGAGTGTATAAAGAATAATAGAAAGTGATAAAATTATTATTTTAAAAGAAACTAATATAAATATGGATCCAATAAATTCATCAATATTCACAACATTGAGATTATAGAAATCATTAAAAATGAAAATCACTTCTAATGAATTGAAATAAATAAAATTATATTGAATCAATTGTTACCTGAATACTAAAACCTAGAGAAATTAGGATATATTATAAAGACCATCGACTAGTTATTTTAAACCTAAGAAAACATTTTATAGTTATAGTATTATACCCATGTATTTATAGGGTTCAATCAAATGTAATACATTCATGGTGAAGTTTTAATGTATTTTCTATTATTGTGTATAAAGACACAACATTTTCCTCATAAGGTTAACAAAAAACATTCTAATCATTAGTTTTGGTGAGGTAATTATAAAATAAATTTAAATTTAATGGGTAATAAGTAGTGCTTAATAATCATGAATATTAATTTAAGCTACAAAAATTATTTTTTATTGCAGAATAAATAAATTTTTACAACTGCTGAAAAATGTATGGTTTATATAGTGTAGAAAATAGAATATTGAAGACTTTTAATGATATAAATGATATAACTCAAGAAAAATGGAAAGGAGTTCTTAAATAATTAGTATAATATGTTGCAACACTTTTATATATCAAAAAAATATGATCATGCATATCCAATATTTCCATTTAATTAATTTGAATACATTATTTAGAATGATTAAAAACATACATATTTCAATTAAATAGACTTCATGAAGAACCTGATTAATCATCAAGAAATATATTATTCATTTGGATCCTATAAGAAAATTAAATTGTTTTTAATTTGTTTAGAATAATCATAAAAGACTAAAAATATAAAAACACCATTAAAATATCCTTATAACAAAGGTATTTGAAAGCCTAAAATCATCCCCAATATAAAGTTTTTAGGACAATCATTAAACCACAGACCATTATAATTTTTAAATTTGAATCCAAATAAATAGTCATAAAAATATATTATGTTGTATAAAACTATTATTTTATTAAAATACTATCATCAAATTTATCCATGATGAATTAGTTGGTCCTTTATTTGAGAAACATATTTTATTCCAATATATAATATAATTTAAATAGTTAAATTCCAAGTCTATATTTCCTCTGTAATTTTATGAGTTTCAATATCTTTTTATACATATTTTATTATAATATCCTATAAACTATTAACTTTTACATAATACACTATAACCTCAAAAAAACAAGTTTACATAATATAGAGATACTAACAGTAGTCCTAATATATAACATGTAAAATTTTTAATTTGACTAGATAACTATATTTATATATACACAAATTTTTATATTTGGGGTGCATAATTTTTTACCTTTGTATGTCTTTTGAATGTGAAAGATAATTCACAATGAAAATGTCTAAATTTAAGTATCATATGAATTATTATATCATTACACCATTTAATATGTGTCATATAATTTTCATCAAATGATTTCAATGAATCGATTTATAATATACATATATAAAGAATTATATACATAAAATTGTGGAAAATATAATAGGTGAAATAATTCTTATTGATAATAGAAATACATTACGTTCCTTCCATTAAAAAATTAGAAACATATGATGATTCATTTTCCCCATATTTATATGTTTTTAGTTATATGAATATAAATAATAAAAAATGGATAAAAAATCTTTCTAAAATGTAATTTTCTTAAATTAATGGATTTCATGGAAGTCTATTTTTCAACCCTAAAATTATATTTTTAAACTGTTTGATATTATGGACATAAAAAATTATAAATTTATCATTATTTGTTATAATTTTCTTAATAATAATATAATGCATAAGATTATGTTAATTTAAAAAATATAAAATATAGATAGTGTGTCAATTAGTGAAAGTAAAATAGAATATCATTTATAAAATATGATAAATAATAATGATTTCATATTGTTAAAAAAATTAAAATAAAATAACAACACCATTATTTACTACTATATATACATCATGTTTCAATATATAACACAATTAATCAATTAGAATATATAATAAAAGAATTATAAAAAATCAAAAAACAATTTTAGATAAATTTGTAACTTCGGTCAATCAATATTTAGGAAAACAATAACTAAGTATCATGGATCCACTCAAAAAAAATTATCTACCACTATTTTTTGAGAAAAATTGTTACATATTAATGAATTGATCGATTATCTTTCAATTATTTCAAATAATAATATATATATTTTTAGGATATCTATTTTCAATTTCTCTATATGATATAAAATAAAAAAATATTATTTTTTATTGATTTCAATCGATTATTCCTTTAATTTTCATTCAATATATTTTTCAAAAACTTGTGCATTATATTAAATGGATTTTTTTACAAAACATTGAATTTAATTTTATGATTGTGACTAAATAAAACTGTAACTATGATTTTTATTTAGAAGATACCGAGGTCTTTGGATTCAAATATAATCTTTAATATTTCACAATATTTAAATTATTCGTAGCATTCATACTCATTGACATAACTTATTCACAAAATTTTAGTTTTATTTCAATTTAAATTTTCCTTATTTTTTAAATATAGACGTTTTCAATGTTTTAGATTGGGGGTAATATTATATCTATATGTTTAACAGAAAATTAATATTCTGATGTTTATAATTTATCATATTCAATTCATCTTTCTTATTTGATTTGGACACAAAAAACAATTTTAATTGAATACATCATTATAAAAAGAATCCAAATTAATCTATAAAGGCTAATAAATGTCCACATTTATTTGGAAAATTAAACTACATTAAAATTAATATAATTAGTTTTCAATAAATATGATATATCCATTATCATCAGATATTTAACCATACAAATCTAAAAAATTAAAATATAAATTTAATCTTGTTATTTTTTCACCTTCATTAACCAAATTACTATTATCATTTGAATATATAAAATTATTAAAATCTCATGATAAATGATTGTGTTTTATTATTTTTTTAGATTCTATAATAATATTCCATAAATCTTTGATACAAGATTTTAAGAATCCCACAATTTATAATTACATTATGTTATATATTTTATTCCAAGAAACTATCAGTTACTTATTATTAATTCCTTAAAACCATGGTTTATTAGTATCTCATTTATTGACTATGGTTTTATTCCATACACTTAACATAAATAAATATAGTAATCATTAGAATGAATTTTAATTATAGGTATATGAATTATATTAAAAACTATTCATCTAACTAAATATTTATTTATAACATTCCATGGGTATAATTTAATCACCTTCTCTATTTATGTAAAATTCTATTCATGATTTAACATAAATATTTCATACAGTTCATATTTTATATCTATTATGGATTTATCACAATCAAATTTTGGAATAGATACATGTTAATTTATTAATAATCACCTAAATGTACCGTCATATTCACCTATTGAGTCCACACCATATAAATTAATAGAATCTTCTACATAGTTACTAATATCACATATAAGAACCTTTATACATTTTATGTTACATATTATTAATTTATTACAATATTAATACAGTTTCATTATTACTACCTTGAAATTGTGATTATATTTTATACATGATAGTGTAAATTTTTAAAATAAAATTCACACATAAATGGTGTTTTTGAATTATTAGACATTATAATTTATTACCCACTTTTTAATATTTTTGAGATATAACTCATCATGTATTCTCTCCCTTCTTTTGGTACTTCATCCATAAGTATATTTTTTTTACAATTTTCAAACCTATCACTTTATCTCCCACTAAGAGGTTGTTTTATTTTCTTATTTTCTTGAAATACAGTCAAACATGTTCAATGTGAACCTATATGTTAATTATTATAACATAATCATATTATATGAGATGGTGTACGCAAGAACAATGTTTAGTTGTGCTGAAGAGACATGATGAGTAAAACTTATATCAATTTTCAATCATGATTTATTAAATCATTAAATCAAATATTATATGAAATCACTTATATCCATAAAGTTGAAAAAAATATAATATTACTCCTCATTAATTTTAGAAATGAGAAATAAATAAGTAAATGATCGTACATGATTTTGTAAGGGTAACATTCAAGATAATCTAAAATTATACATTCGTTGAAATATTATGAAGGAATATGATAATAATAAACATAAATATATTGATTATGCATTAAAAAATACTAATAAATAGATTTTCTAGGATAACATATTATATGAATGGAATAATGTGGAGAATTAAAATTATATGAAATTATGGCCATAAAAATCCATTCAACCGATCATTTTCTCTAATATTATATGAAAAGTATATGTACACCCCAAATATCATATCAATGTTGTATAATGTATCCTTCTGTGAGAAATGTGGGATATATAATTTTAGAATCAACCCATCACATAAAAAATTATTTCATTCCTTCATATAAAAAATTTTCATCTAATATACATGCAAAAATATTCATGAATTAATAACATTAAAATTATAATGCAACATTATATTTCAGTTGTATGTGGTGACATCCCTACTTGAAACACCATGACTGAACCTGAATTCCACAAAACCTCTTGTGTGTCCCCTAATACTCAAGAGGCTTCCAACTAGTATCAAGGTTATGATTCCATCACAGGGTTGATTATACCCTCATCATCAAATAATAAGATCAATTATGAATAATAAACAAAAAATAAATAGTAACATTCAGAAAAGTATAGATGGCATAAATATAAAATAAATTAATTATATCCCATAATTAGAAGTCATGTCTGATGTAAATAATTATGATAATGTAAATAAATAAATATTGTATCCTCTGGAGTTTTTCTCAGTCTACTACTAGATCTATACTCCTCTTCCCAGCTAACATCCCCAGGGACCTTTCCCTTATCCAGAACTCTCATGCAATCTACAAGTGCATTGAAATTCCTGAGTAGGTTGTTAGTATAAAGATCAATAGAAACATTCAATTTGTCCTTGACCTGATGTGGTCATGTATAATAATGTATGTCATAATAATGATCAATGTATAAAAATAATAAAGATACAATACAAAATTTAGAAACTATGCTCGAGCTCAGAAACCAAAAAACCTTATTCGTACCCTATTTGGATCCATGCAATTAAACATTGGAACAATCATGGAAATGTGTCAGATCTAGATTCACCCTCAAGATGCTCGATATATGTATAGAAGCTAAGACTCCAGGTTACACCACTCTAGTCCATATTTCCTCATTGTTATATTTTGTTCAGTTCACATAGACCATCACACCCCACGTTTTCATGAAGGTTAGATCATTCATGATTTTCATGGACCACAATCATCACATACCTATCAAATAACTCATAAATATCATGCGGTTATGTCACAAAACAGTGTGGTATCACTCCCCATCATCCATATTGGTCCCTTTATCAATTCACTTGGAGTGTTTGAATATGCTTCCCCTCTAGCTCTTCTGAGCCACGACGGGACCACCTGTCTCATTGGTCCCATGCAGAATAAAAAACACACATCATATACCAGACATATCTCAGTGAAAAAATGTATTCATATCAGGGGAAAATCATGATAAAATATAGAATCATTAATAATAAAAATGTGAAACAAAAATCAACCTAGAATCTAGGCATATGAACTATTCTCATGGATCATGGAAATACGGTGTCATGGGACACACATACTCAAATGAAATCAGAAGTCAATAACATATATGAAATATTACAATATGATAAAAATATTTTGGAAGAATGCATAACGAGAACCCAATAATGTAAGAAACATCCAACCTCAAAAGTCATCACAGTTAAACGATTGGATAAACCAATCATGAACACCACTTCGCATACTTATTATCAAAACAACAACACTTCGGGTTCACTTAGGGTAAATAAAACCAAAACTAGCTATTTTTTTATAATAAAAAAAATTCATATGCAATGACACTTTCTCTCTACTAGATATTTGATGAATTATCAATAAAATATCATATACGATGTTATTTTCTCTCTATAGAATTTTTTCAAACTATAAAATAAGTCAATGTATTTTCTCTATACATTCCCATCATTAACAATTATCTTTTTATAATTTCACAATAAATATCATTTCATAATTATATTTGATAATTTTATTATAAATTATCCTTTATAATATTTTTTTGATAATTTATTATAAATTATCATGTTTAATTATCTTTTGATAATTTAATAAAAATTATCCTATATAATCATGTTTTTATTATTTTTTAAAATTTATTCTTTTCCATGTAAAGTTCCCGGATTAGTGTGATCACTGAGAGGGGGAGGGGGTGAATCATTGATCCTTTAAAACTTTTTACTAATTGATTCTTTATCAATTAAACCTCTATGGCTTATTAAGGCCTTTATCCACTCTTCTTGTATCTCTCAGCCTTTCCTCGAGTAATGCAGTAAATGTAAAGACACAGGACATAAGGATTTACAAGGTTCAGCACCAAAGGCCTACGTCCTTGCCATGTTGGTTATACACCCCAACATGGTTTCTCCATTATAACCTGTTAAAATTACAATGGACGATACAGAGTCCCACTGTATCTCTCCTGAGTCCCACAGGAGGGTCTTTATAATGCGTCCGACAGTGTTACCAGAGTCCCACTGGCCTGCTCCAGAATCCCACTAAAGACTTCTTCCGCCTTGAGTCTCACAGGGGGCTTCTCCTGGCTTCTCGAGTCACACAAGCAGCACTTCTTCACTTCATGTTCGTCAAGTATCTTCAGCAGCCTGGGATAAAGGTTGCTGGCCTTTCTCTCTTTCTCTGATCACTTGAGTTGATTAGGACTTCTCGTTTTTCTCAGGGTTTATCTCCTCTCTCTTAGGATAACCTGGATTCTCTCTTCAAGAATCTTCAACAGCCTCTGATAAGGTCTTTTGGTCTTGCTAACAACTTCTGATCACTTCTGTTGATCAGGGTCTTCTCAATCACTGAAAACTCAGGCATCTGATGTCTTTAACTTCAGCCTGGCTTTAGTATCACTTCACATCAACTTCACGCACTGAGTTCATGGCAACTCTTCTTCCTCATGCACTGACTGCATGGCATCTCAAAATCTTCTTCAAGAACTTTCATTCTTGGAAAACTCAAATGCACACATCCAGATTTGATCTTGTTCACGTGTGCACGTGCATGCATGCAAGCATGCACTCCCCTTCTTCTTCTATTGGTGCAATAAACCCACAAAGGGTGTAACACTTTTAGCACACACCTTCTTCTTGTCCTTGACACATTTTATTTTTTTTGATTACACACTTAAATGTGTGTTGTACTTTGTGCGAGTGTCTTCTACTTCTTCTAAGTGTGTTCACTCGACTTAGTGCACACACTAGGTTCGACCTACTTGTTTTTGTTTGCACACACAACTTCTTTGTTCACTTAGCAAACACAAGGCTTGGCCTACACTCCTCTTGTACACACTTAACCCGTAGGTCCTATTCTTGTTTTTCACACACAAATGCTAAGACTCATCCAACTTGTTTCTTCAAGCATGCACACAACCCGTAGGGTTCTCTCCTCTTTGTACACACACACACACGACTTGTTTAACTCTTCACCCGAGCCTCAATACAAAGAGGGCGTGCAAGGGGTGCTTGAGCCGCGGGAAGCGCAAGTCACAAAGCACAAGGGTGCGCAAGTGTGCCCTGGCCACGTGGTGTGAAAGTGCAACACCCGCGTGCACTTCCTCCTGCTACGCAAGTACGCAGGCAGTGGGGGTGCCAACCTTGAGCGCGCAAAAAGATGCAGCTCGGGTTCTTCCTATCGCGCAAGGGAGGCGCGCATGGGACTCCTTCGGGACCTCGGGTGGCCCTGAGAACTTTAACCACACAAGTGGGTTGTGTGGGGCTTCTTCTTCGCGAGGCACAAGGGTTCTCTCATGGGATTATCATTTCTCAAAGGATCAGCCAGCCATTTCAAGCGCATCGGGTGCTCCTTTTATAGGCGATGAGAGCCTCGACCCATCCGCGTGATACAAATTTGAATCTCCGAGATTTTCGGTTCATTGAAAATCTTTAAACGTGATCCGCAAATCACATTTTTTTCTTTTCTGTTTCATGCAGAATTCTTCCTTTATTCGGCCTTCTACTCGTGCATGCGGATGAAAACGTATGCATGCCTCTATTTAAGCACAATTCATACAAAGCACAACCCCCATGGCCTTGACATATTCTTTTTCCTCGTCTGAACATAAAATTCTTCATTTGTTACATGAAAACCAATTTTTATGCATGGATAGGTTTGTTGTGGCCTAAAGATCACAATGGACACCTTAGCTTCGGAAATGGTGGTCGGGAAATCAAAATAGGTGCTCGGGTTACTCCTGGTTCGACGGAGGCATGCGGGGAGGCCTCGGCATGGCTCGAGGTTGAAGACAACTCCCTCAGCCGTTAGATTGGCGAATAAATGATCTCTAACGGCGAAGATTAGATCATCATGCCGTGGGATAGATCGAACGGTGAAGATAGAGCATGAGATTAGGCGGACGACTCAGATTAGATCCTGGGTTTAAAACGCGTGTCCCACATCGTATCACCAAGCGAAATATCTGCGCCTTATCAAAGATCTCCTATCAGCATTTACTCAATTGAATCTCCTCCCCTCTCGGTGCCGCCCCTCACCGAGTTCTCTGCGGGCGCACTCTTGCGCCCACCCCTGCCACTCGGGCGCACCACTGGCGCCCACTATGCTTGTCACGGGCGCGCTCCTCGCGCTCATGCTGCGTAGGGCATGACAACCCTGCGTGGCCCTCAGGGCTTATACATGGCCCCCCGACCTCTTGGGCTGGCCCCATGGGATCCCCATGGGCGTGGTGACCTTGAGTCCCACAAGAGCCTTGGGTCGAACCCTTAAGGTTGGCCCTTTAGTTTGGCTAATTGTTTTACCTCTTAAACACTAAGTACTTTGTTTAAAGACAAAGTAACTATGTGTAAAATGCCAAATGCAAATCCAATTCTTCCAAGCCATTCTTCCTCTTCTCCATTATTCTTCTTCTTCAAAAGAATTCCTTCCATCCTCTTCATGATTCCTCATCTCCTTCTATAATATGTAATCCTCACTAATAAATGGAATTCTTCTTCAACCGAACTCTTGAATCAAAAAAATTCTTCAAAGTTCTTCATTGATTCAATCATAGATCAAGTTGGATCTTCTTCATGTTCACATGAACTACGAAATATTACATGGTCTCTTTCAATCCACTTCATCCACTTAGAGGTTGTGGATGGATCTCCTCATCTCCTCATGCATTGTGAAGACAATGCATGGTCTTCAAACATTGTTGTGACATTGTATCCAGTTGATACAAGTTCATTGAACTTTAAGATCAGCTCATCAATTATCATATATAATGATTCTCCGTCATCATTCATTCTTCAAGTGTTGTCACTTAGTATCACCTTGATACAAGTATTGAAACATTAAGATCAGTTATACAATCGTCTGATATGATGTGGAGAATGTTTCGAGAATAATCTTCAATGTCACTAAGTGAATCTCCTAAGTGACATGACTCTAAGTACCATGGCCATTCTCCATTCATCACCATCACCATCACATCCTTTTTCATTCACATATTGAAACTCCTTGACATCCATCCATTCATTCCTTGACAACAACATACCTCATTGACAACAAATGCAACACAGTGAACTTCACCATGTTATATTGTAAATTTTATTTTAAATTAACCTTTATAATTATCTTTTGAGATATCATTATAAATTATATTTTTATTGTTATATTTAGTTAATTTTGTAGAAAATAATCCTTCTGCATCACCATATAATCACTTAAAATTATTCTTTTTTATCATTAAAAAAATTATCATTTGATAAATATTTTAAATATTTTCCTTGATTAATCAACGTTTTATCCATTAATACTTTTATTCTAAATTACCACCTAATGATTTTTAATAATTCTATTTAATTATAATTTCATTACTCTTATGATTACATTTCAATAATTTAGGGAAATTATTATTAGATAATTCTTCGTAATTATCATTTTATAATTTCACACCATTAATATTTTATTAACCTTTTATTATATTATCTTTTAAAAGTTGAGGTTTTATTATTTTAATCAAGATCAAAACATCGTATTTTATTTTATTATTTTTTAACTTATTTTAAATATTTTTTCATATATGTACACAGTGAAAAGAATATATACATAGAAATAAAATAAAATGAAGAACACCTAAAAAATACGTCACAACATGAGTTGGAGGAGGTTTTCATACACCTGGTTAGTGGGGAATTGATAAACATTTTGGGAAAAACAGGCAACCAGGATGCTTGAACTCAATCGACAAGACCCTAAAAAATCAATGTACCATTGAATTGACCAATTATAGAATCCAAAATGTGTTTCTATTTAGTAAAACCAAAACCCATGTTTATACCTTCGATTCAATATAAAAATCTTGAAAATGTCATTAATTTCATCCATTTAATGTTTTTCTGACTAAAACGTGGTGAAATGGTTGAGAATAAATTCTTAAAGAAATTAAATTAGTCAATAATATTGGTTTCGGTTTGTGGAAGAAGAAGAGGCATTATTTTATTTTTTATTAATTAATATAATTAAAATAATATAACAAAAATATTCCAAACATATCTTTAACAAGTGATCTGGGTAAATTCCCCATGTATATAAATATTTTTCCCCATCTAGGGTAATCCTCACATCCTAGACCTAATGGGCATATCATATATCTTATATGACAAACCATGTGAAAACAATTGAAATTTTATTAATTAAAAAACTAAATAAATAAATAATTATATTTAAAAATGGATTTTTTAGCAAACAATGTTGTGAAAAAACCTGACGAACATAAAATTTAAACCCTATATAGTGTAAAAACCATGTTACAGACTTAATGGTGATCTCATATCTCTCATATGATGCATTGGTTGTGAGATAGTATTTTATTTTAAAAATAATAAAATAATAATAATTAAATAATTTATCCTCACATGAGAGCTGGGAATTAATTTGAAGCATACAAATATTGTAACTCAACTAGGGTAAACACTATGTCCTAGACCAAAAGGTTGTCTCAGTGTTCTCATATGGCACAACCTTTTGGGGTTATTCAACTATTTTTAATAAATTCAACACTTTTAATATAATATAATTAGTTTTTTTATTCTATCTACACTAAGGCTTTGTTGTACAAGGAATATCTCACTATATTAGTGTCTAACAATAAAAATATTTTATTGAATATTCCTCTGACTTAAATGGTATTTTAATCTTATTCAAATCCATTAATACTTTTATTATGTTATTGTTAATGGAAAAAATTATTTTTACATGAGAATACTTATAAATTATCTTGAAAGTGTGTTTATGTTAAATGTATTTTTTTTGAATTTTATAATAATCCCCCTATATTGAATTTTTATTAATTTAAAAGTTTATCTAGACATATTTCAAGAACCTATTCAACCACAAAGCTCAAACATCATACTTGGACTCCTATGTTTCTTATTGGATCTGCCAATGTTACCACCAAATATAGACTAGTTGTACTATCATTAATCTCAATAGCTTCTACCATTGATCTACAATCCACACCAGACAATCTCCATAATATTATTTGGTCATTATATCTACTTTCTCATAATCAATTACATTCACAGGATCAGGTAAGCACCTTCAAATCTATGTTAGAATAAAAAATCATGCATATCATGATAGTGAGAAGATATATTAACAAGATAACCCAATATTTCTATTAGATATCTGATCTTAAAGGGTCTAAAAAATCATGAATCTATCATGCCATGTTTCCCTAGACATCTATTCCCCAATCGAGGAGTCACTCTCATGAAAACATGATCTCCCATAGTGAACTCCAAGGGTCTCCCCCTACATTCATTAAAAGATCTTTATCTTCTTAGAAAAATTATAAACATCATCCATATCAGCTCTAACCTCTCAAAAGACTCTCGAACCATACTAGGGCAAAAAATCACTACCTAACCAACCTTAATATAATAGAGTGGTTTGTGAATTGACATCTAAAAAATATTCTCATAAGATTCCATCCCAATCAAAGATTGGTAAGTATTATTATATGAAACCTCAAATAAGTATAGGTGATTATCTAATGCACAAACAGATTATGGAATTAAATCTCAAAAAATATCCTCATATAATAATATAATCTTGTTATAAAATTCGTCGATTTGAGGATAGTACATCGATCACAAGCTCAGCTGAGTCCCTATACTATTTGTTATCCCAAGAAAGCATAATGTAAAAAAGGAATCTCAATATAAAAGAATTTTAAATATGAAACCATTAAATATTATGTTATCCCTAACATTGTGCATTCCTATTTCTTCTAATATGTGAGTCTATCTAATTGGTAAGAAGTGAGATGACTTATTTATCCAATAGAACATCAACTAAATAATGTCATGACTCATCTGGGTCCGGGGTAACCGTTCCAGCAAGTCGTTCATGATATCCCCTCTTACCAAGTGTTGTTAAAGTCCATAAAATATCTCTCAATAATGGAATCACTAACTACCACACTCTGATATACAAATATTTCTCATTCTCGCTCAATAGAATATTAGAGAATGGTATGTTATGGAAACATATCTCTATCAATATTTTAATTCTTAGAAAAACATGTAGATATAATGAAAACATCAGTACTAAAAATATAATAAGATCAATATATGTGTTCAAGATTATTCCTCATATAGTTAAAAGTTCCTCATTACCATATAATTAGTTTTTATACACTATAAAGACATGGAATGCCTTAGCTTCATGACCCTCTTTGTGACTCATATGAGTTTATCTCAAACCCCCATGAGACCTAGACCATGATGACCTTGAGAAATAGTGTTTTAGACATCCCATTTTACCACATCAGTGGATATTCCTCCCTAGTTTGGTCATGAAGTTTGATAATTCCACCATTACCCAAAGGATTAACAGAGAGGACCATCATCTTCCACATGAGGTATCTGTGAGCATTTTCCCAATATTTATTGTCTTCTACTTCACTAATGTGATTTTTATTACATCCTATTCGTAATATCAATATATACTCATACAGTAAGATAATACTCAGTCACCAACCCGACGTGGGATGAAAATTATCCGGCTACCTTTTCCCCCTATAGTCACTTCTCAAAGGGTAGGGATTTGTGAATCACCTGAGAGTACGTCATTAGGTCAAATCCCCTTACCATATATACGATCTACATCTATAAACCTATCTGAAACTTTCAATATTTTGTTCATCATTCCTACCTATCAATGGATAAAAACAATGAAACTCAATAAACTAAGATGTCTATAAAGAGGTAATCGTATAACCTTATTGTGATTCTATGTAATCCCAGGCATATTCATGTTTCATCGTATTAGGGATATACAATTTGAATATTTTTTTTGATGGTCATCCACATAAGACCCTCTCATATCTCAACTTGATTCATGGAAATACACCATCTCCTATAAGGTCCTTGGAACAAAATGGGTTTCAGAATACATTCCCTTCATTACACTTCTAAATGATTTCAAAAATGATCTCGATATTTTCAATTTAGTCTACTACATCTTGTGGACCACCTATACCCTGGAATATCAAGAGATTCATAATTTGTAAATCCTAATCATGGTTGGTCATAGTCCTATGAATTTCTCCACCATAGATTAGAACCAATTGGAAAGGTCCCAGTTGAACAAGATCTACAGAATGGATTACTTGTGCTAGTACATGAGCATGCTGAGGTATTCCCCCTATACCATCAGTCGTGCCACTATGGAATCCGATGAAAACTCATCTAATTGTATCATCAAATGCTTATAAGGAGAAATTTTCTATAATAAATGGAATATTATAATCATAAACAAATCCTAACTAGTATATGGGATCACAAAATGGTATCCCAAGAAGATTACTCTCAAACCAAGGTATAACCCTGCTAGCATTAACCATTGACTTCATCCCTACATGTTAGTCACAATAAACATATATATATACTAACTGAAAAATATACCTATTTCATAAAATTAAATACAATAAATATATATATCACAAATCATGAAAACATATATATATCACACATGATAAACTATCCAAGAAAAATAACACCATATAAGGAATTTAATTAATGAATGACTATGAAACCTAACAACAAGTATATATAACTCATGTGATCCTATCTTCCTTATAATTATGCATGTATGCACCTTGAATGTTATGAATTTCATATCAAAATAATGTTAATCACGTGAGGATATTTTAATAAATTGTAATAGAAAAATCGTAATTCACCACATTATGGAAACTCTATAGTCCTATATATATGGTTGTCTAGATAATGAAATAGTCCCCATGTCTGAGTCTCATCCATCCTAATCCATGTCTACACTCTCTAAAACCAAGGAAAGATAAGAAAAAGATCATGATTCCGTATGTGATATGATACCAATTTGTAAAATCTTTACTTGAATCACAGGGTCATATATAGAATTCCACTAAACCTCATGCACGTCCCCACATAAACAAGAGGTTTCTGGCTATAAGAGAGTGTCTGAGATCAAAATTGGAGATACTATACCCTCAATATCATCTCATATTTTCAATAATCAATCTTAAATAATGAAAAATGCGTGTAATTATGTCGAAGAGATAACATGGAATATATTATATACAAATAAAGAATCTCCCTTAAATGAAAGGAATATATAATGAAAAAAGTATAAAAATTAAATTAATAAATAGTGAATCCCCTAATGTTTTTCCTAGTATGCTACTAGATCCACCCTCCTCTGCTCATCAATCCACTATAGGGTTTATTCCCTTCTCTGGATCCCGAATATAATTTATAAGTGCACCAAAATGTGTGAATATGGTGTGATTAAAAAACCTAACAGGACACTAAAAATACATAGTTAACCTAATGGTCCCATGTATAACAATGTATTCCATTATAAAGATAAATTTTTAATAATAATAAATATACAATCCAAAACTGAGGGGTTGTGTGAAAATAAAACCATCAAAACCCCCAGTCATACCTCTTTAAACTCTATGAAAGAATGATTATAAAAAATAAGAGGAGAATATCCACATTAGATATGGCCTCATGCATCTATATTTCCATAAATTCACTATGACGCTATGTTAGACCACACTTGTGAATCATTCCCTAGTTCTACTTTTGGTTTAAATTACATAGACTATATACCACACTGTTTCAACACTAATCTTAACACTCATGAGAATCACCCCCCTTGGTCCCTAAATACTGGTCTCATTACTCATGATAATCATTCCCCAAGGTCAGTCTACACCAAGCCATCGTGCCCCCTTGTTAATCTCAGTCCCTTCATCAGGTCACATGCTCTGTCTGAGAACACTTTCACTCTAGAAATAAAAAGTGATGAATGTTCAACCTGTATCATAAGTGTTATTCATAAGAAACCAAAAAACAACATATAATATACATATCTCAATGTAACAATGGAATCATATCAAGAAACACATGACTATAAAATAAATAATAATTAATAATACAACATTTAAATCAAACATCAACATGGAATCTAGATATCTAGAAAATTCTCAAAGAGTAATGTCATATATGGTCATAGGATAATCAAACACCTAGAAGAAATTAAAATTCAATAATATATATTAAATATGAATAATAAAAAAATCATACCAAAGAAACAGGAATATAGAGACCCCAAGAACACCATGAAAATTCTCCCTCCAAAGTCGATGGTGTTAATGATAGGGATAAACTACTCAAGAACCCGTCTTTGTTTCCTTATTATAAACAAATCATCACCTAGGGTTTCCTATGGGTTTCTAAAACCAAAACTAACTATTTTATTTCAAATAGAAATAAAATATTACATGTGATGATAGTTTATCTATCCCAGATAATTTTTGATTTATCATTAAAATATAACATCTGATGATATCTTGTCTCTCTAGTTTTTTTTTTCAGATTTTCAATTAGGTCAATGAAATATCTCTCTATATTATCGTCAAAACTAATTATATTTTTATAATTTCACAATAATTATCATTAAATAATATATTCATAATTTTTTTCCTAAATAATCCATTATAATTTTTTTAATAATTTATTAAAATTATCCATTATAATAATATTTTAACAATTTATTTCAGGTTATTATTTTAAATTTTATTTGGATAATTTCATTATAAATTTATCTTTTTATAGTTATATTTGATAATTTTATTTTAAATTACCCTTTATAATTATCATTTGATAATTTTTTTAAAATTATTCTTTATAATTATCATTTGATAATGTTGTTACAAAATATTCTTTCGTATCACTTGATAAGAATTTATAATTATCCTTTTAGAACATTTCAAAAAATATTAATTGATAATTATTATAAAGATTATCCTTTCTAAATAAATTTTCATATTTTAATAATTTTTATAATTAGTTTCTTGATGATTTCTAATAATTCGGCGTACTTATCGTTTCATAACTCATATAAATATATTTTAATAATTTTTATAAATTTCCATTTGATAGTTATTTCTAATTATAATTCGATAATTTCACACCATTAAACTATTTTTACATTTTAAAATAATTCTTTTAAATTTTTGGGCTTATCAATTTATTGAAAATAAAAAAAAACTTCAATTATTCATTTAACTTATTATATTTTTATTTTATAAAAGTGTTTTAGGATCAAAGAATAATAGAAAATTAAAATAAATAAATAAATAAATAATAAAATAATAAAATGATGAAAACATGTAATGTACAATTCTCCGTGAGTGGGAGGTGGAGGTTTCCACACACCAGGTTATAAAGAAACAGATTAGAGTTTCATTTAAAACAGACAATGTAGTCTTGGATGCTCAAAATTGATTGAAAGAACTCCCAAAAAAAGATGTATCGATGAATCTTCTATTTAAAGAATCCAAAAAAAATTGTTTGGTAAAACCAAAAACTATATTTAAACAACTAATTCAACCAAAAATCTATTAAAGAGACAATAATTTCAATTATTTAATCACCTACTAACTGAAAAAAGGTAAAACATTTGCGAATCAAATCTTATTGAAATTGAATCTGTCCACAATGGTGGTTTCAGTTTCTTGAAGAAGAAAAAAAACATTGAGTAATGTTTTTTAATAAATTTAATAAAAATAATATAATAAAAATATTAATAACTTAACCTTAATGACCAATCATACCAAACACTCAATGCACATAAATTTTATCATCCACAAAGGGTAAACCATGCATCCCAGACCTAATGGTGGTCCCGGATTTCTTCTATGGTTCACCATTATAGAGTAATTAATTAATTATTAATTAAAAAAAGAAAAACTAAAAAAATTAAATATTAAAAGTTGGTGTTATCACTTATGATTCAGTAAAACACCCAACACACATAAATGTTATACCTTTTCCCAAGAAAACATTCAATTATAGAACTTACAATGGTCTTATATTTATCATATGACACACTGTTTTTGAGATATTAATTTATTTTAAAATATATATACAATAAATTTTATTAATTAATTTATTATTGTGAGATATCCATCCAAAAATTTGATGATTAAAAATTTTATACCCCTTCTAGGGTTAATATCTTGTTCATAACCTAATAGTGGTATCATATTAATTATACAACACATTATTTTTTTGTTATGATAATATATTTAATAAATTGGGCATGCATAATATAATATATTTTATATTTTTATTCATTCTAAACTGAGGTTCTACATTGGTCAAAATCATACACTAACTAAGTACATGAACCGAAAAAATAATTGTTTAAATTTTCATTTGTGTTAATTGGAATTTTACCCTTCAAAATATCCTTTAATAATTTTATTATATAATTTTTATTAGAAAAATTTTTTTTTTTTCAAAAAAAATACTTAAAAGTTTTCAACAAATTGTGTTTATATTACAAATAAAAAACATAGGATATTAAATAAATGTTTTAAATGATTTAACATGTTATGAATAATTTGATGTCAATATTCATTTTTAGAATAAGACTAACCTATAGTTGTGTTTTTGTGTCCACAAGATTGGAAATTTGCTGATGATTTATATTTGAAATAAATTATTCACATTAAATCTTGATACATAGGATAAGATTTTGTTTTGATATAGATACATCAAAAATAAGTTCAATGGTCTCATATTATATTTCATATGGGTTAAATTTGAATCTAAAATTTTATGAATGGTAATTATGTTCAAATACATGCATTAATGGAGTTATAGAAATGAATAATTGTATTCCCAAGTTTTAAAATTTTTAAAGATCATGAAAATAACAATTTTTAAGAGGAATTGATTGATGAGCATGAAAAAATTTATTTACATGAAGAGAAGTTAGAAGAAATTTTAAAGACTAGGAAAAAATAAAATAATTGTCCGAAGATATATAAATGGAACTAAAAAATAAAAATATACAGATATTTCCTTCAAAAATAATCTTATTGAAGAAGGGTTATATTGGAAATGAAATACTTATTACATACTAAGTATATATATGTATTGATAAACCAAAATAATGCCCACTAAATCTATATTACTTGGCCAAATCAATCCCACACATTTAAGAGAAATCTATCCCACGTAGGAGTGCAATCCAAAAAAAGTAAATGAAGAATGTGATTGTTATTAGTCTTTCATAGCAAACTTATGAAGTGTTAATTGAGTGTACATGGATAATAGAAAGTGCGCATGAATATCCATAGGTGGACCACACATGTGTGGTTACTCTTGTGTGGGGAATGTGTATAGTTTTATTGGTATTGAACACAATGCTTCATTGAATGGTGTGATATAAATATTTTCAACTCCACAATAAATTGAAATATATTTCATCAAGAGTAGATATAATTTCATTGATAGCTAGTGATGCATGTAATTATGGGTTTAAACAAAACACTAATTAGCCACGCTTTGTCCATTAAATTTAAAATTAGATCATAACACTTTTAGAAAAAAAATCAAAATATAAACCACAGTTTTGATATTGGAATTCCAAAATTTTATTAGGGTGATTTTTTTAAATATTTCATTTTCTAATGAATAGTGAAAAATAATGAATTTTAATTGAATATCACCCTTTAGTTTGATTATAAATAAGGCTATATGATATTATTAAGATGTTTTAAATTAATATTAGTTCAATATTACATCATTAAAATCAATTTATATCATTGAAATAATTTTTATATTAAATTTAGATATAAATACAATGTACACTTTGTAATACCTTAACATTGAAACATAATTTTCTCATAATATTTATGAGATTAATTTTAAATTAAATATTTAAAATTTATTGAAATGTATCTGGAATATGGGATAAAATAGTTTGAATAAGAATAATTTATAATTTCTCAAAGGGGAAACTAAATTATTACCAAAATTAATAATTAATGATGTAAAAATAATTTACCATAGCTATGTTAGAAATTTATTTACTAAGGGTTTGAACTAGAATTATAAGATTGATAATGAAAAAAATTTATCTTAACATCATTGAATAAATTTATTTAAATCTATTCCATTAACTTCTATAAAATATTGAAATTCCTAGCCAAATGAACATGAATATGACCCATATTATATATTAAGTTTTGAAAAATAGAAAAAGTCACTATTTATACATTTAATATATATAACTATTTGAGACAGGGAAAAATACCTCATATTTGAGGATATATATAAAAATTTTAATGATAAATAACTTTTTTCATCATGGAATTTTTTTAAGATAAAATTATTACATTTACTTTTTTAGAAAACAGTAGCACGATAATTATTTTGTAAACAATTAAATAAAATATATGAAACAAAATAAATATAAAATTGAATTAAAATCAATGAATTGCTATGTTAAATTAATTTTTAGTAGAATATATCTTGGAAAATGGTGTTAAAATAACATATTATAATTACCTCACTGTCTTGATATGTTTAAATTAAATTAAAATTATTAATTAACTAAATTAAAATAATGTAACTCTAAGATAAATTATATGTTATTAAATGATTTCAAATTATTAAAAATATTATATTACTCCTATTGATTTTAAAATGTAAAAAATTATGAATATATTTCATTTATGGGCTATTTTTTCTTTTATAATGAATATATTTACCCCTAAATTGTATACACCTTTTAATCATGTTTATGGTGAAAGCGATTTTTTTTTTCATGTCACACATTGTTTTTTTTAAATTAATTCCCAACACACCCTCAATTTATATATTTTAAAAAATATATATTATATTTATAAAAATAGGGTCTAAATTATCTAATATTTCTCCATTTATTTTAGGCATAATTTATAAATATTATTTTTTGAGAATATTAGTTACTATAGTAATAAATCAAAATTGTTAAATTAATGAAACCTAATTTTTAAGGAACAAAATGAATAATCCATGTGTTTAATTTTTTGTTGTAGATGTTTATTGAAATTATACTCACCCTGTGACTTTAATTACCATTTTTTTAGACGCATTAGTAAATATTGACCTCCTGATTGTGAATAATATTGAGTATTTACAAGAATCCACTCCTCCAAAACAACAAATGAAAACTCACTCCCCTAACTTTTTAACAGCTTCACACATCATTTAATTGGACAAGAACATCCCAAATCCCATAAAAACATAAATATCCTCATCCTATAATCCTTATTTTGGTTTGAAACAAAATTCTTTGAAATAATTAGTGAAACTTTAAGGGGGACCCCCAAGAAGAGGTAATGTTTTTCAGTGAGTATCTTTATTTTACATCTTTCTCACACTATTTAATTTTTATTAAACCATGTTGATATAATAAAATAATTATATTATATATACTGTGACGTTTTTATAATAAGTTAATGACCTAAATATATCTCACATCAATCAAATGGGAAAAAATCATCGTACATATGTAAATAGACTACTGCCATTCCAAACTAATGTTGTACATTTTTACTTTTCCAACTCTCACGGTTGGGTATTATAATAAATAATATTTATAAATATATTATATTTATAACATATTTATACCTATATATTCACTATATCATTTATATACTTTTACATTCCATTATTTAGATGATACAATAATTTTCCCCATGTGTACTATTGACAATAAACTCTCATAGCGACATGATACGTTATTCTCTAATGCTTTACATGGAAGGTGATAAAGATAAAGTCAATGATTATATGTGATATCAATGAAATAATTATTATATTAATGAAAAATATGAAATTTTATGAATATAATTTTTATAATTTTTATTTTTTCTTATTCACTCAGGTAATGATGATAACATCATTTGGGTATGTGTGGACTACCACCTCCTCGAAGAGATGTGTCACTCTTTTAATCACCAAACCTAATGGATTATTTAGATATATATACGTAGAAAATATTGTAATAATTATGTCATGATATTTCAAGAAAGGTAAAATATTACTTACCTTCCTTCCATAATGATTGACGAAAGGTGGAAACGTTACTCGTGTGTATATACAACCTACCATCTGCATGATCGTAACGTACATCATTTTTCATAATAAAAATTAATGATCAATTTTAAAAGAATAATTTATTTATATATATTATATTTATATCATGATTTTTATTTTTGATATGTGATAAATATATAATATACACAAGAATAATACATTTCATTACTAATCAAGAATGCGAAAATAAGGAAATTAACACATGAAATAATGAAAATAGTAACATATTATTAACAAATGGGTGGTAAAATGTTATAATAGTACAATAGATGATATTTTAAATATGATTATTATTATGTAATAAAATATTAACATGATTTAAACTATTATAAAAGATTCTAAATCACATTCAAATAATATAAAACATGAGGTAAGGGATTTTATTTCAATTTACCTTCTATTGAAACTTATTTGTAATTAAGAAAAGATTCACTTATAAGTAGTGTATATACATACCTTTTGAAATGTAATATCATGATTATTTCATACGTAATGACATTTTATATTTCAATTTTCATCATTTCATCCAGGGAATTTGACATGAAAATTACAATTTTGTAAAAGTTATTGTACTATCTCACTTTATTTTTGTATAGTGGACATTCTCGGGAAACGATCAATTTTTTATAAAAAAATAACTTCAAAAAACATTTCTCTTAAATATCCATACTTTTTTATTTTTTATTTGGTTATTTACTAAACCATATAACTATTTTCACAAATAGTGATTGTTTTGAATGTTTCATGATAAAATGTGGAAATACTGATAAATCTATCTCCTTTACCCAATATATATAATGGTGGATGAGGCATATAGATTAATGAATTCAATTTAATATTTTATATATAATAAATTCATTGTATGTATAATGATTGGTTGGGCCTATAATTTTATATCCCAAACGATGCATCAGTGGGTCTCTTGAGACAAATTAGATGTCAAAATTAAATGGGGTTTTACAAGCAGTTCAAGTAATCTTGTGATGGGTATTAATGGTAGAGGAATAATTTTTCAAAAATAGAAAGACCAATATTTAGAAAATAACCTAATTAATAGGTAAATTATTATTATCCTTGAAATTTTTACTATGATATTATATCAGGATGCATTTTATTCTTAGTTTATTTTTTATATGGTATGCATTTTCAATTTTTTAACATGATATAGAGACTATGCCATATGTTTTCATACAGGGATGTTATTTAATTTGAATTTAGGTTTAGTTATTTACTATTGCCTGTTTATTATTATTATTTTGTAAATAAATCATCCTCTATAATTAACCATTACTAATAATTTGATCTCATTATATTTTTTTTCATTTCTGAATGATATGAAGTGGGGATCTTCAAATGAGTTTTCAATTTTGCAGTCTATTTTATGATTCTAAGAATTATATTATATTTATTCCAAAGTAAAATCGGTACCATATATGTTGACGGATGTCAAAAAATTCTAAATATAATGGTCCTTTTGGATTGAAACCATTGTATATATTCCAATGAAATAAAGTAAGGAACTGACATTGGAAAACTGGGGTCAGGGTCATTAAAATTTGTATCAAATGATGTTTAACATAAATCATGGGAACTATATTGTGTAAACTATTGATTTAGGAATATAAACCTAGGATAAACATTGATTATAGTATTTAATAACAACTTAATGTCTTCATATAGTTGATATTTTGTGGTATTCATTCTAAAATATCTCTATCTGTGTACTACAAGTAGGCGTGGTTCTTCAACAGATGTACCTAGTGTGATAAATAAAAAACCATATGCATTTAAAATAACCCAATCATCACATGTTGAATGATAATGGACTATACTACATGCCTATTTTTACACTCATAGGATATGTTCTAAGGATAATTCACATTTTCTTTACAAAATTTTATGAAGGATTTTAAATTAAAGATATCCTCAAGGAAACCATGCTTAATATTATGTCATTATATTATATTAATATTTCACTATTTTTTATTACATATTATGATTTAAAATTCAAAATTTTAAGAGATATTATAGTATATTCCATTGTTCTGGAATGAAACCTAGAAGAAATAATGGTATCAATACTCATGGCCAATGTAGATATTTCCATGAGGATGAATCCAATACAGCGGGTATAGAAACTAAGCATGTTATGAATAAATTAGATAATATTGATATAGTTATACAAAATAACCTTTCTTGGATGGAGACACCTATTCTATAATGATATTATCATATGTTTCATCACTTTTTACAAAAAATGCCCCCATAATGTTGGGGGACTACTGATTTAATGGAAGTAGGGATATGCATTATGTATGCGGAGATGATGTTTATAGAGTTGGGATGTGGAGAAAATGAAAAGGTTAAACTTGAAATGTATTAATTTAGAGGAGATTTTGATCAAGGGGATCATTGATCCATTATATAAGAAACAGAAAATTGAAATCATTGATTTGAAAGCTTTTATTGTGTCATTCATTTTTAAATATTTTTCTCATGGGATAGAAACTAAAAAGAAGAGATAATTCCGTATGTCAAATAATAAGGATGAAGAATGTGATATAGGATTTGAAGCTACCTTTACAAGGTTATCTTGGTTTTCTATAACATATATATGAAAAAAAAATAAAAGATCAACTCTTTCTTATATGGTATTTTTTGGTCAAATTATGACACTCAAGAGGCAGGTAAATTGTGTTCATATGACAATTTCTATTAAAATCATTATTTTTAAATATCCCCCAAATAAAAAACAAAACAGGTCAATTAATCAAATTTGCAAATTTATAATAGTTTGACTGTTAAATTAATTTTCAATAGATTTATTACTTATCATTTATATAAACCATAAATTTTGAAATTACTTTTGATACTAATTTACTGACACTAAATAGTTATAAACACCATCCAAGACTAACTATCAATGTAAAACATAGTTTTCTGAAATGAGAGTAAAAAATAGAGTAAACTAAATTTGAAAATACTCAAGATTAAAACAAGTGGTTTAGTCTAATGTTGAGATTTTATCCACTCTAATTAGTTATCATATTCTCCCAAGCCATGTATACATAAATCTTTGATCCACACCCAATATCGGGGTTTACACAATAGTATACAAACTACTGAGGTCACAATACCTCTACCACTATTGTATGTCAGAACTAATATATCCATGTCCTAAAAGACCTCTACCACAGTTCTATGTGGGATATAACAGGTGTAAAATGATGTTTGTGTTAGGATATGTAGTATACTCTAGTTCAGTGCTGGAGATAGTGTGTTTTTAAAAGACAGATACACACACATCTTGGAATGTGGTAAAAATGAACACAATAGAGAAGGAAATTGAGAGATAAAGCTTTGAATAATCTAAGTGTTTTGAAATGAAGATCTGGACTCTTTATATGGACCATATGTAAATATTGAGTCCTCTTATATAAACATACACTAAAATAGATTGTCATGAATCTTTGTGTCCTGGTTTCCAAGAAGATGGTGTTCTATTCCTTTGGTTTAGTTTTTTTTTCTTTAGGGTTGTTGGAAATTTTATTCACAACATGTTATCCATTTCATTCAGTCATCAAGATTGATAATACCTAATTTGTTCATATTCCTTTCATTCATAGTATCATTATGGTTGTATGTTTTATTCCTCTCTTGTATATCTATATCTCTATATATATCAACACACATGGTTTTATCTTTTAAATTCAATTGCCTGATAGTAAACATGTGGAAGTACCTTTTACATACTATTGTCCACTTAAATGGAAATTAATTTTGTCTTAAAAACGAATTATTTTTATTATTATCATTAAAACACTCAAATATGACACTTATATGTAATTTTAAACAAAAGAAAATTTAAATAGTCTGTCAGGGACTCCTCTATCTGTGATTCCTTCTATCAGTGACTCCTTCTATCAGTGATTCTATCTATTGGTATCAGTGAATCATTCTATTAGAGATTCATCCTATTAGTATCTCCATTCATCAATTACTCAATGACTTTGTTACTTATTTTGTTCTATAGGTGTGTCATTTCTTTTATCATTGTCTCACTCATACTGTCATTGAGTCATCAATCGGTGAGTAAGTTTGTACTATCAGGGAGATATTTTTTCTTTCGGCGAGTCCTTTTCTCTGTCAGTGAGGCATTTCTTCTATATGTGTCTTAATTTTACTGTTGGGGAGACATTTATCAGTGAGTCAGTATGTACTATCAGTGAGACATTCGTTTTGTCAATGAGTAATTTTGTTTGTCGGTGTCAGTGACTCATACACAACCAATTTTCTATTTTAACTGTTTTACTACATGAATATACAGAGAATGTGTTCAAAATATAATGACTTATTGATAATCATAATTAAACATAACATATAATTATTTAATATAAACATGTCTGAAATGATTAGACATGATTTGATAAGATTTTTGATTACTAAAATCATTAAAACCAATGAGGGTCCAAAACTTTCTTATGGCACTACAATCATACCCTCTTTAAGATAAATAATAATTGAATTATAAAGTATAATTATTTGAGGATTAATATAATCATTCATCTTAACATGTTCCGTTACTGATTCTCTTAAAAAAATAAATTTCTAAAAAATGTGACAAGATTGAAATGTAAAATAAATAATGCTTTATTTTATCCCCCTTTAACTTTTCTCCCCATTTATCTTAATGATATGTAAAAAAGAATAATAATAATGAGAATAATGAAAATTAATTATAATTCCTTTATTTTTCTCCACCTTTGGGGATTATAAAAAAGAAAAACGATAAGAAAGAATAATAATCTAGAAATTCAAAGAAACAAAACAGCGATACAATTTCAAGATCAATGAATTTAATAAATAATGGAAAGTACAATTAGTGGAATAAAACAAAAGACCATTTGGGAATACCTATAAAAAAGGATCTAAACTACTACCAGGGATCTAGTGGGTCCTTTACTTTATGATAAAGAGCTATAATAGGTTCAGTGGATAGAGGCTGAGAGATTGGACAGTCTAAATGAATGTAGATAGGAGGAATATATATTGCTTCAAGAACAGATGGTGCATGTCTAGGTTTGAGCTGTGAGAAAACATGAGGTTGTGTCTGTTCTTTGATAACTAGGAAAATATGGCTTAGATCTTGAGAGATAGACATGGATTATGGTTGGTGAGGAAAGGATGTGGAAGGAGATACACTAAAGGGTTTGAGAGGTGTAGTATCTTGAATTACAATGGCTTCACTCTGAACATGGAGATAGGGCTTTATCAGCATGGTGATATCCAAAAAAAATCACTGTCATATTTCATTTCCATTTTAAATTAATCCTTGTTATCCATAACCTTTTCTAGAATAGGTTTGAAGTATTTTAATTTCTTGAATTTTTCATTGAATGCTCGAGTAACTATAGGTAATGTCAAATTCTCTTCAAAATACATAAAGTGACACGTGAGCTAGTGCTTGGTGTAAATCACTACGAAATATGAATTAAGCCTTATTTTAATCTCCTCCTGAGTGGATTATTTTTCCTTGGTATAAATTCTTAACATATCGTGCACAAAATTAGTTGTTATCTCAATTTCAGAAAGACTTTTGATACTTTAGGCAAGAAATAATACTTATAGATCTTGTTTAGCAACAGTTCTAACTACCTTAATGTCGAAGGCCTGAGATTTTCGATCAATGGTAGAAGGAAAAAAAAGAGTTGAGGTGTGTTCTTCATGAGAAATAAGAACTATATTAAAATATCCTTTATACTCAGAGGTAAAACCATTTATTCTAGAAACAAACTTTCTAATATCATCCAAATATGGGTATTATTTGGAAAAATTGTTTCAACTTTTGAAATTAAATTTTTTTGAATCTCAACAATCAATTTCTTTGAAACATTAACTATGTCAGCCTCATTCACACCAACTATTTGAACTAGAAAAAGAGGAAATTTAATAGTATTCTTTATCTCTTCTATCAATTACTTTAAATAAATTAACTCTTTACTTAGAGTACACATGGACACAACATGATCTTGAACATATTCCCTGATATCTGTAAACATTACTTCCTTAAACCATTCAAAGTAATCCTTAATGACATTGTCACTAGGGAAGATTTCATCCACTAATTCACTTGAAACAGTGAAAATACCTCATCATATGAATATTCATAGTCCAAAACAAGAGCTACATATCCCAGAATCCATTCCCTTTTAGAAATAACATCATCATCTAATGGTGTGAGAGTGTCAAGTCTCACTCTTCCAACTTGATTCTCCCCCTCAAATTGATCTCTCTATTCACAAGGCTCCCCCTCAACATGAGGACTTATAATAGTATAAACCAGTTGTGTTGTAAATACTCTCTAACAATTAACTTCACCATTAACTACAACTGATTTCAATTTTTCATTAGGAGCATCTACATATCTTGTAAAATCAACCACTACCTCACTAACATTAGAAATTTTTGATAATTTTGAAGGCTATTCATGAACTTCATCCTCATCCATATCAAAATTTTCACCCTTATCATCATTATTATGATCCCTATCATTACCACTTTCAATTCCTTCTATGTTTTCATTAATTTCATCATCATATTTATTTCCATCTTCCTCACTTCTAGAGATAGTCCCACATTCCTCTTCTTATTCATTGTATACTTCTTCTTCTCCTCTAAATTCTCCTTAAGAACCATTAGATCTTCTCAAATACTAAATAATTCTAGACACAACTCCTCATAACCATCATCACCAAGTGTTGGTTCATCCGATGGTAAGGATAGAGGTGAAATAGGAGTTCCATAAGTCATTGTCCTTGTAATTTTTTAATTGTTTGGGTAACTCTTATTATCTATAGGAGACATTTGATCTTTATTAGGATTAGTAGACTCTACCTCATTGAAATAAACTAGCTCAACATCTTTAGGTCCTAGACCTAGATCTAGTAAATATATCATCCTAATAGGATGGTCCACTAGGTTGAATTTTTCATAATGATTATCCTCATCACCAACACATTCCACTCATCCATGGATTCCAATGAATATTAATTCATTTGAAAATTCCCATATTCAAATAGATTCGGTTGAAAGTAGATACAAAATCTTCATTCTCATCCACACAACCTTTCCCCCTTTAATATAACTGAGATCATCCTTGGTTAAATAAGAGAGTTGATTTTACTATATAGAATAACCCTTTCACTCATATGCACTATAAGTCATCTACACAGATTCAATTTGATTTCTTTCTTCAGCTAATATAATAATTATACATCTTGATACTTTGATGATGCAAAATCCCCATTCATGGGATAGGGTTGGTGCTGAATGAACTTAAACAACTATATTCTCTCACCTTATAAAATTGTAGCTATTGGTCTTCTACGCACTTCATTTCCAGTTATATCTTCCAGAGATGTCTCATAGCTGAATAGATAACTCTTATATGGGTAGGTACCTTTATAGTCATCGAATAACCCTTCAAATTGAACCATAAGACATTATAAATAATTCCTAGAAGAAAATGAAATTATCCTCCCATTAACTACCAATTTGATCTAACTAACTTCACTTCATTCATAAAGAAATTCAAAAATAATGTAAAAATCATGTTTCTGCTTGGGATAATAAGGGATTTCATTGTTTTAAAACAATTACATCCATCACTAATCTGGAAGCAGCTTCAACATCAATAAATTAATTTCTAATAACCATTCTACGAATACTTCCTTCTCTGGTGTTACCATGCTGTTTTTAAGGTCTGTATTGTCATGTTGAGACTTAGTAGATTCTCCCTTATGCTTCATAGAAGGTTGAAACTTGTCTTTATATCCTCCTTAGAGTGAAATTTTCATTCATTCTATTTTTGATGGTTCTACTAAATGTTTGAAGGTGAAATGTATAGGGTAGAGAGCAATGACATGAGTTTAAGGGTTAATGTGCAAGAGTAAGTAATAGAGGTTATCAAATTGAATTTATATAATTTAGGGCTTAGAGATAATAAATTTGTTCATATAGAGGAATTTGAATAGTGTTTGTTGGTTTCTTCTAAATCGGACTTGTGTTACATTTAATGATAACTTTGGGAGAGATATTCTAAAATATTGTTACATTTTACATAATATATAATGTATTAATAATACATTATTGTTTCTTAGAGAATATGTTAATTCTAATACACATTCATCTAATTTTATTGATAATAAAATAGAAGTTATGTGTGAGTGGGTAATAACAACCGTACATCATGGATGTAGTCATCCACACTAACGGTGAAACTCTATAAAAATCATATTTCACTTTAAGATTTGCGGATTGATGTTAATGATTTATAAGTATAGAAAGAGAAGATAAGAAAATCACACACCAAATGAGTGTTATGGGTATAAAATGGGGAATATAATTTATAGTAGTAAAAATTAATTCATTATAGACACACACCCCTTTCAGTTTGGTTATATTAACGTGATTCAAAAAATTAGAATCAAATCATGTAAAAAAATATTATATTTACTTATTTGAATCATATTCTAGATTCCAATTCACAACTCAATTTAGAGAGTAGTGAAGACATGTTGTTTTAGTATCTAATTTCATATTAGAATATTATCCAAGACTATAAATAATAGAAAGGAGATTTAATTAAGAAATATTAAAAATGTATCCCTCTAATTTAAAGAGGAAGAAGAAAAGTTTTTCCCATTATTTAATAATTACTTCATATAAGAATATAACATAATAGACCAACCACTACAATGGAAATTAAAAACCTTTCTTCCTCTGATGTTAATGTAGTGTTATATGATATATTATTTCAATACATTCTAATAGTATAACTCAATACATATGGTAAATATTCAAATACATGTTCATAAGATAATTTATATAAAAAGAACAACCATCATGATGAAGAACCTGAATATTGAGAAAGGGAAGTGGCACAAAGGGTAGATATGTGTGTAGATATAATAATATAATTGAATTATAATGGTGAATAAAATAGTAATACTTGGGAATAATTCTTTAAATTTGATATGGATTGGTTTGATTAAACCCTAATGATTGATCATGTATTTAATAGAATTAAAAAAATATACATTCATTAGAATAAAACTAATAAAACATTATTGATATCTGGGAAAATCAACTTGAGATCAAATAAAATCTTATCATAGAGTATGAACCCATAATACATAAGAATAAAAATTTAATGAAGTCGATTTTGCAAATATCAATGTAGAATGTTAAGACATATTGACATCAGTGGAGGATGAGAAATTCATTATAAATATGAAATGTCATGTACATAGAGTCAAATTAATATTTTTATAATACATTCATGCTTAGTATTTACATCAACCTGAAATATGAGTTGTTTATTCAATAGTTTTAGAAAAAAACATCAAAAAATTATTATATGCTAAAATAAATTCAACTACTAGAAATAATATATGGAAGTAATTTCAAGATAAATCTCTACTAGTATCATAGAAAAAGTTATCATCTATAACTGGTAATAATATTTATGCTAATTCTATAATTTAGAATCTTATATATTCAAAATAAATACATTTAAAAATTTGGAATATGGAAGTAAATGAAATCCTTATGACTACATATATGGTAATGGAAGACCAGAGTTGAAGTAACTATTCCCCAAGATATATCCATTTGAAAAATAAAATTAATCTGAAACTAAAAACAAGTCAATATATACTGATAAATATTTCAAAAAAATATCTTTATTTATTGGAAATTGTTAATGAAGAGAATGATTTAGGAAGAGTGTGTCTGATTATTGGTATAATATTGTATTTTCTGAAAATAAAAGGATTGCCACATCATTGAGGGGGAATTTAATTATAATGTAATCATGTATAAGGAAATGATGAATCTATCTGTCAAAATCATATATGAATATCTGAAGAACCGACATGGTATTTGGAGTTTCAATGGTCCTGCTGAAAAAGGTATACATGTATAAATAATTTATCCATTCCACTTAAAAAAATTAGACCAATAGATCACATAAGATAATTTATAGAGATATTCCTACTTTGCGAATCAATCATGAAAAAATATTTATGGATTAAATTGATAAGAATATTATAATTACACTATGAACGCAAATGTATAGAAAATATTAAAAAAAGACTTATACTCACAACAAAACTATGAAGATAAAGAAGGGTACCAAACCCAAAATAATAATTTGATTCTTTCAATAAATAATATGTCACAACATGGATCAATGTTCTGATGCTGTGTAATTGAAAATAAATAAATGTATGATTAAACAATAAAATGGAAGACCAATCAAAGGAAAACATTTATAGGATAGTGGTGGTAAATATAACACATGACAATACCTATATATCTAATATGTATGATGTGAATATTATAAATTTCAAACCTGAAATTATCGACACTAAATTGGAAGAATCATGAAGATTTAAATAATCATAGATGATGTTAAATTCAAAATGATAGTGGATGATTCAAAATAATGACATCAAATTTCATATGATGTTTAAAAAAAATGATAGTCAAATTATCAAAGAGTTAATAAGTGGAAGTGTAATGTGATATTGAAACATATCAAATTAATTTTTAATCAAAAATTTGGCTGAGGAATATATGTTTTATTGAGTCAAAAATCACTAAATAATTTTTATACCTAGATGGTATGTGTTCAGAAAAAAAGTTCAAAAAATAATTATTAGAATAATTTAATAATACATACTACACAAGTATTTTAAGAATGTTAGTATTGTTATAATAAGGTGTTCAAACTCACCATGAGTAAAAAAAAGAGTTTCCTTACTAAGATGAAACTTCCATCCTTTTTATCTCCCAAAAAAGGATATACACCTAATTCCCAAATATAATCTATTTGTTCATTTCATGATGATAATTTTTGGTGATGCACATACTTAGGGTTATATGTGAGTTAATGAATCTTTATTTATACATAATATATATGGAGTATTTATTATAATCAGTATTAAAGTCACTATATTGGTTTTATCTATCTATTGTAATCATGATTATTATATTTTGGATGTGAATAAAGATCAACTCTACTTATGACGATCAACCAACAAAGGTTGAATAATGTATTTTCATTCACCAATATTTATGAGATCTCAATAAGTAGTATTCATAAATATTTTCATTCAAAAGACCAACTAATAATAACAACTCATCATGATGATGTATTCTTTTAAATCAATCGTTGAGGGGGTGTACCTAAAAATTTCCCAGAACTTTAAATTTCATTCAAAAGTGATATATGTTGTAGTTATATTTTCAAGAACCCATTAATGAGGTATATTGGCATAGTCACTATTAATTATTCATATAAAATTAAATTAAACATGATATTATGGGAATGAAATTAATTTAATCAATGAAATGAAAATTTTAATCTTATAGATGTTCTAGAAAATATTTCTTGTAAATTACGTATATATTATAATTGAATGTTTTTAATATGTTTGTTTATACATGTGTAATAATTTATAGAATAATGTATCCTGAAAATTTTTCGGGACAAATGGAAGACACAAATTTACAATTAAATTTTATCAATTGTTGTCAACCTATGACATTAACTTAAAAAATAGTTTATAATTCTTTGATTAAGGACACTGCTGAGTATTTTAAGTGGGTAACAAATTTTAAACTGAGAATATACCACATTGATGTCTAAATGAGACCCTAATGATTTCCAAAAAAGTTTATCCAATATAATATTTTAGTGTAATAACTATAAAAAATTTCCTAATAATATCATGATGTTATCCTAACACTGGTACATTTCATTTGTTATCAATATGGGTGAGAGATAGAAATAAAAATACTATAAAATAAAATGTTGACATCTAATTTTTTTAATTGTATTGAAAATAAATACAATGTGGGTATTGATAATAGTATTTTGAATTATTTTGTACTTTTTTATCAATGGTCCACTATTTTTTGAATCCCATAATTTCAATATATAATAATGAATAAGAACAATACCTTGTAGTGTTTTTGTGTTCCCATGATTTGTAATGAATCTACGATTGAAGTAAACAATGATTTCATTTCACTGAAAAAATATTTCCATATATATATAAGGTTTTTAAGAAGAACCATCTATATAAGGTTCAATGGTCATATCTAATTTTTTTATTATTATTTATGTTTAATTCATTAATTTTTTGAACTTATCAGAAGTTCAAATACATGTCTCAATGGAATTTTATAACATACAAAATGATTACAAAAGTGAAGAAATTTGTTGAAGCCCATGGAAATATCTATTTTAAAGAGCAATTGACTGAAGACCAAGAAAATAATTATTATCATGACAAAAATGTAAGAATATTTATAATGGCCAAGAAAAAAGAATAAAATATCTTTAAGATATATGATAGCCACAACAAAATATAAATACATATAATATGTTCTAAATGTTGAATCTTCATAAAGATGAGTTAGATTGTAAATGTCACAAATAGTAAGTACAAAGTAAATATATATTTATATAGAGAGTAACAAAACAATACATTAAAACTACGAAATCTATCTAGAATAGCTCAATCCCACACATATGGGTGAATGCTTAACAACATCAGGTAGAAATATAGGCTTAAATTCAACGCAGAAAATGATTGTAATTGAGATTACGTAACTACCATTGAGAGATGACATAGGGTTTGTATGAAATTCCCAATGTGTTCATGGTTATCTCCTTGTGGACCACATATGTGTGGAGTAGCATGTGAGGGTGTGTCTGATGGGTTTTGGGTCAAGAATTCAGCTCTAACTCAAAGGATGTGAACCAAAGTTTGATTTATCAAGAACAAGATGACCATGTAATAGTCTAATGTGGGGTTTATATAGAGATGTTACCATTCATACACTTATGAACATATAAAAATAACATGACCCATTATATCTAATTAAATAGGACCATTTGATCAGTTTTATTGTCTCTTTCTTCATCGATTTTTCACTTTTCACTGTAGCACCATGATCTATAATGTTAATAATAAATATCCATTATTGAAAAATCCAAATATAATCTACATGATGATTTAACAGATTAATCTATTTTTATTGAGGGATCACACTAACTTCTGGAATATATTCAATACCATAAATGAAGGAAGTTGTTCGAAAATAAGCAACACCTTATTATTCCAAGCCATACACCATTATAAAAGATAAATTTCTTATCTCAAGAATTTAATATATAATAATGTATGTGATTATAATTTTTGGAATGTGAATCTCATAAGTGGAGAAAATTATTCCTATATGGAAAATAATATTTCATATAATTTCATGTTATTGAAACATAAATAGATATTTTGATATTAAAGATATCTATTGAAATGATATATTTTCATGGGATTTTATATTGGTAAATTCATTGGGTATATGTTTTGATCCATATCTATAATTAGAAAGGTTTAAAGGCTGATAAGAGTGGATAAATACCATTTTTGTCTCATTTTCATGAGAAAACATGTACTTTAAAAATAATTTTTTCACTATTAGAGTAGAAGTCCCAAGATCCATTATTCTACATGAATACATTCACAATCTTTTATTTGCAGGGGGAATATTCAATCTCAACAAATTTATAAAAAGGAATGATCTAAAAACCCATATTTAGTTCCCGAAGTCAATATCATGTTACTTTTCAATGTGAAGGAATAAAGTACCATGAACCTCCTATGTTGCATGAAGAAGAAGAATCTTTTGGGCCTCCTTGGATTTCATTAAAAAGAAGAATATGTGTGATATAATTGTGAATTTGAGATTGGTGTATTATTCCTAGACATATACATTAGGATGAATGGTACAATAGTATGTGGTTTTGGGAAGAATATATAACCAACCTTAGAGGGTGTCAATGTATTTATGATTGAGTGAAACAAATTAGAATAGTATGGTGAATTATTGTTATACGACATGGGTTAATTTATAATGATGATAAATAAATACATGATCTTTTAATAGAAGAAATAATAAACATAAAACACTATCTATCTTATTGAATTGATATTTAAATATAATTGATTTTTAACACATAATATCATACGAATAATGATATTAATGTGATAAGGGTAACAAATATGGGAATACCATGAAACCTATTATTATGAAAATTTGGAGATTCCATGATTATTACAAATGATATGATTTAATGAAGCTACATTGAGAATCCAAAACTGTAATTTGATATCTCATATTTTTTTAAATATTATGTTTTTATTAAGAAACAGTAACCCAACTAGAAATTTATTCTTATTATCTTGGTAATATTATACTGAGATACAATTTCTAATAAATCAAGATATTTCTATGTTTATAGAAAATTAAGATCAACCCTATGAGATTAATTGATTATTGAAAGAGGCCATTGATTAATGTGATGTATATGTACCATAATAAATTGTTGTATACATATTTAGTTTAA
This sequence comes from Viscum album, assembly GCA_963277665.1. Classification (NCBI taxonomy): domain Eukaryota; kingdom Viridiplantae; phylum Streptophyta; class Magnoliopsida; order Santalales; family Viscaceae; genus Viscum; species Viscum album. The sequence continues at coordinate 1,744,212,758 of OY728161.1, forward strand.
TGAAATTATTTAGTGTCCACTTAAAAAAGATGTATTATATATTTTCCAATCACTTTAGGATGTAAATATTGATATCCTTGAACCTTGTGCCTTAGTATTGTTGCTTCCATTGAACCTAGTTGGTTTTATGAGAATAGGACCATGGTTATACCTTTTCATGTTTATTTCTCAATAAAAAAAGAGTTAATGTGTTTGAGTGGGATAATAACTATCAAATACCATGGATTAAGTCATCCACATTGGAGGCGAACATCAATTAAATTCATGTTATTATTTTTCATCATTTGTTAGATGTGAATGATTTATAATTTAAGGTGGAGAAGAAAATAGATTTATTCACCGAATGATTGATAGAGGAATAAAAAGGTATAAATTTTTAATTCAGTGTAATGTCATCATAAAATTATTCACCAATCTATTTAAGTGTTTTCAACATTATGTTATCCAAAAAAATATAATGAATAATTTTGTAATTATTAATATCTTATAATTTTTTATCCATCAAGTCAATAGATTATACAAACATGCCAATATAAATCTCCATTCCTGGAAATAATTTTTTTTGTAGAACATCAATGAAGATATTTGGATGTATTTTGGAATAATTATTTTAAAATAAGTATCCTTATAAAGAAATAAATATTTAAGTGTAGATTGTGTGTACTTAAAAGTATAATTACAAGTCATGTTTCTAGAAAAGATAATACATGTTTTGGAAAATTTAGGATTCCATGGAAATGATAAAGAAATATTATTTTAAAAAATTGATGATTGGTGAAATTATTTATATATCCAATATATATATATATATATATGATATGGTAATTTCATATATTTAAAATTCATTTGAAACATGAAACCTACACTATAAAAAACAATTTACACAAGCATTTAAGACTCCATTATTATAGTATGGTTCTAACATGTGATTAAATTAAACATGTTAAATAGACTATGAAGAAAAAAATAATGAACTTATTGGATTAATTTTATATTATAGAAAAAGTAAACATACTTTCAGAAAAATAAATGAATCATAATTTTTAAATATAAATATGTAATTATCTAAAGTGAGAATGACTGTTTAGGGTGTGAAACAAAATGTAGTATGATAAAATATGGGTAGACTCCTCAAGAGACTCGATGAAAGCTTGGATTTCCAACCTTAAATATCAAGTTTTTTGTGATGGTTGTCTTTCTCCTTGCTCGATCGAGCGAATCATGGAATCCTTCGACCATGAATGAGGGTGTTTTTTATCCTAATCCTCCCAAAACAAAGGAAAAAACCCCAAAGAAAGATAATCCTACTCATGCAATGATCGAAAAGTCCAAAGGAATTTCTTTCCTCGAAGCCCTAAAAGTCTCGGATCTGCACAAGATTTCATCTCCAGAACCACCTTTGTGAAAAAATCTATGTTATAGGATTTTCAGTTGAGGCTGATCCTAAAGGGCTTCAAAAAATAACCCAAATGCTAATGTTCTCAGTTATGGGGCACATCTCTTACAAAACAGGTGATTAAACCTGGTATTACTCTAATATTAAACATAAGATTTTTCATTTTTGGGGTTTTTTGAATTAGAATATCATACTTATATGGAATGTATATTTTCATATTATTCTTACCGACCAAGATGAATTAGAGAGAGTCTAAAATATAAGAAATAATCACTGAACCTCATTCTACATTGTATTTATGATTGGGATTATTCTTTCAATCCACACACCTATAAGAACTATACTTCCTAGATATTGTAAGATTTCATGGTCTAAATTGGTGCTTTTGGAACCTGAAGAATTTAAATGGAATATCCTCTTGCATAGGCATACCACTTAAGGTTGATTAGTGAACATTGAATGCTGATATAGGCCTATTTTCTAGAGTTATGATAGAATTTAATTTAGAATATAAGCTCCTGCAAACTATCACAATCAATTCAAATGATTATAGAACATACGTTCAAAATCAATATGAGTGTAATCCCCCATTCTGTGATCTTTGTAATGTCATAGGATATTCCATTTTAAATTGTATAGTGGCGAAGAAATATGTTACCCAACCAACTGAATCTGAATGGACTAAAATTTGAACACAAAACAAGGATAAAGGCCCTACCCTTGACAAACGAGAAGCAACCAAGAAGAAAAATAAAAAAGGGTGAGGAAGTCAATGTCATTGAATCCCAATGGGGATTATGTGGGGAAATATTGGGGAGAATTAGTTGAAGAGGATGTTGAAGAAGCTGAAGAATACTATTTTGTTAAGGAATTAGAATCTGTTATTTTTGAGATAATTAAATAGTCCCAACCTGAGACAGATCCTATGTTGAATAAGTCACACATGAAAGATACTTCCAACAAGTAGTCCCCTAACTCCTCAAACACATCTTATGACCATGAGGACAAAAATTCCTCTTCTGTTATCCCTATTATTGATTTGAGTTACCAATGTGATAGTCACCCACATAACATAGCTAATGGAAGAGGGTACCTTAGTCTTTCTCAGGTCCAGAACATCCATTCTGACTTGCAAGTTATAAATGATGGAAATATCAATGCTTCTATTTTGGGGCTTAATCCCACTATTCTTACTGAACATGACATTATTCCTACTAATCATGAGCTCAAGTGAAGCCCCATTATTTTGGTTTTAGGTATAGGTAGTGACACACATACCACCGATTCTAAGGAATTCACCGACTGCACTTCAAACATAGCCACTTCTTTACCTTTCAAGGACATTACTATAGTTCAAGTTGAGTGCGCATTGACTATTTTAAATAACAGGACAACATATAAATCTTATATTGCAATACTCTTTAAATGCTGAGGTAGATACAGATATTAATAACATTTCAATTATTGTTACTAGTATTAAAAATGTAAAGAAGTACCATCAAATCATAACAAAGGCCCCTAGAAGATCATTCAGGTGGAAGGGTTCAAGGAATAAGAGAAAAGGGGTTTTAACCCCAAAAAAATGTTTTAATGAATATTTTATTTTGGAATTTTTAGGGAATAACTTACTCTAACACTTTTATTATTTTAAAAATATTTACTAATACTCATTATCCTAATGTTTTTTCAATTTCTGAACCTGATATCAACTTCTCCCCTAATTTTTCTCATCTTGTCCGGTCAAGTTATTACTTCTTAGCTGCTTGTAAAAATAGTTCTTCTATTGAAACCTATTGGGTCTTTACTCACAATACTTCCTAGAATGTTAATATTTTCCATATATTGTAGAAAGAGTTCACTTGTGATTTTACCTCTAACCATTAACATATTTATTGCTCTTTTATCTATGCTAATAATAGATACCATGACTAGATAAAAATTTGGAATGACCTTTCTTTCATAGGTAATAGTTTTCAGGACCCTTGGTTTGTGGTTGGTGACTTTAATGTTATTCTTTATCCATGTGAGAAAATGATACCATCTCACACTACTATATATTCATGGGAGTTTAAATCTTTTATTGAGGTTAACAAACTTGTTGAAATTAATCTTACCAGTTCCAAGTATACGTGCTATAGAAGACACTATAACAGGATGGTGGCTAGAAAATTGGATAGATCTTTCACAAGTGGTATAGATATAGATTTGTGGAAGACCATTTCTTGACTAAACCTTCTTAAATGTAATTCTGAATCCCATCTTATCTTAGTCAACATCTCTATAAAAGACCATAAACTTGTTTTCCCCTTTATATTTAACAACACTTGGTCATCTAACCATGATTGTGTAAACATCATTAAACATTCTTGGACTTCCATGTATCACTGCAAGGATTCTTTTTATTGTACCTCTAAATTAAAAAAATCTCAAACATATCCTTAATGTTTGGTGTAGTACCAAATCCAAAAAATTGACAACAACACTCATCTTTTTGAAGAAGAACATACCGTACATCAAGACACGAATACTAGCACCAATTCATTAAATGAAAAACAACATAAATTCAATACTAGTAAGAAAATTCTTTCCTTACTCAGCTTTAAAGATAACATGGGAAAAAAATTCAAAACCAAATGTCTCACTGAAAGGTGACAAAACACTAAAATTTACAACTCCCTTTAAATAATGAGGAAAGATACTAGACCTATTTCCTTCCTAAGAGATGAGGACAACCTCTTTGATACAGATAATAGAATTTACAAACATGTAGTATCTTATTTTGAAAATATATTCAAATGACCTACTACAAACTAGGAACTTCTACCTGATTTCATCCCTGTTGTGGTCAATGATGAGGATAATTGTTTTCTTAATATCATCCCACATGATCAGGATATTAGATACACTCTCTTATGCTTAAATCCTGATAGTGCACTGAGCCCTTATGTTTTCAATAATGGATTATATCAGCATTTGTGTGATGTCATTAAAATAGACATATGTAGGCTATTTAGGAATTTCATTTCTTGTTGTATTATCCCTAAACGGATGAATGGTTAGTTTCTATCTTCGATCACAAAAGTGGACAATGCCAAAGAAAATCCCTAATTCAGACCCATTGCTTTAATCAATACCCTTTATAAATTATCACCAAACTTCTTCCAATAGAATTTTCTATTATCAATAAAATAGTTCATGTAAATATTTTGGATTTGTTAAAGGCATTACCATTAATGATTGTAATTTTCATGCCTCTGAATATATGAACTTATAAAATAGATCTAACAGTGGGGTCTATATTTCAATTAAGATTGATATACAGAAGGCCATCAATACTATGGATTGGTGTTTTGTTTTCATGGTCCTTTAGATCTTTGGGTTAACAATTACTTTATCAGTAGAATTAAAACCATTTTCAATATGTCCTGCATATCCATCCTTATTAACAAATCTCAAAAGGGTTATATCAAATTCCCCAAATGTTTCAGAAAAGGTAACCCTCCCTCTACCATTCTTTTCGTGATTGTAGATGATTACTTAAGCAGATTTTTCACTTTCCTGGTCGAGCAAAATAATCTTAAGTCGGTTAAGTATTCTTGAAATTTGAATGTTTCCACACACCATTTATTTTCATAAGATATTATTATTTTTTACAAGGGGATAAATGGAATATCCAAATTCTCAAAAGTTCCCTCTCACACTATGAAGAGATTTCTGGTCAAATAACTAATTGGAAAAAATCCTTCACCTTTTTTGGTAAAAGGTCCCATGCTAATAGAAAATTAAATATTAATTCTGATTTAGGTATTAAGTAAGGATCCCTTCCCTTCACCTATCTTTTTGTTCCCATTTTCTAGGGTAGATATAAAGCTAGTTACTTTTCTAAATAATTGACCAAATCCTCCACCTACATTCATCTTGGAAAATAAAATCCCCCACTATGGCTGGAGATATTTGTATTGTAAAAACTACAATTGTTTCTAAAATGTTATAATCTTTGATGATTTATAAATGGCATGATGTTATTATTAAAAGAATTAACATAGCCCTTGAAAACATTGTTTGGGGTGGAAGCACGCTTGAAAGGAAATTGGTGACTGTTACATGGTCTACATGTTGTATACATTTGGAGAATGGTGGTATCAGTATAAAAAATATCAAACTCTTTAATGATGAACTACAATCCACAATTACATGGAACCTCTCTATAACAACTCTTCTTCCATTACATTCTTTGAAAACAGATTTCTTGACCAGCTGAAAAATAGAAATTTTACATACATGGGATCATCCATTTGGAATTCCATTAAGAATGATTTTTCCAATATTATGTCTCACTCTTATTGGATGGGGAACATATACTCTTCCATGAATTGTTTTCTTGACAAATGTTATGATGGACCTCTCATATCTATGATTTACCATAATAAACATCCTTATCAAATTAATTATACTATTAAGGAGGTTGTTATCTCTCACAACCATAAATTTACTGATGACGTTAATTATGCCGTTGACAGGTACCCTTTTTCCAGCACTGATGATTTTTTATTTTGGGAACCTACTCATAATAGCATTCTCGACTCAATTTTTTTTATCAACTATGGTTTTATTAATTCTAAAAATACATTTACTTGGATTAATGTTTTTAATAAATTTGGGTTAATGATTTCGAGATTAACTATGATTTGGTGTATTGATCATAAAAGGATTCCCACAGACACTTTACATTAGTCTTTTTGGATTCATCTTTCCTCTAAATTTCGTCTTTGTAAACATCATCAAGAAGAAATTAACCATTTTTTTCTTTCTATTGTTACTACTACTACACTATGGAATTATGTGCATGATCTTTTTGAGTGCAGATGGTTACTTAATGACTCAATCAACACTCAGCTTCAACATTGTGTGGATATTGAAGCCACTAAGAAAGTCAAGATCCTTTTCATAACATTTTTTTCTGATCATGTTCATGTGATATGGTATGATAGGAATGATATTATTCAAAACAACTACTCACTTAGTTTACTTGCAGGTAAGATACGGGTCCTCGTAGACATTCGGGAAGCTACTTCGATTCAAAAGTAATTCTGCAACAACATAGTGAATGGCATTTGTATTTGGCATCAGATTGGGGTTGATGGTGTTTATCCTCAACCTAGACTCACTTTTAAAGGGTTTTGTAAAGCTCCGCTCCCAGGATGGATTAAATTGAATATTGACGGTTCTTAGAAAAGGAAACCTAGGCCCTTCGAGTTCTGGTGCTATTTTAGAAATCACTCTGGTAGATTATTGGAGGTTTCTAGGGAACTTATTCCAACTCCTCGGCTTTGGAGGATGAAATTATGTTTGGGATATATGCTGTCTCCTTTTCCAAGAATCATTGTGGGAACAACATTTGGATTGAAAGTGACTTGACTACCATTGTTCAAGCTATTTGGAATGGTGTAATGAACTTTGTGTGGCCTCTTACAACCACTGGATGGAATGTATTCATTCTCTCATGGACTTCAACTACATCATTACAGATTCCTTTCATGAAGAGAATATTGTGGATGTTGTTCTTGCATATATAGGATTTAACCATGTCACCACATTGTTGGATGACCTTCCTGTTGATTTAAATCTCTTTTATGATATATATTTTAAAATAATCCCAACTTTTAGATTAATGGAGTTCCTTGTTTTAGTAATATATTTAGTTCTTTTTTCTTTAACAAAGTGTAACATCCCGACCCGGGAGCCACTGAACGGTGCTCCAAGCCGGTTGGTCACAAGTCCTCAAGCGCGCCTCCCCGTATGCCAGAGGGTGCTGAATAGCAGTGACGGTCTAGTAAATCAGTCTTGGGGAGACTATACCCTAGTTTCTCATGAATAAAATACCATAAAAAGTAACCAAGAAATATTGGAAATTCTAATAAATATAACAATACAATATCACTAGCATAATCAAAACTAGAAATACAGTACTCAACTGAAAGGAAAAACATGCTATGACTATGAAAGTGCCATGTTTCTAAAATGAAACTGAATGTAAAGACACAATGTCTCGAAATGGGTCCCAACCCACATCTGGTTCCCTCTTCCATGCTACGACCCTAAATAACACTCTAACCAGGGCTCTTTCCCTTGTCATGTCCTACAACAACAATGTCCATTTGGGTGAAAATCAGGCAACTAGAGAAGGGTGTGAGTATGACTCAGTAGATTGCCACCAATTGTGTCAAAAACAAATCCAGTCATAAGAACTGTATGCAGTTTCATTAATAATAAATCAATATAATAGGGAAAACAATTATATTTATCCAATTAACATTTCTTTATTATGTTAAATATCTAGGTTCCCGATAACATCCAAAACACAATGCCTACTTTAGCCCGTGTAGGAGCCTAAACCATTTCCCCTACTCAATTCATAATTAATATGTCACAATATTATGTTTATGAATAGCCAAATGATTCCATAGTACATAATAAATGAATGATTGTAGAACGTCATGTCTACAACACATGAGTGTATTTCTATAACCAGTCCATGTCTCACAACCCCATGGCTATTTGGAGCATCAGTCCTTTTCCCATTAAATATCATATTCATGCATGTCATTGGTTCTAGAACATCATTTCTAGAACCTCTATGGGTATTTGGAGTGTCAATATGTGTCCCACAACCCTTTTTCAAAACAAATAACCAATTCACATATACTACCATATTCAAATTTTTAATCATCTTTATCCTTCTATCATAACTCTCACCCATATTCAACTAGATCCACAATTCACTTGGAACTACATAAATAAAACACCAATTAATTATCTATGCCATGACATTTATAAAATTGTATATGCCTATAAATATGAGACTTTGCGATTGGATTTAGACCACCTACCACAATTTTTTGATGGAAGTTATCGCAACAAAAATCCCCAAATCTGAATGTCACAAAGTCATCGATCAAGTTTTTGATCTAAATCCTTAAAACAAAAAATAAGATCAAATACATTAAGATCATTAAAAACTAGATGTAGATCCACAATCCTATATCTATACCTAAACTTGTAGGTTTATATCCTTGGAAATGATGGAAATTTACCATGAAAAGATCAAGGAAAGATAGAGGACTGAATTGAAGAAATAACAGGAGGAAATCTATTTACCGAAAGGAGAGAAGATATTTAATCTAAGCCTTCAATCTTGAGAAAAGGTGTTTGGATCACCTTTGAATCTCTCCAAGGGGGTTTTGAAACACCTATAAATTTCCAAGCATGAGCCAAGGATGGAAAATAAGGTAGTCCCGGGGTTCGGGTGTATTTAAAAAGTATTTTCATAACTAAAAACGGCATGCATTGTTTCCTAGACAGTGGGGCACAGTTTTTCAAACTATTTGCAAACCGTGTAGACCTCACTGTCTAGATTTGAATGGTCCGCACGGTTTGGTCACATGGTTTGTGAAACCGTGCACACACCAAGCACAACCCATGACCCTTTTGTTTTACTAAAAAGTTCACCCAAATGCTCTTCAAGTCACTAATTCCAAAACAGAGGTAATTTAAAACATCAAAAGTACATGAAAACGTTCCCGAGATTGACTCCATAAAGGGCCAAGAACTTACATTCTCCCCACCTTATAACAGCTCGTCCTCGAGCTGTTCTCCAAAACATCTCTGAGATTCCGAGCTAAAAATATTGGGCCCCTGAGTCCATATATCCACCTCCCTTTCCCTTGTCTCTTCCTGCACACATCCATGCCACCATAAAACACGAACTATGGGTATGGTCTTTACCCACAACACCTTCTCACTAATATCCGACACACGTATCAGATTATCCTCAAATGATGAATCTATCTCTAGCTCAACATCATCCACATTGATCACATGAGAAGGGTCGGGGTGATACCACCGTAGTTGTGATACATGGAAAACATAATTCATGGCACTATATTTATGTGGAAGATCCAATTGGTATGCTACAAGCCCTACTCTCTTCACAATCTCAAAAAGTCCAACAAACCTAGGTTCCAACAATCCCTGACTTCGTACCTATAGTGACCAAACCTAGGTGATACCTGAAGGAAAATGCGATCACCGACTGTAAACTCTAGAGGTCACCTCCGTCTATCAGCATAAGACTTATGCCAACATCGAGCTGTAGTCACTCATTTCTGAATCAGCTGAAACTATTTTGTTGTCTTCTTTGTGAGACTTGGTCCCAACAACTCTGACTCACCCACATCCATCCAGCATAGTGGTGATCTACATGGCCTACCATAAATAGCCTCATATGGTGCCATCTATATAGTTTCTTGATAACTGTTTTGATAGGAAAACTGCACTAAAGCTAGGTGATTCTCCCATGTACCATCGCAGTCAAGTACAAACGCCCTCAACATATCCTCAAGCACTTGTGTAGTACGATCTGACTGTCTATCTATTTTTGGATGGAAAGTCGTACTCAATAAAACCTACATACCAAGTGCCTTCTGTAAGACCTTCCAGAAGCATGATGTAAACCGTGAATCACGATCCAAAACTATAGTTCGTGGACCCTATGAAATCGAACTATCTTCTGTAAATATAGTTCTCCCAACTGCTCAACTATAGAAGTTTCCATTATAGGCATGAAATGTGCCACCTTTGTCAGTATATCCAAAATGACCCAAATAGCATCATTATTCATCAGTGTTTTTGGAAGACCAATCACGAAGTCCATGGCCACGTCATCCCACTTCTATTCTATAATGGAAAATGGTTGTAGTAAAACTGTATATTGTTGATGCTCCGCCTTCACCTGCTGACAGGAAAAGCATCGTGTCACAAACCCTGTTATCTCCTAATACATGCCTGACCACCAAAAGTGTCGTCGCATATCATGATACATTTTGGTCACACCAGGGTGTACTGCCCATCTTGAGGCATGAAATTCTCTCATGAGCTCCTCTCGCATGCTCATAGGACCAACAACACAATTCTTCATATAAACGATATCATTTTCATCTATATTTCAGTCTGAAGGTGTCTCCCTTCCTTCAATGTTTTCCCTCAAGGCTAAGCATCTAGTGTCCTCATATTGATTTTCCATTTTCGATCTCAAAAGTGTAGAATCCACTAAAACCAACACGAGTTCCATTTCCTCTTTTCTCTCCTGAACCACAATGTGTGTTTCAGCTAGAAACGACATCATCCTCCACTCAACACTAGATTCTTGAACAATCTGAGTCCGAGTCTTCCTACTCAAAGCATCAGTCACATCGTTTCCTTTCCAAGGTGTATATACCAGCTCCAAACAAAAGAATTCATATACCCAACCTATCTCCACTGTCAACGATTCAAATCGCACTGATAAATGATGTACTTCATGTTCTTGTGATCAGTATAAACTATAATCCTTTCACCCATGAGGTAGTGTCACCAACACATCAAAGAATAAACCACCACTTCCATCTCAAGGTCATGTGTTGGATAATTCCTTTCATGAGGCCTTAGTTGTCGAGGCCCATATGCCAACAATTTATCTCTCTGCATCAACACATCTCCATGTCCTATCCTAGAAGCGTCACAATACACCGTGTACTCTTCACCTAACTCAGGTAGAGTAAAAAATGGTGTGGAAATCAAAAACTTCTTTAACTCCTAAAAATATGTCTCGCATGCCTCTAACTATTCAAAGTTTACTCCCTTTTTGTTCAAGCTAGAATTTGGTGTTTCCAAATAAGAAGTGTATTGGAAAAATATCCTATACTATCCTACTAACCTTAGAAATCTTCGGATAACAAAAATATTCTTGGGATACTCCCAAGAAATCACTGCTTGAACCTTCTTTGGATCCACGGAAGCACCATTCTTCAAGATGCTGTGTCCCAAGAAGTGTACCTATTCAATCCAAGATTGACACTTAGATATCTTGGAATATAGCAGATTCTCTCTCAGTGTACTCAGGATGATGTCAATATGTTGGGCATGATCAACATGAGTCTTAGAGTACACCAAGATGTCGTCCACAAATACTACCTAAAACTGATCTAGGTATAGAAGAAATATCTTATTTATCATAGCCATAAACACTGATGGTGCTTTTATTAACCCAAATGGAATTAAAACAAACTCATAAATCTCATATCTACTCTTTAATGCAATCTTCGGTATATAATAAGTCCAAACTCTCAACAGGTCATACCCAGATCTCAAGTCTATTTTTGAGAAAACACAGGCTCCCTTCAACTAGTCAAACAGATCATCAATATGCAATAGAGGATATCGGTTCCACATAGTCATCTTGTTCAACCTCTAGTAATTGACACACAAATGTGAACTCCCATTATCCTTCTTTACAAAAAGTGCAGGCGATCCCCATGGTGACATACTTGGATGGATAAATCCTTTATCCTTTATGTCTTTCAATTGAGCTTTGAGTTCTTCAATCTATGTCATTGCCATTCTATATGGTGGAATAGATACTATCTCAGCTCCTCATAAGAGATTAAAAGTAAATTCAACATATCTCTTAGGAGGGAACCCTGAGAAGTCTTCCTGGAATACATCCTAAAACTAATCAACCATTGGTGGAATGAAATCTTGCCTAACACATTTTTCATCCTGTAAAATACTCGCAACTTGGGCTATGAGCTCTCCTAGTTGCTGATTAATTGGCTCTGCTCGGCCTACCTGGATATCCCACTCCCCATGGTGAATGTAATGGTCACCCGCAGGTGACATAAATGTAACCCTCTGATGATAATAATCAATGCAGACTCGATATGTGACTAACAAATCCATAACAAGGATTAGGTCAAAGCCTGTCATATTAAGGTTATAGAGATCCCATAGGAAATGGCACTCCCCGATCTCAAGAGAACATCCATTGCACCTACTGATGTCTCTAAACTATTCCCAGAAAGGTGTGAATATAATTATAGCCCTGCTGACAAACTCCCACACCAAAATCAAACCATTAACAAGTTTTTTAGATATAATATATTGAGAGGAATCAGTATCAAATAAGGCATTATATAATGTAGAATCCACATGAATCGTGCCTCTCAACATTGATGGTCATGCCTTGCTATGCACAAGTGTAGGTTTTACTGCATGAAACTGTGATGCTCCTCTTCCTTGTGATTCTATCTGACTCCCATGACTTGTACCACTCTGCTGATATTGGCGTTGCTACCCAAGAGCACCACATCCGTCACCCTTACCACCTCATCCAGTAGAACTCCATATTTGGGAATGAAAGGGTGCTGAGGATCCCCTTCACACACACTAACTCTATTTAGCTAATCCATCACCACCTGACTCCTTTGGGTTCTTACAGAACTTATGGAGATGTCCCTACCTACCCTAGGATCTGTATTCAGCAGGTGGTCATGGCCATTGATTAAAATAATTTCATGGCCTTCCAACCTGGTGGAAAAACACTCGGGTAATTCCCATTGTAACCAACCCCTCTTCTAGGTTACTCTATCTCCCTCCTCCCTAGGTGACAATCTCATAACGTCACTTCCTTCTCTCAAAATTCGCACCACCTGACTATCCAGTAAAAACCATTTTTATGCCACTAGAAGCCTCTACCAGGTTCCCCTCATAGATGAGAGCCTGATTTTCCACATCTGAAAAATTCTTCCGCATGAAAATATTCCCTTGATACTTAATTTCACATTTAAGTCTATCCTGAAATTGTCTTACTGAAGTGGCATCGTCTGATGCCAATGCTGGAGAAAAACATTGTAAGTATATAAATCATTCAATATAGTCCATTATAGCAATATTACCTTGAGTTAAACTCATGAAATTAGCCACTTTTTAATGTCTTAGCATCTCTGGATAGAAGTGCTCAAATAACTTCTCTTGAAATTCCTTCCACTCTATAGCTTCTAGTTTCCGATTCCCAGTATGGATGTCCCACCAATGTTTCACTTGAATGCGCAACATTTAAGCTTCCAACTTGACTCTCTTCTCAAGATGTGTCTCAAGTTGGTCAAGTATAGTCTGGGTAGATTCAATCCAGAGCTCAGATTCCTTTGGACCACCCTCTCAAGTAAAATATGGTGGGTTCTGCAACTGAAACTCCCTCGTAATATCAGACATAATTTTCACAACCCACCTTTGGACTCTATCCATCATTTTCATGAAACAGGTGAGGTTCTCCTGGAAATTTTCCCCCTCTTCATCATTTGGTACTATTGGTGCCTCAGGTTCACCCATTGGAGGACCATTTCTTTGTACACCCCCACTTGTACTCTCAACAAGCGTCGTGGAGGCATACTTCTACAAAGCCAAACATGCGGCTTAGAAAACAGTTCACAATGTTACCACAATTACAGACAACAAAATTATTTATATAACTTCACAATTATTTCATTAATTTCAAAATTAGACACCATTTTCATTTTAATTTCACAAACAAGGAAAATAAATTTTTAAGTTCATCAATCTACCCATAATCAGTTTTCCCATGCGTGCCTAACATGATGCATGTCACAATAATCAATAGTTCCTAAAATGAAGGAAGTAGATGAGACAGTAACTCCATTTTGGGCCACTAATCAATACTCAACAAATTTCAGAAATAATAATCACATCCTACAACAAGTGCATCACCCAAGGTGAAATAATATTCAACTCTAATGACAAACAACAATAGCATCAATCCCACGTTACTTGATCTTTCCCCCATACATGGGTTTGCAACTCCCATGCACAAGCTCATTATCAAGCCCTGACATTCCCTAATCCCCTCTCTAACTTTCCCAAAAAGAAAGACAAAAGAAAAAGAAATAAAATAACTTGAATCTGATACCACTTTGCAATATCCGGACCTGGGAGCCATGGAACGGTGCTCCGAGCCGGTTGGCAACAAGCCTTCAAGCACGCCACCTCGTACACCAGAGGGTGCTGACTTGTAGTGAGGATTTAGTAAGTCAGTCTGGGGGAGACTATACCCTCTATTTTCAGAATGAAATACCTGCAGATGTAACCAAGTAATAACAGAAACACACATATATATATATATATATATATATAACAGTACAATATCACTAGCATAATCAAAACCAGAATCACAATACTCAACTGAAAGCAAAACATGATATGACTACACAAGTTCCTAGTGTCGACAATGAAACTGAATGTAAATACCCAATGACTCCATATGGGTACCGACCCACATGTGGTTCCCTATTCCATGCTCCAACCCCAAACAACACACTAACTAGGGATCTTGCCCTTTCCCTATCCTACAACAACAAAGTCTATTCAGGTACCAATCAGGTAGCCTAAGTAGGGTGTGAGTATGACTATGTAGATCACCACCAACAATGTCAAAAACAAATCCAATCATAATTAGTGTATGCATTTTCATTAATAATAATACAATAAAATAGGGAAAACAATTATATTTATCCAATTAACCATTCATTAATATGTTAAACATCCAGGTTCCGAAGAACACCCAAAACGCAATGCCTACTTTGGCCCACGTTGGAGCCTGAACCATTTCCCCAATTCAATTCATAATTATTATGTCACAATATTGAGTTTATAAATATCCAAATGAAACCATAGTACATAATAAATAAAAGAGTGTAGAACTTCATGTCTATCACACATGTGAGTATTTGGAGCATCAGTCCCTATCTCACAACCCCCTGGGTATTTGGAGCATTAGTCCTTGTCCCATAAAATATCAAATTCATTTATGCCATTGGTTCTAGAATTCCATTTCTAGAACCTATGTGGGTATTAGGAGCATCATTCCATGTCCCAAAACACTTTTTCCTAACAAATAGCCAATTCACATACGCAAACATATTCATATGTTTAATCATATTTACCCTTCTATCATAACTCTCACCCATATTCAACTAGATCCAAAATTCACAAGGAACCACATAACCAAACAACCAATTAATTATTTTTTCCACAAAATTTATACAACTGCGTATGCCTAACAAGATGAGATTGTGGGATTGGATTTAGACAACCTACCTTGATTTATTGATGGAAGTTTTCCCAACCAAAATCCTCAAAATCCAAGCGACATAACGTTGTCGATCATGTTATGGATCTAAATCCTTAAAACAAAAAATAAGATCAAAGGCATTAAGATCTTGAAAAACTAGATCTAGATACACAATCCAAGATCTATACCTTTACTTGTAGGTTTAGATCCATGGAAATGATGGAAATCTACCATGAACGGTTAAAGGAAATATAGAGGAATGAACTGATGAAACAATAGGATGAAATCTACTTACCAAAAGGAGAACGAATCTTCAATACAAGCCATTAATCTTGAGAAAAGATGTTTGAATCGCCATGGAATCTCTCCAAGAGGCTTGGAAACACTATGAAATTGCCAAGACTGAGCCATGGTTGGAAAATACAGAAGTCCCAGGGTTCATGTGGGTTTAAAAAGGATTTTCAAAATTAAAAACCACGCGCACGATTTCCTGCACAGTGGCACACGGTTTGTCAAAACATGATCAAAACAAGCGGACCTAACTGTCCAAATTTGAATGGTCCGCATAGTTTGGTCGCACGGTTTGTCAAACCCTGTGTAAACCATGCATACAACTCTATCTAGTTCTGCTTGGTTGGCACAGTTTGGTCGCATGGTTTGTCAAACTATGTGCAAACCGTGCACAACACACAACCCTATTGTTTTACTAAAAAGTTCACCCAAACGCGCCTCAAGTCACTAATTCAAAAATAAAGGTACTTAAAAACCAAAAAATTACATGAAAATGTGCCTGATATTGACTCCAGAAAAGGGAGGGATCTTACACCAAGGCACCACCTTATTTTAAAAAAAATTAAAAAGAAATATAAAGTACTATGTTATATATTCATGGATAAAAATTGTTTTCATTTTGAAATTATTTTAGTTTATATATGTTTTATTAAAAAGACAACATTATCAAATTATAGAATTTTTATTCTAAAAATTTAAATTCATTTTTAAAGAAAACATTTCAAATATTATTATGGGTTATGTTTTTGAATGTTTATGAAATTGTTGATTTTTAGGTGAATATGGAAGACTGAAATTTTTCTAAATACAATCACCTTTATGATATCTTCACTATCTAATAACTGAATGAATGTTTATGAAATTTTTTTTGAAATAATATCTGACTAATTATATACATAAAGAGTTTAAATGTATTATGAAAAATTTAGATACCTACGAATAAAATTTTAGAAATAGGTAATGTTGTATTTTAATAAAAGTACTATTATTGATCATGTACATTAATTCAGACGATACACAGTTTCATTCTATTTTCATTTCTTTCATTATCAAACAAAACTAATTTTTTAATAAGTCAATAATGTCAAAATATTCAATAATATTCATTATTTTTTTTTGTTTATTCAGTTTTATTCTAAAAAATTACTTTTCAGAAATTAATTTTTAATCAAGTTGTTCATAATTATATAAAAAAACATTACCACCAATTGAAAATTATTTATTTAAAATGTTTTTAATATTTTTAATCATATGTTTCAAAATATTTACTATTTTTTATTTTATTTCTATTCCTTATATTAAGTCACCTAGACTATAATATAGTCATCCTGGTTTTAGATATATGTTAAAAATTGTTCAATTATATCATCTATCCACAATATCACTAAAAACATTCTATATATAATTTATCTTGTTTATTTATTTACTAAATAATCCTACCATGGACTCCTTTTCCATTTGGTTCCACTTTTATTTGAGAATAAAAATTTTGTAAGTTTAATGTCAAAATAATTAAAAAAGTCCATCTCCTAAAACTTGTTAAATAATCCTTTCACTCCTCAATAATTTTTAAAAAAAATCATAATACATCAAAAAAGATATTACTATTTAACATTAAAACATAATTATCTATGACATTTTGGTTTTGGCCTCCCCAAAAGACCATTTCATGTAGTTTTCATGATAGATCTACAAGAGGATGTGTAAGGAAGATGTAATTGTCACGATTAAATTATTTCAAAATTATATCTATATGTAATCTTTCAAATAATATACATTGTATGGATTACATAACAAAAAATATATACCCTCTTTCCATCTATAAGAAAAATATATACACCACCAGTTCATTAGTTAATATTACAACCTCCACTAACAACATATTACATTTTTTTCTCTACCGTAAATGGTCAATTATATAAGATGAATCTAATTAATATTTATTAGATTTATGATATAAATTTTATTATGGAAAGATAATATTTTATCCTCCTTACGTTCATCCCTTATTTAAAAAAGTGTAAACCCCAACTAAGTCTTTATGTATACTTCCACCTCTATGGATTTCATATTTCATTTTCAGTCCCCAATCGAAATGGATGATTCTAAAAATAGATTTAATAAATAAATGTGATATAAATAAAAATTGTACAATTATTGATTTCTTATATAAATATTTTTTACAAATTATTCAACTCATTTATGTAATAGTAATTTCTATCAAGATAATATATTTATTATTTCCACATCAATCATCATATTGAGTTTAATGAAGTAGCCATGTAACCATAAAACTATATAAACATCATATTATACATAATTAAATAGAGTATATAGTTGATTAAAATAATTCATAACATTATTATCCATTATAGTAATACTGATGATATTTTTGAGGAATTGATTGAACAAGACCAAGTGGTAAAGGAGAGAAAATATCAAATAATTATTAAAAGGCATAAGATAGTAAATGAACCCTAAATAATGAAATTTACATATTGATATTTATAAATAATGTATTTTGTTAAAAAATATTATTATATATGTTTCAATACAAATCATAGTTCATTTTGGATATCTTGTAATGATTTACCTTCTCAAATATAACTCTCAGATACATGTATACAATTAAAAATCAAAATTAATTTTTATTGTCTATATAGTATTTTAAAAAAATTAATTTCTATTCTCTTTACACTAATCATGTTTTACATTTCACTTCATGTTCTTTCTAGGAGTTGGGTTTTTATTTTACATTATCCAATCAATCTTATAAAAAATAAATATTTTAAAATAATGGTTATCTTTCAGCCATCTCGTTATCTTTTAAATCCATATTTAGTATATTGGAAAATTAATATTTGATGTTATACAATATTGAATATTTAAAGTAATTTTCAAATATGTGTTACATTATATAGAATGTATTTATTAGGCATAATTTTAGTAATTGTTTATATGGTCAGCATTTTTCTTTTCATGGGAAAGTGTGAAAGGACTTATTTTTTAATGTTTATCGAATGATCAACATATTCCAATTTCCAGAAAACTCAACATTATGAATCTTCCATTCATTGTATTCATGATTTTACATACAAAATAATTCAAAAAAATTCTGGTAATTTTTAATTTTTAATACTTATCATAAGAAAATGGTATGTCTTAATGTATTTTAATGTGTATTGGTTATGGTATCATTAGAGTATTTTTTAGGAATCTCATAATCCATTATTGATTTTTATGATTCAGTAGGTATATTATCTAATGATACTATCCAACATCATTATTGGGATGTATTATTTTTATTTTGATGGAAATTTAAATGGTTATCAATTATTTTTCAAGGGTTAATTATGATTTAAAGGAATGATGATAGATTTTATATTCTTATGGAATACAAATGAACAAATTATCATTATCTAATATGTGTTTCCATTATATCTCTATAACTCATTTGGTAGAGTTTTACATATGATGATATAGATAGAATACCTTGGTGGTTACCCCAACTCTAGGAGAGTACCCATGAGGTTATCCCAAGACAATGATGTTCCGTGAGTTGTTTTCCCAATCTACTTTACGATAAATGTCATTGTGGTAATAATTGAGATATGATTTCTATTGTTAAATTAATAGTGGTCTACAGGATTTATGAAATTCTATCATTGATCAACATTAATGACCTATTATTTACATTTTATGACTTATAATTATGATCCCTATGCCATTATATATAATTAACATATTGTATGTCAATAACATTTATTTTGTATTCATATCCACATGATGATATTATAGACCCCCTTCATATAATATTCATGTCTCATATGATTATAGTTACAAGTGTGTTATGATCACATTTGTCTTATATTCTCATTCCTATGGAAATGATTACAATTATTATGTATGATATGTTTATAAAGGGTGTTTAATGTGAAGATAACATATTTGGTATGTTTATAACATCGGAAAACATGTTGGTGATTTTCCAAATCACCAATGACACTTATCCTTTAGGTTATAATTAGTGAGTTATTATGAAATTTTTAATATTAATTTTATAAATCGTAGTAAACATAAATTTAATGCATGGATTTTATCAATAAATATCAATAAATAATTTAAATAGTATATTTTTAGAGGATTATTAGTGTGTATTGATGTTGGACATTTCATTTTGTATCAATACAGGGTTTAGTTACTTTTGGGGAATCATTTATTAATGTAAAATTGATCCTAAAAATTCATGTGTCATAGGATGAACCTAAATGTTATAGGTTTTATTAAACGTGTCATGAAATTATAAATCAATGGAATACTTCTAAATATGAATTTATTTCATTCAGTAATGGTTTAATGAATATTTTTTTTGACATTATTTGTTTTAGGAGATTGATTGAACTATATGGAATTGATATAAAAATGAATGTTATGGGAAATATAAAGAACATCCACTAGATACTCATAATGAAATATGATATGTAATGAAAAATCATGATGCAATGGTAACCAAAATATTTCAATGTAATTAAAATAATGTGAAATATATATAAAAAATGAACAAAAAATGATCATATGTCCATTGATTCCATTATATATTAATGTATATCCTCATTTATAGTGTCATTTAAGGTAATAATTTTTTATATGTAGACAAATATGATGGAAATTATATATTGTATATTATTTTGGTAAGATCATGAAATTTTTTTTGTTATACATATCTAATTGCAAAGGTGATATAGATTAATGGTAGTATCTTATAAATAACATGATTCAAGAAGAGAAATTTTATTATAGTTAGAGTCGAAAAACTATATTTTTTTAAAAAAATATTGTTCAAATATTCCCACTAAGATAGATAGGGAATTTTTGGAGATTAAATAAATGGAGGATTTATCCATTGGTTTTTATAAAAAATCTTACTACACATTCTGGATATACCAAAATTTGTTTCATTGAACCTGAATGAAATAACATCAATTATATTATTTTATTGAATCTAATTATAAAAATTTGATTGTATATAAGGTAAATTCAAATATTAGAAAAAATTATTCATTGTGATATCATTTTAGGAATGAAAATTATAGAGTCCCATCATTCTTACTTTATTGGGGAGTGGAAGAGAAAATATGTTTTATATTAAATGATAAAATCACAAATTATTAATGTGGGATGAAGATTAGATATTTTTATTCAAAAGAATGATGGAAAAATATTTTGTGAATTTTCTCTAGGAAATTGTTACCTTATTTATGAGCATAATGAATGATAACCAAGCACTAAAATAGAGATTATATGTAAATTTTAAGACTAGGTAACTGTTTTAAAATATAACTTACATTAATTTATAACCCAAAATACAATTATTTAATAGAATTAATTGTGGATTTTATGAAAAAAACATCAAAAAATGGATAATGTTTTAAAGATACATAATAAAACTATTATGTGATTGGATAAATGTCAATCATATTAAAACATATCTAATAAAGGGGATCATGAAAATGATATGGGTAATAGTATATATATCAACCAATATAGAAATGAAAATATATTTTTGGATTATATATCTTAATATAAATTTATATCATGATAAATTCCTAGATGTTTATATCACCACCTCAAATAGTATGTATTGTATTATATCTGAAAAATTCTAATAGTGAAATGATTTCATCTCATTTATATAACTACTATTTGAATAAAATATGGGAATTTTCTTTTGTATAATCTTATTATTCTCACTATAGTAAATCCAAACATTACTTTGGATATGGATTGTATCTCTCAATTTTCATATAATAACATGTATTGAAGCTTGAAAACAATATTTTGTAACATTAATGATGTAACAATCGTCAATCAGTTAATTTATGGATATGAACACATACTAGAAATTACATCCATTATATTGGACTTTATACCTTCTTAGTAGGGTTATCTATTAATAATAGTTAAGGAAAAAAAGAAAATTAAAATATTACTATTCGTAATGATTTTATTAAGATCTTTCTTCAAACATCTCCGAGTATTTCACTATATCATGATGTTCTGTCTTAATGGGAACCCATACCTTGTGTTATGCTTAATTTATATATTCAACATAAAATGGATTCTATTGATATGAAATATTTGAAAAATAAACTTCATCAGAATCTAGATAAGGGTTCACGGCATCTAGTTACTCCCCATAGTTAAATTTTTTTTTTCAATGAAGGATGATGGGTCAATGAATTTGTACACTGATTATCATGGACAGAATAGGATCAAAATAAAAAAATTCCTCTACCCAATATTTATGACATGCTCATCAACCTATGAACCATTAAATACTTATCATCAAATTATCCTCTTTTATAATATAAACAACTAATCATCTATATTGATAATATAACCAAGAAAAAATTCCATGTGACATATAGACTATATTAATTTATATTTATTCCATTAGTTATTAAAAATTACCTGGATATAATAATGGATTTAATGAATAAAATTTTCTGGTATTAATAAAACTATTTTTTTTGTGGAAATAAAAAATGATATTATAATTGAATCCAAGGGAAATTATGGTCATGAGTATCATTTAATGATTTTGTTGAAGAATTGTAGAAAGAGAAAATGTATTGTAATGTTATAAATTGTCAATTCTTGTCATAAAAGATCCCATTCATGGATCATTTAATTATAATAAATGGTATTTCATTTCTCCATTTAGTAACTATGGTTATTGAGCAATTCCATATACCTACTACTATGGTCATGATATATTATTTCATTAGATTAGATATTTAATATAGATTTTTTGATAAATTATTTACGGATATGAAATCTATTAACTACTATAACTCATAAGGGAGTGAAGCATCATCAGATAGAGGAATTTAAAAAATGCATCAAGGGGCTTATGAAGTTGTTGGTAACTATAACTCTATATAAATTCCCTTATTATAAGGAGGGAATTTTCATATACATTGAATCCATGAATAATTAATTGTGATTCTTTCACATAAAAATGATATTTTACTAGTATGGATGTCTCTAAAATTGATGGATCATTAAAAAATATATACTAAATCATAATTTAGGGAAATCATGAATACTTATTCCATTAAAATTATGAGTGGACTTTCTTTATTGTGGAATATGTGATATATGTACAAATAATAAATGATTCTAGTATATATTTACAATGAAAGAGTACAATATGAACCAAAGGAAATGGTTTTAGTTGAAACAATTGTACTCTTGCCCAAAAATTTATCACCAATGAATGTAAAAATATTTGGAAAATGTTCTATGTTGAATGAATTATATTACCTTATATATGAAATGGAACGAAAAAAGATATAATAAATTTACATCGTAGGCAGAGAGACGTGGAAATAATAAATAACATGGATAAATAATATCTTTTGTAAATGTACACTTAATGATAATATATTGTGAATATAAAACAAACATTAATTGAGTATATATTTCTATAAAAGAAGTTTAGGAATGTACTTGATTACAATATTAACCATAATTGAAAGATAAAATTTAAGACCTGAATATTATTTTCTTTAATACCAAAATTGAAGAAGTGAAAATTTTTACAATTAAACTAATTCACCATTCTATATACATCTCAAAAAATGAAAATATATTTCAATAATCAATTAAATTCATACAGTATAAAAAAATTATTTTTTGGATTTCATATATTGAATTTTTTAATGATAAAAGGTTAATTATAAAAATGACAATTCTAAATTGAACAAAACAAATTATCAACATTAGTTTAGAATTTGGAAAATTTACCATGTATTTTTTCACTAGACTCACTAAGATAGGTAATGCTCATACATCCATTTTTTGGTAGTCAATCACTTGATGAATTCATTGTATTTATTTATATGAGAGATGATTTCATACTTGAACAAAATTACCGGATATACATTATTGAAGTTGTAATAATGTATTGAGATCCACTTTCTATTGTATATGTTTTGGATTTAAGGACTAACTCAATGTTTAGAATCATTCTTGTGAAATAATTGAATATGTATTTGATATTTAGCATTGTACATCATCCATAGATTTATTTTCAGTTAGAGAAGACCATTCGGACCATCGATGATACATTCAGATCCTATTCAATTCAATGGATGATTAGATCATCACCTTATCATGGTAGAGTTTAAATTTAAAAAAACATTCCAATCAAGAAATTACATGATACCATATATTACATTGTATGGGTAAAGATTAAAAAAATGGGGATAGTGTTGTATAACTAAAGATTATGGGAATTAACATCTCTCTAGATTTGAAAATGAATATTGAAACCATTCATTCATCCATTAAAACCTGCATAAATATGATTAGAAATATATGCCAATAAAAATCAATTTCATTTTACATTTGAAGATAAAATAAAATAATCAAAATAATTTTCTATAACAATATTATAAATTTCTAATAGAGGGTAATGTCGATCCATTTCTATATTGCCCCATATGAAATATATTATCATGTAGGAGTTATATATTATAATAACATACTTCCACCAAACCTATAAGATGTTCATGACATATTCCCAAATTACTTATGTGGAAATACATAATGCCCTATTATAATGTATTTTACTAATTTTTAATATAGTCAGATCATAGCGTATCTTATTAGGAAAAACTGAGTGATATTATGGATCGTAGAGATAATGCACTATGAAACAAGAACAATAAATTACTTAATGTTATTTGGATGATAATAATGTTCATGGGTGGAAAACAATAACTGTGGCAGGGAATATGGAAGAGTTTTCTACATTTTTATTGATATTTTTAATAGAATTTCTTTGTAGAAATTATTTTATGGGGGTAAAATACGACACACAATTTTTTTTGAAGATTCTTCTCTTGGGAATAAATTCAACATGTTATAGAGGTTTTGATGTAAATTACACTGATAAATTTTTTATTATTTATCAAAATATAAATCTAAATACTATACCATTAAATTAAACATCATATAATTATTTAAAATAATTAATCAATTAAAAAAAATAAAATAATTAGTTATGGATAAAAAATATGATTTATAAAAAAAATTATATATATATATATATGTTTTATTTATAAACCATATTTTAAAAAAGAGAGAATAATAAATTGAAAAATAATTATAATATGGGAATTTTCTTGGCTAAATTTCATCATAGTTAAAAATTAAGAATATTCCAAAATGGATAATTTTTAGGTGAATATTAAATTTTCTTTATAAATACTATCACTTTTTATATCAAAATTATGATAAAAAATACATTAAAAATTATAATTTATTTTATAGAGAAAACACTTGTTATAGATTAATATAAACAATAAAAAATATTTGGAATTTAAAAACTACAATTTTACATTTTAGAACATAAGTAATATCATATTATTACAAAAAAAAATTCACTCTTTTTATAAATTATGTATTTACAGGATACTTTTTTTAATTAATTTGATTTGAATAGAAACAAGTCTTCATTTCATAATCTTAAATAAATTGATTTCATGATAATCAATATAGTGCATGATTTTTTTAAAATTTTATTTTATGTTTAAAAGGATTTTTCCTAAAAAAATATTTCCATTATGTTTTCCGTAAAAATATCAAAATTAATATTTATAACCATTAGAAATAAAATATTTTATAATAGTTTCATTTTTTTAATAAAAATTTTTCAATTTTTTTAATATTGTAAATATAATATTTATTCACAAAAATAGTTTACCCAGGCCAAAACATAGTCATCATAGTTATGTTTAAAAACAATAAATCGTTAAACAATGTGATATAGAGATAAATATAAATGTAACATGTATAAATTTTATTAGATAAATTTATTTTGATCCTCCATTATCCTATACTATTATAATGTTCCATATAGTTCCACTTTTTTTTTCAGAATATCTTTTATATTATATTAAATTTAAGTATATTTAAAATGGTGGCACTCATATGACTTATTAAAGGACCAATCCACCCTCACATAATCAAACATTTTGATAACAATAGTTCAATTATGATCATAAAAAATAACTCCCAAAATACATTATCTATAAAATATTTGTTATGGTCTCACCAACATACCCACCTAAAAGGCTTAAATATATATCTAGAGGATAATACCCAAGGAGGAAGTAATTGTCTCCACTTCATTCATTCACATCTCTTTCCTCCCTAACCTCATTCAAATCTCCTATAATTAATCTAATATATTGAAGTAAGTTTCATTTAAATACAAAATTATTATTATGTTTTTTGAACAATCATCATATATTGTATTTCCTTCCATTGGAGTAATGGAAATTTAACTCATGTGTATATATGGACTACCACCTCAATTAACAATGTTATAAATTTTTGTAAACAGAATTACATGGTCAATTATTGATTTTTTAATTAATGAAAAAATAGGATACCTTTGATAAAATTATAATTCTATATTGATAATCCATTATCTATCTTCATTCACTAAAATTATTTAGAAAATAAGAATTCACCTTTGTGTTCATGCAGAGTACCACCACCAATAATAATGTATTTAAAATTCTACCACTTCATAACATGTTTTGTCAAAATTGTATATAATTTAAAAATATGAAATTATAAAAATATTTTCAATTCTAATAATTATTATATAATTAAAAAATCATTATTTTTTATGGAATTTTAATATATAAGAAAACTATATTTTTTGGATTTCTGTGCGATTTATCACCCTAATTTCCATAAAGATATCATGGAATTCTAATATATGTTAAAAAAATACTATAATGTTTCATGAACAATCATATATTATGAAATAATTTCATAACCCTTTTATGAATAGTGAAGAGACAATAAATTTTTTAATGGAATTGATCTGAAATTCCCATTTTTTTGAAGAGAGAAAATTTTGAAATTAATAGATGAAATAAAATAATTTTTTAAAATTTAAAAAAATGAATTTTACATGAATTTTTTTATAAATGAGATTTTAGAAATAATTTATTGATTATTATTGTGGTTAGAAATGGACACCAAAAATTTCTATATTTTAGGTAATGGTTACACATCTAAAAAAAACTTTTTTATACATTATTTTAATTTTTTACCAATATTAATTTATATAGAATATATAATTCATCTAGGATATATTATATATCCACTATATATATATGACATTTTATGTATTCCCTACATTAATTAATTCAATGGGGTTGTGATTATAAATTCAAAAATTGGTTTTATTCGAAGCCATTGATTTAAATGTTTCGAAGCATTATAGAAAACTAAAAATCATCCATATTGATATTATTTAAGTTATTTAAATAATTTTTTCTCAATACATAAATGATAATTTAAATTCATTTAAAATAATATTTACTTTATTTAAAATTGTTTCCATAATAATATTATCATAATTTTCTATATCCTTAATTTTTGATATCGTTATCATCGTATGAAAAGAATGTTTTTAACAGATATCTTGTGACTATTATTTGTTATGGATATTATATTCAGTATAATAATAATTTTTCCATATAAAAATATTTTTATCTTATATGTTACATAAATACATTAAATCAATTTTAACAAACCTAACTAAATCACCCATTACATGATGGATTGAAACATAACATCATGCACACCTCCCCAAAAGCATCAGTCTAAGAATAATAAGAAGCATTTTAATGGAATATGGGGATAATATAAACCCAAAAATAAAATTTATTTTTTGTTTGTACAATAAAACCATAAAAAATAGAATAGAAAAATAGCAGCATGAATAAAAGGAAAAAAATCATGCCACATCCATTAAAATTTACCAATACACTGAAAAAGTGGAAGGTCCACAATTAAATACAATAATAAATGAAATGGAAATAAATATAATTGAATTAGAATGAATCCTAAGTATAATAAAATTCCAAATCCATCCTCCAACTCCACTCTCCAAAGATACTTATCATAGGTCCCTTTCCCTTCACTAGATCACTTGTAATAAATTCTGGGCACAAATTGAGTTGGTCATGAAGGATGTGAATATGAATATATTCGGAAACTAAAAATGGTTCAATAATATAAATTTAAATGTATATGGAAGTTAAGTTAATATTTCATTATAAATTCTCACCCAATTATATAATTAACCTTTTTAAATGTGGTTGTGTGCTATAATTTCTACCACGATCCCCATGAGCACCGACTTTGGATCCACAATAGATGTTTTTCAAATATAGTCAAATATCAGATAACTATAAAATTGACTTATTTTATTTTATTTTAAGGACATTAATTTCCAATATTTAAATTGAAAAATCATTCCTTCTTATATGGGAATGTCATAAACATGACTTGTTGTTACCTGGTTGCCTATGATGATACACGTTCTTCGAAAAAAAAATATAACGAACCCTATATAATATATATGGAAATTACCGATTGGTATATCAAAAAATTATATACAGATACTATACCAAATTTTATATGGGATTCCCCCATGAATTTATAGATATGGTTTTTACAAACCTATACAAGCCATCACTAGTGAGTCATACTACAAAATATCCCCATATAAGGAGTTTTCTATGTCATTCCAGGCCACATGTCATTCTAAAAACTATAATAGTTATTTTACATGATATAGAAAGAGTAGCATGTAATTAATATCCTAGAAATGAAAAAACATGAGTATTGGTATCAATATACATAAAAATAATGTCATCCTTAAAGCATGGTCGCTTAGGCAACACACACACATGTGATCAAACATAAACCATGGCCTTTTGAGGTACACACACATGCGATAAAATATAAAACATGTCATCTATCTGGGACCAATCCAAAGAATTAAAAATATTCCATAGAGTCCTATAATTTTAAGGACATCCTCCCATATGTACAGTGATGTTAATGTCAGGATATTATAATAGCCATTTTTAACGTGATTCTGATAAAAAACTGGAACAATTACACACACTAAGGATCCTCAGAATTAGTATAATATTTTCAAAAGAGTGATTATAGAATATAATTTTGTAAATATAGGATGAAATAGTCTTAACTCATAGTTTTATAACAATATAAGGGATAAAATAAAATTTATATGGAAGGAAAAATAACATATAAACACCCATATTTAGTCCTCTATTTTCAGGAATAACAGATGGAGTTAGAGGACTAGATGATTTATTGAATAATCCCTTGATATACCCATAATTTGGGAAGTATTTTTTAGGTAAGCCTAAGTTCATTGGGAATAATATATTAATATACAAAAACTAAATGAAAGTATCATGACATTTCCTATAATGAACCATCATAGTGAATATAATGATGGTAAAGACTATGCTGTAAGGGGGTTGGACAAACTGTAGTGGTCTATTTCTAAAAAATGTTTAAAATATAGGGTATGGTAAATATTGTGATACAATAAACAAGATAATGGGACACAATTCAATGGATATCACTACACTATAGCCATCGAGCCTCACATGGGAACTATACCATAGACAGTACTCTATAATTTAGTGACACTAAAGTTGTATGAAAAACCTAAACACCACTTTCCTACAACTAGGCCATACACAACACTCCACAAAACAAGGAATAAAAAATAATTAGAACCAAAAAAATTATATACTATTCCATAGACCCCCATCCACAATGGAACCACATCCTGTAAAACATGAGATGAGAAGCATAAGGTTTAATATAATTTCAACCAAGAAAATAGTTCAACATTTATTCCTATCCATCACAGAAAACCCCATGCCAACCTTAAAATATGATGGGGTCAGGAATCCCCCCATTTAATGTCTTATTATTATTGGGATGTTTCTATAGGCCTCCAGATCAAATGACTCAGGTCATTTGGACCAAAAATTAGACTCCCACACCCATGTCTCAGCATGGATATTTCTATTCCACCATTATAATATTAAATGTTGTACTATATTTCCTTGAAACATATTCTCAAAATTTTATGTGACACATAACAGTCACTCCACAAAATATGTTTCATGATATAGCTCCAAATCATTGTGGTTGACTAAATGTATAGGATATAGCTTATTCCAGAAAAGTAATGAGACATAGAACACATCATGAATACCTTGATATCACAGAAGAAGATTAAAATGGTAGTTTATTATCCAAATTCTCATAGTCATATAATAAATTCCCACAAATCATGATGTAATCTTCAATTTCATCCACAAATGTTTATTTTCAAGTTGAGGTGTCACACATAAGATAAAATCAAGAATAAATAAAAAAAATTATAAGGGTTTCCTTCTCCAATTATTATATGATCACTTCCTACTCTAATTGGTGACTAAAAATTTAAATATAAATATAACTCTTCTAGAGGTCTCTTATACCATGTATGTCCCCATAATAGATGCCTCACATACCTCTAGATAAAATATTGATGGGAGACATATCGAACCATTATGATACCCAGTTAGATTCACTTTTATAGAATCATGGATAATTTTAATGTTCAAATAACAATTATGTATTGTTGATAATCCCAAAAATCCACTAAAATATACAAGTTATTCACACATAATCTCCTAAAATATTATGGTTTCTATATTTAATTGGACAACTATAAATGCGTGATTTATTTTACTAATTTATAACTAAGTAACTAATGGGTTTTATAATTCCTGAAAACCAAAATATGAATACACATCTCACTATAAAAAATTATCACTGTTGATCCATGTAAGCCTAAAATTTCTTATATGAACAATTTCTATAATTGATCTACTAGAAGGCTCTCTTGAACTGGTCTGAAATGATAATATTCTCTAACTATTCAAATATTTACCAAACAAATATAGTATTTCTAAGAATATATGGTAAAACTACCTTGGTGTATAGAACCACATCTCCCACTTAAACACAACCACTAATGTGGCTAGTGAAAACCCCTAGGTCACTGATTCTTGGGATTTATCAATTTTCATGCAATAAATCATGATACAACATCATAGTTGTCTCTCCCCATAATAAGTCACAAAAACCAACTTTAGTTATCATGTTATATCTTCATCAATCATGGATTCACTATCCACAATGAAGAGTGATATTCTCGAATCATATTCAAATATAATATGGGTAGAGATAATATACATTGTAGGAAATTATTCACATATTCATCATCTAAGGACAACCCAATACTATTATAATATCTCAATAAGTTAACCCACATATATAAACACTTGGGATCAGAATATTGGCTCATCTTCACATAGCCCACCAAAGATGATCTTACAATCAAAAGTAGATTAGTCATTAATACATGATCATACAATCCATCAATTTTCCACTCATTTAGAATAATCATTACACATAATCCTTCTATGAATTTCACTAGAAATGATATAGAATCTTATACATCTTTATTCTAATTGAATCAAAAATGAAAAATCCATTGCATTGAGCATAATACATCTTAAAGTAAAATATATGCAGATATTTCAACCAATTTATCTACTAAATATTAATATCCCATTGAGATAAGATACACCACATGCTCTTATGTTCTATATAGATGAAATTCCTCTCACTAAGGAGATAGTGTGATAAATCCTATAAGTCATAGACAACATTTACCAACTCTAACTCATGTACCATTTAGATCATATCATGACCCAAAAGTGACTAACAACTCACTTTTCCCCATAACAGCACCCAACACAACTATAAGTGCATCAAAATAAAATATATATCCTTCCAGAAGTACTAGTAGGGTCAAAATTATGTATATGGACTATTTTATCACTATATACAAGAAGACCTTATTGCACTGATCTGACCATTCAATCTTCATCCTCTTCATTGTGATCTCTATCTTAAATGATTTAAAAAAGGTAAAATTATGATAAAAAATTGATAGTACATTGAAATTCCATTGAAATCCATGATCTCAAATGAATTATTTGTTTGAGAACAATATATCAAATCCTTTACCTTTACTAGTTCCACCTAAATACCTCTCTCAAAAACCACATGCCCAGGAAATCATACTTCATTAATACAGAAGCGGAACTTTGGAATATTTTTATATAATAAATTTTATAAATCTGTACTCAATACCATATTATTGTTCTTGGAATTTATGTCTCATGTCTTGGAATAAATCATAATATCATCCATGAACATAAAAAATTAAGATTTATGAAGTTGATGGAATTTATAACAACAAAAACATTTATAAATGTAACTCCCTTTTTAATGAATAAATTGAATATCATGTAATTTATTAATGAAAAACCCCTTCACTAATTTAGTTATTTCAAACCATTGTATGTTATATCCAATTATATTTAAATGGTTGTCAGACCAAATAAACATTGGTAATATATATGTCATATAGTTATTTATTGGTAAGTCTATATTAATTTTTATAATAAATTTAATTGACATAAATATTTAGTGATGGTATTAACCAGTAAGATCATACACCATGAAACCCATTTATCAATGGTTTTTATGAAAATATCATCCCCAGGGTATCCCCTTCACGATGAACCAGAAGAGATTCATCATTTAAAGAACAAGGGAAACCATTTATTATAGAAAATTAATGTTATTAAGATCATAACCTAGACCTTTTATATTGACGCTCTGTAAAATAATATCAATACCACACCCCATAACGTTGGCAATTTTCATGGTGTATTAAAGGGATATGTACCTACACCATATTAGTACAAATTTTTATATTTTTATTTATAATGAAATATTGACTATATATATCGTTAATTAGAACATTATGATAAATAAATTATATGTTTGATAACATTAATATTTTTATGTGATGAGATAATAATTGACCATTTGGGAAATATATTGTTTCAATCATTAAAATTTTGACGATTTCTCATATTAATAATAAATGATACTTTTAACTATTATTGTTGAATAATTCTAAAAATTAATGATATTATAATTATAGGATGTTTAATAAGTTTTTATAAGGTCCATAAAGCTATTATTGTCAAATATGAACATGTCTTTTTCAATAAATGGGTATTTTGATTTAGTTATGAAAATTTTAATATTTATATATTTATTTTGAAAAAATAAATACTATTTTTAAATTAACAAATCCAAATTATGAAACTATGAATACTTCATAAATTTCTTTGATAGAATAATTTTTGGGTAAAAATTAAATACGATATAAATATACAGTATGTATTATGGAATCATAGAATTGTTATAGTTATGTAATGAGTATTATATTGAGTATTCAAGATAAAAAAACATGTCTATAAATGAATATAATTGTTTTATGAGATTATTTGATTAATCTTATAAATACTCAATGAATCCCCTTAAACCAATATTGTATTTTAATGATTAAATATGAATTATTTGTAGTCATTAATAACTTAAACATCACTAAAGGGAATTATTTTATATATTTATGTTCTTTTCTATATAAAAAATTGAAATCCACTCATCTTTGGTAGAAACCAAGGGCTAAAATTGTGATTTGGTTTGTGGTTTGGATTAATTTGTTATGCATAGACCAAACATTAATTAAAAAAATTCCATCTCTTTTTCAATAAATACACACCTATTTCAATTACTCACCACTACTATTTCATAATCCATGATGTTATGTTTATTTTATCCCCGAAATAGTTTTTCTATGAAATCAATAATTCCTTACTGTTCTATCCTCATGTTGTAGTATGAAAGGCTTTAAGGTACAAGAAATATCGACATTACATTTTCAATTCAAGTTCCTATTTATTAATGGGAGACCTCCTTCACCTCCAATATTTCCATTTACATAATCTATATTTATATAGTCATGCTTCCAAATTCATTATTATAATTTATCTAATTTAAAATAAATATTTTAATGTTATGAATACCAATTCCATTTCTTCATCCATTTGTGTTCACAAAAATGAAAATTTCATTTATTTATTTATGAATTTATATCTACCAAACCCACACTCACATTATAAGAGATCAAAATAATTTAATTCTAATGTTTTTAAGCACCTATGTTATAAATGTTTTTATACGAATCTCACTCTTTATTCCACTCAAGTTATTAATGAACTTATTTATATTGATTCATGTGGATCACATGAATTAATAAATATGAAGGGTTCACCCTGAAATAACTCAAAATAAATAAGGAAATAATTAATAAATATATATTACATGTTTTATGATACCTTTGTGAATATAATTGGTAATTATGATTTACGATAACTTAGTGATAAACCTTTGTTATGTTCTTATGAATGTATCATTTTGGTAGTGTATCCTCATTTCCATGTTAAGATTCATCATTTTTTCATTCATGATATTTCTTATATTATTATAATCATTTACAGTTGATAAGATTCATGGTCATATACTATATATATCATTATTTAATTCCCTTATAGTTATTTATGATCTACCATTTCTTTTTATGTATGACCCATGTATATGAGATGTAGTAAAGGTAAAATTTAATGACCCAAGAAAGAATCCATTAAATTAAATTAGTTGAATGTTTATATTTATTTTTTATTTATAATGTTCTTAATTTCATAGAAAATAATAGATAAATATCATATCTATTTTTAAATGTTGTTTTATATTAGGAATGTTTTATGTTTTAAAGATGTTGGAAATAAATAGATTATAACAAATGTATATTCAGTTATTTTTGTAAATTTTGAACAGAAAACACTAGTTTGAACCCTAGGGGTTATTAAAAATATTGAAAAACATATATGATGTTTTTAAAATAATTGAGCAATTGTTTTTAAAAAAATACAGTGGTTTAGAATAAAAGTAAAATATAACAAAAGATATATTAGTCCCCTTGAGATCCTTGATGGCGCAAGAGCATTATAAGATCAACTTTTACTTCTAGCCATCATGAATCAAGTTAATGATAAATTACATGTATCTCTCTAAAGGAATTACAAACCCGATACCTTACATGTACTACATATAGTGATAGTAAAATTATAAATTGATTGTTTGTATGAAAGGAAGTTAGATAAGATCTTAGACTATAGAAAAATTGTTCTACTAATTTTGAAAACAAACCTAGTCAAAGTGTTGTGGAGTAATAAAAAGTTTTTATAAAAAAGGCATGGTAACCAGAATATTTGATGAAACAAAACTGGACTTATACACATTAGTTCCAAGAAATTTCTAGGGTGAAATTTTAAATTGGTGAAAAATGTAACAACATGAACATTAATAAATGAAACTACATTTTTCAATGAATATTTGAATAATGAAGTAAGGTTGTTATAATAAATACATGCACTACATTTCTTATTTTGTACTATTTTATGATATATATTTTCAAATATAAATAACCATTAATAAAATAAACACTGATAATATAGACGTTATATAGTGATTAAATAATTAGTATATGTTATGGGTTATTGTTAATCTAATTTACACAAAATGAATGAGCGAGAACCTCGACTAGTAGGATCATACCCGATGATACCCATTTATATGTGCTTTGAAGGGAGTTAACATCACTGTCATTTTACCTTAAATAAGCCAAATAAGTGATTCCAAAACTAACTATTGAGTGGAAATTTTCATATGATATGTCATAATGTATCGAGATTATGGTCCAAACTATTTACGTTGAACCACCCCACAAAAATCTCACCATCACACACATTAATATAAGGGAATTTTCTAGTTTATTAAAGGTCAATGTATCTATAACCAAATAGTATGATTTTTTTATTAATATATTCACATCATTAATAATTTATTAATAATCTATAATTATTAGAAATTTTTTTGTTAAAAATTATATTATGATGTGATGGAATAGTAACTATATTTTTGGTAAATATAAAGATTTAATCCAGAAGCACATTTTTAGGAGTTCAATAATTTTTAACAAATTATATTCTAAATTATTATAAATATTTAATTTATAATATAAATGATAAAATAATCTTAAAAGTAAAATTAAAAATTTTTATATCTTAAAATAATGTTATTTTTAATGAAAAAAAATATTTCTCAATAAATGTGCATTTTAATTAATAGTTGAAATTATAATAATTATATATTTTTTTTATCAAATAATTTTTTTTTAAAATTAGATTGAAGAAAATATCTGATGGTAAATTATTGATAATTTAATCAAACATATATTTTTTATAAGAATTAAATATTTTATAGATATATAGTATGTATTATAACATCATAAAATATTCAAAGTGATGTAATAACATCAATAAAGAGTACCCGAGTGAAAAATACTATTTGAACATTAATACGATTTCTTCTAATTTTTTCTAATTAATTATTAAAATTGTTAATGAATCCTTCCATACCAATATTTTATTTTATCATTTTTAGATCATCTCTTATAAATAAAACTATCAAACACATCACATATAGATTTATTTTTTGGATTAAGGTTATTAAAAAAATAAAAAAATTAAATACAATATTATTTGGAATTAAATGAGGAAAAATAGTGGTATGGTTTTGGGTTTGATTAATTTAATATATAGAGTCAAAAATATAATTAATAAATAATACCCCTCCATTATTATATAAATACCCACAACTTTCCATTCCTCCATACAAAAAATGAACAATCCATGATGTTATTGTCATTTAAACTCCCATGTAGTCCCTCAAATGTGTTCTTATTTCCACGTGTGTCTATCCCCAGGTCTTTAGAAGCATCACTTATTGTTTTTTATTCTTCACATCCCCCTTTCCATTCAAGTAACCCTTTTGTAGAATTTATTTTAAATATTATTTTTAAATCATTAAATAACTTTATTTAATATCCCATTACATCCAAAATATTTTTTTTATAAATTAGTTAATTATTTCCATTCCCATTATTCATTTTCGTTAATCGAAATTTTTACCATCATTTTACCCAATTCCTTTCATGAATTTCTCTCCGTGAAATGATTTTTTTATATTATGAATACTAAAACTGTTTCATTATTCATAGGAATTCACCTAGATATACCTACATTTTATATTTTAATGAGTTCACATATATTATACCCACACTCCTATTTAATGAGATTATTTTTTCTAATATTCACACACTATGCACATTTGTAATAAATGTTTTTATATAAAACTTGTTCCATAGTCCAATTATGTTATTAATGAGATGACTTATATTTATTGATGTGGATCAAATTAATCATGATATATGATGTGTGTTCCATAATATCACTCTAATTCATTGGGTAATTAATTATACTATATATGTGATACTTTTTTGATATATTGGCGAATAACCATGATAATTATGATTAACGTGCCCTTTGTGATTAACTTTGGAGATATTCTTATCAATATATCATTTTTATATTGTATAAAATTTCCCTATTATGACTTATTTTTTTTTATCATATACCACTTGTTCGTATTTCAATATTTTATTGAGAGTCCACATTTTCACATACTAGATATCATCTTTCTTTATTCCCTAACATGGATTTCAACTCAAAAATTTATTCTTTTCTACGTCTCTAAGATATGAGATGTTATAAAAGTATGTTATGATGAAGCTATGTAGAATCCTTTCATTTTTTAATATAATTTTTTATGTTTAATTTTATGGATTATGTTTCTAAATTTTATGAAACTAAAACATAATATATTCTTTTCACTATTAAAAATTTTATGTTGAAAGGGATGTTTAATGTTTTAATAATTAGGGATTCCATTTAATTTCTTATCCAAGAGGTACATGAACATTGATAGAACATTTTTCTATCAAAATAGAAGAAATTGATACTTAAGAATTCTATATATAAACTTTAATGGTATCTTGATAAAATACTCCCCTGTTACCTGAGGCTGATATAATCTTGAATGAAGTGAAATCTTATTGAACCATTTAGATCTGTATAAATGTTCAAATAGTTCATAAATTATGTGTAAATATTTTTTGTTCACCATAATTACATAATATATCATCCTTTAGTCCTTAAAATTCTATAGAATACTATATTTTTTAAAGGAGATAAACATCAGATCACTCCAAGAGATGTTAAGACCTAGATAAATAATTTCTTTTTTAAGACTTATATGAACTATTAAATATCTCAAATCAGATGGTTCCATTTGATAAGGAATAATTAATATTGATTATACCCCATGAGAAAGACTTATATCACAAAAAAATTTATTTTATACTTATTTTATGATAACTGATATCATTCTTAAGTCGTGCCACATATAATGTAGTTTGAGAATCTGCTGTACAGTAATAAAAATCCTATCTCCTCTATGATTCATTAATGATACACTCTAATGTAATTATAACTACCCTATTTATTATTACATAATAAATCATGATTTATTATGTAAAAGAACACATAATACAACCCAAAAGATCTATAATTTGAGTGTATTTGGGAATTCGGTACATATAATTACATCTTGAACATAGGATACAATAAAAAAATTGAAAACTTCTATAAAATGTTTCTAAAATTTCATTTTTTTAAAACTGCATAAGATAATCAGAAAAAAATAATTTGGTGATATATAAAGCTCAATAAAAGAATAAAAATTGAATCAGGTTATGCAATTTATAAAATAGGCAGATCAATGGGGCATAAAATATTAGTAATTAAAAACACGAACAATAAGACATGATAAAACATGATAACCATGACATGGAAAATATTAAAAAACTGAAACACTACATTATAAACATAGGTCATGGATAATAATACAAGGAATTATGGTTAAAAAATTAACTTAAAAGGATATGGTTAACGCCCTATCCCAACATGATGTCTCATGATACTAAATATTAACCAATTCATTAGAGAGCTATATAATTTTAGGCACACCTATCGCTTTCATTTCACTCTCATTCTTAAGTGTTCCACATAGATCATACAATATGGATTCATTCATCATAATAATTTATTCCATGAATATGGAATGTGAAATAAACACACTAATGTACCATTTTTAAAATGCATACATGTATAATGGTGAATACCCTTGATAAAAAATGGGTATGGTATTCACTACATAATTTTTTGGCATGGAAAATCGTTGTAAAATTTAGGCATCATGAAGACATCACATAATAATTCATAAAATTGGTTGTTGAAAGAGAAATGGGTATCTATGTTTTTTTTAAATCAATTGGATAGTAAGGGGTTTGTGTCATAACAGATCCCATCATAATGAAATAATGATAAATTACACTAGGTAATGAAGATACATGAATAAAGAGGAGAATGGGAAAGATCCCTTGATTGAGTGTGTGACACCAAATGCATAGGTAGGGATTCTTGAGAGATTGTGGGAATATATGGGGGACACTCTCTCGAGTGGAGGGAAGAGTATGAAAGTCCTAAAAAGAGTTTGAGTGAAACAAAATTGGAGCATTAGTGGGTTTATATAGGAAAATAGTCATATTTCATTATTATTTATATTTTGTACTCTACATAACAATATAACCAAATTCACAAACCACCACACATATTTTCCCATGTTTTCTACCAAATAAGAGTGTTTCAAATTATTTTATAAGGTAACGGGTAAAACATAATACAATAATACACTTTTATATGTGGAGGTGAGACAAAATCTTAAGGAAATGGTTTTAAAGCATTAAAATATATTAATGATTTTGTAGGATTCATAAAGGATATATAAAATTAATAAAATAAAAATAAAATAAAATTATTTTAAAGGTAAAAAATATTTTCGGTAATGGATATCTTCTATTGTTTATTACATCACTTTTGGGGTCATTATGATGTCATAGTACCGAAATTATATTTATATTGTCTTTAAATTTTCTATGAAATTTTTTATTATCTCTATAAATTATGAATAATTCCCCATTAGATAATTTCTACATTATGAATAAA
This sequence comes from Viscum album, assembly GCA_963277665.1. Classification (NCBI taxonomy): domain Eukaryota; kingdom Viridiplantae; phylum Streptophyta; class Magnoliopsida; order Santalales; family Viscaceae; genus Viscum; species Viscum album. Next base: position 1,744,252,332 of record OY728161.1, read on the forward strand.
AAAATAATATTCATTTTCTCTAAATAACTTTCTTTATTTTTTAAGTTTCACTATGAAATAGTAATCGACATTTTTTGGGAAATAATGGTTTTCATAGTAATAGTTTTTGAACCATTATGAAAATTACAATTAAATTATAATTTTTTTGATAATTTATATTTCATAAGAATTACTTAATAATATTATTTTATTAAAATCATATTTATTTTGAAAATCCGTTAATTCAATAAAATAAGTTAATTAACTGAATTTTAATGTTACCAAAAAATACCGTTTCTGTTTTATTAAAATGAAATAAAAATATTTTATAAAGTAACCATAATAGGATTAAAATTTAATGATCATTATATTAAAAATATTGTACATACTCATAATGATAGGATCTTGACACATATACCTTTAAAACACTAGAAAACACCTTATTATTAAAGTGAGTGGTGGTGAGACATTCATGGAGTGGTTTAACATAATCATTTGGTCCATGATCTTGATGGGATTATAATTATCACATAAGAGGTTTTATTCATACTTAAGTTGTTTGATTTTATCATGGGATTGGTCTAGAAACAATTCCGAGGATTCAATCTCCCTTTGAAGCTCCAATAAATCATCCACATAGAGTATGGTCCTACGAGTTGATTTCATCACTTCCTTTTTCTATGTGAAATTGATTTGTTAAAACCCCCTATTTATAGTAATCATGTGATCACAATTCAATGAATATATTATCAATATTAATTCCACATAAAAATGTTTTAAATCCAAATTCATATTTTGAAAAAATAAGTGCATGTGTTTTCAATAACCATATTACATAATAATATATTTAATTAAATCAAAATTTGAGATTAATTTATAACATTTTTTGTCCTTATAATGTTCCCCTGTAAATAGATTTCTCCCACAAAATTTTAATTCCCCACACTAAAACAGATGAGGATAACTCAATTTCATCACTTTCTTTGTTTCCAACATCTCTTCTTCAAACTTGTTGTTTCTCCATAACACATTGAACAAGTTCATTGTATTATTTTGTATAAAATTGTATCTATAATCTATTATATCCACCAGATTGTCCTCATATGTGATATCATTTTCTAATGGAACCTCCTAATTATTGAGTACCTGGTAGGGGTCTGTTATATACTTCGTCTAGAGGGATTTATTGAATACATCATGTACTTATAATATGTTTGGTGTGAGTGAAACTCGAGAGGACATCGATCTAATTTCATCATGGATCTAGAAGGGGGTGATTTGTCTTGGACTAATATTTTCCTCATTCCCAAATCTCGTTACATTCCTCGAAGGGGATATGTGAAGGAATAACAGATATACAACATCAAACTTAAGGTATCATCCGTGATTGTCATCATATTTCATCAGTTGACTCTGATCAGCCTTTGTTTAATATTGAATAGTCTTAATCATTCTACCATTTCCTCAACTAGTTAAATACATAACATTTTTCATTCCCAAAATCATTCCAACATGTAGGTTTTATGCACCTATTCACATAAAGGACATAATATGGGTCCATTTGGATTCTTGAGTGGAATTAGTTGTTGTATGAGAAATTGAAAAGAGGTATATGTTGTTCCCATCCTTTTTCAGAGTTTATAGAACATGCTAACATGTAGTATTCATGTCTCTAAATAGTCTTCGTAGGTTAACCCTCATTTTAGGATGATATTTCATGATGAATTTCAAATCATTTTTTAGACCATGGTAATGACTTTCCCAAAATATGGAGGGGAATTTCAAATCTTGATGAAATACAAACTATTGTTCTACTCCATGAAACCCTAACACTTCTATGATGTATATTCATGAAAGTTTATCGAGTGGGAAATCTTCTCAAATCACAATAAAGTAAGTTTTCATTGAAATATGTCCAAAAAAACCTATAGATCATTTTCTCCCGAAGATGTATTCATATTTTTGGTGATAATTTCTATGGTGATGGTTTTCCATTTCTATGTTAGTATGGGTAACAGTTTCACTAACCCCTTAAACATTTGTCTTTAGACCTTCACTTAACAACATAACATGCACTTTGATGTATTTTCAGTGATCCCCTTCTTCATATTGTCTGAAAAATAGTGCTCTTAGATATCTCAATAAACTTTTGTGATTCCTGAGTAAATAGGGAATGTCTAACTATGTTCATCATCCAATAGTTACTTCTATAACTCTAGATTCTATAGTACACATAGTCATGACCCAAAAATCACAACCAATTATTTATAATAACTAAACTATAAGGATATCTATTTTATTATTGTTTCCACTTTCTTTTGAATTCACACATCAATCCTCTCAATATACTTTATCTTTTCCAAAATATATGGTTGGGCAATAATTTGTGAAATAACTTTTGATTTTATTTTCCTTTTCATTCTCATGTACATCCTCTTCATGTGTTGGAAGATCATATCCTTATCAATTCAAGGAAATGATAAAATTTATTGACCCTTTCCACATAGAGTATTATCCTCTTTATTCACTTTCCCAAGATGGTATATAATTTACCAATCACAGTCCTTTATTAGCTCTAACCATCTTCATTGGGAGATCTATGTCCCTTTTTGTATGAATATATACATGAGACTTTTGTGATATGTATATATATAACACTTCTCTAGAAATAGACAATGTTGTCATAATTTTATAGTTAATATCACTATATCCAACTCATTATCATGAGTTCTGATGTTCTGTTTGGGGATTTTTTGTTGTCCTGAAGGAATGAATTTAACGTTTTAATTTGAAATAAACAGACAACCCTATTCATTCTTTTAAGTATCTGTAATTACCACAAAAATATCACCACTTTGTAGTAGTGTGAGAAAATGGGATGTGATAAGAATCCTCTTAAAATCGTAAAATATATCTTCACATTCATCATTCCATGAAAATGTGACTCCCTACACGTCCTCTTGGTTAGTGTTTTTTACAATATTAGGAAATTTCTCAAAAAGGATGATAGTACCCAGAAAATAGATGGAAACTATGAGTATTAGTAATTGATGTTGTCCTTAAAAAATCATAAATATCTTCTATTTTTGAATGGTCCACATATATCCAATTTCTTGTGTGGATATGTCCTAATAGTGAGACATCCCTTGACTAAAACTCCCATTTAGTATATTTCTTATAAATTGTTTCCTTTCACAAACTCTTTTTCACAGTACTCAAATGCTCCCCATACTCCTCATACTCCTCCTTGGTTTTGGATTATATTTGAATATCACCTATAAATACTACGAAATATTTGATTAGGTAATCTCTAAAGACCCTATTAATCTTTTCAATGAAAATTAATTTAGGATTATTGAGTCTTAATGAAATTACTATATACTAATAATGTCAGTACCGTGTATGAAAAAAATTCATGGGGATATCCTCCTTCTTCATCCTAACATGGTAATATCATAACAACAAATCCCCCATGGAAGAGTGTTGTGCTCCACATTTTAGATCACACAAGGCATCAATTCATGGAAAAGGATACATTTTATTTATCATGATCTTTATGTTCTCATGACAATCATTTAAAAGGCACATTAACCCATCCTTATTCATGCAAAAGAAAATAGTGCATCCCATGGTGATGCACTTTTTCAAATGATACCTCTTTCAAGATTCTACTACAGTATTTTCATGTGCTCGTCATTCTATAAAAAATATATTCAATATGAAATACTGGATAATGGAAACATCCTTGGTATAACATTGATTGAAAATTATTCCTCTTATCTATGATGAATCCCAAACAATTCCTTAGGAAAAATATCAACGTATTACCTAAAAATAGGAATGTATTAGAGGATTGTTCTTTATTATAAGAAATAAATTGATCCATATATTATTTTTCATAGGTAAATAATATATATGCTTTAGATGTTGGGGCTAAAGAAGACTCATCATCATCCTTCCACTTGTACAGAATCATGGGTTAATTCCTAATACCGGGAGTGATTTTCTTTTCGTTGTAACTCATATTGGCCTTATATAGGGAATTAAAATCCATTCCAAAAATATTATAAAATTATTCTGAATAGAGTATGACAAGGTTCTATTATAATTTCATCAATATTGGTTTATGGGGTAGGATTTATATACTTGGGATACAATAATTCTCCTTTTTCCATTTTCCTAGACAGCTCAACTTTTATGCTTTTTAGTGGTGTTGGAATAGTTTTACATAAATTTCATGATATGAAGGAATAAATAGAACTAGAATCAAAAGGTAAATTTTTTTTATTTAATTAATAAGAATCATACCTATAACCACTTCATTTTCAGGATCCACCTTGGTTGTTGTGATAAAAAATCCCTCACATACCTCCTTGAAAATTATTGGATGTCCTAAAAAATACATGGTTTAGTGTATTTATTTAAAAACTTCCATGGTTCCCTATAGTAAATCCACTGAATAATGAATAGAGGTTTTATGAAGGTATTTAATTCATTCACTACATTAGTGTGTGTCTCTTGTTAGAAATTTGCTAACTAGGTTTCCATCCTTCTTACACCAAGATCATTTCCTTACCCCCTGTGCAATTTATGGTGTATTTCATTCATTAACATTGAAATGGGGGATGTTGAAATTTCATAGCACCATTACATTTCTCCATTAGATTATGATAACTAATTTTCAGTTTATACTTCTCATCGTCAACATACCCATGTGATTTACAAGTCACCATTTCAAATTTTAGGTCTCATCAAAAAAAATTCTCCTAGTTTTCAAAGTTATGAATCCCTAGGTATTTTCATTGACTAGGTTTTATCCCACAAAATAAAATATCAACAATGAATTATTGGGTAACAACAATGATGGTGACATATTGGGAAATTCTTTTGATGTTTTCCTTATACACCCTGATAGATTTAGCATCTTTATTCTTTAGGTAATTGAAATTCCTTTCCATTTTAATCAAAAGAGTATGTGGAAAGTGTTTATAAAAAAAATTTGGAATTCCTTCCACACCTATGATTAGATATTCATGATCAATATACATCACTGATAATATTCTCCCTCTATGTGATAAACAATGAGTAGAACCTTATCATTCCTAGAACATTGAAATATAGAGAATTTATTCTCAATGGATTTGATTCATTATTCTACGATTAAGTGATTAGATGATCCACTAAAATCTAGAAGCCTTTGTTGCATAGAAGTATCAATAACATTTTTTTATATAGGTTGAATTAGATGATCTTTAGAATCAATGTTCCTATTCATAATATGAGTCTGTTGGGAGAGTATCATTATGAATTTCAGGATGGATGCTCCTAACGGGTTTGGTATCACATTCGTGAAATCATCACAATTACCTTGAAATTGATTGTTTAACAGATTCATTATATTATTTTCCATTTTACTGAGTAAAATAAAAATTGGGGATGAGTATTTTAATAAAATTTAACACATAATTGTTAATTTAATTAAATTAATGGGGTAATGTATAACATACATTAATTTCCCTATCTTATGAATTATTTTCCTTTAATCTATGAAATCCATGATCTATTTTCTAACATATATTCTAATTGAATTTTTTTTCTTCCCTTAATAATAATTTTTTAAGTTATTTTGAATTTACCAAAGCCTATCACTTGGGAGTGTCAAAAAAACCACACAGTAAGGCATGTTTTCGTGTACCAAGTCGTATCGAGTCTGAACTAGGACAACTAGTCAAAGTTGTTACCCCTAAGTAAATTTTTTCTAGAACCACCTCCATATGTAGTATCAAAACATTGATTTATTTTTTAGATAAACTAAGGAATCTATATTTATCATAATTTATCATTATTTTCTTATAAATAGTATTTTTCATATTATTTTTTCATTTTTTTCTAATATTAATCCCAAAAATGACTAAACATTTTCTCTAATACAATCTATAAAACCTTATTCTTTATTAAACTTCAATTCAAGATTAAATACATAAATGTTAGCATAATACAACCTGAAAGATAGAGAATTATACTTTTATTGGGAATTATTTAGATAGAATATCATATTCAACAGTGGATACAACTACATTGTTGAATACTTTCATAACATGCTTCTAAAATTACATAGATTTAAAACTGTATAGGATAACCTGGGGAAAACATAAGAAAGGGGTGAGGTATAAATACCAGTATGGGAATAAAAATGGAATAAGGTGATAAATTTTCTATAATAATAACATAATTGGGGCATAAAAATATTTTAAACACTAAATGTGAACAGTGATACATTATATAACATGATAATCATAACATGGGAAATGTATTAAGAACTTAAAACACTACATTATAAACATAGGTAATGTCTAAACCTCCAAGATATCATAGATGACCAAGTCCCATAAAGTAATAATTTTCAATACCTATCCCAAAATGATATATCATGAGACTAAAAATTACCCAATGGAATGGAGTTATATATAATTTTGATAGCACCCGTCACTTTCATTTCATTCTCATGTTCAAGTGTTCCACATAGATCATTCAACAGGGATTAATTCATCATTTTATTTTATTCCTTGACAATGAAGAGTGTAATAAATACATTAATTTCATAATTCAAATAGGTATAATTCTATAAAGGTTAATACCCTTGAAAGGAAATGGGTATGGCATTAACTAAAAAATTATTTTTGGAATGGAAAATCATGGTGAAATTTCAAAAACAAAATGACATTGCATAAAAATTCCCAAAATGGGTTAATGAGTTAGAAAAATGTATCTAATAATTTCATCATAAATTTTAATGTACTTGGGATATGAAATAACATGTCCCATCATATTTAAATGATGGTAAAAGACATAAGGTAATGAATATACCTGAATAAAGAGTATAATGGAAAAAAATACCTTACTTGAATATGTGACACTAAATGATTGGGAGGGGATTATTGAGAAATTTAGGGAACCTAAGAAGGACTTGAGAGAGTAAATATGAGAGTATAGAAATTATCCAAGGATTTTGGGAGAAGATAAATGGGTTCCCGGTGGGGTTTATATAGGAAATGAGGGGTATTTCATTATTATTTATGATTTTGACTATATATAATAAAAAAACATTAAATCAAACCATCCCATAGTTTTCCCATGGTTTCATTTAAATGGGATTATTTCCCATTAATTTATAAGGCCAAGGGGATAACATAATAAAATAATTCACTTTAATAGGTGTTTGAGAGTCATACTCTTAAAGAAATGATTTTAAAACCCTAAAATATATTAATGGTTTTGTAAAATTCATAGGGGCTTTAAAAAATTAACAAAATAAATATTAAATAAAATTATTTTGAAACTAAAAAATTGATTTATTCCTGGATACCCATTATAGTTTTTTAAATAACTTTTGGGTAATTATGATGCCATAATATATAATGTTTATTTATATGGTATTTAATTGTTACTTGAAAATCCAATTTTGTTAGAAAATTATGAAAAAATCACCATAAGATAATTTCACCATGAGGATTCCAAAAATAATATTCATTTTATCAAAATAATTTTGGAAATATGTCTATATTCAATTTCAAAATGGTAATGAACATTTATTGGGAAATACTAGGTTTTTTGACAATAATTGTTGTATGAACCCTTATAAAAAAACATATAACATTGTAAAAATTATATAATAATTTATATTTAATAAATATTATTTAATAAAAATATTTTTTAAAAAATTTTATTTGTCCAAGAAATCCAATAATTCATTTAAATAAATTCCTTAATTGAATTTCTTTATTACCCAAAAATACAATTTTTTTATTATAATATCAAAATAAAAATAATTTATAAATTAATAATAATATTTTAAAATTATATTTATTTTTATATAAAAAATAATGAATACAATCATAATTCATTGGGGTTGATACATATACTTTTAAAACACTAGAAAACTCCAAAAGAGTACAGTGTGTGGTGGTGAGACATTCATGGGGTGGTTCGACATACATGTTTTGGTCCCATATATTGACGAACTTGAACTTATCCTATAAATGGTGTTTCCCATGATTATGTTATCGGATTTAATACTGATCTTGGAAAATTTGAGTGATTGTATCTCACTCTGAAGCTGTGACAAATGGTCCTCATATGGTATGATGCTACGTGTTGAGGTTGTCAATTGGATTCGTTAAAACCCTATATTTATACAAGTCATGTGATCTTTATACAATCCATATATCATAAAATGTTAATGATATATAAAGTTATTGTAAATACAATTTTACATAATAAAAAAAAATTAGTTTATTTTTTTCTATAACCATACTACATAATAAGACATGTAATTAAATCCAAAGTAGAATATTATTTGTTAATGTTTGTGTCATTATAGTAACTATATTTATGAGATAGGTAATTTAAAAGTAGTCCATTTAACATATAACATATAATGTTTTCATTTCGTAGATTATGAAGTATATTAAATCTTATTATCTAGATATAAATATGGGACACTTGAGGTATCACTAAAAATGGTAAAAAAATTATCCCAATGGAATATTTAGAGACAATAAATCGAAAGAAAACATAAGCAATAAGTCTAGGTGAGTAAAAAAAATGCATTTAAATAAACAAAATGGATATTCCTATATATAAAAATTAGAAGTTATCATAGAATTATTCAGGACCATACATTTAATAGTAGAATTTCTATCACCATTGGCAAGAACCTATCTCTATGGTACATGAATCTACCAAGTCACAAACATCTTTAATGGCATGGTCTACTACAGAAGTTCCATACATGCATCATCACATGTGAACCTCAGATCTAGATATTGAGACTTGAACAAAATTAATGATTATGTTCCATGTTTCCACACTAATGAAATATCTTGGGTTTCCTCATGAATGATGTTCCAAAATTTCCTTTCCTTCATCAATTGGAGAACTTGGTTGATAAATCCCTCATAGAAGGAGTAGAATCATCCCTTTTCAACTCTTCTTTCCCAACACAATGTTGTATCTCCTTATCCTACCTCTTCCTAGTATAAATATAAGAACCAATTTCTATATTAGGCTGCCCAATTACTAGCACACAATATGATGGAATCAAACAAAAAATTATATCCTCATCTCTTCATTTTATCAGTGGTTTAGGTCTTATAAACCACATTCACGTATTTTAGGTTATATCCCCAAACCTAATATGTGATATTTGGATGATGTCATATCTCAAATTCTATTTCCATTTATGTTCCATTCCCATTAATGAGAATAAAAAATTTTCAAAGCTATGTAAAGTGATATGAGATGTGTAAACCAACCTTTTACCTTGCATAATCTCTAAAAACTCTTGATCTCAGTATAAATTAAGCATTTTTAGATAGAAAACTACAATGAAGATATTCGGATAGGCCACCCATGTAGGACTCTAATTCGTGCCTTCATATCCCATGGAACCACACCAACTTGTGAAAATTTCCCATATCATAAATTCTGAAATCTCCCAATTTATAATCTTAAATGTATCCATTGTCACAAATATGTTCTATAGGATATCTATCCAGTATTCATAATCAAGATCACCATAATTTCAATAGAATAAAGGTGGATTTCTGTGATAAATATCATATAAATCAATGAACACCATCCAATTTAAGACTTTGGTAAGGGGATTATTCATGACATAAACCACTAGAGTAGGTGGATAAGCCATGTTCAGGTGAATCCTCCAACATAGACAGTAGAAGAATGGGTGTTTAATCTAGAGTATAAGAAATAAAAATTCAATGTGATAACATTTTCTCTAAAATGGAAAATTAACAGTTGGAACATCAGTAACTTTTTTTTATGATAACATGAAAAGTTATTTAGATCAAATAAATTGTTTCACATTAAAATTATTATCCTAGGTGTTACCCACCTAGAAGTTATAATCCACCTATTTTTACTAAATTCATAAGACTAGTTCTCTATTAAAAAATTTAATTTAAAATAATATACATATATATATAACATATAAAGATGCTAAATATCAACAATTATATAAAATAATGATATATAATAACTGTAGAGAAGTAAATATTTTTCATAAAATATTATATAAAAACAATCCATTAATTAAAGAACTATCATGAGGTTATAAATTATTATATATGTTAATTTTGATATAATGTTCCAACAGATGATTCATGAACAAACAAAAATCCCATAAGATATATTAAAATATCATCAAATATAAGTAGGTTTTCCATAACACATGTTCGGGATAAGCACATGATAACTCCCCAACACATGTCCATGATTGTCAATATCATCTAAATTATAACCTCAAATTAATAGAATGTAAACCTTGGGCCTCTGATATATTTGTTTGACATGATGAATAAAATATCCCATTCTATGTCAGAGTTCTATATGACTTCCTGCAATCATCCCTATATGAAAGAGGTTATTGACTAGAGATCAGTCTCAAAACTATTGCAGGGAGACAATAACTTCCCTAATCATAACCATAATATTTTTTTACAATATAATTTTATTAAAAATAATCATAACATAATAATTAAATGAATAACTCAGATATTAAGTATCATACAATGTAACAAAAAATTAATCAATTGGAAGCACAATGTGGTGGTTAATTAAATATATCAGGAAAATTGGAATTGACAATAAATAAAAGAATATTTGCAAGAATATTTATTATATTCTTCTACCAAATCTACATCCCAACTCAATGATCCTCCATAACTAGTCGCAAGTCCCTTTACAATCCCTAAGACCCTAGACATAATTTCTGCACATCCATCAAGATTCCCATGCATACTATGAGTATACATCTAGTAGGACACCACAAATTCTTACTTAAAAAAATTTAACATTGTATACGATGGTTAGTGTCATTTTTTAATATAAATTCGGACCACATTGTACAATCATCCTTTTTAAGAGATCAAGAACTGACCAAGAAACTAGTAACCCTGATTATTTCTGCTTCGACTCTATACTAGATGTATATCATATATTGTAAACTTCATTACATTGACCATGATGTGTATCTATATATTCATTTTAGGACATACATTTTACCAGTTTATTTTTTATTCCCATTCCCTCATTTATGGTAATGTATTACCAACGACTCATGGCAACCTACTTACCTGTACTTTTATTCATGATTTTCACACCCTTATAATGGAATCTCTCGTATATTCATGGTCTTTCCCCAATAGTATATCAAATTGTCATATTTGGATTCTCTTCTAATGGTGATATTGAATTACCTCATGAATTAGGTGATGAGGTACTAAAATTCACATTCACACCATTAAAAATGTAGTCATGTGGTCTACCTTTCCTCACTAATGAGTCATATAATTCAATTCGATCCTCTGGTCAATGTGAATTTTGAATCATGGATGCCAATGGATATATGAAACAAAATCTTTTAGATCATGACATATCTTGTAAAAAAGAATTATTATTTGTTTAGATATACATATCCATCTGATAAAAAATCAAAGATGTTCTCACTAGCTACACAGAAATTAAAATGTGATTAAACATCCACCATGATATGACTAAATACACTCACTGTATAATGTGGTCAAACATTAAGATTTTTTATAGATTAAAAAATACACAATAAAAAAAATCCAAATATTCCATTAAAATTACCAATATATTAAGGACTTCCGACATTATGTGTGTCAATATAAATTTCATGATTTTCCATGCCTTTATTAAAAATTCAGGACTGTGCCCTAGAAAATCAAGCTCCAAAAACAAATATCCTCATAAAAATATTAATTAATCTAAAAATAGTGTCTAGAGTCGGATACTTTTTGAAGATGGTGAAATAAGATAATATATGTGACTCATCTCATGCTACGGGAGAAAATACATGTAAATAAATGTAAAATAAAAAAGAATTACCAATAGTTGACCTATTGACACATGGGAGGGGCGTTGATTTAAATGGGAATGAGATCTTCAGATGAAGAAAAAGAGTGTCCCATGATTTGTAGAGATGTTATCAGATATTGTTGGTTTATAGTAGCCTTATATATTTGTATATAATTTTGAAAATAAGTAATCATGGTGGAACCCATAGGGATACTTTGTAGAGAAAAAAATAATGTATGGAATATGGTGAAAGGGATTTTTCTACACTACAGTTGTTTCATGTCCAAATCATGTTTTCAATTTACACCATTACCCAAGAAGAGGTCAATTTATGTAAGTAATGTACCATAACTGAATGATTAACACTACATTATAGCCTTTGAGTTCTATAATATACACTATAAAACATATGTGGTTCTTGGGAAGAGTAATTGTGATGATGAAAGGACTTCCCAAAAAACATTTGTGCCTCCCTAGAACAACTGATTCACCATGATCTATATATGAAAAAACCATAAATATGGAAAAATATTCTAAAATAAAATTTCCAACACCAATGTATATGTAGCTTATATAGTGAAAGATACAAATTATGCCACAGAATAATATTTCACCTGAGAAAGCAGTCCAACATCCCTTTTTCTCATCTAGAACCAACCCTGTTTCATCATATAAAATCAATGTGTGTTACAAAATTTTAATGTTTTTTGTAATTTATAGACATATAATGAGATCAAAAGGATACATTAATTATTATAAAAATATGTATAGGTTTTAAAAGTGGTTATCCAAATATTATAAGGGTACATTGTTGCTTATCCCAAACCTACCATGGGATCAATGTCATGGTCGATCGCCTTAATAAAAAATCTACATGCTTATGTTATTTCCATTTTATAATTCATTGTATTTGATGACATGTAACAATAACATTATTTTTTTTTATTATTCCCAGATTTATGAATTAAGATATAGGTTATATTGAGTGTTATTTTATAATAGTATACCAATCACATTAATTATGATCGCATAACCAAATTCTCACATTATAATCACTTGTGATATTAAAATGATTTCTTATATGTTATACATTACTGTGAATCTAATCTACCAATTTTAATATGTTTCAATTACCCTTTTAATGAAGAAAAATATTATTTATGACACATTTAAAAAGGGTTCTTCAAGTAACGATAACATAGAGGATATGTTGAAATTGTTTAAAAATAAGTCAGTTATGTACCAAATCACCAAAGATTCCAAGACATTTAGTTATTTTGTGTGAACTATTGTTATATTTAATGAATATTAATAATAAACAATTAAGTACATAGGTATTATATTCATAGTTTACCATTATCAGTATCCTTCCAAAATTTAAAGTGTTTTTCTTATAACTAGATCCAAGTGTACAAGTCTTGGGCATTACATAACAGTATCGATAAAATTATTTCACATATGAAAAAAGAATTTATAATTGATAATGGACTCAATGGAGGTTGAAATATATATATCATATCCACATATATATATTATAACTCTTAAAAGTTTTAGTATCCTCAATACGTAAAATTCATGGAGTACATATAGAATTTATATCATATAATAAAATATACATTTCATCGTCCAATGGCCTGAAGGACTTCATTTTTTTTATTGATTTTTGATAATCCGCCTTTCAACGAGTGAGGTGGAACCCTTACAATGCCCACATGCATAAGTATTCAATGGCCCTTAGGCCTTAGAAGAATTCATTGCCCGTAGGCTTCAAACATTACTTACATCCCCGACTAACTACTTGGAACTTCTCTTCCAAGCATCTTCATCGTGAAATCATCTCTCCACCTTAGCATGGATGTTTGGCTAGGCATTCCCGTGAATGGATAGACTTGTCCCGATTGCAGGTTCCATACCCTCTCATTCTGGAAATCCTTTTAACTTCTGTGGTGGTGAAATCCCCTTACACATCCTCATTGTAGAGCTTGTTCCTTGTAGGTTGTCTGGATTGCATCTGCACTAAGGTGGCCCGAAGGCCTTGAGGTGGCCCAAAGGCCTTAATGACCCAATGTCCCGGGTGGCCCGAAGGCCTTACAGGACTCAGGGACCAAATTGGTGGCCTGAAGGCCCAAACAGGGGCATATTCCCGGCTGCTATAGTTCCAAACAGTGCCTGCTACAGTTCTGCTACAGTACCTGCTGCAGTATTACTACAGTACCCTAGAAATTTTCCTCTACCTGGATTTGATCCCTGGTCATTTGGATGCACTTAATGAGTCCTTACCAACTAGGCTAAGGCTCATGTACAACATATAAATTTCTTCCACTTCACATTGTTTTGATAGTTTTAAGACTTATAAATAATAGTAAATGTATGTAAATTGTATCTTAAATGGAAATTAAATCTTACGGAAAGTACGTTAAATGTTATTTAAAAATTTAGAATATGAAATTTATCATTTCAAAGGAATTTATAATGAAAATGTTAATATAATTTTAAAACATATAGAAATGGGAACCTTACTTCATCATGGTAAATATTTTTGAAAAATTTTATATTAGATAAATTTTATAAACAATTATGAATAAAATATCAATGGGATGACAATAAAATATAATTATAATAATGGGGTGATATAATGATGAAAATTTTTTTAAATTTAAATATTAGAATTACCTATATAATATAATACAAACAGATTTTGAGAAATTACTTCAATTAAAATTTATATAAAAGAGATAAACCCTAGAACCACAATAATAAGTATAAATTGTTATAATATTAAGGTAATTCGAAACTTATATATATTTAATGAGATGACATAAATATGGTGTTGTAAGACTCTAACCTTTTTTGGATATGTCTCAATCACATTTTATGGTACTATTTTAAATTGTTTGTGAACATTTTCATTGTGTTTAATCTTGGGTACATTTGAATAAAAAATTTGAGATATTGGAAGGAAAGGGTTAAGTAAATAGTTAAAAAATAGTTCCCAAGCTGTGTGCCAAGCCATGCAAATTATGAAAACGAAAATAGAGGGTATTTTCATGGTATGAACATAGTATATCGAACCATTCACTCTTATAAGAGTAACTGTGCGCCCCATAGAAGATGAACAAAATTTGAGCACACAGTTTGAACAATCGTGTGCCCCTTCCCAGGAAACTATGCGCACAATTTTAATTAGAACAAAAAACAGATTAAAAATATCATGAACCCGCATATTAACTAAACATCAACTATATCTCAACTATAATAAGTTTATATAATTTTTTTGATGCTCCTATAAGAATAACTAGGGCTACAATTTTTTGTAATTTACAAAATGATGCTCGGGATGAATATTATTACACCTTTAGTAAGAGTCTCTCATCCTGATTGGTTTCCCATTATTCTTCTATCCATATCCCACTGATTAATGGTATGTATTTACTTGTTGGTTTTAGATATAAATATATTTTTACTGGATCATGATTCACTTAATCATGGATCAATGTTTAGGATATAGATCTCATACATTTCATGGGTGAAATCATCTCAAAGGAAGGTGTGTGTCAGTGGACCCAAAGAATGTTCAGGAAGTTTTATCTTTTAAGATTCTCGAGAATGTTTTCTATATCCATAGTTTTATGGGGTCGATGTGATATTATTGGAGTTTCATTAAAAATAATTACTAATTACAAGCACCTATTTTGTGATTGGCCATGATGTTAGTAATGTTAAAATGTTCTAGATCATGGGAGGATTCCTTCTATGAGTTAATGAATTTATTTAAAAAACCAATCATGATCCTAACTGTGCTGGGGGATGAGTATTGGGTGTTTTTTTATGCTTATAGGATTGGGTGTGGAGTAGTGTTGATTTAGTGAGATCAAGATTTGGCTTATGGGTCATGAAAATTGAGGACACATGAAGAGAACTATAGTATGCACAACCTCAAGTTGGAATAAGTTGTTTATGCATTGATGTGTTCTATTAATTATATATTATTAGAAACTTTTACTATGTATACTGATCAAAAGATCCTAATGTATACCTTTTTATAGTGATATATGAATCATAAATAGTGGATATGGGTTGAGTATATGAAGTTATTCAATATAGATTAAGAATATATGTATGGATAAGGAAACAATGTGGTGGATGCTTTAAGAGAGAAAAAAATACACAAGTAGTTCATGCATCTAGAACAAAGTAGAAGATGATGACATTAGATGGTGAGATGCATTTTGTGGTTCAAGAGATCCTGAAGTAGTATAATATCATATCAATTACAATAGAGTTCAATTTTTTTTTATAAAAATAAAGTATAAGAAGAATTAGAATCTTGAGAATTTATCATTGAGATAAATCTTTGATGGTGGAGAGTAACTATCTTGTTGGATCATAAATAAGTATGAGATCATTTATGTTTGGAATTGGGTTATTGTGCCTACGAGTTTGAGGGGGGAGATGATGTGTGGATTTTATGACTCGAAGTGGGTGGAAAATACATGTTCTTCCAAAATAAATTATGAGATAAAATAATAGTTTTGGAGATCAGAAAAGAAAAAGAAGATCACATGGTTCATGACATGACTCTACACCTACCAACAGGTGACAGATGAGTATCAACAACCTACTAGTTTACTACAGTTATTTCCCAATCTAGAATGGAAGTGGGGAAATGTTACTATGGGATTTATAGTTGGTATCTTGAGGACTAATTTGAATAATGATGATATCTAGGTAGTTTGGATGCTTTTCGAAAAGTGTCACATTTCTTACAAGTAAGTGAGACCATCTTAGTATATTAGTATGGTGATTTTTATTTTTTGGAGATAGTCCATATAACCATAGTGGCATAGAGTATTGTTTTAGACCATTAATCTCACATTATATCACGATTCTAGAAAGTATTACATAAGGTTATTGGGACAAAAGTTTTTTAATTATATATTTCCACCCACAAACAGATGGGTAGTCAAAACATACAATATAGGCGATTGAGGGTAATATATGAGTGTGTGTCATAGACATTGGTTTATCTTGGGAAAAGCACATAGATTTTGTGGAGTTTTCATATAATAATATTTAACTATAAACTATAGAAATGGAGTCATATGGGTCTCTTTATGGTATTCCATTAAGATCATCTATATTCATTATGGAGGAAGGAAAGTCTATGTTTTGGTTGAGTCTCATGATGGGAACATCAGATAAGGTGAAACTAATTCAGAAACGTATAGTTATGGATCAAAGTATAGAGAATCCATATGATGATACATGTCTACAAACCCTATATTTTATATTGGGTGAATGTATATTCCTTTGGGGGTTTCCTAGATTGAGTAAGCATATAATACAATGATAGGAAATATCGATGCCCTGGTTCATTGGAAAATTTGAGGTTGTGGAGAAAATTTTGATAGTGGCATTCCAATTGGATATTTCACCGAGATACAATAATTTTAATGATGTCTTTCATGTGTCACAACATAAATGGTATAAACCCAATCATCCCCATACGATCGAATTGGATTATTTAGATATTTAGACCAATGCATCCTTTAAGGATAATCATCCATGTGTTGGATCACAATGATAAAGTGTTGTGGGGAAGGACTATGTTGATAGCTGGTGTATTGTGGCATCAAGGGCATGTTTAGGAGGAAACATGGTACATGGTAGAACATATGTAGGCTAACATGCCTGATCTTTTTGACTCATAATATTAGTGATTTTTTGGAGTACATCTTGAGAATGAGTTGTTATAAAGGTTGGGGAGATAGTAAGATCCTAAAATTCTCTAGAGATGTATCAAAGATGGTTATAGGCGCACATTCACCTTATATTTTTGTAATTTTTTTAGGTTTAATATTTGCTGTTTTTGGGTAAACATTTGGCTTTTTTTAAAGGAAAATATGTTATGAAGAGTTAGAATACTTTTTCCCAAACTGTGAACCCTACCAAAAAATCTACAAAAACCAAAAAAGAAGGGATTTTCATGGCTGGAAAACTATTTTTCAAATCATGTTCCCTCTTAGGAGTAACTATAGACCCCCACCCCCTAGAAGAGTCACATAGTTTATGCACAAGGTTTGAAAAATCATGCACCCCTTCCCTAGAAATAATGTTCTCCATTTTTATTAGCCATAAAATTATATTTAAAATTTACCAAAATTACCAATTAATTTAAAAATGAAACTACCTCAAACGTAATCAGGTTCATTCATTTTTTGTGGATACCAAATGAATTACTAGGGCTCAAAAACTCTTTTCTTGTTTATTTTAATCTAATATCAAATCTCATCACACCTCCCATTAAGTGTATCTAATCCTGTTTAGTTTCCCATAATTTATTCATTCTTTTTCAACCCTTTAATGGTATTTTTTCCCTATTAGTTTTAGATCAAGATCATTATTTGATGGATATTTATTTTTTGAATTGTGGATCTTACTTTGGGATCAAGATAACTTATGTCATCAGGTGATTGGAATTTCTAATACAATTTATCTTATTTTTTATTGGGCGAGCACTCATGAACATTTTGGGACAGGTTGCCTAAATTAGAGTCCCATATTATTGATTTAGTTATATATATATATAGTTGTGAAATTTTTATTTAAATGATTTGAAATTTCATATGTAATTGAATTGATATGATTTAATTTATATGGGTTTATGATTTAGGTAAAATGGGGGCAATTGAATTATGTAATTGAATTAAAAAAAATTGAGCTACTTAATTGGATATTTTGGATTGTGGAATACATTAATTAATTATTATTTAATTTAATGGAATATTTGATTGGGGAGTTGTAAATATATTTTTGAATTAATTAATGGATTAAAGGGATATATGATTAAACACTAAGAAATGGGAAAATAATGATTTTCCACATTATTTCCATGTGATTTATGTAATGAATAAACACTTTTTAATAATTAAAAAGGAATATCATGATGGGAAATGTGATTAGATGGTTAATATTGATTACACCATAATGGATGTGATAAATGGGATATTATACTCTATGTGATATATGTTTGGGACATTGTTAGTTTCATCAAAACCCCATAATGATATATTGATATTTGTGTGTATGAAATGAACTATTGTACTGAAGGCCCATAGTGATAAATTGGTATTTGTGTGTGGTATATAGTGTTATTATTAAAAATATGATAGTGACCAATTAATAAATGAGGCATGTGATTATGACTGAGGATCAAAATACCCACTTAGTTCTAGACACGATGTTCTACACCCCTGAGTTGGCATTGAAATATGATTCTAATTTGTTGTGATATAAATTCATATGATATGATATGTGGGAACCATGTAATTATGATATGTTAGATCCATAAGGGTTAGTTCAGACTCTGAAACATTCTGAAGTATGTATTGAGAGTTCTGGTGTACTTGTCTACCAGATATTTATGTGGCTGAATAAAGTGTAATTCAGTAAATGTAAGTTGTTTAATTTATTTCATGTATTTTATCGTTTATACAACTAGATACAATTTTATTGACATGATATTTTTTTAAACACTATAGGTGGTGGCCTACTTAGTTTTTATTGTACATTGCTCGAGTTAAGTGACAGGTACATGAATAGATATTATTGGTGAATGACATGTCAATGAAAGGGGATGTATTTTTGACCGATGAGTTGGTAAGAAGCATGGGGGAGTGAACCAAATATTGTTTTGGGACCCGTTTGGGAGTTTTTACTACCTTTATTTGTTTTGGGTTATTCATATTGACATTGGAAACATATTTTGCTATGGAATAATAATTGTTTTGTTTTGGATATTGTATTTTCTATTTTGGTAATCTCATGATACTATTTTCTTTTGGTTATTTCTTATGTAGTTGGCTATTTATTATTTATTTCTTATTGGGTATTATTCTTATAAACATTGCATAGTTTCCTGATGATTGATATTTTGCATTTTCTTCTAGTGGGCAACCTTTTGCATATGGGGTGTTGCACATGAGCTCTTGGGAGTATCTGGCTTGGGGCATTAGTGTGTGGCACCCACATAGGGATGTTATAGGCATCTGGCAGGATCATAAGAGGAGAAAATAATTGTTACCATTGTTTCCTTGAATTAAATCGAATAATTTGTTGAATATTTTATTTTTTCAATATCATTGGACCTAAATGAATTTTTCAATGTCCTATTACATCATGTTATTATATACAAAAAAATTAATTTCCAAATTAGGAAACGAGTACAACATTTCATTAATTTTTTCTTGATTATATATATATATATTCACACATATCTTATTTTACCTTATTTCACATTTTTAAAATATTTCTAAATTTTCATGAAATATTTCCACATTTAACTAGTTAAATTATTTTATAATAGTTATATTAAAAATAATATCCAGTTTATTTAGAACATTAATATTTTAAAAAATACTGATATATTTACTAAAAAAATAATAACAGGGTAAATGTAATTTTATTTCCAATGATTTTATACATTAACTTTACATAATCCATATATACATAACCTATTATTATATGAGAATATTCGATAAGGGTGTGATGTATAATGAAGATATATTAATTCCATATTTTAACACACAATGATCACATTGTGATTTTGTTAAATTTGAAATTCTCTAAAATAAAATTCCAGTCAATCTTTATTTGTTAATGTTCGACTATATCATGTTCTATGGAAGTAACTTCTGATTATATCTCCTTCCCAATCACTAAAAAATATAATTCATAAGGGATTCAACACCATGTTAAATAAATCATTATTCCCCATCCACTTTTATTAACTCCAATCATTTTTTTATTATTATATAGAAATTTTTATTGTCACATTATAATAACTGTATCTGTAAAATTTCATTCATCTAAAGGTTCTATAATGTATATATATAATATTAAGTCCATTAAATTTATTCTTACCTTATTTGTATATAAAATATATCATTGTTATTTACTTCCAAATTATAATTACATAGCTTTTGTTTCATTTATTCTATAATTATTATAATTTTTCATAACCATTGAACTTATATATGTTAGTGGATTCAAACATTGTCATATATTATTCATATTTTTCAATTTTCATTTGGTGATTTTAATGTTTATTACAAATTTATACCACCGGTATACTCTATCTCACTATTTATTAAGAATATTATTCTTTATTATAATAATTTCCCATGTAATAAATATATAATTTAAAAATAAATAATAGAAAATTAAAAATAATCTTGACAAACTATTCTAGGGTATTTTTATTCAAACACTTAAATCATAGAATTTAAATGCATCCATATTATCTTGGGGTGTTAATTAACAACAATATATTTTAAATTATATAAAAAACACTTAATAATCATTTTTTACCGATAATCATGATGAAAATAATCAAAATATTTCCATTAGATATATTTTGAAATATTGAAATATTTTCCCTTGTAGTTAATGATTATCTTTTTGTTTTTTAGAACTATTATAAATGATATAAATTTTACAACCCTAGAATATGATATAATAACTACAATAACACTAATATAAATACTACTTTTATATTATTTATCTATAGAATTTATTATGTTTTCATTAATTTCTAAATATATCTCATTGTTAAGGATTCCATTTGTCACCGTTATAAATATACACATTCCATGAAATTTAGAATAATGAATCTTTTTATTTTTATATATTTGAAAACTATTTCCATTAGATACTTAGATAAATTATATATATATATAGATCACCATCTACTTTTTTATGATCAATATGATATAAATATGTTGATGTTCATTATTATAGAACAAATTAAATTATTAATGTTCAAAAAATATACTATAATTGTATATTATTATACATGATATTAATTATTGATTATAGAAGCCTCTCAATGAGATAAAATCATAAAATTAGTCAGTTAGAGTTTAATCTTTTAGGGTTCCTATATCTTCATAGTTTATATATTTTCTCAAATATTTATGGATCTCAAATTCTAGATATTATGTTTAGTAATTTTTCATACTTTCAATTTTAGATTAATTAACACTCAAAAAACATTTCATGTTTTATAATGATAAAATGAATCATTTATGCATAAAGAATACAAAATATATGTGATCCTCCTCACAATAGGGGTTTTCTAGTATATAGAGTAATAAATTCTTCCAATCATAACTCACGTACAACTCTCACTAACATGTGAAAATATATTGGTGGAACCCTATCTCTAAGGCCATTTAACATAAGATGTGGTGCTCAAATCCAAAATATAATTCACTTAATGTGATAATAACATAGTTATCAATAATATCCATTATATTTGATCAAATTTTGATATTTTTATTAACATATCCTCTTATTATGATATATTTGGATCTTTAAGATGTTACACATCGTCTAACTATATGATCATGGGAGTTATCTATGTCATTTATCAAACCAATTTTCCTCCATATATAATAAATATTCATCATTATTACAAAATAACACATAATTAATATTTTTAATAATTTCATGTATTATTACCATCCACTAGAGATAAGTGTGGATCTCAATACTTTTTTTCCTTTCGAGTCATTATAAGGATCTTGAGTGAATATTTTTGAACTATATAAATTTTCTACATTGGTCTTACGAAAAGTTCTTTATTTTAAAAGATACACCATGCCTAAGATATTAATTCTCCAAAAAATCAACAAGACTATACATTTTATTAGGTTATATATGATCAAAATATTCTCTAAATATCATTATTTTTATATTTAATATTATCCCATCAAAAATTATATATTTAACCTCTATATAGAAAATTAAAAATGAATATATTTTACTATATATATTATGATTATGAATCTACATTAATTTATATTAAACCCCATATGAATTTATTAACAATTACAATTATATAGAGAAAGACGTATTTAAACATTGAACATTATAATATATTTTTTTATAATTTCAATATTAAAATAATGATTTATGAATACCAAATATTATAAAAATAAACAAACTTTTTCATGAATATACATTCATTAGTAACTTTTTTGTAGTTTATGATTGGTAAAACCTCTATAGATCTACTCAATATTGGTATATTTCCCTTAAAAATATTTGACTCATGTTAAAAAAATGAAACATAAATAGATTTTTGAAAATTAATCCATTATAATTAGGTATATATTTTTTTAATCTATCAAATATAGTTTTATATATTTTAAATGATGTTATTTTTTGAAATTGATCCAGTATTTTCAATCTATGAATATGAAACATGTTCATAGAATTTTTTTTAATCCTACCATTAACATAAAATACATTTCATCACAAATATATATATTTTAAATGAATAATTAAATTATCTTTTTGTAAATTTTGTTGGATGTGAAGACAAATACACTCCACAGTTCGAAAAGGCGCAAATTATTCTTTGGTAAACAAAAATATACAAAAAAATTAAACTACTAGGATTGAGGTAAACCATAAATGTGAAAGAAATATTTTTATATTTATTGTATGACTAATTTTATAGACATTTGGTGATGAAGGAGAATGATTATAAGTGAATTATGTTAATTTAATAATAAAAAATTGTGGAAAACTGCACTATTTTTTCAGTTACAGAATTTCATGGATTGAATTTTTAATTATATATTGGTTCCTCGTCATGCTTCTCAAGGAAGGTTCAATGGAGACAATTCCAGGAATCTGTAATAAACATTTTTTTTTAAATTTTTATCATGGATTTATATGAAATGATTAGGATTGATAAAAACAATCAACATGCATGTTTTGAAAATTGAGTATATGTGATATAGTTATTTTTTAAATATGTTTAACAATACAAATAGTATAGTCATTATAATTTTAAATTTCATTGTTAATCAAGAAACAAGTTATTTTTATATCATGGGGGGTTAAAGTGTGATTGTAGAGAACACATCCTTAATTATTTCACTTTTAAAATTTTATCAATACTTGATTAGTATTGGGGGGAGACACCACATGAATTTTAGGTTATTGGATTATTAAAATATCAATTGTTTTTAGATTGGTCTTGGACATAAAAAATAGTAATGAATTTCTTAGTGGATCATTCACCCACATTGAGAGTGGGGGTGAATTAGTATAGACATTTTGGAATGTATTTTCTTCAAATAACATTTTCACACTTTTATATTTTAATATATTTGATTTTTATGATTACTAGATCTTATAATATCATTAAAACATTTGAAATAAGTGATAGAGAGAAAAGAAATAGATCAAATATCAGAATGTTTTCTAAATGTACGATCCCAATGTTGGTGTCCACTTCAAACCGTTATTGGGAAAAATATATGGCACATGTACTTCACTATTAAAAATATTTACTACAAGTGGCATGTTTAGGTTACCTCCATTTTCTATTACCTCTAAAAAATCCTAAACAAATCTACCAATTTATAATTATCTCTTAAAGGTTCATTGTAATAGATAAAACTATCTTATAATGGTAACCAAACCAATATGAGATAGATTATTTGTCTTATAGAAGATTCTATTAAATATATACTTCCATAAAAAAATATTCCCACATGCCAGTTTTTCATAAATTGGGAATAACCATTTTATCACTTCATTAGGTTCATCAAGATAATGATATTAGTTTGGAATGAAAAATTTTCCTTGAAAAAAATCTGTTACAATGTATATTCTAGGAACATCCTCATACCCATGTTTCTTAATGTTAGTTAGTTTTTATCTTATTCCTAGGGTTATAATTTCTATATTTTTATATAACATCAAATATTTTATAATGGTGGAATATTATTACATTTGTTCTAAAATAGCTAAAAAATATATAGGTTTATGTAGAATGCATTTCATATAAATTAACATCCATTTACTTAATATAGATTATCATTTCCACTCTGAAATATGGAATATAAAATTCTGGTTCTTAAATTTTATTTAACCGATAAATATTTAGAACAATAAATCATTATATTTTATTTTTTTAGAATTTATTGAGATTATTATATTCACATAATAATTATTAATTTTAATTGATTTTCACAATTGGTAACCATGTAAAATTATCCCCAAAATTAATAGATTCACATTAGATATACACAAAAACAGAGTTATTTTTAATCCTTACTATATTATTTGAAAAAAAAATTTATATTTTATGAGTCTATATTTATTGGAATAACCACATCACCACAAAACAATTCATGATTATTAAATTCAAATGGGTTCCCATTAATGAAAATGACTTAGATCATATATCATAGGATCCCTCACCAACTAAATTTCCCATGCTTCTACCATAAATAATAAAAAATTCATACCTTACTCTAAATAACTATGTTGTTATATTTAAGTGAGTATAAAATTAACCACTCAATATTATATAATTTTTGAATTATTTAATGATTGAATTATGAGTAATCCCTCACACAAATCTTTCTTTTACTACATGTTCAATTAAATTTGACATTTTTATATAATGTATTTTCAGTATCATCTAAAAATTATGAAAACACATAAAAACATTTTTATTAATTTTTTATATTCATTTTCATTAAAATTTTCTCGTTTACCATCTTATAATAGAAATAACCCAACTCACAAGGTTAAAAAATTCTATAATATCTCTTACTATCCGTTTTTCTAAAGTGGGTTTGGAGTGTCAACATCTGAAATATACACCCTTTGTATCTCACTATGAATGACCACATTCTACCAAAAACTAACTCAAACTAAATAATTTATTAAAATATTACATATTATATTTTGTTCATATACTATCTCACTAAAAACCTCTTCTAAACCCATATTGAATCATTATTTGACTACAAATAATAATTTAATTTGAAATATTGAATGATCAACAGAGTAGCATATGAAAATATCCTCGATATTTACAATCCAAAACATCATCAAATTCAATAATTATTTCACATCATATAATATTTGAGATATATAAACATTCAATTAGAATTATTAAAAATAATATCATGAATCCCCCAATGAATTATTAGTTATTCATTTATAGCTCCTTCACATTATTTGAATACAAGATTAAAATATTTCATGGTACATAAGGATTTTTATTCTTCAAGGAGTCTTTTACCATAAAATTTTGGTCCTAAATAATTTAGATAATTATAATCTTGGAGAAAATTCAATACATATCTCAAAATATTTCTTTTAGAAATTACAAAATTTGATGGTCTTTATTTTGTGTCATTAAATGATTTTTGTGAAATTTAAACTCATGAAATTGTTCAGTATATTAATAGTAGTAATAATTAATGGGTTATAAATTTCTACATCATTTTATATAGGTATCGTCAACAACAATATTCACATCCAATTATTCAATAGAATCCATCTCAATTTTTTAACATTCTCTTTTAGACATTTTATTTATTATATAATTCTCCATGGTAACCCTCAATATCTATATCAACAGTTTATGGTTTCACATCATCACCCACACATATTTTTATATATTTCACTTCATAATAAATGTAATTCCATTAATAGTATTATTTAAACATGAAAATATGTTTAAAAAAACCATGATATTATATTAAAATATTATTACATAATGGGATTATTATCACACATTTAGGAATGAATAGAAATAAATTTGTTTTTAAAAATAATTTTTTACATATTCATAAAATAGATTCATTGTTTTTATTTTTTTTGAAATTAAAATAAAATCATTTGACGTAAAAATTAGTGGATTTCCAAAAAATAATTTTTTCCACACACAATGTATTTCTATTTCATCAAATTAAATTAATATATATTGAATAATAATTTTTAATAAATATTTATATTATATATTAAATAAAATAACTTATTATTCATTTTAGTTTTTCACATTCCACTGATTGATGTTAAACTCAACTCAATATTTTAAAATTTAAATTTCCAAAATAATATTTCTTGAGTTATTCATAGTTACATAAGAATAAATATATATCACTTTTAGGAATATGATTATGTAAAATTGGTTCTATATTTAGATTCATAAATATTAATATTATGTAACAATTTTATAAAACAACTATTTTGTCATTATGGCTAGTAAACAATTTAATTTTTTACAGTGATTAAAGTTAAAAATAATTTACTAGGAGGGTTTTACTAAGAGATATGATTTAAAATAGAAAAAACATTATTTAATCTAATTTGTTGATTAAATTTCTACTATATTCTTATTATATTATATTCATTATAATTTTTGGGCTAGAGAAATTTTTTTAGAAATTATTGTATTTTCATCTTTTGAAAAAAATATAACTATTTCATGTACATCCCTTATAAGAGGAAAAAAGTTACCCTCCCTTCATTATAGATAACAATATTATTATCTTGTCAAATAAATAAAAAACAGCAGTCCTAAAATATCTTGCTATACCCTAGAGTTACTAGTTTTATCATAATACCATCCATTTAACGCATATTGTGTTTCCCAAAACAAAATTTCTCAATAATGTGGAATAAAAATATATTGAGTACTTTTAAAAAAAATTATATTCATCCATATCTAACAATATATTATCTATACTAAAATCAAATATAATTTATTATAAATATGTATCCAAATTATTATGTAAATAGACAACCCTGTATTAATATCATTTCACAAAATTTGGTAAATGAAGTTGTCCTCCATGATTACATGGAGACAACACTTTGAAAGGTTGTGCGTTTTATTTTTCATCCAGAATAATTCAAGGTTTTTATCAAGATCAATTTAATTTTTATATATGATATTTATGATATAATTATTATTATTAGGAAATAATATCCTATATATATTCTTACATTTTTTTCTATTAGAAAATGATAACTTCTCTCATGCTTTTGTGTGGACTAACACCTCTATAACGTGATGTGATGATTTTTTATTTATAATTTACATAAATTTTAATAAGAATATATTTTCTGAATCAATAATAAATTTTATAAAATAACTATGATTCTATAATGGTAAATTATTTATTAAATTAGTTTTTTCCATCTATTTAAAAGAGGAAAAAACACTCATGATAATGTGTGGACTACTATATCACTAAAGTGATGTCTAAAAGTTTTCATAACTAATTTATATGATTAACAATAAACATGTATATGATGAATAAATATGATACATAGATCATTATTAATATTTTTTATATGATGAAACTGTAACACCCCAAGCTTCCACGGTACGATTTTCTTTGAATAATACAGTAGTGTGTGTTGTACGCAACATCGAGATTCTAAAACACTACGACCAATCAAAGTAGCCGTTATGAATAGTAAACCCCACTTTTTGAAATTTTATAAATTTTATCTCTCAAAATGGAATTCATTTTTGGATTCGGAATATCAGAATTAGCCTAGGGTGAAATTTTAGTACTTTTCGGATAACTTTTATATTTTGATGAATAGTTAAAATTACTAAATTTTAATTAAAAACAACTTTTTTAATAGAAATAATTAATAGGGATAAATTATAAATTTGAGTGTTTTTAAATAATATTTAGAATATATTTTTACCATTTAATACAATGTTGGTCATTGGACATAATTTCACAATTAAACCGGACATAAACAAGTGTCAAACTTTTGATAGTTATTATCTCTTAAAAACATGCTTTTTGTTTTAACAACGGGAATTAATTTTAAATTATTTTCTACCACTTCTATGTTTTGAATTTGGAAAAATGGATTCCATATTTGGAATCAGGATTTCAAAATTGTGTAAATAGATACATTTTGAATAATTACATCTGTAAATATTTTATTTACCATGGTTAAAGAGTAAATCTGGTAAATAAGGGTAAAAAATTATTTTATAATAATAATAAATTACTATAAAACGTGTCCTAACCTTATTGGATGATACATTTCGGACCATGGGCATATTTTGGTCGATTTTGGTACCCCATGGATCCACTTTTAAGTGATAAGGAAACTTTGTATTAATTACGTTAAACTAAATACAAAAATGACAAAAGCATATATCTTTTAAAAAAACAATTTTTACATAGGGTAATATATGTTATATTTTAAACTATAAATATTATTTATAAAGCTAAAACTATTTTCTATATAATGGTATTTTATTTATAATTTTTAAAGTTTTAATAATTAAATTTATTTATGACACAATATTGATGAAGTATTTTCCTTATTAATGATGGAATCAAATAATTGCTATTATAAATGTCAAAATAAATATAATTTGGATGTTCTGATGACATACATGAATTTTATTGGTTAATATGACATTATAGGATTTCTTATATGAAGTTGGTTAGAATTAATAAAGTATTTATGACTTTAACAAAAATTAATTACTGAATAGTGTAAAAATTGACATAAATGAGTTATTAAAACAAATATTATATTATTAATTGATATTATATTCCTAAAAATATAAGGTTAATCCAAAGGACTTATATCAAGATAGGTGTATCAATAATGGACCACTTGGGGGTCCCTTGGATGTATATAGTAATTTTATTAACTATATAATATAAAAAATACAAAGTGACATGGTAAATGTCAAACTAATTAACTAAGAGTTAAAACTAAAAGATAAGGTTAATATGATGACCGAAACCTGTATAAATTCTATTGGTTGAAAGCATTTTGACCCATCACAACCTTATACTTTGAATAATATACTATTAAGACATTAGAAACCGAATATATATTTATTATAAAATAATATTTCTAGCTTATCCAAAGGTGCCCCTCACCCCTCTTATAAAAGGAAACTCACCCTTATCATTAATTCACATATTAAAAGCCTTTTGTATCGGCCAAACCCTCCAAAAATACTCTCTAAAATTCCCACAATTAATCCTATAGGCCTTAGTTTGATCATAAATCCAGCCTAAGGATCCCTTTTGATCAAATCAAAAGGAAGAACCCGAAGAAAAGGTAATGTTTTCACCACCCTCTTTCAAGTTACTTTCTTCTTCCACTTGTTCTTTATTTGTTATTCCCATTATAAAATAAAAACTCCAATATCTTATATATACTGTGATGTTATTATAAATATGGTACAACCAAATTTAGTATTCTATAGATCCTTTGAATGACATGTCACCATACGTGCGTACGTACGGCTTACCGTCTCCGCGTCGTGGTATAATTGTTATTCAAAACATTATTATTTGGATGGGTATAAAAATGTTGTGTAATTCATGAAAATAATAAATATACCATGATAATGATTCTGTATATATGATATACCATCCAATTATATATTATTTTAATATCAAAAGAATGATATTCTCGCTCGTGCGTACGTACGGACTACCGTCTCCACGAACGCGATGAGATTCATTCCCCATCGTATCCAATCGAGAATAATTCTCATTTTATGATTAAAAATAATGTTTAAGGACTTGATAATATTCTGGATATGAATAAGATACAACTTATCCATAACAAACATGACTTATGTAACAAAACATACAAAATAAAACAAGTTTGTTAACACCCGAAACAATGATAATACTAAGATATTATTAAAAAATCAATGTTAAAAGATTATATATGTTATCATATTAATGTATATGATTCTTGGATAATTTAATAACAAATATTTCACCATTATAGAGGAGGTTAACCTACCCTTTACCAAGGAAAAGTACAAGGTAAGGGTTTATTTCACAATCTCTTCATTTTTCAAGGTTGTTTATACAT
Source organism: Viscum album (assembly GCA_963277665.1). Lineage (NCBI taxonomy): Eukaryota > Viridiplantae > Streptophyta > Magnoliopsida > Santalales > Viscaceae > Viscum > Viscum album. Next base: position 1,744,282,914 of record OY728161.1, read on the forward strand.
AATTATCTACTGGGACCTCCTTATCATCTACATCCATGTTTCTTAAAAATTTATTTCAAAACATTCTTACTATTTTACAGAATATGGGTAAAATTCATTTATACCCTTTTTGACTTTTTATAAAAAGTTTATAATGGAATCTTATTGTCTTTTTCCAAACAAGGTCCTTTTTAACCTTTTTCGACAGAATTAAGGTAAGAATATCTTTTTTTAACTTATACGGTGGGTGTGGCTATTTTCTGATATTATAAAATCATAAAAGCTTCCCTTAAAATATTATAATAATATTTTAGAAGTAAATATTTTATTTTATAATTATGTGACTTTTAAATATTTTCAAAAATATATATATTTCCCTCAAATAGTTTTGATTTCATCTATGTCAACATCATTTGACTGATTTTAAGCTTATTTGATGTTTATTTATTATGATACAAAACTTCCATATTGTATCGAATGTTTTTTTATATGTTTGATTGTGGATGTGTTATTTTTATACCATTCATGGTTTATGGAGAAAGTATTGACATTTCGTATGCTAATTTAAATACGAATGTTTAGGTTATGTTTAAAACAGTTAATATGAGGAAATCATTGGACTTAATATGTGACATGTGGAGCCCGTTATAGCTCCTCGATGCATCGGTAGGTCTCAAGTGTCAAACTAGTGCCTTTTCACAAGGCATTGACAAAATCTTATTTGTAGTCTTGGCACAAGGCCTTGACTATGTGGTTATGATTGTCTGGCATTAGGCATTCCATCATTATGAAAGTGGTTATTGATATTTCATGTGATTATTAGACTTGTAGAATATCAATGTGAATAAGTAAATGACATTATTTCATTTTATATTTTCCATACAATACTGATGTTCATGTTTAAAAGGATTTTTTTAGTTATACATTGCCTTAAATGTTTATGCTTATTTATAAATGTTTTCACTATATTGTTATACTTGCTGAGCATCTGAGCTCACCCCTTTCAATGTTTTATTTTTCCCAGGATGTGAAGAAGTAATTTATGAATAACCTACATGGATAGTATGAGGGGATATGAAGACAAGATGTTTTTGTTTTAGTTTTCATTTTATGATTTAATATAAGACTTATGAATGTATCTAGTGATTCCAAGGCTACTAAACTAATTGGGATTTCATGACATGATGTTTTGTTATCATGCCAATGTTATGTAATAATGCACCAACTGTGGGTAATTGGGGTCGGGGAATTACAAAGACTATAACAATGGTGCCAATGTTTGAACAACCATACAAAAACCAGCATAGATTAAAACCCATTTTCACATAATATTACATTTTAGAAAAAAAGTGATAATAAAAAGATAATTTTATTTGATAATGGAATTAAAAATTGTATGTTAAGTATTAATATATTTCTAAAATTTTTGTATGATCAATATTTATTTATTATACCTGTCATTTTAATGGATATAAAACCATAATTGACATGAGATAAGGGGTTTATATTATGTTCTATTATCATTGGGTATTTTTTAAACATTAAATATTTAATAAAAACTTATATGGATCATAACCATTATATCATAAATATTTTATTATAATATTTTTATTTGTGTCAATGTTGTGTATCAGTAAACTTTTCTACTCTTTGTATGATAAAATTACTGTGATTTCTAAGGAATTTGAACCTTATTTATATTTTTTCATGATTATATTTCTTAAATTTACTTAAACTTATAAAATGAAATAAGAAATTTAGATAAAACCCCCGTACATTTTAAAATTTTTAATTTTCACTAAATATTAATTTATTTATAATTGTTTTAAGTGGAGTATTTCCAGAATATTTTTGAACATGTTTTTTTCATGATTTTTTACGATGGTACGAAAATATGATTTCATTTATAATATATGACATAAAAATATTTTTGCTACATTATGACCATTCAAAGAATAAAATATTCCTTTTAAAGTGTCCATATTTCTTTAAATATAATAATTTTTCCATATTATTTTATAAATATATAGATTTTAAATATGTGATTTCACAATTAAAAGGCTATTCTACCTATAAAATATTCTAGAGATATTTTGGTTTAATTTATTAACAATGAGTAAATCATTTAGACATAAATTTATTTTAATAGGAACTTAATCCAATATACTATACTTATTACTTATCTAGATGTTTTAGGATTTTTATAATGATCTTTAAAAAAATAAGTTGATTTTATGGGTTATTTTATGAGGATATGATAAATGTTTTTTGATCATGTTGAATATATGTCAAATGATTGTGATAATGTGAAAGGTGGTCATAAAATTATACAGTCCTCTAAGGCCGTGGGTAATTAAGACTGAGTTGATAAACTCTTGAGAAATGAATGTGTATAGAATATCCTGAGGGATGATAGAGATAAGAATATCCTATGATATGATGGAATATAGGAACTCTAAGGATATAAAATTATAACAATCACTTAAGATATAGATCAAAAAATTCCCAATATATGATATATTTAGGAAACTCAAAGGGACACTATAGTTTTGAAACTCCTAAAATATTTCAGAAATAAAACTTTTAATAGATGATGGAGTTAGATAAATATAAGTTTTTATGGGTAGAATTTTATCATATTTTTGTTCTATTAATTCCATGATGAATGTATGATCCAACAATATTATAACGATTATCCTTATGATTTATCTACAAAAATATAATTCATACATCAAGTTATTATAATATGATATAATATTTCATTATTTATTTATAATGATTCATCTCTCTAATGATTCGTGACATTTGAAATGATAATGTTTTTTTCTATGAATTTTTTTATGATTGATTATAGATTAGTAATGAAATTATTATGTTATGGCCATGATCTCACACCCTTATTATTATCTTAGACTTCTATATTATCATAAACTTTTATCTATCATAAGTAAACTTACATATAATTGGAGCTTATCTTTTCTTATGATTCCTTTACCCATGTTATGATGAAAGGTTTTATGAAGGGTATATATAAGAAGGGAACTCTTTTAGAAGAAAATTTTTGGAGATATTTGTGGTCACTCATGAGATAATTTTGTTTATGTGTTTTGTATCAACAGTTACAAAACTAGTATGGATATGGGTAATTTAAAATTATGAGATGTATTTAATTATCTTATGAAATGATGGAATTTATATTTATGATATTGGTAGGTCACCTCAGTTTGTATCAGAGATGGATTTAGTAAATTTGAATAGATTATGCTTAGAGAACATTGGTGAAAACCTAGAGATATATGAATATATGTTATAATAATATAATGTTTTTTCCATTTAGATATGGTTTCAATTCCTAGAAAATAAAACAATGAATGTATTATGGAATGGGGTTGTTTCTATAGTATAAATTCACCTTCTGGTAACAACTCTCAAAGGGGTTGATTTGGTGTTAACTTGGTCATCACTATGGTATAATGAGTCGTCCCAAAATTGAACACGTTTCTCGATACTCCGAATGGATATTATTGGGATAGTACACACATTTTGCACGGACCATTATCATGGATTTAAATATATGATTACCATTACTGGACTTGGATAAAGTAAAGGTTTTAGGGATTAAAATATAGATGCAATGTGTTGTATATAATATGAATTATTTTTTAGTAATAACAGATATATCCCTATGGGGATTGATTCTCATTCTAAGAAAAAAAATTTAAGAAAATTAAGAATTATTTTTTATATGGAAATTATAATACTCAAATAATGAAGTATCATATTTGATACAATTTAGGTGAATCTATATGAATCATTATAAGTCTCTAGGTATGTTAATTAATATCATAAATTAATAGATATTGAGTTAATAGTAGAAAATTTTAATGGCTTGATAATTACTTCTCATGTATATATATCCTCTATAGTATATATTTATATAGAAATTAAATATAAAAATATTTTGATTCTATTTTTAGTATAAGTTGATGTGATTTTTGGCTTACATTAGCTCACTCAGTAAATATTCAATAACAATTTTTGTGGAATAGAAGTTACATTCAATTTTCAAAATCAACCTATGATTATTTTTTAGTGTGGTTATGATGTTGAATTTCTTTGAAATATCAAAACAATAATATGGTATTTAATACATAATCATGAGGTATACTTATATCAAATGATTTTAGGGAAAATATTTTTAAGATTTTTTCCCTTTTTTATAATATTATGATGTATTTCGAATCATTTTCATAATATTCCTCCAAGTATTAATGTTATGTTTTTAAATGTAACTAATACATAGTTCTATAGATATTTCAAAAAATACATTTAAAATTTTCTGGATTTGGTTGTTGGAAATAAAGAAGAATCTCAAAATGATTCTTCTAAAGGGATTCATTATCCTTGGATCATTACCATCGTGTGAAAATTTTATTTTTTAGCGAATAATAATGGATCATTGATTACTTTCATTTATTATTATAAACATAAAAAATATTACAATTATGAACAATTATCTTTCATCCCATACAAATCAGTTTTTGATCAATTTAAATAATATCAATATTATTTCGTGATTGACCAAAGATATGTTTATCATCAAATATGGGTTAAAATGAGGGAATTCCGAATATAACCACTCATATGTTGTATAGTATTTTAGGAATTTTTAGTAATTCCACTATGAGTTATCAATTTTCCTTCAATCATCATAGATAAATTGAATAATTTTATTAGAGATTACATTGATCGACATGTTATAGTCCTTTTTGATGATAATTTCATATATTTGATGTTTTCAAAAGAGTATAAATAGAATTTGACTATTTGTTTGAAGACCCTGAGGAAGAATAAGTTATATACCTATATTAATAACTGTGATTTTTTACCTTAGAAAGTTTCATTTTTATTTAATTTAGTTTTAAGGTTTAATATATTGATAGAAAATCCAAATAATGATATTATTGAACAAAATTCCAAACTATACAAGATAATAGAGACCCATATGTTCTTTATATAGTTGGATACTACGGATTATTTTTATTGTATTTATCATGGAAATATAACCTCATAATGAAGAGGAATATAATGGGATATAATCTACTTTGTATATATGAATGTGATACTATTTTCAAGGTTATAAAAAAGTTCTATCATTTCCCTTTTTCTTACACAACTCTATATTTGAGGAGGATTTATGATAAAAAATGATTCTTTATTAAAGGGACTAGGATGTGTACTTATGAATAATGATATAATGATAGATTATGCCTCAATCCATTTTTTTTTGGAAAAATTACCTCACTAATGGTTATTTGGATGGAAAAAATTTGTAATAAAATATTTAGGTTTTATATTTGGAGTGATCAATGTGATATATATACCAATATAATAATATTTTTTATATATTCTCATTAAAAGAATAAAATATGTTCTAATAGGGATTGTTGTAGTAGATCAAATACTATTACTACTAAGGGCATTACCACCACATTAAGATGAACAATGATGTTTAATATCTAAATTAGAAATAAAATGTGCTTTCTACCATGATGATGATTGAATGACATCCAGGATATATTGATTTTTATAATATTGATTTTTATGTCATGAGGAAAGGTGATGAATCGTATCATTTCATTTAAATGTTCACCAATCAAGACTTTTGAGGATTACAAAGGCAAAGATGGAAGATGTATAATTAAAAATTATTGTGAGAAATCATTATATGATTATCCATGATTTTGAAGGAATAATTAGGTTCAATAACTGAGTGTGTGACCCCTAAATAATGTACATCAAGAAATAACTATTGGATGATGATCACATTTTATCATTATCAATTATTAACAAAATTATGATAATTTATAAATATATTACTGAGTATATATATTTAGATAACACACATATATATATATATATATATATATATATATATTAGAATATGTATTTCGATACCAAGTATATCATAAGATTAGTATTATAGTGAGTATTCTAAGATAAATTTACAACCTTTATTCATACATGAGTGGATATTAGAAAAAATTAAAAATGATTAATTTTCAAACTCCTCAAAACATCAAAATAGAACCATGTTATTTGGGTTTCAGATGTTATAATTATGTAATCATCTCATTTTATTGACAATAAATACAATTTAACTATAGATTTTATTTAAATTTTATACATTTAAGATATGGTAAGGTTTCCTAGAGTATTAAATTCTATTGTATATAGCTAATACTGAGAGTTATCTTTAATGCTCTTGAGAATTATTGATAAATATTTGAATATGTTGTAAAATATTAGAAATGAATGTCTTCCTTTGATAGATTTTGAGTCTGAGATTACCATTAATAATATATTGGATATATTGATTGCATCATCTTTTGATTTTAATTGTTGTTGGGATCAATAAAATTTTGTGGTTGATTTTTTATACTATAATAGATCTGAATCAAGAATTGAGATGACTCCATATGAATACCTCTTTGGATAGATGTGTATATCTATTTCATTATACGAAATAGTAGATTAATAAATATGTTGTGACTCAAGCTAACTAAGGAAATATATTAGAAAGTTAGTTTCATTCAAAAAACACATCATGTTAACTCATAGTCGACAAAAATATATGTCGATTTTCTTTGGAAATATTTATAGTTCAAAGTCTATCAAAATATATTACTTTTAAATTCTCCTGAAATAATGTCATGATACTTTTAAATAAATGAATGTTGGGTACTATATTTAATGGTCCACTTGAAATTGTTGACCATAACAAGGAGGATTCCTATCACTTTGTGCTTCCACTGAATCACTCTCAATCTAATGATGTGTTCCACATAAATTTCATAAAGGGGTATTTAATTGATCATTATAAATTATTTAAATATATGTTTTTATTTATAATAAATGATATATCTTAAGAGGATTAATGGGTGGGGATTTTATTTTTAATAGATAATGTGTTGAGATAAGTACAACTCATCATGTTAATATTTTTTGTTGAAATCATTAATTTGAGAAAGGTATGTTGGAACCAGAAGATGTGATGAGGAAAATGTATCATCATTTTTCCTTAAAAGGTTTCTCAATTTCAATTGATATATTTATATAATGGTGGTATAACCTAATATTTTATGATATATTTCTCTTCAAAGGAATTTTTTTCTTTTGATATAATTATTTAAAAGAAACCAAATGTTTAAATGAACCAAAGTATAAAATGAAAATATTGTTATTTAATCTGACAATTATTCCATGACATTTGGACTTTTGGGTGTGAATATGAAGAAATAATATATGAAAATTTATTTTTTAAATATGTATAAAATGAATTCATTTGTTTTAAATGGATAGAAAATAAATGAAATCAATTTTTTGGATATATAATATGTTTCTCTAAAAACAATATTTCATGGCACAATGTGTTTATATCATAATAAAATTAATAAATCATTATTTTAATTTAATTTCTAGAAAATATAAATAATATGTATTTTAATATTAATCTGATTGTTTTTAGTTGGAACATTATTAGCTATACTGAACTTTATGTGTGAATAATCCAATGGCTAAATATGATTTTATTTCATTTCACATAGTTAATGTAAAATGAATTTCTACCAATTATTTTAATTGAATCATATAAAATGTATTACACATTTTGAATAATTAAAAATAATATTGTTTAATATTTCTAACAGAATTTTACTTTATAATGAATATTAAATGTTAAAAAAATTATTACAATGGTTATTGTAAAAACATGTTTTGTCAGGTGTTGAAATTATAGATATCAATTAAGATATGAAAAAACAAATTTCATTTAATTTTATTAGATTGTATTTTTGACCAAATAATTTTTAGAATAATTTTTAAGGAATTTTGAAATAATATGGAATAAGTAATACATTGTTACATTTTAATCCACTAAAAAATTTAAATTGTGTTCTATCCCTACCCTATAAAATGAAACCACCTATCCACTCATTATTAAAAATAATAAGAATTATACCTCATCCAAGAACTACCCAAAAATATTCAAAACATATCTCTCTACATTAAATTGACTTATTTATAATTATAATACAATCATTTCTATGTTTACAATCTAATATATAAATGGTTGTCAACGAAGAGTCAAAACTCTTAATGGTGTACTTTTAATTTTATTTCTTCTAAAAAATTATATAAAATTGTTTTATACATAATAAAATTATTAATACAGTATCAGTAATATAATAATATATTTTTATGTTGATTTCAAAACCTTTTATTTATCTCGTTATTTTTCGAATCGATTATAAAATATTTATACATGTCTATGTGCAGAAAACTACCAATTGAAGTAATGTATTTCCATTATCACCACCATCATTATTGGATAGTAATTACTATATATATGTGTGTATATATATATATTTTATAAGTAATATTTTTAACATAACAATCCTTATATAATTAAAGTATATTATATTCCTTCTAACAAGTCCTTCAATTTTATATTGATAATGTTCTTCATTTACAAGTGAATATTACCACCCCCATGAAGCGATGTGATTCTTTTTTAATTTATGATTTACATGGATAGTAATAAGGGATTTTTTAAATATTATGTGTGATATTAATAAAATAATATTTTATTCTGTAAAAACTAATTATTTACATTTCTTTCAATCCATCCATTAAAATGTAGAAACATGACCTGTGTGTACCTAAGAACTATAGTCCCCACAATGCGATGCAATTAATATTTCACCACTATATTATAATAAAAATTTAAAAAATTATGAATTATGATTATGATACATATTTCCTAAGTATTATTCAATATATTATTAAATTATTAATAGGGTAAAGGTTTCATAACTATCGAATTGAAACATGATTGTAAAATAATCCACTTTTCTCCTGAATGTTCAGTTCCATGGTGAAATCATTAGTAATAGGATAAATAGAAAGTATGATGGAATGATAAATAATATGTTATATAAGAATATTTATCTAGATTATAATTATAATACATTTATATTTTTAATATATTATATTTGAATTCATACAATGCAAGATGATACATGAGGTATGATGTCTATTTTATAATCACATTTTCTAAATTGTCTATAGATTGTTTTATATAAATTGTATGGATAAATACCATAAAACCTTGATGTTTTTCATGAAATATATGAATTCAAGGAAATTTACTAGTTATTATTATTTTATTCACTTTTTGACATAAAATGATCAAGTGCATATTTTTAATGAAAAGTACATAATATTTATTTGTTGGTCCATAAATGATATCATACATGTCCATGATCATAAAAAATCATATATTAATGTTCCAAAAAATACATGAAATGGATTCAATGGTTCATTATCACTACCCTTTTATTTTTTTGATATTTTTAAAAGGAATATCCCTAATTGTTATCTGATGTTTTTTACAGTGGTGAGAAAATAATTTTTTTTGTCTATAATAAATCAATAGATTTTCCTATAAAAAGGACCACATATAATTAATGAAATACAATATTAAATTATCTTTTTGAAATATATTTTAACCTATCATAGTTTCAAAAAATATGATTTAATATAATTTATTTTAATATTTAATGGTTGTGATCCTTTCAAAATATTGTATCGATATTTTAATGGAAATTTTTAACTATGATAACATTCTTCAACGACACTTATTATTTTCTGGGCATATTATCTAATGATTACAGTCTTATTAATTCACATTATGGTTAATTATTAATATTATAAGATGTTAACAAATCCCATTTATTTTCCACATGTTAAGATATGCAGATATGATGCATATTTTATGATTTTTTGTTGTATATAAAAATGTAATATTATGATGTTATTGGTGGGAATATAAATATATTTCCCTATAATTCATTTCATAATAATGTGAAAATTTGAAATGAGATGATAGAGTTAATAATTCCACAAGATAAAGGAGTTATGAATTTTTTACGAGATGATATTGTAATATCTCAAGATTTTTTAAAAGTAATCACTTTGTTAGATAGAATAAAATATATTCCACATCAATAATAAACTAATAAATAAATATTACTATTTAATTTTGAAGTTATCTCTTATCCATTATGTCTATGGGTACAAATTGGACTAAATACATTATGTTTAAACACATTTACAAATTAATTTTGTAACATCCAATACCGATATTCCAGTAAAGAAATCCCCAATCCATGTGGGTCAAAAGGAATCAAGTGAATCTACCAAAATTCAATGCGATTTTGACCCGTAATGAGGTCTTATAGTGATTCTTTGGGGGATATTGTTCCCAATTAACCAATTTCAACATATGAGAATTTAAATAATAGATATATCGAGCAAGTATTAATAAAAATTAGACAATTGATAACATGTATGTGTAGATGAACAAGTCACATGGAATATCATGTATAGTGATGATACATGACATATGTCTCTAATATAGTTTCCAAAACATTTTTTTATATAAGGTTTACAATACATGGAAAAAAAGTATAAAATGTCAAAAATATATAGACTAGCATTGTTAACCTCATCTCGGTCCCATGTTCTCTATATAATAAGTAGATATCATGATCATTTTGTAGAGTGCTTTCCCTTATGAATAACCGAAATCATATTATATTCATTTGGGTACCAAAAAATGGCCCAAATAGGGTGTGACCTGAAATACCAATAAACAACCACACATGGTCTGTCCAATCTAGGTAGTGAAAATGTGTGTATATATATATATATCAAAAGTGTGGAGGAAGAATATTGTGAGTAAAGTAACTATTCAAAATGTAAATTTCATATAAGTTTAGGTTCATATTTTATATGAAGTTAAATTCATAAATTCCACATAAGAATTATGTCTCAAATTTAATAGTCATATCTTTTGAATTTAATCATGTTCATTAATCCATTAAATATCATTTAACTAGTATGTCTTGATACCTAGAAATAATACCAACTTCCCCCTAAAAAAATGATAATAAATACCGAAATAGGCCATCCATAAGGTATAAGTAAGACTAAAACCAACATGCTTCATTGTCGTGGAAGATACACCGTATAATATGTTTCAATATTTACTCAATTTAGAACCTGATCACTTATATGGAATTCCTAATTTGGAATCCAAGAATCTCTCTACGTATAATATAATTTATCACCCAATAATCCCATCAATGGTAAAACTCTAAAGAAACCACTTATCACTCTTGATGTGGTATAAAGTCACGACAACTCGATTCCATCCTTAGAGGTCCAATAAGGGATACCATGTATCAATCATAGAAATACTATCAATTATCCTTTGATTCAATCCATGGAATTCTAATATGAATCCATGTATCACTCAGCATTTAACAGTCAAGCCTCAGAGTCTATCCAAAGTAGTAATCTAAGGAGTCTATGTATCACTAAGGAATTTGGAAGGATTAAGTCAATTGATTCCACAAATGACAATCATCATTGAATCCATGTGTCACCCATGTCATATATGCATTCAATCAATTCAGTAAAAATTATTATTTTTCATTAAATATTCCAAGGTCAAAACCATGAACATCAAACCTCAAAGTCACCAAAAATGGTGTATCAAGGTATTATCCATGTTTAGAAGTCTTGGATTCCAAATACTTACAATGAAAATTAATTAGGAACTACTGTATCTTGTTTAATAAAGCACTACATAGAATAATGAACATTTAACTCATAAGGGAACATCAAAATAATGGTAACTTATTCATAAACAAAAAATTTCATAAAAATGGTTAAGGGTTAAGGTCTTACTATCCCTGACCTTTAGTTCATTTCATTTACATTTGCTAACAATAATCAATTTACAAATTAATTTATTCCTCCATTCATTAATTTCCAATTCAATGTTAACAACCCATTACATAAGATAAAGGTAACACTCTAATGTATCCAATTATTTATCCATCACATGTCCCATTTCACCAAAAAAATCACTTAAATGGGGTGGTTCCATTAGATTTTCTAAACATATAACCAAACATAAATGGATCCATTAATTAAATATTATATGCATTAAATTCAATTTAACATTTAAAATCCATTGACGACAACTCCTAAGAATTGGGAATTCCACAAAACTTCATATATAATCACTCGATATATAATTAAAAGAACGAGACCACCTACCATAAGTTTGTAGTGGATAGCTCATTTAGTCTCAGCTTCTTATTCAAATCCAACCGCTAGAAAATTAAAGAACGAAAGAATAAACTATTAATAGGAAAAATATCTTGAACCTAAAAAAGCACAGTCAATAACACGTAAACTAGAATAAAATTAAAAATTAAATTTATAACTCATCAATATTGATCCATTGAGATGAGTGGAACTTAAATCAGATATCAGTAGAAGGATCTCATTCAATATCAATAATAGACACCAAAGAGAGATTTCTAGAATTGGCACGAATGAGGGATTCCATGGGTTCATTTTCTATGTAGAGGGATAATGAAATTATGGTTTCATTTAACAAATTAATTAGTGGAAAATTTGGAATTTCATCCAAAATAAGGGGTAACAAGATGTAAGTGCATAATTTGACAAATTATATGCCAACCATGCATGATCAGCTATAGGAATGTCAAACCCAGAATATTTTTTAACAAAATATGACTAACTTTGTGATATTTATGAAAATACATATTATCAAAATTACAAACTTGGTCATGCGGCACTACGGCCCAACTTCCATAGTTTTCACTAACTATGCTCTAGGCCAATTCACACCAAACATGGGTCCTCGGCTTCGAACGATCCTTGAACAGTTATAATACCTCTATAAACTCATTGGGTATTCATTATAAGCTATATTTAAACATTTAAACATATAATTTATGGACAATAAAAGAACCATAACATAGAGAATAATCAAGTACTTACAAACATCCCCCCTTTAATAAAATTCAACCGTTATTTTCCTTCTTTTGGGTGGTCAACCATCTATGAGAATAACTATGGCCACTATGATCATACATCAGCCTCCCGCACCCAGATCACATCATGTAATCAGTCGTGATACCATAGAACTAGTACTAAAGGAACAGCCCAACCTCATAGAATCTACGTTTTACGATCCACAATACGTATATGATGCTCCTCAATGAACATTTCTAAAAATAAACCAACATATAAAGGTGAAAAGGCATGATATGGGAATGATTAACAGCCTCATAGTTGTGAAACTTCGAAGACATCATGCATGACGTGTTAATTTTTTGGTAATTACAATCGATATGCTCTCAGACCAAATCTCTTCATAATTTCGAATGACCCGGCATATTGTGGTGAATGATTACCCTATCTCCTTATCCTCTTGGGTCCCAGCCTCAGTGAGACACACAAGAAAACCCTATCCCTAACCTCAAAATTTAGTGGTTGTCTTTAGAAACGGGTGTACGATTTCTAATTAGACTGCATCGTAGAAATCTGCTTCCAAATCACCTAAACATGTTTCGTGGTCTCCTTAACAAGATAAGGTCCCAACATAACTACCTATCCTGCCCATAACCAACACGAGGTTGATTGGAATGTCATAATGTAAAAAAATAATCATATAGAGTTAGAAATGTTTTAGCCTAAAATATATTATTTTTGGATAATTCATCTAAGGGTATATGCCTCTCCCAAGATCCCCCGAATTCCTAGATGCATGCTTGCAACATGTCCTCAAGAAACTGAATCATGAAATCTGATAGACCATCAATATAGGTTGTCATGATGTGACAAGAAGCACCTATGTTCCCTATTATGTCCATATCCATTTCCAGAACAATTAATAATAATTTTAATCACTATTAAAAAATTATAGTATTCGGGACACCAGGATGTCATACTTTCTAACAGATTTAAAACCTTCCCAGATCATCCAAAATAATGGTTTCTTTGATTGGAATAAAATCTGAAAAATTTGTGAGGTTTTCAACATCAACCTAAATATAATATGTTTCATAATGATACTTCGGTAATCCTATTAGAGAATCCATCGAGGTAACATTCCACATCCACTCAGTAATATGAAACTGCTACAAAAGTCTAATTGGTCACTGGTGTTCTACCATCAGCTGCTACTGGGTCGAACATCTTATGAAAAAACAAGCTACAACTCTTTTTATATTTTTTCACTAGTACATGAAATCCTGACTACACCTAAGGTCATATTTGGGTCCTCAGTTTAAAATAACGGTTGAATCCCAATAGAGAAAACCCAAACTAGTCATGAAAAATTTCTAGGAAAACACATATGACCCATACACCAAACCAACCTTAACCCGACGACCTGTTTTAAAAATGTATTCATTTTTATAATACACATGTACAAGAAATGGAATAAATGAAGCCTCTCTCACTAAATTTTATTGAAAAAACAAGGATTATATGGTCAGTGTATTACAAGTTGAACTGCAACAGCTTCTTCCATGTACCCGCACATTCACAGTGAGAACGTATAGTGATGTTCATATCGAAAATCCAGTGATGATCCCCAGCAAATCCACCACCTAATAATTTAAACCATCATTCCACAATATGAGAAAGAATGTATTACAGTTCCATACCATTAGAAAAGTTACCTTTTAAACATTACCTATGATCCTGACTATATACTCCTGCTAACCTCATTATCATTAAACAAGAGTCTATGGAAAAAACCCCAATGTAGCCTATACTATATGATTACATGGGAGTCATCGGTAGAAGACTAGACATCCACATCCAATAATCGCATGATCCTGGAGCAGTACCATCCTTAGAGTTTTTTCATAGAAAATTTTTTTGATTCCAAGAGTCCTTCAAAATAGTTCCTACATGGGAACCCATGTATCACTTAGAACAAACCAAACATCAATAAAACCAATGAATCTAGTAAGCTACATTGGTATAAAACACTTATTAATACCAATATATATTAAAACACTAGCTTGGTGTATAAATAATACTCTCTTAGTTCATCAAATATGACATCAATATAGGTAAAATGGTCATCAACAATAATTATACAATAAAATGATTCAAAGGTTACCATGAAAACCAGTAAAACCACAACTAGTCAACATCATAAAAGAATATTGAATACACCTACCGACACATCATCAACTGATCCATGATTCCTTCAACACCCAATACATTCAATGATAATTTGGGATTTGCAACCAAATTCCATCCAGAACCAAAGGTGTTTCTCAAGGTTTTCATCCATAGAAATCTACATCAATGCCATACTGTTGAGAAAGTACTGACACACAACAATAGAATTGAGATGATTCTCTTCAAATTTTGAGGGTCCTAGTTTTTGAAAAGAGATACATACTACATACTCACAACTGTCCCATATCTTATTCACCTTTAAGATATGTTTGTCACTCCTCAAAGTCATGATCACCACATCACAACATTATGAACAAAAGGAAAAAAAATATCCTACATTTCACGAAACTATAGTATTTGGAAAGTCCCCTCAAGCATCAGTAAAAGATTGATTCCTTTAATCATAGGCCACTATACCCAAAATATTTCCTAAGAACATTCTCAATAGATCCTGGCTCAATGATCTCACATAACTCAACTAATTCATTACACCATTTAGAAACATGATGGGTACCACATATATCGACACATACTTCCCAAATATTATAGAAGTATAATGACACATCCTCGATACTCACCATAGGTTTTCCTCCAAATACTTTTTAGTATCCTATAGTCTGTAAAAGAGATTTAACCCCAAGTCATGTTAACCCATATGACCATTAACATGGATGATGACATAGCAATTAGTCAATCACTAAGGTAAAGAGTGGGTAAAATGAAATTTGATGTATTTTTTAATTCCCTAGGCATGTCTAACCAACTGAAACTGAGAATTACAGAATTACCATTCCAATATAAAATATCATGGAAGAGATAAAAACCCATCCAAAAAAGGGTTTCATTTAGAAACTAAATTCATACCACGGACAATGACACCCTAACCACACCATAAATTGAAAATAAACAACATTTATCAAATAATGTAATCTCTAAAAGTGATACCTACCATGGGATATCACATTAAATAACATAATAACCATCCCCATCATTAGGTCGCAGTAATATGATAGTCACAAGGATAATGATAAAAATATTTAATCCATTTCTAAAAATAAAAATTCATAAATAAAACACTCATGTTTATATTCCATGTAAACTCAAAGGATATTTCAAATACCCTTAAATAAGGGTCCAAACAAAGGTAACCACTTTAGTTTCGACATAAAATTGATTCTTTGAGTTATATATAATCGTTAAGGATTTAAAATATTTAAACTAAACAAAAAAACCAACCAGATATGTTAAAGGAAGAAAATATCTAATTAAATTTATAGTTGAAGGAAAAATTGAAAATCTTATGAAAATTACTTTTAAAAAAATAACCACTAATTTACATCACTCCAAAATTTACCTATTTGTCACAAAAAATACATTTAATAATTATGTAGACCTATGAGGTTCCCATTATGAAAACCTAGGTTCAACAGAAATGCAACCCTATAAAAATTTATTTATCATGGTCATTAAAATCCATAACAGGTCATCATAAAAGAAAAATTCCCCCAACTAACCCACATTGCACTGTTAAACATTCAAATCCAATCACACATCTCAGTTTGATATCATTATCCAATATTGTAGCATATAAATAAATATATGTGAGCATGATAGGTAAAAACCTTCCCCAATTAGAACACAACACTCCGCATGCAGCATAAGTCTAGTATAGGAAACAAACAGATCATATAAAGTTAATAAATACTACCTAATTCTGATAACTAGTGCTGGTTATGGGACATGTCCGCTTCTAAAAGTAAATTTTCTTTTTAATTTTACTAAAATTAATTTCCCACTACATTTTCACATTTTCATAATTAATTTAAACGATTGAACAAATGGTTTACCAAATTCTGATCCATGAGGTCCTATACTACTTAGAGACTAATGTTTGTCATCATCCCAAGTCACACCATTACACATTAAAAAAACCTATCATAATAGCAGGTATCATTCACAATACCATGCAATAAGTATTGCATCATAAATGGAATGTCATAATATATGGAAGATAATTCTTATAAAATTTCTCAAAATATCAATGAGATGGAAGACACTCATACAATTGGGTTGAAACGTAATAAAACTATAAATTTCATTAATAATAACATCAAAACTCAAGTTTTTCACCCAACAGTTGGTTAAAATAAACTTCAATAGTCAAAATATAGAAAATTGCGATTTGATTTGATATAATTTGTCTCTTTCATATAGCCGAGGTAGATAATCCCAAAAATAGCGCATTAAAAAATTATTATTCCAATATATTTATTTCTATTATCTCTAAATAGTATAGAAAACTAGAAAAGAATCATGTGACACCACATTGTAATGTCTTGGAACAAGATTACACTCAAAATTAACCAGAGGTAGTTGGATGAGATTTCTTCGAGTTCATCTCCCCAAATTCCAAATGCCTCCAACTAGTCACAAGGGCATTAAGTGAAAATTTGGAGAGACTATTCCCTCTTACTAGAGTGTAACACTTTAGAATATCAATAACAGATAAATAGAATAAGTGGTAATGACAATCAAAAAATATAAAACCAATTATACTAGATGATCATTCCATATGTAATCTCATGTGCAATGAGGATACATGTCATATTACCCTAATAAAGCATAAAAAACATGTATATTTAGTAGTTTTAAAACACATAGATCAAAAGTAAAAAAATCATGAAATTTTTCTACTATAATTACAAGGATTATCTCGGTCCCATGGTCCCCAACTCTTAAAAATCTATCAATAACCTATAGTAAGGCACCTTCCATTATCCATACCTACAATTATATAATCTATTTGGGAACCTAAAGGTGGCCCAAATAGGGTTTCATACATAATCCTGGTATGTAACCACCCAAGGTTTTTGTAATATAGTCAATTAATATAAAAAACAACAATGTGTAAGATGAATATATCATGTAAAGAAAGTAATAAAAATTAAAAATTGTATAAGTATACGTTCTCATTTTATATCAAGGCTAATTCATCAATTTCGGTTAACAATTATTTATCTAATTTAACAGTCAAGAATATGTCATCTTATAAGGTTCATTCATCCATTCAATCTCATTTAATTAAAATTTTTCAAGAACTAACGATATGTATAAAATCCCCTATGATTACATGATCAAGTATCTCCAAAAATTCCATCCATATTGTACAAACAAGAACGATTCCATGCTTTTTCATTATCTTGGTTGGAAAATCACATAATCCATTCCATTCATTATTCAATTTAGAAACCAGGCCTATACATGGAATTTTTAATTTATAATCCTAGTATCACACTAGTTATAACATAAACCAACCCCATTCAAGCTCTTCCATGGAGATCCTCTCAAGAACCCATGTATCTCTCTACCTATGGTATAATGTCACTACTACTCGAGTCTGTCCTTCGGGGTCAACTAATGGAGGTAAAGTATCACCCATAAATATATGATCAAATCACGTTGATTCCATCTGCGGCATTAGAATAAGAATTTTTGTATCACTCTGAATAAAATATTCAAACCCTAGAGTCCATACTTAACTATCCTCAAAGGATTCCACATATCATTTACACATAAGAAATGTTCATTCCAATTTTTTCCATTCAAGGAAATATTCCTTGAATTCATTGTCACCCAAGGAATATAAAAAATAAATAAATTCAATACTATTTATTCATTTTCATTTAATATTCAATGTTTAAAACCTCGAACATAAAACCTATACATAAACTCAAAAGGTGTCTGAAGGTATTATACCATCATATAAGGAATGTATTCAAACTACTAACACAGTAAATTCATTAGAAACATGAATATCATTCTAAAAAAATCTAAATGACACAATATTCATTTAAAACATAGGGGAACAAAAAAATAATGGTAAATTATGATTAATCAAGAAATTTCATAAAAAGGTACAATGGAAAAGGTTGTCCCATCCCTTACCATTAATTCATTTCATTAATAATTGATATAACAAATCAATTTACAATTCATGTTATGATTCCATTCATCAATTATCAATTAAATTATAACATACAATGACATGCGGTAGATGCCACACCAAAAGGCATCTAATTTGTAACCCATCACATGTACCATTTAATTAAACAACGCACCCAAAGGATGGTGGTTCCATTTATGTTTCTAAACATATAGCCAAAAAATCAATGAGCCTTTTAATTACATAGACCATGCATAAAAATAAAATTTAAAAATTAAAATATATTAAAATTGATGTAGGGAAATCGGTAATGTGGAAAAATTTCCTATTTAATCTCTTTAATTTAAATGAAAATCATGATACCACCTACCTTAGGTCTGTAGTGGATGGCTTGCCCTGTTTCTGCTCCTGATTCGACTTAGATCCGGAGAAAATATAATAACCGATAAGGAACCTCTTAATAGTGAACATTATCTTTCACCTAAATAGAACAAATGATACCATAAAGAATAGTTTTATATTAATAATTAATTCAAAACTCCATGATATAACTTTTTCTAGATGAGGAGTCCATGTATCAGAGATCAGACAGATGATCTCCTTCAATTGCAAGAATAGACGCTAATTAGGGATTCTAGGGGGTTATATTTTCTGTGGAAGGAAAATAAAAAATGGGTTTTATTTAATAGATTAAATAGGGGAAATTTATAATTTCACCCTAATTATAGGTTCACATAGTTTAGTTTCATATTTAAGCAAACTATGTTCCAACCATGCACAGTCAGATATAGGAAAGGGAAACAAGCACGGTTTGCCTACACAGTTCGACAAAACGTGAATGAACTAGGAAAATATACACTATCAAAATTTAAGACTAGGACAGAAAAATGTGTATCCCAACCACATAGTATTCACTTATCATTCACCAGGACATTTCACCTTAAACATGGGTCCTTATCTCTAAACCATCCCCAGACACTCTCGATTTCCCCATAACCTCAAAGAGTATTCATACCAGGTCATATTTAAAAATTCAAAATGTGAATTTATGGAAAATAATGGATCCATATATCAAATAAGAATCATTTTCTTGCATTTTTACATTAATTCAACAAAATTTGTAGGCATAAGAAACGAACGGATCCAATTTTATACATAAAAGATGTATTTTTCTAAAAGGTATTTTTTCTGCATTTCAATGGACCAATTGTTTTAAAACTATATTTTTACATGTTTATAAACTATATATAACAATATAAAATTAGTTTTTTATATAATAATATAAAAAATTACATTGGAATAATTATTATAAATTTTTTAAGAATTTTCATTTTTTGATGAATTCTGAAAAATACTAAATTGTAATTGAGGACTGACATTTCATTTAAATAATTTATAATGATAAATTATTTTTTAAATTTGTTTTAAATAAAATTTTAATAAAATTAATAATTCTAATCCAATTTATGAAATTGGCATAATTATAATATTTAAATTATAAATAAAATCGTAATATTATTTTGAAAATTTTTACATTAAAATGACGGTTTCTTGCCCAGTCTATAGAGTTAATTTTAAAATAATTTTAGGATCATAATTGTCTAGAATTTTAGAAAATAGATTATATTTTTTATTAATATGATCAAAATCAAATAAATATGTCCCTTTTATTCTTGTGCAATATGAATATTAAATTAGAAATTTTTATTATCACATTTATTGGAAAATTGGCTTAATAAGGGTAAAAATAATATTTTAAATATTTTAAAAGCACCATTAACATGTACATATTTTATTGGAAAATTGAGTTTCTACCTAAATAATCTTCAATCTAAATTTATCACCACTTTCAGAAACATGGATGACATTAATCCCCTAATAGTATTTTATTTTAAGAAAATTCATCCTACTCATACTAATGTTTTTAATAAGTACATCTTTTTTAATATGTGGCCTTCCAAAATATATCGTAAACCATAAATATAATTTCAGAGTATAATATATTTATCATTATCATGGAAATTTATTTTTCATTTTTATGGAAGAAATAATTACCTTAAATGCTTCCATAGTGTTGATGTAGTAATTATTAGATTAATAGGAAAATCAAATAAATGATTTTAAATATATATATATAATTCTATATTTTAAAGTCGATTAAAGAATTATATAGATAAAAAATTCATTGGTATGATATAATAAAAATGTTTTTCTATCACAAACCAAGTCAGGTCGCCATCTGATCTAACACTCGAACCGGTCTATGATATGGCCTGAAGGGCATTCCCGATCCCCACGGGTTAGCACAAGTGCCCTGGTATCAAGAGTATCATGTGGAAATGATTTACCCGAAATAAGATACATACAACAATCAACAAGATATATACACTAAAACTGAATATCTATCAACAAATCAAGCCCTTAAACTAAATAAAAACTTAATGGTCTACAACTCAATCCAATAACTAAAAAGAAAAGACAACGACAGAAATTAAAACACTCACTAAAACCTCCCGAAAAAAGAGAGACCACATCAACACCACTATGAAAGAGAAGACTAACTATAACATGAACCACCATGGCTGAGCTCAACTCATCGACCTGGAATACAAAAGAAACAGAGTCTAGAGACACCCAGTGGTGTGTATAGGGTTTGAGCCAAAATCCTTGTATGATGTCACCCAATAAAAATGTTCCATGAAAAAAATTACTAAATGACAGATACATTTGTAATTTTAAATAAAGAAAAGAAGTAAAAAATGGAACAGTTTTAATGAAAACAAGATTACAGAAAACATTTTCAAAAGGAACAACTTAAATTAAAACACACACAACCTTACGTCTTAAAATAACCTATGTGTTGCACTGACGATCATAAAGTAACCAATGATAACTAATATGGGAGAGGCCTCATGGGTGTTAGCTAGCTTAGGTCTCTAGATCATCGTGTCTCGGTGAAACGTGGCTTAGAAGGCCATGACACTCAGAAACATGGCTTAGAAGGCCACAACCCTCAGAAAATGTGGCTTATAAGGCCAAAAACCTTAAAAAAGCATATGTTTAGTTATTGTTACAATCTTATGTCCTGCCAGTGAAACTGGGATGAGTCACCTCCGGAAAACTATACCACTAGTCTAGTCCACCCTCCTAACTACCCGGGCATCCCACTTTTTGCTCAAACAACTTGCAGGTTCATGTCACTAATAAAAAAATGCATAAAATCCAGTGTACTTACACACACAAAATAAAAAATTGCACACCCAAAAACGCTTTTAAAACCAACTTCTCACAACAAAACAGAATTGAATAATATTCTAAAGAAATTAATCTTTTCAAATTAATTCAAAAAATAATAACTTCGATGTAGAACCACCTACCTCGGGTGTCGAAGACTGCAACACTCGGCGCAAAATTTCAATTTCTCATCAAAATCACCACCACAATTCCAAAATGAACCATGAAAACAAAATATCAAAAAAAGTATTAAAATCAAACCGAATTTAGCAAAATTTGGACCCCAAACAACTTGAGACTCCAAACTTCAACTCAACCAAAAATAATAACAACTAATAAAAATAGAACACACCTACAAAAAAGATATGGAAGGCTAACCAGAGGTTAAAGGAGACCGTTGGAGGTGAGTCGTGCCAAAAAACTAGCCGGAAGGAAGTAGAGTTGTGTCTCAGTGGTAGCCAGTTTCCATGGGGTGTGGCGTGAGCTAGCCGGTTGATCGAGATCTCAGTGCTTCGGACGAATGGGAGAGAGGGAGGAAAAAAAGTGGTGCCGCGGGATTGATCCGGAGCCACCGAACACCAGCGCGCCAAAATTAGTCATGCAATGAAGTAAGGCCACATCTCATAGGGGAGACCAATCATGGTGTTGTGTGGTTCAACCAGTAGGGGTGTGGTGTGAAGGCATCGGGTGCTCCTGGGGGTGCGACAGGTCTGATCAGGGAAGGTAGGGGGATTCTAATGGGATTTTGAGATGGAAGCAGGAGGGTGTGCCGATGGGTGAGGCGAGGCCATAGTGAGGAGGCAGGGGGAGTATGGCTGGGTTCTGGCGAGGTTTTCACCACCGGAGCAGGCTGGATATGGGAGGAGGCTGAGAGAGGTGGGGTGTGGGGTTTTGGGAGAGCGCGCAACGCGGGTGGCAGGAGACAGCGAGGCTGAGGGATGTGTGAGGAGGAGGAGGCGTGAGCAATGGGGTGCGGCGTGAGGGGTTCTAGTAGGGTATAAGGAGTCGCAACCTAGGGGGAGAAAATTGGTGGTCCAAACCCTACCCTAAAAGAGAATAAAAAAAGTAAAACGAAAAAACAAATAAATAAAATAAAACTAATAGTAATTATCAATATTAATAATATTATTATTCTTAAACCAGAACTTTAATGAAACTAATAATAAAAATAAGAATAAAAATAACAACAATACCATAATAATAGTTATATCCTTTAAATGATAAGGTTATTTATAATGTTAACAATTTTAATGTGAATAATTAAGAATGGTGATAATAAAATTTTTTGGTGATTGTAATAATAATGAAAATCTTAAAAAAATAATTATGTTCTTAATAATGATAATGAGATTATTAATATTACTAATTATATTAATATACTAAAAAATTTAATAATAATAATAGTAATAAAAATAATTAAAATGGTAATGATAATATTTAAAACATAATAAATTTTATATTCCCAATTCTATCAATAATAACAATAATAATATTCTCAAATAATAATAATATTACCATCATTAAAATAATTTCTTAAATTTTACCGCACATGTTTTTATTTTAAATACTTTTTATTATTCATTACATTGCATTTATCTTCCTTAAACACCGGGCAGGGTGTGCGGTGAACCGGGTGAGGTCGCGCGGTGACCCAGCAAAGGCCGCGCGGCTTTGACCGCAGTGATCTAGATGCCATCAAGACCATTACTTCTGTTTTTAAATAAGAACTCAAAAACATTAACATGGGATTCAACCCGAAGTACCCAATACCCAAAAAATTAATAAAATAATTTATTTAAAGATGATGAGTGTAACAATTATCCCCATCATAAAGATTTCCGTCACCAGAATACCACAACTAAGGCTGAGAACCAAATTAAGAAACGTCACCCACGTAAGGATCAAAGAGGATCCCTATGAAAACAAGTGAAAAAAGGAAAACACCTCATGCTCAAAGAAGGTGAAAAAATGAAAAAATCAAGAAACTTTTAAAAATAATTTTTCATATGTGTCGCCCACCCAAAGAGCTAGAATGCCTCTAGTTGACAAATTAAGGAAAAGAACTCTCCCACACATGGAAACTAACATCACAATCTGAAACATATTAAGAACTATTAAATAAAAACCACACCATTTGGATATAATGATCAAACATAATCAAACCACGTCTAAGGAACACTATTATCACTTGTCACCAAGACATCTACAGAGACAAAACCAAATGGTCTACATGGGGAAGCCCGAGGGGCTCCCCACTATTAAGAACCTACCAATTCCCAAGACGAGACTGGAAGACTGAAACAGGGAGGTTCGAGCAGACTCCCCACTATTAATGAAAAGTCCAACATCGATTCAATTCAAAGACATTCGTGCAAGATCCAATGTGGGTCTCCCCACCATTGGAACTGACAATAGATTCAAAACTTTAGAAATTTTCTGATGGGGACCAAGAACCCCACCACAAGGGGTGGAGAGGGTTGGGCCCAAATACTAGGCATCAAAACCATGACCAGAGACAGACCAACATCTCTAAATACTTAGATGAGTATCATTAAAATTGGAGACTGATTTACCCAATAGGCTCCCATACAGACCACCAAAAGAAATTAGATTAGGTGGGATTCCACCCCTGGGACTTCAAGGTAACAAGAATACCACACCTCCTCATAGACACAAAAACCTTATGAAGCCCGACAGTTCATTCAGAATGGAAAAACCATAGAAACAATTTAAAATGACTTAACTTTCAACACCGATGACAGAAATAATGTTAGGGTCACATACACTCTCGGAGATCCTGACCACGTTCCGGCTTCACTCTGAGGCCTACGGATAGAGCCCTGATGTTTGAAGCACCACTTACCTCGCAGTCAGGTATTGAAGACTACTGAACGGAGATTATCATTATAGTGTCACATGCAACTATCCTGCACCCGAGACAACACTATCAAACACTACACACCTTGACGTCCAACCACTCTCTTGAGGCACATCCACCAAAATAGGGGTTTAGATGATGCACACACATCACCTATTCACCTTAACCATGGAACGTAAAGAGGCAAATGACGCATGAAAAACACTCCCCATTGAACAAAAGGAAACAAAACTCTTTATGAGGAGGACACACTCCTATGAAAACTGGGATTCCCGAATGATCCTTCAAAATACGCTTTGCTATTAAAGAGAACTCATGATGCAGATGTCACCAAACATGACCATTATGGCTGATGGAAGCATTACAAACCTTTCAAGGCATTGGTTAGCACAGATAATTTTGAACTGCCTTCACCCTTCCCTGCATGAATTTACTTTCACCACATCCAGGGGGGACCTTCAGATGAAACAATGTCAAACTTCATACCTGACATCTAAGACAACTCAAGGAGACCAAATCTCACTTAAACTATTCTCACGTCTGTCATCCCACAACGAAAGGATCCGCTTAACTGAAAAGGATAAGGGAAAAACATATCACTACCACTAAAAATGGAGAGTCCTCACTTTAATCAAATAGAGGGTTGGCCCACAATGGATTATCTGTGGCTGCACTTCAATTGCATGTTAACGCTTTATAGGGGAATACACTAGTTAATAAAGAAAACCATGGACCCAGTAAAACTAGTCCAATGGCCATGACATACCAAAAATGAACACTACACATGTAGTGGGACCCACTACAAGGAATTATCGACGCACTTTTCAAAAGAATTCATTAACCATACGCTTTCAAACCAACATACAAATAAAAATACAAACTCAATACATAGATTAGTCAAAAGGATTCTCATATCGAAACACCTCACATCCATCACATTCCAAAACACAAGCACACTTCACACAATCACTGGTTACTAAAACACCAAAAAAATTCTTTGCCAAACCATTTGAAAATAGAAAAATATGGTGGGTTATAAAAACACCAATGGTGTCTCATGGCCCTCACACATGCATGTTCTCATGCCACACCGGCACCCTCCTCTTGTTCATCCAGGCACCCATCCACTCATGCCAATAACCATTTCTCTTTACATATATGCTCATGAATGTGGTTTTCCATGAGACCACAAAGAATCAGAACCAGACAATTTTCATTTTTCAAATCCAAAAATTCAACCCACACTTTCCAAACCTTACATATAATTTTTTTAAGGTTCTTCATTTCAAAACATTTTTTTTCAAGACCAAAACATTTTTACTAAAAAATAAAATATCCATGAATCCAAAACAAAGAGAAGTGGAATGATGCAAGAGGAGACTAGTGTCTGTGGTAGAATGGAATATATGGTTGGTGGAAATACGCAAATCATGAACCGCCATAGAGAGTATTATAGGATAGCCTAACCAGATCCTCATAGAAATCCAGACCCTACGAGATCATTGGGACCACTGACCCTATTCCATTTTAATTTCCCCTAAACAAGATTAACCACACAGACCAAAGGTTTAGACAAACCTCAACTTGCTTTGGTAACTCGAGTCCCGCCACGAGGTGTGCTGGCCAGACACCTTGCTCATAACCATGAAGTCGAGTCCCGACAACCTTAAATCCAACCTATCATGACTCTACCCCAAAAGAAAATGACCGAAGAGGACAAAACACCTATGGTACCATTTTTTCATGAACCTGGCTGGGTCTCAATCTGACCCAACATGAAAACTGGTCTGTGACATGGCCCAAAGGACATTCTTAATCCCCATGGGCTGGCACAAGTGCCTAGTTATCAAGAGTAACACGTGGCAAAGGTTTACCCAAAATAAAGGACATAAAGAATCATTAAGATATATACACTTAAACTGAAGATCTATCAACCGGTCTATCTGTTAAACTAAAAACAAACATAAAGATATACAACTTGATATGATAACTAAAAACAAAAGACAACAGTAGAAATTAAAACACTAACTCAAACCTATTGGAAAAATAAAGACCACATCAACACCACTCTGAAAGAGAATACAAACTACAACATGAAACAATATCATTGAGTTCAATGCATCGACCTGGAATACAAAAGAAACATATTATACATACACCCAAAGTTATATGTAGGGTGTGATTCAGAAGCCATACAGGATGTCACCCCATAAAAAGGTTCCAAAAAAATTATTAAATGACAGATACATTTTCAATTTTTAATAAAGAAAAGAAGTAAAATCTAACACAATTTTAAAGAAAATGGGATTAAGGAAACCCGTTTCAAATGGAACACTATAAATTAAAACACACACACCCTTACTTCTTAAAATAACCAATGTGTCACAGTAATGAGCATAAAGTAACTAGTGAGAACTATTATGGGAGAGGCCTCATGTGTTTTAGCTAGACTAGGTCCCTGGATTTTTGTGTCTCAGGGAAATGTGTCTTAGAAGGCCACGACCCTCAGAAAATGTGGCATAGAAGTCCATGAACATCAGAAAATGTGGCATAGAAGTCCATAACCATCAGATAATCATATGTTTAGTTAGCCTTACAATCGTTAGCCCTGCCAGTGAAACCGGGTCAATTCACCTCCGGAACACAAGCCCACTAGTCTAGTCCACCCTCCTGGCTACCCAGGCTTCCATGTTTGTGCTCAAACAAGTTTCAAGTTCATGTCACCTGTCAAAAAAATTCTTAAAAGCCAAATAGGGTAATTAAACTCTCAAATCACAATTTGAACATCCAAATCCACTTTTAAAACCAACTTCTCACAACAAAAATTAATTTAATAATATGCCAAAGAAATAATGCATTGCAAATTATTTCATCAAATAATAACTTGGACATGGAACCACCTACCTCAGGTGTTGAAGACTCCAACACTCGGTGAAAAATTTCAATTGCTCATCAAAATCACCACCACAATTCCAAAATGAACCTTGAAAACAAAATATCAACAAAAGCATTAAAATCAAACCAAATTTAGCATAATTTGGACCCCAAACAACATGAAACTCTTACCCAAAACTCTACCGAAAATAAGAACAACTAATAAAAATAGAACGCACCCGCAATAGAGATATGGAAGGATAACCATAGCTTAAGGGAGACCTTAAAAGTTGATTCGTGCCGGAAAACTGGCCGGAAGGAAGAGGCGGCGCATCTCGGCGGTAGCCGATTTCCATGGGGTGCGGCGTAGCTGGCCGGCTGATCGGGATGGAGGTGCATCGTCTGGATGGGAAAGAGGGAGTCAAAATAGTGGTGCGGCCGGATTAAGTCGGAGCCACTGAAAAATAGTGCACTGGAAGAATTAAGGCCAAAAAGGAAGGCCGCAACCCATAAGGGAGGCCAGTTGGGGTGCTGTGGTGTGCGGCCAGCAGGTGTACGACGCGATGGGATCAGGTGCCCCTGGGGGTTTGACAGGTCTGATCGGGGAAGTCAAGGGGCTTCTGATGGGATTCCAATATGGAAGCTGGAGTTTTCACCAAAGGGTGAGGTGAGGCCATAGTGAGGATTCATGGGGAGGAGGCCGAGGGAGGCTGGGTGTGGGGTCTGGGACGAGTGCGCAGCGCGGGTGGCAGGAGGCGGTGATGCTGAGGGTAGGGCGAGGAGGAGGAGGCATGAGGCCTGGGGGCGGTGCAAGGGGTTCTAGTGGGGTAGAGGGAGTCACGACCTAGGGGGAAAACATGGGGGTCCAAACCCTACCCTAAAAGAGAATAAAAAAAGTAAGAAAAAAATAAAATAAATAAAATAAAACTAATAGTAATTATCACATTCAATAATATTATTATTCTTAAATAAAAACCTTAATGAAAATAATAAAAATAACAATAATAACAATAACAACAATGGAATAATAAAATTTATATCCTTAAAATGATAACATTAATTAGAATATTAAACATTTTAATGAGAATAATTAAGAATGATGATAATAATAAATTACTGTGATAGTAATAATAATGACAAGATAAAAAAATAACTGTGTTCTTAATAATGATAATGAGATCAATAATATTAGTAATTATATTAATATCATAACTAAATTAATAATAATAATAAAAATAACTAAAATAGTAATGATAATATTAATAACTAAATATATTTTATATTCCCAGTACTATCAATAATTACAAAAATAATTTTCTCAAATAATAATAATATTATCATAAATAAAATATTTCGTTAAATTTTACCACAAATGTTTTTCTTTTATCTATTTTTTATTATTCATTGCATTGCATTTATCTGCCTTAAACACCAGGCAGGTCGTGCGGTGAATCAGACGAGGTTGAACAACAACCTAGGTGAGGCCGCGCGGCTTCGACCGCGATGAGCTGGTTGTTGTCGTGTCCATTACATGTGTTTTTAAAAAAGAACTCAAAAATATTAAGTCGAGCTTCTACCCGAACTACACGATACCCAATAAATTAATAAAATAATTTATTTGAAGAAAATAGGTGTGACATTTTCCAATATTACTATTTTTTTAAAATATTAAAGTCATATTAATGAATAGTTTTAAATTTTAAATAAATGAAAATATGTAAAATTAATATTTTTTCAAATAATTGAAATAAAAAATAATAATAATAATAATGGAGTAATATATTGTTTAATATTTCGTTCAAAATTTATTATTAATCCATTTGGATGTCTTTGTCTTAATATCAGTCTTATAATAGTTTATTTATTTTAGAAATTGCAATAGTGCGACTCCCATCTCTGATAAAAGGAAAACTCATATTCTCAACTACTCATACTTAAAATCCACTTTGGATTTTCCAAAATATTAAAAAATATAATCCAAGAATCCCTACCCACACTATAGAGATCTTATTTTAGGCATTACACAAACCTTAGTGGTCATAATTTGTTATGGAATGGAGATCGTCCGAAGAAGAGTTATTATTTTTAATTAAGTATTTATACCTCAGTTATTATTCAATATCTATAAAAACGTTTTCATTCAAGATAATATAATAACTACTATATCATAAATAAAAATAGATACTTTCCTGTATATTTACCCATAAACATAACTACATTCTTCCAATTAGAAAAGATGTTATCGTTCATGTGTATGACATACTACTGTCTTGTGATCCAATGAAATTTGTTTTCCTTCTCCATCTCTCATGAATATGTATAATGATTGAATTAAACGTTTATATATTATATTTATGATATACTTATCATTATTAAAAGATAATATATCATTTATTATCTTAACTTTCAATTACTAGAGTGATTATAACATCCTTCATGCATACATGTGAATTATCACCTCCACGAAGAACTACAAAAAAACTGGAAATGGAAGCACTGATAAAGGAGAACTTTTAAAGGTGCTAAAAAATCATTTTTAAAAGTGACCCATTATCAGTGACGCACTGTTGGGAAAGTATCACTGGCGCCTTATTCACCACCCATCGTCTCTTTGTGCACAGGTTCTCTGAGCTATGCGCTTTACCCACACAGAATTCCATGGTTCCTCTCTTGGCCCATGTCCTAGCTTCCTCTAGAGAAGCATTTGGGGGGCCCAAAATCTACTGGAGAAAGGGTTTGGTTGGAGGATTGAGAACGGCTCATCTATCAACATCTGGACTGACCCATGGCTCATTGATAAGGATGGTATGTGGGTAACATCCCCTGCCTAGCCAGGTCTTGAAGAGGCCATTGTCAGCTGCCTCCTCTATGACCAGGTCCCGGGGTTGTGTTTGGAAAATATCCATGAATGGTTTAACAAAAGAGACCAAAGATTTATCCTCAGCATCCCCCGGGTCCCAGATGCAGGCCCCGACCAGCTTTTCTGGACCAATGACATTTCTGGCGAATACACGATGAGATCTGGTTACAGACTTACCCTAGGAATCCACTGTGTTGACAGTGTTGACGGACTATAGAAATCACTTTGCAAGCTCAACGTCCCCCCAAAAATTCTCCAAGTTTGGTGGCAGGTGTGCACTAGCAACCTCCCTACCCTAATCCTTCTCGTATTTCGACATATGTCCAGTGTTGAGTCCTTCCCTTTCTGCCCAACTTTTCCAGAAATGCCATTGCACGCTATCATTAACTGCTCAGGAGCTAAGGAAATTCGGATGAAATGGGGCCTGATTTCAGATACTTCACTGGATATTTCCGCCGACCTCCCCAATCTTCTGATGCGTTTGTTCCCCTCTCTCGACATTTAATGCAGGTTCACGTTGCACCCTGGCATGTATCATTTGGGTTCGGCGTAATGACGTTGTTATTAACCACATTTATAAACCTCCTGAATTCAAGATTGAATGGGAAGTTTCATGGATTGATGGCTGGAAGGACCATAAAGGAAAAATTATGTCAGTTGTTACCCCTTCCTCCCCCCTCTTTGGAACCCCCAATATAAGGGATTCTTAAGCTCAATATGGAGACATATCTCCCCAAGGACGGGCTTGTTGCTCTCGGTATCCTGGCCCTAAATCATCTGGGTCAAATCATTGCAGCAAAATATAAATCACATCACGCCTTATGGGAACCGCCAGTTGCTGAGGCCTCTGCCCTCCTTGCAGGTATGGTGCTCGTTGGGGAATGAAGATGGGTTGATATTATCATTGAGTCTGACTGCCTCACCATTGTCGATGCTATTAACCACAACGACGCTGAACTCCAGCCATTTGGCTCCATCATTAGGAGGATCCACTCGCTTCGCCAAGGATTTTCTAATTGCACCTTCTCCATTACCAAAAGGGAAGCAAACAATGTGGCCCACCGACTAGTGTCCTCGGGCCCCTACGATGACAAACAGCTCGGGCTGGACAATTTCCCATCATGGTTATGCATTTGTATGGCTGCTGATCTTCGTTATTAATTTCATATGTTCTCATTTTCAAAAAAATAATAATTTAAGCTACCTCCCCCTTTATTAACAATATTTTAGTAGCGCTGATAAAGGGGGGCTTTATTATAATTTTTTTCTAGCGCTGATAAAATTTACATTTAAAAAATTCATGAAAATTATTATATTGTTATATAAGTATATTTATATTGATATAAATATAATATATATTTTTTTAAATATGTTTTAGATATGTATAAATAGGCCATTACATTTAATATACAATAAATTTCGTGAAAATAACATTAAAATATTTCAAAAAATGTTAATAATTAAAAATTTCCTATTTATCATCGATTAATATTCATTTAATAAAAATTTAAAGGAACAAAAAATCAAAAAAAAAATAATAAAACATATAAAAGAAGTTGAAAATGTAACTCAAACATCAAATGTCTGTAATATTTGATTCAAGTGTCCGTTTGTGCTCTACAACATATCAAATCGAATCTTGTGATGATATCTAAAACATCTATCCCAATTTTTGAGGCCCCAAGAGGCCTTAAAGACCTCTAAAAATGTGTTTTTAATTGAGATAACATTATTTTTTAACATTCAAACAAGTATAACTTCTAATCCAGATGTCCTTTGGGCTTGTAACACATATAATATCAAATATTATTTCATTTTCATCGATTAGACAAGTTATAGAGTTGAAAAGGACATATGGATTAGAAGTTATGGTCATTTTAACATTCTACATATTTTCAAATACACATATATATGTATTTATTGGTATGTATAAAAGTGTGTCTGTGTGTGTGTGTGTATTTGTTTGTGTGTGTGTGTATTGTGTATATGCATGTTTGTATGTATGTTTTTCTTTATTTATAAACACATATAAAAAACCTATTTTATAAATGTATATAAAACTAATCTTATAGATATATATTAATATACAAATAAATATATGGATAAAAAATTATAACTAAAAATATATATATAAATAAATATAAATATAAATTAATATATGAATAAATATATTTATATATATACTAAAATATGAAAAAATATTTACGTATTAATATAACTAAATTTTTTTATATTAATATGAATCTATATTAATATACGAATAAATATAACTATATATATAAATATAATTATATATTAATATAGAAATAAATATATATTAATAAATTAATAAACTTATATGTGTTAATATAACTAAATCTATTTATATTAATATGAATCTATATTAATATACAAATAAATATGACTATATATATATCATTAAATAGAGAAAAATGAAATGGATTAGTGGTAAAGGTGCAGGCCCCCAAGGGGGGATATCACTCATTCGAGTTAAGGTGGAAGTAAGGAGGTGCACGCGAGCATGTTGGGCGATGTAAGTGCAGTGGCAGCACGTGGGAGAGAGGAAGGGGTCTTCCTAGTGCTGATAGGGGAGGTCAAGCACTGTTAAAAGATACTTCCCACAAATTATATATTAATTTTTATTTTTATTTTAACCATTATCAGCAATTTTTAAAAGCGTTGATAAATGGGACTTTTAACATTGCATTTTAGCACTAATAAAAGGGGGATTTATCAGCGCTTTTCTAAGCACTAATAAAAGGGACTCCCATATCTTCTCATCGATTAACAATACTTTTTTAGCGTTGTTAATGCATTTTTCTTGCACTGATAAAGGCCTTGTTTGTAGTATTGAGGTGATATAAATAATTTTTCATCATCACATCACATGGATGATATAAATAAGTATATTTAATTTAGTTTTATGATATTTATTATATTATTATCTTTTTTAATATTAAATTGTACTTAAATTCTCCCTATAATTACTATTGATAAATAAAAATGTTTTTTCTGGGTACGCACGACATTCCATCTCGACTATTGTAACATATTTTATTTTTATAACCATATTTAAGGGATGGATATCAAATAATAATTAATTTATAATAATTATTTTAATGTAATTAATATTATTATTTAGGGAATTTAATTATGACCTCTTTGTAAATAGTGGACTTATCGAGGCCATTATGGATATAGGAATAAAATAACATCAAAACATCTCGAGAGAATATAAATGATTAAGTAATTGTATTTAAAATAGTAATGGGTGATATAAAAAGAATAATAAAAATTTAAAATGATATAAAACATGTTTAAATTAACATATTATTATTATTTCAGAATATAAACAATGTATGTGATGATTCAGTCTCAAGGTAAAGGACTCTTTAAGATAAAAACACCATTTTAAATATAGGAATAATTTATTTTATAAATAGTTTTATTACATGTCCTTGTGTTTTTTATAAAAATGAATCAATTTATATAAATATGAATATTTAAAATAAATTATTTCTGAATATTTCAAAAAAATAAAAAAAAATCATTTTATGGTTATATGTAAACAAAATTCTTTTAAAAATGACTTTTTAATGTTCCTTTTTAAAAAAGAATGTTTTTATGGCATATATAAAATGAAAAAAAAATTTGATTTCAGGTTGATTTATTATTTTTAAGCATACCTTAGAAATATATTTTATTACTTTCAAATATTGTTTTTGGTATATGCATATTTTTTCCATGTGATTTATTTCAAAACTAAAGGATTAATATCTACAAAGAATATTTTTATAATGAATTTTTTTTGTATTTATGTGCATGTTTTAGTTTTCATGAATTTTTAGTGGTATTGGATTATTATATGATAAACCAATGATAGGTGGTTGTGTGATATACAAATGATCAGTGGTCACATGATAAAAAAATGATGGGTTGTTCCTTAATAAACCAATGATGGGTGGTTATATTATAACCTTCAATGTATCAGGTTCTCTGGTGATGAAAGTTGACTATAGTGGTTATTCCAATTATATAAAGGGTTTATATCCATTATAGCTCATATGTGAACCCATTATTTCTTATGAAAAGGGTAAATCCCCATTTTATCTCATGGGTTAGACCAATATGGCTTATTTATATAGCGATCCCCACTATAGATCTTTAATATATTGGGTGATGATTATATTGGATGTTGGACATATTTTTATTTAAATTAAAATGGCTTTAGAAGGGTTTCATGAATTTATTATCTAATTTACCAAAAAGTGGTTCTTAATTTATTGTTATAAGGTTTAAAGGATTTCATTTAGAAAAACAACTATGTAATTTTTATGATGTTTTATTTCATATAAAATTAAACGTTAAGGTAAAGGTTATTTGAGTTTTAATTATTTTGGACTAGAATAATTGTTTTACATATTTTTATATCCAATACATAGATTTTTTATCAAGAAATGTATATAAAATTTTTACACTTGGTAACGGATGCTTAGGGATGATTATGGGGACAAGATTGAAATTACAGTGATATGTTATGAAAATAAAGAAATTTTTGTTTAAAAATGGTGTCAAATGGTGAGAAAATAGATACTATAAGTGTCCTCTTTTATTGTATGTGCTTACATAGAAATATTTTTTCTTATTTCAATAAAACTAAAAACCAAAAATATATTTTGGAAAAGAATGTGATTTATAGTGTTAAAATAACTTGATCATGTTTTTTAAGGACATGTTATTATAGTTGGTATTAGATAAAGGTTTAGACAACATTGGTGACTAAGATGTATTTCTATAAGATATGTATATCATTATAAGTTTATAGTTTTGTGGTTTATTATAACATCAATGTCTTTGAACACCATTTTGAGTATTTTTTAAACTTTTAAGGAGACTAATGGTATTTTTAAAGATATTCATTTTTAATGAAATCATGGGTTATTGCATTTTGGGATGAAAGATAATGGTGTAAAATAAAATTTAACATTAAAAAACAATAAGGTTATTTTAGTGGATTTTAACATATTTTTTAAATTTTTATAGGATTTATGTTTAAGAAAGGTTACTTTTAGATCATGTGATGGCCCATCAATTACTGCATGTTCTTAAGGATTGAACCCACAACTGAAGGGAGGCAATGGTGGATCACCTACGACATGACTACATGATTTCCTTGTTAGTATATAAGTAATATTTTAAATTAAACTATCAGATGGATAAATGATAAGTTAATTTTGGAAAAAAATTATACAACCATGATATTTTAATTTATTTTGATTAAGAGGGTAAATTTTACCTCAGAATACATTCATTGTTTCTGTAACCTATATGATTAAGGTAAAAAAATTACAATGAGACTTTAATTTTGAAATAATCAGAAAATAATATTTTTTATTAATATATGATTTTATTATATATTTATTATAGTTCAGTTGACTTATTCAAATTAATAATGTTACTTGGAGATTACTTTATTTTTGAAATAAAATTTTGAATTATACATTATATGTGATTGATGATATTTGATGATAAATTTTAAAATTTATCTTAGAATACTATAGGATGAAATCCATCTATTTTATTGGTTTGAAATATAGTTGGGATTTTTTCAATACTTTTAGGGGCAATTATTTGATTAATGATATATGTTGAACTTTGGGTATTATAGTTTAATTTTGATGATTAAAGTAGTTTTTCATCAAAAAATTGTTTTTATTTTTGGGAAATTGTCCTATCTTATACTAACCATTTTTTTGGTTAATTTGTAAATATATTTGGAATTTGTTTTTGGATTTTTGGATATTTATATTTTGATTCTAATTCTTAATGCATGGAAAAAAATAATTGTATTAATTTGGAAAAAAGATGATTTTATAATGGAAATAGGTTAAAGGATGAAATTCAACTTTTCAAGTATTCATGTATCCTTGTGTTCATAGTATATATTTTAATGTAAATCCTCAAATCTTAGTTTTTTAAATAAACATGTTTAATATAAATTCTATCCATGTACTTTTCTCCCTATGAAATCGATGACCTTTTTCCCCATCACATATTAATTGTTATATTAATGTTAAAGTTATAAGTAACTCATTATCAATCACTCTCCATTAAAACATGATAATTATTTTTAACTCCCATATCCATGTTTTATTACATGGAATCCTAATATGTGTTCTCTTAGGTGACCTTGATACTTTCCTTTCTCTATATTCAAATGGATGTTTTATTGACCCTTTTTTGATGTGGGATTTTAATAAAGGTACATTAAAACTAAAACCCTAGTTACCGATACGATGGAAAAATCCTATGGAAGAAATTTATATAATGGGGTGAATGAATCTATGATAATAATATTTTAAAAACGAAAGACTATGTGAGGCAACATATAAGATATGCCACATCAAGCTTAAAGGAACAACTAAATAATTATATTTAATATAGATGTTATCACATATCCTTTATATTATAAAATATGAAAAATACTAGCTATATTATTTATAAAAATTTTATAAAATATTTTTACATTAATTAAATTGATTTTATAGACATAAAATAAGAACAAATCCAATTTTAAGAAAAAAATTTTATTTTTCTAATAAGATGTTTTATTAGCTTTTAATGGTGCACATGTTTTCAAACATAAATCTAAAAAGTTTATAAATTATATTGTAAAGAATAAATTTTTTTTAAAAAATTTTAATATTTAAATTTACTTTGGTTGGATTTTTGGTATGTTACTGAGGAGTTTTTTTTGGATGAATAGTGAAAATACAAAATTTTAATTGAAAATTTATAGTTTATTTAAATAATTTATAATGATAAATTATATTTTAAATTACTTTTAATGTAATATTATATCAATTATATCTAATTTAATCTATTTTATGTCATTTAAACAAATTTTTGTGGAATTTATAATAAAAACCACATTAGATTTTTGAACATTTTAATGTTAAAAACTAGTATTCTCGCACTATCTGTGGTAAATTTTTTAAAATATTTGTTGCTAAATACGAATTTTAAAATTTTAAAAAAAACACGATATTTTTAATAATTTGTTCCAATTTTAGTAAATATTTTCCATTGATTTTTTACAACATGAATATTAAATATGGTAATTTTTGTTACAATAGTTAAGGGTAAATCATGTAATTAAGGGTAAAAATAATATTATAAATACTGTAAATTTACCTTAACACAAGTACAGGTTTAATTTTATGATTAATTTACAAAAAATTATTCTAGGGAGGAATTTATGACCTATGGGTTTTAGATGGAAAACATAAATCTCTTTATAATATTTTATTGTAAGAAATGTCACACTAGTCACACAAATGTTTTTAATATGTATAACATTTTTAGAATGGGGCAATCTGGAATATATATTCAAATATAAAAATTATTTATTAATATAAAACATCTAACTTTATTTTTTTATTTTTAGTTAATAAATATTTAACTTAAATTCATTTATAATGGTAATGAAAGAATTATAACATTAAGGTAAAATTCAAGTAAGTGAAATTAGAAATAATGAAATAATTTTAATTTCAGATTTCCATGGTTATCCATGAAATATATATGTAAATATAAAACATATAGGATATAATAAAATAATTTTTTAAAAGATTAGATTCTATTTTTTAGTTTTTATAGTCATAGTAATTAATAGTATTAAATTTGAAAAAAATATGGAATTAATATTTTATAAAATTATTAATAAATCATAAAATTTAAAATAATAACAAGGTAATATTATATGGATTAAAAATTCATACAATTTGAAATTATGTACAATTTATATGTATTTAGATCAAGAATATTGTACTTATATTTTATTACTTATATAAATTCCAAGAGTTCCCCTCCCCACTCTAAAAAAGGGCACCACCATTTCTATATACCTCACTCTGCAAATTGAAATTGAAAAAAATGTTAAAAAAATATTTTTCTGGAATCCCTGAAAAAATATAGAGGTCTTATCTTATGCATCTAACCACGCCTATTTCTCTTAAGGTCTTAATAAACATTGAAAAATAGGTATCATTTTCAATCCAGTGTTTCTATTTTGTTTGTTATTCCATTTCAATAAAAACTTATTAAAAAATTATATAATAATAACCAAAGTATCATTATTATACTTATATGTTATTATTTGATTTTCATGAACAATATCCATCTACACCTCTATAAAATGGTATAATAAATTATCATTCATGTGTACGATGTACTACCACCTCATGAACCAATGAAATTTGGTTTCCATCTCCATCCCTCAAGAATAATTATACATATGGAATAAAAAGTATACATATGATATTCAAAAAAATTATAATTTTTAAATTATAGTATATCATTTACCTTCTTAAATTTACATTCAATGAAAAATGATAAAATCCTTCATGATTATGTGTGAATTATTCACTCTATAAAGCAATGTGATTTAATTTTCACCACCACATAACATGGGTGATATATATTAGTATGTTAAAATTAATAATATTTTATTTATGATATTATTTAAATTATGCAATGATAAAATAATACATACCTTTTTCTATAATGACCATTGATAAATTAAATAGTTACATATGCATTCGTAGGACCTATCATCTCAATGAATGTTATGGAGTTCATTTTTAATAGCTCTATTTAATGGATGGATTAAAAATTAGAATTGATGTATAATAATGATTAATTATTCATGAATTTTATTATGTGTATGATTTAATGACAACCACTTGGATTATTCTGGACATACAAATTCCATTTTGGAATTAGCTATCAAATATTGTCAAAACATCTAACATGAACTTAAATGATTAAGTATTTATATATAATAATGAAATGTGTGATATAAAAGGAAAAAAGTATATGATTTTTTTTAAATCAAGATCAAATTACATTGTGTTTTTTGTTTAGGAGGATAAATAATGTACATAATGAGTCAAACTCAGGGTACGTGACTCTTTAACTAAGAAACCTCATTTTAGATGTTCAAATGATTTATTTTGAAATATTTCAATTCCATGAACGCATTTTTAAAATGATTCTTGTGAATATTTTTAATTTTAAATTAAGTTTTGAATTTTTTTTAATATCTGTATAAGGATTTCAAAAAGAAATATTTTTATAGTTTTTTGTAAATAGTTTTCTTTTAAAAATTCTCTTCTAAGGTTCCTTTTTCAAGATTAATAATATTAATACATATAAGGAATAAACAGAGTTTTTTGATTTCATGTTTTTTAATATTTTAAAGTTTCATTTTAATTTTTTTTGGTTTCATTCAATGAAATTTTTTCCATTTTATGTGCACAATCATTAAAAATTATTGATTTACAAATAAAACGTTTAATTTCTTCAATGGTTATTTTTATGATGCAATATTTCATGATTTTTGTTTATGTTATAGTTCTTTGACGTTGTTTATGGTGATGTGTGGTTGAATTATAAACCAATGAATGGTGGTTATGTGAAAACCAATTATGGGTCTTGACATTATAAACCAATGATGGGTGGTTATGTGATAAACCAATGACTGGTGGTTCTGTGGTAAACCAAGGATGAGTGGTAAAATTATAACATTCAGTGTATTAGATAATTTGGAGATGAAAGTTGAATATAGTGGTTATTCAAGTAATAATAAGTTTTGAGCCTAATTATAGCTCATTGGTGACCCATATATAGCTTAAATAAAGAGATTATCCCTATTATAGGTCATGAGGGTGAAAAATTTATCCTATAAGAAGGCTGAGCCCCATTATAGATCTCAAATACATTTT
Organism: Viscum album; assembly: GCA_963277665.1. Classification (NCBI taxonomy): domain Eukaryota; kingdom Viridiplantae; phylum Streptophyta; class Magnoliopsida; order Santalales; family Viscaceae; genus Viscum; species Viscum album. Next base: position 1,744,323,611 of record OY728161.1, read on the forward strand.
TTAATGACTAAATTATAAGTTTCCCATATTGTTATCTCTGTGAAAAATTGTTAATTAGTTTTATGAATATGATTATCCGTTTTATCAAAAATAGGGTTTTCTTAATATAGGGTATATGTTATTTCTTTGATAAAAACATACATGCGGTTTTCATGATGTTTTGCTTCATATAACATCCAAGGTAGAGGTAAAAGTTATATGATTTTTTAGATTTTCCCTTAGAACATCATTTATCATATATTTATGTTCTATACTGATGTTTTTTTTATAATCCCATGTTTTAAAATAAATTCATAGGGTATAAGAAGATTTTGGCAGAGGATGATGAAAAAATCAAAATTATGAAGACATTTCATAAAAAAATATTTTATTTTAAAAAGGGTTTCATTTATTGAGAATACCTGATATCGAGTATATGTTTTCACTTTTAATGTGTGGGAATAATTTTTATAATATTTTCTTAAGTCTATTAAACTATAAACATTGATGATATGATGGAAAAGAAAAGTGATTTTTTGTTTTAGAATAACTAGAATATGTGTTACTAATGTTCATGTCCTTATAGACAATATCAAGAAACTTTTGTATGATTCATGAGTAAATATTATCCTAGTATATTATTGGTTTATAAATCTCTTATAATATTATTATGTTAATAAAATACTAATACACAACAATATTAATAATATCTTATGATATGATGAAGTAAACTAGATATATGTAACTATAATGAAGGTAATTGAATTATGAATTTTTAATAATATATTGATAAATTTGTAATTCTAAAAATATTTACATTATTACGATTCTGATTGATATAAAAAATTCCTATGAAATAATAACATTCTTATGATATGATATCATGTATCAGGAGTCCATTTTGATAATTACTCACTATAATGATTCATGACTTTTGAAATTTTAATTTTTATTAAAATAATTAATTAAATGATTTATTTTATATTAGATATGAAATTTTCATATTATGATCAAGATTTAATACCCTTATAATAATATAATGTATTTATATGTTCATTGATTGATTTATCACAAGTTTCCCCTACCAAAAAACTAATCTCACCAACAATTAAAATTATATTCCCGAGGTGTCAGAAAAATATGTCATGTAGGGAATTTCTATGAAGGGAACTATATTGGAGGAAAATTATGGCAGATGATACTGATCATTCATGAAGTATTTTTTTTTCTATTTTCCAATGGCCCTAAAACATTATAGTTTTGGATTAAGTGGTGTCACGAAATGTTTTTAATGTTGATTTCTAATTATGAAACACACACACACACAAATATATATATATATATGAAATTATAATGTGTTATCTTTAATCTCTTAGAATCTCTAAATAATTTTTTAGAATAATTGTTTCTTTTTCAATTATAAAAATTCATAAATTAAATATATATTGGCCATTTTGATGAATATTTTTTCATTTTATCCTCAAAACGTCCTCTCCAAGATAAAAAAACTATTATTATCTAATAATTATATATTAATATTGTATATATTATCATAAAACCATTCATATGAATGTGAATATTCCGTAATGCATATTATTCATGATTGAAAATAGATAATCATCTATAACTTATTATATAATATAAAAATAATAGATTCTAAATTTACTTCTAGGCTCTATTCTTCAATTTGTTTCCAGATAACTACTTCATGATAGTCTAATAACATATTAAACCCTTATCAGTTTATCTCATTTAAAATCTTCAACTAAAATATATTTTCCTAAATTTTAAGAAATAATTATTCAAAACTACTTATATATATATTGATGGATTTACAATGGTTTCATAAGTGACAAGTACTAGACAAATTCATTAAACACCCATTTCATATGTCACTTTCTCAAAAACATCAAACTCAAAAAATCATTACAATTAGAGTACGACCTAAAAAAATACCTATTCAAATAGTAATATCATTACATGAACTACCCAAATAAACACTCCCATTTCCATCATATATAGTACTCATCTAGAACCAAAATATTATTTGGTGTCCCATTTTCGAACTATATGAAAACATTTCATGTATAATAAAATGTTATTATCTAAAACATCTTATATAAATTCTTTCTGAATTAATTAATTATACTTAAGTATTGAATATATTATCATATCACATAATTCACATATTGAACTTATATCACCTTGAATAAAAATAAAATAGTACTAATCAAAATATATTCTATTGTTTTAATTTCCACCAATATATTTTTCAACAATAAACATTCAATTTTTAAAATTAAATATCAATCTCATTTTCTCTAGTTTTTTTAATAGTTTTTATCCCCTTATAAAAAGTAAATATGAATTCTCCTGTTTCATCACATTTTTATATAACTTTTTACGGGAATGTGAAGTTCAACACTTTCTCTAATCATTACATCTAATATCATGTTCTTTTCCATATTTAATTTATAATATGATTTAAATCAGATATTGATTAATTCACCTTTCATTATGTAATGAAATAATTTTATTTAAAATAAATGTTTATATGGAAAATTCATTACATGAAAAAAAAGGTAGATTAACATTGAATCAATTAATATCCAAAAATAATAATTATGTGATATAACTCATAAATATTCTGTAGCAGCCACATCAATTGATTTTCCTAAATTCTCATAAAAAATTAAAAGTAATATTTTCAAACAAATCCAAACAATAAAGGTTTCTATTTGACTAATTTAATTTTATTTCTGACATTGAATAACAATTATCCTCTACTAAAATTGAATTAAATAATATAATAACCTGTGGATTGAATGATATCATGAATTCTATACAAATATATAATTTAAAATGTATAGAATTTAAATATCCACCCCTCACTTCAATTTTCACCTTACATTAAATATGAATGTTTGGAATCTATTCAATTCACCCCCCTAAAGAGGTAAATTATAACAAATAACTTTATCACTGATGATACTAATTGATGTAATGTACTTAACTATGGATACAACCGTTGTTAATATATATATTTTTTAGTGTTTTTAGATAAAACTATGTTCCTTCCCTAAACACTATCACTATAAAATCTATTTGTGATGAAAATATACACAATATAAATTATTATATAATTTTAATAGTTTTATTGTTTTTTAGAGAAATACTTTTGAATGATAATTATCGAGATAAAATTTTCTTTCAATTTATATCTAAAATTAAAAGAACAAATCATTTTTCCATAAATATTTTTCAAACATTATAATTGATAAGAATCATTCATTTATTGTCATCTTTAGTACTAATATTTTTTCAATGTTTTTCCGACATAATGTCTAGTAAAGTTATTGCATCCATTTCTACGTGTGAATTTTTTACAAGATTATAAAAGGGAATTTACATAGTTTTTCATCAACTACTTCATTCACAGTAGTCTTTAATACATTTAAATTTAATCTTTACAAAAAAAGTTATCCTTCCATGTAGTTTTTAAATAAACTTTTATTAACCCATTTTTTGTAACTTCTCAATACTTCAATCATCATCATCGATGGTGTATTACACTAAAGTAATCTTCTTAATACATTTAGGGAATGATTCACATGGTTATTTAATATTTCATAATATAAAAAAATAATTCATGGAATACATTAAAATATTCATGATGTGTCTTTTACGATCATTATAGATGAAAACATTTCATAGTGGAAAATATTCCATCACATATTTCATGGGATTTTTGTTTAGTATCTACCTTTATCACACATCTCAATATTGACTCAAAACATTTATTCCCATTATCAATCATCTTTATTATTTCAAATTATTCTATTTGTTTTAACTAAATTATGCATGGTATGTGAAAATAATTATACCTCCTAAAATTGTCTACAACTATTAACATTTCAATATAATTTCACAATATATTAATAACTATTAGAAGTAATAAAATTTTAATTTTTCAATGTGAATCTTATGATCATATATAGATATCCCAAGAATATATATTTCACTTCCCTTAATATATTCATTAATTATATCTCAATAATTTTCAGGTTATTTAAATAATTATTGGAATTTTAATTTAACATTTCATTACTCAAGTAGGCTGGAATTATTCTAAATATCCTCATTTGGAAGAATTTTTGAAAAATTCACCTCTTTAGTATTTTTCAGTAACTTTACCATCATTTTAATAACTTCTTATGGATCTAATGGTATTGATCATACTCACATTGACCTTTGAAAAAAATTTAGGCTTCTTAAAACATTCACCCACAATATAAATCTATAATATAATATGTAACATTCCCTTTCCATGGAAAACTTATCAATGCACACAAAATATTATTGCTTACGGGATACCTTTTTATCATGAGTAAATTTTATTTTTATTATGATAATTTCAATCTCATCATACCAATATATTTTCAAATATCATGTGTAAACTAATATTTAGAAACTATCAAGAAAATTTTTCTTCATTAAATATATTTTGGTAATTTGGATAATGTAACTTCAATTTATTCCAATTTTTCATCATGACCATGAAATAATAAAATTTAAGGGTTTTTTTTCATTAAGAGATTTCAATATATTTTAACATTATATTATCAAATTATCACCTTTATCCTCATAAATATTATACTTATTTTTGTAGTATGGATTATTATTTCTTATTTTTATTTTGATATCTAATTTTACATCCTTTTTATTAATTTTGGTTTTGTATTTTTTCCATAAAGAGAATATATTAACCGAAAATGTTCTTAAATACAACATTCTCTCAAAATATCCATTCAATCTGTTTTCATAAATGGAGAAATTTTTAATTAAAACTTATAATATTTATTCTATAGCATAAATATGTTTAGTGGGAGTGTTATTTTTATGAGACAATTTAATTGTTTCCTTCCCCATTGCATATTTAAAAAAATATATAGTAATTTTCTCTAATAATTGGTTTCTTTGATAAAATTAAACAAACATGTAACAACATCAATATAGGAAAATTATTCAAATGAACCATAAGAAAAAATTAGTGGTATGAAATATATTCAACATACTTATACCTTCCACTACCTAAATTTGACTCTTTATATAAATAGTTTTTATTAATTGTTATAAATAACATAATAATTTTATCTACATTAAATTGTAGTTTATCCCAACTATACTATCTATTAGATTAATTAAAATATAACATAATAGTATAATTTTTATTCATGTTCTCAAATGTTTTAGAAGAAAATGATTACTTTTTGCTAATAAATAGAATATATTCCATATTATTAAAATTAGGAGTATCAACATTAAACTAATATCTCATTTTTTTAATGCAATTAAAAATCCGAAAAAATATTTTGAGCCAAAAAATGATGGAATTTTTTTTCAAATGTTTCATGACATGCATAGTAGATGACATTTTAATAGTAAAAGGGGAAGGGGTGAATAAATATATTGAAGTTTTACTGAATCCATTTCCAATAACATTTACCCATTTTTTTTATTTTTACCTATGATACTACATTGATAAATAAATCTCATATTTCTATAATCACATTAAAACCTTATAATGGTAAAAGGTAAATATGACACTAAAGAATGTTTTTTACATATATTTATCATAACGTGTAAATTTAAAAGTTATTGTGATTTGTTAGAGTCTGAGGAAAGTATTATTAAATATTGTTTAAAATGAATAAAATTGGAATGGGTTGGTATTAACCTTTACATAATGGATATCTCATAAAAATATAACCATTAACACTCAATCGTAAACTACCCCTTATAAATGTTATAAATATATATGTTCTCTTTCTAGTCCATAGTGGAAAAATTGAGCTTATGAGTGACTTATAGTATTATATTATTGATTTCATAACATAATTACATCCATTAAAATTGATAATCACCGGATGAAGATTTCATAGTGTTTTAGATTCTTCACCCCCTTTCTAGTTCTTGTGAATCAACATTTAGATAATATATTTGAATAGAATATTAACATTATTATCATTATTTTGGAATTTCATTCTAATGATCATTCTTCTAATCATGTACCCCAATTTTAGTTACTAAATTTTTAATGAAAAAGTCATTAAATTCATGATTCAAATATAATTTCATCACTTTTGAAAAAAAGTTTGATTCTTTACAATATTATATATCATATGTGACATCTATATGATGTAAGTTAATGTTTGGATTTATCACAATATTCTATAACCATAAAATTTTGAATATTTACAATAATGAAATTATAAACCTAAAATTCTAGTTCTGATAATTTATTATCCCAACATTTTTTGATCTTTCCAGTCATATTATCAACTAAAACTAAACCCTTTTTCCCTAAAAATATCATCATGAAATCATTTTAAATGTAAATTACTTCATGAAATATATTTTCATTATAATGTGTCCATGTAGGTAATTTATCATTGAAAATATATGTAAAAATAGGTCATATAGGTATCATATAAGACATATTCTCCATTTTCCTTGTTTTAATTGAAGTTATTAGTCCACATTTGTAGTTTTGACCCATAAATTAGACAAAAATTCATGATCATAGAAATCACATTTCCTCCCATTCATGAACATATATTCCATGACCTATTAATTCGTGTCCGATTAAACTAAAATTGTTTGAAATTTGTAAATTTAATCTAAATCATTGTATTGTATTCTATAATAGACTTTGAATAATCATTCATTCATGTATATAATTTTTAACTTTTCTGATGTTTAGTTTTCATCAATTTAACTATAACATATTCTTCTAGTAAAATAAATTATTTCGCATTGTTCAATGTTTTAATTCATTCTTAAATAAAATTTTCTTTAACTTTTGGATACTATTATTAGGTATTATTATGTTATATATCCTATTTTTGAATCCTCTTCATTTTTCATATTGGTGTTCTATCTTCTATAATAACTTTATCACATGGTCTAGTGACTCTAAATTAGAACGTCCCTTTTTCTACCATAAAATAGAGTTGTTTTGGAATGAAAATTTCTTCGAAATACAAATTTGTATTTTCTACATCATAGACCTCATTCCACTGTGGTCTAACTCAGCATAAGACCTTCTACAAAATCATTCATATTTTGAATAATTATACTTTATCCTCAACAAAACTCAATATTTTTTACTCTGTAAGAATCATGGAATCATCATAAGAAATCATTATTTTAAAATTTTTAATTAAAAATGTATCAATATCTAATATTATCAAATTGATTTACAATATCTATCGAATTCATCATCTATAACAATTAAAATACTTCTAAGATTAAAGTTACATTTATATAGCTCTTTTTATCCTTAATAATAATCTTATATAGCAACCAAATATTAAAATTAATTGTTATATATATCAAATACATCATAAGAATAAATATTATGTCAATTTGTTTTATACAATCTATTATGATTCATAATTTTTGTTTTATCTATCATCGGGTCCTATGGAATTATAAAAATCATCATCTTGAAAGACCACATAATATTATCCCAAATAATTTATAATTTATAATTTTTATTGTTACAACTTAAATTAATTGAATATTATATACTACACTTATTCCCCTAATATTTTTTATATTAAGAAATGTATCTTCTAAATTGGTTTATTTAATTCTTCATCTTATGAATTTTATATCCTATACTAGTACATCGACTTCCAGTTCTTTATTATTTTCATTCAAAATATATTTTTCTCATTTTTAAGATGTCCTTATTTTATATTATTTTCAATGAGAATATTTAACATTATTTACATTAGCATCCATCAACACTCCCTAGACTCACACATTATTTTTATCCTTTACCATAAACTGTGTCAATAAGCGAACCCTACAAATTTATTTTATAAATTCCATCTGAATAATTCTTCCATTTCCCCATATATTTATCATTATATTAATTGGACATAATGATTTTATTTTAATTCATTTTATTTGATAAGTGAATGTATTCTAAGTAATAAATTTCTCCAAATATATATTGGACTTTATTCATCAACATAAGGAATAACCTCAAATAAATTCTCATTACTCATAATATATATATATATAGGATAATATCATCTTGAATTACTTCTATCAGTCCTCCCACTTATACCTTCTCTTTATCATTATATGGATAAAATAATGACATTTTCTCCCTTACACATTCAATACATTTATTTTCATTTTATTTATTGTAATTTTTTTTATGTATTGGGAATTTTAATTCATCATTTACATCAATAAATATTTACCATTTCACATTATGTTCATAAATACCATGTAGTATGCTATTGGTATTAAAAATAATAATACATTTTTTTTATTAAACAATATCTTACCCATAAATCAATTTTTTATAAATTCTTCTCCTAAAAAAATATATATTCAAATGAAGGTAACATTAACTCTATTACCATCTAAATCACACCCTACTCTGTCATCTATATTGTTTATCTAAAATCACAATTGTATTATTTTGTATGTCCATACATTATTTCCCGACTCTTGACATATTTTAGAATTTTATGCTATTAAATAAGTATTTCAATTTTAGTTAACTATAAATTACAATCCATCAAATTATAATAAATTAACTATACTATTCATTAAAGTATGGAATTTATTAAACATTGATAGTAAATACAATATTATTCATCATAGTCCACTTAGGTACTTCAAATAATATGGATTTAAACAAAATTGTTATTTAAATCCTTATTTAAATATAAATATTGAATAATTATCAACTAAAATTCATTTTTATGATAATTTGTGACAATAATATACATAAATAATCTTCATAAATCTTAAAAGTTCATCATGGATAAATTTTATGAGTCTCTTAGCACATGATGAATTCAAATAATGTAAGGTAATTTTTATTTAGTTCATTATTTTCCTATGTATTTATTCAACATCTTGAGGACACAAAGAAGTGTACAATACATCTGGATATCAATAAATCTAGAATATTTAAGGTTAATTTTGTTAAAAAAAATTCATGTTAAGTGAAATAGTGCTATGATAATCACATGGATTTCTTGCTAGTAATTTTAGTAGATGGAGATAAAATCAAAATTGTAATTTCATTGATGAAATAAACCACAAGATGTCACCTACAATTTATCTTCATGGATCTGATTATGAAACAACATTTTAGATGATTATGTATTGGATCCCAAATAATAACCCATCTAATAATTACCACAATATCACCAAAAATATATGGGAAGGTTGATCATCGACTCTTATGTGCCAGCATATAGAATCGAATCATTATCAATGTTCATTTATTATTTGAATGAATATATCTATATCTAAAGTTGTAGGCAGAAGAGAGATATCAAGCTTCTCTATTTTTGTTGATAAAACTGGTTATTTATTTTCAATCTCAATGGTATGTGGAAAAAATATTATGTGATAAATTCCATACACCATTTAATGTATAAAGAGTATTTATAATGAGGCCAATGTAAATTGAATTGATAATAACTACCATAATTTTTATATAATAAAAAAGGAAACCAATATGAAAAATTTGAAATATTAAAAAAAGATATTATCTTAATGTGATGTTTGTAGTATATCTATTATCATTAAATTTATAAATAATTATTTATTTAATTTTTGTTGATTATTTAATGAAATATTAAACATGAAATTTTCCTTATAAAAAACCAAACCATAAATAATAAATAAATAATTGAAAAAATTATTTATTACATACAAAATATTTTTTGAGAAAATTATACTTGTAAATAAAATTTATAAATCATTAAGCTACTAACATTTAAGAACATGAAATATATACTAATTTACATTATTTTAGATGCACTTAATGTTTTTTACTATAGGTTAATTTTTAAATAAATATAGTGTTAACCAATATAATAAGAGTAATATCTAGAATCGTATAAATACCCTCATAGATAAAAGAATAAATTGAAGTGATGATAATGAAAAACTTCTAATGAACACTGAATTTATAATATAATATATTCTTTGATTGATTTATCATTATGCGTGATGCACACATGTGTAATCATAATTTTATTTAGAAAAATATTTCATTTAATTCACAAATGACAATGTTTTTAAACTATATTGGCCCTGGATTTATACAGAAAACCACTATTTATAATAATGGGAAATATATATCCTATAACGACCCCAACCCTAGTAGCCTAGTGTTTTTGGGACTGTTATTACATTGGAATAAGATAAAAGGAATCCATTCATATTGGAGTGATTTGGATAGTAGTTTTGGAAAAATATTTACATACATGAATCTTGTAGTAATATTTAAAGTAGAAAACATTTATAGAATTTTCCTTGACTGCATCATTATTTCATCTATTATATTTATTAATTATAACCGAATAGTAATTTGTATTTGTAGAATCAAAGAAATTACCAAATTATTAGTATAATTTTATCTATAAGATAATGAAATGGGTAATATGGGTTACAAGGATACCATGTGGGCATGTCACATCAGTCGTGTGATCCCCAAAAAGATAAGTGATCACATAACCATGGGAAGGTCATGTAAATGGTCCATGAGGTTTACTTAATCTATTAATGATATTGAAATTTACCTATGAAAATCACTAATGTACGTGTGAATGTTTCTCGATAAGCATTGATGATCATGATAAATATTCCCAGTGATATCCTGTAATCATGATACATATCTAGTGATAGATTTATTACAATCACCTAATGTCCCTTATACAACAATGAAATACAAATATAAATGGTTGGGGATTCATGAAGTCTAAATTTAAATGTTTTTCATCTGAATGGGTCTTGAACCTCTTTTGATCAATATTGGTCACCCAGAGGTTTTTTGTTATGCCATCATGATCTCGCGAAGGCTCCCTAATAGGCCAAGTTGATCTGAAAAAGGGTACTATATAGGTACCCGTGAATAAAAAAATCATTTGAAACATGCATCCCAATCTTATAAATATTCCATGACATGTCATCCTTGTCACGTGGAGGTACATTAACATGTTTATTCAATAATATGATGCACCACAGACAAGTTGAGTGATTTTACATGAAAATTGTAACATAATATCATGATAGAATTTATTGATCTTGCCACTCCCTAATGGAAAACTAATGGTAAATGGATAAAGGTATTCTAATGTCAGGAATAAATGATATAAAATACTTGAGGATCACGTGAATAAAGATATAGTTTTTGTCTTATAATGGAGTTATGTTCCTTGTTTAATCACCATTGTTTATGAAAATTTCCTTTTGCTTTTTTTCCTGATCTTATGGTGGCCCCCATTAATAAGCTAAGTTGATCTCCCAAAGGGTATGAGACAAATTTACTCTAATCTTGATAAATCCCTTTCAATAGGTTTGATTTTTTTCATGTCTCACATACATGTTAGACTAATCAAATGAAATCCATTTTACATGTCAATAAGATTATGAGAAATCATGTTGATGGGCCATGGCTTCAATAAATATGAAAATGAAATATTCGTGTCATGTTTTATAATTTTCATGTGACCCCATGGACGACTCATGGAATGTTTATATAATGATAATGACATGAAAATCTATCCAATGACTCATGAAAATATAAGTTTACATGCACTGTGAAATGTTATTTAGATCTAGGTTAGAGAGGCCCATAAATTAACCCCCCCCCATGAAAAATACACACACAAGAGACAAGACATGACAACATGATTGAGGAAGTGATTGAGGAATTCATTTATCCAAAATCTTTAAAATCACAAGGTTTTTCTACCCAGTAATATCCAGGTAAAAAACTAGGGGATTAGGTGACATGAATATTCAGTTCATTTTATTAAATTGTTGCTTACATTATTGGCTTCTACTACACAGGTCAAATTAATCAATAGAGTATCTGTATATCAACCTTTATATAATTATTTTCATGTGAAACCCCCAGATAATTCTCAATACATTGCTATATCATATGATAGAACTCAGAAATTTAATATAGATCATGTGATAAAACCCATACATTTCATCCACGTCACATGAATTCCTCCAGTAATTTTAGATGAATCATAAAAATTCCTCAAAACATGTTAGTTTAATCCCACAATGTCTAATAGTAATATTCTCTATATCATGTGGTAGCCTTTTGACATGTTAGCATTATTCCCTTGAGATCCATAGATGTGTCCATAACGATCCCATGAAGACCCCTTAACATGTCAACCGAGTCATGTGATATTCCACTAACTTATCATATTCAATCCTGAAAAAACCCCTACTACATGTTAGGATACATGAGATATAAAATTAAGAAATTCTGGGTTAACTATCATGGAATTTAATACATAAAACTTCTCCATGTTAGGCATAGACCGTACAAAATGTCAATCATGTCTGATAGACACCCCATGAAATGTTAAAATTATCCATTAAAAATCAAATTTATTTATAAGTTATGTCATTCATTTCCAAGGAGGATACATAGGATTCATTCCTATGGACCAAGATCCAAATGGAATCCAACCTAGTGTATGTCCTTATATATTTCAATTACCATGGGTTAGGAAACATAAATCTTCCTACTGGGAGGTGGGATTATATGTGGGAATCATTTTTAATGTGATCTAAAATGATGCTACAATGTACCTAAAACCAATCTTCTAAAATGGGCTGAATTGAACTACAAGTACTCTGATTCCTATTATAAGAAGGATACATTGGACACATTCCTTAGTCCTGAGCTCCAATTCGACATTAAATTCCGTGAATTTTCTAACATATCTAGTATTTCCAATAAACTAAAACTATCTTATGGGTTTTTCATTATTACTCATCCATTAGTATATTGAAAATTTATTTTATATTTGGATACATTGATTCCTAAAATAATCTAGATGCATACAGATCCTTCCTAATAGTCAATATATATTTCAAACACCCCAAAAGGGTTACCCTAGTATATAAGTCCCATATATATAAACAATGAGACAACTAATTTTTTATGCATTATTTCTCACACATATCATGACTCACATGGAAACACATATTTTAAACGTGCATGACCTTCAGGTAATATGTTTTCCCCAACAAACGAAAACTTATTGTAATCCCCATTCAATGACATGATATGATTTCCCCTATACATTGGAATCTAACTCTTTTTATGTCCCAAGGGAATTCCCATTTTGGTAAAACCTAGGGAAAAACCCTCATGAGACTTATTTATATGTCACCACCCAACTACAGGTAGGGGAAAAACTAAACTATGAGGACTATAATTACTCCTATAAATAGGATATATATGATGCTTTCATAATGATAGAGCTCTATAGCTATTTCCCATGTGATGCATGTCATAGATTCCCTTTTCAAATAACATTAAACATTATAATTAAACATAAATGAACTAATGCTTATTATTATTTTTTATAAATATAGTATATAGGATTACCCATACTTATTGAATCCCATCCTAGAAACACAAATTGACTTCCTAGACAGTAGTAAACTCTACAGTGCCTAGTTATTTTGGTTCATAATATAAGAATCTACCCATTGAAATAAAATAACAAGAAAAAAATAAATAACCTCAGATAAATATTGATGGTCTCATTAATAGAACCCCATATAATGATAGAAGGATTCAACCTCAAGACACTTTATTATGGAAACCAATATCATGTTGGGACTAATAAGAGATTCATGAACAAATCGTAAATTAATAATAGAGTAAGGAAATAGGAAATAATTACTCCCAATAGGCATAATGAATAGATCCTCTAATCCACCCAAAAATTGTGAGTTCCTAAAACCAGTTGGGTTAAAAAATTCAATAGTCTTCCTACCATGGGAAAGTCGATATGTACAAATTTATCGATGTGGTAGCTATTGGGATATTCTGTAATTAATGAAAATGTAATACCTGATGTTATTGATTGTGAAACCATACATACAACCCCATAATAATTCTTCAAAAAATAAATACAGATGGTGAGCCCTATTTCAAAGCCTGTAATTAGAGAATAACTAAATAATTTTTGGAATTGGGAATTCATATCTCTTGAAAAATGATGGTAATTTCCCCATCCTTCATCATTTGAAGGAATAAAAAACTGTAAACACTGCATGAACATATCAAATAATAAAAATGAGTAGTTGTTCATACATTGGGCCATTTATTATGTCTCTTATGAAAATGAAAATTCTACCCCTAACATGAATGCCTTCATAACTAGGGTTCTTATAAATTTAATCCATTTTCACTATGAAAATTCCATTCGAGAAAAGTTTCCATAATATAAATATGAAAGGAATATTTTGTAACATGTTCATTGTTGATTAATAATTTTTTATACTTTCATGATTCAGTGGTATAAAACATTGTTCTTATTTTTGTGATTTTTGATACTTATCTCAAAAACAACATGTTGACTTGAGGTTATGTATTTATTAAGTGAATGTTTTTGAACCTATAATATGACAGTAACCTCTATAGGTCGCGAAAGAACTACACCCACTCAAATACTAAAACTTCAGGTAGAAAATATTATTGTTTATTAATACCACTAAAATGGTATGATCCCGAACCTCCAGGATACATGTAATGGTCTTAAGATGCTAAAACTGATATGATTTTCTAAATAAAGGAATGATGATATGAAACCATTGGATATTGGGGACACAATCAATCTCTTCATAATCCTACCCACATAGAACAAAAAAGTCACTTTACATGTTTTTGGATGTTGGATCATGGAATCTACTACATATCCATCCTGATTCAGAAACTGTCATGGATGGCTCTTGTTATCCACCATCACTAGCATCATCTTTATGGTTCACAAAAGTCTCTTATTGAGGGAACTACTCATAGTACATTCACCCAATAAACTCATGAATGGGGGTACCAATGAGGTATATATTGGTTTGGAGAGTTGTGAAACAAAATGTAGTGGTATCATATCACCAGCTCCACTAATGAAGATTTTAGGTATAACCATATGGTAGAAATCATGAAGTCTTATATCCTTTCTCATTTGGATCAAGTCTACACATTCTTAAAGCATGTGTTTGGGGGAACATATTCATTCCCCATGAGTGAATCCCATCCTCATATTTTAATAGCACAAAGAGTTAAAGAGTGGGTTTATATCCCCACATCAATCAAAAATTTCTACCACTATATTTTGGTGATATAAAATTTGTATTCATACATTAATCCATACACATTGATAAATTTTTACTATATTATAGAAACATCAAAGGAGATCCATTTAAATTTTCAAGAATTGGTATAGATAAATGGATAATACTATATTTGTATCCCATAAGCCACAATAGCACGTCGCCATGATAAAGATGAATATGTGGGTACTTTAGAGTAAGGGATCATTATGTATAATTTACTAGAGGATTTCTTGAATATTATGGTAAAGGATGAGTCAGAGTGCCTCAATCATATTTTGGATCCAACCATGTCTCACAAGCTCAGTTTAAAACATTTCTAGGTACAGGTCCACATTTCTATAGAAAACGACTGGTAGCATATTCCATATGCATGAGACTAGTCTTATATTCATGTTCTGATAGGGGTTCACTAAGTTTGTTTAGATCATGCATTAGGATACACATATTTTTTTTGTAAAAAAAGACCAGAGGTATATTCAAAATGCATAGGACTAGGAACAAATCACACATTAATACTTGTTTTTAGGACAGTATTGTAATCACCTCAGAGAAGGATCATATCACATCCAAGGAAGCTTCCATATATATTCTTAAACCTTATTAAATCTAGTCTAATACCCCTACTTATATTGATGAACAACTACACCCACCTCCTTTAGAAGATATATAGGAGGATGAACTTATATCTTATCTCATTTTGGATGTCTAATAGTATATTTTTATTTGGAATTCATATTTGAACTAAATCATATCCTCATATCAACCAGAATTGACCAACATATTTTGGAAGCCACCCATAGATAGAAAGATTATCCTATCAATAATACATAATCTCATTAGCATAGTTATATAAGTTCTCCTTAGTGGGATCATATTCTAGTAACACCAATATGTTATCAACATATTCAGAAAACTGAAATGCAATAGCCTCATATAACTTCTCAAACCTGTAAGGAAGGTTAACATATTTCCACCATAATATATATTGAGTCTCATATCCATGATCTAATCAATTATAATTTCCAAGAATATATTTGATGCATAGGCATAATACCTCAAGGGTCTGTTGACTCTTCAAACAAAGCACAAGTTGATAGTTAACTCGATAGTCTTAATCATAATTGTGTAGAGATTAATCATAGAGACCCTACCATTGACATCTATTGTGGTAACCCTCTCCATTATGGAATATACCACAAATATTACTATCATCCCATTTCGTAGATACCGCTATAAATACAGATTATCAAATATAAGAAACCTGTGTATAGAGTGGCCTTAAAAAAATTGGGGATAACCATTAATAGTGCCATGTTAACTTTCTAAAATACTTCATTGCAGATAGTAGGAGATCCATATAAGAAACCATTGTTGAATAACCTAGTGCACGTGGATAAATATAATTATGATGTGGAAAATGAGGATATATGGAAAGATTTATCCATATAAAACCTCTTAACCACATTTCATTCCATTTTCACTTCTGACTATGTGATCCAAGAAACATTGGAGAAGGATTTCATAAATTACATATAAAAATATATATGGGAAAATAATCCAATATTAATAAATAAATACAGTCATTATCATAGATGTGATGGAAATATACATATATGAAATACAATATATTTTTCTTTTAACGTGGATTCCTTCTTTGATTCCAAGAACCTAAGGATCGAACAGAATGAAAAAAAACTCTGTAGTGATTATCTCTACATCATAAAAAATCTTTATAGATAGATTTTCATAGCCCTGTAAGATATATGTATTCAATGGAGGGGAAGGTATGGAGTGTTTCAATTCACTAAATCCTTGTAATAATATAACTCCTCATATTTCGTGTCTTATAATGTTATAACAATAGGTGAAATTAGGAGACCTGGTAAGGAATGATCTATTTTTTCAATACAGTGAAGTTC
Organism: Viscum album; assembly: GCA_963277665.1. Classification (NCBI taxonomy): domain Eukaryota; kingdom Viridiplantae; phylum Streptophyta; class Magnoliopsida; order Santalales; family Viscaceae; genus Viscum; species Viscum album. Next base: position 1,744,340,713 of record OY728161.1, read on the forward strand.
CCCATCTTTAGAGATGAAACTATATAGTGAATATAGGCAATGTTATAGTAATATATTAAAAAAATAACCCTTGATAAAATGGGATCCCTTTTCCAACATAGGATATTATGTTTTGTCCCACAAAGTGACTTCCCATAGAAAATGACTTCGATTATATGAGTCCACTACACATAGATCATAACTTGGAATAATTACAACAAATAAAAATGATAACAATAGAAAACTCCATAGAAGTAATACATGTGTGAAATTTGACCATAGGGTTATGGTAATTTTCACCAATTTCTCTACCTCTCTGGTCATTGAATCCTAAACTGATCTAGGAAAAATAAACATCACCTTCAAAAAAAATTTCCAATAAGGATGGGGATTTTTTAATCTAAATCACCAACACTAGGTTTATTTATACCATTAGAGTGTATTCAAAAAAATATTTTTGATTATAGATCAACAATAGACCACTTTGAAAAGGTAATTTTTAAATCAATTTCCTTCTCAGAATCCATTAGATCCTTGACTGGAATCATCATATCCTCAACAATAGGATCATTAAGTGTTGAAAGTGTCCCTGAATCACACGCACCCATAGAGTTAGAGGTATTTTAATCTTTATAATAATCCTAAATTGAATCACTCTTCTCTAGGAAGGGAGGTGAATATTAAGGGTAGGAATCTCATCCATTCTCCCAACCATAAGACATAGCATTTTCGATTTTGATCCCATTTAAAAAATAAGAACTGAAACCCCATTACTTTAACTATTAAAATATTAATATAGAAGGAATGTATGATTAAGAAAAACTAAAATCATATGTTTCATTTTCCAAAATGGTCAAACATGGAATGGTATTAGAGAAATGTTCCTCATGTAACCCTCGAATAAGGAGTTTGTGGGGAAGAATCACACAATTTTTTGAAGAGTAATGTGATAATTATCATTTCTTGACACACATTGGTGGATGTCATCATATTCAACCCAACATATGATTTTTTTCAAAATGTAAATATAGTGTGATGAAATTATGAAGCTATAACTCATGATGAGGGTGATATTTATGAACCAAATTTGGCTACACATACACAAAACAAGAGAAGGATCCCAATCATAGAACCCTCGAACAACATATTTCAACCTCTATGGAAGAAAGATTGAAAGGATAATGTGAAATGTTTAACAATTGTATACTCACCAAAGTTAGAAGATAAAATTACATTTACTGAGTAATGACAGGAATAACATGATAATGATGTAAAAATTCTCCTAGAAATTAGTGAGGAACTACCCAGGGGAAACATTCCATCTAGGTATTGTATTTAAAAACAGAAGAATATCCCAAAACCCAAATATGAATAGAGATCAAATCTACCCTCATGAACAGAATATGAGCTTCATGATGGACCTTGATCAATGAATCCATGCTATATAAATGACGTATTCGTAGATTATATTGATTATCCTCCATTATGGTGATAGCCTCTCCCATATATGAGAGATCATTAATTCATACCATTGAATGAAAATCATTATGATATGAAAATATGACCACCTCAATAATCCTCACATAGATGAAAAAATATGGAGAAACCCTAGATAGTGTTACCTCCAACACTCATTAATATCTTGAAACTATGGCGGCTCGAATGGAAGACGAAGAAGGGAAGCATGCACCAGTGTAGCCTGAGAAGATTCCATATCCCCAATTGGTAGATAAAAGTTTCTCCCCCACCCAATTTCAACAATCTAACCATATCACCCTTTAATGTTTTGGGAGATATATAATAGGATCCCACACACATTTTGTCTTAGTGAGTCCTAATTATGGGCCCTTGATATATGCCATATGCAACTAAACAAAGATATTTTTTGAATACAATAATAGTTCTAGAATTATTTTTATAAAAAAACCTTTATATATGATAAATTTCAGGATGGATAAAAATTTATCATCAATTAATTTATTATTTAATTTGTACAAGGAGGGAAATTTTTTTTGACATCATAAACAACAATAAATGTGAGAATTATGTGGTTTCTAAAATCATATTAGTATGGAATGGAATAACCTATTCACTTAGGTTGCCTCTATCACACGAGTAGTTGATGGAACTCTATGATGAAAATCTATAGGATGAGCTGAAAATAACATTGATCCAAATGAAAAATCTTGGAAAATTATTTCATTTTCCATAAATGACATAACATTTAATCAATTCCATTCATCATACTATAGCGAAATATTTGATCATTTCCATGGAATATGGAGAAAGAATTAGTAAGGAAGGGACTACCACTCTTGCCAAAAACCAGATTCAGTTCCAATTTAGTAACTCAGGTTGGCCCCAAATTTTTAGGACCCTCTCATTGGGTGCCTACTATAGAAAAATCGTGATGGAAATTAATAAAAAAGATATCAGGGTATCCAACAATTTAGGGAAGTAGATAAACAATTTTTACTCATAAAATGATCAGGTCCCCAGTTATTTTTCTTGTATCTGGGTACAATAAGATACTAATTATGATGTATCCCAAGAAACCCACTGAGGTTATCCCCATTTATCATCCAAACTACTATTCCTTTTGTAATTAGTTGGGCTACACCATCTTAGAATTATTTATATTCAAGGATGTTCTCCAAAGAATAGTTGACTCTTCACTGGTGATGATGGAGAACTCACCATCATAGGAAGCTTTTATAACGGTCCCTACAACATAACAAGAGAGTATCAAGAATGTGGTTCCATCCAATCATGGATAGAAGTTCAATAACTAATTTACTCGAAATACAATTGATTGATCTCATGACACTCTTAGAGTGTAGCTTCCCAAACGAACAAGGATCTCATTACGTAGGGATGAATCATTGAATACAACTCTTGTAGGTGTAGACAACAATTGAAATTATGAAAATTTATAATAGGAAGATTCATGTCCCTCTCTAAAAAAATATCTGAAACTATCAAATTTCATTCCTTCAGTATCCATAGAATGGGCACCACCCCTACCAAATATAACCCTCATCAAAAGATGAGATAATTTGTGGCTCTATTATCATTGTTCACTTAATATTTACCTTTCCTGATGATGAATATGACATCAAGTATAATTTCCCCATACTTTATCATGGATCTAGAGGCCTAGGATTCATAATTCAAGGATACATGTGACATCATTGTTGTTGTTGAACCTAATTTTTTTGTCACATCATGTTAGAGGACATATATTCTATCAATACCCAAGAGACAGATATACATTAAGCCTAATAGAAACATAGAGATTCCTCAAATCCATCTAGCTTTCATTAAATCCCATTCATCCTACATGAATTAATGGTGGGGATCAATTTTCTAATTAGACCAGAAAATGGGAAAGGTTGATGCGACCCACACCACTTGAAGTAGATTCTCCATAAACCACTTATGATTTTTTAGAAAAATATAATTCAAACTCCTAAATTTAGGAGCCACATAATGGGGAGGATCCACACCTTTGGAAGCACATTGTCTAGCACTACAATATAGCATTATGAGATAGTTAGAAGATGTAAAAGTTAATCTCTAAATCTAATATTCTATACATCATTCAAAATAACTCAGAGTGGAACACATCAAGGCCTTATAGATTTGATAGCATTTTTAAATAAATTTCATTTTAGAAAAGTATTATTCAATGGATGAAATGTCATTATAATACCATGTCAGTATCTCATTCATAGAATATGATCTGAATGAAGTTAAAAAGGAAATATCAAAAACTTGTATCTTTCTTGAAATCATTAAAATGATGAATTATAGAGGTCCATATATAAAATTGGTTCTAGGATCAAGCTCATTCATATTTAAACCACAAGTTTATGTAATGTTTTGATAAGGACTTATCTTTGACAAAGCTAACCATTGAGTGGTTTTTGAGAGAGAAAGGTTCTCTCACAAAGATCAACCTCAATACTTTTTTTGGGGATCAAACATCAAACACAGATTACATGGTTACCCCACATGATATTGTATATAATGTCCTTCTTATATGACCTTTTATTTTTAGCCACAAGATAGTACCTTTAACATATCACCCTTGTCTGAAGGATGATCGACAGGCAACATAGTGTCAATTCCCCCTTTGAGTCTAATAAATCCTTATAAAATGGTGAATGTTTCTATAAAAGGGGAAAAAATATCCAATGGTGGATAGAGATATATAAGTTGAAGCCCCCAATGTATTTGGGACCAACCCTATGATTATCTAGAGAATGATTGACTATGATTATTTGTTATTGATAATCCTGATTATGATGGTAGAATTAATCCCTTAGGTTTATGTTCCTCGTGACTATAAAATTCTACTAGCGGGATAAATCATCTCAAAAATCTTCATGTGATGACTCTAGTAATTCATGATAAAAATTTCTATTCATATGTACCCTCTTACTTAAATAGTGATATATATTCCTTCATATTAAACATTATGTCTAAAAGTTACTCCACATACTTAGAGAAAGAAAAAAATAGGATAACCTCGAGAATGTGCCTCCTTCATTGGATGTATGTGTCTCCACCACCAACAATGAGATAAATTAGGTGAGTCTTGGAATAGATGATGACCCAAATCAAACATTGATTAGTTCCTCCATCCCTCTTGAAAACAAGGTGATGTATATTTTGGTTATAATGAAACATCGATATGTTTTCACATGAAATCGTATATAAATTTCTGGGTTGTGATCTAATGTGGAAAGACAGCACCAAGGATTACCCAATGACCATCAAGGTTTCATGTAGTTTGGAAAGATAATGAACCATTATCATTCAAGTAATATAAAGATTGAAGTTTAAAAATTTATGAAGTCCAATTTATTCTAGGCTCTTATGTAAAAAAATTAAATTAAAAAACATCATCTACATCAAGAAAAGAATCGGAAGATCAGGGTTTTCATCATTTTCGGATACCTTAATTGACACTATTCAATGAATGATTTACTATTACTAATCAAAAAACATATGATCAATGAAACTAAGAGCTTCCAATTAATTTCCATCATGTATGGTTATTCATTTTATTATCAAATAAATATGGTCTCTGAAGATGGGGAAGCCACTTTATTTAGAGTAATTCTGGGGATACTTATCTATTAGATCATTCCATTTAGATTAATGAATATCAATACTGCATAAATTAACTCTAGAATTCAAATAATTAACCCTTTTAGGGGATGAATAACATAATTATATGTCGATGACCTGCTGGTCAATTAACGATAGTGACATGATCAAATCTTGGATCTTCAAAAAATATTTATCAATCTGTGGCAATATAGACTGATGATGAACTAGATAAAGTACACATTCGATGTAACATGAGGGAAATTATATGTATGTGAGTTATGTTATCGTGGCATCAATTTTGACCTAAAAACCATATAGTATAATCCTATATATTTCACCTCATTAAGATATTAATGAATATAGGATCTATATGGGAACCTCTTCTACACTCGTTGTTTAATATCCAGCCTGGATGACAAATCTCTCCCATTAACAATGTAAATTAACAAGGGGGTCACCAATTGTTTTTATTATGACTAATATGAATCCATTGATAATAACATGTAGTACATGTTTACCCACTTATATTGATACCATCGGTAGAAGGAAATATTATTATCATATTTATGTTATCCATGGATTGATTTCATGGTTCTCTCACATTAAAAAATGATGCAGTGAATGAAAAAATCCTTTAATCCCTTATACAAATGATTATAGGTACTGTGTAATGGTATTGTGATATTGATAATAACTTCCTTATAGTCATCATTGTAATAAAAAAGTTGAAACATTATATGCATCTCTGTTAATTTCACTTGGTCATTCATATTGACCCAATCAATTATATCCACGTATTCCCAATGTTTACCCAGAGATTGTATTTATGGGTGAAAATTATGAAACAATATGGCATCTAATATATTTCACAAATGGAAGGTAAAAAATACCCTTACTAATTTCCTTGTAGAATATCCCTCCCCAAAATGTATAGTGGTGGACACTGAACATCCAGATGAAGATGTTTTATACACCTGTCACACTCCCAAAACATTGGAGATACCTTTTATTGTATCCTCTTAATTTTCTAAGGGTAAGTGGATATAAAAAATGAATCATAATATGGTTTTTATAAATATTATTCTCTCCTTCTCAAAACAATACTTAATATTTCTCACTAACAAAAAAAATCACTATTAAAGATGAAGAATACAATGCCCTCATTGTTAGATCTGAACTAGTCCTAAAACAACAAATAGACTACAAGAATACCAAAGGGGTTTTAGATATAGTGAGATATAAAATTAATGGAAAATATTCAATCAAGAAGGAATAATTGTCCCATCACATTAGTTACAGAAGAGGACTGATGGATGATCTCCCTTTTGAACAAAAAAATGCATCATGTACCTCTATAAAAAAGTGATGTTGTAAACCCATTTTCCAATGCATCTATAGTCCTATTCAACCCCGATCAAGAAAAAGAGGTTTTATACATCACACACCAATTAATGGTATCATCAGTGGTTGTTTGTGACTTTGGGGAAAGCGATCATATCCCTACCTCCCTAAAGCTAGATTGACTGTTATAAACCCATTTATAGATGGTCCCCATAGTTTATTACCACCAAAATGGACCCTCCCATCATATCAATCCCAAAAATTACAAACCTGATGTTTGGTAGTGAATGATATGGATCAAATGAGCACAATTACCTCTACAAATGGTGCTTTGATGGAATTCCCATAGATTCATAGTATAGGATTAGATTCTCTCAATGATGGATTAATTCCACGATATCTCTTCTAGTGATCATCACATTGGGACTAGACAACCCCATAAAATTATGAGTCTTGGTTACAATTAGAGAAAAATTTTATAGACTCTATGGGATTTATAATGAAATTGTATTCATGCTAGTTTCATAAAAACATCAAACCGAAATAGAAAGAGCTTTTATACACACAAAAATATTCATGATCATTTTTCATATGAGAAATGGATTTTTTTGGGCCATATCCCCATGGAATGTCTAAGTTGTTTAATTAAATCCTTACTCATACTAACTTCTATTAAAATTTTAACTAGGAAATTCCTCGCAAATAATTTAGGATAAAAAATATAATTAACATCGTAACATCCTATATTTTCTTCAGATTCAGTGTCCCACACATGATACTAATGAGAAACAAAATTTAATTCTATTCTACAGAATTGAATAAATTATATTACGAGTAAAACATATAATCCAACAATTTTATCATGTAATCATGGGAAAAATGGGAAAAACATTATAACTTCAATAAGGTATTGTAAAATATATTCCATAACATGGTGAGAGAGGTAATGAAGTCATATCCAGGTAATGTCATTCATTCCTAATGGGACTACCGTGCTACCACACACACCTCTATATAGGCGAAATCATAATATTTGGAATATATATGTTCATAATTTTTTCAATATGATTATATATTCCCTTACTCTACCTAGATATCAATTGTAAACCATCATTCGACGATCAATAATTAAATTGGATTGATGATTTAGAATAGCTCAATGAGAAATGGTTGTGTACACTACACTACTCCAATGTCAATTTAAATTAGATTGCTTCTGCCATCAAAAAACATTCACATCCAGTCATTCCTTTAGGGTGAAATGGTATTAGATCTCATAACCCCAATGATACCATGAAAAAACACCAAATACATTAAACCAAATGAGAATGAAATTAAATCATACATACGGTATATTCCAATGAAGATTACTCATTAGCCAAAATAGATGGGGAATGTGTTGTTCCCCCTATAATGTAAGGTTTAAAAAAAATAATTTTTGTAGTTGTCATGCAGAATATAAATCATTACATCATGATGTTAATCTACAAAGAACAATTCATGGATGTAAGAATTTAAACTACATAGCATCCCAATTCCTTATAATAGAAATTAAAACAACACAATTAACATGGTCCTAGTTGTATTAGCTAAAACTTCAAAAAACCATTTTTCATAGATTCATTTTATTAAAATTAATGATATATATTTACTGCATGAAATTAAAATTCAATAACATAATCATGGAATTAAGAAGATAAACTACATAGAATACCATGTCTTGGAAGAAAGACATCATATTGCATAACATATTTCATCCATACCACATGAAATTAAACTTCAGGGATGATATGATTCTCAATTGATCTTATGATTATCCAAGAACAACATATGTCTGGATTTTCATTCCTAAAATTTTGATTGAGATTCCTAGATCTCATTCATGGCCTAGCTAATACATAAAAATGATCTTATCTAAACATTTAATCACATATGAGTGGTGAGATAATATTTTACCATTAATTATTTCTCACACTAAGAAAGGCTCATATAGGATCTAGAATATTATTAATGTCTTCATAGCATGATCAAGAGGTGTCATGTCATATCAGGGTTACCATGATTTTAGATTAAATACCTTAAATGGAATATTATATGTCTTTATTGTAAGATGTTTAGTTGTATGTCTAACCTATACTATATAATTTAAAACATTTTACTACTACAAACCACTCCCACAAGGTTCAATATATTTTGTGTTGTTATATACCCATACATTCATTCAAAACTATTTTTGGTTTGATTCCTATTACTGTAGGATTTAAAGTGATGACTATATATATAATCCTATGTGCAACCACAAAATCAACTAAAAAACTTCCCCTCATTGCATGTAGGTCATACCTGTGTGGAGTGTTTTCTTCTTTGTAACTATTTATGGTTTGAATCCTTTTACTAGAAGATATATTATAACACCCAAATCTCAAAATCTGAATCCATCCTCAATATCAATAGGAAAAAATTCCTCCTCTTTGTATGGATCATACCTACATGGATATCTATCTATTTATGAATTATGTTTATCTTGATTCTAAAAATCACATGATATTTAGTCATGTTCAGTTCTCCAATATTAGTTCCAACAAAAAGATCAATAGAAATATTCCCAATATACATATGGGTCAGACATAGATCAAGATTTTTCCATTCACAAACTTTTTGTGGATTGATTACTACCATTATACGATATGTAGTGATAACCAAATATCTAATAAAAGGTATATCCACAACCGTAATGGAATAAACTCTCACATATTCCTATGGGTCATACATTCATCAGCAGTTTTTTGATCGAGAGCTATGTTTCATCATATTATAATAAAAATAGGACACACAGTGAAACCTAAACATTCATTGATGAGGCCATCCACCATATAAAAAAATTTCTCTCACTATGGAGAAGGTTTAGACATGTTTAGGGAATATTCATATAATAATTTATTTGTTCTTGATTGCTACCATCATAATATACCTAGTGATGATTGGATCCTATATTTCATGTTAGCCAAGAGTTTACATCAATATAAGAAATATCTGTTGAATATAAGTCATATTTACATAAACATAACTTATTAAAGGAGATGAATATGGTATGATTATTTACCATACAATATGTGTAGGGAATCCTAGTAAGGCTCAACAATAATTGATTCATATACCAATTTTTGAAGAGGGATGAGTAAAACACTCATTAGGTGTCTACATCAGTTTGATCTACGTACAACTTTCTTGAATGGGAGGTAAATATATGTAAAAAATAATCTATCATATAACTACCCATCAATAATATTATTTATGAATAAAAGATTCTTCCCATATCTAAATTCCCTATGATCAATATAGATAATCCTTAATAATATCTCATATAGTATTATTTCTAATCCTATGTTATCAAAACAGGATGTTAAAATACAAGGGAAACATCCATGTATAATGAAAATTAAATTTCACTATAGATACATACTCACTACACAATGTAAAAGTGGGTGACCATTACCCCTTATAATTCTATATGAAGGGACAAAAAGTTTCCTAATCCCAGTCAACAATACTATGGGGTTCATTCATAGTCTTTTAATCACCTCAAAGCATGAATAAGAATTCATATATTGAGTTCCAATGGTTTCTACAAACAATTCATGATCCCGGTATTTGATAATGGATTACTCTATTTGACCACGATATATGTTCATCTAAATTTGGGTTTTTACCTAACAACTAGTGAAATATTTTCCATACTGGATGGGGATTCTTATCACTATTATACCTGACATTTTTTGTAATGGAACTCAGCACCATAGGGTGTTTTCGTTCATCACTACAATGAAGTTCTCATATAATTAAAAATAAACTGAGAATATTCATCCCTGATTTTCAATAGTTTCATATCCTGATAAATATGATATTGTTCTAATCACGTCCTTTGGTATTATAATTATTTTTTTTGTGACATTCACCTGATACTATTTCCATGTACATCATGACCTTAAATTACATAATATTTTTTTGATTTTGTATCATTATATACTTTATCCTTTGATGGTCTAAATTACAGGGTCCAAAAATTCAAGTGAATGAGACACAAAACATATCTGGTCGAAAACCCACAAAGGATGGAAGGAGAAAAATTCATGTCTTCCCTTACTAAAAATGCCATTTCTAGATTTTAGGAAGATGTTAGAGTATAAATAAATATGTAATAAATCTCATGGGGACCACTACCTAGACCTTGTAAATGCCAGTCCATGGTTTCTGGACCTAGGACTTAGAGAATAATATAGTAATGATTTTTACATATCATCACCATGATAAAATGTTTAATAGGAGGAGGCCCAATTTTTATGGTTTATGAACCACTATGGAATATTAAATTTTTAAAAACCGCCTTTATTTGTTTGAAGTTAGAGCTGATAGATAATATTCATCAATTTGATATCCTTCTCTTAGAACCCCATGGATCATTGGTTCCCTTTAATCTAGTAATTCCCTATATAAAATAGTTAACATAGAACAGATAATCCCAATTGATCCCACTGGGATTCATTATAGAATTAAAACCTACCAAAGAGAATATTCCTGGAAAATAATTGGTCTCGTAAATCCCACATTAAATATAGGAGATATTGATATAACTACATGGGATATGGGATTCCACCATTACCAATTTTGAACATGTACCCATTGGTTCCTTTCCCTAATTAACTCAAATAATTATAGAGATTTAAATTCCCTATAAAAATATTATTCGTGCAGACTCGACATCCTTGAGGTTATGAAACCTTGAATTATACACATTCTCATTGAAGGAATGTGATATTCGATTCCTAAAACATTTTATTTCCACACAAAGTGACTCAAATACACATTGAGTATCTCTTAAGCCTCCTAAAGAAAAACAGAACTACCCTATGATTCAATATTCATTCCTAAGTATTTTAGTTCCCCATTATTCACTTCATCTTCAATATTTTTGAGTAATCATAAATCATTCATGGGCCTTGTAAAATATTGGGTACAACACTACATGACCATGAATATAATCCCTAAGGGAGCATAAATAAGGGCCTATGACCCAAAAAAGTCATATCCCTCTTACAAGAAAGAAACTCTACTCTTCATGAGACCAAGTATCACTATGGTAGAACTCCTCACTAAATGGTATTTTTTGAAATCCTTTATATGTATTCCCCATTCAAATTGCGATCCTTGACTACACCATGGAAGAAATTGGCACCATATGGTGTTTTTGGTCATTTGTGATTTGTCTTACCCATCCAATATTGATCGATTCAAGCTCATGGAATACTGATTTACAGAACCCATCTTCCAATTATATTCATAGAATCATATTCCATAATATTTTATGATTCACAAATGTTATCTTCACAAATTTTCCATGGCCCTTGTAAAAAGTTTGTGTCCCATTTACTTGAAAATGAATGTAAGACCAATGGGCCCATGAATATGGGTCTTTAACCCACCAATAAGAGGCATCACCCCCATTCATGAAAGAACCTATAATCCCTATGATCTATCACTACACCATAGAAGATCACATCACCTTAGGGTGATTTTCTTTATCCTCAACATGTCTTCCCCATTCAATTGTTCTTCCAATTTCATAATAGCATGACACTAAACCATATAACATATCAATACCTAGTAGTAAGACTCAAACCCACACAATTTTGGATGTCATAGTAGAAAGACTCTAAACTATATAGTGTCTCATGTCCTAGAATAAAGACTATATATTACATAACATTTTATACACTTACTACATGAAATTAAACAACCTAAAATTTATCAGTACTGTAAGATGTTATACTTCATGAGATATTTATTTATAGAATGATGTTAAACTGAGTGGAATATTTTCATACCACCTAATGTTAATCATTGTAGAGATTTTTTTATCAAGAAAAATCCACTACCCCAGTTTAGGGACTAATTTATAAGACCCTAAACTATAGCATAGAAGTGTTCAATTTTGTATGACCATAAATCATCCAATTAAAAGAGGCATAATTCTCATCCAGTTAAACCTTATAAAAGGGAACCATGGGAATAAAATGTGATACTATACTCAATGATTTTTTTAATTAGGATGTACTGAGAATTGATAAAATGTAAAAGTCATAAACCATATCTGGACAAATAATTATAGAATGTTATATTTAGAAACATACAAAGTCACACCTGCTAATAAATAAAAGATATAATGCTTCAAAAATGATACAGAAATATAAAAATAATATGAATAATAAATGGGTAATTATGTTTCTCAAGAAAAAAATAAATTATTCTACTAAATCCCACTAAATTAATTTAAAATATATATTTCCCCCTCTAAGATAAATATTCACCCAATTTTGTTTTTTAAACAAGGTAATGCAAGAAGGACTGGAGGCAGTCAGTTGAAAATAATGATAAATTATCAATCGACACAAATTTTTATATAAGAATTTGTATACATGAATTTGGTTTTAAAAGGTATGATACAAATATGAGTATCTCTGTTGATCCAATTGATATCAGGTCAATGAAATGTCATGTTCATCATCAACAAAAAAAGTTGGTAAATTAAAATTAATGTTCAGAAGATTTACTAATTTATAATGATTTTATAAGGAAGAATCACACATTTTGGAGTCCCTCATTTGTAAAAATAAAAAACCATTCATGATCAAATCAAGATAATTTGACCAACTGTGTTAGAAATTTCAGCAAGTCTCTAGTGAGATGTGTATATTAATCACTAATGTATCATCTTCTCTACTGCTTCTACTTATGAAAAAGGATGAAGATTTTTAATTAAGTTGTATATCTATTCCACTAGATTATGATTAGTTATAATAAAAATGATGATTACAGCATATGTGATCTCTCTATAGATACCCAATGATCATATTTTTCAATTTCTATGGTCAATACATCAATCTATGCAAGTAGATAAGAGAATATTTGGTGTCTCTGTTGAGTCATTTCTATATCTCACTTTATTAACTGGACTTGAGATCTTTTGTTATAAATTTTTCATAAGAAAACCCTCACTCATGTATAGTTTGTTCCAGACAAGGAAAATATCCATCATTATTTCATATAACAAATAAAAAACAAATCCACCACCTCCAAATAAGAAAATAGGATGTGATGAAATTACTATTAGCATAAAAAATATAATAATGGATTCTGGGGGATCATGGTTTTGATTTTATGCCATATAATAATCATTTCTAATAGGTTTTCTATATTAGTTTGTGTGGGTATGTCTTAAGGAGGAATGGATATAGGGTAGTTAGCTATCAAATTTATTGAAGGAATGGTTTGTTGAGATAATGAAAAATAAACTAAAGTCGTTTCATATGATTTCCTCTAAAATGGTTAATTATATTCCACTAGTATAAATGGAATAACCTCCTCAAAAAATGAATCACCAATAATGGGATGTTCATCACTATGAAGAGAGTTATTCCTTGCCATTTCCCCAAAATCCTGAGTCAACTATATTTTTACCAATAATATGGGTTACAGTTAAGCATATGGATTGCACATGGAGGATTGGATGACTCAACACATCAAAATGATAAGGCTCAACCCAAGCGTAGTCATGTTCGTAATACATGAAGACCGAGTTATTGAATGGTGGAATAATAATATCTGTATTTGGGTCTCCACATGCCAAAATAAGCCAAAATTTTCATATAAGTCTAGGTTTTAACTTTCCGCACACACCATCTAAATATATATGAGAAAACCTTTTCATGAAAGAAACCTATACACTAAATAGGTAAGGTGTATATGGATCATTTTTCATAATCTCATCTACACGATCTTTATGAACTCTATCTAGGAGAGATATTTTTTATCACATCTCATCAAGAGAGCCATGTTTGTTAAGAATAATTAGCCTTGTGAGTGTAGAATATCAAATTATGTTATACAAATCATGACAAATCAACATGTCAATAAACTTATCGGGGCATATTAGCACTGCCTCAGCCCCAGAAACATTCAATTACAAAGGACCAAATAATGTATTAGTGATTCAAATTGTGTTATGATATTTGTAACATAAAAAATGTCCTCATATCTAGGAAAATAAGTAGTAGAAGGGGAAAGAAATCTAGTAAGGTCTTTTCCCCTTGTTGGATATGAGAATGGAGTTTATAAAGGCGAGAAAAATATAGAATGACTATTTTAAGAAAGAACTCATCTACCAATTGAGCCACCATCTACAATGTGCCTTTTTGAAAACCAAAGTGTGGATCCCTTAATGGGAAAGTACATCAAATAAAAAACAAGAATAAAAACACTATAGTAAAAGGCTTGTAGATAACTATGTCCTAACTGAATATCTCCAAGAGTAATACTACCTATATTAAATAATATCTCAATATGAGCACGTGCTATTTCGAACTTGTTTGTAAGGAAGCTAGTAAGGATGTATAGTAGTTGGACAAGTCCCACTATAGGTGAGGTGGATACTGTACCAATCTAAAAAATGAATAATTTATCATAGGTTTATCTCCTTCTTTAACATATCCTTCATAATTTTTAGCATGTCCCCTGATAAAGGTAGAGTTTTTGTGTGGTCATTGTGAATGTTTTTTACAGGAAGAAATTCATCATACATCTCTATAAGATGAGGTATCCCTCATAACTGGTATATATCAGAAAGGTCGATGCCTACTTATCCATGGGGAAAATGAATGGAATTATTTCAAAGAAAATAAGAGATAATCATCTCTATACATATTTCTAAATGATCTTACATGATAAACTAAGAAGTTTTTTCCACCTCATAAATACCAATACCATGTAATTGGATGGATAATTTGGAGTAGCTCTTCTTAAACCATACAGACCATTCACATTCATCAGATAAGTTTCCACCTATTCTCAAATACAATATTAAGCTCCAACCATATCTCCAAATATTTATAGATGAGACGGGTGTGCTATAATAGTTTTAAGAAATTGGATGATGGGAATGAACGAAGTCATCTAGACCCTAATGGATGTTATCAATCATATGAGATTACCCCTAGAGTAGTGTGAAGCCCAATTGAAATTCCATAGAGATTATAATTTTAATATTGTAATGTGAATAGGATATCCAGTTATATGGAGGATTATAATTAGGTGAAATAATGATGGTATCATCCAAAATATTTAATCCATAAAAAAGAAGATTGTGATACAAAAGAAAACATTTAGGTTTAGGTGTGAGAATCACTTTTAATGTGTCGTCATCAGAGAAAATTTAATACAGAGGGTTAGAATTATGATTCTCGACAATGATATCCCATTGTATATCTACATCATAAGACTTATAAGGGTTGTAATCCACCTAAAAATTATTATGAATTATACATTAAGCGGAGTACAATAGTGAAATGGGAAAGAAAAAACAATGAATATAGAGAAGTCAATGTCAGATGAATTGGGTGACCCATATAGTGGTTTATGATCGCCTAATCCATCACAAGTATCACAAGGCATGTGACCTGGGGTACTTTTTAGGATTAAATTGTTTTTTATGTCTCACAATTTCATGACCATGCAGAGGTCATATGAGTCCAAAATGGTAAACCGATCATGTAAAAATGAATGATTAAACTACCACAATTGAATAATATGGCCCCAAATTTATAGAAATGCAGCATAGATTGAGGAATTTACAATTGATCTATTAAGAAATTTTTTTGAATAAAAAAGTCACATATATAGATCTTGTTTGAGATCATATGATAAAATTTCTAAAAGATCTCTTCTGAACTGATTCTTGTAAGGCGGTCCTATGATGAAGGTGAACAGGATAGAAGATATCACTAGGTTGAAAAATTCTATTTCCTTGATGGAATGTGCCTCCCCCATTATACCCTATTTATAGGATATCCCACATAACACCAAAGGTCACTTGGAAGATGAAATTTTAATTGAGACATCGATCAGCGAAGGCCTTATGGACTTATTATATAATTTACTCTACATAGAACCATGTATTTTATATTTTAACTCACTCCTAGGGGAAGAATTTCTTAACTATTATAAATGATCATTAGAAATCCTTTAACAGAAAAACAATACTTGAATCTTTGGTATTATTTTATCTATAATGCAATGGAAGGAGAAAAATGGTTTCATGGAGTCCAAGTGGCTATTCCTCTTATATTTCATGACTCCTAGTATCAAATGTGATTATATAACCCTATAAAGCTATTAAAACTTCCCCAAAACTTCAAATTATCATTTCAGGATAATGAAAATCCTCTAAAACAGGCACTCATGTTCTAGATAAGGTGTTTAGAGAACTGTTAATGAGCATGTAAATGATTCCTGGTGAGATCCTCTAATAATGTGATAAATAGGTTGATATACTCCTAAAAAACCAAAAATTACATAATAAAATAATGACATAATGATGAAAATAGTGGAGGCTTCATGAAGTTGAATTTTTGTTGTTTTTCTTGAAAGGGAGTTATAAACCTCGTGTGATAAAAAATGATTATGCAGAGGTGTATTATCATGATGTCATTATATCAGAAAGGCTCTCTAACATGCCATCATGATCTTGTGACGGTTCCTAGAAGAGTATACCTTGATCACAAGAAATCCTCATCAATAGATGTACAGATCTTATGAAAACTCATAGACACATTATCTTCTCGTTATGGAGGCTCTTTTACATGTTGATTTGATTATTCAATGCACCACATGCATATAGAGTTACATTCTATGAAAATTCTCACATGCTAACAAGGGATAAATTATTGATCATATGACATCTGGATTGAAAATAAATGGGAAAATGCCAAATTATTTGTAATATATAGAATCAATGATGGAAAATGCTGGAGACCCATGCCATCAATTATACATTGTTTTTTATAAGAAGGGTTTATGAACCACATAGGATCAATTTTTTTCCATAAAGTCACTTTGATATGTCAGACATATCACGTAGAGGCCCCCTTGGATAAGCCAAAATGTTCTCATGAAAGGTCCCTACATATGTTTTCCTTCAACCATTGAAATCTTCTTTGGCAAGCATTCTATTCTTGTAAAGACTCCCATACATGAAAATTGGATCTCGCAAAGGGTGTTTGACATTCCAAAATGACTATGTGAATTCCAATTGATGAACAATGGGACTAATAAATATAGTGATGATATATTTCTCTCAATGTTTCAATGCACCATATAACGCCATGGATGAATAGTGGAAACATTTTGTAAATCACATAATGAAATACCGCATAAAAGGCCTCTATCATATATCTATGATATAATAATTTCTCAAGGTGTAATATATCATGAACGTAGAGGCCAATAGTTTCATGCAAGTGGCACAAAAAAGACACAAATGAGAAGCAAGTCACTCCCATCAGTGAACCAAAGTGATTGTTGTCTTCTAAGAGTGGAATTACCTGAAATTTCATGGGTCTTACACTTAGTATCATTAGGGGAATTTACAAGGGTATTACATGTCATGAATATTTAATTCTTGTTATAAACTCATTGGTCATGCAATTTTATTTTAGTGCATAAACCTATTATAGAGGTATTTTCCACTTGTATACATGGTCAAGATAAATCTCAACATGTTAATTCTTAAAATACACATTGATACATATGAAATAAAGAAGAAAAAAATAAGTGATATTTATGAAAATTTATATGAAATAATTTTCATGAAAATGCATCATGTACTTCGCATGACAAAGCCAAATAATGTGATATTACCCTAAAATAGTATCTAGATCCAGATATATCACCCCAACATATCATATAATCCATGTAGTATACTAAAACGTCGTCTGTAAAATAATAGTAATCCATCAAAACATGTCATCTAAACCAATTTAATTCATCCAAAAATATTTTCTAGATCATGAAATAACCTTCTGACATGTCATACATTATAAAACGATAATATTTTATGTGTTTTCATTAATCATGTGAATACCCTCAGATGCGTCAACCATTTCATGTGATAGACCTCTAACATGTCTACTTAAATCATATGATGAAAACTAAGACATTTTAGGAGATTTGAAATAGCAAATAATGAAATTTTTGGAAAATCACATGGAATTTCATATCAACAATATAAACATGTTAGTGATATACCCTCAAACATGTCCCTCATGTAAAATAGACACTTGTGACCTAAAAATGTGTTCATAAAACACATTGAAACTGAACTATGAGGACAGTATTTCATATCCATATAGGATATGTATGATTCAATAATATATCGTAAACTATAAAGGGAATGCACCCTATTGTTAGTCCCACTACATTCTTATTACATTGTCTTATAGAACCCAAATATTCTAATGTGTCCATCATCCTACCACAACCATTACTGAATAGATGGTGGGTATCTATGTGCGAATCCTATTATAATATTTCCTCATCTATTCCCTTAAGTAAAAAATACCATTATTGAATTAAAGAAGAATTGAATTACTATGACTCTGATTCATATCATAAGAAATATATGTAGCTCATCTTCCTATAGCTCATTCTCTAATTGGGAACCCACTTTGGTGAAGGTTTTTTATGATAGAATCTAATACATATAGCTCAAAATATCCTATATATTTTTTATTATTCCTCTTCCACAATTATATTGACATAATAATAAAACTATGAATACATTGATTCTTGTTATAAGCTAGTTCTGTTGAACAAATGTCTAAGGAATGAGCTCCATCTCTAGAACCTTATAATGGAAAACCCAATTCATAAGTCCCAAATCCATATTATGGGAGTTTGATTTATTATTATACCTTGATTCTCACACCAAACATGACTCTTTTAGGATTATCTATTTTCAATGATCATATCATTTTTATCATAAGTTTCCCCCATCGATGAGAATCTTAGTGTAAGCTTCATTTAGTGACCGGATATGATTTTCCCCTTACAAGGGAATACACCTTAGTTTACATCCCAAAGGCATTACCATATTGGTTAATATTAAAGAAATAACACTCATGGGAGATATTTATCATTCACCAACCATTAGCGAGTTGAGTGAAATTTGGTCTATGATGAATCTAGTTCCTACGATAAGTAGGATACATAAGACATAATATTTAGGATCAATATCTATTCCAATTTGCTAAGAACACTCATATATTTCCATTCAATATGATAAAAAATTACACATATTGAAAATAAAAAAAATATGCGGGTTTCACTTTATGATATAAATTATATACATTTGAATCCATATAATGTTTCAATAATATCCCTGTAATAGAAATTTATTTCCAGGTCATAATAGATTTCATTCTTAAGTGCTAGAACATCTCTACACTCCACATTGGATTAGTGATCCCGTAGTTTTTATGTCTTAATTCCTGGAGCCATCACCAATTGATGCGGAAGATACCTTCCCATGTCATCCTTGGAGAATTATTAGTGTACATTTATTCCATTCTCATGCATGGATTTTATTTCGCATTTTTCAGTGATGTCGATCAGTCTGAAGTTTCAAAAATATCCTCAACTATTCTACTTAACTCTAAAAATCAATATATAGGTTCAAAAAAGCATTGGGGGTTTTTGGTCAGACTATGGTTGCTTGATTCAAGTTTTCATGACCATCATATTATTCATTTTATAGAATTTTTTTCAGAACATGGGTTTACCAGAAAGTGTGATGGTAAGTTTGTGTGAAAATATGTTATTATGTTTTTCGTTGTGTCAAATATGTATTTTATCCTTTCATGTTCTAGAGAAGAATGTAACTATAATAGTTTCAATTTCCATATTTGTTGGTGGTCCTAAGAGTTTCACAAGAAGAGACATGCTCTTAACACATAGCTCTGGGCATTTTTTCTCCTGAACTCTGATTACCATATAAAAATAATACTATTATTAATTTTATTTATAACATATTTGGAAGATATATATTCATGTATAGTAGAATTAATTAGTTTTTCCATATGATTTCCCCCGTATATGTGTTGAGTTAGATGTATCTAAGGCACTAGTGGTGTGGGTCTAGATCACAGATAGGGAATATTTTTGTTGTGAAAACGTAGTATATTTTGAATCCTAGAATGTCTTCAATACATATTGAATACATATTGGACACCTCCCTCTAATATTTTTATGTGTCCGTAATGATTTAAATGGGCTTACAATGTTGATGATCTAATAGATGATTATTATAGTGTCTTTCACAATCCTAACTGAGAAGAAGTTGGGAGATGGTGGTATAACATCAGATTCTTTTATATAGAAAAGGAATTTTCTATGAATGTTAATGAAAATATTTATGAAACAAAAAATTGACTATGTTCTGATATAATTTTTCAAAATTGATTTATTCTTTTTCTATCGGGACCTGTGAGAAATGAGGTAGTGGGTACTGGTGCATCTTTAGAACCACCCCCAAAAATTTAAAGGTCTTATCATATTCAAGGGATGTGTAATATTTAATTGAAAATATTTTGGAAATGGAGAGACCTACTACAAGTTCAAGAGGCTCTATTTTAATACCCCAATATTTCATAGTACATTATCTCTTTGAATAAATTCAATGGCTTATGCTATACACAACACCGTGTTTGAGCACACCACAACTTACCAACTAGCTGTTCAAAATGCATTTCTGAATAGTATTAATAAAATTTTGAGTCTTATATAATATATATAATTTTAACAACAATATTATTAATTTCTTAGACATAATATAACAACAAGTTCATTTTTTTCAGATAAAAGAAGTATTTTTAAAAAAATGAAAATTTACCTCCTTTTAATGGTAAACCCTTTTTAAAACCAATAGTTTAAACTTTTATATATGAAATTTAATGAAATTAAATTCCTTTTTATAAGTGGGAAATAATAATTTAGTTTGGATAATTTTTTGGTACTTTTTTGATAACTTTCATATTTTGATGAATAGTGAAAAATACTATGTTTTAATTGAAACCTACTTTTTCAATCAAAAACATTTACAGTGTTAAATTTTGAATATGAATTGTTTTTTATTTTAATTAGATTATATTTGTATCATTTAATACAATTTATGTCATTATATGTACTTTCACATTTAAATTTGACATAAACACATGTCAATCTTATAATAGTTATTAATTTTTAAAAACCCGGTTTTTGGCATTAACAATGTGAATTATTTTTAAATTATTTTCTACCAATTCTATTTTTTTAATTTGGATATATGGACTCTATATTTGGAATCATGAATTCCAATTTTTGTAAATATATATATTTTATTTATGGACATTATGAATATTTACTTGAGTAAATATTTTATTTCACATGGATAAAGGGTAAAACTGGAAAATAAGGGTAAAAAAATATAATAATGATAATATTAAATTACTCTAAAATGTGTAATATTCATATTTGTTGACTAAGATTGACCATGGGCATCTATGGGGAGATTTTGGGACCACATGTAGCCACTTGAGAGTGATAATGACACATTATATTAATTAATAAAATGTAAATACAAAACTTACAAAAACATATATCTTTTAGGAAAATAGTTTTTACAAGGTATCATATAAGTTTTCATTTAGACTATAAATGTTAATTAGATAGATAAACAGATTTAATACATAATGGTATTTTATTTATAATTTTAATACATTAAATAATTAAATTTATTTACGACACAATGATGATGTAGTAAATATTTTATTAATGAAATAATCAAATAAATGGTATTATAGATATTTAAATAAATATAATTTCAAAGTTTTTATGACATAAAAATATTTTCTAGGTGAATATGACATGTCAAGATTGATTAAATGTAACTTTTTTAACGAAATAAAGTTCTGTTGACTTTCACATAATCCAAATACAAAATAGTCTAAAAATTGACATTAATGAGTTTTTAAAACAAATATTATATTATTAAATTATATAATATTCCTAAAAATCAAAGGTTTGGATAAAGAGATTAAATAATACTATATATGTTATTAATGAACCACTTGAGGTTCTCTTGGTAGTTTATAGTATTTTTATTAACCATATAGTGTAAGAATACAATAAGACATTGTAAAAGTTAAATTATTTAACTAGGAGTTAAATCTAAAAGATAAGGTTTATATGGTGACCTAAACCTATAAAAAAACTATTTGTTGAGTGGTTTTCGACCCATAACCTCTTTATAATAGAAATAAATCATTTTGGATCTATTAAAAACCGAAATTAATTATATTATAAAATAATATTTCCATATTTTCTTAAAGTGACCCTCACATCTCTTATAAAAGGGTACTTCCCCTTATCCCAAAATCACACCTCCAAATCCATTTGGCAAGGCCAAAACCTGAAAACATATCCTACCAACTTATCTCACATAAACCTAGAGGCCTTACCTTGAGAATGATTCCAGCAAATGGAGCCCTTTTGTTCAAATCAAGCGGAAACACCTGAAAAGAGGTATTTAGTTTATCACCTATTTCAAAGTTCTATTCTTCTTCCACTTTTCGTTTCATTTTTATTTCCATAACAATAAAATAAGTCCAGTACCGTCCACATACTGTTATGTTATTATAAATATGTTACAACCATGTTCATTATTCTATTCATGCTATGAATGATAACGTCACCATGCGTGCGTACGTACGACTTACCATCTCCATGTTGTGTTGCAGTTTGTTATTCAACACTTAATTATTTGGGTGAGTATAATAATGAGTATAATTGATGTAAATAAAAAATATATATTTTTAATGATTATTTATATATAATATACCATCATATTACATATGATTTAACCATCAATAAAATGATATCACCGCTCTTGCATACGTATGGCTTACCGTCTCCATGACGCGATGAGATTCATTTCCACGTTCACCATTCAATGATGATTATAAAATAAATATTATTAATATGTATGTAATATAAGTAATAATAATGCTACTGGATAAATATATATGTATGTATGTACTTACATATATCTTCTTCCCTTACGTCCATTCAATACGATATAAAAACAGAAACAACGTTTATGCATAGATAAGGCCTACCGTCTCCATAAACAGGGATTTCCATTTCATATATCTATATATTATAAATATTTATATTATAAATATATATGATAAATCAATTGTTATATTATGGAAGTGTGAAAATCATTATCTAAATGATATGATCGATAATATCAAATTAAAACACATATGATAAAGAAATAGATTATTACCCAAAATGCTAATTTAACTTGTAATTAATTATTAAATGAGTAGCATAATGTCATAAATGAATCACGTATGGTATAATAAATTTTAATATGGTTCTGGTAAAATTTCAAAACATACTATGGTCATTATACAAGAGGTTAAATTTACCCCCTACCAAAGGAAAGTGCATGGTTAGGGTTATTTCCTCAATCTCATTATGATTTGTTATTGTTTATGTATAAGGATTTACTGGGAAATATTTATCATCATTGCATATATTTCATAAAAATGTTTTCAAATGGATTCTTTTAAGGCTTTATGGGAGGGTTCATTTGAATAGATCATCATTTTAAATGTTTTAATGATTTATCTTTCTATATCCTTTTAATACATGTCCATGTTTTCAAAATGATTTTAAGGATTTATTTATATAGATATGAATGTTATGAAATAATAATTATTTACAAAAGTTTCAAAGTGGTATGGGACACATTGATTCAAAAATAAAATTTAAATCACTTCCTTTATTAATGTTTGACTTTTAAATGCTTTCATGAAAAAGGATATTTTTCCAAAAGACTTTTACAAATAATTTTCATCAATGTCAATATCCTTTGATGGATTTTAAACTTCTTTGAAGTTGATTTATTATGAGAAAAATCATCCATATTGTATTGAACATTTTTTATATATATGACTGTGGATATTTTATTTTTATTCCATTTATGGTTTATGGTTAAAGTATTGACATTTTGTATGCTAGTTTTAATATGAATGTTTATGTTATGTTTCAACCCTTTGTATAAGGAATGTATTGGAGTTAGTAAGTGATGGGGGAGCCCTATATAGCTCCTTGATGAATCAGTAGGTCTCATGATACAATTAGAAGTGGAATTGGTCGATGCCTTTCCCAATTTGATATATGGTTTTGGCTGAGGCCTTAATCATTTTTAGACTTCTTGTCCGAGGCCTTGACAAAATGTTTCAGAATGTCTGGCATTATACATTCCCTCATTATGAAATTATTTTGATGGATCATGTCGTTATTATACTAGTAGAATACCCATGGATCTGTATTATTGTGGAATTATTTACTCATATCATATTCCATCCATAAAGTGTTCATTTTTACTATGTGTAAAAGCATGTGTTTTAAATTATTCACAATGCTGAAATGTTTATGTTATCTTCCGCTGTATTGCTTACCCTTACTGAGCATTTTAGCTCACTCCTTTCTTATGTTTTATTTTTCCAAGATTCCAAGAAGTGTATTATAATTCATAATTAGGGTAAATATAGGGGATTGATGGTGTTTTGAAAGGATCATTTATGTTTTGTTTTAATTTTATAATGTGTAATGTAACGTTCATGTATGTAATATTTTTTCCAAGACTACTAAACTGATCATTCCTTTAAGACATGATTACTTGTAATCATGACAATGTATTAAAATAATGAACTAACTCTAGGCTTCTGGGTTTTAGACATTATATTAGGTATCAAAAGAATTTTAGTAACAACCTTGGAAATAGATTTAGAAAAACTCGGAATAGATAATATTACCCTAAGATAGAATTTGTGGATTAGTATAGAAGAACATCCTCTATTTTTTATAATTTAGAGATTTTGTTTATTTATAAGAAATAAATCCCTATCTGGATACAAGTAGGTAGAGGTGGATCTGGCATAGATGTATCTAGGAGTGAAAACTCTAACAAGGAGTTTCGGGCTTGACCTGGGGTATCCTGGTACACGACAATGGCCATTGTTGCACTGTTTGTTATGAAACTCCTAGGGGATATGATTAGGTTAATTCTCATTTTCATTATAATCCATTATTAAGGATTTAGGAGTAAATACTTCCTCAAAGGAAACATTTTATTATTATAGATTATATGCATAACCATTTCAATTTATGATAGGTATTTTACAAGTTTGGAATTATGGATTGTGATTTATTAACTAACCTTGTGTATACCATTACTTTGAAACAACGCCTAGTAGAGGGAATGATAATTACAATAATACGCGCGATCTAAAGTGTAAGAAGGATAGTATTTGTCATGGTATTAAGCTAACATTTAGAAAGGAAATAGTCTTATACATTTTATCATCATATGAAGAAATAGTATCAAGTGTTAATAAGATATGTAAAGAATTTTTTGAGTCTTATGGCTTTGAAGGGAATCCATATAATAATAGGATGATAGAGAAAATGATAGATAAAGGGAATAAGGGAATGATGGATTTTCCCTTATGTGATAACTGTGGAAATAATCACCTTGTTAAATGCTTGAAGGGGATTGGAGTTTGTTATAATTGGGAAGAAAAAGACACCGAGTATGTGATTGCATGGGTAAGAAAAAGGTTTCAAATTTACAATTCTTTATCTGCAAGGAGTTGGGACACTACATGAATCAATGAACAAATCATTAGAGTATACCACAAATGATGATGTTGGATAATAATAAAGTAATGATATTACCACATATGAAGAGTAATGACCAATTTTCTTATGTTGATACTAATTAAATATGTCATTTGAGTGTTATATCAACGATGTACTAGTTAAATGAATTATGGAAATAAATAACGATTGTACTGCATTACTATTTAATTGAGTATTTGAGATTACATGGTACTAACAAAAGAGACTCAACAGCAAGTTAAACTTTTTTCAAAATATATTGTTGAAGGAAAGATAAACCTAAATATGGTCTGATACTAAGGTAGTGATTTTGGAATAAAAGATGTTTGATATGGATAAATTATATTAAATATTAATGACTACCTTGGAACAGGTTAATGGTTTTTTATTTCATCATTATTATAATATTAGATAAATTTGAATATAAGGAATATATCTGGTATTTTATAAGAAATAAGGGAGCATGATTGTAATCAGTAAGGGTTTTTTGGTAATTCAGGGTGTTAACATGTTTTAAAATAATACATGATGAAGGTATTCATATGTTATTACGTGGAAAAAGAGATCTTCATTTTTTTACCGTACTTATAAATTTTTTACTTTGAGTTTGGACAATATTATTTTTGATAAGTCTAAAGGGTGGAATGGATTATGTTTGATGTTGGATACTATTATTATGTTTAATGAATTTATTAAGATTATTTTTGTATTGTTATAAAATTGAAACCCGGAGTTTAGGCGGCAACCTGTCACGTCCATCAAGGGCAGGATACATGAACCCGCAAGTGAAGGGAAACTAGGGGCATCACCTACCACTGGTCTACGTGATGTCCTGGTTTGTGTAATGTAGTTTTTTTATTATATGAAAAAAATTAAAAATTTATTATTTTTGGAACCCTATACGATTACGATAAATAGAATATTTTTATTTCTATTAACTTTTGACGTTAAAGGTGATTTTTTGGTAGGAATTAGTTGATGGATGAAACTCTACATAATAAGTATATTTTTTACACTTATTATATAAATAAATTAATTATAAAACATTAGGAAAGGGATCTTAAAAACAAAATGTGATATCCTAATACCATATGTTTTGTTTAACTGATGATATTTTAAATCACCATAGATTGGTGGCTTTGAGGACCTCAATTTTACACATATTTGTGATTGATGACCTCAACCACTCCATATAAATATTTTTATTTTTCTTCCCATTATATATCTAATTTCCACCAATGTTCACCTAATCCAGATCATAATTAGTTGGTGACTTTTTCATTTACCATTATTTTTTATTAAGACTAAATTTTATTAACCCAATTTTCGATGTGAGTTTCCCACAAATGTATTTTTCTATTTTTATCCATTTTTTTAGAAGAAAAATTTAAAATTGTGAGGAAGAAATTTATTATAGGAGGGGAGAATGTAACAACCCAATATTTCAATCTAAATTATCTCTTTAAAGAAATTCAAAAACTTATGCCAAATGCAACACTGAGTTTGAGCGCACCAAAACTTACCAAACTAGCCGTTCAAAAAGTGGTTATGAATACTATTAACTATATTTTGAATATTATATACACTATATAATTTTGAAATCCATATTATGTGTAACATCCCAAGTAAGTAATGAATAATATATATTTTTATCTATGTCTATTAATGATTAAGATAGTGTTTTAGAGGCTTAAAATGAAAATAAATCCAATCTTAAGCATGGAATACACTAATATTCTTAAAAGATTGTTTTACTGCCTTAGGATGGAAAACCATTTATAAATCTATATTTTGACAATTTTATA
Organism: Viscum album; assembly: GCA_963277665.1. NCBI lineage: Eukaryota > Viridiplantae > Streptophyta > Magnoliopsida > Santalales > Viscaceae > Viscum > Viscum album. Next base: position 1,744,368,573 of record OY728161.1, read on the forward strand.
AACTATGTTTGTCAAAATAAACTTACTCCTTATGATTGGGACATCAAAATTTACTTTGTGTGAATTTTTGGTATTTTTCTTACAATGTTCATTTTTTAATGAATAGTGAAAAATACTGCATTTTACATTAAAACTGCTTTTTAATCTAATTTATTTATATGATTAGATTATCTTTTTAATTGGTCTTAATGTGTAATATGAATATAATTTTACCATTTAATCCAATGGTGGTCATTGGAATCAATTTCACATTGAAATTGGACTTAAACTAGTGTCAATCTTTTGATACTTATTGTTTCATAAAAACACGCTATTTGCTCTGACAGCGGGAATTAATTATTAAATTAATTAATGTGACTTATATGTTTTGAATTTTGTAAAATAGACTTCATTTTTGAATTCTTAATATCAAATATAGCTTAGGGTGAATTTTTGGTAATTTTCTGAAAAACATCAATTTTTTATGAATAGTGAAACCACTATGTGGTACTTATAAAGACTAATTTTCCGTTTAAATGAAATTTTGCCATCATTGTGTTTTGAATTTTAAAAATCCGACATACATGGTTGTCATTAAGATGTAAAATGTGGTTCAATGAGATTATAATAATTTTTTGGTGAATAGTAACTTATTAAGTTCTTAATCGTGATTAGTGATAATTAGTGTAGTTTAAGGTAAAAATAATGCTTTAATAAAATAAGATGAGCTTGAAACATGTCCTACCCTCATTGGTTGTGTCATGGACGACCAAGACAAGCCATGGGTCAACTTGGGGACCCCATGGAGACACTTTGGTTGGGAAATGACATAAATAACTTTTTATTTAATGTAAAAGTAAAAATGACACAAACATAATATGTTTTGCAAAAAAAAATTTACATGGGGTTATAAAGATCAGAATTTTGATTATAAATAGTCATTGGAAATATAAAACGATTTCCTACATCATAGTAGTTTTTTATAATTTTTAGACATTAAATAAATTAAATTATTTATGACATAGTAATGATGCAGCGATGACATCATTATTTGACGATTTAAATAAAATGGAAAGATAATGTAAAATCTATAAACTACACATGTCCAAAACCAATTGGAAGAGTGGATTTCGAACCCTTATCACCTTATCCACGAATTATATCAATGTGGGACCTTTTAAAACCGAAACACATTTTCAAATAATGTAATATTTCTCTACTTTCCAAAAGTGCCCCTCCTCTCCTCTTATAAAAGGCCCCCACCTCTACCTCATTTCACACACTCCTCAAGCCTTTGGCTCGGCCAACCCCTTCCCATTTACTCTATCCACATCCCTCTCCTCATCCTAGAGGATTCCATTTGGGCAGAATCCTTTCAAAGGAAGCCTTTAGGCTCAAATCAAAAGGAGTTACACTTTTAAAGGTAATTCATTCTCTCATGTTCATTTGTTTTATTTTGCTTCTCAAACCCCCTAAAATTATTTTATTTACTTCTTTTGTAACAACACCAGTATTTTCAATATACTAGGATGTTGTTATACGATTTATTTGAGCTACACTCTCACACAACTACATCAAATGGTTAAAGAACATACAGTTTCCGTGGATGGCGAAATTCTGCCTCCCGAAACGATGATTGTTCAATACTCATTTAACACCTTCAAAGGTGGCCATTATGATGTCTCTATTTTTATATATGATATATAATATTTTTATGTTTTCCTTAAGCTTCTATTTTTTTTCATTTTGGGCATACCTTTATGGTTTCCATTATGGGTAAACACGATATCTTCATTTTAGGAAGTGCGGACTACCGCCCCCTGAAAGTGATTTGATTCGTTAATACCATATGTGGGATGTGTAAAGGATAAAGTTTATGATATTATATATGTTATTATACTGGAATTATAATATACTTTTATATCATTATGATTCCATTCCATAAAATACGAAATAGAAATAGAAGTAGCGTTCATGCGTACGTACGGTTTACCGTCTCCATGAACGGTGCATTTCATTTCTTACCTCTAAATGTGATGTATTATTATAAATACATGTATATGATGAATATATATGATATATATGTTATCCAAATCATTTATATCATTCTGGATATAATGAACCTTTGACCAAATTAACAACATGTAAGTGTAAGAAGTCTATTTTTGACTTAAGAACCAAATACTGACAAAATGAACAGTATTAACTTAAATGATTACATGATGTTCATAACATGGTATAAAAGGAATAATGAACATGAAAAAGGTTCATAAGCAAGTAGAGATTAACTCATGTTTATTATTCAGGAGATTAAATAATGGTCGGGTCAAGTCGGATACGAGGTATGGGACTTCGTCTCAATCTCCTTTCATTGAGGCATATTTTATTTTATACACAACGTTCTTTTATACGGTGTATAAACTCCTTTGACTTTTACGTTTATTCAAAAGGAATCTTTTTTATACGAAGTGTTTACTAAATGAAAAAAGGGAATGTTTTTGTCGTACTAATGTGGCGAAAACGACTTCTCCGCCATCGTGACTGTTATTTGTGTTTCGGCTTCCTCTACAAGCCATACCTTCTTTTTAAAAGAAAAATAAATACCATGTTTTACTTGTCTTTTATTTTGGTATTGAAAATGGTTTTCACAATGTTTTTGTGTTGTATTGATATCCTGTGATTGAAATGTGGGAATTTTATGTTTCCTTTATGCATGTTTTATGTGATACGATTATGTTATAGTTCTTGGGCATTATTATGAAGACAGGTGGTTCCGTGATAAACTAAGGGCAGGTGAGCCCGATATAGCTCTCCAATGCATTTGGTAATGCGAAGGAGTGAAATGTTAAGGTTTCTCAGAAGAGATTTTAGGGAATATACTGTGATGGGTATTCCAAACGTAACCAAGAGGGTTACTCCCTACGTAACAATGTTATGAATGCCTCAAGTTACCTTTATGTCTTATGATTTCTATGATTTATTCATGATTTTATGAGGTATGTTAAAGTGCCTATGTTTTATGGGTAAAGTATGATTTCATTCTTATGTATATATTAACTCATGTTTCCTTTCCATGTTTTTATAACCCATACTCAGCTTTTTATGCTCATCCCAAGTTTTTTTGAAATGTTTTTCATAGGTCAAGGGAAAGGTACATGATATGATGATAGTGTCAAGGAAGTGTCAATAAATAATCCATGTTTTATTTTAAATATGTTTCCATTGATGGGAATGAAGAATAAAATCTTTTTGTAACCACTTTGTTTATATGTGGAATGTAATGCAAGTTTTATGATCTAATTCTCTAAAACTCTAAACCCGAAAAGATCCTCAATGTGTAATCTTGTAATAACTCAAGATTAAGTAAGGTTTAAGGCTGGGGCCTTATAGTTGGTATTAGAGGTCGGTTTAGATAACTTTAGGAGTTAGAATTCTATTACATGATTATCCAAGAATTTTTTTTTGAAATGATATAGCATTTGAAGATTACCATGTTGCTTCATCTAAGAAATGTTTGTTCATAATGGTTTTCCGCAGAGGAAACAGGGAAGCAGTGCTAGGAAGGCATACAGAAGGAAATAACCTTCCGAATCAGCATCCAGAAATGGTCGAAATTGGAACTGAACAGTTTTTTGTAGTGATGGCACAGTTGACTCAGGCTATAAATGGCGGTAGTATCCATGCACGAGATTAGCCAGATCAACCGCAGAGGAACATGTCAGTGGTGGAACATTTCATGAGGCAACATCCCCCATCATTCAGAGGATCATCAGACCCTGTGCTAGCTGAAGGGTGGATTAAAGCACTGGAGAAGATTTTTGATGTCATGGGGTGTTCATACAATCAAAAGGTTAGTCTTGCTATTTACCGTTTGGAGGGTGAAGCAGATCAGTGGTGGTCTATGGTTAAAAATATCAGGGACGCTGATGAGATTGATACTCTCGACTAGGATGAATTCAAAGGTATGTTTCTTGAGAAGTATTTTCCTAAGGCTGTTCGACTTAGGATGGAAAATCAATTCTTGGAATTGAGGCAAGAAGAAGACTCAGCGGCTGCCTATGAAGAAAGGTTCACTCGATTGGCAAGGTATGCTCCAAATTTTATCCGAGACCTTGATAGTAAAATCAATCATTTTTACTCAGGATTAAAGCCAAAATATCGAATGGTATTAGCTTCTCGTGAGTTTAAAAGTTATGAAAAGCTTGTTCGATGTGCTGAGAAGGAGGAAATGGAGTTTGCCGATGACCAAGTGTTCTATAACAACCAGCAGAAGAAGAGACCGAGGTGGCAGGAGAAAGGTAATAATTCTTCTAAAAAGTCTGATGGTAAGAGAACTAAGTTTCCAGTTTGTGATAAATGTGGAAAAATTCATGCTGGGGAATGTCTTCTGAATTCTGGAATGTGCTACCGATGTGGTAATATGGGACATAAGGCTCGTGATTTCACTGCAAAGGATCAAGGTGAAGGTAAGAACAAATTTTATTTACAGTTAGTGAAATGTTATAAGTGCGATGAGATGGGTCACTATGCAAACGAGTGTCCGGCAAAGATCTTGAGTGATGGGAAGCAGTTAGACTACAAGCAGAAAGGGGTGGTGAAATCCTTTGAAAATACCTCAGCAGATGTCGGGCCATCAAATGAAGTTGTATCAGGTACTTTGTATTTTCAGATTATTCGAGTGTGTTGTTTGATTCGGGGTCTACACATTCTTTCATCTCTGAAACCTTTTCTAGTAAAATGGGAATACCATCTCAAGAAATGACTCCTGAACTTTTGGTAAAAACACCGGGGGGAAATGTTGAGGCAAAAAGAATTTATAAGAATCTTTCTATCCATATTTGTGGAAAGAACCTACTTGCAAACCTTATTGTTCTACCTCTAGTAGAGTTTGATGTTATCCTAGGTATGGATTGGCTCTCTATTTACCATGCTAATATTGACTGTAGAGCTAAAGAAGTTTCTTTTAATAAAGACTTTCTTTTTTTTACAAGAATGAACCCTTACTTTTGATAACATATCAAGAGGCCGAGAAACTTGTAAAAGATGGAAATGAATGTTACCTTGCACACGTTGTTGAAAATAAACGAACTATTCAGATTAATGATGTGCCAGTGGTAAATGAGTATCCTGATGTTTTTCCTGATTAGTTGCCTGGAATAATACCATATCGGGAAGTTGAGTTTACTATTGACTTAGTTCCTGATGCTAAGCCAATTTCAAAACCCCCTTATCGAATGGAACAAATTGAACTTTTAGAGTTGAAGGAGCAATTGCAAGATTTATTAGAGAAAGGTTTCATTATACCTAGCACATCACCATTGGGTGCTCCTGTTTTATTTGTTAAAAAGAAAGATGGTTCTATGAGACTTTGCATGGATTATAGAGCCTTGAATAATATCACTGTTAAGAACAAATATCCTTTTCCTCATATCGATGATTTGTTTGATCAGCTCCAGGGAGCTCAGTTTTTTTCAATGATTGACCTGAGATCGGGGTACCATCAGGTGAAGGTAAAGGAGGTAGATATTCCGAAGACCGCGTTCCGTACGAGATATGGCCATTATGAATTTGTAGTAATGCCTTTTGGGCTAACCAATTCACCTTCTATATTCATGGACTTAATGAATATAATTTTCCATGAGTTCTTGGATAAGTTTGTGGTGGTTTTCATTGATGATATTTTGGTGTTTTCTAAAAGTAAAGAGGAGCATGAAAGACATTTAAGGGTTTTCTTGCAACCCTTAAAAGAAAAAACTGTATGGGAAATTCAGCAAGTGTGAGTTTTGGTTGCAAAGAATTTCATTCCTTGGTCACATTGTTTCTAAAGATGGAATAACTGTTGATCCTGCAAAAACAAAAGTTGTGGAAGAATGGCCAAGACCCACAAATGTAACTGAGATTCGTAGCTTCCTTGGTTTGGCAGGCTATTACCGAAGGTTTGTTAGAAATTATTCACGGTTATCTAGTCCAATGACTAAGCTAACTCGGAAGGGTGTTAAGTTTATCTGGACAAAAGAATGTGATGATTGTTTTCAGGAATTGAAAAGAAGATTGGTGAATTCTCCAGTTTTGGCACTACCTTCCAGGAATGGTGAGTTTGTTATATACAGTGATGCTTCATTGAAAGGACTTGGTTGCGTCCTAATGCAGAATGATCAGGTAATTGCTTATGCTTCACGACAGCTGAAAACTCATGAGGTAAATTACCCTACACATGATTTTGAATTAGCTGCTGTTGTTTTTGCTTTAAAAATTTGGAGGCATCATTTGTATGGAGTAAAGTGTGAAATATATACCGATCACAAAATTCTAAAGTATATATTCACTCAGAAAGAGTTAAACATGAGACAAAGGAGATGGCTAGAATTAATCAAGGATTATGATTGTACAATTCATTACTATCCGGGAAAATCAAATAAAGTGGATGATGCTTTGAGTCGAAAAAGTAATGCTACATTAACAATGTTGCGTTTGAAACGTGATCCTTTGGTTAAGGATTTGATGAACTTTGGCATAGAAGTTGATGGTGCAGAAAGTCCTTCTATTTTGATTCAGGTATCAGTGAGATCTTCTCTATCAGATAGAATCAAGAAAGCACAGAAGCAAGACAGTGAGTTGCAGAAAAAGGTAGAGGTAGTTCAGAAAGGTAAGTTTGCTGAATTCAACATTGATAATGATTGTGTTTTGAGATTTGGGAAGAGATTGTGTGCTCCTTGTGATTCACAGTTGAAGAGAGAGTTGTTATGTGAAGCTCATAGTTCTCCGTTTTCAGTTCACCTGGGTAGTACTAAGATGTATAGAGATCTGCGAGAGTATTACTGGTGGGATGGAATGAAAAGAGGCATTGTTGATTTTACTGTAAAGTGTTTGAAATTTCAACAGGTTAAAGCAGAGCAGCAGTTACCAAAAGGGATGCTTCAGCCTTTACCAGTGCCAGAGTGGAAATGGGAGAATATATCCATGGACTTTGTTGTTGGATTACCGAAGACATCTCGAGGTAATAATGAAATATGGGTTATTGTTGATCGCTTGACCAAATCTGCTAATTTCCTTGCTATACGAGATACTTTCTCTCTTGATCAACTTTATCGTTTGTATCTTAAAAAAATAGTCAGGTTACATGGAGTTCCTCTCTCTATTGTATCGGATCGTGATCCCAGGTTTACTTCTATCTTTTGGAAAGGCCTTCAGAAGTCGTTGGGTACTGAATTAAAATTTTGTACAGCTTTTCATCCTCAATCAGATGGGCAGTCAGAATGAACAATCCAGACATTGGAGGATATGCTACGAGCTTGTTCTATGGATTATTAGGGAAGTTGGGACCAACATCTTTCTTTGGTTGAATTTTCATATAATAACAGTTTCCATTCCAGTATATAGATGGAACCATTTCAGGCATTATATTGGAAGTGGTGTCGAACTCCAGCTTTCTGGGATGAAGTGGGTGAAAGGAAGTTGATGGGACCAGAATTGGTAGAAGAGATGGCAGAAAAATTTCAGCTGATTCAGAAACACATGAGAACAGCTCAGAGTAGGCAGAAGAGTTATGCAGATAACCAGAGGAAGGATCTATCTTTCGAGGTAGGTGATCATGTTTTTCTCAAGGTTTCTCCTTGGAAAAGTGTGATGAGTTTGGTAAGAAAGGAAAGTTGAGTCCATGGTTCATTGGACCATACGAAATTCTGGCAAGAGTTGGATCATTTGAATACCGAGTGGCTTTACCTCCAAGTTTATCTCAGGTACACAATGTTTTTCACGTTTCGATGTTGAGAAAGTATATGCCAGATCCATCTCATGTTTTGAGTCTAGAGGTAGTTCAGCTGGAAGGGAACCTATATTATGAGGAACAACCGGTCCAGATTCTTGACCACAGGGAGCAAGTGTTACGGAATAAGGTTATTCACCAGGTAATAGTTTTTTGGAAAAAACCACATGATTGAAGAGGCAACATGGGAATCTGAAAATGCAATGAGGGATAAGTACCCCCATTTATTTGATAAGTAAATAAATTGCGGGGACACAATTTTCTAAAGGGGGGAAGGATGTAACATCCCAAGTAAGTAATGAATAATAAATATTTTTATCTATGTCTATTAATGATTAAGATAGTGTTTTGGCGGATTAAAATGAAAATAAATCCAATCTTAAGCATGGAATACACTAATATTCTTAAAAGATTGTTTTACTGCCTTATGATGGAAAACCCTTTCTAAATCTATATTTTGACAATTTTATAAACTATGTTTGTCAAAATAAACTTATTCTTTATAATTGGGATATCAAAATTTACTTTGTGTGAATTTTTGGTATTTTTCTGACAATGTTCATTTTTTAATGAATAGTGAAAAATACTGCATTTTACATCAAAAATGCTTTTTAATCTAATTTATTTATATGATTAGATTATCTTTTGAATTGGTATTAATGTGTAATATGAATATATTTTTACCATTTAATCCAATGGTGGTCATTGGAATCAATTTCACTTTGAAATTGGACTTAAACTAGTGTCAATCTTTTGGTACTTATTGTTTCATAAAAACACGCTATTTGCTCTGACAGCGGGAATTAATTATTAAATTAATTAATTTGACTTATATGTTTTGAATTTTGTAAAATAGACTTCATTTTTGAATTCGTGATATCAAATATAGTTTAGGGTGAATTTTTGGTAATTTTCTGAAAAACTTCAATTTTTGATGAATAGTGAAACCACTAAGTGGTACTTATAAAGACTGATTTTCCGTTTAAATGAAATTTTACCATCATTGTGTTTTGAATTTAAAAAATCCGACATACATGGTTGTCATTAAGAAGTAAAATGTGGTTCAATGAGATTATAATAATTTTTTTGTGAATAGTAACTTATTAAGTTCTTAATCGCGATTAGTGGTAATTAGTGTAGTTTAAGGTAAAAATAATGCTTTAATAAAATAATATGAGCTTGACACAAGTCCTACCCTCCTTGGTTGTGTCATGGCCGACCAAGACAAGCCATGTGTCAACTTGGGGCCCCCATGGAGACACTTTGGTTGGGAAATGACATAAATAACTTTTTATTTAATGTAAAAGTAAAAATGACACAAACATAATATGTTTTACGAAAACAATTTTTACATGGGGTTATAAAGATCAGAATTTTGATTATAAATAGTCATTGGAAAGATAAAAAGATTTCATACATCATAGTATTTGTTTTATAATTTTTAGACATTAAATAAATTCAATTATTAATGACATAATAATGAAGCAGTGATGACATCATTATTTGACGACTTAAATAAAATGGAATGATAATGTAAAATCTATGAACTACACATGTCCAAAACCAATTGGATGAGTGGATTTAGAACCCTTATCAACTTATCCACGAATTAGTTCAATGTGGGACCTTTTAAAACCGAAACACATTTTCAAATAAAGTAATATTTCTTTACTTTCCAAAAGTGCCCCTCCTCTCCTCTTATAAAATGCCCCCTCCTCTACCTCATTTCAAACACTCCTCAAGCCTTTGGCTCGGCCAACCCCAGCCCATTTACTCTATCCACATCCCTATCCTCGTCCTAGAGGATTACCATTGGGCAGAATCCTTTCAAAGGAAGCCTTTAGGCTCAAATCAAAAGGAGTTACACTTTTAAAGGTAATTCATTCTCTCATGTTCATTTGTTTTATTTTGCTTCTCCAACCCCCTAAAATATTTTTATTTACTTATTTTGTAACAAAACCAGTATCTTAAATATACTAGTATGTTTTTTATAAGATTTATTTGAGCTAAACTCTCACAAAACTACATCAAATGGTTAAAGAACATATGGTTTCTGTGGATGGCGAAATTCTGCCTCCCGAAACGATGATTGTTCAATACTCATTTAACACCTTCAAATGTGGCCATTATGATGTCACTATTTTTATATATGATATATAATATGTTTATTTTTTCCTTAATATTCTGTTTTTTTTCATTTTGGGCATACCTTTATAGTTTCCATTATGGGTAAAGACAATATCTTCATTTTAGAAAGTGCGGACTACCGCCCCCTGAAAGTTATTTGATTCGTTAATACCATATGTGGGATGTGTAAAGGATAAAGTTAATGATATTATATATGTTATTATACTGGAATTATAATATACTCTTATATCATTATGATTCCATTCCAGAAAATACGAAATATAAATGGAAGTAGCGTTCATGCGTACGTACGGCTTACCGTCTCCATGAACGGTGCATTTCATTTCTTACCTCTAAATGTGATGTAATATTATAAATACATGTATATGATGAATATATATGATATATATGTTATCCAAATCATTAATATCATTCTGGATATAATGAACCTTTGACCAAATTAACAACATGTAAGTGTAAGAAGTCTATTTTTGACTTAAGAACCAAATACCAACAAAATGAACATTATTAACATAAATGATTACATGATGTTCATAACATGGTATAAAAGGAATAATGAACTTGAAAAAGGTTCATAAGCAAGTAGAGATTAACTCAAGTTTATTATTCAGTAGATTAAAGAATGTTCGGGTCAAGTCAGATATGAGGTATGAGACTTCGTCTCAATCTCCTTTCATTGAGGCATATTTTATTTTATACACAACTTTCTTTTATACGGTGTATAAACCCCTTTTACTTTTACGTTTATTCAAAAGGAATCTTTTTTATACGAAGCGTTTACTAAACAACAAAAGGGAATGTTTTTGTCGTATGTATGCGGCGACAACGACTTCTCCGCCGTCGTGACCGTTATTTGTGTTTCGGCTTCCTCTACAAGCCATACCTTCTTTTTAAAAGAAAAATAAATACCATGTTTTACTTGTCTTTTGTTTTGGTATTGAAAATGGTTTTAACAATGTTTTTGTGTTGTTTTGATATCTTGTGATTGAAATGTGGGAATGTTATGTTTCCTTTATGCATGTTTTATATGATACGATTATGTTATGGTTCTTGGGCATTATTATGAAGACGGGTGGTTCCGTGATAAACTAAGGGCGGGTGAGCCCGATATAGCTCTCCAATGCATTGGGTAACGCGACGGTGTGAAACGTTATGGTTTCTCCAAAGAGATTTTAGGGAATATACTGTGATGGGTATTCCAAACGTAACCAAGAGGGTTACTCCCTACGTAAGAATGTTATGAATGCCTCAAGTTACCTTTATGTCTTATGATATCTATGATTTATTCATGATTTTATGAGGTATGTTAAAGTGCCTATGTTTTATGGGTAAAGTATGATTTCATTCTTATGTATATATGAACTCATGTTTCCTTTCCATGTTTTTATAACCCATACTGAGCTTTTTATGCTCATCCCATGTTTGTTTCAAATGTTTTTCACAGGTCAAGGGAAAGGTACATGATATGATGATAGTGTCAAGGAAGAGTCAAGAAATTATCCATGTTTTATTTCAAATATGTTTCCATTTATGGGAATGAAGAATACTATCTTTATGTAACCACTTTGTTTATATGTGGAATGTAATGCAAGTTTTATGATCTAATCCTCTAAAACTCTAAACCCGAAAATATCCTCAATGTGTAATCTTGTAATAACTCACGATTAAGTAAGGTTTAAGTCTGGGGCCTTATATTATGTGTTTCTTAGACAAAATATAAGAACAAATTCATTTAATTCAGATAAAAGAAGTATTTTTTTAAAAATGCAATTTTACAGCCTTTTAATGGTGAACCCTTATTAAAAACAATATTTGCACTTTTATATATTTAATTTAATGAAATTAAATTATTATTTAAAATTGGGACACTAAAAATTAGTTTGGATAAATTTTAGGTAATTTTTTGATAACTTTCATATTTTAATGAATAGTGAAAAATACAATGTTTTAATTGAAAAAAAACTTTTTTAATTGAAATAATTTATTATGGTAAATTATGAATTTGAATTTTTTGAAAGTATAATTATATTATATTTTTATTTTTTAAAACAATTTAGGTCATTATAAGTATTTTCACATTTAAATTTGACATAAAACATGTCAATCTTTTGATAGTTTTTACTTATTGAAAACCCGATTTTTGGCTTCGACAATGGGTATTAATTTTAAATTAATTTCTGCGACTTCGGTGTTTTGAATTTGGAAACATGAATTTTTTATTTAGAATCACGAGATCCAAATTGTGTAAATAGGTAACTTTAATATTTATACATTAGGAATATTTACTTAAGTAAATATTTTATTTACCATGGTTAAAAGTTAAATCTGGTAAATAAGGGTAAAAAAATATTAAATAATAATATTAAATTACACTAAAATGTGTCCTATTTCTATTGGATGATAAATGTCCAACCATTTTCATATTTGGGATGATTTTGGGACCACATAAAGACCCTTGAGAGTGATAATGACACTTTATATTAATTACATTAAAGTAAAGGAAAAAATAACAGAAACATATATCTTTTATTATATTTTTTTATAAGGTGTTATATGAGTTTTATTTTAAACTATAAAAATTAATTAGGAATATCAAAATATTTCATATATAATGGAAATTTATTTATTATTTTTAGACATTAAATAATAAAATTTATTTATGACACAATGATGATACAGTAATTATCTTTTTAATGAATGGATCAAATATATGGTATTATAAATATAAAAATAAATATAATTACAATGTTTTTATGACATACATGAATTTTATATGTGAATATGGAATGTTTTTATTTATTCAATGTATCTTTTTTGATGTAATAATGTTGTTATTAATTTAACATTAACCAAATACTAAATAGTGTTAAAATTGACATAAAAGTGTTTTTAAAACAAATATTATATTTTTAAATTATATAACATTCCCAAAAATATAAGGTTCATAAAAAAAGATTAACTTATATTATATATTTAATTAATGAACCACTTTAAGTTCTCTTTGATTTTTATAGTATGTTTATTAACCATATTGAATAAGAATACAAGAAGACTCGGTAAAAGTTAAACTATTTAACTAAGAGTTAAATCTAAATGATATGGTTAATATGGTGACCTAAACCTATCTAAAACCTAACTGTTGAGTTTTTATAGACCCATATACACCTTAAACTTGAAATAAAACATTTTGGAGCTATTACAAACTGCAAATAATTTTATTATGAAATAATATTTCATGCTTTTCCTAAAGTGACCCTCACCACTCTTATAAAAGGGTATTTGCTCTTCTCTCAAAATCACACCTCCAAAGCCATTTGTCTATACCAAACCCTGACCAAATATCCTCCAAATGTCCCTCAATTCAACCTAGAGGCCTTTTTTTATTATATAGTCATCCTAAAGAGCCCTTTTTTCAAATCAAAAGGAAACACCCGAAAAGGGGTAATTATTTTATCACCTTTTTCAATGTTCTATTCTTCAACCACTTTCCATTTTTTTGTTATTTCCATACCAATATAATTACTCCATTACCTTATAAATACTGTTATGTTATTATAAATATGGTATAAATACATTCAATATTCAGTCTATCCAACTAATGGTAATGTCACCATGTGTGCGTACATACGGTTAACCGTTCCACTACGTGGTGTAGTTTGTTATTCAACACTTCATTATTTGGATGAGTATAATAATGGGTATAATTTATGTAAATAATAAATATAAAATGTTGATGATTCTGTATATAAAATATAATTTCAAATTACATATGATTTCACCATCAATAGAATGATATCGTTGCTCATGCGTACATACGGCTTAGTGTCTCCACGACGCGATGAGATTCATTTCTACATTCACCATTCAAAGATGATTATATAAATATATATTATTAATAAGTATATAATATATGAAATTATAATGATAATTAATATATATATATATATGTGTGTGTGTGTGTGTGTGTACTTACATATATCTTATTCACTTACTTCCATTCAATACGATATGGAAACAGAAACGGCATTTATGCATACGTATGACCTACTGTCTCCATAAACGGTGTTTTCCATTACATATATCTATCTATTATACATATTTATATTTTAAATATATATTTTAAATCATGTTTTATATTTTTTAAGTCTTTAAATCATTATCTAAATGATATGATCACGAATAAAAAAGTTAGAACACGAACGATAATGAAAGCGATTGTTACCCAAATGTTAAATTAACATGGAAATAATTATTAAATGGGTATCATAATGTCATAAATGAATAATTTATGATATAATAAATATGAATATTATTCTGTAAGGATTTTATAACATACTATGGTCATTTTACAAGAGGTTAAACATACCCTCGACCAAAGAAAAGTGCAAGATAAGGTTTATTTCTTCAATCTCATTATTATCTGAGATTGTTAATGTGGAAGTATTTAATGGGACATATTTATCATAGGTACCCATATTTCATAAAAATGATTTGAAAATGAATCTTTCGTGCTTTAATCTATGGTTCTATTTAACTAGATCTTCATTTTAAATGTTTTAATGATTTATCTTTTTAAATCCTTTTAATTAGTGTCTAGGTTTTCAAATTGATATTAAGGATTTATTTATATGGACATGAATGTTTTGAAATGATAATTATTTTCAAAAGTCTCAAAGTGTTATGTGAAACTTTGATTCAAACATCTATTTTAGATTACATCCTTTATAAATGTGTCACTTTCAAATGTTTTCATGAAAAAGGGATATTTCTATCAAAGACTTTCTCAAATAATTTTCATTTATGTAATCATCCGTTGAGAGATTTTAAACTTTTTTGAAGTAGATTTATTATGATACAAATATTCGATATTGTAGTAAATGTTTTGTGATATATTTGATTGTGGATGTATTATTTTTATAATGTTCATGGTTTATGGTTAAATTATTGACATTTCATAAGCATGTTTTAATATGAATGTTTATGTTATGATTTATCTTTTTTCATATACGGATGTTATGGGACTTATTAAGTTTTGGGTGGCACCCGATATAGCTCATCAGTGCATCGATAGGTCTCACAAGACAATTTGACATGGAATTTTCCAAGGCATTTCCTAATTAGATATATGGTTTTGGCCAAGGAATTATTCATTTTTAGACGTCTTGGCTGAGGCCTTGAAAAAATATTTCAGAATGTCCAACATTATGTATTCCCTCATTATGAAAACATTATTGATGGTTCATGTGGTTATTAGACTAGTAGAATACCCATGAATATGTTTTGTTATGGCATTATTTACTCAACTCATATTCTTACCACAAAGTGTTCATTTTTATTATTTGTAAAGCCATTTGTTTTAAATTATTCACCATGCCTAATGTTTATGTTATCTTCTGCTGTATTTATTACCCTTACTAAGCATTTGAGCTCACCCATTTCTTATTTTTTATTTTCCCTGGATTACTAGAAGTGAATTATGATTGATTATCAGGGTTAAACTATAGGATTAATGGCATTATCAAAGGATCATTTCTGTTGTGTTTTATTTTTCTAATGTGTAATGTAATGTCCACGTATGTAATCTATTTTCCAAGATTGCTAAACTTATTGATCCTTCAGGTCTTGATTCCATATAATCATGCCAATGTATTAAAATAATGCACTGACTCTGGGATTCTTGGGTCGGGACGTTACATCTATGGGACTTATGTTATGGGAGTCCATCCTTGAAATGAATAAGCTAGCTCTAAGTTTATCCTACCCTTTTGAAGGCCTAGGGAATGACGAGCCGACCCTAGAAGAAATTGGAAAGACTGAAATTATCATGGAAGGGCATGGAACGACTATAGAAGAGTTAAGTGATGAGTTTTCTATCCAAATGTACATAGATATTGTAAAATGTGGATATGTTATAGGGGATTATATCCTAAGGAGTAGAAAGGGTGAAAGGGAATCTGGGATATGTGGTGGTTCATTTTGGATAAGAAGAATAAATGTAAATGGGGGAAGGATTATTCATTCCTACACAAAATGATAGAAACAAAATTAGTCATGAAGTAGATATTAATGGATCCGAGATGTGTTTTCACTTATAATGAATTATAAACTGATGGTGTGAACCCTAACATAGTGTATGAAGTCCTTGTTGTAGTGGATAATGAAACAGTTGAGGGTACCAATGTAGTTTATGATTCAATTATTGCATATAAGATCGATCATCAATGTGAGGCAGGTATGGATGCTATTAAATTTGAAAAAATATGGGATATTATCAATTATTTGGAAAAAATATGTTGCAGAAGTCCATACGAACGAAGTCCTCCATAGAATATTTTTATAAGATGGTTGAGAGACTGATTCTTGTGGACACCAATAATGAACAGTGCAAGTGGTTCAACAAAAAAGACCTCTTCTTGAAAATAGGATTCAATGAAATAAAATATGAATTTGAATGAATTAATTAAAACATGGGATAATATGGATTTTAATTTTGAATACCATCTCTTGTATGAACAAGAACCAATATAATTTGGTCTGCAATGGAAATTATATATGAAAAATGTACCAAATATAAATAAACATTATTTCAATGGTTTACTAACCTCTTATGGTACATGATTCTCAGTAAAAATTATTTTGAGGTTTCTCAAATTACCTAAAATGAGTGAAAAGTTAGTAAAAATTTAATTTTCAGTTAATTTCATTCTTGGGTGGTTGAAAAATTCATACTTCAATGATATATGAGTAGGAAATATAAGATGACATCTATATCGATGAAATAAGAGGAAATGGATAGAGAAACTTAGATACATACATATAGTATTAATAATTTATCAACAATTATTGATATAAAGACTCAATATATGATCATTTTATTAGGGTATCCAAATTTGTATTTATATTTGGAAGGGAATCCTAAAACATATCTAATATCTATATGAGTGTCTAAGAATAGGAAATATTTTCCCTTAACAGGGAGAGATGAGCCATTACACCCATCCACTTGACCAATGCGAGTTCATAGGGGCCAATGGGTTTCAAACCCTAATTAAAACCCCACCATTTGAAAGTAGTTATGCACCTTTTTATAGATGTAGGTGTTGTTCGATGTTTCTAAAAAAGTTGAAATGGTAATCCTAATGGAGATTATTGTGAAACCATACATGAATCCCAAAAAATCAATCCTCTAAGAGGAAAAAAATATTTAAAACCATGTGTTAATGAATGTAATGATGGAATAACTGAATAATTATAGGAATTTAGAATTCATTTCTCTTGGGACACATAGTTAACCATACAACCCATTATCTTTCTCTAGAGTCAATTAAATGACATATACTTCATTAAAAACAACATGTTAACCTAGGGAAAATAGAATAATAGAAATTGGTAATATCATATTATTAGTAAGGGTATGAGTAAAATTAATGCTATCATGAATAAATATTAATAATCAATGTGGAAAGGTAAATAATTGAAACATGTGATATTTAAATAATATCATTAGAAAAACATGAAATGAATAATGTTTTATAAAACAAATAATTATATATAGTCACATGATTTTGAAACGTATCCATCAATATTATAACTACTCAAATAATTAGATTGACATTAATAACTTGTCTTATTATTTTGGATTCAATAATGATATTCATCAGAAACCTACATTCAATAACTTTCACAAGATACTTTTAAAATATGCGTGAGAACATATTTAACTGTTGAAACAAATTTTTCTGCTGATACTCATAGATGAAATGGGGTTATATATATTACTATGACCCATCTGTCTTATTTCAACCACAATTACATCCTCATATGAAATTATATAAATTTAACCATTGTAAATATTTTATTTAAAATACAACATAAAAAATTATAATAATTTATTCAGTAAAGAAATATAATTATAAACCATCCATATTAACATAGAACATGGTATGAAAAGTAGTATATCCACATAAAATATAATCATAAACCATCAAGAGAAATAACATTTTTGGTTTCACTAAGATATATCCATAGTGGATCATAAATTAAAAATGATTTTTTTCATTGATCAATATAAATTCAATTAAAATATACATTAAAGACTTCTTATGGTAAACAACCAATACACATTGAAAATAAAATTTTAAATGTAAAAGTACACAAAAAAGATTAAAAATATTTTTAATTGAAAATAACCTCTAAAAATTATAAAATAAAATTTCTAACATTGAGAAGTCATCACTATAAACAATTCCACTCATACCGTAAATAAAAATCATATTTTTTTCACATTTTTAATAAAATAAAAATGATCCTTGATCGAATAATGAAATGTAGATTCCATTTTTTCTGAAAAAAATCATACATGGGTAATAATGTTATAAATAAATCATATAAAGAATGATAAAAATAATTTTTAAACCTTTTTTATAAAACATGATTTTGGAAGATAATTTATTTTCTATTAAAGAGAGAAAAAATTCATATTTTATTAAAAACATTTTACTAATAAATTTCTGTTATAATTAGAAGAAATATTGATCTATTAGTTAGAAACACAATGAATAAATAGAAGATAAATAATGAAATGTGTTTATTATATAATAAATAAATATTTCCCTTCAATTTAATTTCAATTGTAAATATTCTCAAATAATATAAAAATTAAACATAAATCGGTTATAATTTTTTGTAACATTTGAATCATATCCCAATATAATGAATGAAATATAATGAAAAATTAAACCCCATTAAAATAAATATATTTATGATATAAATTATATAATGTGTAAGTATATATAGTAAACCAAATGATTAAGTGTTGAATATTATAGATATCTCACCGAAGTAGAAGTGATATGGGAAACCCTTTCCCCACATCTGATTTTATTCACACATGTTTGTAACTATATTATATCAAATATATGTTTAGTATAAATAAATTAAATAATAATTATCATATTTATTATAACATATATGATTTACTTATATTCTTTTATCAGAGAGTTTTTAGAAAATATTTTTTAAAATCACTATTTCAAGTGATAATTAATTTATTTTTCATGTATGCTTTGGTTCTGTAATTTTTTTCCATTTACTATGGTTGTGAATAAATACTATAAATTTTTTTAAACATTCTATAAATATCATATATATCAATTATTTATTTATTAATATCAATTAATAAAAATTATAAATAGAAAATGTATTATATCTTTCATATAGAGAGTAGGCTATATGTGTGCATGTGTGCTTTTTTGATTTTGATGAAGGCTTGAATGTAAGGAAAATAAATATTAATTCACATAATAATTAAATTATGATTTCATATATATATGTTCTATTAATCTAATACATCATTATTACCATCCATGTAAAAATAAAAATAAAAAAAATTCACATCACCACGTGGAGGTGGTAGACCACACGTACATCCACGTGACATTATTGTAGTCCAAAATATTAGATGGAACTAATTTGCATCTAGTATTAATTTTCAAAATTTATTGATATGTAATAAATAACACATATATTTATTAACTTTATCTATAATAACTTCTATGTCATACATTTGTGAAAAATGAATCAAATCTCTTTGTGTGGTCATAGTTAGTCGTACACATGAGTGGCCTTGCCACACCCCCACTAAATGAAAAGTAAGAAGTTATATACTATATAATAATTAAATATATATAATAATTTAATAAATATAATAAAAATATTTTTAATACATAGTTATATCCTTCCTTTAGTGTTGGTGATGGAAAACAAATTTTGACGGTTCGCGGGGCGTTAATCATCCATAGAAATGATTGACAGCTTTTTTCATAGTTGATAGATGTCGATATGAATAATTATAAAACAATTTAAATAATAAAATTTAATCATATATTAGAAACAATTTTTTATTATATTATCAATTTCAATAATATTATTATGTGTTGTAAGCAGAAATAAAACCAATGTACATGTTTAAGATTTATACAACGTCTTATGGGCTCCTCTTTTGGACAAAACCAAAGGAATTCATAAGATGATTTCTTATTAATAATAATAATTAATATATGATGTTAGGAGTGATTTAGAGAGTATATATAGAATGTTATTGGTGTATCAGAGGGGCATTGGAAGTGTCAATAGAAAAGGATAGGTGGTTCCCTATTTTAAGCAGGGGATATGACACACATTGTTTTTTTGATAAGAAAAATTGATACCCATTAATTTCAAATGAAATATCATAAAAAATGTAACATAATTGAACCATAATTATATAAGGATATGATATTTCTATCCAATTGGGTTTTGACACATTTCTACGTCATTTTGACTCTTGTCATCATATTTTTACTCATAAGTAATATCATTTTTATTATAATAGTGTTAATTAATTTTTACTACTCTTAATTTTAGTTATGGTAAAAAATTAATATGAACATAATAAATAATGTTTATTACTCATATTAAAAATATATAATCTATTTGTTAAAATTTATTTCATATAATTTCTTGAATTTATTTTAATATTAATCTTGTATATGAAACGAATATGAGATTTCCAAGAAATGTATTTATCATGGAAAATATGATATTTTTTAACTTTAATTATATAAGTCATCATTATATGAATTTTATTACAAATATTTATATATATAATATATATAAATTTCACTTAAATCTCTCCAGATTAGGGGTAATTTTGATTAATTAAAATTGGGAACAATATGCACTTTAAAATTGTTTTTAAAAATGTATTTTTGAAACCCAAGATATACTTATTATAAAATCTAGTATATAGGTGATTAAATTTTATTTAAATATATTCAATACAGAAAATATAAAACCTAATTTATTTTAAAAATATAATATGGGTTCTTTTATATGACATAACTTTTAGATAATTTAACCAAAATTAGTATTTTTCACTATTTATTTAAAAGTAATTATTTTCCGAGAAATCCTAAATTATAACCCTTTGTTAATTTTTGTACACTTATATGAAAAATTATTTTCATTTAAAAAAATCAAATAGTGGTAAATATTAATTTTCAATTATGTGCACAAAAATTTTCTAAACAACCTCTTAGAAAAATACTCTTTTATAGAAAACAATTATTTTCCCTTCAGAAATGTTCTAATTTTATTTATAATCAATATATGAACATATATATTATTATATAAATGCGTAAAAAATATAATTTTCAAAATTAATTATTCTTATTGATACCCAAAAATATGTTAGCTAGGTTTTAATTTTTTTTATATTATAGTTCATTCAGACATGGGGTTTTGTGTTCTATATGTTATAGAAGATAATGAATTTATATATAAATTAATAAATTTTAAAATCTCAAGGTTATAAAATTTCATCTAATATCATGGTTTTGTATCATATATTTTATCTAACATGTGGTTTCTATTTTAAAATATTACGTATTTACATATCATCTTCATACATTAGAATATGACACATCCAATCCAAACCATTTGATTATGACCATTCTAATACTCATATATCTTGTAAAATCTACTCATAATTAGTAAATATACAATTATTTTAGTCATTATTTATTGTATGTTAATTATAACAGACAATAATATAATTGTTAATTATAGATAACAATACCTATAGTCATTGATAATGAAAAAAAATCAAATCATATGATATATGATGTCCCTATTTTCAGGTTAGTCTTTATTGCCTCTATTTAAAAAAATATTCAATCCTGGACATCATAAGAAGATGTGAAAATGTTTATTTTCCACAAAAACATCAATGTCAGATATTAATGATTTCTTGTAATGATAATCTACCAAGACTATATATTATATCATTAAGATTATCATCGAGGGATATATACTTTCTCATTATATTATATATGTTATACAAAATATAAATATAGTAAACACTATATTTACATTATGATATGAAGGTAAAACAAAGTGAAATCTAATATCTAATAAAAATGTATAATATTTTAACCTGATATTATTTTCAAACTAAAAATTGTTTGATAGTTATATGGAAACTATTGTTAACCACATGCACTAGATCCAACTTTTAATATATCATTATCCCTTATATATCAACTAGCAGTCATGCTTCTATAATGGTATGACTTTAGCCGTAGTGGCTCTAGAATTTTCCACTATATATACCATTCTCACAATGAAATCAATAAACTTGTTAGATACTATTAACCAATAATATCCATTTTTATAAAACATATATACTTTATCAGATCCACCTCTTCTTTAAAAGCTACACTACTATAATATTATTACAATACACATTAAGATAATAATGGACATGTTAATTACAATTTCATGCAGTAGAATAAAATGATAAGTATTAATATTGAATATATTATGTATCATAATATATAAAATATTGTGTACCTATGAATTTGTATACCACTAGCCTTAATGAAAATTTTATTCCAATTAATTAATTCAATCAACAATACATGATAAAATTTATTTATATGAACACTATTTTTGGGGATACCATATATATATTTGGGATTATTCATTATATTCTAGGATATGGTTTTTATTATATTCTCACATAAAAATTCATACTTTTGATGATATCCATATGAAGTTCTATGAGATATATTAACCATTTTCTCATTATCATTTATACGATGAAAACACTAAACAAAATAAATATAAATTCATAAATGATATGACCCATCATTGAAGTATATAGACTTATAATAATCATCTCAATATCTCTATGTATCAAATGTCATCAAGGATATATTTTTTCAATGTGACACAAGTAATAATTTATTTTTTAATTGATCGATATTTTATTTTCATTAAATATTAATATATAAAAATATACATGTTCCCATAGTCCCATCAATCCATAATTGTAGTTATTGCTTCCTATAAAATGGTTCTCAACTTTATACATTTAATTTTTATTTTTTTATCATTTTAATCATAATTAACTATAAAAAAATATATATTTTACATTAATTATGAATATATTTCACTTGGAAGACTGCGGTTCTACCACTAATATCATAGAGAAATAGGGAAAAACAAGAATTTGATGATTTTATTCCTTTTTATCTATAAAATGATATTTTTTACATGTAATTAATAATAATTGTATCTACTACTGAAATTTTAATTCAAATTTATCCCAACTTCGCTATTAGTAAAATGTTTTAGATTAATTAATCACCTTAGATGATCAAAATAAATAATTAAACAATATTTATTTATATGTAATCCCCTTACTTCTAACGTCAATCAATATATTTAATACCCATATAGAAATTGTGTGACTGACATTAGATATATATATATATATATATATATATATAGTATAAAAATTAATGACTTAGTTCAATAACATGATTCAATTTCTAATAAATAGTTTTTTAAATTTATTAAAACTATTTTCAATTAATTAAATTCCTATTTGATATGGATTTATTAATCAAAATTCATAGTATAACATCAAACATGGTGGTTATAAAACTATCTATCTTTTTTGTTATCTTTAATATATAATGTGTGTCATTATAATTAGTTTCTTTATATTTTATTATGGAATTTGTATATATTCCAAGTACATATTCATATTAAACCTCAGTTACATTTAAACCAAACATGTTTACTCTATCCAAAATAGATATTATCTCCCTCTTATATAAATGTATCCATTTACCGGACTATTTATTTTCTAACATAATGATATATTAAATATCAGTTATTAATAAAGGATAAATAATATAGGTTCACCTTGAATGTTTCATCATATCAAATTATTCATAAAATATTTCTTAAAAAATGGTTTTATTTTAAAAATATTAATTTTTGTCATTATGAATTTCATTATAATTTTAAAATTATATAATATGTTTTTTTAATTATATTTGTAATTTGGTTTGGTTTTATCACTTTTATTTTCAATGCATGTCTCAATAAGAGTAATAAAAGTAAGGTATAAAAGACTTCCCATCATTCTTCTCATAAATAACACTATAAAATTGATATGTATTAAGAAATGTGAGTATAAAAGTAACTATAATAAATAATTTAATGATCCCTGAATGCATGGTTTATATATTCATTATCCCACAAGTTCAACTTATCTTATATCTTTTAACAATCACAATCCCTTCCTAATTTTGAAATTATATATGTCTCCTAAATTCAAATAATGAATCAAATTAATTTTAATCTAGAGTGTACTTGAAATAGAAGACATAACATACTATACTAATTCTACAATAATTATAGAACATTTAAAAAATTTTGGTTACCTATTCACTATAAATTATAATAATCCACATTAAATAAGAAATATTTTTATCACATAAGTGTCTAATCCCCATACTTTGTATATTCATGGGAATTTCCATAGTATTAACAAACATTGATTTAAGTTTCTATAAAATTTTATTACCCGAGTCATTTACTTTTTATTCATTAATAATTTCACTCTTAAATAATCTTTTAATAATGAAAAATTAGTCCATTATTAAATTATTGTATATAATTTAAATATATATTTCAATATTGAAATAAAATCTGATTACATCAAATTTTTTCAGGAAGATTATTTTCTAGGTAAAATCCAATAGAAAAAAATATTTTTCAAATAAAACAGCTTTTATTTTTTGGTAGTTTTAGTGTTATGATCATCTTGATTGTTATAATAATTTAATCTCTATCAGTGGCCTGAAAATGTACTTCATCAATGTAATCATTTTAAAAATACTTGGATACTATATTTATACGTACACTCCCATGTCACATATTTTTTCTACAACCCATGATGAAAAATATTATTATAATAATGATGGATATACCTAAAGAAGAAGGAACTTTTCTATTATTCATTAATTTAATTTGATTTATCATTTGATTTAAAATAATGAGTTCTTTGGATAATATGGTATAATATTCAATTCTCTCTCTCTCTAACCATGGTTTCCAAAAATAATCTAATGAACGGGACCTTGACATTTTACTTTCTAGATGCATTTTTATCTTTCATTACATCTTATAATCCATTATATATAATTATTTATAATTCCTGAAAAAAATTTCAACATGTATAAAATTATTAAAAAAAATTGATATTTGGTATCAGTATATGGTTTATATTAAAATTGTTAATAAAACATGAGTAGCTAGGTGAGAATGATATATTGTTCTATCAAAATCAATTCCTATGGTGTTTTTATGATAGAATTTTTCAATATATTTTATTTTAATGTGTTGATAATCTCATTTATTTGATTATTCAAATTCCACTAATAAACTTATTAGGGGTTATACAAATATTTATAAAAAACATATTCCTTAAGTTTCTTCCATAACACATAGGGAATTGATGATGAAATTATGATGTAAACATCATATTAATCATAAATTTGATTGTTTAATTAATCATTCCCATGATTAATTATTTAGAGGTGACTCATTATGTATTGGGGTGTCTAATAGATACAACACCCTCTTATACTGGCCTTATATGGATATGATTTTATTACTACTAATAGAATGTGTTTTTCTGAATGAATTTATTTTCTTATATCTGATTATTTGCAATTATATGAATTAATGATATTACATTCCATTTTCATCAAGTATGAGATAATATATGATTTTTTACTATTTCATAACAAACATTTTAAATCATTTTTTTGGTACACCATTTTTATATAATCCAAATAAAAATCATTATTTATTTTAGAATATCTATTATCTACGATACCTTAGTCGTAGAAGTGCATTTATAAATTCTTATAACCAAGAGTTTGTTATTTGGAAATTATTTGAAGGAATTTCTATAAAAATTTACTCTAGAAATAACATTGACATGTAAATTAGATATTTACTTTATACACACCCTAAACCTAAAATAATTTATAATGATTTCCTAAAATACTTCCCCCAATTTTTATTATGCAGAATGTGGACACAAATCATAATAATATGTTGCCTATGTAATTATTTGGTCTCTGTTTTTTAATTTTCTCAAAATTTATAGATCTATCAAATTAATAGAATAATATGTGACTAGGTCTCCATGCTAGTGTTTGTAAATCTATTATATTTTACCCTTATTATCCATACACAAGACCATCACTGGTTGAGTTCCCTATTAACTGTCATGATACCTCACCTATAAACTTATGTTATGTGCCTTGTTCACAAGAATAAACCCATTAAAATCCCAAAATCATGTTCACATGCCACTAAATTTGTCTTTACCTTGATCCATATGGGTAATCATTTTTCAAAAGAATTGTCTTTTGAGAGATTAAAATAGATCATTGATGGTATGGACTCCAAAATTATCCCTTCTATCTTCAAGTGGGGTTATTAGGCTAAACACGTAGTTATGGGTCCATTATTTATGTTGAATTGGACTAATTAGATGAATAATGCATTAAATAATGGATATAGGACTAATTCATCCCCTAAATCTTCAATAAAATGTATAATTTCCTCTCCTTTATCTTACATAATAAGTAGTAAAACAGATAGATCACTATTGGAAATTAACACTAGTGAGACCACATATCCCAACCATCCACTTTGGTGAACAAATCACCCAATCCCCCCAATGAGGAACCATATTCCATCTAATCTCACATAAGGGAGACCTGAGTCCCTAGTCCCCCAAAAAGGTTCCCCATTAATGTTTATATTTCATTAAATATATTTAATTACCCAGATTTCATTATAAGGATACCAATATCTCGTGTCCTCAAATGGGCTCCCAATTTTCCCTAGTCCACCATTATGTCAATATAGTATATGTACCATCCCAATAGGGAGACACATCTACCTTGTTATTATTAGGGTGACCATTGTATTGTGGCCTCACTTGGGTCACCAAATTACCATAAAATCCCTATTAATGTTCCATTCAACTAACTATATTTTCTAATCTATTATAACACACTCCCAGACACGTAGTCTTCCTAGCTCTATCAAATTTGAAATCATATTTTCCCAAATGTCTAGGTGGATTATGATAGTATATGAAATATCACAACAAGGTGGTAGTCATCTAAGTATCCTTTATGGAATCATAAATATTATCACCACATATTCCACAGAATCGTACACCCCATAGAATATATTTTCCCATGATTAATTCTTATCGAACACATTCTAGAAAATAGGTTGGTCTGTCTTATAGATCATAATCATATATCCCCAGGATAATCATATTTCTTATCATGAGTATACTAGAAAATACTCTCCTGGATTATGATATCCATGGGGGCTACAGATGTGTCGATTTGGATGTTGTTGTTCACTAAATGAGATACACATGCTCCAGCCAGTGGGTATGGTATATATCTCAACCATGTTGACATTGAATCTTTCATCCCTATGAAATAACAATGAGGCTTTTATATTGATGCAAGTTCCAAAAATTAATAATATCATAATAAAATTATCATGACATTGTATCTCTTATGCATCTAGTCATCTTTACAACCATCCTTCAATAGCTATGAAGTATCCACATAGAAGGAAATATTTTGCCTAAACACCACATTTATCCATCTAATTCCCATGAAATATAAGGCCCTTCCACTAATGTTCAATTCCAAATCAATCCCTCATTAATGATATATTCTCTATGAGAATTTAGTGAGAGATTTAAATTTCTCCAGACCCTAATTACACTAAATTTCATCTTGATGAGTCCATAAATCATTCAAAAATATCCTTATGTGGATGAATTATATTTGACTAATCCCTTTCATGATGTAATATTCTCCATGAATCCACTTGTATGGGATTCCCACACATTATTTCCATTCATTTTTTTATTTATCCCCATTTTAGTGATGATAATCACAGTAAAAAACATAAAACCACATGATTGTATCCTTATTTCATAACATTATATTATATGGTACAGTCTTATCACAAAACAAAAAAATTCATATTCCAAAAAATATTTTAATTGAAACATGTATGTTAGGATATATATTTCGTTACATTATAAATCAAATGATGAATAAATAATTATATCCTTAATATTTTATGACCTTAGTGAACCATTCATCTCTGAAATGTGTCATATTCCAAATAAGACACACCTTATTCAAATTTCCAAAATCCCTATAAGAAATCCCACTCATTGGGGAACATTACATTTGAGGTAATATTTCATTTCTATTTTTATTTTAATACAAATATAGAATAGTTTAGAATGTTCCACACATGCATACATTTCACATCGACCATTTTATAGAACCATTCAATTTAATTTATACTCTAAACAGCATTGGAAATCATGGAATAGATACAATATTTATGACCACAAAAAGAAAATCACCTAATCATGGTTGAATGAATTTAAAATAGAACACCTAGTTCAATTATATAAAACCATAAAAGTATAACTATTAACCATTTAGTGATATTGGATTAATTTATTTATGATTAATCTAGTAAAGAAAACCAATAATCCCATCTCGTATTCTTCATAATAACATCAAAACACCACCCTCCATCTGGGGAAGTGATAAATTCTAGAGTGGAAATAATTTTTTCTTTAGGTTTTATTATAATTAATTTGTATGATAAAGATAGAGAAGCCATGATATATAAAGATAGTAAAATCCATAGTTAACATATAATGTATAATGTGACCCCATTGACAAATAATTTTTAATACATAAAAATATTGATTATATTTCTTGTGGGTTGTTTATCATTAGCAGAATGATATATAGTTTTATAGGAAAATTTGGGAAGGATTTATAAATATTTATTGAATCGATAATAGCATCCCAACATAGGGAAGATACCCCGTCAAATTTTATTGATCTTCCTGACCTCACATCATCCTAAAAAATGTTCAATCTAAGGTGTCATAGGTAACCTCATAGTGACCACCATGAATTTTAATGTTCATCAATGTTGACAAAAATAATTCTATTCAATGTTAAAATAGAGAGAAGAAGTGGTTTCAATGTATTTTTTTTAAAAAATTCTTATTTTAGGAATTTGGAATTTTGTTTTGTATGAAACCTACCATGGATAAGGGAACATAAAAAACCAACTAGTAAACTCTATGTGAGTAATTTACCCAGAGAAGTGGATGATTGGGGAATGATCCTTTGTTTTATGATTTGTGGATATGATTCTAATTTTTTATTATTAAAATTTTTATGTTATTCTTATGAAAAATTGTAAAATATCTATTCAATAAAAAAGAATGAAATTATTTGGATCATCATAATCTAATTATAATATTTTAAGTAATAATTATAGATATTTTCATGTGTCTAAATTTTATTATCAAATAGTAAATTGCCCCATATATTCTCTATCCTCCACAAAGTCTATTTCCTCAATAAGTCATAGAATTATTACACTATTTCAATGTCTTTAATCACAAGTGGTGAGTTTACTATGAAAAGTGTACTTATTAAATGGTAACATTCTAACCATAGATGATTATTGTGAGATATATCATGTTATTAAGACTAATGGGTCACCATGAGAATGGATAACTATGGCGAAACTGGTGTCACCATTACCCACATAAAACCAGTTTTAGAACCTCATCCTTGAGCATCAAAATTATATTCCCCTATACATTAGGGCGTTTGAGGAGTTCATTAAAAAATCTAGAACTACTCAAGTGTCATATAAAAAGGAATCAATTATTACCCAATAATATCTCCAATGTTGTGTGGTACCCTCTCCTCTGTGTAAAGATAACGAACCAACAATGGATAAGTACAACATCGAGGCTTATACTAGGTAATCATGGAGGTCTCACCTATTGTGGTGAACCAATGACTGTAGGAATCAATTTTATATCATTATATTAATTAAATTTGGTTGAGAAAAACATAATAAATGTCATATTTCTTAAGTATATTCTATATCATACACAATGTTCATTCAGCATATCCATTTTGTGATAAAATGGTAATATCAAAATCTCACATTGAATATTTTTGACGTAGAAAAAATAATTTTCTTGAAAGAAAAATTCTATTATATTAATATAATAATATATAGATGAATAAAGTGGTTTCATATCGCAATTATCATTATATATCCAACTAATATTCCCATTATCTCTAAATAATTACATCAATATAACTAGATAGTATCTATAAGAAACATTTATATCATGGGTCAAGTCATACTACGATTCTATTGTATAGTCATAGTTGAAGAATTTGACCATTGATGGAATATATTATGAGCATAAAATCTATATGAAATTATTAAATCTCCAACTACATGATGGAATTTTCATTATAGCTGGGAATCTACTCATGGTAGGTATGATATTAGAACCACTTATTAATAATATTTTCCACATATACTGATGGGGAATAAATAACATGATTGGTCCCATATTATCATTCCAATTAGACTTCAGTAGCATTACTATGAAATACTTCATCATAGGTGTATATCCTTATTGATATCCCTAGATATCACTAACCCACTATATGAATTTCCCATGAGTTAGATCTTATTTCTTATATCATTTTAGGATATAGACTACGTTATTCCATCACAGAATTTGACTAAGCACATATTTATTGCAATATAAATGAAGATCAAATGGATTTTAATATGACACACATCCATGACCGAGATGATATTAATTTCCTCACCTAGGAGCATGTTGAAATTTTTTGACAGATACATATGATCAAGAAAAATAATATATAAGTATGACTATTCATATATGAGAAGCAGTCTGTTATATTCTATCCATTATCTAATATACTAATCAATATATCCCATCTACATGATTAAGGTCACCTAGTGGGTTTCTATCAAAAATGGATGTTATCCACTCTAATATACATCAATTATCAAGGAGAAAACTCTAATAGGTCGATTATTAGAACCTATACTATTTCATCAAGGGAGTCCTAAAAAAATATAAAAGATTATATTCCAACAAAAAATAATGCCAACATTCCTGAATCACATAAATGAATTTTAACAGCTAATAAACTATTTTCTAACTCCTGATAAATGATATATGGTTTTAGTAACCACATAGGTCCTTTACATGGAACAACATTATAAACTCTTGAGTTCCTCCACAAATTAAACTTCCTGAATTCAACCTCATAGTAATATAATGATCAAAAATAGTGATTATCCACATTTTACAAGTTACGAAACTCATCAGTAATGCGTAAATATCAATATGAAATGAGTTCCTTGAATTTCTAACTCTCTAATATTCAGTAATCACAATGTACTTCCAATTAGAAGCTATGGTTTAAATCAATGTGGTCCAACTAGTGGAAATTGGAAATTTATACACCCAAGATATCCACCATAGTGATAATATAATATAATATAATTTGTTAAATTATACATTAATCTATAATGGATGAATACACCCCATTGGAAAATATGAATACTACTATGGAGGTCCACCGCATTTTTAACAATTCTAATGTCTTCTTTGAAGTGATATATCCATTCAACATGATGTTCCTTATAGTGTTAAATCCATAAATAATATTCAATCACTCCAAAGAGAACTATATAAATTGATGATGACTACACCACAAGCCGCATCTCTAGCATGTGACATCGTTTAACAACCATTGAATTTTCTATGTTGATGGTAGTTGTCAAAAAATCCATCCAAACTATGTCCACTGATATAGTTGAAGATATTCCAATGAATCCCTCTCATATAAAAAAGGTAGTTAGGAAATGATATCTTTATTTTCATGTGGAGGAATTCCTCTCCAAGGATAAGGAAAATTATTTGGTTTTCTAAAAAAAGTCCCTATGTGAAATACAATAGTTTTATTATATAACATGTCAAATTCTATGATTTATATTTTGGATGAATTGAAAATGGAAGGATTAACCTACAAATTCTAGATCATATGGATTAATCTTCACATATCAAGGCATGTTAACTACACAATGACGAGTATTATAACCATATCATTGTGTGGATTGTGATATACCATTGGGTTTTTTTCTCTACCAACACGATGGTAGAAAATAATTTGGTTGAAAAGTAGTTAGATATCCTCTAGTATGATTCTATAAAATATATTATGGACTTCCTCTCTATAATATGGGTGCTATACTCAATTTCCACATAAGGGGTTAGGGAGGGTTTGGAGAACAACACATCACCCTTGATTTAAGTAATCTCGATTAGTTGGGAGAATAACTTATTAAAACATCAAC
This sequence comes from Viscum album, assembly GCA_963277665.1. Lineage (NCBI taxonomy): Eukaryota > Viridiplantae > Streptophyta > Magnoliopsida > Santalales > Viscaceae > Viscum > Viscum album. The sequence goes on from OY728161.1 coordinate 1,744,400,665, forward strand.
TCTTGATGCATATTAAAAAAGAATCTATATATATTAATATATTTCACTAATAAAAAAATACCATTTCCAATTCTGGTAAATTATCTATTCATCAAGAAGGAGAGATTGATAGGATTTTGTGTCAACTGTCTGAAAAATATTGGATGGTGTTCCATTCTAAAAATTTCCATCATATGAACATAGTGTATTCCTTGATGGACCCCAAATATCACCATAAAAAGGTACTAGAGTCATCATTCCCTAAATAATGGCTTCAAAATATAATTAAAAAATAGAATATACCTATATATTATTATTGGAATAATATTAACTGATAGGGAAAAATGTATTTTTCCACCACCACCACCGAAGGGTTTATTGTACCGATAATAACTCTATGATGTGATGGTCGAAAAACCAGTTTTATCCTTAGACTAAAAGGCTGGTAGAATTTATATCAATTCATTATCCTCCTCTGAGAAATTATCTCTTACCAAGGCTTGTGGAATCTCTATAATAAAAAACATTATAGGTCCTGTATTTACATGATATATGTTATTCGTAATGAAAAAGGCTGCAGAAAATCCTTGGATACTCTTTCCAAGTCAACATATATCAAGGAGGGATGCATAAACTTCAAAGGGATGATTGAAAAATATGTCCACTAAGAGAGGTAAATGTTATTGAGTATAATAGAGAAACCCTAACAAGAAATTATGCAAGCATAAAATCCATCTACTACTATGAGGGGGATGAGTAAATTTTTTCTAGTACATGTTATTCATTGGTAATCATTACCCTGAAAAATAATAATCAGAAACTCTTAGCACTAGACTTCTGTGGAATGGAATGTGATGAAACATACACAAATGGCATGTTCTATGATGAAAAAAATGGAACATTACCCACGGTAGGATGGAAAGTATCCCACTAAATAAGCTAATATACACTACCCAGAATTTTTCCCAATTAGCTAGGGAAACTCAATACAGTTTAGTCTACATATTCCACCAAAAAAGAATCTTCTACAGTGAATTTGAGATATATTATGAACCTCAAACCATTGTTTATAATTAATAAAAAACGACACATGGTCAGAGAGGCCGAGGAAGAAGTGTGCAAAACAGAATGTGGTGCTAAGAAAATATTATTGTTGCGGCCATATATGATATATAGATTTCCATACATGAACTTTTGATTCCCCAAAAACAATATATATCTAATCCTATGTGAAAAAATATTTCATAGTCTCCATCATATTGGAGGGATAACTAGAAAATATATATTTTCCATTGAATGTTATAATATTGGAAGGACATCCTATTACAACCAAATAATAATAAAAAAAATTTCTATATGGGCTATTGAAATCATTCATGGAAACAATCATTGGATTATATCAATCCCCAAGTCATGAAACTATGAAAAAAGAATTAACTGGCCCTTGCAATTTAAATATGATATAATGAATCGCTTAAAATTATGTTAGAAAGGAAATCTATTTTAGTGGCACCTCACCTCTCCATAGAACTCAATAAATCCATTACTCGAGCCTTCTTAATCCCTCACTAGTTTGAGGTTGAGACACTATAATTAAGAAATATCATGATAAAGCTAGTTCACATAAATTTAAAATAGCTATTTCCTATATAGAGTATGGTTGAAATGCACACATATCAAACCCCAAATAAAAACTCATGGATCGTTTTTCATAATCACAAACATTACATTCTAGATTGGATACAAACTATATATTCACCAACATAACTATGTCATAATTTAATATCCATAAATAAAAAAACTATTATATTCATTTTAATGACATTTTTGGTTTATAGATCTATAGAATTATGAACAAAATGAAACTAATAAAATCTTTGAATTCATTAACTGTTAATTTTTTTTATTTTCTATATAAGAAGACATTTAATCCATATCATGTCTTCAATATCCCCCAGAAATTCTCCACTTCATCTATCCTATTATAACCACCAAGAAAAATACATTTAATCTCGATAAATAGTAACACATTATAGGGATAGATGAACCACTCAGTGAGGGATAACATAAAACAAGGTTTTCGTAAAAGAATAAAGGCATAGATATTATATCTAATTTATAATGTAAATAATTATACCAAATTGGAGTGAAATTTAATGCATAAGATATATATGGATTTCGATTGAAATAAATTGATCACGTGGATAAAAATAATCTTCCACATAGATATGTAATGAAAAATGATGGATATATAATTCCATACCATATTCCAAGACATCAAGTCCATGCTTATTATAATCATATACTTCTATACCATAATGAAAGATATATAATGATAATGATATACATTTTTGGATCCATTTAAATGTATTATATGATCTGTAAACTATGATTCATGATAAAGATAATGTAAATGAGAAAAAACTTATTCTAAATATCCTGATTAAAAATTACATAATAAAAATTAAGACTATAAACAATTTCAAACAATTAACTTTATCGGAAAAACAAATTATTTGTTTTATTATTGAAACATGTTATCTTTAAAATAATTTTTCATTATATTATAACTTACTACTAAAATAAACATTTAAAAATTACATTATTTAAATTTTCTAAAATATTTATCATTTTTGAATTCATCATATTAATAATATATTAAGATTATTTTTAATAATTTTTTTACAAATAAATTATTTTTCTAGTGAATTGAGAAATATACAAATTTTTCCAATACTCTAAATTAAAAATTATATTTATTTTTTTGAAACCTATTATATATAAAAAATATATATATTGAACATAAAATTATTCATTAAAAATACATATTTTTATTTATTAAACTCATGAAAGTCATTTATAAAATTCTTGTAATATTTTGTGAAAACTACATTAATATATTTATTTAATTAAATTTTCACTTGGGGAATATAAGTTTTAGATATTATTTAAATTCAAATAATTGTTTTTATTATTATTTTAATATCATTTTAATCAATAATATTGAATATTTTATTCTATAAATTATCCTTATGTTTTAAGAAACTTTAATATTAAAAATGGATTTTTACCAGTTACATGTGCTAATGTTATGCTTAATATCCTAATAAATTGAATGTTAATTTGATAAAATGTTTAATATGACTGAGAATATGATGACCAGATTATTTAATTTTTGGTATTTTATTTTTAAATATAAAATTTATACTATTAGTCGTAAATTTAATTTGTATGAGTACATGATAGAATTATCTATAAAATATAGTGTAAAAATTAATAAAAAATTAATTAAATAAATAGAATTGGAATTGATTAAAAATGAATATCATATTATATAAATATATTATAATTTAATTATTAATCTACACAATATAAAATTATAAATCAATAGTGGTATTGATGTACTTTTTATATGAAAAATATTTTTTTACAAATTATAGATTTTAATATAAAAGTAAATGTTATAATAGTTTTTGAATAAATTGAAGAAAAAGTTTTCTCCATCATAACCACATTATATATATATATTTTTATATATTAAAAAAAACTATGTAAAATAATGTTGTCAAAAACTAGTATCCTAGTTTAAATTTAAATATAAATAATACAAAAATCCATGAAAAAGTTTAAAAAAATATTTCGAAAGCCTTTATTGTTTTTTATATACCCAAATACACCCCAAAATCCATTATATCTCAACCATTGGGTCATTGAACTTGGAGAAATCTCATGGGATTGTTGAAAAAGTTTTAGTGTCTCAAAATATTCCCCAATTATTCTCTTATTAATTAAAATCACTTCCACCGTTCAACGTTACGCATCACATTCGAGTTCCTCATTGAAAATATAACATTTTTCTACTAATATAACCTAATATAGCATCATAAATTTATTATTTCAGAATATATTTTCATATTCATTCGTTTAAATGTAGTTTTCCAGGGAATGATCAAGTCACCAATGTATGTATCATCCAATTTGTATGTTTTCAGCATATTCTTACCCTTTCAAGTATCATATCAGCATAATGGTATGATAAATTTTGTTTTATTATATATATATATATATCTGTGTTCTGATATTAATTTTATAACACTTATTTACTCATTTCCATTAATATATAATAACAATATAATGCTAGTCATACAAGGGTGCAGCGTACATATTTGATGAGTAAACTTTTATTTGTTTTTTTAGTTTTCAGTTCATTATTCATAAAAAAATAAATTGTGTTCAACATCTAATTTTTTTTAATAACATAATTATGAGTCAATAAAATAGTATTCTATCAATATAAAACCCTCATTAATAGTTCTCCCCATCCATGTTAATACGTTTTAATGAATGGGTTGTTAAACAACTTACAAGAACAATTATATTTTTTTATTATGGTTAACTGTTGGAATAGTAAAACTAACAGTATTATAATAAAATTATAATATTATTTTTAATATGTGTTTTTAATTATTATGTTATGTATTTGAAGAATTAATATAGTATACTATCACTTCACAAAATTATCATAAATAATCTAACCGTGATTGAATTTTCAATTAGCATAACTAAAACACTTGTGAAATTTTATAAAATAAATATATATATATATATATATATATGTGTGTGTGTGTGTATATATTAATATTTAACAAGTTATATTAATAAGTAAATTTTTTCAATAATGTTCCATTATATAATGAGTATAAAATGTGATATCTGGTTTAAAGTTGTTATCAAACAGTTGTTGATATAAGTTCGTAATAAAGAATATAAAAATAAGAAATAATTATAAATGAGATATATAAATGGTAATATATTGAAATAAGGTTTTTGAATATATAATTATGCTAACTATTTTTTTTAGTGTTTTGTAGTTCGTAATCTACTAAATAAGGAACGAATCTAGGGGTTTTTCTTATCAATATCATTAATTGAGAATTGTTGTAATGTTGTGCACTAAATTCTTATTTATATGATGTACATACCACTCAAGAAATTATTTTAGCATACTCTATAATTAAATTTAGTGGAATTTATTTAAATATATGAAATTCAATCTTATAATGTCTTATCATTTTATACTTACTTATTTCATAAGGCGTTTTAAACAGAAAAAATATTATCTTTTAGGAATTATTTGAATTATACATCTCATTCTTTATTTTTTTCATATCCTCAATAATTGGTATCATTGGTCTAAAAATATACAATAATCATGATATTTTATATTAAATTTTAACCCTCTATCCTTCAATGGTATGGATTAAAATTTCACTTATAAGGAAAGGTTTTAATTTCAAAAAATATTTTAAAATTGAGACATCCCAAATATGATAAAAAATATTGGGAATTCGTATAGAAAATAATTTTAATATAAAATATATTTTATTCAACCTATGTTAACCTTGATAATATTTGACTTCTCTTTACCATGATTTAGGTTTAAATTTTCAAAATAATTTAAATTGATTTTTTTTTCATCAAAACTATTTTAAAATGAGAATTCCTTTAATAATAAACTCTTCATTTTTTTGGAAAAAATTGGCATCTATTTCATAAATTAATAATTTTTCTTTTCTATTATGTTAATCATTAATGATCAAATTTTAATTTAAAATCGTTTATTTTTTATTGTAAGGTTTATTTTTCACAATTGTTTTGACATTTTCATGTGAATATATATTTCTTCTATTATTATCTATTTATATGAATCATCCATAATATATACAATCTATTTAAAAATATATTTTCTAACTATATTTTAAAAATATTTAATTTAAGATGATTTTAAAATATCATGGTTATTTATTAATTCCAATGTGGTGGTATTTTTAAAATTCAAAAAATATTATTATCATCATAAGTGCGCATCCATTGATATATACTATTCATGAAGAAATTTATAAATAAAATGATTCTATAATTAATTTTTATATGTATTAAGAATGTATTCATCTCCTATATTGAAGGAATTTTCAAAAATTAGCTTAGTCTTATATAGTCATTTTTGGTATACATCCATAATTCTTCTTCCAATGGATTTCCATTGTGTATACCCATTTTCTGAATCCTTTGATTTAATGGTGCTCACCCAGATTCCAAAATTTATTGATAATGATTATTATAATATTCGTATAAATTATATTGTTTTTAAAAAACTAAAGGCATATTATTTCCTATCATTTGATATAATATATTACATATATAAGGCATGGATATCTGATCTAGCTTCTATAGAAGATAAAAATCAAAATATTAACATCCTAAAACATATAATCATTACCAATATATAATTTAAATAGAGTTATACTAATTATATTATGTACTATTAAAAAATATTGGGGAACATATGGAAATAAATATGAATGGGGTGACCGATAACGGCCAGTATTGCAGTAAACAAAATAATTGAGTGTAACATGAGAGGTATAACATGATATCGTAAAGAAAATGGTTATAATCATTATGTTAAGAAATAGTGAAATGAAAATAAAATATCATATATTAAATATTATTTTAAAAAAAGTACATAGAGTTATAAGAATGTTGGAAATTATATAAGAAAATACATTAATATAATATGTCATGTATCCCTTCTATATTAAAATAAAATGGTTGTCTTGGCTAACTACCAATGACACATAATTAAGTAGGATGGATGACCACACACAATGATGTCTAATGAGATTGTAACATTAGAAAATTAACTAAAGGGGTATATAATTCTTGTTTGATTAGTCACAAAATGGATTTCATATATATGTGTGCCACATGAGGAAAACAATCATTACATAATACATATCTGTTGAAAAAACACATTAAAATGAACTGAGTTTCATGATAATATCTAATTGATTATTTGAAATAAATAACCTTAGTAATCATAAGAGATAAATGAATTAAGTTTTTTTCAGATTAAAAATTGAAGTTATTATAATCTTATATCATGGATCCACATGATATAAAAATCTATGAGAAGGTTAAATGATGTAAGAACAAAAACGATCCACATCGTGATGTTTTTTCTAATTTAGTTAATTATCAGTTGGTAAAAAAGTATAATAATTTTCCTTAAAAATAATAGTTGAACCCTAAGGATTAAATATATATATATATATATAATATGTTTTTTAAAATAAATTCATGTTATAAAAACTTTATAATTATGTGATAGATTATGTGAAATTTATTTTTCTCAAATACCATGTAATCATGTATCAATAAATGGGGGTAATTTAAATGAAAATAAAAACTAGAATAAAACCAAATATGAAATGGATATTAAATAATATATAAATATGGGAAAAATAAATAGAATGAGTGTATTATCTTTTGAATATATATTAATAAATTAAAGATAATGAAAGAGAAATCATTATTGGAATGTTATGTGGGAATATAGATGTTCTATTATCTATTTGTACAAAAATATTCTATAGTTTTACTTAACTTAAATTATTAACTATTTAAGTTCATTAACAATATTTAAAAGAACATTATTCATCTATAATTATTTCCCTATAGATTATTTTTTCTTATGATTTTTTCATTTATCATATTTTTTTACTCTTTTCAGTTACCCAAAGTGGTTTGGTTGATTTTTACAAGATTCTATTGATGTGTTAATAATGGTTATTTTTATCTTAAAAATTAATTAAAAAAATAATGAATTTTAATTGAGTTATATATATAATTTTTTTACATCATAAACAATTTTAAATTATTTCACATAATATAAAAATGGAAAATAAAATTTTTCATTGACCTAGAGGTGGAAGCACGAACTTACAAAAAGATAATACAATTGTATTCAATAAAATAGGTGTTGTATATAAAATAAAATGTTTACAAATTTAATTTAAATAATTTATACATAATATATATATGTATATTTATTCATCACATTAATCATTTTTTCATCCATGTAATACACTCAGATTATGTTATGCAACCCTTAATTGATGTTTTTTTGTTTATAAATAGTAATGGTGAAGGATGGGAGATGTTAGAGAACATTCAATACGTTTATGGGGGGAAAAGGAGAGTCGTATGAGTGGCACACGGTTTGTCCAATCTATGTTGAAAGTATAGTAGAAACTATGTAAAATTGCATATATTGGAAAATATCTTTGGTATAGTGTGTGCACAGTTAGGGAGGCCAGGTGAGGTGGTTGTGTGATAGCATCATTAAGGTAGTAGCTAACATACGGTTAGTGCACAATTTGTCTAACTGTGTGGTCTAACCATGTGCAGAGAAAAAATAAGATCCTTAAAAATAAGATCTCACTCATTTTTGAGACATCGACCACGTTTTTTATCATATTCACCCCTAATTTTAGATTTCTCTCCATATAATGTTTGGGATCCTCTCCCATGAATTTTGGAATTGATTTATATCCCTCCCTTGTCATTTTCAAGACCGAATATCTCATTAAGTGACATTCTTCATTATTCCCATAAGATTTTATTATATCTACATAGATCTAATTCTCATCTTCTCTTCTTACATGGATATACAATTGATATGTGTAGATATAAGATGATGGATTCCAAATATGATGAGATTTTGTCTTGGTTATAATAGTAGAAGGGATCTAAGGACTTTTTTGAATAGAATCTACCTAGCTAGTAGAGTGTTCATTTTCTGTTATCGATTTTCATTAAAACCTTTGAGGTGGGTGGATTATCTCTCAAATCCACTTAGTAGAACTAATCGAAATTAATTAAAATTTAATATATTTTATTGATTTTTTTTCTATTTTTCAATCATTGTAAACCCTTCTTTGTGTTGCTTTGGAAAATTTGGGAAATCTGGAATATTGGATATTTGAATAATGTTCTTGTGTTCTTGATTTTATAATAGGGATTTGAAAATTGATATTTTCTATAATTGAAGAACATTTTTAGGATTATATGTTTTCAACAAAAGTTAATGTCTAATTTAAATGATGTGACTGCTTTGAAATTGTTTTCTTCTTTGGGTTTTGTTAAAAATGAAATTTTATTGAAATGGTTTGAATTGTTGATTTTGGAATGGTTTGGTATATATTGGGTTTTGTGAGTTCATTCTTTAGGTTCTACTAAATAAGGTATCAATGTCATTGGGTTACTATTTGAGTGACCTTGGACCAAGGGTTGGTGTCATTGTGAAACACGGTAATTGGGTGAGAGACCGCTCATGAGTATGGAACTGTCAAATGTAGCATGCATGGGTGTGTCCATTGTGAACCATAAAATGTTGTTTCCAAAATGATATTGTATAATTATTAATCATTTATGATAAATTTTATAGAAGTGTAAAAATATATGTAATTGGATGGAAATAAAACTTATATTCTATTTGGTTATAATTGGTTTTGGAAATTGTTTTTGTTGTGTTATAAATTATTTTTCAAAACTATTTATATAAATTGTTTTATATAAATGTGGATAATATTTCTATCCTACTAAAGTGAGTAGGGAAGTCATTTGGGAAATTATACTGAGTTTTATACTCATCCTTACATTGGAATAATTTGGATTTTTCATATTCTCTCTTCCAAGACATGGGAAAAGGTAATGTGTCACACATCCTGTGATCCTTGGGATGTTTGGTGATTAGAGCATGGATCTTGTAATGAATGGAGCCTTGTTATCTTCTTAGGGTTTATATTGTGTCTTTCTGCTATTTTCTTGTATAGTAGTTTTTCATACACTATGGTACATTTGGTTTTGTTTGGGATACAATAGAATTTGTTGATTTTTCTTCCTTATTCCATGCTTCATATGGTGTTTGGTTAGATTTGGTTGATAGTTGATTGTTTTATTTCATAAAGGGTAAATCGTCCCCCACATTTATTTGAAACCATTCATCATTTATTACCATCATTTGACATCTTGTGTATTTCTCTAAATTACTAGTAATGATTCATTTTATTCTCAATCCAATGAGAATTGGAGGGTCATGACAAATGGCATCATCTTGTTCGGTCCTTGTCTTACTAGTATCCATTATTTTCCCTGTCTTGGAGATGAATTCATTCTTGTCTATTCAATGGGTTGTGATCTTATAATGGAGTATAATTGTCAAAACTAGAAATTTGTATCATAAATTGATGTAGCTAACCCATTTATATTGAACTTAATGTTACTTGGGAGTTGGATACATATGTATTTTAGAGACACTTATAGGATCTTGGAATCTTATTATCATGGGTTTAGCTAATGAGGTGATCATGTAATGAATTTTTGAGGAATTAAAATCAACTAGGATATAATTTTTCATCATAAATAATGATTTATTAATTTTTTCAAGAGATGGATATTTTTTAATAATTCCAAAAAATTGTTTTCAATTGAATGACTTTGAAATGGGTATAGTGGGTGTCTTTAAAAAATGGGTTGATTTTGAAAATCAAGCATGGGATTTTTCAAAAAAAATTGAACGTTGAAAATTTTGTTTTTATAGAAAAAAACAATTATGTGATAGTTGATGTGGAATATATTAAAATTCTAATCCATTAGTTTCTAGGGAGTGAGAATTATAGAGTTCATTTTTTGTTTAGAAAATAGAACCATGTAGGGTTAATAGAAACTAACCGAAAGATGCTACGAAGAATGTTGTTTCCCCTAAACCATAGGTGAACCAAGAGAGGGTTTAGAGTGTCATTAATTTTCTTCAATATTTGGATATCAGGAACTATATAGATGACCCAGGATATGTAGATTATTCCATTCAGTTCATGAAGCAGAATACACCCTTTTTCCGGGGTAATTCTGAACCTGAAAAGGTAGAGCTCTAGCTCAATAGGATTAATTGTATCCTTGATTTCATTAACACAAAATTGAATATTAAATTCATGGTTGGAAATTATATGCTCGAGGATCTCTCAGGCTATTTTTGGGATTTAGCAGTGCCACCTAAACTGGATCACATTCTTAGTCGAGATGATTTGGAAGAATTGTTTACAAAGAATTCTATCAACACACGTTCATGATCCAAATGGTGATATAATTATTTAGTTAGAAGCAGTAAAATATTTATTTCACTTATTATGTAGACAAATTCATTAATTTAGTGTTATTTTCACTAAATTTTGTAGCTAGTGCTTCTTTAATGGCATGAATCTTCAAATCAGGGAAATCGATGGAGATTCAATCGAACATTGCGGAGATCTGTATTATAGATTATACAAAGATGGTGAATAGAGTGACAATAGATGAGCAGGATTTCTCAAGATCTGTGGGAGGAGGAAATATGATGATACCTATGGGAAATGGTGGGAACTCAAATGTTGGGAGTAAGAGAAATAGGGGAACTAATTTCCAAGGAGTGGTGGCACTCAGAATCAGACAGCTAGATTAGTAAACCGTCCCCTGTGACCCAATAGAAAAGATGATTGTTTATAATGTGGTTCACTTGCCCACATAATGCGATAGTGTACAACACAAAATAGAGATTTTCAAATTTTCAAGTAGATGGATCATCTTTAGTGCTATTATCGTAGTGCTCCAAGGTCAGGTGCTCAGAACATTTATGAGGTGTCACAATCATCATATGCTTTGAAATGAAGAGGGAAGCATACTCAGTCTAATTAGCCTAGAAGATCTATCCATAGTAATTCTCAGAATACCATCACTCTTCAGAAAGTAAAATCTTTGCGAGGTAACAATGAGTAGAGTGTATGGACAAAGCAGTTGTTTGGAGGTGATTAGATGGTTGTGGATGATCTGGTTAGACCATATACAATTAAAAATGATTCTTTTGAATTATTACAATATGAATGTTTTTTTTGATATTGTTGGATCTCATTCTTTCAATTATTCTTGTGATGTTGACATGATATGATTAAAATATAAGATGATTCCTTCTATGATAAAACTGTAAACTCTTCTAGATGAAAGATAATGTAGAGACATCATGTGTAGGGAATGTTCTATAACTGTTGATGGAGTTTATTTGATGTTTTAATTCTCGATTCTTGAGATGTATTTCAATGATGTAATCCAAGGTATAGGCTATTTGAAATCGTTCAAGGATCACATCGATTATTATAGGATAATAGTTAGTTTTCATACTGAGGATGGGGACGAGCGTATCTTCCGAAGAGTGTATGTTGTAAGGAAAGGTGAAACAATATTTTTGGCACCAATGGTGGGAATGATCTCTTTTTAGTTGGTAGCATTGAATTTGGAATCAATGGAAGTGATCGATAAATTTAGTTTTCTAGAAGATGTGTAATCATTTCTAGTTGCCATTCTCAAGAAGTTATCAAGGTTAATACCTTAATGGGAAGTGTAGTTTATGATTGATCTCCTTAAAAGGACCATTCATATTTCCCTTATGTCTTATAGGATGGAACCAACATAATTAAGGGAATTAATAGTGTATTTTGAGGAGCTAGAAAAAATGTTTTCATTCAGCCAAGCATTTCTCCGTGGAAGCACTGGTCTTGTTTGTAAAGAATGAAAATGGAAGTCTATGGTTTTGGGTGGATTATCGTAAGATTATCTAAGTTATGTTAAAGAATAGGTATCCACTTCAACGAATTGGTGATCTGTTTGATCAATTAAGGTGAGCCCATTGGTTCTCTAAAATTGACTTATGATCATAATATCTTCAATTGCGAGTTCAGAAGGGGGATATTCTGAAGACAGATTTCAGAATTAGATATATCCACTATGAATATCTTGTCATGCCCTTTGGTCTTATGAAATCACTTATTGTCTTTATGGAATTGATGAATCAGATATTTTAGTGATATCTATAATCTTTTGTTGAGGGGTTTGTGGAAAATATTTTGGTGTAGTCATGGACAAGAGTATAGCATGAGAAACAGTTGATGGCGGTATTGGAAATCTTGAGAAATAACCATTATTATTCCAAACTATCAAAGTGGGATTTCTAGATTCTAGAGGGACGGTTTCATTGCCATGTAATTTATAAAAAAGTTGTTTAAATGGATCTTAAAAAGATTGAAACTATTATGTCATGGAAACCACTTAATATGTATTTGAGATATAAATCTTTCTGGGTCAAGTTTGTTATTACCGATGCTTTGTGTGTGACTTCTCACAACTAGCTTCACCTATGATGGATTTGAAAAAAATCACTATTCCAAAGGAATGAGGAATTCTAGAATCCTTTCATGGAATTTAATGTACATCTCACATTGACATCCATACTGATTTTTCCAGAATCATGACAGAGATATAAAGTGTATTGTGATGCCTCAGTATCTGGGTTGGTCATATTTAAATTGTTCTTCAAAAATAGATAGAATGAAATACAGACTGGGCCGGATAATAAAGAAAGAGAAAACACAACTTCAGGGGTCTGAAATGGTGAAGACTGATAGTGTCCCTGTTAATGATGTTAACCCCCGTCGGCTTTAAAGATTCAATATTATGGAAAACAATGTTCTCAAAACATAAATTATCAAGAAAGGATGTGTAATATACAGCCCCATTCCCTTCCCACCACGTATGAGACACTTTGGTGATGTTACTCATGCATCACTAACATTTGTGAAGGCCTCGAACAAGAGGGTTCCAGCAGACCCAGTAACCAACCGAAGTATTAATTCCCGATGAGGTACCTTGGATATGTTGACTAAGCCATTGAAAAGTGTTGGCATCCTTCCAACACAAGATTTGGAGTTGAGAGTGTATGAGAAGAACTGCACAACACATGATTTATAGTTGAATGTAGTTATTCATACTTTGAAGATGTGGTGTCACAATATTTCTGGTGAGAAATGTTTTGTGTTCACTAATCATAATAGGTTGAAACATATTTTCTTAAAATGATATTTGAATATAAGGAAAAAGGGATGGATGAATTATCTCTAGATGTTTGAATTTGACTAGATATATACATTAGGTAATGTTAATTTGGGGTCTGATGCAGTAAGCATAACATAAAACACTAAGTAGGCCAAGGTAACTTTAGAATAGTAGAAGTTTATGTCTCTATTATTAGACATGCATGTGGAATATGAAGACCGAGGAGATGTTGCGGTTTTATTTTAAGTTTTTGTGGTTTCTGATTTGGTTAATATGGTAAAGGAGACACAAATTTATGATGCATAATGCCTAGTTGTGAGTTCAAAAATCAATGTCATAGAGGCCATTGAGGTATGGAAGCACGATGAGAGTTCAATGTGGTGGTCTTGAGATCAGATTTTTGTACCTATAGATTTTTAGGAACAACTTCTTCATGCTTACAACTATTCCATATGAGCAGTTAATATAGGTACATAGAAGATATATATTGTGTTGAAGGTGCAGTTTTGGTGGAGAAGAATGAAATACAAAGTGGATGACAATATTTCAAGGTGCTTAACTTGTCAGAAAGTATAGGAAAAACAACTATGGCCATATGGTTTGTTTCAGGCTTTATCTATCCTAGTGTGAAAATGGGAGAATATAGTGATGTATTTTGTAATAGTTCTCTGAAGAAAGTTTTGTAAAATTTTTTCTGAATGGGTGATAATATATCAGTTTAACAAGTAGACTCATTTATTTTTAATTTCAAGAAACTCATACAATTGATGATTTTTCCAAAATTTATATTCATGATGTGGTAAAGAGACATGCCATAAAAGTTTTGATAGTATCTGATAGATATCTGGGGATCACGTCTCATTTCTCGAAAACCATATAGAAATCCATTGGAACTCAATCGACTATGAGTACGAAATATCATCTTGAAATAGATGGGAAATATGAAAGTATGATACAACAATTTTAAGACATGTTGTTGTCTTGTGTAATGGATTTTTGTGTCTAATGTCAAAAGAATATACCCTTAGTAGAGTTACATTATAATAACAACTATTAGGCCTCGATACATATCGCTCTATTTGAAACATTGTATCAGAGTCCTTTTTGTTATCCACTATGTTGGGAGGAAATTGGTGATACATAACTAGTTGGGGCTGAACATTTCCAATAAAAAAAGAGAAAGATTCAGTTGATTAGAAATAGAATGGAGAAAGCTCAAAGTCATCATAAATCTTATGTGGATAATCATCAAAGATTGTTGTTATTTGTGGTGAGTGATCATTTTTCATTAAGGATCTCTCTAAGGACTAGACATCGTCTTTTTGGGATATTGGGAAAATTATCTCCTTGATACATTAGACCATTCGAGATACTAGAATGAGTTGGAGAGGATTCATATCAGTTGAAATTTCCCTCATGGTCTAGTGTGGTGCATAATGTATTCCATGTATCTTAGTTAAAAATGTATCATCCAAATCCTGACTATGCTATCAGATGGGATCACATTGGCCTGGAGCCAGATTCATTATTTTTACATATCCCAGTGTAGATTCTGTATAGAAAAGAGAAATAATTGAATAGAAAAAATAATAATTACAGTGAGGGTTTTATGGAAACATGGTAATATTCAAGAAAATACTTTGGAATGTGAGAGGTATATGAAAGAGCAATGGCGAGAACTCTTTCAGGGAAGTTAGGGTTATCTACTCTCTGAGGATAGAAAGACTGGTGTTGGGGAGAATGTAGTACCCACGGTTTTTTCTATTTAACCCTTACTTTATTTTTTTATGTATATAAAGAGTAATGTTGAATTATGGGACAGTTAGGAGAATATTCTATAATTTTTTGGGGCCAAAGGAGAGGCATATGAGTGGCACAAGTTTTGTCCAAACCATGCATAAAGCCTTGTAGAAACCATACAATGTTAATAATTTTGGATAGTATCATCAACATAATGCACACACGGTCATGGTAACCATGAAATGAGGACTTGTGATGGTTTCTTTAAGGAAGAATCTAATGTGCGGTTTGTGCATGGTTTGTCTAACCATGCGGTCTAACCATACGCAGAGTCAAAATTAGGTCCTTGAAAAGGATCTCACTCATTTTTGAGATATATCCCTCATTTTCTCTCAAATATACCCCAACGTCTAAATTAATCTCTATTAATGTTTGCGGATCCTCTCTCATGAATTTTGTAACCAATCTAGATCCCTCCCTTGGCGTTTTCATGCTCGATTATCTTGCTAGGTGACATTATTCTTCGTTCTCATCATGTTTCTTTATATATACCTAGATCTACTTGTCATATTCTATTTCTTTCTCAGATATACATATATAATGGGAATAATTATGATGATGGATGCCAAATATGATAATATTTGGTATTTTTTTGATATTATAAGGGATATATGGCTAGTTATGTGGATAATCTACCCGGTTTCTAGAGTATTATTGATCAGTTGTGAGTTTTCATCAAACCCATCAAGGTAGGAGGATTCTCTCTAAACTCCACATAGTATATATAATATTATTGATTTAAAATTGAAAATCATGTGTTTAATTATTTGTGAATTGGTTATTTATCAGTCATTTGGAACCCATCATTCTGGTTGTTTGGAAAATTAGAGAAACATGGAAAATTGGATTTTTGAATAATGTTCTTTTGATATTGAATTTAAAATAGAGATTTTAAAATTGATATTTTTTTGAATTGTGGAACATTTTTGTGATTAGTTGATTTCAATAAAAGGAAATTTTTTATTTAAATAAAATGGATACTTTGGAATTGGTCTGTTCTTTAGTTTTTAATAAAAATGCAATTTTATTGAAAAGGTTTGAATTGGTGATTTGGAATGGTATGGAATATATTTGGTTGTTTGAGTTCATTATCTATGTTACCCTGAATAAGGGACATATAACATTTTGGTATAAGGTTCATGACCCTATATTAGGGTTTTGAGTCATTAGTACACAATGTAATTGGATGAGATACTGCTCATGAGTATGGAACTATCAAATGAATCATTCTTGGGTGTGTGTATTCTAAACCACATATGGTGATTTCAAAATGATATTGAGAAATAATTTTATGCTTTATTTAGTTAATTGTAAATATTATTGGCTTGTAGATCAATTGGTTGGAAATAAAACTTGTTTTCATTTGGTTAGAATTAGTTTTGGAACCTATATTTATTTTGTTATAAATTATTTAGCATAGTTGTTTAATATAAATGGTTTTACTGAAATACGGGTAACTTTCCTATCTTGGTGCAGTGAGTAGGGAATAAATTGGTTAAATCCTACTGATTTTTATACACACCATTGCTTTGGAAAATTGATTCTTTTGAAGATTATTTCTTCCAAGAAATTGTAAAAGTTAAAGTGTCACATTTTATGTGATTCATAGGTTTTGTGGTGATAGGAGCATGATGCTTGTGAAGAATAGAGTATCGTTATCATCTTGGTGTTTATATTGTGTCCTACCACATTATACATTAATAGTAGTTTTTCATACGATGTGGTACATTTGGTTTTGTTTTTTATAAAAGAAGTTTTTGATTTGTCTTTCTTAGTTCATGCATCATGTAGTTTTTTTTTTGGATTTGGTTATTGGTTAATGGTTTTATCTATTAAAGGGTAAATCATCCCCCACATTTAGATTAAACAATTTAGAATTTATTTCCTACCTCTGGAATCTCAGAGATGTGGAAATAGTCCAGGTATTGATTAGTTTTATTTTCAACATAATGAGAATTAGTGGGTGATTACATTCCTTGTAATGTGGTATAGAAAAAAAACTCAATCACTTTGTGATGACAGTAGTCCATAAAAACACAAGATCAATGATTCTGTTTTTCTAATAGTATTCATGGGGTAGAAGAATTTATTTAATGTATTATAATTAAATATAATTATAAAAAATATTTTTCTTCCTATAAATTAATTTTTTTATTGAAGTCATGGATAACAAAAAAATATTAAAAGGAAATACTGAGGGGATGAAAAACTCATGTTGGGTACTTATACTTCTCTCGGAATAATACGTGGAAATAAATAAATTAGTTAGAATAGTGATGTATAAAAGAATAAGTTAGTGGGAAATTTTTTAGGTAGAGTAAAATATTTGTGTTTCATTATTGAATTCAATGGAATGAGTCTATAAAAAAGGGTGTATGTTGTTTTTTATTTATGTTAGTGGAACAATAGTTTTCCAATTTACTTACATATTAAATTATTTTATTACAATATTTAAATGTGGTAGAATCACATATATTGAAAATATGTATTTTGGGATATATTAAGGTAAAAGAAACTCCCATATTCTAATTTTGGATAAAATAAAAAATTATTTAGGGGACTTATATTTTACTTGTAACTTTACCCAATAGTACATTTTCTAAGGTAACATTTCTTATTACCAATGTAAATTATTTAAAATATTCCCTATTATTATAGATATCATCATCAAATTATTTTCTTATTATACTATATAAGATATTAATTTTATAATATATTAGTATTATTATTATTAAATGTTAACATAAAAATAACCACACAGAACACATAAAATTATTTATTAACAGAATACTTTTTTAAGAATATATTTATGAGTTAGTTACTAATATTATTGATAATATTTTTATTGAATAAATTGATATATTATTAATAAAATGAATTTTATGATACATTAAAATAAATTCATAACCTAATGTAACAATAATAATTGTAAATTTGATGTAAATAGATTAATAAAATCTAATCCTTAAATTATCAATTAATTTAGTTCAAAAAATATCTATAATGCACTATATATGTTAAAATAATATTTTATAATGTATTATTCTATTACATGATTCCATATTTGATAACATAAATGGTTTTTCCTCTTATTTCATCAATATATAATGATAATGACATGAGAAATAAAATTTTTATATAAAAAATTTAGATAAAAATCAACTTTTTAAAAAACTGAACATAATATAATAATAATAAAAAATTTTCACTAAATTAGTGGTTTTTAGGAGTAATTTAACCAAAAAAAAGTAATGTTGTTATAATAGTTCTATTAAACATTAATTATATTAATGAATTCAACATACATAAATTAAATATTACATGTTCTATTCATGAATAAAAAAACTAGCATACCAATAAACAAATTACATTATTACTTAACCTTTAATGTAGTAATAACATAATACATACCTAAATATATTGGGATTGGAGGTTCTTGTTTTTTTTTATCTTCAATAATTCATTACATAGTGAATTTATTTTCATAATGTTTATTTCTTAATATTGGGATCAATATATAGAAGGATAAGGATTGATATTCACATTTTTTTCCAATCACATTAGTGGAAATTTTTCCTCTCACATCAAAATTATTGGGCTATATGATCATCCATTCCACATTTTAATCGCTTCTCAATCCCTTTGATAATATCTTCATCATTTTCCTTTTAATACCTTGAAATGTTGGTTTTTGGACATTGTTACCTTCGTTAGATTTACTATTTGAATCCCAAGGTTAATCTCTAATCTACTTTTCTTTCATTTATTCCTCTGATAGTCAATAATTTACATCTCTAATTTTAGTGACCATTAGAAATTGCTTTGAGACTTACCAATGTTAATAACCACAAATACATGTGAGAATTTAAGAAATAAACCACGAGAGAAATAACCCAACAATTTTTCAGGGATCATGTCATGGTCATAAGAATACATTAAATGTATCATGACGTCCCTCTTAGATAACCTAACTAATTCATCATTATTATTTTATGAAAGTAACTCTCTCGCAATTTTAATAAATAGAGTGAGAAGGAAATACTTATTTATAAAATTATCATTGAATTAATCCCACTAAATGAAATAAATATATTCCCTACTCTCCATATTATTTTCCATTGTATACTAATGATTATCAAATTCCATGAAGTGATAAATAGGTACTATATCATTTTCTTGTTTAGATGATTCAACGATAGGGAATATCTTGGTGGGATAGTTTACCTAATTTTTAGTGATCTTGGGAATAAAAGATCAAATAAATGTTGATGACATTAATCCCATGAAGTACATAACTCCATATTGATCTCTCAGTGTTGGTTCTAAGTGAATCATGTTATTATTCATATTATATTTTCATTATTCCAGTATAGTCATGATGTTATATTCTTTAATTTAAATCATGATTGGTATTTCAACAAGGTAGTCATCACATTTCTGGTAGAAAATATATTTAGTATGATTCCATCAATGCCTATACATTTATTAACAAGAAAAAAATTTATGGTTTATAATACCCAAATAAAACAAATTATAATGTAAACCATAAATGTGAAGGAGGAAGTCTTAAATTATGGGAAAATAATAACACATAAATTAATAAGTTTCAACATAATCCATCAATTGTTATCATATTAATATGTTAGATAACCCCCAAAACCTAATTAATATATATATATATAATAATTTTAAATAATTCATAATTGTTCTTATGGAGAATTGGAATTAGTGTAAACATAACCCTTGAGTTTGTTAGAGCAGGTATATGGTAAGGTATCCTCCACGATGCACATGAACGATTGATGAGATATATTTAACAAGTTATTTTTCTTGTTTTGTGCCCTAGGATGAATCAATTCCCAAACCATATCGACATGTAGAATCTAGAATGTGATGAATTTCTAGTAAAACCACATAATAACCAAGATAACAGTACTTTAGGATCATATCATATATTTAGTATTATCATCATGTTTTTCTAAAAATATATATGATCTTAATATCCAAAATTAAAATTTTGTATCTCTAATAAAATATATATCAAGAAAAACAATAAACATACATTATTTAATGATTTTTTACAAAATTTACAGCTAATACAATCCATGGATCTAGTTTATAGTATATTTAAAGGATAATACACATAAAAATATATTTAGAGATAAAATAATTATCTTAATATTAATAGACTTATAATATATCCCATAGGTCATATTAAAACATCATATGATAGCCTATGTAAATAAATAAGGAAATGGGGGATCTATAAATCCCTACAATGGAATATACCAAAAAAGGATCATACAAGGATATGAATAAAATGATATCATTATTATAATGATCCAAATCATGGAATCAATACATTAGTAATTGAATTTTTTACCATGGAGTAAACATGATCATACCATAAGAGAATGACATCATAATACTTTTCAACAAAATTTAAAATGACATTACAGGCATATTTTAGAGATCCATGCCTTGTTGATTTTCGAGAAAAACTACTAACAAACTATTGTTTTTTTGGATCTCTTATGACACGAAATTATATATCATAAAATTGAATTATTATAAAATCTTTATATATATAACTCTAGTCCCACCAATAATATAATTAAGATACTACTTTTGTGTTCCATATTTGGAAAATAAACCAAGCATATGTCTCATGAATGGTAAAATTTCTGAGAATGATAGGGGGTCATGAAGGAAAATATAAATCCACAAAATATGGATTCCATAGAGAAAAGTAATAATATTTATTTATATATTGTTATTTGAAAGAAACATATGTCATTACACTCAAGTCCCATGGTAGAAAAATCCATGAGATTTATCAAAGACGTAACAAGAAAAATGAATATATTTAGAGATGGTTTTTCAAAATAAGAAACATATATTTTAGGGAAATGATATCATAGTATTCTATTGAAATAAAAATTGAACTTTAATATTAAATAATAAATTATAGATTAATTTTAAAATATACTAATGGTTTAATAAAAAATTAATGGGGTGAGAGTTGACATTAAATAATCATTTCTAAAATCCACGTAAATTGGTTTTCCTTTAAAGTTGGAATTTTGAGGGAACCCTTGAAGATATATTAGAGTGTAAATATATATTGTTTTAATATAATTAAATATTTATGTTTTATATACCCAATAATATAAGAATATAATAATAACATTTTTTCATTAATGGGATAAATATTAAGAGAAATCATAATAGGAATATTATGAGGGGTGTGTGAAAGATCCCTTACCTTAATGGATGAAACTATTATATACATGTACATAACTTATTTTATGATGAAATTATGTTAATGAAAAGTCATAATAAATACCTTATTAATTTATAATTGGTTTTCTAGTGCCTGTTTATTTTTATTATTTTCCATTTATTCAATCATTTTATTATTGTCAGTTACGAGAGTTGGTCTGGTATATTTTTTATAATTATCCTAACATGTTGATAATATTTAGGTTTTTCATAAAAATAAATTCAAAAAATAAATAATTGGAATAGATTTATAAATATTTATATGTATATATGATAATTATAGTCATTAATTTTATGGAATATTGAAAAATTATTTGTTTCGTTGTTCCAGATGCAATAGTCCACAGGTACAAATAGGAATGACATTCATATTACATAATGAAAAATGGTTGTATAAAAAACCTTGAATAGTTTAAAATTTATATTTTATAGATAAAAAATATATTTTTTCAACATTCTAATACTTAGTACTGTCAACCCATTGTGTTAATGTCCAAAAAACTACATTACTTCATGGTATTCAACAAAAACACATGTTTGATGCATATATTTTTTTAGGAGACACATAAAGATTAGTAATGTTTGTTAAATAAATATAAGTATACATTTGTGTATAAATTAAACATAATCCATTTTTTTAATTTATTAAGGGATTATATGTTTTTGAAAATTTAGAAATAATGATAGTGGAAGAAAGACCTATGTTGGGGACCTATATATTACATTGAATTATCCTTTTAAAATACTTAATTAAGATGAATAAAGAAGCGAAAAATCATAGTTTAGTGGGATATTTTACATGGATTGGTATGTGGTAATTATTCCCTATTGTAATTAAAATTAATTGTTTTGTAAATATGAGTTGTATGTGGATTGTTTTATAAGTGAAAATAAGTCTAGATTCAAAATTACCTTAAATTATTAAATCATTTCATTAAAATATTTAAATTTCAATGACACAAATATTTAATTTTTATGGAATTTAGGATATGTTAGGGTCTAAAATCATCCCATATACTCTCTTGGATAAATCAATTAGATATTTAGAGGATTTTCCTTTTATATTTCACTTTACCCAAATAATGATTCTCCAAATTATCATTTCATTTCCCCCATTTGAATTAATTAATATGTTCGATATTAATATTGATATCAAAACCTAATATTAATATTATAATCATATATTTTATATTAATTTTATAAAAAAAATTACAATTATTACTAAATTTAATTTCAAAATAAACATGGTTAACGTATGTAACCAATATTTCAGATAATATTGTTTTTCAGAATAAATTTTATATGTATTTAAAAGTATTAATGTAAAAAAATATTATGTGTTATAAATAAAATAAATTTTATGTTATAGTAAAATGATTCCATAACCACATTTTATAAAATATTAATTAATTTAAATTAAATACATTAAAAATTTCATATTTTATGCACACATTCATTTTAGATCTTAAGATACTTTCCATGTGTTTTCAAATATAAAATTATATTTTAAAATGTAAAATTGGTTTCCTTAATTTCTTTTTTTCTCACAAAAATATAATTTTTAACTTATATTTGATTATAATATATTAATAACGTAATTGAAATTGTAAATTTTATTAAACTATATTTTGTGTTAAGAATTTATATTTTTTGAAAATGATAAAAAAAGTTATTACTAAGTAAATTTTTACGATATAAATTTAAAAATAATGTTAAATTTATATAGATTGATTTATAAATATATATATATATACCTATTTATCATAAATATAGATTGTAGAATTATTTTTTTAAAAATCCATCTTTAAACATTTGGTATTTCTAATATTACATCCTACAATTTTTATAATTCAAATTATTATAATATTTTATATCATATATGAATATCATAAATATTTTTTAAATATGATTAATGAAAATCACTAGTTTATCATGACCTTAATTTCTGGGCATGCAATGAAAAATATCAGACTTAAAACTATTTAATTGATAATAAATATACTAGAATGTTAAGATGTTATGCCCGTATTTCTAAATTGTGTCAATACCATGTGCTCATATTATCATCGTTGAATGGTATTTTTATGTTTTTTTACTTTATATGATTAATGAAAAAAATTAAATGGTTTATTTATGATATCATTAATGCCTTTTGTGTGTGGAAAAAAATTCTTGGATGATGATTGGTCCTCATGATCCCCTTAGCCCCAATGGTACTCCTTCTAGGATGAAAATGAGAGAAGGGATATGGTGACATGTTGTTTCCCATATCCTATTGGCCACATACTGAAGACTGCAACCAAGTATATAACATAAACAATGGGTGGAATACCACTCTAAAAAATAATTAGTATTGAGGGATTAGAAAATTGGATCAACAAACATCTTTACAGATATAAGTAATTAAAACAGAAGTAAAAATGTGAACTATAATACAAAAAAATACATATAAAATGGATACTATAAGTTCCAAAAGCTAAACTCAATTATTACAACAAACCCTAAACATATCATGAAGAAATAAATAAAATTAATGACCAAAATGATCTCAAACCCACTCTCAATAACCTTTAATTTTGTATATATATGAATATTGATAATATATGGAATACTTATTAGGATCCTACCTAAAACATCTTGTGAAATAAATAACTAAATAACTCCATATCCCAGTTAACAAAAAAGTCAAATTAACTCTTCACAAAAACATGTAAACTAAATTTCCATCCTCAACATCATTATTTCTCAACAAGTATCAAATAAAAGGTATTATATATTTCACTAATAAAATATGGGAACCTATCTACCACTTACCCATTGGTTAACTAATATACCCCAACATTTTAAATCCTGAGGATAATTTCTCTAAAAGATGGGATCCTGAGGAATCTTTCTTTGGGCATCAAAAAATGATTCTCATGGATCACATCATCTCATCATTCAATCCACATATTCATGTAGTAAATGAGTATCTATTGAGAGACATTATAGTTTTTTTCCATGTATCATGCCTTTTTTTAAATTTAATTAATATAAAACCCCTAAACAAATTAATTTTCCTAGTACAATCATTTCCCAAACATGAAATACCTATATTAATCCTTAAGATGATATATATATATATATATGAATGTGTGTGAAATAAACATAATCCATTACATCTCTCTACATACATATATGTTTAAAACTAACCACCTTAAAACCATTATATAATACTGCCAAGGGAATATATTAGGGCTAGAGGGCGTAGTCAAACATACACCCTATTCCAAAATTGATTTTGTGGGAAACACCCTCCTCGAGTCCAATGGTTTTTAGTCTCCCTACCAATATGGGAGGCGTAGTGTAATAAATCATTAAAAATAGAGGATATAATACCACTACCAAAAAAACTATTTGAATTAGATTAGTCTCAAGGTAAACTGCATCCATAACCAGACAAACAATAAGTTGAAACCACTTAGATATAAATATCAAATATGTATATAAGCATTTCATAACACCATCACTAAATAACATATTTCATTTTTCATAATTAACATTATGTTAATTAATTAATTATCCACTAATGAAAACTATTCTTATTTACATCTCATTAACTATAAGAGTGATGTCCATTACCTCTAGGAACATTCAACTATGTTCATGGATTATCAAGATTAATATATTTTCAGTCATTAAAAATAACAATAAACTAGTGATAAAAAATTATTTATTCTCCTTTAATTTCATAATTTATAGTCATAAATGTAACATATGATTAATAATAACATCAAATAATTTAATATATAAGTTAAAGGAATGATGAGAAACATGAAATCTGACCATCCATACCTTTAACATTGAATTATCTAGAATGCGTCCAATATATTTGAAGAATAATGGGTAATCATAGATTCTACCCATTCCAAAAACTCGAGTTCCATCCCTAAAACAATTATGTATATTGATATTAATCCTACCATCACAAGCATCAACCTTTAACTCAAACACAGTCCTACCTACCAATATCTCATCAGTTATCCCAATATTACATCAAATCACATAAAAGATCCTCGTCATGAGTAATACATAAGGTAGTATAAAACCAACTTGTAAAGTAGAATAACTAAGCCCTAAAATGTTATTTTTTTCATATATGAAGACTATAAAACATGGCCTATAAATAATGAAATCAAATATAATAAAACTTTTTGGCCCACTTATCCCCAAACATTTATCATTTTTAAATTACTATTCTTCTTCCACATTGAATTAACTGATTCATTTGTTAGAGGTTACAACTATGGAAGTCCATATGAATTAGCTATTTAAATCTATTATTTATTTAAACAAATCCTTTAACTATAAATTATCGTCTTAAAAAAACACTCGGTTAGAAAAATTACCTTAATATGCCTCTTTATTATTAACCAAAAACAAGAAATAAGATATTTGTGTTCATTACATAGAAATAATAAATAATTGTTTTATTAAAAAATAGTTCGAATCAACCTGATTACCATAATATTACATATAACTAAGGATACACTAAACATGCCTCTTTGTGTTCATTAGGCACCCAATAATTACCCACATTAAGTTATTTTACAATTTCATCAAATTAAAAAGATATGTCTATCATTAAAAGATACTAAGTAGGAATATCATAAATATAAAACTATCAATAAAATCAACAATTGAGTCAATATCCCAGTGAAAGAACACATTCAATGAAAAAACATAAACCATTATTTCATTAAACAACAATATCCTTTATTTGTGGTTTTTCAACTTTCATAGAAAACATTAAATTTATAAAAATTTAAGATTATAATTAAATAAAAATATATGAAATGAATCACAAAAATCATGGAATAAACATTGTTCACCCAAAAATTTAACAATAACATTAGTCTTTGATCTCCTATAATATAGTGAATTCTACCCCACACCCTAAGAATTCTACCCCATATCCATGTTAATATAAGCAAAAGAAATAATATTAAAATGATGGATATCATGTCTTTTATTAATGAAATATAGAAATGGAGGACATCAGATCAAACTAAGTTCTATCCAATTGGAAAGAGGAATAACATCCTACAGAATACCACTAATCGATTATGGGAATCTATGGATTGAATATATTAAAAATGGTATTTATAGAACTCCAAAAATACATATTGAGATAATGGGATTTGATAGATAATGGTGAATGTAAATTTGGTTTGGAGGTTCTGGGGTCATTTATATGCCAACTAAAAATTATAATACATTGATGCTGCCTCTAAGACCGAACCGACGAACATTATGAAATAGGATAGACTATGACATAGTGAAATAGAAATCATAATAGCCTACCTGGTCACATACCTTTTGAGAACCATGGATCCTTACACACCAAAAGTCATATAAAATATGGGTATGAACTATAGTGTATGGAACCCTAGTATACCATTGAACTCATTCACAAAATGGGAGGCTACACCATAACCATATCCCCTCAAAAATGATAACATGAATTTATCAAAACAACACTATAAGAATAATGATTCAACTAGTATACCATGAAGTATAACAAGACTAGACTACACTACATCCCTACTCTCTGACATATTGCATAGTCAGGATATGTTGTAGACATCCATCTTAGGAAAAACATTAAAAAAATCTGGTTCTAAATCCCATACCTTCAGACTCATACAAAACTAGCCCCACTACTTTCCATCATATGGTTTTATAGTACAATCTACGTCACTATGATGAAAATTTTCTTAAATACCCATCGAACCTCAAAAACACCTCATAGGATTTTCTATAAACCTACAACACTGTAAATAGTCCTTGAAAATGTATACTAGGATCATACCCAATAGATAAAATCCCACTCAAGAAAATTATCATACACAATAATTTAAAACAATAACCTGAGGTAAATATAGAAATAGAGTTTTATAAACAACCACCCCATGATATACCTCACATGATAATCACCAACACGGGAGGCCAACCACCACTCTTAGAAAAAATAAATGTAAAATTGTGAAACAAAACTACCTGATCCTCAAAAGAATCCTTGAATTTTACCTCCCAAAAAAAGTTAGGTAACCAATAAAGCACCATAATGAAACCATATTATAAACAATAAAAGGTAAAAATATACAAAAATAATTAATACTAATAGATAAGTGATAAATAAATATCAACTTGAGATGATGAGCATGTATCTATAATTATCATTACTAGGTTCTCTCCTGCATGACCCCATTTCTCCAAAAGACGCAAACCAATTGAATAAGATTCCCATAGAACACCTTCTCCTAGTGTTCCCAGATATGTATAAGGTGATCATCAATGATTGTATGATTTTTAATATAGATATATCACTAATAAATTTAGTTCTAAATAAAATTATGGTATCAGAGGATATTCAATATGTGGAAGCCTTTATGAATTTGGAACATATGTGGGGGAAAGTGTTTTATGACATGATAAAACTCCAACATGGGTCAACATAGATATAATACCAATTGAATAATTAAATATTACTTCCATGGCCAAACAATTTCTTCCCATGAGGAGGAGTCACCTTCAATAACACCTAATTTACAAATTTTATCTGAATATATATTTCCCATTGATAAAAATTTAGCTGATGATGATCCTTTTTTTCCTTCATATTTTCGTTAATAACACAAAGCATCTACATCTAATTATATAGTACATTGGATCCCTAAATTTAATACTCATCAAATCTAGTCCAACAAAATGGTGAACTTAAAGGTTAGAAATCTAAATAATTAAATTGTGAAATTCTAATGGTTGGCTGAAAATTATTTTTGTATGAATTCCTAACCAAAAATATTCAATTAACCACTAATATATAGGGAAGAATAAAGAAACATATTTTCAAGAGTCTTGATAATCCATTCTATCAAAAACATCATTTATTGATGAAAATATGTGCTAAGGAATGACTATGATGGAAATGTATGATAAGTACTTCTCCATAACCTAGAGGTAGAATGAGGATCGTGATCGGATGTGATCATTCTCCAGAATCCATAGTTTCTCTAAACATCCTCTAGACACTACCTCAAAAACCTCATGTTAGTACAAATCCCTATGTTTTATTATGTGGGTTTATTTTTATCAAGTGTGCCACTATTAAAAATATTGTTTTATAGCCTTTATGATATCAATTTTAACTAATAAATAAGTCCATTGAGATTTCCTCCCACTACCACTAACGAATATCCAACACATAGAGAAAACCACTAAGAAAATGGTACTCAACCATCACCTTTAGGAAGTGAAAATAATTATAGACATTCTATAAAACCTTACTCATATTTATAAAGCACCAAAACTATCTTATATTATCTCCTTATATTATCTTCATTCCATGATATAACTCTAAAGGTGAGTTATAGAACCCATGGAGAACCAACTCATGTGAGTCCTAAGGGATGAAAATATTTCCCTTGAGCAATACATGATACTTATAAATGGTAGATTTTCCCTAATGAGAACTGCCAAAGAGCACTTATTGTCTCTCAATAACTATCTAGGACTCTTCCACCTTCAAAACTAATGATGGATTCACTATTATCTAAAAATAATCCACCTCTGACCTCCCTAATATGAGGATCCATCACTGAGATCTCTTCTTCCACTCTCCATGAATATCATTATTATTATTATACATCATTACATTATATATTACGCAATGCATTGGATATACTATCACATGTGTGTAACTTCTATTATATATAAAAAACTGGGATATTTAGTAATGATTTTACATTATTTATATTTGAGGACCATTTTATGTTTATAATTTTTATAATTGGGTAAAAAATCATACATAAACACTAAATATTATAAAGATGACACTTTTAGTTAGTATCCATTTTCCTATAGTAATTTTTTTAAATAAAACATGATTTATTTTAATGAAAAATATTCACTAAATTCAACATAATTTTATTCCATTCCCTTACACATCATTACAAATTGGGAAATTACTTTTAAAAACATTGGATAAGAAACAAAATCCCTATAATGAGAATAAAAATAAAGAAATATTTTAGTCTAATGGAATACATAAATATAAAGACCCATATATTGAAATACATAGACATTATATTACTTTTTTATAAGACTTAATACATAACAAAAACAGATTCCCAAAGACTGTATTAGTTTAGTGTCGTTGGAAACTCGGAACATAATCTTCTAATCATGGTGAATAATCCTCCATATCTCCCATAAAGATCTTCCCCTTTGTTTTTCTTACCTAAAACCTTTCTTTATATCCTGGGGAAAATAAAACATAAAATGCTTGAGCTTAAATGCTCAGTAAGGGTAATCATGGAGAACATAAAACAATCCCTAAACAGTTAAACGTAAGTACATGAACATAAAACATCAAAATCATGAGTAACAACATAAATGTTTACAGTCCATAAGGCATAGATCATAAAGGAACATTAATCATGATTAACTAGAATGGGAATAAAACTTGTAATTGTTTCATCCATTAAACACAGGTTATGATTTCCATAGTAGCCAAGGTATTGCTCCCAAGGCCTTCATAGTGGACAAAGTCCATTACTGAACCGTGTTTACTTGCCGCTGCAGCCATTTAGTACTGAAATGGATTCACATGACGTTGCATCCATTTCTATCTCATGATATAAAAATCATTACCCAATGAATTAGAGGGTGATATAGGTCCCACCAATCTCATTTTTAAATCATTATTATGTGTTCCACAAAACAAACATATATCATTCATCATAACCCAATGAATAAAATGGGTTTCATAAACATAATCCCATCATAGCATAATCCATTAAACAAATGGATATCATTTCATCATAATAAAAATAAAATGGTGTAAATAATATATAAATTACTCTTGAAACAATACCATATTAAATAATTTAATCATAGATGGAAAATAGTTGTGATAGAACACTTGAAATTAATTCTTGAGGAAAAATATCCTTTCTTCTTCCAAATCAATTTTTTTTTCTTAAATTGACAAGAAATTTAAATGAAAAGAATTATTTTGAATACAATCATGAAATATTATATAGGAATATTTATGTAAATATGGTGTTATGAAATTGTAAAAATCCATTCACTCCGTATAAGTTAAAAAAACACTCTTCTCATACTTTTAACGGAAAAGTCAAAAAGTTCCTCGAATGGTAAATAAAGGAACGATTCCTTACATAACACAATTTAAAAGTCAAATAGGGGTAAACATGAATTTAAAAATACATTAAAAACTTTATGAAATTTTTTTAAGGACATGGATGAAAAATATAACCCCAATAAATACTTACGTATAAGCAATCTCAAATAAAAATGAGATTGAAAAATTATCCCTTAACTTATGTTCAAATTATTTTGTATGTGTCTGAGACTCCTTTATAGTGTGTTTTAACATATTACTAACTTGTAACTAAACCATAATAATATTTATGATTTCATATATGATTCACCTACGAGTTTATATTACCCTTTCATTTGTCAGTTCAATGTTAAAGCAGCGTTTTGGGTAAAATCGTTCCATTTATCATCTGTGTTTTGACTTGTAATTTTTCATATGATTACTTATGTCATAATTTCTTACATAAAGAATTTAAAACATGATTTATATATATAATATATATTCAGAATATACATATATATAATAGATCGATAAATGGGAAGAAATACACTGTTCATGGAGACGGTACGTCATACGTATGCATGAACATTGTTTTCGTTTCCTTATTAAATTGAATAGAAGTAAGTAAATAACATATAAATAAATAAAGTATCATTAATTTGACATATATTTCATGACTAAATTTTATATATACTTTATAATCATTCTTGAATGGTTAACATGGAGAATGAATCTCATCGTGTCCTGGAGACGGTAATCTGTACATACGCATTAGCGATGATATAATTCCCATAATTATTGAATGGAATTAGATAGATGATATAATATCTCATAATTAGTATAATTTTATAATAACAATATATAGTTATTATTTACACCATTATACGCATCCAATTAAGGTGGTGGTGGAAAAACAGATTACATCACGACATGGAGACAGTATTCCATACGTACGCTTGCGCGGTGATTTCATTTTCTGTAGGATGGATAGTAGGTGAAATAGAGTTGTTTCATATTTATAATAACATATTAGTATATTAGTGATACTGATTTTATTACATTGTTATGAAAAAACAAAAGAAGAAGATGTAGAAGAAGAAATGAACTTGAAATAATCAGTAAAGGTTATTACCTATTCTTCAATGCGCCTCTTCTAAACCACCTCTTAGGGAACTAAAGTTGGTCTTTGAAGAAGACCAGAACCTCAAGTATGTCTCTTGGGTAGTTTATAAGAGAAATGGTCAGGGTTTTTCAAAGGATTAAGGCACAAAGTGGTTTGAGGAGGAGAGGGAGGAGGTTCCCTTTTATAAGAGAGGAGAGGGGCACTTTTGGAAACCTCTAAAATATTAATTAATAATAAACTCAAGACAAACATAAAAAACACAAAAAATGATTAAAATCATATTATTTGATTATCTAGGGTTGTAATCTCATCCACCAATAAGATTTAGTGATTTTGGTAATATATTTTAATTCTTATCAACTTGATTTATCCTTATTTAATCTATTTAATTTTATTTGTGGTAATAATATTCTAAATTTTAATTTGTTATAAATAATTAATTATGTGTTTTGAATTTTCCATAATTGGATATTTTATGACATTTTAGACCATATTAATTAAAATTTATCATTTTTAAATATTTTTTTGATTTTTAAAAAATTTTATAATATTTTATTTTTATAAAATAACAATAGTGTCAATTTTGACAATATTAATTTATATGAATTTATATAAAATCTAAACAGAGGATATATATGAACCAAAATATTTAATATATTCCTAACTTTACATATTCATCAAAAAAATTCATGGGGCACATTAATTCGTTCATATTACATTTTTTTGATATTTTTAAAACAATTTATTTGATATTTCCCTTAATAAAATAATCACTACAACATTTTTGTATATTTATTTAATATAATTATTTGTTGAATAAAAATTTATAATAAATTTTCATGATAAAAATAAATCTAATATATTCTATAAGAATAATTTTACTCTAATTTATCATCTTAAAATTACAACATTTAAATTTTTATATTTATTAAATCATGAAGGTGACAACTTTGACATCATTTGAAATAAAATAATATAAGTGTCATAATCTCTTTTATAAGGATCAAAATAGTCTAATATTCTACCATTGGATGCTTATTGTTTACATGTACATAAGAAATGCGTTTTGTTCAGGTTTTTGTGCCTTTTATGGTCACTATTTGTTTAATGAAAACTGTATTATTGATTTTTTACTAAATAAACATTTTCTGCATCACTATTGTGTCACCATTAATGATAATTATTTAATCCCTAAAAATTATAAATAAAATCTCATGATGTATATAATTTTATTTGATTTCTAGAGACTATTTATATTCGGCATAATCCCAATATATTTCTTTCTAGGTATTACGCAATTTCGTTGCTCATAATCACCAATTTGTCCATTGGATTTACTGTTGACCCAATTCCTTCTGGTTCCATCCATTGACTAAAATCGAAAAACATGGTGTAAGAAATAATTAAAATAACGAGGAACCACATAATCATAAAAAGTCTAACCTATCAAACATTCTTTTATCCATGACACCTTAGGTTCACCCTAGGTTATTCATGATCGTCAACATAATTCTTGGACTGTAACATATAGTTATACTAAACCTTTGGGACATCACTACACATACCTTAGAAATAACTCTAGGGATCTCACTAAAGTTTTCAAATCCTTGTTTCCAAAGGATAACTAAACCTTTGCTCTGATACCAACTATAAATACCCAAAGCATGATGTACATAGACATTACATTACTTTTGTGAAATACATAACACATAACAAAAACAGATTCCCAGAGACCATATTAGTTTAGTGTCTTTGGAAACTCAGAACACAATTTTCTAATCATGGTGAAAGTTCTTCAACAAATTTCATAAAGATCATCCCCTTTTTTTTATTACCTAAAACCTTTCTTTATAACCTGGGAAAAGGAAAACATAAAAAGGGTGTACTCAAATGCTCAGTATGGATAAACATGGAGAACATAAAACAATCCTTAAACATTTTAATGTAAGAACATGAACATAAAACATCAAATTCGTGAGTAAATACATAAATCATGTCATCCCATAAGGCATGGAGCATAATGTAGAATTAATAAAGATTGACTATAATGTGATTAAAACATAAAATTGTGGCATCCACTAAGCACATGTTATGATTTCTATAGTATCCAAGGCATTGCTGCCAAGGCCATCATAGTGGACAAAGTCCATTACTGAATAGGGTTTACTTCTCGTTCAAGCCCTGTACTACTGAAAGGAATTCACATGTCGTTCTATCCATGTCTATATCATGAAATATAAATTTTTAACCATTTCATTCGAGGGATATAAATGTCCCACCTATATCATATTTAAGTCATTCAAACGTGTACCACAAAACAAACATAAATAATTCATCATAACCAAAAGAATAAAATGGGTTTCATAAAAATCATCCCATCATAACATAATCCATATAAAACAAATGGATATCATTTCATCATAAGAAAAATAAAACCTTATAAATAATAGATACATTATGCTTGAAACATAACTATATTAAATAATTTCTTCATATATGGAAAATAGTTTTGATAAAACACTTGAAATGAATTCTTGAGGAAAAATATCCTTTCTTCGTCCAAATCATTGTCTTTTCTCAAAATGACTTGATATTTAAAAGAAAAAATTTTTGTTGAAAACAATCACGAATTCTTGTAGTGGAATATTTATGTAAATAAGGTATTATGAAATTGTAAAAATTGGTTCACGCGGTATAAGTTAAAAAACACTCTCCTCATACTTTTAGCAGAAAAGTCAAAAAGTTCATCGTATAGTAAATAAAAGAAATATTCCATCCATAACACAATATAAAAGTAAAATCGGGGTAAACACGACTTTAAAAATACATTAAACACTTTATGAAAATCATTTTTATGGACATGGATGAAAAATACAACCCCAGTAAATACATTCGTATAAACAATGTCGGATAAAAATGAGATAGAAAAATTATCCCTTACCTTTTGTCCAATTTCTTCCGTATGTGTCTTGGACTCATGTATAGTTGGTTTACTCATATTATTTACTTATAAATTAACCATAATAATATTTATTATATCATATATGATTCACTTACGACTTTATATTACCAGTTCATTTGTCAATTCCAGGTTAAAGCAGCGTTTTGGGAAAAATTGTTTCATTTATCGTACATGTTTTGACTTATAATTATTCATATGATTAATTAGGTCATTATTACTTACTTATAGAATTTAAAACATGATTTATATATATAATATATATTCATAATATACATATATATAATATATCGATAAATCGAATGAAATACACCGTTCATGGATACGGTAGGCCATATGTATGCATGAACACTGTTTTCGTTTCCCTATTAAATGGAATGGAAGTAAATAAATAACATATAAATAAATCCAGTATAATTAATATTTCATATATTTCATGATTATTTATTATATATACTTTATAATAATTCTTGAATGGTTAACTTTGGGAATGAATCTCATCACGTCGTGGAGAGGGTAATCCATTCGTATGCACGAGCGATGATATCATTCCCATAATTATTGAATTGAGATATAGTGGATGATATAATATTTAATAATTAGTATCAGGTTATAATAACCATATATAGTTATTTTTTAAAAATTATACCAATCCAAGTAAGGTGGTGGTGGAAAAACAGATTACACCACGGCGTGGAGATGGTATTCCGTACATACGCACGCGTGGTGATTTCGTTTTCCATAGGATGGATAGAAGGTGAAAAAGGGTTGGATCAAATTTATAATTAAATATAATTATATTAGTGATACTAATGATATTACATTACTATGAAACAACAAAATAAGAGGAAGTAGAAGAAGAAATGAACTTGAAAGAATCGGTAAAGGATATTACCTCTTCTTCGACACACCTCTTTTAAACCTCATGTTAGGGCACTAAAGTTGGTCATTGAAGAAGGCCAGGAACTATAGTTTCTTTGAAGAGAATTTTAGAAGTGAAATGGGTAGTCTTTGGGTGATCTTGATGGCTCAACGTGGTGTGAGGAGGAGAGGGAGGAGGTTCCCTTGTATAATAGAGGAGAGGGGAACTTTTGGAAACCTCTAAAATATAAATTTATTATAAACTCAAGAACCACTTAAAAACCTACAAAAATGACTCAAGTCCAATGATTAGATGATATAGGGTTGTAATATAATCATATAATAAGATTTAGACATGTTTTTAATTTCTTTTAAACCTTATCAACATGATTTATCCTTATTTAATCTATTTAATTTTATTTGTGGTAATAAAATTCAAAATTTTAAATTGTTATAAATAATTACTTATGTGTTTTGAATTGTCCATAATTGGATACTTTATGAAATTTTAGACCATGTAAATTACAATTTATTTTTTAAAAATATTTTTTTTGATTTTAAAACAATTTTATATTATGTTATTCTTATAAAATAACAATAGTGTCAATTTTGACAATATTCATTTATTTGAAATTAAAGAAAATACACACAGAGGATATATTCTAACAAAAATATTTAATAGATTGTTAACTTGTCATATCAATCAAAAAAATTCATGGGTCACATTAATTCGTTCATATAACATTTATTTTAATTTTTTTATAACCATTTACTTGATATTTCCCTTAATAAAATAATCACTACAAAATGTTTGTATAATTATTTAATAAAATTATTTTTGCATAAAAATTAAAAATAAAATACTATGATTTATATAAATATAATATTTTCGATAAGAATACTTTTACTCAAATTTATCATCTTAAAATCACAATATTTAAATTGTTATATTTATTAAATCATGAAGGTGGCAACTTTGACATCATTTAAAATAAAATAATATAAGTGTCATAATCGCTTCTATAAGCCTCCAAATGGGAAAAAATTTGACCATTGGTTTCTTATTGTTTTCATTTACATAACAAATAATTCTTTGTCAGGTTTTTTACCTTTTATGGTCACTATTTGTTTAATAAAAACTGTATTTTTGATTTTTTACTAAATAAACATTTTTTGCATAACTACTATGTCACCATTAATGATAATTATTTAACACCTAAAAATTATAAATAAATTCTCATGATGTAGAAAATTTTATTATCTTTCTGGAGACTATTTATATTTGAGGTTTTATGATGTTTATCACAAAATTAAAATATTTACACTTATAAGATATAAGTGAGTGACATGTTGTCACTTTCTTTGGTTTTAATAATAATTAATTCATTTTCATTGTCAAAAGTCCATGAAATGAATTTATTTATACCCTTAGGAGATATGGGTCTACTTTTATTCAACCAATATAATTTTTTCAGGTGTTAGGGTAATTTTATAATCTTATTTTTACCCTTAATTACCTGATTTACCTTTAACTGTAGTAAATAAAATTTACCGTAGTTACAATTCATAATGTCTAAAAATAAAAAGTATCCTATTAACATAATTTAGACCTACTAATTCCAAATATGAAATCCATTTCACAAAATTAAAAATTAAAAAGATGCAGTAATTAATTTAAAATTAATCTCGTTGTTAGGAAAACTGGTTTTAAAAGTTAAAACGTTGCAAAAGATTGAAATGTTTTTACCTATGAATTCAGTTTAAAATTAATGATAATGACTCAAATTATAATAAATGGTAATAATAAATTCTATTTATACTTTAAAACCATTCAATGTTACTATTCAACAATATAATTTATCTCGATGAAAATAGATTTTTTTTAATTTAAATTTAGCGTATTTTTACTATTCATCAAAATATAAAGGTTATCAGAATAATGTCAAAATTTTATCAAAATTAAATTTTTATATCTTGATTGATATTAATAAGTTTAGTTTTCCTAATTTAACTTCTAAATCTGTCAAAACTATATTTAAATTGGATGCACCATTTAAAGTTGGGAAAACAACATCTTCTAAAAAATACTTATTTTACCTGAAAAATTTATTTAGTTCACATACCATGTTCTAGAATATGGGTAAGATGAATAATAATGTTATAAAATTCAAAATTTCGTTAATACTTTTCATAATTTCTACTTCATAATAATATTATGATAATATATCGTTGTGTAGTGAAACTCAGTATTGCGTATAACACACGCTATTGAGGAATGTCGTTCTTGCATGCAACACAAGAAAAGAATAGTGTTGAGTATACTACAAGAAAATATGGTGTTGTTTAAAGGACAACATAATCTTGGTGTAACATACAACACAAGACATCAATGAAATTAAAAGTAATATATCTCATAAAATCTCAGGCTGTTACAATAAATCCCCTTGTAATGTTTATTATTATATTTAAAGATAATTTAGAGTCAAAATAAATTCAAATTGAAAAAAAAAATAGTTTCATTGTGAAATCCATTAAAATCCATAAAAAGAAAATGTAAGTCCCTTTGAGTAAATATAGAGAATCATATAAATAAATCATAATCAAAATCCTTCGAATTAAATAACCATATTCTCACGACCCGTACTATAGGTCTTAGACGTATCTACCCCAATCACGCCATCCATATGCCAGGGATTGGTGACTTGCACCTGAAAGATGTTCCCAGATAATGAGGTAATTTCTTTAAAGAACTATACACAATAAAAAAGGGTAACTGAAGTAAACAACGAACAGAAGTATGGTGCAACCACGAGAGTAAAGTACAATGACAAGTACAACTATAAACTGAAAATAGTGGGCTAGAATAGAAGCCCTAGAAATTGAAAATGAAGTAAACAGTTATCGCATCTGACGTGGAGCTCTACCTAGAGGGTAGTAGCTGTAAGTTTGAAGACTAAGAATAAGATATGGACTGCTCACGTCACACCAATCTCTACCAAGTCTTGAACCTCAAATGACTTCCTTAGAGCATCAGCAGCCTGCACCAGACACACACGTGGGGGCTGAGCCAGTGTAGGGGTGAGTATAACAATACCATATAGGGGACCCCGAGACCCCTGAAGGTGTCATAGTAATTCACAAAAGAAAAAATCACAAGGATTACTACAAAGGTCATATCACAAGCATGATCTAAATCATGAAGAACAAAGAAAAAGAGACAACTCACTATAATGATATAACTTCAAGGATACTGCGATAGAGATGACTATCCATCAATAAATATCATCCTATTTGTAGTAATTACATTTCTGACCCATATAGGTCACTGTATGCTAACCCATATTGGTCGATAAATGATGACCCTTATTGTTCACTGATGCAGACCTGTATAGGTTGATGGTGTTGACCTGCATTGGTCACTCATGATGACCCCTATTGCTCTCTAGTGCTGGCCCGTATTGTTCATCGGTATAGAGGTAGGTATGATTAGTCATATACCTAGATCATCCCACTACAGAGTTTCTGATTATGACCTATATTGGTCACTCTTCTTCTTCATGTCACATCTCGCTGTTGGATTCAAGAGCGAAGCACGCCTGATCTCTAGGAGACTACCCCTCAATCCATCAGACATTGTTCTGCTAGTACAAATTCCTTCAAAAATCATACCTAATGTAACAACCTGTCATATGGGTCCTAACGTGATAGATTTCGTGTAAATCGGATGACTGGTTTGTGAGATATGTGCACTTTTATAAAAAGGGCCCAGTTTGATTCATGCCTGCTCCAACCCAGTTCACATGTAAAAATCTATCAAAACTAACATATATTATCTCAAAAGGACCACCTTGTCATAATGGTCCTTATTCCATAGACGTGACGTCGATTAGAAACTTAGTCTATTAGTTACAACCCTTTCCCTGAACGGGAGTGATCATACCTTGGTCTGACCCGTCTCGGTCGAGGCCACTGAAATATGCCAAAGAGAACGATTCCAAAAAAGGGTCCCAACACCACTGAGGACATTTCAAACAGACACCTCGTTCATCTGTTAAAGGCGTTTCTTTATTCGGAAGCTGGTTGGATCTTGGCCCGGTCCAACTCGGTCAGGCCGGTCCGACGCAACGGGTCTCAGGCTCTACCTTACACTGCCCGGGTTCATCTCATTAAGGGTCTCCTCAGTTCACTGGGTCCATCCTGTCAGGGTTCGCCCGGCCCATAATATTGGGCTCGGCCCACACACCCAGGCCTGCTGGGCTATGGTTCTGGACTATTTGGATGGCCCATGACTGACTCAATCTCCCTTAAGGCTGACCACTTCACCCAGTTGTCCCTTGGGACGCAGGGACATTTCATCTGTCACGATACGGCTTAGCGTGTGATCACTCCATCCTTTCCAATCGTGGCCCGCTGGCCACAGCTATTTCCACTAGTGGCTCTTTCAGGCTCCGCCCCTCTACCGTGAAGACGGATCGGGCTGGCCACCTCTGGCCACCATGGTGCATGATAGTGTGCAACTTTCCCACCGGTCTTGGTTAGTTGTCGCGGGCCTTTTCTGGTCGTCGTCTTCATGACGCACTGGTGGTTGTTTCCGTGGTCCACCAGATGTGCTCCAGTGGTCCATTCAAGGTGTCGTCTATGCCTAAAGGGCCTCCCGGATTGCCACCTCCATAGCATGACCTTCTGTCTTGCGTTGCTGTTGAATTGGAAAAAAATTTCCCAAAGAGCGCAACAAAAAAACAAGTGGTAGAGGGTCCTATCCTTGTTCGTTGGGCCCACAATATATGCATTATCGTTAAAGCAATATAAAGAAAATGATTAATCACATTTTAATAATTTTGAACCCCATTCCAATACCC
Source organism: Viscum album (assembly GCA_963277665.1). Classification (NCBI taxonomy): domain Eukaryota; kingdom Viridiplantae; phylum Streptophyta; class Magnoliopsida; order Santalales; family Viscaceae; genus Viscum; species Viscum album. The sequence continues at coordinate 1,744,441,455 of OY728161.1, forward strand.
CACAACAACCTCCCACAAAATACAAGATTGAAGAAAAAATCAAGGGAAAATATTGAATTAAAAGATAACCCCTACCTCGATTTGTTGGAGATATCGCACTCGTTGGAATTTTTCATCTGTCGATCATCGGATCGATCCTCCAACGGGCATCATCAATCCTCCTTTATTTGTTGGTGCAAGGCGTAGTGTCAATTTTTTAGGAGTTTCTCTCCTGATGAAGCCATTCCAAAAACTAAACCATATACCCATATAAATATAGGGGAGAAAGGTGATAAATTCCGTGAAAAGTTAATGGGGTTCATTAATTGATGTAATTAATGTGCCTCATTAATTGATTTAATTGAAGTGTCACATTAATTACATGAGGGGTGGTTACACAACCATTGTGTAACTATGTAATTAAAACCCCATAATTAAGGGGCTGACCACCATCTTCGTCCCTACCACCACCGCTCAATAAGTGGTAGGAAAAATAAATAGAAATAAAATCACAATTTATGTTATTTTATTATTTCATTAAGACTCAAAAAACTATCTTTTTATCCTGACCAACTGTGGTCGAAGCGAATCATCCTTTAACGGAATCCCAATGCTTTGGATTCAATGATGCCCTTGGTTTTTCAATCTGAGCACCGGTTCAAAAGATAGGAAATGCCGCATGTGCATTTACTAAACGTACCTTAAAAAATGTTTAGAGACTTATTTTTGGTATTTACATTCTCCTAACTCTTGGGATTTATTCCCCCAAAATCAAATCCAGCCTACACAAAAAAAGACTATTACTAGGCTTGCATATGATCCTATCATTCCCATGTAATCTCCAAGAGATTCCCATGCTGCCAATGAACTTTCACCATAAGAATCGACTACCAATGAAGTACCTACTTCTATTGATCCTCTATCTCCACCGGGAACACCAAAAAAGTCACATATTCGTCAATCTCCCTCTCACCATGGTAGATGATGTGAGATAGGTCATGCACGTTTCTCCTTGGCTGGTATACGTAGAAGACATTGTGCACCCTCTCCCACTATTGTGGTAGTTCCAAGAGGTATGCCACCTTGCCAATCCTCTGATGTATCCGAAAAGGTCTGATAATCCTTGGTGAGAGTTTTACACCTCGTCCAAATATATATAGTCCCTGTCGAAGGGAGAATCAAAAGAATAAATGGTCCCAATAATGGAACTCTAGTGGTCTTTGTCTCTTATCTGCATAAGACTTTTTTCTGATATATGCAGTCTTCATTCGATCTAAGATGACCTGCACCTTCTCAGTGATATCTTGGACCCTCTCTAGGCCCACGAGTATGGGCTCTCCTAGATCCGTCCAGGACAAGGGTTATCTGCTCGGTCATTCATACAATGCTTTAAAAGGTGCCTTATCAATTTTGGAGTGATTACTATTATTGTATTTGAACTCCCTAAGGGTATATGGTCCTCCCATCTGTGACTAAAATCTTGGGTGCATTTAGGAAAAATGTCCTCCATGGTCTGGATGGTCCGCTCAGTATGACCATCTGGCTGCGAGCAAAAATTTGTGCTCATGTGAAGCTGAGTTCCAGAAGCCACCTATAATACCTTCCACAACACGGTTATGAAGTGTGCATCATGGTCTGAGAATATAATTGAAGTCACCCCATGAAGTCACACAATCTTCTGAATGTAGAGACATCCCAAGATCTATACCAAACCCTTTTTTGAATAGAAAGAAAGTGGGATGTCCTAGTGAGTTGGTCAATCAACACCCTGATGGTATCATGCCCTCTAGAAGTACGTGGTAACCCCATCACAAATTCTATTGACATCCCTTACCACTTTCACTCTAGTATCTTGATTCGTTGGATCAAACTTGTTGGTATATGTTGCTCGGCCTTCACTTACTAGCAAGTGAGGAATCAAGAAACAAACTCTGCCACAACATTCTTTATTCTTGGACACCAGTACTGATGTCAGAGGTCCTGATACATCTTCATCAAGACTGGATGTACTACCAAGGGGGATGTATGGAACTCCCTCAAAAACACCTCTTGTAGCAGCACTAGATTAATTGTATGTCCTCTGAAAATGATAGCTTTCTCCCTAACTTCAGAATATCTATCAGGTGCATGGCCTGAGGATATGTAAGGATTTGTAGTCTCGTATTTGTTGTCTATGAGTTTCACCTCCTTGACAAGTTAAATAAGTTGAGTGGAAATGACAATCAAATAGAAGTATTCTATATCATCACTATCCACATAGGATATCTGAAGTGAGACTAACTACTCTAAAGCCTCATTCAGTAGCTGCTAACTTGATCTCCAACTAAGTGTATCTACCACTACATTCCTCTTCCGAAGAGTATAGTCTATCTCAATGTCATATTCCTAGAGGAACTCTATCCAAAATTGTTGTCTTAGATTTAGATCTTTCTGTGAGAGGATATATCTAAGACTCCTGTGGTCAGAGTAAACAATGATCCACTCTACCATCAAGTAGTGTATCCACATCTTCTGTGCCCAGACTACAACTACCAACTCCAAGTCCCGAGTCACATAATTCTACTCATGTGGCCTCAGTTATCCTGAGCTACAAGAAATCACTACATCACTCTACATCAGGATATAACTAAGTTTGGTCCCTGATGCATCATAGTAATCCATGTAGAATATTCCCTCCTCCAAAAACATCTGGATGGGGGCGATGGTCAAGATATGCCTTAGCTGTTGAAAGATCTCTTGGCATGTCTTTGACCATAGGAAGGGTTTCCCCTTCTTCATAAAGGCAACCATAGGTACTGCTACTCTGCAGAAATATGGTACGAACCTCCGATAGTAACCTGTTAATACAATGAACCTCTGCACCTCTGTAACACTCCTGGGTGGCTCCCAAGAAAGTATTGCCTCATTCTTCAGTGGATCCACTGCATCTCTAGCCTCTGTGATGATGTGTTCCAAGAATTGGACCTTCTGTATCCAAAACTCACACTTCGAGAGCTTCCCAAATAACTGGTGATCCCAGTGTTTTTCCAGAACTATCCTCAAGTATACGTCATGCTTTTCCTTAGATTCTAAGTACATCAAGGTGTCGTCGTTGAAGACCACCACAAATTTGTCGTTGTATAGCTGGAAGATGTTGTTTGTGAGCCCCATGAACACTGATAGAGTGTTGGTCATGCCAAAAAAGAATCACCAAGAAGACAAATTGGCTATACCAACATTTGAAGGTCGTCTTTAGTACATCCTCATCTCGTACCCTAAGCTTATGATAGGCTAATTTGAGGTCCATCTTCACAAACCCCTTCGCTCCTTTCAACTGATCAAATTGATCATCAATCCTTGGTATAGGATACTTTTTCTTAACAGTCAGCTAGTTTAGGTGACGTAAGTCCACACATTGCCTCAAAAATCTGTCATCCTTCTTAGAAAACAACACGAGGGATTCCAATAGAGAAAAAATGTGCCTTACGAATACCTTCCTATGTTAGTCCTCCAACTGAACCCTCAACCCCCAGAACTCTACAGGGGCCATCTGATATGATGGATTAGATATCAGTGTTCTTCCTGGGTAAAAGTCAATGCATAAGTCTGCCTCTCTATGAGGAGGTAGTCTTGGGACATATTCTGAAAATACATCCTCATACTCATCCTCCATCGCTAGGAACTATGGACTAGCCTCATCCACTATATAGAATGTTAGGAAAGCCAACTAATATGTAATCAGCTACACCCTCTTAAGAACATGTTCATCTTATGCTACTTTAATTTCTTTCTCACCAACAATAGAAAATTGGCCTCCATCACTGTGTGTACATCACACTGTATGTATCAAGCATTCAATCTGTGCGTGAACTAATGATAGCCAGTCCATGCCTAGAATAACGTAGTAGGGATTCAATGCCACTATTAGAAGTCCTCATCTTAAACTCCCCCCTTTTAGAGTAATATCACAATGGCAGAACCGATGTGTGACCGCTGAATCTCTTCCCATAAAAGTATCCAAACACAAAGGTTGATCTAAAATCCTTTTCGGAATCTCAGAGTCCCAAACTAAGTCTGTAGTAAGGAATGAATTTCCAGCACCTGTGTCGATAATCATTGCGTAATGCAGAGAAGATACAGACTGTACCTCATATTTCTTCATGGATGTTAGGTTCTTGAGCCTCTACTACCTATAGTTGGGTCTTTCCCCATCCACAAACTCCCTACGGTTGTGGTAGACCACCTGGGGTGGTGTTGGTAGTGCCTAGTGACCCCGATATCCTCCCATTTCATGTCCTACTCTCCAGCCTCGTCTAACATCTGGCTGATTCTCATGCACATTCCATGGCTGCTACCTCGACGTCCCTTCATCATATACCCATCATCCATGTGGAGATCCAGATAGTTATGAGCTCTGTGACTCTATCCCCCGTAGGAAAAACAGATCATGACTCACTAGTGGCTCACTCATCCCCTTGAGCCTCACACCTCTGACACTTCTTCTCAGGGTCTCCCTCCAGAAGGTCTGGCCTACTAGGGAATCTACATTTTTTGTCTTCTTCAAACTGAAGATGGCTCTACTACATGTCGTCTAGTAGGGTATCTTGCTATTAGTTCCTACTCGGCAAGGAATATCTCCATCATCGGTGATCTCTCTAGAACCCCAAACTATGTCGGGACACTGAGAGAACTGTTGCAACTCTGATCTCTTATAACAACCCCTTCTCAAAGGACCAGGTCCTGAAGTAAGGGTCCCATACCATGTTGGTGGAATATTGGGAGAGGTCAGTAAATCTTGTCAAATACTGAGCCACAGTCTGGATACCCGAGTATAGATGCAGCAGCTCCTGAATACGCAAAAAGGGTAGTGTCATTGGCACGAAATCATCCCTAAAAGGCTCTTAAAGTCCATCTAGTTGAGGGTTGTCTCCTCATAAACCTAGAGAATTGAGCAGCACCATCATCCTCCCGAGCCCTAATAAAGGCTAGGGGCTATGATCTCCATCTACTCAGTTGGTGTCTCTACTAAGACAAAGACCTGTGAAACTACCTCATAATAGTCCTCTACTGCCTGGGGGTCCGTCTCACCTAAAAACCTCATAGTCTACTATATCTAGAACTCGTGAAACATGCTCAGATGATGTGCATGATTATTTGGTATCATATTCTACTCAATGGGTAGTGGTTCTACTGTACACCACCCGAAGGTTCCATCAATATGAGTTGTCACTATACCAACACCTCGTCGATCAGTGGGAAACTGTCATGATATCTAACTCGAATCTTGGCTGGCTATCTTCATGGAGTCATCCTATACGAAATAGATATTCCATATTAAATATGTTATACCTGGTTAAAAGATTCAAGAAATATCTAGAAATCATTTCAAAACACCAGAAATTGTTGTCTTCATGTTCTGAGTCAGAAAACAGAATTCAGGGTCCTAGTGTCTGGATACGTCAGCCGTTGCACCATGATTGGACTCCATGTACTAAAAACCTATCTCAAGACAATTTACACCATTGCCTCATTAAAATTAGACCCTTAGATCTTCTGGTAAAATGACCACCCTCTGATACCACTTTGTCACGACCCTTCCCATGAGGCCCATACATGACTACCCCAAGACCACCTTCAATATTCCAGGGGTTTGTGACTATCACCTGAAGGATTTTCTCGGAAAGGGAATGCATTGCCTTAGAGAACTACACACACTCAAAAGGGGAAACTGAAGTAAAAAACTATCAAATGTAATGTAAAACTAGTAGAGTAATGTACAACCACAAGTACAACATTAAACTGAAAATAGTGGGCCAAAATACAATCCCTTAAAACTCGAAAAAAAGAAATCAATTGTCTCCTCTACCATAGAGCTCTATATTGAGGTTAGTATCTATAATTATAAAGTCTAAGTAAAGGATCTCGACTGATCCCATATCACAAAGATCAACAATGTCCTGAACCTCCAAATTTTTCCATGGAGTGTCAGTAGTCAGCACTAGACACACACGTGCGGGTGGAGCCCGTGTCGAGGTGAGTATAATAATACCTAGTAGGGGACCCAGAGATGCCTGATGGTCTCTTAGTAATCCACAAAGGAAAGTGGCACAATGAATAATACAAAGGTAATATCACAAGTATGATCTAAATCATGACGCACAATGAAGAAGAGAAAGCTCACTCTAATGGTATAACATCAAGGTTACCGGGATAGGGATGAAATGTTGTAAATATAGATCATCCTATTCATTGTAAATCCACTACTGACCCATATAGGTCATTATAAGATAAACCATATTTATCACTAAATGATAACCCATATTGGTCCTAGTGAAGACCCGTATTGGTTGCTGGTGCAGACCCGTATTGGTCACTGGTGCTAACCCGTATTGGTCGCTGGTGATGACCCATATTGGTTGTTGATACAGAGGTAGAGATGATTAGTTGTATAACTAGATCATGCAACTCTAGAGTTTCTGATGCTGACCCATATTGGTTACTCTTCTTCTTTATGTCAAAGCAAGACACTGGATTTCTGCATGAAGCACGCCTAATCTCTGAAATACTCTACTCCTCAATCCATTGGTCATATTTCAAAAAGTATGAAGTCTCAAAAAAATCATACCCAAGGGACTATCCCATCATAGGGGTCCCAATAAGATAGATGAAACGTCGATCAGACACCCAACCTATAAGATATGGGAACTTTTTTTAAAAGGGCCCTGTTGGATTCATTTCTGATCCAACCTAGGTCACAAGTCAAACTCAATCAATACTAACATAAATTATATCCATATTTCCGCTTCGTCACAAGTGTCTTTATGCCATAGACGACACATCGATCTAAATTTTGTTCTGTTAGTTACACCCCTTTTCTGTGAATGTGAGTTATCTCACCGTGGTCCAGCCCAGCTCTCTCGGGCCTACCTGAATATGCCAAAGGAAATGCTTTCCAAATGGTGTCCCAACACCACTGACCGCATGTCAACCAGACACCTCATTCATCAGTTACTGGAATTTCATTATTCGGGGTTCGGTTGCATCTTGGACTGGTATGACCCGATTAGCCCAGCCTAACGCAACTAGTCTCGGGGTCTACCAGACCCTGCTCGAGTCTGGCCCATTAAGGGTCGTCCTTGTTCACTAGGTCCATCCCATCGGGTTGGGCCAGCTATTTCATCGGCGGAGGCCCTGGTTGGATCAACCCACTAGGTGGTTCTCGTTTCACCAGTGTTGGCCCGCTGGGTGGGTCCATACTGTTCGGTTGGCCCGTGTCAGGCTCATTCCCCCTGACGGTGGACCACTTCACCCAGCAGTCCTTGCAGATGCGGGGCTATTTCTTTGGGCATGATACGGTTCTGGGTCACAATGCCCCCTCCTACTGCAGCTCACTGGAGATGCCTACAGGTGCCACCCTTCTCCCATGCTGCTAGATCGTGGCTAGACACCTCTGGCCACCATGGTTCACAATGGCACGCCGCCTTCCCACCGCCTACAGTCAGTTGCCACATGAATTATCCGACCACCACCGGCCACCGCCGACATTGTGCGTAGGTGGTTTGTTCTACGGGCCTCCGAATTTCATCTGGTAGTCCATTAATGGTGTCACCTATGACTAAGGGCCTCCCAGATCACCACAGCCACAATGTGAAATTATTACTCACGTTGCTATAGAATTGGGAAAAATGTCCCCAAAGACCGCAACACAAAATCTTGTGGTGGGGGGTTTGGACCTTGTTTATTTGGTCTGTGCCCTCTACATTAGCGTTAAAGCAAGAGAGTGGTAATTATTAATTACATTTAAAAATGTTTAACCCCATTCAAATCCCCCACAAAAACCTCATACAAAATAAAAGAATGATGAAAATAATCGAGGGTAAATTTTGAATTAAAAGACAACCACTACCTCGATTCGTTGGAGATATCGTAGTTGTAGGCGTTTGTCATCCATCGACCTTCAGATCGATCCTACGAAGTCCATCATTAATCCTTCGATCTCCATTGGTGGAAGTTGTGGCATCACTTTGTCAGGGGTTCCTCGCTTGATTAATCCATTCAAAAAACTAAACACAAACTCTATATAAATATAGGGGAGAAAGGTGAGCAATTCCTTGAGAAATTAATGAGGTTCATTAATAGAAATAATTAATATGCCTCATTAATTGACATAAGTAAAGTTCCTCATTAATTATTTGAGGGGTGGTTACACAACCATTCAGTAAACATGCAAATGACACCCCATAATTAAAGGTCTAACCATCTCCATGTTCCCCACCACCTTTATTGAATAGGTGGTAGGAAAAGGAAAAACAAATAAAATATCAATTTATTTTATTTTATTATTTATTTAAAATTAACAGAAACTATCTTTTTCTCTGGACTAACTGTGGTCAAAGTGGAAATTCCCTTAAATGAATCTCAGTGCTACAGAATCCATAGTGCGCTCAAAATTTAAATCTGAACACCAGTTCAAAAGATAGAAAATGACGTCTGCATGTTTACTGAACATACCATAAAAATGTTCAGAAATTTATTATGGGCACACTGGGCCTCAAAATCATGCGCCATTAATTTTTGCAGACCGGTAAAAATCACAAATAATTTAAAAAATCTACATGTAATTTTCAAGTCATTACACATATATCCATCATCCAATATACTTCTCTAGATAAGATATAAATTAAGTGATGCATGGGAGGGATATAATGGTGCTCACCGTTCCTATAATCAATATGTGGAATACCCATATTTCATGATCTATAAGTGGGCCAAAACATTAGTATAAGTTATATCTTGATCAACCATAATCTATAATGGCTCTCAACCCATAATATAAGCTATATAGAGCTCTCCCTTTATTCATATAATTTTTATGTACCATATAATGAATGAAAAATTTTATTCTTGTGCCATTTATTATTTAAATCCGTTTAAAAAGAATTATGAAACCATATAAAAATTATTTTCAGATATCAACATAAAATTTTCTTTAATAAAATATTATTCAATACCAAAACAACTAGAAAAATATAAGAAGGTTTATTCATTGAAAAAATAGAATTTCTTAAAATGAATTATTAAATAAAAATAATGGTTACACTGGATGAAAAATTTGTTGTCACCATATGTGTTAGAATAGATAGTTCTATTTTTTGTAAAATAATACCATAATATCAAACAAATATTTCTTTTTATAAAAATTTAAACGAAAAAATTCCCTTTATAAAAATCTCATATCCATAATAAAATATTTTTAAAAATGGAAAGGGAAGAAAAAGTGTGTTATAGGAAATATATTAAATGAATTTTTTAAAATAAAATACCCTTATCACATTGGAATCCTTTGAATCACAATCCCCATGAAGGAAAAAAACATGGAAACATTAAATACTATGTTAACATATAAATCCATCATATAAAATTTTAATTGTAACATCCCAAACCCAGAGCCACTAATCTAGTGCCCAAAGTCAGATCATGACATTACCTCAAGCACTCCTTTTCATATAATAGTGTCTTCTGACTATTAGAGTGGTCTAAAATGGAACCATGAGGTTCCTATGAACCTGTATTAGAGTTCACTACATGAATAAAATAACTAAATTCCATACACATTAGAAAAATAGGAAGGAATAAATAAAATAAAATATTTTCTATTAAAAGGAAATGAAATAACGGTATGAAAATACATATTATACATACAATCCACCACCAATTGGACCAGTTAAATAACATAACAAGAAAATAAAATAAAATGTATCCATAACATCAATGATCGAAACAAATTCGATCACCTGATACCACTAATGTAATCGTTCATGATAAAATAATGATCAACACATGCCTTGTCCCAAACTTGTTGATATAATACACAAGTGAGAGTATCTTGGTTACCCAAATGCAACGATGGTCTTAGTAGGGTCTGAGTAAAACATAGTATGCCACCACTAGTGGTGGATAAATAAAACACCCATTAAGAAAAAACACATTCAGAGAAATGTAAGAACTATATACATGTATGTATTTAAAAAAATCATTATTTGATAGTGATAAATTAATAAATTTCTTTTAATCTTATAGGTTTTAATCATTTAATTCCAATAACCTCATACAAAACCGATAAATTGTCCCATATATCATAGGAGACATGAGTCTGAAATCAGGGAGTCCAATTCCATGCATTCAACTAGGATTTGGTATATCATATCAAATGATTCCAACAATTAGATCACAAGTTAAGAAATATGGAAAATCTATCCATGAATCTAAGTAGGACTCAGAACATAATGGTCAACTCTCCCAACATTTAGGTCACAAAATTGAAAAAATAGAGCATTAATCAATGAATCCCACTAAGACTCATAATGCAATTTCCAACCAACCGAACCTTGATTTGTAATTCTATGATGATACCCATGGGTATAAGAGATTAACTCTTCCCCCAAAAAGAATATCATTCTTTGGGGTCCCTCGAGAATTAGTATGGCCCACCCAAAACATGGGAGTGGAGATTCAGTCTAACATCCCAAAACCATTAATCACAGGGAAAAAAACATGGAGCACCAACCCATGAATACAACCAGGACTTAAAACATCAGGTCCAAAAATTCCCAACCATTATATTATCAATAATTACTATTTCATTCATCATTTCTATATTTTACTACAATACATAATAAAAATAAATAAATATATATATATATATATAATTTAACCTTTTTTTATTTACCAAAAAAAATTCTTTCAGTGTTCATCAACCATTTTACAATCAAACACACCACATTTTAGTCATTTCCTTTTCCTCTCTAAATCATATAATTTATCATGGTCCCAAAGGAACATTAAATAAAACACACCACATTTTAGTAACTACTGATGCACACCATCCATCTCAAAGCCCTTAACCAGAAATAAAAACCCAAGCTATCACTAGATACCAAACCAGAACACAACAGTATAACTTACATGAGCCCATCAATCTGGAACATTGGTTTCAACATCAACCAATAAATTATCATCCTAGGTGATCTGCACCATATTTTTTAATTTATTAATGATAAATTTTAATACATAAGTCCCTTTCTCTTAGGAAGGGCCACATAACATGAGCATCTTCTCTCGCCAAGCGCCAGAAATGGTTCTCAACATAACGTGCCCCAAAACCCACCAGATCACCGATCATCATTGGAACCCATTCCCATATTCTAAAAAACTAAATCAGATGTATACCTGCCATCTATACCAAACTAATTTTCAGAACCACCTCCAGTATGAAGCCAATTGTCGAACTGATCGTCCGTCAGAACTAATCTCCCACTAGAATTCTCTATGGAATTTATGTATTCATCCCATGGTTCTCCCATGGAATCCTAATTACACGATGACTAATCTAGAACCGATCCATGACTACTCCAACATAGTTTTGACTATTATAACATGAGTGTTCCACCTTCACAACAAGAACATAACCCCCACCATTGGAGTGTATTCATCACTGACTCACCTAGAAAACATTGAATTCTTCGACCTTGACCCAACCATTCCTAAACAATAATGGGATGGTGATGTTATTCCCTCACTATATGTGCTAATAAAGACATCCAATATAGCATGTTTCCAGTGTCTGAGAATAGCACCACTGAAATCTATCAACATCTGGTCCACCCTGAGGACCCCACCAACAAAAAGTCAATTGTGTACGTCCAAACATACAACTTTATATACACTAATCCATGAGTGTAACATTCAATAGTTCTTATAAAAAACCAATACATTAGTTTATCTAGGCATACATCCATTAAACTCTTAGGATACACATGAAAATTACCATGTATTGGTCATGATCGCCCCTATTAAGGCTGTGGTTAGAGAACACTATGACCACACATCACTTATCATTCTCTCTTATAACTAACTGGACATATAAAACCCATAAAAAGTTTCCAAAACAACCTACCCATTAGCATTACAATATATTCACATAGGTTCTCGTCCAACTCATGGATCCCCACATAACTCTACCACCTCAAGAAAATGATCCATTAATATCTGACCGATAACGAAACAAAATAGTGTTTCACCAGTGGTTCATGGTTCAAAAATCACATTAAAACTCAACCGTTATACACTCTTGTGTGACCTCACCAGAGAAGAACATTTTGACTCCATGGAGTCAAGACATACATAAATTAGTTTACATTCCCTATCTATTGGTTAGGCCTCCACTGCATTCACATCACACCCAAAAAATACCAACCATAGTGGTCTAAAAAAATGATATCATGATCAAAAACTGATCTCATGAAGATGCATACATAGTTAACCAATCATGGAACCAAATGAGTCCTACCCTTAAAAACCACATGTGTCACCACCAAAATATCCCTCCAAGAATTTCACATCTTAAGAACACTAGAATGATTCATGTTCCACATGCCAAAAAAACATCTAGGAAAGAGTTCCATTGAAATTAGGTCAATTTAAATCTATCCATAGACCACGTACAACATAATAACTACACAATATTCATAATAAAATGGTTCAATAACAATCCCACCTCTCTAGGGACCATGTATATGGTTGAAACACCGTCACCTAAGTGATTTTCGAAAACAAATGCATCTTATATGTCCAAACCACATTCCAGGCTACGCCCCTCTAGCATTGTTGTCATGATAATGAAACATATATCGATGAGCCTTGAACCCAATGTGAACATAACTCAATCTCCCGCTCTCATGGGTCACCCTCAAAAGATACATTTGAAAACCCCTCAAAATTTTAGTAATATATAGAAGGTTTTTAGGTCTATCCACTAAAGGTATACACTAACTCAAAAAAGGCCAAAAATCATGTGGCACCAAACATGAACCCTTTCGATCATCAGAAAACCTCAACTAGTCATTACACCCTTTTCTAGGGTATCTTACCATAAAATGTGTCATACTATAACCATTTTTCAATAACTAGGGAGCTCGTCCTCTTGTGGAATTCGTGCCTCAGACCCCTCATTAGTGTACCCAAACATACTACCAACCTAAAAAACAACCAAAAACGGTCCAAATATACAATATAATCACCGTACTTACCCAACATGTTCACTGCGCAAACCATATGTGATTACCATACCAACATCATCAATGACACTCAAGTAACCATGGATCCACATGACCTATTATCAGAAAACAATATATGATATCACACACTAACATGCCTATTATTTGTGGACCCTATGTACATAACATGATGGATGAGATGCAGTTGGACTATATAGGCCATGATTAAAAAAAATTATAAGCCTATTTCTAATGGAAAAAGAACCTAAAATCCATCATAAAAAATATCAAAACAACATGTACGCCGATCTATGGGAAAATCATATATAATTATGACATCACAATCCATAACATCAATCCCCACCCCTGGTATCCATAACTTTCTACTGGAACATGTTATCATAATGCACAAGCCTGGTATCACAAACAAGGTTCAAAACATTCCAATATCTCTTTTATACCAATCCCAAAATAAAATAATAATAGTAAGGAAAGTACTCTGATAAATCTTAGTAATGTCCTGGGATGGGAACAACTAAATCGGTGGCCTAAGCTGGATTGACTCATGACCACCAGCTTACCTCCTCATTGACTAGTGACCAACACCTAAAAGTGGGTGTCAAAAAAAATGTTGAAGTGACTATACCCCCATATTATAGTGAAAAACTATAATAAAATATCCAAATATAAGACACATTAGAGAAATAAAAAAGAAATTATTATTTAAAACATGTTATGAAAAAATAAAATTAAATAATGTCCAAAATGACCATGTCATACTTACCACTGAACACCCATTATGCGGATTACAAAATATAAAAAGAATAAATGAAACTATAAAATTTCCCCACATCATCATTGTTCCAAACTAATAAAGTCACCTGATACCACTTGAGAAATTTTTTTGATCAACCAATGATCAACACGGGCCTCGGGCCAAACCAGTTCTTGTAATAAAAATGTAATATCTTCTTGGTTACCGAAGATCAATTTTGGAACTAGTAGGTGTGAGTAAATATTAGTAGACAACCCCTGATGTTTTATAAATGAACTTATATATAGTGAAATAGTTCATGCATTGAAAAGCAATAAATGTATACAACATGGTAAATAAAATAGGTCTCATTATTTTACAACGTTCAATTAATCAGTTTTTACTTAATTCTATGTGTTAATGAATTACAAAAAATATCCTTGGGTAAATATTTTTATCTGTACATATAACATAGATTCTACCTGTTCAAAATAAATATTCTCAGTCCATGAATCCTAAAAGGATCAATTGTTTCACATCCTCCCATCATAATCACTAGGTCTCATGTCAGAAAACATGGAACACCACTCCATGGATCCAACCGGGACTCAGAACTCCATGTATGACCATCCCAACCTTTAGGTAATAGTTTATAAAATGTAGATCATCAATCCATGATTACAACCAGGTCATGGAATTCCATGCACGACCATTATATCTATGATATAGAGCTCCATTTCGACACCCATGGGTTTATTTATGTCATCCCTTACCACAAAAATCTATGGTTCACTAGGGAGCCTGAAGAATCATTATATTATACAAATATTTTGGGACTGAAGAATAATTCCAATATCCAAAAACCATTAAACACATTTCATAAGTCATTGAACATCATTACATGAATCCAATCGGGATTCGGAACGACATGTCCGACCATCCACAACCATTCTATTACCAATTATTACCATTTCATTCATCATTTCAAAATTATACTACATTCATTGATAAAACTAAATTCACAATTTAATCATTTAACCTTTTACCCAAGAAAACCAATTAAATGCCACTAAAAATTTTAACAACCAAATAGAACACATTTTGAAAAAATCTCTTCCCATTCTAAATAAAAACATTTTTCAGGGTCCCAATGTAGCTTAATATCAAAAACGGATCTCATAAATACAAGAATATCCTCACATGTTAATAAACATAAAGATCATTATTTTTTAAAACATTATAAAAATACCCATTCAAACATTGTTCTTTCTATTTGAAAATCCATACAATTTTCAATAACTTCATATCCCATGAAAATCATTTTATAGAGTCACCACACACTCATTTTAAATCTAAATATTAAATACATTTAAATCTATTTAAAAGTACCATGAGTTAAAACCCAAACATTAAAAAATAATCACATCAAAACATGGAATTTTCATTCATAAAATCTAATAACTGGGTCAAAGAACAAACAACACATTCAACACCATTAAAAATCCTCATGTGAATTTTCATAAAAACGTACCAAATAAAACATTCCACTTCCAAAAGTCAGCACACCCAATGGGAGGTCAGAAGCCCGATTACAAAACATCTAGTGGATCCAAAATGGTTCGAGGACAGTCTATGGTATCAAGCTTATGCCAAAACCATATTTTCATAAACCAAAGGAGAAAACATATCACATATGTTCTCCAAGGAATACAATATGGCACACATATAACACAGCTTTTAAAACTATGGGTAAATATATTAGACCTCCTACCTCATTAGAGAAGATTTCAGTATTACTTAATAAGCATGAATACATTTTCAATGTCCATCCATGTCTCTTATTAATACCATGAATTTCAAAAATGGTGTCCCCAATTAACCCTGATCCAGTCTCACAAAATTACACCACAGTTAAGTAGTTATATAAATTATAATTAATTAACTAACTAATATATAACTTGTTATAATACTAGAAACACACAAGGTTGATAAAATTTTATCTAATATCTATGAAACCTCCAAGGTAGGTTCACAATTGATCACCACCACCAGTCCCAAGAAAACCCCTAAGAGGAGATACAAAAATGAAAAATAATTAATTTAAAACATTTCTAAAAATCAAAGTAAATTCACTGTGGTCAAATACAATAATGAAAAAAAATTAAAAAAAAGTTTAGAATCTGTCCTTGGATATCCTCCACCCATGATGACTGAAATAAGCATGAGAAATGGATGATTCAACGATGGTTTTGTTGAATTTTTAAAAAACCATAACCGGATAACTACCAAAAATTACAGAGAATCAAGAGGAGGAAGGAACTAAAAAACATTGGGATGAGAAGTAAACTATAGTGCAATGAAATTACTATGTAATAACTCCCAAAATATGGTTATAGAAGCATAGAAATGGGTTTGGAAAGCCACTAGTTCATGTTCCTTGAATGGTGGATAAAGGGGGTGGGGATTATGAATAACCCATGGGGATATTTCATCAAATCCCTTTTTAATGAAATCTAGGAAGCCACATAGTTTTTATACACAGTTTTCAAAATAATTAACCCATAGTGTGGATGGATCTATCAAATTTCACACAACTCCCATATTTTTTCACTCATTTGGTAAAACGTTTCATAGACTATACACACCCCTATTTTCCAACACCACCAACTATATGATGTTTTTTAACATGGTTTTACAATCTGTGCAGTAATCCGGATGTCAGCATTCCATCCCATTTACAAAAAGCCACATGGATCGTCTAAAACCATGGGGATTCAGTCTTCAATTACATATAAAATCCTTATCATTACATGTTAAATCATTTCTCCTCTCACATTTTACTCCAAACCATATTCTAACAATGAAAATCAACTGTGCACCTTTCAAATTTATCTAAAACACCATAAGGATTTGTGCATCGTACAGTTTCTCACAAACCATTAACACCAACTTACAAACCATTTCCATATAACTAAAAAACTATAGAAACATAACATGAATCCTTAAATTCTAATCCATACACCAAATCCACCGCTTGATCTCCATTCTACTTCTCAAAACACTATTATGAAAATTCCCACTCTCAAAACACTGTTTAGGGCCATGATTCATGATTCAACCAAATATGGTAATAGAAATTGAAATTCCTTTGGAAATTAATGATCTATATATATGGTACCTTACCTAATCTGGGATACATATTAACCTAAGAAATTAATGTAGGCCCATTATATAAAAATACTCTTTAATGAAAGGTAATTGAGAACATGTCCCTTAACTTGAGTACGACATATCATTTATGCATTGAAATTCATGATTAATAAACATATGTTAATTGGTTAGTTTCATGAGAAGAATTTTGAATATTAACATACTTATTATTTCACATCATACCACTACCTAAAAATTAACAAATTAATTGACTTTTTTCAGTTGTTTTGATAATATTCATCTTCTATGTTAAAAAGGACTTTTACTGGTTGACTATTATCAAATAGGTCGGTATCAAAATATCTTGAGATTATTATCATGAAATAATAATAATTTTTATATACTTATTATACTTTTAAAATTAATCATGAATATGGTTAGGGTAAATGAACAACATTCCAATAACAGGAATGGTAGGTCATGTGTATGCATCAGTAACTTTTCCATTTTTTCAATGGTTATTATTGGAAGATGGTATGTAATATTTTAACAGTATGGAATCATCTTCATATAATAAAATATTTCATTATATATATTTACATTTACCATCCATTTTTTTGTGAAAAAATAGAATCACATCGCTACATTAAGATGATAGTCCACACGTACGCCTCAATGACATTATTATTGGTATGTTAAAGAGTGAAACTAATATATTATATATTTAAAATGATATATATATTTAATGAATATAATTATTATTTAATTTATATCATATATTTTCATTTACTTTATTCTTATGAAATTATATTTAATTCATTAGTGAAAATGAATAACATCAATTCACAAGGAAGTTGTCCACCGTACAAATGTGAAACATTATTTTATCCCTCAAGGAATGGAAATAATATGGTATATATGATAAAATTTCTCTAAAAGTATATATATCATAAAAATATAATATATATACATTATATTTATCCTTTTATAAATCCTTGAAATGATATTATTGAAAAATAATGACATCAGTTCTTGAGGCGGTAGTCTTCCACACACACAAATGGTGATTTAATATTAAATTTTATATAAGAGGAGATGGATTTTTTTTAATCAATTAAAAATATAAAATCTCCATATATGGGATATACTGTTGGAATTTTATCTGAATACTTAGAGAATATTTTACTGATTTTTAATAATAAAAAAATCACTCATATATTAACTAAACCTATTATTTATAAAGCCACCTTACATATGAACCAAAAGGCATCATATGATGAAATTATTATTAATCAAAGGGAACATTGATGTTTTTAGGAATGTAAATATTGAATTTGTGTAGGTATTTTACATAGAAATGGGCTTTGAAGTTGTAAATAATACAGGAGATAGGGTGGCCATGTATAATTGAGGTGAGTTCAACACATGTAATATTCGAAAATAGAAAGTAGTACCCGTTATTTTCACATGGAAAGGGGATCCACAATAGAATATAATCTATAATAAGAAATAATATTATATATACATGTTCATAAAATATATTTTAAAAATGTTTTTAGGTCATTATACTATTATAATTCTAGTTTAAACATTAACTAATCTGATTTTACAATATCCATGTTAAAATGTTTTATATTACAGTACTTATTATGCATAGAAGCTATATTAAAATTATTACATATTATAAATTATTTTTATTACTAATATGAAATTTCTTTTACTAAATTAAATAATTTGAATTTTTTATATTAAATTTATAATTAAAATTATAGATGAGATGGAAAATTTGTTTTCAAGATGCGTATTTTTCATGAAATAGATTATTTAATATTTACTGTATAACAAGTCATAAAAATTATTTTGAAAAAATTAATTTTTATGTATATATAATCTACATATTTAATTTTCATCAATATTTATTAGTGTTTGTTTCGATTTATTAAACATTTTAAACTTTATGCACTTTAAAACAGTTTCCCAAAATATCCTCTTATTCAACCCAGTAGTAAACTTATTATGAAATATAATATAAAGATGATTAGAAGTAATATAAAATTATTATATATAAATAAACAATAAATAATATACCATAATTTATATTCAAAACTCAATTATACTTATAGATTACTTAATTTATTAAAAATAAATTTTCTTTTTAGAAAAAAATTATATTTTCCTATATTCATTGCAAAATCACTATTTACCAAAAATTATCTAAATATTACAAAATTTATATTTTGATTTAATGATTTTAAAAATGGTATTCAAATTTTTCAAATGAAAATTAAATGATTTAGAAATTGTTCTATTAAATATAAAATTATAATAAATGAATTTAATTATATCTATTACATTTTTAATTAAAAAAGAATTACATAATATTTTTTAATTAATATAACAATATAAATAATATTAATTGAAATTAAAATGATTTGTTATATTCATAACTTTTTTATTTCACTCTTCCCCAAATTTATAAATTTCTTCCATTTAATTTTGTTCGGTTATTAAAAACGTGTTGATATATTTCCTTCATAGTATATTTAGATTCACATGTTGCCTCTTAAACATTATGAATTTCCCAAGTCAATAAACTTATCCAAATATAATTTCTGACTGAGGGAAGGAATGTGAACATGACGATCCCCGTAATAATTATTCTCCATTATCTAATATAATTCATATATCAAAACCTATTATAGATATGAAACCTATTTTTATAACATCAATACATGAAACACATTGTTTATCTAGGTTAAATATATTGGAATAGAATCTCAATAGGAAAATATTCCAACAATCTATAGGATTTCATACAGTCAAGTGATCCATGTAATATTATTCCAATTTTTTACGAAATAAATAACACTTTTCTATTGAGATACACTAAGAAATACTTGATCACCTACCTCAAAAGAATTTCCTTTCCTCCGATTATCTGAAAAAAAATTCCCCTACTCTGAGTTGTCCTTCTATAATTCTAAATGAAATAAACATTTTCATCTATTTCCAATACCAACTTTCATCCCATTAAAATATATTTTCCTAATTCATCATTATTAAGTTCTATCCATCACTGATTTCTATAACGAGCCTCAAATGGTTCAATATATATAATAGAATAAAAAAATGTTATAAGATAACCCAATCAAAGAAATATGTTGATCCAAAAATCCCTTGTAATCCATTGAACAAGAAGGATTCACATATTCGTTGGTCATAATCATCCACTCATATAACCTCTAGTTTGGGGATGAAATGATATAATGTAAATTAATTTATTACCTAATGACTTATAATGTCCTTTCCAAAAATTATATGTTAACATGTGATCATGGATTGATACAATGAGATGGTAAATCCAAGTAAACTTACAATCTATGTCAGATAAATTTGGGAAATCTTATCTAGTTTCATATTATCAAAATATTTAATGAAATTTAAAGATTTAGTTAAGCAATAAACAATAAACCATATCACATTGTTACATTAAGTTGGATTTGTAAATCCCACCACGAAATCCTTTGATATATTTTATAATACCTAGTTTGGAATTGGAAATGGTTGAAGCATTCCCTTTGGTAAGTGTTTTCTCTATAACCTATATATAAGTGAAAAATTTAATGGTAATTTTATCAATATATGTTTTCATACAATTTCTCTAATAATACTCTAAATAGTCTTAGTACATCTTTATATTAACCAGATTAATAGAAAACAAATAACTATGAGTTTCAGAAAATATCACTATATTAAATATGAAATAAAATTGCACGGATAATATTATTTCAAATCATATATAACCATATTCATGAACATTAAAAAACTGAATTATACCCTTCATTAATTATTATACAATTTCCTATAATGCATAATCATATATATTATCTTCACATATTCTTTCTGGGAATGTCGATTGCACTAAAACCTGAAACAAAATAGATGATTACCCTACATCCACTACTTATTGGCCAAAATCAATCAAATAATTTATTAAATGGTGATGTTTGAAATTTAAATAGGTTAATGTTGCATTATATTTCCTGTCCAATTATTCATCCACTTTTTTTATTTTATAGGATGGTAATTAATCATTAAAAAATAATCCCTAATCTATTCTTGTTGTCTTATTTGTGTCATGTTCATTTCATTATGAGTGAATAGAATCACCAAACATTTGTGATCATAATATATTTTAAACATTACCCAATAAAAATTATTCTTGAAAATTTCTATATAAATTACCAAAGAAAATAATTAAATATCATGTGAAGGTTAATATAACTCATGTTGTTTTAAAAATTGTGAATCTTATGAATTTACCTTCTCAGTCTTCCTCAAGACACAACCCAGTCACTTTAATTATTAATTACTATAGATGAAAAATACACCATTTCTAGAAGACGTGAAAAATATGAAAAATTTATCACGACCCGTCCCCCGGGGCCTGTGCCATGACTCCCCAAAAGAACGCCTTTCATTGGACAGAGGCTGGAAACTAGCACCAAAATGACATATCCCTAAAACCGGGAAGGCATTGACTTTAAACCTGTTAACTCATAAAAACAAATCACACAACAAGACACAATCTTGAAGCAAAATATATAGTAAACATGGTGTGTACAGTTAGTAAAGGGGACATAATACAAGCCTAATTTGAAAGTACAAGTAAAACTGGAAACAACTTTTGTAAACACCCTCTAAAGATCCTACCTGAAGGGTATGTATAGCTCTTGTATGGTCATCTCTATGGTACATCTTGTCTAATAGTTGACCTCTGGGCAGCCCCCAATCCTGGCACCCTCAGCCTCGATCACTTATGTCCATCATCTATACAAGAGACAACAAGTTGCATGATTAGCCCGTGTAGGGGTGAGTATAAAAATACTCAATAGGGACCCTGAGACCCCTGAAGGCCTCCTAGAATCTACCAAAGATAAATCACAAATAAATAATTCCATCTTAAAGCCCAAAACAATAGTCATAATCACTACTTAGGTATATATCCATACATATACCAATCTTATCAATATATACTCATCTCATATGTGAGGGAGGAATACCACAAAGGTAACACCATGAAGGTAGAAGTGCCACACAGGTAAAACCATGAAGATAGAAGTACCACATAGGTATCACCATGAAGGTAATTACCACAAAGGTAATTCCACATAGAAGGATACCACCACGGTATCACCACATGGAAGTGTACCCCAAAGGTAACGACTCATCTCGGACTAGATATAAATTAAGTATAAATGTATAGATGATTAATCGTATTGCAGGATCATATTACTTTGTCGAGAAGATCTGTTGTTCTCCCACGCAACATTGAAGATGACCCACACAGGATTGGTATGTCCTGACCCGCATAGGATCTGAATATGAACCACACAGGATCTAAAGACTCCTCAAGTACAATAAATCAAAGTGTTCCTAAACTAACCATGCATGATTCAGAGAGCTTATGATTATCAAGCCATCAGTCGATACATAAAGTACCATGAAGTCCCATGAATTAGTACCATAATGGACCACCACGTCACAAGGGTCCCAATGCAACAGATGGCGCATCAATCGGATGCTCGGTCTCTAAGTTAATAGCCTTTTTTGTCCTAAGTGCCCGGTTGGTTTCATGTTCGATCTAACCCAACCATACCCAAAATTTATCAAAAACTAATGTTGAGGATACATAAATGACTATCTTGTTCTAAGGATTTGGGTACTATAGACGATTCATCAATCGGACGCTCGGATCACAAGTTATAGACAAAATGGAGTATTGGGGTTCAAATGGGCCCAGGTCTGGTTCGGCCCGGTCGAACCGACCCGTCCCGGACTAACCAGGCCATGGCGGGCGCAGACCATGGGGCCAAGGCCTGGTCTGGACCACCAAGGTGGCAGCCCAGCGTTGCCCACATTGGGCATGGACTGTGGCTGGGGTGGCCCCTGGGGGTGGGGTCTACCCTAGCCTCCACCCGAGAGGGGAGCCCCCCCCCCCAGGTCACCAGAATGGGCCGTAGACCGTTTGATTTTAGCCAACTAGGCGGCTCCACATTGCGATGTTGGCTCGAACACGGGACCCTCCGGATGGGTCCTTTTCGGTGTGACGCGGATGGCCAAAATGGATGGCCTCCTTCCAGCGGCACAGACGAGCGTCGCTCCCCCACCACAGCCGACCGAGTGTCATCCTTCTTCTGATCTCCGCAGTGGCCAATCGGCAATGGTCTCCAACTCAGGCGGAAAAGACATGCACTATCATTTCTCCATGTATCCAGTCCACATGTTGGCTGCCCTTTTTCTCCACTGTGGCCAACGGGACGCAACCTCCTCTTCTAGATGTTTGGACCTTCCACCGCCCTCCTCATAGCCATCCAGTCTTCCAGTAGCTACTTGTTCCCTGCCGGAACCGATCGCTGACACCTGTTATCGGCCAACTTCAACGCGTCACCGGGAGAGATCTGGTGGCCCATTCATCAAACTGAATGAACTGTTGCGGGTATCTTGAAGTTTTCATAATTCCAAAACCAACGGGGTTGGATTCCGTTCAACTTGAAGTCTCGCCCCAGAAGATCACATCAGTCGACGAATTAGCAGATGGATTGGACCACGTTATCTTGGCCCACTTCCTCCACGTTAGATCAGTAACAGATGGCTTATGAATATTGAATCACAACATGGAATCGAGATTAAAAAACAAGAACAACCAAATTCAAAAACACTACCTCATTTTCTTTGTTGAGTTGGTGTGAGTAATAAGATGAAGACACCAATTTTAATCACTCCCAAAACATTCTTCCAATTCGATCTTGTGCATCTTTCTCATCGAAGGATCATTCTTCGTTGGAGGAAGTTCTTCATTGGAGGATTCTCTTCAAAAGGCTACCCCAATTCTCTTCTTTTCCAACGATCCCCCACCAAGAGAGGTGATAATCCAACATTTATTGAGTTAATATTATTAATTCAATTAATGTTGATACATTAATTGGAGGAATTATAAGGGTTTTACAACATTAAATAGTTGTTCTGGTGGTCCCCACTAGTACTATTCTAAATAGAGGTTTCATGAAATAAAAATAAAATATTATTTATTTTATTTTTCTTCTCCCACTAATATCTGAAAAACCTATCATTCAACCTTGACCTACTATGGTGGAGGTGAAGATCTCCTTAGGATAATTTCGGTGTTTCAAGTTCAACATTGTCCTCAGATTTAAATTATGAGCACAGTTTCAAAAGTTACAAAACGCTGCTCACGCATTCACTGAACGTACACGAAAAATGTTTAGAAATTCATTCCGGGCGCATTGGGCCTCAGAATCTTATGAAGTCAATTATTGAAGACTTGTAATATTTCCATATATTTATAGAAATACATGGAAAAATAAAGGTGTTTACATTCTCCCCACCTCAGCGATCTTCATCCCCGAAATCCACAATACAAACCCATGAAACAAGTGGTGGTACTGATCATGAATCTGAGCCTCCCACTCCCACGTGCTCTCCTGAAGGATCACATGATGCCATCATACACACAATAGCGGTATCGACCGCCCATTAAGGACCTGATCAGGTCGATCCTCAATCTATACTGGAACCTCATAAAATGTCACCCCATCATTGATGTCCAGCTTACCCCAGTCAAGTATGTGCACAGAATCTTGTACGTATCTCCTCAGCTAGGATATATGGAAAATGTCCTACACCTGGTGCAACTGAGGGGAAATAGTTAAGTGGTATGCCACCTCACTAACTCTTATGTGGACCTAAAATGGTCTGATGAACCACAAAGATAACATGTCCTCCCCATCCATGTCTTTGCTAACCTCATCAAGGTGACACTGGTAGGAAGACATGGTCACCATCCTCAAACTCAAGAGGTCTCAATATCCTATCAACATACGACTTCTTCCTGCTCTGTGCAGTCTTCCTCCGCTCCCGAATGACATGAACCTTCTCCATGGTATCCTATACCATCTCTGGTCCCATGAGTGTTGACTCATCGAGGTCATTCCAGCACAGAGGTGATCTGCAAGGCCAAACTTACAAAGCCTCAAATGGTGCCATAACGATGGTGGAGTGATAGATATTGTTGTATGCGAACTCCACCAAGGGAAAGTAATCCTCCTATATATGGCTTAATTCAAGGATGCAAGCATGAAACATGTCCTCGATGGTCTGAATGGTCCGCTTGGTCTAACTATCTATCTGTGGATAGAAGGTGGTGCTCAATTGAAGCACTATCACGAACGACTACTGTAACCCCTTCCATAGCTGGGATGTAAAATGTTCATCCCTTTCAGAGACAATCGTGGATGGAACCCCATGAAGCTGCACAATCTTCTGCATGTAGAGGTGTCTAAATCCTCTATCGGTCCCTGATCTCTGATAGGTAGTAAGTGGGTTGACTTGGTGATTCAGTCAACAATCACCCAGATAGAATCATGAAACTTGGAAGTTTGTGGACGCCCTGTCACGAAGTCTATATAAATTCCATCCCACTTCTACTCTGGCACCTCTAGTGGCTGAACTATGCCTACTGGAACCTGATGCTCTACCGTCACTTACTAACAAGTGAGGCACTGTGAGACAAAATCTGCCACTGCTTTCTTCATTCCTGGCCACTGGTGCTGACACCGAAGGTCCTGCTATACCTTCGACACTCTCTGATGTACCTCTAGAGGGGGAATAAGGAGCTGCCTTGGAACTTCCTCCTATAGTGCCACTGGTACCATAGTACACCCTCTTTGAATAATGACATGCTCCCCACCATCATAAAATCCACCAGGTGCCTATCATGTGGATATCAGATCACATCGAGCCTCGTAGTCAATGTCTCCAAACATCACCTCCCCAACTCGCTAAAGGAGTGGGTGAGTGACTATTACAGACTAAAGATAATCTTTTTTATCTTGATCCATGTACGATATCTACAAACTGACAAGCTGATTTTTTTTCCTCACTCACCAACTGTATACCAAATCACCTACTGAGTGCATCTGCTACCACGTTCCCCTTTACAGGTGTATATATTATCTCAAAGTCATAGTCCTAGAGGAACCCAAGCCAATGATGTTATCTCAGGTTCAGGTTTTTCTGAGAGATGATATACTTGAGACTATTGTGATTAGAGTAGACTGTAAAATGTTTCCCCATCAAGTAATTTCACCACATCTTCAAGGAGAAGACTATTACTGATAATTCTCGGTCAGGGGTAGCATAGTTCTTCTCATGTTGTCTCATCTATCGATAACCATACGTGATCACTGATCACTCCTGCATCAGTACACATCATATTCTGGTCCTTGATGTGTCACAGTGGACTACGTTCCCAACACCCACCTCGGGTAGCCTCAAGATGCGATCACTCGTTAGTCTCTACCTCAGCTCCTGGAAACATCACTGGATTCTCTTGAACAACAAGAGGGGTCTCCCCTTCTCCGTTAATACTGATAAGGGTTCCTCATCTCTAGAAAAGTCAGGTAGAAACCTCTAGTAGTAACCGGAAAGACTCAAGAAACGTCCTACCTCTGTCACACTTCTGGGTGGCTCCTAAGCAAGAATATCCTCAATCTTCGTTGGATCCACTGCCAATCCAACCATAGTGATGACGTGTCCAAGAAAGTGGACCTCACAGATCTAGAATTGGAACATTGAGGGCTTACTATAAATCCCGTGTTCTCGAAGTGTGTCTAGAACTATCTTTAGATGATAGGAATGTTCCTCCACCTTAGTTGAGTATATTAGGATGTCGTCAAAGAATAATACCAAAAAGAGATTGTGGTATGGCTGGAATATCATGTTCATGAGTCCCATGAAAACTGCTAGGGCATTGGTGACACCAAATGGAAAAACCAAAACTCATAGTGACCAACATATGAAGGCCGACTTGTGCACATCCTCGTCTCGTACCCTGAGCTGGTGATTACCTGATATGAGATATATATTCGAAAACCACCATGATTCCTTCAGCTAGTATAAGAGATCATCAATCCTCGGAAGTCAGTACTTGTTCTTCATGGTCACCTGGATCAGGCGCCGATAATCTACATAGAGTCTCAAACTCCCATCCGCCTTCTTGGAGAACAAAATCGGGGCTGCCCAAGGTGAAACACTAGGCCTAATGAACCCATTACTCTGTAAGTCCTCTTGCTGTAATCACAGCTCTTGATGCTCCACAGGAGCCATATAATATTCTAGTATAGATATTGTTTCCATACCAGAGTACAAGTCGATATAACAATCCACCTCTCTGCGAGGAGGTAGACCTGGAACATCATCCAGAAAAACATCAGTGTACTAGTAAACCACTACAGGATAACTCAGACTCTCAAAATCAACTTCCCTAAGGGTATTCCTAGCCAACTGATGTGTGATCGGCTGTACCCTCCTCCTGGTAATTATGTCATGTGTTGAAAAGGTTCCCTTCTTGCCGGTGAAAGAAATCATGGTCCCATCCTCACAGACACACCACATTTTGTGCCTAATACAATCGATCTAATCATGGACTGTCGATAACCAATCCGTACCCATGATGATTTTATAAGGCCTCCATGACCCTACTAGAAGATCTCAGCTGAAGCACTCACCACCAATAGTAAGATCACACAACCGGAACTAGTGTGTAGTCATCGAATCCTCTCTTATAAGAGTCTCTAGCTATAAGGATCGAGCCCATGGATCCACAAGAATATTCGAGCTCTGAATGAGGCCCATGAAAATAAAATGGTGAATGGAACATGTGTCTTTAAGTACTACAGTTAAGGTTGAGTTGACATACACTGTACCTAGAATCATCTTTGGAGCACCGTAGTCATAGGACTCAGTATCCTAGAGTTGAGATCGTCCCTGTCCACCCTCTCCCTATGGTCGGGGTGGACCACCTGGTGGTGGTGGTAGTAGTACCTCGTATCACTGCCCATTGCATGCTGCCCGAGCCACTCCTCTGCCACATCCGCCTCTTGCCTGCGGACCTCCTCTATCGAATATTCACTTCTCCCTAAGATGTCCACTGACCGTATGATGGTCATCTAAACGGCGGGTCAGGCAGTCGTGAGCCATGTGACCCTACCCACCGCACGAGTAACACTACATGCCCCTCACCTATCATGCTCTATCTCGTGAGCCTCACACAACCAACCCTGTATCCTGTGGTCGTCCACCTGTAGGTCTAGTCCACTTGGACATCTATGTCTTCTTCCTACTACCAGCTGTAGATGAATCTACTATGTGACGTTCTGTGGTGGGTCTCACTGATGGTGACTGTTCGGCAAAGAAGCCCTCCACTAAGAGTGCTCGTTCTTACACACCCGACTATATCGGGATGCTGAGAGAATTCATTGAGGCTCTAATCTCCCATTTTAGTACTTCATCGAAGGTTCAGGCCTTAAATTAAGGGTCTCATGACATGTTAGTGGATTAGCGTGAGAGGTCAGTGAACCTTGTTGAATACTGACCCACAGTCATGTTGCCCTGCTGCAATTGGAGAAGCTCCTTCATACGCACTTAGTGTAAGGTTGCTGGGATAAACTCTACCCTAAAAAGGATCTCAAAGTCCATCTAGATGAGATTCACCCCATCATGAACTAGGAACATCAAGCTCCACCATCTTCCCCCTACTTCCTGAAGAAAACTGGTGGCAAGGATCACAATGAGATCAGCTGGTGTCCTTACCAGTCGAAATACTCTATCAATGGCCTCCAGCCAGTCCTCAGCCACATGTGGATCAATCATGCCCCAGAACCTTGGGGACCTCTGGCACTAGAACTCATGTAACATGATCAATCCATGTACACCCTCTTCTACTGGGGCTGGTGGCGTCAGCTACCCAATGGGTAGTGGAGCTGCTGGTGCACCACCCGATGGTACAGCTACTAAAAGGGGGACCTGCACTAAATCCTCATCGCGCAGTGGGTTGTCATCGCAAACTCTTCCAAGAACCATGGTTGGCTGTCTGCATGGAGGCATCCTAAAAATAAATAGGGGTTCCATGGTAAAAAATATATACATGGTGAGCTGGTTTAAATTGATCACAAAGAAAACTTTTCAAAAACACACATATAATTAGTGTTTTCGTGAACTGGGTCAGAAATCAGAAGTCAGGGTCCTGGTGTATGGATACGTCTGCCGCCACATCAACACTAGATTCCCCCAATAGATAACAACACTCATAACACCTAAAACTATTTCCGATTAAAAGATCAGTGCCTATGTTCTTCGATAGAACCGACTCCTCTGATACCAATTTGTCACGACCCATCCCCCAGGGCCCGTGCTGTGACTACCCCAAGCCCACATTCCATATTCCAGGGGCTAGAGACTAGAACCGAAAAGGAATATCCCTAAAATTGGGAAGAAAATGACATTAAACCTGTAAACTCACACAAAACAAGAACATATCAAGACACAAGAACGAAGTAAATTTTATAGTGAACATGGTGTGTACAGTAAGTTAAGTGGCCAAAATACTAGCCCAATTGGTGTGTACATGTAAAACTGAAAACAGCTCTTGTGAACACCTGAAAAAGATCCTACCTGAAGGGTAGGTATAGCTCTCATACAATCATCTTTGTGGTATGTCTCGTCTAATAATCCACCTATGAGTAGCTTCCAATCCATGCACCATCAGTCTTAATCAATGATGTTTGTTGTCTTCACAAGACACAACAAGGTGCAGGTGTAGCCTGTGTAGGGGTGAGTATAACAATACACAGTAGGGACCTCGAGACCCCCGAAGGTCTCCCAGAATCCATTAAGGATAAACCACAAAGCAAGAACTCAATCTCAAATCTTGAAGAAATATTCATGAACATTACTTAGGTATATTCCCATACATATACCTAAGTTATCAATATATATTCATCTCACTTGTGAGGGAGGAATACCACAATGGTAACATCATGAAGGTAGAAGTACCACACAGGTAACACCACGAAGATAGATGTAACACATAAGTAACACCATGAATGTAAGTACCCAAAAGGTAACACCACATAGAAGAATACCACAAAGGTATCACTACACAGAAATGTACCACAAAGGTAAAGTCTTATCTCACACTAGGTATAACTTCAATATGGAAGTATAGATGATTAATATTTTTGCTAGATCATCTTACATCACCGAGAAGCTCTTTTGTTGACCCACACAGGATCGAAGATGACCCACACAGGATTTGATGATGACCCACATAGGATCGGTATGCACTGACCCACACAGGATAGCTAAACACTTACTCACACTAGATCTGAAGATGACCCGCACAGGATCTGAAGACTCCTCAAGTAAAGCTAGCAATAGGGTTCATGAATACTTGATTTTGGGAGGTTCCTCTCTTCAAAACATCGTTCAATACATAAACTACCAAGAAGTACCACTAAGTAGTATCCCAAAGTACCTCCACATCACAAGGGTCCCAATGCAACAAACGGTGTGTCAATCAGACGCCCTATTTTTATGTTATTAGCATTTTTGTCCTGAGGTCCCGGATGAATTCAGGTTCGATCCAACCCAACGTACCCCAAAATTATCCAAAACAAATGTTGTGTATACCAAAAGGACCATCTCGTTCCAAGGATTATGGAACTAAGGATATTTTTTCAATCGAACATGTGGATCACAAGTTATGGCCAAAAAGGCGTATCTGGGTCCAGATGGGCCCGGGTCCGGTCTGACTCGGTCGGACTGACCTGACCCAGACTGGCTGGGCTATGGCGGGCCCGGACTGGCCGGTCTGCAGCAGGCTTAACCCGGCCCACAAGGCACGGTCCGCTGGACGTGGACTGCCGATGCGGCCCGCGGTGCAGTACGTGTCCAGGGTGGCCCCTTATGGTGGGGTCCGCACTCGCCACCACCAAGGAGGAGAGGCGCCCCCCAGGTCAACTGAACGGCCAATAAGACATTCAGTTTTGGCCATCCAGGTGGCACCACGTGGAGTCGCCTGCCAGCAAGTGGGACCCGTTAGAGAGGTCTCGCTCTGCATGACGTGGCATTCCAAGAAGGTCAGCCCTCCTTCAAGCAGGACAGACACGCGCCGCTCCTGCACTGTGGCCTACCGAGTGCCTACCGCGCTCTGATCTCCACTGCGGGCAAGCAGTCACAGTCTCTAGTTCTAGCGGCATGGATGTGTGCCACCACTTTGCCACGCTTTTGTCCGGCGTGCCGACCACCACTCTACTCCACCGCGGCCGACGGGCTACGACCTCCTCTTGCAACGGCGTAAATGCACCACCTCACTCCTCGTGACTAGATAGTGTGTTGGCCACTGCCTGTTCCCTACTAGCACCGATGATCAGTGAACTTCCTCAGGTCACCGAGAGAGCTCTGGGGGCCCATTATTCATACCATAATAACCGTTGCGGTTATCAGGACATTTTCATCGTTCCAAGACCAAACTAGTCAGATTCTGTTCAACATGAAGTCTTTCCTGCAAAGACAATGTCATTCAACAAATTAGTAGAGGGATCGGTCCGTGATATCTTGGTCTTCTCCCTCTGTGTTAGATCAATAACATGAGGCTTATGGAGATTGAATCACAACATGGAATCATGATGAACAAACCAGAACAAAAAAAATTCAAAACCCCTACCATGTAATCTCGTTGGATTTTGAATGAGGAAGAAGATGAGGACATCAACTTTCGTCACACAACACGCTCCCGATCCAAGCTCATGTGTAGTCTTCGACGGAGGTTCCTTCTCATTTGGAGGATGTTCATCATTAGAGGATGATCTTTCAAAGTCTCCCCCAATTCACTTCTCTTCCAATGATCCCTCACCATGAGAGGTGATGATCCAACTTTAATTGAGTTAATCTTATTAAATTAAATAATGTTTCCACATTAATTGGGGGAATCCTATGGGTTTTCTAACATTAAAAGAGAGTTCGGGTGGTCCCCACCACTAGGATTCAAAATGAATGTTTCAAGAAAGAAAAATAAAAAAAATTATTTTATTTTTCTTCTCCCAGGAAAATATGAAAAACTTTCTTCCACCCTCAACCTATTACGGTTGAGGTGAAGTTCTCCTCAAGCATATATCGACATTGTGAGTCCAATGGTGCCCTTGAATTTCAATTCTGAGCATCGGTTCAAAATTTACAAAACTCCACATACACATTCATTGAATATACCCTAAAAAATCATAAATTTATTCTGGGCACACTGGGTCTTGGAATCTTGTGCCGTCAATTTTTTTGGACTCGTAATATTTCCATATATTTTACAAAAAATTTCATGGAAAAAATCGGGTCTTTACAGAATTCACCATTATTATTCTTAGTTAATAAAAATAATTGTCACATTATTTTTTCCTGATGAATATTTATACTTTTTCAGCTAAATTAGCATGTTTTCAAGACAACTGGGAAATATTTTCAACACACCACTTGTATTAACTCCATGGTACAATAATACACAAAATCTTTATGATATTTGGGTGTCATCTCCCTTATTCAACAAAATTTGTTTTAGAAGGGTCCAAAATTATGTCATCATTAGAAACAATATATCCATGGAATGAAACTTATTTCATTAAAAATTCACACTAAAAAATTTTACCTAGAAATTTTTTTCACATAAGGTTTTCAAAAAAAATTATTATGATTCATTCATGTTCCTCCAAAATTTAAGAATTTACAAAAATAGAATCAATGAACCCAACCAAAATTTTATGATAAATTCATTGAAAAATCTATTCCTAAGGTCCATTAAAATAGTAGTTGAATTAGACAACTCAAAAGTTATACTTCAAACTCATAATTCCTATATCTATTCATAAATTTAATCTTTGGAATGTTATCCTCCTTTACCATCATTGTTTGGTACCCATACCATAGACAAAACTTCACAAATATTGATATCCAATGATCTGATCAAACAAATCCTCGATAGGAGGAAATTGATATTTTTTCCTAAAATGATGTTAATCAATTCTATAAAATCAATGAAATGTGTAATTTTTTGACCAAGGATGGACTAAACCCATTCCATAAGCTGGTTGGTCTGATTTCCTCAAGCATTCCTCCCTGTATGCCAGAGGATGAAAACTAGTATCAAGGATGTAAATGTGGTATGGTGGTGAGACTATAACCTCTTATCATAATGTCACAATAGTAATAACAATCAACATAATATTGTAGAGGATGAATATATGATCAATCTGAAATTTAATGCTACAAAAGCAAAAATAAAACCAAACAACTGATAATAATATCAAAATATTCTATGGAAGTGCCAATAAATGGATGCATATAATACTGATATACAATTAGGGAATTTGGGAACACGAATACAATCATACTATTAAAAATTACAACAAGAACAAAAATTTTCTTCACATGTACAACGATTGAATGGTTAGTCGTCTATTCCTATGGTCAAACTATAAGTATGCTTATTAACAACCTATTGTAGGGCCATGTCCCTTGTCAACACATGCAATTAGATAACCATCTTAGGTACCAATGATTTCCCATGTAGAGTGTGAGAAAAATATATCAATATTCAAAAACCAATAGTGTCTAGAAGTAATTCGAGTAGAGATCATAAGTTAATAGTGTGTAGGTAATATCAGAATAGGATGAAAAAGCTTAAAATAAAAAACCAGTCCCCTCAGGTTTTTATAGGACACAATTTGGGCCTACCAGGATCATCTTAGGGAAAATATTATAGTTTGAGGTGTAACATTTTATATATATATACCTTGAAGTAAATTATATAGTAAAATTAAACTATATTTAAACATATTTAATCCACCTATATTAACCAAGTATGTTTAGATATAACTGGCCATATACCTGGGATACTAATGCTTGCTGGACCAAGGAATAACTCATATATCCATGACCATTCAAATGAGCCTATAATCTCAATAAATAAGTTACATGTTCAATATCACAATATTAGGGTCAAATTTAATGCATGAAACTCAATAGAATGAGTGATTCATCGTGTCATCACATAAACAATGGAACATATAATGTCAATCCCAATATCTTAATAGTTTCAACGGTGTAAGACTTCATACTCAACACATGATGTAAGGGAGTGTGATACCACCATTCTCAACAGATCGCTCGCTATTATTCCTTATCCTCCATCTTGGAGTTATTATATACATAACATAATCATGATTCATTAACTCTCATACATCTTGATGGTCAGGATCAATTTTCCAAAAACATTAAAATTCACATTAAGCTATTAATAACATGAAATCGATGATGTGGACATTCCATCCTTTTTTACTTTATTACATTACATTAATTAATTTGATTTAAACCCACTTAATTCATTTAATAAAAAAGGAAACCCTCATGAATTTTCCCTCACATATGAAACCAACCCATTCAATTCATTCAACATGGTATTACCCTTTACTGAGATGAAGGGGTCATTTGGAATGGTTATATTGTTAAATAATGGAATTGACAACATGGATTATTCTATTTGTCCATTAGGACAAACACATAGAATATTTCTTGGGTTCTATTAAAAACTCATATATCAATATAAGATCGATTTATGTCTAATATAAATGATAAATTGTGTTTTTAGAAACATAACAATTATATTTAAGTTAAAATTCAAAGTGGAACCGCAAATTGATGTCCACAAATGTGATAACCATCATCTAAAATACTAAATAGTGATCAATGGGTGTGTATCTATATGTGATGATGAACTTGATATGGTGATATCTATCAGAATGTTATACTAGGAAAAAATTGGTGTGTAGCACAACAACAAAGCTAAAAGACATTATAAAGCATGGGGAAGACAATGATACCACCTACCATAAGGCCATAGATTAATCCACACATGATATTAGACTTAGATTAAGAGTATGTCAGAAGATATCTATGAAACAATCCATCAACTTGAAATTAATTCATCAATATTACAAATATATATTGTGATGGATATATAAATAAACTGAGATAGATGGTTTGAGAAAAACAGAAATTACTGAGATGTATCTGATGATTGAAATGGATCTTTTTTTATTATTTCAAACCAGGAAGTTACATGAATGTCTAGGTTGGGTGGGTTTTGAGCTCATGGGAGGGGAAAATTCATTTCATCCACTCGAGAAAGAAGGGGAGAAATATAAATGGGTATAAATATTACGTGAGGTAAAAATGTAACTTCCCATAAAAATAAAAGGGCACATGGTTTGGCTGCATGTTTGTCCAAACTACGTTCAAATAGTGTTCCAGATAGTGCTTTAAAGGGGAACATCTCATGGTTAGGAACACTATTCATATAACCATGTACATGCCGTGTGAAATAGATATATCCCAAAACTGTTGTAGGATTCACGACTGTGTTACTGGGGTCACACAAGCATGTTCCTAGGGTCATATGATTTTAGAAAAACTGTGCAGGCCCTACTTCCCCACCATCTACAAGTACATGATTAGGGGAAACTATGTCCACTAGGAAGCATAGTTTCCCCTAACTGTCTATCCTAGCCTTTTCCTCCCATTTTGGAGCTCAGGGATCCGAACAAGCCCCAGATATACCCGATCTCTCTTTGAATTGATTAGGAATCATTATTAGGGATGTTTAATGTAATTTAAATCCAAATGATTTGATTATTAGTTTCATGAAAAGATGGTTTGTTATATCGTCCCCTCCATAAGGAACAAATCCCCGAGTTGGACTTTTATGGGTATAGAGGAATCATCAGTGAAGTGTTTAAACCACTAAACATGTACATCATAATCCCTTTCACGTGTCTTGTAATGTACACAACCGTATTACCATACCCCTTGTACCAATGGAATAGACCGGTCTCAGAGTTTCATCACACTC
Source organism: Viscum album (assembly GCA_963277665.1). Classification (NCBI taxonomy): domain Eukaryota; kingdom Viridiplantae; phylum Streptophyta; class Magnoliopsida; order Santalales; family Viscaceae; genus Viscum; species Viscum album. Next base: position 1,744,477,186 of record OY728161.1, read on the forward strand.
GGATCAACAATAAAAACTGGATACTCCTCGAAGTAAATGTCCATACCCAATTAAAACTCATTTAGTTGGTAAATGTGTGATGGATCTGGATAGTAATGGAGAAGCTGAGATTCATCAAAGACATCATCCATAGGATGGTATATCTAAGGTAGTAAAACCCGGTATGCAACTGGACTGATTTTCTTCAAAACATCAAACGGTCTATGATCATTTTTGAGAGTTTACCATACATTCAAATAAGTGTATTCCCTAACCTGGGTGAGAATCAGAATAATACCCATTGTTTGAACTTGAACTCAATATGTCCTTATTTTCTGTTATCAAATGACTGATTTCTAGACCAAGTAGTCATTATGCATATCCTAATCAACTGGACCAACTTTGTACTATCCTTCATGAGATGTGGTCCAATAAAAGATGTCTCCCTCATCTCTAACTAGAAAAGAGTTGTGAATAAAGGCCTACCATATAAGGCATTATAGGATTCCATTTCAATGGTTTCATGAAAGTAGTTGTTATAAGAGAACTCAATAAGTGGAATGTGTCCCTCATTGGAACCCTCGTATTCAAGGATAGTTGGACTAGACGTGCCCTCTAGAACCTTAATTGTATGTTGCATGTCTCCATCTGTCTATGGGTTGTTTTCCATGATCAGAATCACCCATGTACCCAATCCCTACTCCAAAACCTATCAGAATTGGGATTTAAAACAAGAAAATGTTTCAAAAATTATAGAACATGGAGCTCTCCGATAGCATAGAACATCCTTGACCTACATCATTCCTAGATCATCTACTGATATGGTATCTCATATATTTTAGAAGTGTGTGACCTTTTTCAAATGATTAATGAAAACCAACATTGTATCATTTCTATGAGGTTATATGGGTTGTCCATTCACAATATCTGTAGAAATAATGTCCCATTTGCACTCAAGACTAGATAATGGATATAAAACACATGCATGTCACATATGTTCTTCCTTAACCTACTAAAAGGTGGTACAATGAGTGATAAATCCATAAATATCACTTTTCATATCATGACACTAGTATTGGTGTCGTAGATCTCAATATATATTGGTAACACCAAGACAAACCACCCCTGATAAGGTGTGAAATTCCTTCAATTCCTTCTAAATGATGTATTATATGACCTATCCATTCCCATGGAACTGTATGGTATCATTACAATCCATGGTCTAACTTAAATATGTATCTTCTTCTTTAAAACATCCCATTAAGAAAACATTATAGGGATCAAATAGTATTGTCATTACTACTCATTCATGGATATTATAAACCATTGTAAATACCAAGTGGATATTCTTACAATGGTACTTCTAAACCACAATGTGCATCACTACTTATAATTTCATGAGTTTCCCTTTGACACCGGATCATGAATCTACCTATGTTCGAATCTTCGGACTCAAATCATCAGCTACAGTGTTTCTTTTATGTGGCTTATAGGAATGATCTAAATCAAATAACCATAGGTACTCAACCCCTAATGATGTGTGAGATTTAGATCCAACTATATAAAGACTTACTTGAGGAATTTATTTTTGTGATTAACTTGTAACTATATTTGATTATATAGTGTCTCCAATAGAGCATGGAATGCATAAAAATTGAGATATCGATGTAATGTGTCACGTAATTCTTCTCTTGAGGCCTCAAATGACAAGACATGTATACAATGTCTCACTCTTCCTTCATCAGAACATTTTAATTTCTCAAAAAATATGGTATTTTTTTCAAATATATAGAATTATTTAGAGACCACATGCTCTAACATCACATGATTCTAAGGCATAGTGAGCCCGGAATGATATTTTGAACTTTTTTTAAGTTCACCTATGTAAACATGTGAGCATGTTTTTCTAACGTTTGAACCGTTTCTCGGATAAAAAATATGAGGGCACCATTGAACTCGGATTTCCGGGATTCTCCTTCGAAGGACTTAATTTCAACCGGAAGGGGTCGGACAGAAAAGTTAATTTTCATACTTTTTAGAAAAATTATAAAATAACTTATAAAGGCATTTTAATTTCTTTTGCATAGTTGAGTGCAAGATGATAGAATTGTGGTGCGATAACGAGGCAATTACGAGGCATACAAAAGGAAGCCCCTTAATGGATCATTAAGGTGTAGTGTAACAACCCTTTACATGAAGAGTAATAGATACGCTATTTTATAAATGAAATAGCACACTGATGAAATGTCCGAAAATAATAGAAACACTATGAAATGTTTCTTTTTTATGGAATAATGCAGTATGGAATTGAGGGATAAACTGTGAAAAATCCACTGAAGAACCAATAACATGTTTTCTCTCTAATGAAGAATAAAAAACACTGGTAGAACTTTAGCAACATTAATGACTTATAATAAACAAGACTAGGAAGAAAAAAAAAACAAAAATAGAGTTTGATTACTTGAGGTAAAAGTGATTCATCAATGAACATAAATCAATGTTGGGGTTTTATTGTTTTAATTTTCCCCATTCTTCAATTATATACAATAAACATGGATCAACCCACAAACATATTGATCCACGAATTGTCTGTTCCTGAGGGAGGGTAATTATTATAGGGATTTCTATTTTGGATTAAATTTATTGTTGATGGAATTGTAATCTCAAGCATCCCCTATATTAATCTTCTATGGTAGAGGGTGTAGGCCGACACAAAACAAGGCCCGACACCCATTCACCTTGTGTGTTCTTGGTGGATGAATATTCAAAAAAAATTTAAAGAAAGTTCAAGGTCTTTTTATGGAATTCAATACACAATAGAGGTCGTAGGTGTAGTCTACGTGTTTAATGGACCACAGGAGCGAACCCAATGATCTGTGGAGTATTCTGTTGGGGCACCAGCACCCGGTGGCGGTGGCCCATGCTGGCTATCAGGTAAAACTAGCTCGTTGAGAGGAGACGCATTGGTTGATTGAAAGGGGTCATTGTCTGGGCCAGTGGTGGAATATGAAGACGAGCAACTGCTTTGGTGGAGTAGCCCACAACCACGGGTCGTGTTCTTAAGAGGCATGCAGTCTCCTAAATGTGTGAGGGAGTCAGGCTGGACGTGTCACAATGTGTCGCAGTCGCTTGACTGTGGCAGAAAGAATGGCCTCACAGTGACCACATGGTGAGCAGAGAGCTAGACGCGGCTTCCCACTGCTCGCCAGCCAAACCAAACCGGTCTACCTCCGTGAACCGGGAAGACCTTCCATCCAGAACTCTGGCCCAATGGGCCTTCATCCATATGGACTGCACCCAGGACGAGCTGGGTCTGGGTCGGTTAAGCGGAACCAGCTGGGTTTGGTGGTATCTAGAACAAGTCGGGTCGGGTCAGACCGGGGCCAGATCCAACAAACCTCTTTTTAGAAAATATTCAATATCCTTCAAATTGGGCATCTGATTGAAGATCTGTTTGTGGAATTGGAACCATCGAGACCATTGGAATAGTGTGGAACAATCTATATAGAATTTAAAGGATTTTTTATTTCAACAAATTGATGGGGGAATGGTTATCCCAAGATCAGTCATGTTGTGTGTGGAAACCATGTAGTTGGATGAGGCCAAAATAATGTTGATGAGTGATGCTACGTGGATCAGATACTACGGCCTGGTGGGAAACCTCTTTTTTGGGACCCAGAAAGCCCACGGTGGTGAGTGATTCTTTGTGACATGGAAGACCCACGATACTCGATAAGAAGAGTACCTCATTATGGCCATAGATTAGTGGGAAGAAGATTTTATATGACCTGGCATGCCCATGGTGGGAAGCGTCTTCTGTGTGACCTAGCATACCCATAGAACTCACCTAGGATATGTACCACATCAATCCTATGGTTATTGGTAAAAAACTTCTTTGTGACCTGACATGCCCACTGTACTCATTGAAGAAGAGTTCTCCTATAGCCCATCGTGTTCGACTGTGTGACAAATGGTTCTAATTTCCTTGTCTAGAACGTACCTGGTGTGAGATTACATGCTTTGTGATCACTCTTGGTGATCATATTTTCTGGTTTGTTTTTGGATTTCATTATGGCCATTCATTCTTTTTTAGGGTCCCCTACAATGTATTGTGTTACTCACCCATGCATGGGCTTTGACCACATGTATTGTGTCTTGTGTAGATGATCGATGCTTTAATGTAGGACATGTTAGCCTAGGACCAAGTGGGGCCTAGTGATATCTATAAGGCAGGTCATACTCTAGTAGCTTCTAGTATCTACACTACTAACCCATCAATTGGGTTTTTCAGCAAATGGTTATCCAAAGATTCTTTTTATGTTTCCAGATATTGCCTTAGTTTGTTGTTGCGTTTATACTCTGGATTATTTTTACATTCAGTTGTACTAGTACTAAGTGGTTATTTGGTGGAAATCTTGTTTAATTTTCAATAATTGGAATGAGGTTGTGTGTGTGTGTGTACAGTTATTCAGGAAAATTCCTCCCACTTTCAGGTTTACAACTTCAGCGCTAGTCACCAACCCCGGGTCATTGGGAGGCGGGTTGGGGTATGTCAGAGCATGGGCTGTGGGGGATGGGTAACAGAAAATTGGTATAAAATTGAGTTTATACATCAAGTACAGAGAGTCGGTAGTATTTTTTGGTGAAATGGTGTTGAAGGCCTCATTTTCGGATTTTAGATTATGTGAGTTATGTGTCTGTGTGGTGGACGATGTATCCATATACTAGGACCCTGAATTCAGCATTTTGGCTCTATTTATGAAAAAACAGTTGCATAAGTGTCTCCTTATGATGTTATTGAATAAGATTCAACATTCCAGATATGATCTTTTGAATGCGGTAAATCCTAATTTATTTTAGAATCCCTCCATGAAAACATCCTGCAGGGGCTCTGATACGTGATCATGCGGAAAGCCCTCCTAGCAATGAGGTATTGGTTCAAGGAGCAATAATAAATATAGATCTTTTGGGTGGTGTATCAATTTTTACACCACCCAATGATCATCAATTACTACCGATGTTACTGATAGAGGAAGCGTGAAAGGTCAGTTCCTTGCATGAGTTCCAGAGACAGAGACCTCCCAGGTCCAGGGGAGGGACAGATCCTCAAGTTGTAGTAGACTGGTTTGAGGCAATGACATGGGCAATCCACTTAGTGAGAACACCTCTTGACCTGATGTAAATCATGTCCCTGAGCCTTTTTTAAGGATTTTCATGGAGATAGTGGAGCTTTGATATTTTGATGCATGATGAGGAACCCCCAACCTGTAAAAACATCAAGAAAATTTTCTAAGAGGAGTTTTTCCCGCGACCATGAACTCTGTGCACATACAAGAGCTTCTTCATCTACATTAGGGCAGTATGATAGGGGATGAGTAATCTATGCGGATTAAAATCCTCTCTCATTACTCCACAAACATGGTCTGAGGCCCTTTCTTTAGGGCCTCAACCATTGAACATGGACATAGACAGAATATTAGGTCATCAATGGTATCACTCTTCATCCCCACTCACGTTGGTGTGATGAAGTGAACCCTTCTTTGGAGATCTTCCTAGAGGATTAGGAAACAACAATTGGAGTATCCAGTAGACATCAGGCAGTAGAGTCTTTAGTGGTGAGTAGAATGCAGCAGATGAGTAGTCCCAAGTATGCCATGTCTTTTAGAGGGTGACGCCTAGACTCAGGGTCTACAGTGCGGGTCTCCTAGAGTAGAGGGAGTCAGTATGGAACTAGGTAGTGTTTCACATGTTTCGAGTAGGGACACATAGATTTTTATTACCCATCCTACCCTCGAGATGATCAGAATATGGTAAAGGGACCTCCAAGTAAGAGGTAGAGGTTCGAGCGTGGAGGTCCGTAGGGCGGTGGACGAGGCAGTGGAGCTGGAAGGCATGGGTGTGGTATGCTTCAAGAGATGGAGGCCTACAACCATGGTGGCATAGAGACTATTAGAAGTATAATATTTTCCTTATCCACCTTATTTTCACTTCTTATAGACACAGGTTGTTATCAATCATTTCTAGCCACATACCTTGTTCGAGGCTCGGAGATTCCGATGGAGTCGTTGGCTCAATTTTTATGATTCGAAACTACTAAAGAATGGGATTCGACAATTACACACTGGTTTCTATAGTGTAAGCTTACTCTAAGAGGGTATAGATTCTACTAGAATCTCCTAGTGGCAGCGTTGAGGCCTTACAACGTCATCTTTGGTATGGGATAGTTACCCACAGTCCATAATCAAATTGACTTTTTTAGGTGCAATGTGCGGTGTGTTTGCGGGGATGGGACCGGTTTTTCCTTGACCAGTGAGAAAGGAAATTTTGGAGAACATGATGGAATTTCTTGGGGGAGTGTGTATCTGGTCAATCACAAGTTAGATAGACACACTCTCGGTGTGGTGGAGGAGGGGGGTCCATGATTTCCTACAGTGGTGGATGAGTATGAGGATGTCTATCCAATTGATTTTTCAGGATAACCTCCTCATATGGAGGTAGACATCAGCATAAATCTATACTCATGGAAGACACTGATATCCACACTAGTATATCATATGGCTTCTATGGAGATTTGTAAATTGAGGGTATAACTGGAAGATATGAAAGAGATGGGGTTCGTAAGGCCCAACCACTCACAATGGTTAGCCCCGGTGTTTTTTTTTCAAAAAGGAATATAAGAGATTGAGTCTATGTATGGTCTTCCTACACCTGAACTAGGTGACCATGAAAAATAAGTATCCACTACCAAGGATTGATGACATCTTGGTATACTCAGCGTTGGAGGAGGATAATGCTACACAACTACGGATTGTCGTAGATACACTTTGAGAGCATCAGCATTATGGTAAGCTCTTGAAGTGAAAGTTCTAGATACCTGGGGTCCTCATTTTGGGACACCATCATCTTGAAGTCCGGGTTTTTAGTGGATCCAGTGGAGATAGAGTTAGTGCTTTCTTGGTCTCCACCAAAGAGCGTGATGGAGGTGAATATTTTCTTGGGGTGGGCTAGATTTTACCAGAGGTACAGACCCAAATTTTCTATAGTAACAAGGCCTTTATTATCCTTGAAATGGAAGGGAAAACCCTTCCTATGGTTGGAGAAGTTCCATCAGACATTCCAAGAGATGAGGCAGAGAATGAAAAGTGCCCCTATCTTGAGAATACTAGAAGTGTGTATGTAGTCTTCTGTAATGCATCAAGAACCAGACTGGGTTGTTCCCTGATACTGTACAAATCAGTGATCTGCTACCTCATATAGTATTTGAGGCTTAATGAGTAGAACTACGCAACCTAGGACCATGAGTTATTAGTAGTGATTTTTTCCTTAAATATGTGTCGGCACTACTTGATGGGTGAATGGTTTACCATCTACACAAAACACATGAATCTCAGGTATATATTCTCACAAAAGGAATTGAAAATGAGATAGTGGAGATGGCTAGAGTCCTTCGTAGACATTGACTTTCAGATATTTTATACTCCTAAGATGGCGAACATGGTGGAAGACGTGTTCAGTAGGATTTCTTTTTTACATCTGATGAGCGACGCGACATAGTAACTAGCTGCACTCCAGATATCATTCATGGATTATGATGAATCATCCTACCATTAGTTAATGACTACTACTCCCCCACTCTTATAGATAGTCAGGAGGGCACAACTTGTGGATGTTTACTGTGAGGCCTAATATGCTGAGACATCCTCAAGATAAGCTCTTGATTTATTTTTGATAGGTGGGGATCACATCACCCTTTTCAGAGGACACATCGTAGTACCAGTGATGTTGTGGGAGGAGGTATTGAGGGAGTTCCATACATCCCCTTTGGTGGTACATCATGGTGTGGAGAAGAAGTACCGGGACCTTTGACATAATTACTAGTTGCTAGGGATGATAAATGTGGTGGCATAGTTTGTTTCACAATACCTCACTTGTCCTCAAGTGAAAGGGAATGATCTGGTCCTAGGAGCACCGTTTGAAGCCTTGTACGGGTGGCCATACAGATCACCTCTATGCTGGACATACCCAGGTGAGTCAGCACTCATGGGTCCAGAGTTGGTATGGGATACCACTAAGAAGGTGCAAATAATCCAAGAGCATATGAGGTCTGCACAGATAAGGAATAAATCTTATGCTGATAGGAGGCAGAGACCACTGAATTTTTAGAAGGGATGCCATGTTTTCCTTCGAGTCTCATCCCAACGAGTATTGAGAAAAAAATTCTAGGGTGATATGTTATCTATGAGATTCATAAGATATTTTTAGATTCTTAGGAATGTTGGAAAGGTGGCATACAAACTAGCTCTTCCCCAATAGATGCAGTAGGTGCATGATTTTCTCCACGTGTTGTAGATTAGGTGGTACATGCATGATCCATCACACATCATCCACTGGAGGGAGAAAGACATTTAAAATGGGGAGACATCTATAGAGTTCATGGTGGATATAGAGGATATATAGAAGCGGGTCCCCCATAGTTGATCGATTCCACTGGTGCACGTATAGTGGGATCAAAAAAATCACCTAGAGAGAACATGATAGTGAGAGGCTCAAATTCATGCTCAGTACCCCCATTTATTTGATTTTCCTTATTTTTTGGATTTTAGGGATGTAAATACCTCAGGTAAAGAGAATGTAATATCTCAAAATTTCTGAGTATTTTGTTTAAATTATATGGAATTATTTCAAGAACATACGCCTTGACGGCATGTGATTCCGGGGACCGGTGGGCCTGGAAAGTAATTTTGAAATTATTTAAGTTCACTTAATTTCATGTAAAAATGGGTTTTTATAACTTTTTATATCATTCTCAGATCAAAAATACAATGGCACAATTGAACTTGGAATGAAAAGACTCTCCTTGAAAGGAATTAACATTGAATGGAATGTGTCAGACATAAAAGTTAATTTTCAGTCTTTATAGAAAAATTATAAATTATCTCAAAATGTAATTTTATTTTATTTTTCTCTGTTCAGTGGCGTATGGAAGAGCTGTAGAGCGGTGAAGAGGCAAAAACAAGGTGCATTAATGGAATTCCCTTAATGTCTCGATAAGGCACAGTGTAACAATGCTATATATGAAGCATAACAGCTACAAAGTTTCATAAATGAAATAGTGTAACGATGCATCGTCACAGAAAAACAGAAATCTTGCGACATGATTCCTTTTTATGGAATAACACATTGGAAAAATCAGGTTTAAATAGAGTAAAATTCTCTAACAAACCACCTATGAGTTTTCTCTCCATCGAAGAATTATGAACGCCAGTATAATGTTAACAACTTCAACGCCTTACTAAGAACGAGACTGGGAAGTGATGAACACCAATGGATCATGAATCCTCCAGGGTGGAGTGTTTCAATGAAGGACATTGATCGAGGTAGGATTTTTTTGTTTTATGTTTTCCTTTTTCTTCAATTCTAAATGAAAAAAATGGATTAACTGGCAAATAGGTTGATCTAATGATTTTCTGTTCTTGCGCGAGTGTGATTTTTCTTGGGATTTATATTCGTGGTTAATTATATTGTTGATGGAAGTGTAATCCTTAGACTCTAATTATTTATACTTCTAATGAAGAGGGTGCAGGCCGATACGAAAAAGGACCACCCACCTCGTCCTTGTGGATTTTTGGTAGGAATTTCTTTGAAATGGGAGCAAGACAAATTCAAGTTCTTCGTTGGGAAGGAAATACCCCACGAGAATATAGGTGAAGGCAGCATAATGAATGGACAACTGGGGCATAACCAGTGGTATTTGGAGTATTATTTGGCTTTCTGGTGACTGGAGACTGTGTGTGGGTGGTGGTGAACCCTGACGGCACACCAGAAGGAGCACCACAACCAGGTCGGGATAGAGTAGTGTGAAAGGGGCCTCCATCTGGGTCGTTGGAGGCGTACGTGTCCATGTGGTCACATTAGTAGTGCGGCTTGAAACTACAGGCTGCATTCTTTAGAGGCACATGGACTCTTAACCACATGTATTAGTCCTGCAAAATATGTTTCCTGGGGTCATGTATGCTTAACCCTGACATAGGGAATGACCTTGCGGCGACCGCGTGCTGAGCACGGAGCCGGACCCGCTCCAGCAGGACGGACTTGTGGCCCAATGACCCCACTTCCCAGTGGACAAGACCTAGGCTGGTATGGGTTCAGATCAGGTCAGAGGACTTAAGTTAGATCATTGGTCTCTGAATAGGGTCAGGTTTGGTCGATCTGACTATGCCAAACCTGACCAAGATCCAACTGGACCCTTTTTTAAAAAACACCAAAATCCTTCAAATTGGGCGCCTGATTGAAGTGAAAATTTCTCCAATGGAACCCTCATGATGAGGATGTTCTTTTGGTATATGTTATGTATGATTTCATAGAATTTTTAATTTTATGAATGGATTGGTGATAATTTCACCCTAGATCTGGTGTGTTACATGCGGAAACCCAAGGTTGGCTTAGACCAAAAGACAGCTGACGAGCGACCCTGTGTGGATTAGATAATATGGACTAGTGGTAATTTGCTTCTTTGTGACATGGTAGTCCCATATTGGGGAGTATCTTGTATGTGACCCTGCAGACCCATGGTACTGGACAAGAGAAGTACCTTAGTATGGCTATAGATTAATGGGAAGTGGCTTCAGTGTGACCCGATATACTCGCTATAGGGAGCTACTTCTATGTGACCCAGCATACCCATTGTACTCATCAGGGTTGAGTACCACAACTATCCTAAGGATAGTGGGAAGCATCTTCTGTGTGATAGAGTAGGCCCACTATACTCATTTTGGATGAGTTTCCCAACATCCCATGGTTTTTGACAATGTGACTAATGGTTCTACTTTCCTACTCTTGAACATACCTATTGTGAGTTGTCTTCCTTTGTGATCAAACATGAGGTCATGCTTTGTGGGTTGTTTGTGGATTTAATTATTGTATTTCCATTGTGTTTTGGGGTCCCCTACAACGAATTTTGTTTCTCACCCCTGCACGAGCTTCGGCCGCACGTGTTATGACTACTGTAGATGATTGATGCTTCAATGGAGGACTTGGTGGCCTAGGAACAAGTGGGGCCCATTGAGATCTGGAAGTTAGGGAATTCTCTTACCACTACTAGTATCTAAAATACACTTCCCATCAAGGGGGTTTAGCAGATTCCTATCAAGATTTTCTTTTAAACATTTCTCTCTTCTAGTTAGTCTTTTGATGGGATTGTAATCTAGAGCTTTTGGATATTCAGTTTTACTTGTACTTGGTGGTAGTTTATTGGAATTATTTTTTACTTTTCCAAATTTGGGATGTGGTTTTGTTTGTTTGCTTATAGGTATGAAGGTAGATGCCTCCCACATGTATTTTGACGCCTTCGACGCTAGTTGCCAACCGTTGGCCTTTGGGAGGCATGCTTGGGGTATGTCACAACATGGGCCTTAGAGGATAGGACTTGACAAACATATCAATGCCTGATACTTGATGTATCATTGTAGGATATCTAACTCCTTCCAGGATCATGCAAAAATAGTGTCGGTGCTGATTCCAATATTATTGTCAACTCCAAAAAGGATTCATCACAAGCTTCTAACCATATGATTTTCACAACCTTCTTTCTCATGCCCATTAGTGGCCATGAATTTTTTTATAAATTATAGATTAAGTGTTTGTAATATCGGGATACCCCAAGGATCATCAAATTTCAAATAAATTATGGGTCTAGTCCTCAAAAAATACATCCGTTAATTTTCATGGGTCTACTGATACTCCTGACACCATGATAATGGGACCCAAGAAGTGGAAATTATTTATCCAATATTGAATTTACCAAGCTTAGAAAAGATTTGATTCTCTCTTAGTGAATTCATAATGATATCAAGATGAATATCTAGGTCATTTCTAGGGAATTAATAAAAAATGTTTTCGTCAAAAACCACTACAACAAATGAATTCAGATACAGGTGGAAAACTGATTCATATGATCCATGAATTATTCAAATTAATTCATGAGTCTAGAAAACATAACCTAGTACTCGTATAGACCATTAATATTCCAAAAATAATAGTTAGGTATATCAGAATACCTAACATGAACCTGGTGATATACCAACCTCAAGTATTTATTTGATAACAATCTCCATTCATAGATCTGATCAAAGAGTTCGACTATTCTAGGAAGCAGATATCGATTCACTATTGTGATTTAGTTCAATCAATATTAATCCAAGGAGTTACTGAAGGTGATTTCCTACTTCATGTAAAATAAAATTAATGAACCCCAAGGAGATGTTTTGTGGTGTATAAATCATTTATCATTTAGATCCTCCAATTGATTCTTGAGCTATAAAAGCTCAATGGGTACCATCCTATAAGGATTAATGGTCATTGTTGTACCTTATGGAACTAACTTGATGGTGAATTCTACCTATCACATGAGAGGTAGAAGAAATATGTTTTTGGGAAATTTATCCCTGAAACTATCCACTACTAGAGGAAAAATAGTGTGGCATAACAACAAATAATCCAGGAAAATACTGACAACATGTGTTTTCACATCCCCCAGCCTCTGATGCTCCGGTTTTGTCCATGTTTCACTAACATCCCGTTATCCATTATAAATATTCATAAGGAACACTAATGGTTTAATCACCACCATTTATTGATAAAAGTAAATATGGGCTCAATAGGGAACTAAACTGTCCATTTTCAATATTACACCATGTCCCATCATGTCGAGGGTATAATGACTCCATGGGGAAAGGTATCCTCCCATCTCTAGGGGACATCCCTTATAACGGTTAGAACCCTATGACCGGATACCTAATGATGTTTCAAGTTTCATAACCCCATGAATGTGATCCATCCTGAGGCCCAGACATTCCATTATAGTCTCATATATAAATCAGTGAGATGTGTCTGTATCAAAAAAAATATAGACACTAATGTGGGTGATATTATATCTGTACCATGTATAGTAGATGATATGGGGATCTTCTCCACCGATATTGGATGGAATGAATGTAACTAGCTTATATTGTGTCTTAGATTCACTACCTGACTACCCCAAGAATGCTCGTTCTATAGGTGCTGATAATCATAAGATTGGCTGACGTTGCAATGACCTCCCATATAGCCTGATCAATATATGGTATTCATATGCATTACTAAGATGATCTTACAGGCCCTTATCATGTTTGTGTGGTAAGAGTAGACACCCTTTTGTTAGATAGTGAAGGAAAATTCCTGCAGAAGCACTATATATGCCACATCACATCATAACCTCTACACTTTATTGGATCACACAAGCATATAGGTTTTGTGTGTCCCATATTTCGGTACTTGTTACATATTAAAAATCTATATTCATGAGAATAGTAACTACTGATACTTCTATGAGTAGCCTCAAAACATATCTTTCATACAAAATAAGAACCACTAGTATATCTAGGTGGTGAACTTCCCTAACTCTAACCATCATCCACCGTCATGTTTTTATATATAATAATGGTATGGTTAATGATGTTAGGAATGGTATTCAACCTAAAAACTTTACCTGTGATCAGATATATTATACTATCCCAAACTGGAATTTCCAAGAAGTCATAAGTTGATCACTCGCTAGAGTTGGAGTGAACGATGATTGCTCAGTAAAATAGGCAGAGTATTCCATAACTGACTTGCTATGCTACTGTAGGTTCTAGAATTCTAATGGTTTTCCACAACTTATATTATAGATACATATTTAGTTTTAGAATATCATCTATAATTCATCCAATACAATATTATTATGATGATCCACCCCAGTGATAACATCCCACAACTACTTGGCCAAAATTTTCAACAAATATATAACTAGTTTGACCCTATGTTTTGGAGGAATCTTTAGATTCATGAATATGAATTGAATATCATTGATCCATGATTCACCAATGTGTGGTCCACCATCCCAAGAAAAGGAGGATTATTTTTCTGCTGTAATTTCTGAGTCCAATCTACTGTAATTCGGTGAGGATTAATTAATCCTAATATTGAATGAAATATATGTTGGAATCCCTCTCAAAACAAGGGGTCAGGGCCCCTATTAGGAATGAGAAGAGGTTCCATAGGTGGAACTGTATAAGGGATTATTTGAATTTTATGTCCCACCAACTCAGGTGCATAGTCATCATCGCCATCATATCGTGTGACCAGAGGACGTCGTGGTGGAATAATGCTACAATTCCTAACGAACTCCTCAAAATAATTTCAATAAAATTAAAATAATATAGATAAAAATCTAGGAAATGTATATATCCTCTGTATATAAATGAAAACACCTCACTTAGTAATCCTAAATCATGGTATAGGTAAAATAAGAGACCATAATGAGTCATAATAACATAAAAGATACCCCAATACCAACTGTTATGTTTGGTTAGGGGTCTAAGTCATTGTTTCCCCACTATAGGATGTCTAATATCAACTTTAGAAGTCTTTTTCATTGGAAAATTGTTCTTTTTCAAAAAAAAATTAATCTGTTTCAATGTTGTAATTAGGTGTATTACCATTTATGATCCATAAGGGCACTTCTTAAGAAACAAAATATGGAATCCACTTAATCCACACCATAACACATTCAATCTCATGCAACCAATGGTGTGTGGATCAATGCGCTGTAATGGACTACCTAAGGTGTCATCCTTAATCATATCATGAAAAAATAGTTGTGATGTATTCACTATTAGTATACATTATTTTTTTCAAACCCATCGGTAAGTGTTATAATTATTTATTGAATATTCATGGAAAAATCAATATGAAACAGGGAAATACTAGATAAAAATAGACATGACAAGGAAAATTCTTAATATATTAGTCTAATTGTTCCAATGATGTTTCATATATTTCAACCCCATCATTTAACTGGTGATAAGTTATAGGATATCTCATTTCAATAAACCCAATATTAGTAACATCATTTGAAATGTTTGTGTAGAGACCCGAAGCCTGACATACATGGACATTACATTACTTTTTCGGAATACTTAGTACATAACAAAAACACACACGCAAGGATCGTAATAGTTTAGTGTCTTTGGAAACTCGGAATATAATCTTTTAATCATGGTGAAAGATCTTCAACATCTCCCATAAAGATCTTCCTTTTTTTACACCTAAAACTTCTTTATATCCTGGGGAAAAGAAAACATAAAAGAGTGAGCTCAAATGCTCAGTAAGGGTAAACAAAAGAAATATCAATCACATCATATTCATAAGAACATAACATTTTGGAAATCTTAACCTACAAAAGAGATCATAATATCATAACATGGGATAAATCATAGTAGTGAAATGTAATCCCAATAATCATAAATTAAAACATGAAACTTTGTGGCATACACACATAATCATATAGAATCATTTCTTATTAGTCAAGACTCATTGCCAAGACAATCTTAGTGGACAAAGTCCCTTTCTGAGCTGAGTTCACTCCTCGTTTCAGTCCTGTTTCACTGAACTGGTAAAACCTACCGTTCCAGCCATGTCTATCTCATGAGATATAAAATCTTTACCCAATGTATTGTAGGGAGATATAGGTCCCACCCATCTCATAATGATACCATTCTTATGTGTGTCACAAAATCTTAAACCATACATCATAGCATAACCCATGTAATAAAAATGGGAATCTTAAACATCGTGACATCATAAATAAATTCATATAAGATAAAGGAATTCATAAAAATATAATTCCATCACAAAATAATAAACTCAATGTAATAATATGGATAAAAATAGAACCATTTATTATCTTAGATGGAAAATAATTTTGATAAAACACATGAACTCCATTCTTGAGGAAAATATCCTTTCTACTTTAAAAACATTTTCCTTTCTTAACATGTCATACAATTTTAAACTAAAATAAGTTGATTAAAAATAAACATGAAAACTTGTAAAGTAAGCTTCTTGGAAATAATGTTTTAAAAATCCATTCATGTCGTATAAGTAAAAAAACATTCTTCTCGTACCTTTGTTGGAAAAGTCAAAAAGTACCTCGTACGAAAAACGACAAATGATTCCTTTCATATCCTTTACTAAAAACTCAACAAAGGGTAAAATTGGACTTAAAAAATTGTAGGTGGATGGAAATAATATTACATATTGAGGGAACATGGATGTGGATGATAAAATACACCCCAGTAAATACCAAAGTATAAGCAATCTCGGATAAAAATGAGATTGTAATATTTCCCTTACCTTATGTCTGATTTGCTTCGTATGTGTCTAAAACTCCTGTATAATGATTTAAATAATGTCATTGAATTATTCCAGAATCATTATTATTGTTATGATATCATATATGGTTCACTTATGGCTTTATATTACCCGTTCTTCTGTAAATTCCATGTTATAGAGCGTTTTGGGTAAAATCGTTTCATTTGTCGTCTGTGTTTTGACTTGTAATTATTCATATGATTACTTAGATCATGATTACTTAATTCATGAATATAAAACATGATTTATATATAATATATATTCAGAATATATATATATAATAGATCAGTAAATGGAATGAAATACACCGTTCATGGAGACGGTAGACCGTTGGTACACATGAACGCTGTTTTCTTTTCCTTATTGAGTTGAATGGAATTAAGTAGATGACATACATATATATACACATAAATCCAGAATCATTATTATGTCATATATTTCATTATTAATTATCATATATACTTTATAATCATTCATGAATGGTTAACGTGGAGAATGAATCTCATCGCGTCGTGGAGACGGTAGTCCGTACGTACGGACGAGCGATGATATCGTTCTCATGATCGTGGAATTGTATTGGAGTGTATGTATACTATTTCAGAATCAATATCACATTACAATAAACATATATAGTTATTATGTACACCATTATACCCATTCAAGTAAGGTGGTGGTGGAAAATAGATTACACCACGGCGTGGAGACGGTATTTCGTACGTACGCACGCGCGGTGATTTCATTTTCCGTAGGATGGATAGATGGTGAAATAAGGTTTTTTAATAATTATAATAATATATAAGTATATAAGTTATACTGATTTTATTACTTCATAATGAAACAACCTAAGAAGAAGAAGTTGAAGAAGAAATAAAGATGAAAGAATCGGTAACAGACATTACCTCTTCTTTGAAGCGCCTCTTTGAGATCACCTTTTAGGGCATTAAAATTGGTCTTTGAGGAAGACCAGAACCTCTAGGATGTTTCTAGGGAAGTGGATAAAGTAAATGTTCAGGGTTTGGCCGAGATTGATGGCAGAAAGTGGTGTGAGGAAGAGGGGGAGGAGGTTCCCTTTTATAAGGGAGGAGAGGGGCACCTTTGGAATAACAAAAAATATTATTTTATTATAAAGTCAAATTCGGTTTTTAATAGCTCCAAATTGATATATTTCGAAGATAAGGTGGGTAGGGGTCGAAATAATCTCATCCAATATAATTTAGACAAGTTTAGGTATCAATTTTAACCTTATCATTTAGATTTAACTTGAAGTTAGATAATTTAACTTTTACCATGTCTTCTTGTTTTCTTACACCATAAGGTTAATAAACTTACTATATCAAGCCAAACGAACCCCAAGTTGTTTATTATTAATATATATAACCTTATCTAAGTCATTTGGAAGAATCTTATATTTTTAGGAATAAAATAACATTTAATAATATAATATTTGTTTTAAAAACTATTTTATGTCAATTTTGACACTATTTAGTAATTGATTTTTCTGAAAATCATATCAGAATTATTAGTTCCAAAAAAGTTACTTAAATAAATACTAACATTTAATATTAACCTATAAAATTATTTTAATTCATAAAAAGTCTCAAATTACATTTATTTTGGTATTTAAAACATCAATTTTGTCAATATTTCATTAATAAGATAATTACTGCATCATCGTTGTGTCATAAATAAATTATATTATTTAATGTCTAAAAATTACAAATAAAATACCATTATGTAGGAAATATTTTTATATTTCTAATTAATATTTATAGTCTAATTTATCCTATGTATAACCCCATATTAAAAATTATTTACTTATTAAACTTTGATTTTAACTATTTTAACCCTTCTTTAAATAAATTAATAATAAATGTCCTAATCTAATCCAAGTGGGCCTAAATGGTCATATTTTATTCCTAAGGTTGTTTTTGGTCGAATTACACTTATCCAATAGAATTATGACATGTTTTAGGGTAATAATAATATCATTTGTACCCTTAATTACCCTACTTACTTTTAACCGTGGTAAAAAAAAGTAAAAAGCTTCTATTCACCAAAAAATTATTTTCATCTCATTGAACCACATTTTACTTACTGAAATCAACCGTGTCTCTAGGATTTTATAAATTACATTCATATAAGCGGTAAAATTATGTTTTATGAAAAATTCATTTTTCTAACTACCACTTAGTGGTTTCACTATTCCTCAAAAAATGAAAGTTTCCAGAAAAATACCAAAAATTAGGCCTAGGCTATATTTGATATTATGAACTCAAAAATGATTTCTATTTTACCAAATTCAAAACATATCAGTTTCATTAATTAATTTAAAAAATTAATTCCCGTCGTCAAAACAAATAGCGTGTTCTTAAGAGATAATAACTATCAAAATATTGACACTTGTTTATGTCTGGTTTAAATGTGAAATTATATTCAGTGACGAACATTGTATTAAATTGTAAAAATATATTCTAAATATACTTTAAAACCACTCAAATTAATAATTTATCACTATTAATTATTTCAATTGAATAAGTACTTTTTAATTAAAATATAGCGTGTTTTTACTATTCATCAAAATATGAAAGTTACCAGAATGATATGAAAATTTATCCAATGTAAATTTTTATTTCATGATTCCAAAGAAGAATTTTATTTTTTCAATTTGA
This sequence comes from Viscum album, assembly GCA_963277665.1. Taxonomy (NCBI): domain Eukaryota; kingdom Viridiplantae; phylum Streptophyta; class Magnoliopsida; order Santalales; family Viscaceae; genus Viscum; species Viscum album. The sequence continues at coordinate 1,744,496,064 of OY728161.1, forward strand.
ACTTATAAACATGTCAAAAACTATATTTAATGTTGGTGCGCCATCAAAAGGCGGCAAAACTGTATTTTTTTAAAAATACTTATTTTACCTGAAAAATTTATTTTGTTCTTATACCATGTTTTAGAAAATGTGAAAGACGAATAATAATGTTATAAGATTCAAAATTTAGTTAATACTATTCATAACAGCTAGTTCATAATAATATTATAATAATATATCGTTGTTTAGTAAAACCCGGTATTGCGTACAACACACGCTATCGAGGAAGGTCGCGATTGTGTGTAATGCAAGCCAAGTCAGGGTTTCATGTTGTGCAAGAATCCTTCGTTGTTTCGTATAATATAATCCAACCATATTTCATTTATACATTGAATATATATATATATATACTCAATGTTGCGTAGAATAACTATTATCAAAATTGTGGGTAACACGATCCCAGAATAATGTTGGGTATACTGCAAGCTAATACGGTGTTGCGTATAGCGCAAGGTAATCTTTGTGTAGCATACAAAACAAGACATTAATGAAATTAAAAGAATATTTTTCATAAAATCTCAGGGTGTTACATTCTACCCCCCTTAAAATGAATTTCTCCCTCGAAATTCGTCGGGGTTATAAATGGTTTACTATTCAAAAGTTTCTTTAATAGAAACCCACATCGTAAAAAGGAATACCAAAACCAATCTTTATGAACAAAAGTATGAAATGTAACGGTTACCCAAATAAACTAATCACTAGGTTTCCACATAGGTGAAAATATGGATATAGAAGAGAAATCTAACCATCATGTTCTGATGGAGAGTGGTAGAGAACATGGCTATGGAAAAGCCAGCAATCACAAAGCCATAAATTTGTGACGATCTAAGGTACCATCTGATTCATCAGAAATAAGAGCACTAGGACAACATTTTTAGTTTTCAAGATCATTTCCCTAAAGTTGATGAAATTGGAATTAGAAGAAATACTTTCTTGATTTTGGTATAGTCTCACCGTTGGTCGTTCTTTGGACAATTTCCACTTCATCTCTTAAAGAAATGAAGTTGAATTTGTCATTCGTGATGTGTTAGCAAATCATGTGATAGAATGATGGGTCATTCCATCTGTCTCAAACAAAAGGTTAGAAAAGTTATCAAAAAATACATAAGTTAATCTATACTGAGATTAATCATCTATGGTTCCTAAAATGGACTTATACTTCATATATCATACTGCTTAATATAATAAAACTAGTTTCTACTAAACAGGGACTTCCTGTAGGACAATGGTAGGCGATAAAGGCTAGTCGTACTTCGGTTGTGGGTTCGATTCCCACAACCTTGTCCGACGCGATGGGCTGTCTCCCGTCCTACAGGTTGTCCTTTTTCTAAATCTATATTACTATAACATCCCATCAACAATATCAAAAAAGTTTTATCCTTAAACAATACTAACTTATGTTCAACATAATACATTCCAATCTTTAGGCTTATCTAAAATACTTCGGTCCAAGATCATAGTATAAAGAAAATGATCACGTGATTGCAATCATTTATCCCCCATATATCATAATATATATCTTGTTGGTCAAATTAAAAACATGTGAATACCTTAATCATGTATTCTCTTGAAGAATGAATACCCATTGAACCTTAGTGAAAACATGAATGCAGTAAAAAGTCAACTCTCTCCACATACCAAAATCCAAAAATTCTATATACTCAAACCATGATATAACCATCTCCTTATATCAGTCATGAGCTCAGGAATACTATCAAACATTTAATTTTCTCCTTATCCCTTCATTATGCGCATATCATCTACATTCCAAAAATATCTGAATAACCTTTCATGGATACTGGTACCATTAATCATACACTTTCAAAACTCAAAGAATGACAACAGTGTAACAATCCTTAGATGTCTCTTTATTCCATAGTACTATGATATTACTTATACAACATTACACATGATAAACATGTAATTATTCCACTACATTCTTAAACCATTGACTGAGCTTCAACAATTCTTTCATCTCACATATCATTTGTATTCTCTTCATCATCATCAAAATAAATACTACCCATACGACCATACTGATTCTCTTCATGAGACATTCCCTTAGGGCATTGGTTTTCATAATGTCCGTACATTGCACATTTAAAACATTTAACCATTGTTGATGTCATAGAAATACCATTATCCTCATCCCTGGTGTTAACTGAACCTTTTCCTTTGCACTTACTGGCTCTGTGTCCTTCTTTTCCACACCCAAATCATCTTCTAGTGCCTTTGAAACAATCTCCCTGATGCCTCTTCCAAAATGATTTATATGAGGAAAATTGAACTTTATTTCCCCTATGATCATCATGAAACTCCATCTTTCTCTTATTATCTGAGTCGGGAAACTTACCAAAGTTGAGATTATTGATCATACTATGAGATTGCTAGTTAGGAATAATAACGATGTTTGGACTTCCAGATCCCGCTTCATTTGGTTTCTCATGAAGAAAATCATTCCATTGTCTGTCATATCCTCCATTATCATGAATCTTCCTGTTTCTAGCCATTTTTTAAAACCCAAAAAGAATAGTGTGAGAGGAAAAAATCATGCTAGGGAAAACAACATAGTAAAGGGGGATCACCCTCAATATCTAACATCTTAGGTTAAATTCTAAGATCCTTACCGTAGTTCTAGGAATATATCTTATACGCATAGTTATCCTTAGGGACATCCCTAGACATACCATAGAAATATCTCTAGGGATCTTACTAACGTTTTCGCATCCTAGTTTCCAAAGGTTGACTAAACTTTTCCTCTGATACCAACTGTAGAGACCCGAAGCCTAACATACATGGACATTACATTACTTTTGGGGAATACTTAGTACATAACAAAAACACACATGCAAGGACCGTAATAGTTTAGTGTCTTTGGAAACTCGGAATATAATCTTCTAATCATGGTGAAAGATCTTCAACATCTCCCATAAAGATCTTCGTTTTTTTATACCTAAAAACTATCTATATATCATGGGGAAAAGAAAACATAAAAGGGTGAGCTCAAATGCTCAGTAAGGGTAAACAAAATAAATATAAATCACATCATATTCATAAGAACATAACATTTTGGAAATCTTAACCTGAAAAAGAGATCATAATATCATAACATGGGATAAATCATAGTAGTGAAATGTAATCCCAATAATCATAACATAAAACATGAAACTTTCTGGCATACACACATAATCATAGAGTATCATTTCTTATTAGTCAAGACTCATTTCCAAGACTATCTTAATGGACAAAGTCCCTTTCTGAGCCGAGTTCACTCCTTGTTTCATTCCTGTTTCACTGAACCAGTATAACCTACCGTTCCAGCCATGTCTATCTCATTAGATATAAAATCATTACCCAATGCATTGGAGGGAGATATAGGTCCCACCCATCTCATAATGATACCATTCTTATGTGTGTCACAAAATCATAAACCATACATCATATCATAACCCATGCAATAAAAATTGGAATCTTAAACATCGTGACATCATAAAACAATTCATATAAGATAAAGGAATTCATAAAAATATAATTCCATCACAACATAATCAAATCAATGTAATAATAGGGATAAAAACAAAACCCTTTATTATCTTAGATGGAAAATAATTTTGATAAAACACTTGAACTCCGTTCTTGAGGAAAATATCCTTTCTACTTTAAAAACATTTTCCTTTATTAACATGTCATAAAATTTTAAACTAAAAGAAGTTGATTAAAAATAATCATGAAAACTTGTAAAGTATGCTTCTTGGAAATAATGTTTTAAAAATCCATTCATGTCGTATAAGTAAAAAAAAATATTCTTCTCGTACCTTTGTCGGAAAAGTCAAAAGGTACCTCATACGAAAAATGACAAAATATTCCATTCTTATAATTTACTAAAAAATCACCGAAGGGTAAAATTGGATTTAAACAATTGTAGGTGGATGGAAATAACATTACATATTGAGGGAACATGGATGTGGATGATAAAATACACCCCTGTAAATACCAATGTATAAGCAATCACGGATAAAAATGAGACTGTAATATTTCCCTTACCTTAGGTCCGATTTGCTTAGTATGTGTCCGAACCTCCTGTATAATGATTTAAATAATGTCATTAACTAATTCCAGAATCATACATATTGTTATGATATCATATATGGTTCACTTATGGCTTTATATTACCCGTTCTTTTGTAAATCCCATGTTAAAGAGAGTTTTGGGTAAAATCGTTTCATTTGACGTCCGTGTTTTGACTTGTAATTATTCATATGATTACATATATCATGATTACTTAATTCCAGAATATATAACATGATTTATATATAATATATATTCAGAATATATATATATAATAGATCAGTAAATGGAAATAAATACACCGTTCATGGAGACGGTAGACCGTACGTACGCATGAACGTTGTTTTCTTTTCCTTATTGAGTTGAATGGAATTAAGTAGTTGACATAAATATATATACACATAAATCCAGAATCATTATTATTTCATATATTTAATTATTAATTATTATATATAATTTATAATCATTTATGAATGGTTAACGTGGAGAATGAATCTCATCGCGTCGTGGAGACGGTAGTCCGTACGTACGCACGAGCAATGATATCGTTCTCATGATCGTGGAATTGTATTGGAGTGTATGTATACTATTTCAGAATCAATATCACTTTACAATAATCAAATATAGTTATTATTTACACCATTATACCCATCCAAGTAAGGTGGTGGTGGAAAATAGATTACACCACGGCCTGGAGACGGTATTCCGTACGTACGCACGCGCGGTGATTTCATTTTCCGTAGGATGGATAGATGGTGAAATAAGGTTGTTTCATAATTATAATAACATATCGGTATATAAGTGATACTGATTTTATTACTTCATAATGAAACAACCTACGAAGAAGAAGTGTAAGAAGAAATAAAGATGAAAGAATCGGTAACGGACATTACCTCTTCTTTGAAGCGCCTCTTTGAGATCTCCTTTTAGGGCACTAAAATTGGTCTTTAAGGAAGACCAGAACCTCTAGGATGTTTCTAGGTAAGTGAAAAAGGGAAATTGGCAGGGTTTGGCCGTTCTTGATGGCTCAATGTGGTGTGAGGAAGAGGGGGAGGAGGTTCCCTTTTATAAGGGGGGAGAGGGGCACCTTTGGAATAACTAAAATTATTATTTTATTATAAAGTCAAATTCGGTTTCTAACAGCTCCAAATTGATATATTTCGAAGATAAGGTGGGTAGGGGTCGAAATTCGCTCATCCAATAGAATTTAGAAAATTTTAGGTTTCAATTTTAACCTTATCATTTAGATTTAACTTTATGTTAGATAATTTACCTTTTACCATGTCTTCTTGTTTTCTTACACTATAAGGTTAATAAACTTCCTATATAAAGCCAAACGAACCCCAAGTTGTTTATTATTAATATATATAACCTTATCTAAATCATTTTTCCGATCCTTAGATTTTTAGGAATAAAATAACAATTAATAATATAATATTTGTTTTAAAAACTATTTTATATCAATTTTGACACTATTTAGTAATTGATTTTTTGTGAAAATCATAAAAGAATTATTATTTCGAAGAAAGTTACTTATATAAATACTAACATGTCATATTAACCTATAAAATTAGTGTAATTCATAAAAAGTCTCAAATTACATTTATTTTGGTATTTATAACATCAATTATGTCAATATTTAATTAATAAGATAATTACTGCATCATCGTTGTGTCATAAATAAATTAAATTATTTAATGTCTAAAAATTACAAATAAAATAAAATTATGTAGGAAATATTTTTAGATTTCTAATGAATATTTATAGTCTAATTTATCTTATGTATAACCCCATATGAAAAATGATTTACTTATTAAACATTGATTTTAACTACTTTAACCCTTCTTTAAATAAATTAATAATAAATGTCCTAATCTAATCCAAGTGGGCCTAAATGGTCATATTTTATTCCTAATGTTGTTTTTGGTCGAATTACACTTGTCCAATAGAATTAGGACATGTGTTAGGATAATAATAATATCATTTTTACCCTTAATTACCCTACTTACTTTTAACCGTGGTAAAAAAAGTAAAAAGTTTCTATTCACCAAAAAATTATTTTCATCTCATTGAACCACATTTTACTTACTGACATCAACTGTGTCTCTCGGATTTTCGAAATTCCATTAACAAATGTGGTAAAATTATGTTTTATGAAAAATTCATTTTTTTAACTACCACTTAGTGGTTTCACTATGCATCAAAAAATGAAATTTTCCAAAAAAATACCAAAAATTATGCCTAAGATATATTTGATATTATGAACTCAAAAATGATGTCTATTTTACCAAAATCAAAACATATCAGTTGCACTAATTAATTTCAAAAATTAATTCCCGTCGTCAAAACAAATAGCGTGTTCTTAAGAGATAATAACTATCAAAAGATTGACACTTGATTATGTCTGCTTTAAATGTGAAATTATATTCAATGAACAACATTGTATTAAATTGTAAAAATATATTCTAAATATACTTTAAAACCACTCAAATTAATAATTTATCACTATTAATTATTTCGATTGAAAAAGTTGTTTTTAATTAAAATATAGCGTGTTTTTACTATTCATCAAAATAAGAAATTTACCAGAATGATATGAAAATTTATCCATAGTAAATTTTTATTTCATGATTCCAAAGAAGAATTTTATTTTTTCAATTTTAACTTATAAACATGTCAAAAACTAGATTTAAAGTGGGTGCTCCATCAAAAGGCGGCAAAACTGCATTTTTTTAAAAATACTTACTTTACATAAAAAATTTATTTTGTTCTTATACCATGTTTTAGAAAATGTGAAAGACGAATAATAATGTTATAAGATTCAAAATTTAGTTAATACTATTCATAACGGCTAGTTCATAATAATATTATAATAATATATCGTTGTTTAGTAAAACCCGGTATTGCGTACAACACACGCTATCGAGGAAGGTCGTGATTGCGTGTAATGCAAGCCAAGTCAGGGTTGTGTGTTGTGCAAGAATCCTTCGTTGTTTCGTTTAACATAATCCAACCATATTTAATTTATACATTGAATATATATATATATATATATATATATACTCAATGTTGCGTAGAATAACTATTATCAAAATTGTGTGTGACACGATCCAAGAATAGTGTTGCGTATACTACAAGCTAATACGGTGTTGCGTATAGCGCAAGGTAATCTTGGTGTAGCATACAACACAAGACATTAATGAAATTAAAAGAATATGTTCCATAAAATCTAGGGGTGTTACAGTGTGTTACCCAAAAATAATGTCGTATAAACATTAACAATAAAAAACAATAACTGGAATTTCCCATCCTAGGTAATTGGGGATATCCCTGCACATGGGTTTGCTACTTATATGAATATGGTAAATTACAAATTCATTTAATTCCTAGTCTCCATTATAGTAACCAAACAATAAGCCAAAGAAAAAAATGTAACTGATACAAATTTGTAACATCCCGACATGGGATCCACTAAACCCATTCCCCAAGTCGGTGGGGAACATAGCCCCAAGCATGCCTCCACATACACCTATGGTTGTTGAATAGTAGAGGGGGTGTAGAAGTGGTATGGTGGATAAAATATTACCTCTTATCATAATATCAATATATAAATAACAAACAACATATAATATTAGAGTAAGTATAAATGACTAAAATGAAATATAATGTAATGTAAGGAAAAATATAACTAATCAACTAATAATAATATAATAATCCTCAATAGAAGTGTCAATATATGGATGCATGACGAGATGGTATAAAAAATTGGAAAAAAGGATCATTCATACAATAATTATATACAATAAAGTACAAAGCTGAACAAAAATTTGATCCACTAGTATCTCGATCAAATGATCGGTCCTCTACTGTTATAATCCATCTGTAGGTAAGCATATCTACAACCTGTAGTTGGTCCTTTTCCCTTATCATCATGAATAATTAGATAACATTCTCTGGAACTAAAGGTAGCTCAAGTTGGGCCTGAGATAAAAATATCAGCATTCCACCAACAATGTTTTCTATAAGTAATCTGAGTAGTGCATGTAATTAAATAGTGTTCTTGTAAAATCAAAATAAGGAAACTAAGAAGAAATAAATAATTATCCCACTCATGTTTTTATAGGAGACCTGGTGCATCTACTAACATCAACTCATGGCTAGTATTAGAGTTTCAGATGTAAACACACACACACACACATATATATATATATATTTGTAATATATATTGTTAATATATATCTATATATATTTTACCCACCAATATAAACAATGTACATGCATATACAAGTGGCCATATACCAATAATACAAATGTCCGATTGACAAGGGTGTAACATAGATATCCATGACAAGTCTAATAGGCCTATAAGCTCATTAAATATGGTACATTCACAACATGCCAAAAATATTATGACATTTCATGCACGACACTTGGGATGGTGACAGAGCCAACATGCCGTTACCCAAAGAAAGTAATATGGAAATTTAAGATCAATGTCCTAATAGAGTAAATGGCGTGAGGCTTCATGATCAACTTTAAATTTTATGGATATTGATGATTCTAGGCTAAATATATCACTTACCATAATACAAAAACATATATGAAGGCTCTATTATATACATAACATAGGTGTGAGGAATTAACTCTCTTATATTTCAACGTTCAAGACCAATTTCAATAAAACATTGCAATTCACATAAAGACTTCAATAACATGAAATATATAGTGTGACCATGAAAACCATTTTAATCCCTTTAATTTCATTCATCCATTTTATTTAAACCATTTTTATTCTTTTTAGAAAAATAAAAACCATCTAGAATATACCATCCTGTATAAAACCTACACATTAAATTCATCCAACATGGAATTATGGATTAATATGCTCAAAGGGTTAATTAGAAAGGATATGTGGTCAAAAAAGGGAATTTAAAACATGGTAAATTCCATTTATTGTATGGTAAAAAAACATAAAAGATTCCATGAGTTCCTTTTAAACCTCATATATTAATTGAAATTCAATTTTATATCTAATCTGAAAAGATAGTGCTTTGGGGAAAAATAAAATTATCTAGAGGTCCCAATTCAGTACGGAACACAAAAAAGAGTTTATATATGTCATAACAAACCTCTAAACTAAATAATATAGATAATTGGGTATGTATCTCGGTGTAATGATAAAATTGATATTATGAACTCTCTCAAAAGGGAACACTTGACAAAACCTACTAAGAAACACAATGATATAGCTTTGATAAATCAGAAATCATTGCAAAAACTACAAGACCACTTACCTTAAAGATGTAGATGATTCCTTAGTATATTTCATCTATAGATTCAGAGTTTGTTGGAAGATATATAAGAAATATTTATATACCATGATAATAGGTGAAATGAGATTTCACCTAAATATCATGATGGATATAGCAAGAAACTTATATCGATGGTAAGAGACAAGGATAGATTTCTGAGATAGATCTAATGCTTTCAACAGATATCAATTTGGACATCAAAAAAATAAGTTACATGGATGCCATTCTTGGGAGGGTATTGAGATCAGAAGAGAGTAAAAATAATTTCATCCATTAGAGAAAAATTGTGATAAACAAAAATGTGTAAACATATTATGTGAGGGAAAAAATATAATTTTACCTCTAAATATAGGGGTGCATTTTTTGGGCATATGGTTGGCTAAATAATCTACCAATTGTGCACCATTTACTCCTAGAAAGGGTTACATCACATGGTTAAGTGCCCAATTTTTCTGACCATAATGTAGTTATGTGGAACATATTTTCCCAAACCTATAATAGATAACATTGGAATGCACATGGGATTACACAATTTTAGAAAACTTGTGGGTCCCCTGATGCCTCACTACCTGCATTCACACAGTTTAGGGAAGCCATGCCGGCTGGGCAACATAGTTTCCCCCAACCGTGAATCCATATCTTTTCTTCCCATTTCCTGGATTTGGGCTTTGAATGAGCCCCCAACACACCTAATCCCTCTTTAAATTTATTAGGAATAATTATAATGAATTTTCAAAGTAATTTAATCCCAAAAAAGATGATTTGTACCTTTTCAAAGTGATGAGTTATTACGAAAAGTCTCATTGAACCATCATTATTATTAAAATACAATTTAATAGCACCTCATGGTGAAGTTTTTGATCAAATGAAACCTTTTTCTAGAAACTACTATAATTTATTTTTTAAATTATCAATGTTATACATGATCTATTGGATAATGTTTTTTAAAAAGAGTATTTGAATCAAATATTATGTCACAAATAAGATCATAATCCATTTTAGGAATAATGTTAGGAAAGTAATCTATAAATACATCCATAAATTAATTCACTACTAGATAGAATAAAATATGACAAATTTTTTATATTGAAAAATATGAGTTCAGTAACTATCACTACTATCTAAAATCAATATCCCATCTCATTGTCACATTATCATAGCCATCCAACAATTTAATTTAACATTCTTAGATCAAAAATATTTCATATAATAATAAAATAAAATTTAATACTTACCAAGAATAATATAAATATCAACTATAGATAATTCAATTGAATTTTCATGAAAGAAAATTCACTGATAAGACAATAAAGATTCATATAAATATTTTCTACATTAATATTTCCAACTGAAGATTTCACAAAATATTATATCATACTATCATGATGTTTTGTTCTTAGTATTCTTGAAATTTTCTCACACATAAATGATTGTAATGACCGTTATTGAAAAAAAATATTTTCAAAATACAAATGAACAAGTATTTTAACTATCACCACTTAATTCGATACTCCAACTTAAATTTTAGTAGCACGAATGAGAATTTCTACACCATTCTATTTCTGATCATGATTATTTATATCCCATTAAACTAACATTGGAAACTTGTTGAAATAATGAAACAATTCATTAAATCTAAAACATAAAATGGCATGATGGATAACAGTAACCCAATTATTAGGTTGGCCATGAATTTTTTTATTATCACAAGACTTGTGACAAAAAAACAACTAATCCAAAAATATTTTCTAGATCAGGCCAAAAAATCCACAGAATTTTATTTAACATACTTGGAAAATATTGGAGTCTTATCTCCAAACTTCTTAGTTGGATACTTAAGTGGTTCATTCAACATTAACCTTTTTTTACTACTTTAATCTCGAGGAATTTACATATCAGAAAACTCCATCTCAACATTCTCATCTTAGTGATCCACTTTCTCATAACATTTAAATTACTCTCTAGATAAATCTTTTTATAAAATTGTATTTAACCCTATGTAAAAAATATTAATTTTACAATCAGTTTCTGAAATAAATATTGGCACATACCTAGAAAATATTTTGAATTGTTCATCATATGCAGCTACATAATATTTATTTCTTCCCTCAATTCCAATAATTGTTTTCCATTTAGAGTCAAAAAACTATTGGGAATATTAATTACTCAATTGACCCAAAAATAGTTCCCATTACATAAAATTGTGATCAAAATTGTATATGGTATTATTAACCAAAGGCCATTATCAACCAACTTCACAATCTAAATGATAAATTGAAGGTTCACCATCTGATGTTCTGAAAATCTCGTAACCTTAAATATTTTCTTTATAGAATTGATCTATCATTATTCTACCATAGTGTTAGATGATCCACTATATTATGAGTCATTTCCTCATAAAATTATGAACAATATTAAATATACTTTTTAGTTGATCAGGATAATTTCAAGCATAGATACCAACTCCATATACATATTTTTTCTACTGATCCTTTATTGCAACATAATATTTTTTACAAAGTCCAACAAGCTTTAGATGCCAATTTTTTTTGGATATTTTCATCTCACATATTAATCACTACAGCTTTCCTGATTCCTCTATGAAAACCCATTATGAACAAACAAAATTTAGATGATTCAATATGGTAATACGAATATTCTATATCATTTTAGCTTAACTATATAGTGTATTCTTTGAATGTAATTCGATTTAATTTATCTTTCCCTCAAATGTTATCATAAGTAAAATTTGATACCGAACTCATATAGCCATAATTATATATATAAAAAGTATATTTTTTAGTAAATAATTTATATTATTTCATTTTATTGATCTTTTTAAGAATATGGTTTTTGACAATTAGGTCATAATTGACACAAAATAATGAATCATTTCCCAAACTGGAAACATACAATCACTGAACAATTCCCCATAGTATAAAATGCTTAAAAAAGATTAATTTCCATGAAATAATTTTTAATCTTATTATTAATTATATAATTCAATTACCCATCCATTAAGTATGTGAAAAAATTTTAATGATATAGGATAAGCACAAAATTATTAGTAGAATATATAAAAAGAATGCAAAATGTTATACTATAGAGAAACATGAACTCCCATGTAATGATTACATTAATTTTCAATGTTCATTAACATTATGAAATCAAACCATTATTATGGAAATCACAGAAACTTTTCCCAAATGGATGCCTCTAAACCCCATGTATTAAAAAAATTAAGGAAATAGAGAGAATCATATTTATCAAAACATTGATATTCGAAAAATCATAAGGATGGAATCTAATTCAATTATCTGAATATCATAATAATTACCCAATTAATTAGAGATAAATAATGGGTAACACTATTTTTATAATCTATGTCAGTATCACACATTTTCAATGAGAAATAATGGAGGTAAACACTTCATATAAGCTGCATCAATGTAGCGGCCTAGATCCCAGAATCCCAAAACTAGTGCCAAATATCATTACCTTAGAATAATATAAAAGGAAATCATGTCCCAATGGATACATTAGTTTAGTGGTCTTAGTAAACTATATTAATACCCGATTCACATATTACATTTGAATACATAAATTACAACATAATATTTTTTCTTTTATAAATTAACATTAATCGATCTAGAATATCAATACATATTAGTCATAATAAACATAACTGATATTAGGTTTAATGAAATAAAACCAGGGTGATCTAAAATTCTTAGTAAGTGATAAATAATGTCTAATTAATAATGAATAAATGATTATAATCAATACAAAATGGTAAATAACCAAACTGACGCAACATTTAAATAAATGTATTGGGAATAATTGATATGGAAAGGTAAATACCTAAAAACCGTCCATTTAAATAAATGGATAAGGAATAATCAATATGGAAATTTAATTAACTGAATAATAATTTAATTTAATCAATAAACATTTAATTAAATGCATCTAACTATTTTTTTCATATTAAAAATCTCATATATAGTAAAAACTGAATACAAAATGAGGGAATTTTTAATTATCCAATGTTTTGTTTCCTTGGAAAATGATACCTTGAACATTATAAATATATCTTCAATAAAGATTAAATAATACATGGTGAGAACACATTATTTTAGGATATCCAACTGATTCATAATAAGAGACTATTGATTTTTTTATGGACATGCACAATAGTCTCAAACCCATGTCGTTCATGTCCAAAGCATTCCACAAATATCTTATTTTCAATTTCGTTAATAAAAAATCTGACATATCATATATATATATATATTAATAAAAGGATATGGATATAAAAAATATTCCCATTTTAATTAATTAACATTCATAGTAAAACATCTATGTTGAATAGGTATATATTTAATGAAATAATAATATCTATGATAAATTATATGAATATTTAAGGGATTTTTAATGCTAAGTGATCAAAAAAATTTGTAACTCAATGGGAAGAAAATGAATATGAAAATGATTCAAGTAAGTGCACATCAATACTATCCTTAGTAAAAATAATCATAGGCCATCTAAGGTATGAAAAAAAGTTGGTATCAGTACAACATATACATATTGGAGTAATTTTTGGAAAAAAATAGAAAGGATGCTTCAAATAAATAATAGCATTTAATTCCATATAAGGTAAATAGAACATTCCTTTTTCACTGTAAAAAGGTTATAGAATTTCCTCATTCAAAAAGAGATATAGATATTTACTTGAAAACATGTGGTAAAAATAAAAATTACGTAAAAATTTATTTTATTAAATCATTTTGAAAAGGATAAAGAAAACTTTTTAAAAACATTTTTAGAAAATATAGTTTTGTAAGAAAACATATTTCGGACCAAATATAAAAATTTATTTATATTTTATTAATATATGTTGACAATAATTTTAAGTTCAAATGAGTTGAGAAGTGGTACTATCAGTTAAAAATGATAATGAATAACTATAGGAGAAGGAAAATAATTTTTCCAGGAAAATGGTCAAATAATTTCTTTTATTGGAAATTCATGAATAAATAATGTTTATTAGAATTACACTCTGAAATAAACACTTAAAATAATCATAACATTGATGTGAGAATTAATAAATGAATTGATTATGTGTATCAGTTATAAATCTATAAAAATGTTCATAAAACATAAATATTGAGTCAAAATTTAATACACACATAATATTATAATATTAACAACAACAATAATGTAATATAGCTTAATAAAAAAAGAATTGAGTTATTACATTTCATTACTTCTTAGTGACATTATGTTCATTTCCAAATATATGAAATAATTAAAATTGAAATGAAAAATACAATGATGAATGAAGTATTACTTATAATAAATGTAGTAGGAGAATTTTATAAACCCTATAAAAGAAATTATGTTCATAACATTACAATATGACTCAATGAAATGAAATCAAGGTGAAATACCTTACATTAAACATTATAATGATTAAATACCCATTAATTTCAGATATAATGGTTTTTTGTATGATATTAACTTATTCCCGAACCATATTAATATTTACAATATCTATATTATCTTTTAAAATATTTCAGTACCAAATAATAATATTTTATTATTTTCATTATTTGGGGTGTTAATTAGATTGTTTTTTTCTATGTATTTACTTATTATTATTTTAACGTAAAACATTGATTATGATTTAATAATATCTAGAATTTGAAACATGATTTTAATATCAAAAATTTTAAATTTTCATGTATTTTGACTTATTAATAATATTTAGAGATAGGAAATATAATACATCATATGGAGATGATAGGCCATATGTACGTGTGAATGTAATTTCTATTTTCATTTCATATTTAATGAACAAATATAAAATGATACATATATACATTATCATTTAAATACAATTTTTATGGCATATATATAATGTATTTTTAGTAAAAATATCCTTAATAAATTTCTTGTAATGTGTGAATGAATCGCATGGCTTCAGGATGTGATAGTCTTCCGTACACAAGAACGACATTATCATATTCTCTAAAAATTGAAAGAATGAATATATGCCTTATAAAATAATTCAAGACGTAGAAATACATTTCAAATATAGTATATAAAAAATATATATATTATTTCCATCTTTATTCCCATCATTGAAAGGTGGTAATAGAAAAATAAATGACATTGGTTTGTAAGGCGGTAGTCCTCCATACACAGAAACAAGGATTTCATAACCCATTTAATCGAAGTGTTTGATATTTTATGTCATAAAATTGATATAAAAATTCCTCAGTATATTTAATATAATTATTTTATTATATATTCAGGATATTAAAATAATTTAAGTGCCTTAAGGAAGAAATAAATAAAAAAATTTGTTGATCACCATTACATCTTCTTCAGGTTTCTCATTTTAGATTACATCAAAGGAATAACATTGTAGGATTTGTTCCAAAATTAAGTCATCTAGGATTCTTTTAGAAATTTTAATTAGGTAATTTTTGATGATCCAAATGGCCTGGAAGGTGTGAATATTTGAGGGGAGTGATTTTCCTTTTATATTATAGGAGAAGTGACATTCATGTAAATAATAAAAAGTAATAACTATTAGGAGTTCGAACGTATATCATTTTCCCCAATAAAACAACAAAAAATATATTAGTAGGGTTAATTTTTACATATTTCAGTAAAATATCTTTTTTAAAATTATATAGGTCATTTGGTCCCTTATGTTTAAATTTTAGTCTCTTTTTAAAAAGATTTTTATATTAATTATTATAATTAATTATAACCAATTTCACTAATCAATTTGGTAAAACATTATCTTTACTATATTAGAAATTAAAATTATTTATAAATAAAAATAAAAAATCCATGGTTCCATATTAAAATAACTGAATTGTTTGTAATTAATATAAATTTAATCCCAGAGACGGGGAGGGAAATAATGTTTTTAACATGAAAATGTGAAAAAGATTACTATGTTTATATATATATAAATTCAATAAATAGATTAAAATGAGATAAATTGGATTAAAAAATGTATAATTGATATAATTTAACAATAAAACCAATTGAAAATATAACATCACCTTATATATTATTTAGATGAAAAGGCATTTTTCAATTAGAATTCAGTGTTTTTTACTATTAATCATAATATGAAACTTTTAAGAAAAATTCTAAACATTCAGCCAAAGAAAATTTTGAAATTATACAGTAAAAATGGAAGTATATTTTTTTCAAAATAAAATTAATAATTTTTGAAAATTTATTTTTAAAAAATGTGTGTCATTACAAGGTTGAAAAACTATTTAATAGTAATACAATTTTTTAGTCTTAAAATATGTTTTATTCTACTATTCTTCCTATCAAATCTATTAGATTAATATAAAATCATTTTAATGAATATATAAAATATAATTTCAATAAAATTTATTCACTGGTATTAATTAATTTAATTTATTAGGGTAAAAAAATTATGAATAATAGTGATTTTTATAAAACATTTCTTTTATACTCTTTTGGTTTTTCTATATTAACTTTTAATTAGTTGGTATCCAATGAATTAAAAATTATATTTTAAAATATTACAAAATCATATTAATAACCTCCAATTTAATGGATAGTTTAAAATTTTCAATTTAAAGAATAATATTAATAATATTTGGAATAAATTAGTATTGCGTGTAATGTAAGCAATCGAATGACTCCATTATTGTGGTCATTACAATAAGACTCACTATTGTGTATAATACAAACTATGTAATAGATTTAATTTATTCCAAATAATATATATATTTTAAATTATAAGGATTTTATATTCCTTTATATGATTGGTTTTTTTTTCATAAAATCTATTGAATAAAATATCATTCTTTCAGAATTTTAGTGTTTCATATTCTCCTCGCATTAAATAATTTTCAACTAAGCAATAAGATCTTGATAATTGAAATCCATGGTATGATATTTTAAAATTACATTGTTGAAAACACAAAATAATAAATCTGTTAATAATATTTTATCATAATATTAGAGAAATGGAAGTACACCAATCATATAGAATAACATATAAATTGGTTTCTACGTTAGAGAATATAAGGGGAATGAAAAGATATGAAGGTATAGGAAAAGTATAAATAATTAAATGGAGTGAGTGAGGTCATTGATTACAAGTAATTGAATCATTAATATAAAATTTATAGACTAAAATCCAATAATCTAATAGGTGTAAAAATTTCAATGATATAATTTTAAATGATGGTAATATGAAATTATTTTATTTCCTTGTCATTTTACCAAAGTTGAGGAATTATTTTACATCCTAAGAATATATGGAAATATTTATACTGGATATATTTTTATTTCATAAAAATAATTTCATCATTTGGTTGTGCATTAATCTATTACTATTATAAATTTATAATAAAATATTATTTTTTACCCCTAATTAATTAATATTCACTTTTAATAGATCGTAATATCCATAAAAGAGTGAAAAGTATTTTCTTCTATCTATAAATGTTTTCCAAAAATAACATTGATAATATATTAATCTATAAACCTCAAAACTAAAACTACTAGTTCATCATTAATATATATCCATCAAATAGTTTAATTCTAAATAATTACATATTAACCAGTACATCACATTGGACATTGGTAGGTGCTAAACCATTATAGTTATGCAGTCAAGGGTTCATGACTCACCACATTTCTAGATTAAACAGTTTGTTAAAATTAATTAAGGATGTCCTTTTGTTATTAATTACTCTAATATAATCCCTATAAAATTCAAAAAATTATGATGGATATACTTGGAATATGGTCAACCATTAAATAACCTTTTTAACAATGGTTTTAAATAGAACATATTTTTCATCAGGAATGCCTACAAATATTATTTGACAATAATTAAAATATCAATAATTAAAACATTAACCCAAAAGGAAATCAATTCTAAAATTTAATTGAATTAATCCTCAAATAAATTTTCCACTAAAATATATATTATCCCTAAGTTTCTATAAAATGTCACTTTCTATGGTAGAATCCCATTTCATAAAACCTAAAAGAAGGTGTTTATGAATTTGAACATATGATCAAACATAAAGTCGTATACACAATGGTATTAATAAATTATAAGTGATTATAAATATTTTCCTAAAACTAGAGCCTATAGGTATATTATTAATGATTCTTATAGAAAAACAACCATTGGAAAATACTTCCAAAATTAGATTATTGAATTAAAATGCATAAATAATTCATTCATTTTATTTAAAAATAGTTCCTTTCATGGTTTAGGGTTTGTACAAATTTGTTAATTGTCATTATATATTGAAATCATCTATAATGGTTTGTATAGAATTTCAAAATTATCCTATTAATATAGCATAGGATTATCATGAAATGAATGTTGTCAGGCCTATTTCCCTATACCAGGTTTTTCTTGAGTAAATATCAGTATGCCTTTTGATAGTCATTACCCCTTAGTACATCTAGGACGAAACCACATTCACTTTCAGTATCCAAATAGGGATTTACTATTTGGTAGGCCATCATAATATTTATCAAGGAAAAAATGAGGTGGTTTTTCTATACTTATCCCAAAATCCTATATTAGGGTTATATTCCCTAATTTATTTTTTATTTTATCTATTTTCTATGGTTTCTACTAAAAATTTTCTCATAGCTACTATATTGAATTAGAGCCCAGATTATTGAAATAGATTCTTGTTATCATTACATTGACATAAGATAGAATGAAATAACATCCCAATGTTCTAATTAGATTATTATTATTGGTGAACAACATATATGATTCACATATTCCATTTGAATATGAAAATTATAACATATTTTTTATTATTATCAAAAATAACTTTATTCAATCTACACTATCCTTATATATCTTTCATATTAAAAATCAAATATTCCAAGTGAAAGGAAACAAAATAGGGGGGAGATAAATTACTCAATAATGGTTAAATATAATGAAATAAATAATTAATCAATGAGCATAATAAACATTTCATGGTAAATATCTGAGTACATATTCCATTTAAATATCTAGATAATGAATAAAAAAATATTTCATCATAGAAAACATAAAAAACATTCCATTTAAGTAACTGGAAAAGACATTATAAATATGGAACGGTAAATAACAAAAAACCCATTCCATTTAATCCATAAACAATGAATGAAATTCATCCAAATATTTTTTTCATTGTGAAAATATAATTGATTATAATAATTGAATATGGAATCAAGAAAAAACTTAATTATTTTTCATAACGTCATTTGGGATCGTGATACCTTTACCCTCATGATCTATCCTCTAGATGGTTTAAAAATTACAAGGTGAAAACCCCAGAGATGAGACTATCCTATAAATACACACCATGAGACTATAGATTCATTATGCTATTTGAATTAACCAGTCCAAGACCCATGTCGTTCAAGTCTGAATTATTCCTTTTGTATTGAATAACCTATTTAAGGAATAAAAAATAAACCTTATAAAATATCTATATTAAGTACAAGAAATAGATTTATCAATAATTCCAAACTTAATATATTAAATCCAAATTAAACACCATACGTGTAATGGTATGTAGATTAATAAATAATCTTATCAAGGATAAATTATATTTATATATATGGGATATTAAATGTTCAATGACAACATAATAATGAAAAACTCAAGGGTATGTCAATGTTTAGGAAAATTATTTCGGGAAGTAATCATAAACAATATCTTTGTTATTAATAATTATAATACATCAAGATGAAGAACAAGGATGGTATCGATACAATGTATTCCCATTGGAGTAAGAATAATGGTTGTTTTCATTTATGAAATGAAAAATAATACTAAATACATTCTTAAGAAAAATATACTTTTCATTTCAAAAAAAAATTGAATTTATTTTTCATTGATAATAACTTTTAAAACATATTATTTAAAATATGTTTTTAAAATTTCAATGGAGTCTTCAAAAAAATGGAGGCATGTAATTTCGTATATGGTATGAAGAATATTTATTTATTTTTCGAAAAGGATATAAAATTCCCTTTTTTGGGAAGGTACACGAATATTTCTATGAAAAAAAATTAAAATGAAAATGGACATAATTTTATTTTAATAAATAATTTTGATAATGAAAACGGAAAAAGTTTAAAATATTTTTTGAAAATTGGATCTTGTTTGAAAATATATTTCCGACCTAAGAGAGAAATTAATTATGATTTTATTAAGTCATTTTACTATTAATTTTCAGTACAATAGAGTGAAATAAATGGTACTATAACATCAAAAAATATCATAATTTAATATATGAAAATAATATAAAATGTTTTATTGAAAAATTTTAAAATAACATCATGTATTGGAAATTAAGTAATAATAAATCTTGATTATAATTAGATTATGGAATGAACACTTAAAACAACCATAAAATTTATGTGATAATTAATAAATTAATTGATAATGTGTATCTATTTTAAATAAAAATAAAATGTGGAAATAAATTAATATATGTCCAGAAGTAATAACAAATACAATCATAGAATATTAATGACAGTAAGGAAAAATATAACCCAATAGAAATAATTTGTGTTATTAAATACTATTACCAATTTGTACAATTATTTTGAAAAACCAATAGATGATGTAATTAAAATTGAAAATTAAAATAGCATAAATTATGTAATATTATTTATATTAAATGTCATATTTTAGTATATACATCATATTTAAGAAACTAGTTTCATAACATTACAATATTCCTAAATGAAACTAAATTGAGATGGAATCTCTTACTTTATGCTTCATTTTGGGGGAATTCCCTCTATCCTCTTATATAATAGTTTTAAGTATGATATTAAATTATATCAAAACCATATTAATGTTTATTATATAATCTACTATCCCCTTAAAACATATTAGTACTCATTTTTTAGTAATAGTTTATTATATTCATTATTTCAGGTTTTAATTGCCTTGTCATTCGAGTATGTAACCGTTTTCTATTTTTCCTCCTATATAGATAATGTTTTCATAATATACAGAAATTAAATCATGATATAAATATCATATGTATTCATTATGTATGTATTTATAGTTATACATATAATTAAATGATATGAAATGTAATACATTCTTCATAAAGATGGTAGGTTGTATGTATGCATAAATGATATTTCAGTTTTCTTATCGAACTGATTGTATAAAATGTAAATGATATATATATTATCATTTTAGTATAAAATATTTCACATATACATCACATAATTTTATTAAAACTATCCTTTATACATTACATATAATTTATGAATGAAACACACCACTTTGTAAGGATATAGTACGTCTTACACACAAAAGACATTTTCATATTACCACAAAATGGAAATCATTATTGTTTGTGTTTTAAAATAATTAAAGTATAATAACTAAATAATATATATATATATATATATATATCACATATATATATATATAGTATTTTAATCATTATTTCCATCCATTAATAGTGTTAATAGAGAAAAAAACAATAGTACTTTGTGAGATGGTAGTCCATAGTACAGACTACTGATGATTTTGTAACTCATTTAATAGAAGTGTGTAAATTTATATATTTTATAAATAAAATAAAATCTTATCAGTATATATGATACACTTATATATTGATACAGTAATTTTATGAGAATAAATTATGGTGTTTTGGATTAAATAATACAAAAACATTAATTGATGAATGTAACATCTTCTTTGGGTATGTTCTTTTAGATTACACTAAAGTACATCTACAGAAGGATTTTTTCCCAAATTAAGGCTTATTGGGCAAGTTATGGAATTATTAAATGTTAAATGGACAAAATGATTAATAATTTTTTGGTAGGGTGAATATTTGATGGGAGTGAGTTCCCTTTTATAGTGGAGGAGGAGAGACATTATTGTAAATAGATAAAAGTAAACACTATTGAGAGGTCTCCCTTACCTCATGTACCTCTAATAATTGACATAAATATATAATTTATGGGATAAGGTTTAAATAGGTCCATAAAATGGGTTTTTAGAAATCTTCATTGTTATGTTTCTTTTATGTTTTAATTTTAGACCATTGGAAAACTCGTTATTCTCTCAATCATTGTAATTAATTTTAACAACTATAACTATTCATTTTCTCCACAAATCAATTAAAACTTATTATAAATTATAAAATATCATGATTACATATATTGAATCCATTTTTTAATTTCATATATCCTAATTGGAAAAAATTAAATTAAAATAAATCCCAAAAAGATGATGAGAAAGTGGCTTTTTATGTGAAAATGTTCGAAGTATTACTATGTTTTTATATATTAATTCAGTATAAAAATGATTAAAATGGAAAAATATTTATTAATATTTGTCTAATATATTTAAATTTACTTTAAAACCTATTAGTAATATAATTTATCCATATAAATTATTTATAATAAATGACAGTTTTCAAATAAATTCATTATTTTGTACTATTCATCAAAAAATAATGCTTCTGAAGAAAAATTACAAAAAACACTATAATATAATATTAAATTAATATTTAAAAAATTATTTTTAATTTTTCAAATAAATTTTAAAAATATTAAAATCATAGTATGAAATCAAGTAAACCTTTAAAAGGTGAAAAATGCCTTTTGAAAAATATGACTTTTGAAAACAAATTTAGATTTTCCCTTATCTTATGACTATCAAATATTTTTGATTAATGTAAAAAGATTTTATAGAATATATAGTATATAAATTTCAATAATATCAATGTATAATATTATATAATATAATTTAATTTTATAAAATTACTTTGGTTTATAATGATAGTTTTTTATTCAACAATTTCATTTATATTAAATTTATTTATATTACCTTCTAATAAATTGGAATCAAATTAAATCAAACATAAATTTTCAAAAAATATTTAACACTATTCATAAAAATCAATTTAATTTCAATAAATAATTTTTATATAGGTTAATAATTTTAATAGTAATTGATAAAACATGGTCTTATGTATAATGCAAGATATGAAATAAAGTTATTATTGTGTGTAATGTAGGATGACTAGATATTGCATGAATTGAAAGCTATATTATATATTGAATTTATCTTAAATAATAAATATATTGTATTGTTTAGGGATGTTATATTTCTTTCTACTATTCGTGTTGCATGTAATACATGCTATTGAATAAGATGATATTCTTTCATATTTTTGAGGTGTTTCAATCGATATTAACCATGAGAAATAGTAGTACTAAACCCATATTATTATCTATATCAGGCCCAAAAATTATTCATATAATGATAATGTACCAAAACAGGAATAATATTTTTTAATATTGAAGGGTTTTATAATAAAAACCTTTGAAAAACACTATTGAACTCTTATGGAAAACAGTTTCAAATATTAAAATATCTATTTTTTTAAAAAACCCTTCTAAATATTAAAAAACCAAAAAAATGAAGAAAAAAATTCATTGAAGAAGAAATTAAATCATGAAAAGGAATATAGAAGTAACATATTGGTTATAGTGTTTGGAAAATTCGTTGTCACTGTAAATGTTATAATATTATTTCCTGTTTTGATTTGTAAATAAAGTGAAACATTCCTTAAAATGATTAATTTTATAGAAAATGTTTCAAATATATATAAAAATTTAATTATAAATTTATGATTTCCAGAATGAAATAGATTTAAAGACATTGAAATGGAAGGAAAATATTGTTTTAAGGAAAACATTAAATTAGAATTTTTAAATGAAAAATCCCTTACCACATGGGAAGCATTTGAATCTTAAGGCCTATTAGAGAATAAAATTATACAATCCATTAAATATCATGAAAATAAGAAAATTCAAGACATAAAATTTCAATGGGAATGTATATAGTCCTAATAAAAAATATTCAAGTATAACTTCAAAATATTCCTCAATGAATGGAAAATGAAAAAGCCCCTTACATTTTGTATGACTTTTCATGTGTGTATTTATCTTTCTGAATTAACATTTTATATAAATTAATTTCATAATTGAACAAAATTTTCAATTTTAATATTCTTTTAAGTTCACATTTTACCATTCAATGCACAACTGCATAATTAATTAATTTATCTTTAGAAGTTTTTATGAAATTATACTTATATGTCAAAATGGATTTGGACCGTTTACTATGGTCAATGTGGACTTTAATTAAACTACTCCAAAAAAATATTCATGAAATTAATATCATTTATTATAAATTATTTATACTTATAAAACTTATTTTTATTTATCGTTATGAAAAATGAACTATGTTAATATCATAGAGACTATATTTCATACACACACATGAGTAATGTTCTCATTTATCTATTTTCATTGTGTAAAGATGGTATGTAATATTTTACCTTTCCATATTGGTAAAAATATAATTAATATTTTATTATTTCATTAAATATAATTATATATATCATCCAAGTATTTTTAGATTTAAAATAATCACATCACTATGAGGAGGAATTCCAGACATCCACAATAATAAAGTTATCATATTTATTGTATAATAAAGAAAACGATTTATTATCTTTTCATAAAGATAATTATCTAATTAATGTAATTATAATTTCATGTTTGTAACTTATATTAATAAAATGTATCATTATTAAATTCCATGTAAATAATTATAGAAAAATAAACCATATCAATTCACGAGGTGGTAGTCGACCCTACACACAAGTGATGCGGTAATATCCCCCACAAAATGGAAAATAAATAAGTTGTCTATGATATAATAACATAAGTAGTATATTTACATTAAAAAAGTCATACTTAATCTTCACATTTATCATTTGAAAAAAAAATTAGGAGATGATGGAATCTAAATGGCATTAGTTCGCAATGAAGTAGCCCACCGTACTCACAATGGACAATTTTATATCCAATTTGATGGAAGTGTAGATAAATTAAGACTATTAAATTAAAAAAATATAATATAATTATATGGGATATAAGTGTTAAATTATTTCATAATAATTCAATAATATTTTATGGGAGTTGAAGAAGAAATAAAATATAAATGTTTGGTTAGGCTTGATACCTCTTCTTCACAAAACCTCAACAGGTAAGATGCAAAGACATCACATGATGAAATTATGTTATAAATAAAAACTCTTGATAATTGGGTGGTATTTTAGGATTTTATTTTGTAACACCCCAGGTAAACAAAGAATATGACATTTTCATATTTATCCATATTTGTGAATAAAATATTAATATGACTTTAAAGGGGACGCTATGCTCGATGGTGTACCCAACACGCAACAATGAGTTTCTTGGAAATCTTACGTTGCACTCTAATAATAAAATAATATTATTCTAAATGGTAGTTAACATGTATCCGTTTTATTGGTGGGAATGTATAGAAATAACTAAAATCTGATTATATATGTTTTTAAATGTTTTTACATTTATCCAATAAAAGATAAAGGCTTAAAATACGGAAAGAATTCAATTTTAGGCGTATATGCCCTAGTTTTCACTAAAAGTTCACTTATCACCTTTTGATGGAGAACCATCATTAAATATTGTTTTGTTCACTCTTATACATTCTATTGGACCAAATAAAACTCTTCTTAAGAATTGGGACATCAAAATTTACTTTGTGTAAATTTTTGGTATCTTTCCGATAAAGTTCAATTTTTTTAATGAATAGTGTAAAATGTTGTATTTTAATTCAAAACCTCTTTTTAATCTCATTTATTTATATGATTATATTATATTTTGAATTGGTTTTAAAGTGAAATTATAATATATTTTTACCATTAAATCCAATAGTGGTCGTTGGAATTAATTTCACTTTGAAATCAGACTTAAACTAGTGTCAATCTTTTGATACTTATTGTTTCAAAAAAACACGTTATTTGCTCTGACAGCAGGAAATAATTATTAAATTAATTAATGTGACTTATATGTTTTTAATTTTGTAAAATAGACTTTATTTTTGAATTCGGAATATATAATATAGCTTAGGGTGAATTTTTGGGATTTTTCTGAAAAACTTCAATTTTTGATGAATAGTGAAACCACTAAGTGGTACTTATAAAAACTAATTTTTCCGTTTAAATGAAATTTTTCCATATTTGTGTTTTGAATTTCAAAAATCCGACATACATGGTTGTCATTAAGAAGTAAAATGTGGTTCAATGGGATAAAAATAATTTTTTGGTGAAGAGTAACTTATTATGTTTTTAATCGCGATTAGAGGTAATTAGTGTAGTTTAAGGTAAAAATAGTGTTTTAATAATATGAAATGAACTTGAAACATGTCCTAATCTCATTATTTGTGTCATTTCCGACCACTAAAACCCATGGGTCAACTTAGGGACCCCAGGAAGCCTCTTTGGTTGGAAACTGACATTAATATCTTTTTATTTAAAGATAAAGTAAAAATGAGACAAACATGAAATGTTTTACTAAAACAATTTTTACATGGGGTTATACAAATCATATTTTTGATTATAAATATTCATTGGAAAGATAAAAATATTTCTTACATTATATTATTTTTTTATAATTTTTTGACATTATATAAATTAAATTATTTATGACATCATGATGATGTAGCGATGACCTCATTATTTAACGATTTAAATAAAATGGAATGATAATGTAATATCTAAGACATAAACATGTCCAAAACCTATTGGATGAGTGTATTTCGAACCCTTATCACCTTATCCTAGAAACACATCAGTTTGGGACCTCTTAAATCCGAATACCATTTTAAAATAAAGTGACTTTTCTTTACCTTCCAAGAGTGCCCCTCCTCTCCTCTTATAAAAGGCCCCCACCTCTACCTCCTTAACCACACTCACAAAGCCATTGGCTCGGACAAACTCTGCCCATTTTGTCTCCCCACTTCCCTATCTTACTCCTTGAAGCCTCACTTTGGGTAGAAGCCTTCCCAAGTAAGCCTTTGAGCTCAAACCAAAGGGAGTTACCCGATTTTAAGGTAATGTCATCACTTGAGTCCTTTTGTTTTATTTTGCTTCTCCAACCCCCTAAACTCTTTTTTATTCATTTCTTTTGTAACAAATAAAGTATCATAAATATACTAGGATGTTTGTATAATAAGGATTACAGCTACACTTTCACACACCTGCATCTAATGGTTAAAGAATATACTGTTTCTGTGGATGGCGAATTTCGGCCTCCCGAAACGATGATTGTTCAACATTTTTTTAACACCTTCAAAGGTGGACATTAAGATGACACTATATTTATATATGATATATATATGTTTATGTTTTCCTTAATCTTCTGTATTTTTAATTTTGGGCATACCTTTATGGTTTCCATTTTGGGTAAACACGATATCTTCATTTAAGGAAGTGCGGACTACCGCCCACTCAAATTGATGTGATTCGTTAATGCCATATGTGGGAAGTATAAAGGATGGATTTAAAGTTATTATATATGATGTTATACTATAATTTTAATATACCTATATATCATTATTATTCCATTCCATAAAAATATGAAATAGAAATGAAAGTAGCGTTCATGCGTACGTACGACTTACCGTCTCCATGAACGGTACATTTCATTTCTTATCTCAAAATGTTATGTACTATTATAAGTACATATATATAATGGATATATATTTAATATATTACATATAAATTATGGATATAATTATTTAATTATAACATATATATATATACCTCATTTTGTTTTAATTCCATTAATATGAAAAAAAAGAAAGTAGCGTTCATGCGTACGTACGGCCTACCGTCTCCATGAACGGTGCTTTTCGTTTTTTATCTACAAATGATATGGAATAGTATAAAATAAATATTTAATGGATATATATGATATTTTAATCATTAATACTATTCTGGAAATTATTTACTTATAACTACATGGGAAATCGTTTTTCAAACAAGCTCATTTTTGACTCTTGTACCAAACATCGGCAAAAACGTCAGATATGAACTAAAATTATTAAACAATTATTATAACATTATAATATGTGATATGAACTGAATAATAATATCTAAAGGAGTTACTTAGGCAATTATTAATTAACAAAAGTTTATTATTCAGGAATATAAAGAAACGAACAAGACAAGTTGGACTTGAGGTAAGGGATCCTACTCCTCTATTTCTTTTTAAGTACACTCTTTTATGTCATTCCTTCTAAGCTCATCTTTCTTGTTATTGGGATGCTATTTTATATTACTCTTACAGTAATTTTTATGTTTATATGATTAGAGACCCTATTCTCTCTCATCAATCCATTTTGGACGTTTTGAGTGGCGCCGTTAGGCTGCCGAATTTTCGTAAGAGATCAATCCTCTCTCTTTCTTTTTAAGTACTCTCTTTTATGTCATTTATTTTAAGCTCCTCTTTGTTATGATGGGGGATGTTCTTTTATATTCATCTTTATGTACATTTTATTGAAATATGATGAGATACCCTATTTGATCTCATCAATCCATTTTTTGAAGTTTTTAGTGGCGCCGTTAGGCTGCCGAGTTTTCGTAAGGGATTTTTCATCTCACTTTTATTCCCGTGAGATTTATGCTACATTTTCCACAATTTCCTTTTAGTGGTGTATGTACTGACCATTATTTTACTCATTGTTTAATATACTTTCTTTTATGAGTATTTACATCAATTTTGTATTGTCCTTCTTTCACGAGGTGTATGTTTCGAAAGATACCCATGTCGGTAAGGAAACCTTTCACCCTCCTCTTTTTAAAAGACTTCTTTTGTTGGGTCTTTTAATTTACATATTGTTATGTTGGGATATGTTCTCATATATCCTTATTGATTTAAATGTTATGTCCATGTGATGAGATACCCTTTTTTTTATCTCTCATCAACTCATTTTGATGTGACGCCGTTAGGCTGTCAAGGGATCTTCTTAACCCAATTTCGATTTCATTGGATTCAACATGTTGTTATTGAATATGTCATCCTTTGAATATTTGTTAATGACCATTGATTATTTTACACTTAATATCCACTTATATTTGGTGTATTCGTTGGTCACACATAATTATGTAATTGATTTATCCTTAAACCAAGGATAATTTCTTTGTGTGAGACTTCGTCTCAATCTCCTTTCATTGAGGCATATTTTGTTTTATACAAAACCTTATTTTATATGGTGTATAAACCCCTTTGACTTTTACGTTTATCCAAAAAGGAATATTTTTTATACGAAGCATTTTACTAAATGACAAAAGGGAATGTTTTTTTGTATGTGTGCGGCGACAATGACTTCTCCGCCGCCGTGACCATTATTTGAGTTTCGGCTTCCTCTACAATCCATACCTTCTTTTTAAAAGAAAAATAAATACCGTGTTTTAATTTTCTTTTATTTTGGTATTGATAATGGTTTTCATGATGTTTTTTATATCAATGTGTTATATTGATATCTTGTGATAGAAAGGTGGAAATGTTATGTTTCCTTTCCGCAAGTTTTATGTGATAAGTTTATGTTACTATTCTTGGGAATTGTTATGAAAACGGGTGGTTCCGTGATAAACTAAGGGCGGGTGAGCCCGATATAGCTCTCCAATGCATTGGGTAACGCAAAGGAGTGAAACGTTAAGGTTTCTCCGAAGAGATTTAGGGAATATATTGTGATGGGTATTCCAAACGTAACCAAGAGGGTTACTCCCTACATAAGAATGTTATGAATGCCTCAAGTTACCTTTTATGTCTTATGATTTCTAGGATTTATTCATTATTTGATGAGGTATGTTAAAGTGCCTATGTTTTATGGGTAAAGTATGATTTCATTCTTATGTATATATGAACTCATGTTTCCTTTCCATATAATTTATAACCCTTACTGAGCTTTTTTTTCTCATCCCAAGTTTTTGAAATGTTTTTCACAGGTCAAGGGAAAGGTACATGATGTGATGATAGTGTCAAGGATGTGTCAAGAAAGAATCCATGTTTTATTTTCAATATGTTTCCGTTGATGGGAATAATGAATACTGTCTTTTATGTAACCACTTTGTTTAAATGTGGAATGTAATGCAAGTTTCATGATCTAATTCTCTAAAACGCTAAACCTGAAAAGATCCTCAATGTGTAATCTTGTAATAACTCCAGATTAAGTATGGTTTAAGGCTGAGGCCTTATAGTTGGTAACAAAGGTCGACTTAGATAACTTTAGAGGTTAGGGTATTCTTTAAGCATAAGTGACATTACCATAATGGTTAGGATTTCAGAGAGAGACCAAGTTTTAGATAAAGTGAATGAGTAAGTATATCTTAGTGATTACCTTCCTAATTAGTACATGATGGTTTTGTTGATATACTCACACTGACATTTCTGTTTTTAGGGAATGGATGGATCTAGAAGGCACCAAAGAGACAATAGGTTTGAAGGAAACTGTGGTGGTTCTTTGATTAAGATACTAGATAAAATGGAGGATTCAATGAGGAAACTCATGGTTGTTCTAAACCAAATATCAAGGAGTCATGATCAACCACTTGAAACATGGTATGTTCTGTAATGCATCATGTACAAGATGACCAATCGATGTGGAAGTTCAGGTAATAATTATAAAGGTAACCATTGGAGTTTATATGATCCTTACTTTTGAGGTAATTATGGGTTATTATATGATATGCTGGAAAATGAAAGGCATGAGATAAACTTGAGGTTAAAATATGTTATGATCATTTTTATGATTTTATCTCTTTCTGGGGAATGATATAAGAATTATATAGTTTTGGAAAAAGGATAACACGCAGACCGTGTGACAACCTATCGCGTCGGACAAAGCTGCGGGAATCAGACCCACAACCAAAGTGCGATTGGTATTTATCGCCTACCACTGGACTACGTGAAGTCCCTGCTTAGTTTGACTGATTCTTTTTAGATAGATGATTATATGAAATAAGAGTAAGTTGATTTTGGGTTATCTATGGAAATTTATTAACCTATCTTGAAGGATATGTGATTAGGTTAATTACTTTTCAATACGAGACATTAAGAGCATCTGATGTTGTTTGGAGATAAATGTTACAATTTAACTTGGATGACTATGTGACTAAATCCTTCAAATATTTGGGTTTCAATCATATATTGGTTTACTTTGAATAATTTTATGGACAAATTGTTTATCGAATAGTCCTCGTTGAACTTTGGGTTTTTTTGGACAAATTTTTGAGATTAAGCATAGATTTTCTTTTTAAAGGGTTATCCTTTTCTGGATTATCTGATCTTGTACTGTCCTTTTTGGTTTTGGTTTTGGTTAGAGTCTAAAGACATGGGAATTATATAGTTCTCTTTGGTGGATTAGGTGATTCTCTAGAAATTGATTATAGTACTCTTAATGCGAACAAGTCTCCCTAAATACTCGTCTTTTGAAAAAAAAAATGAGTTTGATTAAGGAATCTAGTAAAAGTTGAAAGTGAACATGATAATTGATTACGTTTCCTTATGAATAAATTCCTCAATAAAAAAGTAACTTAAAACAAAAATTTTGTCCATTAACTTTTCCTACTGGGGAACCCAACACCGTTTAACCCATCAAAAGTTTGTGATTTTCTTATTGTTAACTTTCCCCTAAACATGTTTTCTATCACTCTCCATCAGAACATGACCCAATGTTTTCTCCTCCATGTCCATATTTCCTAGTATGGGTTAACTCGGGTGACCTTTGTACTTATATTTCTTTATTTTAAAGTGATTTTTTTACCAACTCTTGTTCCGTTGTGGGACTTTCAAGGATGTTTCCAAGCTCAATTTTAAAAATTGTGAGGAAACAATTCCCAAAAGGGGGGAAGGATGTAACACCCAAAGTAAATAAAGAATATGAAATTTTCATATTTATCCATATTTGTGAATAAAATATTAATATGACTTTAAAGGGGATGCTATGCTCGATGGCATACCCAACACGCAACAACGAGTTTCTTGGGAATCTTATGTTGCACTCTGATAATAAAATAATATTATTCTAAATGGTCGTTAACATGTAGCCAATGTATTGGAAGGAATGGATATAAATAACTAAAATCTGATTATATATGTTTTTACATGTTTTTAAATTTATCCAATAAAAGATAAAGGCTTAAAATATAGAAAGAATTCAATTTTAGGCGTATATGCCCTCGTTTTCACTAAAGGTTCACTTATCACCTTTTGATGGAGAACTGTCATTAAATATAGTTTTGTTCACTATTATACATTATATTGGACCAAATAAAACTCTTCTTAAGAATTGGGACATCAAAATTTACTTTGTGTAAATTTTTGATATTTTTCCGATAAAGTTCATTTTTTAATGAATAGCGTAAAATGTTGTATTTTAATTCAAAACCTCTTTTTAATCTAATTTATTTATATGATTAGATTATCTTTTTAATTGGTTATAAAGTAAAATTAGAATATATGTTTACCATTAAATCCAATAGTGGTCGTTGAAATTAATTTCCCTTTGAAATCAGACTTAAACTAGTGTCAATCTTTTGATACTTATTGTTTCATAAAAACACGCTATTTGCTCTGACAACGGGAATTAATTATTAAATTAATTAATGTGACTTATATGTTTTGAATTTTTTAAAATAGACTTCATTTTTGAATTCGGAATATCAAAAATATCTTAGGGTGAATTTTTGGGATTTTTCTGAAAAACTTCAATTTTTGATGAATAGTGAAACCACTAAGTAGTACTTATAAAAACAGATTTTTCCGTTTAAATGAAATTTTGCCATATTTGTGTTTTGAATTTCAAAAATTCGACATACATGGTTGCCATTAAGAGGTAAAATGTGGTTCAATGGGATAAAAATAATTTTTTGGTGAATAGTAACTTATTAAGTTTTTAATCGCGATTAGAGGTAATTAGTGTAATTTAAGGTAAAAATAATGTTTTAATAATATGAAATGAACTTGAAACATGTCCTAACCACATTTTATGTGTCATGGCCTACAAAGACAACCCATAGGTCAACTTGGGGACCCCATGAAGCCACTTTGGTTGGAAAATGACATTAATATCTTTTTATTTAAAGATAAAGTAAAAATGAGACAAACATGAAATGTTTTACTAAAACAATTTTTACATGGGGTTATACAAATCAGATTTTTTATTATAAAAATAAATTGGAATGATAAAAAGATTTCTTACATTATAGTATTTTTTTTATAATTTTTAGACATTAAATAAATTAAATTATTTATCACATCATGATGATGGAGCGGTGACCTCATTATTCAACGATTTAAATAAAATGGAAAGATAATGTAATATCTAAGACCTACAGATGTACAAAACCTATTGGATAAGTGTATTTCGAACCCTTATCACCTTATCCTCGAAACACATCAATGTGGGACCTCTTAAATCCGAATACCATTTTAAAATAAAGTGACATTTTTTTACCTTCCAAGAGTGCCCCTCCTCTCCTATTATAAAAGGCCCCCACCTCTACCTCCTAACCCACACTCTCAAATCCTTTGGCTTGGCAAAACTCTACCCATTTTGTCTCCCCACTTCCCTCTCTTACTCCTTGAAGCCTCACTTTGGGCAGAAGCCTTTTCAAGTAAGCCTCTGAGCTCAAACCAAAGGGAGTTACCCGATTTTAAGGTAATGTCTTCACTTGAGTCCTTTTGTTTTATTTTGCTTCTCCAACCCCTAAACTCTTTTTATTAATTTATTTTGTAACAACTCCAGTATAATCAATATACTATTATGTTGTTATAATAAGGATTCGAGCTACACTTTAACACACCTACATCTAATGGTTAAAGAACATACTGTTTTTGTGGATGGTGAATTTCGGCCTCCCGAAACGATGATTGTTCAGCATTCTTTTAACACCTTAAAAGGTGGCCATTAAGATGACACTATATTTATATATGATATATAATATTTTTATGTTTTCCTTAAGCATATGTATTTTTCATTTTTGGCATACCTTTATGGTTTCCATTATGGGTAAACGCGATATCTTCATTTATGGAACTGCGGACTACCGCCCCCTCAAAGTGATGTCATTCGTTAATGCCATATGTGGGAAGTATAAAGGATGGATTTAAAGTTATTATATATGATGTTATACTATAATTATAATATACCTCTATATCATTATTATTCCATTCAATAAAAATATGAAATAGAAATGAAAGTAGCGTTCATGCGTACGTACGACTTACCGTCTCCATAACAGTACAGTTCGTTTCTTATCTCAGAATGTTATGTACTATTATAAGTACATATAAATAATGGATATATATTTAATATATTACATATAAATTATGGATATCATTCAGTAATTATAACATATATATATATACCTCATTTTGTTTTAATTCCATTAACATGACAAAAAAAGAAAGTAGCGTTCATGTGTACGTACGGCCTACCGTCTCCATGAACGGTGCTTTTCGTTTTTTATCTCCAAATGATATGGAATAGTATAAAATAAATATTTACTAGATATATATGATAATTTAATTGTTAATACTATTCTTGAAATTATTTACTTATAACTACATGGGAAATCTTTTTTCAATCAAGTTCATTTTTGACTCATGTACTAAACATCGGCAAAAACGTCTTCTATGAACTAACATTATTAAACAATTATTATAACATTATAATATGTGATATTAACTGAATAATAATATCTAAAGGAGGTAATTAGGCAATTATTAATTGACCAATGTATTTTATTCATTAATATAAAGAAACGAACAAGACAAGTTGGACTTGAGGTAAGGGATCCTACTCCTCTCTTTCTTTTTAAGTACACTCTTTTATGTCATTCCTTCTAAGATCATCTTTATTGTTATTGGGATGTTATTTTATATTACTCTTACTGTAATTTTTATGTTCATATGATGAGAGAACCTATTCTCTCTCATCAATCCATTTTGGATGTTTTGAGTGGCACCGTTAGGCTGCTGAATTTTCGTAAGAGATCTGTCCTCTCTCTTTCTTTTTAAGTACTCTCTTTTATGTCACTTATTTTAAGCTCCTATTTTTTATTATGGGGGATGTTCTTTTATATTCCTCCTTATGTACATTTTATTTTAATGTGATGAGATACCCTATTTGATCTCATCAATCCATTTTTGGAAGTTTTAAGTGGCACCATTAGGCTGCCGAGTTTTTGTAAGGGATTTTTCATCTCACTTTTATTCCCGTGAGATTTATGCTACATTTGCCACAATTTCCTTTCAGTGGTGTATGTACTGAACATTATTTTACTCATTTTGTAATATACTTTCTTTTATGAGTATTTACATCAATGTTGAATTGTACTTATTTCACGAGGTGTATGTTTCGAAAGATACCCATGTCGGTAAGGGAACCTTTCACCCTCTTATTTTTAAAAGACATCTTTTGTTGGGTCTTTTAATTTACATATTTTTATATTGGTATATGTTCTCATATATCCTTATTGATGTAAATGGTATGTCCAAGTGATGATATACCCCTTTTTTATCTCTCATCAACTCATTTTGATGTGACGTCGTTATGCTGTCAAGGGAACTTCTTAACCCAATTTTGATTTCTTTGGGTTCAACATGTAGTTATTGAATATGTCATCCTTTAAATATGTGTGAATGACCTTTGATTATTTTACACTTAATATCCACTTATATTTTGTGTATTTGTTGGTCACACATAATTATGTAAATGATTTATCCTTAAACCAAGGATACTGTCTT
This sequence comes from Viscum album, assembly GCA_963277665.1. Classification (NCBI taxonomy): domain Eukaryota; kingdom Viridiplantae; phylum Streptophyta; class Magnoliopsida; order Santalales; family Viscaceae; genus Viscum; species Viscum album. Next base: position 1,744,532,210 of record OY728161.1, read on the forward strand.
TGTATGGGACTCCATCTCAATCTCCTTTCATTGAGGCATATAAACAACTTATATTTGATACTTGAGAACAAAGCCCAATCCATGAGTTGAGGAATCAATTAAAACCTCAAAAAAATATTTCTTTTGGAGGGTGAAGGAATAGATAACATAAAAAATCTATTTTAGGTTCTCAAAATATTTTGGGAACTAATAATAAATAAATATTTCAGGATCTCTTTTTTCAATGTTATTAGAGGTGTCAAAACGTGAGATAAATATGCTAAGAACCACATATAACAACCAGAAAGACTATAGAAGCTCCAAACCATGGAATCTATCTTGGGGATCTCTATAGAAATAAAATGTGGGATAATTGATGGATCCAAAACTACTCCCATCTGGTACATGAAATTTCCCATTAATCAAACTTCACATAACCATAACTCACACTTTTTATCTTCTAAAACTACTTATGGAAATGAATAACTCCTAAAATGGAATGTGGATTCTATGTATTATATTCCTTATACACATCATTCACAAGGATTTCGTTGCGAAAATATACCATTAACTGATCCAATAACTCTCCAAATGCTTTTTTTATCAAACACATGAGAATTTTTGGAGATTTTATCACACCTAATGGAATTATAAATAACCCTAAATGACGATAATGACAACAAAGTTTTTAAGAACATCTTCACCTTTTGACCGCATCAGATGGTGTCCTAAACACATATAAATCATCATGAATTATTTAGGTCATTTCAATTTATTAAATTAATAATATACCTATAGAAGAGGATAATGGTTCATCACAGCCACTTGATTATATAATTTGTAACGGATTATGAGATGAAATTATCCATTTTCTTTTTTCATTATGAAAATAGTTGTAGCTCAATGTGAAGCACTTCTCCAAACAAAACCATTCTATAAAATAACATCAAGCTATACTCACCGATCTCAAAAATTATAAGGAACCGTCATATATTGATATATCATGATATAATATGTTACTAATTAAAAATATATCCCAAACATGACCTCCCATGAAGGGGGTAATAGTAAAACCTATTCAATAAAAACATTAGTGTACTCATCTAAAAAACCCCAATGAATCCATCAAAAAAACATATAAAATTCAAAATATGGGGAGCCATCATTGAAGACATGGATTAAAACACATTCATCCCATCTAAGAGGTACTCTCACCAATAGAAATGATAGAATATCTGTCATCAATAGAAAATACAACAAGCCTCTTTATGAATTACGTAATGTCTGACACTGAAAACAACTCATCCATAATGAATATGATGTCATATGGATATATCAATAAACATATAAAGTCCCCCTATTATTGGTTCATCCCCAACACAAGTTGAAAGTCACAACATATTTTATAAATATAATCTTGTCTTACAACTAACTTAGTTAAATACAAGGTAACTAGAAGTCTCTCTCCCTGATGTACCAAATAATGAAATAGGGTGGATGGTATGAATGAGTATGTATCTCCTGGTTGAAACAACTAATTCACTCATGTATAGAAAATTCATAGGTTACCATGATTTATGTATGGATAAAACATCATTGGAAATTCATGAGAATGAATCTATACATTTCATAGTCCAAGACATCTCTTACCCTAATGAATACTGACACATCATTCGTGCTATTTTATGCTAGTAAAAGGAGCGTATTAGGTTTTTCCTATAACCAACCAACTCCACTATGATGATTCAAATATGGGCTATCCAAATATTTCTTCCTTGGATAAAATATTTTAAATTGAAGAACCTAATTCTAAAAATCTTTTGAATTTCATCTCGCTATAAAGGTCAGTCACTCTGGAATTGGTGAACATATCCCCTACCTGAAATGTATTCATATAATCCCTTCTAAAAAATATGAGATCCACCTCAGAAATGAGACGATGAATTATAAGACATAACCAATGATATTCAAAATCTATTATATCTTGGAAACATGGATCCAAAGACAGAACAAAACATTACATTGAATCCAACTAAATCCCCCTTCCTAATGACCCAATTATATCCATTGTCTTCTAAATATTATATACCCTTTTCAGCACCTCATGATATCGTAGAATCATAAAATGGTAGAAATAAAACAGTTGATGGAGGGACTCCTAAATATTCTATACCCCGGACTCATCTTCTAGATACATGTTTGAATAATTTTTTAGATGTGCATAGAAATAGATCAAAAACTATTATAAGTTATAACCCCTTATTTAAGGGTAATATGTTCCTAATGATTTGCCACCTTCATCGTCAAATAACGAAACATTACTTATAATTTCTCCTTAAAAATATCCCTTGATAGCTATAACTCCTCATGATCACTAAGGAATCGGATTTACCACCTCATTGATTCCTAAAGAAACATCACCATAAACAATGAAACTTAGTTCCTCACCAAATCACATATTGAACTAAAAGTTATCTCAAAGATCACAAAATAGTTAACTAAATATGAGTTAAAATAGATCTCTTATAATTTTTCATACTATAACACTGAAACACCTTCAGTGTACTACTATAATATTAATCATTATCCCCCTCCACATTTTGGTGATCTTCCATAATTGAATGAAAATAATTATTGTGAACCTCATCAGGGTGTCGATGTGGTGCTATACCTATAAAACACCAAATGGTTAGGAAGTCTTAAACCTGGAATAGGTAATATTTAACATTAATTAGTTAGGTATGTTTTAAATTTATGGTTTAACCTAATCCCATGGATATTCTATTTTAGATACAAGGAAAACGAATAATGATGAACGAATAACTTTTTTACTCTTCCCAAAAAAAATATCACCACGTTTAGAAATCTCAATAAATATTAATATATATGAATCAAATCAAAGGGGGCCCTGAATATCTCATTCTCAGCTACTCTCCCTTATTTTTATCACTTAATAAAAACTTCTAACAGCATTTCCCTACCAACCCTTACAGTTTTCACCAGTGAATTACTCCAAAATCCATCATATCCATTGACATGAACCTCTAATACCAATATTTAATGACAAAATTCCCCTAAAATATAAATATACTACGTTCTTAACAAAATAAGTGAAATGATGAAAACCTGAATTTTGCCTCAAATATGCCACGACATATCCACTAGCTTTGAGGTTTTAACATACATATGAAATGTAAGGAAATAGTATATAAAATTTAAATTATGGAGGGAAATTAAAATAGTAAAAAATCAACTCTTGGTAATATACATGTTATGAAAATCCAAAAATTTACATGTAATATCTTACAAAACTAATACAACTAAAAAGAAAACAACTTGTACGAAAAGTTAAATATAGCAATGCCCTTGAGGCCCAAACATCTCATGAACAATAATAAACTTATATTACCCATAAAATCCCAAATATGATCATGTTGGAATAAATTAATTTTATATTAACATAGGTTGATCGTAACACATTTACTAAGTAGGACCCTCTAGAGAACCTTATGATAAAGATGAAGAAAGCATGAAAAATCCTTGTGAACTATAAGTGAATTTAACAAATCATAAAAAAATTATTCTTTGTCTTAATCCTCACCATGGATATCTATCACCATGTATGTCATAAAAGGGATCATATATTATATAAATAAAACAATGACACCCCACTACTGCTTCCCTACTCATTTGCTGCTTAGCCATAATTTTGTATGTCCGGAGCTATGGTTAATAAAATAAATCATAATAATAAATCCTATGATATGTATCCTAACATACCTCTATTGAATCACATCATATCAAAATCTAATCAGATTCTCCATCATAAAAATTGAAATGTACCTCATGGATTCCCAAACCTTACAAGCAATACATATAATAATCGTTATGATACTCTATATTATGATACATATTTCTGAAATTAACACAAGAAATTAGATCCCCCTACACACATATATATTAAGAAAACCTACCACCACGCGTACTAGAACATTATATAATGTGTAGAAGAGTAGAGGGAATGGTTGGGTATTTCTCATTATGTCTATCACTTACATATTTTTTGAGGAAAAAGAAACCAAGAGTCAACTGGGAGTTAGTTCACCTAAAAACATAGGTGTGGTAGAGTATGATATCATATAAAAAAGGTATAATATTGATCGCAACAAAAAAATGGGCATCAAATTATTCTTTGGATCGACACCATATATCATCACTTGAAAACCTATTTTCTACCGCTATAAACTATGTATAAAATAATCACCCAATAATTAATGAATACATTTATTAAATCACATAATTATTTTATAAATTTAACATTATTTTATTTAATTCATTGTATTGGAATTAACTATATTTGAATAAAATTACATTATCTATTAGTGTTAAGTTTGTAACCTATACACGTAATCCCATCATATCCATGGTTTTTCAAGATTAATTAATTTTTTTGTATACCAACAAGCACCAACCCCAAGGGTTAAATTATTATTTATTCTATTACAATTTCATAATTCCATTTACTCAAGGAAACACCAAAAAACAGAAAAAATTATTCATAACTAGGAACATAATGAATTCTCAATCTATGATTAATAGTATATAGATAAACTAGTAACTTGAACATCTGACAATTTAGTAAAACATTAATAATATAGATTCTGAACATTTAGAACAAAAGGGGTATTCCATATTCGACCCACTCCATCAGCTCCAACGATATCCATTAAAACCTCATGCAATTACCATCCATGTCATCATCATAGGAATCAGCTAATATGAAAAACTTAAGCCATCATCCCAATATATCATCATCCTTCCTATGCTAACATAAAAATGAATTAAAATTATCAGGACAATAAGTACATAGAAGGAAAAAAATAAACTATTTCCTTAATATTTCATTATACTTCACATGAAAAAGGGTTCACTCAATAGGTAAAAAAATGAATTCAGCCTTTATAAAGAAAACAGACACACACTTTCATAAAAATTATCTTCATCATACAATTATTTTTATTCCAACAAGAATTTAACAATCAATTTATCACGAGATACAACCATAGGTTTGATAAGGCATCAAATATAAAAAAAATATATAAGTTCATTAAACATCACATCATGGAATAATGTTTAGTTTAAAAAAAATTGGGGTGAATAATTCCATTAACAGGGATTAATATTGATAACCTCTTTAAGAATTACCAACAACATGTTCTTTGGAAAATTCTTTGAACACATTGAAGAAAAATAAAAATTACATATTCACCATTATGAATTTTTCCATAAAATTATAAGAAACCAAGGATTCATTAAATATGCCTCGTTGTCATCATTAGAAAAATAAATATTATCAAATCTATATTAAATTCAATTTTATTCAAATTAACAAGCTCCCCCAAGAATAAAAATAGACTAGAAAATTATTTCATATATATCACCCTATCTTTGAAATCAAGAGGAAAACTATATTCATAGAGAAAGAAAACAATTGATCAGTGAACAAAAAATATTATTTCATTAATAATATTTAATCAATATTTTTGTAATTTATACTACACCAAAAATAAAAAATAAATGGACAGTTTTTTATAGAATATAAATAAAAAGAGAATTAATGAATCCCCGTCCTCAGGTTATTATCATTCACCATTCGAGAATAGAACAGCAACTCAGTTCTCTAATAACCTCTCCCATAATGATTTATATGTAACTCCATGGAATCCATTCCACAACTGTATGCAAAAATATACTTCATTATAATGATGGATATCAACCACATTATTGTTAAATGACATAATAAGTAGAAATGAGATCAAATAGAGAATAAACTATATGATAAGTTGAAGAATTCGTGTTAGATCACCATGAGTTGAACATGATATTCTAGGGATGGAATCCAATAAAAATTAGAATCAAGTAACTTTGAAAAATATCTTTGAAGAATAGGATTTGAAAGAGAAATATGATAATGAAGATGTTCTGTATCAACATCTTCATGTGGTTGAGATTTGTAACAATAATAGATTTTACCCAATAATTTCGATATCTTTTTAAGAAGACCTCAAACGAAAGAAGTGTAGAAAACTATCCTGTCAGGATGAATATGGGGAAATAAATCTATTAGGACATGAGCTTACTAAGGAAGTGGAAGAGAAATTTAGAGGCCATACCACAAAAACCAGATCACTCTTATAAGAACCAACCATTGGACATTCTAAATCATATAGAGAATGTTCTTTGAAACCATACCACTCACATGGTCAATGTATATTGTTAAAACATGGAATTCTAGGAAGTAACAAGGGATCCTAGGGATATAATAATTCGGATGTACCCTCAATTATTTTGTATCAGTGTAATGGGATTCTGTGGGAAAAATTAATTTTATTGGGTGGGGATATTAAATACTCATATGATTTGATGATATATATATATTTTTTTTAAAATATTGTAATTTCATCATGAGATTGTATTACAAATAACCTAGACTCTAATCAAATGTAAATAAATTATACCATTAAAGTATATAGAATAAATTGGTGGTTATGAATAGAACTAACAAAATTGTTAATTTTTATTTGGATTTAAACACATATAGAATAAATTCAATTCTTATCAATAGATTAGAAATGAAAATAATTATTATATAAAAGTAAAAAAAAAATTTATGTAAAAAAGTATTTATACGTGTATGTGTTTATATTCTAAAACATAATAAATTCATCACTTTATTATAATGATTTTAATGGAATTTATATACTAAATATTAAATAATTCTTTTTACCATTCTACAATAGTTGTTTGTATGAATAACATGAAAATAAATCTAGTTTTATGGTACAAACTAAATTTTCTAAAAATTATAATTTTTTTTTACCCAATGGAAATCATTTTTTTTTTTATCATTTCAATATTATCTTAAATTTAATTTTAGTGAATTTTATGAAAATGTTAATATTTCTATTAATAGTGAAAATAAATAAATTTTCAAAAAATGATCATTTATTTTAATAAATTTACAAGTATGTTTTTTTGGAAAATGGGAAAAAGAAACATTAGTTCCAATACCATACAATTAATCATTTTTATATTAATGTAATTAATTTTAATGTTAATTTTTTTATAAAAATTGTTTTTTATGATGAACTTTTTTGGAAAACAGATTTTTTCATGGTTTTAGGAATTAAAATAAATTCAATTAAATTCTAAAATATTTATGAATTCAATTTGGTATAATTTATTCAATATAATGAATAAAAATATCAAAAACCGGGTTATAATTTAAAAAAAATTGTTATAGGGAATTGTAAATATTATAAAAATTAATTAACCTGGTCTTGGTTAAAATTGTTTTTATTCTTTACATTAGTTTGTGTTAAAATTAATTTCCCTTACAAAAATAATATTATTTAATGTGTTGAAATTTATATTTTGTATTAGTGGGTCAAAACTATCTTATAAGGAAAAATTTATATTCCTCTTAAATAGAGAAATTACCTTGAAAAAAATATTTAACCTAGTGAAAAGAAAATTGTTAAAATGAAGTTAACATAATAGTTAACGGAATAAATTTTTTAAAAAGTAGTTATTGGTTTGTTATGTTGGGGCTGATAGACCATATATTCTTTTGAATCAATTATTTAACAATTTTTTAGACAAATACTTTCATACTGACACTCAATTATTAAATATTTATGGGTATTTTCAAAATGCCACTCTTTCTCGCTTTCAAAATAGAACCTCTTCCCCTATTTTATTCGCATACTAAAATAATTTTTCCTTATAAAATACTGATATATATTACTTCAATAATTATACTACCATGTAATATGGTTTGTGATTTTATTGAAAAACACACCTTGGAATGTAGATGGTTAAATCCTAAAGACATGGTATGAAGAAGATATATCATTCTTAACTGAGTGATTGGGTTTTATATTACTTTCTACTGTAATTATTTAACCATAAACTATGAATAAATAACATAAAAAATGTTTTCTATATAAAATGATGTTATTATGTTAATATCATAAAACATATCCATCTCTTCTTCTATAAAATGGGAAGAAAAACCATCGATATTGTGTACTGTTGACTATTGTCTCACTTACCGATGTAATTCACTTTCTATCACAGCCGCTGAAGGATGTATATAATTATGTATTTAATATATATATATATATGTTATATTTAATACATAATTATATATATGAAATTCTATTATCACAACTTACATTTTTTCATCCAATCTGTTTGATAATGACAATATCACTCATGCATACATGTAGACTATTGCCTCCATTATGTGACGTAATATATTTCCATTTTATGAAAAGGAAATTAAAAAGGATATATTTAATTAATATATATGATATATATGATATTAAAATTATTCAATAAAAGGTAATTGTTTTATATATTTCTTTTGATATATCCGTCAAAAAATAGAAAAAACATTTACAAGGGTGTATAAACTACCATATCCATTATTAGTGTAATTCAATTATCTACTTCTATGTTTATGGATATGTCTAAATATATTTAAAATTAATTTATATTTTATTTATATCATGGTTAGAAATATGGATATTATTGAAATTTAATCATTTTAGGTGGTAAAATACTACCAAATAAAAATATATATGAAGAACGATGAAGTTATGACCTAGAACATTAATTTTATTATATAATTGTTAATAAATATGGGTTAAATGTTTATAACTAAATCATATATTGTATGATATATATTTTTATGGATGTTTAATATACGAATAAAAAATTTAAATTTATTATGATGTAGGAATAAACATGTATGATGGAATTTGAGAATTGAGGTAAGGGATTTTCATCTCACATCAACTATTGTGACACATATTCATTATACAACACAAATTTATTCTATGTGTTGTATATAATTCCTATGAATAAAATTTATTATCCTTCAAATGAATATTATGATATATTCATATCAATTTATTGTTCATTCATTAATTTTTATTATGATTTAGACATTACCAATTTTTTTAAGGATTTGACATTATAATCTGATAGTTTATCGGGGTTCTTTATTATGGAGATTTCAAGTCCTACGATTAGACTCTCAAGAAACTCTTGATTATCCTAATAATGATGTTATTTTTTGAATACAAATGTTTTCCTTTCATTTTAATCCCCTTAAGTACACAATATAGTACTGAAATTATTTGAAGTAAAACAAACTCTATCTCAAATTTGGATGAAAATACATTTTCTTCAATGTATATGTTTACAAAAAAATATAATTTCTTTAATTATAATAATTTATTATTAATTTAATTTTTAAAAATTATTTAAATTTTTGAAAAATGGTTTAAATGTAATATTCTTATAATTATATGAATTGTTATTTTTTTAAATTTCATCCCAAATATTAAACGAATAATTATTTTATTTTTTATGAAATAATTTGAATTTTCTTCTATCATGAACACATAGTAACTTTTTTAATCCTCTATATATTTCTTGGATTTCTTTCACAGAAAAAAATTTCATTAATATTAGGTATTTTTTATATTTTTAATAAGTGATCACATTGACAAAATGATATTTTCCTCACTAAAATTTTAATTATCTTTTTATTTTTTTCTATAGTTCAATAAAAACAATCCATGATTTTACTTAATATATTTTGGTGATATGATCCAATGATACTATCCTCATTATTTATCTTAATGGTTTATAATTAAGATAATTTTTTTTAAAACTACTTTTCTTCCATGGGTTATTCTATGATGTAAACATGAAATATGTTTTAAACTTGTTTCATTTTCAGGGGTTATTATATGACAAAATGTATTTGAAACCCATATCCATTTCCTATATGATGATATAATGGATATTTTTTTGGGAAACATATGTATTATTTTCATTATGGGATATGTGGTCTTGGAATTATATTTCCATCCAAATCATCCGGAAATGATTAATGTTATATGAGACCAATGGGTAGAAGGTTGGCCAAATCCTTACCAAGAAGTTCAGTATAATGGAGGTAATCCCAAGACTAAAAAAATAGGTCACATAAGAGGTTATCCCATCCCAAAAATTATTTACATGAGAGATTATATAATTCTAGATTCCAGTACTTGAGTGGTTATCTCATCCCAGATATTTTTTGTAAATATTAGTATTTTTCCTTGATAACAAATTTTCAATGATTATATGTGTTACAAAAATCTATGACTTATGAAAATGTAATGTTCCCTTGGATTATGTTATTTTTATTCCATTATGAAACATGTATTAAGAAAAAATACTATTATACAATGAATGATCATTATGATCTATGATATATATTGTATAATAATTGAATGTTATACTAATGTTATAACATCCTTATCCTCATGATTTGTCTAAGTGACCATTGATATCTTACTTATTTACCCTTACTCATCATCTGTGCTCACCATTTCTTATGTTTTATTTACCAAGTTTATAAAGAACTATATTATTTATGGTATATCTATTAATAGAACATGTTATGGATAACATAGATGGAGTTCAGGCAGTTCACATATAAACCAGTTGTATATGTATCCAGGTTTCCAAGTATATTAAACCTATATGATTATATCATGTATCATTTTATTATTTAATTAATATTCATAAAATATCTATAAATATCTATATACGAAATGTATGATTTTCATTAATTCAATATATTGGAAGACAATACAATGCTATGGTGATGATTTTATGGTCATTTATCAATAGTGATGTTAACAAATCTCTAATCATTAGAAAATTTTCAACATTCTATAGAAATACATTATAATGAAAACTGCTTTAAAATATTTTTTGTTGGAATCAACTAGACAATATTATTGATTTACAGTTTTCTACTATGGTATTGATATTAATCATGAGAGGACTGGGGAAATGATAATTATTCCACCTCCATGAAATTTCTAATAATTATGTTTACTTTAAGAGTGATTTCCCTATATTAGGGACATCATTTTCAGTGACATTACAAAAATTATGATTCAAAATTTTTTTGAAAAGAAAGACTCATATATGTGGGATGATGATTTTTTTGAATACATTTGTAGTTATGAAGACACATTTCCTTTTATTATTTCATATGATTTTGTAATGGTTAGGGAATCCCATAAATATTTTTAGTATTTATAAGGATATCACATAACAATCTCCATGGATTGTAAATAATTTAGTAATCAGAGTAGTCTTTATTATCATAGATAACTCATTTTTTGAAGATTTTTTATGACACACTATATTCAAGGATAGTTTTTTCTATTTATTTATATAGTGAAATATTTAAGGAATTACTTGAATCTTCATGATGTCCTTCTGATCTATTATATTAAAAACTATTAATATATTTTGAGTAATGAATTATTACACTATAATATTTCATAGGATGTTATAATTATATAGTATTTCAATATATAGTTCACGTATCAAAAGGTGAGAATAATGTTGGATTTGGATGACTTTATAGTGGCACACTCTATCCATGAGAAGTGACTCTTAAATAAATATCTATATAAAAAATGTTATTTCATACTCAATGAAATTTTTTGCATAAGGAATATAAAATGTTTAGTTCATTTTATAATCAATATAAGATGAGGGATGTTAAAATTAATGAATATCTTGGTTCACCTTTTGATTTTATTCGATCCTTATTATAAAAAATCTTTTACCTAATCCAATATTCTTTTTAATGTATATACTAATAACAATTCGATTAATTAATCACTTACTAGAGGGATTGAGTTCTCCCTTATATTACCACTGTCTAATTTTTACATCATGGATGACTTGATGTATGTAATCAAATAAATCGAGTATATCAATAGAGAATACTCCATTTAGATGAATGAATTGACATGAATCATTGAATATGTACAATATCTAATTACTACATCCTACATTGATATGACACCATCTAATATCATGTGATCAAAGAACACCTAAGTGACAAGTCCTTAATGTGGTCTTTTCTATAGTAGATCAGGTCTGAGGCTATACAATAATCCATATCACATAACACACAGTTTTCTCACTATTCTTATTAATTATATTAAGTATATCAATGATATTAATACCACTACTAAGCAAGGTGATCCTTTAACCTCAAAAAAATAAAAATCTATATTGATTTTCCTAATTAAGAAGAACATATAATGTATATTTTTTCAATCTAATTGAATGTAGAATAATTAAATCCATATGTATGTTGTATATTTAATCCTAAAAAATGTCTAAAATTCCCATAAGGTCCTCAATAAATATGGCTTCATAGAAATAATCCTCAGATGTATTTTAGGGAGAGGGACAAATATTTTTCTGAAATAATTCCATATTAGAACATACTATTCCCCCAAATTAGGGGAAATTATATTTAGTTAAAGTAAAATCGATCACCATTTATAGAAATAGATAATGTAATAATATTTGACGTTGATACCATAATTATCTATTTTTCAAATAAATTCAAATCCCATAAATAAAAAAATAACTATTACAAACTACTAGGATCACATGGTAATTGGTTATATGATTAATTGATGTCATTTAAAAAAATTCCATTGCTACATCCAACTAGTTCAAGTATAACCTTCTTACCACCAATTTCATACAACTTAGGGATGAGGTAATAAAAATTAGATATTACATAAGAAATGATATTTTACACTTCTTAAAGACAATTATTATAACCATATATTTTGTCACTAAGGTTATATTAATATACACTAACACATTTTTCTTCCCTTTCTAGTTCAAATGTATATATAAATAATACAAAATTGATTTCAAAAAATCATTCTGCCACCATGACTACATGAATAAAAAGATTAAGGTTTTCAAAAAAACTATCTCAAATATCAATCAGAAGATAGTGGATAAGGTTATAATGTCATTCTCAGATAATATCAATTGATTTTATCAACTTTTTACACCACATCCCATATTTTTATATATAAATCCCTAGATTCTATTGAATATAATTTAATGGTAGTATTTCATATTGAGTATTAAACACCCTCAATTTTCATTTACATATAAATGTATATATTAATGATACTCTAATTAATATATTTCTACCTGAAAATGAATTATTTGATGAGAAAATAATACACACAGTCCATGAATTCACATTAGCATTAAATGAGAACTATTTTCTATTCAAATTACTCCATGGACAATTTTTTATTACCATATGAAACCACAAGATTCATAAGATGATGCCTCCAAATAATAATGATGTATGTGAAAAAAATTAGGACATACATAAGTGAAATTACAATAGTGGTTACTCTATAATCACAATGGACGGAGATGATATACCTCCTAAAACCACTGTATAGATTCTGGAGAAATATTTTCAATAATTTCACTACATGTTCAAATACTTCCTTGTTATGCCACTATAATCATCATATACCATCTGTTCTAGTGGTATGAATATAAAATTAATTACCTATAATTCATAGATCTATGACTATATACTACATGTGTAATATTTCATTGCTAAATAAATATAAATTTATTAGCTTATAATTCATATTTATATAAAAACAAATGACATATCCCACTCATCATAGTTTACCATTACAGAATTTCATATTATCATAATAGAAATAAACGACATGAAATATATTTACCAATAAAATTACCTCAAAATCATGGATATTAATTCATAGTATTCATAATTTAAAAAAATGGCGTTGTTTTTTAAGTTCCATCCTCCTCACATATGATTTTGATCAATGTGGGAACTCTTATTTTATGTTCCCTTCTTGTATATCTATTTTTAACATTGAAAATTTTACCCATAATTTTATAAAAAACATTTAAATTATTCCTATAAATTAATATCACATAGAGTTTTTAGGACACTATATCATATACCCATATATGGAATCTATATACACAATTGTCATGCCACGATATTGACACCTTTTACAATTTGGGTTGAGTTTCATTTTTCTTAATTTCACCAAGAGAACAATACATTTTTCTTCTTGTCCTACACCTCATCATGATATATACATGTAGAATATCATCCATGAAATATGTCTGTCTTGATTCAATCAATAAAAGTATATGTATTTATTTTTGGATATCCCAACATAGATAGACCAGGACATTCTATGATTCTAAACATCCTCTCAATGTAGGGTCTTCTAATTCAAGTTGTGTATTATTATATATCATAATTTTGTGTCGGATAACAATATATTATGGTATAATATAAACCATTTATATGGGATGAATATATCTCTTTATGCCTATAACTATAAGATATGAAATGACATTGTGACTATTAGACCCACATACTTATTCAATTCTAGTTGTTCCCTAAAACATTTTTCTATAGAAGTGATATCTTTCACACACATATAATTTTATATAAATAGATTTTATAAGGAATATTTTACAAAACATTTCAATCAATAAAGGTTAAGAAAAAACACTTATATAATTATAGAATCCTGATATATTTTGGAGATGTCTCGTTCTCATTAGAGTTATTATTTTTCCCTTTTCTAAGTATAATAAGATTGGGTCTTCACATTTGTCAATTAGGGTTAAAATGGGATTGTTTTCGAAGGATTAGGGGATATAAATGGTTTTTTCATGGTTAGATATTGTTTTAAAGGTGGTTTCATGGTCGTCCCATGGTTTGAGCAGGGTTAGAAAAAGTGTAAATGGGGGTTTCACGATTTGCACATGGTTTAAAATAAGTGTGAAAGGGGGTTTCACGTTTTTCACAGGGTTAAAATATGTGTCCAATCTAAGTGTGAAATAGAATATTTTTAGGAATATGGTTTGTACTAACCATGGAACCATACCAATGAAACAATGTGAACGATAATTAAAGTTACAATATATTATTTTAACATTACTTGAACCCCCATATTATCCCAAATCAATCCTAGCTTTAACCAAATAAAATTATTTCATTTTTTGGAGGCCCATTAACACATTCCTAGGGATAACAATCTACATTCATGGCGAATTGAAATGTAACTCCCTGACCCCAGTTACCCAGATTCGGTGCATTATTACATAACATTGGCATGATCACAAGAAAGATCAAATCTCGAAAGACCGATTGGTTTAGTAGCCTTGGAAACACCATATATATTCATAAAGTTTTACATTACATCATAAAGTGAAAAACTACTACAAATACATATTGTATCCCTATTCCACACTATTATCCCCTCATAATATCCCTACAGGTCATTCATAATTTACATCTTCACATCATGGGAAAAATAAAACATAGAAAAGGGGTGAGCTCAAATGACCAGTAAGGATAACAATATAGCGAAAACATTCATAAATAAGAGTAAACATTTAAGAAAATTTATAACTAAAACAAAAGCCTTTTAAACATGAACTTCAAAATAGTATGACAAAAATAAAATGAAATAATTCCATTCACTTATTCACACGGATATTCTACTAATCGAATAATCACATGCAATTACAATAACCACTTTCATAATGATGGAATGCATAATGCCAGACTATCATAACCACATAGCCAAGGCCTCGTGCCAAGACTACAAATAAGATTTTGTCAAGGCCTTGTGCCAAGACAATAGTTTGTCTCATGAGACCTACTGATGCATCGAGGAGCTATAGCGGGCTCCACCCGTCACATATTAAGTCCAATGCATTCCCATATTAAAAGGTTTAAACATAATATAAACATTCGTATTAAAACTAGCATACGAAATGTTAATACTTTCACCATAAACCATGAATGGTATAAAAATAGCACATCCACAGTCAAAAATATCACAATACCTTCAATAAAATATACATGTTTTGTAACATAATAAATCAACTTCAAATAATCGTAAAATCCATCAAAGGATTTTGACATAGATGAAATCAAAACTCTTTTTAAAGAAATATCTCTTTATATTTTGAAATCATTTAAGAGTAATATATTTATAAAATAAAACATTTTATTTGAAAATATTTTTATAAGATTGTAAGGGAAGCTTCGAAGATTTTATAATGGAGAAAATAGTCGCACTAGCCGTATAAGTTGAAAAAAACATTCTTACCTTAATTCTGTTGAAAAGGTTAAAAAAGCACCTTGTTTGGAAAACGACGGAACGATTCCTTTATAAACCTCTTATAAAAAGTCAAAAAATGGTATAAATGACTTTAACCCATATTCTAGTAAATAGTAAAAACGTTTTGAAATACAATTTTAAGAAACATGGATGTGGATGATAAAAGAGATCCGAGTATATTATTACATATAAACAACCTCAGATAATGAAGATATTGCAAAAAAACCCTTAATAATTTGGTAACTTATGAAACATACAACCCATGAAATAGGTATCATACAATGAATATGTAAATACACATAAATTAAAGTGTATTACACAAAGAATATAATTATGGGCAGTGAATAAACCACACAAAATGTAATGGTGGCAATATGGCATGAATCTCACGGGAATAAGGAGTGAGATGAAAACCCCATACCTTGTACTTATCCTTGGTTGGGGTAGTTTGACCTCATTTATAATGGTGAAATAATTATCATTAAATTATACAAGAATCATATACATTAATATGATATCATATATGATCTTTTATTGATTTGTTAATAATATCTTAGTATTATCGTTGTTTCGGTAGTTAACTTACACGTTTTCTTTTATATGTTTTGTTACGTAAGCTATTTTTGTCATGGATAGGTTGTATCCAAATCATATCCTGAATTATATCATGTCCTTATATACTATTATTAATCATCAAATGAAAATTATACTTGAATTGATACGATGGAGAATGAATCTCATCGCGTTCATGGAGACGGTAGTCCGTACATACGCACGAGCAACAATATCATTCTTTTAATATTAAAATAATATATAATTATATGGTATATAATATATATAAAATCATTATAATGTTACATTTATTATTTACATGAATTACACATCATTATTATACCCATCCAAATAATAATTTATTGAATAACAATTACACCACGATGTGGAGACGGTAAGCCGTACGTACGCACGTATGGTGACATGTTAATCAAAGGATGGATAGAATACTGAATATGATTTTACCATATTTATAATAATATCACAGTATATATAAGATAATGGATTTAGTATTTTATAATGGTAATAACAAAGAAAGAAGAAGTGGAAGAAGAAATGAACTTGGAAAAGGGTGGTGAAATCATTACCTCTTCTTCGGGTTCATCCTTTTGATTTGATCAAAAGGGCTCTTAGGTTGGATTTCTGACTAAAGGAAGGCCACTATGATGAAATGAGGGATGTTGGGAGAGTATTGTGGCAGAGTATGGCCGATCAAAAAGGCTTTTAAGGTGTGATTTAATGGGAAGGGAGAGTGCCCTTTTATAAGAGGGGTGAGGGGCACCTTTGGAAAAGCTAGAAATATTATTTTATAATAAATTAATATTCTGTTTATAATGGCTTCAAAGTGGATTATTTAAATTTTAAGGTGGGGATAGGTCGAAAACCACTCATCCAATATAATTTAGATAGGATTGGGTCATTATACTAACCTTATCATTAAGTATTAACTCTTAGTTAATTAGTTTCACTTTTACAATGTCTCTTCGTATTTTTATATTATATGGTTAATAAACATACTATATACATCCAATATACCCCCAAGTGGTCCATAAATGATAAAAATATCATGATATAAGTCTCTTGGCCGAACCTTAGATTTTTAGGAATTTAATATCAATTAATATAAATAATATTTGTTTTAAAAACTCTATTATGTCAATTTTGACACTATTTGGAAAATTGATTTTTTGTGAAAATCATAACAGAATGATTAGTTCAAAATAAGTCAATTAAATCAATTGTAATATGTCATATTATCCTATAAAGGTAGTTTAATTCATTAAAAGTCTCAAATTATATTTATTTTGGTAGTTATAATATCAAATATTTTAATTTTTCACTATTATGGTAATTACTGCATCATTATTGTGTCATAAATAACATAAATTATTTAATGTCTAAAAATTATAAATAAAATATCATTATGTAGGAAATAGTTTTAGCTTTCTAATTAATATTTAAAATCTAATTTATCTTATTTATATCCCTATATTAAAAAGGTTTTAGTAAATAAACATTGAGTTTAACTCTTTTAACTCTTCTTTTAATTAAATAATAATAAATGTCCTAATCTAATCCAAGTGGACATAAATATTAATATATTATTCCTAATGTTGTTTTTGGTCGAGAAATACTTGTCAAATAGAATTAGGACATGTGTTAGGGTAATATTAGTATCATTTTTATCCTTAATTACCCTATTTACTTTTAACCGTGGTAAATAAAAGTAAAAAGTTACAATTCACCAAAAATTATTTTCAACTCATTGAACCACATTTTACTACTTGATATTAACCGTGTCTCTTGGATTTTTGAAATTCCATTCACAGAAGAGGTAAAATTATCTTTTATGAAAAATTCAGTTTTTTAACTACCACTTAGTGGTTTCACTATTCATAAAAAATTGACGCTTTTCTGAATAATGCCAAAATTTCACCCTAAGCTATAATTGAAATTTGGAATTCAAAAATGATGTCTATTTTACTAAATTCAAAACATATAAGTTTCATTAATTAATTATATAATTAATTCACGCTGTTACAACAAATAGTGTGTTTTTACGAACAATATATATCAAAAGATTGACAATTGTTTATGTCCAATTTCAAAGTGAAATTAATTCTAATGAACATCATTGGATAAAATGGTAAAAATATATTCTAATTATAATTTAAAACCACTAGATAATATAATTTATCACTATTAATTATTTTGATTAAAAAAAATTTTTTAATTAAAATTTAGTAATTTTCACTATTCATCAAAATATTAAAGTTATCCAAAAAGTACCAAAATTTCTCCTTAGGCTAAATTCAATACTCCGATTCCAAAAATGAAGTCCATTTTGAGAGATAAAATTTCTAAAAGTAGGTATTACTATTCATAACAGCTAGCTTTATCGGTTGTGGTGTGTGTTAGAACTCGATGTTGCGTACAACACACGCTATTGCATTATTCAAAGGGAAGCGTACCGTAGAAGCTTGGGGTGTTACATTCTCCCCTACTTCAAATAATTTCATCCTCGAAATTTCTAGAATACTACCACATGAAAAGACTTGGGTGGTTCTTCATCATATGTTCCTCGGGTTCCCATGTTTCCTCTTCTATCTTATGGTTTCTCCAAGAGACTTTTACCAGATGAGTCGTCCAGTTTCTCAGTACATGTTCTCTCGTATCAAGAATCTTGACGGGCTCTTCGCAATAAGAAAAATCGGGTTCTGGTTCTAATTCCTCATAGGTGAGTACATGCGTTGGGTCAGTCATGTATTTCCTCAACAGAGATACGTGGAACACATCATGAACTTTGGAGAGACTTGGCGACATTTCCAATCGGTAGGCTACAACCCCAATTCGTTCTAGAATTTCGAAAGGTCTGATGTACGTGGGACTCAATTTACCTTTCTTACCAAAATGTATGGCTCCCTTCCATGGATATACCTTCAAGAAAACATGATCACCAACTTGAAATTCCAAATCCTTCCTTCGATTATCGGCATAGATCATCTACCTACTTTGAGCTGCTTTGATGTGATTTTGGATTACCTTCACCTTTTCCATTGATTCCTCCACCAGTTCTAGACCTCCAAGTTTTCTTTCACCAACATCATCCCAACAGGTTTGTGTGCGACATCTCTTTCCATATAACACTTCATATGGTGCCATCTGAATACTCTAATGGAAGCTATTGTTATAGGAAAATTCTACCAGAGGTAAATATTGATCCCACATACCTTGAAATTCAAGCGATAAGGATCTCTACATGTCTTCTAAGGTTTTAATAGTTCGTTCTGATTGTCCATCTGTCTGAGGGTGGTAGGCAGTGCTCAAATGAAGTTCAGTATCCAGGGATTTCTGAATACTTTTCCAGAATCTTGAAGTAAAACGGGGATCATGATCTAAAACAATTGATATGGGTACTCCATGAAGTCTCACAACTTCATCAATATATAGTCTTTCTAGACGTTCCAGTGGTAGATCTTCTCTTATAGCAAGAAAATGTGCTGACTTGGTAAGACGATCAACAATAACCCATATTGCATCGTTCCTTCTAGGAGTCTTTGGTAGTCCCATGACAAAGTCCATTGTAATATTGTCCAATTTCCACTCCGGTATGGGAAGAGGTTGCATGACTCCCCCAGGTTGTTGCCTTCCAGCTTTCACTTGTTGACAAACCATACATCTTGACACAAAATCATCAATTTCACTCTTCATGTTGTCCCACCAAAAATGTTCCTTCAAATCTCTATACATTGAGGTGCCTCTAGGGGGATAGAGAAATTGGAACTATGAGCATAATCCAGCAATTCCATTTTTAGATCAGGTATATCGGGAAGACAATGTCTCCTCCTGAATTTTAAAATTCCTTCTTCATACACAAAGTCTCTCAATCTCCCATCATTCACATATTTAATCTTCCTTTGAAATTCATCATCATTGGTCTGAGAACTCTTAATCCTTTCTAGTAAAGATGGTTTGGAAACCATTTGAAAAAGAATTGATGTTTCACCTTCCCTGGTTATTACCATGTCCATCTTTACTAGATCTATGAAAATTGGATCCCTTTCAATTCTCATATTGTACCAAACTCCATGATCTTTACTGCTCAAAGAATCTGCCACCTTCTTTTCCTTCCCTGGGAGGTAGTGTATCATGCAATCATAATCCTTGAGTAATTAAATCCATCTCCTTTGCCTCATGTTGAGTTATTTTTTTTGTGAAAATATACTTCAAACTCTTGTGATTAGTATAAATCTTACATTTTTCACCATAGAGGTAGTGCCTCCATATCTTCAAATCAAAGATCACAGCTTCTAGCTTGAGATCATGAGTAGGATAGTTTTTCTCATGAATTTCCAACTGTTGTGATTCATAGGCAATAACACTATCATTCAGCATAAGGAAACAACCAAGTCCTTTCTTCGATGCATCACTATAAATAATGAACCCATCATTCCCCGATGGTAGAGTCAGTATAGGAGCATTGACTAATCTTCTCTTCAGTTCTTAGAAACATTCTTCACACTCTTTTTTCCAAACAAATTTAACCCCTTTACGTGTGAGCTTCGTTAATGGGTTTTCCAATCGGGCAAAATTCTGGAAGAAACGTCGATAATAACCTGCCAAACCAATAAAACTGTGTACCTGAGTTATACTTGTAGGTGCTGGCCATTCTTGGATTGCATTGGTCTTAGAAGGATCAACAGAGAATCCATCATTAGAGACAATATAGCCAAGAAAAGAAATCTCCTGAATCCAGAATTCACACTTGCTAAACTTCCCATATAATTCATGTCTTCATGATAATACGCAAATGATTTTCATGATCTTCGTAGATTTAGTAGTATACCAAGATATCATTAATAAATACCACCACAAATTCATCAAGATATTTCTTGAAAACTCTATTAATCAGATCCATGAATACAGAGGGTTCATTAGTCAATCCAAAAGGCATTACTGTAAACTCGTAATGCCCGTACTTGGTTCGAAATGCTATCTTTGGAAAGTCTTCCTTCTTTAAACACAACTGATGGTATCCAGATCGAAGGTCAATCTTTGAAAATTATTGAGCTCCATGTATTTGGTCAAATAAATCATCAATGCGAGGTAGGGGATACTTTTTCTTTATTTTTATAGCATTGATCTCCCTGTAGTCGATACATAACCTCATAGATCCATCTTTCATTTTAACAAAATGAATAGGGGCTCCCCATGGAGAAACACAAGGGCGAATAAATCCCTAATTACTCAATTCCTCTAGTTGTTTCTTTAGTTCGACTAATTCCAAAGTTTCCATTCTATGAGGGGTCTTCGATATAGGCCTTGATCCAGGAATTAAATCAATGGAAAACTAAACTACTCATTCTAGAGGATGTCCAGGTAAATAATTCGGAAATACATCTACATATTCTTTCACAAGAGGTAAATCCTATATTTATACATTCATTTCCTCACCCATAGTCATTTCATTCTCTTCCTCCCCAATAATTGAATTTAGTTGAGCTACTGAGGGTGGATCTAGATAAGAATTAGGTGGTGACGATTCTGCTCTAAAGATAAGGTGTTCCTTATCATCATCATCAAAAATCATAACCTCCTTTTTCTTACAACAAATCTTCACATCATAATCTGAAATACAATCCATACCTAGGATTATATCAAACTCAATCATAGGTATGATGATGAGATCAGCAGATAAAGAACATTTATGTGCTCTAATGGGGACTAATTCACAAAACTTTGTTGCAATGATACTTCCCTTAAGATTTTTAACTGACAACTCCCTTGTTAAATAAAATTGGAAATATCTAATTTTCGTAGCATACTGGGATGATATGAAACAATGCGATGATCCAGAATCAATTAATTCATTTTCTAAACTTGAGGAAACCATTAAATTACCTGCCACCACGTCATTCGGAGCTTCTACCTCAACAGTAGTGATAGCATAAGCTTCGCCTTGATCCCTTGGCCTTTTCTGAGGTAATTTCCCCTGAATATTAGGACATTAATTTACATAATGTCTCATCTACCTATAATTTTAGCACTATACATTGGTAGCTTCCTTCTTCCCTTTGCATTCACGAGGTTGGTGGCCTTTTTCACCACACTTGTAACAAGCACCCATTCTCTTCAAGCAAGTACCGGTGTGTTTCTTCACACATTTACCATAGGATGGATATTCAACCATTCCCTTCTTCCCCTTATTTCCATTCCTAGATTGATTAGAATATCTCTTCTTCTCTTTCTTTTCTTCAAAGTCATAAGACTTAGAGAATTTCTTTTCTGTCTTGATAGCACATAAGACAATGTCTTCGTACGATGAGAAGGATTGTGAGAATAATGCTCGACAGAGAAATGGTTTTAACCCATCAAAGAAAAGATCAATATTACTTCTTGGGTTACGTATATAATCTTCAGCATACCTTGCTAACCTTGTAAAATTAGCCTCATACTTTTCGAAATTCTCATCCTCCTTTTGTCTGAGACTCAGAAATTGCATTTCCATATCTGCTCGATGGTCATGAGGAAAGTATTTTTCTAAAAACAGATCTTTGAACTCCCTCCATTCCATATTTGATACTTCATCATCTTCCTTCATGTTTTGAATTAATGGCCACCATTGATCAACATCTCCAGTGAGGCGGTAAACTGCCATGATAACTTTTTCCCTTTCACTACTCCCCAAAGCCTGAAATATTTTCTCTAGGGAATTTATCCATTGCTCAGCTACTAAGGGATTTGTACTCCCATTATACACTGGTGGTTGTTGCTGTAACACCCCGAGATTTTATGAAAAATATTCTTTTAATTAAATTAATGTCTTGTGTGGTATGCTACACCAATATTACCTTGCGCTATACGCAACACCGTATTAGCTTGTAGTATACGCAACACTATTCTTGGATCGTGTTACACACAATTTTGATAATAGTTATTATACACAACATTGAGTATATATATATATATTCAATGTATAAATGAAATATGGTTGGATTATGTTATACGAAACAACTAAGGATTCTTGCGCAACACGCAACTCTGACTTGGCTTGCATTACACGCAATCGCGACCTTCCACGATAGCATGTGTTGTACGCAATACCGGGTTTTACAAAACAATGATATATTATTATGATATTATTATGAACTAGCCTTTATGAATATTATTAACTAAATTTTGAATTTTGTAACATTATTATTCATCTTAGAAATTTTCTAGAACATGGTATAAGAAGAAAATAAATTTTTCAGGTAAAATAAGCATTTTTCAAAAAATGCAGTTTTGCCGTCTTTTGATGGCGCACCCACATTAAATATAGTTTTTGAAATTTTTATAAGTTAAATTTTACAAAATAAAATTATTCTTTGGAATCATGAAATAAAAATTTAATTCGGATAAATTTTCCATTTTATTCAGATGACTTTCATATTTTAATGAATAGTAAAAACACGCTATATTTTAATTGAAAACAACTTTTTTCATCGTAATATCTTATGTGGTTAAATTATAATATTGAATGGTTTTAAAGTATAAATAAAATATATTTTTACCATTTAATATAATTTATGACATTAGCATTTATTTTACCTTGAATTCGTAGGTTAAATAAATTCAATCTTTTGAAATGTTTTAAAGAAAAACCCGTTTTCATTCGACAACAGGATTAATTTTAATTTAATTTCTGATACTTTTGTGTATTGAATTTGGAAAAATGGATTCCATATTTGGAATCAGTGGGTCCAAATTATGTTAATAAGCTACTTTTTATTTTTGGGCATTGTGAATAGTAACTACGGTAAACTTAATTTACTGTAGTTAAAGTTAAATCGGGTAATTTAGGGTAAATATAAGATTATAAAATTACTCTAACACTTGGAAAAATCCTATTGGATGACTAAAAGTCGACCCATATCACCTAAGGGTCGGATTAGATTCATTTAATGGACTTTTTTCCAGGAAAATAATTTAATTATTATTAAAACCAAAGAAAGTGACAACATGTCACTCTCTTAAATACTATAAGTATAATAATTTTAAGTTAGTGATAAACTTCATGAAACTTCGAAAATTAATAGTCTAAAGAAATATAACAAAATTATCTACATCATGAGAATTTATTTAGAATTTTTTGGCATTAAATAATTATCATTAATCATGACACAATAGTGATGCAGAAATTATTTATCTAGTGAAAAATCATGAATATAGTTTTTATTAAACTAATAGTGACCATAAAAGCACAAAACCCTGACCAAAACTTATTGGTCATGTAAAGTTAAACTATAATAATCCAATGGTCGAATATTTTACCATTTGGAGTCTTATACAATCAATTATGACACTTATATTATTTTATTTTAAATGATTCCAAAGTTGTCACCTTCCTAATTTAATAAATATAACAATTTAACTATTGTGAGTTTAAGATGATAAATTCAAGTAAAAGTATTATTGTGAAATTAAATATATTTATCTTCATCATAATAGTTTTTTTTAATTTTTATGCAACATATAAGTATATTAAATAATTATACAAAAATGTTGTAGTAATTATTTTATGAAGAGATAAACCAAATAAAAGGTTTTAAAAATAATAAAATAAATATTATATGAACTATTTAATGTTCTCAACTAATTTTCTAGATACATGTGACCTCTTATAAATCTATTAAAGCTTTTATTTCTAACATATCTTCTGTTTATATTTTATTTAAATTCAAATAAATGAATAGTGTCAAAATTGACACTATTGTTATTTTATAAAAATAACATATTATAAAATTGTTTAAAAATCAAAAAAATATTTAAAAATTATAAATTTAAATTTATATTATTTAAAATGTTATAAAGTAAACAATTATGGAAAATTCACAAAAAATAAGTAATTATTTGTTATAATTTGAAATTTATAATTTTATTACCACAAATAAACCTAAATAGATTAAATAAGGATAAATCAAAATGATAAGGTTTAAAATAAGATCCAAACATATCTAAATTTGATTGGTTGATTATCACAACCCTATTGCATCTAATATTAGAATATGAGTCATTTTTGGAGGTTTTTAAGTGGGGTTGGATTTATTATAAATTAATATTTTTAAGAATTCCAAAGGTGCCCCTCTCCTCCCTTATAAAATGGCTCCTCCTCCCTCTCCTCCTCACACAAATTTGAGCCTTCAAGCTCGGCCAAACCCTGCCAAATTATCTTATCCACTTCCCTAGAAACATCCTAGAGGTTCTGGTCTACTTTAAAGACCAATCTTAGTGCCCTAAGAGGAGGTTTCAAAGAGGCGTATCGAAGAAGAGGTAATTTCTTCTACCGATTCATTCAAGCTTCTTTCTTCTTCAACTTCTTCTTCTTTAGTTGTTTAATTATAAATTAATAACATCAGTATCACTAATATACTATTTTGTTATTATATGAAACAACCCCATTTCACCTTCTATCCATCCTACAGAAAACAAAATCACCACGCATGCGTACGTACGGAATACCGTCTCCACGCCGTGGTGTAATCTGTTTTTCCACCAGCACCATACATGGATGGGTATAATGGTGTAAAGAATTACTATATATAGTTATTATAAAATAATACTGATTCTGATATATTGTATCATCCACTCAAATTCAATTCAATAATTATGGAAACGATATCATCCCTCTTGCGTACGTACGGACTACCGTCTCCATGAAGCGATGAGATTCATTCTCCATGTTAACCATTTAAGAATGATTATAAAGTATATATAAGCAATAATAATTAAATATATGACTTTATAAAGATACTGGATTTATTTATATATGTATTTCATCTACTTAATTCCATTCAACTCAATAAGGAAATGAAAACATCGTTCATGCGTACGTACGACCTACCGTCTCCATGAACGGTGTATTTCTTTACATTTATCGATCTATTATATATATGTTCTGAATAAATATTATATATAAATCATGTTTTATATTCTAGAATTATGTAATCGTGATCTAAGTAATCATATGAATAATTACAAGTCAAAACACGGACGAAAAATGAAACGATTTTACCCAAAACACTCTTTAACATGGAATTTACAAAATAACGGGTAATATAAAGTCATAAGTGAACCATATATGATATCATAACAATGAATATGATTCTATAATAAGTCAATGACATTATTTAAATCATTATACAGGAGGTTTTGATACATACGAAGCATATCAGACATAAGTTAAGAGATAATTTTGCAAATCTCATTTTTTTATCCGAGATTGCTTATAAGTAAGTATTTACTAGGTTTATTGTTATCATCCATGTACATGTTTTATAAAAGTGTTTTTATATATGTTTAATGTCCTTTTTACCCATTTTTGACTTTTACTACATGGTATGTATGGAATCTTTATATTACGAGGTACTTTTTGACTTTTTCGGCAAAATTATAAGAAGAATGTTTTTTAACTTATACGACACGAAAAGATATTTACGGTTTTATAAAGCCTTATTTTCATGAAGCTTCCTCCACAAGATTTCATGACTATTTTCAAGAAAAATACTTTTCTTTAAAAATTGCATGACATTTTGTGAAAAGAAAATGATGTTAACGAAGAAAGGATATTTTTATGATGAATTCATTTCAAGTGTTTTGCCAAAACTATTTTCCATATAAGATGAAATTATTTCATATGTGTAGGTT
This sequence comes from Viscum album, assembly GCA_963277665.1. Lineage (NCBI taxonomy): Eukaryota > Viridiplantae > Streptophyta > Magnoliopsida > Santalales > Viscaceae > Viscum > Viscum album. The sequence continues at coordinate 1,744,559,539 of OY728161.1, forward strand.
TCAAGTAATATGTCTCTATGATTTAAATGGTTTTAATTTTCTTATGTTGAAATGATATCAAACTTTTATCGATTATGTTATGATGGAATGATGTTTAAGAATCCCATTTTATTACATGGGTTATGCTATGATGTATGATTTATGATTTTGTGGTACACTAAAGAATGATTTCATTATGAGATGGGTGGGACCTATATATCCCTCTAATGCATTGGGTATAGATTTATATCTCATGAGATAGACATGGCTGGAATGGCAAGTTAAACCGGTTCAGTAATACAGGACTGGAACGAGGACTGAACTCGATTCAGAAAGGGACTTTTTCCACTAAGATGGTCTTGGCAGCAATGCCTTGACTACTATGGAAATCATATCATGTGCTTAATGGTTGCCACAATTACATGTTTTATTCCCATTCTATCTTATCATTATTAATGTTTGTTTATGATCTATGCCTTACGTGCATCCATGTTTTATGTCATTGCTCAAGCTTTTGATGTTTAAACATTATGTTCATGTTTTTATGTTCAAATGTATATGGTTTGTTTTATTTTATCCATGCTTACCCTTAATGAGCATTTGAGATCACCCTTTTTATGTTTTCATTTCCCCCAGGATTAAAAGAATGATTTTAGGAAAGGAAACAAAAATGGGAAGATCTTTATGGGAGATGTTGAAGATCTTTCACCACGATTAGAAGTTTACGTTCCATATTTCCAAAGACACGAAACTATTACGGTCCTTGTGTGTCTATTTTTGTTATGTATTAAGTATTCCGCTAAAGTAATTTAATGTCCATGTACATCAAGCATAGGTTCTCTACAGTTGGTATCATAAGAAAGGTTTAGTCAACCTTTGGAAACTAGGATGTGAAAATGATAGTGAGATCCCTAGAGATATTTCTAAGGTATGTCTAGGGATGTACCTAAGGATAAGTATACATATAGGATATAGTCCTAGAACAATGGTAACGTTATTAGAATTTAACCTAAGATGTTAGATATTGTGGGTGCTCCCCCTTTACTATGTTGTTTTCCCTAGCAAGATTTTTTCCTATCATACTATTCTTTTTGGGTTTTAGAAAATGGCTTGAAACAAGATGATTCACGATAATGGAGGATATGATGGACAATGGAATGATATTGTTCATGAGAAACCAAATAAAATGGGATTTGGAAGTCCAAACATCATTATTATGCCGAATCAGCAATCTCATAATATGATCAATAAAGTAAAATTTGGTAAGTTTCCTGACTCGGATAATAAGAGAAAGATGGAGTTTCCTGATGATCATAGAAGAAAGAAAGTTCAATTTCCCCTATGTAAATCATGTGGGAAGACGCATCAAGGAGAATGTTTCAAAGGAACTAGAAGATGCTTTGGGTGTGGAAAAGAAGGACACAAATCCAGTAAGTGCAAAGGAAAAGGTTCAGTTAACACCATGGATGAGGATAATGGTATTGCTACGATATCAACAATGGTTAAATGTTTTAAATTTGGAATTTATGGGCATTATTCAATCCAATTCCCTAAGGGAAAGTCTCATGAAGAGAATCAGTACGGTCATATGGGAAGTATTTATGTTGATGATGATGAAGAGACTACAAATGATATGTGAGATGAAAGAATTGTTGAAGCTTGGTCAATGGTTTAAGAATGTAGTGGAATGATTACATGTTTATCAAGTGTAATGTTGTATAAGTAATCTCATGGTACTATGGAATAAATAGAAATCTAAGGATTGTTACACTATTGTATTTTATAAGTTTTGAAAGTGTATGATTAATGGTACTAGGAACCATGTAATGTTATTCAGATATTTTTGGAAAGTAGATGATATGCTCGTAATGAAGGGATAAGAATAAAATTAAATGTTTGATAGTATTCATGAACTCATGACTGATATAAGGAGAAGGTTATATCATGGTTTGAGTATATAGAATTTTTGGATTTTGGTATGTGGAAAGAGTTAACTTTTGACTGCACACATGTTTTCACTATGGTTCAATTAATGGGTATTCACTCTTTATGAGAATACATGATTAAGGTATTCACGTGTTTATAATTTGACCAACAAGATATATCTTATGATATATGGGGGATAAATGATGGCATTCACGTGATTGGTATGTGACATTTCAAGTAATAATTTTCTTTATACAATGAGCTTGGAACGAAGTATTTTAGATAAGCCTTAATATTGGAATGGATTATGTTAGACATAAGTTAGGATATAAATTTTTTTGATATTATTGGTGGGATGTTATAGTAATATAGCTTTAGAAAGAGGACAACCTGTAGGACGAGCGACAACCCATCGCGTCGGACAAGGCTGTGGGAATCAAACCCACAACCGAAGTGCGACTAGCCTTTATCGCCTACCACTGGCCTACAGGATGTCCCTAGTTAGTAGAAACTAGTTTTATTTTATTATGCGGTATGATATAGAAAGTATAAGTTCATTTTTAGAATCATATACGATTAACCTCACCATAGATAGACTTATGTATATTTGATAACTTTTGCTAACCATTTGTTTGAAACAGATGGAATGACCCATCATTCTATCACGTGATCTATTAACACTTCATGAATAACAAATTCAACTTCATTTATTTAAGAGATGAAGTGGAAATTGTTCAAATCATGAAAAACAGTGAAATTGTACCAAAATCATGTAAGTATTTCTTTTAATTCATCAACTTTAGGGAAATGATCTTGAAAACAAAAAATGTTGTCCTAGTTCCCTTATATCCGATTAATCAGATGGTACCTTAGATCATCACAAATCAATAGCTTTGTGATTGTTGACTTTTTCATAGCCATGTTCTCTACCACTATCCATCAGAACATGATGGTCAGATTTTTCTTCCATATCCATATTTTCACCTATGTTCTCCTACGTAGAAACCCCATGATGAGTTAATTTGGGAAACCGTTACATTTTATACTTTAGTTTTTAAAATCCATGTTTTGGTATTCCTTTTTACGATGTGGGTTTATATTAAACAAACTTTCAAGTAGTAAACCATTTATAACCCCGACGAATTTTGAGGGTGAAATTCATTTTAAGGGGGGGTAGAATGTAACACCCCGAGATTTTATGAAAAATATTCTTTTAATGTCATTAATGTCTTGTGTTGTTTTCTACACCAATATTACCTTACACTATATGCAACACCACCTATGTTCTCCTACGTGGAAACCCCATGATGGGTTAATTTGGGTAACTGTTACATTTTATACTTTAGTTTTTAAAATCCATGTTTTGGTATTCCTTTTTACGATGTGGGTTTCTATTAAACAAACTTTCTAGTAGTAAACCATTTATAACCCCGACGAATTTCGAGGGTGAAATTCATTTTAAGGGGGGTAGAATGTAACACCCCGAGATTTTATGAAAAATATTCTTTTAATGTCATTAATGTCTTGTGTTGTATGCTACACCAATATTACCTTACACTATATGCAACACCGTATTAGCTTGCAGTATACGCAACACTATTCTTGGATCGTGTTACACACAATTTTGATAATAGTTATTCTACGCAATATTGAGTATATATATATATATTAAATTTATAATTGAAATATGGTTGGATTCTGTTATACGAAACAACGAAGGATTCTTGCGCAACACGCAACCCTGACTTGGCTTGCATTACACACAATCGCGACCTTCCTCGATAGCGTGTGTTGTACGCAATCTCAGGTTTTACTAAACAATGATATATTATTATAATATTATTATGAACTAGACACTATGAATAATATTAACTAAATTTTGAATTTTATAACATTATTATTCATCTTAGAAATTTTCTAGAACATGGTATAAGAACAAAATAAATTTTTCGGGTAAAATAAGTATTTTTAAAAAAAATGCAGTTTTGCCGTCTTTTGATGGGGCACCCACTTTAAATCTAGTTTTTACATGGTTATAAGTTAAATTTGACAAAATAAAAGTATTTTTTGGAATAAATAAATAAAATTTTACTTTGGAAAAAATTTTCATTTTATTCTGATGACTTTCATATTTTAATGAATAGTAAAAACACGCTATATTTTAATTAAAAAAAAAAATTTTCATCGTAATATCTTATGTGGTTAAACTATAATATTGAATGGTTTTAAAGTATAAATAGAATATATTTTTACCATTTAATATAATTTATTTCATTAGCATTGATTTTACCTTGAATTCGTAGGTTAAATCAATTCAATCTTTTGCAATGTTTTAAAGAAAACCCTGTTTTCTTTCGACAATTGGATAAATTTTAATTTAATTTCTGAAACTTTTGTGTATTGAATTTGGAAAATTTTATTCCATATTTGGAATAAGTGGGTATAAATTATGTTAATAAGCTACTTTTTATTTTTGGGCATTGTGAATAGTAACTACGGTAAATTTTATTTACTATAGTTAAAGGATAATCGGGTAATTAAGGGTAAATATAAGATTATAAAATTACCCTAACACTTGGAAAAATCCTATTCGATGACTACAAGTCGACCCATATCACCTAAGGGTCGGATTAGATTCATTTAATGGACTTTTCTCCATGAAAAGAATTTAATTATTATTAAAACCAAAGAAATTGACAACATGTCACTCTCTTAAATACTATAATTATAATAATTTTAAGTTAGTGATAAACTTCAGGAAACTTCTAAAATTAATAGTATAAAGAAATATAACAAAATTATCTACGTCATGAGAATTTATTTAGAATTATTTGGGATTAAATAATTATCATTAATTGTTACACAATAGTGATGCAGAAATTATTTATCTAGTGAAAAATCAAGAATATAGTTTTTATTAAACTAATAGTGACCATAAAAGGCACAAAACCCTGACCAAAACATATTGTTCATGTAAATTTAAACTATAATAATCCAATGGTCGAATATATGACCATTTGGAGTCTTATACAAGAAATTATGACACTTATATTATTTAATTTTAAATGATGCCAAAGTTGTCACCTTCATAATTTAATAAATATAACAATTTAACTATTGATATTTTAAGATGATAAATTCGAGTAAAAGTATTATTGTGAAATTAAATATAGTTATCTTCATCATAGGATTTTATTTTTAATTTTTATGCAACATATAAGTATATTTAATAAATATACAAAAATGTTGTAGTAATTATTTTATTAAGAGATAAACCAAATAAAAGGTTTTAAAAATAATAAAATAAATATTATATGAACTATTTAATGTTATCCACTAATATTCTAGATACATATGACCTTTTATGAATCTATTAAAGCTTTTATTTTGAATATATATTCTGTTTATATTTTATTTAAAGTCATATAAATGAATAGTGTCAAAATTGACACTATTGTTATTTTATAAAAATAACATATTATAAAATTGATTAAAAATAACAAAAATATTTAAAAATTAGAAAATTACATTTATATTGTCTATAATGTTATAAAGTAAACAATTATGGAAAATTCACAAAAAATAAGTAATTATTTATTATAATTTAAAATTTAGAATTTTATTACCACAAATAAACCTAAATAGATTAAATAAGGATAAATAAAAATGATAAGGTTTAAAATAAGATCCAAACATGTCTAAATTTTATTTTTTGATGATATTACAACCCTATCTCATCTAATATTCAAATATTAATCATTTTTTGAGGTTTTTAAGTGGGGTTATATTTATTATAAATTAATATTTTTAAGAATTCCAAAGGTGCCCCTCTCCTCCCTTATAAAAGGGCACCTCCTCCCTCTCTTCCTCACACCAATTTGATCCTTCATGTTCGGCCAAACCCTGCCAAATTATCTTCTAAACTTCCCTAGAAACAGCCTAGAGGTTCTGGTCTACTTTATAGACCAATCTTAGTGCCCTAAGAGGAGGTTTCAAAGAGGCGTATCGAAGAAGAGGTAATTTCTTCTCCCGATTCATTCAAGCTTCTTTCTTATTCAACTTCTTCTTCTTTAGTTGTTTCATTATAAAGTAATAACCTTAGTATCACTAATATAATGATTTTTTATTATATTAAACAACCCCATTTCACCTTCTATCCATCCTACGGAAAACAAAATCAATGCACGTGCGTACATACGGAATACCGTCTCTACGTCGTGGTGTAATCTGCTTTTACACCAACCCCTTACATGGATGGGTATAATGGTGTAAAGAATAACTATACATATTTATTATAAAATAATACTGATTCTGATATATTGTATCATCCACTCCAATTCAATTCAATATTTATGTAAACGATATCATCGCTCGTGTGTACGTACGAACTACCGTCTCCACGACGCGATGAGATTCATTCTCCATGATAACCATTTAAGAATGCTTATAAAGTATATATAAGCAATAATAATGAAATATATGACATTATAATGCTATTAGATTTATTTATATATATTTGTCATCTACTTAATTCCATTCAACTCAATAAAGAAATGAAAACAGCGTTCATGCGTACGTACGACCTACCGTCTCCATGAATGGTGTATTTATTTCCATTTATCGATCTATTATATATATTTTCTGAATATATATTATATATAAATCATGTTTTATATTCTGGAATTATGTAATCATGATCTAAGTAATCATATGAATAATTACAAGTCAAAACACGGATGACAAATGAAACGATTTTACCGAAAACACTCTTTAACATGGAATTTACCAATGAATGGGTAATATAAAGTCATAATTGAACCATATATGATATCATAACAATGAATATGATTCTGTAATAAGTCAATGACATTATTTAAATCATTATACAGGAGGTTCAGATACATACGAAGCATATCAGAGATAAGGTAAGGGATAATTTTTCAAATCTCGTTTTTTTATCCGAGATTGCTTATACATAAGTATTTACTGGGGTTATTGTTGTCATCCATGTACATGTTTTATAAAAGTGTTTTTATGTATGTTTAATGTCCTTTTTACACATTTATGACTTTTACTACATTGTATGTATGTAATATTTATATTAAAAGGTACTTTTTGTCTTTTCTGGCAAAAGTACGAGAAGAATGTTTTTTTAACTTATATGGCACGAACAGATATTTACGGTTTTATAAAGCCTTATTTTCATGAAGATTCCTCCAAAATATTTCATGACTATTTTCAAAAAAAATCCTTTTCTTTAAAAATTCCATGACATTTTGTGAAAAGAAAATGATTTTAAAGAAGAAAGGATATTTTCCTCAAGAATTCATTTCAAGTGTTTTGCCAAAACTATTTTCCATCTAAGATGAAATTATTTCATATGTGTATGTTTCAAGTAATATGTCTCTATGATTTAAATGGTTTCAATTATCTTATGATGAAATTATATCAAACTTTTATGGATTATGTTATGATGGCATGATGTTTAAGAATCCCATTTTATTACATGGGTTATGCTATGATGTATGATTTATGATTTTGTGGAACACGAAAGAATGATTTCATTATGAGATGTGTGGGACCTATATATACCTCATATTCATTGGGTAAAGATTTATATCTCATGAGATAAACATGGCTGGAATGGAATGTTAAACAGTTTCAGTAATATAGGACTGGAACGAGGAGTGAACTCGATTCAAAAAGGGACTTTGTCCACTAAGATGGTCTTGGCAGTAATGCCTTGGCTACTATGGAAATCGTATCATGTGATTAATGTTTTCCACAATTACATGTTTTATTCCCATGCTATCTTATCATTCTTAATGTTTCTTTATGATCTATTCCTTACTTGCTTCCATGTTTTATGTCATTGCTCAAGCTTTTGATGTTTAAACATTATGTTCATGTTTATAAGTTCAAATGTATATGGTATGTTTTATTTTATCCATGCTTACCCTTACTGAGCATTTGAGCTCACCCTTTTTATTGTTTCTTTTCCCCCATGATTAAAAGAATTATTTTAGGTAAGGAAACAAAAATGGGAAGATCTTTATGGGAGATGTTCAAGATCTTTCACCACGATTAGAAGATTACGTTCCATGTTTCCAAAGACACTAAACTATTACGGTCCTTGTGTGTTTGTTATTGTTTTATATTAAGTATTCCGCTAAAGTAATGTAATGTCCATGTACTTCAAGCTTAGGGTATCTAAATTTTCCTCATGAATCGATCTAACATTGATCCTCCACGCTGCGGATCAGGGTGCTTCATACAGGTAAGGATATTATTCATAACCTGAGTGAGTTGTCCCAGTATGGTGATTAGCTGATCGGCACCAGTTGCATCACCAGATCCACTATAATTATCATGAGTATGAGGGAAATCCCTACATGGATTGCGTGCATTGATTAGTTTATGAATCAAAATACATAATCCCATACTTATAAAAAACATAACATAAATTTAACTATTTATGGATATAATCCATAATCATAAAAAAAATTCTTTGAGGAAGTATATACTCATAAAACCTTCATAATTATTAATAAAGAAAATGAGAGTTATCCTAAGCATATCCCCTGGGAGTGTTGTAACCAACAGTGCAGCAAGGCCTATTGTCGTGCACCAGTTCCCGTTCGAGTCTAGCTCAAAGCGGTGTTTTCGGGTTTTACCTCTAGGTACATCTGTTCCAGAGCCGCCTCTACCTATTTGTATCCAGACAGGGATGTATTGCTCGGAAAACTCACACAATCTATACAATACCAAAATTCTAGGAAGTTCTTCTATACTAATCCTCAAAGATCATCTTAGGTCTATGTGATCTAATTAGAGTTTATCTAAATTTAGCTTCCAAGGTTTGTACTAAACTTCTCTAATACCAACTGTAACGCCCCAACCCCAGTTACCAAGAGTCGGTGCATTATTACATAACATTGGCATGATCACAAGCAAGATCAAATCTCAAAACACCGATTTGTTTAGTAGCCTTGGAAAAACTAGATAAATTCATAAAGTTTTACATTACATCATAAAGTGAAAAGATACTAAAACAACATATTGTCTCCATATTCCACACTATTATCCCCCCATAATATCCCTACAGGTCATTCATAATTTACTTCTTCACATCCTGGAAAAATAAAACATAGAAAAGGGGTGAGCTCAAATGCCCAGTAAGGATAACAATATAGCGGAAACTTTCATAAATAAGAGTAAACATTTAAGGCAATGTATAACTAAAACAAAATCATTTTAAACTTTAACTTCAACATATTATGGAAAAAATAAAATGAAATAATTCCATTCACTTATTCACATAGATATTATACTAATCGAATAATCACAAGCAATACCAATAACCACTTTCAAAATGATGGAATGCATAATGCCAGACTATCAAGACCACATAGCCAAGGCCTCATGCCAAGACTAAAAATAAGATTTTGTCAAGGCCTTATTCCAAGACACTAGTTTGTCTCATGAGACCTACCGATGCATCGAGGAGCTATAGCGGGCTCCACCCGTCACATATTAAGTCCAATGAATTCCCATATGAAAAGGTTTAAACATAACATAAACATTAATATTAAAACTAGCATACGAAATGTCAATACATTCACCATAAACCATGAATGGTATAAAAACAGCACATCCATAGTCAAACATATCACAAAACCTTCAATACAATATATAAGTTTTGTATCATAATAAATAAACTTCAAATAAGCGTAAAATCCATCAAAGGATGTTGACATAGATGAAATCAAAACTCTTTTTAGAGAAATATCTCATTCTATTTTGAAATCATTTAAGAGTCATATATTTATAAAATAAAACATTTTCTTTGAAAATATTCTTATAATCTTGTAAGGGAAGCTTTAAAGATTTTATAATTGCGGAAAATAGCCTCACCCACCGTATAAGTTAAAAAAAACATTCTTACCTTAATTCTGTCGAAAAGGTTAAAAAGTACCTTGTTTGGAAAACAACGGAAAGATTCCTTTATAAACCTCTTCTAAAAAGTAAAACAAGGGTATAAATGACTTTAACCCATATTATAGTAAATAGTAAAAATGTTTTGAAATACATTTTTAAGAAACATGGATGTGGATGATAAAAGAGATCCCAGTATATTATTACGTATAAACAACCTCCGATAATGAAGAGGTTTCGAAATAAACCCTTACCAATTTGGTAACTTACGAAACATAAAACCCATGAAAGAGGTATCATACAATGAATATGTAAATGCACATAAATTGAAGTGTATTACACAAAGAATATAATTATGGGCAGTACATACCCCACACAAAATGTAATGGTGGCAATATGGCATGAATCTCACGGGAATAAGGAGTGAGATGAAAACCCCTTACCTTGTACTTTTCCTTGGATGGGTTAGGTTAACCTCCTGTATAATGGTGAAATAATTGTTATTAAATTACACAAGAATCATATACATTAATATGATATCTTATATGAACTTTTATTGACTTGTTAATAAAATCTTAGTATTATCGTTGTTTCGGGTGTTAACTTACTCATTTTCTTTTATATGTTTTGTTAAGTAAGCTATGTTTGTAATGGATTTGTTGTATCTTAATCATATCCAGAATTATATCAAGTCCTTATATACTATTATTATTCATCAAATGAGAAATAGACTTGAATGGATACGATGGAGAATGAATCTCATCGCATTCGTGGAGACGGTAGTCCGTACGTATGCACGAGCGACAATATCATTCTATTGATATTAAAATAATATATAATTAGTTGCTATATCATATATACAGAATAATTATCATGTTACATTTATTATTTACATGAATTACACATCATTATTATACCCATCTAAATAATAATTTATTGAATAAACATTACACCACGACGTGGAGACAGTAACCGTATGTACGCACATATGGTGACATGTTATTCAAAGGATGGATAGAATACTGAATATGATTGTACCATATTTATAATAACATCACAGTATATATAAGATACAGGATTTATTATTTTATAATGGTAATAACAAATAAAAAAGAAGTGGAAGAAGAAAGGAACTTGGAAAAGGGTGGTGAAATCATTACCTGTTCTTCGGGTTCTTCCTTTTAATTTGATCAAAAGGGCTCTTAGGATGGCTTTCTGACTAATGGAAGGCCTCTAGGATGAAGTGAGGGAATTTGGGAGAGTATTCGTGTAGAGGTTGGCCGAACAAAAAGGCTTTTAAGGTTTGAGTTAATGAGAAGGGAGAGTTCCCTTTTATAAGAGGGGTGAGCAGCACCTTTGGAAAAACTAGAAATATTATTTTTTAATAAATTCATATTCGGTTTCTAATGGCTCAAAAGTAGATTATTTAAATTTTAATATGGGGATAGGTCGAAAACCACTCAACCAATATAATTTAGACAGGATTGGGTTATTATACTAACCTTATCTTTAAGTATTAACTCTTAGTTAATTAGTTTCACTTTTACAATGTCTCTTTGTATTTTTATATTATATGGTTAGTAAACATACTATATACATCCAAGCAACCCCCAAGTGGTCCATAAATGATACAACTATCATGATATAAGTATCACGGCCTAACCCTAGATTTTTATGAATTTAATATCAATTAATAATATAATATTTTTTTTTAAGAACTCTTTTATGTCAATTTTGACACTATTTGGAAAATTAATTTTTGTGAAAATCATAACAGAATGATTAGTTCAAAAAAAAGTCAATTAAATCAATCCTAATATGTCATATTATCCTAGAAAATTAGTGTAATTCATTAAAATTCCCAAATTATATTTATTTGGGTATTTATAATATCAATAATTTTAATTGTTCACTATTATGGTAATTACTGCATCATCATTGTGTCATAAATAACATAAATTATTTAATGTCTAAAAATTATAAATAAAATATCATTATGTAGGAAATATTTTTTTCTTTATAATTAATATTTAAAATCGAATTTATCTTATGTATAACCCTATATTAAAAATGTTTTAGTAAATAAACTTTGAGTTTAACTCTTTTAACTCTTCTTTGAATTAAATAATAATAAATGTCCTAATCTAATCCAAGTGGACCTAAATGATAATATATTATTCCTAAGGTTGTTTTTGGTCGAGATACACTTGTCCAATATAATTAGGACATGTGTTAGGGTAATATTAGTATGATTTTTACACTTAATTACCCTATTTACTTTTAACCGTGGTAAATAAAAGCAAAAAGTTACTATTCACCAAAAATTATTTTCATCTCATTGGACCACATTTTACTACTTGATATTAACCGTGTGTCTCGGATTTTCGAAATTACATTCACAGAAGCGGTAAAATTAAGTTTAATGAAAAATTCAGTTTTTTAACTACCACTTAGTGGTTTCACTATTCATCAAAAATTGACGTTTTTCTGAATAATGCCAAAATTTCACCCTAATCTATAATTGATATTCCGAATTCAAAAATTATGTCTATTTTACAAAATGACAAACATATAAGTTGCATTAATTAATTCTATAATTAATTCCCGTTGTTACAACAAATAGTGCGTTTTTAAGAAACAATATATATCAAAAGATTGACAATTGTTTATGTCCAATTTCAAAGTGAAATTAATTCTAATGAAAAACATTGGATAAAATGGTAAAAATATATTTTAATTATACTTCAAAACCACTAAATAATATAATTTATCACTATTAATTATTTTGACTAAAAAAGTTGGTTTTAATTAAAATTTAGTAATTTTCACTATTCATCAAAATATTAAAGTTATCCGAAAAGTACCAAAATTTCACCTTAGGCTAAATTTGATACTCCGAATCCGAAAATGAAGTCCATTTTGAGAGATAAAATTTCAAAAATTAGGTATTACTATTCATAACGGTCAGTTTGATCGGTTGTGGTGTGTGTTAGAACTCGATGTTGCGTACAACACATGTTATTGCATTATTCAAAGGGAAGCATATCGTAGAAGCTTGGGGTGTTACAGAAAGGTGAATTATTTATCAGAACCTCTCTTGATAAGTGAATATCATCCCGATTGGTTTTATATTTTTAGCATGATCTTATTTATTCCATTAAGGGAAGTTATCCAAAAAAATTAGATCTAGATCTAGTGTATAAGATATAAATCTAGGAATTTTAGATCTAGATCAAGGATTATTTGATCTTGATTCATTTGATCTAGGATCTAGGATTTAGATCTATTTCATGTTCTCCATCGTGTTCTTATTGATTCTATTCAAATTGGGGATTTCCATGGGGAAATTGCTAATAAAATAATTTATGTGGTTGGTTTATAATTCAAATCCCAAAGACATGATTTCAATTATGTGTATGTAATATTTTAATTTATGTGAGATAATTACACATGGAGTTTCATAGAATGAATCTATTAATTTGGTTAATTAATTAATTGGTTGAATTGTAAAATTAGGGATATAGGGATTGTGAATTTGAACTAATTAATTATTAAATTAATTATAGATTTACTGGTATTGTTTTACATGATTAGTTAGATGTTGAATTAATTAATGGAAATGGTTGGGATTATGAAATTAATTTTTTTGTAATAATTAATTATTGAATAAATTATTTTTATATTGACATCCTTGAGTTTCAATAATTAGTTATTTAATTAATTATTGAATATTGTTGTTATAATTTAATTGTTTGATATTATTTATTAATTATTGAATTTATTAATATGATTTAGGTGTTTAGTTATTTATTGAATAAACTAATGGAATTGATTTGATTAATTAGTTTTTGAATTAATTAATGTTATTTATATGATTAGTTAGTTATTGAATTTACTAAAGAAATTGATTTGATTCATTATTCTTATTGATATGATTAGTTAATTGTTGAATTAACTGAATGGATTTATGTGAATAAATAAATATTTAATTAATTAATTTAATATATATGATTAATTAAATTTTGAATTAACTAATGGAATTGATGTGAATAATTAAATTTTGAATAATTAATGTTATTTATTTTATTAGTTAATTTATGAAGTAAATAAAGTCACTGATATGATTTATTTATTTTACAATTAGTTAATATTATTGATGTGACTAGTTAATTGCTGAATTAACATATGGAATTGATGTGATGAATTAATTGTTGAATTAATTAATGTAACTTATTTAATTAGATGATTGTTGGATTAACTAATGGAATTGAAGAGATTAAATAATTTTTGAATTAATAAATGTTATTTGTGTGATTTTTTATTTATTCAATTAACTAATGGAAATTTTTGGGATTAATTAATTGTTTAATTAATTAATTATAATTATATACGTGATTATTTGGTGAATTAATGAATAAAATAGTGTGGGTTTATTATTATTATAATAGATTAATTAATTAGTGAATTAATCAATGTTATATAGAGATATATGTGGTATATGTGTGATTGAACGATTCAAGTGTGTGGGACATGGTCATCTTCTTCGAAATCTTATATTAGTAAACTGATTGATTAACAATTGTGGGAAATGGCATGTTCCTTAAAAAGACAATATTGATAACTTGTTTGATAAACGTGCATAGGGTGTGGTCTGCTATATCAAATGGCCATAGTTTGATAAGAAATGATGAATAATAACAATGGAGTTATTATGTGATACTCGTGTGTGGGATATGGTCTACTGTATCAATATCCCAATGTGTGAATTGAAATGATGAATGGTAATAATGGCATTCATGTGTGATAATCAAGTGGGGGATGTGGTCTACAACATCAAAATACCATAGTGTGACAAAAATGGTGAATGGTAACAATGAAATTCACATGTGGATTTAGATAATGAATGGTAAAACATTAATTGAGTTATATGAAATATATTAGGGATATTTCAGACCTTGAAATTCTTTGATGCAGGTATTGAGAGTTCATGTGTCCTTAGGGATCCTAGGGGCTTATGTGGTTAATAAAAGATTAATTGAACTAATACAATTTTTTACTTTATTTTTGATATTTATTCATTAAAAAACTTTTTACAATTTTTATTGACTCGATATTATTTTAGGTATTGTTGGTGATGTCTTACTAATTTATTCTCACGACCAACATGGTTTTCTATATCAGTATCCAAAGAGATTGTATGGTTGTATTATAGGATATGGGAAAGGCCCAATGTTAGATTACTAGGATGAGTTGGAGCATGGATGAGAGAACAAAACATGGTTCTGACCAATATTTATATTTGTTAGTGTGTTTACTTTTATGTTTAATTTGACACCTATCACATATATTATGATGAAATATTTTACTATTATGTTTTGATATTCTACTCATAGTTTTTTCCATCTTATAAAACTGGTATTATACTGGTAATTATTATATGTCATTTGGTTATTGTTAATTTACTTCCACTGGTGTATTTCCATAATAAAGATGGAATAGCCTCCCTATGACTGATATTAGACCATCTCTACTAGCCGAAGACCTTTGGAGGGAGGTATTCTTGATGTCATATTTTCAACCGACTCGGGGAACTAGTGTGTGGAACCTATTTTGAGACAATACAAAGTGGTATAAGAGCCCATTTTTATCTTTATTCTACATTATTACTTTTTAAGAAAGGTATGTTTGAGACTAAGTGGAGTTTATCCTTGGTTATGAGCTCATGAATGAGAATTGGTAACCCCTGTATAAAGGAAAACCCACATACCCAGTGTGGGATTATTGTTATTTTATTATATTATAGTTGAAAATTATTTCACCTTGGATGACACACTGGATTTGTGATGTGATCAATGATTCAATGATATATTGATATTTTACTCATCGAAAATTAGGACATGAGATTTTATTTTCCATGAATATTTTTAGGAAATCTAGATTATTTTTTGACATTCAATATTTGGGGAATGCAAGGTAAAACACATTTTTCATATGTTTTTTAACCCGATTTTTTTTTCTATTTTATTGTTTTAAATGAAAATGTTCCCAATATGAACATGAAAACATTAAAAATTGTGAAATTTAAAAATAAATGGGGGTCTAAATGAGAAACATTAATAATGGTAATGTGGTTACCCTTGTAAACAAATGACTAGGATATTAGAGGGTTAAGGGTTGTGATAGTGCCTTGGTTTGGGGCCTTGTGGTGGGATTTTGAAAAAAAACTTTTTGTGGAATTATGAATTTCATTAGTGGGAGGTAAGATCCATGATTTATGATTTTAGGTTATTTTAACTGAAATAATAGTAGCATACTTTTAATTTTTTAAGATAATATCTACTTCAATGACATTATCCTAGGTACGATATGAATGATTTGAATTTATTCCTAGCTATCTAAATGTGTTTCGGTTGGATATGGTACCTCTTAGTGGTTTTTCATATGAAGTTGTCTATGTGGAGCAGCATGGTGGATTTTAATCCATTAAAATTTTACTAAATAGGTTCTCAGGTTAGTCTGAAGATCGAAAAATAATCTTGGATCCACAATTAGATACCGGGAATATGATGTAGTCAATATGTTTTTTCCTATAAAAGTATGGAATTCAATGTCCATGGCTTATTGTTTAACATGTGATTTGAGCATGGCCTTTGTAGTTATGTTTCATGAAAAAATTTGTGTTATAGAAAGACACATGGTGGAGAGCGATGTGATTGTTGTATGTGCCTTGAGAAAGACAATGGGTTGGAAGTTGTTGCATTATAATGCTAATGAAGAACTTGTATGGGGCATGTTTAATTTCCTTGGATAATAGGATGGGTGGGACTTGGAGGTGGTGGATTTTCATCCTTTCCATATGGTATTATTGTCAATACATATTTCCAACGTTGTATGGTGTTCTCATGGTTTTGGGGAATGGTGAGTTGGGAAGTGTGTCAGTTATGTTGAAGATTATGAGATTGAGATGAATGTGTCATTTTTGTAGAATCTAATATGTTTGTTGTATCATAGTGATAAATTGTTGTGGGTAAAGAAAACAATAATAGTTCATGTATTCTGGAAATGTGGTTGTACTCTAGAGGAATCATGTGAGAGAGAAGAGGATCTGAGGTATTAGTGGCCTAGTATTTTTGGCTATGAATCTTAGGGATACATTGTAGTATAGCTCGAGGATGAGCTGTTAAAAGGTGGGATGATTGTTTGATTGTGACAATTTCTAAAGATGTATTTGGATCAATTAGAGGCATTAATTTTTCATTATTTTGAGAATAATTTTTTTGGGTCTTAACATGGGTGAATTTTACTGACAATTGGAGTATTTTTTATGGAGGAGAGGCTTCAAATGGGTTATTTGTTGTTTTAAAAAACATATAAAAGGAGTTCTAGGGGTTTAATTATTTTCAAATGGCTTGGTCATGGTTAAAAAATGGTTCCAAGGGGGTTCTATGGTTTGTGCATGGTTAGACCAAGCGATAAATGGGGATTATTGGTTTTCACATGGTTAAACATTATATGTAAATGGGTCACACATTTTGTGCATGTTTACACTAAGTGAGCATTCTATGTGTGAAGTGAGCTCTAGTTTAAGAACTTGGTTAGACTAACCATGCGACCTAACCATGGAAACCATGTTATTGTTAATTAAAGTTAAAAAATTTGGTTTGAAAATTACATGAACCCCCATATTAACCCCAAATCGGCCCTAGCTCGACTAAAATAAAATTATCTTGTTTTTGAGTCTCCAAGACACATTCATTAGGCTCTCAAACTCTGTTCTTAGTCTATCAAAATTCATATTAAAGATCCACACCTCTCCTGGTAAGTGATTCTCATTCCAGTTGTTTTTAAGTTCTTCTAATTTTCTTTCCTATTTATTTATGGTAAGTTAACCTATGTTTTGTGGGAAATATATATAGGTTTTTAGGATATAGATCTAGTATATTTAGATCTAGATATATGTGTTTTTTATCTTTATTTATTTGGAACGATATCTAGGATTCATATATAGAACATGTTCTTCATCAAGTTCTTGTTGGATTCTATTAAAACTGTGGATATCCATGGGGAAATAACTCGTCAAGGAATTCATGTAGGTGGTATATAATTAAAATCCCAAAGTCTTGATTTCATTTCCATTTATGTAATTATATAATTGATATTATATGATTATCAATTGAGTTTCCGATATTGAATTAATTAATTTGGTGAATTAATTAATTGAATGAATTGTGAAATTGGGGACACTAGTATTGATAATATGAAATAATTTACTGTTGAATTAATTATGTAGTTTTTGGTATTATAGAACTTAAATAATAATTTTTTGAATTAATTAATCTAAATATCCAGGAGTAGGAAATTAATTTATTTTGAATCAATAATTGTTGAATAAATTATTGGTATATTGAAATTGTTTAATTCCAAAAATAAATTATTGAAATAATTATTAGATAATTTTGTGATTATTAACATGATTGACAAGATAAATTAATTTTTGAATTAATTAATAGGGTTTATTTGATTAGTTAATTAATTTATTAAATAATGGGATTGAAGTGAATAATTAATTTTTTAACTAATTTATGATAATGATGTGATTAGTTATTTTTTGAAATAACTATAAAAATTGATGGGATTATTTAATTATTGAATTAGTTAAAGTTATTTATGTGATTAGTTAATTGTTAAATTATCTAAAATAATTAATTTAATTAATTAGTTATTGAATTAATTAATTTTACTATATTCGTTAGTTAATTTTTTAATTAACTAATAGAATTGTTGTGATTAATTAATTATTGAGTTAATTAATGTCACTGATGTGATTAGTTAATTATTGAATTCATTGAAGGATTTAATGTTTTAGATAATTTTAAAATTAAATAATGTTATTTTTGTGATTAGTTAATTGATCAACTAACTAATGGAATTTTCATGACAAATTAATTATTTAATTAATTAGTGTGATGGATGTAATTTGTTAATTATTCAATTGACTAATGAAATTGATTGGATAAATTAATTTTTGTATTAATTAATATTATTTTGGTGATTATTTAATTATATAAATAAGTAATGTAAATTTTTATGATAAATTAATTGGTATGTTAATTAATGAGAATGAAATGCTTAATTATTTGGTAAATTAATTAAGGAAATAGTGTGATCATGAAATTTTGTATTTTGAATAATTAATTGGGGAATTAATTAATGTTATAATGTGATATATGTTATATATATATATATATGATTGTTTGATCAATATGTGAGAGACATGGAATACTTCTTACAATTCCCATTTTGATAAATTGATTGATTAATTTATATTGGACAAGGTCTACTACTTCTCAATCCCATAGTGATAAACTGTTTGATAAATGTTCGTTGGACATCATCTGGTGCATCAAAATACCATAGTGCGAAAAAATGATGAATAGTAACAATGAAATTCATATGTGCTACTCGTGTCTAGCACATGGATTTCTACATCAAAATACCATAGTTTTAAATGAAATGATGAATGGTTACAATAAAATTCATATGTGAAATGAAATGATTAATGGTAACAATGAAATTCAAATGTTATAATCCTCTCTAGGACATGGTCTACTACATCAAATTCCCATAGTCTTATCTAAAATGGTGAATGGTGATAATTGGATTCACATGTAACTTCATATAATGAATGGTAACAGTGGAATTCAGTTATATGTTATTCCTCAGGATAGATCACACTCCATCATGGGCTGAAGAAGGTATTGAGAGTTCAGTTGTCCTCAAGGAACCTGAAGGTATATGTGGTTCAATAAATATTATTGGAATCAATGTAAATTGTTAACATTATTTATGGTATTTATTCATTATAAAACAACATACACTTTTTCTGACTGGATATTGTTTTATACACCATTGGCTCTGGAGTACGAAGTTGTACTCACACCTTATTATGGTTTTTTGATTGGCAACCAAATAGATTTCATGGTTACAAGAAATGATAACTTAAAAGGCCCTTTTTAGATGGATAATTTTGAATGGATCATAGAAAAGGGAATCATACATGGTTCATGGATTTCTTGGGAGTTTTTAGTGTCTTAAATTTTTGGTTTCATTTTAACACATGTCACGTACATTATCATGACATATTTTATTGTTCAGCTTTGATATTTTACATCCAGTTCTGGTCATATTGTGATTCTTGTATTATACTTGTTATCTATATCGGATCCAAGGAAGGAATTCATTGTAGATAGATCAAGTTGTCTTGAATATGAACAAGTAGTGATATATGCATCGATTTATAGCCTAAGACATAAGACTATCTCATGTTAGGATATAGACAATCCTTTTTTCATTAACCATGAGATTGACCATGATCCCTATAATCCTCAAGAATATTAAAAAAATAAAACATTATTACGTTAATCCAAAAATTATTCTTGTGAGGAGTCCTACATAAAGTGTTTTAAGTCATTGTTTCCTCATCCTCCAATACTTCCTCTTGGGTTTAACTCTGTACAACCACTCTATTATGTCATTTTAGAATGTGCAGTTTGGGGTAAAATGAAATTATAATCCAAAATCCAACCATATTAATTAAATGAATTGTGTTAGTTTGTAATATATTGTTGTTTTTGGATGGGATTATTCTATTCTTGGTCACATGAATTTTCTGATAGAATTTGTAGTTACCTCACTTGCTAACCATTTCTCTTTCCACTCATTCTTTTTCCTTTTATATGCCACTATGTACTTATTAATTCCAACATAGTTCTAACTTCATGGATCCTTGACTCATTAAAGGATGCATGATTCTCAATAAAAACATACCTTATTTATTGAAATTGAGAGGTATATCTTTATATACCTCCATCCAAGAAAGGAATACTTCCACAATCCTATAAACCCCAACACACATAACAACCAATGTGTGACACTTATACACCACAGAGATATGCCTTCACAATCAGAGCACAACATCATGGATTATGGATTTCATTCTATCAATGGAATTCCACCTAGTATTATGCACCCTTTATTACAATAACATATGAATTAAAGAAGTCATGGACTCAATAGCATGATCTAGAATATGGTTTAGTTGAGCGGAATTCAGATAGAAAATCCTCATGACTACATCTCTGACATCCAATATGTCTATGATACCTTTCAAAAATAATAAATTTTCTCTAATGAAATCTGATTTTTTGGTTTTAATTTTCATTACATGATAGATACACAGACTGGAGAATGATTAAAGCTCCCTATTCGATCATGACTTGCGAAGAGCATCCCAAATTTCCAAGATAAAAAAAATCCACATGATAAACCCAGAAACTAAATAATGAAATTCATTATTTCTATCAAGGAGATCAAGAGTCAGCCTCAGAAGAGGGGGTGTTCTTTAAGTAACTCACTCAAAAATGAACTCATCACAGACATGATGTATGGCTTCAAATTCATACATTATACAATGGTCACAAACCTAATTCTCTCACAATAGTAGATGCAGCTACCGATGGTTTTATAATGTTGAAAACACCTGAAGCTGGGCAAGAACTTCTAGAAAAGGTCTCACACAATTCTAGTCTCTGGGATAATGATTGTTTGTCACCATGGTATGGAATCCACCGCGTTGAAGAAAACCCAAATCTAACTCTATAAGTTGAGACCCAGACTAAGAAGATATAATCCATTCAACTACCTACTAAACCAACACCCCCACTCAATCGTGCAATTTAGATTCAATATTGTGAAATTTATAGTGGCACACACTTATATAAAGATTGTATAGTAGTAGTCAATGAACAACCAATCCAATATTGTATGTATGTCAATTACAATTAGGAAAATACAAAATACTAGCCACCAAAATAGTACTAGAAATAGAAGCCTTATCAACAACCATTTTCAATATAATCAAGGTTACTATCAATAGATATTATTACAAGAACCACCCAGGTACTATGGACCACCTAGATACCCTCTTATGAATCTTTTTTCATCAACCACCACAACAAAAACTACAACAACCTTTTCCCCATAGAAGCCATCAAAAATTCCAACTAGCTCTTCAAATACCCACAACAACCTACCACACCTATGAAATAAAACCTAGGGAATCTCTTTAAAATATCCACTAAAAATATAGACCATATAATGGCCACCCAAAAGCTATAAATTTAGAAAGAAAAGCTAGCCCTCCTGAACCACGAAAAAAAATTAGTCAAATCAAAAATACTTTGTTAGATATATTACCATTTAGATTACTGGGTAAAACAAACACCTACATGAAGGAAGAAGGTAAAAAAGTTAAACTAATGAGAAGAACATTGTTGTATTTTTAGAAATATAATGGAGGATTATAAAATAAATATAAAAAACATAAAAAACCTCCAATAGTCATTGAATTGGAAAATAATGAAAACCCAAATATAAATAATCAAGAGGAACTTTTTTAATTAATAACTCCTAAAATATTACCAACACAAGAGAAACCAAAATAATATATGTACATTAAAAACCATCTTATAAACCACCTCCCCCATCCTAGAATGAATGGAGAAATGAATAATCCACGGGAAGTGTAAGGAATTGTTAAAAATGATAAAGCAATTATAGATTAATATCTCTTTAGATTAATATATTTCTCAAATGAGAGCCTATTAAAAATTCTCAAGGAATTTCTCTCAAACAAGATAAATATTAAAGTACATTGATTCATCTCGGAAAATCAATAATTCTCTAACATTGTTAAGTAGAACAATCCTCCAATGATGATCAATCCTCTGAGCTCCTCAATTGCATGAACTATATGAGAATGAAACATTGGAAAATCCATGTGTGACATAAGAGCCTCCATTAACCTCATTACAATGAGTGTATTATGTATGCTGGGAATCTAGTAATTAAATAAAACTATAGAGTCATTTAATTAAAGGACTGAGCAGTAAATCATATTTGATGGATTCATGAGGCTTTTGTTTTCAAAATCCTTTAAAACAATATTTTAAGATGGATTTCACATTTTGGATATGGGAGAAGAAGGATATGGTAAAATTAGCATATCCTGTTAATTCTTATAAACTGGGAAGGCGTTGATTGATCTGAATCAATGGATACTTATATTCAATTTATGTTATGAAAAAGTTGTGTTCGTCCTACTAAAAGCTGTAAAACAAAAGATGATTATTTTTACTGACAACATATATTTCTAATTTAAGAGATGAGTGAATAAATTTCCATCAAGGATGATAGTTCTGAAATGTATCCTTATGAAAAGGTGGATCATGAAATTGAGGAACTGAACTATAGAAAAACTTTGACAAGTGTCACTACCTCACTATTCATACCCTCGGTCATCCATCCACTGATATTGGAGCTGAAACCCCTCTCAATTACACTCAAGTACTCATTTTAAGATACCACATATGCACTCCTAGACATCATCTACTCATAAAAGACATGGATACATGAGTACAAGTTTTTCAAATTTCTAAAAATACATAATATGTTAATTTTTTAAGGGTAGTTGACATTAAATGTATAATCCCTACAAACTAAACCGACATGATAATATTAGAGGAAGGCACAAAATCCAAACACAAATCCCAAGGGAGAATCACCCAATTAATGAAATAGGTAGTTATGAAATGTGTTATGAAACTCTTATAAGTTGAATATTATTTTCAATTTATGATAGTGAATGAGTTAGTCCACTACTAGTTATTCCAAATAAATGTGGCCAAACATTTATAAATAATGATGAAGATAAACTAGTTTTGACTCACACCATCACTCAAAGGAGATTATAAGTGGAATATAGAAACATACAAAAACATGAAAGGTTCACTTCCAGTTTTTCACCATGGATCAAATCATTTAAGAGATATTAGTACATGAATTATATTGTGTCTGAGTTTGATAGTCTAAATACAGTAGGATTGCATTTGATCCAACTGATTACTCCCAAACAACATTTACATGTCAATTATATAACATTTCCTTTAAATTCATTTCATCTGATAAGTGTAAATAAATATTAACCATTCAATGTTTCATAACTCATATATTCCATGACATGGGGGAGGAATTCTAGAATATGTATCATTTATATGTTTATGTAAGATATTTCAATGTTTTATTATGAAATCTTGAACTAGTTACCCAATGATATGTGGTAAAGTGTTTAATTTTAAACTGGGAAAAATGTCATTTTATAGTCCAAGGAGGCATTTTCCTAAAGAATATCAAAGTATAGAATTGATTTTGATCCCACAATGGTGAATGTGAATAAACAATTACCTAAACCGTTAACTATTAAAGGAATAAGAAACTTTCTAGGCCATATAGTATTCTACCATCGCATTGTAAAGGAATTTTTGAATGTTTTCCACCCTATGACACAAATATTAGGAAAGGATACTCCATTCAAGTTCACAGAATAGATATTGAAATCATTTGAAATTTTAGAGAATATTGAATTAGCCACTCCAATTATCATTTCAATAGATTGGGAGAAATAATTTGAATTGATGTGTGTTGTCATCAGCATTACTATAGGCATTGTCTTAGGACCACAATTTTGAAACATATTATATACCTTCTACTATGATATTAACAAATCAAATGATGACCATGTAAATTACACAACTACATAAAATTAACATTTACGAGTTTCCTATTCCATTGAAATGTTTTACTGTTACATTGTTTTTCCCAAGGTGACTATTTACATTGATCCCAATACCTTGAAATATTCATTGAGTAAACATTATGCTAAACCAAGACTTAAACAGTTGATCTTTCTACTATAATAATTTTACATCATCAAAAAATACATGAAAGGGATCGACAATGGTATTGTTGATCGACAAACTAGACTCTCAATTCCCCCCATTAAAAATAATGGTAATCTGAATATCGAGGATGGTGTCACCGGTGATACTCTTTTTAGCCTAAATAAATAATCGCATTCATGATTTTCCATCATTTCAAACTATAAATTCCTGGAATCCCTCTATCAATACCGTTTCATACCAGCAATGTAGGTTCATTTTAGTTGAATATTAACACTACTACTAATATGATATTCTACTTTTTAATTGTTGTATTGATAGATTAATGAAGAAATATATCCCATAGGATGAGATCCAAAGTGTGCTCAACATGTGTCACATGTCACCAACTAGAGTGACTCATAGACTAAAATTTATTGTATCCCATGTCTTATAAATTTTACTATTTTTTCAAACACTTCATCAAGAAGAATGAATTTTTTTCCAAAGGTTTTATATGTTCTAATGAGCTGGAACCATTAGGAAGGGAAATGAAATACCCCAAAACATGATAATGAAAGTAAAAATATTTTATGTATGGGGAATTGATTTTATGGGGCAATCCTTGAAATCACAGTGAAAATTATATATCCATTTTGGCATTGAATACATCAAAAAATTGGTACAACCTAAGTCTAACACACATGACACAACAAAATTTGACATTTATTTCATAAAGGAAAATAAGCTTTCAAGATTAAATTTTAATTTACATCTCATTTGTTGTGAAGAAAAACAATTTAACAACATTTTTTTCAAATGACTAAAAGAAATGTACAAAGTCAAGTTTAATATAGGAACACCCTACCTCCCAAAAACAAATGGAAAAGTTGAATTTTAAAAAAGGGAAACCAAAAAAATCATGCAGAAAAACATAAACACATTAAGGATGAACTAGAGTGCCATGTAAGACAATTAACTCTATAAATATTTCTTTGCATAAAAACACTAATATTAACCAATACATTCTGATTAATGTATGAAAATCCATTCCATTTCCTAATATAACTGGAGAATAACTCATTTTGGGAAAATAAAAAAAATGATCCTCGTATATCAAAAATATGGGAAATCTAGGATGCTGTAATTGGATAATGAGAAGGAGATATGAAATAATACTTATGATAATTAAAATATTTGTAGAGAGAAAACAAAAATATGCCATGATTATTGCATCACACGAAAAATCTTCACACTATAGAATATGGTCTTGTTTTTTAATACATGTCTGAATTTATTCACTATAATTCTCAAATAAAAATGATCAGGACCATTTGTGGTCATAAAAGTATTACCTTATGGGTATATAAATATTATAAAAGGATAAAAACAACCATTCAATGTTAATGTTCAAAAATGGAAGATATATCAGGAACCATTGTATGAGGGATGTGTCTTCACTTTGAGATTCATCTAAGTACTTCTTATTCCAGATATCCACATTAAAATAAGAAATAACTAAGACGAATCCTAGGATAGGCCACTTCTTATAGACTAGGAAACAGTGGTGTATGTAAATATTATGGTCACACATCTAGAAAATAACATGGGTCTTGGGGTGCAAAGGGAAAAAGGAAAAATTACATGTTGTGTATTCCAATACACAATGTGTAAAAATCAAGACTTCTAAATCCATAATTTTTCATTTAACATGTTGTTTCATAATATACGATGTTAATTTTGGTGTCTTTAAATTTCATGAAACATATGTTTATGACACTTTGACCATCCCCATTTTATCCCACCAGTCTCAACAGTGTATTCCAG
This sequence comes from Viscum album, assembly GCA_963277665.1. Taxonomy (NCBI): domain Eukaryota; kingdom Viridiplantae; phylum Streptophyta; class Magnoliopsida; order Santalales; family Viscaceae; genus Viscum; species Viscum album. The sequence continues at coordinate 1,744,585,980 of OY728161.1, forward strand.
CACATACCACTAACCTATCTCCTCATATTCACCCAATCCCCTCAACCTCCTAAAACATTCTCAAGATAATTATACTCATAATATTACTATATTCCTTTTTTCACAGAAGATATGATTTCTTGAAGACTATGTACACACCTCTTATATATTTCACACCCGAACACAAGGATCCACTACCAGTTAAGAGCCAAAGGTTTCCCAAAACTTCATCACCACCAACTAAACTTACTACAACACATCCTTGGCCTTTGACACCCTATTTTACATAGATGAATTGCAATGGATGTTACTAGGGTTGTAGAATTTTTAATCCCCTTCTTCACCCCATCATATATATTTCTAACCCAAAATAACCGGTTATAGTAATCTTTTTATAGGAGACACCAATGTGGACCAAAACATCATTTGATATGGTCATCCTTATCTACCTTCACATCAACTAGGAGTTCCTTTGCCTCCTTGAACACCGTCACATCGCACCCATCATCTATTTAAAGAGTATACCTTGTAGGATTTGTTCATGGAGAACATTTACACTTTCGAGTTGGCTATTGACATTGTATTTATTAAACTAGGTGAAAGACTAAATGAGAAATCCTTCACCACATTTGACATTGGTCCCAGTATTTATTCTTCTAGATCCATATCCTTCCTAGTATTTATGAATAAATATCTTGATTTGAGCATATCTTATGACAAAAAACTTTTGAGGATATTTTCCAAGAACCTGAGAGAACCTATGATCCTTAGATTACAATATCCACTCAGCTGAGATGTCCCACTCTCCATATTATTCATCAGCCATTGAGTCATAACTAGTTTACTCAGGTAGAGAATAATTTGAGCATGATCTAGCTTCATGTCCACATCTTATCCACTTCCATGGGTGTTACTTCCATTAACATGGAATATTAGTTATCATTATATTTCAGGTCACATTCATTGTAGACATGTGGTATGTTGAATGGTGGATCCTTTAGCACTCCTATAGCCCCACATATAAAAATATTTGACACTTCACTTCCCATCACTTATTTATGACCTATGGAGTTGATCAAATACTAACTAATTCACAAGAGGAAGCTAATGGTGATGGATGATTATATCTATTGATTGAAACTGAAAATCCATGATGGTGTTAATGAGGATCCAAGAGGCCATTTTCCTGATACGGTACTTTCTCCTTCAACCTATGATTTGGCGACTACCCATACCTCCTCTATGTCATCTCATCCTTGCACCCCCACTATCCCTTCTCCCATGTCTTCCTATTCACACACTTATATCACATCCCCATCCACCAATACTAAACCAATCCCATATCGCAGGACACCCTAACATTCCAATATCTATCTCTCAAACTAATATATGTAGATGAATTTGCATCACATATTCTAGCACATGGGAATCCATTTCATTGAACCCCATAATTTTCGATCCTTTCCTTCACACCATCCCCAATATCTAATCACCCTCGACCCCCAGCAGGCCCTTAATCCTTAGCCTACCATCCTTCATCTTCCACTCATACCAACCTACACTCAGAGATGACATACCCTAATAGTTATCGGGAGTTCTTTGAATTGCATGATCAATGGGGTAGGAGTTGAGCCTTTCTACCATCTACATAAGTTGCATTCATTTACCTAACTTCATAACACATATAAACCATATATTTATGTACCTTATCTCCACATTCTTCTTAGGTAGCTTATGACACCACAAAACCCCTATAGCAGTTGATCCTCCTACCCCTTCCTCTAAATATGACATTGATATTGTAAGATATATGTATTAATACTATATTCTAGAGAGTACCCAAAATGAGTATATTGTCAATTTTAATTATTTACAGTTACCCATGAACCCCTCCCCCACTATTGTACAATGTCTATATGATAACTTTTCTATAGTGATTATATTCCATTCCCCACTAATATATCACTATTATATTTATATAATTCACATTCAATTCCTGTTATATAGATTAATTCCTAATTTTTCATTTCATTACAATATTAATTTATCTATTTATACCCCATCTTTCTCTTCTATAGTCATCAATGTGCCTATTCTACCACCATCATCCCTTCTACATTGGATCAATAAGAATCTAGATGACGTGAAGTTCTATCTTTAGGATATATCACTAGAGATCCGTTATAAGTAGGTGTCACCACCCAAAAAATATCAAATACTTTTCTCAACACACTAGATTCATTCTCAGTGTACTCTAGAGGTGATTTACCTCCCCATGATTCTAAAAAAACTCAATGACATAGCCACATAATATTATAGGCCGTAGAGATCATCTGAGAAGGTGGAGAACAATTATTGATTATTTTGTTCATCCATCCAGATAACAAAATAATTGGTAGGGATTTATGGGAGAAAACCCATATTTTTTCCCTTCATTATTATTCTTATATATATGATTTTATATTATTATTTCATTAATGTTTTTTATCATATGTCACACTAAACTAAATTCTTCCCACATATCTACTTTTATATGAGCTATTTTTTTATTTATATTAATTGTATGAAACTTCAAATAATATTTCGTTCAAAATATTTAATACCATTGACAAACTTATTATCTATTATAGGAAATGTCTTTCAAATTAATTTTAAAGGATGAAAAAAATGTCAATCAACATTCCACATTTTACACATGGAATGACACTCATATATCAATCTCTTGATTCCCTAAATTCACATATCGGTTTCCATTTCCTTTTTCCCTGTTATATCTTTGATATCTCTCCCAAAATGCACTTTTGGATAGTGCTCACACTATCTCTTGTTAAGTGTGGAAATGTTATTCTGGAGATTCATTGTTGATATAATTGGATTTTATTATTTTAATTTATATATGATGTATTTTTCATTAAAATCATTCACTAAACCTAAAATCTAATTATAAACATTTGAATAAAAGATAATGTATATTTGGTAATTATTGAAATAACTATTTTTATATTATTTATACTTACAAGTATGGTTATTTAGATTATTACATTAATTCAAACTCTAAATTATTTAAAATTTGTTTGATTTACTTATTAATTGATTCCATACCCTGAGTGATTGCTAGCTTCTCTTGTATACTCTCGTTTTGGAGAGTAATCTGATCCCATAATTTCATATAATTTTTTTAGAATGTTTCTTAAGAGACATCAAGGTAATTTAACCTAATAGAACATTTATTGAGATCTTATTTATTCTATTCTTGAGAAAATAAAATTTTAATTTGATATATGAAATCATTGTTGAGCCACATTTTCAAGATACCCACCTTATGTTTTTTCTTTTGTTTTTCTGATAGGTATTGTGAATGAGCGCTTTAGAATGATTATATCATTTTCAAACTATTCCTTCATATCATGTTATTAGTATTATGCATGATTATCCCTTGAATATATGTGGTGGAATATTTAGATACTCATTTAATGATTTATTTACTAAAGAGAAGTATTAGGGTAATTTTCTTCAATGATTTGATGTGATCCAGGAATTATTTTTGGCATTTTATGACTACCTTATTCCTTATAAATAAATTCAAAAGAAAAATGAAATGAAAAAAATATTTTTTCTTGTGTATTAGGAAGGTCAAAAATCAACATATCTAGACCTATAACCCCTCTAAAGGATCATATGTGGTTAAGAGATGGATTTGAGATTTTTCCTAAACATGAATTTGGAGGAATAATTAAAAAGAGAACGAAAAAGGAAGGAGCATGGTATATATTTTATACATACTTGAAAAACATGTGGATCCACATGAGCTACATGGATGATGGACAATATGTGATCATGGAGGATCCATTACATTGAAATATTTATTTGAATAATGAATTATAATTGAGATATTATCCTCCATTTGATCTGGAATTTCATTCTCTACCCACCTTCCCTTAGCCATATAGCCATTTGAAACCTTTTTGTTGAAGACCCAATTGTTAATTTTTTATTTATCTTTATGAAGTGGAGATGATAAATCCAATGAAATCCCATTTCTAGGAACATTCATTCATGTTATGAGCATAAATATAGTTAAATTTTACCTTGAGTATTGAGAGTGAAATTATTGTGAGGTAAATTGGAAAATCAGTACTGAATTTAGTGAATTTTTTTGAGATTAAAATGAAGTGAATATTAATATGGATAAAGAACTGAACCATGATGCTTGAAATATTTTATCATCAGTATTTATTCTTGAGAACATATTTTTATTCTTTTACCTAGTGTTATTTACACTATTCTAATGATTATTTATTGTTTTAAAAAAATATTTTGGAATCCTTGTTGAGATTTTATTTCTTAAGGATAGTCAATTGTTCAACTTTGGGAGATTTTGATATGCAGAGATTATATATACATTTTGGATTCTGTTAATTAATGAGTTTTCATGTTCTATTTGATAATTCACTTGGTATGTGTTTTTTTTCAATGAATAATGATCCAATAATCCAAATTAAAATCTATCAAAAGTATCCAATTGTTGAATTTATACATCGTGAAACAAATACAGAATGTGTATCCATCTTTCATAGCATGAATGAAGTCATTACACACACCACATGAATAAATAGAAATTTACTAAATGTTACATGATTTGAATCTCCAATACACTTCATGTAAATCTGACTTCCATTCCTACTTAAAGATCATGTTGTGAGAAGAAACATATCATGAGTTTCTAATACATGTCATCTGATGACTCACATCTCTGATCCTGAATATTTCGACTGAGATATGTTCCAGATCCAAAATATGCATAGAAATATATGGATCAATATTACCATATGTGAGAATTTTACATGACGTTCATGCTCTCTTATATATATCTACACAGTGTAGATAACCACATTTAACACATCAAGAAAACCACCTTTTCTCTCATAGTCTCTTATTTTACCCCTTTCCTTCTATCCGAAATCAAATTTCAACAACACCATTTATAGTTATGATACAATAGAATTTTCATTGATCAGTATTAATGAATTCCTCATTTAATTTCGTAATGTTAACCATTCTAACATTTTTTCCATTAGAATTCCCATTCGACAAATGATATGCACCACATTTATGATTTTTTACTATTTCATGAAATATTTTGATTGGGTTATTAATTTTTTAAATTAAAAATTATGGATTATTAATCCATCATCTAAAAGTTATATTATTATTTCAGTATCACAAATATTACAAGCATGCCTTCCATTTTTCATTATTTTTTTATAATATCATCCTGAGAGGCTTAACCACATAAGGTAAGGGTAGAGAGTAAATGTTTTTTATAACATAATTAATCATTAAAACCTTTCTTTGGTAACCCTATGTCTTTTAATGTTGTTAATAATAATTTTCGTTCAATTATTTCTAGAAACCCTAACCATGGGGAGTTTAAATTAACAAACGTCACTAGATTGGAGTTTTTCCGTCTATGAACATTAGCCTATGACCCATTCTTACATATAAGATAAGATTAATCAATATAGGTTTTCATCTATATTTATACAAATTAATAGTTTCATCATTGAAAGATCTAGTTTTTTTAACAAGAATCAATAAGTTCACTATGCAGTTTTTTATATACTAAACCTTAGGACTATCAAAAATTTATAGTGATATTAATATTTTAACCTTAACCATGAAATTAACCATGATCACTATCTTCTTCAAAAATATTTAAACAAAATCAATAACATTAATCAAATCCAATACTAAATATTATTATGATTAATCCATCATAAAGGGGTTGGATTCATTGTCTCCATATCCTCTAGTTTCCCCCATGTGTTTGACACCACATTACTACTCTCTACATCTTTATTGAAAGTGTTGTTCATGATGAAAATACACTGTCATCAAACAACCACCGAGGTGAATTAAATTTCATATGAGGGACTATAAAAATTTGTTTCCCATGTACTGATAAATCTACTAATAGCACTTAGTTTCCAACATGAAACTCGAAGGTCATCCTCCTCTTATTGGTTTAAGGCTTCTTCAATTCTTATAATCATTTTCTCCCCTTAGTAAAAACATGAACCTTCAGCATTGTGTGTTATAACACACTAAGGATGTGAACTAAAGACTCACCACATCTTCTAGTACATTGGTGCATGAATTGGATTCTCATATGAAGACATAAATTGGGACATAATAATTTATGAGTGATATTTTTATTATAAAAATACTAATAAAAAAGAATGTTATTTTCCCATAATCTGATAAAATCAATGATTCACACATGCAACATGTCATCCTACATCTATATGTATTTCTCTATATTCTCATTTGTATGAGGGTGGAATGAAATCCTGATGTATAACTTGGTGAAAAAATAAAGGTGCAATCCAATTAAAATATTAGAGGTAAATAAAGAGTCTCAATACAGTAAAATGGACCTTGTATGTTCATGTTGTTACAGAGCCACATACATGTACCTCGTTACGAGAATATCCATGACACCAAACTCATTGATCATTAAAAAGTGGTCAAATTTCATTTGATGATCCACTATTACCCTGAAAACATAAATAAGTCATTGAAAATGGGGCTACCCTTTGAAAAAAACCATTGATAAGTCATCTCATTTAAATAGATAAACATAAATGGGATGAAACAATGTTCTCAAAAATATGGAAAACATTCAATCACTCTTACAAAACCAGAAATTGATCCAAAAAATTAACATCATCCATTTATCTTTGAATAAATAAACATTAACCTAAATAAAATTTAACATTTAGACACTCCATGGATCAGTGAAACATTTTAAATATTAAATTCTTAATGTATTACCTCATGCATATATTTTGAAATAGACATCAACCCATAAAATAAGATATGGTTATGAATATCCCTTAGGAAAATCTCCATGGGCAATATGATCATGCATCACCACTGCCTCAAACTCTCTACACTAAAAACAAAACCTTCTAGGTCATGGAAGACTATATGAAAATATAAAAATGAAAACTACATCATCAACCACACATGCATCTTATTAAAATCCTCCCCAATTCTCTATCTCCCTCCAAGCATCTTTGAACTCCAAATAAACATCGATTTATGAATTCCTACTCCATGCACCCACATGGCATTCCCCGTTCATAAGGTAAAGGATATGTAAAATTCATATTATTAAGGAAAAAATATACACATATACTTTAGAAGAATAAGATCAAAAATAATAATAAAAATACATCCAGATCATGTTGTATGTTATAGTCACAAATATCTTCTCAATGATGGAATGTCTCAACATATTAAGTTCAAACAAAACTATAGATATCTTTATATCATGGCTAGTATAGTTATTCTCATAAGGGTGTAAATATCTTGGACCATATGATATAAATACCTTCAAATATATCAACACACAAACCTATTAAAATTTCTATGTATCAAAAAACACCAAAAATATCACCCCACCACTAAAATTTGGACTAATAAAGAACCAAGTAACCACCCTTTTAGGGACTCAAAAGCTTCATAATATAGATTAATCTAGATAAATGAAAATATCTCATAGCTAAGGATATAAATGAGACCAAAATATGTGATAATAATATATAACACTACTATAATTAACTACCATACTGAACAAACCATAAACTATAACATCTTTTTTGGGTTCATCCCTCGAAACATCTTCCTTGATCACTATTGAATCCAGATACTCACCATTCTAAGATGTCACATGCCCAAGGAAAATCATCAATTTTTTATAGAACATACACTTGGAAGACATTCTATAGATTATTTGGTGTAGAAGAACTAACATGATATTTATGAGAGGATCATAAAATTCCTCCTCAAATATTTATTAAATCAATTTCTCATCAATGGAAACAACTACAAACTAGTCTAAGGATTTAAAAATAATAATGTATGAAGACCCCATGAATACAATTGGTGCCTTCATGGCAACAAAAATAATGATCATGAACTCCAAGTTCCCATACATTTCATCTAAAGATAGTTGTTGAGAAATAATCATTCCTCAACATCAACTGAGGATATACAGACAATAGATCAATCATTAAAGAAAATCTAGCCCCTCTTATTTTAATAAAAAGAACATGAATCCTCATATGAGGGAAATTATTCCTGATCATCAACTGATTCATCCTATCATTGTTTTTATACAATCTTGTACTAAAATCCATCATCTTGGGGAAAATATTACTGTAACCCATGTCATCACACTATTTTAGATGAAACACTTCTATATCAGATCATCTATTTTTATCCTTAACTCTCAAAAATCATAATGTTCCAATTAAAAAGGAGGTATTGAAGTAATAGAATCATCATGGTATAAGTCACTCCTGAACTAAATATTAAATAAAAATAAATAAATGAAAACAACTTATGTAAAATCATCTATAAACTCAATGAAAACCCATATAGAAACCTCTATTATAGAACCTGGAAAAAATGAAGTGTTTATAAATGATACTTTTCATTACATAAATATGAATTATTTTTAAATTTATTATACACATACAAAAAATAGAAAAAACAAAAAAAATCCTTATTAATTAAAATATTTATATTATTCAATGAATAAAACAACTAAAATTCATAATATTACAAGGGGAAAAATATAAAATGTCAACAATACAATGCAAAAATAGGTATAACCCTGATTGGCTATAATCATCTCACACAAAAAAATTATAGGAATAAAATAAAAAATTACTAGACCGATAAATAATATAGAAAATAGAAATGTAATACCATGATTGGAATTCAGGTAAATAAGGAATAATGTAATGAAGAGGTATTTATAGGAGGTAATATGACAATTTGAATAGTAATGTGACCAATGGAATAGTGACATGTCCTTTGGAAATAGTGACCTGACAATTTGAAGTATTAAATTAAAAGATGATGTGGTTTTTTATCTTCTATGAAATAAATAATAATTTAAATGATAATTTTCATGAATAATTTATGTAAATAAAAATATTATAATGAAAAAAAGGAATTCATGGATAAAACACTCAATGAAAATATAAGCATATTTTTTATAATCTATATTGTAATGGATTTCTTCAAAATAATAATTTTTAGATTAAAATTTAATGAAAATAATTTCAATAAAATTAATATAATTCTTTAAATCCTCATTAAGAATTTGTATAACAGTGATTGTCTGGTAATTTTCAGATATATATCAATGTTCAGCTGAATAGTGAAAATACATTTTTATCATAACCAGTGTATCATAAAATTAATAATTCATGATGAAATAAGAAAATAATTATTTTTTGTCATCATTAATGATTATGATATATTTAATTTGAAAAATTATTTAATAAAATTTAACAAAGAATACAATTTAAATCCTAAAATAAAAAATATTACACTAAAATAACAATTTCTCATTTTCCAAATTACCTTTTAATTGAACTAATGAATTATAAATTTTATGATATTAAAAGTCATAAATACATAATATTTAAATAATATATGGTCTATAATGTAAAAAATAAAAATATTTTAATGTTTACATTATATATATAATTTTATTATTTGTTATAACTCATAAATAACCCTCTCCTCAAGTATAAATAACCCCTATACCTCCCCATAGAAAATAAATCCAATCATACATTCCATATTTAATGATCATCCCAAATTATATCTATTATTCCTCTTTTCATACATTTGGTAATTTTGGTTACATCCAACTCCATCCTTCAGTGGATTTTAGTGTCGTCGAGAAGAAGCAACACCGAGAAGATGGTATGTTGTTTTCAAATATCCCTCTCAATCTCCATTAATAATTCACTTTTATCCACCAATTTTAAATTAAATTTTATAAGGATAATTAGTTAGTATGTAAGAATTATATTAATTATTTTATCCAAATGGAGGTATTATATTTATAATACATTAAATTATTATACTTCCCATTCATGCCTGATTGATTATTTCTCCTCTTTTATTTATGCCCATAACTGTTATCAGGGTCATAAGAATTTATGGATGGATATTTGATCTCTCAACTCTTAGATATATGGTCTGTGGTCTATCCTTGGTGATTTTAACGACATCATTAATTATGATGAGAATATTGGGGCCATGACTCGTGTCTTTTCTTCAAGATATTTCAATGCTTGTATTGATAATAAAGTGTTGATTGAAGTTAATATTGTTGGAGCTTTGTATACTTGGTATAGGAAAGTTTTGTATAGATTTGTTCCTAGTAGAATTGATAGGTATTCTTCTAATGAGGCTTGTCTTGATTTCTGGGGTTCAATTTCTTGAATGACTCTTTCTAGAATCAACTCTGATCATCATTCTATTTTGGTTGACCTTGTGAGTAAGGATCCCAAACCTCCATTTCCTTTTAGATTTAATAAATCCTGGGATAATCATCTTGAATGTAAAACTATTTTCGAACAATCTTGGAGTTCTTGGAATGTTAGGGTCAATGATTTTTCTTGTGTCATCACGCTCAAACATCTTAAAAGAAATTTGAAATTCTGGAGTAAATTTTGTTTCAGTTCCCTTGATTCTAAAATTTTCTCTCTTGAGGAATATCTTCAAAAAATGCAAGAGAATAATTCTTCAAATGAAATCTCTAATGATTTTTTGGGTGAGACTCAGCTAGTTTCCAAGATTAATAATTTGTTGAATCTCAAATATGCTTTGCAAAGAGACAATTTTAAGGCTAATTGGTTGAGATATGGGGATAGAAATTCTAAAGTTTTCAATTATTTGTAGAGAATTTGGAAATTCTCAAGGCCTCTCTCTTTGGTTAGAAATGGGAATAATGTCTTCGATAACAGAAAGGATCTTTCTAATCATGTTGTTACTTATTATAAGGATCTCTTTACCGGTCATGTACCTCTTGCTGATACAGTGGAGAGTATTATTATGACTCTTGTTAATCAAGAGGATAATTCCAACCTTACATATATCCCTTTGGACTTTGAAATTAAGGAAGTGGCTTTTAGTCTAAAGTCTGATAGCTCCCTAGGTCCAGATGGTTTTGTGAATTTTTCTTTCAAACATAATGGGACGTCATTCATGATGATGTTTGCAGGTTGGATACTCATTTTTTAAAGGTGGTTCTCTTACTATGGTCTTGAATGCTCAATTCCTTGCCCTCATTCCAAAGACGGAGAATGCTAAAGAAATTCATTTTTTCAGACCATTTTCCATGATCAATACAATTTTTAAAATTATTTTCAAAATCTTGGCTACGAGGTTGTCCTCTATTTCTAGTAAGATTGTTTCTACTAATCATCTTGGCTTTATTTAGGGTAGGTCTATTCAATATTTTCTTATTACTGCCTCAGAAGTTGTTAACCATCTTAAGAAATCCATAAGGGATGGTAATATTGCTCTCAAGTTGGACGTCAGGAAAGATTTTGATACTATAAATTGGAATTTCATTTATAAGGTTCTGCATTTTTTTGGTTTTGATGATGTTTTCATTAATTGGGTTAAAATAATTTTTGAGTCACCTCGTATCTATGCACTTGTTAATGGTTCCCCTGAGGCTTTTTTGCTTTTTCTAGAGGTGTCATACAAGGTGACCCTCTTTTGGCCATTATGTTTTCCATTGCGGAGGATTATCTTAGTAGATTACCTTCTACTATTCCTATAAATGGGAAACTAAAGTCTATTAGTGTTGGTAGAGGTTATATTACTCCCACTAACTTGTTGTATGCTGATGATATTATTCTATTCACTAAAGTGGATAAATTAAATATTAAAAATATTAAACAAGCCCTTTTTTATTATGAAAAGGTCTATGGGAAAGAGATTAGTTGGAATAAGTCCTTTGTTTATTTTAGTAGGAATTTTCCTATTTCTAGGAATACGGGCATTATCATGGATTTGGGTATTCATGAAGGTTTTTTTCCATTTACATATTTGGGTGTTCCTATGTTTTGGGGGAGGCCTAAAGCTTGTATTTTTTCTGATATTATTTGTAAAATCAGACGACATCTTGCTACATGGAAGGGTAAGTCCCTTTCCCTGGAGGGTCGGGTTTTCTTGGTTAGGGCTGTCATCATTTCTATGTTTTATTATTATTTAATGGTCTATAAGTGTCTGATATCTCTCATAAAGAGAATTATTGTCTCTATTAAAAATTTTATTTGGAGTGGTAATATCTTGGAGAGGAAATTATCTACGGTCTCATAGAATAATTGTTGTAAACCCTACGATGAAGGGGGTCTTGGAATTAAAAATCTTGAGGTTTTTAATTATTCTTTACAAGATTCATTCATATGGAGTCTTATCAATGATAATTCTATATCTCTGGACTTTCTCTGTAATAAATTCAGAGATAGGCTCACGAATGGGGTTTTTAATCATCTGGAATCTTCTGTTTGGATTGCTATTAAATCTATATTTTCCTCCATTGACTACCATGTCATATGGCTTGTTTCAAGGAACTCATATTTATCCTTTTGGAAGGCCAATTGGACTAGATATCCCCAAGACGATTCCTTGATGAATGATGATTTTAATGTTGATCTGGATGCTATGATTAAAGATCATCTTGATAATATGGGGAGTCTACCTAATCATATTGTTGCTATTATCAATAGTTTCTATTTATCTATCAGAGAGGATTTTTGGGATTGGGAACCTGCTATGAATGGCCTGGTGACTTCTAAAAAATTATATAGTCATTCTGTATCTTGCAATATAGGATGTAAATGGATGAGGGATCTTTATATGAACTTTATTAGGCCTTCTCGGATAACATTTTCTTAGAGACTGGCTCATGGGAAGATTCCTACTGATTGTTTCCTTCAAAAATGAGGCATCTCTCTTTGTTCTACATGTGTATTTTTTCATTAACATAGGTAATATATTGATCATATTTTTATTAGCTGTGCTAATTCCTCGACAATTTGGATGGATGTTTTTTATATTTATTGAAATCCCTATACCTAATATGTCTTCAATTCATCATTTCATTCAAGGTTGGCATTCTATTTCGATTTCTCCACAATTGATGGATCTTTTTGAGTCTCTACTACTAAAATCCTTCATTTTATTTGGATTGCTCAGAATAAGGTGATTCATGATAGATTTAACTTCTTGGTAAGTGGGTTTTTATCATCTATTCTTGATGCTATGCGTAATGTTGACATTCTTAGGAAGCATTTTTGCTTCAACTCGGTTCATGGTTTGTTTGTTCTGAACCAGATAGGTGTTAAGGAAAATTTTAGGACTCCACATGTTACATTATATGTTCTTAGTAAGGAACCGCTTTTTGGATGGTTAGAAGTTAATTCGGATGGTGATTCTAGGGGTAATCTAGGGCTTTCTGGTTATGGTGATGTTTTCAGGAATCATAAAGGGGATGTACTTGGTTGTTTTCATGGTCCTTGTGGCTTTGCCTCTTCACTTGAGGATGAAATGCTTGGCATTATCATTTTTTTGGATCAATATGTGAAGCTTTGTTAGGATAATTTATGGATTGAAATTGATTCTTATATTGTTGTTTCTTCTATAAGGATGGGTCTTCCACTCTTGTCCTGGAAGCTAACTAATCATTGGACTAATTTTTTAGAGACTGTATTTTCCTTGAATCATATTACCACTCACATTTATAGGGAAGCCAATTTTGATGTTGATAGCCTGGAAAATAAATGTTTTAGTGGAGTTAATTTTTTTGGTATGATCATGTTCTTGATGATCTCCTTTATTTTCTTAAAATGGACCGTGACAAGTCTCCCATTTTTAGACTTTTGTAAGATGTCTATTATCTCTGTTTGTGGCTATTTTGTAAGGATTGTTTCATCCTTGTGTTCTGCTTTTTTATTTGGGGTCTATTTTTTAGTTTTATTCTTTTTTCTTCTTTGGAGTGGTTTGCTTATATTTTTTTCTACAGGTTGGAAGAAGCTGGCCTAGGCTGTTGGATGCTTCCATAGTCATAGAAAAAACAGATATGATCTGGCCTCCATGATCACCACCGGCGCTGATGCATCCAATCAAAAAATTGGGTTTGAGGTGACAATTTCATACCGGTATCAGTATGAACATCAACGGCGGCAACGGTGACAACGGTGGACGGAGATGAAGGGGATGAGAAACACCCAGTTCATTTACTGTGGCCAGTTTTTAGTTTCTTCTACTTGAAATCTAGAGCCCACCCTATTTTAATGGGTGTTTCTTGTTTGCTCTAGTTTTTTTCTTTTTCACATTAACCATGCTTTATGGTTTTGGGGATTCATGTTGGTATTTTTTCTTGTACTGTTTTCTTTTTTCTTTAATAAATCTCCATTGTGATTATATACACCTATTTTTATTTTTTAATAAGTGGATAAGTGATGAAATAATGTGGTATATAAGGTAATGGGATACTTGAACCAAACTCCCTTTCTCTAGGGTACCCCTATTCCACATGAATATTAGTATATAGATTCTTATAATGTTTCTAAAATAACCATTAACTATTGAACCCTTTACACATGGGGATATAAATGATACCACATTGATAGATTAGCCAAATTTAATGCTTTTCCAACAATATATTCTTTTCAAAACACATAATTTACTTCTATTTTGTTTCTTATTATTCACTCAAGAATGAGGATGATTATGCCAAATTTATTTTCCTATATTGATTTTTGAACACCAATTTTATTTACAAAATTTTTATTAATGAAGTCTGTATTGAATTGAATTATTTCCATGAGTTATTTAATGACTATGGTTGATATATATATTATAAGAAATTTAAGATTATGTAAACACTATGATGTGAATGATGGGACCAAAAAAAATATCCATACAATGCATTGTGTAATGTGATGTATCACATGTGATTATGTTTATTACCTATGATCATAATTTAATTTTAATGAATAATTATATTATTATTTATCCACATATTTTTTTCATTGACATGATGCTAGCATTGTTCACATCTATGTGGGGAATTTTTTCTCTATAAAATAATGTTTTATTTTTATATATATTCTATATTACATGAATTTAATAAAATGTATTCCAATTTATTAGGATGATTATTCCATTATTATTAAAAGATTATGATAAATATTCTCACCCATTTACTCTTGATTCATGTATCTTATTTCAGCTATGTTATCCTTCCCCCCACAATTATATTATATCACCACTTTATTTGATGTATATACTAAGGATAATATATGTAGTAAGGATAATTTTTGTTATTTTATGTGCTTAAATATTAGGAATTTTAATATTTTTTATTTTTTAGTATGTGTAAGTGATGTAGGATCTAAATTTTCCTATAATATTAAACCTCTCCATCCTTTAATTTATAATTTTTTTATTATGATTATTTAATATTATGTAATTTTAATGTAAGAAAAAATATTTTCCCTATAGTTTTTAATAATGGTATTTGATATATACATTTTGTATTAGGATTAGATAATGTTATTGAAAACCATTAAGATAAGACTATTTATAGGTAAACATCATCTATGATTTATTTTAGTATATTTTCGAACAAAGGGGACCAATATGATAATGTTTTAAAAATTACTTCAAAATTAAAATAATTTATTTACTCTTGATTTTTTGATAGAAATTTCGTTTAATCATTTATATTTTGGATATTTTTTGAGATAGGGGAAACCTTGAAATCAACCCATTTGGTGGCCAACGCAGTGATTTTATGGATGATATCCCCAATACCATGATATGTGGAGTTAAAAAAAATTGTTGAGGTCCTTACCTAACTATCCTAGGATCAAAAAATATCCTAAACCATTTGGAACTTCTTCCATCACCCAATAAGGATAAAATTTTGATATATTTCTTTATGAAGCAATGACCATTAATATTTAAATAATCTTTTCATCTACTTTCCATAGAATAGTGGTTTAACTCAATATATATGATATTTTTTTCTACACTATTATTATAATTATAAGTCCACTCTATTATTCGGTACTTTTTTAGGGATAAGATGATCAATAATCATTGATGTTAAAGAATAGTAAGACGAATGGTGAATTGGAAGATACAGAGTTGATAGACTTGATGAAAATATATCTTATCAAGAATTTACCATGACATCTTCAAATAAATAATGAGATAAAATTATTTGATCTGATGTAAATGTAATGTGAATCTGTAACTAATTATAGGGAAAATATCATAAGTCTTTCAAGATATGATTTAGGATATATTATCAACAATGATGTAAAAAAGATATATTTTTTTGATTAAAATTAATATTCTGAAAAACATTATCTACCCAAGTGTTCTGATGTTTTGAATAAGTGGTTCGATGTGATAATCTTGTTGAGATAGTGTTTGGATATTGTTCCTTTTGACAAGGTGATGTGAATAGAATAATTGAGTTTCAATCTGGTGGTGTCAAATGGGAATGTAGGAAACCTGATCCAACCACCAACAAGTAAAAAAAGTTGGAATAAGCATCACATGAATTACTTAAATGGGACAGGTAAATTATTCATGTGTGGGAAATAATGGCACAGTGATCATAAATATAGAATGGATATGAATATTTTGGCCCAAATAATATAATAATGGAAGGATCCTATTAAATGAATAACATTTCAACGCTTAAACTATATGGATCAAGAGAAATATGGAATCATGTGCACTAAAGCATGTTTCCTTGATCATAAACAGCTTCAAAAAGAACAAAAGGAAAATGAGTAAAGTTAAATATTACTACATCACTACTTATGAAGTAGATCATGAAATTATCAGTTTACATGGTATAATTACTATTCAATAAATAAGGGAAATTTTTTTATATGATTATAGTTTTATGCATCCCACTATATCCTTCATGCTTTCAAGAAATATTGAATCAAATCCCTGAAATGTTGAGGATAAGATATATATAAAAACCCTAGTGGGTTGATCATATAAACCCATGAATTAGAATATTTTCATGTTAGTTTTTGGGGTAAGAAACTTCCATTTAATTTTATAATACTTACCTTAGTGGAATTTGATGCTATATTGGTCATTGATTTCACCTCATTATATAGGGCACACTTAAACATTCAAGTATAATAAATCTATTTTCAAATAATGACCCATCCCATGATCCAATACTAATGAAATATAGTTCTTGAATATCCATTGGGAAATCCAAAACTGGAATGGGTGTTGATCACCTTTGAAGAATAACACCACCCCCAAATGGTCGATTTATAGGAAGGTATTAACATGGAAGAAGTTTCCATTTTGAGTGAAAAAAAACTGATGTATTTCTCCAATATACACTCATAAATCGCCCCAAATGTGAGGAATGGTTATAAATATGTCATATAGCTCAATCCACTCATGTCTTTAAATAGACCTAGAGGATGAAACTTTCGAACTAGAGGATTTGAAGAAGTTTCTAAAATAACTTTTTAATGAAGGGATCACATGCCCTAGTGCATCACATTTAGGTAGGACAATGTTAATTAAAAATAAAAATAATGTGTAATGGCCAAGGTTTTTGGGGTCCATTACTTAGTAAAAATCTGATGTTGAGGTGTTATGGGTGGTCTGGAAGGCCATCCCAGCTTCTCGGTGACTCCTAGCGGTAGCCTTGGCCTACCGGTATCCTCAGCCTACCAGTATCCCTAGCCTACCGGTAACCTTGGGGTATCGGTAGCCCTCGGCTATCGATATCCCTCGGCTACTGGTATCTCTCAGCTACCGGTAGCTCTAGGTTACCGGTACCTCTTGGCTACCGGTATCTCACACCTACTGGTAGCTGTCGCCAACTGGTAGCTCTCAGGTACTAGTAGTTGTCTCCAACCGGTACCTCTCGGCTACCGTTAGCTGTCACCAACCGGTAGATCTCCGCTTCTGGTAGCTGTCACAAACTGGTAGCTCTCGGCTACCGGTAGCTCTCACCTACCCCCACTAGTTTTCCAATAGATCCTCCTTTTAGGGCCAATTGGTTTTAAAACTATATTTTGACCTTTTTAAGCCTGTTTTATATCCCATTATTTCCCATTAATGTCATTTAATTAAATGATTTGTGACGAACCCTGGTGTGCATAGGTTTAAACAACCCTGAAAGGCAGGGACCCTTTAATGACGTGTGGGGTGTCCCAGCCGCGTGGTCAACCCACGATCCCGCTCCTTATGTGGTTTCGAGTTTTCTCTCTATATCTTAACCGTCCCGGGCGTGTTGTATCTCAAAACTTATTAGCCTTTATAACCTAAAGGTTTGTCCCAACGTTTCTTTTTCTCGATCACCCTGCAGTTGGAGTACCCTTCCTCCCGACGAGTTATAACCTGGAAAAGTTTTACTTGATCGTGTTCCGTGGAGCTCCTGATAATCACATGGGTACATAACGTTGATCCTTGATCAGTCAAGTAGGGGTTTCACCTTCGTCTCTCCTTTCTGTGTATCTTGCGGGGTGGGTACGCTACTGCTTTTGTAGAATTTGATAAACCAAACTTTAATGAAGATAATAAATGGATTTTAAAGAATGAAGGGAAGGGGTGTGATTGATGATGCTGCTCTGTTTTTCACCTCTTTCATGATCAATGATTTCTGAATTGTGTGGGCTTATGCCTACTAGAAATCATGGTCATTGGTGGTCTTTATATGCCATCTAATAAACCATTTCCCCTTGTGATATTTAAATAGATTGTATTTTGGTTGTGAACCTTTTTCTATGTAAAGAAAATTGGTTAATTACATATATTCAGATAAATAAATTAGAAGCACCAAGATCAACTCCTTTTCTATGATAACCCTAGTTTATGCACAGTAGAATTGAAATCATGGAGGGTGTTAAATATTTTAAATCTGAAAATACCTGTGGAGTATGCCTTGTGTTGGTATTATTGGTTTGGTTGTTTCCACCATGGTTGGATTGGGGCTTAGATTGCTGGGGTGATGTGGGTTTGGATGGGATCCTCTATTTGTATCATGAATTATGGTGGGATCCTATGTTGTTGAGAAACCATTGGCTCTTAGATTTTGGGGACATGGGGCTGTATATTGGGGTTTTCATTGGTTCTAGTACTTAGAGTGATCTCCCTTATCTCTTTGTTTTTTGTGACTTTGCAATAGAACTGTATGTGAATGCTTAAATTGCTGTTGGATGTAACTTTTTCCCTTGGTTTGTGCTTATTCTGTTAGTTTCCATGTAGGTGCAGAAATTTATTGAAACATTATTACTGAACATGAAAACAAGAATGGGAAAAATGGGGATTTGGTTTGATATGAGTAGTGACTTGGGCATGGGTGTTGTTCTCTTCTCTTATGATTGAATAGTAATAATAGTGTTCTTTAGGCCGGCTGAAGAAAAACCTAGATTGGGTGAGTTCTTGTTACCTATACATATACTTGTAGTTTTTGTGTTTCGTATTTGCGCCCCACCCAAGTTGATAACTTAGTGTCGAACACCCCCATTTCATGGGGGAGGGTATTTTTTCCAACACTTCTATTAGTGTCTGGTTATTATCTCCTTTCTGATACCTTTCTCGGATAGCCCTAGTATCTTTGGGCAGGCTTTAATGGCCTGAGGTCCATTATTAGCCCAATAGTATTCAGGCAGGGTAGTGTTGTGGTTGGACCAGGTGTGTGCAGGCAGGTGGTATCCCATGTATCTTTGGGATGAGGCCCAGGTGTCTTCAGGCATGGCAGTAGTTCTTCTAGCCCAGGTGTCTTTAGGCATGGCAGTGGCTATTCTGTCCTAGGTGTTTGCAGGCGTGGTTATGTGTGATAGTTATGGACCAGCTTTCTGCGGTTGGGTTAGTGGTTGTGGCCCAGGTGTTTTGCGGGCGGGATGTGTGGTTGTGTCCCAGGTGTGTGCGAGCAGGGTATGGCATTGGGACTCGGATGAGAATGGCGGGATTGGTCTGATCTGTAGGATGTCTTCAATAACCAGTGGGAATGTGGCGGGGGGGTACCCAAATATCAATGTTCTATTACTATACATTACTTGAATTTCATTATTTGGGGAGTATTCCTTGTTGAGGCTTGGGTTGTTAACTTCCTTTCTAAGTGATTGGTAATCTATTTTATTATAGGTCATTAGAATGCCTCCCCAGTTGTGCACGAGAGTATTTGGTTTTTCCCTACTGAGTATACATGTATTCTCACCATACATATATAAAACTACTTTCATGTTTCCAGGAGGACATCCGGGATCATGTTAGACCATACTAGCTTATACCCTTGGGGAAGTTGCTATTTCTTTTTCCCTTTTTCTTGGTATCTTTTTGCCTTTGGAGTTTTGTGAATTGTATCTTTTACCTTTGAACATGCATATGGGAATGGATTATTTTCAGTTGTATTTACACTTTTAGTTTTGGTGTTATGGGATTTACTATCTTATCACATGATCCTATTAAAAAAAGGGTAATTCCTTCCATTTTGGGTGTGATTTTATACCATTGGTGTTGGTCGCCACTCCAGGACCTATTGAAGGTGGGTTTCAGGGGTCATTATCTCTCCTTTAACTTAAAGAAGGAAGGGCCTGACAATCTGCTGACCCTTCCCTCCTTTTGGTGAAGGCGGGTCGTGACAGAATGGTATCAGAGGCAGGGGTTGAGAGATAGGATGAAGTCTGGGGTTAGTCATAGTGAGGATTGCCTGGGATGGTAGGGAAACAGTGTTGGGTGACCTTGGTATGTGAATTAGTCCAGGGAAGACCGACTAGGACATAGGATTTTAGGCCCCCCCGTGATCTGATGTAAGGACTTTATAGCTACCGAACGACCAAGTGAGGCCATGATGATTGCAGGGTAGAAACCCTAGGAAAGGTACATGCGTCATAATGACTTGTGTCCTCAGGTTTTTGGGGTGTTTTGGGAAATTGAAATAAATAAGAAGTTTAAGAAATTTTTAAGAATGATATTCTAAACTACCTGTGCTTAGGCATTTCTTGTTTACCAAGCAGCTATGGCACCCAGGAGACGACCCCGATTTGTACAGGCGATTGAGCCCCAAGAGGTTGACTTGGCCAATCAGCAGAGGGCTAGTCGGGAGGAGGAGGATGACTAGTGGAAGAAGATTCTTTGAGCCTTCCAGCGACAAACCCTCGAGAAGTACGAGGGAAGAACCTATGACATGAAGACGGAGGGCTAGCTAGAGGAGCTGGTGATAGATTTCAGCTTGATTCGGGCTCCGACCGAGTATTGGGTTCTTCTGGCCACCAGCCAAATGTGGGGAGCAGCGCGTTAGTGCTGGACTCTCTACCTAGGGGAGAGGAGAGAGGCTGAGGAGGCATTGGATGATTTCGAGAAGGAGTTCTGGGAAGAATTCCTCTCTTCTACGATGAAGGTAGAGAAGAGGCAGGAGCTACTCTCCCTACAGCAGGGGATTATGTCGGTAAGGGAGCTGGGGATCAGGTTCGAGGATATCCTCCTCTTTGCTCTGAACCTCTTTCTAGATGAGGAGTCTCGGGCATGACGTTTAGAGGAGGCGCTCCGACCTTCCCTCCAATACGCTGTTACCCCCTTCACCTTGCCGACATATTTGATGGTCCAAAAGAAGGCATAGGTGGTGGAGAGGATGAACACAAAGGCCGGTGTGTCACGAGAGGGGATTCATCTAGGCCCGTTAAAGGGAAAGGCCGTCAGCACCAAAACTCCAGCATCGGTACCCTCTAGGTTCCGACCAGTAGGGAGCATGCCGTAGTAGTTCTTGTTCTGATCCCCCAATCCTCTCCCTTTCCCTTCGGGCCCAGGACCGAGGTGCTTCGTCTGTGGGAGCCATGGACATCTCCGAAATCAGTGCCCGGCCTGAGTACAGTACGGTAGTGGAAGACAGGCCCAGCACCCGCCTCAGTAGCAGCTTCCAGCTGGGCACTTCCAGCAGCAGCAGCAGGGGCAGCAAGCTCCCGCTCCTCCGAGGGAAGACATTGCAGGGGGAGGCCGACCTCTGGACACTCCTCAAGGACCTCGACTAGGGCGTTGTTGGGGAGGCAGCCGACAGCCGAGGGGCAGAGGAGCTGGGCATGGACCGTTGCATGTCGTGGAGGCAGCTGTTCTAGCGGAACCAGAGGTTGTTCGAGGTACGATCAATTTGTTCAATACCCTTGCTTATGCCTTGTTTGATACCAGAGCTTCACACTACTTTGTTGGACCCAGTCTGGCCCGTGCTCTGGGTTTAGATGTCGAGAAACTTCCAGTTCCCCTGGTGCTGAGCACACCAGTTGGAGGTCATACTAACTTCTTATATGTTTGTAGAGGAAGCAGATTGATTATAGGGCCACATCAGTCGGTCAGGGATCTACTATTTCTACAGATACAGCCATATGATGCCATCCTAGGAATCTACTGGTTGTTCTCTATGTGTGACATCATCAACTGCTTCCTAGGAAGGGTTGTGTTCTCAGACTTGGGTGGCCGACGTGTTACATTCACTAGCGAGCAGAGTGGCCAGAAGGGCAGGGGAAAGCGGAACCCCTCCTCTCCTTATCAGCCGAGCTGTCAGTAGAGTCAGTGGATGCTGATATGGTGGAGGTTTCAGGGATCATTAGTGAGTTTATGGACATCTTCCCTGAGGAGGTGATAACTCTACCCCCTCGACGTGATATCAAGTTTTGGAAAGACCTGTAGCCTGGTGCTCATCTGATTTCGATGGCTCCCTAACGGATGGTGCCTTCGGAGCTACGGGAGTTCCTGATTCAGATCGATGATCTGATGAAGAAGGGTTTTGTTTGACCAAGTGTGTCACTGTGGGGTGCTACTGTGTTGTTTGCGAAGAAGGCGGATGGTGGTCTAAATCTGTGCATAGTCTATAGGAGGATTAATCAGGTAACGATCAAGAATCACTACCCTCTTCCGGAGATAGATGATCTTTTCGACCAGCTGAATGCGGTAGGGTGGTTCTCAAAGATCACCCTGTGGTCTAGGTATCACTAGTTGAGGGTAAAGGAAGGGACATCTCGAATACAGCCTTCAGGTGAAGATATGGGAACTTCTAGTTTATAGTCATGCCTTTCAGTGTTACAAACACTCTGGCTATGTTCATGGGTCTTATGAACTCCATCTTCCAGGAGTATTTCGAACGGTTCGTAGTCGTGTTCATTAACGACATCCTGATCTTCTCGAGATCAGAGGAGGACCACGCTGAGCACCTGAGGATGGTTTTGGAGGTCCTCTGACAGCACCAAATCTATGGGATGTTGTCGAAGTGCATGTTCTGGACGTGAGAAGTTCACTTCCTTGGGCACGTAGTGTTTGAGAATGGGGTAGCGGTGGACCCATCAAAGGTTGAGGTGGTTGTTTCTTGGGTGTCACTCAAGAAATTGGTAGAGGTTCGTAGTTTCCTCGGGCTGGCAGGTTACTACTGTAGGTTCGTACCCAACTTCTCTCGGGTGCTGGCGCCTTTGACGACCTTGACCAAGAAGGACCAGGTTTTCATGTGGAGTGAGTAGTGTGAGGCAGCCATTAGCTATCTAAAGGAGAAGTTGGTTAGTGACCCAGTTCTAATACTACCAGAAGAAGGGGCAGCGTATGAGGTGTTTTGTGATTCTTTAGGGCAAGTCCTCAGATGTGTGTTGATGCAACGACAAGGGGTGATCTCTTTTGGGTCTAGGAAGTTATTCCCTCATGAGCGTAATTATTCCACCCACGATCTAGATCTTGCAGCGATCATTTTCACTCTAAATTTGTGGCGTCATTAACTCATCAGAGAACACTTTTTGGTCTTTACAGATCACAAAAGCATGAGGTATATCTTCTCCCAGCGGGGCCTAAACTTACGGCAGCGAAGGTGGATGGAGTCCCTCCAAGATTACGACTTCGAGATATCCTACAATTTAGGAAAAGTGAATGTAGTGGCCGATGCTTTGAGAAGGAGTTCGCAAAAGGATGTGGTCCAAGAGTCAACAAACTATTGGAAGGCGATATAGGAGTTGGCTTCCATGCACCTGGATGCGAGGATGGATGGTGGTAGAGGATTCCTGTATCAGATGAAAGTATAGTCTTCTCTGTTGTGGTAGGTGGAGTAGTCTCAGTGGAGAGACCCAGAGTGCGAAGTGATGCGCGACTGAGTTGACCAAGGTGATGCTCCGGAAGGGTGGACGAAAGATGGTCAAAATCAGATGCTCTTCTAGGGAATGATGTTTGTTTTAGAGGTGATGTGTGTCAACGTTCTTATTGAGTTCCACAAAACACCCCTATTGGTACACCCAAGAGTTTCCATGATTTATCAGGGTCTCAGGAGAGAGATTTTGTGGCCCGGAGTGAAGTGAGTAGTGGTAGAATTTTTGGTCAAGTGCTTTGTGTGTCAGCAGGTAAAGGCTAAACACTGTGTTCCAGATGGGTTGTTGCATCCTTTAGATGTCACCGATTGGAAGTGGGATGACATATCTATGGATTTCATCATAGGACTACCCAAGGTTCAAGGGGGATATAAAGCCATCTGGGTAGTAGTGGATCGCCTGACAATGTCGGCTCACTTTCTGGCGATTAAGGATTCAAGTGCAGTAGACGCTTTAGCACAGAAGTATGTGGATGAGGTAGTGCGGATTCATGGAGTTCCAAGTTCCATAGTCTTGGACAGGGATTCACATTTTACCTCATGAGTCTGGATGGGTTTGCAGCATGCTTTTGGAACCCAAATGCGCCTTAGCACTGCTTTCCACCCCCAGATAGATGGGCAGACAGAGTGCACCATCCATACATTATAGGATATGATGCAGGCATGTATTCTGGACTTTGGGGGATCATGGGTGCGACACTTGACTCTGGTAGAGTTCTCCTACAATAATAGCCATCACTCTCCCATTGGCATGTCTCCATTAGAAATCCTATATGGAAAGTCATTTCGCTCACCTATATGCTAGACTGAGGATGGGGAAGCAGGTGTTCTTGGCCCGAAGGTTGTGAAGATCACGACAGAGAAGGTTCAGCTTATATGAGAGAGGATGAAGGTGGCTCAGGTATGGAAGAAGTCATATGTCGATGATAGGAGGATACCCTTGGAGTTCGATGTCGGGGACCACGTGTTCTTGAAGGTCTCCCATCAGCGTGGACAGCTGAGGTTCGGCAGGGGAAGTAAGCTTTCTCCCCGGTTCATCGGACCATTCGAAGTGTTGAGGCGGGTCGGTGAAGTGGCTTATCGGCTAGCTCTACCATCGCCGCTACAGAGGACACAAGATGTATTCCATGTATCCCAGCTTCGTCGTTATCTACACAACGACTCCCACGTCATTGATTTGGGAGAGTTAGATGTCGAAGATGATGCGACCTTCATAGAGCGACCAATCATGATTGAGGATCATAAGTATAAAGTGAATTATGGATGAACCATGCCCTTAGATCGTGTGTTGTGGGGGAATGGTGGCTTGGAAGAGAGCACATGGGAGCAGGACGCCCAGTTACGCGTTCAGTACCCAGAACTGTTTTGACTTCCTTGTTGTTTTTGATCTGATCCTTGAGATATTGTGCCTTGTGCTTTAATATATGAAATTATTATTTTGCTTATCTATTAGATGATCTATTCCCTATTCTCTATGTGTGTGTGTGTGAATGTGTGACGATGGAAAACCTAACTGCTAATCAGGATGCATTAATGTGGATGCGATTAAACCTATGTGGGAGAGTCAGTGCCACCCAAAGCGTATAATATCCTGACATGTAGGAGGGGAATCCCTAACTCAGGTGTTGGAATGTGTGATACTTATTCTTATTGTGAATGTTATGGTTGATAACTCGTGGGGGAGTATTCCAGGATGTAGGGGGAGGGTTCTGTTCCATCTTTCGAGCAACTCCGGGGTTTTCCCCGGAGAAGTATCTTTAGGGGGAGGTTGTTTGGACCCCACTTTTCTCCATTCTAGGTTGTTCTTATATTCTTGAGGTAGAGAATAGTTTGATAAGTATCTGATGTAATGGACCAGATTTTTGGGGTCCATTACTTAGTAAAAATCTGATGTTGAGTTGTTCTAGGTGGTTAGGAAGGCCATCCCAGCTTCTCGGTGACTCCTAGCGGTAGCCTTGGCCTACCGGTAGCCTCGGCCTACTGGTAGACCTAGACTACCAGTGACCTTGGGGTACCGGTAGCCCTCAGCTACCGGTATCTCTCGGATACTAGTATCTCTCAGCTAATGATAGCTCTAGACTACCGGTAGCTCTTGGATATAGGTAGCTCTTGGGTACCGGTACCTCTATGCTATGGGTAGCTCTCGGCTACCGATACCTATAGGCTACTGCTAGCTCTCTCCAACCGGTAGCTCTCGGCTACCGGTAGCTATCGCCAACCAGTATCTCTCAGCTACCTGTATCTCTCACCAACCGGTAGATCTCGGCCACCGGTAGCTCTCACCTACCCCCATGGGTTTTCCTGTAGCACCTCCTTTTAGAGAAAATTGGTCTTCAAACCATATTTTGACCCATTTAAGCCTATTTTGGAGCCCATTAATGCCCATTAATTTTGTTTAATTAAATTATTGGCGAGGTACCCTGGAGTGCATCGGTTTAAACCACCCCGAAAGTCAGGGACCCTTTAATGACGTGTGGGGTGTCCTAGCCTCATGGTAAACCCATAATCCCACTCTTTATGCAGTTTCGAGTTTTCTCTCCGTATCTTAACCATCCCGGGCATGCTGTTTCTCAGCCCTTATAAGCCTTTATAATCTAATGGATTCTCCCTACGTTTCTTTTTCTCGATCACCCTGTGGTCGGAGTAACCTTCCTCCTAACGAGTTGTAACCCGGTGAAGTTTACCTTGATCGTGTTCCGTAGAGCTCCTGCTAATCACGCGGGGACTTAATGTCGATCCTTGATCAGTCCAGAAGGGGTTTCACCTTCGTCTCTCCTTTATGTGTATCTTACGGGGTGGGTATGCTACTACTTCTGTATAATTGGATGAACCCAACTTTAACTAAGAAAATAAAAAGATTCTAAAGAATAAAGGTGAGGGGTTTGATCGATGATGCTACTCTGTTTTTCTCCTCTTTCATGATTAATGGTTTATGAATTGTGCAGGATTATGCCTACTAGAAATCATGGCATTTGGTGGTCTTTATTTGTGCACTAATAATCCCATACCCCTTGTGATGTTTAAATGCCTTGTATTTTGGTTGTGAACCTTTTGCTGTGTATGGGAAATTGGTTAATTATGTATATTTGGCTAAATAAATTAGAAGTACCAGGATCAACACCTTTTCTATGATAACCCTAGTTTAAGCCCAATGGAATTGAAATCATGGAGTGTGTTAAATCTTTTAAATCTAAAAATACCTTTTGAATATACCTTGTGTTGGTAGTATTGGTTTGGTTGTTTCCTCCATGGTAGGATAGGGGATCAGATTGATGGGGTGATGTGGGTGAGGATGGGGTCCTCTGTTTGTATCACGAATTGGGGTGGGTTCCTCTGTTGTTGAGAAACCGTTGGCTCCTGGAATTTGAAGACATGGGGTTGTATCTTGGGGTTTTCTTTGGTTCCAGTACTTCGTGGGATCTCCTTTATCCCTTTGTTGTTGTGACTTTGCAATAGAACCGAGTGTGAATTCTTAAATTATTGTTGGCTGTAACTTTTTTCCTTGGTTTGTGCTTATGTTGTTAGTTGCCAAGTTGGTGCAGAAACTTATTTAAACATTATTACTAAACATGAAAACAAGGGTGGGACAAATGGGTATTTTTTTTTATGTGAATTATGACTTGGGCATGGGTGATGTTCTCTTCTCTTATGACTGAATAGTAATTATAGTGTTCTTTAGGATGGCTGAAGAAAAACCTAGATTGGGTGAGTGCTTGCTACCTATACATATACTTATAGATTTTGTGTTTCTTTTTCGCGACCCACCCAAGTTGAGCACCCTGTGCTGAACACCCCCATTTCATGGGGGAGAGTGTTTTTCCCAACACTTCTATTAGTGACTGGTTATTAGCTCCTTTATGATCCCTTTCCCAGATAGCCCAAGTGTCTTTGGGTAGGCTGTGATGGCCTGAGGTCCATTATTAGCCCAAGAATCTTCGAGCAGGGTAGTGTGGTGGATGGCCAAGGTGTGTGTGGGAAGGTGGTTTTCCAAGTATCATCGGGATGAGGCCTAGGTGTTTTCAGGCATGGCAGTAGCTCTTCTAGCCTAGGTGTCTTCGGGCTTGGCAGTGGTTGTTCTGGCCTAGGTGTTTGCTGGTGTGGTTACGTGTGATAGTTATGGACCAGGTGTCTGTGGGTGGGTTAGTGGTTGTGACCCAGGTGTTTGCGGGTGGGATATGTGGTTGTGGCCCAGGTGTATGTGGGTGGGGTATGGTAGTGGGACTACGCTGAGAATGGTGGGATTGGTCTGATGCATAGGATGTCTTCAATAACCTATGGGAAAGTGGTGCGGGGTACCCAAATATCGATGTTCTATTACTATACATTACCTGACTTTCCTTATTTGGGGAGTGTGCCTTGGTGAGGGAAGAGTGGTTAGTTTCCTTGATTGGTGCTTGGTTATCTCTTTTATTACTAGGCATTTGTATGCCTCCCCACTTGTGCACAAGAGTCTTTGGTTTCCCCTACTGAGTATACTTGTATTCTCACCCTACATATACAAAACAGCATTTAGGTTTCTAGGAGTACTTCAGGGATCGTGCGGGACCATACTAGCTTCGACCCTTGCGGCATTTGCGGTTGATGTTTCCATTTTTCTTGGTAACTTTTTACCTTTGGAGTTTTGTGAATTGTATCCCTTGCCTTTGAACATGCATATGGGAATGGTTTATTTTCAGTCGTATTTTCACTTTCAATTTTGGTGTTGTGGGATTTACTATCTTATCGCCCGATCATATTAAAAGAAAAAGGGTAATGTCTTCCATTTAGTGTGTGATTTTATACCCTTGGTGCTGGTCGCCACTCTGGGACCTATTGAAGGCGGGTTTCAGGGGTCATTATCTCTCCTTCATCTTAAAGAAGGAAGGGTCTGGAACTCTACTGACCCTTCCCTCCTTTTGGTGAACGCGGGTTGTGACATAAGGAATCAATTTGGATATGAATATATTAATAGTATTCCAACTAGATCACCATATATATCAAATTTACACTTCCAATTATTGATTAATTGTATGATAAATAATTATGATCATAATACATATTAAGGATGGATATTCATTCTGGATATCATAAGATGATCGTGAAGAAAGTTGATATTAAGAAGACAGACATCCATACAAGATATGGACACTATGAGTTCATATTGATTCACATCAGACTTAATAACTCTCTAAAAACATTCAAAGACTTTATTAATAGTGTATTTAGAGACAAGACCAACAAATATTTGTATTCATTGTTATTGATATTCTGATTTACTTTGAGATAAAGTAAGAACATGAAGAGAATTTAAGGATTTGACTAACAACATTAATGAAGGATAAAATGTTGGTTATATTCCGTAAGATCGATTTTTCAGGCAATATGACACATTCTTTTTGAATTTTATAACAAGTACGTGAATTTATATATACCCTTAAAAGAAGAATGTATTTTAGGAATGGTCTAGACACACTGGTGTCACATAAATACAATTTTTTAATAACATAGTAGCGTACTAACAACATATTATGAGAAATTTATCACGATTTTCATTCCAGATAACTATGTAATAAGGAATTGGGTAAATAATATATGAATTGAAGAATATGAAGTAAAATTTATTCATCCCAATAAGTTTATTATCACTACTCCTCAACACATACTACTAAAAATTAGTGAAGTTTTTTGTGATATATAATGATGTATTAAAGAATGATTTGGGTTGTGTACTCTTGAATAATTATAACACAATAGCCTAATCCATTAGACAATAGATGATCGATTGATATAAATACTCATGTCCCAACTAGTACCTAAATTTTTTTATCTTCACTTTAAACATTTGGAGACATTATCTCTACGGTAAAAAGTGTCACATATATACCAATAATTAGAGTCTAAAGTATATATTCACAAAGAATTATCTCAACATTTATCAAAGAAGAATGTTAGAGCTAATAATGAATAATTATTGAAATATTTTATAACATTTTTGGAATGGTGAAAAATGTAACTAATGATCTTATGTGAAAAGAACCTACAATTTCATGCATGATGTAGATTGAGAAAGACCCAATCCTTAGTGATATTTAAATGTTGGATCTAGAAATTAGAATAATAAGGAATACATAAAACCCATAAAAAATAATTCCCAAAAAATATATCCAAGGTAGGATAAAGGATTCTAGATGGAAGGATCCTCAGCTAAAAAATAAGGTGAAGGAAGTAATGGATGCGAAGCTGTATGAGTTTCATATCGAGGAGGATAAGGTCTATTGATTTGAAAAAAAAAACATTATGTGTCTGCATCACATGATATAAAAAAGTTCTTATTGTATGATGAGAATATATCATCATTATTCAACTATTATAGAAGTAACATTATGTACCATTTTCTTAAATAATTTGTATTGAATTAATATTTTTGAATGAAATTTGTTTCCTGAAATGTGTGTTATAATATTTTTGTAATCAATAAAACTATATCCCTTTAATAATGAAGTGAGTATAATTGAAATGTGACCATTTGGTTTCATGAATTACATGATCATTGTCCAATTATGAGAATTTTTCAATATGATCATTGGAAACAATACCCTTACTAATAATATTAATGATATAATTAGTATTATGAATAGAAATTTTAATTGTTAATTAATGCATAAAGAAGAGTCGATGGACTCAACCATTAGATTCATGACATACGAATCCCATTTTTCAGAGAGTGGGATGGGAGGTAGAATCATTTGGCTTCACTATTGACCAGGCCCAAGACAATCTTTGACATGTTAATCTTGAATTAAATCTCTTATGAAGGAAGATTAAGTTACTGGAGATTACCATTTAGGATATGTTAGCTGAACCGCCCCATTATTCTATCACTATCACACACCCCACCATTAGGTCATATGCGGTTGTTATAAAGGGATATATTTCATGTCCATAGTTACTTTTTGTATAATTTATTTCTATAAATAAAATTATTAATCCATTATTTCTGTTTTGTGTATAGTTTTTCTTAAAAATATGACAAATTTGATAAATAGTTTTTTCGAATAGAAATTTTAATTTTGAAAAAAAAATATAAGTATTATAATAAACAAATATATTATTAAATTTTTTTAATTAAATATTCTACCGAGTAAACTCTTATTTAAATTTAAATAATAGAATAATTTTACTTTTTTATGTGTCATAAATTTTTCTATGCATTTTTCAATCTGTAATTATTTTATTAAATAAGTATTTTTCTATTTAAAAGTTAATTTTTTTTATAATTAGTGAATTATTATGATATAATAAATATCATTTTATAAATAATATTGTTTAAATTATTTTAGGGTGATTTAATGAGAATTTTCTAAAATATATTATTTTCAGTGAATAGTAAAAATACAGTTTAATGACATCATAATGATGTAATTTATATTTAAAGTTTCTGGTTTAATATTTTTTTTTGAAAATAAAATATTAGGTATTCCAAGTGTCCAATATCATTGGAATATAATATGTTAAAGCCTGTGGTTTATAAATACCACTACCGATATGTCTAAAAAAATTGCTAAAAAAATTCCATCCATTTTTCATTAAATACCCACCCATTAATCCATTGTATTTCATTCCAAAATCGTTTTTTATAATCATATAGAATTTTTACCTCTTAATGTGTCCTTACATGGTGTCATCAATCCCCCATGGTCCTAATCACTGAGTTCTAGTAGTTACACTTCAAGGTAAAGAAAATATTAAATTCTCTTTTCCATTTAAGTCCCCTTTTTGTGTGGTATGTATTTAAAATCTCCATAATATGTTCTTATGTCCATTTAATTCTATACCGTTACTTTATTAGATGGTTATATTAATTTTAGACCGTTTTACCCTCTATTTTTAATATTTTATAAAACCATGTTTCATACCCGTTGTGCTGCTCGATTTTCTCCTAAAATTTTATTTCGTTTTCTCCAAAAATGTTTATATTTTATTTATATAAAAACCC
Organism: Viscum album; assembly: GCA_963277665.1. Taxonomy (NCBI): domain Eukaryota; kingdom Viridiplantae; phylum Streptophyta; class Magnoliopsida; order Santalales; family Viscaceae; genus Viscum; species Viscum album. Next base: position 1,744,617,935 of record OY728161.1, read on the forward strand.
AAACCTATTTGTTTTCAATGTAAATTCACCATGATATAAAAATTAATTTTTTTATTCTACAATTTACATAAATAAAATCTTTATTACTGATCCATGGGTTATAAATGACTTAATGATCATGTTTTAATGTGCTTTTTAAAACACTATGATTTTAAAAAAAACCCGTTTTGATTATTCTCTATGGGTTATTTATGACACGTTTGATTATTATATATATGTATCACATGTAAATAAATAAATATTAACTTTTTTGCCTTATATCACTCAAACTTACTAGGTAGGTAATTTAATATCTAGATATGACCTGTTTTACGATACCTTGGTGAAAACCCATGTAAATTTTATGACAACTTTTTGACAAACCATAGTGATTAGCTTATGAATGTATAAAATATAATTTATTTCCAAATTTCTATGTTATGATTCAGGTTATTTTATTTATTATATGACTTGTATTCTCTTTTTCATTCCATAATTATATTATTCATGTTCTTATTGAATTTCCTCGAGATCCCATCTAAATTGTTTCTCTTGTTTTCCCTAACAGGGCCTTAAGTTCACCCTTTCCATTGGTGTATTTCCATAGGTTATGAGATGAAATAAATGTACTAAATATTAACCTTTAAGAGACTTTCATGTGTAATAGAATATTTTTTTTAAGTATTCATGTATTATATACCCTATTTCCATGAAACTAAACTTTGAAAGATAATATGTTTGTACCATTTAATGAAAAGTATTGTAATAAAATGGTTGGATTCCATTGTTCTTATAAAATGAAATTTTAGTTATTTTGAAAAATTAGGATTTTAAAATATTAGGAAGAACCCAAGATAAAATTTTAAATATAATAAGAAATATGTGTATTTTTGGAAAATATTAAGTAAGTGGTTTCTGATAAAGTAAATATTTAACTTGATATGAAAAAGTGAATGTGACTCTTTCACTGATGTACCTATGGGTAAAAACTCTAACAAGGTGTGGTCGTCCTGACTTGACATAACATATTGGATTATAATGGGCCTTGTTTCATTCCCTTTTTGACACTCTCGAATGATATTTTTCGTCAATCACTTGTTTTTTATAATCTATTACATTAGCATTATAATACTTTTAAACGAAACATGTTTATCACTAAGGTTTTATTCTTTTAGAAAATGGTGGTAAATAGGATAAACCGAACAAATGGGGAGTACAATGGTCCAGGAACTAATAGACTTACGATGGAATATGGAATGGAAAACATCAAGAGAATGATTAATCAACTAACTCATGTTACAAATAATAACTTGAATCGTGAAAAGTGATTAGATTTACCTTATAGGGCACAAATTTTTTTTGAGACCTTTTTACATCAACATCCACCATCATTCAGTGGATATACTAAACCATTTTTTTAGTAGTGGATAAACTCTATAGAAAATATATTATATTTACTTCATAGCTCAGAATAGGAGAATGTCACCCAGGCTGTTTTCCACATAGAGGGAGAAGCTGGTCAGTGGTGAGAACTAATAAAAAATGTAATGAAAAGGGGAAAGATTGAATCTATAGAGTGGGAATAATTCATGGGAATTTTTTTTTCATAAAATATTTCATTCTTTCTATGTGAACAAAAATAATGATGGAATTCTTATAGATAAATCAGTGGGAGGACGAATCTATGGGAAGCTATGAGGTAATATTCAAAATAAATTCTCACTCCGCCTCTAAATTTTTCATGGATCCAAATGGAAGTATTGAAAAAAAATTAGAGGACTAAAACCCCATCTGTAGAATAATACTTCTAATTGATACTATGAATACTATGAGGAGATAGTATGATGTTCAATGAAATCCGAACTAAATTTGGAGGAGACGCGATGGTCCCATTGACCGAATGAAAAGAAGAGATCATTTGATCCAAACATAGAGAGGATATTTCATCAAGGAATATTTGGAAAGAAGGTGTAACATTCCACATGCAACAAATGTAGGAAGCATTATTCAGGGAAATACCAGCTTAAGAGTGGTAAATGATAAAAGTTTTTAATAGATGGTGATATTTCTCATAAAATTCTTTGTGATGTGAATCCTCAAATTCTCACCTTCAACAATAAAGGGAAGATGGTGCAAGCCCATCCTAAATTATAATTCTTCATGTGTGGATATATTGGTTATCTTTCTAATCACTATCCAAATATAAAAACGTTATAGGGCAATAACCATCCACATAAGCATATGATAAGGGAGTAAGGTCATTGTTTTTATATCTAGAAGGATGTATTTAAAGATCAAAATGATTCCATGGCATGCACTCCAGTTGTTCTATCACGTCTAGAAAGTACTTTGTTTGATTTTGGTTCGACGCATTGCTTTATTTCCTCAATATTTGAAATGAAAATAGAATCTATCCCTAATCTTCTATAAGTAGAGTTATATGTTAAGACTCAAGGAGGGATTATCCAAGCATCAAAAGTGTATAGAAATTCAAGTATTTTCTTTGGTGAGAATAATCTCATAAAAAATATAGTAGTCATTAAAATGTTGGAATTTGACGTTACACAAGGGAAGGTCCTACTCTCAAGGTATAATAAAAATATCAACTACAAATGCAAGGAAATATCAGTAGTCTTGAATGGACAACATACAGTTGTTTTCAAAGGAGAAATATATCGACCTATGATTTTTCTAGTAGAACCTCCCATTTCATTCTTTATGTAATTGATCATTGAAAATGAAGAAGGAAATGAATGTATACAAATATAGAATGTACCCATACTTCATGAATAAATTGATTTATTTTTGGAGGTTTTACCTGGACCACCCCCACATATAGTGGTAGAGTTATCAATTGAACTCATTCTTTCTTCCAAAATTCTTTCAAAGACCCCATATAGAATGAAAAATATGGATCTAGATTAATTAAAGAAGAAACTCCAAGATCTTTTGGAGAAGGGGTTTATCTAAACAAGAATTACTCCTTGGGGAGAACCTAATCTATTTTCTATGAATTAGGATGGATCAATGTGGTTATGCATTGATTATGGAGAACTTTATGGGATCATAGTAAATAACTAATTCCATATTCCTTGAATTGATGATTTATTTGACCAACTTCGAGGGGATAAATTGTTCCCCAAGATTAATCTTTGATCTCATTATCATCAATTTTAGGGTTCAGAAAAAATATATAAAAAAATCACATTTTAGTCAAGATATGATAATTATGACTATGTCATTATGCCCTTCTACATGGCTAATGATCTTGATAATTATGTATTTGATTAATATCGTATTTAAGTACAACCTTGATAACATAGTGGTAGTTTTTATTGATGATATTCTAATATATTTTAAAAGACACAAAGAGAATAATGATCATCTAATGGTTTTATTGAAAACACTAATGAAAGAAGTGTTATTTAGAAAGTTCAGAAAATATGCATTTTGGTTTCAATAAGTTTCATTATACTGGAACATTTTATCTAATTAAGGAATCTCAATTGATCCTATAATGACAGTGGTTTTATAAGAGTGGACACATCCTAAAACTATAACTAGGATTCATAGATTCCTCAGTTTAGATGGATATTAAAGGATTTTCATGGAACAATTTTCATGAATTTATTATCCACTAACCAAGATAACTTGAAAGGTGTCTAGTTCATCTAGACAAATGAGTGAGAGGAATTTTTACAAGAGATAAAGAAAAGATTAGTTATTGTATCCCTTCTAACACTACCCTCTATCAGATAAGGATCCATTATTTTTAGTGATGCATTACGGAAGTGGATTAAGAGTGTCCTCATGAAAAATAAAAAATTGATTTATTATGAAACTTGATAGATGAAGCTTTATGAGCAGAGCTATCCTATGCATGACCTGTTGATAAATTCAGTTGTTTTTCTTAAGATATGGGTGCACTATCTTTATGGGGAGAAATGTGATATATACACAAACCATAAATGTTTTAAGTGTATTTTCATGCAAATGGAATTGAACATGAGACAAATGAGATGTTTGGAACTTCTTTAAGAGTATTATTTTTCAATTAATTATCACCTAGAAAGACCAAACAATTTTATTTATTCATTATGTATGAATGAACCTATTCTTTATGTCAATTATGAGGATTTAAGGAGATCCTTTTAACAAAGGGCATGTAATATTGTACATTGGAATTTTAAGGGAAGGGGCGTCATCAAACCTATCCAAATTTATTTCTCAACCATTATTACTATAGTAGATCAATAAATATCAAATATAATGCCATTTGTTATAGAATATTATAGATTATATAATCAATGGTAAGTTTCCAATGTTCAATATTGATCAGGTAAGTGTACTAAAATATCATACAAGGATATGTGTTCCATCAATTATGGAAATAAAGAAGGGTTCGATGGATTAATCTCCTAACACTACTTACTCTATAAATCCTTGAAGTAGAAAAATATATGGGTACCATCATGATCATTTTTGGTGGGATGAAAAGAAAATTGATATTTTCGACTAATCTATAAGGTTCCTGGTGTGTAAAAAACATAAGGAAGATTTATAACTTTCTAAAGGGGTATTATGACAACTAACCATACAATAATGTGTGGGGAACTATATCACTATGTAAATTTTCATAGGAATCCCAAAAACATTCAAAGGAAACAATATAATATGGTTTATAGTGGACTGTCTCACCAAGACTACCCATTTTATATCTATTTCAGTATATTTCCCTCTTGAAAAACTTTTTATGATTTACATAAAGGATGAGGTGAGTTTGAATGTAGTTCCACTTTTTTTCATTTCTGATCATGATATATGGTTCATGTTGAAATTCATGAGATGTATTAAAACTTATTTGAATACATAATTGAATTTTAGTACAACATATCACCCGCAAACTAATTTACAATCTAAAAGGTCTATTCATACACTCATGGACATGCAGAAAACATTCTCAATGGAATTTAACGGTAGATGGGATTAACATCCCAAATTAGATGAGTTCTCATAAAAACTTATAATATTCTATTATTCAAATATAACCATATGATGCCCTGTATGGGATGAAACATAGAACTTCTACTTACTAGTATAAAGCTTCTGTGGGAAACCTTCTGGGATCTGATCTTGTGAAAGAGATGAAAAAAAGGTACATGGATTACAAGAACACATACGGGATACTCAAATTTGGCAGAAGAGCAATGATGTTAATCATCGAAGGGACTTGTATTTTGATGATGGAGATAAATTTTTATTTAGAATCTCTCCTTATATGAGAGTCATACTGTTTGGGAAGGAAAGGAATCTCAGCCCTAGGTACATTGGCCCCTGTGATGTCCTTGATCATATAGGAGAAGTGGATTATTTGATTGAAATTCCCCCAAACCAATCTTAAGATCATGATGTTTTCCTCTCATATATCTCTGGAATGTACATAACTATACCTTCACATGTACTTAATTTATAGGTGGTACAACTAGAACAAGAACCCTCTTATAAGGATCATTTGGTGGAGATCTTGGATCATAGAGACAACGTTCTCTGCAACAGGACTAACCACCTCATTAATGTGTTGTAGAGGAAAACCAAATATGAAGATTCCATGTGGGAACTACGGGAAACAATAAGTAAGAAGTACCCCCACCTTTTCTCAGCAAAATGAAAAAATTGAAATTTCAGGGATGATATTTCTTAAGGGGGGAAGAATGTAATGACCGAATGTTTTTTAATTATGTAGTTTTTTAATGTGTGATATATTATTTTGTACTCAAAAAAACCAAATCCCTTTAATAATGAAGTGGTTATAATTGGAATGTGACCATTGGGTATGGAACATTATATGTCCATCGATCAATTGTGTCTGATAGTAAATATGACCATTAAAAATAATACTCTTAATAATTATTTTAACATTATAATTAGTATAGTAAATTCAAATGATAATGGTTAACTAATGCATAAAGAAGAGTCAATTTCCCAATCAAGTAGATCCCTACCATACTAATCCCATTTTTCAGAATTTGGGAGGGAGGTAGTGTTTTTTGTCCTTCCTATTGACCATGACCAAGCTGAGTTTCAATAGTTGAAGCTTAAATGAAATCACCTATGGGAGAAGTTCAAGTTAGTTGAATTTACCAACCAGGTGATATTAGAAGAGCTTCGCCATGAGCCTATCACTATCTCACAACTCTCCCTTAGGTTTTATTTTGATATTATAAGATATTATCAATCATATTCATAGTTAAATGTTGTATACTCCATTTTTAAAAATAAAATTATGGTTCTATCAATTCAATATTACGTTTAGTTTTTCATAAAAATATGGTTAATTTAATAAATGGATTTTTTTGAAAAGAAATTATACTATTTAGAAAAGTTATGATTATTAAAATAATCCATGATATTATAAATAATGTTTATTATAATTAAATAGTATGATTAAAACTCTCTTATTTAAATTTAACTGATAGAATAATTTTAATTATTTCAAGTGCTCAAAATTTTAGTATGCATTTTTCTATCCGCTATTTTTTTTAATAAATATGTATTATTATTTTTAATGTTAAATTTATCATAATTAGATTACTATTATGATAAAAACATAAATTTTAAAATTATCATGTCTATATTAGTTTATGGTAAATTTATGAGAATTTTCTGGAATATTTTGTCTTTATATGAATAGTAAAAATATAATTTTCTTTTTTTGGTTTGTTTAATGATATCCTAATGATGTAATAAGTAATGTAAAATGATGTTCAACTCGTTTGTATTGAAATAATATATTATCGATTCTAAGTGGCCAGTACCATGGAAAAATACCATTACCAAGCCCAAGGTTTTGCAAATATCACTACCGAGGTGTCCAAGGAAATATATTAAAAAATCCCACTTTTTCTATAAATACACTCATATTTTTTCTTTATATTTCATTATAAATTAATCCTACAACAATATCTAGTAGTTTTACCACCCAATGAGTCCAATAAAGTTTCCTTGAGCCCCTAATGTCCCAATCATTGAGTTTTCGTAGTTACTCTTCATGGGAAAGGAAATCTCAACTTCTTCTTTCCTTTTAAGTCACATTTTTATGTTTAATGTCCTTTAAATCTATATCATATATTATTCTATACATTTTATTTTATCCATTTTTTATTTTATGAGTATTTTATTAATGGGATGTTTGTATCCATTCAATTTCTAATGTTTTCTAAAACTGTGTTTCATACCTATTATGCAGCCATATTTTCTCCAAAAAAATATCTATTTTTATCAAGATATTATTTTATTTATTTATGTGAATACCCAAAACTCATTCATTTCCAAGTGTATTCACAAATTTTTATAAATTTTTTTTTTTTTAATTTTTATACATAAAACCATCATTCCCATTTATGTGGCTTATAAAAGAAAAAAGGATTGTGTTTTAAACAACTCTTTAAAAAACCATGATTTTTCTACAAAACCCATTTATTTTATTATACATGGGTTATTTATGATTTGTTTTATTAGGATATATGTGGATAACATAATAATTAATATATATTAAGGTTCTCCCTGATAGAGCTCCATTGTATTGGGTAAAGAATATAATCTCCATAAATGGCATGTTTTATGATACTTTGTTAAAAAACATTGTAATTTTTATGACACCTCGGTGATAAAACATGGTGATATTATTATAAATTTATAAAATAAATGTTGTATAAAAATTTCTAGTTTTGGATTCATGTTCCTATTAATGTTATTTTACTCATTTAATATTTTTCATTCAAAAATGATATTATTCGTTCCCTTATTGGATTTCGTCAGGATCACATGTAATTTGTCTCTCTTGTTTTCTATAACATGGCCTTAATCTCACTGTTTCCATTAGTGTATTCCCCCCATGTTATTTAATGAAATAAATGTACTTAGGATGAAAACTGAAGAAGAATTTAATGTATAATAGAATAATGTTTTATGTTTTCATGTATTATATACCATATTTTCATGAAACTAAAATTTTAACAATCCCTTATTTGAACAATGTATTGACAAGTTATGTAATAAAAAGGTAGGATTCCATATATTTTATCTGGTGGGATAATGGGAATAAGGATATTACTACGTATGTCACAAGATTCTTGGTATGTTAACAATTCAAAGTAAATAAACATAAGTATAGTGGGATAATGAAACTATTTCCTATATGCACATTGATATGGCTGAAAACCCCCAATGTCATTTTCATTGGTAACCCCAAATATATACAATGGAAACAATGCAATATGGGATGTACTGGTTCAAATTACTAAGACTTCCCACTTCACTATTTTTTATGATCTCTAACTATTAAAAAATTCTATAATATATGTTAAGATAGTGGTGGGGCTTCCTGGGGTGCCACTTTTGATCATCTCTGATCATGATACATTGAATGGATCATATATATTTGGAATGTTTTCAACATTCATTGAATAATGAATTGTATTTCATTATAGCCTATCACCCCAAATTGAAGGCCAATATTAATGGTATATTCAAAAACATGAGGGCATGATAAAAGCCTAATTAATGGAATTTAATGACACATGTGGTAAACATATCCCATTATATAATGGAAGGTAATTTATTGAATGTAATGTGAATATTTTAATAGTAATGTGACCTTAGGAATGTAACTTGTCCATTGGAAATAGTATTCTAACCATGGGTAATGATAACCATACAATTGGAATTTTAATTTGACATTAAACTAGTAATTCTAATATAAATGATATTTATCATGATTATTTTAAATGAATAAAAATATTATAACACCAAAACGATATATATCTTGATAATAACATAAATGAAAATATATACACATTTTTAAAAAATGTATTCTACAGAACATCATAAAAATTATATATTTTCTACTATATATTAAAATTATATATATCAAAAAATTATTTTGATAAAATTAATATCAATTTCTAAATCATCACGTCAAAATTGTATAAGGGTGATCTTTTGTTAATTTTTTGAAATACATAAATTTTTAGGTTAATACTAAAAAAATTAGTATTTCTCATAACCAATATATCTCAATTTATACCATTCCCAATGTAATAATGGAATAATCACTTTTAGAACATGATTATCAATGAAAAATGTTTAATTTGTAAAAAAAGTCATTAAAATGTAATCTTAATTAAATCCAAATATAAAATGTACATTCCAAAGTCTATAATCATAAATATTACATTAAAATAGAATTTTCTCATTTTCCACCTTTTTTTATTAAACTAGTGATAAAAATTATAATGTGTTTTAAAGTATAAAAATCATGTTAATTAGTTAAAATATGATTTAAAAAATATAAAATAACATTACTACAATGTTTTCCTTAGATATAATATTTTATTCAATATTTTATCTCAAAAATACCCCTCTCCTCATGTAAAATTAACCCATCTCTAACCCCTTATAAAAAAATCCTCCCTCAATTGAATAATAAAATTCTATACCCAAATTATCTCTTATAAGCCGCATAACATACCTAGATATGTTCTAGATCCATCTAACTCTAGTCACTAAAGGAGTTTACTGGGGTAGAGAAGATGAAAATCCTAGATGAGGGTAAGTTATCATCAATTAAGTCTTTAATTATCATATACTCTATCTCTTTTATCCCACCATTTTCAAACTGAAATCATATAAAAATAATTGATGACTAATTAATAATTAAATTAATAATGTATGTATACATGATTTATTATATTTACAACATATTAGATTGTAGTAGATCTCACTATCGCTATGTTAATAATGTCTTGTTAACTATCAACTAAACACTAATGAGGAAATTGTGAATTCAATTCTTATCCCAATATCAATGGTTAGTTATAAATAATTAAATTTGATATATAAATGAATAAATATATTTATTTAATTATTTTGAAATTTATTGAAATTATATATAAATTTCCTAGAACAGAATAGGAAAATGGAAGAAAAATGAGAAATTTTTAAGGAAAACATGATATCAAAATTACATCACATTAAAGAAGGATATTAAATACATAAGAAAATGTTTATAATTGAAAAATATTGTAAAAATTATAATAATTTAATTTTTGATCAATTTATTAATAACCATGTGTTTTTTATTCTATAGGCTTAAATGTGATTAAATAAATCATATGTTAATGTAAGGGGATTCTGGAACAGAACCCCCATTCTTTATAAAACCCATATTTAACATAAATTTCACTATGGATAGTACTCTAATATTTCATAAATATTCATTTATTATTATTACCTTTTACTTTAGGGGTATATATGTTACCACATTTATTTATAATGTAACACCCTAGGATTTTATAATATGTTATCGGTTTAAAGTAATTCAATTGCTTGTGCTATACACAACACCGTGTTCGAGTACACCACGACATTCCAAACTAGCTGTTTAAAAATCAATTATGAATAATATAAACTTAATTTTGAATTTTATATACTCCATATAATTTTAATATCCATATAATGTGTTTTTAGAAATAATATATTGACCAATTCAATTTTTCAGATAAAATAAATATTCTTTAAAAATGAATTTTTCCACATTTACATAGAGAACCCTTTTTAAATAAAATATTTGAAACTTTCATATATTAAATTTAAAGAAATTAAATTTTTTTTAGGAAGAGGGACATAGAAATGTAGTTTGGAATTTTTTTAGTAATTTTCGGATAAATTATATATTTTGATGAATAGTGAAAAATAATAAATTTTATTTAATAAAACTTTTTTAATAAAAATTATTTATAATTTTAAATTATTAATTTGAGTTGTTTTAAAGTATCATTATAATATATTTTTATCATTTAATATAATTTAGGTAATTGGATGTAATTTCACATTTAAATTGTACATAAACACATATCAGTCTTTTGATAGTTTTAACTTCTTAAAAACCCGCTTTCTGGTTTTGATAATGAGAATTAATTTTAAATTAATTAATGATACTTATATGCTTTGATTTTCATAAAATTGAAATCATTTTTGAATTTTTAATATAAAAATTATCAATGGGTGGATATTTGGTATTTTTTAAAACATTCAATTTTTTATGAATAGTGAAATACACTACTTTATAGTTAAAAATCGATTTATTCATTTAAATAATTATTTTAATTAAAAATATATCTTAAAGTTAAAATAGATATATAATAAATATATTATTCCCATTTAAGTCATTGGAGTCATTTTATATTATGATTATATATATAAAAATTTATTAATCCATCTTAACATCTTTTTATCCACCCGCTTGGCACATTTACACACCTTCTAGGCACAATTGAAAATTTTCATAAAACATAATTTTACAGCTCCTGTGAATTAAATTTCAAAAATCGGAGAGGCATAGATGACATCAGTAAGTAAAAAACATTTACATGTTAGGTATGAGTCAATTTATTTTGATTGAAGTCATAAATGTTTTGTGACATTAAGAAAAAACTATTACTAAATAGTGTCAAAATTGAAATAAATGATTTTTTTATACAAATACTATTTTATTAAATAATATAAAAATACTAAATATATATATCATCGAAAAATGAATTATATAAGGTTATATATCCCTTTAATGAACCACTTTAGTTTCTATTGTAATTTTATAGTATGTTTATTAACCATATAATATAAAAACACAAGAAGACATGGTAAATATTAAACTATTTAACGAAGAGTTAAATCTAGAGGATATGGTTAATATGGTAACCTAAACTTGTCTAAAACCTATTTTTTGAGATTATTTCAACCCATACCCACCTTATACTCAAAATAAATCTATTAGGAGCTATTAGAAACTGAATATTATTATATAATAAATTAATATTTAAATCTTTTCCAAAAGTGCCCCTCACCTCCCTTATAAGATGGTACTTCCCCTTCCCTTATCTTCACACCTCCAAATCCATTTGGATCGGCCAACCCCTAAAACAATATCCTCCTAAATTCCCTCAAGTCTACATATAGGTATTAATTTGATAAAAAATCCAACATAAGGATCCCTTTTGTTCAAATCAAAAGGGAGAACCTGAAGAAGATGTAATTATTTTATCACCTCATTCAAAGTTCTTTTCCTTTCTGCTTCCTCTTTCATTGATGATTCCATAACAAATTAATAACACCATTACCTTATACATACTTATATGTTATTTTAAATATGGTATGACAATATTCATTATTATATCCATCCTATGAATGACAAAGTCACCATACATGCGTACATAAGGCTTATCGTCTCTATGTCATGTTGTAGTTTTTTATTCAATATTTCATTATTTGGATGGGTATAACAATGAGAATATTTGATTTAAATAATAAATATAACATTTTAATGATTTTTTATATATAATATACCATCCAATTACATATTATTTCACCGTTAATTGAATCATATCGTTTCTCGTGCATACGTATAGCTTATTATCTCCACAACGTGGTGATATTTATTTCCACGTTCCCCATTCAACAATGATTATAAAAATATATATTATTAATTAGTATATAATATATGACTTAATAATGCTACTGGGTATATATATATATATATATCTGTTTATTTATTTATATATCTCTCATTCACTTACTTCTATTCAATATGATATAAAAAATGGAGACAATGTTTATGCATACGTATGGCCTACCGTCTCCATAAATGGTGTTTTCCATTTCATAAATCTATGTGTTGTAAATATTTATATTATGAATATATATGATATATAAAAAAATATTCTGTAATTGTGTAAATAATTATCTAAGTGATACGATCAAGAATAAAAAATTAAAACACGTATGATAAAGAATGCGATTATTACCCAAAATGTAACTTTGACACTGAAGTTATTATTAAATGGGTACTATAAATTCATAAATAAATCATATATTATATATTAATTATTAATATGGTTCCAGTATAATTAAATAACATAATATGGGCAATATACAAGAAGCTAAACAAACCCTCGACTAAAGGAAAGTACAAGGTAAGGGTTAATTTCTCAATCTCATTATTATCTGAGATTGATTATGTGTAAGTATTTATTAAGACATTTTAATCATACATGTCAATATATCCTAAATTTTTTGTCAAAATGAATATTTTATGGCACTTTGAATGGGACTCTTTAGCAAGCTCTGAATTTTAAATGTTATAATGAATAATTTTATAAATATTTTAACTAATGTCCATGTTTTAAAAACGACTTTAAGGATTTATTTATATAGACATGATTTTTATAAAATGTTAATTACTTTCAAAATTTTCATAGTGTTATGGGAAATGTTTCTTCAAAAATAACTTTTAATTGAATTCTTGTATAAATGCATGACTTTTAAATTGTTTCACAAAAAGGGATTTTTCTCTCAAATAGTTATATTGATCATTTTCAACTATGTCAAAATCCTTTACTAGATATTATTGTTGATTTAGGTTCATATATTATAATACAATTTTAAATGTTGAATTGAATGGGATATGATATGTTTGAATGTGTATGTGTTATTTTTATACCATTAATTGTGTGTGGTTAATGTATTGACCCTTCTTATGCTAGTTTTAATATCAATGATTATGTTATTGTTCATAATTTTCATATGAGGAATGCATTGGATTTAGTGAGTGATGGGTGGAGCCTAAAAAAGCTCCTTGAGGCATTGGTAGGTTTCACGAGACAACTTAGTGTCTTGGAACAAGACCTTGACAAAATTTTTATTTTTAGTCTTGGCACAAGTCCTTGACTATGTGGTTATGATGTCCCACATTGTGCATTCCCTTATTATGAAATTAGTTATTACATGTAATTATTAGACTAGTAGAATATCTATGTTCATGTTTATATGGTATTTATTGATTTATTTTTTCCATATTATGTTCATGTTTATGTTTAAAAGGATATTGTTTTTATTACACATATTTCCATAAAATTTTATAGCTTTCGCTAAATTATTTACCCTTACTGAGCATCTGAGGTCAACCCCTAATAATGTTTTGTTTTCCCAGGATTCCAAGAAGTGTATTATGTTTTATATGCAGAGTTAACGTTTAGTAATAATGGTGTTATAAAGGAATTATTTTTTGTTGTGTTTTATGTTTGAATGTGTAATATAAATTTCATTTAGGAAAACTATTTCACAAGACTGCTGACGCACGCCTATCGTGGGGCGTGGAAAAAAAATATTTTATTTACCTAAGTATAGTATAGCAGTTGATCCTAGGTAGTCTCCCGAAGAGGAGTTCACACAAAACAAGGTTGTCACTTTTTGTTGGTTTTCTTAAAAAGATTGGTTTTAGCTAATGATAAAGATGGTGATTGAATTGGGATCGGCTAGACCTAGTGTTGTGAAATCATGGTTTCACAATTTTATCTCTTCTTCTTCCTTAAACTGGTAAGAGAGAGATTCATCTACCGAGTCCACTCTCTCCTTTAGTCAGATAAATGTGATGAGAATTCTTCTTTCTAAAACCTTAGATTGGTCTATCCTCCTTCCATTGTGCTTAGGGATGTAGAAGGTCTCTTAATTAATTAGAGAAATCCCAGACCTGGAATTGTTGTTCCCTAATAAACCATGATTTCGACATACAATCCTACACACGTGCTTGACAACTGTCGAGCAATCACCACCCAACCCTAATCTCGTTCCATTTTATACATATTAGAATTGGGTGAAGAGAGATGTGATCATCGAAGAAAGAAATTTATAATTTCAGAATCAAAACCATAACACAACCGCATTCGGAATTTAATACTGAATTTATAATTGGAACCATAAGAAGAAATAAGAACAAATTTTATTCATTTCAAGCACAAAAACTCAAACAAAACACATAGGTCCAGCCTCCCCTCTTTCGATCACTCAAATGAAACTACCCCTCCATGGATGGGGTAAGTGAGATAATGCAGGATAGGAGAGAAATTTTAAAGTAAAGAAAAATAAAAGAAATAAAATGAAAAGCTGATAAGTTCTTCTCCTTGGTGTCCCAGAAGGAATGGGATGGAGAATGAGATGTTTTGAGGAGGAGGAGCTCTCCTCCTTTTATAGACAGATTTTTGTCCTCCGACTGTTTTAGCGTTTTTGACCCAATAAATGACCTCTTCACGCGTTGAGACATTCTTCAATGTTGTTCATAATTGTCTTTTACGAGTCCCCTAAAAATATTATCGGATTTGGATAGGTATTCCGAGAGTTATGGCCCTTTTACTCTGATCATTTATTCTTTCCAGTCAGAATCTCCAAAACGCCAAACCCCGGATTAGGAAGCATTAAGGGACCCAAAAACGGCCGAATACTTTAGTGATTCCTTAATAAAAGATGCTCCAAAACTCCTTGCGCGTCCACCCACCGAATTTAACAAGCGTTGGGACCACAATGGATGAGTTATGGATCCCACACCAAAACTAGGAATAATTGGAAACAATTTTCTTGAGCCAACTTGTGAGCCTCTTTTGAGCTTCCATATGGCTGATTCATCTTTTAGTCAAAAAATAGTAAATGAAGCCCTCGATGTGTAGAATCTGGAAAAGAATGAATTTTGCAATTTGGATCAGTGTAGTTAATGTTATGGCCAAACTATAGAAGTATGTTAAAACTGTTAAAAATCCAAAATGGCCAATTTTTACTCTTCAGATCAAAATAACACCATTATCATAAAAATGAAACAATTCATCTTAGAGTAACACTTTTGTGGGTTTAAAACAATGATATTAAATATAAATTGATTGAAAATATTATATCTATCAATTGCTAAACTAACCGATCCTTCAGGACATGATTCCTTGTAATCATGGAAATGTATCAAAATATGGCAATGGATCCAGGATTTTGGTGTCAGGGTATTATTGTTGGTATCAGAGAAAGTTTAGTGGCAACATTGGAAACAAATTTATATAAACTCTAATTATGAAACATAACCCTAAGATAGACCTTGATGATTGGTATAGAATAACTTCCTTGAATATTGGTAATGTAGAGATTTTGTGATTTGTTCAAAACAATACATCCCTGTCTGGATATGAGTAGGTAGATGCATCTCTATAATAGATGTATCTAGGGGTATAACCTGAAAACACTGCTTTGAACTAGACTTGAAAGGGAACTGGTGCGCAAAATTGGGACTTTCTAACCTCTTGGTTTCAACACTCCTGAGGGATATGCTTATGGTAATTCACATTTTCATTACATACCATTATTGAGGATTTATGTGTAAATATGTTAGCAATGAAAACATTTTTATGATTATGAGACTAGATGTGTGAAAATATCTAATTAATGTTGATAATTTTTGTAGTTTATTGTTTATAAATTATGATATGATCTATCTTAGTGTATTTATTCATTTAGAAATGGCACCTAGTAGAAGAATGAGAACTCCAATAATACGCATGTTCCAATGAGTAATAATGATCATTTCCTTCTTGGTCATAAGCCAACATTCTGAAGGGAAATATCCTCCCATGTATTCTCATTATATGAGGAAATATTATCATGTATTAGTAATATAAGTAAAGTATTATATGAGTCCTATGTATTTGATAGGAATCTAGAGAAGAAAATAATGGGAAAGAGAAATATGGATAAAGGGAAGAAGGGAAAAAAGGATTTTACCACATGTGATAACAGTGGAAAAATAACCTTGGTTAATGCTTGAAATGAATGAGAGTTTCTTATAAGTGTGGAGAAAATGAACACCAAGTTCGTGATTTTATGGATAATAAAAAATGTATCAAATTTATAAGGCTTCATCTGCAAGGAGTTGAGACACAATGCGAATCAGTCATGAGAGTATACCCCAAATTATGCTATTAGATGAAAATCAAGTTATGATACCATCGCAGATGAAGAAGAATGATTAGTGTTCTTAATTTGTTATTAAATAATTTTTCCATTAGAGTATTATATTAATTATGTATATGTATTAATAATTATAGAGTATAGAAGTATTATACTATAGTACATTTTCATTAAGGATATGAGATTGTGTGGTACCAATAAAAGTGACTCAATAGCTGGTTAATCATTTTTGAAGATATATGGCTGAGTGAAAGATAAATGTTAATATGGTCATTATACTGAGGTGGTGATTTTGGAAAAAGATATGATTGATTTGGATAAATTATATTTGATATTCTTGACTACCTTGAAACTGATTAATGATTTGTATATTCCATAATTTCTTGAGATTACAACATCTATGGATTTAAGGAGTATATCTAGTATTCTATAAGGAATAAGGGAGAATTAATTTAATTATTAAGTTTTTATGGAAATTCAAGGTGTTACCATGTTTCAATTTAATACATGATGAAGGTATTCACATATTATTACATAGAAAAAACAAATCTTCAATATGTTTACCTTACTTTTAAATTTTGGATGGTGAGTTTAGAAAAAAGTATTTTGGATAAGTCTAAAGGTTGGAGTCAATTACGTGGGACATTAGATACTATTTTTAAGGTTTCAAAAATTTCTTAATATTATTTTTGGATGTTACAAAAATGACAACATGGAGGTCCGACGACAACCCATCTCATCTGGAAAGGCTACAAGACTTGAACCTGCAACTGAAGGGAAATAAGGGTGCATCACCTACCACTGGCATACATGATGTCCTAGTTTTTATAATGTAGTTGTTTAAATTTTCTAATAGAAGAATTATAATGTTATTTTTTAAAACCCTTTACTATTATGATAAATAGAATATTTTTGAGTTCTATTATCGTTTGGATTGAAATATGAGTTTGTGATAGAAATTAGTTAAAGGTTGGAAATCTACTTGTTCAGTTTTTCATTTTCTAATTCTATGAAAAAATTAATTATCAAACATTAGGTAAGGATCTTAAAAATAAAAATGTGTTATCATAATAAATTATGCTTTGTTGAACCAATTATATTTTTAATCATCATAGATTTATAGCTTTGAGGACCTCAATTTAACATTTTTTTCTCACTTGTTTGTGATTTATGACCTCAATCACTCCTTATAAATATTTATCTTTATTCACCAATTATGTGTCTCTAATTACCACTAATTTTATCTTATTCGAAATCCTCATTTGGTGGTGACTTTTTCATTTCCCATTCCCTCTTATTAAGTCTAAATTTTATAAAACTTATTTCTGATGTGGTTTTCCACAAAAGAATTTTCAATTTTAAACCATTTATTTTGGAAGAACAGTTTTAAAATTCAAGGATGAAATTTATTGAAGTAGGGGATAATGTAACACCCCTGGATTTTGTAATACGTTTTCTCATTAATGTAATTCAATACCTTGCACTACACGCAACACCGAATTCGAGATCACCATGACTAAACAAACTAGTCGTTTAATAATCGTTAATTAATAGTGTTAACTAAATTTTAAATTTTATATACTGTAGATAATTTTTACATCCATGTAATTTGTTTTTTAGACATAATATAAGGACAAATTAAATTTTTTAGATAATATAATTATATTTATACAAATGCAATTTTCCAACTTTTAATATCGAACCGTTTTTAAATCCAATATTTTACACTTTTATATATTCAATTTAATGATATTAAATTCCAATTTATAAGTGGGGCATAAAAATTTAGTTTGGAAAAAATTTTAGTACTTTTCTGATAACATCCATATTTTGATGAATAGTGAAAAATACTAAATTTTAATAAAAAAAGTTTTTAATCTAATTAATTTATAGAGTTTAATTTTAAATTTTAGTGGTTTTAAATTTTAATTATATAATATTTTTATAATTTAATATAATTTAGGGCATTGGATGTAATTTCACATTTAAATTTTATATAAACACATGTCAATCTTTTGATAATTTTTACTTATTAAAAACCCACTTTTTGGTTTTTGACAATGGGAATTGATTTTAAATTAATAAATGAAAATTCTATGTTCGGAATTTTTTAAAATTTAAATAATTTTTTAATTTTTAATATCAAAATTATCTTTGGTTAATTTTTTGGATTTTTTTTTAAAACATTCAATTTTTGATTAATAGTAAAAAAACACATCGTTGTAGATAAAAAATGACTTTTTCATTTAAATAATTTTTTAAAATAAATAATTATCTTAATTTAAAAATAGATACATAATACATATATTAGTATAATTTTATTCATTGGAGTTATTTTATAATAATATTAGATATATAAATTTTATTGAACCTTTTTAACGTCTTTTTACCCACCTTCTTAGGCACATTTACCCACCTACTAGACACACTTGCAAATTTTCAAAAAATGTAATTTTACTGCTTATTTGTATTGAATTTATGAAATCCTAGAGACATGGTTGACATCATTAAGTAAAACATGGTTCAATAGGATGAAAATAATTTTTGGTTTATAGTTACATAGAATTATATTTTCCATGGTAATATGTAAATAAGGAAATTAAAGGTAAAAATAATATTAAAATCACCCTAACACATCTCTTAATTCCATAGGATATGTTTATTTCGACCAAAATCCACCTTAGGACAAAACTATGATCTTTTTTATCTATTTGGGTCAGATTATGACATTTATTATATTTTATTTAAAGAAGGGTTAAAAGACTTAAATTCATAGTTTATCAAGTAAAACATTTTAATTATAGATTTGTACATAAGAAAAATTCAACTATACATATTAATTGTAAATATAAAAAAATTTCAAACATCATGGTATTTTATATATAATTTTTAGACATTTAATAATTAAATTTATATATGACACAATGATGATGATGTAATTACCTTATTAAATAATTATTAATATAAATGATATTATAAATTTCAAAATAAATGTATACTGAGACGTTTTATGTCATCAAATAATTTTCTAGGTGGATATGACACGTTAGGTATGATTCTGTGCTTTTTTTTCTAATTCATAATGTTTTTATGACTTTATGAAAAATCAATTACTAAATAGTTTCAAAATTGACATAAATTAGTTTTTAATACAAGTATTATTTGATTAAATAATATTAAATTCCAAAATATCATTATTATGGGAAAAAGACTTATATAAGATTATATATGTATTTAATGAACCACTTTAGTTTCAATTGGAATTTTATAGAAGGTTTATTAACCATGTAATATAAAAATAAAAGAAGACATGGTAAATGTAAAACTATTTAACGAAGAGTTAAATATAAAGGATAAGGTTAATATGGTGATCTAAAATAGTCTAAAACATATTGGTTGAGAGTATTTCGACCCATACCCACCTTATATGTGAAATAAATCTATTAGGAGCTATTAGAAACCGAAAATTATTTTATAATAAATTAATATTTCAAACTTTTCAAAAAGTTCCCCTCCCCGCCCGTAAAAAATGGTACTTCCCCTTCCCTTATCTTCACACCTCCAAATCCATTTGGACCGGCCAACACCTGATAAAATATCCTCCCAAATACCCTAAAATCCACATCTAGGTATTAATTTGATCAAAAATCCAACCCAAGGAGATCTTTTTTTCAATTCAAAAGGAAGAACCTGAAGAAGTGGTAATTATTTTATCACCTCATTCAATGTTCTTTTCTTTTTCCGCTTCCTCTTTCTTTAATGATTCCTAACCAAATTAATAACTCCAGTAACTTCTACATACTAATATGATATTATAAATATGTTACAACCGTATTCATTATTCTATCCATCCTATGGATATAAAATTCACTATATGTGCATACGTATGGCTTACCGTCTCCACGTCGTGGTGTAGTTTATTATTCAACACTTCATTATTTGGATGGGTGTAATAATGATTATAATTGATGTAAACAATAAATATAACATGTTAATGATTATGTATATATAATATACCATCTAGGTACATATTATTTCATCATCAATAGAATTATATCATTACTCATGCGTACATATAGATTATCATCTCCACAACACGATGAGATTAATTTCTGCGTTCACCATTAAACAATGATTATAAAAATATATATTATTAATAAGTATATAATATATGACATAACAAGGATTCTTGAAATATATATATATGTATGTATGTATTTATTTATTTATTTATTTACATATATCTCATTCAATTTCTTCCATTCAATATGAATTTAAAACGGAAACAGTGTTTATACGTACGTATGACCTACCGTCTCCATAATTGGTGTTTTCCATTTAATAAATGTATCTATTATAAATATTTATATTATGAATATATATTTTATATAAATCTGGTTTGATATTATATAATTTTTTAAATATTGATCAAAGTGATACGTTCTAGAATAACAAGTTAAAACACGTACGATATAGACAACTATTATTACCCGAAATGTTATTTAAACATGGAAATTATTATTAAATAGGTTTTATAAAGACATAAATGAATAATATATGATATCCTAAATATTAATATGGTTATATTGTAATTTAATAACATACTATAGTCATTATACAAGAAGCTAAATGTACCCTCGATTAAAGGAAAGTAAAAGGTAAGGGTTAATTCCTTAATCTCATTATTATCCGAGATTGTTTATATGTAATTATTTATGGAGATATTTTTGTAATCCATGTCCATGTTTCATAAAAAGGTTTTCAATATAAAAATTTTATGGTTTTTTGGACGGGACTCTTTAGTAATATCTTCATTTTAAATGTTTTATTGAATCATTTTTCTAAAACATTTTAATTAATTAACATGTTCTAAAAATGATTTTATAGATTTATTTATTTGAAAATGATTTTTTTAAAATGATAATTACTTTAAATGATATAATTTTTTTTTGGGAATCATTGATTCAAAAATATATTTTAAATGAGTTACTTTATAAATTTTTGGCTTTTAAATTATTTCACAAAATGAAATATTTCTCTCAAAAAGTTTTACTGATCATTTTCAATTATGTCAATATCTTTTACTGGATATTATTATTCATTAAGGTTGATTTATTATAATAAAATCTTCAAAATTGTATTTAATGAGTTACAATATGTTTCACTGTGGATTTGTTATTTTTATACCATTCATGGTTTATGGTTAATGTATAGACATTTCATATGCGAGTTTTAATACGAATTTTATTGTTATGTTTTAACATTTTTATATAATAAATGCATTGGAAATAGTATGTGATAGGGGGAGCCTGCTATATCTCCTTGAAGAATTAGTAGGACTCATGAGAAAAATTATTGTCTTGGCACAAGGCCTTGAAAAAAAATTATTTGTAGTCTTGGAACAAGGCCTTCAATATGGGTTTTTGATGTTTGACATTATGCATTCCGTTATTATGAAATGTTTTATTACATGTGATTATTCTACTAGTAGATTATATATGTGTTTGTTAATATAGTAATTTTCGATTTATTTTTTCCAATTTATTTTATATTTTATATTTAAAAAGATGTTGTTTTTATTACACATCTTGCCTGAAAAGTTTATAGTATCTACTAAATTATATACCCTTACTGAGCATCTAAGATCACCCCTTTCTTATTTTTTGTTTTCAAAGTATTCAAAGAAGTGTATTATATTTGATATGCATATTTAAGATAGAAGAATAATGGTGGTCTCAAAAGATTATTATTATTTTTAATGTGTAATGTAACATTCATTTATGTAATATATTTTCTAAGACTGCTAAACTAATCGGTTATTCCAGAAATGATTCATTGTAATCATGCCTATTTATCAAAAGAATGCACCCGGATCTTGGCTATTTGGGTTGACGAGTTACCTGTAATAAAAATAATATTTTTTCCCAGATATTCTAGTCTTTACAAAACACATCATTTACATCTCTTGAGTTCTTTCTTCTTCATCAAGAATGTTTATTTTTTTTCCAATATGTTACCCCTTATTCATTTTGTAAACCAAATATTCATTCCTAATTTATTATTAATGAAGTCCTTATAAAACCCATTCATTTACATGTGTAATTTTATGACTACAATTATTACTGATTATTTATAAAATTCATGATTATTTATATATTATGATGTGACTAGAGCACACAAAATTACAAATCCTTTCAATGTAGTGGGTAATGTGATGTATCTCATCAAAATATATATATTAATCATTAATATGTTTATCTATATGTTAAAAATGATTATTTTATGATTTAGTCAAAAATGTTATGTGCTGATATGATTCTAACTTTATTTGCAACTGTGTGTGGTATGTGACCATTATAACATAATGATTCATTTATATTCCCATGAAACATTCCAATCAAATTTAAAAATGTTTTCATCATCATATGATGATTATACCATTATTATGACATAATAATGATGATTATTCTCACCCATGAACTTTTGAATCATGGTTTTGTATTTTTTCTATGTTATTCTTCCCCTTACTAGGATTTCAGCTCACATAATATGTAGGTGTATATACTCATGTTAATACATAAACAACGAATAATGTGAGATATTTTATGTGAATAAATATGAATGATGTTAATAATTTTTATGTTTTATTATGTATAAGTGATGTATGATCCAAATTTGAAAAACATATTAAACCATTAATTCCTTGAATATATAACTGTTATATTGTTTATCTTTAACTAATGTGATTGTCATGTATGAAATATTTGGGTTTCTATAAATCTACAGATTCCATTGAAAATTAATCCCTAAAAGATTCATGGGGATCCACACTTCAACTTATCACTCGATAACCCTTCTCAACAACAAAAAATCCATGATGACTACCCATATCCCATAAAATGACTCTCCTTTGGATGTAGCTAAAAAACATGAACTTAATACAAGTAATTTATACTATGAATTAAATATTATGATTGTATTTGTGTATAGGATATATCAAAACATGACTAATGTGGTCTCATAATCAATACACACCATCAACACACACCGAATAAGCTTTTCTGTCATCTGACCAATGAGTATACAACCTAGGGATTGAGATTCCATTCTATATTTAGTCATAGAATATGAAATCAGGAGTGAACAATAAATTAGTGAAAATATATTGAATCAATAAAGTCACAAAAAAGTTTAGCTGATAAAATTATCATAGCTCTAGTTATATGTGGACCACATACTTATATTACCCCCATTTTAAACAGTTGAACATGTCCATGTCCACTACCTATCTTCCAATGACCACATTGATATCCAAACTTTACTGTAGGAAATTTAAGATGTGGAATAACCAAATGTTTACCTCTTCTGACACTACCTCCCCCATGGTGATAAAATTCATACAAGCTCTAGTGAAGAAATTGACTCACTGGAGTCAGTCATTGAATCTTTCATTGATCCATGAATCATCCACCAAACTGAGATATACAAACCACTTTGGAACTGATTTTAATGATGGATACTACCCCATTGAAAAATAAGACAAGTCAAAGGGCCTTATAAAAATCATGAAAATAATTGTCTGGTTAATTCTAAAAAGGTTTCTATGGTGGTGGACTCTCCGCTGGACAAAACCTTGATAGACCTAGATCCTAAGGCCTACCAATGGAAACTATTCTTCCTCAGGATGACTAATAGTTCACCTATCATTTTAAACCTCCTACAGAGCATATGTGGTTTATAAAATCTTTAATATTTAATCTCCAAAATATTTTGGAACTTTAAATTGAGTAGTATAAATTTTTAAATAATGATGTGGTTTCTCCTCCAAATATTGTTCTCAAGAATCCTCGTTAAGAAATATATATTTAGATAAATGGAAATTATCCTTAAAACTAAACCCATGCCAACACACACACACATTCTCCCAAATTAAAGTGTGAGTTTCTCCTTCCACATAATTGTGTTCATGGTCAATGAGAGGAATACCACACCAAATTCCTTCTGAATGTAAACCTAATAAACATCTCCCACCTCCATCTCACTATGATACAACACCGACCATTAATGTGATTCTACTAAAATCATTGAAATTTACTATTAAACCTAATTCTAGGTGGGGAAATTATTAAATAAAAGGTGATCATGAAGTCCTAAAAGTATGTATCTATCTCTAGATCAAGATCGAATCCCACATACATTCGCAGAAAAGGCCGCTAGAAGGCATGTAAGGGCCACTACCATCTGTCATCCTCCTCTATCAGCTCGATGAATTAACAATGAATTTTATTATACTAATGAACCTCTACTTCTTAAATTGCATGAGGTTGATGAACTAAAAATTAAGATAAATTGAAATAACTATTTTATAAGACTAGTAGTATGGAATTTCATTAATATATATTTAATTTCTTTTCACATCACAAAACCACGCAATTCAAATAAGAACACAACTAATCATGAGTCATGTACCTCCATGAGGACTCCACGTAGAATGTATCAGCATCATACATAGTTTTGTGGAATGAATAGATTCCTTTAATTAGATCACATTTGTCCCAAAAACATTATATCCTAACTAGTATTTCAATTATTATGTCAGGCACCAAGATCAACTAATTTAAATTTCATGCCAACCTAGTAAATACTCATGATTTATGGCTCAATACTCCATATTATTTAAAAAAACACTAATACCAATCAACCAAGACACCCTCTCACAGAGGGAACCCATTCTATGCCAACAATGATTAAAAAAGGATAATTACCCTAGGTTCCCACCTATAGTATGCCATGGTTTCGGGACGAGAACTGATTATATAAATATCCCAATTAGGGAAGGCATTACCAACTAATACAATATTATAATGGGACATATTAAATCCATGACCAATAAAACCCATAACTTAATATTAATTAATTTACCCAAACTATCCCAAAATAAAAAAAAAGATAAATTAAAGGAATCTTCAAATAAATAACCACAAAAGGAAATTCTTATAGTAGTGACTCAACAACAGCTCCAAAGGACATAGCTAATAATTATTAGAATTTCTCCACAATATCATCATTGAATCTTTTAATTCTTTTTCATATATATATTTTTATAGTACATGTATAATATATAGGATCATTCACAATCCATATCATTCCCATAAGAAAGGAGAATACTAACGCAGTAGTGATTTAATAGTAGAACCCCCAACACATAACCTAATCAAAGAAATAATCCCATCCTCACTATAGAATTGTCACTAAATAGTTCCTCCAAATATAGTATCATAATATGATTCATATGAATTATTATGTACCCCAATCCACTTTCCCACTTATTTTAACCTCTTTTTTCCCAAGGATTTATTTCTCTATGCTTTAATTTATTGATCATAACATCCATCCCATAGATAACTATTCTATTACAACACAATACATCTTACATTGATAAAGTTTGGATATCACATGAATCACATACATGGTGAGAGTTTATATGGTGTTATGAACATGAAGTACATCATCCATATGTCATCATCCTACCTTCTCAACACCCACCATTTTCAATCAAATAAAATATTACAATAGTGTGACTTTTCGATTTTTACCTCCCTAACTGTGAATTTCATTGTCACATAGAAGTGTGTGTGAGGATTATCAATTATCCATATATCCATCAAAATACCAAGATGCTGGGAAATAAATTGTTTTGTTATATAATGGTGATCAATGTTGGAGGGGTGTGTTTATAAATCCCATGGAACATATAATATGTGCATAAATAAGCACACACACATTCCCATCCTAGGGTTTATCAATTTGAATACCACCCAACTCACAAAATCACCACTGATCTCCAAATAATATTCCACTTTTATTAATAACACTAAATTTAGTAAAGTACTCATGAAATCCAAAACCCAAAACACCCCTTCCTTTATTTTCCTTTTAGTTCAATTTTAGGATTTCCTATTACCACCCCATTTAATTAACCACACTCTTTTATTCACAATTATTTTTTACCAATACTACCATTTAAAAAAATATTCATTAATCATTTCAACCCAATAGACATGAAATTCTATGATATTTTGATTTCAGTATTATAAAAAAAGATCTCAATAGGGAATTTACCAAAAAAAACAACAACCCATATTTATTAAGTAGAAAAAAACATGACATAACCAATATTTTACATCCATATCCACATTCCACATCATAACCACATTCCTCATAATATACACCTTCTACATCTCAATCAATTTACACATATCATCACATCTTCCCCACACACCCCAACCAAACATTACCACCACACAAAATATCCACATATCATAAGCATATTCCCTAACATCAAATCACAACCACACACCACAACCACATACCACATATAAATATAATATAATTTCGATTTCTCAAGGGTCTTCTCATCAAATTAAGTTCCTTTTATTAAAGGAATTATTACTAAATCAATAATTATAGGGAGAAAACAATTCATTAACCGTATATACATTTTTATAATCTCAAGTATATTATGATAAAAAACCATAGAACATGGGCCCCATAGTCATAACATCAATCACACTATGAAATCCCCCAATGACCAAAATTTTCACCAAGCCATCAATCTCATTAAATTAAAATATTAAAAATAATAAAAATTTATAATGCAAGTGATTTATATCATTATCTATTTAAATATAAATTATATAAATTCATTGTCTACATAAGGATTGTTTATACAGTTTATCCGAAGTACTAAAAGATGACTACCCCATCAGCATGATACAATTGATGAAAAATGAAGGATCTCATACCTCAAATGATTCCTTCTGAATAAAAAGGAGAAGGTTATAATCAGAGCGAGACAAAAAAGTCACTATGATGAAGGTGAACACCATTATTAACCTATAAATCAATATAAACATCATTACCATTATAAAAACTACCTTAACCCTAGGTTTCTCCCAATATAAACATTTCTAAAAAGGACCATGGAGAAAACAAGGGAAAGGGGATAAGGAAAATTAACTAAAAACTACAAGGATCTAACCCATATAAAAGGAGTTGAATGGTACTTAAAGGTAGTAGATGTTGTACCTCTCGTTCCCCTCGTTGTTTGATTTTCATGATCACAATCACCTTATTATTTGTCTAATTTTGTTTGAAGTGTTTTTGAATGATAGGCACAAGGTTTTCAAGAAGATGGCCCAAGAAAGAATCTCAAAGTGGACTGAATTGCAGTCCACCGGCCAACCGGTGTGATAGCACCGGCCAGCCGGTGGACCTGGCAGAGGCATTGCCCACTGCCAGGTTCCACCGGTCAGCCGGTGGCTCTGTCACCGGCCAGCCGGTGGCACCCAGACCAATGGGCCAGCTACTGTCTCCCCACCGGCCAGCCGGTGGCTCCTCCACCGGTCAGCCGGTGGAGCCTGGACCAAAATTCTTCTCCTCTGCCAAGGCACCGGCCAGCCGGTGGAGCTGTACCGGCCAGCCGGTAGCCCAGTCAAACTAGCCGTTGGCTTTGACCAGTCAACCCTCTTTTGGCCTCCAACGGCTCCGAAGACCTCTCCAACGGCTCTGAAGGCCCCCAATGGGTTCCATGCCTATAAATAAAGGCTGAGGAAGCCCCGGACACTTACCGGAACTTAAACCAAGCCCATGGAAACTTTGTTGATCATTCGGCAATCCTCCGGCGAGCCACCTCAAGGAACCCCAAGTGCTCCATCCAATTCCACATCCAAGAGCACCACCAAAGAATCTTGGAAGCGGCCTTCAAACTCTCCTATCAATCAAAGGCGCCCAAGGCTTCTCCAATTACGGGTTTTATTGTATTTATCTTTTTGAGCTTTCAAATTGGGTTTGTGCCTACAAACCCCAACTCCTTTTCTATTCCTCTCTCTTTTGGGTTTCACATCACCACTAAGGCGTGAAAAGGTTTCTTCAAGCCTTTCCTTTTAAAAGGCTTGTGTCATAGGTGAGCTACCCTTCACCTGTAAGAAGGCTAGTGGGTTCTTGCTCAACCATTAAAAGCAAGTGGGTTCTTGCTTAACCACCAAAAGCAAGCTGTAATAGGTTCTAGTGCTACCTCAAAGCCTAGTGGGTTTCTTGCTAAAACCATTGAAAAGCAAGCGGTAGAATCTCTCAACGGTTGAGTTGGGAGCGGAGACGTAGGCCGGGTTTTTGGCCGAACTCCGTTATCAATTTTGTGTCTTGCCTCATTTATTTCCGCTGCACTTTCAACTTTGATTTTTAATTTGTTAATCATTTTTTTAAAGGCAATTCACCCCCCTCTTGCCATCCTTCCCGTTTTTCTCCGACCAAAAATTGGTATCAGAGGGAAAATTTGAGTAATACCCTAACCGGTTTCAAATTCAAGATCTTTTTTTTGATGGCTTCTACCTCTTCTTCCTCTCAATCCCCCGAAGGAGATTCTTTTGATCGTGCTCCATTCTTTGATGGAGCCGATTATACTTTTTGGAAAACCCGCATGTCAACTTTTCTTAAAAGCATTAGCTATCCTATTTTTAGAATTGTTATGCATGGTTTTATGCTCTCTTCTGCCGATGATTCTAAATGGACCCCCGCCGACATTGAAAATTTCGAGCTTGATGGCAAAGCCATGAATGCTCTTCATTGTGGCTTAGACCGTAATATGTTTAATTGTATTTCTTCTTTAACTACCTCTTATGATATTTGGAAATATTTAGAGCTAACCCATGAAGGTACTAGCATGGATCAAAAGCAAGAACTCGCTCAAAAGCAAGAACCCGATGCAAAATCCGTACCCGCTTGCCCCCTTCACAAGAAAAGGGCCAAGAAGAAGAAAAAGAAGAAGGCTTCAAAGGCAACATGGAGTGATAGCTCCTCCTTCTCCTCCTTCTCCTCGAGCTACCAAGGTAAAAAATGCCTAATGTCAAAACATGAGGTAACTTCTTCCGACTCTTCTTCCTCATCCTCTAGTTCTTCTAATTCTTTCAATCATTTGTCATACGAAGAACTCCAACATGTGCGAGACCAACTTGAAAATGGTTTTCATGAACTCTCTTCAAAATTTGTTGCTTTAAAAAAGAATTTCAAAAAGATTTCCTCCGAAAAAGACCAACTTCTCAAAGAGAAGGAGGAACTCTCCCTAAAAATCCAAAATTTCCCAAATGTTGATTCTTTGGAATCAACCATCAAGGACCTTAGAGAATCCCTAGCCAAATTCACCCAAGGGGAACAAAATCTTTCAAAATTTCTTGGTTCCCAACGAATTTCAAGAACCACCCAAGGGCTAGGATATACCAATGTAGCTTCCTCCTCCCATGCTCCAACTGTTTTTGTAAGGGGGGGATCTAGTTTTAAATTTTTTAATTATTGTAAAAAACCCGGGCACCTCATTTATGAGTGTGATTGCAAAAATTCCCGGTACGGTCAACCCAAATCTATTTTTTATTCGGACGAGTTTTATAGGAGAAGACCCGCCATGAAACAAATTTGGATTGAAAAATCCCTTTTGGCGAGTCTCTCCGGGCCAAAAATAGTTTCGTTTCCCCGATGATCTTTTGTTTTATTTAGGGGGAGAAATTTTCTTAAATTCAAAAATCTCTTTCGATTCATTTTTCAATTTAAATTCATTTTTTCAAAACTCTCAATTTCAAAAATTTCATTTGGTTTCAAATTTCAAATTTCAATTGGTTTTTGATTTAAAACTTTCAATTCAAACTGTTATTCAAATTTTCATTTCAATTTCAAAAATCTCAATTGATTTTTCAATTCTCATATCTAGTTTTTCAAACCCTTTCCCTCAATCAAGTTTTATGCCCCGTGCTATTTTGATAATCACAAAGGGGGAGAAATTCTTGATTGATTGTGGGAGAATCCTTTTGATCATGCTTAGCATTTACTTTCCTTATCCTTTAAGCATGTTTTTCATTTTTGTTTTTACTTTAATTGGTTTGGTGATTGTGATCATCAAAATAGGGGGAGATTGTTGTACCTCTCGTTCCCCTCGTTGTTTGATTTTCATGATCACAATCACCTTATTATTTGTCTAATTTTGTTTGAAGTGTTTTTGAATGATAGGCACAAGGTTTCCAAGAAGTTGGCCCAAGAAAGAATCTCAAAGTGGACTGAATTGCAGTCCACCGGCCAACCGGTGTGATAGCACAGGCCGGCCGGTGGACCTGGCAGAGGCATTTCCCACTGCCAGGCTCCATCGGTCAGCCGGTGGCTCTGTCACCAGCCAGCCGGTGGCACCCAGACCAATGGGCCAGCTACTGTCTCCCCACCGGCCAGCCGGTGGCTCCTCCACCGGTCAACCGGTGGAGCCTAGACCAAAATTCTTCTCCTCTGCCAAGGCACCGGCCTGCCGGTGGAGCTGTACCGGCCAGCCAGTAGCCCAGTCAAACTAGCCGTTGGCTTTGACCAGTCAACCCTCTTTCGGCCTCCAACGGCTCCGAAGACCTCTCCAAAGGCTCCGAAGGCCCCCAATGGGTTCCATGCCTATAAATAAAGGCTGAGGAAGCCCCGGACACTATCCGGAACTTAAACCAAGCCCAAGGACACTTTGTTGATCATTCGGCAATCCTCCGGCGAGCCACCTCAAGGAACCCCAAGTGCTCCATCCAATTCCACATCCAAGAGCACCACCAAAGAAGCTTGGAAGCGGCCTTCAAACTCTCCTATCAATCAAAGGCGCCCAAGGCTTCTCCAATTACGGGTTTTATTGTATTTATCTTTTTGAGCTTTCAAATTGGGTTTGTGCCTACAAACCCCAACTCCTTTTCTATTCCTCTCTCTTTTGGGTTTCACATCACCACTAACGTGTGAAGAGGTTTCTTCAAGCCTTTCCTTTTAAAAGGCTTGTGTCATAGGTGAGCTAGCCTTCACCTGTAAGAAGGCTAGTGGGTTCTTGCTCAACCATTAAAAGCAAGTGGGTTCTTGCTTAACCACCAAAAGCAAGCTGTAATAGGTTCTAGTGCTACCTCAAAGCCTAGTGGGTTTCTTGCTAAAACCATTGAAAAGCAAGCGGTAGAATCTCTCAACGGTTGAGTTGGGAGCGGAGACGTAGGCCGGGTTTTTGGCCGAACTCCGTTATCAATTTTGTGTCTTGCCTCATTTATTTCCGCTGCACTTTCAACTTTGATTTTTAATTTGTTAATCAATTTTTTTTAAAGGCAATTCACCCCCCCTCTTGGCTTTGACCAGTCAACCCTGTTTTGGCCTCCAACGGCTCCGAAGACCTCTCCAACGGCTCCGAAGGCCCCCAATGGGTTCCATGCCTTTAAATAAAGGCTGAGGAAGCCCCGGACACTAACCGGAACTTAAACCAAGCCCAAGGACACTTTGTTGATCATTCGGCAATCCTCCGGCGAGCCACCTCAAGGAACCCCAAGTGCTCCATCCAATTCCACATCCAAGAGCACCACCAAAGAAGCTTGGAAGCGGCCTTCAAACTCTCCTATCAATCAAAGGCTCCCAAGGCTTCTCCAATTATGGGTTTTATTGTATTTATCTTTTTGAGCTTTCAAATTGGGTTTGTGCCTACAAACCCCAACTCCTTTTCTATTCCTCTCTCTTTTGGGTTTCTCATCACCACTAAGGTGTGAAGAGGTTTCTTCAAGCCTTTCCTTTTAAAAGGCTTGTGTCATAGGTGAGCTAGCCTTCACCTGTAAGAAGGCTAGTGGGTTCTTGCTCAACCATTAAAAGCAAGTGGGTTCTTGCTTAACCACCAAAAGCAAGCTGTAATAGGTTCTAGTGCTACCTCAAAGCCTAGTGGGTTTCTTGCTAAAACCATTGAAAAGCAAGCGGTAGAATCTCTCAACGGTTGAGTTGGGAGCAGAGACGTAGGACGGGTTTTTGGCCGAACTCCGTTATCAATTTTGTGTCTTGCCTCATTTATTTCCGCTGCACTTTCAACTTTGATTTTTAATTTGTTAATCATTTTTTTTAAAGGCAATTCACCCCCCCTCTTGCCATCCTTCCCGTTTTTCTCCGACCAACAGTAGAAACTCCTAATTGGTTCATATATGGGTCTCCCATGAACAAGAAAAACAATTGGGATTGAAATGGCATTCATGGGGTGTCTGATTTTTCTAATGAGTTTAGAAAACATAAGACCCTGGCGTAGTAATAACCACCATGTTTAAAAAGTACTAAAATTT
Organism: Viscum album; assembly: GCA_963277665.1. Lineage (NCBI taxonomy): Eukaryota > Viridiplantae > Streptophyta > Magnoliopsida > Santalales > Viscaceae > Viscum > Viscum album. The sequence continues at coordinate 1,744,650,883 of OY728161.1, forward strand.
TAATAGACTATAACAAAAAAGAAAATATCCATGATATTAAATGGATATTCTATGTGTCCTAAAGAAACATGTATATCTCTATACCATATATCATAGAAAACATGAGTTGATGAAGCCACATCCAATTCAACTATGCACGAGAACCTAGTAACTAGGAAACAACGTCTCCCTTGTAACCCATCTATAAAATGAATCTTCCTTGAAAATATTTTTTTCTCAAAATATCACCTCAAGCCCCTATGGAGGAAACAAAAACATCGGAACCATATAACATATAAGGTTATTCCACATCACCACTCCATTTTGGAGGCATTCGAAGAAATAGAGAACTCTCCAAAACACCTCCTCTAAACCTTTATTTCATATTTAGGTTCCAATTTAAAAAATAAACTCTTCAATGTCCCAGCCAAATAATCCTTACTATAGAAACATCTCAATAATATTTTAATATTAATCATCATTATTTCAAAATACACACCCTTTGAGACATCCCTTGAACACCTATACAACCAAAATTCTAAAATTTTAAAAGGCAGAAATCCCAGACTGTAAAAGAAACATTTTTCTATATCTGATTATATTAAATCTTGTGTACAATGATGATGTCTTCAATAGTAAATCTTAAATTAATATAACAATCATTTTCTATAAAACCAAGAGAAAAAAATTAACTATAATTGCATAGATTTCACTACTTTTGACCTACCTATACAAATACATAATCACACATAACAAAGGAATGTCCCAATGATATATGTTGTTTGTAAATCATGATTTATGTGGTTTAATTACCTAATTATGATTTATTGTAATCCTTTTCCATGATTTTCCCCTCAATAGTTTTATATATTATAATTGATCAATAATTTATGTGACATAATAGTTTGATTAAAGTATAAAAAATAATTTATATTTATTCGTATGAAATGTAATGGGAAAACCCAAAAACTATAGTCTCCCATTAGTTTACAAAAATCAATTGATAATAATCTGAAAATAGATTTCAAATAAGCCTTATTATCCATGGAGTAAATAATTTTAAATATCATCTTTTATAATTCAGCGTTGCAGTTTTAATGTATTTATGACTTTATAGTGTAAGTAACTTTAGTAGGAAATAATAATTATGATTAGGAGGAATCATATACATCCATACACTAGTAAATGTTAAACATATTATAATCCTCAAATATAATTAATTAAGTATCACTTGGACCTTAATGTAGGATTTATATGACTATAATATTATAATTTTATGAATTTGATTCTCTGATTCTATCTCCACATGGAATGAATATTAATGATGTGTTGCATCCTTATAACTCAAAATGTATTTTTGACTCTACCATTAAGATGAATGACTGCGATAAAAACATCAACAATAACTTCTAAATGATTTTATTCATGGAATATTGATTTTTTTATAAAAAAGGCACATATCATAGTATTAGGAATCATTAGGGAAACAATTGTATATTCCTACTACTGTCCAATATGGGGGTCTTTTGAATTTGATTCTATATATTTATCGATGTTTTTTTCATGAGTTATATTGAATTTGAAATAGTTCATAGTTTGGTATAGATTCACTCCCAGAATCTAAGATTATTTTTTGATATGAGGTTATATTGTGATTATCCTTCATTTATATATTCTAATATCATCAACAATGAAATAGATCAACCATATATGATCATTGGAAGTGGGATATAGGGTTTGGGATCCTCTCCATTTATAAAGTACACATCCAAGGGTAATGTTTCAAGTGATATAAGGATTGTATATTTTAACCATTAGGATACATAGTCAATACAAAGGGATATGTATACTCACCAACTATGGTTACCAGTCAATCCAACTAACCATATTTAATTTTTAAGGGAAATAGGATAATAATCACTACTAGAAGAATAATCATTCATCTTGATGAGAGATTTGACTATTATAATTTTTTAATATGTCAAAAAATGGATGCATTATCACCTAATATTATGTTTTGAATGTTTGTATTTGTATTACCCCATTCTATAGGTTATACCACATCAATTATTTAATCCCAAACATCTAGGTGAGGTAAATATTTATTTCATGGATCATTTCATAATTTAGGAATAGTGGAAATATTCATTCCCATGGTATCACAAGCCCTCTATAACTCTACTTGAATTAGAGAGATGATTTTAATATCCCCTCGATGGATCCCCTTACAAACAATCATTAAAGACAATGATATATATTTATGGGGTATTGGTTAATAATTCTATATAGTAAAAAATCAAATACATTGGGAAAACTTATACTAATATAACTCCTTACTAATAAACCTAAACTCATCCAAAGATTCACAGATGTCAATTTCATAAATTATTATATTAATCATATATTCACCCTTGTCATGTGTAATTATTAAAACAATAAAATAGTGTGTCATCTAGGATAATTAGAGTGTGAGTCTATTTCTAAACATTCAAACATAGTCTATGAACCCTTGTATAGATGGGGATGGTCAAAATAGGTGTTAATGATGTTCTTTCTGCCATAAAAATAGAAATTTTTATAGTAGGATATGGTAGTTTTTATTGATCTTCCTCTCTTACATCCTTAGGGAAAATTACATATTTTTCCCTCTCAGAGTAAAATATTTTGATCAATGAATTATTTTATTAGTATTTACTTATATATATATATATATTAGTTGATTCTAACATTGAAGGATAAATTATTTTTCTATCATGTATGTTTTAGGTAAAAACTTTAATAATATTTTATCATAAGTTCATCGAGGGATTGTTATCCAATCTCATTATTTAGATGAATGCACCATGGGAGGGAAGAGAGAAAATAAGATTTATTTTTCATATCTTTTCCTCACCCATTAATATAATGGTATATCCTCCTATGTAAAATTTTTTCAGCAACACCGAACAATATTTTGTTATATTATGCAATGGGAAATCCTATTATTCTTATTCTATACCAGAAATCTCTATGTTTAAATTTTCTAAAGAGGACTAAAATTTTATTATAATATTCATTAATAAGAATCATATATATATATATATATATATTCTTAATTTTGAAACATTCATCATAATTGTCACTATGGTAATGGTTAATAAATCAACTTGTGGTAACCTAGTCTTTAATATCTTTTGCTATCATTTATTGGAGACTACCTTGATAGTGGAGAATATTCACATCTACTAATATCTTATATGTTAATAGAAATTAATGAGGCTGATCTCATGGATAAAATCTCATGTTTCATTCACATTTGAAAACTACGGAAGATATATACCACCTTTATGGTATGACCATATGATAATTGTTTTCATTAAAGCAGTATTATGTTTCCATGTTCTGGAAGGCTTGAAATATAAATTTTTTTGGGTAAATTTTCCAGACCACCTATTGGTTATGATGGTGATTCATTTTATTTTTAATATTAGATACTCCACTGCCCATTCATTTTCATTTGGGTGATAAATTATATAAAAAATATTTTTATGGGTTGGATAAAACTCACATTATGTTGTCTCTCCAATATAAATATCATATTATAGTTATGTTATTAGTTATTTGTATGTATTGGATTCCTAAATGGTTTTCCTTTATAACGAGTATATTATGATTACCTCATATCTTTCTTGGGATAACATTTCCATGACAATGTCATCATTGAATTTTAGTTTTAAATTAAGATATCATGGACCATATATTTCCTTGTATTATCCTTGTGATTGAATTAATAGAGGGTTATCTAATCAATACCTAGGTGTTTTCTTAGGTGATCATAACCAATTGTTTCTTCCCCACCATTTGGTATTGTTTAGACTAGTCATTCATTATTGACCTAAAAAATTATTATACAAACACATTAATTGATATGTAAACTAGTACAATTCATATTCTCTAAAAACAATGAAATGGTCTATTTTAGCCTCCCAAATGTAGTCCCTTTAGGTCATATTATTTTAACAAAGTATAATACTCACCACATCCATTATCATTGATCACGCAACTAAGAGGGTCATAAATAGTAAAAAAAATTAAATTCTTAATGTTCATGTTGAACTATCAATATACTATTACCCATTATAGAAAGGGTCATAAATATAAAGACACCATAAATGAATTTCATATATATTCTCTCTAATATCCTAATATTTAAATGTAGCTTGTATTTGATTAAGTGTTCCACTATATATCATGAAAAATAATGGTCCATCTCTAGGTTTATAAATGGGACCATTCCATTAATAATCTATAGTAGACACTATTTTAACTTGTGAAATATTGGTTCTTCTTGACCTATATTCTTCAAAACAACTAATTTGGATGTTATAATAATTGATATTTTTTAAAATCCATTATAAAAATCATATATAGTGAGTAAGAATAAGATTATAGAAATCACCATATATCACTCCATTAGATTATGGGGTTGATTTTGGGGTTTATATGATAGAAACATTATTCATTATGGTCTCACTATTCTTATGTAACATATATGATATAGTCTAACATTTTCCACATAGAAGGATGACATATTGAGATATTTAATGTGTGATCACTCCCTTACTAGAGTAAAAATTACATTATCTTAGTTTCATAACATATGTTCATCCATGAGAAATTACCTAACCCAATGGCTTCAATGGCCTCAAATAAAACAATCTGGGATAAAAATGGAATTCAATTGAGATATATATATATAGTTTTCCTTTATGGGAAAAAACATGTCATATATATCCCCAAGGATGGGTGACCTAGATACTGAAATACAAATAGTAGTCTAAATCCCACTACTCTATGGATGAGGTTAGTTTTCATTATTTATGGGTTCCTGCAATAGACAAGTTTATTTAATTAGAACATTATTCATATAAATGTATATATGTTAATTCCAAAAAGCCTCATAGATTATGTCTTCTTTTAGAAGAAATTGGAATCCAATTCATGTATGGTGATCCATGTATGCTAACATCCATTCAAGATTAATACTACTTATGAGCCATATGAACAATCCTTAACCGAACCATTCAGTTGAACATTGGATGATTAGTGATGACTGAGTAATTATAGTACATCTATAGCTTATTTTATCATTCATGATGCTCTGGATTAGATATAACAAGGTGGAGTATAGGAGAACGGGAGACAACCCACTTAGTGAAAAATACCCCCATGATTATATATTTCTAACCCTATATTATTGTGCATTATAACCCTAGTGTTATAGAAATTGGAATCAATCCATGGTACATCAACATTTATTTTATTTAACTAATTATACATTACAATGAAATATAACTATATGAATTTCCTATTATTCTATTTAATAGCATGTAAAATGAATGAAATATGTGGAGTGCACTGATGATTGTATACGTTCATTATATCCTCTTCCATGTTCATAAATAGGAAGTGAATTTATAATTTAAAGTAATTTTAAAATTAGGTAATTTCTCAATCCAATAAGGTAGAAATTAGTTAATTAATGTAATTATAAGGGAAAAATTTTGTCAAATAATATAATGGCTATGTGATCTTAACATGATCATAAATGTGTAGAAAATTCATCAAAGGTTGAAAATATTCACAAGTTAATCATTCATGTTAATAACCCAAGTACCAATCTCATGTGATTTAATATTTTACATCAATCAGAGTGCATTTATCTTGATGATTCATGAAGTAACATCACCCATGTATTTATGGCTGATTTCATGTTATATTCTCAATTATCTAACCCAAACATTCTTTGATATTAACAAATTGGAAACCAACACTATAATGGATTGGAAAAAATATCTAGGATAAAGGTATCCAGACTGGAAAATTTATATAGGATCCAAAAAAATCTATGGGTACACTAAAATAGAAGAAACTCTAATTATTAAGAAGTCTTCTAATGTGCACTGGTATTATAATAGACCAAACAATTAGGTACAATTGTGAATTGAAAGATCACATATATTAATTAATAATATGAACAACTATGTTTTGGGACTTAACAAATATTCTAAAAAAATCAAGAGATAATTAGGTTTACATAATATTTTTGTCAAAATAATTCTAATAAAATACAATTCATTAGAAGAATTTATACAACTAATTTTTAAAATGGGAATCGAATTAATATAATTATAAAAAAGTGAAACAATGTTAACCATAAGTCATATTACCCCATGTCATGTTCCATGGAGGAATTATATATGTTCATGTAATATGAAAACATGACATAGTTATCCACCTATCAGATTATTGAGATTCGTCACCAGTTATCAAAGGATATAATCCCAGTTCACTTGTGTGAACTGCCTTATCACCCATCCAATGTGATCCCTAGTCATGTGAATTAATTATAAATCATCTCTATGTGTCCTCATTTTACACATTGTATAATATTTTATATAAGATAAAGGTACACATGAAAAAATCCATTCCATGATCCCCTATTTACTATTTATGATGTTTATTATGTGTAATACATAGGTAAGTAACTATGTTTTTAGGGTAATTGAGTTTCCTAGTTTATTAATACACGAAACAATCTATGAAAACTACTTCATCCTATATTCACCAAAAATTAAGACAATGTACATGACCTTCGTTACTCTATAATATAATGTCACAAACCCATATAACATATTCTCTATAACATAATGGAGACCAATTCATGAAACAATGAACTAGGGTGGCCACATTTCCATAGCCCACCTCTACGTAGATCCGTTATACCTAAACCCTCATTAGGTCACCACGTAAAGAAAGTCCTCCAATTGTTTTCCCTATTCTCCCGAGTATTCAATTAGGTATCCATATTCACCCTATTATTTAACATAGAGGTCACAAAACCCATGTACTCTATTTGGTGTTTCATTATCCCTATAATTTTAATATGGGCTTTATATTTAACCTCCCTTACCACATTTGTGACACATTACCCTAGTTCATCAAATGTGTGACAATATAACCCTGTCTATAATAGGGAAACCAATTCAATGATGTATCCAATATATATATATATATATATACATATTCATATATATTATAAACTATATATATACACTATAAGATATAATTCTAGACACATAGTTAGAATATTTATTTCCAATAATATAATCATATGTGCTAAAATAAAATAAAAAAAATGATAGATGATGGAAGAACGGTACCACATGGTTATCCTCTAGACCTCTTACATGTACCCTTAATATTTAATTACTAATCCATCCACACAAGCATGATCCTCATAGATCTTTTATTACCTTGATAAATGGCCACTCTTGATTATCCTCTTTATCATATATAGACCTTGGAGTTTTTAAAATCATTTATCCACATGATATTTAGGATACATTTCATGAGTTTACTAGAAAATACTCTCATATATCTTTTTATTAATCTTGGATACTAGTGTTTCATGTTAGTTGAAAAGGTATTCTTAGTGGGACATGATTGAACAAGCCTTATCCCTGGGAATAAATAACCATGTTCACATGGATTATTCCATTAATGTGAAAAATGGATGAAAAAAGTACATCCATACTAGGGTTGTTCATGTGTAATGATATAATCTCAATCTCATGATACCACATACACATGCTACGATTCATCCATAATACATAATTGAAAGTAGGATAAAGTGTTTTTAATAAATGGAAATGAATATATATGAACCAAACGAATCATTCCTTCCCCAAGGAAAGTCCAGATCCTCCACTCTTAATATAATCCAAAATCTATAACCTAATAATGATCTCAATACTATGACCCTTTAGTGAAATATATATATTTATATATATAGGCCATTTATATACTCCCATACTCATCTTCTTGAGGCCATATCCCTTATGAATCCATCCTCAAGGATAAATATTTCATATGAGTAATCAACATAACTAGATAGTAGTCACTTTTTGAAAAGAGGAACAATCCACATTTGACCCCTTATTTACAACCCATTCATGACATAAACATCATAACTAAAAAATAAACAACTATATGTAAATATAACATTCACACATTGTTCAACATCACGGGATAGTCCAAAAACATGGAATTAAAATATAAATTTAATACTATGTGGGGTTAAATTCATATTTTTTCAGATTCATAGGAAGACACATTGAATCCCTAATACAACATCTCAAATATATCACCGAATTTCTATATTCATTTTGAGTTATGTAACTCCTCAAATTATTCCATTCCATGTAAAATATACCTTCCTAAAATGGAAATATTCCATGTGAGACATGCCCTTATTGGACTATATTCATTTTGAGTATAATTTTCCCTTTCTCTTATTACGTTTCTAAATAATACAATGGCATAAAAATGGAAACACATGCATATGTCCAATATTGACCAATTTCAATAATCTTTTTCAATGTAGTTCATTCCCCACAACGATATGAAACATAAAATATGTCCTAAATGTATGACTATAAGTGGAAAATCAGGTTTTCATGGTTTCATGATCATAATATTAACTAAATTGGTCCATCTAAGAAAAAATTAAATTGTACATTTTTCCCATTCAATGGCACCAAACTACATCGGTTCTGATTCCACTTATGGAGATATATATGAATCCTCTATCAATGCCATGATAAAAATATCCAAAATCCCAACACCTAAATGGATGTTAATAATTTAAAGGGTTCCCAACTATTATATATTATACTATAATATAATCAATTGGCATGATAACAATTTGAATCATTAATATATAATAATGGTTCCATCATTGGAGAATATCTGATATATACATACGTGTCAGCTGAAGAGGAACCATCAATGTATATAGATGTTCACATCGATTCATTTGGATAATATATCATTATAATTGTGGTTAACACTTCCAAAATCATATTTTAGAAGGATTTAATAACCTATTGTGAATATACAATAGAGATAAATTATAGGAAATAATCCCAATCCAAATGGAGTCAATAAGCCTAACTAACCACCTCTTCGAAAAATGAATAAATGAAAGAATCATCAGTAATGTCTTAGTGGAAGCCTACCTTATGGAACAAGGTCTGCATTACCATAAAATAGACATTTAATTACTATGCATAAAAATTTTAATGATAGTTTTAACATCAATTAAACATATGTGTCTGACTGATATTTGGAATTTGGAAAAACATTTATCACCACACAAAATTTTTATCTCAACATGTAAAAAAATCAACAAAATTTATTTATAAATATACACAAAAAATTGATGTTGAAATTACTATGTATATAATAATAGATCAAAATATGTTATCATTATAACATAGAGATTATAATGTGATATTTAAATATATATTTTCTTGTAGGTCATTAGAAATATATGTGTGAATATCATTCTTTCACAAAGTTTATTAATGTATGTAATAATTACAAAACAATATACATTATTAATGAAATGTAGTGATATTATTTACACTTTTAATATTTATTTAACTTAAATGTGAAATATGAATAATTATTTAACTTTATTACTCGTTGATTTATTGTAAAAAAACATTTTTGGGAAATAATATCATTCACCATTCCATGAGTTCTTTTATCAATGAATTCTTGTTGATGAAACCTTATGTAATAATTTTAATCATATATTAATAAAAAAAAATTTATGAAAAAATATTAAAAATATTAGTCTCAATCATTAATAATTATGATATGGGTTATTTAGAAAATATTCTATCCACTGAGAAAATCATAGAATTTCTTGGGTTATTTAAATAAACTAATTAGGTTTCCATATTAACATGACTTTACACCACCTTTTGGGCTAAAAATTGAGTAACATATCACATCATTTCATTGCATTCTTTATAATAATTAATTTATTCTAACAAAAATGTTAGGGGAACTATTGGTGAAGATGTATCATTTATTTATATTATAATATAAACATTCATTCCATTGATCCTATTTAAGAGTATGGATGGATTCACAGTTTACTTATTGAAATAATTTCATAATAATTATTGCTAAAAATAAACTACATATGAAATAAAATTAAAAAAATATGAAATCATTAATTGGTCAATATCAACACATTTTCATTGAAGATGGAACAACATTTCATAATAATTTATAAACATTAAAATCATAATTACAGTGAATATATCTTAGATTAGTATATCCATAAACTAATATTAACTCAGATAAAATATTCTTCATAACTTGGAAAAATATTTTTAACACTATAAAAATTTAATGAGATGAATTATGATATTTTTTAATTTTATAATAATTTTAATTAAATAAAATCCCCAGAAATTCCCCAATTAGTCCTTCTAGAATCTTATATTAGATTCAAGTGTTCGTCAACTCACCACATATGTGGGTAAATTGTTAAGGCCTAATAGGGGATCATCTATTGGTATTCATCTATGGATTATTGTGGTGGATTTCCCAAATCTATTATTTATTTTTATATTATTATAAAAATACCCAGCTTGATTTCCAAGAACATTCATTAAAAAGATGACCGAAGTCAATGGGAGATGAAATAACTTTACAAGAGGGGATTTTTCACTCATAGTTTCAATAAATTTTCTTCTAATTAGAAAATAAGTATTACGTAATCACAAAAATATTTAAATAAATAACATTAGAAGAAAATTGAAAAAAAAAACCTTAATGTAAGTGGATTATTAAACTTTTACATCATTTTTATTTCATAATAAATCTATGTGCCATCAGTGAAAGTGGGATTTCATCCTCAACCACTATTTTAATTAGATGAAATTTAATTTTATTTATGACTTAAAAAAATATATGAATGCACTAATACCTACTTAATAATCAAGTACATGGTGGAATCATGTTATTTTAAAAGTTTAAATTGAATATTAATAAAAATAGAAATTTTTTTAATGGATAAAAGTCATCTCAATGATTTGGGGGAATTAATTTTAGGATAATTAAACATTTTATTTATCATTGGGTTCATGTGTGGAGACCATATTTAATATGTCTATTTCAATGCATAAAAAATTCAATAATCATAAATGGGAAATTAATTATTGAAAAAATAATCATAAATATTTTATAAATGTTATTTTTTTTCTTACATTGTACTTTTATCCTTGGGTAATAATTTAGGGCAATTAATTACTTGTTGAATTTTTCAAGATATTAAACATTTTTAAATAAATTTTATTTACTCATATATCTGTTTACACTAATATATTTCTAGTGGAACCTATGTAATGATTCATATTTTCCCAGTTCTACTATTACAAAATTCATGGGAAAATTATGAGACAATGAACTATGACAGCATGTAATTTTGAGGTCTGGTGTGCCCAGAAAGGTCTGTCAAATTGTTTCATGTTTTAGCTAGTGCATGTGTGTGTTTTTTCTGATGAAGTGGAATAAATCTCAAACAGATGCCTGTATCAGAAATCGGATGGCACTGTTGCATTTAGGATGGTGGGTTTAATCTAGGTGTGACTTAACATTAGTCTATCTGGGCCTCCTGTGAGAAAACCCAAAAATGGATTTACAATAAATAGAATAATTAAATAATTTTTTATTTTCAAATCCATATAACTCATAAACAGTGACTAGGATTTAAAATATGATTCCATTATTGTGCTCGAAAGTCTATGCTTGCCTTAAGAAGATCCTAACATTGGCCAGTGAAGGATAATTGTGGAAAGTAGGTTTTGGGATGTGAAAATAAATTAAATATTTAAATTATTTTTTTTTCAAATCCTATAACTCATAAAATTTATCTCATTTTGAAAATATTAAACCACCATTGATCTCATGAGGTAATTCATTCTTTAGTTAGAGGCTAACCTTTCCTAGTGTGGCCCAACTGTGTAAATTAGTTTTTAGGACGTGACCGTAAATAAAATAATTAAATTCTTATATTTTCAAATCCTATAACTCATAAACAGTAACTCAGATTTGAAATAAAAGAGTACCATTGAGCTTGTGAGTGTGTGTTATCCTTATGCAGGGCCTAACCTCGACCAGAACGTGTCAAGGGAAGGAGTTTGTTTTTGAACGTGAACATCATTAAAATGATTAACAAATATATTTCTTTTTATCTTCTTGAAGTGAAGTTGGAATGCTATGATGGAGAACCCCATTTCCTTAAATAAATAAAGCAACATGGCCACACTACAACAACAACAATGTGGCAACACTGAAACATGTTTCTTCATTTAATGGCTTGGTAGGGGTACGAGAGTAGATTGAAAATCCTAGAGAAATTACTTGGGAGAACTGGAGAAGAGAAGTATAGGTGAAACATCTCATTGAAGAACATTGAACAACATTGAAATAATGGATCAATGATCGAAGTTCGGATCATGCATCGATGGATCAACGAACGATGAGAACATACTCCTTCTTCGTCATCAATGATCAATATAATCTAGGTAGGACTCGTTATATGTGTTTTTCCACCCTTATAATTAAATTTATTTAGTAGATCATTCTGAATTTTTCAATATATTGTTATTGATCATTTTCCCCATTGTTCTTTATGTACTTCATCTTTAGACCATGGGGTCAATCATTTGGGGGGGGGGGGTTCAGGTGTGATCTAAACCCAATATTTTTTGCAGTAGATCGATGACATGTGAATCAATGATTTGTGGAAAAATTGATAAATGAGAAAAGGTCGTGCCCGGGATCTCGTGGAGAAGGGGGTTTAGCATGGGTGGGTCTATGGTCGGACTCATATATCTGATGTGTGGTCATATGTGTTCAATGAGATGTGTTATAGTAATTATTAACTATAATAATAATAACAATGTCGATTTGATGAGAATTTGTTAATATTAAGTTAATAATAATAATAATGGTGAAACAAAAATTTGGTAGAGGGGTTAATGAAATTAAATATATTTAATTTAATGGGGGTTATTAATATTTTTTATGATTTTAATATTTTAAAGAATTGAAAATGTGGACCTAAATGAATCAAATAACTAGTTAAAGAGAGAGGCTCCATAACTAGACATGAGATGGGATCCCTAGGCGCTGCAAGTTGGGAGTGCTTTTAAAGTGTTTGAGAAACCCATGTGATATTGTCATTTATGATAATAAAAATATTTAATTGAAAAAAATGGGAAATTAAAAAGGATGAGATTTAATGGGAGGGGCGTGAAACATATGTGAGGAGTATGTTGAGCATGGCCCTCCATGGAAATATAGTTTAAGATAATAATAAAAAAAAATTATTGTTATTATTTTTGTTATCAAACATTAATCTGATAGAAAAATTATTCATATGGTGTTCGATTGATAAACATTCAGTAAAAACGTGATTCTAGAATGGAGAGGGTAATTTTACGAATGATGTTGGATCTTTTTTTTAGTCTCCTACCTTAGGTCAATGAATTGCCTAATAATAATAAAATTATTATTATTATGGGATCTTATATCCAACATTGCTCTTTCATGAAATATCGGAATGAAAAACTGTATTTGATGCTGCTACCCTAAAATTAAGAAGAAAATTTGAAGTCCAATTTCATGTATTTAAATCGAGATCAAAACATGGGCCCCACGAAGCCATGATTGGGCGTGTTGCAGTGAAATGATGCTTTTTTACTGGGTGACTGTTTTGGACGAATGAGTAGTCCATATCATGCATTTTTTTTCTTGGGGATCACAACGGTGCTGATAGTAGAGAAGGTACACCCCGATCAGATATAGTTACGGGGATCGGGTCCTCTATCTTTTTAGTCGATACTCCCCGATCAGACCATGGTGTATGTCCTCCATAATTAATCCATAAATAGAGTATGTACTCCCTACTGGATAGGGTGTGGGTCCTATACTATAGAATTTAGTACTCCCCTATCATTCCAGGGTGTGTGTCCTCCATCTGCATTATTCCAACAGAGTTGGTACTCCTCTACCATGATAGGTAGTGGGTCCTCAAGCATAGGGTTAGTACTCCCATAACGTACAAGTGTGCGGGTCCCCCGTAGAAAATGAACAGACAGAGTTAGTACTCCCATGTCGATCCAGGGTATGGGTCCTCTAGTGACTTAGTGGTACTCCCCCACCAGGTAGGGTGTGGGTCCTCATGTACAGAGTTGTACACCCTCATCTCCGATTAGCAGTGGGGAGTAGGTCCTCTATTGAATTTGGAGGTCCGTTGGATGTCAGATACATATATGAATAGTGGTCACATCCACATGTTGGGAACATTACCTATATAGGAGCTAGTGCTCCCTCGACAAACTACGGTGTGATCCAGTCCAAATAAGAGCAATGGAGGTTTCACTAGACGGTTAGGAGTAGATCACCCTCCTATGTGTATAGTAGTGAGGGTGGCCCTCCCAACATGGGTTTCCATAGTCTTGTGTTGGGTGCTGGACATCAATGACTTATCCTCCAATGTTAGGCACTATATCTGGACCTTGTAGTATGGTCCTGATGGGGAACGTTCTCTTGGAAGTACCATAAGAAATATTAGAGTTGTTCCCAATAGAGTGTACCTCTCACATAGTTACCATCTTGGATGGATGAACACATAGAGTGTTTTTCTCCTAGTTTTATCGGTTTCCTTTCGAACCTATGAGAAGAATTCTATTGCTGGCTATGTGGTTGGAACTGTATGATTCATAGTGTCTGAAATGATTATATCTAGATATTCTTGGTATATGTATGGGAATATACATGTGTGGAGATGACTGTACATTTCTTTCTGGGTTTTCCCTAGTTCTTTACCTTCATTGTTTCAGGGTCTCCAACTGAGTAAAGATTTACACACCCCTACATGGGGTTTTCCTTCATGTGTCATGTATTTTGCAGATGTTCAATGCATTGATGGAGTCTAGCGAAGTCCATGACCAGCTGGTGCTCAGTTAGATCAGACTGAAGAAGCATATTCCAACAACATCATTCCAATAACCTTCACCCACTATTCATGTAGGGTTGTCAGAGGACAAGCTTCAGGGACATAGAGTTTTACTTATTTTATGTATTTCTTTTGGTGGTCATGTATAATGGATCAGGTTTTCACCCTATACATTACATTTATTTCACGATTGTTGTATTATACATTTTGGTTTTCCTTCATAGCTTCCTTGGTTTTTTAGTTAACAAATGTTTTGGTTTAGAGATGTGTGCATGTGTGTAGGTACTCAGGATAATGCCTCCCATTCGTGGGATATTCCTTCTCTATGCTAGTCTACAAGTCCTATCCAATCAAAGGCAGACATGGGGTAGTCAAGATATGGGCCCCAAGAGATAGGTCATGAAAGAGTGGTATCATAGAATGTTAGTTCTAAATTAGGAAAGTAGTGTATTGATCATGGTTTGGGTTTCATAAAGACAATGTTAATATGTTTCAGGTTCGACTCTCTGGCCAATGGTTTTAGTGTTGGTGATGTGGCTAACGTATCTATTCACTGGGAGTCTGAAAACATTTTTTTTGACTTCTCCCATTAGGTCACTATTCAATGAGAGAAAAAATTTAACATGCATCATATAAAAATGGTTTGTGTTTCCCATGTCCTTATTATGTCAGCTCTCCAGATATACTCTATTAACTGTAGTTCATCTTGATCCTTTTCAGGATGTTCCACGACAATATATAGATATGATTATATAGCGTGATCTTGATGATGATATTCCCTATGATGAGGATTTAGTGCTGGGATCGGAGTTTATGGTGTTTCCCCCGGGTGGTTTACCGTTGGTGGAACCACCTGTAGAGAAGCATGTTTTTTTAGAAGTTCAGACCGAGGATGCATATAGAATGAGTGCACTACACGAGTTCCAGAGGTAGCAAAATTTGAGATATTAGGATGATACTGACCCTTGGAAGTATATTATTGGCTCGAGGTAGTCACTCGATTTTTCTTCTTAGTGAGGAAAACCTCTCGATCAGATGGTGGTCCTAGCAACAATCCTTCTTCAGGGGTCAGTGGGATGCTAGTGGAGCTTGGTGATATAGTCACTTGATGTGGTCACACTCACATGGGAGGAGTTTTAATCACTCTTCAGGGAAGATCTTTACCCAGCCACGCTGAGGCCAGTACATATCCATGATCTTCTATAACATCGATAGGGGAGCATGACCGTGGTAGAGTTTTTGGAGAGGTTCACCGACTTGTCATGGTACTACATGGACATGGGGAGAGACCGGTTTTTCCGAGCTCGAACCATCGATCATGGATTATGTTGAGAGATAAAGATGTTGGTGGTTCTGTAGAATATTCCCACCTATGATGTGGTGCTGGAGTGAACCCTGGTGGTCAAGAGTTTTCTTATTGAGGAACAGATGGATGTGACCCACAATAGGGGTCACAAGATGGAGTTTTTTGTAGGATCTAGCAGATGAAATGGGATAAGATTGGGGCATAAGATGCATAACTATGCCCAAACATAGACACATGGGACTATGGTACAGGAGAAACACAAAAGTATGGATCAACTGAATGAGAGGTGGTGTTATACTTTTAATGGAAAGGTAAATCTTTCTAGAGATTGTCTAACCCGCCATGCTGCTGAGAGGGAGCTAGATGATGATCCACCATGGTATAAACAACACTTCATGCAAGGAGTTCTGCCAGATGGAGGGTGAGTTAGAGGATCTAGAAGCATAGTAGGTGGTATATGCCAAGCTCAAAGAGCCGAATGATACTGGTGAGGACAACATCATGCAGTCATGAATTATGTCCTAGAGGCACCAAGTTAGATTCTAGGTATAACCTATATAATTTCATTTTCTTTTAATTTAATTGGCACATGTGATAGTTTTTCTCCTTCTTCGGTGAGGTTTTTTTGAGACATAGAGGTTCAGGTCAAACTGCAGACTTCACCCACATGCTTGGAGATTCATGTTGGTGGAGGCTTGATGATCACACACTAGATCTAATAGTGTGACCCGAATCTTGGAGGTGAGATTTGAAGTTGGGATATCTTAGTAATGGTGTTGAGGTCGTATGACACCATTCTTGGTATATAATACTATCGTTCATGCCCAGATCGACAGTTTTAGGAAAAAGGGTATGGTGTAACTGTAGTAATGTAACAATGTTTTCTTGGTCACTGAAAAGTAAACATAGAAAGCAACAAGTAGACTCCCATATAAGGAATAAAAAGGTGATCCTTCATGGATGATTGTTTTCCCTTGGCGTGTGTCTGGAGGCATGACAAGTATCTCATGAAGTGCACATGGCAGCCAGAGGCCTAGATACGTTATCGGTTCTGTCACAAATTTTTCAAGAAAACCTTGTTTGGCTTTTCAAGGAAGTAAGGCCTTAAAGTGAGGGTAATTTAACTGCTATTATTTTCCCAATTATATTTTTATAATTTTTTAGGAAAATTATGAGACCCGAAGCTAAGACGACATGTGATTTTGAGGCCCGTTGTGCCCAGAATGGTTTGTCAAAATTGTTTTTAAGTTTTAACTTGAATGTGTGAGAAGATTTTGTGAAAAAGTGGAATAAATCTAAAATGGGTGTCTAGATCAGAAATATGGGGGCACCATTGAATTCATGATGGTGATTTTACCCTAGGAGTGACTTTTGTCAGCACGAGCCTCCAGTTAGAAAACAAGAAAATGTACTAATTTTGAATAAACATAATTTTTTTTAAATCATTATAAATCACGAATGGTGAATTGGATTGAAAATATGATACCACCAGTGTGCTCATGAGGACATGATTTCTTTAGGCAAATCATAACATTATCCAGTGAAACCCAACTGAAGAATGTTGTTTTTTTGATGTGACCAAAAGTAATATAATTATTTTATTTTAATTATAATTCCTACAACTCCTAAATAGTAACTCTGATTGAAAATCTGATACCAAAGTTGATTTTGTGAAGAATTTCTTTCCTTAGGCGGAGCCTAAAAATGGTCGACATGTGCCAACTGTGGAAAATAGTTTTTGGGATGTTACCGTAAATTAGATAATTAATCTACATTATTTCCAAATCATATAACTCATAAATAGAAGAACATATTGAAAATATTAGAGTACCGTTGAGCTCGTGAGGTTGTTTTTTCATTAGGTGGGTCCTAACCACAACTGTCATGGGTCGAGGGTGGAAGTCGGTTTTTGGATGTTAATGTCATTAAAATATTTAATAAAAATATATCTTTTTGATTTTTTTTCAGCGATGTATAAATTCCGCAATGCCATGACATGGAAGCCAATTTCCTTTAAAAAATTAACAATGTAACAACACTACAACAAAAACAACATGGAAACCCTAAAATGTGTTTCTTCATTTAATGGATTGGTAAGAGTACAAGATTATATTGACAATCTTGGAGAAATTCCCCATGATCGTTGGAGAATAAAAGAGTCAAAAAAACCTCTCATTCTTAGAAGAAAAAAACAACGAGATGGTGGATCGATGATCGATGTTTGGATCAGCTGCCGAAAGATCGACAAATGATGAGAACATACTCCATCTTCATCATCAACAATAGATCTAATCTAGTTAGGACTTTTTATATGTGGTTTTCCACACTTATAATTAAATATATATATTATATCCCTCTTCATTCTTCGATCTATGCCCAGTTTCATCATTTTCATTTTCCTATGTATTGGAATATAATTTATTTATGTTATTTTATAACCATGGGATCCCCGTTCTTGACCGAATGGCCAAATATACTTGGAGTCAATCAATAAAAATTTGTTATTCGTTCTTTTACCCACCATTATTCACATTCTACATCGTTAGACAATTGGTTCATGATTTGACATTGTTGGGGCAGGTTCGAGTGTGATCAAACCCCTAGATTCATTTCAGTAGCTCGGACGACACATGAATCAATGGTTTGTGGAAAGATTGATAAACGAGTGGAGGTCGTGCATGGGATCTCATGGCGAAGGTGGTTTGGTGTCGACGTTTTTATAACCAAAATAATATCTCAAATGAGGTGGTTAGATGTGGTTAATGCGACATGTGTTAACAATTAATAATAATAATAATAATGGGGATGAGTTGATTAGAATATTTTAATATTATTTTAAGAATAATAATATTAGTGACCCAAAAATGTGTCAGATGGGTTAATGAAATTAAATGGATTTTATTTAATGGGTTTCATTAATAATTTTAATAATTTTAATAATTCGAGGAATTGATTAAATGTAGAATTAAATGAATCAAATAATGAGTTAAAGATAGAGGCTCTATAACCTGAAAAGAGATGGGCACCCTGGGCGATGCAAGTGGGGCGTGCTTTTAAGGTGTCTGAAAACCCCATGTGATATTATCATTTATGATAAAAATAATAGTTAATTGAAAAAATGGGAAATTTAATAGGAAGAGAGACAATGATAGGGGGCACAACAAATGTGATGAGTATATTGAGTGTGGCCCAGCTTAGATATATGATTTAAGATAATAATAATAATAATATTATTATTATTATTCAGGTATTGGATATCAAACATTAATCTGATTAGAACTTCTTAATATGGAGTCTGATTGATAAACTGTTAGTGACAACGTGATTCTATAATGGAGACGGTCATTTTAAGAATGATGGAAGATAATTTTTTTAGACTCATGCCTTAGGTCAACAAAACACCTAATAATAATAAAATTATTATTACTGTGGGATCTTGTATCTGCTATAACTCTGTCATATGGTATTGGAATGAAAATCCATCTATGATACTACAACCAAGAAATTAATATGGAAATTTTAACACCAATTTTGGGTATTTAAATCGAGATCGAATCATGGGAACCACGAATCCAGGTTTTTGTGTGTTGCGGTGAAATGAAACCATTTCACAGAGTGTCCTTTTTGGACGAATGAGTACTTAATCTCGTCATTTTTTTCATGAGGATTGTATTGGAGCTGAAGGTAGAGTACGTACACCCCTCTCAAATATAGTTATAGGGAGAGGGTCCTTTACCTATGGTGTTGGTACTCCCCAATCAGACCATGCAACAGTTCCTCCATAGTTAACGTATAAATAGAGTAGGTACTCCCCTTTAAGGTAGGTTATAAGTCCTATATTATATGAGTTGGTACTCCACTATAATTATAGGGTGTTTTTCATCAATACGCATTATTCTAGAAAAGTCGGTACTCCCCTGCCATGCTAGGGAGTGGGTCCTTTAGCCTAGGGTCTGTACACCCCGGACATACTCAGGTGCAGGCCCCCCATAGCAAAAGAACTGACAGAGTCAATACTCCCCTATTGTACTAGGGTGTGAGTACTCTAGTCACTGAGTGGTACTCTCCTTCAGGGTAGGGCATAGGTCCTCACTTACAGAGTTGTACTCCCCAATCTGTAAGTAGTAGTGGGGAGTGGGTCCTCCGTTGGAGTTGGTGCTCCCTCAACTGTCGGACACAGATATGAGGAGAATGCTCATCGACTTGATGAGAGCGTTTCCAAGATAGAGCTATTTCTCTCATGACGGACTAAAGTGTGGTTCACATCATATAGGATGACATAGGTTTAGTGAGATGGTTAAGAGTAGGGATCCCTCATCAATGTATAGTGGTGATAGCGGGCCTCTCCACTTAGGATTCCATATACTTGCATTGTGTGTTGGACAATGATGACTGAACCATTAGTGTTGTGCAATAGAGATGGACCTAGTAGGATGTTCCCATTGCATCACATTCTCTCAAATGCACCATTATGTATGGTATAGTTTTTCCCTATGGAGTGTACCTCTCGGATGGGTACCATCTTGGATTAATGATCTCTCAGAGCGTGTTTCTACTAGTTTTTTGTGTTGTCATTTGAACCTATGATGAGAATCTTATTAATGGATATGAGGTTGGATCCTTATAATTCATAGTGTCTAAAATGAGTATATCTTGTGTGATTTTGGTATATGTATGGGAATATACCTTTGAGGAGTTGACTGTGCATTTCTTTTTGTTTTTTTAATTGTTCTTTAACATTGTGGTTTTCTGGTGTCCTACTGAGTATTGTTTTACTCACCCATGCTTAGGATTTCCTAAACATTTCTTGTCTTCTGCAGATGTTTGTTTCTTTGATGGAATCCAAGGTGGGCCAGGACTAGGTGGTTCTCTGTGAGATCATACAGCCAATGCATAATCCAATGAAATCATGGATAAACCCTTCACCTAAACCTCAGGTAGGGTTGTTAGTGAATTAGCTTCTGGGACATTGATTTTTACTTATGTTCTATCTTTATTTTTTGGTGCTTATATACTAGTTGAGTTTTTTACCCTATACATTACTTTTTTTCACTCTATGTGTGTTATACATAGTGGTTTTCATTCATAGATTCCTTGGCTTTTTTACTTCCCAACATCTTGGGTGTAGAGTTGTGTGCACGTGTTCAAGTACTTAGGCTATGACCTCCCATTTGTGAGATATATCTACTCAGTGTTAGATTCCAACCCTTGTATTATCATAGATGGGCTTGATGTAGTCACAGAACGGGCCCTGGGAGATGGGTCATGATACCCCGGTACGAAAATTTAAAAAACATATTTTTATTTATAATGATATTTTTATTAATGGAATGGTAAAAAAACATATTTGGTTTTCCATCCTTGTTCAATTCACATTTTGTAGAAATGTTTACATTTATTTAATTTCTAATTTTCTCCCTCCTTTTGAGACTCATTCTATTATATTTTGGTGGAATGAGGGACTCCCAATTCTATAAACGTGTAGTTAAAAATGGATTTAGAAGGAGGAGGTGTAATGCTAATTATTATTTTTTGATATTTATGTCATGAACAAATATGTGTCATATTATATTTTATTAGTACTATATATATATAAATAGATAAATAAAAATGTATTTCATTAAAAGATAATTGTATGTTATCTATAAAAGTAACCTATATAAAATAAATACATTTGAATCGGACAAAATGTAAAATATAAAAATTTGAATTGGAAAATTTAAACCCTTCCCACTTATAAGAATTATTTCCCACTTGAAAAAAATACAGAAAAGAAACAAAATATTAGTATATAAGTAGACATCACAAATAATTACAATAGAGAAAGTTGGGAGGAATTTTATTGAATAATGTATGTATGAATAATGTGATATTTATAATAGGTAATATGATCATTAGAATAGTAATGTGTTTGTTGAAATACAAATGTGACTTATAGAATAGTGTCTTGACCATTGGCAATAGTAATTTAAATTCAAAATAACAAAAAATAATATAATTATTATTTATAGGGTTTAAATTATGAATATATATTTATTATCATCAAATCAAATTAATATATCAATTAAAAACTAGATGAAAATATAGACAAATTTTTAGTAAAATATGTTTTTATTTTTAAAAAAAATAATACTTTTATACATTAAAATTTAAAATTACATTTTTTTTTTGAAATGAATGAAATTTTTGGAATTGAAAAGTGGAAAATCCCTGAGGGTGATGTTTTTATAATTTTATGAAAATCTTCATTTTGTATTCGAATAATATATATACTATCATTCTAAAACCAAAATTTTTTATCACATAATGAAAATTCAATAATGACTTAATGAAATATGAATCTGTTATTTTGGCCCAAAATAATTTTAATATGATAAATGGGTAATTTAAAACCATTAATCATAACTTCCAAAAATAATTATGTATTTTACAAACTCTAATATCATATGTATTCTATAATAATATTTGTTTTTTCATTTTCCAGATTTCATATTCATTAAAATAATATATTCATATTACTAATATTATAATATTCTAAAAATTATTTTATAATATAAAATATATTTCTTATTGTAAAAATATTTCTTTCTAAGCTCTTAAAATTGATATAATGTTTTTTAAGAAATTATCATTCAAAATACCCCTCTCCTTATATATAAATAACTCCACTCCCTCACCATGGAAAACCACTCATATTTAAGATACCAAATCCAAAGGACACCCAAATTCCCTTAATAAATACCATTATAATAGTTATGGGTGTAATTTTGGAAATAAACTCTAATCGTCGATGATATTTATTGTTGTATAGAATAAGCAATCACAAAATAGGGTAAGATGTCATCAAATTGTCTTCTCTTTTTCTCTTCTCTTCCCAATTTACTATATTTTTATAAACACAAAATAATATAATGTTAATTTAGTTTTATTTTAATATTAAATTTGAAATGTTAAACTAATTTAATTGATAAATTTAATAAATATATATATTACAATCTTATCATTTCCCCCACTTTTGAAAATGTCTCATCGACAGTTGGTCAAATTCCAAAAAATACATTTCCATAATTCAAAACATCCCCACAATCATAGATGGATAATATGATATTTATAATATACATACATATATATAGTTATATGTATTATATGATTATGGAATTTATATTGCTTATGTACAATTGACTTTCATCAAAAATAGACATACTAAAATAAGAAAGGTTAATTCAATTAAAAAATTATACCAAAAAATTACATTTAGAAAAAAATATTTTTAAATGGAATCCAATTATTAAAATGGATAAACAGTGGAATAAATGAAAATATTACTCATCTTCATTTGTGATTAAATAAACATATGTTAATTATACAGTAGGAATAAAATAGATGAAATTTTGATAGATTTATAGTAGGGGGAATCTAATTAAAAAAATTCCCTCTTTCGGTTATCTCCTATTTCTAAAAAGTTTATGAATTGATTTTATTATAATGTTTATATAAATTACTTAAAAAATACAATACCTTTTATTTTCATTGATATAAGTTTCACTACACCTTTTAAACTATTTTTTTGTAATTTTAAAATATTTTTCAAACCCACTTAAATTTCAAAAATAACTCATTGAATCCTTTAAAGATGTTTATTATCTAGTCATGGATGTTTATTTATTGATCTAAAATATTAATTCCCAAATTAATTTTGCAATAAAAATTGTTTTTCATGGAAATAATCCTTCTGAATACTTCATTAAATCCATTCCTTACCTTGTATTATTTCATGACTAATATTGTCTTACATTCTATGTGGAAATCAATGTTATCATGATTTTGAGGTGTTACATGAGAGCATAGATATTTATATCCCACCACTGAATTGGGTAATGTGATATATCAAATGATATTATGTTTATTCTTTATCAACATGACGTTATATTTGTTCAAAATTATGATGTAATGTTTTGTGCACATTTTTATGCATCGTCAAGATGCTATCTTTATTCAAAATATATGTGTTTCTTGAAAACAATGTTATAGTGTTTACATATTATACATATTCCAAATTAAATAACATTATAAATTTTTTTCTAATGATTATGATGGTAATATATGATTATGGTTTGATGTTGTTAACTATGCTCACCCATGTGTTATTGATTCATGCCTGTTATTAATCCCCAAATTGTGATTTTAGTTGACCCATTTATTTAATGTATACCGTTATGTGATTACATTCAATAATAATAATGTGAGATCCTTTAGAAGAATAAAAATGAATGATTTAAAAAATATAAATTTTTTAAATTTTTATAGGGATGTATGAGCCTAATTTTTTCTACGTAATAGCCATTTCAATCCTTGAATGTATTAAAATTTTTTTATTATCATGAAAATAATGTAATTATAATTTACAAAATTTATGGGTCTCTATTATTGGTATTGTATATTTTTTTTGTAAATTTGGGAATTAAAATTTGAAAAAAAAATTATTAAAAACCATAATTCTATGTATAATTATTGGTAAACATGCAATTATTTGGTAATGTATAATAGTGCATGGTGTATGACCAATGAGGTCCCTATCTATAAACTTAATGTGGATTTGGATATGGAAAAATCATATCTAGTGGTAATAACCCCCAAAAGGATTAATTATACATGTCACCTAGTGCATGATAACGATTTTGTGCTACATACCATGATTGAAAATCCTAATGGAATATT
Organism: Viscum album; assembly: GCA_963277665.1. NCBI lineage: Eukaryota > Viridiplantae > Streptophyta > Magnoliopsida > Santalales > Viscaceae > Viscum > Viscum album. The sequence continues at coordinate 1,744,675,752 of OY728161.1, forward strand.
AATTTAATAAAAAATAATAAAGAAACCATTATCAAATATAAATAAATATATTAATTTTTACTCTTTATATTAGTGAAGGATTAATGTACATGATACAAGAAGAATAAATAGTGAAAAGTATTCACATATGGATGACATGAATTAGTAGTTAATTTATGTATTATAAAAAATTATTTTTTCATTATTTATTGACTTATGTTTTTTCAATCCGGTTATATTTCAGAAAATGGTGGGAAATATGAGAATGTAGACTGAAAAATAATATGAGGTAAAATGATATTATCATCTGAATGAAATCCCAATTTTATTGGAGGTGGAGTTAAAAACCTCATGTACATTCTTAAAAAGATATCCTAGGATATAAATAATTTCCAAGACCATATGGAACATATTCCTCTTCACGTGTAAGAATACATCTACATAGAGTTCATTATGTGGTTATGAACATTATGTTGTTTCAGATCTTATGATCCATTTTTCATGAAAAAATGGGTTAACACATTGAAGAAGATATTTTCTAGGGTAAATTTTTTCGAGAAGGATAATTTCACCTAGGTTTTCTATCATTATATGGATATGATAATTAATGGAATAATTGATAATGAATAACATACTAAAAATTATATGGATGAAATAGATTGGGAACACGACAATAATTTTTTTCATAAAATGTATTTCAGTCAATATATTCTAACAAATATAGAGAATGAACTCTTACTGCATAATAAAATAATGTGTGACTCTATCACAACATACAAGGAACCTATCACAGCTCTTAAAAAATAATCATTAGGTTTGATATAGAGAATAATATTAAATAGGATAGATTCATTTATGCTTTAATACCAAACCATTTAAGTTATCTTTTAAAATGATAACTTATGAGCTATGAGGAAATATATGGATGAAATATAAAATTAGGGAATGACATAAGTCAATTCCAACATTTTTATGGATGTAAGACAAAAAAATGGAATTTAATTATTGTTGACTTAATTAAAAAGGAAGATTGATGATCCAATAAAATACAAGTAAAAAATCCAAGAAAATTTATCACGGAAATTACATCAATGGTATAGTTAAATGCTTTAGGTGAGTGATTTAGGGACACTAAGATCATTAATTCAAAGAGAAATTATGATTTTAGACCATGTGGTGGAGTAAAGGAAGTCACCACACATGTTTCAATGATTAAACTATAGGTATAATGGGAATTATTCATGCTAGGTCACTAAACCACAAGTCTTTTTGTGTATTTATCATGATAAACTAACAATGCTAAATGAGAAAACGAAATCATACACTATCAATACTATTGATGTGGATCATGAAAATGAATTTGAACAAGTTACTATTCATATTCAATCAATATTTTAAAATTTTTTATTTTATTCATGTTCTTTATATACTTTTTATCCAGTATTTTTTATAAAACTCATGAATAATGACCATGATACCAAGAAGTAGATATTTATTTAAAATAACATAGAGGTGGGATCAATGGAACCCAAGTGTTGGAATCTTCTTCTATTAGAATGAATGGGATAATTATTCCATGGAGTTATGTTATCCATCCCTTGGTTTAATATTACACTAAATTATGTATGGATTGTATCTCATTATATTGATCATAGATCAACTATTGGGAAAATGAAATCTTCTTCAAGAATCCATACCATCCCATGCTCCTGTAAAAATTAAAGGTAGATAATCAGTCATTTTTAGAAAAAACATAACAGTGTTGGTTTTGATAAACTTAATATATTAGTAAAATTACTAAATAGATTATTCCAAATAATGTAACATCCTTTAGGAAATTAACAATATGAGGAATTACATTTACTTATTTACTGAATAGTTACCACGACTCCCCCTAAATAAAGATGTAGATTTCCCAATGTAGCTTATTCCTGGATCCACTACTATCTCCAAATTCCCCAATTTGTTGGCCCCATTAAAACTATATTAGTTAATGAATTAGATGAAAAATAATGTAGATAAAGGATTCATATGATCTAGTGAATTTATATAGGGGTATCTATTTCTATTAGTAAAGAAATAAAAGGAATAAAATGTATCTTGTTATCAATTATCAGGTTATTAACATGATCACCATAATTAAAAGATATAAGCTTCCAAATATTTATGTAATTTTAGATCAAATTCAAGGTGATCAATACCGCTTAATGGTGGATCATAATTCTGAATACAATCAACTGAAAATGGAAAATGCAGATATTTTGAAGAATTATTTCTTTGAAATGTATGAGATCTATGTGTTTTTATTAATTCTTTTAGGATTTACTATTTCCATTGAAATCATTATGGATTTGATAAATATATTTTTTAGCGGCAACTATGAAATATTGGTGGAAGAATTTTTTGTTTTCATTCTCATTTACTCTAAGTGAAAGGAGGAATATGATGTGCAACAATATAATGTGATGGTGACATTAATGAAGGAGAATTTTTTTTAATGAATTCATAAAGTGTGAATTTTGGGTGAACCAAGTCACATTAGTCTATAATATGATCGAAAGTGTTAAAATATTTGTAAAACCTTCAATGAATATGGAAATTAAAGAATTGACCAGTCCAACTAGTGTCAGAGAATTTTATAGTTTCCTTGAAATAGAAGGGTAGAATTGAAATTTTGCGAGAAATTTCATTTAACTATATATCATACTAACTAGGTTATCATATAATATATTATGAGATTTATGGATGGATTAATCCATCGAATGCCTTAAGGAACTTAGTAAGAGGCTAGTCACTTCTCTCGTACTCCCACTACAATCATGTCTATATGGATTAGTAATACATTGGTACGCTTCACTATAACTGTTTTTTTGTGCACTCCAGTTAAATGATAAAGTGATTTCTTATGAAAAATTATAGTGGATTATCGAAGAGGAGAACTAGCTGATGCATGATCCGTAGTTGGAAGCTAAAATTGTTTCTTCAAATATTTGTAGGAAATACCTTTTTGGTGAGAATAATGACATGTATACATATCACAATATTCTAATGTGTATATTCACATGGAAAGAGATGAAAATGAATTGGAAATTATCTCTACACATTTTCATGGAAATTAATTTCTATTTTCACTACCATCCTGGAAGCGATGACATGGTAACTCATACTCATAACAGAAATGAACCTATTATTACCTCTAGGAAGTCGATTGAGAAATATCATATCATCATGGATATGTAATGGATGTATATATAAATTATTATAGAATGGAATATATCCTATCTTTCTAAAATTATTACCTAAACTTCCATCAAATAAAATATCAAGGAAAAAAATGGGTTTATCTGGAAATTTAATGTCAGGTGGAAGTAGAAAATGTGAGAATCTTTATGAATTCCAATCCAAAGAATATCTTTTCAATTGACATGGAAATAGATTTTATGTACCAAAGTCACCTAGGATAATGAAATAGAAATGTTATAATGCTTATATAAATTCTTCCTCTATCTATCAACTATGTACCAATATATAATGTGATCATTGAGCACACATCTGGTGGGAAACCTGATAGAAATAGATCATTAAGTACACATCATCATTCTTGGTATGTCCTCATGTTAATGAAGAGAGATAAAAGTCAGAGGGGATACTAAAACCATTTCCTATATAGACAAGGAAATCTGATAACATCCCCATAAATTTTTTTTACAAACCACAAGACTTCCAAGTCAAGTAATGTAATATGCATTATGGTTGATCGACTCTCCAAAAAACTGCACACTTCATCATTATTTGGTATGATTTATTTATTAAAACAATTTCTAAGATATATGTCAAGGATATTATATGGATTCATGGGGAACCACTTTTACTAATATATTATCATGATCCAAGGGTCAATTATTAATTTGAGTTAATTCTTTAACATGCTCATAATGCTGAATAAAATTTCAATATAACTTGAAAACCAAAAATGGATACAAAATATAATTGGACCATTTAGATTATCAATGAAATGGTTTTATTTTTTTTTAAATGGAAATAAAATGAGGATGGGATCAATATCTCCCACAAGTTTAGTTCTCATATAAAAATAGCTTACAATCATGTAGCGAAATAAGACTATATGAAGATTTGTATGTGAATAATATAATAACTCCTACTTGTTTGGATGATGGTAGTGAATTCATTATTTTGGGACATGGTCTTGTTAAATAGATGATAGAGAGGGTTCAATCAATCTAATAATATATAAAATCTTATCAAATTTAGTAGAAGAGCTATCCTAAATACCGTTAATGGTGCTAGGAATTTGTATTTGGAGATATTTCCTTCATATATCACCTTGGAAGGGAGGAATTCTTATGTAATGAAAGGAAATCATATCCCTAGTTATATTGGCCCCTCTCGAACATTTATTGAATTTGAGTAGTGGCTTACCAGCTAGACCATCCATAAAACACGGGTCATGTTCAAAATATTTCCCTTATATAACTTCTGAGAAAGTACATACCTATTCCGTCATATGTACTGAATCTGAAGAAGGTACAACTAGAAAATGGCCTCTCTCATATGAGGTCCATGTGGTTATGATCTTATACTATAGATATAATGTTCTTTACACGATGGCTACTAACTTGGTCACATAGTTATGTAGGAACAATTAATAAGATTAATTGATGGGGGAACGCTATAAATAGTGAAGTAAAAGTACTCTCATCTATTATAGAATGAGAATATGAGTTGAAATTTTGATGTAAATGAATCATAATAGGGGATAAATATAACTATGTAAATTTTATAAGTGATATTTGTTTCTAGAATAAATATGTATTAAAATATATTATTTTTATTATTATACATATTAAATACCTAGAGGATCTTGACACACATTATTTCATTAATTTGGAATTTAAAATTATTCAGCAACAAAACATATTAAAATGCAAGACATTACAGTGGAAATATTATAACAAAAATAAAATTTTAATGGGAATATTCATATCCTTCAAATATTCTAGAATCATATCCCTTATAAAAACACTTTCAAAAAGAAAAATATTATTTGTAAACTAATAAAAAATTTTGAAAATTATTTACATATCCTTGGGATGATCTATAGTGATTAATTAATGGATGAATGAATATGTATTTAGAGGAGTCAATATGATCATTGGAGTAGTAATGTTTCTATTGAAATAGTTATGTGACCATTGTTATAGTAACATGACCATTAATAATATTAACCCATCTATTGGGAAAAGTAATTTTACCCTAAGATAAATTTTATTAATAAAAATAATATTTATATTGAGTGATTGAACTTAATATTACTATTATAATTCCATAAAATAACTATCACGATTACACAATAAATGAGAATATAAGAACATTTTTAAAAAAATATTTTTAAATGTATTTCATATCAATAATAATTCATAAATCTAAAATAAAAATTAATTATTTAAGAAAAATATTTTTTTAAAAGAATATTTTTTTTCTAATTTTCATGTCATAAATGTCAAGGGGTGGTTTTTGGATAATTTTTATAAATACATCAATTATTACATGAATTGTAAACATGCTATTTTTTTAAAACAAAATAATTTGAGATATAATGATGTAACAGTAAAAATAAATAAATAATAAATTTATTATTTCTCCCTAAAAAATATAATATCATAAATGGTTCTTTTAAAAACAATAAAATGTAATTTCAAACCCTAAAATTTATTTTCCAAAGTCTAATGTCTAATGGTTTCTATTAAAATAAGTTTATTAAATTTTCATCATTTACTCTTGACTAATCTAATATATTTGGATTATAATCTTTTTGAAACACTTAAATTAATGTTATATAATGAAAATATATTCCAATATTAAATAAATTAATATTTTATTAAATACATAGAATATAAAATTTTATTCAATTTTATAACTCCAAAATTCCCCTCTCTTCAATTATAAATAACCACTCTACCTCACCTTATAGAACCACTCATAAATCAAACATCAATGTTATGTATCCACACTCAAAATCTCTATTATTCCACCAGAATACTTTGATACTCCCATGATAAAACCAAATCTATGATTCAAAAGAGTTTATTTCTTTAGGAAATAACCAATACGGAGAAGAGGGTAATCTTCCAATAATTATTCTTCTTTGTTTCGATACTCTCCCTCTTTTCCTCTATGAATTTCCATCCCTAGTAATATATAATTAATTTATTTGAATGTTATTAATAAATTTACATTTTAAATATACTATAAATACTATTTTGAAGAAATACTTACATTTCTACCATTACATTTCTCCAATTTTGACAATGTTTCTTCAACCCTCAAAAAACCATCTATAAAGTCATTACAAAATTTATAACCAGTAATTACTCAATATATTGATAAAATTAGATATATGTATTATATTAACATTCAATAAAATTTATTCTATGAATCTAGAAATTATTTTACATATGTATAAATGATCATAGAAAATATAAAAAATGAAACAAGATGGAATAATTTAAGGAAAACATGATACAAAAATAAGTTACATTTAAAAATGAATATTATAAAATAAAATAAAATAATTATAATGGTTAAATAGTGACATAAATAAACAAAATACAATTATATTTTACATTTTATAATAAAAATATTAAAATCATATAGGTGGTGTAAAGTTGACGAAATATAGCAACATATAATGTAAAGAGAATCTCAATCCAAAACTCTTTTTTGGGTTATCTCACCACTAACAATTTTTATGAATGTATTTTATTCTAATATCAATAATTAATCATTACAAATTATTTTCCCATTACATTTAATTAAAATAATATTTTATAAATTTTTATATGTTCTCAAAGATAATCAGAAAACATTTTTAAATAGATTTCAATTTCAAAAAACAAAACAGTGACTACTCTTAAGTCATTTATTATACATTAAAAATTGATGATGTTTTATTCCAAAATATGACATCCTTAATTAATTTTTAAACTTGAAGGGTTATTCATGATGTTATTCCATACAAAAATTATGTTTATTTTTTTTATCTCTTTATCTTTATTTTATGAGTGTTATTATTTTATATTCTACATGGCATGGATTTTTATGTGAATTTTATTATATGAGAGGTGAGATAGAATTTATATATCACTCTAATCTATTGTGAAATATGATATATATAATGAGACTTTTTTTGTTATTAATGAACATGATACTATATGTGTCCACAATTTAGATTTTGTGATTTATACAATTATAATATCAGTGGAAATTAGGCTAGATTTATTCATATCTATGTGTGGTATTTGACCAATATGTTATGATGTTTCCTTATTTTAAATATTCCACATTTTATGCCTTTTTCAAATGTTTCTCACATGATTATGATGATGATACTAGGAATATGATTTGATGATATTGATTATTCTAACCCAGGTATTATTGATTCAAGACCCATGTAACTCATGTTACTAGGATTTCAATTAACTCCATTAGCTGATTTGTATCTTTAGGTTATTACATGTACAAAAGAGAACGAGAGGGACTTTATGAGTACATAGAAAAAGGATTCAAATAATTTTTTTAATTTTAAAATTCAAAATAGTTATATGAACCAAATTTTTCCATGATACAAAACCTATCAACTCATTAATGTATTACTATTTTGATTCATGTCATAATAATTATATAATAATAATGTGTGAACGTTTCCCTCAGAACATGTGTTCTAGATAAGAATCACTATTTCCAAATAGTTTCTAGTAGATTTTTTTATGGAATAGGAAATAATAAACTATTATATATTCAAAGGGACTTTCATTCCAAATCTAGGAATTCATTAGGTTTGTTGACCTATGATATTTAAGAACTCACATTGATCAAGAGGTTGGGAGGTCCGGCTGATTACACCCTTTTGGGGGGAATTATTACCTACCTCGGGGCTCTCTTATAGATTTAATATTTGTTCATGAATACATAATTTCTTCTCAAGTATGATATATGTTATCTCAATATTAGAAATCAATAATAAGAATGTGTGGAATTCTAATTCATCCATATGTATTCGAGGTTTTTCATCAATGGAGATATCTGTGTGTATATGTGGTTATCCAGTAATGATATCCTCTTATACAATACATAAATATTATTTGGCTGTTTTAAAGATGAACCTAGTTTTTGAGTGACTCAAATGAACACTGTAGAGTTAGTGGACATCCAAGAAGAATAATGTAACTCTGGAATTTATTGGAATCTAGGCAGATGGAACTTTACTATGGATTTTACAATCTTCTAGGTAAGTAATGGTTACTCTGGATTATATCATCATCCATGGGGAAGAAATTTGTTTTGATGTTGGGATCAAACCCATAGAATGTATACCTACATATCCTTGTGAAAGAAATCATAACCCACATAGTTCAATTCCACTTAATGGGATACATCATACATCTTCAGGTGATGCGATAAGAAAACAAAGTATAGAATAATGTCGTGTGGTAAGGATACAACACTGTAAACATTTTATGGTATGTTTTCCTAAATAAATTCAATAAATTAAATAGCCAATATTGCATGTTTCAAAAATTATATATGATACAACACTTGGTTATTATATGAGATAGTCATAACCTAGCCATTAATCTAAAATTTTCTACTTCAGCATTTTGAATTTTGAAAAAATGGATATACATAGTTGTGATCAGGGTGATATTCTAATTCTGATATAATCAAGTTAATTTCTAGTGAATAGTAAATCACCCTTATAAATAATAAAAAACTCTTATGAATAATAACATACCATTATGATTAGTAATATGATCCTTATGAATAGTACCCTTACACATGAAAGTGTAAATATAATTTAAGCACCTTAAATATGTAGATGAATATTTGAAGTGTTTGCATTTTTTGATTGAATGATTATTTTAATTCATAATCACATTTATTATATTTATAAAATTATTTTTTAGAAATGGAGTTCATTTTTTGATTCTACACCTCAAAAAATGGTTATAGTGAATTTTTTAGATTTTTCTTAAATACTTGAATTTTTAGTGAATAGTAAAATACATTAATTTACCGTAAAAATAAATTAAAATTTAAATACAATATTACGAAAATCATGAGTGATATAAGAACCCAAATTTTCAAATCAGTTGCACTTATTACTATTCTAGGTCATCGAATCTTCAGTATTTCTTGTATATGGGTGAAATCCTAAACAAATGAAAAAATATTATGAAAACCCTCCTCCCCTCCCCTATATAAACCACCACTCACCCCCTCATCCTCCAACAACACTCATGTATTGACCCTTGGGTATGATCTTCCAAATAATCTTTCCAATCCCTACCACATGTCCAAGAACATCTTTTCTCACCAAATGGCCTAAAATTAATGCCTTAAAGAGATTCTCAAGGAGGATTACTCGAGAGGTGATCCTCTCTTCATTTTTCTTTCAACTCCTTTTACAAGTTCCATTCTATTTTTGATCTATATTCACATCCCCACTAACAACTTCTATAAAAATTCTATTACCTTACGTTAATTGGAATTTTATTATTCTAATGTAATATTTCATCATCATCTCTCTTTTCCCCCTCCTCTTACAATAAAAATGAAAATACTATCTCAGATTTGTTAATTTATCACATTCAAGGATGATGGGATTTCAATTTCTATTACTATCTTCATGAATAGAAATTATACCATTTTAATGGTTGAACCAAATAATATTATATGTATTTTACTTTATTCAATATTCTGAATCTTTACACTGTAACATCACAAGTAAGTAATGAATAATATATATTCTTATCTATGTCTATTTATGAATAAGATAGTGTTTTAGAGGCTTAAAATGAGAATAAATCCAATCATAAGCATGGAATACACTAATATTTTTAAAAGATTGTTTTACTACCTTTTGATGGAAAACCATTTTTAAATCAATCTTTTGACAATTTTATAAGACCTATTTGTTGAAATAAACTTATTCTTTATGATTGGTACATTGAAATTTACTTTAGATAAATTTTTGGTATTTTTCCGATAAAGTTCATTTTTTAATGAATAGTGAAAATGTTGTATTTTAATTCAAAACCACTTTTTAATCTAATTTAATTATATGGTTATATTATATATTTAATTGGTTTTAAAGTGTAAATAGAATATATTTTTACCATTTAATCCAATAGTGGTCGTTATAATTAATTTCACTTCGAAATTGGACTTAAAATAGTGTCAATATTTTGATACTTATTGTTTCATAAAAACATGTTATTTGCTCTCACAGCGGGAATTAATTATTAAATTAATTAAAGTAACTTATATTTTTTTAATTTTTTAAAATAGAAATCACTTTTGAATTCGGAATATCAAATATAGCTTAGGGTAAATTTTTGGTATTTTTCTAAAAAACTTCAATTTTTGATTAATAGTGAAACCACTAAGTGGTACTTAAAAAATTAATTTTTCGTTTAAATGAAATTTTAACACCTATATGTTTTTAATTTCAAAAATCCGACATACATGTTTTTCATTAATAAGTAAAATTTGGTTCAATGGGATTTAAATAATTTTTTGGTGAATAGTAACTTTTATGTTTTTAATCGCGATTAGAGGTAATTAGTGCAATTTAAGGAAAAAATGATATTATAATAAAATGAAAATACCTAGACACATGTCTTAACCTTATTGTATGTGTCATGTCCGACCAATACAACCCATGGGTTGATTTTTGAGACTCCATGGAGCCACATGGGTAAGATAAAGATATTAATTCTTTTTATTTAAAGTAAAAGTAAAAATGACACACACATGAGTTGTTTTAATAAAAAAAATTAAATGGGGTTATACAAGTCATATTGTTGACTATAAATATTCATTAGAAATATAAAATGATTTCCAATATCACGATATTTTTTTATAATTTTTAGACATTAAATAAATTAAATTATTTATGCCACCATGGTGATGCAGCGATGACCTCATTATTTAACGATTTAAATAAAATGAAAAGATAATGTAAAATATAAGACCTAGACTTGTAAAAAACCTATTTTATGGGTGGAGTTTTAACCGTTATCACCATATCCTTGAATTATATCAATTTGGGACCTTTTAAATCCGAAAATCATTATAAAATAAAGTAACATTTCTTTACTTTCCAAGAGTTCCCCTCCTCTCCTCTTATAAAAGTCCCCCCACCTCTACCACCTTACCCACAATTCCAAAGGTTTATGCTTGGAAAAACCCTTACCATTTTTTCTCTCCACATCCCTCTCTAACTCGTAGAAGCCTCACTTTGGGCGGAAGTCTTCCCAAGGATGCCTTTGAGCTCAAATCAAAAAGGGTTACCCGATTTAAAGGTAGTGTCTTCTCTTGTATTCTTATGTTTTATTTTGCTTCTACAACCCCATAAACTCTTTTTATTCATTTCTTTTGTAAATAAAACAGTATCTTACATATACTAAGATCTTTTTATAAGAAGGATTCGAGCTACACCTACACACACCTACATCAAATGGTTAAAGAACATACTGTTTTAGTGGATGGTGAATTTCTGCCTCACGAAACGATGATTGTTCAATATTATTTTAACACATTCAAAGGTGGCCATTAAGATGAAACTATATTTATATATGATATATAATATGTTTATTTTTTACTTAAGCTTCTGTATTTTTCATTTATGTCATACCTTTATGGTTTTCATTATGGGCAAACGCGATATCTTTATTTTAGGAAGTGGGGACTACCGCCCCCTCAAAGTGATTTGATTTCGTTAATACCATATGTGGGATGTATAAAGGATTTAAGTAATGTTATTATATATGATATTACACTGGAATTATAATATACCTTTATATCATTATGATTCCATTCCATAAAATACGAAATATAAATGAAAGTAGCGTCCATGCGTACGTACGGCTTACCTTCTCCATGAACGGTGCATTTCATTTCTTACCTCTAAATGTTATGTAATATCATGAATGCATGCATATAATGGATGTATATTATATATATGATATCTACATCATGAATAAAATTCTGGATATAATGGATATTTTACCACATGAACAACTTGTAATTATAAAGAGTTTATTTTTGACTCAAGTACCAATGATCGTTAAAATGACCGTTATTACCTTAAATAATTACATAGTGTTCATGACGTGGTAATAAGTGATATAAATGAAATAATTAACTTGGAAAAGTTTCTTAAGCAAGTAGAAATTAACTCAAGTTTATTATTCAGGAGTTTAAAGAACGATCGAGTCAAGTCGGACCCGAGGTAAGGGACTTCGTCTCAATCTCCCTTCATTGAGGCATATTTTATTTTATACACAACCTTATTTTATATAATGTATAAACCCCTTTTACTTTTATGTTTATCCAAAAGGAATCTTTTTTATACGAAGCGTTTTACTAAATGACAAAAGGGAATGTTTTTGTCCTACGTATGTAGCGACATTGACTTCTACGCCGCCGTGACCATTATTTGAGTTTCGGCTTCCTCTATAAGCCATACCTTTTTTTAAAAGAAAAATAAATACCATGTTTTACTTTTATTTTATTTTGGTATTGAAAATTGTTTTCATAATGTTTTTATATCATTGTGTTGTATTGATATCTTGTGAATGAAAAGTGGAAATGTTATGTTTCCTTTATGCATGTCTTATGTGATACGATTATGTTATGGTTCTTGGGAATTATTATGAAGATGGGTGGTTCCATGATAAACTAAGGGAGGGTGAGCCAGATATAACTCTCCAATGCATTGGGTAACGCGAAGGAGTTAAACATTATGGTTTATCCGAAGAGATTTAGGGAATATACTGTGATGGGTATTCCAAACGTAACCTAGAGGGTTACTGCCTAAGTAATGATGTTATGAAATCCTCAAGTTACCTTTATGTCGTATGATTTCTATGATTTATTCATGATTTGATGAGGTATGTTAAGGTTCTTATGTTTTATGAGTAAAGTATGATTTCATACATGGACTAATGTTTTCATTTCATTCTTTTATATCCCTTACTGAGCTTTTTATGCTCATCCCATGCTTTAGAAATGTTTTTCATAGGTCAAGGGAAAGGTACATGATGTGATGATAGTGTCAATGAAGAATCAAGAAAGAATCCATTCTTTATTTTAAATATGTTTCTGCTGATGGGAAAAACGAGTACTATATTTTATGTAACCACTTTGTTTAAATGTGTTATGTCATGCATGTTTTATGATCTAATTCTCTAAAACTCTAAACCTAAAAAGATCCTCAAGGTGTATTCTTGAAATATCTCAAGATTATGTAATGTTTAAGGCTAGGGCCTTATAATTGGTATCAAAGGTCGGTTTAGATAACTTTAGGAGTTTGAATTATATTAAATGATTATCCAAAAATATTTTTTTTGAAATGATATAGCATTTGAAGATTACCTTGTTGCTTCATCTAAGACATGTTTGTTCAGAATGGTTTTCCACAGAGGAAACATGGAAGAAGGGCTGGGAAGGCATACAGAAGCAAATAACCTTCCGAATTATCATCTTGAGATGGTCGGAATTTGAACTGAACAGTTTTTGATTTAATGGCGCAGTTGACTCAAGCGATAAATGGCGGTGGTATCCATGCACGAGATCATCTAGATCAACCACAGAGGAACATGTCAGTGGTGGAACATTTCATGAGGCAACATCCCCCATCATTCATAGGATCATCTGACCCTGGGCTAAATGAAGGGTGGATTAAAGCACTAGAAAATATTTTTGATGTCATGGGGTGTTCATACAATCAAAAGGTTAGTCTTGTTATTTACCGTTTGGAGGGTGAAGCAGATCAGCGGTGGTCAATGGTTAAAAATATCAGGGACACTGATAAGATTGATGCTCTCAACTGGGATGAATTCAAAGGTATGATTCTTGAGAAGTATTTTCCTAAGGCTGTTCGACTTAGTATGGAAAACAATTATTGGAATTGAGGCAAGAGGAAGACTCAATGGCTGCTTATGAAGAGAGGTTCACTCGATTGGCAAGGTATTCACCAAATTTTATCCGAGACCTTGATAGTAAAATCAATCGTTTTTACTCAGGATTAAAGCCAATATATCGAAGGGAATTGGCTTCTCGTGAGTTCAAAAGTTATGAAAAGCTTGTTCGATGTGCTGAGAAGGTGTAAATGGAGTTTGTCGATGATCAAGTGTTCTATAACAACCAGCAAGAGAAGAGACCGAGGTGGAAAAAGAAAGGAAATAATTCTTCAAAAAGGTATGACTTTAAGAAAACTAAGTTTCTAGTTTGTGATAAATGTGGGAAAAGGCATGCTGGGGAGTGTCTCCTGAATTCTGGAAAGTTCTATCGATGTGGTCAGATGGTACATAGGGCTCGAGATTGCACTGAAAAAGATCAGGTTTATGGTAAGACAAAATTTGATTTAAAGTTAGTGAAATGTTTTAAGTGCAATGACATGGGTCACTCTGAAAACGAGTGTCCGACAAAGAGCTTGAGTGATGGGATGTAGTTAGACTACAAGCAGAAAGGGGTGGTGAAATCCTTTGCAACCACTTCAGCAGATTTCGGGCCATCAAATGAAGTTGTATCAGGTACTTTGTTTGTTTTTTCAGATTATGCGTGTGCGTTGTTTGATTCGGGGTCTACACATTCTTTCATCTCTGAAAACGTTTCTAGTAAAATGGGAATACCATCTCAAGAAATGACTCCGGAACTTGTGGTAAAAACACCTGGGGGAAATGTTGAGGGAAAAATAATTTATAAGAATCTTCCTATCCTTATCTGTGGAATGAACCTACTTATGAGCCTTATTTTTTTACCTCTAGTAGAGTTTGATGTTATTCTGGGTATGGATTAGCTCTCTATTTATCATGCTAAGTTTGATTGTAGAGATAAAGATGTTTCTTTTCAGAAAGGCTTTCATTTTTTGTACAAGAATTAACCCTTACAGTTGATAACATGTCAAGAGGCTAACAAACTTGTAAAAGATGGAAATGAATGTTACCTTGCACATATTGTCGAAAACAAAGGAACTGTTCAGATTAATGATGTGCATGTGGTAAATGAGTATCCTGATGTTTTTCCTGATGAGTTGCCTGGAATAATACCATATCGAGAAGTTGAGTTTACTATAGACTTAGTTCCTGATGCTAAGCCAATTTCAAAACCCCATTATCGAATGGCTCAAATTGAACTTTTAGAGTTGAAGGAGAAATTGAAATATTTATTGGAGAAAGGTTTCATTTGACATAGTGAATCACCATGTGGTGCTCCTGTTATATTTGTTAAAAAGAAAGATGGTTCTATGAGGCTTTTCATTGATTATAGAGCCTGGAATAACATCACTGTTAAAAAAAAATATCCTTTGCCTCATATCGATGATTTGATTGATCAGCTCCAGGGAGCTCAGTATTTTTCAAAGATTGACCTGAGATCGGGGTACCATTAGATGAAGGTAAAGGAAGTAGATATTCTGAAGACCGCGTTTCATACAAGATATGGCAATTATGAATTTTTTGTAATTCCTTTTAGGCTAACCAATACAGCTTCGGTATTCATGGACTTAATGAATAGAATTTTCCATGAGTTCTTGGATAAGTTTGTGGTTGTTTTCATTGATCATATTTTGGTGTTTTCTAAAAGTAAAGAGGAGAATGAAAGTCATTGAAGGGTTATCTTGCAAAACATAAAAGAAAATAAATTTTGTGGAAAATTTAGCAAGTGTGAGTTTTGGTTGCAACAAATTTGTTTCCTTGGTCATATTGTTTCTAAAGATGGGATAACTATTGATCCTGAAAAAACAAAGGTTGTTGAAGAATGGAAAAGACCTAAAAATGTAACTGAGATTCGTAGCTTCCTTGGTTTGGAAAGCTACTACCGAAGGTTTGTTAGAAATTTTTCTCAGTTATCTAGTCCAATGACTAAGCTAACTCGGAAGGGTGTTAAGTTTATCTGGACAAAAGATTGTGATGATTGTTTTCAGGAACTGAAAAGAAGATTGGGGAATGCTCCAGTTTTGGCACTACCTTCCAGGAATGGTGAGTTTGTTATATACAATGATGCTTCATTGAAAGGACTTGGTTGCATCCTAATGCAGAATGATCTGGTAATTTCTTATGATTCACGAAAGTTGAAAACTCATGAGGTAAATTACCCTACACATGATTTGGAATTAGCTGATGTAGTTTTCGCTTTAAAAATTTGGAGTCATCATTTGTATGGAGTAAAGTGTGAAATTTGTACCGATCAAAAATGTTTAAAGTATATTTTCACTCAGAAAGAATTGAACATGAGATAGAAAAGATGGCTAGAATTAATCAAGGATTATGATTGTACAATTCATTACCATTTGGGAAAAGCAAATAAAGTGGTTGATGCTTTGAGTCGAAATAGTAATACTTCATAAACAATGTTGTGTTTGGAGGGTGATCCTTTGGTTAAGAATTTGATGAAATTTGGCATAGAAGTAGTTGGTGCATGATTTCCTTCTGTTTTGTTTCAGGTATCAGTGAAATCTTCTCTATCATACCGAATCAAGAAAGCACAGAAGCAAGACAGTGAGTTGCAGAAAAAGTTTGAGCTGGTTTAGAAAGGTACGTTTCCTGAATTCAAAATTGATAATGATTGTGTTTTGAGATATGGGAAGAGATTGTGTGTGCCTTGTGATTCACAGTTTAAGAGAGATTTGTTATGTGAAGCTCATAGTTCTTCATTTTCAGTTCATCCTGGAAGTACTAAGATGTGAAGAGATCTGCGAGATTATTACTAGTGGGATGGAATGAAAAGAGATATTCCCGATTTTACTGTGAAGTGTTTCACATGTCAACAGGTTAAAGAAAAGCGGAAATTACTGAAAGGGATGCTTCATCCATTACCAGTGCCAGAGTGGAAATGGTAGAATATATCCATGGACTTTGTTGTGGGATTACTGAAGACATCTTGAGGTAATAATGCAATCTGGGTTATTGTTGATCTCTTGACTAAATCTGCTCATTTCCTTGCTATACGAGATACGTTTTCCCGAGATCAACTTTCCTATTTGTATCTTAAAGAGATAGTTAGGTTACATGGTGTTCTTCTCTACATTGTATCTGATCATGATCCCATGTTGACTTCTATGTTTTGGAAAGGCCTTCAGAAGTCGTTGGGTACTGAATTAAATTTTAGTACAGCTTTTCATCCTCAATCAGATGGGCAGTCAGAACGAACAATTCAGACTTTGGAAGATATTCTACATTCTTGTTTGATTAATTATCAGGGAAGTTGGGAACAACATAATTCTTTGGTTGAGTTTTCTTATAATAACAGTTATCATTCTAGTATACAGATGGCTCCATTTGAAGAATTATATGGGAAGCGATTTTGAACTCATGCTTTTTGGGATGAAGTGGGTGAAAGGAAGCTGATGGGACCAGAATTGGTAGAAGAGTTGGCAGAAAAAGTTCAGCTGATATAGAAACACATGACAATAGCTCAGATCAGGCAGAAGAGTTATGCGGACAACATAAGGAAGGATCTCTATTTTGAGGTAGGTGATCATGTTTTTCTCAAAGTATCACCATGGAAAGTGTGATGTGATTTGGTATGAAAGGAAAGCTGAGTCCAAGGTTCATTGGACCATATGAAATTATGGAGAGAGTTGGATCAGTTGCATACCAAGTGGCTTTACCTCCGAGTTTATCTCATGTACATAATGTTTTTCATGTTTCAATGTTAAGGAAGTACATGCCAGATCCATTTCATGTTTTGAGTCCAGAGGTAGTTCATCTAGAAGAGAACCTATCTTATGAGGAACAACCGGTCTAGATTCTTGACCATAGGGAGCAAGTGTTACAGAATAAGGTGATTCTTCAGTTAAAGGTTTTGTGGAAAAACCACATGGTTGAAGAGGCAACATGGGAATCTGAAAATGGAATGAGGATTAAATACTCCCACTTATTTGATAAGTAAATAAATAGCAGGGACGCAATTTTCTATAGGGGGAAGGATGTAACATCCCAAGTAAGTAATTAATAATAGATATTCTTATATATGTCTATTTATGAATTATATAGTGTTTTAGAGGCTTAAAATGAGAATAAATTCAATCTTAAGCATGGAATACAGTAATATTTTTAAAAGATTGTTTTACTGCCTTTTGATGGCAAACCATTTTTAAATCAAAATTTTGACAATTTTATGAGCCCTATTTGTCGAAATTAACTTATTATTTATGATTGGGACATTGAAATTTACTTTGGGTAAATTTTTGGTATTTTTCCAGTAAAGTTCATTTTTTAATGAATAGTGAAAAATGTTGTATTTTAATTCAAAACCACTTTTTAATATAATTTAATTATATATTTAGATTATCTTTTTAACTGGTTTTAAAGTGTAAATAGAATATATTTTTAACATTTAATTCAATAGTGTTCGTTAGAATTAATTTCACATTGAAATTGGACTTAAACTAGTGTCAGTCTTTTGATACTTATTGTTTCACAAAAACACGTTATTTGCTCTAACAGCGGGAATTAATTATTAAATTAATTAATGTAACTTATATGTTTTTAATTTTTTAAAATAGAGATCATTTTTGATTTTAGAATATCAAATATAGCTTAGGGTGATGTTTTGGTTTTTTTCTGAAAAACTTCAATTTTTGATGAATAGTGAAACCACTAAGTGGTACTTAAAAAACTGATTTTTCGTTTAAATGAAATTTTACAACCTCTGTGTTTTGAATTTCAAAAATCCGACATACATGGTTGTCATTAAGAAGTAAAATGTTGTTCAATGTGATTAATATAATTTTTTGGTGAATAGTAACTTTTAAGTTTTTAATCGCGATTAGAGGTAATTAGTGCAATTTAAGGAAAAAATGATATTATAATAAAATGAAAATACCTATAAACATGTCCTACCCTTATTGGATGTGTCATGGCCGACCAAGAAAACCCATGGGTCGATTTTTGGGACCCCATGGAGCCACTTGGGTAAGATAAAGGCATTAATGCTTTTTATTTAAAGTAAAAGTAAAAAATGACACAAACATGAGTTGTTTTACTAAAACAATTTTTAATGGGGATATACAAGTCATATTATTGACTATAAATATTCATTATAAAGATTAAATGATTTCCTACATCATGAAATATTTTTTATAATTTTTAGACATTAAATAAATTAAATTATTTATGACACCATGATGATGCAGCGATGACCTCATTATTTAACGATTTAAATAAAATGAAAAGATAATGTAAAATCTAAGACCTACACATGTCAAAAATATATTGGATGGGTGTATTTCAGACCCCTATCACCTTATCCTTGAATTATATCAATTTGGGACCTTTTAAATCCGAATCTCATTTTAAAATAAAGTAACATTTCTTTACTTTCCAAGAGTGCCCCTCCTCTCCTCTTATAAAAGGCCCCCACCTCTACCACCTTACCCACACTTCCAAAGCCGTTGGCTCAGACAACCCCTACCCATTTTGTCTCTACAAATCCCTCTCTAACTCTTATAAGCCTCACTTTGGGTAGAAGTCTTCCCAAGGAAACCTTTGACCTAAAATCAAAAAGAGTTACTTGATTTAAAGGTAGTGTCTTCTCTTGTGTTCTTATGTTTTATTTTTCATCTCCAACCCCCTAAACTCTTTTTATTTATTTTCTATGTAACAAAACCAGTATATTACATATACTATGATTTTTTTATAAGAAATATTCGAGCTACACTTATACACACCTACATCTAATGGTTAAAGAACATACTGTTTCCGTGGATGGCGAATTTCTGCCTCACGAAACGATGATTGTTCAATATTATTTTAACACATTAAAAGGTGGCCATTAAGATGACACTATATTTATATATTATATATTATATGATTATGTTTCACTTAAGCTTCTGTATTTTTCATTTATGGCATACCTTTGTGGTTTCCATTATGGGTAAACGTGATATCTTCATTTTTGGAAGAGCGGACTACCGCCCCCTCAAAGTGATTTGATTTAGTTAATGCAATATGTGGGAGGTTTGAAGGATTTAATTAATGGTATTATATATGATATTATACTGGAATTATAATATACCTTTATATAATTATTATTCCATTCCATAAAATACAAAATAGAAATTAATGTAGCGTTCATGCGTACATACGGCTTACCGTCTCCATGAACGGTGCAGTTCATTTTTTACCTCTAAATGTTATGTAATATTATAAATGCATGAATATACTGGATATATATGATATATATGATATCTACATCTTGAATACAATTCTGGATATAATGGATATTTTACCACATGAACAACTTGTAATTATAAAGAGTTTATTTTTGACTCAAGTACCAATGATCGTTAAAACGACCGTTATTAACTTAAATAATTACATAGTGTTCATGAAATGGTAATAAGTGATATAAAAGGAATAATGAACTTGAGAACGGTTCTTAAGAAAGTAGAAATTATCTCAAGTTTATTATTCATGAGTTTAAAGAACGATCTAGTCAAGTCGGACCTGAGGTAAGGGACTTCGTCTCAATCTCCATTCATTGAGGCATTTTGTTTCATACACAACCTTATTTTATACGGTGTATAAATCCCTTTGAAAATTACGTTTATACAAAACGAATCTTTTTTATACGAAGCATTTTACTAAATGACAAAAGGGATTTTTTTTTGTCGTACGTATGTGGCAACAACGACTTCTCCACCACCGTGACCATTATTTGAGGTTCGGCTTCCTCTAAAAGCCATACCTTTTTTTAAAGAAAAATAAACACCATGTTTTACTTTTCTTTTATTTTGGTATTGAGAATGGTTTTCATAATTTTTTTATATCAATGTGTTGTATTGATAACTTGTGATTGAAAAGTGGAAATGTTATGTTTCCTTTATGCATGTTTTATGTGATACGATTATGTTATGGTTCTTGGGAATTATTATGAAGATGGGTGGTTCCGTGATATACTAAGGGTGGGTGAGCCCGATATAGATCTCCAATGCATTGGGTAACGCGAAGGAGTTAAACATTAATGTTTCTCCGAATAGATTTAGGGAATATATTGTGATGGGTATTCCAAACGTAACCAAGAGGGTTACTCCCTACGTAAGAATGTTATGAATGCCTCAAGATACCTTTATGTCGTATTATTTATATGATTTATTCATTATTTGATGAGTTATGTTAAAGTTATTATGTTTTATGAGTAAAGTATGATTTAATACATGGACTAATGTTTTCATTTCATACTTTTATATCCCTTACTGAGCTTTTTAAGCTCATCCCAGGATTTTGAAATGATTTTCACAGGTCAAGGGAAAGGTACATGATGTGATGATAGTGTCAATGAAGTGTCAAGAAAGAATCCATGTTTTATTTTAAATATGTTTCCACTAATGGGTAAAATGAGTACTATATTTTATGTAACCACTTTGTTTAAATGTGGTATGTAATGCTTGTTTTATTATCTAATTCTCTAAAACTCTAAACCTGAAAAGATCATCAAGGTGTATTCTTGAAATATCTCAAGATTAAGTAATATTTAAGGCTCGGGCCTTATATGCACCCTCATAATATAAAATAATAATACAGAACAAGTTCATTATGAACAAAACCGCTAAGTTAACCCAAGAATTTATCATTAAGTTTAACTAATGAGTCATCCTCATGGTATATAACCCAAAATATTTATAAGATAATTTATCTCTTAGTAATGTAAATAATAATATATATTTAAAATTCTTTAGGTTTAACCACATTTCAAATTAACTTCAATTCATGAATATATGTAAAAATATCATGAAACACAAGAAATAAAACTATTCCAAAACAATAAAATTGAACCTCTTAAACCCATAAAAAATACCATTAATGAATCTAATGGGGTTTTAATAAATCAATTACATGTAAATTAGGTCCTGTAATTATTATTTAATGAATCTAAATTTGATTATTCTGGTCATTAAGAACAATCGAGAACATATTTAGGCATAAGGTAAGGGGTTTCTCATCTCACATTTATTTATGTGAGATTTTTACTGTTCGAAACTTATTTATTATACTTATTGTATGTTTACTACCATTTTATATATAATATAATTATTCCTTTCATATTCATGGTATGAAATGATTCACATGATTATTATTAACTCGATTGATTACAATTTTGTAAGGGACTTTGTTTCGGTTTCCATTTCACTGTGATTTACTTAGTATTGTGCACCTAATCATTATTAGGTGGTGTATCCACTGCCACATTGATATCATTTATAATTTTAAATTTTAAATTTATTATATATACTTATTCTGGTTTCATGGATATGATTGTTGTCATAAATCATATTCCATTTTACCAATGGTGTTACATTGGGATGTTGTTCTATCTGTGGAAATATTGTTAAATTTGAATTCTCTACTCTATAAAGTTATGGAGAAGGCATACAGTATATGTATTAAATATATGTATGAATAATGCTTTGGACATGTAGTGATGGGTGGGTCCATGTATATCTCCTCGATGCATCGAAAGATCTCATCAAACAAATCAGTTTGGGACAAACCCTTCAAATTAGTTTCCAAAACAGAATCAGACAGTTATCTACCCACATATAGAACCCATTTCAATAGTATATTGGAATCATGTTCTAGATACATGACACCCAATTAATAAGAATTATATTTATACATTTTTATTTATTAATATCTATAAGGTTTTCACTATGACAAATCTTTGTATGTAGTTTCAATCACATTTTATTAATTGAATGTGTTTATCATTTATTCACCAAGCCTTATTTACTATGCCAATTTGATTATGATTATATTATTAATTGTCAATTTTTCATAAATTTTTAACCCTTACTATGAATTTGATCTCCCCCTTTCATTTTTTTACCTTCTGAATTTTATGAAGAGGAGACCATTTATTGAGTTCTCATTGATGTAGTTTATTAGTTTTTGTTATGTATTGTTGTTTTTTACCTTTACCAATGTAATATGAGATACATTTATGTATCTAATTTTTTTAAGACAACTAAACTGATCATTCTTCGGGATTTCATTACTTTTTATCATTTCAATGTAATAAATAATGCACCGGCTCTGGGCTTTAGGGGTTGGGGGTTATAGTTGGTATCAAAGGATGTTTAGCAACAACCATGAAAAGTAGATTTATGAAACATAGTTTATAGGAAATAAGCATAATCCAGAATTTTAAAATAATAAAAGAAGAACATCCAGTAATGTTAGTACTGTAGATATTATGTGTGTATTAATTGAAAATACATCCTTTTCATGATACTATAATTGGATTTGTTTTTGGCACAGATGTACCTATAAGTTGAAAATTTTATAAGGTGTTTTGTGTTTTACCCATGGTATCCTAGTACACAACAATGGGCCTTACTATGCACTGATTTTGCCACACTGAGGGGATTTGCATCGGATAATTCATATTTTTGTACAAACAATTTAGAATGATATAAAACTAAATATAAACAATTTTTATTTTTATGAGATTAGTTGTGCATAAATATTTAGTTTATATTAAGTGTTTCCTAGTCATAAATTTTGAACTATGACCTAATTTTGTGAATTCCATTGTTTAGTGATGGAACCTAATGGAAGAAGTAGAATCAATACACACAGAAAGCATAGGAATTTCCCCACTGAGTAAGTCAACACAGTCAATTTGGTGCAGATCAGATCGTGACCATATTAGGACAAGATACTCAGGCTGTGATGAATAACCATGATACACATATAATAGATTGTTGCATGCTACTGATAACACCTTCTATTATTGGGACTACCTATCCAGTGGTATCTGGGCAGTGGATCAAGTCCCTTGAAAACATATTTATGGAATTAAGATGAAATGAAAATGAAAAGGTGGTACAAGACGTATATTTCCTCAACGGTGATGATGATCAATGGTGGTCCATGATCTAGAAAACCATGGAGGAAGAAGAAATAAAATATAAGGAATTGAGGACTTTTAATGATGTATTCATCGACCAATATTTCTCTCATGAAAAACAATAAAAATGAAGAGGAAATTTCTTATCCTAATGAAAATGGAAGAGGAGAGTGTTGTGGAGTATGAGGCTACCTACACAAGATTAGACAAGTATGTTATAGATTATTTACATGATTCGGAATACAATATTGATCATTTCAATGAAGGTCTTATGCTATTTCTTCGAAGGGAATTGTATTCGCAAACATTTTCATCATATGATGAAATTGTATTATGTGCTATTAAAACATAGAAGACATTTCCTAGATCAAATTTTTTCAATGGAAATCAATATTAGAATTCGCATTGTAATAAACATTGAAAAGGTGAATATCCAATGAAGAAGAATACAATGAATCAATTTCCATTATGTTATAACTATGGAAACAATCATCTTGGGAAATGCATGAAAGGCATGGGATTTTTCTATAAATTTAGAGAAAAGGGTCATTGATCTAGTGAATACAAGGGGAAGAGACAATTCAATGAAGTTCAATGCTGAAATTCTCTTAATATGGTTAACTATGAAAATGATTTTCCTACGTACCAAGGAAAAATTCATCAAAAAATACATTAGCGAAATGTAAATCTTATGCAATTAAAACCGCATATTTTGATGTTCCTAATGATGTGGTGGCAGTAACATTAATTTTTTCCTCAATCTTATCAAATGATTTATTTTATTCTATATTATCACATTAATTTATATCATCCTAATATTCAAAAAGAAATTATACATGTCCTATTTGATTTAAAAACTGGGTTGTTAGTCAAAACTCTTAGGGGGTGTATCATTGCAATAATAATGTGTCGATTAGTCCCACTCATGACACATAAACATTCTTTAGTGTCTATCCTTATCATCGTACCAATGATTTTCATTGATATAATTCTTGATATTAATTTTCTATAAAATTATTATGCTAAGATCTATTTCAATAAGAAGGAATTTATAATTTTTCAGAATTTTGTAGAATCCTTTATCTTTAGAGAAGAAACCTCACCATCTGATTCATATCTAGATCCATCACCAGAAGTTATACTGAATGAAATGATTGTAGAGGGATAGAAAATAATATGTATGGGTGAGGAAATAAATCTTCAAATTGAATATGCACCTATTGTGCTAGAATAAATTGATTTATTTCCAGAGGATTTACCTAGACATCCTCTAGAATGGGAGGTGGAGTTCTCAATTTATTTAATTCTTGGTGCAAGACCTATATCAAAGACTCCTTATAGAATGGCCACTATGGAATTAGTGTAGATAAATAAAAACTATATGAATTGACTAAAAATTATTTATTAGAACTATTTTTTCTCCATGGGGTGCCCCATTTCCTCACTTTCAAGAATAAATATGGATCCATGAGGCTATGCACTGATTACAGGGAAATAAATGTGATTACAATAATTAACATATATACTTTTCCATGAATTTAAGATTTAATTGATCAAATTCATAGAGCCCAATATTTCACATTGATTGACCATCAATTTGGATATCATCAATTATGTGTGAAGAAGGATGATATTCCAAAGACAGCACTTCAAACCAGGTATAGGAATTATGAGTTTATAGTAATGCCTTTTGGAACGACTGATGCACCTTATGTTTTCTTGGATCTAATGAATAGAGTGATCAATGAATATCATTATGACTTAGTTTGGGTATTTACCGATGATATCCTGGAATAAACCAAAAGCTACGAAGACTATGAGAATCACATGAAGATTATTCAGAAAAATCTTAAAAGAAATAAATTATATGGGATGTTTAGCAATTGTTAATTTTGGCATCAATTAGTTTTCTTTCTTTTTCATATTTTCTCTACGGATGAAATGTTAGTTGATCCTGTAATTACAATGGAAATACAAGAACGGTAAAAGCCAACAAACATAACTGAGGTACGTAGTTTTATTGGCTTTTCAGGTTAATATCAGTGTTTCATTCATAATTTCACCTGATTGGATAACCCGCTGACCAAGATCATATGTAAAGGGGTTAATATTATATGGAAAAAAGAATATATGTAATGATTTTATGAATTGAAAAGATTATTGTTCAATACTCCCATTTTGACTCTTCCACCGGGAAATGATGGATTTGTGATATACCATGACACATCAATGAATGGACTATGTTGCATCCTTATGAAAAATGATAATGTTTTTTCTCATGCATCAAAGAAGTTGAATACTCATGATCAAAATTATCCATCTCATGATCTTGAGTTTGCAACTGTAATATTTTCTCTAAAAATATGGAGACATAATCCCTACGGTAAAAGATGTGAAATATATATATAGGTCACAAGGGTTTGAAATACATTATTACTTAGAAAGCACTCAACACGAGGAAGATGAGATGGCTAAATTTAGTAAAATATCATGTTTTTTCAATACACTACCACCCAATAATAGAAAATAAGGTGGCAGATGCATTAAGTAAAATGATCATGGAATTCAGACCCAAATGAGGATTGATAGAGATCCTATATTCATAGATATACTAAACATGGATATAGGAATTTTTATTGAAGGGTAAACATTATTCCTCTTTCAAATGATTGTTAAACCATAATTACTAGAGAAGATACAAATCTCTCAATATGGTGATGAAAATATATAAAAAAAATTGAAGTTTTTTAAGGATTGTAGATTGGCATACTATGTGTATGAGA
Organism: Viscum album; assembly: GCA_963277665.1. Taxonomy (NCBI): domain Eukaryota; kingdom Viridiplantae; phylum Streptophyta; class Magnoliopsida; order Santalales; family Viscaceae; genus Viscum; species Viscum album. Next base: position 1,744,702,451 of record OY728161.1, read on the forward strand.
ATGGAGTTCAGAAATTTGGGTAGAGGTTATGCATTCTATCTGTACCTATGAAAAAAAGGGAAATATTATACGATGTGTCATGACCCATCCTCGGGGCCCGTGCCGTGACTACCACAAGCCCGCCTTCTATAGGCTAGGGGCTGGCGACTAGAACCAAAGGAGTAAATCCCAATAACTGGGAAGGCATTGCCTTTATAAAAGTAAATAAAACACCACAGAGTACAAGTGGAAGTAAAACACTAAGTACAAAGAGAAGTGCTGAATGGTAAATGGTCCAGAATACAAACCCAAATGAAAGTACAACTACAACTGAACAAAGTACAACAGGAAAAGACAACAGCTAGAAGAACAGAAGAGGCTCCTGGGTCGTCCTCCTCGGATCCTACCTGAAGGGTAGGTACAGATGGCGCAGCTCCTAGATCGTCCACCACGGATCCTACCTGAAGGGTAGGTACAGATAGCCTCCACAACGCTCTCGCCCGTCAACCTCCTCCGAGTGTCATATTGCCATGAAGTCCACCTCCAAATACTGACTCATCGTGTAGTCCACCTCCGGGTACCGACTCGTCGTGTAGTCCACCTCTGGGTACTGACTCGTCGTGTAGTCCACCTCCGGGTACCGTCCAGTCCTTGAACACTCGGCCTCTGTCAGCACTGCTCGTCTTCTGCAACCAACACAATGAGGTGTGGGCATAGCCCGTGCAGGGGTGAGTATAATGATACTCAGTAGGGACCCCAAGACCCTCAAGGTCTCTCTAAAACCAACAAGGATAACCACAAATAAGATCTTAACAGATAACCTCTACTTAGGTATATGCTCATGCATATACCTAAGTTATCAAGTAACCCATCTGAACCATGAGGAAACACAAGGATTAAGAAATCAACGGATAACCACCACCCAGGTATATGCCCATACATATACCTAAGTTATCAAGTGACCCATCTCAATCATGAGGTAAACACATAGGTCAAAAGTCTAATCTCAAACCAGGATTTTCATTATTGAAACTGTAACTGCTAAAGAGCCCCGTCTCTAGAGTTTATAGTGGTCCTGTCATGACTACGAGGTACTGCTCACTAACCTAAGACTACTGAGGTACTCCTCCTGTCGAGTACTATGGGTCTTCTTCTACAACCTAGCGCTTCCCACCATGGGTCTGCCGCTATAACCAAGCGCTCCCCCTTATAGCCTCCAGAGATACCCCTTCTATTGAGTACTGCGGGTCTACCGCTACAACCAAGCGCTCCTCCGCCGTGGGTCTGCCGCTACAACCAAGTGCTCCCCCTCATAGCCTCTAGAGGTACTCCTTCTGTTGAGTACTGCGGGTCTCCCACTACAACCAAGCGCTCCTACAACGTGGGTCTGCTGCTACAACCAATCACTCCCCACTAGGCTATCCGAAACACACCAAGTCGATCGGTCAAGAAGTCGTCAGGTCTCAGCCGGATACACGGTCTCCGTACTCCGCACGCTTGTCTCTGAGAGGGTCCGCTCCATGAGCTACTGTTCGATACTACAATTATCACAAAGTTTCTCGAAAAAGTATCTCAAAGGACCGCCTCGTCACATGGGTCTCAACGCAACAGACGACGCGTCAATCGGACGCCCGGTCTGTGAGTTACTAGGCTTTTCCTCCCCGGGGCCCTGTTCATTTCGTGTGCAAACCAACCCGGCCGTATCTCAAATCTACCCCGAACTCTCATAGTGTATACTCATAGGGACGGTTTCTCCACGTGATCACCAATTCCACTGACGGTTCGTCAAACGGACGTCCAGTCTGAAAGTTATCAGCTTTTCCGTTCTAGGGGCCCGGTTGGATTTCGAGTCCAATCCAACCCGGCCACTATCAAACTGCATCCAAATCTCGAACGAAGTATGCCAAAAGTTCTGTCTCATCAAAAGGAATTCAACGAAACAGATGGCGCGTCAATCGGACACCCGTTCTATGAGTTATTGGATTTTTCGTTCCAGGGGCCCGGTTGGTTTCGTGAGAGAACCAACCCGCCCGCACTCCGACGACATCCAAACCTCAAGCGAAGTAATTCAAAAGATCTGTCTCACTTATAGCAATCCATCAAAGTCGACGGCACGTCAATCGGACGTCCGGTGCTAAAGGTATAAGCATTTCTGCTCTGAGGGCCCGATTGGTTTCGTGTACGAACCAACCCGGCCGAACCCAAAGTTCTCCGAAACCTTGAGTGTAATATACCGAAACGCCCGTCTCGTTCCGAGGATCTCTACGCAACTGACAGTGCGTTGATCGGAGGTCTGTAGCCCATGATATGGGTATTTTACAGAAAGTGGTCTGAAAACGGGGGGTCTGGGCCCAGGCCGACCCGGCTCGACCCGATCCGGCCCGGCCCGGCCGGCTCGGTCCGGCCTGACCGGCCAGCAGTGGCTCGGCGTGGCCGAGCCGAAGTCGCGGAGCAGGGGACGGTGTGCGGCCGCCCTCACCGCTAATTGGGGCCGGTGGCGAACCGCCGCCGCCCATCTTCCAGCGGTGCGCTCGGGCGCCACCACCTTCGGTCGCCGAAGGCGCCACGCTGGCGACCCGCGCCTCTGGGTGTTTCCGCGGGCCACCGTAGGTGCTCCGGTGGTCCGTTTTCAAAACCGTCTGAGCCAATGTTCATATCAGGTATCAAACTTTACTATGCAAGCTTCAAAAATACTTTGCGGCCCCGTTTTGTCGTTGCCCGTCAATCCGCACGTCAATTAACTAAACGCGCTGTCTTCGTGGCTCTCTGGCGGGGCACTTTGACGCCGCGCCCCTTCACCGTGGCCTGAATCCATCCACAGGTGTCTTCGGGTTTCTCCGACGTGGCGCGATGGCGTCGCTTCCTTGTTCTTCTTTTCACAGCACGGCGCGACGACACCGCGCATTTCCTTTTCGCATGACCCCGCGTGTTGCGATGGCACCACGCCTTCTCGTACCAAACCACAAAAGAAACAACATGAAAAAAAAGAGGAGGGTCGGCCGTGTTTGTGCGGTCCGGCCCCCTCGCGTTATTTGATAATTATTGGTTTTAAACCACGAAGATCGTCAAGTTGGTATTCACGAACAAAATAAATAAATAAAATTAAAATCCCTACCTTGGTTTCAAGAGCGGAGCTTGTTCGGATGTTCGACAAAGAGAAAATGTCGTGGTATAACCATCGCGGAAAGAGGCGACTTGGAAGGAGGAAGTTGCGTCACGGGGACGGCGTCGCAAAAAGAGAGACGTTGTGGAAGAACAATTGCGGAAAGAGGCGTCAAGTCGCGGATCGGCGTCGCAGAGTCAGTCTTCGAGTACTCGGCGTTCTTCGATGGAGTTCGATGCCTTCTTCATGTTCCTCATGTTATTCGTCGAAGAGGATGAAGAACTCTAGCTTTCCTTATATTTTATTCTCCAAAGGCTCTCACGCAACTAAGAAACTAACCCATAAATAAATTAAGCCTCACTTAATTTATTAAAACCACAAAACCTTTGAAATTCAAGAGTTTGAATTAACTCACCTCATTAATTTACACAAGTTGTCAAATTAAATGAAGGGGAGTTAATGGGGAGTTGAAGAGTTGAAGAATATGAAGGGGTGGGGTTCGTGTGGGCCCCACATCCTTCATAACCTACAAAGAGAAGTTGGTTAGTTACCCAAATTCCTCCCAAAGGATAAAAACACTTAGATTAAAATAAAAATTATTGTTAAAATTTAATTTTTAACTTCCACAATTTTTATCAACTTCTCTCGTGTAAACGCAACTCTGGAACAGGAGTTCCTAAGCAATTACCAGCGCTACGGTTCCATCGGTGCCCTTGGAATTTGATTTCGAGCACCGGTTCAAAAGATAGAAATTCTCGCTCATTCGTTCACTGAACGTACCCAAGCTAAACTTCGGAAATTGATTCCAGGTACACTGGACCTCAGATTCAGGCACAGTCAGAAACTGTGTTCTTGTAAAATTCCAAAGAAAATTATGAAAAAAATTTCCTTGAAATTTACGGGTCTTTACATTACTCCCACCTCAAGGATTTACGTCCCCATAAAGCTTCAACACAAACTAGGGTCACAAAAGCGGTACAGAGCACGCATCTGAGCCTTCTGCTCCCATGTGCTTACCTGGAGGTTTCCGTGCTGCCTACGAAAATGGACAAGAGGAATTGACCATCCTCGTAGAATCCTCTCATGTCGATCCTCGATCCCCACTGGAACCTCCATGCATGACGCCCTATTATCGACGTCCAACTCCATGAGGTCGATGATGTGTGAAGGATCAAGCACATATCTCCTCAGTTGAGATACATGGAAAAAACGTCGTGCACCTGGTGCAACTGAGGTGGATGGGTCAAGTGGTAAACCTCCTCGCCTACCCTGATAAAGACCTGAAAAGGTCTACTGAACCTCGGAGATAACATACCGCCAAAGCCACACCTCCGTAAACCTCATCGAGGTGAGACCCATAGGGAACCTTGGTCTCCATCCTCGAACTCCAGTGGTCTCTGCCTCCTGGATGACCTGGACCTTCTCTAACGTGGCTTGGACCATCTCCGGTCCCACATGAGCTGCAAAGATTTATTCTTTTCCGATCAGAGAAATCTGATCTTATCCCCTGGATGAACCACTTTCTTTGCCTAATACAGTCAATCCTGAAATGGATGATACTAATCCATACCAAGGATGATGTCGTAAGGCCTCGACGCTACTACCAAGATATCAAACCGTTACTCTCACCTCCAATGGTTGAGTCACACTTTCGGCTTCAGTGTGTGGTAACTGGGTCTCTTCTAGTAGGTGTCTCACACGTGAGGGTCAAGTCAACAGTTTAATCCAGAACCTCTTAGTAACAACACAAGAGAGGAAAGTATTGATAACATGACAAAGGTAAGTGTCTTTATTTTACTGCAGCTCAAGGTACAAAGACACTAATATAACAACAACATCATGGAACTAGATATACACCAGTAGTTCCGCTCTTTTCCACTCGCTTATGGAGCTCCGTAGTCAAAATCTTCTGCTGCCTGAAGCTGAGCTCTCCCAAGTCCTCTTGTCCCCTGCGGTCGGGGTGGACCTCCTGGTGGTGGTGGTGGCAACATCCCGAAGCGTCGTCCACCTCCAGCTGCACGTCCAGCTCCTCTGCCATGGCCGCCTGCTCCTTGCGTTCTGCCCTGATCGAACCTATGCCTCTGCCTTGGAGGTTCTTCATTTAACTGTTGGTCATCTGCATGGCGGGTCGGACAGTCATGTGCCATGTGACCAACTCCGCTGCAGGAGTAACACTGCATGGTAGGTCTAGCTCTGTCACTTCCCTTGGATCCTCGCACTACCGACCCTAAGTCACGCGGTCGACCACCTGTAGGTATGGTCCTCTTGGACCACTGTGTCATATGTCTACTGCCTACTGTAAAAGATTCTGGCACATGCCAGCTAGTGGTGGGTCCTGCTGCTGGAGACTGCTCATCAAGGAAACTCTCCACCAAAAGGGCTCGTTCCAACACCCTTGTCTATGTCGGAATGTTGAGTGGAAGCACATAAGCTCTAATCTTTCGCCTGAGCCCCTCCTCGAAGGTTCGGGCCCTGAAGAACGAGTCTCGTACCATATCTGTGGAGTAGCGTGATAGGTCTGTAAACCTCGCTGTAAACTATGCCATTGTCATGCTACCCTGACGCAGCTGAAGTAGCTCCTATATATGCACCGTTCGAAGGGTGGCTGGTACAAACTCTTCCCAGAATAGGCTCTTGAAGTCTTCCCAAAGATGAGTCGCCTCGTCATGCATCTGGAGCATCAGGATCCACCATCTTCCGGCTGCTTCCTAAAGAAGGCTGGCAGCAAGGATCACCATGAAATCTGCTGGCGTCCCCACTAGCCTGAAAACTCTCACCACAGCCTCCAGCCAATCCTCAGCGGCCTGCGGGTCCGTCCCTAACTGGAACCTGGGTGTTCCTTGGCGCTGTAACTCGTGCAGTGCACTCAAGAGACGTACACCCTCTACTACTGGGGCTGGTGGCATCGGTGGCCCAACGGGTAGTAGTACCGTTGGTGCCTCTGCTGGTGCCTCAACTGTGATAGGACCCTGTACTGAGGCCACGTCGCTCGGCGGGCTGTCAGTACGTACCACTCTCGGGGCTCTAGCTGGTCGTCCACAGGGAGGCATCCTGAAAGAAACAACGCGACATGGTCAAATGATTTATACCTGGTGAGCTAACCTGGTTTGAGATGATATTTAAATAAAACTTCTGGAAACACACACGCAATCAGTGTTTTCGTGCACAAATTCGGAAATTAGTTGTCAGGGTCCTGGTGTATGGATACGTCGGCCGCCCGCACCAACACTGGACTCCCTGAACTAAAAACCACACTCGGTACTCTTAACACTATTTCTCCACAGAAAGAAAATATCAGAGTTATAAGTTCTGCGGTAGAACCGACTCCTCTGATACCAATTTGTCACGACCCATCCTCGGGGCCCGTGCCGTGACTACCCCAAGCCCGCCTTCCATAGGCCAGGGGCTGGAGACTAGCACCAAAGGCATAAATCCCAATAACTGGGAAGGAATTTCCTTTGTAAAAGTAAACAAAACACCACAGAGTAAAAGCGGAAGTAAAACACTAAGTACAAAGAGAAGTGCTGAAAGGTAAATGGGCCAGAATACAAACCCAAATGAAAGTACAAATACAACTGAACAAAGTACAACAGGAAAAGACAACAGCTGGAAGAAAGGAAGCGGATCTTGGGTCGTCCTCCTCGGATCCTACCTGAAGGGTAGGTACAGATGGCGCAGCTCCTAGATCATCCACCACGGATCCTACCTGAAGGGTAGGTACAGATAGCCTCCACAACGCTCTCTCCCGTCAACCTCCTCCGAGTGTCGTCTCACCATGAAGTCCACCTCCAGATACTGACTCGTCTTGTAGTCCACCTCCAGGTACTGACTCGTCGTGTCGTCCACCTCCGGGTACTGACTCGTCGTGTATTCCACCTCCGGGTACCGTCCAGTCCCTGAACACTCGGCCTCCGTCAGCACTGCCCGTCGTCTGCAACCAACACAACGAGGTGCAGGCATAGCCCGTGCAGGGGTGAGTATAATGATACTCAGTAGGGACACCAATACCCTCAAGGTATCTCTAAAACCAACAAGGATAAACACAAAGAATATCTTAACATATAACCTCTACTTAGGTATATGCTCATGCATATACCTAAGATATCAAGTAACCCATATCAGAGCATATACCTAAGTTATCAAGTAACCCATCTCAACCATGAGGAAACACAAGGATTAAGAAATCAACGGATAACCACCACAGAGGTATATTCCCATACATATACCTAAGTTATCAAGTGACCCATCTCAATCATGAGGTAAACACATAGGTCAAAAGTCTCATCTCAAACCAGGATTTTCATTATGGAAACTTTAACTGCTGAAGATCCCTGTCTCTAGAGTGTACAGTTGCTGTCATGACTCTGAGGTACTGCTCACTAACCTAAGACCGCTGAGGTACTCCTCCTGTCGAGTACTGTGGGTCTGCTGCTACAACCAAGCGCTTCCCACCATGGGTATGCTGCTACAACCAAGCGCTCCCCCTCATAGCCTCCAGAGGTACCCCTTCTGTTGAGTACCGCGGGTTTGCCGCTACAACCAAGCGCTCCTCCGCCGTGGGTCTGCCGCTACAACCAAGAGATCCCCCTAATAGCCTCCAGAGGTAATCCTTCTGTTGAGTACCACGGGTCTGCCGCTACAACCAAGCGCTCCTCCGCCGTGGGTCTGCCGCTACAACCAATCTCTCCCCACTGGGCTATCTGAAACACACCGAGTCGATCGGTCAAGCAATAGTCAGGTCTCAGCTTGCTACACGGTCTTCGTACTCCACACTCTCGTCTCTGAGAGGGTCCGCTCCACGATCTACTGGTCTATACTACAAGTATCACAAAGTTCCTCGAAAAAGTATCTCAACGGACCGCCTCGTCCCAGGGGTCTCAATGCAACAGACGGCGCGTCAATCGGACGCCCGGTCTGTGAGTTACTAGCCTTTTCTCCCCCGGGGCCTGGTTGGTTTCGTGTGCAAATCAACCCGGGCATATCTCAACTATACCTCGAACACTCATAGGGACCGTTTCTCCACGTGATCACCAACGCCGCTGATGGTTCGTCAAACGGACGTCCAGTCTGAAAGTTATCAGTTTTTCCGTTCTAGGGGCCCGATTGAATTTCGAGTGCAATCCAACCCGGCCACTATCAAACTGCATCCAAATCTCGAGAGAAGTATGCCAAAAGTTCCGTCTCATCAAGAGGAATTCAACGAAACAGATGGCGCGTCAATCGGACGCCCGGTCTGTGAGTTATTGGCTTTTTCGTTCCAGGGGCCTGGTTGGTTTCGTGAGCGAACCAACCCGACCTCACTCCGATGGCATCCAAACCACGAGCGGATTAAGACAAAACATCCTTCTCACTTAGATGAATCCATCAAAGTCGACGACACTTCAATCGGACGTCCGGTGCTAAATATATAAGCGTTTCTGCTCCGAGGGCCCGGTTGGTTTCATGTCCGAACCAACCCGGCTGAAGCCAAAGTTCTCCTAAACCTTGAGTGTAATATACTGAAACGACTACCTCGTTCCAAGGATCGATACGCAACTGACGGTGCATCGATCGGAGGTCTGTAGCCCAAGATATGGGCATTTGGCCGAAATTGGTCCGAAAACGGGGGGTCTGGGCCCGGGCCGACCCGGCCTAACCACCCCTGGGTCGGCCCAAACCGGGTCGACCCGACCTGGGTCCGACCCGGATGGACCTGGTCCGGCCCGGCCCAGCCGGCTCGGTCTGGCCCGTCCGGTCAGTCGCGGCTCGGCGTGGCCGAGCCGAAGTCACGGAGCGGGGGGCGGTGCGCGGCCGCCCTCGCCGCTAATTGGGGCCGGTGGCGAACCGCCCCACCCATCTTCCGACGGCGCGCTCGGGCGCCGCCGCCTCCTGGCGGCTGGAGTTGCTCCGGTGGTCCATTTTCAAAACCGACTGAGCCGGTGTTCATCTCGGGTTTCGAACATTACTGCGCAAGCATCAAAAATAATTTGCGGCCCAATTTTGTCGTCGCTCGTCAATTCGCACATCAATTAACAAAATGATCCGTCTTCGTGGCTGTCCGGCATGGCGCGTTGACTCTGCGCCCCTTCGCCATGGCCTGACTCTGTCCGCGGATGTCTTCGGGTTTCTCCGATGCGGCGCGACGGCGTCGCGTCCTTGTTCTTATTTTCACGGCATGGCACGATGGCGCCGCGCATTTCCTTGTCGCATGATTCCGCGTGGTGCGACGGCACCACGCCTTCTCGTACCAAACCACAAAGGAACCAACATGAAAAAAAGAGGAGGGTCGGCCGTGTTTGTGCGGTCCAGCCCCCTCACGATATTCGATAACTATTGGTTTTAAACGACGAAGATCGTTAAGTTTGTATTCACGAACAAAATAAATAAATAAAATTAAAACCCTACCATGGTTTCAAGAGCGGAGCTTGTTCGGAGGTTCATCGAAGAGAAAACGTTGCAGTATAACCGTCGCGGAAAGAGGCGACATGGAAGGAGGAAGTCACGTCGCAGGGACGGCATCGCGGAAAGAGAGACGTTGCGGAAGAACCATTGCGGAAGGAGATATCGCGTCGCAAATCGGTGTCGCGGAGTCGGTCTTCGAGGACTCAGCGTTCTTCAAAGGAGTTCGATGTGTTCTTCGCGTTCCTCATGTTCTTCGTCGAAGAGGATGAAGAACTCTAGCTTTCCTTAGCTTTTCTTCTCCAAAGGCTCTCAAGCAACTAAGAAACTAACCCATAAATAAATTAAGGATAAATTAATTTATTAACACCACAAAACCTTTGAAATTCAAGAGTTTGAATTAACTCACCTCATAAATTTACACAAGTTGTCAAATAAAATGAAGGGGAGTTAATGGGGAGTTTAAGAGTTGAATAATATGAAGGGGTGGGGTTCGTGTGGGCCCCACCTCCTTCATAACCTACAAAGGGAAGTTGGGTAGTTACCCAACTTTCTCCCAAAGGATAAAAACACTTAGATTAAAATAAAAATTGTTGTTAAATTTTTATTGTTATCTTCCACAATTTTTATCAACTTCTCTCGTGTAAACGCAACTCCGAAACAGGAGTTACTAAGCAATCACCGGCACTACGGTTCCATCGGTTCCCTCAGAATTTGATTCCGAGCACCGGTTCAAATGTTAGAAATTCCCGCTCGTTCGTTCACTGAACATACCCGAGCTAAACGTCAGAAATTGATTCCGGGTACACCAGACCTCGGATTCAGGTGCCGTTAAAAACTGTGTTCTTGTAAAATTCCAAAAAAAATTAAGAAAAAATTTTCCTTGAAATTTCCGGGTCCTTACACGATGCACATTGCTAAAATTTATCTATACACCCTGGTAGCACTATGATGTATAGAGATATGAGGGATCATTTTTGGTGGGATAACAATAAGAGAGAAATTGTTGACTATGTTTCAAGGTGTCTAGTTTGAAAACAAGAAAGGTAGAGATACAACATCCTAGAGGGGTTTTGAAACGTCTACATATTCTTATAGAGAAGTGGGATGACATTACGATGGATTTTTTTATAGGAATACCAAGTAATCCAAGAAGGAATGATGAAATATGGGTAATTGTTGATCATATCACAAAATCAGAACATTTCCTTGCAATAATAGATGATTTACCAATTGAGTGCCTAGAATGACTTTATATTAATGAAGTTGTAAGACATTTTGGTGCACCTCTATAGATTATGTTTGACCAAGATCCTTGATTTACATCAAAATTCTGGAAAAGACTTAAGAAGGCTTTGGATACTGATCTATATATGAGTAATGCTTATCACCTCCCAATTAACGGACAGTTTGAAAGGACAATTCAAACAATTTGAGACAATTTAAAATCATTCTCTCTTGACATTCAAGGTATGTGGGATCAATAGTTTCCTTTTGTGGAATTTTCGTATAGAAATAGTTTCCATTATATAATTCAAATGGCATAGTATGAAGCATTATAAGGTAAGAGGTGTCGAACTCTGACATGTTGGGATGAAGTTAGTAAGAGGAAACTTATAGCCCCAAAACTTGTTGAAGAGACAACTGCAATGGTAATGAAAATTTCGGCCAATATTAATGCTACCAAATGTAGGAAAAATAGTTTTGATGAAAACTAGAGAAATGATTTTTAATTTAAAGTAGGATTTCATGTATTTCTAAAAGAATCAATGTGTAAGAGTGTCTCAAGGTTTAGTAAGAAAGGGAAACTTATCCCCAGGTAAATCAGACTTTTTATCATTCTGGAAAAGATTGGAGCTATAGCTTACCATTTAGAAATGACACTATGTCACATAAAATTTCAAAATGTTTTTCCACATGCCATTATTAAATAAATACATGTCAGACCCAATGCATGTACTCACCTATGATGAAATATAGCTATAACCAAATTTGTCCTACTACAGAGAGCCTGTCAAGATTCATCAGACAAGAGGTAAAGTACTGAAAAATTAGATGACTCATCTGGTAACAGTTCTTTGGAGAAGCCATAAAATAGAGAAGGCATTGTGGTAACCGAATCATGTTATGAAGGATAACCGCCCACATATTTATAAAGGTCTATAATTTCAAGGATGAAAATTCTTGAATGTGGTAAGAATATAACACCCCTAACATTTTATGGATTTCTTATCATAAATAATTTAAAATTATTAGATAGGCTGTATTGCATAAAGCACAAATTCTCTATGATAAAAAACCTGGTTATTACAGGTGATATTCAAAACCTAGCTAATATATATAAATTTTCCACTTCATTGTTTTTAATTTTCAAAAATGGACATACACAGTTGCTATCAGGGTGATATTTGGAGTCCGATAGAATCAAGTTAATTTTTGGTGAAAAGTAACATACCCTTATGAATAGTTACATAACCTTATGCATAGTAACATACATTTTGAATAGTAATATGACCCTTATTAATGGTAACCTTACCCATGAAATTGTAAATATAATTTAAGCACCTTAAAAATGAAGATGAATATTTTATGAGTTGGTATTTCTGATGAAATGATGAATTTAATTGAAAATTAAATTTCTCATATTAATAATTTTTTGGAAAAATGGAGTTCATATTTTTATTCTACACATCGATAAATGGTAGGGGATGTTTCTTCATTTTTCTAAAATACATAATTTTTGTGAATAGTTAAATACATGAATTTACCATATGAAGGTATTATAATTTAAATACACTATTACAATAATCATGATTTATGTAAGCATCCAAATCTCGAATTCAATTGCACTTATTACTATTATAGGTCATGGAATCCTCAATATTTCATTCCATTGGGTAAAATAATAAACTAATGATTAAAATATTAGGAAAAAAATCATCTACTCCCCTCTATAAACCACCCTCGCCCCTCTTCCTCCAATACCACTCATGCTTTGATCCTTGCCTATGCTATTACAAACACACTTCCCAGACCTTCCCCACATCCAAGACCTCATTTTCTCACCAAAATTAAAAAAACAAAGGCCTTAAGTATATTCTCAATGAGGAGTACTCGAGAGGTGAACCAGTCTTCCTTTTTTATTTCAACTCCATTTACAAGATCCATTATTTTGTTGCTCTCTCCCCACATCCCCACATCCAAATGATATGATAATTCTACTTCCTTACATGAAATATAATCTTATTATTCTAATTTAATATTTCAACATCATCTCTCTTCCCCACCTCGTCTTACACTAAAAATGAAAATACCATCTAAGATGTGTTAATTTATCACATTCAAGGATGATGAGTTTTCAATTTCTATTACTGACATCAAGACTTTTCATGAAACCTTTTTTATGGATGAACCAAATAATAATATATTTATTTCACTTTATTCAATGTTCGTAATCATTACAAACTCATAATATAAAATAATTATACAAAACAAGTTCATTATGCACAAAACCCCAAAGATAACCCAAGTGTTTATCATTATGTTTTATCTAATGAGTCGTACTATTGGTATACTACCCAAAACAATTATAAGATTTTTTATATATCAGTAATGTCACTAATAATATATATTAACATTTTTTAGGTTTAACCACATTTCAAATTAACTTCCATTCATGAGTACAAGTAAACCGATCATGAAAACCAAGGAGGCAAATGCCTCCAAAACAATAAAATTGAACCTCTTAAAACCCATCAAAAAGTCCATGACTGAATATAATAAGGATATAATAAATCAATTAAACTTATATTAGGTCCTGGAATTATTAGTTAATGAACCTAAATTTGATTATTATGGTCATTAAATTCAATCAAGAACACATTCAGGCATAAGGTATGAGGTTTCTCATCTCACTTTTAAATATGTGATATTTCCATTGTTCACCATTTATTTCTTGTAGGTTTTGTATTTTTATGATATTTTATATATAATATAATAAATCTATTTATATTCATTGCATTTAGTGATTCAAATGATTATTATTAACTCAAATTGATTAAAATATTGTATGGGACTTAGTTTCTGTTTCTATTTTATTATTATTTACTTGGTATTGTGAACATAATCATTATTATGTGGTGTACCAAATATCACCTTTGAGATCATTCTTCATTTGAAATTTGAAATTTATTATATATCCATATTTTGGTTTCATGGATATGATTATTTTCTAAATATGTATACCCTTTTACAAACAGTGTCTTTTTGGGGTGTTGTTTTAACTATGGAAATATTATTGAATTTGTATCCTCTAATCTTTACGAATTTTGAAAAGTATTATTGTAACTGAATTAAAACTATTTCTAAATATTAATTTGGTCTTGAAGTGGTGATAGGGGCCTGCTATAGCCCTTCTGTGCATCGACATGTCTAGTGAGGAAAATTAGTTGGCGACAAGCCCTTCGATTTTGTTTCCAAAAACAAAATCAGACGGGTATCTACCCACAGACATAGACCATTTCAATGGTAAATTGGAATCACAGGACAGATACATGATGTATAGTTAATAATTATTCTCTTTATAAACATTTAGTTTTTATTATCCCTAAGGTTTTAACTATGAAAAAATCTATGGATGGAGTTTTATTCTCAGTTTATTAATGGTGTGTGTTTATCATTTATTTACCTTTTCATATTGACTATACAAATTTGATTATGATCGAATTATTGTTTGTTAATTATAACTCTCTTTTCAACCCTTAATGAGAATTTTAACTCACCCCTTTCATTTTTATCATCAATTGGTTATGAAGACAAGACCATTTATTGAGTTTTCATGGATGGATTTAATTATTTTTTGTTATGTATTGTATTTTATTACATTTCCCATTGTAATATGATTTACATGTATGTGTATTGTATCTTAAATACTAAAAACTGATTATTAATCCAGTATTTCATTACTTTTAATCTTGTCAATGTAATAAATAATGCACCAGATCTCAGATTATGGGGTCAGGGTGTTACAAAGGAAATCTAGGCAGAAGGTTCGTAGTCAATGCATGGTATGGGACTTATAGGGAAACAGCCTTAGGGACATCGAAGGGATATGAGTTTCCAAGAAAAATTATACCCTATTCGTAATGCGTCCTAAAGAGAATATTTTTTATATATATTTTTTAGGTTTGAACATTAGGGAGGCTTCCTACTTGTCTGGTTTGAATGGGAATCAAAGCCAACGTAGTTCGGTAAGTTTTGCAAGGTAGTATGACCCTTTGATAGAAATAGTTTTCGGATTACTTCTAAAGAGGATACCCTTGTAATAGGTCCACAAGATATCTCATAACTCGTGGATTTTTATGGGGTTTAATTCATAGAAAACTCCTAATAAGGATACCAAGATTAAGAGAATTATGGTTGGACTCATGAGTAGGTTGTCTAGTGAGCTCAGAACCTTGGTGAAAGATTCCTATAATTCCAAGTTATGGTGGGAATCATAGATCTCATAGTTCATTCCTTTAGGTGGGTTGTGTGGATGTTATGATCATGCGAAACCTTTTCCCTATATGATTCAATTACAATGTGAGAAATAAGAGGATGTGAAAGATTCAACAAACCCCACACTTTCTTTACTTCGATGATGGAAGAGGCAGGGGCTACGAAGGAAGAGGAAGGGGCTAGAACACTTGCATTAATTCAATTTACATTAGACGAGTCTCCAAGGTAAGAAATTGATGAAGGAGAAGGGTGTAGAGATGACTGATACTTAAAAATACTATGTTAAATACTAGGGGCTTACAACTGGATGGTTTGTCATTGATTGGTTTGGTTGGAGGTTACTCATAAGGGAGATTCCGATTTTAGGATTGATTGGGGCATACTTCTAAAGTGTATGCCCATTATGATTCGGTTTGGGATTACTCTTAAAGAGGATTACCATTAAGTTTTTCATTGGGATTAATCTTAAGTAGGATTCACATTGTAGAATTGTTTCTTAGCTAATGAGTTCATTAGCTTAGGTGATTTGTGAAGTTCCTTAAGGAAGGTTCTCAACACTGGTATTTGGTGTTAGTCCTTGGTTTAGGTTCTTGGAATAGATCCCGGGCTCATATCCTTACATTCTAGTCCCTGCAAAGGATTTGATCCAAGTCATGACAATTAATTCTTTTTCTATTTTGTTTTGGAGAGCTACATGAGTGTTTTTGTAGAGGCTATGAAAAGGGGCCTACATAGTAAGATCTTCATGGATTCTTCAAAAAAATTAACCTATCAAATGGGTATCCCTAGGTTCCTATTTATACCAAAATAGGGAACGCTTGGTATAATATTTACATTGTACTTGTACTCCATGTAGGTTCTCCATGCAGGTCGTGTGTGATGTTCCTCAGCATAGGTCCTCCACGTAGTTCCTCCGCACATGTGAGGATAATCCATTTATTAAATTTATCCTTATATAGAGTGCCCACAATTTTTATCTCTAAGTCAGTTTAGGATCTGCGACTAGTCAAATTTAATATCTCGAAAAGAACTACACTTTCTTGATATGGTGAATACATAATTTATTCTAAATAAGAACAAAAAAATGATTTTTGATGCATTGACACCTCTTTATCATCGATGATGGAAATATTTGGCCTACTCCAAGAGAGGAGGGAGGTCATTCCACTTATCCTTCATTGTGGAGTATTCTTGCGGAAAATGGAAATCCAACCATGAATTCTCAGAAAAGTGCATGGAACATATTATGTGGGGTCGAAAAAAGCCCCTCACCCCCCTAGAATTAGATTCCTTAAGAATAAAAATAATTTGGTTCAACAGTAACTGTATGGAACTTTCATACATTCTAAAATCATTTAGAAGAATTTTGAACTATGAAAAATATGGGAATATTCTTTTATTTTTTTCTATTCCATGGATCCAGGAGAGAATAGTTCGACTATTTCGAGGGTCGTATGGACACCCCTATAAAAACCGTTTCTTTTGTTTCATCACCATATTTTTTTCCTTAGATCAATATTGGGAAGAACTAGAATGTGAGATGTGTATTTTTCTTATAATTCCCTTTTTTGAGTTTTTCATCCTGTCATGTTTTATGCCTTTTGACTTTTCATTCCTTGATATTTCCAAAATCTTATAGAGGGTTGGTCTAGTGAGATGAGACTCAACTTTTTTTTGAGGCTCCCACTATAGGATTTCATCCCGGTGTGTAATATGTCTCATTTTTAGAATGATTATAGTCACACATACTGGTCTAACAATTATAGTGTGTTAGGTAGATCATCTTGGACGATGAATTTTGAGATTAAAATCCAAACAAGGCAATGTGGTTTGGAGGGTTCCAATATTCATCATAAATTTCCAAGAGAATCATTGAGTCATAATTTTTATGGTCACCAAATAGAACATTTGAAATTAAGAAATAGAGGTGGTCTCTCCAGAAAATGATTTTACCTCCAATTGAAAAAACCCGTTATGGGGTTTTATTATGTAAGGCCAGTAAGGGAATATGTTTCATAGCCAAATAGTAGCATCCTTATACTGGAAAAACTCTTATATGGGTGAGATTATTAAAGGCCAAATAGGGTCATGTATTTATTTTTCATGTAAACGAGTTCCTAATAATTTTGGAATTCTTTTTTCGATAGACAAACAAGTTTAAGATTTCGATTTATTAAGACCACAGTAGGTACCTTTACTAAGGAATGAAGCATGGGAATAATGGGGAAATCTGTTCCTAGATTGGATATTAATGTGGAAACCACTTCTATATGAATTGTTTCTATGAAGACGGGTATATGCTGTTAAATAACCAATTTCTATAAGAGAAGGATCTTTTCCAAAAAAGGATGAAGGTGTTTTGTAGTTTAATTTCATGCAATAAGGAAATTATATCGTTCAGTTAAAGTCATACAATAAAGACATTATGTCATGTAGTTTAATTTAGTGTAGAAAGTCCATTATGGGATTTGATTTAAGGTCTTTAGATTTGATATAATAATTTATGGTTATTTCATTCTTATTAATTGGTCTGGAAATGTGATTCTATATTCAGGTATGGAAAGAGAGAATTGTAAGCTGTGATTTGATGGTCTTCTAATATGATGAATGACATGAGAAAAATGTTAATATGATTTATAAGTATCTTACAAGAATGAAGTTACCACTATTAAACAAACATGTCATGATGGTTCTGTTATGCAGGGACAACTAGGGCCAGTACTGCATATCCAAAAATGGAATTTTTTGGAAGGCATGCCCATTATGTTGGAAACTTTTATGCAAGGAAAACTAGTGTATGTACTACATAGTCACCGAAAGGAGATCTCAATAATTATGACATTATATTTGATAATATTTGAAAACTATTTATGGATATTCATATTTTCTAAAGTAAAAAATGTTGGTTTTATAGAGAAAACAACCTGAATATAGAAGAAATATTTCAACTCATTATTTCTATAGAATTGGTGGAATCAGTTATTTATAAAGGTCTGACCCAAATGTAGGAATTATGGAACCTGTAGATTATTTTAATATGACTAAGAACATAATATTATGGGAACAATAGAAGATATGTGGTCGAATATCCCAAGTTTATTCTAATAGGAATTGAACATATGTGGGAGGAAAACACAAAACATGGTCTTTGTAACTTTCTGGTCGGGAGAAAGGATATGAGAGAAATACACAAAGGGTGACCTCTTTAAATTGTGGGTTCCTACATACCATTACTAAATCATAAAAGTACAGAAGAGGCTTCTCCCAAAAATAAGGTTACTGCTATTTGAAATCCTTATTATGGGAAATGTACTATGCAAGGCTAACTAGGGCAGGTGATGCATATCCATAGAGTGGCATCCTTTGGCTGGTAGTCCCATTATGTAGGTTAATTTTATGCAAGGCCAACTGGGGCACATGCTGCATCATCACAAAAAATTTCTCTAAGGTCTCAAATGTTATTTCAACTGAAATTGAAGGATGATTATGGAGATATAAAAGCACTCTAGATTAGGAGTATGATATGCGAAAGGGATGTGTCCAATGCACAAGGGAAGTATTTGGATGAATATTTTCCATGAGTATGGAGTCCCATACATATATCAGATTTATATATATAAAAGTGAGATCTTTTATTTCCCAAATGGTTTATCTAAGAAGAGGACCAAAAATAAAATATCTTATATAGATTTTGATCGTTTGTAGGAGAAGGTAAATTTTCATTTATCCCATGGCTAGGACTATGAAGTCAGGTGTAGTTTTAACTATGTATCTCAAATGGGATGAGAATCAATCTTTACATAGTTTTGTAAATAATGTACATTTTAATAACATGCGGTGAGGACTATGAAATACAAGAGATAAATGGAAATAGTGGATTCATGCAGTTATATGTCATGAGGTAAGGAAATTAGTCATGAAATTTAATGCCTTGTAGTTAGTAATTGGATGTATCGACATGAAATGTCAAAATGAAAGGTAGTTAAACCAGGGAATAAGGTCGAAGTACCACTACATATCTTATCAAAGTAAGAATCAAGCAGCACATGGTTCTAACAAATACGTGTTAATGTGTAAAGTGGGAACTCGTATTGAAAATTCTCTTGTATATCTGAATCGTACATTAAATGTTATAGGTTTTTTATATTTGTATGTGGTTAATCTCATGATTGAAAATCATGACATCACTGGATACCTCATATGGGTGAGAATCAATAGAGACATAGTTCATGAATGATTGTCCATGCAGTTTATAATCTTGAAGTGAGGGCATATACTATGTATTTTCAGGTATTATAGCCACGACCAATGATAAATTTAATAGGAATTGAGACACATTATTTATACATAGAATCTATTTACCAAATTCCTAATCCCATGTGAGTAATTCTCAATAATAGAAATAAGGAGCAAGAAAAGTTTCTTCTGTAATATAAGGGTGAAATATGTGATGGAACGGGGTGTGATGATTATGTTATTGTTGAGCCTAGTTATAGGACCCAAAGTGACTATGTATATTATTGGAGTATGAATCAACCCATACTTAGTTCATGAAATGTTCGTTGTGTAGGTTTGAATCATACACATGGGGAATGGGTAATTTTATTTTATTTGTGGCTGGACCTAAGATAGAAGATCTTGGTGTCACTACATATCTCATTAAAATAAGAATCAAGCTACACCTATTTCTTGGAGAAATATTTCATGTGAAAGTTTGACTCATGAAAATTGGGAGTGAAAGAGCTTTTTTATTATAAATAGACCCAAATAATATTGATCTGGGCTTCATTACATATCTCATTAAGATGAGAATCAATTGATATGTAACTTTTGAAGATGAATCACCATTCCAAAAAGATTTTTATTTGGGGAAGGGTTTTTTTCATGGATGGGACTGATATTAGAGGTGTGTAAGTCTCTATGTATCTCATTGGAATGAGAATATTTCTATATGTAATTATTTCCATGCAGTTTATCGTCATGGGACAAGGACATGGGTGGCCTAATGTGAAAGGAAGATTACAGCTAGACCAGGGGATAATACAAAAGTGTCACTACATATATTATAAGAGGAAATAATCAAGCCACCCATAGTTCTTAAAAGGTTCCCTGTGTAATATCTGATACATACAAAGGAAGTAAAGGGTCATAATGATTAATCATGACTAGACCTTGGATGGGACATCTCAACATCACATTGTATCTTGCTGAGGAAAGAATCAAGCCACATGTACTTCTTGAAGGTTCCTCCTATGCATGCATGATTCATATGCATATGTGTGAAGAGACTTTTCCACCATTACGGCTTGACCCAAAATTAGAGATTTGGGAAAAACATTATCTCTTTATGGGGAAAGAGTCAAGCCACACATTGTTCTTGAAGATGATTCTACAAACCAACTTGATTTTCATGTGAGGAAGGGGGATTTAATACTTTTCATAATAATGGATGGGCCCAAAATAAAAAATTGTGTGATAATAAAGCCATTCCATTGGAATGGTTCCTAGTATATAATTAACACATATACAAGGAAAGGGGATGTTGTTTCTTTTATGGTTGTGTCTGGGCCCAAGATAGGGGATCTAGGTTTTACTATTTACTTCATTGGAATGAGAATCAAGCCACATATAGTTCATTAAAAGTGGTCCCAATGAAGAACTGATTCAAACATTGGGAGAAATGGGGTTCAAGTGCCACTAGAGAGTGGAACTAATGTTAGTAATTCATACACATGAAACATACTTATATTTTAAGGGACTAAAAATAATTTCAATTTTTGGTATCATAGGATAGTTATTATCCTCAAATGAAGGAGACATTAACTGCATAGTTTAATTTAATGTGGTGAGGAAAAATTGTGATTTATAGTTTTAGGTCATGTAACTAGGACCTCATGCCCTTAAATTTAATGTTGCATGAAAAGGAAGAATACGTTATGCAATTTAAAAGTATTTAGCACAAACATACGGTTGGGACCCAAATTGTTATCATATAACTAGGTCGAATATTTTGTGATTGCAAAAAGTACTTCAGGAACCCAACATTTTTTGGAGTAGTATTGAGTTCTCCATCCATAAATATTAAGTAATAATCTCCATCTGAGTATACCATATGTATATAATAAGTTCCTATCCACTTTGGCTCAAGATCTGGTGTCTTCTTCCATAGTATCATTGGATTTATAAGAACCAATACCAATTCTACTTGTATTAATGAATGGAGGTGAACTTTTGTGCTGAAAGCTCGTGCTATTTAGTTATGATAGACTTCCATGTAATGCAAGGTATGTAATCAATTTTCATCCTATCTCTCAAACTCATCTAGTCATTTCTGAGACATATCACTTGTAGATAACTAATCACAAACATAAACAAGATTAAAGAAAATTGATCTTTAATGGGAAAAACTGCTTCAGTTTTGTATACTAATGAGTACGGGCTGACCATCATGTAGTAAGAAGAGTAGTTCAAAAAGTCCATAAGCCATGAATGATTTTTTCAGACCAATAATTTTTATCTTTATCCACCATCTTTTGTAGAATTTTTAAAATATCCTTGTTGAAAGCTTATATCTTCCCATTGGCCACTACATGATAAAAGGTTTATATTTGATATTTTATTCATAATATAACATCCCTACCTCAACAGAATAGAAATTGGTGTCATTGTCCATAAATATGGGATGAGGGAAACCAAATATGTAAATGATATTAGATTTAAACAATCTAAAAATGATTTTGGACATGAATTTTTTAAGATGTATTTCCTTAACCCATTTAGATACAAAATTCATAGTGGTAAGGATGTACTTTAACTGGTTATCCATATCTAGAGGATAAGTTCCCACTATATCCATTCCCCATATAGAAAATGGAATTGGGTACGTAGCTGTATATAGAAACTCTAGAGGTTGATGAATGAATTTGGCATGCACCTAGATGGGATGACATTTCCTAGTTAAATATATGAAATTTGACATTATTAATGGACAAGAATACCCAATCCTTCAGATTTGATCAGAATTTATGTGCCCAAACTGGTGAGAACTATAGGCTCTAACATGTACTTCTTTGATGATTGTTGCAGTCTCTTCTCCATCAATACAACTGAATAGGATTTCATTGAATCCTTTTTTGTAGATGATTTTCTGGTGATTTGGGCCATCATAAAGAGTGAAATTAAATACTCATCATCGGAGTTGTTCCTTTCTAACTCTATCCAGTGGATGTACTCCATTTTGGAGATATTACATGGTGGTTTCATTCATCTCGTGGTAGGACCAACTACTTCGTCAATGGGAAGGATTTCATTGATTTTCTCTGTTATGATTTGAATAAAAGTTGATAACAAATGATAATGATAAATTAGTATGATTGATTTATCCCAGTTCAGAACTACTAGTGTTAAAGATTTATTGGATAATGCATCATCTTGAGCATTTTGTGTTTGTGGGACATAAAACAAGGTTGGATCTGAGATAAATACTTTCATTAAACCTCATACATGACCAAAAAGGAGGATTAGTTTTCCTTTTTTTGATGGTGTAATCCCAATTGATCTGTTTGATTCCAAATTCCAAATCAGTGTTTACTTTTATGTGATTTATTAGAATTTGGAGTTCCAATTCGAGTTTAGTTATGAAATCCTGATATTCTACCTCATTGTTCGTACTAGCTATGATAATAGGAATGAATATATAAACACTCAATTTTCTAGATAGATAAGTAAAAATCCTAACACAACAAGGTTGAGTTTATAATCTTCCACTATTTTACCTATTCTACTTATAGAAGAACCATAAAAAAATCTCCCATGTTCAGGTCCATACTTAATAGAGAAAATTTCATCATCAGGTATCTTAGTATTCAATGTTGTTTCTTCTATATATTTTAGTTTATAAAGTACTCCTGTCAACGATTTTTTTCACTAAATTATAGGGAACAAACTATATATCAAACTATGGCATAATAATTGCCTATCATGCCAGACATCCTGTCAACATACGATGGATGCAGATAAATTTGAGCAGTTTATTGATAGAGACTATACAGACCTCATGATGTTGTTGGTGGTGTCTCTTCTTCTGAACTAACAATATTAATGCTAGGAAGCTCGTCACAATAGCTTAATATCAATTATCTACATTTATCATTGTTTTACTGAGATAATAAAGGCTGTTTTCATTTCTAGTAGCATTATTCTATGAAAGGAAAACACCAATTTATCCTTCCAAGTAAGTCTCATAAAGAATGAGTGGTTTTTGTAAATTGGTGGCACCAATACCATTAGAATCAAGAGGTAATTCCTGAGGGGGACAAATTACTCTTAGCAGTCATTAGTCTCTAGATATGTGACCCTCTTATTCATCAATTTGGTGAAGGGACAACATCTATCTTCTAGATTGGATATGAAGTGTTAGATGTAGGCCATGTGTCCTTAAACTCAGCTCAATTATTTCAAGTTTAGAGGATGTTAAATTTGAGTGATATCTATAGACTTATCAGGATTGAAATTGATGTCACAGTGGTGTTTAACAAAACCAAAAAAAATTTCGAGGCTAGCCTAAATGCACATTTCAAGGGGTTTATCTTCAGATTATGATATCAAAACTTGTTGAATTGGGCTCTAGGTTAGTTTTGTGATCAGAACATTTTCTAGATTTTAAAACTAGATCATCAAAATAAACTTAAAAAAAATATTCATGAGGGGGTCGATGATGAGGTGCATTGCAGGTTTATATATCGCACTAACATTCTTCAAGACAAAGGGGATTAACTAATAGAAAAGTATGCCTTAAAGAGATCTGAAGGGAATAGATTCCCCATATTAAAGGGACATTTATATTTGGTTATACCTTGCGTATCCATCCATGATTGACAGATCATTGTATTCATCTATTTCATCAACTTGGAGTTTTGTGATATAAACTGAGAGGTAATCTTTGGGATAATGCCAATTGTGATAACTAAAATAATTGAATTCTCTAATATTCCTATTATTCTTTTTCACTAAGATAATATCTTATAAAAAATTTTAATATTAAGTTTTATTAGATAAGGTTTTCGACTTCAACCTCAATTTTGGAGGTGTGAGTCAGGTGTGTTCTTCTTGCTGCCTGCTAGTATCCTCAATGCTCTTCTGGAAAACCCAAATTATGGGTGGAAACTTCGGGATCAAGTCTGAGAATATCTTGGTAATTCTAGGGAAACACATCATAGTGTTTCTTGAAAAAGGAATTATACACCGCTTTCTCTTATTGAGTCATGGTCCCACTAATCGGTGTTGGGAATAGGTCTTCCTCTATGCCCATATTTATTTGTTGGAGATCATCTATGGTAGTAGAGACACCATTATCAAATGTTGGAGGGTCATATCTTATATCTTCTAACTATTCTTCATTTTCTTCCTCCTCTTCATGTGTTTCTTAGTTTACCACTTCTTGTAGGGTAGTTTATGATGTAATGTTTTTAGAGATAGAGGAGGAGTCGGTATTTGGATATCTTGAAGAGGAGGAAAACATCTCTGATCAACTAATGATGATGTGTCCTTTGAAGATATGAACGAAAAATAATGGGTTATAATAATCATCAGTATATTATTCCCTGAGTGTGACAATTTCTACTACCCTTGCTAATGAATCAGAGACTTAATGTAGCTAGATGGATGGAATGAAGAAATATCCATTTAGGAATTCATCCATACTTGGTGGATATAAAAATATTCCTATACTATCAGGACAAGTATAAAAAAATAACATTACAGAATCCACTGAATGAGTTCTTGGATTTGGTTCAACCCTTTCAATTTTATTAATGGGTAACACATAATATACACTGAGATGCTTGAATGGGTTATTTGGGTTCGTATCCAGACCCTTCAGATCATTAATTCTTGTAACATCATTCATAATGCACTATTTTCACATTGTGTGATAGAATCCAACATCAATGTGCTGATATTCACATGTTTTTAATGGTCCATAACACCCTGAAATGTCCCAATCTGAACATTGACCGAATACTTGATATATTGGTAGTATGATAAAGAAATAGTCGCATGATTTTGTAGCCACATTCTCCCCAATATAATTTTGAAATCTACATCCATCTAGACAACAAAGATCTCTAAATGAGATATGAGACACCTAAATTGAGTTTTGAGAATAATCTCACTGAGTGTTTTTATTGTTCTTGTTGTAACCCAATTACATTAATGTGGAGGAAGACATGTGAGATTCAGTGAGGACTAATCAGAGATGTGTATGAATGGGAATGAGGCTAACTCATGAGCCATTATCAATAACGGATCACTAGATATCAGTATCATTGATCATTTAGGATAGATACCTGGGTTTTATGAGTCCATGTATGAAATCATCCTCATCCAGGTTTGTGAAGGATATGATGGCTGGGCATTCTTCTATATCATTATCTATACAGTAAAACTATGCAGAAGTAACCTCAGTTTCAGACTCTTGAGGGATGAACAATGCCTTAATATGTGCTTCCCGGAGAACATTTCATATATTTACAGCATCTAGGATTGACATCTTGGTTTGTTCATTGTATAGTTTCCTCAACATATCATACTTTTGATCCAGAGGTCTGTATTTTCCAATATGGATATTCACATTTTTTAGGTTCCGTTGAAGTGATTCTCCTGATGTGGATGGACCATTTATCAGGACATAAACTGGAAATACTTCTTATATTGGTGGATTAGGCTGGCTAGGTCCACCCACTCATATAGAAGGTGGTGGTATAGCCTCTAATTCATCTTCCATGATGATCTTGTCAAGGTAATCATCGTCATGTGTGGGAGAATTCCTTTGTTCATGTTGAGCCTTCTAGAGGGCTCTACCATGAGTTTATTATGCATAAAGAGTTTGAGTAGGGGTTTGGTTGGAGTAATGGCTTCTAGAATACCCATTTTTTCCCATGTATCCTTGAACATGATGAACTATTCCCCCAGTTCCCCAAAAAAGTATGGGGAACATAGGTTCAAAATCAGAATCATCATTTTTATTAGGATCTGTTAAGTGAATAATGCTAGTGGAACCAAATATCAACTCCTCTTCTGATAAATATTTTTTCGGACATGTAGATTCTTATGGTTCCATATGGTGGGGTGGTACCCGTTCTTTTGAGATGGTTGGCATGAAATCATCTATGGTCAAGGAAAACATTGTCCGTGACACAAAATCATCTTCTTTAGAGTCGCACATCTTCTTCTGACCATTCTACATCATTGATTATTGGCCTTCAGAGGACTATGCTTTTGATGAAGATGGTTTCCCTATAAGGTAAGTGAAAGGAGACACTATAGTTTGTTTCAACTGTTTTTGCTGAATGGAATGAGTTTATTTTTTTTGTTTTCAAGATCAGACAATCATCTAATTTTTTATAATTATTACTTTTGAGTTCGTTATATTTGCCTTCCTCATATGTATTAGTAGTAATAACACATGATAACCAGTCTTGGGAATTTTTTATCCTCACTATCTCAGATTCCACCATTTATTATAGGAGGTCCTTAAAAATAAAATACACCTAGATTGGGTGCCCCAACATTTAATGGAAGGAGAAATAGTGTAGAAGGATCTTGTATCCTTCTTTGTAAGGTTTCTTTGGACTTTTCTACTAAACTAAGTTGTTTTAAAAAGTTTAGATGAAGTAACTGGAAATTGGGTAATTTCAAAAAGAATATATCTTATTTTTTAACTCCTCAAACAGTCTCCACCTTTGATTTTTTGAACATCTTGATAAGGAAGTTATTTCTAATAACACTCGGGAGGTGTATCCCTACAATATGATGAGGGATTTGAAGTAGGACGGGTTATAGGGTCCTGGTTATGTGTTAATATAGCGTCCTATGCTTTTCGTGCAATTTTTCATAGATCTGATGGGATTAATTAGGATTTTCTCTAGTCTCTTTTAGGTATTTTTCCACCTATTGAGAAATCGAGGCAACATCTTAAAACCCTCCAATGTATTTCATTGGGATTAATGGTGTGCACAAATCATCATGAATATTTTATACACAAATGGTTATAAATTCTTCTTGAGGTAATGGTATATTCAAAAAGTATTTTAATCATTTCCACTTAGCAATGAATATAAACACCTCTCATTTTCCCCTTGCTTGTAGTTCGTCAGACCAAAGACAGTAGTCTTCTGTAGCATTGAGCTGAACTAGAAATGGAACTTCTAATATATATCTTTATATCAAGTGATCTATCATGATTGCAAGCATGTGTACCATAAAATGCATGCCCCATGCAATGATTGAATGAATCATATGAGTTTCACTACTTCCTATTTCTCATGGGGGGAATCATTAGATCGCAGTGAGAGATGAAATGATTCAAGTTTTGTTCTATTTGTACTGATCCATTGAAGATTTGAATTGTAGGATTTCCATCTTTTGGCCGAGGAGGGTTCGGATCCACCCATTTAGGATAAACCTTATTTTAGAGTTGTATTGGTTCATGTCATCCATCCATAACTTCCAATAGAGTCGTTAGTGGACTAACGGTGTTTATGATAATTTGAGGAATAACTAGTTGATTTAGGACCTAAATGAGTGTGGCGGTTGGAGACTAAAGAGGTTTGAAAACAATAAATACCACTGGTTCCATCACTACTAGTATCTTATGTGGGTTACCAATTAGTGAAGGACGATAAGGATGTTCTTGACACTGCAAAGGTTGTACCTAAAATGGAGGTAATTCATTATCTGCATCAGTAGTGGGAACAAAACATCTATGGTGAGGTGATCATACTGGATGTTAAAGATGAGTACATGCTTGGGGAGCATGTCTGGTATGAGTGATACTTCAAAATAACTCTCCATTGAGTCTTCTCAACTTTTTCCTCTCTTCTATTACTAAGAAAATATTTCATTAGGTGAAATGGATTGACATTCTCTAGGGCATGGTATAACCTTTACCTTTTCCCTTATTAAGATCTTTTCAAAGAGGTTCAAGTTGATTATTTTAAGGGATAGCTAAATTTTGGTTATGCTATTTATTTTAGGAAAACCATGTCTATCATTTTAGTTATTGTGTACCACATTATGAATAAAAACCTTATATTATAACTCCACTGAACTGAATTCATTTTCTATAGGATCTTCCATGATGGAATTAATGATACCCACTAACACATAATAAAATTTCTAGAATTATATTGGTATCTTTGTGATATCACCTTCTTATACAACCTCCACGAGATCTTGACCACTTATTTTATTGTTACCGAGAACTGTTTGAAGGATAGTAATCTGAAGGGAATCCTCAAGTAATTAAATTGTGCCTTTATTTTACAACTTCTTCTCTAATCTAGAGAAAGTTGACTTTCACTGAAGAGTGGATTGTGAATATTAAAAATCTCCCAACCATATGGGTTGGTTCCCTTCTTTTTCTTATTTATAAACCATTGGGTTGATGATTTTTTGGATTTGATGTTTGGGTTAAAGAAAACCAAACCCTACAGTTTAGGGTGGCTCCTGAACGACATTGCCTGACATCATCACAACAAATCTTATGATTTTACAAATTCTATTCCAAATGATGGTTGTTTACATTATTCATCACTCACATAAATCACCTATTTTGGAAGACTGTTTTACTATTTCATATGTATTCACAAAATTATGGATGACATCCTCTATGCAGGAGGTTTTCTCAATGATTTCAAATGCTTGATGAAAAAGTATCTGAATAAATTTCTCTCATTGAGACTATATTTGGTGCATGATAGTCAAGGCTTTTTGTTTTTTAGCATCACTTCGGTCATGAATAATTTTTTTTGTTATAGATGTCCTAGGTCAATAACATTTCATAAGACTACTTTAGTAATGCATTGCTGGATTTGGAGTGTAGTGAAATGCAATTATCCATGTACACACCATCCTCTGATATGAACACTAGATGAGATATCTACGATGAGTGTTTGAAACCACATTAATGCATTGAGGTATGAATGTTAATGGGATACATGTTTTTTCTTGATCGTTGGATGTTTGAAATCTAAAAGAGATGCCAAATCAATTTGGTGCCAGAGACATACTATTACCTTGATATGACATTAATATTATTCTTACGTTAATACATTGGATTTTTGATAATTAAGAGTGTTCCATATGATGAGGTGGATAGAATGAATATAATATTCTGGAAAAATCTCAAAAATGATGTATTGAGAAGTATCCAAATGCTAGAACCCGACTAGTATTTCACCCTTATCTAGTTGTTTCCTCATGTCCATAATATCCTATTTATATTTTTCTAGAGGTTTATCAACTTAATCCGACCATAGTTGGCATTTTCCTTACACGTTACCAGAATCATCAAGATCGGTAGAAAGTTCATTTATTTCATTGGAAGAAAAATGGACCAATTATGGTTTAGAGAATGATTTTCCCCTTGGGATATATTCTTGATGAAAAATAATATCACCCACAAGTGATAAGGCATAAAATATTATTGTATTTTTATTTTTAAGTGCCTCAAGATAAGAGATATTTCCCATCACTACATTTTCATTTAGATAATTCTCTTGATAATGAGAATGACTACTATAGAGAGAAATTTCACATTAAATGCCATCATTGGGAGGACCTCCATGTTGTATTGTATTAAGGTATAAATCCTCTTAATCCTTTGTATTATTTCCATATAGAGGGTTCTCACAGCTCTCATACTAAAATAAGTTTTTGATATTGAATGAATATTCATGAATATGTCTTTTATGAAGAAGTGTCCGATGATAACCATAAGAGTTACTACTACTGTACCCATAATTTTGAAATGGGAGGGTAGGATCTTGGGCTGTAATAGAAAAATGTATGAAGGATTCAATAAATCTAGCATTAAGTGAATCCAAATCACAAAAAATCCCTTGATTTTCCTACTCTATTTTATAATACATTTTTGGATACCTTCTTATAAACAGCTGGGACCACATGCTTGGAAAATTTGTTATCATTGGTAGGTGTATGTTCCTTCTTTGGTGTGGCTGTCAGAGTATTCCAATTATCTTTAATTGGAAAGGGTGTCTGTTCTTGATCAACTTTCCCATATGATATAAGGAATATTCCCTATAACCTTCTTGGGTGAGAACATAGGTATGCACCTACTCCAGAGTGACATGTTTATGAGCCACCATTATTGTGGGGAAGGAGTACAGTTTTTATTCTTTAGGTACTATTTTTTTCACCTTAATGAAATCTGATAATGTATCGTGGGTATGGGAATGAATTTCTATATTCCCTTTCACCATTTTTAGGTTGTTCATGGTGAAATTAGTGGTCAGAATGGGAATATATGTCTATTCTGTATCTTGATTAGGTGTGTGTACTTTCTCTGATCCTCCCTTTCCATTCAATGGATATTGATAGTACTCTTGTGTCAGCGTATAAAGTTGAGTCTTCCATATACTTTTCATTATATCTTTCAAATTTTATTCTCCTTGTACGTCCAAATGAGGTTGTTGGTAGACATGATGTGTGAATACAATAGTTTGTACCAAATTGCTTGTAGTCATTAAATGGGGTCAACATTCTTCTTTGAATCCTTCCAAACAAGGCTAATGGAAGGATTGATGATTGTAAAAAATTGTATATTCTTGCTAATTTTACTCCATTGGATTTTAATGGAAGTATTGGTTGGGTGCCACCAGAAGAGCCTGCTGGACAAGAGGATCGAAGTCGGATGGCTATATATACTTGCTCTCTATTTTACACCAAAATTGGTTGGTGGGATTTTTTTAAGGGTAAGATGTAGTACCCTAATCCACGTTAGTTGGTTGTTCTCCATGGTGGGTCATCTGGTGTGCTCAGGTATGAGGAACTTTGGCCAGACAGCTGAGGCAATACCCTCATCATGTTGAGTGATTACAACCATGCATGTTGGCAGTGAAGATTGTTTGTAGGATACCATGGGAAGGATACATATGTCATTGATATGAGTCTATATGGGGAATATTGGTTGATATCCCTAGAATATGGAAGGGATTTTTAAATTCATACAATGGATAATATCCTGAAATGGTTGAATATGGTGGTTGGAATCATTTTCTTCTATACCACTTGTCATCACTGACTGGACAATCAGGGGTTATTACTGAATCAGAGGTCCTGTTGGGAAGCAACTATGGTTGGAATGGTATTGTGTTGATGGTACAATAAAACAAGTTCCTTATATACCCATTTTTAAATTTGTTGATTCGGGGATAACATCCTTTGTGCAGATGAGGATCCATCTTTACTATCAACAAAAGAATTCATAGATGAAAAGTTGAAGGAATTCATTTGGATTGAATGATGTTAATGGATGAAAGTGGTAGTATATATGACCAATAAAAACAATAAACATTGGTAAATCATCATCTTGTTGGATGAAATTATCCATTATTGATTGCCTTGTTTGGGACTCCTTTATCAATTGTTATGGGAATAACATATGGGTAACACTATAATCTTGGTTATGGATTCATGTCAGGTTCACCATTTTTTATTTCCCTTGAAATCTGTTTTCTGGATAGTTAATCCTTATTTCTGAACCATTTCTAATGGAATTGTTTGTGGAACTGAAAACACCCAATGGTTCAATATCTAATGCTAACAACATTCCAAAGGCATGTGCTTATTATGTTTATTGACCTATGATATGTAAGATCTCGCATTGGTCGATAGGATGGGAAGTCAGTCTCATCACACACTTTTGTGGGAATTATTGCATAATCTGTGACTCTTTTATATATTTAAGATATTTTCATGAATCGTTCATTAATAACCATGTATTATATATGGTATCCGAATATTATAAATCAATTATTATCTTGTGTAGAATTCTTAATAATCCATATGTATTTGAGGATATTAATCAATGGATATATATGTCTGTACCTAATCTTATCCAGTGATGGCATCCTCGTATATACTATATAGAGATTCATTGTTCATTATTATGATGATGTTGGTTTTATTCCACTGTGTGGGGAACTCTAGAGTTAATGTGCATCTAGGTAGATGAATGTCACTCTAGAATTTATCGTCGTCTAGGGAGATGGAAGTTTTCTCGGGAGTTAATGGTCTTCCAGGTCAACAATGGTTACTCTAGATTTTTTCATCATCTCGGAAGATGAATGTTTTTTTGATACTGGGATAGAACCCCTACATGGGATAACTATATATCCTCATGAATGGAATCATAACCCACATAGTTTTGGGTAACATAATGGGATACCTCATGCCTCTTAAGGTCATTTGATGAGGACCTAACCATATAGTTCAATGTCATGTGTTA
The DNA here is from genome assembly GCA_963277665.1 of Viscum album. NCBI lineage: Eukaryota > Viridiplantae > Streptophyta > Magnoliopsida > Santalales > Viscaceae > Viscum > Viscum album. The sequence continues at coordinate 1,744,734,718 of OY728161.1, forward strand.
TGGATATCTTGGAAGAAGGTTCCTAGTCAAATATTGGTATGGTGATTTTTGTCAAATTATTCCAAGGAACATGGAAGGGATATAAGATTCCATGTTGAATGAGACCCTACTACAAATTTGGTCCATAGAAAAGATGTGTTATTTCGATTTTTTGGATTTCAACCTCAGGGAGGCTTCCTACATATCCTATTTGGATGTAAATCAAATACCACGTAGTTCAGTATGTCTTATAGGGGAGTATGACCCTTTGATAGAAATAGTTTGGGGAATACTCATAAAATGTTTCCTTACTATAGAGTCCACTCAATATATATTAACTCATATATAATTAGAGGTTTTATTTGGGGATTACTCGTAAAGAGGATTCCCATATTAAGGAAATTATGGTTAGACTCCTAAGGGGGATGTCCAATGGGATTGTTCCCTAGGTAAAGGCTTCCTATGTATCCCAGTTATGGTAAGAATCAGTGTTCTAATATTTCATTCCTTCATATGGGTTTTTTGGATGTTATGATCATTAAAAACCTCTAAGCCCATGTGTGTCATTCTTAGTTTAAGAAACAAGAGGATGTGAAACATTAAACAATCCCCATAATTTCCTTCCAACAATGATGGAACAGGAAGGTGATATAATAGAAGAGGATAGAGCTATGACACTCCCATGTGTTCTCTTTACATTGGATGAGGGTCTAAGGCAAGTAAGTGTTGAAGGTGAAGGGTGTAGAGAGGAGAGATAATACATCCTCCTACGTGAAAGGCTAGGGGAATACACCAAGATCGTTTCCCCATGATTAGTTTCGTTGGGGTTTACTCCAAAGGGGTTTTCCATTTGATTATTTGTTGGGGATTACTCCTAAGGAGGATTCCCATTGAGGTCTGGTTGGGGATTACACATAAAGAGTATTCCCATTGAGGTTTGGATAAGGATAACTCCTAATGTTGATTCCCATTTTATATCAAGTAACTAAATAATGAGTTAATTAAATCATGTGTCTATTGTAGGTCCTTAGAGAAGGTCCTCAGTGCAGGTCCTCACCAGAAGTCCTCGGTGCAGGTGCTCATCATGTGTCCACGAAACAGGTCCTCGGTGCAAGTCCTCTTCATATGTAATGGCCATAGATCCCAGGCTTAGATCATTACATTTTAAAAACCCTGATGATACTTTGACCCAAATCATTCCAATTAATTCAATCTTATCTCAGGATTAAAGGAGGTACCTGAGTGTTTTGGTGGAATAGAGAAAAGGGTTCTATTCCATGAGATATTTTGGGCTTCTTTTGAATTGTGAACCAGTCAAATGGGGATCCCAAAGGTCTTATTTATAGGAAAATAAGGAACCCTTGGTGGAGTAGTTACTCCACATAGGTCATCAACATATGTCCATTATTTTGGTTCTGTGTATAGGTCTTGTGCACTTTTCCTCGGTGTATTTCCTTTGCATAGGTCCTCTGTGCAGGTCCTCTGTACATGTGAGGAAAATCTATTTATAAAATTTATCTCTCTTCTGAGTGCCATAACTTTTGATCTGTAAAATTGTATAGGCACCATGGATATTCAAGTTGGATCTATTAAACAGATTTACAATTCTTGAGATGGTGAATGAACCATATCTTCTCCGGAGAAACTCAAAATTTTAATTTTTATGCATCTAAACCTTTTTATCATCAAAATTGCAAATCCACAGCCTACTCCTATTGAGATGGGTATTTCTTCTTATCCCTCATTGTTGAACACAGTCACAGAAAATGGAAATCCAACAAAACATTCAAGATCAAAGTGAAATAATCATATTCTATGGTGTCAACAATGATAAATTAGGGTCACTATAAGAGATCCCTCATCAATAAATGGAGATTGAAGCTAGATTATAAGGTGACTATGATAAATAATGAAATATTTGAAGAAGTATATTTTTTTCACCTGGATGATATAATTATTTTAATTATTAATATATTTATATTTTTAGCATATTTTAAGGAACCACCAAATCATGTTTTTAGATCATGAATAGTTAAGATATGACTTTAATGAAATCCTAATATTGTATTGGCCCATAATAATATCTCATTTAAAATTACCATTCACATGGTGTATAGAGGTATAATTGTATCTATGGAGACGGTGTGTAGTAGACCATGGAAAGGAACCCCTACTATGGTATATGTAGTGTATTAGTACATTCCATGTAATGAAATAGTATATTATATAAGCACCAGAACATTGAATTTGTTATCATCTGGTAGTAAAACTAATATATAAGAATGTACATCACTTTTATTTTATCAAAACATGACTCTAGGTCTAGGTTGTAATCACTGAATAACACAACTACCTTGTAGAATATACACAATAAGATTTAATTTGAAAATTTGAGGTCCTATGATTATATAGTTGTGGAATAAGATTTGATTGTGGCATGGGTGTATATGGTTTATACACTGTAGTGCTTGTTTTATTCGTTCCCCTCGATTGGTTTGTTGTATTTGCATCAATGGGAGTATGATATGGACAACTATAATGGTCATTTGGATTATTTTATTTATAAATAATAATACTATATTCACATTTATCATTATATTTAATATATGATATGATTCATGGATTCATATTTATATCAAACTTAGATAAATGATGACTAGATCATAATGATGATACATAGCATAAGTTATGATCAAAAATCAATGTTGTGGCATTCTAATATTTGGGAATGGAACCCAAAAATGAATTCTACTATTCTATAATATAATTTACTTATTTTAAACTATATTTTTCTTATATGATGGATGATTCTTGATCATTGAATTTCATGATTTTTTTTCAGAAGTTCCCTATATATATATATATATATGTAAATTGAAGAAAAGTATCTGTTAAAATAGTATTGTAGTTGAATTATTTAGTCCCATTAATTGCAATGGTAGAGTATATTTATGTTGATTTAATAGAAGTATTGTTAGTTTTTTATTCTATATCACTATACAATTATCTTCATAGTTAGTTGGATTTTTCATGATGGATATTATTTCACTCAAATAATCATATTTTAGATTCTATATGTGATGTACTATAAATATTATAGGGTGTTATAAGTGAACCACTGGTTGAAAAAAATTCTCTAGTAAAAGAGGAGATAATAGTGTGAAGAGGGTTTTTTTGATATATGAAAATTATTATCTTCATTGCTGAGGTGTTGGGAATATAATTTTTTAATGGGGATAGTACTAGGAAAAACAATTTTTTATTTGGTTCTCCAAGTGATGGGATTTTTTCTCATAATCTAATTTTATGGTTTATAATATGCCTTATATTGATGGTGGTGATACTCACCAATGTTGATATTAGACATTGATGAGAAGTAAGGTATTTATACAGGGTGTGTAACATCCAAAATTTAATTATTCACTCTAAAATTACTTGGTTACCTTCTTATGGTTATTTCAAAGTGATATATTGGTGGTGGAATTGAATAGAATTGAAGATAATAAAATTTTTAATTCATAGTATAGAGGGATATTTAGTATCTTATTCTTAGTATTTTTCCATTGAAGAAAATCTATCTTGGGGGGAAACACCAAATCCATATTTTTCATCCTCATTAAATAATATTTTTGTCACCTGAAACCCTTTTATTATACAATCAATGGTTATCTATGTTTTCATTATTCTATAATATTATATATTTCTCCCAAATGGGATGGGTTTTGAGTTACCCTTTTATAGTGTATGTTTTCCCCCTATCCAGATGGAGTCACATATAGTATGGTACCTTCCCCCTGATTATTTTATTTTACACATATTGGAATCAGGTTGTCGGATTATCAAATGAGTTCTCTATTCCATGATGTGTCATTATAAAAATATTGAAGTGACGATGAGTATAAATGTTTACTCCGTGTGTCATGTAGGTATTGATATTGGAATATCCAATGTAGTTCCTTGTTTGGTTTGAATTTCTTATCTATGTGTTCTCCCAAAATTGATTCCAAGAAAATGGGATAGAGATAGTAAGTGGTGGTACCATTTGAGATAAATGATATATATTGACCTTCTTGGAGATAGCTGAGTAAAAAGGTGGTGTTTTTTCCTATATAGATTTGTTTATTCAATGCTTTCTAATACCATGGATTGATTAGACCATTATGGTATCTCTAAATCAACCTAAGATAAATTGTTGAATATTATGTTACAATTGTAATAAATAGCTTCTTCCACATATTTTTGTATTCCACGATGGTTTGAGTTTGGATTTTTTTAGTTTTTATCATTGGATGTGAATATATAGGCATCATATTTCCCATTATATTTTCATTTTTTTCTACCAGAATTGTTATAATCATCCACTAAGGGGATCCATGAACTCTGTTTTCTTTATGCGAAGATGGAACACATTTCAATTGTGACAGTAGTTTTTTTAGTGAATCTAGATCAAATGTGGAACTTATAGTTTTTTTAGGAGGATATCTATAATGTTTTAGTGAAACACTATGTTACCTCTTCCTAGTTTCACTATAATGCATTTTTTTATTCCAATCCTTTAATAATTTCCATTACATTACTAAAAATATGCCTTTCATTAGTGCTTAAAATGGCCTTTAACAGCGCTAGAAAAGTGCTTTTAAAGCCGGTGAAGATAAGGGGGGGGGTTCCCTTTATCAGCGCTCTAAAAATCACAGATAATGATCACTATTATAAGCTCTAAAATAAGCCCTGATAAATGTTAAAAAAATTATAAACAGTAAAAAAATTAAAAAAAATAATTTTTTTTCAAAAAATACTGCCAATCGAGGGGGGCTTTTATAGCGCTTGATCCCCCACCCTACAGTGCCCCATGCACCCCCTCCACCCTTTATCAGCACTTTCTCCCATATTCCACCATGCACACACGCCCCTACATCCACCATGATTTGAACTCGAGACCTTCCCCTTGCACGCCTAAGCCCTTACCACTCCTCTATTTTGATTTGTTTTTTCATTTCATGATACATCTATATATATATAGTTGTATTTATTCGTATGGTAATATATATTTATATTAATATATATATATATATATATTAATATATATATAGTCATATTAATATATATTGTTATATTAATATATATATCTATTTATATATATATTTAGTTATATTTATTCGTATAGTAATATATATATATATATATATATTAGTATTTATAAATATTTAGTTATATTATTATATATAGTTATATTACTATATATATATATAGTTATATTAATATATATATATATATTTATTTATTTAGCTATATTTATTCATATAGTAATATATATATATAGTTATATTAATATATATATAGTTGTAATAATATATATATTTATAGTGATATTAATATATATATTTATAGTGATATTAATATATATATTTATAGTAATATTAATATATTTATATATATATATGTATTTCTATTAATATATATATATATAGTTAGATTAATATATATATATATATATATATTTATTTAGATTAATATATAGATATATAAATATTCATATATTTTTATTTTAAATAAAATGGATATTATTTATTATTTAGATAAATCTAATATATTTTATATGTAAATATATTTTATTATTTATATTTATAATTAAATATTTCGAAGTGAATATATAAAAAATATGTATATATTTTTATATATTTGATTATAAATAGTAGTGCATTATAAAAAGTGATGAAATTTCAAAGACATAATATCAATATGAATGTAATAACTTGGAATAAATTCAGTCCCCACCAAAAAAATCCAATAATACCTTCCTAAATGAGGTTAAAAATCCATAAAATGTTAAACAATCGGGGTACCCCGACTAAAACTCAGTTTTGGAGGCCTTTTGGGCCTCTTTTGGCCTCGAAAAAACCTTGACCAAGGCTCCAACAAGTTTTAAAGACGTATAGCTCGTTGCAGGCTTTGAATTGATATGTGGTAGAGCCCAAACAGACACCCGGATCAAAAGTTATGGTGGTTTGAAGTTCGAGTTACGTTTTCCACATATTTTGGATCAATTATTTTTTTTAATCTTCAAATTGTTATTAAATGACTATTACTCCATAATAACTATCAAATTATTAATTAAACATATTTTTTTAATTTTTTTATAATCCATTTCAACTAAATATCTTATATGTTAAGTATATTAACTATAAATGTATATTTATAGTTATCTAAAATATATTTAAAAATTATATATTATATTTATATCAATATAACTATATTTATATATTTATATATTAATAAATTATTTATAATTAATTTTTTTTGGATGTTGACCCTTTATCAGCACTTTTAAAAGTGCTGATAAAGACCCCCTTTTTCAGCACTACTAAAAAGTGCTGATGAAGGGGGTCCCTTTATCAGTTCTAAAAAAGCACTGATAAAGGGGGTGCCTTTATCAGTGCTTTTTCATTAGCACTGATAAAGGTTAGTGCTGGGAAAAGCTATTTTTGTGGTAGAGTTATGTTATTCATTTTAAATTTTTTTCTAAGAGATATATAACTAGATTGCATGCCTATTTTTTATTAATCTATTAATTTAAAATGATGTTATTAAAATTTTGAATGGTGATGTACATATATTAAATGTTTTATAGGTCACGAGAAACCATGTATTTATGTCCACTTATTGGTTCTGTTTACTAGCTGATGGAATACTATGAGTGGTTTTTTTGTGGGACACCTCACATATATTTAGACCATTTGGTTTTCAAGTGGTTAGGGTCATGATAAATTTCTTTTGTCATGTTTTGGTCCTTAGGATGGAGTTTGGAGATATGTGTCTCAGTTAAATTTGTTTTGGGAACTTGTAGCTGAAATTCCTAAAAAGGTATTGGTCTTATTATTAGACAAATGATCCTAAAAAAGTTCATGGAGACCGATATATTTCTATACATGTATTTTCATTATCTTAAATATATCATAAGTATTCATATAATTACACACATGATTCAATTAGTACGTCTATCCATCATATAACAGAATTTTCATAATTGGTTCCATGTTGTGACAAAACTAATTTGAAGATGTTACAATGAAATTGTGTTTTTGGTCCCATAATGAATATTATTTCACTAGAGGTACAAGATAGATCATATTTTGATGTTTATAGAAATGGAACATCTCATATTACCTTTATTTATCTAGTAGTCCTAATATTTTGGTTGATTCCAGAAATTCTATTTCTCTTTATATGATATGGGAACATGGATAAGGTTCCTGATAATTGAAAAAAATTTATTTTTGGGGTTATTTTTTATCCTTTAAATAAGAGGTTTTAATAATAAATTGATTTTTTGGTACCCATGTATAATTTAATTATATTTGTATCTTAGTAATGTTCCTATAGTATTATGGATTTTGTATTGAGATGAAGAATCCATGAAGATGGATTGGATATGTTTATTTTGTTCGACATTATTATCACCAAATAAATTATATTGTAACTAAAGAAAAAATATATATTTTGTGAGGTAATAATTTTTTTGAGAAATTTGATGTGTTTTTTAGTTTTATGAAGGTGTTTGGGATTACATAAACATGTCATTGATGTTGCAAAATTTTAGACAGCATGTTGGATATGTCAAAAATTCTTGCCAAACATTTTTATGAAACCATAATATTTATTATTATAAATAACACAAGAATATGTATTTTCCACAGTTTTAAGAAGTTTCATATATTTCAGGATTGTTATATAGAATATAATACTCATGAAATTCCAAAGGAATTAAATTTTTCGAAGATTTCAATTGATTTTGTAAGAGATCTGTACTTTTCTTATGATTCTAGTAAATTCATAAGAGGAATTGGATAGAGTTAAAGAGTTATCAGATATCTATAAATTTATAATTGCATAATCATGTAAGAGTTATATAAAAACACATAATAGTTATATAATATCACATATATTTATAAAATATCATCAAATTTACACAGGGATGAGTGTGTCATATTTATTTCACATTGCATATGATTTATCTGATCTCATGTAATAATTTAGAAAAATAGTAAGAGTTACTCTACATTAAAAATTTCTATCAAATAGTGTAATAATTTTGATAAACATATAATAGTTATCAAAGGTTAAAAAAGAATATTAAAATTTCTAGATGATAATAAACTGAGGAAAGTAAAATATTTTATCCATATGTGGGATTATATTTTTCATATTTAGTGAGTAAATGATCATGTTAATATCAATAGAATTTCATAGTAGTTCAATACATAGAAAAAATAATAACTCCCTATATTTTAATTGGGGAATGTTTTTAAAAAATCATAATAGATTTTTTATGTTAATTGAAGGAATGTAAAAATTGATTCATAATTATTTTTTTAAAATTATACATTGTTAAATCTTTATTTCTACAACTTTAAAACCATGAATGATATTCATGGGGTAATATATGGGATAAGACTTGTCCTTATCGTGAGGGTATATAATTGGAAAAGATGTATGTAACCTATTGTGTAAAAATTAATTGACATGTTAAATGTTTGGCTATATAACATTGATGATGTAGATAAATCCAGTGGATAATAAATTTTTGAGATATGTGAAGAAGATGTTTTTAGTGGATTAATGAAGTTATATATAGGAATAATTTTATTTTATATCTTTATTTATAATTTATTTTTATTGTTACTAATAATTATGATTTTGAAAAAGAAGAATCATTATTAAAAAAATCAATGGATGTCTCAGTGACTATAATAATCATCTATTATTAATATCTAATACAATAAATTTGAAACATTTTATAAAAGCATTGTAGTATCTATAGTCTATTATTTAACATATTTTCAAGGTTAATCTGACCTCTTATAAAATAAAAATAATTAAAGCGGTGAAATAAATGATATCTACTTAATACAGATTATTCCATGTACTATCATATCATTTTTTTCTGGTCATTTTAAAATTATTATCCTTAATTTGTGCATGTTCAATAGAGTGTGTATCAAAAATTTGTTTTAATATTAATAAGGGAATATATTATTCGAAGAATAAAAATAGAATTAATTTATTTAATTGATTTTACACAAGTCTTAGTGATTTCCAATAGACGTTAAGGGTTCATCTCAAGTTGTATCAGAGTGTCTATATTTATTTTATTGATAATTTATTTGATAAATGTTAATTATAAAAAATTAATCAATGTAAGAATTTTTCCCCTAAATTTCATCTTTGATGACATAAAACATTAATTTAGTAAACAAAATGTGGATTTTATATTTTTCATGGAAACATTTATCATATATAAAATGATCAGATTCATCCAAATTTACTATCATTCACTTTAGATGTTTTGAAGATAGAAATATATGGATTTTTTCCTGTAAATTATAGTTTTCTGATTAAAAAATATATAGTGAACACAAGATAGTATATTTCTATACTAATAATAACAATATATCAAAACCTTTTCATAATTATATTTTGATGGTAAAATTGTTACATATTTTAATGGGAATATGGGATATTTTATGAAATTTTAATACATCATTACAGTGGTTAAGAAAATTAACTATTGGTTCAATGATATAATTATAAAGACTTGAAAATGATAAGAGATGAAATATTTTATGTCATAATTAGTTAAGTTAAACAAATTTTTGAGAACTATTTCTGTTTGTCATTTAATGTTTAAAGACATAGTGCCTATTGTGGATATATAATGAAATCTACCGAACAAGTTTTAAGTAATATTATCAGTAAATAAATATAACAATAAATGTCAAATTTGTTTATGATATTTATAAAACAGTCTTTTTTATACGAGTTTTTTAGGGTTTAATTACTCAAATATAATTTTGTAGAATAAAATGAAATTTCATTGGGAACCTCAAAACATATAAGTTACATGAAATAAGTGATATTTAAAAAATATTCTTTTAATTAAGAATTAGTGAAAGCAGTATATGAAAAAAATTATGTATCTCATTTCATGAAGTTTATAATGAAAAAATTAATTTTTATGGGATATATTCTAGTATATTGTTTCATGTGTTGATCCATTGGATATAGTGAATTTAACTATTTAAATTTTAAATAAAATGATGTCATGTAAAGAGAATGATGAGTGTACAATGATATCTGAAATATAGAAGTAAAAATCATCTATTAATTCCATGAATTCATCAAAATAGAAGAGTATAAATTTTTTCATGATTAAAAAATAAATTTTATTATCAATGTTTAATGATAATGAGATACTTTATTAAGGAATTAGAAAATAACCCTTCAAATGAAATTTCCAAGTAACTACTGGCTAATAAATTGAATAGTGAAGAATTAATGTGTGATTTAATAAAAGATACTTTTAGTGTGGATGATGTTAAAATTATGTTAAACATATTAGGGATCATATGGAATTTATTTTATAGTTTTAATGTAATATAAATGGATATATATGAAAGATAATAAATCATTAGGGTATAATAAATATATTCATACTGAAATATAATTAATGATATGAAGAGATTGATAATTTAAAAACATATATTTTTAATTAAATGACTCCAAAAATGAAATATAATAAAAGTTTCTAATGATGGACATAGTCATAGAGACTACCCAATTGAATTTTATAAATTATTATATGGGATTCGATATGTTAAAATTCATATTTTAAAACACTATTCAATTACTTGGGCGATGCTCGAAGAAGAAGGATATGAATGATGATAATTATATATTGGGTGACGAGGATCATGTTTAATATAAATTATAACACTTACATGTTGATATATTTCTTGAAATTATCACTATATCATATTTCTCATAGTCAATATGGTTGAGTTATGGGCCGTAATTTATACCATAAAGCATTATGTATTTCATAATTGGAACTACATGGGGATTGAATCTAATTCTAAACATACTGTTGATTCCTTTAAAGATATAACTATGAATGTTTACTGGAGAATCCTTCCATGTTTTATGGAATTAATCAACAATAGAAATCATTTCAATCTAATCATTTAATATTCCTATCGGTAATCTAATAAATTATAGGATTAATTGTAAAAGAAATATATCGTGGAAATTGACATGATGTTTTCCTTTAGGATTCTTCATCATTGGTGGATGAAACAATGCTGGGAGTGATCCAATCCCATCTCTCTATGACCCCTTGTAACTTCTAATGTGGTTTGAATTTTATTTAATAATTTACTTTCGTCAGGAAAACCCGGACCCTAAATCTTCTAGTTAATTTATAGAAAGTGTTCATAGAAGGAATAAGTATACATAAATGGTAAATAAAGGAATGATATTGAAAAAATCATTAGAACTATGAAATATTAAAATATTTGACTTGTAGAAAATACATCAAACAAAAGTTTATTTGAAAAAGGATATATAAGAGAATAGATAAAGGAGGATTTTATTGTTTTGATGGGTGTTCTCTATTTATTAACTATATCACATCTAGAAATTCCATTCTCAATAGATCATGATTTCATCTATAATTATGTACAATAGGTCTCAATATATTATTCATAGCTTGGTTTTTCTAATATTGGTCTCTATATGTGACTAAAATATAGATTACCGAATAGGGATCTATGGATTGAAGGATCTAAATAATTGATAATTTCTATTAGATCTGTTAGTAAGTGACTATCACATATAATGTAATCTAATAATTTATTTTTTCTGACTTTGAACATTCTAATTAGATATTAATATGTGGTTAGTGTGGTTCATGTAGCATCAGGATATCATTATTCCTTAATCCAATGACATTGATTAATGAACATCAAATAAATGTATAGGCCAAGGTATTAGTAGGAATTATACATGGAAGGTCAATCAGTTTATTGATAATTAATACAGGGGTTTGGTAACCATTATTTCATTTATTGGTAATGGTGGAAATAATATTTTCTCTATAATTTCATCCAACTCCCTTTCTTATTCAATTCTTGCCAGTGCATATAATATTATGACTTTTATCAGGATATTTATTCATGTTATTAGAAGAAGAATTCAAATTCCACTCATTTTATAATTTCTAGTAGTTTCACAATTTTATTCTCAGTCTATTATTTCATGAATAATTGTAATATGTCAATATTTTGGATTAAATGATTATGTTCTAAAGAATAAAATATAGGAAACACCTAGATTAAATGAAAAATAAAACATTATTATATTTTAACTATTATATCATATCAATTAAATTGGAAGATATTAATATGAATAGATAGTTTCTAAAATGTATAATGGTTCTTCTCATCATTGATGTATTAATATATTCTTTATAAATTAGAACCGAATTTTAAGTGATGTAATTTTATTCTTCATAAATTTATTTTCTCAAAAAATAACTATTTTATTAAAAATTTTGAGAAAATAATTAATATTTTTTTGATAAATTGAACATTAATTTTGTAGTCATCATTTCAAAATTTTCCTAGGATTAATTTTTGATAATTTTAGGAAAATAAGGATTTTCAATGAAGATTGAAAATGCAGATTTTTATTGAAAAAATTATTTTATAAGTATTTATATAGAATAATGATGTTTTGGATTAGTTTTAAATGTTCATTAGAAAATTTTTATTTAAAAAAAATAATCCAATTTTGGTTTTGAAAATGGATTGTATAATCCAATTTAGTATAAAAATGTTTATATTATAAAAGGGAATTGTTTTGAAAAACTATTTTTAGTGCATTTCAATATTTAATATTAGATTAAATTATGTATAATACAAGTTTTTATTCTAAAAAATGGATACCATATTTTTAATCAGTATGTAAAAATTTAATAATTAGTTTTATTTTATTTTTTTTCAACATAAAGGGTAAAATTAAAAATTCTGTTACCATGGTGAACGGAAAATCAAGTAATTTATGTTAAAAATAAAATGAAAAGATACATTAAACGACCCAAAAGTTATCAAAATATTATTGTATTAGTAAATCTCAACCATAATCATTGAAGGGTCTAATTTATGAACTTTTGGGGCCACCTGGGTGTGATTATGATCATTATATTATGTTATTTAAGGAATAAGCAGTAATGTCACACTCTTAATTTTTAGTAATTATAGTATTTCCAATATGGTTATATCCAGTGAATATGTTGGATGATAAATATTATTTTTATAGATAAATTAATTATCATTATTTTTTTAATTCATTTATTTTATTATATAAATAATAAATTTAAAACTTACTCAACATTGATATAGAAAATATTCAGTTAATGAGATAATAAATGGAATTAAAATTAAGAAAAAATTAATATATTATGAGATAAATAATGTTATTGGGGACTTTTATTAAATTTCAAAATTTGGCACTGATATAATAAAATAACTTCTTTCAATTTTTGTTTTCCTTTTGATAATAATAATGTCAAAGTATTGACTATTTCTAAAAATCTATATTATTGATATTATATAATAATTAATATTTTAATAAATGATATAAAATTCATAACACATTAAATTCATCCAAATGATTTGGATGATGTTTAATTTATAATTCATGTTCCATTAAAGGGTCTTTTTCCATTGTATTATAACAATATTGAACATCAGTAATTAATGATTCATATTGTCTCACCTAGAGTTAGAGGAGATAAATAGGGGTTATAACCCAAAGATAAGTGTAGTAATGCAGAAAAAAATGTTCTCAAATTTTAATTAGTTGAGATGATTTCTACCAATCCAAATATTATCTTATAAAAAACTCACATTTGATCAAATTTTAATTTAACCATTTTTATATATCAAATAAAAATTTTGAGAAATGCTATGTGTTCCCATCCCCCTTTTTATAAATTGGAATAACTTATTCACAGTTGTTTCTTTTTGGCTTTCTGCCTGGAAACGCCCAATGGATCCGTATCCAATGACTGATGGACCTGCTTTCCAAAGGTAGGCTTTCACCGGATGGTCTAGCCAGCAACACTTAAGAACTCACATTGTTTGAGAGGATGGGAAGTCAGAATCATCGCACCCCTTTTGGTGAGAATTATTCCCTATTCCGGGACTCTCTTATAGATTTATACGTATTCATATGTTTGCAAATCATTGGTTTATACTAAAACATAGTATACACGGATTCAACCTTGTTGGGTAATGTTCAACTGGATGAACCGGTTCGGAATCATTTATGCCCGAGGTTTACCATACCTCATCGGATTAATGACCCCGAAGAGTCAGAACTTACTTGAGGCAGTACTAGGAGTGGCACGGTGAACTGACGTCAAGAATAGTCGGATCGATCGGTTGTTGGGCTTGAACCTCTTGGATGCTTCCTACATACCCTATCTAGGAGACATGGATCAAAGTCCACATAGTTCGCATTGGTGTCTGGGAGCCAATGTGAAGATGTACCTGGTGGTCCGATGGGTGGTGGGCTTGAACCTCATGGAGGCTTCCTACGTACCCTGTCTAGGAGGAAGGGATCAAAGTCCACGTAGTTAGCATTGGTATCAGGGAGCCGACATGAAGATGGACCTGGTGGTCCAATGGGTGGTGAGCTTGAACCTCATGGAGGCTTCCTATATACCCTCTCTAGGAGGCAGGGATCAAAGTCCATATAGTTTGCATCTTGGGACATACGCTCTAGGGCAGCCTGAAATGATGGATTGGGGCTTACACTCTGAGGAGGCCCATGAAAAAGTTAGTCTTGATGATGCACGCCTGTCATGGGGCGTGGAAAAACAATATTTTATTTACCTAAGTATAGTATAGCAGTTGATCCTATGTAGTCTCCCGAAGAGGAGTGCACACAAAAAACGGTTGTCACTTTTTTTTGGTTTTCGTAAAAAGATTGGTTTTAATTAATTTGAATGACTATAAGAGAAACAAACAACAGAAATTGATTGATTTTAACAAATGATAAAGACGGTGATCGGATTGGGTTCGGCTAGACTTAGTGTTGTGCCATCATGGTTTCAAAATTTTATCTCTTCTTCTTCCTTAAACTGGTAAGAGAGATGTGATGAGGATTTTCCTTTTTAAACCTTAGATTGGTCTATCCTCCTTCCAATGTGTTTAGGGTTGTATAATGTCTATTGATTAATTAGATAAATCCCAGACCTGGAATTTTTGTTCCCTAATAAACCCATATTTCTACATACAATCCTACACAAATGCTTGACAACCGTTGAGCAATCACCACCCAACCCTAATCATGTTCCACCATATATAGATTAGAATTGGGTGGAGGGAGGTGTGATCATCAACCAAAGAAATTTATAATTTCAGAATCAAAACCTTAACACAACCGCATTCGTAATTTAATACTGAATTAAGAATTGGAACCAGAATAAGAAAGAAGAACAAATTTTATTCATTTCAAGCACAAAAACTCAAACACAACACATAGGTCCAGCCTCCCCTATTTCCGATCACTCAAATGAAACTACCCCTACATGGATGGGGTAAGATAGATAATGTGGGAGAGGAGAGATATTTAAAAGTAAATAAAAATAAAAGGAATAAAATGGAATGCTGATAAGTTCTTCTCCTTGGTGTCCCAAAAGGAATGGGATGGAGAATGAGATGTTTTGAGGAGAAAGAGCTCTCCTCCTTTTATAGACAGAATGTTTCCCCCACATGTTGACGCATTTTATCCCCATTAAATGACATATTCACGCGTTGAGCCCATCTTGAATGTTGTTCATAATTCCCTTGGCCGTGTCCTCTAAAAATCGCAGCAGATTTGGATATGTATTCCGAGGGTTATGGCCGTTTTAGTATGAGAATTTATTCTGTCCATCCAGACGCTCCAAAACGCCAACCCCCAGATTAGGATGCTTTAATGGACCCTCAAATGGACGAATCCCGCGGCCTTTACTTTATAAAAGTTGTGATAAAACTCCCTGCGCGTCTACCCAAAGAAGATCACAACATTTTGACCCACCATGAATGAGTTATGGATCCCACACCAAAACAAGGTAGAACTGAAAACATTTTTCTTTCTCCCACTTGTGAGTTTCTTTTGATCTTCCATATGGCCGAATCAACTTTTTGTCCAAAAATAGAAAATGAAGCCCTAGATGTGTAGAATATGGAAAAGAACGAAATTTTCAATTTGGATTAGTGTATATAATGTTATGGCCAAAATTCCAAAATACTTTAAAACTGTTAAAAATCCAAAAATGGTTAATTTTTACTATTCAGCTCAAAATAACACCAAAATCATAAAAATGAAACAATTCATCTTAGAGGAAAAATTTTGTGAGTTTAAAATAATTATATTCAATATAAATTAATTTAAAATATTTTTTCTATCACTTGAACCTCTTGGAGGCTTCCTACGTACCCTGTCTAGGAGACAGGGATCATAGTACACGTAGTTCGCATTTTGGGACTAACGCTCTGGGGAAGCCCGGAATGATGGATTGAGGATTACACACTAAGGAAGACCATAAGGGGATTTCATGGTTTATTCTTACTATAAGCCCACGTGAGTCATGCTCGGTGTGAGAAACAATAGGAAGTAGGGACTAGAGGATCACGTCTTAAAAGGTGCGTCCTTGAGAAGTGGAGTGGTACATATGCGTGGAGAAGACCATTTAGTCGGGGCTTACTCCTAGGTGGATGCCTGGGGCGATGGATTGGGGATTACACTCTGAGGAGGCCCAGAAGGTCGGGGCTTACTCCTAGATGGATATCCATAGCCACAAAGCTCAGTGGGAGAGGGAAAGGGGGTGCTCCTCTCCCCATCTCCGCTCTTACAAGGCATGATGGAATCCTTCTAATGGATATTTTACCACCCCAAGAAGACCTTGGAAAGTGGAGAGGTAGAAAAGGGATTCCTGAGCATAGACCCCACATTACCGTGGGAATTTGAACCCAGGCGTGGTTTGGGAATCTGCTCAAGGGTCGGGGAAACCCATTCACCTCGATTTACCATGTGTATGTGGACTCAAAACGGTGTGCTGATGCACTAGAGGGTTACACCACACGGGTCTGGTGGCTCTGGTGAAGGCCTCTTCTTGGGGCCGATGAATGGGCCAATGAGGGAGTCACGAAGGACAATGCAAGATCTGAAGGATTTAATCTGGCTCAGGAAATGAGAACACCGAAGTATTTGGTGAGCCAACGAGAGGTATGGGTGGTGGCGCACTTCTCGTGGGGATGTGCAATGCGGATGGAGAAGCCTTCCACAAACCAGAGTGGTCCATGGACTGAGAGGTTTTCCGCAAACCCGGAGGGTCCGCGGACTGACTGGCATCCCGTTAACCAGTGTGGTTTGCGGCTTCGGGTTCAATCTGCAAACCAGGGTGGTTCGCAGATGGTTCTAGGCAGGCAGCGGCGGCCAAGGGTGGCGTCGGTCGTGGGCTTGTCGGTTGGGGATTCCCCCATGTAGGAGAGTTCTACATGGTGCGATTGATGGGAAAATAGTCATAAAATCTCTGGTCTGTGAGGAATTCATCTGTGGAGGGGGTATGGTTCACGGTTTTCCTTGTTTTTGTTATTTTAGGTTCGCGGTTCACCAAGTTATTATGCGTTTTCCAATTCCTTGTTAATTCTTAAACCTGATGTGGTTTGTGGATGAGAATTTTGCTGTTTGCGAAATTTGAAGACTTCCTTCTACTGATCTCCTTCTGAATCTCCAATCCCTCCAAATCCAAATCCAATTCTCTGACCTCTTTTTCTTTCCCCCTTAGTCTCCTTTTATAGAGTCGGGAAAGGGAGGTATCCGTGGCCACGCTGAACCTTTTACGGAGGCCCATAACCAAATACCCGGTTTATAGCTGACTTGGTCAATCCGTGATTCGCCATAACCAAATACCCGGTTTATAGATGACTTGGTCAATCCGTGATTCGCGGTGGGTATTGGACGCTTCCCCCTCCCTCTGTGAGGCGAACTCAGGGAGTGCTCTGTGGTTGTGGAGGGTTCTGCCTCTATTCTGTGAACGACAGTGGGTATGGCTTGAACTGGTCAATGCGGGCCGCGGTTGGGCCAGTTCATGATGGTGAACCAGACTAGCCCCTATCCTACCTCATGACCGCGGAGGCTCTCCGCCTCCATTTTGTGAATGAAAATGGTTTGCGGAGGGGGCGCTTCACGGGGCCTGGCCACGTTGTGTTTCCATGGGACCAGTTCACGGGCCGGTCCTATTTGTGTCCCTTCATTGATTATTTTCCCCAATTATTTGGGGGATTCGAATAGAATCTCCTTTGCGGATTTTTCAGGACCCTACAAATGCCGCCCATCGGAATGGAGTCTGATCAGAACAAAGAGGAGGCCATTCCGATGAAATGTGGTCCTGAAACAGAGATGGTTTGCGGTAGATAGGTGGAATCGGTAGGGGACCATGCCTATAAATACAAGGAACCCTTCATTTGTCCTTTACCAAATTCTTCGCGAAACCATAGCTCCTTCACCTCTGCATGCTCTCTCCTTCGCGATGTGCCTCGTCCATGAACCACCAGTGACATCCGCGAACAATTCCTTCTTCGCGGTCGCCTTCACCCACGGACCAACTTCTGAACTGTGAACCATTAATCTTAATTAATTAAAATTTAATTGATGACGGACTGTGGATGAACTTGCTTCACGGTTTCCTGGCCAACACTCTGCGGGCCAGGGTTTCCATGACTGATTTCACGAAGGGCTAGCTCGCGGGATAATGTCATCACAAACCATCCTTTGAGGCATCTTTGCGGGATTTTATTATGAAGTCTTCTTAGCCATATATCTAGATATTTTCGTACAGTTTTTTATTCTAGAATAACCAATTATTGTCTCTCATTGTGCAGGGAGATAATATAGTTCCCCTCGTTCTGTGTCGAGGCCTGCTGTAGGGCCCCTCTCGACTGGCTTAGAGAGATGTTCATCTATGATTCACAGAGCAGAGGGCATCAAAGAAGACCCTTGTCGTTCCATCATTCCTGATTATGGTGTATTGAAGAACCTGCTTTCTCTGGAGCTTTTGAGTTATCTATTATGAAATCGGCTCCTGATCTATGGCTTCGGTCTTCAGGATGATGTCCTTATCCCCCTACATTCTCAGGTCTCCCTTCTCCTTTCCTGGAAGCACCGTCAAAATGCATTCAGGAAAACCTTACCCAATATGGGGAGATAATTTTGAATTCTAGTCAGAAAAACACATTTATTCTGAGGGGCTCTGTCTGGACCCAAAGCAATTAGTGCACTCATGACTTTTCTTAGAAATTTGTCCTTAAGGACTAACCTTCTATTATCAACCTTTCTCAAAGGTATCCTAATGCAGGGTGGGTTCCCAGGTGGGATCTTCAGTCCGGCAGGCTCTTATCAAATGATTGGGCCAGGGCTTTCTGGTTCCAACATCATTGTCTAGAGTCTCTCGATTCACTGGAAGCAGTCAATCTATACTCTACATTGTGGGCTTCCCAATTTGATGTTTACCCACCATCTTCGATCATGCCTGACCTGTTCAGTCGTTGGTGTTCAAGTGCTAAAACTTTCCACCATTCCAATGGTGAAGTCGGCATTAGTCTGTGGGAAATCTACCAGATAGGAAGAATGCTGATTACTGGTGAGATATATGACAAATTTTGGCCCACTCCCAACGCATGGGACGACGTCGAACATGTGACTTTATTGGTGAAGGAGATGTTGGTTACGGCAGAGCAGACATTGGGTTAGGCATTGCATGCCCGCTCACTTATTTTCTATGGTACCTGGATAGGGTTATTTTGGAACACTACTGGTCCTATGAAAAAGATCAAGCGTCCCATGACACATCCTTCTCAGTAGTAACGAACCTCCCCATGTTCCAACTAGGCGGTTCTGGATGCGGGTGACTACCTTTCATGGGGTAACGAGGTGCGCCCTGGTGTGTTGCCTATGCTCCAGTTGTCCGGTCTGTTTGCTATGTTCTTGAGCGGATGGCTATTTCCTTCCTGGGATGTTAACCCAGGTTTCTGAGCCTGCACTTTGGTGATGGAGGCTAAGTTAGTAGAGGACCACCTGCTGAATTTAGCCATGCCCACTTTGGCCCGTATCTATGAGCTATTGAGCCACATGCTGGTGGGCGGGTCACCCTACCGTCTAATTGGGCCATTTCAATTTTTGTACGACTGGGTGGGGGATCATTGTCACTGTTATGAGTATCATCACAACATGTCCATCCTGCTTCCTACCTTTTGGATTACCGTACTGGATATAGCCAGAGTTCAATTGAAGTCTCTCAGCTCTAGTGAAGTCCTCGAGCTTCTGAGCGACTTCTCCCAGTTCATCTTCACTCCCTACCCCACCCATTCGGGCGTCTTAGTTGACAACTGCCGGGGGATCCTGGAGGAGCGCTATTACATGATCTCTTTGTGGGATAGATTTCTGTCTGCAGGGATTGACAAGGTTTCTCTGTCCGAGTTGTATGTCCCATATCACGTTTCTTGCTAGTTCGTTTGCATGAAATTCCATGTTTCCCTTCCCCCTTCTCGGGCTCAAGGACTGCACCTGGCCATACTTCATCAGTAGTGGCTGATGCTGATGCGGGAGGGATCTGACGCAAGCATTCCCCTTCCTGATACGGGGGTGGCTTCCGGCCTTTCCATGGAGTATGCAAAAACATGGGTAAAATACTATCCTGATGGGATCCTAGGGAAGGTTGTCCGAAAAGTTACAAAATCAGAAGGTATGGTGGCTACTGCATCCACCGCACCTTCCTCACCAGCTTTAAGGGAGGATCAACTAATGGCTCGTCGATCAAAGCAACTCAAAGAACTTTCCTCTCCTGGCCTTGTGGTGGCCGCAGTTCAGAAAAATTCATCATTCTTGTTCATGGATGAGGATGACCCTTTGGTTTTGGGTCCCAGCGAGACCATCCCGAAAGTTCTGCCAGTCGATACCAGGCTTAGCAACTTGGTCCCCAAGCCTGAACTGGGGTTGGAGGCTCCAGACTTTCTAGCTTCAGAATCAACTTCTAGCGAGCACATGTCTGCGTGGGTTGACATGCCAGACTTCATTCTCGTGTCTTCCTATGAGGATACCATTGATCCTCATACCATGGCGGACCATTGGGCAGTGCGCAGATGGACCTGGCCCCGAATTTTTGAAATCATCACTGAAACCCCCTTATCTAAAATTTCAACTAAAATCGAAGTTGTTCATCAGCTCTTCTTGGGTTTGGGGTCAAGTGGCTTTGACTATCGGCAGTTACATTATCTTGCTTTCCATGTTGTCCTGGACCGTGAGGAAGCTATCAATAATGAATTCAATCTTGCTCACATCAATTCCGCTCATTGTGGGGCTCAGACCTGTAAAGACCGTAAAATTCAAGGGAAATTTTTTCTTAATTTTCTTTGGATTTTTACAAGAGCGCGGTTTCAGACGGCACCTGATTCCGAGGCCCGGAGTGCCCGGAATTAATTTCCGAAGTTTGGCTCGGGTACGTTCAGTGAACGAACGAGCGGGAATTCCTAACTTTTGATCCGGTGCTCGGAATTGAAATCCGAGGGCACCGATGAACTCGCAGCGCCGATATTCGCTTAATGAGACCTTTTCGGGAGTTGCGTTTGTTGCGGGTTGAAAGTTACGTTTTGGGGTTTTTCAGTTAAGTTAAATAAAATTGTGTAAAACAAATTTTATTTAAACTTTAAAAAAAAGAACCTACCTAAGGGGGTTGGAAGTGGGACCCACACCCACTTAACCTCCCTTGGGAGGATTAAGTGTGGTGGGGCCCACACGAACCCCTAAATCTTTTAATAACCTCTCAACTTCCCCCTTAAACTCCTCTTTTAATAACATGACAACTTTGTTAATTAATGGAGTTGAATTGTTTGAATTGTTTGAATTTCAAACCTTTGAAATTCAAATTGATAATTGTGTGAATAAAATAAGTCTTTAGCTTATTTTATTTGGGTTAGAATTCTCTAGCCACCTTGAGAGAATTTGGAGCCTTCATCTTCTTCTTCTTCAAGCTCTGACGAAGAACGAAGAACGTCTTCATCCTCGACGAAGAACGACAACACTTCGTCAAGGATCATCGACTCAGAGACCTAGTATCTTCGGACCTCTGCTTCCTCTTCGGACCTTCTTCGTCGGCAAACGAAGATCCGCCAACAACGTGTCGCATCGGACGTAAATCTTCGTCAACGGATTTGACGAACGACGACCGCGACGCCTGAATTCCGCGACGCCGTCTTCCGCGGAACGTAGAGGATTTCTTTGAATCTCAAACCCGAGGTAGGGGATGTTTTTATTAATTATTTTATTCCATTCCTGAATCGTGGATTTTAGCATGACTAAACGTGAGACTTTTTAGTTATGTTATTTGTTAACGCGAGGGGAGTCGGACCGCACGAACACGGCCGAAACCCCCTCCTTCGTTCATGTTGATTCATGCGGGTGGAAGCAAGAGGCGTGGTGCCGTCGCACCACGCGGATGAACATGCTTATGATTTCCGCAATACCGTCGCGCTTCGCCGAGGAGAGACTTCAAGACCGCGACGCCGACACGCCGCGTTGGGAGGATTCTTGGCACGGCGAAAGGGGCGCGGTGCCGTCGCACCGCGCCGGACGACGAACACCGCGGCCGGTTCCGGGCCGCGGTGAGACGAGGAGACCGCGGCCGGTTCCGGGCCGCGGCGGAAGGAAAGACCGGCGGCCGGGCCGCCGGCGTCGGAAGTCAAGGGCGGGACCGGAAATTCCGGTCCCGTTGGTAAAAACCGGCCGGCCAGCAGGCCGGCCGGATGTCATAAAAACCGGGGGTTTAAACCCCCGGCCGGTCCATCAAGACCCCCCTCTTAATGAGGGGGGCGGTTCTTTTAAGGAGGGGGGGGCAAAGCCCCCCCCGGTTTTACTCAACCGGCCCCCATTTGCGGGGGCCGTTTTGTCTCAAACGGCGCGGCAAAGCCGCGCCGCCTTCGGAAGGGCGGGGGCTTAGCCCCCCGCGTGAGTCGCGGCCACCGCCGCCAGCGCGGTCCGCCGCCGCCAGCGCGGCCCGCCGCCGCCGCCACGCGGCCCGCCGCCGCCACGTGGCCCGCCGCCGCCGCGCCACGCGGCCGCCGCCGCCACGCGGCCCGCCGCCGCCACGTGGCCCGCCGCCGCCGTCCGCCGCCGCCGGCCGCCGCCGCCGGCCGCCGCGCCACCCAAGGGGGGGGGGGGGGTCGGGCCGGGTCGTTCCGGACCCGGACCCCCCCGTTTCGGACCAGATTCGGTTTTTGGCTCATAACTTGAGCCTCGGACCTCCGAATGACGAACCGTCTGCGGCAACGCGATCCTTGGATCGAGACGGTCGTTTCGGTATATCGCACTCAAGGTTTCGGTTTACTTTGAGTTCGGCCGGGTTGGTTCGTTCACGAAACCAACCGGGCCTTCGGAGCGGAAACGCTCATATCTTGAGCTACGGACGTCTGATTGACGCGCCGTCAGTCGCGTAGTGTTCCTCTTAGTGAGACGGATCTTTTGGCATACTCCGCCCGAGGTTTGGACGCAGGTGGAGTACGGTCGGGTTGGTTTTGCCTTAAAAACCAACCGGGCCCCGGAGACAAAAATGCCAATAACTCTCGGACCAGGCGTCCGATCGACGCGCCGTCTGTTGCGTTGAGTTCCTGTTGACGATACGGAACTTTTGGATACATCAACTTCGGTCTTCGTGACAGTTGATGTATCAGCCTCTCGGCTCGTGGAGCGGACCCTCCGTACGAGCTTGCTGTGTGCGGGAACCCTAGTGCTGGCTGCGACTGTTCTACTGCTACGACTGCTACTGTGACTGCGACGACGACAGTACAGAGATCCTGTGTGGATTCAACGACGACAGTACAGAGATCCTGTGTGGATTCGACGACGACGACTACAGCACTCAGCGATCCTACGTGGATCAGTGCTACAGGTTCTGTGTGAGCCCGATCCTGTGTGGGTCCTTGCGCTCAGCGGTTCTGTGTGAGCCAGCGCCTACAGGTTCTGTGTGAGCCCGATCCTGTGTGGGTCTTGCGGGGGTTAGTTACCTATCGATCCTTCGTGGGTCCGACGACTTAGGTGGATCAGTGATCATCTTTATCGTCCTTGAAGAAGTGTACCTGTGTGAGCTGAATCCTGTTACTTTCCTTTGTGGAATACGTATACTTTCCTGCGTGGACTGAGTTATACTTGATCTCGGAGGTTGGAGCGTATTTGAATTGATGACTTAGGTATATGTATGGGCATATACCTAAGCAGTGTTGGTTGTTACTTCGTGATTGTACTTTGCTTCGTGATTTATCCTTTGTGGATTTTGAGAGACCTTCAGGGGTCTCGGGGTCCCTACTGAGTAGCTTATACTCACCCCTGCACGGGCTTCGCCCGCACTACGTTGTGTTGGTTGCAGACGACGGACAGCGTTGACCTTAGCTGAGGTTCGCGGAGCGGGACGGTACCCGGAGGTGGACCACTGGGCGGGACGAGTACGGAGCGGACGGTGGGACCCGTGGAGCAGAGGAGCTATCCGTACCCACCCTTCAGGTGGGATTTCCGGTGGACAGCTCGGAGTAGCGGCCTTTACTTTACAGTTGCTGTTTTTTTCCCTTTTCGAGTTGTACTTTACTTTCAGTTTGGGTTTGTATTTTGGCCCATTTACTTTTCCGCACTTTCAGTTGTTCTCTGCTTGCTCAGTGATTACCTTCCGCTTGTTTACTTTGTGGTGTGTGTTTTCTTTTCAAAGGCAATGCCTTCCCTTTTTACCGGGATTTACGCCTTGGTGCTAGTCGCCAGCCCCTGGCCTATGGAAGGCGGGCTTGGGGTAGTCACGGCTCGGACCCCGAGGGCGGGTCCTGACAAATTGGTATCAGAGGAGTTCGGTTCTACCGCGAACTCTGATCTTTTCTATGTGAAGCAATAATGTTTAGCGTATTGAGTGTGGTTATCAGTCCAGGGAGTCCAGTGTTGGTGCGGCGGCCGACGTATCCACACACCAGGACCCTGACGTCTGATTTCCGACTTAATGCACGAAAACATTGATTGCGTGTGTGTTTCAAAGTTTTCTTTGTGATTACTTATATCAGCTCACCAGGTATACTGTTCTAACCGTGGCGCACCTGTTTCCTTTTCAGGATGGCCCCACGACGGCAGCCAGCTAGGGTTCCGATGGTCGAGCGAGACGACAGCCCACCGAGCGACGAGGCTTCGGTGCAGGGCCCTTTTCCAGTAGTGGCACCGGAGGTAGCTTTACCCGCCGAGCCCCCGATGCTTCCAGCAGCAGCCGCTGACGATGCACGTCGCCTCAGCGCACTGCATGAGTTTCAGCGACAGCGACCGCCCAGGTTTCGCGGGGAGACGGATCCCCAGGCAGCAGAGGACTGGCTGGAGGCAGTTGTTCGAGTGTTTAGGCTAGTGAGGACACCAGCAGACCTCATGGTGATCCTCGCTGCGAGCCTACTACACGCAGCAGCAGGACGATGGTGGAGCCTGATGCTCCAGGTGCACGATGAGGCATCTCTTCTCTGGACGGATTTCGAGAGCCTCTTCCGCTCTGAGTTCGTCCCGGCCACCCTTCGAGCGGTGCGTATCCAGGAGCTTCTACAGCTGCGGCAGGGCAGCATGACGGTCGCCCAGTACTCGGCGAGATTTACCGATCTCTCGCGCTACTCGACCGACATGGTACGGGACCCATTCTTCCGGGCCCAGACCTTTGAGCAGGGTTTGAGACACGAGATCAGGGCATCGCTGATCTCCCTCAGCATCCCGACTCAGACAGGAGTACTGGAGCGGGCTCTTCTGATCGAGAGCTTCCTTGCTGAGTCTACACCAGCACAGCGACCCACCGCAGGGCGGCACGTGGCAGAGTCATCTGCAGCAGGCAGTCGACGGATGACTCAGGGGTCCAGACAGACCAGACCTTCAGGCCGACGACCTCAGGGCACTGGCTCAGCAGTGCGGGGCACACAGCGCGGAGCCAGTCTTCCGAGAGGCAGACAGTGCTACTCATGCGGCGGACAGGGCCACATGGCTCGTGACTGCCCGACCCGCCGTACCGAGGAGCAGCAGTCAGTAGATGGACCACCGAGGCAGAGGCAGAGGGTCGACCGTGGCGGTCCGCAGGGAGGAGGCGGACGAGGCAGAGGAGCTGGACGAGCAGCTGGTGGTGGCCGACGCTTTGAGGCTTTACCACCACCACCACCAGGAGGTCCACCCCGACCACAGGGAGCTGGCGGGCAGCGACAGGCACAGCTCCAGGCAGCAGAGGCCTACGACCACGGCGCACCCGAGATGATTCGAGGTACTATCTGTGTCTATTCCACCCTTGCTGCAGTTCTTATAGACACAGGAGCGAGTCACTCTTTCATAGCCGCTGCCCTTGTTCGGAGCTCGGAGATTCCGACTGAGCCGTTGGCTCGATCCTTACGGCTAGAGACTCCTACGGGAGCAGACTCGACGATTACGCACTGGTGCCGGCAGTGTGAGCTTACTCTAGGAGGCGAGAGCTTCGGCTGGGATCTTCTTGTAGCAGCGTCGAGGCCTTACGACGTCATCTTGGGCATGGATTGGCTGTCTACGGTCCATGCACAGATTGACTGTTTTAGGCGCAAGGTGCGATGTGTACGCACCGACGGGAGCAGGTTCACCTTCACCGGCGAGAAGGGAGCCTTAGCAGCACAGGATGGATTTCCGCGGAGGAGAGGACAGCCCATCACTCATCAGTTGGCTAGCCTTATCCTTGGGGCAGTTGACGTGCGGAGTCCTGGTTTTCCTGCAGTGGTGGATCAGTATGCGGACGTTTTTCCCGACGATGTTCCAGGGCTACCTCCTCGCAGAGAGGTAGACTTTTATATTGACCTGTACCCCGGGACAGCCCCGATATCCACTCCAGCATATCGGATGGCCCCCGCCGAGCTTAGAGAGCTACGGGTACAGTTGGAGGACTTGCAGGGCAAGGGATTCATCCGACCCAGTGTTTCACCCTGGGCTTCCCCGATATTGTTCGCCAAGAAGGCGGACGGGAGCTTGCGACTTTGTGTTGACTTTCGTCGCCTGAACCAGGTGACAGTGAGGAACAAGTATCCGCTACCGAGGATTGATGACCTTTTTGATCAGCTCAAGGGAGCACGGTGGTTCTCGAAGATAGACCTCCGGTCAGGCTATCATCAGCTCAGAGTCAGAGACGAGGATGTGCAGAAGACGGCCTTCAGATGTCGGTATGGCCACTATGAGTTCTTGGTTATGCCTTTCGGTGTAACCAATGCTCCAGCAGTGTTCATGGCTCTCATGAACAGGATCTTTCAGCCATACCTCGATCGGTTTGTCGTGGTCTTCATCGACGACATTCTGATTTACTCTACGACAGAGGAGGAGCACGCCTATCACTTGCGAGTTGTCCTTGACACACTCCGAGAGCACCAGCTTTATGGTAAGCTCTCGAAGTGCCAGTTCTGGATACGTGAGGTCCACTTTTTGGGACACGTTATCTCTGAGGCGGGAGTTGCAGTAGATCCCGCGAAGATTGAGGCTGTGTTAGCATGGGAGCCACCCAGGAGCGTGACTGAGGTTCGGAGTTTCTTGGGACTAGCTGGATACTATCGGAGATTTGTGCCGAACTTCTCCAGAGTTGCGGCATCACTCACAGCGTTGACGAAGAAGGGGAAACCCTTCGTGTGGTCAGACAGTTGTCAGCAGAGCTTCGAGGAGCTGAGGCAGAGATTGACTAGCGCACCTATCTTGAGGTTGCCTGAGGAGGGAGTAGGGTACGTGGTCTACTGCGATGCATCAGGGACCGGACTCGGATGTGTTCTGATGCAGGAGCGGGCAGTGATCGCCTATGGATCACGACAGTTGAGACCGCATGAGCAGAACTACGCTACCCATGACCTGGAGTTAGCAGCAGTGGTCTTCGCTCTGAAGACATGGCGACACTATCTGATGGGCGAGCGCTTTACGGTCTTTTCCGATCATCAGAGCCTCAGGTATATCTTCTCGCAGAAGGACCTGAACCTGAGACAGCGACGATGGCTCGAGTTCCTCCAGGACTATGACTTTGAGATAGTCTATACTCCTGGGAAGGGGAACGTAGTAGCTGATGCCCTCAGCAGGAGGACGGGCATTCAACTACTTGAGGAGGCGACAGAGCAGCTAGCCTCTTTGCAGATATCCTTCGTGGATAGAGATGGAGCAGCCTTTCTACAGTCTCTCACAGTCACTCCTCCACTACTGCAGCGAGTCAGGGAGGCACAGCATGGGGACGCTGACTGTGAGACACGGCGTGCACAGATATCCTCGGGACAGACACCTGATGGTTTCTCCCTTGGAGCAGAGCACGACATCCTTTTCAGAGGACGTACCATGGTACCAGTCGCCTTGCGAGAGGAAGTGCTGAGGGAGTTTCACACTTCTCCTTTAGCGGTACATCCAGGAGTGGCAAAGATGTACCAGGACCTCAGACGACAGCACTGGTGGCCGGGCATGAAGAAAGCTGTAGCAGAGTTCGTTTCTCGATGCCTTACCTGTCAGCAGGTGAAGGCTGAGCATCAGGTACCAGCAGGCTTGGTACAGCCCTTGGAGGTTCCGGAGTGGAAGTGGGATGGCATATCTATGGACTTCGTGACTGGACTTCCACGCACTTCCAGAGGTCACGACTCCATCTGGGTGATTGTTGACCGACTCACCAAGTCGGCACACTTCTTACCCATCAGAGAGCAGGGCTCGGTGGAGAGCTTGGGACGTCTCTACGTTCAGGAGATTGTGCGGCTCCACGGCGTGCCATCATCTATCGTTTCCGATCGAGATGCCCGCTTTACTTCCCGGCTTTGGAAGGGGTTACAGGAGGCGTTCGGGACGCAGCTACGTCTTAGCACAGCCTTTCACCCGCAGACGGATGGTCAGACGGAGAGGACCATTCAGACTCTCGAGGACATGCTCCGCGCATGTGTCCTCGACTTTGGTCGTAGCTGGGAGGACCACCTCCCCTTGGTGGAGTTCGCATACAACAACAGCTACCACTCCACCATCGGGATGGCACCGTACGAGGCGTTGTACGGCCGACCTTGTAGATCTCCTTTGTGCTGGACAGACCCTGGGGAGTCAGCACTGGTGGGACCGGAAATGGTCCAGGCCACGACAGAGAAGGTCCAGGTCATCCAGGAGCGGATGAGGACAGCTCAGAGCCGGCAGAAGTCATATGCTGACAGGAGGCGGAGACCACTGGAGTTCGAGGATGGCGACCACGTCTTCTTGCGGGTCTCACCTCGACGTGGTATTCGGAGATTTGGCCGAGGCGGCAAGTTATCTCCGCGCTTCATCGGACCTTTCCAGATTCTCAGCAGGATTGGCGAGGTGGCTTATCGCCTGGCTCTACCACCTCAGTTGCACCGGGTGCACGACGTCTTTCACGTATCCCAGCTGAGGAGATACGTGC
Source organism: Viscum album (assembly GCA_963277665.1). Lineage (NCBI taxonomy): Eukaryota > Viridiplantae > Streptophyta > Magnoliopsida > Santalales > Viscaceae > Viscum > Viscum album. The sequence goes on from OY728161.1 coordinate 1,744,764,014, forward strand.
ACGACCCGACGCACATCATTGACCATGGGAAGCTTGACGTTGACGATGGGGCGACTTTTACGGAGGTCCCGATGGAGATAGAGGATCGACAGGAGCGGGTCCTACGTGGGCGATCGATTCCTCTTGTGCGCATCAGATGGCAGCACGGGAATCTCCAGGAGAGCACTTGGGAGCGGGAGGCTCAGATGCGTGCTCAGTACCCTCTTTTGTTCCCCTAGTTTTTGTTGTATCTTTACGGGGACGTAAAGCCCTGAGGTGGGAGTAATGTAAAGACCGTAAAATTCAAGGGAAATTTTTTCTTAATTTTCTTTGGATTTTTACAAGAGCGCGGTTTCAGACGGCACCTGATTCCGAGGCCCGGAGTGCCCGGAATTAATTTCCGAAGTTTGGCTCGGGTACGTTCAGTGAACGAACGAGCGGGAATTCCTAACTTTTGATCCGGTGCTCGGAATTGAAATCCGAGGGCACCGATGAACTCGCAGCGCCGATATTCTCTTAATGAGACCTTTTCGGGAGTTGCGTTTGTTGCGGGTTGAAAGTTACGTTTTGGGGTTTTTCAGTTAAGTTAAATAAAATTGTGTAAAACAAATTTTATTTAAACTTTAAAAAAAAGAACCTACCTAAGGGGGTTGGAAGTGGGACCCACACCCACTTAACCTCCCTTGGGAGGATTAAGTGTGGTGGGGCCCACACGAACCCCTAAATCTTTTAATAACCTCTCAACTTCCCCCTTAAACTCCTCTTTTAATAACATGACAACTTTGTTAATTAATGGAGTTGAATTGTTTGAATTGTTTGAATTTCAAACCTTTGAAATTCAAATTGATAATTGTGTGAATAAAATAAGTCTTTAGCTTATTTTATTTGGGTTAGAATTCTCTAGCCACCTTGAGAGAATTTGGAGCCTTCATCTTCTTCTTCTTCAAGCTCTGACGAAGAACGAAGAACGTCTTCATCCTCGACGAAGAACGACAACACTTCGTCAAGGATCATCGACTCAGAGACCTAGTATCTTCGGACCTCTGCTTCCTCTTCGGACCTTCTTCGTCGGCAAACGAAGATCCGCCAACAACGTGTCGCATCGGACGTAAATCTTCGTCAACGGATTTGACGAACGACGACCGCGACGCCTGAATTCCGCGACGCCGTCTTCCGCGGAACGTAGAGGATTTCTTTGAATCTCAAACCCGAGGTAGGGGATGTTTTTATTAATTATTTTATTCCATTCCTGAATCGTGGATTTTAGCATGACTAAACGTGAGACTTTTTAGTTATGTTATTTGTTAACGCGAGGGGAGTCGGACCGCACGAACACGGCCGAAACCCCCTCCTTCGTTCATGTTGATTCATGCGGGTGGAAGCAAGAGGCGTGGTGCCGTCGCACCACGCGGATGAACATGCTTATGATTTCCGCAATACCGTCGCGCTTCGCCGAGGAGAGACTTCAAGACCGCGACGCCGACACGCCGCGTTGGGAGGATTCTTGGCACGGCGAAAGGGGCGCGGTGCCGTCGCACCGCGCCGGACGACGAACACCGCGGCCGGTTCCGGGCCGCGGTGAGACGAGGAGACCGCGGCCGGTTCCGGGCCGCGGCGGAAGGAAAGACCGGCGGCCGGGCCGCCGGCGTCGGAAGTCAAGGGCGGGACCGAAAATTCCGGTCCCGTTGGTAAAAACCGGCCGGCCAGCAGGCCGGCCGGATGTCATAAAAACCGGGGGTTTAAACCCCCGGCCGGTCCATCAAGACCCCCCTCTTAATGAGGGGGCGGTTCTTTTAAGGAGGGGGGGGCAAAGCCCCCCCCCCCGGTTTTACTCAACCGGCCCCCATTTGCGGGGGCCGTTTTGTCTCAAACGGCGCGGCAAAGCCGCGCCGCCTTCGGAAGGGCGGGGGCTTAGCCCCCCGCGTGAGTCGCGGCCACCGCCGCCAGCGCGGTCCGCCGCCGCCAGCGCGGCCCGCCGCCGCCGCCACGCGGCCCGCCGCCGCCACGTGGCCCGCCGCCGCCGCGCCACGCGGCCGCCGCCGCCACGCGGCCCGCCGCCGCCACGTGGCCCGCCGCCGCCGTCCGCCGCCGCCGGCCGCCGCGCCACCCAAGGGGGGGGGGGGTCGGGCCGGGTCGTTCCGGACCCGGACCCCCCCGTTTCGGACCAGATTCGGTTTTTGGCTCATAACTTGAGCCTCGGACCTCCGAATGACGAACCGTCTGCGGCAACGCGATCCTTGGATCGAGACGGTCGTTTCGGTATATCGCACTCAAGGTTTCGGTTTACTTTGAGTTCGGCCGGGTTGGTTCGTTCACGAAACCAACCGGGCCTTCGGAGCGGAAACGCTCATATCTTGAGCTACGGACGTCTGATTGACGCGCCGTCAGTCGCGTAGTGTTCCTCTTAGTGAGACGGATCTTTTGGCATACTCCGCCCGAGGTTTGGACGCAGGTGGAGTACGGTCGGGTTGGTTTTGCCTTAAAAACCAACCGGGCCCCGGAGACAAAAATGCCAATAACTCTCGGACCAGGCGTCCGATCGACGCGCCGTCTGTTGCGTTGAGTTCCTGTTGACGATACGGAACTTTTGGATACATCAACTTCGGTCTTCGTGACAGTTGATGTATCAGCCTCTCGGCTCGTGGAGCGGACCCTCCGTACGAGCTTGCTGTGTGCGGGAACCCTAGTGCTGGCTGCGACTGTTCTACTGCTACGACTGCTACTGTGACTGCGACGACGACAGTACAGAGATCCTGTGTGGATTCAACGACGACAGTACAGAGATCCTGTGTGGATTCGACGACGACGACTACAGCACTCAGCGATCCTACGTGGATCAGTGCTACAGGTTCTGTGTGAGCCCGATCCTGTGTGGGTCCTTGCGCTCAGCGGTTCTGTGTGAGCCAGCGCCTACAGGTTCTGTGTGAGCCCGATCCTGTGTGGGTCTTGCGGGGGTTAGTTACCTATCGATCCTTCGTGGGTCCGACGACTTAGGTGGATCAGTGATCATCTTTATCGTCCTTGAAGAAGTGTACCTGTGTGAGCTGAATCCTGTTACTTTCCTTTGTGGAATACGTATACTTTCCTGCGTGGACTGAGTTATACTTGATCTCGGAGGTTGGAGCGTATTTGAATTGATGACTTAGGTATATGTATGGGCATATACCTAAGCAGTGTTGGTTGTTACTTCGTGATTGTACTTTGCTTCGTGATTTATCCTTTGTGGATTTTGAGAGACCTTCAGGGGTCTCGGGGTCCCTACTGAGTAGCTTATACTCACCCCTGCACGGGCTTCGCCCGCACTACGTTGTGTTGGTTGCAGACGACGGACAGCGTTGACCTTAGCTGAGGTTCGCGGAGCGGGAAGGTACCCGGAGGTGGACCACTGGGCGGGACGAGTACGGAGCGGACGGTGGGACCCGTGGAGCAGAGGAGCTATCCGTACCCACCCTTCAGGTGGGATTTCCGGTGGACAGCTCGGAGTAGCGGCCTTTACTTTACAGTTGCTGTTTTTTCCCTTTTCGAGTTGTACTTTACTTTCAGTTTGGGTTTGTATTTTGGCCCATTTACTTTTCCGCACTTTCAGTTGTTCTCTGCTTGCTCAGTGATTACCTTCCGCTTGTTTACTTTGTGGTGTGTGTTTTCTTTTCAAAGGCAATGCCTTCCCTTTTTACCGGGATTTACGCCTTGGTGCTAGTCGCCAGCCCCTGGCCTATGGAAGGCGGGCTTGGGGTAGTCACGGCTCGGACCCCGAGGGCGGGTCCTGACAAGACCATGGAGGAAACCACAAAAAGCTCCATAAACTGATATCACGAGGGGCGATCTCTCGAGATCATGCGACCATACTATCCACTGAGTTGCATGAATGTGATGAATGGGTCGTGATGCTGAGGGATCAGTTATCACCTATGACTGGTCATCTTGAAGCCACCAGAAAAGAGATCAACGACCTCCAAACCATAGTGGAGTGTATCCGTCTGGTGGTAGAGGTTGAAACTAGGGATAAGGTAGTGTTGGAACAGTCCTGCAATGACCTTCGCCGCACGGTAGTTGATCTGGTGGAGAGAGCGAGTTATGATCCTTTGAAACTATAAGATCCACTTTTGTATCCTCTGTTTTACTTACCCCTCTTCCCCCTTTTTTGTGTGAGGGGGAGACCCCAGCTTGTGGACGTCCTCCCTTTTTTTGTTCAAATGAAACACAGTCTCTGTCAATCACTTGTTGCTTTGCCTAGACCATGGGGTCCAACGAGCATAGTTTGACTATTGCTTGGGGTTTGTAGAAAATCCCTACAGACTCTTTGTCTCTTCTTTTAATACCCTGATTTTTCCTGGGCTCTTTTAATGTGAGCCTAGTGGGTATGTCTTGACATTTACTTAGGTCTCCCTTTTCGGGTTTTCGGCCTAACAGGCTTTGTGCCTCTTTTTGTGAGTGGTTTAATGTCCCGCCGACAAAAATATCATTACTGATGTTTTAGGTCGAATAGAGTTGACCAAAAATGGTGGGGAAAGGGCCTCAATAGGGTTCATCTGATTAAAATATGTCCCAATTCTGTTCAGATGCACGTGGGTGAAATCATGTTTAAATTTGAATGGCATGCAGGGAATGCCTCAAGGCATGGGATCCGCGTCAGCGTACAGAGGTAGGAAGAGTGTTTCCTAAGGAAAACATGCCATTGGTAGATATTCCAAGGGTGATCAATATGTAGAGCCGCTGAGGGGATGGTATTTATAGTCATGAAAAGGTGTCCCTAAGTCAATGACTATCCTTTTCTGATGGCTAGGGGACTTCATGGAAGTCAGGCTCATGGAAACCAAGATGGGTGGCTTGAAAAATTATAAAAACTACTAGGGGTGGCTTAGAAGGGGAGTGTAACATCTGAAAGGGTTTCGGGCACATCTGTACTAATTAGGAGTGTGATCAAGAGACCACTTCTCTTCACATTTATTAAGAATAAGGGATGGTTGACGCTTGGCATAGTTTAAATTCATGTAGTTGGGACATCTTTTATAATTGAACGAAATCTCATAGTTCTTAGTAATCTTGTCAAAGACATTCCACCATATTCATGTAGGGTTGTGAAAGAGGTTTGTAAACTTTGGCTTAGAGGGTTTCCGAATCCTGGGATAGAATTGTGGGCTTAGAGGCCAAGAGGCATACAAAGAGAAGCATTTCCTAAGGAAATCATTCCTTTGGTAGAAAGGCCAGGGGCTATCAATATGCAGATCCGTTGAGGGCATGGTATGCATAGTCATGAAAAGGTGTCCTTAGGTCAATGATTGTATTCCCCCGATAGCCAAGAAACTTCAGGGAAATTGAGATTTGGGAACACTAGGGGTGACTTATTAAAGTTCGGCTTTTTCTGAGTGCAGAGTACGGTTTATATGAGAGGGTTCTTAGATTTGGGGGAGACATCTAGACTAAACTTCCTGAGAATGGGTGAAGTAATCCCTTTTCACACGGGTGTGAGATGGTGACTTGTGCCGGTCTGACCCATGCACTGAAGGATAGAGAAAATCCTATGTTCCTTATTGAACCCATGTTGGGTTTGACCGTGAAGTTTATCATCATGTGGTTAGGACATATTCTGTGCAGTTTAGTGTCATGCAGTAAGGACAAGGAGAAATATTTAAAGGTTTTTGTGTAGTTTAAATTCATGCAGCGAGGACGAGGAGAATTTTTCTTTCCTTTTCCAATGTTGTGCAGTTTAACGTCATGCAGCATGGACGATTGACCGTGTATTTTAACGTCATTTTGGGAGGACATAGTTGAAAAGGCCGCTCTTGATTATAATGTAACTGGGCCTGAGTATCCTGGCATGTCCAAGATGTGGAGGGGGTTGATGGTGTAAGTCATGGTTATGAGGCTTCTTGGATCAGGAGAGATGTCATAGAGGCTCTGAGGCCGGTAAGCGTATGGAGCTAGAAAGATTATCACCCGGGGAAATCTTGCCTTTAGTGGACGAGGCAGGGGCTATCATTATGCAGATCTGCTGAGGGCATGGTATGAATAGTCGTACAATGGTGTTCTTGGGTTGATGAATTTCCTCTTCCGATGGCTATGATTGGTTATGAGGATCCACAATTATCCGGGCCATGAAGTATGTTTCCGAGGAAGGAAATGTATGAACATGTCAGGCATAGTCGGTCCTGGTTGTTGTTAAAGCTTAGTGAGCTCCCTGTGCTGATTTATCATTCTCACGAGGGAATGCCTTCACTCCATGTAGGTTAACGTCGTGCAGTAAGGAGGAGATAATCCTAGTTTAGTGGTCATAGAGCTCGGACCATTGGGTGACTATTACTGCTCTCACTCTAAGGATTACTGAGTTAACATATTCTGATATACTTTGAACAAGGTGGGGGATGAAGGTTGTAAACTGAAACTTTGAGCATTTCCCGGATCAAGAGGTGTGGTGTGGGGGCTCTGAGGCCGGTAGGCGTACAGAGATAAGAAGAGTACCACCCGAGGAAATCTTGCCTTTGATGGATGAGCCAGGGGCTATCATTATGCAGACCCACTAAGGGGATTGTATGCATAATCATACAAAGGTTTCCTCGGGCCGATAACTATCCACATCCGATATCCATGAATGATAATGAAAATCTGTGATTTCTCACAGTGTAGAGTTCAGTACGTGGGGATAAAGGTGTCAAGGTATATAAGAAACATCTTCACTACAATTTTCCATTGAGTTAAAGAATCCTAGTCCTGGATTGATGTTTGTTGATGCATGTCGCTATGTGAACCACTAACATACACATAGGCTTGCCAGATAGGGATACCCTGGAAACACCTCGATGTGAAAAGGGGAATGAACTTGTAAACCACTTCTCCATAAAATTCTGGATCAGGAGGTATGGTATTGGGGATTTGAGGCCGGTAAGCATACGGAGCTAGGAAGAGTGTCGCCTGTGGAAATTTTTTCTTTGATAGATGATCTAGGGGATATCATTATGCAGAGCCACTGAGGGCATGGTATTCACAGTCGTACAAAGGTGTCCAAGGTTCCATGACTTTCCACTTTCGATGGCCACGAGTGGTTATGAAGATCCATAATTATCTGAGTCGTGGAGTCTGATGTATGGAGAGGATGCATCCAAATGTGAAAAGAGTATCTCCATCTCGTATTGTTGTGTGTCTTGGGTGGGTTGCGACGAATTCCGTGCAGTTTAACGTCATGAGGTAAGGACGAAGTCTGTGCAGTTTAACGTCATGCGGTAAGGACAATGTATACACCCCATGCATGTCTGGTCTGTACACGGGGGATGGGGGAATTTTTAACATTATTGTCTATGCAGTTTAACGTCGTGTGGAAGGACGCAAAGTACAACCCGTGTCGGTCTGGTCCGTACACTGGCGAAAAGGGATCATTTTTAAATCATTCCATCAATGTAGTTTTATGTCGTGCGGTAAGGACGAGGAGTACACCCCATGCTGGTCTGGTCCGTACATGTTGGGAAAGGGCATTTTTATCTTTTATTCAGGGGTTGGTCCAGGACTGGGGATCCTGACATCGCTGCGTATCCTGTGAGGGCAGGAATCAAGCCGTAGGTAGTTCTCTGGAAGAAGTACACCCCGTGCAGGTCTGGTCCATAAAGAGGTGAAATGGGCCTTTTTTTAATTTTAGTTATTTAGGGGGCTGGTCCAGGACTGGGGATCCTGGTGTCGCTATGTATTTTGTGAGGGTAGGAAACAATTCGTACGTAGTTCTCTGAAATCCGTGCAATTTAACGTCATGCAGTGAGGATGAAGTCCATATAGATTAACATCATTTGTTTAGGACGAGGGGTATTATTATATTCCGTGCAGTTTAGCATGATGTTGAGAGGATGTGATACTCCTAGTTTAAGTTCATAGGGTTTGGATCGTTGGGTTCTTGGCAGTTTAATGTCATGCAGTTTGGACAATTAATACACCCTATGCAGGTCTAGCCCATACACAGGGGGAAGGGAGCATTCTTGACTCTTATTATCCGTGCAGTTTAGCATTGTATGGTAAGGATGGACTCAATGCAGTTTAACGTCATGCAGTTAGGATGAGAAATAAAGCTCGTGTAGGTCTGGTCCGTACACGTGGGAATGGGCATTTTTTGTTTTTTTTGTTTTTGAGGTGGCTGGGCCAGGGTGTAGAATTCTGGCATCACTACGTATCGTATGAGGGCAGGAATCAAGCCTCATGTAGTTTTCTAAAAGATGATACACCCCATGTAGGTCTGGTACATACACAGGGGAAGAGGGTATTTTTAAATCATCTTGTCCGTGCAGTTTAACGTCTTGTGGTTAGGACGAAATAATCTTAGTTTAAGGTCATAGAGTTTGGACCGTTGGATGCTTGGCAGTTTAATGTCATGAAGCTCAGATTATGAATACATCTCAATTTTTTTTCTTCATCCGTTTATTTTATCATCAGCTGGTAAGGACAAAATACTTCTTGGTCTCTATGAGAAATAATTCTTCAAGAATCTCACATTGGTAGGAGCCGTGGTGAATTTCCCATCCATGGATATCAGGGCATATGCTCCATTGGAGTAGAACTTCTGTACAACATATGGTCCCTCCCACTTGGTCTCCAGCTTTGGAGGCTTCTTTCCAGGTATCATTGGGGTCCGAAGGTCCAACACTAATTCTCCTTCCAAGAAAGACCGAAGGCGAACCCTTTTGTTGAAGGCTCATGTGATCCGGTTCTGGTACATTTTCAGGTTGTGCAAAGTGTGCAGCCGCTTCTCGTCTAGTTGTTCCAATTCACCTAGCAGCTTTTCTGATGGCTCATCATCAGATAATTAACCACATATGAAAACACGGAGTGAGGGAAGTTGGAGTTCAGTGGGATGGACCGCCTCTATGTCGTACACCAATGAGTACAGGTTCGACTATGTAGCGGTGCAGATTGTGGTTTGATAAGCCCCCAATGCATGGAGGAGATTATCTAGCCATGACTTCTTTTCTTTGTCCAAAATTTTCTGGAGGATGTTGTACAGGGTCTTGTTGAAATCATCTATCTATCCGTTGGCCTCTACACCTTAGCAGGATGAGTGGTTAGCCTTGATACCATACTCATGGTATAGTTTCTCCAATTCAGCAGAGCATAAATTGGTGTCTTTTTCCGTCAGTATGGTATGAGGGACACCAAATCTGGTGATGTTATTGGTCTTCACAAATTTGTACATATTTCTTGCCCCGACATCCTTGAGGGGTATGGATTCTGCCCATTTTGAAAAGAAGTCTGTTGCCATGAGGATATACTTCAGCTGTTTTGCCGTGGCGGGAGGGTATGGTCCCATAACGTCCATCCCCCAGATGGAAAACATCCAAGAGTACTTATCTTGATTAAGTATCTCCAAGGGTTGATGTATGAAGTTGGCATGAATCTAGCATGAGTGGCATTTCGTAGTAAAATGCTCACAGTCTCGTTCCACTGTGGGACAGTAGTACTCAAGCCTTTGAACCTGATGGGATAGCTTGATCCCTGGTTGATGTGCTCCACACGCTCCTGTATGTACTTCAGTCATGATGGATTTTTTTCATCTCCATCAATGCATATGAGGATCACTTAATCAAGTCCTTTTTTGTAGAGGACCTCTTGCTGACCCACGCTTCCGTATAGGACAAAATTTATTTCCCTTCTCCGTATTTGCTCTCATTTTTCCCTTTCTGATGGAAGCTCTCCCCATTGATGGTAGTTTGGGATGGGGATAATCCAGCTGGTGGTGGGAGCATATGGCTTGGGGACGGGACTGACTTTGTGGATTTCTTCCATCTAAGCTTGAACAAACGGAAATACCATTTGACGGTTAGCAATACTGATGACCGTTTCATCCCGGTCTGGGTTGGCTAGGGTTTTGGCCGCGTTGGCTAATGCATCAGCCAGAGCGTTCTTGGACCGGGGAATATAAACCAATGTTGGTTGTATGGAGAACTCAGCCATTAGCCCTCGGACATGGTCAAACAGGGGGATCAGATCCTCTTTTTTAATAGCATAGTCACCATTGACTTGTTTGATGACTAGATCTGAGTCACCTTTTACCTTAAGGTGATGTACTTGTGTCTGGATTGCGAGCTCCAGGCCTGTAGTGAGGGCTTGATATTCTGCTTCATTGTTTTTACATACCTCTTATAGGAGGAAAGAATATGGAAACACCTCCTTTTCTGGGGACACGGGTATTATCCCCAGGCCCACTTTGTTGAATTTGGGATCCTCCATCCTCTTCCCGGTTGGGCTTTGGGATGCGTCATCAATGTACATTTCCCATGCTGGGAACTCTTATTGAACCGAGAAGATATCTTCATCAGGTAGCTTGGTGTCCGGTGTAGTGGTCCCTGTCGGAGGGTGCTCTACCAAAAATTCTGTTAATTCCTGACCCTTCATGGCTTTTTGAGGCACAAACCATATGTCAAACTATTGCAGGATGACCGCCCATCAGGATAGGTGTTCGGTTAGCATCTGGCGGCTGATGATGTAATTGAGCGGGTTACTCTATGAGATCAAATGGAATTCACGATGCTACAGATAATGTCACCGATTTTGAACCGTGAAAACCAAGGCCAGACAGCTCTTCTCGATATTTGAGTATCATGTCTCAGCATCAATCATGGTTTGAATGAGGTAATAGAGACTGTTTTCGCTGCCAACGTCATTATTTTGTGCGAGGAAGGCTCCCAGAGACCATTTTAGGGCCATCACATATAGAATAAGAGGTCTTCCTTTGACCAGGGGCATGAGCACCGGTGGGTTTAAGAGGTACTTCTTCATTTTGTTGAACACCTCTTGGTAGTCGTCCATCCATTGGTACGTGACCCCCTTCTTCATTAACCTGGTGAAGGGAAAACATTTTCCAGTGAGGTTGGCTATGAACCAACTAATATAGGCTAGGTGTCCTTGGAATCCCCTCAGTTCAGTGAGATTTCGAGGAGGCAGAATTCTCATAACAGCCTTCATTTTCTCAGGGTCGACTTCGATGCCACGATGGCGTACGATGAAGCAAAGGAATTTCCCTTAGGTAACGCCAAAGGCGCATTTCAAGGGGTTCATCTTCAAGATATGCTGTCGGAGCTTGTTGAAGATGGTCTCAAGGTCCGACAGCTGATCTGTGCGCTGTCTGGACTTGACCACTAGGTCATCCATGTAAATTTCAATAAATTTCCCCAAAAACGGCTTAAAGATATGATGCATGGCACGCTGATACGTGGCACTAGCATTCTTGATACCGAAGTGCATGAGCCTATTACAGAATACCCCTTGATGGGCCCTGAAGGTAGTGGATTCTTCGTCTTCTCAGGAAATCCTAATTTGATTATATCCAGAATAGCCTTCCATGAAGGACAGAGCCCCATACCTGGCTGCTGCATCGATTAAGAACCCGGTGATTGGGACCGGGAAGTCATCTTTCGGGCAATGCCGATTGAGATCTCTGAAATCGATACAGACACAGATTTGTCTGTTATTTTTCTTGACAGGGATGATTTTGGCCATCAAAACAGGGAACTGGACCTCTCTAATGAAGCCTGCTTTAAGGATCTTATTGACTTCAATGCGTCCTTCTAGCGGCCTATTTATAGCCCCGGTGGTCTTCTGGAAGACCCAGGTGATGCATCACCACTTCGGGATCGAGTCCCGACATTTCTGTGTAATTATAAGAAAAACTATACCGATGTTTCCTCGGGAAAAAGGTATATACCTCATGTTCCTCGGAGGAAATGGTTGCACTAATGAGAGTGGGCCTCAGATCTTCCTCGGTACCCAGGATTATTTCCCTGAGCTCGTCCATCGTGGTGGAGATGAATTCCCCAAATTTAGGAGGCTCATCCTGGAGATCTTCCTCCTCTTCTTCTCCCAAGTCCTCATCTTCTTGATCTGACGAGGTGGGAGCTCCTGGCATGGGTTCTTGGGGGTTTGAAGGAGACGCTTCTTGGGCATTCTTTTTTGAGTATTCGTCCCCAGATCGAGGGTTGGCGGGTGTTCCCACATTTTTGTGCTCAACCATCATGGATGAAGTCATGAGGACATCTGAGTGCATGTCCGTACTTAAACTCTTACTTTCAACATGGTTGATGCATAGGACATAAACTCTGTCAAGATTCCTAAGAGGGTCATCAGGGACCATCTCCATGCCATTTGGAGCAGGGATCCAATCGACACCATCGACCAAGGGATTCTTTTTCTTTTTCTCATAGAACTCATCATTAATGTAATGTGACTCAGAGAGCTCTAAAGGGGCCTTGTCGGTGTGCAATGTTCAACTTTGTCTATTGACATAGTACTTGATACACTGGTGATAGGATGAAGGAAAAACCATGTGCTTATAGAGCCAGGGCCTTCCTAGTAGGGCATTGAATGTTGTGCTCTACCGGACCACCAAGAATTCTGTGTAGTCTACTAGGTCACTAAAATGGGTCTTTAGCTTGATTTGTCCCATTGGTTTCTGCTCACTCTTGTCGTAACCCAACAGAGTTGTGGATAAGGTAATTAGATCATCCTCACTGTAGCCCAACATACGGAGTGTCCGTAGGGGAAGGAGGTTAACTCCAGATCCATTGTCTATAAAGGCTTTCCATATCTCATTACCATTTAGCGTGTCAGACACATATAGCAGTTTGATGTGTCCTTGCATGATGGCATCTTCATCTTGATCGGTGAAGAAAATCACTGCATTGTATTCAGCTGAGCCAGTCTCTGTCTGGTAATCCTCGGTGGAAGCTACCTCAGTATGAAATTCCTAGGGTATGATCAATGCTTCGATAAGAACCTCCCTGAGGTGTACTGATAGACTCAGGGAATCCAGGATGTAAATCTTGGATGGTACCGATTCCAGCTGCTTAAGGATATCATATTTCTACTCCAGTGGCCAAAGTTTCTCCATTGACGGGAGAGTTTTGGCGGGTACTTTAGAGGATAGAGCATTTGACGAGGAGGGACCGGCCATAGGGTTGGATATCGATGTTGTTCCCATGTTTTGAGGACTTGGCTTGGCCGGTCTATTTGCACGCACAAGGCAGCCAGGCAATTTCTCTTCCTTTGGTGGGTATCGCAGAACAAAAAGGCCTGAGTAGCTTCTTATGGAGGTGTAGGGGCATTCCTTCTCCTTCTAAGTCTGTTGAAGGGCCCTCCCATGGGTTTCTGTGATATTAACGGTTTGGGCCGGGGTCCAACCGTAGGGTTGGATTCAGCCGTGGCTGCGCCTCCCCTGGTATCCTCTACCTCTGTGATTCCTCCGCCCGGATCCTCGTGCAGGGGACTTGGGTTCGTAGCCATACCCTTTGTCAGGGAATGATTCCATGAGATGGATGACGTTGATAGAACCAAAGATTGGCTCTTCATCCTCTGACAGGTCAACCTGTTCGGTTGTCCCTGATGGTTCCATTTGTCGGGCCGGTGCCGGTGGCACCATGTTCGAGGGCATAAAGTCTACTAGGGTCAGGATTAACTTTGGCCCCATTACGGACTTCTCCTTTTGTGATTGTTTCCTCCTACTTTTATTATGCCTGGATGACCGGATCATGGAGGGTTGTGAGGCCGATGCTGTCGGCTCTGCGGCTTCAGGGGCTGTTGGTGGCAACACCGGTTGCTGTAGTTGAGCTCAGAGTATGCCCTGGGCTCAGTTGATAGTATTCTGAGTCATCTAGTTGTCAAATTTCTGCCCTTTTTTACTAGTGACTTTCTGTTATCCCTCCTCTTTGCCAGAGTCAGTGGTAGAGATACATGCCACATCTGTTGGGGGTGGTCCCATCTTGACTTGTCCAGAATCTACCATCCTCTGCAAGAGGTCTTTGAAGACGAAGCATTCTCAGATACTGTGCCCCAACATCCAATGGTAGGGGCAGTAATTTGGCCTGTCATCACAGATGATCTCTTCAGGTTTCCTCGGATCTGGAAGGCATAGTAAGTTGTAGTTCATGGCCGAAATGAAGTAGTTGCGGACTTGATCGTCTCGGAACGAGTATAATATTTGTCTTCGTTCCTCAAACTAGTTCTTCTTCGGTCCTCGCTGATCATCCCGTTTAGGTGAGGGCGGCCGCTGATATGCAGGGGGCCCTTGAAAATTCGGTGGAGGCCTGAGTGGTGGAGCCGGCATACTGGCCAGCATGAGTGTGACAACAGATGCTTCAGCTGAAGGGGCTCTTTTCACAGAAGCATGTGAGGCTATTCGGGACTTTGAATTAGTCCGTTGGAGGGAGTCCTCAATTCTCTGGGAAATGGCCGAGAGAAGGCGGAAGTCAGTGGTGCACTCCAATGGTATGAGCGGTGTTTATAGCTCATCTCGAAGATTATCGATGCATATGGCTAGGATCTCATCTTGAGGCATCGACCTGTTCAGAGAATAGGTCATACCTTTCCATCTGGCAATAAAATATGAGACCCTATCATTCTCCCTCTGCTTGCAGGTCATGAGATCGATGACCATTGTTTTAGGCAACGTTTGGCTAAATTGGAACAGGAACTGCCACCGAAGGTCTTCCCAGATCATTATTGACTGGTCTAGAAGACTTTTATACCAAAAGAAGGCATATCCTTGCAAGGTCCGTATGAAGCATCTAAGTTTCACTACTTCTTGTTGTTCTAGAGTCCTTATCATAGGGTCGTAATAGGATTCATAGTGCATGAAATGCTTCTCTGGATCTCTTGATCCATTGAATATTGGGAATACATGGCTCCCAAAATTGGGTGGAGGTGGTGTGTTGGGCACCCAATCTGGGTAGGGTTTCCGCTCCGGCTTTATCAGAGCGCTTCATCCTTCCATTGATTCCAATTGAGCTATTAGTGCCTCGATGGTGTTGGTGAGTCCCCGGTTTACATCCTTTTGGGTCCAGTCTTGGGTTGGCCTAGCCCGAGGCATTGCCTGAGGATCCGGATTGGCCGGATCCAAGGTTTCATATTCCATTCAGGGTACCCTCTAAGGGTTCGTGCGTACTTTCTCTGGTTGCCTCCTAAGTGGAGGGAAGTTTTGGTATTCATCCAAATATATGTTTAGGTAGTTGGATGGGCCGAGAGCCTCATTAGGCAGGAGCCCTGACCGTATTTTGTTTGTCGGGACAATCCTTAGCCTCTGAGGAGCACTTGCTGGGAGTGCATGACGTGGATCTTCTTGGGATGCACTTTCAATAAGGCGGTTCCTCTGGAGCAGCTCGGCATTAAGCCACCTCAATTCTTTCATCTCTTCTTCCTGTCGAGCGAACCTATCTTCGAGTGTGAGTGGCTCGTTTTTTTCGAGAGAAGGGGAGGGGTTAAGGGTAACCATTCCTTTGTTCATATCCTTGTTGGAATCTCACAGGGTAAGTGGAGGGAGGTAAGCTAAAGGGGTGGCCATATTTAAGGTGGCCCTCTGGTTTCAGGGGTGCACACTTGGGGGTTTGTTTTGAGTCACAGCCTGACCGGAACTGTCGTCTCCTGATCCATCTGGATTTTTATTTTTCCCAAGGTCACCCACGGGGTTAGCCTCTATGGAATTGATGAATGCATATTGCGTGGTGGAGGGGATGTCATCTTCCAAATAGGAAGAGGATCTCCCGCATATTCAACTGTAATTCCATTTCATGATCTGGAATTGCCTTCGGACTTATTGACAAAGGGTGACACAGAGAGTTCTTTGATTAGACCTTACGGTGCACCTTCCTCTCGAAGGGGATAATGATTCAAATGATGGGATAGGATGGTAACCTCCCCTTCTGACTGTCCTCCATATAAGAGAGAATACTGAATCTCTTGGGGGAGGTTGTTGTTGAGGGGGTAAGAATTCCCTCAGCCCTGAGGGCGGGGGTTGGCTCTGTTCCTTGGACATTGAGTCTCTTCCTGGTTTTATTGGTCTTATGGGGGAATTTTTTGTTAAAAATTCTCCCAGCCCTGCAGGATGGGGTTGACCATGGATTGCGTCAGTGGATGCATCTATCGCGACCTGCCTGATATCGCGTTCCCCCATTTGGGGGTGAACTGGATTTGGTGCCGGATTCACCTGTGCATCAGTCCCTTCTGGGTAGGAAGGAAAACATCTCTAATTGGCCTCTCTTGGGCGAGATTCCTACTGTATGCTCTCGGTGGCCTAATTTAGGAGTTTTTGAATGGCTTGTTCCCATCGGGCCTGATGCTTTTGGGACTTACTCAAGGCCTGGCTCTGTTGGATGTATTGCATTTCCTGAATAGGGGGACCACTTGATTGTCGTCTTGATGCGACGACATTGCAAGACACCTTGCCGAATGGGTTTTTCTGGGTGGGGAGAGGAGTGAAATGCAGAACTCCATGTTCCCCCCATCCCTTGATATGGACTTCCTTTGGTGCGTCACTGATGAGGCGGCACAATTCATGCAGTGCACAGAGGCAAGCTACCTCCATATTCCCTTTGCGTCTCTCGGGGCGTTATTTTCGTGTTGAGGAAAGGGACTCCAGGTTAATGTGATGTAGGAGGTCCCCTATCGTCTTGACGTGGTCTACATACCTGTCATAGGGTAGGAAGCTCAATTTTAGCTGTCGGATGGTCGCCCATATATTATGGCGGATGTCGTGCGCGCATTATTTCGACAATTCTATGGGTATGTCGAATTGAGAGGTGGCCTAGGCCAAAACATAACTGGTATATCATCCATGGCTAGTCGTTTCCTCAGGAATAGCATATCGACATACTCCTCCGCTAGTGACTCTTCTACCTGGTCAGCACAACTGAGATTCTCACTGCCGGTGTGGTCAGAGGCGGTGGGACCGGCAGATGCTTAATCATCATGTTGGCGATTCCGAGGTGGATCAGAGGATGAAAGCAGCCCTAGACCATCTCCTAATTGTAGAAGGATGTCTTCGGTGGCTAACAGGGGATCTAACATGCTTGATCTTGTCCTTCTGAGTGCCTCAGCATACGAGGGCTTTTCTGTACTTTATTCGGCTGGAGGATGACCTTCATGTCAATGAGATATGTCATCGCAGGGAGGACCTCTGCAATGACGATCGTAATGGCGAGGACAACCATTACTGCTTGGTGCTTCACCGCATAGAGGAATTTTGCAGTGCACACCCTGTGGAGGACCTCCAAGGCATGTCAGAGCAAGGGGAGGACCTTCTGGCTGCATAGCTTCGTTACAGGGAGGACCTTCGCAACAATTTTTATCATGGTGAGGATGAACATCATGGCTTGACGTTCGACGTGCATCCTGAGGAGGACCTTCAGGACATGCCACGACAAGGGTAGGGCCTTTTTGTTTCTTGGGGCCATTACGGGGAGGACCTTCGCAGTGGCGGCCGTGGTGGCGAGGACTATCATCATAGCAGTGGAAATGGCGAGGACTACCATTACTGCTTGATGCTTCACTGCATTGAGGACTTTTGTAGTGCACACCCTGGGGAGGAACTCCAAGGCGTGTCACAATAAGGGGAGGACCTTCTGGCTGTGTAGCATCGTTGTGGGGAGGACCTTCCCAACAATTTCCATCATGGTGAGGATGACCGTCATGGACTGACGTTCGACGCGCATCTTGGGGAGGACCTTCAGGACACTCCGCAAAAAAGGGAGGACCTTATTGTCGCTTGGGGCCATTGCGGGGAGGACCTTCGCAATAACGGCCGTGGCGGTGAGGACTACTATCACAGCTGCGACAATGGCGAGGACTACCATTACTACTTGGTGCTTCACTGAATAGAGGACTTTTGTATTGCACACCATAGGGAGGACATCCAAGGTGTGTCACAGCAAGGGTAGGACCTTATGGCTGTAGAGCATCGTTACGGGGAGGACCTTCGTAATAACTTCCATCATGGTGAGGATGACCATCATGTCCTGACGTTCGACGCGCATCTTGGGGAGGACCTTCAGGACATGCCGCAATAAGGGGAGGACCTTCATGTCACTTGAGGCCATTGCGGGGAGGACCTTCGTAATGGCGGCCATGGTGGCGAGGACTACCATCACAACTACGGCAATGGAGAGGACTACCATTACTTATTGATTCTTCACTACATAGAGGAATTTTGCGGTGCACACCCTGGGGAGGACTTCCAAGGCAAGTCGCAGCAAGGGGAGGACCTTCTGGCTACGTAGCGTCGTTATGGGGAGGAGCTTCGCAACAACTGATATCATGGTGAGGATGACCATCACGACCTGACGTTCGCCGCGCATCCTGGGGAGGACCTTCAGGACAAGCTGCGACAAGGGGAGGAACTTCTTGTCACTTGGGGCCATTGCGGGGAGGACCTTCACAATGGCGGCCATGGTGGCGAGGACTACCATCACAGCTAAGGAAATGGTGAGGACTACCATTACTTCTTGATGCTTCACTGCATAAAGGAATTTTGTAGTGCACACCCTGGGGAGGACCTCCAAAGAGTGTCGCAACAAGGGGAGGACCTTCTGGCTGCGTAGCGTAGTTACGGGGAGGACCTTCAAAACAACTTCCATAATGGTGAGGATGACCATCATGGCCTGACATTCGACGCGCATCCTAGGGAGGACCTTCAGGACATGCCGCGATAAGGGGAGGACCTTCTTGTCATTTGGGTCCATTGCGTGGAGGACCTTCGCAATGGCGGTCGTGGTGGCGAGGACTACCATCACAGCTACGACAATGGTGAGGACTACCATTACTGCTATAGTAGGGAGAATATCTACGGGATACATCCTAGGGAGGGCCTCCAGAATGTACCTCAATGAGGGGAAGTCCTTCTCATGGCATGATGTCTCTACGAGGAGGACCTCTAATATCAGGGTGGCGAGGACTACTACCGTGATCTGATGCCTAGCTACATGGAGTTCCATTGCAGTGTAACCCTTGGGGAGGACCTTCAGGACAGGAGAAGACAAGGGGAGGACCTTCTTGTCATGATGAGACGTCACTGCGGGGAGGACCTCCGCAGTTGCGACTATGATAGCGAGGACTACTATCATAATTTGTGGTCCCACAACATGGATAGTGATTGCAGTGTATCCTCCAAGGAGGACCTTTAGGGTGGACCGCAGCAAGTGGAGGACCTTCTTACTGCTTGATCTTCTAGCCACGTTAAGGGTTTCCGTGACTTGCATCAAAAGAGGAGCTCTCATGATCGATCATTATATGCCCATGGGGGAGGCCCCCACGGGTGCTCTGGGAGGACCTTCAGAGCTGCTAGTAGTGACATTGGGGGGAGGACCTTCGCAACTGCTACTTCCTCTCCCATAATATGGTCATGGGTGGGCTGGGATCTGTGCCTTTGATGTATGCTTAGCGGAGTTGGGCACCACATCTTCCAGCAGAGCGGAGTCATGAACTCCCTCTTAATTTTCCGGCTGCCTTCGTCACATTTGGGGAGCTCTTTTGGGGGCAGTGGGGACCGTCTGCGGTTGAAAACAACCTTCACCTCATTTGGTTCCCTGTATAATTGGGTCCCGAGACATTTCCGGGATATTCCGACGACCATCTTGACTTTTAGCAGGGATATATTCCTGCTCTGGAGCATCCATCGTGATGGACGGGTGTCCCCCAGTTGGAACGAGTGAAGCTGCTCGATTCGGTTTCCCTTGCGTCGTAGAATATAGCCAACGACCCTCCTGGGTAAAAGAATGGATGAAGATCTTCTATGAGGCAGATATCTATTCTCTTAGATGAGTCACCTCAATTGGGGAGAAGGGCTCATGGGCCCATGTCCTTGCTGTTTCCGCTGATGAAATTACATTCTAGCATGTCCGGAAGATATGATCTAGGATCGATACCTGCTCCTCCATCATTTCCAGGATATGTAGAGAGACATATTTAGCTAGAACGTGTATAAAGGCCCATTACGGTATCAGAGTAGGGATATCCTGCTCCGGTCCTCCGGTGGTCAGTGGGTACTGACAATTCTCCTGTGTTGGGGAAGGTGAACGAATCTGCCCATGTACTGGGATACGCCAGTTTATCTCTCTGTTTGCCGCCACATAGATGTGGCGGAGTTTACTTGCATCCGCAGGGAGCTGGCCTTGCATATATTGGCTTCCCACCGTATCGAGTCAGTGGCCATTGTTGGCAGGGAGACGTTCCAACCTATGATTTGCCTCCACATCTGGGTGGCAGGATTTGTTGATCGCCACCATATCGGGATGGTGGGCATCAGAATCAACTACTAGGAGCTAGTCCTGTAGGTTCCAGGTTGCCCCCATGTCCGGTTGGGGGGCTTCACAACCCTGGTCATGGAGAGGTTCCTGCCTGGTAAGTGCTGTCCTACGTGAGCGACAGGCTTGATGGAGCTCGGAGGGGGTGCACACTAGCTCGTATGATGCTTCCATGTCTGGATGGATTGCTAAGGAGGAGCGAATAGGTGTATGTTCCTGTTCGTGGTACGTCTCCATTGCTGGGTAGCGGAGCTCCACCTCAGGGACCCGGGTGATGACCGGTCCCCGATTGTACATCTGCCACCCTCGCTGGGCGGTCCAAGGGGCCGAAGCTCGGGGAGAATGGGCCTGAATCCTCGAGGAGATATCCTCCTCGGTGTGAGGATTTCGGGTCGATACTTAACCGCGATGACATCTGCTAGCGGGGGCCTTGTAGCGGAACTCCCATTAGGTAGGGATGAAGTACTCAACGTCGACCTCATCCTCCTCCCTAAGATAAGGGAGGTACTCATTGTCCCGTACCGTGGATAGACTCCCAAAATGGTTGGGGACATCAACATGGGCTGCCTGGATCTGCCTTTGTGGCCGCTGCTGGGCAGGCGACCAGCGAGTTCTGGCAGATTAGAGGGCATGCATGGCTTCCTCCACCATTGGGAGAGTATAGCCACATGGTACTCTCGGATCAGTGCATCCGAGACCCAGTGTTGAAGATATTTGGTGGGTGACGAGGTCCTCCGTAGGTGAGGATGTCTAGTCGTTGCTCTATTGGAAGCACGCGCTTATGAGTTCCTTTGCGATGCCATTGGATCTAAGGGAGTTCTAAAGGTACCTATAAAAAATTTTAACAAATACATGCAGAAAACCCGTCAAAGCAGCATCTCATGATCCCATGCGTAATTAATGACCTTGCGTGGCCCTCCTTGTGAGTAAAAGGGGGAACATGGTGGGATTAACTTAAATCCATCATGTTTGGTTAAAGATTCACACCGGGTTCACCATTTTTATTTCAATTTTTCATTCGGCCTCGAAACGCCCAATGGATCCATATCCAATGATTGATGTACATGCTTTCCAAAGGCATGCATTCACCAGATGGTCTAGCCAGCAACACATAAGAACTCACATTGGTCGAGAGGATGGGAATTCAGGCTCATCTCACCCCTTTTGGGGGGGAATTATTACATGTTCTAGGAATCTCTTATAGATTTAAGACGTATTCATATGTTTTCAAATCTTTGGTTTATACCCAAACAAAGTATCCATGGATTCATCCCTGGTGGGAAACAGTCAACTGGACGCAGGTGTTCGAAATCATTTATGCCCCAGGATTACCATCCCTCGTTGGATTAATGACCACAAAGAGTCAGAAATTGATTGAGGCGGTACTAGGAGTGGCGCGGTGAGCTGACGTGAAGAATAGTTGGATCGACCGTTTGTGGGTATTGAACCTCTTGAAGGATTCCTATATACCCTGTCTAGGAGACAAGGATCAAAATCTATTTAGTTTGCATTGGTGTCAGAGAGCCGACGTGAAGATGTACCTAGTGGTCCGATGGGTGGTGGGCTTGAACCTCATGTAGGCTTCCTACGTACCCTGTCTAGGAGGAAGTGATAAAAGTCCACATAGTTTGCATCTTGGGAATTACGCTCTGGGCAGCCTGGAATGATGGATTGGGGCTCACACTCTGAGGAGGGCCATGAAAAAGTTGGGCTTGAACCACATGGAGGCTTCCTACGTACCATGTCTCGGAGATAGGGATCAAAGTCCACATAGTTCGCATTTTGGGCCATATGCTCTGGGGTATCCCAGAATGATGGATTGGGGATTACACTCTGAGGAGGCCTATAAGGGGATTTCATGGTCGATGCTTACTCTAAGCCCACGTGACTCAAGCTCGGTGTGAGAAACAAGAGGCAGCAGGGACCAGAGGATCATGTCGCGAAAGGTGCGTCAGTGAGAAGTGGAGTGGGACTTACTTGTGGAGTGGCGCATTAAGTCGGGGCTTACTCTTCGGTGGATGCACGTGGTTATGGATTGGGGCTTACACTCTGAGGAGTACTAGAAGGTCGGGGCTTACTCATAGGTGGATGCCCATGGACACAAATCTCAGCAGGAGAGGGAATGGGGGTGCTCTTGTCCCCATATCCTCTCTTGTAGTGCATGAGGGCTTCCTTATGATGGGTATTTTACCACCCCAAGAAGCCCTTGGAAAGTGGAGAGGCAGAAAAGGGTTTCCCGAGCTCAGACCCCGCATTAACGTGGGAATGTGAACCCAGGAATGGTTCGGGAATCTATTCAAGGGTCGGGGAAACCCCTTCGACTTGATTTACCGTGGGTATGTGAACTCAAAACGGCACGCTGATGCGCTAGAGGGTTACACCACACTTGTCTAGTGGCTCCGGTGGAGGCCTCGGCTCGGGGCTAATGAATAGGCCAATGATGGAGTCATGGATGACATGGATGGCTCGGAAGGATTTTATCTGGCTCAGGAAATGGGAACACCGAAGTATTTGTTGAGCCACCGAGAGGTATGGGTGGTGGCGCCCTTCGCGTGGGGAAGTGACACACGGCTGGAGAATCCATCCGCGAACCAGAGTGGTCTACTGACTGAGAGACCTTCGACAGACCAGGATGGTCCGCGGACTAACTAGAATCCCACAAACTATGGTGGTTTGCGGCATCAGGTTCGATCCGTTAACTAGGGTGGTTCGCGGATGGTTCCAGGCGGGCAGCGGAAGCCAAGGCTGGAGCCGATCGGAGGCTCATCGGTCGGGGCTTCTCCCTTGTATGAGAGTGCTACGCGGCGCGACGGATGGGAAAGGAGGCATAAACTCCCTGATGCACAAGGAATTCATCCACGGAGGGGTTATGGTTTGAGGTTTTCCTTGTTTTTATTATTTTAGGTTCATGGTTCACCAAGTTATTATGTGTTATCAAATTTATTGTTAATTCATATACCTGTTGTGGTTCGTAGATGGGAATTTCTATGTTTGCAAAATCTGTAGCCTTCCATCAACCGTTCTCCCTTCGAATCTCCAATCCCTTCGAATCCAATTCCAATTATCCGACCTCTTTTTCTTTCTCCCTTAGTCTCCTTTTATAGAGTGGGAAAAGGGATGTATCTGTGGCCACGCCACACCTTTTGCAGAGGCCCATAACCAAATACCTAGTTTATAGCTGACTTGGTCAATCCACGATTCGCAGTGGGTATTGGATTCTTCCCCCTCCCTCCGCGAGGAGAACTCTGGTAGTGATCCATGGCTTCAG
This sequence comes from Viscum album, assembly GCA_963277665.1. NCBI lineage: Eukaryota > Viridiplantae > Streptophyta > Magnoliopsida > Santalales > Viscaceae > Viscum > Viscum album. Next base: position 1,744,787,294 of record OY728161.1, read on the forward strand.
AGGGTTCTGCCTCTATTCTACGAACGACAATGGGTATGGGTTGAACCGATCGACGCGGTCCATGGTTGGGGATGTTCATGACAGTGAACCGGACTGGCACCCATCATGCCTCGTGACTGTGGGGGCTCTCCGCCTCTATTTCGCGAACGACAATGGTTCACGGAGGGGGTGCTTCGTGGGGTGTCACCTACATAGTTTATTTTAAATGTATTTTTATTTTAATTTCCATTAATGTTTTGTTTTGGGGGGTTTCCAAAGTATTTTTGGAGTGTAGGTGAGTTTGCATGAATTGGGCAAACTGTGAGCCCAATTCCTGATTTAAAAATAAATTTTTTTTCTTTTATAACTTATTCAATTTTTAATACTTTTCAATCATTAAAACTCCTAAATGTCGTCCCCTGATATATTAACACCAAAAATTAAAATTTGGAGTCTTTGGAAATCTATCACCAAGGTGTATATGGGTTTTTATTTAAGGGATTGGGCCTGCCCGAAAGCCCCATTCCAGTTTTAAAAATAAAATGTGATTAATTAATAACTTATTCATTTTTAAGGTTGTTTCGGTGATTCAAAGCCCCAAACACGACCCGTAAACCCATCCAAGCGTCCAATATCCTCCAACACTCTTTTCAGCTCATTTGCATCGCGGTTTAGGTCGAAACATCTAAAGAACTCAATTTCGGGAAAATTTATAAAGGTAATTTGTTTCCTTCATAACTCCTTCGATTATTACTCTTTTTCCCCAATTAAAATTCCTAAATGATCTACCTATCCTTGTTAGAACCTCCCTTGAAGGTTTGAGTATTTTTAAAACCGGATACTGGTATTTTTTAGGGCGATTTCTACAAGATATTTTAAGTAAGTTGTTCTCCTCCTTTCTTCTTTCAATTTGTTTAGGGTTACATCCAATGTACTTAGGGTTTCTTCCTTTATCTTTGAGGTTACTAATGTCCATGAAGTAGGGTATACAAATTAAGGTTTTATATTGTGTTTCATGGTTTGAAATTATGGTTTTAGGTCTGTTTTACCTTCATTGAGGTGCGACGGTGGTGCGTTTGATTTTTCACACAAAGGACTCAAGGGTTTCCTTGGTTTTTGTAGGTGATTCCATTGTGTATGAAATCTTTGTGAATTGGATACTGTTTTATGGTATTTTCATTCTTATTCAATTTTATTATTTCTGAAAAATATAGTTTTAGTGGTGTTTGTATTTAAAATGAATCCTAAATGCCAATTTCATGTGAAATTGGGGGTTTTTCATAGAAATGTTTTATTTGTTTAATTGGGAATACCATAAAATTAACTAGTTGATTTTATTGAACTATAATAGTGATAAAAATACTGCTTTAATGATTTTCCCTTATGTTTATTTCTGAAAAACATGGTTTTAATGGTGTTTGTGAACCACATGAAATTCTAAGAGTTGTGTTGTGTAAAAATGGAGACTTTGCAAGGATGGTTTTTCTTGAACCTTATGGGGCTACCCTAAAAATGATTTTGTGTTTTCAATGAAATGTAGTAGAATTCACTTTATGTTTTGGAAACTTAAAAATGTGCACATAGTATGCAAGTGAGGTTTATAAGGAGTTTTGTGTCCGAAACACTACGAGATTTTGAGGAATTGTTTTATGAAAAATATAAGTGTTTTGTTGCGTGTTTTAAGTGGTATAAAATTTTATAGCTACTGTATTGGTTGTGCATGAACATTAATGGTATTTTATATGAAAATTTATTTATGTTGCATGCTGAAATTGATTGATCACAAAAGGGGAAGCCCGGGTACCTAGGTGGGGAAGATTTGTACTAGTACGACTAGTGGACCGGATGAGTTTTGTCGCTGTTTCACTTAGCATTTGGATAAAGAAAACTCTAACTAAACAATGTGGATGATTATTGGGGACCACTAAGTTATGGGTATGTTCTCTACTATTATATGGTGCACGAGAAAGGATTTTTCTATGGTTACTTTACACCGAGGTACGAGGTACATAGGGCCCAAGACAACCTAGTTCCTAGGGGTGTTCCCAATGTTGTTGCTCATTGGATTTGTAGTATTTACCCATGTCTTAGGGTGTGTTTGGAAGTAAATTACAGTATCTAACATTTCTATTTTAATGTGTTAATATTCTGAAAATTTAGGATTGAAAACTATTTTCAATTTGAGGTTTCGTTTCTTGAAATTTTAACACTACTTTTCCCTTGCGTTTGAAAACTGCTTGCTTTTTCACATTGTATTTCTTACTCTTTGGAATAATTGGGTGGTATCCTACTGGGCTTAGGATCAAACCCTACATACACCCCTTGGGTTTAAGTAGACTTGGTTATGTTTGATTCAGGTATAGGAAAGGCTAAGGGTGATGGCGGTTCATGGTGTTAGATCCCATCCTTGGTGCGGAGTTGTAGAGATTGCTTGGGGGTGATGACCCCTAGTCGTGTGGAGTCCTTGGGGCTCTCTTGATGCTATAATTATTTTTATTTGGACCACATGTATTATCTTTAAACCAATTTACTCAGTTATGGTTTTTACTTAAGTCTTGTTTGGCTCGAAAATTTCAGATTTATATTATGAATTGTTTTTAATGTTTTATGCTTTCATACTCGGGTAAATCGTTCAAAAACCTAAATTAATGATACCAGGGCACTTGTTCCATCCTGTGGGGATAGGTAATGCCCTTCGGGTCATGCCACGGGATGGGTTTGGTGTCAGTTTTGGTGGTGACCAGATTCGGTTCGTGACAAAAACCAACCATCTTAACTGACCAGCATGGGCCGACACAGAAAGACCCATTTTTTTAAGATTTGATACAGGTGCAGGGTCAGTCCGCACGGTTTGGGAAACCATGCACTAACTATGCTGATCATTATTTCCAAGTGGATTCCTAGCACACTGTCACTAATAATCATGAAAAAATGTGTGCTCAAACATTCTAGCCAAATTTCCAACCATTCTCCAATGACTCAATGGAAACCAATGTGGGAGGGAAAGACATTACGCGATGACATGGGTACAAGGACCTCTACCTATTTCCACCAAACGAGAACAACAGAAGGAAGATGATGAAACCATAGGTTTAAAAACTTTATATCTTTCACACTGAGGATATGAAATTGTACAAGGGATTAAACAACACTGGTGTTTCCCATGACTACGAGCCAACTTCTCTCTGAGACCTATGGCTGGAGCTCAAAATATTGAAGCATCTTCGGCCATACAGTTAGGCTGTTGAAACCCCTATGTGTAACTTCTTCTTTCAGTGCCATAAACAACTACACCTCATACCCCGATGGGATCATCAAGACGTAACACACTTCATAACCCACTTTACCAAAAATAGATATTTCACTGAAACAAGGGATCAGAAGATGCACACACATCGCACCTTGTTTCTTTGGGTGAGAAACAACAGAAGGGAAAGATACGTATAAACACCTTCCTCTAAGATAGAGGATTTGATGTTTTTCCCAAGGGATACATAATACCAACATAACATATAACCATAGAGGATTGTGTAACCTTAACCTTTATGGTCAAAAGATCACACGACATCACAATGCGTCACCGAACATGACCCTTGCGATTGATAGAAACATTACACGGAATGGGACCATATTCAAAGTCCCTAAACAACAGATAAGTCCAAAAAGTGGACACAATATCCTATCATGACCGAAATCTCAAAATTGGTGATTTAGTAATAACTCTTTCTTCTAAGAAACTATAAAGAACCCAGAGGCCCTCTTAGACACCATCAAGACACTCATCCATAATAACAATGAAAGAACACTCCCACCATTGATGAATCAGGAAACTTAAGAAACTAATGTCTCTTTCAACCTTCCACAAGCACTATCCCACTACAAGAGTATCCACAAATCAGTAAAATGAATGGGTGTAGTCTCAATAAAAAAATGTTCAATAAAATATTCTTTATATTGGTCAACTGGAAGATTTTCCAATGGCGAAACAAAATGGGTTGCACTTCAGTTGTGCATTAACCCTTAATTGTGGCATACCTTATCCAATGAGAGAACCCAAGGACCCAACCAAGTTGGGAGATTGGTCAAAACATTCCACAAACCAGATCCAAACACATGAAGGGATCCACTGTAAAGGCATCCCAAAAAAAATTAAGTTGTCTCTTACGGTGGGGAGCCCATTTGTGTCTCTTCATACGAGTAACTCATATTTTTCCTTGGTTTTGTATGGGAAGTAGGTATTATCATTTGGAGATATCTGACTACCTACATATTACTTTGGTAAACATTGATATTGGAGAGTGAAAAATGGTTTAGTTATAGTAGGGCAAGTGTAACCTTGTTCGATGTTGTTGTTTATTTGGGTAAATTGATTGAGTATTGTTCAGATTATGTTTGAGGAGTTTTCATTTGGGATAAAGCCTGAATGTGCTTGATTCTTTTAGGAAAGTGGTTTATGTCAGATTTTTGAGAGTATTACTTCCTTCATTGATCACTGGAGGTGTTATGGCCTTTGGGGGAGAAACCTGGGAAGAGAGTACCTCTTGGTTTCTCAGTTGGGTTTGGTTGTTACTTTGGCCTTACTGTGACTTTCCGGGGCGGAATGTTTTCATGGTGGGGAGAATTTTCACATACATAGTTTATTTTAAATGTATTTTTATTTTAATTTCCATTAATGTTTTGTTTTGGGGGGTTTCCAGTGTTTTTATGGAGAGTAGGTGAGTTTTCATTAATTGGGCCAAACCGTGAGCCCAATTCCAGATTTACAAATAAATTTTGTTTCTTTTATAACTTATTCATTTTTTAATATTTTTCACTCATTCTAACTCGTAAATGTCCTACCCTGATATATTAACACCAAAAATTAAAATTTGGAGCCTTTGGAAATCTATAACGAAGGTGTATATGGGTTTTTATTTAAGGGATTGGGCATGCCCGAAAGCCCAATTCCCGTTTTACAAATAAAATTTGATTAATTAATAACTTATTAATTTTTAATGGTTTTTTCGGTGATTCAAAGCCCCAAACATGACCCTTGAACCCAGACGCACGTCCAATATCCTCCAACCCTCTTTTCAGCTCATTTGCATCGCGGTTTAGGTCGAAACTTCTGAAGAACTCAAATTTCGGGAAGATTTATAAAGGTAATTTTTTTTCCTTTATAACTCCTTCTATTATTACTCTTTTTCCCCCATTAAAATTACTAAATGATCTACCTATACTTTTTCAAACCTCCCTTGAAGGTTTGAGTATTTTTAAAACCAGATACTGGTATTTTTGGGGGATATTTCTACAAGATATTTTAAGTAAGTTGCTCTCCTCCATTCTTCTTTCAATTTTTTTAGGGTTACATCCAATGTACTTAGGGTTTCTTCCTTTATATTTGAGGTTCATAATGTCCAGGAAGTAGGGTAAACAAATTACGGTTTTATATTGTGTTTCATGGTCTGAAATTATGGTTTTAGGTCTGGTTTACCTTCCTTGAGGTGCGGCGGTGGTGCGTTTGAGTTTTCTCACAAAGGACTCAAGGGGTTCCTTGGTTTTTGTAGGTGATTCCATTGTGTATGAAATATTTGTGAATTGGATATTGTTTTTATGGTATTTTCAAGCTTATTAAGTTTTATTATTTCTGAAAAATATAGTTTTAGTGGTTTTTGTATTTAAAATGAATCCTAAATGCCAATTTCATGTGAAATTGGGGGTTTTTCATAGAAATGTTTTATTAGTTTAATTGGGGCTACACTATAAGTAACTAGTTGATTTTATTGAACTATAATAGGGATAAAAATACTGTTTTTAATGAATTTACCTTGTTTTTATTTCTGAAAACCTGGTTTTATTGGTGTTTGTGAACCACGTGAAATTTTAAGAGTTGTGTTGTGCCAAAATGGAGACTTTGCAAGGATGTCGTTTCTTGAACCACATGGGGCTGCCCTAAAAATGATTTTGTGTTTTAACATAAATGTAGTAGGATTCCCTTTATGTTTTGGAAACTTAAAAATGTGCACATAGTATGCAAGTGAGGTTTATAAGGAGTTTTGTGTCCGAAACACTACGAGATTTTGAGGAATTGTTTTATGAAAAATATAAGTGTTTTGTTGCATGTTTTGAGTGGTATAAAATGTTATAGCTACTGTATTGGTTGTGCTTGACCAGTAATGGTGTTTTATATGAAAATATATTTATGTTTCATGCTGAAATTGATTGATCAAAAAAGGGGAAGCCCGGGTACCTAGGTGGGGCAGATTTGTACTAGTACAGCTAGTGGACCAGATGAGTTTTGTCCCTGTTTTACATAGAATTTGGATAACATAAACTCTATCTAAACTATGTGGATGATTATTGGGGACCACTAGGTTATGGGTATGTTCCCTACTAGTGGATCGTTCATGAGAAAGGTTTTTTCTATGGTTACATTACACCGAGGTACGAGGTACATAGGGTCCAAGACAACCTAGTGCCTAGGGGTGTTCCCATTGTTGTTTCTCAATGGATTTGTAGAATTTACCCATGTATTAGGGTGTGTTTGGAATTAAATTAATGTATCTAACATTTCTATTTTAATGTTTTAATATTCTGAAAATTTATGATTGAAAACTATTTTCAATTTGAGGTTTCATTTCTTCAAATTTTAACACTACTTTTCCCTGCGTTTGAAAACTGCTTGCTTTTTCACATTGTATTTATTACTATTTGGAATAATATGGTGGTATCCTACTGGGATTAGAATCACACCCTACTTATACCCCTTGGGTGTAATTAGAATTGGTTTTGTTTGATTCAGGTAAAGGAAAGGCTAAGGGTGATGGCGGTTCATGGTGTTAGTTCCCATCCTTGGTGAGGAGTTTTGGAGATAGCTTGGGGGTGATGACCCCTAGTCATGTGGAGTCCTTGGGGGTGTCTTGATGCTATAATTATTTTTATTTGGACCACTTGTATTATCTTTAAACCAATTTACTCAGTTCTGGTTTTTACTTAAGTCTTGTTTGGCTCAAAAATTTCAGATTTATATTATGAATTGTTTTTAATATTTTATGCTTTCATACTCGGGTAAATCATTCCCAAACCTAAATTAATGATACCCGGGCACTTGTGCCAGACCGTGAGGATAGGGAACGCCCTTCGGGTCATGTCACGGTCTGGGTTTGGTGCTGGTTTAGGTGGTGACTAGATTCGGTTCGTGACACGGGGCCTGGCCACGTTGTGGTTCCATGGGACCGGTTCGTGGACCGGTTTTGTTTGTGTCCCTTCTTTGATTATTTTCCCCAATTTGTTGGGGGATTTGGGTTGAATCTCCTTTTCGGATTTTTCAAGACCCTACAAAAATCCATAACCATTAAAACCAATTTTAATCAATAAATCTCTACCAAAATACCTTCCTATAAACCATCCTCTAATTTTATAGGACTTTTTGAAGAATATTTAAAATATTATAGGTTTTAAGGTATTATACAATAGATGTTTCAAAAGAATAGGTATAGTCTTTATTTCCTTGTTTTAGTATTTTTTATTTCATCCACATCAATGAAACCATTTTCAACCAGGTCAATATAATAAAATAATTATATTAAATATACTGATATTTTTTATGTTTATTTCACAAACTATATCAGTATCCTCTTTTATCAAAGAAGAAATTATATCATCATTCACAAGTACTACATACAATCACCTCACGAACTAATGAATTTTATTTTCCATCACCATCTATAATTCAATATTTTAATTAATTCATCAAATATTTATCAATAAAAAACTATAATGTATCATTTACCATCATACCATTACATAAACTTGAAAATGATAACGTTGCTGTTATGTATATGTAGATTTCCACCAGCATGGAAAAATTTCATTTGATCATCATCACATCACATGGATGATATATATATATATAATTATATAAAAATATGTAATATGATATATATGATCTGATTATCATTCTATAAATGTAAAATATGTTTTTCTTCTTTCTATAATTATTTTCAAAAAAAATTAAAATGTTACTCATGTGTTGGTACATCCTATCATCTCCCTAATTATATCTTAGTTAATATTTCATAATTATATTTACTAGATGTATTTAAAATTATAATTGGTCTAAAAAAGAAAAATTATTTCTTGATTAATATTGTAGTTTCGATTGAATAATGTCCTCTTCCACCATTGATTACCTACCAATGTCATTTTTTAATTTCGAACAATATATCACTAAAACATACTATGTGAACATAAATGAGTATTTAATTTTTATAAAATTTTAATAATTTAAAAAATGAATAATAAAGTTAAAAAAATGTTCTTATGAATATTAATAAGTAATCTATGTTTATTATTCACTTTTATAAAAATGTACATAACGAGTCATACCCAAGGTAATGATTTTTTACTCAAATTAATTAATGTGGGGCACATCACTTATACACTGTGTGTTTTAATTCTATGGTATATATACAAACCATGAATGTAATTTGTGATTCATAACCCAAATATTATTTATATGCATATATATATAATTTTCTTTCATTCATGGGGCTTATGATTCAAATTTAGCCAATGTTTTAAGAGATTTATTTCACAATATCATCATTATTTGGGCTTCGTAATGTTTAAGACTCCTCTGGGGAATATTTTTCCCATATCCTTGAATTATAAATGTTTTTTCAAATTTTTTTACTCTTATCGCATTATTTTTTATTTTAGTTGTAACCTAGTTTTATATCATTCAAAATAGATTGAAATAATTATCGTTATCATTTTTTGAATGAGGTACTTTGTATCTTTTCAAACTATAATATAGAATTAATTATATATTCATACATTGTGTGATAATCTTTTTACACCAACTTGAAAAAATAACAAAATGATTATTACTTTATATGTTTATAAGGTTACTTTCAATGCAAATATTTTCCCTTATAACTGCATTTATTTTTTAAACAATTATTTTTAAATCGAAATGTTATTTTACTCAAGAAATATTCCATTAAATATTTCAAAATAATTTTCCATCTGAGAAAAGCATAAATATTACAATATATTTTATACTAGGAAAATTATCTAAGGATACAATCATTATTATATTTTGGATGGTTTATGTTTATGATAGAATAATGTTTGTGAATACCATTTCTTTTCCAGGAGTTATGTTTATGAAACGTGTTTCTTTTTTCGGTTATGATATGTTGAATGTTTTATTATCCTATAGGAAACATAAAAATTATTTTTATTATATGTAGCATGGAAATAATATATCCCCACAATTAATTTAGAAATAATTTTTATCTCATGGGATAAACAGGATCAAAATGGCGAGTTAATCTAGTTTAATTAGGGACATTTTCCACTATGATAGTCTTGGGAGTGAACCATTAATACTAAAATTGTTTGGGGAGTTATCTAATTAAACTATGATAGTTATGTAAAAGATTGTTTATTACTATATAAATAATATTCTATTGATATATGTATTCAATAATTTCATTTCTTATTTTAATTTTATGCTCACAGATCATATTCATTACTATCCCTATGATATGTGTATTATAAAAATCCAAGAATTATTCGTTGACTCAAAATTTTAATCTATAATATACAATTTTTAGTTTCCAAATGAAAATCTTATGTTATCACTATCATTTTCTATTTCAATTCATGTAGGATCATTAATATCTCCATTTTTACCCTTACTATTAATTTTGGATCACCGTTTTCTTAGGGTCTTTTATCTTGGTCATAAAGAATGGGTTTTTTTATATTATATAGAATATGGTTACTAGATTTGATTATTTTAGTGAGAGATGATGTGGACCTTTATGAACCTATTTTTTCATTTGAAATCATGTTGTGGATATTTTATCATAATTCATTACAACTATAAATATCCCAGGTTCTTTGGTATGTATGTGATTAAATATGTCATTATAATAATGTAACTTGTTAATGGTAAAAATCAAGTCACTATTAGTAGTTTCAACTACAGAAATGTAATGATTATGTTTTTGGCTCTGGATCTAGAATCATGGGTTTTAGGCTATTATAATCATGGATTGTTTTTCTCTCATTCACAAGGGTAACACCATCTGATACTATCTATTTAAATTGTGTTGGATATCCACTAACATTTTTTTAAATCAATCGTTATGTAATAAAGTTATGTATATGGATATTTGGGTCATTTTTAGAGTATTCCTCAATATTCATCATTCCTCACAAATTTATTTTATCATTTTATTTTTTTTCGAATCCCTAATGAATGTTTTCTTATTTTTTAACCTTTTCATATCCATGATTAACCATTACTAGAAACGCATATGGGGTCATTAGGATAAAGAAGATTGAGGTTTTGGATAGCCTTGGTGGGATTTTTTGATGGATTCTAGAAATGTTTTGGTATTGATATATATGGTTTTAGTGTTTTCTAACCTTGGTATTGTCCTTTTTATTAATGGTAATCCATCATGAATTTCATTATATATTTCCGTGTACTTGAATTGTCATTTAGATTTAGGGTATATATTTAATGGGCTTTTCAATATTAGTTATTCTCTCATATTGGTAAAAAATGAATAGTGATAATCAGATTAAGAAGATTGTGTGTTCTGAACATTTATATCCATACTGTTGATTTGAGTGTTGGTTTGGAGTATTCAGTGAAAAATATATCATTAATTTCTGGAATTCATTGTTCAATGGATTTTATTCTATTTGTTTTCTTCTCCATACAGCTAGTGATGTGTTATGGGTGATGGTTTATCAATGTGGTTCGATTAGTGGGTTTTTATCTAGTGTATGCCTATGATGAGGTTTGATTGTTTGGTGGATTTTCTTACCCTTAAATAGTGAATATTTAAATAAAGGATAAGTGGTGTATAGTTAGATACTAGATGAACATAATGATGATAGAACATACCTCATTGATTATATGAATTTTATGATTTCATCTGGTTTGAGTTGAAATTGGAGATAATGATTTGATCACACTATCTGAGAGTTTCTGATTTTTAATTCATAGATTTAATTGTTTTTAATATTTAATGGTTTGTTTTCATTATTATATTCTATTATCAATATAATTTATGGTTTATAATCAATCTCACATAACCCAAAATTGTCTTTTTGGATTATGAAAAAAATATTATTTTTATAAGGAATTATAAATTTTGAGTATAATAAAATTTTGGTTCTCATAAATGATCTAATATTATTGGGTAATGAATTGATGAAAATTTATTGTAACATATGACAAAAAATATGTTTGTTTAGTTAATTTTTAATTTTATAGTTATTATTGGTAGAATTAGATAATTGGAAAATTGGAATGAAATTTTTTGTTTAACTAAAAATATTATTAATATAATAGAAAGAATGGGATACATACACAGAGTGGATGTTGTCCCACACACAAGAGAAATGTTTTTAAGAAAATTAAATTTTTTGAAATATAGGATTAGAAAAAAAATTAGTAATTGGAATATGTTAGTGGAAAATGTTTCTAGTATTTAAATTGTTTTAGTGATTCCCTCAAATTCATAATAAATAATTTATGTACAAATTTCAATAATAAAATTTTATTAATGTATCAAGAATATGGTATTGAAACACCTTTTAATGTTGATATTGGAAGTGAATACTCTATTGTAGCTTTTTAATTGATTCTTGGTAATTTATATTTTTCCCAATGATAGGATATTTAATGACTATAAATAGTAATGAAATTTATACTAAAATATTAATGAAAATTATATATAATGGTTTAGTTATAATAAAAGTATTCAGTTTGGGTGTTATTGAGATAGAGATATTTATTTCCAAGAACACATTATACATTGAAGGAATAAATAAAATATTATATTTTTATCCCAATTATGTGATGATGATAATGAATAGTGTTTAGGAAATATTTGTTCATGAAAATTATTTGAAATATTTTATACACAGTAAATATTTTACAATGAACAATATTCCACTTGTTTTGAGTTTGTGACACGGAATATTCAAGTTTTATAAGAATTATAGAATAAAATAAATTGTCGAATAAAGGTCATAGTCATCATGGAGAAAATATTCTGAGCAGATTTGTTGAATTGAGAGTGTGTATAATGTGGATAGTAACATTTGATTGAGATATTATAGGTGATCTTCTTCTCAAATGGAATGATTTTTAATTCTCAACATGGAAAAGTTAAAATTTAATTATCAAAATTGTTAGAGCTCATTCAATGATACATTTTTAGGAAAATAATGAATAGATAAGAATAGTGGACTTTATTATTTTAAAATTTTATTTATCTAATAATTCATATAACAATTATTATTTTAAGAATGTTCAACTCATATGTTTGTAAAATGATCACACATACTGAATGACTTCAAATAATGAGTTTAGATTCTTGTAAAATATGATATGTTTTGAAAATGGTGAAGAATATAATAGTGTAATATGTATTCCATATTATGAGATGTTTGGTATTTACCTAGAATAGAAAACACCAACCAAACCATTACAATATGGTTTTACAATATGAAAAAATACATGTTTTATAGAGATAGAAACTAATATGTTGTTCAAGTATGACAATTCGATGTTTTTTTATAGATTTGAAATTGGTGACATGTTTCACATTAAATATCTTTTATTGTATTTAAAAAATATTATATTACACCTTATTACATTTAATATATGAATTTATCATTTCTAAATAATTTAATTGTGTCTTGGGGAGATTTTATCATTATGGTGAATGGCGGAAAACCTGGAATGTTTGAGTTAAGTGGATTTAGTGGAAACATCTATATTTATCCTCTAAATAGAAAAATATATCATATCTAAAATCAGGATATATTTTGTTACTGTTGGATACCAATAGTGTTATTGTGCTTCATCACATTATGAAATATATTAAATTTAATTTAAAATATTCTAGATATGAAATTGAATGAAAATATTGTTAAAAAAAGAATTATTTTTTTGAAATTAATATGAATGAAAAATTAATATAAATAAATTGTATTTATTTATCCTTTTAATAGATGAAGAAAAACCCATTTCCATTAATAAAATGTAAAAAAAAAATTTGTTGGGATCTTAAATATAGTTAGAGAACTGGTAAAATTTGTAAAGATCGTTAGAATATTAATTACAAAAAAACATTCCTCATTATTTTCTCATGAGAAAAAAGAGATGAAAGAGAGAGGAATTGTAGAATAAATTATATATTGATACTATATGGTAATAATTTTATCATATTTTTATCTATAAGTCATGATATTTAGTACAAAATCATATAAATAAAAAAATTATTAGGGTAAAATATGTGTTTCAAGAACAGTTATATAATAGAGGCTATGTTGTATGAAATAATTGTTGAAATTTTTTTAATGAGTATTCATAGGTTGATGGAATAGTTTTTTATGATTCATTTTCACAATAATTTTTGTTTATGTCCACTACAAACTATGTTTTATTTATCAAACAATGTAAATGTATGATTTTAAATATTGAAATCAATTTTTTGTTCATTATTGGAGAGTTGGAAGTTTAACTAAACATTGAAAATCCATGGTATTTTATTCTTTATTAAGATTAATTTATATATATAAGTTATATATGGATCTATTTGAAATAATTACTTGTATATTAATTATTAAAATGAGGAATAACTCATTCTTATTGTCTTTGTAAAAGATATAAGTATTTCTACAAAAATATTCTTTTGAGGATTTTACAATAGACATGATGATGATTAAAGAAAATCACATGGTATGAAAAATGATTTAATTTATTTCCTTAATAAATATTAATATTGATATTACATAATTATTTTGGTTTAGAAATATACCCAAGAACATCTATTGTTGTTTTTCATGGAGGATTGCAATCTAGTTAATGTTTAATTTTAATGGGAACCAAATTGTCTATGGATGAAATGGAAAATGAATTTGATCTGAGATTATTTAAATTTATTATTAGGGTTTACAAATTCTATTTATCACCTAATGACCTGATAATTTATATAAATCCTCAATATGATTTAGAAATCAAAGTGAATCAAATGAGTCTCATTTGATTACTAAAGTGAGAATTCATAGGTCAATTAATTATTTATTTTATTATAGACTAAAATATGTTTTCGTGGAAATACTGAATTTTTTGTTATAAAAATGTATATTGGAATAATATATATATATATAATCAAAGAACATTATCTAGTGTGGCTTCCTATTTTTTTGAATGTTATATATTTTGGATCAAAATGAAACAATGCTCAATGAAATTAATTTCTAATGAAGAAGAATATATGGATTATACATAAGATATAACTTAGTTGATGTCTCTTATGACTCAATTGAACGATCTCATGGGGGAAAAAATGTTTCATCTAATTTTGGATTGTTATAATAATATTCAAATAAAATTTTCAAATATTTTTTCATTTTAATTTTCAATGAGAATTATTATAAAATCTACCTTCATCAATATTGTTATGTGGAAAATGTTTTGAAGTGTGTATTTAATCGATCAATACTGAAAATATATAACATAAAATATATATACCATTTCCAAATGATATATATCAATGAATGAATATTATCATTGGATTCAAATATTAGTCTTTTAAAAAAATGTTTATTTTGTCCCATCATTCAACATTTCATTGGATTGTGAATCTCAAAAGTGGGAAGAGAGATAGAAAACCACTATTTACTTTAATTACCATACATACATAAAATACATATTTACAAATGTGTGAAAAAAATAGATTAGAAATTTCCCAAAATTATAAATTATAATGAATATTATTTTCTATGTAATATTTTTTGGATATAGTATTGATTATTTTAACTACTAGACACAGAGACATTGTGCGATTACCAGGCCTAGTGTTCCTAGAATAAATGTTTGAATTATAATAAATATATAAATTGAAAATGGAAATAGGTTTCATGAAAAACTAGAATAAATTCTAGATGGGTTCCTAGACAATAAATCTCAGGGCACCATTTAGTATAGAAAACAAGTTTTACCCTTGGCATTTCATAATCATGGTTGGATCGGGTAATTAGTGGAAAAGTAATCCTAGGAATAAAATGAATAAAATAATTAATTGGTTTATTTTTTGTTGAAATAGTGACCTATTTCACTTTCTATAAATAAATGATTATAAAAAAAATCATGGTAATCCACAAGACCTTGGAAATCATTGGGAAGCCATTGAAGAGAGTGAAATGAGATTCTATTGGGGGATGATATCAGGATCAAGGATAAAAAACTAAAATATGAAGGAATTGAAGGATCACTCTAATGATTACAACACTACATCATTATTCATCATTGATCTGAATTGATGTATGATTTTTATTTATTTAGATTCATTCCCCATTCTTGATTTCTAGGATGAATGGGATTCAATCAATGAAAAGATTGATATGTGGTTTTGTTATCATTCCCGGTGGGTTAGATTAATATTGTTCTGGGAGAATTACTTTTAAATATTTTATTTATTCAATTTTACTCTTATGAAAATGAATTGTGGTTGACACAAACATCGATCAAGGACCGTTACTCTTGTTTTTTCTTGTGTTTTTCTCCCATGGTTCTTTTTCACAGCGGGTGTTCTTCGTTTGGACCAATTATAGACATATCATGGTCAATCGATCAATGCACATATTTTAATTCGTAAAATGACTTGATATTGAGAATATGGGATCCGAATGACATGAAGGTTGTGAAAAAATGGAGGTCCTTGAATATCATATGATTTAGATAACATATTTTTGTGTTCTTTGGTTCATAATCTATAATGAATAAAAAACCCTAATATTGAGTAATTTCATGGATAATATCCATTGATTCAGTGATGGAATGACTCTATAATGCTCATATTAACTTTTTAATGTGAAAGGAAAGATGCAGTTAATGTTGGATCAATAATGAAGACTTATTGATCTAGATCTAAGATTCTATAAAATCCAGCGCTACATGGTGTGTACTTCTCTGATGCATGTCGTGTCGGCCCCCCTATGTGGCAGTTTGGGTTCCAAAGAAACATTATTATCATTTGGAATGTGACCCTTATAAAATGACTTAAAACCTCTCCAAAGAAACTTGAAATTGTCCTCCTAGGTTACAAACACATTGGTTTGAGTATATAGGTTCGAGCATGTCATGTACTCCCCCATAAAGATATGGCCTAGACCATGTACATAATATAATTCATGTATTGGTACACCAGAACATAACCACTGGCTAAGAGTGGTGTACTAGGAAACTGGTAGAGTATACAGGTATTCTACATGTAATGTAACTCTACAAAAACATGAGAAAGGGACGCATCCAGTTTACACGTTCAGGACATGGGTTAAAGGGACATGGCATGTGACCCCTACTATAGGCTGTGTAATTTATTATAAATTGATTAGAGACATTTTCCTCAATATCTTGGAAATTTTTCAATATTATTTATTCTCCTTATCCTTTCCCTAAGGGCCATTATGGAATCATCTCCTGCTCCTATGTCTACTATCCGTTCAGTAGGACTTCTTGGATAGATTCATTGGAATTCCTCTGAGAGGCCTATAGTGAGATCCTTAATTCATCTTCATTCCCTATATTGAATTATTGGTATCTTAATGACCAAAAATATGTGGATTGGAATCCTATACTTTGTGGAATAATATTGATTGAGTTGTTGGTATCACCCCATGGAAGCATGAGTGATCGTAATTTGTGTATCATATCACTTTATAAATGTGGAATGTACTTATAATGGCCAGACATGATGAGCACTAACTCTATGATATATGGCATTATTGGTATCATACCAAAGGCGTGTTCTCCCAGATGACTGATTTTGTAAATATTTGAGATGGAATTCTATGATGGTATACTACATCTATGAATTTTCATTAGACTATGATTCCTTGTTGAGTGTATTTGGATATTCTTGTTATATGTAATGTAGACATATACCTATTTATAGATTACTATATTTCCATTTTTGTACTCTTTGTGGTTTTGGAGTTTTTTATTGAGCATTGATATACTCAAAACTGTATGAGATATTCTCAAATTTTTCATGTATTGTGCCGTTGATCAACACTTTTATGGGGTCCTAGAAGATCCACAACCAAATGGTTCGTAGTAGGACTGAAATGACTAAGGTGTGTTCCTATGACTATTGATAGTAGTCCCCAATACATACATTCATGTTGGGATTATGTTTCAGAATGTTTGTGGTGGGATTGTAATTATCCATGTTTACTATCCTTTATATCCTATCATACACTAGTTGTGGGAATTAGATGATGAATTCTTGGTTGTTCACCTAATTTTAAATTTAATCATTTAATATTCTTGGGGATGTGTGTGTGTGAGCACATGTACTGAGACGATGTCATCCCATGTCAATTATATTTCTACTAAATGTTAGTTAATAGCCTCTAGTCTATTGGAGGTAGACTTTGAGATTTTTGGCATGATCCCCTTTTATAGGGGTCATGATATAGTGGTGGCAGTGTTGGAAGCTCTACTTTAAGACTAGATTCTAGGATATTGGTTTGGGGAAACAATGTTATGTGTTTTGAGTTCAAATTTCTAGAAATGGAATCAAGTTTTGGTTCAAATGTCAACATATCGAAACACAAGGAATCTGATCATATATTCTTCGACATTGTATTTGGAAACACCTATTTTGGAGAACACAATGGTACACACATCATATAGTAATTTTGATTGGTTTCCATGACCTTCTTGAGTCAACTATCCATATATAATCATTGACAATGTTACACCTTTTTCATTTTCAGTATGCCTCCATGTTGTATGCTACATAGGATTTAGCATCATTATAATAGGGATGATCCCCTATGTGATGAGGCATCTATACAATGACCATTTCTTGAGAAGTTACCTTTAAGTGGTTCTCCAGCGATACTATGACCCCTAGAGAAGAATGTGGGACCCATAATAGCCCTGAATGAGTTGTGCAGGACGAGTAAAATTCATGATTTTTAGTGGGAGAGACCCCACATGTTTCAAGGTGAGTCCATCCCACATGAGGCTGAGGACTGCTCTGAGGTGGTTACCTGAGCATTATATCTGGTAAAGACATAATGCAGATTGGGTGGTGATCCTAGTAGTGAGAATTCTTCATATATCAGTAGGGCGATGGTGGAGTTTAGTGACCCCTTCAAATGAAAAGGAAACTCTTTCATGGAAAAATATTGATGTAATTTACATAGAGGATTTCTGACAAGATACACTGGTCTTTGTGCATAACTCGGAGCTTCTAACACACCGATAGGAGATCGTGATAGTGGCTGAGTATTCATTGATTTTTACTAACCAATTCTAATAAATTATTGATATGGTTAATTATATGTTCTTTATGGATCGTAATTTCGAGCGATTTATGGCTAGAGACATTCGGGCAAGTGTTATCCCCCTATGAATTCTTACCTATGTTGTGGTGCAAGAGAGATTTTTTGGGATCAATTTTTTCTCTGCTAAGATAATTAATCCCTTGGTTGCTCGAAGTGTGAATTAAAGTGAATATACCACGGTATTAGGGAACCAATTTTAGTCTTAGGGACTTGGATGTGTGGGAAATTTTAGGAGGGGGTCTCAAGAAATAGGATCAATGGTTCATAGCTCACAATGGGTCTATTCATACATGGGAGACGTGATGTTACTAATGTGAAGGCAGGGGACATCTTGAAAAAAAATTATGTTACCCATCGTACGATTGATAGAGATATCATTAAAGGGTCACTTTGGTAGATGAAAATATAGGAGAACACATTTTCTCAGTTTGTAAGGAGTGGTAGAGGTGCTTTGATGGATGCATGAGGTGGTTGAGGATTTAAATTATTACCACCACTACCCCTAGGTGGTCCATACTAGGATCAGAGAGACAGGGGACATGGGTAGGAATAACTGTAGATGGTTGAATCCGACAACTTAGAGGCACCATGAATGATTGGAGGTACGATCTATTCCTTTTCTACCACATATTAAGTACTAATATACAAATATTCAAGTCATTCCTTTATTTCCACTGACCTTGTATGAGACTTAGAGATTCTAGTTGAGTCTTTGGCTCAACCGATCACATTGGAGACTTCTAAAAGGGAAGAATTAGTGATCATAAACCTATGCATATAGTTTGAAATGAATCTTGGAGGAAAGTGTTTCTATTGGGATATCATTGTTTCCACGATGAGGCCCTATGATTTTATCTTAGGTATGGGCTCGTTTATCCACTATTTATGCCCATATTTACTATTTTTAAAAGAGGATGTGGTGTTTCCATAGAAAAAGAACTAGCTTATAAATATTTTGTGGAAATGTACCCCACGAAATTCAATATGGACTCGGGAATAGGAGGTAACAAAATATTAATCATTAGTTGTATAGACTAACCCTTGGTATAGTGGATGTTATTAGTTTCGAGTTTCTTATAGTGGTGGCAGAGTTCGAGGACATCATATTTGGGGATGTTCCAGGTTTTCCTCCTCACCGTGAGATAGAATTATGAATTGATCTGCACCCCGAGATGACATAGATATATAAAACATCATATTAGATATTCCTCATAGAGCTTCATGAGCCGAATTTTTAGTTAGAATAAATACAGAGGAATTCAATTATTAGACCTAGTGTTTCACCATGCGCAAACACAATTTTGTTTTCCAAGAATGTAGAATAGATATTTAGGTTGTTTGTGGACTATCAAAGCTTAAACTAGGTGATCATGAGGAACATTTATCCATTAACATATATTGATGACATTTTGTATCAGATGTGTGGGGTATGGTGGTACATTAAGGTTGACCTTAGTTTGATCAATCACCAGCTATGAGTATCTGTTGAAGATATAGAGAAGATGAAATTATGATTATGTTACTATAAATATGTTTACTCGATGATTCCTTATTGAATAATGAACACCCTAGAATTGTTTAAGGGACTCATGAACAATAGATTTAATTCTTTCTTAGGCCAATTCGTGGTAGTCTTCATCGATGATATCATTGTGTACTCAACATCCTAGGAGGATCATGTGATCCACTTGAGGATAGATCTAGAAATAATATGAGAGAACCAAAATTATGGGAAGTCCATGAAGTTATAATTATGGATTTAGGAGGTACACTTACCAAGACATGTTATCTTAACTAATTGAGTAGAAGTGGATCCGAACATAGATGATGTAGTGTAAGATTGAGATCCACCCAAGTGAATGATGTAGCTGCAATGATTAATTGGTATGGAAGGGTGTTAATGGATATTCATATATGATTTATATAAAATATCATCACCCATGATATCATTGACCTGAAAGGGGTATCCTTTCATTTGGATAGAGTGATTCTAGTAGGGTTTTCAATAGTTGAGGTAGAGACTGACATGCACTCCCATCATGATATTTTTAAAGGAGGGTATTGAGTACGTAGTGTTCTACAAAGAATCAATAATCAGCATTTTTGTGTTATAATTCTGAGTCAAGAAGTTATTTCCTATGTTCCATGTTATTTGAGACCACATTAGAAGAACTATGTGACCCATGATATCGAGTTAGATGTGGTTTTCTTCGCAAAAAATATGTTGTGACACGGCCTGATGGGTGGGAAGTTTAATATATACTTTTATGACAAGATTCTCATGTATATATTATCATATACAGATTGTAACATGAGAAATAGGAAATGTATATAGTTCCTCCATTATTATGATTTTTAAAATTTCTATACTCCTGGGTTGGATAACATGGTATCAGAAACTCTCAGCAAGATATATTGTTTGCAGTAGTTGAACGGGGAGTCAGAAAATTTTGAATCGTTGTAGATATAAATTATGGATGGATACGTAGTCGCTAACCTCTAGTCAATGGTTTTTACCCCTCTAATCTTGTAGTGTTCCAGATATGACCATGTAGGGAATACCGACTATGGGTCTCTATATTCTCATATATACACTATACAAGTTACATATGTATTTTCCAAATGTGGGGATAATGTTGTTCTTTTAAAAGGATATATGATGGTTCCAATGATGTTGTGAATGTAGTTTTAGAGGGAGTTTTAAACGAATTATTTTCAATTACATCTAGGTGTGGAAAATATGTACCTGGACCTCTGACATTAGTTTTAGTGGCTATGGATGAAGAAAGGGGTTATGGAGTTTGTCTCTTGATTCCATCCTAAAAAATAAATGAAGGTTGGACACCAAGTTAGAGTGGGTTTATCATGAACACTTGAGGTGATAGTGTGGTAAAGGTAGATGAAAACCTTAGAATTCATGGAGGGATTACCCCGTATATACAAGGCACAAGATTTCATTTGGGTGATCATAGACAGACTCACCAAGTCATACCAGTTCCAAGCTATTTGAGAGAAAAGTTCAGTAGAGTAATTGAGATACCACAATGTGTAAGATATATTCCAACTCCATGGAGTTCCATAGATGACGGTTTCTAACCATGATTATCACTTCACATCCTGGCTAGGTAAGGGATTTCAAGAGGCATCTGGGACCTATTTATGGTTGATAAAAACATTTCACCCCTATACTGATATCCAAGCAGAGTAGACTATTCATGTTATGGAGGATATAATGGTAGATTTATTGTTGAACTTTGGACATAGTTTGGAGGATCACCTATAACTAGTGAAATCTTTTACATTGAAATCTACCATTCCACCATTGGTATTCAAAAATTTGAGGCTTTTTATGGGATACCCTATATGTTACCTCTTTTATGGACTTACCTTGGAGTGTTAGTACTCATGGGTCCATAGTTTGTGGGAGGAAACACTGAGAAGGTTCGGGTCATCCGGGAGTGTATGAGGACTGCAAAAAACCATAAAAAGTATTATGTAGAAAGATGAGATAGGCCTTTATATTCCATATAAGTAAACCATGTGTTATTTTTGGTTTAAACTTGATTTGGATTACAAAGTGTTATCAAGGGGTGAGAATCTATCTATAAGATTCATTGGAACTTTCTATATAAAATGTAGAGTTTTCAATGAGGCATACATCATAGATCTACCTCTATAGCTATACTGGGCACACAATGTCTTCCACTTATCACAATAGAGGAGTTACATATGTAACCCATCACTTCTTATTTACTGGGGTACGATGGAAATCGAGGATAGAGCTATATTCGTGGAGTTCCCAGTAGAGATTTAAGATCTATAAGAGCGGATACTCCATGGGAAACCAATTCCATTAATGTGTGTCAGGTGGCAGCATAAGATTCTTTAGAAGAAATAATCCTAGTAGTGGGCCCTTATATTTTCTCAGTACCCACATATTTTTTAGTAGACCTTGTTTTTTTTATTTTTAGGAACACAAATCTCTAAGGCGGAGAAAATGAAATGAGTCATTTTTTCCATGTATGATTTTTGGATATTATATGGATTATTTTGGAAACCAGACACATACATCCTGTATGGTTCTGAGGACCAATGTTTCATGAATAAAGGATTAAAATTTATCAAATATATTAAATTGAACATTTGTGAATTTTTCTACAAAATTTTAATAACATCAAAATAGGTTCCAAAATCCAAAATCTAAGGGCACCATTGAGTTCAGAACATGAGGTACACCATAGAAATGACTTAACCATGGTTGGTGTGGGTGGTTTGTGTAAAGATCATAGTCGGCATAAAATGAATTAAATTATTAAATTTTTTGATTTCATGACAAAATTCTCTTTACGTAAATAAAAATAAATCAACAATTGGTAGGGTTATCTACATAACCCTACAAATCATTGGAAAGCCATTGGAGTGTGTCAAATGGGATTATGTTGGAAGATGATGACCAGATCAAGGATTGATAACCAAAGTAAGTCACAATCGAAGGATCTCACCAATGAATACAACATCACACCATTCTTCATCAAGGATTGATTCGAATCAAGGTAGGATGTTTTATTTTTTTTGGATTTATCCCTCATTCTTGATTACCACGATGAATGTGTATCAATCAACAGACATATTGATCCGTGTTTTAGTTATATTTTAGGAAGAGTGTGATTAATTAGTCTTTGGGACACGTACGTTGAAATTTTTGGTTTCTTTATTTTTTTATCATTGAAATGAATCAAGTTCATCATGAATATTTATCGAGGTCCATTCCACTTATTTATTCATGTGATTTTATTCCCCAGTTCTTCGTTCACATAACACAATCTTCGTTTGGACTGAGGATCGACATATCCTAGTCAATTGATTGTTATGCTCCTATTTCCTAGTGTAATGATATGATATAACATATCTAAGATTGACATGACATGCTGGTGCCTTGAAAATAGAGATTACATTAGATCAAATGATTTAGAAAACAAATTTTCATGTTCTTCGGTGCACAAAAAATAATGACAAACAATCCCACTTTATAAGTGGATCAATGACCTAGATGTTGTTGATTTATTGATGGAATGAATCGGTGATGATTGATAAAAAAATTCCATGAAAGGATCACCAGATAAAAGTTTGAAGCAACGTATGAAATGTGAAAATCTAGTTCAAGCATTTTTAGAAAACCCATTGTTACATGACATGTACTTCGGAGCTACAAGGTGTGTATGCCCCTATGTGGTGGATAAGTTATTGGTGGAACTTCAATATCACATGATTTTTTAACCCTCAATAAATATTTTGTGTGTTCCTTAGTGGGTACATATGCACGAGTTGTATAACATAAGTTGGATTATGTTGTTTTCTCCCCCACAAAGACATATCCTAGGAAAAGTACAAATTATAAGATGTTTACTAGTACATGGGAATGCCTACATGGGATATGTGTCGTGTATTGTAAAATGAGTAGAGTTCATGGGTACTCAACACAAAATATACTTATAAAAAGATATGGGAAACCAACTTGGCCCATTTACATGGGAAGGACTCAGGGTCAGGGGACACGATGTGTGGCCCCTACTACACAACATTTACTTTATTATAAACAGATTTCCCTTGTCCTCTATCTATTGGAAAAAAAATTATGCAATGTCCCCTTTATCATTTCCTATATTTTTTTTATGTAATCATCTCCAACTCCTTAGACTACAATCCATTATATAGTAATTTTCTGATAAAGTCATTCGAATCAATTTTTGATTCCTGACGTGAGATTCCTAAATTATATTTATGCCCTATGTGATGTTTTGGTATCATCACAACAAACACCACACATGCACAAACCCTCTACATAGCGGGTTAATCTAGATTGAGACTATGGTATCACTGAATTTCCATGGGTGTGATCCTTGTCTATGTATCACATCTATTCATACCTTTAATGTGTACTTCTAGTGGAAAGACATGACAAGAACTACATCTTATTTGGATGCCATCAAGGCTTTCAGACTCAGGTGTGTGTTCTCCTAGACGAGTGCTTTGTGGAATCTTTAAGCTAGAATCCTAGTATGGTATACTAAAGTTGTGAATTTCATAAATATTGTGATTATTTGATGATTATATATTAAAATTTACTTTATATATGTTTTAGACATATACCTGTGTGGATTTAACTATACTTCCTTTATTGTCTACTTTATGGTTTTGGGGTTCCTACTGAGTACTATAATATAAAAATCTCTATGGGGTTTTCTAAACATGTTGTGTCTTTTTCAAATGGTCATCCATTTTTTAGGTCCTAGATAAATCAGGACCATATGATGTTTTGTGAGACCAGACAGACTGAGGTTCGTTCCTATAACTTTTGAAATGTGTTCGTGGTACATAATTTCATGTTGGACATCTATTTAAGAAAATTGGTTTATATTTGGCCCTTTTTAAATTCCTTTACATCACATTGTACTCTAAATGTGGGATTTTTATGTATTAATGCATGGTATTTCAGATATTTTTAAATTTCGTCATTTTATAGGCTTGGTGATGTGTGTGTGTGTGTACATGATCTTACGATAAGGCCTACAACATTAGTGATATGAATTCTCGGTGCTAGTCTAAATACTCTGACCTATTAGAGGTGGGATTGGGGAGTCATGAAATAAGTCCTTCTTGGATTGGTTATGATATATATTTTACAAAATGTGTAGAGATCACTAATTTAAGGGGATTGTTTTTTTAAAAGATAGTTTCTCACAGATTTATTTTCCATGGATATATTTTTTTGTGAGATCATGGTGATTTGTGATTACTTCTTACATGATTGATAATCATGTCTTCATGAATTTTTATTTATTGGTTCCAACAATAATTTTTTTGTTTATGTATTATTGAGACACTATCGATATAAAAATGAAAAAAGGCTATAATTTGTTAAATCATGTCACTACTAATAGATTGAATGACATTATAATTAAATATTCTTATTAAATAATTCAATTTCTCTCATTTTGGATAGTAATTATATAATAGTGATTCCTTTATATGGTAAATGTTAAGGTATCAGATTCATTTGGTAATGTTAAAGTGTTTTTAAAAAATGTATGACTCATTATAAAAATCATAAAAATATTATGAGTAACATATATCATATAGAAAAAACTATAGGAGTTATTTAAAATTGTTCAAGATATTTTAGTTTACATAAGATAATTCATTGAGAAAAATAAAAAAAAAATTACACAACAAATTCTTTAATTGATATTCTATCACAGAAATATTATGTATGGGTCACTATATTTGTGTAATAATTCCATAGATTAAAAAAAGATGTGTTCAAGTAAATTTTATAGTGGATATTTTTATTAATTAATAATTATTTTTTGATGTATTTTAGTATTATATGGTATAATTAAATACTTTTATATAGATATCAAATGAATTGGATTATAGAAATCTCCAGATTAAATATAATGAATGATTTTCATGATACAAGAAGTCTCGTCCATTTTGTATTTCTGAAGGTTTTATAACCTGTACAATGTTATTTACGATATTATATATAAATATATATAATATTTACAAATTTATAATCATTCATATAGAAAATTATATCAAAATTAATAACAACATTCATATATATGGTTGGCCATATATATTGATGAACATTACTAATATTTTTTGATTGATTAGACTACTAAATTATAACTAAAAATTATTAGTTAAAGATAAAATATTATATCATATATATAATATATATTACTTAAATAAAACCGTATTACCATCCACATTTAATATAAATTAAAATATAATACATCTCATTATAGAGGTGGTAGTTCACACATACGCACAAACGATGTTATCATTTTCCAATAGATTGGAATATAAGGAATATATGATGATATAGTTAAAAAATAATATTTATGTAATAAATATAAAAAATACTCAATTTTTTTCTTTATAAAGACCTATGAAATTTGGTTATGAAAAACGAATTACAAATTTATTTGGAGATGATATGTTGTACATAAACGCAGGTGATGTTTTTATTTTTTTATAGTATGATATCGAGATAGAATATAGTTTCCCCATAATAATTATAAATTTTGTAAATATTTATGATTCCATATTTATTAATTAATTATGGTCAGAAAACATTAATAGTAAGTATAATTTGAAAAAAAACACTAAGGACTCATAATACATGATTACCTCTTCATGGGTAAAAGTCATCCAGATCTCTTCATAAGTGAAAAAATATAGGTCTTTTGGGGAGTCAATCAACTCTTCAAATATTCCAAGGGTTTTTAGAAGAGGAATGGTTGAGGTTTATTCAGTCTATATTTCATAATGTGGTGTAATTAAGTGAAATAATGGTTGTCCAATTATAATTTAGGTGAGGAGAACTTTTAGATTTTTTTTAAAAATAGTTAAAATATAATTACACTATTCCAGATTCAAATTATTCCTAAATGTTCGTGAATTTTAAAAAGAGGTGTGTGGGTTTGAAATAACATCATGAAATTATAATTATCCATTTTTTATATCATTTTATTTATTAAATTTATTATTAAACACTTATTTAATTGTTTTCTATCATTACCATGGTAACCACTGTTTTAATCACAATGAGTTAATAATTTTACTATAAATGGAATGTGAATTTAAAATGGACCATGAATTATTTTTTAAAATATTTTCCATTAATATCAGCACGCAAAACATTAATTTTTTTAAATATGTTAATAGAAATGATATTTTGAAAAAAAAAATATCATTGATATCAATTTTGACACTATGGTGTTAATTTTAATTAAAATTCATCAATTCAAATGGTAAATTAGAATATAATACTTTAAACCACTCCAAGTATTTCAAAAAAATCATCAAAATTAATGGGAAACCTTACCATAGTCAACATATATAATTTTTAATTTTTTTAGAAATCATTTATTTAATTTTACAATTAATTAAATTAAAAAATTATTACTATTGCACTATAAATTAATGTAATTATATGATTTATATGAAAACCAAATTTATATTTGGAAAATAATTTCATTGATAAAAAATATACACTTTTTCTTTCATATTTTTATTTTCTTCCTATGTGGTCATATAATAAATATTTAACATAGTGTCATTTTGAAATTATTTTATAAAAATATTAAAATTATTATTTTCATGGAAAATTTTGCAACTAAAAAGACCATTTAGATAATTCAGTGATAAGAAATGAAATTATTTCATCTAATTATAATAAATAAAAATATTATGTCAGTTTCACATTGTTTAACCAAGATTAACTGAATATACCGTTTAATGAGGAGATAAATTTTACTACATTTACAATTCACATTGAATATAAATAATAGGGGTCTATTTACTATATTTTAACCTACTAATAAAAAATATGTAATAAATTTCATATAATTCATTGAAAAATTGTGGTAGAAATTAATTTTATTATAACTTTGCGAAACGTGATGAAAATATTATTTATTAAACTATAGTTTTTACGCATAAAGTTGATTTATTATTATCTCATGCATTTTACAAATAATATATGAATGTTTAAATATTACATTAAATATACAATAAATATATATTTCAAAAAAATAAACCACCAATAGTTATCAATGTATCTTATTATTGTAGGATCGAAATAATGATGTAGATGCTCAATAAACAAGAGGGGGGGGGGGGTGAATTGTATACATTAAAAATTCCTTTGGAACCTTTAAAGTTAGTTACGATTTACTATGTTTTCCTTAAGCAAAGGAAAGGGATAAGTTTAACAAAGTTAAACTTAAGAAAATTCACAACACCTCTAATACCAAATGAAAATTTGGAAGGAGATTCCGAAAGTAGGTTCCGGAAATATGGTTCCAGAAATCGAAACTTAATAAAAGATTAAAATATGAGATTCTACCTTAAAGCGTATAGAATATAAATGAAACAGAGTACAAGTATGTAAGTATAAGAAAGTTATACATTCCTTACAAAACAATATGCAGCGGAAAATAAACAAGTAGTTGAACTACAAGTAACAAGATATAAGTCTTTTAACCCAAAGACAAGGGTATCCAACAACCTTGTATAAAGGTCCCTTGATTTATACTTTCAAGAAAGTATGTCTTACCTACACCAGGGTAAGCCCTTGATACGAAGATCAGAGTCTCTATCTTGCTATCCCCGCAAGCCCTCAACTTCAAGGTAGTTGGCAACCTCTGTCTTCCTCAGCAAGGAAGCCCTCAACTTCAAGGTAGTCGGCACCTCTGTCTTCCTATCCCCGGAAGTCCTCGAATGTAATCACCAACATTCGATGTCGCATGAATCTTTGAGAGTTAATAAGATCCTCTCTCTCTAGAAATCACTTTTACAGCATGTATGCACAAAACCAAGTTGTTCATCATCATCGAGCTCTTTCAAATGAGCTCCTATTTATAGGTAAGGTCGGACTCCTTCCCAATGGTCATATTTTCCTTAAAAATCGGAGGGACCTGTACACGTGTCACTTAGACAATGGTTTGTTTTATAACAGAATAGACGACATCGTTTTATAACAAAACAAGTGTAACAGAATATACAACACTGTTTAAAAAACTAACTCAAAAGTTTAGAATGAAAAGTTCAGAGTGAAGGTTCGGAGTGTAAGGAAAATAATAAAGAGTAGACAAAATATAAAGGCATATGAAAAATTAAAGTTCGGAGTCTAACCAAAGATAATTTTCAGAGTCTGAATAAATTCATAGTGTATAAAAACAAAGATGATCAGATTCTGTTTAATAGTTGAATTCGGAATGCGAATTCAGAATGAGAAATCGTCATTAGAATTCGTAATGAGAATTATTTATCAGGATTCATAATGATAATTCATCATTAGAATTCGTAATGAGAATTCATTTTCAAACTTCATAAGGATTTGTATCCTGAATCTGGAGTAAAACTGTATCCGTAATTCGGAATGAAACTTTATCACAATTCTCATTCTGGATTCCAGAGTGAAACATTATCACAGTTCTTAACCATAATTCGGATCCTAAAACAGAATACTTCATATCAAAGTTTCAAGAAATTCTGAGAAAATAGAAATGAATCTGAATCTCATACTTAAGAAAAATCTCGATGAAAATATAATAAGGATAATTTTTCTTATAAAAGCGATTTTCCTTATAAAATCAATTTTTCTTATAAAAGCAATTTTCCTTATAAAAGTAATTTTCTTTGTAAAAGAAATTTTACATAAAGATAAGGTGTTTGTGATTTTCAAAACAAGAAGGAATGGAAAATTCATAAGGAGAACCTTATTGACTCAACAATCTCCCCCTTTTTGGAAATCACAAACATCCTTACGAAAAATATATTCATAGAAGAAAAAAACATTAAGGCTTATCTACCTTTGCTTTAAGAAAATTGATGAATACTACTAACTCCCCCTTAGGCTTTGAAACTCTAAGGATCATATTCTATATTTCCGGAATGATATTTCATTACGAATAAGAATGTCTTCTTTAATGAGAAACTCCCCCTTAGATAAGCTCTTATTATAGTTTGTTTTCTTTCTCACCCTTTGTTAGGATTCCTTTTCCCTTTCATTAGAGTTCTTTTCCTTCCCCCCTTTGTGATTTTCAAAAAGAATACAAGGGAATGGAAAATATAACAAAGTACCGGAAAGATTAGTAGTAACAACAAAAAGAAACGAGCAAGCACAAAATTTTCATTAAGTTTGAAAATTTCAACAAAAAAATAGTTAAGGTACAACAAAAGATCGGATCTGTCTATTTTGGATCTTTTTCCTTCGCCATGAGACCCTTAAGAATAGTCTATATTTTCTTCATGTCTTTATGGTCTTCTTCGTCTTGCTTCTCTAAGACCATTATTCTTGCACTTTGAGCTTCAATATTTTCTTCCTGGGCTTGATGATTTTCTTCCTGAGTTTTGATCTTTTCTTCCTGATCCTTCAATTTCTCTTCAAACTCAATCCGATGATCCCTTTCAAACTTCCTGTTTTGAGAAATAGAATACAACTTCCCATTCAGATCTCTGACTTCTTGAATCCAGATGTTCTTATCATCTGTCAGCTTCTCTTCAATGGAAGAAGTCAGCTCATTTATTTTCCTGTCCTCAGTCTCAAAAGCATCTTTAACATTGTCTTGAAATTCATCAAATAGCCTCATGTCTTCTATAGTTTTCCTCGACCAGCTCGTCATCCTCTTGCAAGATATTTTGTGGGCTTCATAGCCAACAAGAAAAGATTTGAAATCAGCTTCTATCTCAACACACTTATCTATAACCATGGACACAGAATCCGATTTCTGATTCAGATCATGTTTGAGCATTTGGAATCTTGAATCTATAGTCGAGATGGTCGGAATGGAACCCACTCACTTCCTCAAAGATTGAACAACAAAGTCATCGCCCAACGAGGATGACTCCGAATCTGAATCTTTTCATGGAGAGTTTTCTTCCTCAATAAGGTCAAGCATTATCATTGAAGAGCTACCCACTTCCTTTATCTTCACCACTACTGAGCACAGTGTATCAGCAAGAATTTGATTTCCCTTTTCTCTTTTCGGAATAGAATCTTGTTCCAGAGTTCTCTTCTCACTATCAGAAACTTGGACAACATTGTCTTCCTCATCATCAACATTCTGAGCAGCAACCTCTACATTCTCCATTTGAGAAATATCTTGTAGAAGTTGTTCTTCCTCTCCATGATAAGTTACTTCTTCTTCTCCTTTCTCTTCTTCCATTGCTGGAGTAACTAGCATTGAAGATTCAGCTTCTGAATTTCGGAGCGATAAGTGTTCTGAAGGTGTCCCCTTATAATCATCTACTTGTTTCAACACATCTCCGGTTTCACCACTTCCTTCAGCAACATCTTCTTCTTCTTCCACTTGATTAACTTGCTCACCTTTCTCAACAGGCTTAGCTAATGCCTCTTCCGGAGCAACAAAATCTCTTCCTAGAGTCTCAGGTAGAGATTCCAGAGAAAAAGATCTCATAATAGGGATATTTGTTGAAACCATCTCATTGAACTTCAAAAAATCCTGAGCTACCTCAGCCTCAGACATCTTCTTCTTGAGATTCATTTCTTTCGCTTGTTTTTCTAGCTCATCCGTAGTTCTTTCCTTCAAGGCCTTAGCCTCCGCTGGGTCCAAACCAAACTGAGGCTCCCCTTGCACTCTCTTCTCTTTCATCTCCCTCCATTTAGCAACTACCACATCTGGGTAATCATTCTTCTTCTTGGGTTTTGGAGGTGCGGAATGAACTTCCTTATACTTGAGATTCTCTCCTTCTAGTTCCACTTCTTTCATCTTTCTCTTCCTTACTGGCTAAGAGGATTCCGGATCAGCAACTTTCGGAACTGCTTCTTCTTGAGCAGGTAAATCAACAAACTAACCAGTCTTCTTGTCAAAAGCTACATCCATCCTTTTGAGTGTACCATCACTCACCAACATAATCTTGCAAACTCTTGGCTTAGACTTTCAAACCTCCTTGAAAGACTCAAGGCACCGAACTATCAACTTTGAGAGGATCGTTGGATACATTATAATCTGAGCTCTCAGATTTCCATTCTTCACATTCTCAAGAGTAATAAGAATGTGCTTTATCAAATTAAACTTCCTTAGATTTATCAGAAAATCTAGGATGTAGATCTCACTCTTCTTTAAGCTATCTTTGTCACCCTTCCTCGGTACGATAAGACCCTGTACCCATAACTCTAGAATCCGGAAATTTTTAGATAGAGAAGCAATCTTCGGAGCCTTGTCATCAGCCAGTCTGAGAGTTTCTAAAGCTTTTTCCTTGTCGAAGCTACGTTTTGAATCCAGCTACACATGAGATATGAATTCAGCTTCACCTTCATTATTCAGCCTTACCAAGCTTGATGCATTGGCATATGAAAGCTTATGAGTCTTACCATAATAATTAAAAGACAACTTCTCCCTTCCATCTTCCTTAAGAAAAGAAACTGTTTCATAGAACTCTATAAGCAAATCTGAATACACTTCATCTTGATTCCCGGGTTTTGACACCGCAACATCTTCCCAACAATTACGATTGATATTCTTAGAAATAAGAGAATCATACTTGTTGAAGAAATCCGGATGAACCAGCTTCTCTCTATATACTAACCACTTCGAAATCGGCTTAGAGGAAGACATGTCTTGAGAAGCTACTTCCACAGACATTCGGATCTGAAGACCTCTGAGAAGTTCAGAACGGGAAAATCTGAGGTTCGGAACGATCTTAAAACAGAGAGGCAGAACTTCGCTACGCTGGAGCTTGAAAACCGATGTGGGACAATCGTTTGGGGTCCTCTTTATATAGGAAACGAAAAAATGGTTCAACTTCCATGGTTGATCGAACAGTTGTGATAAGCTGAGATAAGATCTGACGGTTGAAAACCAATTCTCTTGAATCCGATCTTTTGAAATTTTTATTAAAACAATGAATTAGGAAAACTATAATCTGAAAACAAAATGTAAGAAAATTCTAGCAAGTAAAGTATGACTACAAAAACTTGAGTAAGGAAATCATACCTCTCAGATTTGCTTATGATGATTATTTGTAATTGGTAACTTTCTTACGAAAACTACGAAAAAAATCTTTATTAGGAAGAGGCAAAATTCAGAAAACTCACTACGAAAAACAAACTCAGTAAGAAAAACTCAGTACGAAAATTTCATTAAAAAATTTTGAAAACGAAAAACTTATTATGAAAGATTCGGTACAAAAATCCCTTTATGAAAATACCAGTACAAAATTTTCTATTCCGGATGTTTTCAATATGAAAATTTCCATTCCAGAAGTTTTCTATACGAAAATATCCATTCTGGAAAGTTTTAGGTCTGTAAAGTCCATTCCGGAATTTTAGTTCCAAAAAGTTTGAAAACAAATTTTGAAAAACTTTGTTAATCTAACAATCAAATGTACTCCCCCTATAAAAAGGAGTTTATTGTTGTACGGAGACTATTTCAACAGAAATTTAATTAAAAAGGATTACTTTAAGGTTGTCATTCCTAACTTCTGTTTAATGTATTCAAATCTATCAGAAGGCAAATATTTTGTGAAAATATCAGCAAGTTGATCTTGCGTCCCGATAAACTGAAGAATAATATCTCCTTTAAGTTTGTGATCCCTAAGAAAGTGATGCCTAATATCTATGTGTTTTGCACGGGAGTGATGTGCAGGGTTCTTACTAAGGGCAATGGGACTTGTGTTATCACAAAAAATTTGAGTTTTAGTAAAACTCAAGCCATAGTCTGTGAGTGTGTGTTGCATCCACAACACTTGAGAACAACGACCTCCAACTGCTACATATTCAGCTTCAGCAGTGGAGAG
The DNA here is from genome assembly GCA_963277665.1 of Viscum album. Lineage (NCBI taxonomy): Eukaryota > Viridiplantae > Streptophyta > Magnoliopsida > Santalales > Viscaceae > Viscum > Viscum album. Next base: position 1,744,820,987 of record OY728161.1, read on the forward strand.
TGCTACAGAATGTTGCTTCTTGCAGGACCAAGAAACTAACAAATCTCCTAAGAAATGACAAGTTCTGTATGTACTCTTTCTATCCATTCTACATCCACCAAAGTCAGCATCAGAAAATATTTTTAAGATAAAATCATTTCCAGAAGTAGAAAATAATCCTAGATCCATGGTTCCCTTAAGGTAGCAAAAAATTCTATTTACTGCCTTTAAGTGAGATTCCTTAGGATTTGATTGATATCTTGCACATAAGCATACTAAATACATTAATTCTGGTCGACTAGCTGTTAATTAAAGTAAACATCCTATCATACCTCTAAAAGATGTTTGATCTACTGGTTTCCCAGCTTCATCAATATCTAAAGAGTTTGAGGTACTAATAGGAGTACTTATACTCTTAGTATTATCATAACCATACTTTTTGATAAGATATTTAATATACTTTTTTGTGATATGTAGGTTCCTTATGGTTTTTGAGAAATTTGAAAACCAAGGAAAAAAGATAACTCAACCATAATACTTTCCCTTAACATAGTTATTTTGAAGCAAAAATCCAGTGAGTCTATCATACCATGCTCGTGGGGCTCATTTAAGACCATAAAAAGCTTTGGTAAGTCTAAAAACATGATCAGGATGTTTTGTATCTTCAAAGCCAGGAGGTTGTTCAACAAAAACTTCCTCTTGAACATAACTGTTAAAAAAAAGCACATTTCACATCCATTTGAAAAAGTTTAAATTTAAAGAATGCTGCAAAGGCAAGTAGAATACGGATAGATTCAAGTCTAGCTACTGGAGCATAGGTTTCTTCATAGTCTATTCCCTCTTGCTGATTATAGACTTTAGCAACAAGTATAGCTTTATTTCTTACTATGACTCCATTTTCATCACATTTATTTCTGAAAACCCATTTTACTCCAATAACAGAAGTCTCCTTAGGTCTTTCAACCAAGGTCCAGACTTTATTCCTTTCGAATTCATTTAGTTCATCTTGCATGGATTTGATCCAATCATCATCACCTAAAGCTTCATCAGTGCTTTTAGTTTCTAATTAGGAAAGAAATGCTAGATGTTCTACTTCATATCTTAAGGAACTTCTAGTCCTTACAGGTTGATTTATATCACCAATGATACTATCACTGGGATGATTCTTAAGAAACACCTGGTTTGGGTTTTGTAAAACCTGTTCATCAACATAGGGTAGAAAGTCTTCTGAGGTAAATGTTTCAGAACTATCTTCTTGAAAAATTTCCTTATCATAAGGTTCTTCTATCAAAGGTTGACAATCAGTTTTTGAAAACACATCTGAGGATGTAGGTTGGGATGGTTTAAAAACAAAAGGATCTGACTCATTAAATTTTACTTGTACTGTTTCTTCAACAGTACAAGTATTTTTAATAAAAACTCTATAAGACTTAGAAGTTGTGGAATAACCTAAGAAAATTCCTTCATTAGATTTTGGTGTAAATTTATGTAGGTTATCTTTAGTATTTAGGATAAATACTTCGAAACCAAAAACCTTGAAGTAGGATAGTCTTGGTTTTCTACCATTCCAAAACTCATAAGGAGTTTTATTAAGAAAAGGTCTAATCAAAACTCAATTTATAGTATAACAAACAGTACTTACAGCTTCATCCCAGAAATGTATAGCAAAAGAATATTCACTCAACATGGTTCTAGTTATTTCTTTAAGAATTCTATTTCTTCTTTCAACTACACCATTCTGCTGAGGAGTTCTAGGTGCTGAGAAATTGTGAGTAATACCCTTTCTGCTACAAAAAGTTTCAAAATCAGAATTTTGAAATTCTCCTCCATGATCGCTATGAATAGTTTTCAATGGAAGGTTTTTCTCATTTTTAACTTGAGCTCTACAACTTTTGAAATATGAAAAATCATCAGACATCTTTGTTAGAAAATAGACCCACGTAAATCTAGTGTAATCATCAACTAGAACAAACACGTAGTATTTGCCTCCAATACTTCCAGTTTGTGTTGGACCAAAAAGATCCATGTGCACTAACTGTAATGCATCAGTTGTTGAGACTTCACCGATTGATTTAAAACTCAATTTATGTTTATTTCCATATTGACAAGGATCACAAAACATTTTAAGAATCAAATCTAAGCTCCGATAGATCCTTAACTAGTTTCTTCTTAGAGAGTTTACATAAGTTCGTAAGATTACAGTGACCTAGTCTTCTATGACATAACCAGTAATGATCTTCCATTGCACTCAGGTAAGGTAAATCTTGACTCCTGAGGTCTTCTAGGTTCAAAGTGTAAACATTCTCTTTCCTATTGGCTGAGAGAATAAATTATTCCTTGTAATTGTGAACTAAACACTTATCATTCCTAAAATTCACAAGGTAACCTTCATCACATAACTGACTTATTCTAATGAGGTTGTGCTTAAGACCCATAACAAAAAGAACATTTGAAATCAAGGTTTTACCAAGAAAAACAATAGTACCAATACCAACAATCTCTCCCTTAGCATTATCTCCGAATGTTACCTTTCCTCCTTTCGTTTTGATAATCTTTTCAAAATAGTTTTTGTTACCAGTCATGTTCTGGGAACATCCACTATCCATGTACCATGTATTGTTGCTGGTACTCTCTTTATTTTCCTGAAATCAAGAAGAGAATTAGACTTTCGGAATCCAAACTTGCTTGGATCCGAGATTTTCAGATAATAAAATTTTATGTACCCACATCTTTTTAGAAAAGTAAGCTTTGTGAAACCCTAAAGATTGGGTTTTGTTTAAGGAACAATTCTTTCCCCAGTGACCACCACATTGAAATTTGGTACAAAATGGGGCACTTTGAAGGACGAAATAATTGTTACTGAAAATTGGTTTTGCATGGGTATAACCAAATCCGGATTTCTTTCTTAAAGGTCGTATTTGGGAATACATTTTATCAAAATTTTCCTTACCATGGGTAATGTTTGATAAAAAATTATTTAAGGAAAAAATTTCGGATATGAGTTTTATAACCAAGTTTTTATCCTCAAAATCATTAGTTTTAGAACTAGAGCTAGGCTCAAGAACATTTTTCATATAAATTACTTTTTCTAATTCTTTAGAAAGTTTGTTCTTCTCAGAACTTACTTCTTCAAGATTTTTTGAAATACTTTCAAAATCAGAATTTTTCCTATCAAGAACTTTAGAAAGATCTGATATTTCTTTTGTAAGAATAGAATTCCTAGAGTTTTCCTTATTATGTTTTTTATTGAGTTTGGAATTCTCAATATCAAGAAGTTCAGCAAACCTAGAGACTTCTTTATAGGTAGGTAATGTAGTTTCTTCATTAGAAGAGGATTCTTCATCAGAAGAGTTATAATGCATACTATCATTAGGATTTAAAGATACATTGGTCAATGATTCAGCATTTCGTACCTTAGCCATAAAACAATGATTATCAATAGGTAATATGGATATAAGACCAAGATTCATCTGTCATAAAGATTCATAATCAGAAGATTCATCTGAAGAGTCACCACCACTGGCACTCCAGGTGTCATTAGCTTTCAGAACTTTCTTATCTTTGGCTTTATAATATTTCTTTCTCTTCCTGTCTGAATGACTTTCTTTCCTTTCTTTCTTTTTAAGCAAAGGGCAGTCTGGTCTAATGTGTCCACCTCTCTTGAATTCATAACAAGTAACTTCTCCATCTTTCTTATCTTTACTTTCCTTTTTCTTATACTTGGATTGGAAATTTCTTTGACCAGCTATCTTGTTCATCCTTCGAGCAAGATTTGCTAATTCATTTTTAGAAACTTCACCCTCACTAGATTCAGATTGGAAAATAGCTTTCTTAGACTTGGATCTGGTTACTCTCTCAGGATTCTTAGCTTTCATCTGATTTGATGTTGTTGTAAAAGCAATAGTACCATTTCCAATTTTCTTCTTAATGTTGTCAGCATCTCTCTTCATTCTGGTTTCATGTTGTAAAATAGTTCCAAATAGCTCATCAAGAGAAATTTGAGTAACCTTCCTGTTATCATCTATAGCAGTTCTTTTGTATTCCCACTCATTGGGAATAATATCAATTATCTTATCCACAAGAGCTTCATCATCTAAACCTTTTTCTCCCATAGACTGTAAACTGTTGACTATAGTCATGAATCTCTATTGAACTTTACAGATTGGTTCACCATAAAAAAAGTTGAAGCCATGATATTCAGCTCAGAGCATAGCTCTCCTAGTCTCAATCACTTTAGACGTTCCAAAGTGTGTAACCTCTAACTTCTTCTAGACATAATTAGCTTCTTCACAAGAAGAAATTTGGCTATATATATTTCAGGTCATTGAACATAGTAAAGTATTGTGTACCTTATAATTGAGTTGATACTCTTGCTTTTCCTGGTTAGTGAAACTTCTGACTTCCTTATCAGAAATTTTATAATCACCAGTAAGCATAATAAAGTTGTCCACTCTAGTATTGATAACGAAAGTCTTCATTCGATCTCTCCAATATTCATAATCATTACCATCAAAGATTGGTGGTCTTGTAGGATTTAGATTATCAATTGAACCAACATTAATTCCTGCCATACTTAAGAAATACCTTCGCACACAAACTTGTTAGTATCAAAAGTTTGGAATCACAATGTTCGGAATGATAAAGTTCAGAATGGGAAAGTTTGGAATGAGAAAGTTTGGAATGATAAAATGAGCAAGAAAAACTTATTCGTGAGTATAAGTATTTCAGAGACCTGCTCTGATACCAATTGTAGGATCGAAATAATGATGTAGATGCTTAATATACAAGAGGGGTGGGGGTGAATTGTATAATTTAAAAATTACTTTGGAACCTTTAATGTTAGTTACGATTAACTATGTTTTCCTTAAGTAAAGGATAGGGCTAAGTTTAACAAAGTTAAACATAAAAAAATTCACAACACCTCTAATACCAAATGAAAACTTGGAAAGAGATTCCGAAAGTAGGTTCCAGAAATATGGTTCCAGAAATTTAAACTTAATAACAGATTGCAATATGAGATTCTACCTTAAAGCGTATAGAATCTAAATGAAACATAGTAAAAGTAAGTAAGTATAAGAAAGTTATACTTTCCTTACAATACAATATGCAGCAGAAAATAAACAAGTAGTTGAACTAGAAGTAACAAGATATAAGTCTTTTAACCCAAAGAGAAGGGTATCCAACAACCTTGGATAAAGGTCCCTTGATTTATACTTTCAATAAAGTCTGTCTTACCCACACGAGGGTAAGCCCTCGATACGAAGATCAGAGTCTCTGTCTTGCTATCCCCTCAAGCCCTCAACTTCATGGTAGTTGGAAACCTCTGTCTTCCTCAACAAGGAAGCCCTCAAATTCAAGGTAGTCGGCACCTCTGTCTTCCTATCCCCGGAAGTCCTAGAATGTAATCACCAATATTCGGAGTCGGACAAAGCTTTGAGAGTTAATAAGAGACTCTCTCTCTAGAAATCACTTTTACAGCATATATGCACAAAACCACGTTGTTCATCATCATCGAGCTCTTTCAAATGAGCTCATATTTATAGGTAAGGTCGGCCTCCTTCCCAACGGTCATATTTTCCTTAAAAATCGGAGGGACCTGTACACGTGTCACTTAGCCAATGGTTAGTTTTATAACAGAATAGATGACATCGTTTTATAAGAAAACACGTGTAACAGAATGTACGACACCTTTTAAAAAACTAACTCAAAAGTTTGGAATGAAAAGTTCGGAGTGAAGGTTCGGAGTGTAAGGAAAATAATAAAGAGTAGACAAAATATAATGGCATAAGAAAAATGAAAGTTCGGAGTCTATCCAAAGATAATTTTCAGAGTCTGAATAAATTCAGAGTGTATAAAAACAAAGATGATCAGATTCTGTTTAATAGTTTAATTCGGAATGTGAATTCAGAATGAGAATTCGTCATCAGAATTCGTAATGAGAATTCTTTATCAGGATTTCTAATGAGAATTCATCATTAGAATTCGTAATGATAATTCATTGTTGAACTTCATAAGGATTCGTATCCTGAATCTAGAGTAAAACTGTATCTGGAATTCGGAATGAAACTTTATCACAATTCTCATTCTGGATTTTGGAGTGAAACTTTATCACAGTTCTTATCCAGAATTCGGATCATAAAACAAAATACTTCATATCAAAGTTTCAAGCAATTCCGAGAAAATAGAAATGAATCTGAATCTCATACTTAAGAAAAATCTAGATAAAAATATAATAAGGATAATTTTTCTTATAAAAGTGATTTTCCTTATAAAAGCAATTTTTCTTATAAAAACAATTTTCCTTATAAAAGCAATTTTCCTTATAAAATCAATTTCACTTAAAGATAAGGTGTTTGTGATTTTCAAAACAATAAGGAATGGAAAATTCATAAGGAAAACCTTATTGACTCAACAATTATGTTAAATCACCTAGCATTAATAAAAACGGTTTTTCCAAAAATAACTATTTCAATATGGAAATTGTTTTATAAAAATTTTAAAATATAATTGGCTAAAAAGGACATAATTTTGTTATTAATAATATAATATATCTATTATAATTGTAAATAAATTTTAAAATAATATAAAACATTGAAAGTATATGAAAAAATAAAATTTTTAATAAAAAAAGAATTTCCAAAAACAATAGTAAGATGAATTTTTTCTAAAATATATAAAAAATTCACTCTAAGTGATATTTTATATTATTATTTCAAGAATGATATTATAATTATAAAATAATATTTATATAATTTTCAAAAAATAATTGTAAAATATCCAAATAAAAATCAACAAAAATCATTAATGAAGAAATCATATTTCTGAAGAATTGAATAACCTCACTAAAAATTGAGTTTTAATTTCAAAAGAATGAATCAAATAATTTTTATTTAAATTTAGATATATATATATATCATTATTTATATAATAATAGTCATAACCACCAATTAAATGGGTATGTCAAAATTATTACGTAATATAACAATATTTTAATAGTAAATTAGTGTTCGTATATGCTCAGTGTTGTGAGTTGTGTATTCTTTCAAACACAGTGTTCTAATTTTAAATAAATTGTGCATTAAATAATATGAAAAAATGGATTATGCTGAAAAATTCAAGGAATACTTTTTTCTTCATCCCTAAAATATTGATTTTATGTTTTCCAAAGATCTCATAACATGTGCAACACCTACTTAAAAAAATCCTTATAAAATAACCCTAATTGAGTTGTATGAATTGAAGAAGTTACTCTAGGATAATATTTATAAGGTATCAATATGAACTGGTACACCACAATGGGGTTAACCTATTCTTTTTTCATAATATGAATGTTGGGTTAAGGTATCTTTTTAATAATAATTAAGAACATAAAAATATCACTATCTAGAACATGTAACCTATGAAATATATTATTGACGTGTTTGATTAACTATATAGAGATAAATACATTTCCAATATTTAACTTATGAAAATCATAAATTTTTGGGGGGTTAATAATAGGAATAGAACAAAAACATTGTTCCATATAAACCATGTAAATTATAAATTTTTTATGGTGTTGACTAAGCATACTAATGATCTTTCTATTAATATAGATATGATGAATATTGTTTTTAAATATTACCAAGATTAGTTTGTGGTAGTCATTATAAAAGATATTAATATATTTTCACTGTTCAAGGAAGATAATGAAGAATATATGGGTACTATGATGAAGCTGATGACTAAGCATATGTTGATTGCTAAATTTTCCAATTGTAAATTTTGGATACATAATGTTTCATTTATGTGATATTTCATATCAATTGAAGCATATACATGGATACATACCAGACTAATTCATTTTAAAAATTCCCTATAAAACTATGGTATGAAATAACCATAGTTTTTATGGGTTGTTTGGATGGTATATATTCATTTTGAAGGATTTATAATTGAAATTTAATCCATAAACCATGTAAAATTCGTATTGAACCAGGTTACTTTTGATCAATGATTGTGAGGAAAAATTTTGGGAGCAAAAATAAGGTTCCTCATTAGTGTAGTGATTACACTGATATATTGTGGAGATGATTTTGTGATCATTATTATTGAACGATTGTAGGAAAAATTATGAACACTCATATTTAATGGTATCATTTTTTTATTCTTCACTCCAATTAAAAATAAATTTGAAATTTACACAAATAATATTATTGTGTTAAAGATTATAATTTTTTCATTTAATATATATTGGAATTAAAATTATGGTGAATGATATGCCATATAAACTGGTCATAAAAACATTAAGCAAATATTCACTCAAAATGTAATGAATTTTTCACAAAGTAGATGGTAAGAACTGTCTAATGATTGTGATATCTCAATAAAATAAAATTTTGTAAAGGCTCAAAAGGTGGATAAAACTCTAATTTAGAAATTCTAATTTTTTTTCATTGGTGAGGATTGATTGAGAAAGAAAATATATTGTTTTTAGAAAATGAAACAAGAGATACTACTAAAATTGGATAGATCCTATCATTATCATATGAATGTTCAATCATCCATCCATATAATTACAAAATAGGTATATAATGACAATGTATATCTATAGAGGAAGGTGAATAATGATCCTGAGTTCAATAATTATTTTAATTAAATTATAAGGATCGTGAATAGAGTATGTATCCCATCAACAGTGAAATAAATTAAGGATTAGTTAGGTAATGTTCCTAGTTCATTCTTTTTTATTCAACATGGATATACCCAAATGTATAGGGATATAAAAAAGTATTTCCAATTGGATAAAATGAAAATGGATATTTCAGAGTATGTAACTTTTTGTTTTTTAAGACTTCAAGTTATGTTCAATAGAAATATGTCTAAATCGATATTATAACTATCAACCATAAAATAATTCAAATGGAAAGACATTACCATGAATTTCATCATCAGATACCACAAATAAAATTATGGAAGTGATTCTATTTGAGTTGTTTCAATCACCATAAGAAAATAGCACATTTCATTTTCTTTAGAGAAAATTTACCTCATTATTTTATTTCAAAGATATAAATTATGTAAGGTTTATGAATTCCTTGATTACAAAATTCAATCTCAACTAATTAGTACATGATGTTTACAAAAATTTTATGTTGATGTATTTATTAATATTTCAATACAAAGTTTAATTTTTTAAAATTATAACACATTTAGATAGTTTGTTAGACTCAGAGGACCATTCAAACCCTAGACGATATATTGATGTCAACTTCTATGGGTTAAAATGTTTTTTTATATTAACACTTACTTCTTTTTTTATGTCTCTTATAAAAATACATCTAACTCAAATATTCAAATGACTATATATAAAGTTCATTATTGATGAAAGTTAGGAACAATAACATACTATGATGAAGTTAGGCATATAAATTCATTATGGATGAAATTTTTTAAAGAAAATGATGATAGAATTAAATCCATTACATGAAACACAAAGTTGTCTAATATTTTATAGATGAACTATGATTACAATCATCAGTGATATATAGAACTCTTAGTTAGTGAGATGGTATTTCTAAAAATTTATTGATAGTAAATGTTATAAAATTTGAAAAGTAGGGAATGCAGAGACATATATATATATATTAAACCCTTATAAATTATAGACTTGATTAGGACTATTTCTTATCTCTCCGAACAACCACCAAACCTCTATCAAGTTCAAGATGTGTTTATTTAATCTCTACCAAGGAATTATATAACTGATCATTCACAAATAACGAATATGATCTCATATAACTAGAGAATTATATCAATTATAAGGAAAAACCCTTTAGAGATTCAACATCTAATAAATAAAATTCTATGAGAAAACCCACTCACCTAGTCAGGTATTTTTAATGAAAGAATGAGTTTGAGGAAGCTATGTGGGAACCTAAATACATGATGATGCAACAATATCCTTAGGTTTTTGTATTAGAGTATCATAATTTCATGGCGGTAATTATTATAAGGAGGTATAATTTTACCCCCAAATATTTTATTATATATTAATATTGGAATAAATTTTTTCATTGATAGAATATATTAGTGGAAACATTGAACTTAAATGGATTGTGATATAATATTCATATAACATAATTTAATGTGGAAATTTCCCAAAAAAACATTTCATTGGAAAGTATAAATAAGTCTAGATAAATTTTTTAAAAATATTTTTAAAATATTTATTTAATTATTAGATTAGTTTATAATATACTAGAGATTAAAATAAATTCATATCAAGGAAAAATATATATATTTTTAGGAAACCTATTTCAGGTGAAGAATGTGTTTTAAAATTTATTAATAAAATTATCAATATTGGTGAATGATTTTAATTAAAGGACTCTATTATATACACACTCATGTATATTAACAATCAATATATAGTTTTTTTATGTAATGGAAGAGAGGAAATCCGAATTTTAATGTTAAAATTGCATTTTTGAAGAAAAAAATTATAGAATTTTGAATAGTTATTGTACAATTATTTCCATCCACCTATAGAAATAAAATTGTTTATAATAGATTATATATTTTTTATCATAATATTAAATATGATGTAATAAGGTAAATATAATTTTTTCTTAAAGAATATTAAAAATTGAAAAAATTGGTTACCCTAATTTTGGTTAAAATGGGTTTACATGATGGTCGGTTAACCAAAGAAATATCGTTTAAAATATCAGAAAACACGTTATTTAGTTTTATTTCATGATTAAATTTCAATATTATCCTCATATTCTATGAATAGTGGAAATTTTGGATTGGCTTCACATGAGTAATAAATTAATAGATTTTAGTCTTTTGAAAGTTTATAAAGGTTTCCACTCTCTCTAGTATATAAAAACATCTCTTGAAAGAGGATCCACCAATACCATTGAGGAAAAAATAGAGGGGGTATAAATGAATTATACTATTTATATCATTCCTCGATTAAAGAAACATATTTAGCACATAAAGAAATTTTTGAAAATTTTCCAACAAAGACACAAAAAGAGAAAATATTATTTTAAAGACACACCTCTTATAAAAATAAGTCTATCCCTTGCCATGATTAAAACTTCACTGATATTGTAGGGTCCTGAGAATTATTCAAGGGGATGAAAATACCCCCACAATCGCTTTGAAAAAGGATTCAATAACTTTTACATGTCTAGCTAGGTGAATGGAGTCATATTGAGTTGCAATTTTCCAATGAAACTTGAAGTAATTCAAGTTTTCATGGATTTTCAAGTGCCCCGTGTACCGTCCCCGTGAAAGGTACGTGGACCAGCTCAATTAACAACTAATGGGTACGTGGGATGATCTATGAACTATTGGCCCACTGAGTAATGGTCAGAGAAACAAGGGAGACTATGAACTGTGTTTCTAAAGGAATTGTGCACATGAATTCAATATGTGTATCATACTACGAACCCGTCAGTTCATGGACAAAGCGAACCAGTAGGGTTCCACGAACCATTATTAGAAACTGAAGCCTCCGCAATCCCAGGTTTTCCAAGTCTTCCACTGGTTAGGATATCTCATCATGGGCCTCTGAAAATTCTTCAACATGCCCAATAGAAACAATTTTCAAGATTCTCTATAAAAGGATTATAGTTGGAGGAAGATGGAGGGATAAAAAAAACCTAAAGAGAACCTATAGATTAAAATAAAGAGTTAGGAGAAGACCTTGGCTGTAGTCTCAATTCATCGACAAAGCCCCAATTGTGAACCTCATTTTCCACACCTATAGTCAGTTTCAATCCATTAATCACGGGAATTTATTAATAATAATTGAACTACGAACCTAATTGGTGAATCGGGAACCACATAATTCCTGTAGATGAATTACCCTTGAATGATAATCCCCCAGACCCTCATTCAATGTCACTCCCAAGTTTAATTTCTCCTTGGTTACGGCTTGGATCAGGGTTTAGGTGAGACCATGTTTATATTTTTGAATTTTTAATTAAAAGATAACTGTCATGGGCTTAGAGGATCTGGTCGTACAGGCAAGACACGGTTCAGAGACTGTGTGGACTGCCTGATTTCCAAGATAAATTAAGGATTTAAATGAATAAAAAAAGAATCTAATATGAGTGATAAAAATAATGAAAACAATCATGAATTTAATGAATTGTAATAATTTTTTTACTATTATTTTATTGTTTCAAATATTAGTATTGTGATTTTTATATTTGTGTAGATATTAATCTTAGTTACTATTGTTAAAATGGATATTAAAAATTATTTCCATTAAAAATGAAATATTAATCTTATTATTATTATTATTATTATTATTATTGTTATTAGTATTATTATTAAGAGTGTTATTATTAGGAAGAATGAAATAATTGTGTTATCTTCATTACTAAAATTTCTAGGAGTCGCGTGGGATGACCACGCAGTTGCTTGGGCACTTTTGCAACTACTTATGATTTGGATATAAGTTACATCACGGTTTGTGCAGTTTCATTTTTCAAATCAATGGAAAATAGTTAAATTAATGACATGATAGTTTTTCAACTGGAGTATTAATATTATTGTTAATAATAATAATAATATTATTATTATTACAATAAAAAATGGTTTGGCCAGATTGCAGTTTTTCAACAAAAATAAAAATTATGAAAATTAGGTGCTTAAAAAATAATATTAATAATATTAATATTTTATGATTAATAGTAAAATAATAATATTATTATTAATTTAATTATTATTACTATTAAAATTTTTATTTCGATCATTATTATATTATTATTAAGATTGGTTTTTTTGTAAGGTTAAATTTTTTAGGGTTTCTAAACCCTCTTCTCATTTTCCCCATTACCTCATGTGACTCCCCCCTCTCCCTCTCTTCTATCCCATCGTGACCACCCCCTCCTTGAAGCCCCTTCTTCAGCCAAACCCTGGTGACCTGTCACCCCCCTTGTTGGCCAACCCACTGCCACCATAGCCTTCAGCGTCTCCTTCTCTAGCCCGATGTGACATCCTTCGTGCAGCCCTATTCGGCTGATCCTTTCGTGGTCGCATGACCCCCTACCGGTGACCAATTGTTCCATCTGGCCTTCTCACTGACACCTCTTTCTCGTAGAGACACCTCTTTCTCGTAGAGACGCCTCTCCTCCAGTGCCGACTATATTTCTTTCACCCTCCGGTATTCACTTTCTCCACTATGTTCAGTTTTTCCCCAATGCATTGGTTTTTTTCAAAGTTTATTCATAAAATTTTGTGTCCAAATTGATGATTAGGAATTTTTTTAACCCTCAAAGGTGTGGTCATAGTGCGAACGAGGCTTCACACCAGTTTTGGGAATTCCATCAATGATTGATGTAGGATCCCTTTTCATTGCCCTTTTAAATTTAGAAATACTTTTATTTCATGTATTTTTCACATCAGTTGAATATTAATTAGATAAATTTTTTTATTTTTAGAAAATTATTTAGGGAGAAATGTATTTGGTTTTGTAGAAAGTAATATTTTGGCCAATTATTTTACATTCTTGTTTGTTTTGGCATTCATTGAGATTAATTAGTATGGTTCAAAATGGGTTTTTTATAATTTAGTTTGCATTCAATATTTTTTTGAATGTTTACATGGTATAAAGTACATTTTTTATGGAATACAATCTTATGTTATTTTATCTCAATTTCATAAATACTGTAATTAGTTCATTTAACTATGCAATTGGTGAGTATTTCATTTTATTAGTTTGTGGGTATGCATTTGATCAAAAATGTGTTCTTAGAATGAGTTTTGTTTATATAAAGTTGTGGTTACTCAAAAAAAATTTCTTATACAATTTCTATTGGTTTATTAAATAATTTTAATAATAAGAATCATGTTTTTGAAACATTTTTAAGTGTGCATAATTTTGAATGTCAATTTTAACATGTGAAGAATTTTTTTCAAGTCATGCATACCATGTGTTTATTAAATGCCTCGATGGATATATGTATTTATTATAAATTGAAAATGGTGTTTGGTTTACCTTAAATAGGTTTCCATGTAGACTATTTGGCTTTTTTTGTTAGAGTGGCTTGTGCATTATTTTAAAATGGACCTTGAACATGTAGTGGGTTTCAGTTTGGATTTGCGCACCATGTTTGGGTTAAGTTGCATAGTTTTCTTGTACAGATGGTTTGTGAATTTGAGATTCTTGTTTTTATTTTTTATAAATGTATTTGAGATTCCAAAAATGATAATTTGACATTTAAAATGGGTATTTTTATGCTAAGTACCCGATGCGGTGTCTGTTTTTCCTATGAAAAAAAAATTAGAACTAAAGTGGTGGTTTGCATTTATTAAATGAGATTTTCAAGGATTTTTTGGTTCTGAAAAATTGTTGTGCATGATTATTTTTGAGAAAAGGATTATTTGGTGAAAATTTAGTGTTTTCCAATTGGAACATTTAATTGGATTAGTTGGAAAACCTATCATGAGTTGGTTTTGTGGCATAGTTGATTGATCATGAGTTTGGAGGGTCTTAGGTATGGGACTTCCATCATATGATAATTATTTTAAGGTGGGGGACTAACCATGAGGTGTTCTAGGTGGTTCCGGATTGTGTGGTGTGTTTGGTAATTTGTATATATATGTGATTGTGTGTGTGGATTTTTGTTTTAATATCATTGCACAACCCCTTTATAAATATAACATGGTATCCTAATATAGAAAAGAGGTCTATGGAGAATGATTGTTTCACATGTTAGATTATGCACTGCTAGTGGACCATAGCTAGGTGATATTTGTGTTATTATTTATATGGGATTGGGCCCCTGAACTAGGCCATTTTGGGCAACATTTAGGTTTTAGGGCATTATGGTTTCATTGAGAGTAAAATTTCATTTAGGATGAGTCACATGTATAGTACGTTCTGGTCTTCCAATGGGTTCTTAGTATTTCTCGTGTTTTCCTACAACGAGTACTACTAGCGTCACTTCCCTCATTTTGTTGGAACATATTTATTATACATAGTTTTTTTTATTTTATAAAACTGTGAATGTGTGGTCGGTTTAAAAATTATTTTTAAATGGAAATTTTGAAAGAGAAAACATAACTCCCATTTTTCCCTTCTTATACCTTGTTTTAAATTTAGAGGGAAACATATCATTTTTGTTTGATTCATTTTAAGAATAAAAAGTTTGGGAAACCTATCTTTAAATTATGTAGTTCAAACATTATAATCAAAGTGTCTTTATTTAAATCACATTTATTGGGAATAGAATTAGTCGTTTCTAACTACTGAGTTTTAATATTGATTCCTATAGTATTTTCTGGTTTTTAGTTTCTCTTGCAAGGTCAATATCTGGTTCCGATTTCCTTTGGTGATGTTTGGTTTTTTTATTTGAGAGTAACCCACAGTGTTATGCGGTGTCTTGGTCTTGGACAGGTTAATCATGTTTTGGTCATTCATTATTTTCTCGTCATTTATTTGTCCTTATTCATTCTATTTTATTTCTACTTATTAGTTCTCTGATATTGGGAGAAATTGTTCCTAATTGTACTCTGTTGATTCCTTAGAACTTGTCGCCAAACCGGGAGCATCGATAACACCTCTTGGGCCTTGTCGCGGATTGCCTTGGGTGACCGGTTTAGGGTTGACCCTAGAGGGTTTGTGAAAAAATGTTATTAGAAGAGGATGTCTCTTGACCGGACCTTGTTTTCAGAGATCCCATTGTTACTTTGGGTTGTCAAGCTAGAAGAAGTAGGTTTGTCATAACTCGAGTCATAGAGAGGGGAAGGATTCGTGAACCATTTCTCATTCCAAGCCCTGGGTTACCATGGGATGTCCAAGCATGTTGGTGTCCTTTGATTGTTGCGAATTGTATTATGATGGGACATGAAAATGGAGTTGTTAAAGTATACATGTAAGCTCACATGGCCTATAAAGACATGTGGAGATAGGGACCTTTACCTATAATGCACTCTGTGATGGTGTAGTGAGTAGAATATGGATTCCAACCATGTGTTTGAGTCACTCACTAACACTAGTTTCCCACTTGTGGATTGTTTGAGGCCAATTGACCAATTTTGATGTGTCCTTAGTTCCTTATCTATGGCTAGAGTGTTCCCCCATGTAGAATGAATTTATGTTTGGAATGTGGTATTTAGTGTCCTCCCCTATGCTAAACTCTCCAACTAATCAATGAAAGTAGTTTCATCATTGAATCTAGAACTAGAATCTATCTCATTCTATTTTTAGTTTATAGGATCCTCTCGTAGCGTAAGCATGGTTGTGAGATTGTTTTAAGAGGATAATTTGATCGTCTTCTAGAATCATGTGTTGGTTGGGACCTAGGTTAGGATCCCTCTCCTATTAATGTTTCTCCATGGTTTCAGAGGTCATATTTTACGACATCTGACAGTATTGAGTTCTCTTTTAAATGCAACGGTGGATGTTGTGGAGTATTTTTGGGAATTATGCTATGGAAAAATTGTATCCTTCCATCGAGAGTTATGGGCTTCTCAATTCTAGATGAAAGTGTTTCCCCTAATATCCCTTATGTTGTTTCTCCTTGTGCAAAGTGGAAATAGTGATGTATGTGGATCTTCTATGTCCCGGCCACGGTAAAGTTCTATGTTGAGGAGAAGTTAGTCATGGGATGTGGTAGGGTATGTTGGTTCGGACTAGAATGTGGGGTGGTTACTTGCAACACCAGAATGAGAAGTGTCGTTTGGGGGATCTTGAAGCCCGGCTACAAGGCAAGAGATGCTTCCAACATTAGAGCTCAAGCCATAGGTCCCAGAGTAAAGTAGGCTAAAAGTCAGAACCCCCCCCCTAGGGTGTACTGGATCTTACTCTAACATTTTTCTTCTATTTGGTTTGGAGTTTCTCTAATCAGGTCCCTTGTAATGGAGGATTAGGTGTATGAGAATCCCATATTCTTTCTATTTAGGTATGTGATAATAAGTAAAGATGGATAGTTCTTATAGTGGGGAGACCCATAGTGGGTCTCACAAAGTTACCCCTGAAGTAGTCTTGAGTTAGCATGTTTCTTATGTTGGGATGTTTGTTCGGGCCTCTAGTGATAGTATTTTATTTCAGTACCTGGTATTGGTTGGTGGTGGTCGATCTTATGAAGAACCACATAATTAAATTTTCTCTTTTGGAGTAAAATTTTGGGATGTGAGGGTTCTGGTGTTGGGTGGAGTAAGGTTTTACGAGGTACACTTTTGATGTAGTTTAAGCTTTTCTGTTGGTTCTGAGAGGGTGGTTGTTTTATTCTTAGTTTCATTCATGATATTGTGTGTTAAGGCTAAATTGAGGGTGGTGAAGAATGGTTGAGTTTCATTTAACGTTTTTTAAAGTGTGTGTATGTTAAGGCTGGTGAAGTTTTTGTAAATGTTTTATGTATTTGGACTGATCACCTAGGGGTGTTTAAGATTTTGGGGGCGGGTAGATTAGTGGGGAGTCCATCTCGGTCTCCTAAGTTCTTCTTGATACCCTTTCACTTGATGGTGGTGTTTTTTGATATCTTCATTGTCATTATTTGAGAATATCCTTAAACTATAAAGGAGTATCAGTTTCTATTTTTGGAGTTCAACCTTGGTATGGATTTCTATGGGTGGAAAGCATTATGGTTCGGAGAATTATCACACCTTGGTTTTCTTTTTCCCCAGTTCCAGCTTAGGTTGGGGTTTGGGTGAGACCATGTTTAAATTTATAAAATTTCAATTGAAATATAATTGTTGTGGTCTTAGCGGCTCAGGGCATGTGATCATGACACAGTTCGGAGACTGCACGACCTACCAAATTTAAAAGATAAATTAATGATTTAAATAATAATGAAAAGAAGGTGAGAGGAGTTTTAAAAATAAATGAAAACAATCAAGCATTTGAAGTATTATAATTATTTTTTATCTTTATTTTATTTTTTCAAATAATAGTATTGTGATTATTATATTTGTATTGATATTAATCTTAGTTACTATTGTTAAAATGGTTATTAAAATTCAATTCCATTTAAAATTAAATGATATTATTATTATTTAGAGTTTTATTATTATTAAGAACGAAATAATTGTTGTTATCTTCATTATTAAAATTTATATGAGTTGTGTGGGGTGATCGCGCAGTTTCTGAGGCACTCATGCAGCTCCTTCTGGATTGGATAGAAGTTACGGAACGGTCTGTATGGTTGTGTGTTTCATATCAATGAAAAAAAGAGTTAAATTAATGAAATTATAGTGTTTTAATAGGAGTATTAAAGTTATCATTATTGAGATTAATAATAATATTCTTATTACTATTAAATATGGGTTGGCCATTGAAGTATTTTAACGAGAAGAAAAATTATTAAAATTATGTGCTTGAAAAATAATAATAATAATATTATTATTATTCTATGGTTAACTATAATAATAATATAATAATTATTAAAGGAAATGTAATTTTTATTAAAATTATTATTTATATCATTATTATATTATTATTAATATTGGGTTTTTTAGTTAGGATACTTTTTTAGGGTTTCTAAACCCTCTTCTCATTTCCCCCCCTATGTAAGACCTCAGGATTTCATATTACATTATCTTTTTAAAGTAATTCAATAGCTTTCACTACACAAATCACCGAGTTCGAGCGCACCACAACTTACCAAACTAGCCATTCAAAAAGTAGTTTTGAATAGTATTAACTGCATTTTTAATTTTTATACTCCATATAATTTTAATATCCATATTATGTGTTTCATAGACATAATGTAAGAAAAAAATTCAAATTTTCATAAAAAAGAAGTATTTTTTCAAAAAAATGTAATTTTACCATCTTTTAATGGAAAACCCTTTTTAAATAAAATATTATAAAATTTAATATATACAATTTTATAAAATAAACTTCTTCTTTATAAGTGGGACAAAAAACTTAGTTTGGATAAATTTTCGGTGCTTTTCTGATAACTTTTATATTTTGATGAATACTGAAAAATACTAAATTTTAATTGAAAATGACATTTTTAATCAAAATAATTTATTGTGTTAAATTATAAATTGTAATGGTTATGAATTATAATTATATTATATTTTTATCATTTAATCTAATGCTAGTTATAGGATGTAATTTTACATTTAAATTGGAAACAAACACATTACAATATTTTGATAGTTTTTACTTCTAAAATACATTCTTTCTAGTTTAAACAACATGAATATTTTTAAATTAATTAATACAACTTATATTTTCTGAAATTGGTAAAATAGAACTCATTTTTTAATTTTTAATATCATAATTATCTTTGGTTAAATTTTTGGTATTTTTCTAAAAACATTAATTCTTTTATGAATAGTGAAAACATTTCATTATTATTTAAAGAAGATTTTTTATTTAAATAAATATTTTTTACTTAAATTTATTTTAAAGAAAAAAAAATATCTAAATTAATATAATTTAATTCATTGTTGTTATTTTATAATAATATTAGATATATAAAATTTTACTGAACTTTTTACCATCTCTTACCCCCCCCTTATAGGCACATTGACAAATATGCATAAAATGTAATTTTATTACTTCTATGAATTGAATTTAAAAATTTTGAGAGACACGGTTGAAATCAGTATGAAAAATGTGGTTTAATAGGATGAAACTAATTTTTGGTGAATAGTAACTTTTAAATTTTATTTACCATGGTTAAAAGTAAATAGGGTATCTAAAGGTAAAAATGATATTATTATTGCCCTAACATGTGTCCTAATTCTATTGGTTATGTATATTTCAACCAAAATCAACATTGGGATCAAAATATGATCCTTATGAATCCAATTTTATTAGATTAGAACAATTATTATGTTTTATTTAAAGAAGAGTTAAAAGTGTTAAATTAAATTTTTAATAACTAAACGATTTTTAATATAGGGTAATACATAAGTTAAATTTAACTATAAATATTAATTTGAAATATAAAACTATTTACTATAACATATTATTTTATTTATAATTTTTAGACATCAAATAAATAAATTTATTTATGACACAATGATGATGCAGTAATTACCTTAATAATGAAAGATTAAAATATTGATGTTATAAATATTAAAATAAATGTAAATAGAAACTTTTGATTCCATCCATGAATTTTTTAGTTTAATATGACTTATTAGGGTTGATTAAAGTTATTATTTTAGAAGTAAAGAATTTATTATGACTTTCACAAAAACCAAATACTAAATAATGTCAAAATTGTCATATATGAGTTTTAAAAAAATATTATTATATTAAATTATATAATAGTCCTAAAAATATAAGGATCATCCAAAGGACTTACATAATTATATATATGTCACTAATTAACCACTTTTGGTTATCTTGAAATTTATAGTAGTTTATTAACCACGTATTATAATAATACAAGAAGACGTGATAAAAATGAAACTATTTAACTAAGAGTTAAATATAAAAGATATGGTTAATGTGGTGATTTAAACTTGTATAAAACCTATTGGATGAGAGATTTTCGACCCATCCCAACCATATCCTCGAAATTAATCCAATTTGAGAAATTATCATCTGAAAATAGTTTTATAATAAAATAATATTTCTAGCTTTTACTAAAGTGACCCTCACCTCTCTTATAAAAGGGTACATCCCCTTCTCTTAATTTAACACCTCCAAAGCCTTTTGTCTCAGCCAAACCCCACTCAAATATCTTCCAAACTACCTCCACATTAAACTATAGTACTTACATAGATCATAAATACATCCTAAGTATCCGTTTTTTTCAAATCAAAAGGAAGAACTCGGAGAAGTGGTAATTACTTCACCGCCTCATTCAAATATATTTTTTCCTTCCACTTCTTTTTCATTGTTCTTTCCATAATAATATAATAAATCTATTTCCTTATATATAATAATAAGTTATTATAAATTTTTTACAACCATATTCATTACTCTATCCATCCTATGCATGACAAAGTCACAATACGCCTGTACGTACGACTTACGTTCTCCACTTTGTGGTGTAGTTGGTTATTCAACACTTCATTATTTGGATGTGTATAATAATGAGTATAACTGATGTAAATAATAAATATATAATTTTAATTATTATGTATATATAATATACCATCCAATAACATAATATTTCACCACTAATAGAATGTTATTTTCATTCGTGTGTACGTACAAATTACCTTCTCTACGACGCGACGAGATTTTGTTTCCCATCATTACCATTAATGAATAATTTTCACTCGATGATTAGAAATAATTATTATGTACTTAATATCATTATGGATATGAATCAAATATATCTTATCCATAAAAAACATGACTTTCATAATAAAACAATTATAGGAAAATGAATCTGTTAAAACCCAAAACAATGATACTTCAAAAATATCATTAACAAAGCAATATTATACGATCATATATGATATAATATTTACGTATGTGGTTATTTTATATTTTATTAACAATTATTTCACCATTATATAAGAGGTTAACATACCCTCAACTAAGGAAAAGTACAATGTAAGGGTTAATTCTTCAATCTCATTGTTATTTGAGATTTTTTATGTTTAAGTTTTTACTAGGACATATTTTTTATCAATGTCCATGTATCATAAAATAGTTTTTAAAAAGATTGTTTTTAAGAAATCCTTTAACTAAAATATCATTTTAAATGGTTTAAATATTTATTCTTCCAAATCATTCTCCTTAATGTCCTTTTTTTATAATGGTTTTAAGTATTTATTTATATGGACATGAATGTTTTAAAATATTAATTACATTAAAAATATACAATGTGTTATGAGGCACTTTAAATAAAAAATGTATTTTAAATGTATTCCTTTTTAAATTGTGTGACATTTAATAGATTTCATGAAAAAGGGATATTTCTGTCAAAGAGTTTTACTGATCATTTTCAACAATGTCAACATTCGTTACTGAATTCTATTCATGATTGAGATTTATTTATTATAATAAAATGTTCTATATTGTATTGAATTGGTTATGATATTTTAGACTATAGATTTCCTATTTTTATACAATTCATGTTTTATGGTTAAAATATTGACATTTTATATGCTATTTTTAATATGGGGGTTTATGTTATGTTTCAACCTTTTCCTCTATGGATTGCATTGGACTTAGTAAGTGATGGGAATGGCCCCCTATAGTCAATTTATTCCTTATTAGGTCTCATGTGACATACTAGTGTCTTGGCACAAGGCCTTAGAAAAATTATTAATTGTAGTCTTAGTACGAGGCCTTGAATATATGGTTATGATGTCCGACATTATGCATTACATCATTATGAAATTAGCTATGGATGTTACATACGATTATTCTACTAGTATAATATCCATGTGAATATGTATATTCATTAAATGATTTATATTTTCCATATAATGTTGAAGTTTATGTTTAAAAGGTTTTCGTTCGAATTTTATACATTGCCTTATAAGTTTATGCTTATTTATGATAGTTTCGACTATATTGTTATCCTTACTGAGCATCTGAGCTCACCCCTTTATTATTATTTTTTTATAGTATGTGAAGTAGTATATTATTATTATCCTATAAGAATATTCTATGTGATATGAGTGAGTTCAAAGAGGACATAATGTTTTTGTTTTTTACATTTCATAATTTAATGTAAATTTTTTTATGTATCCAGTATTTCCAAGGTTACTAAAATAATCCGCCTTTTGAGACTTGATCTTTTGTGATGATGAAAATGTTATATAATAATGAAAAGACTTAGGGTAACTAAGTATGGGTAATTATAGTTGGTATCAGAGGAATTTTATTACAAACCCTAGAACCTAGATTTAGAAAAACTCTTATTATAGAACATTACCCAATGATAGAAATTGAAATTTTGTATACAAAACATCCAAGAATTTTGGAAATGTAGTGATTTTGTGAGTTTTCTGAGAAATACATCACTTTCTAGATATTACAAGTGGATTTGGTTCTAGAACAGATGTATATAGGAGTGAAATATCCAACAAGGAGTTTCAGGTTTGACTCGGGGTATCCTTGTACACAATAATAGGCCTTACTGTGCACTTGGTTTAACACTCCTAGGAGAAATTCTTAGGATAATTCACATTTTATTTATAAACCTTTATGATGGATTTATTTGTAAATATGTCAGAAAAGAAATCATTTTTATGAGACTAGATGTGCTAAAATATTTAATTAATGATCATATTTTTTCTAGTTTTTGGATTATACAATATGATACGATATAACCTAGTGTATGTATATATTTAGAAAATGATCCCAGTAGAAGGAATGATAACTCTAGCAATACTCATGATCCAAAGAATAAGAACGATACAATCATTCATTATCTTAAGTCAACATTTAGAAGGGAAATAGACTCCCATGTATTATCATCATTTGAGGAAATATTATCATGTGTTAATAAGATAATTAAAAAATTATCTGATTCATATGGCTTTTAAGGGAAGTCATAGAAGAAGATGATGGAAAAGAGAAAGATGTATAAAGGGAACAAGGGAAAGAATGATTTTCTCATATGTTATAACTATGGAAAAAATCGCCCTGGGAAGTGCTTGAATTGACTAGGTGTTTGTTATAATTGTGGAGAAAAGGGTCATCAAGAGAAAGAATGAAAATGGAACAAATAAAAGACTAATATTTCTTGTTTCAATTATAGTGAAATGGGGAAATATGCAAATAAATGTCCTATGCATCAATGGAATATAGCTCAGAAGAATCAAAGGGATCAAGGTCAAGCATTAGCTGTTACTACAAGCGTCATGAAATAATTAATTTATTTGTGCTTCTCCATTAATGAATTAGGTCATTTGATTGTTATATCAATAATGTTCCGATTATGTGAATTATAGAAATAAATAAAGATTTTACAGTAGTATGATTTCATTAGAGATTTGAGATTTTATGGTACTAAGAAAAGTATCTCATTAGAAAGTTAAGATTTATGGAAAATACATGGTTGGGGGAAAGATAACCCTTAATTTGGTCCAGATACCAAGATAAGTGAATTGGATAAAGTAAATTAGGTATTATTGACATCCTTGGAACAAATTAATGGTTCGTTTAAAAAGTGGTTTATACCATCATTATTAGGATTTTTCAATATTTTTTAATTTAAGTTGTGTATCCATTATTCTATGTTTTACATAAGGAGTGAGGAAGAATGAATGTATTCGATATTTTTTTGGAAATTTAGTTTATTTCCATGTTTTAAGAGAATACCTGACTAAGGTATTCACATGTATGTTATGTGACCTTCCTTAAAAAATTTGGACTGTGAGTATAGACATAAGTATTGTGGACAAATCTAAAGGTTGGAGTGGATTAAGTTTGAAAATGGATAATACTTTTTGAGGTTAATGAATTTCTTATGATTATTTTTGGATTGTTATAAAAAGGACAACCCAGAGGTTGTGCAACAACCCGTAACATCAAGCAAGGCCATGAGACTTGAACCCACAATCGAAGGATGACAATGGTACATCACCTACCACTAGCCTATGTGATTTCCTAGTTTTTATAATGTAGTATGTCTTTAAAAAATGGTATGGCAGATTAATTATAAATTCATTTTTTTGAAACCCTATACGATTTGGTTTAATAGAATATTTTGGAGTTCTATTATCTTTTGTAAAGAAAGTTGAGTTTGTGGTAGTAATTTGTAAAAGGATGGATCTATACTTATCATGTATTCTTTTTTTCTTATTCTATGATGAAAATAATTCTTAAACACTAGGGAAAGGATCTCAAAACCAAATTTTTTTTGTCTTAATACATTATGTTTTATTGCACCGATGATATTTTTAATCATCATATATGTATGGCTTTGAGGCCCTCAATTTTCTATTTATTGTTTAATTGTTTGTGATTGATGACCTCAATCACTCCCAATAAATATTTATGTTTTTCATCCAATTATGTGTCGATAATTTCCACCAATGTTCTCCTATTCGAAACCCTAATTTTTTGGTGACTTTTTCATTTTCCTTTCCCGCTTATTAAGAGTAAATTTTATTAACCCTATTTCTGATGTAAGTTTTCTAGAAAGGTATTTTCTATTGTAAACCATTTATTTTTTATGAAAAATTTCAAATTGAGAGGATGAAATTTATTGAAGGAGGGGAGAATTCAACACCCCAGGATTTTATAGTACATTATCTCTTTAAAATAATCCAATATCTTGTGCTACACACAACACCGAGTTCGAGCGCACCACGACTTACCAAACTAGTAGTTCAAAGTGTGGTTAAATATATAATTAACTTAATTTTGAATTTTATATACTCCATATAATTTTAAAATCCTTATTATGTGTTTTTTAGACATAATATAATCAAAAATACAATTTTTTAGATAAAAGAATTATAATTCAAAAAATAAAATTTTACCACATTTTAATGAATTATCCTTTTTAAATCAAATATTTTACAATTTTATATATTAAATTAGAAAAAATAAACTTATTATTTATAAGTGTAACATAAAAGAAAAAATTGGATAAATTTTTGGTGCTTTGCTTATAAATTTCATATTTTGATTAATAGTGAAAAATAATAAATTTTAATTGTAAACAAAACTTTTAATCAAAAAATATTTTAGTGTTAAACTATACATTTGAATTTTTTTGAAGTATAAAAATATTATATTATTATCTTTTAATCCAATTATGGTCATTGGATGTAATTTTACATTTAAATTTGACATAAACACAAATCAATATTTTGATTGTTTTTAATTCTCAAAAACTCAATTTCAAATTTTAACAATTGAAATATTTTTTAAATTAATTAATACAACTTATATGTTTTGAATTTTGTAAAATAGACATCAATTTTGAATTCGGAATACCAAAAATAGATTTAGGTGATTTTTTGGTATTTTTCTAAAAACATTCAATTTTGGATGAATAGTGAAAAACACTGCAATATTGTTTGAAGCCGAATTTTTATTTAAAGAATTATTTTTTAGATAATTTCATTAAAAGTGAAAATATATAAATAATACCTATTTTTTTACAATTTAATTTATTTATGTAATTTTATTATATGATTATATATATATATATATATATATATATAAGTTTGTTGAACTTTTTAACGTCTTTTACCCCCTTCTAGGAAAATTTTTAAATTTTCATAAAATGTAATTTTACCACTTCTGTAAATTGAATTTAAAAACATTTATAGACATGGTTGAGATCATTAAGTAAAATTTGGTTCAATAGGATGAAAATAATTTTTTGGGAATAATATCTTTTAATTTTATTTACCACCGTTAAAAGTAAATAGTGTAATTAAAGTTAAAAATTACATTATAATTACCACAACACATGTCCTAATTTTATTAGATAATTTTATTTAGACCAAAATAAACCAAAGTACAAAAATATGATCCTTTATTATCTACTTGGATTAGATTAGGACATTTATTAAATTTTATTTAAACAAGAGTTGAAAGTGTTAAATTCAAATTATAATAACTAAACCATTTTTCATATAGGGTTATAAATAAGATTAATTCTAAAATAAATATTAATTAGAAAGATAAAAATATTTAATACATCATATTAGTTTATTTTTAATTTTTTTACATTAAATAATTATATTTATTTATGACACAATGATGATGCAGTAATTATCTTATTAATGAATTATTAAAATAATTGATGTTATAAATATTAAAATAAATGTAAATTGACACTTATGATGTCATCCACAAATTTTCTAGTTTAATATGACTTGTTAGGGTTGATTAAAAGTATTTTTTTATAAGTAACAAAATTTTCACGACTTTCACAAAAACAAAATACTAAATATTGTCAAAATTGACATAAATGAGTTTTTAAACCAAATACTATTTTATTAAATTATATAATAATTCTAAAAATATAAGGTTCACACAAAGAACTTATATAATTATAGATATTTCATTAATGAACCACTTTAGGTTCACTTATCATTTTATAGTGGTTTATTAACAATGTATTATAACAATAAAAGAAGAAATGGTAAAAGTTAAACTATTTAACTAAGAGTTAAATATAAATGATAAGGTTAATATGGTGACATAAAATTGTCTAAGACCTATTGGTTGAGAATTTTTCAAACCATACCCACATTATCCTAGAAATTAATCCTATTTTACAAATTATAAACCGAAATTATTTTATAATATAATAATATTTCAACATTTTCATAAAGTGACCATCACCTCTCCTATACAAGCGTACTGACCCTTCTCTTAATTTAACCCCACAAAATCCTTTTATCTCAGCCAAAAAATACTCAAATATTCTCCCAACAACCCTAAAATCACCCTTGAGGCCTCAGTTTGATCATAAATCCAACATAAAGAGTCCTTTTGTTCAAATCAAAGTGCGAACCCAAGGAAGAGGTAATTACTTCATCACCACTTTCAAAGTTCTTTTCTTCTTTCACTTCCTCATTCTTGGTTGTTTACAAAATAAAATAATAATTCCAGTACATTCTATATACTAAGACATTATTATAATTATGGTATAACCCTATTAATTTTTCTATCCATCCTATGAATGACATAGCCACCATACGTGCGTGTGTATGACTTACCCTCTACACGTTGTGGTGTAGTTTTCTATTCAAAACATCATTATTTGGATGGGTATAATAATGAGTATAACTGATTTAAATAACAAATATAACATGTTAATGATTCTTTATATATAATATACCATCCAATTACATATGATTTCACCACTAATAGAATGATATTTTCTCTTGTGCGTATGTTTGTCTAACCAACTCCACGACGTGATGAGATTTCATTTCCCATCATAACCATTCATGAAAAATTGTCATTTGATGATTAAAAACAATGTTTAATAACTTAATATCATTCTGTATATGAATAAAATACATCCTATCCATTACAAACATGACTTACATAACAAAACATATTAAAGAAAACAAATCAATTACCCCCCAAAACAATTATACTACTGAAATATCATTAACAATGCAATATTAGTATATCTTATAAGATATAATATTTTGGTATGTAGTTATTTTATAATTTAATAACAATTATTTTACCATTATACAGGAGGTAAACATACCCTTGACTAAGGAAAAGTACAAGGTAAGGGTTAATTCCTCAATCTCATTATTATCCGAGATTATTTATGTGTATTTTTTTACTGGAACATATTTATTATCCATGTCCATGTTTCATAAAAGAGTTTTTAAAAGGATTATTTTTAAGGGACACTTTAACTAAAACATCATTTTAAATGGTATAAATATTTATTCTTCTAAATCATTATCATTAATGTCCATGTTTTCAAAATATTTTTAAGGATTCATTTATGTATACATGAATGTTTTAAAATATTAATACCTTTCAAAAGATTCAAATTGGTGTGAGACACTTTGATTAAAAAATGTATTTTAAATGTTTTACACTATAAATTGAGTTACTTTAAAATAATTTCATGAAAAAGTGTATATTTATCTCAAAGAGTTTTACTGGTCATTTCCAACTATGTCAACATCCTTTACTGGATATTATTAATTGTTGAGGTTTATTTATTATAATAAAATGTTCTATATTGTAATGAATGAATTATGAAATTTTTACTATGGATGTGCTATTTTTGTACCATTCATGGTTTACGGTTAATGTATTGACATTTTGTATGCTAGTTTGAATAAAAATGTTTATGTTATGTTTATCTCTTTTTATATGAGGAATGCATTAGACTTAGTAAGTGACGGGCGGGGCCTCTTGCCCCTTGATACATCAGTAGGTCTCATGAGAAAAACTAGTGTCATGACACAAGGCTTTGAAAAATTTATTATTTTTATTCTTGGCATGAGGCCTTGACAATGTGGTTATGATGTCTGGAATTATGAATTCCATTATAATGAAATTTGATGTTGATATGACAAGTGATTATTCGACTAGTAAAATATCCATGTGAATAAGTAAAGGGATTAATTGATTATGTTTTCCATATTATGATGATGTTTATGTTTAGAAGTATTTTTTTTAAGTCTTATACGTTTTCATAAATGTTAATGGTTATTAATGATAGATTCTTCTGTATTGTTATCCTTACTGAGAATCTGAGCTCACCCCTTTATTTTGTTTTATTTTTCCTAGTATGCGCAGAAATATATTGTGATTAACTTTCAGGAATAGTCAAAGGGATATGAGTGTGATTAAATGGGACACAACATTTTTGTTTTTTAAATTTCATAATTTAATGTAAAACATATGTTTGTATCTACTACTTCCAAGGCTACTAAACTAATCAGTCTTTCGAAAATTGATATCTTTTGATCATGCCAATGTTATGTAATAAAGCAGTGACTCTGGGTAACTAGGGTTGGGGTGTTGCACCTTACCCCACATGACTCTCCCCTCTCCATCTCTTCTCTCACATCATGACAACCACCCTACTTGTATCCCCTTCTTCAACTGACCCCTAACGACCCGCCACACCCCCTGTTGGCCAACCCGGCACCGCCACCAGTCGTCGCAGCCTCAGACATCACTTTCTAAAGCCTGACATGACATCCACAACACATTCCCCTTCGACTGATCCTTCCACATCTGCGCGACCCACTTCTGGCGAGCCACTGTGTCGGCCGGCCTTCTCACCAACACCTCTCCCTCACCAGCATGCCTCTTCTATGGAGTCATCATTCCTTCTACCCCCTCCAGTTTTTACTTTCTCTAGAATGTTTGATTTTTCACCCATGTCTATGGTTTTTTCAAGGTTAATCTATAAAATCATTTGTTCGAATTGATGATATGGTATTGCTTATAACCCTTAAAGGTGTGGACGAAGTGCGAATGAGGTTTCACACCAGTTTCGGGATTTCAATCGACAATTGAGGTTGGATCTATTTTTATTTTCCATTAAATTTAGAATTACTTTGATTGCTTATATTTTTCTCATATTCTGAATATTAATTAGTTAATTTTTTTTATTTTTAGAATAGTTCATTTGGGAGAAAACTATTTGGTTTTGTAGATAGTCATTTCTTAGACAATAATTTTTCATGCTCAGTTTTTTTGGTGTTCTTTATGATTAATTAGTTTGGTGAAAAATGGAACTTTTAGAATTTATTTTGTGTTAACTATTTTGTTATATGTTTACATGGTATAAAGTTCATTTTTTAGGGAAAAAAATCTTATGAAATTTAATCACATTTTATAAATTATTTAATTAGTCCATTTAACAAGGCAAGTGGTGTGTCTACCATTTTAGTAGGATGTGGGACTATGTTTGATCAAAAATCTCTTTTTTAAATGAGTTTTGTTTATTTTAATGTGTGGTTACTCATAAAAAAAATTATTTATAAAATTTTAATTGCTTTATTAAATAATTTTAATTGTGACAATAATGTTTTGGAAATACTTTTAACTGTGGATAATTTTGGAAGAAAATTTTAACATGTGGTGTGTTTTTGTCAAGTTGTTCATAGGAAGTGTTTATTAAATTCCTGGTCGGCCCTTATGAATTTATTATAAAATCAAATTTTTGTTTGGTTTTTATTAAATGGGTTTTCAAGAAGAATTTTTTACTACTTTTGTTAAAGTGGTGTTGGCATGATTTGAAAATAGGCGTTGAATGTGTGGTGTGTTTTTTGGATTTACACACCAAGTGTTGGTTAAGTTGACAAGTTTTCTCTGGCACATGGTTTAGGATTTTGAAAATCATGTTATGATTATTTATAAATGTATTTTAGATTTCAAGAATGATGATTTGTGTTTTAAAATGGGTTTTTATGCTAAGTTCTCAAGGTGGTGTCTCTTTGGCCAATGGAAAAAATGTTTTAGAACTAAAGTGGTGGTTTACAGTTACTAAATGGGTTTTCAAAGTTTTTTTGGTTCTGAAAAAAGGTCATGAATGATTAATTTTTTGGAATGGATTATTTGGTTAAAATTGAGTGATTCCTCATTGGAACCTTCAATTGGATTATTTGGAAAACCCCTATAGATTTGGGTCTCTTTCCTAGTTGGTTGATCAAGAGTTGGGAGGGTCCTTGGAATGAGACTTCCCTCATATAGTAATTATTTTATGGTTGGGGACTAACCATGACGTAGCCAGGGTGGTGCTGGATTCTGTGGTGTGTTTTTTTATATATTTTTGTGACTTATTATTTTAATTTCATGGCACAACCCCTGTAGAAATATAACATGGGATCATAGCATAACAAAGATGTTTATGGAGAACGATTATTGAACTAGTTTGATTATGCACTGCTAGTGGCCCATTGTATATGGATATTTTTTTATTATTGTTACTGGATTAAGCCCCTAAACTAGGCTAGGTAGGGAGACAGTTGGGTGATATGACGTTATGATTTCATTGAGATTAGGCATGACATCAAGATGAGTCACATGTATTGTACGTTCAGGTCTTCCTCTGAGTTCTTAGTATTTTCCTTGTTTTCCCAATATGAATACTACTAGTGTTGTTTCCCTCATTGTGGAGGAACATATTCTCTGTACCTTGTTATATTTTTTATTTTATAAAAGTGTGACTGTGTGGTTAGTTTAAAAAGGATTTTTAAATGGTCATTTTGAAAGAGAAAACAAAACTCCCATTTTTCCATTCTTATACCTTGTTTTAAATTTAGAGGGAAATGGATCATATTTGTTTGATTTTTTAATAAATAAAAAGTAAGGGAAACCTATTTTTATATTATGTAGTTCAAACTTTCTAATCAAAGTGTGTTTATTTAAATAATGTTCATTGAGAATAGAATTAGTCGGGCATACCTATTGAGTTTTAATACTCACTCCTATAGTCTTTCCTAGTTTTTAGTTTCTCTTGAAGGTTCCAGATCTGGTTCTGATCACCTTGGGTGATGTTTGATTTTGGTATCAAATTGTAACTCACCAAGTTATTTGGATTCTTTTTCTTCGAAAGGATAGTCGTGTTTTGGTCATTCATTCTTTTCCCATCGTATATTTGTTTTGATTCAATCTATTTTATTTCTACTTCTTAGTTCACTTTCATTGGGAAAAATCATTCTAAATTGTACTATGTTGATTCCATGGGACTTGTTTCCACCCTGGGGGAATTTGGAACGCCTCTTAGGCCTTTCTAGGGAATGGATTGGGTGACTGGTTGAGGGTCAACCTTGGATGGTTCGTGACATACAAAATGGTGCTCCATGTAGTGTACCAATATGCAGGCTGATCTCGGTGCCACATACTGCATAAGTACATAGATGGAACCCATAAAGGTATAATGAACTGCACACTGCCATGGTACATGGTCATCTATACCCATTCTCGTGTACCACATTGGTATGCGGCAACCACTTTGTTCACATACCACTACTGTATGTGGATCCTCCCACATCCCGTACAAGAAAACCGTATGTTAAATGGGATGTTTTCAGGTATTATTTCTTCCTCTCACAACCTCACCCTTCCATTATCATCCAGTCCTCCACAATCCATTTGTTAACTATTCCTCCGTCTTAAGACAAGGTCTCCCCCAAAGCCACAATACCTGTATGATTAGACCATCGGCCGCATTAATGTTCTCTTTTGAGTCTACATACCCATGGTAATGGTTGTCGTGAAGGCTCTACCCACCACGGTTCAGGGTTTAGTAATGCTTGTGAGTCCGCATTCCCATGGTAACATAGAGTCCATACTTGGGATGGAAACGTGAACCTCCCCATTATAGGAATTAACAATGATCAATCGCTTTTCCATTTAATGAAGAATAATGATCATTTGAAGCAGTTATGTTTGCTCCCCCTTCAACAAGGATAAAACTCCACCCCTTCCCAGAATGTATTCTGGGGCCCTCCCACTGAGGTAAGTTCCAAATATCTTATGGCAGGGCTGCATGACCTTCAATTTCATTTCCCAATGAAGGGTTCATTGATTTGTGCCCTCACCCACAGTTTCCCCAGCCACATTCTCCACGACCTCTACCTCTCCCACCAACAGGAGAGGAATCATGTTCATTGTTGATTCATTGACATCATCATGTTTCTCATACTGAGCATGACTCACATTGTCTTAGAGGTTAGTGATTAATACATCATTTGAATGATTCTGAACTATGAGAACTATGATTCCTAATCAAACCAGGATATATAAGACGCCTTCTAGAAGGCCCCATCTCAAAGTGGTTCCCATCCCAAAAGGTTTCGCCCAATCATGCCCCGTCAATGGGATGATTCCAC
Source organism: Viscum album (assembly GCA_963277665.1). Classification (NCBI taxonomy): domain Eukaryota; kingdom Viridiplantae; phylum Streptophyta; class Magnoliopsida; order Santalales; family Viscaceae; genus Viscum; species Viscum album. The sequence goes on from OY728161.1 coordinate 1,744,854,146, forward strand.
GCATAAGCCCCACAGAATCCGGACTACGTGGGTAATGATTCCTCTCCAAATGATATTTATCTATCCCTTTTTATGGTCCTGATCCCAACATCAAGTCACCTTCCTTCCTACATGGATGACGGTAAACTCCAAATCACCTTATAATGTAGATCATGTTAGTATTGCATCCATATAATCAAATATATGCATGCTTATAGAGATCTTGCAAACCAAGGGTAGCCAGTGGATACACTCTTTTAGAATCAACAAAGGATTCACAAACATACGAAGAGAACTTAAATATATAAGAGAGTCTCATAACATACAACAATCCTCCCCCAGAAGGGTGCGGTGAGCATTTCCTCCCATCCTCTTGACCAATGGAGTCCTTAAGTGTCATTGGTTGAATCATCAATCAACGAGCGACTGCCTTTGGAAATAAACTCCATGAATAATGGATAACATGGTTTTTTTACATTCCTGGACCCATGAATAAACCTGTTAGAGACAATATGAGGAAGTTATATCCGATAAAGACCTATTGCAAAGTATGTGACCACCACACAATTGCCCACTGTGACTAACAGTTCTCGCAGGGTTAATCCAACCTCTTTCAAGAATAATGAAACTGAATGGGTCGATACAAAACAAATAGTGAGGTTTAAGAGAACTCATCTCTATAGTAAAGGTAAGGGTGAGGATCCTCATTGTACAATTTCCTCACCACTCTGAAACGTTCCACCCCAGAGGCCGAACAAAAATAGTAATCCCAATGTTAATACTTAACAAAGGAGGCGGTTTGACCCCAATGATAAAAGAAAAAATTACATCTCATGTCAGCCCATTTTTTTCACCTTGGTACCCAAAAATGCATTACCTCGGAGGAGAAACAAAAATGGTGAACCGGTGTGAATCCTTATCCAAGGTGGGGGTTCTAGAACAATGAAAAAAAGATAAAATAAAATCACACATTGGCCCCTTTTTTTCTCACGAGTACGTGTCAAATGTGCCACCTCAGAGGTGGAATAAAAATGGTGAACCCAATGTGAATCATTAACCAAGGTGGCATTCTTACCCCACTCAGGGCGTTTCACCCCGCAGTAAAAGAAAAGGGGAAAGGGGGTCAAGATGAATCACCTAGTATGAATATGTTTAAAAGAATGATAATTTGATGAGTTTTTTTTCTATATGTCATATATGTATGTAATATGTTCCTATAAGGAAACCTTCAATCCATATGACATTCCAAATACCCATGAAGATGCATAAATCAGTGATCTTGCAGGCAGTCGGGGTCCCAATGAAGAGCAGGACCCCCTCACCTACCCAGTGTCTTCAAAGTCAGGTATCCAAAACGATGATCAGGGAGTACCACCAAAATGGTACTCTCCCCATGCTGGAAACCATGAGATATTCCCTTCAGTCTGAAATGGTCCACCAATAGCATATTTTTCATTGTCGGTACCCTAGCATAAGGTGGCCTCGGTGGCCATATCAAACCATTTCAGGAGCATATCCCCAGAAAGTAACAATGATTACCTCCCTTATCTTAGGGAGTTTGATAAATTCCATGTTGAAAACTTCATCTCAAGTACAAAAGGGTCCTACCCACGGGCCCCCCTCCACAGAGCATCGTCGTGCACACTGGCTGGCCAAGCCTCCTCCCACCGAAGTGGATCTTATTCCAAGGGAAACTACTAATCTCCAGGAGACACGAACCCCTAGGGCTTCCCACCATGGGCAATTAATATATAATCAAGAATAAGCTATCCCCCTGGTTCATGAGGAGTAGATCGAATGTACTAATGTGGTGGAATTCAACAGGCATACATACAACTTTGCCCTCTCCACTCAAGCCCACTCTAGAAATAGTGTGGAAAAATACGTGGAAATGCACGTTCCTTCTAGTTATTTCTAGTCCCTCCATGCAGATAGAGTGGAAAACTAAAAGAAAATATAGATATATACTGATATACAATAATCCCGTCAAACTGATAAGGCGAAAACCACCTATATGCTAGCATAAACATCGGCTGATGCATATCAATCCCGCCATAAAAATAGTGTAGAAACCAAATATAATTATATTCAAATTCTTTTGGATGCATACAAAGACGGTGAAAAAAATAAAGTGGAATGTCGGTAGATCGATGTCCCTTATCATGAATATAAAGTCCACCATTCAAATATCGTGGCAATAGGAGATGAAAATTGGTGGAAGACTCATTCCTCTAACCTGACATAGTAGTGTGAATTGTATCTACTAGAAACTCGTGAAGAACTAAAGAATGCACAAACTCAGGTGTCGATATCATAATGGCCCTTCATACCCATTGTAGACAAATATTCATCTCAACACATTATGTAAATGATGGAAGATTAGACAACGATTCTTGACCATATCCTCCAAACATGACAAGATATCATTACATCATTGATATAGGCGAGAAATTAGGCCCATGACCCAGTTTCCACCAATGGAATGACTCACTCGCAAAATGTGTTAGTCACTTTGGAGTAATTAAGAATCCCTGCTCCATTCTAGGAGGGTGGATGGAAATATCCCATGATATACAGACAACCGAATCATGAAAAAATACTCGTTCCAACATGGGGTTGTCGGTCCAACATGGTGGCTTCTCCAGAGAAGGCATATATAACTACCAAAACACAACATGATTGATGTCTTATCCTGAAGACATCATGAGACCCAATAAGGAATAGACTCATATATGAAGGTCATTACCAATAGCAGATTGCCCCGGTTACCTGCCAGAGAGCACCCAAAAATGAATGGTTCCAAAGGAAACTAGAAACTGAAGATCACATACATGATCCTATTATGTTGGAACCTGGGGTTATTAACACCCAAAATAATATACCAATAAATGCTAAAGACCCTTCCATTCCATTAACAAAATATGGATGTAGCAGTAGTAGTTATGAAGGCCCTCCTCGCAAGGTCACTACCAGTAGCTCTGAAGATTCTCTATAAAGCACCCCCAGGGGATAAATCAATGGGCCCAGAATTATCTATCATGAGATCCTATCTCCTAATCCACATTGTGGTCGACCTCATCTTGACCTAAATATTAGATAGGAAGAAGTTCCTCCCCTTTCCGCCGTCCATCCTGATGGTCCTCACCAGGGTAAACGATACATATATGCTTCTCCCTGTAGTAGCATGTTGAGTCATGATGGTAACCCTCACCATAATGACAATCACTGCTAAGTCACTCCCGACAATGATAGTTGTTGTGAATGTCCTCTCCATAGTAACGTAAAGAAACGATAAGTTCCTACCCTAATTGCATTACATTATAAAGGCCATCCCTAGGATGTGCACTGTAGAAATTCTCCCTACATCTAGGTATCAAGTCATCATGGTAGTCTTCTCCATGATGAAAGTCATTGTGATAGGCATCCCCTCAATGAAAGTTGATGTGAAGGCCCTCCCTATAGTGACATCAAGCTGCAAGAATGTCCTCCCTTCACTAGATCCCTCCTTGAAGGAACTCCCTAGGGTATATGATGTAAGGATATTTATTTTGGTTGGGAATAAAGCTGAAATAGTAGCCCTCACCATTGTAGCACCAACCATGGAGGTCCTCCCCACAATCAAATTTTATGTTGTCGTGATGTTCTTCCCCTCTCTAGAAAAAATATGAGAAATCTCTCATATGTTGAGGTGCTTAGAAAAATAGAGTCAGACACTCCTTATATAACGAGTGATATTCTTTCTCATCCAGAGGATGGCCCAAGGCCACACTCATCTTCTGATCCACTCCTATGGCATCCACAATCAATATGGCTTCCACTATCCCAGTTTCTTAGAATGAAATTATTAAGAAGCAGTTGGGATGGATATATCATGTAGAAGATCCTCCGGAAGAACAATAGTAGGATATGTATCTTATGAGAGGACAACTAGATAGGGATAATACACCAGTGATGTATTGGCCTATGGCCACTTCGCACTTCAACATATCAAGATAGTTGTCTGGGGAATGCATGCGTAAAATTCTTCTCAATATAAAGATGACTCTTGGTCAACTAAAAGAAATGTTCCTACCCTATGAAGGGTATACGGACCACATCAATAAGTTAGGAGAGCTTTGTCGTCTAATAAACCTAGAATCCCTCCCATCTGAAAGACATCCAAAATAAAAAGGATGAAATAAAACCCTTGAACTTGATTACTTCCATGCACTGCATAAGTTCCACCACCTTTTTGGAAATGCCTCGGTTGGAGTTCAGATTCTGGGTTGGGGAGAACATGGTGATCTAAATTTCACTCCACATCTCGTCTAGTAGGCCCCATTTGAAATGACATTCTACGAAGCCAACTCCCAGAGACAACAATAATGTGAACCCCCTAATTAGGAAATATGGGATACTAGACAAAAGACGTCCTGAAGTAAGTCTCAAAAGCATCAGGGCCGAAGGGATCAAGCCATCAAAAAATTTTTGAGTAAAGAAAACTAGAACATCCAGCGATCTTCTTGCCTAAGGAAATCCAACTAGCATGTAGTTCCCATGTCTTCAAAAGACCATAAACACTATGAAATCCCAATACCATACTTTTCTCACACCCACGAGGGAGTTCGTGAAATTAAGAAGGTGGAAATAGTGGTGACTACCACTGCAATACGATAACAAACCGACCCCATAGGGCTGGGGAATTTTTAAATCAATATTCCCTCATATGACCAAAAAATCCAGTCCGTAGTGCATAAACTGAATAATGTGAAAACCCCCATCCCATAGGGATGGGGGAATTTTTACCTCAAATCCCCACATAGAGGATGTCTATATTCTATATTTGAGGAAGAACAATGGTTAGAGGAGTTGTCTATTCCACCCATTCTCGTGGTTTGCACCCTCTGAGACAATGGTCCATTATGAGGTCATACCAGGGCTCCTTTTGGATCAATATTCACCAAGAAACCTGAATAATACCATAGAATGGAAGGATAAGGTCCAAAAAAGGGTGAAGAAAACGTTTTTACCATTCGGCATTATGTAAAACACCCCCAATGTGGTATGCCTCAGTGAATGTGGTAATCCTAAATAGAACAGATATAAGAGGAAATAAAATATGGAGAGAGGATACAAAGGAATGGGGTTCCCTCCCAGAGGCATCCCACACTAATCCTGATGGTGTTCGTACTCGAAACTAGAGAGCAGTCCTAAATTGGGATCCCCCTTAGCTAATTCGTCGCTACCTCCCCCATGAAACTCCAACAAGGATAAGAATAAATCCCTGGTTTTCTATGACCCACCTTTTTCTCCCATGATAATGTATCCATAACCCTTGAGTAAAGGTTCTCCATGAAGGAGGACGAAATGAAAGAGCTTAGGAGAATTAATGATGAGGTGCATCGAGGGAGAAACCTTGTCAGATGTGTTCCACCACTAGAATGTCAACATGTGCTCCCATAAGAAGTATCCTTACCATAGGCACTCATCTCGATGAATGAAGCCATGATTGTATTTCCATTAAACCCGACCTATAAGGACATCAAGACTTCCCCTACTAAGATGGTAGTCAGAATATATTCAGGCAAACCCTCAAATGATACCCTTGGCTGGGTATCATCCCCAAATTCCAGAAGCACCAACATGGCCAGTCTTGGCCACTAACACACCAGGTCAAGCACAAGACCAACATCATATGCATCAAGGTATTTTTAACATCATCAAGAAATTAACATCTCTACTAGAAGTCCTAGAGGGGTGGCACGCTCTGATGTCATCAGAGCATAAACCTTACCTTGTGTGGGTGAGCAATGTTCTGCCACCACCAAACTTTGGGAAGCCCTTATTCCTAGTTTTCTCTGGATTGGGGGACCTAGAACAACATTAAATTCCCTATGCCTCTTATTGTAAACACATTATGGGCACTCCAGAATAGCATGAAGTAGTAAAACTAAGGTTCTTAATATGAATCCTATAGGGCTCAGATTTTGTATGGTACATGAGCCTGCCAGCCAATTAAATCATTGGCTGGGAGGATCTCTGGAGACAGTTTCTCTTCCAGTTTATTTCCATGATAACTAAGATTATGGTCAGTGATCTTATGAACTTCAAATAGTGAGAGAACGAAAGAGTCTTATACTTCATTTTCAGATGGAAAGGAATATCATATTCTTTAAACCATCCACTCTAAAAGGAAGAGATGCTCACCATGTGAATTGATAACATTCAGGATGAATTAAAAACACCACCTATCCCATTGAATTACTCAATTGGGTTTAGGGACTTCTCTTCCATTTCACATAGAATAGAGGACACCTTAAAAAAGACCAATATTAAGTCCCGAGTTTCCCCATCAACCCCTATGAAAATAATGGAAAATGTTGATGTCTCATCTTTCATGATTAATCCACCCCTAGAAATAACTCCAATTGTGAGCCCCCAACCGAACCGTACAGGACCCCCTAAACTCCAACAACCACCCCCACCATGGAATGATTAGCGATATGGTGATAAAATAAATTAGTTAGAAAAATGATGAAATAATGTTTACTTGTAATGTGATGACCTGCTTTATGGATACTTCATACCGCTATGAATTGCAATTTTCTCCAGCTACCATAGCCAAAGCGAGCTGATGAAGTGGGTCTTAATGAACATCCAAATTATTGTCCCTATCATTGGATATAGGGACACACAATCAAAAAATACATCATTTTCAAGGAACTCCTACAAAAGATGGCGGATTATGAGCATGTTATGTTGGGCCCACCACTAGCACAAGTGGTGTATGTTTCCACCTCAGACTCAAGAGAGTAAGTGTAATGGAACATAGTTGCCAGTAAAAAGGATAAATTTTTTTACAATTAGACAACCTAGAAGACCATTAATCGAGTTCATGGAATCCTCCAGGCATAGTTGAAACAACCAATTGTGCACCCAAAATCTCCCAATGCAACACAACCATCCTCCTCAGCCCCACAGTCCCCTAAAGACCAATAGGGAAAAAAGTGAGAGCAAGAAGACGAGCTAAAACCAAAGCACAAGTCCGTGTTGATGCTTTCAGGCTTCATGCCAATAGTTTATGTGCAACAATAACCACCCCTAAAAATGGTAAAATGGGAACTCCCCCCCCCAAATGGTACCATCATAAAGAGATAGGCAGATAGAAAAATTCTCAGATCAAGATATGATCTTCAGCTCCATCAATGTCATTAACATGATAGACCCTTTCTCATATTGAGACTATGACCACAATCTCATATTCCTCATTCCCAATCATAGTTCATGGGGATGAGTTTATAGAGGCTAGATGTTTCCTGGAAAGAATGATCATGCAATTAGTCAAATTCTAGGACACACTATAATTCAAACCCTTAACATTACATAAACACAGAGAAGTACCCTTCAGAAAACACAACAAGAATCAGAATTCTCATCCTCCCCCATTGGATGAAATCAAATCCCATTTATCTTGGAATGGTCATTAGAGAAAGAACAAATATAAAATCTCAGAAGACATGTAGGTGGACTTGTTCGGCCAAACCTAGAAAGGACAACTACACCACAGGCCCTGACAAGAGAGGTTGAACCATCAACATCCAATGCTCGAACCCCTAAAGTGTCTATTAAAGGGGAAACCACAAGCCTAAATGTTCCAAACATTAGAGTTGAAGTATGATATTATATAGCAGCTGGCTTTAATAATACAAAAGTTATCAATCTAAGATATCTTAAGTCTATTCGTGGATCCTAGGGAGGCGCTGATTTAAGACTTACTAAGTCCCCAAGAGTTTGAGGTTGAAGTAGCAGTAGTCGAAGTCTACAGAATTGGAGTCTGGTCTCGAATAATGTCATGTTGTCATCTCCTTCATAGATAAGGATGAGGAAGACATAATTAAAGGGAACATCAAACCATTATATGTGTCTAGAAAGAAAATTTTAATTGATGTCCAATGGATCATCCTTAACAATGGCTCTGGAGTTAGCCTCCTCCCACTACAGACACTTCACCGACTAGGATGTGATTAAGACATATTGACACCCTGTACTACAACTCTATTAGGATATGAAAAAAATGTGAAAAAACTGTTGGGATAGATCAAGCTTAAAACTCATCTCAGAGACCACACGTCTGATTCTGATTTCCTGGAAGTATGGAAAAGTAAGGACTTCAATGTCCGGTTATAGATTCCTTGGTTACATCAGCATTCTTCAATTCCATCATCATAGCATAAGTGCATACAATATTGCACTAATTGGGAAAATGGGAAATTTCACAATGATGAATCTATGATTGAGTCATGTGAGTCACATTATTTTCATGTAGGGTTCTATGAATCAGAAGGAAATAATATTTCAGTTGAAGACATTGATTGGATCAATGCCCCCAAATGGATTAGAAATGGTTCTTGTTGACCCCCTCCAACAAATTTGTGATGAGTACGTACAACCCATCAACTAATTTGATCAATATATTCATTTCTGCATGCAAAATCAATTTTTTTGCATGATCATTGCTGCAGCCACCAAGTCCAAAGACATAGAAAAGATGGCTGGCTTCTGTGGGTATTAGAAATCCCTATCAAGGATGATCTCGGTCCATCTATGGGACATCAAACTTCACATTCCTCACAAACTAAGTAAAAAGACTTTTTATCTACCAACATTGTATATTTCATCTAAAAAATAATATCTCCATCTAAAGAAGATGATGATGATGATGAAGACATTGATGATGAAGAATAAGAAGAGGAAGAATATATCATCGATGCCCCTCCTGCATTCGTAGAAGGAGTATCCACCATAATCGATGAACATAAAGAGATAAATCTGGGCAACGAAAATGACCCAAGACCCACTCTAATCATTGTGGCTATGCCTGTCAATGAATAGGAGGCATACACCTCCTTTCTAAATAAGAATTGAGATGTTTTTCCCTGGAACTACACATAAATTCCATGCCTCGATCTTGAGGTCACCACTCATCATCTAGGCTTTCCAGAATATCACCGGTGTTATAAGAAAGAATCCATAAGGACCCACCTAATGCATGCTGCCAAAATAGAGGCTGAAGATGAAAAGATATTCATATCCAACATCATACAGAAGGTCCAATATCTGATCTGGCTAGCAAACATAGATCCTTCCAAAATAATGAAAGGGAATATTATAATCTACTTTGAGTTCAAGGACCTTAATCAGCATTTCCCAAAATATGACTTCTCAGTCCCGATTATGGAGTTTTAGATTGAAGAAACAACTAGATATGAAGCCATCTCTTTCATGGATGGCTATTCTGGAGAAAACCAAATCTGGATGGCCAAAGGAGAAGAAGAAGATACTGCTTTTAGATCCCATGATGGAGTGTTCTGTTATAAAGTGATGCCCATTGGTCTAAAGAATTTCATCACCATATATTAGTGTGCCATGAATATCATATTCCATCCCTTCTGGGTAAATTTTATCGAATGTTATGTCAAATATCGACTGGTTAAATCATGATAGCGGTCGAACCACTTCACTGATCTTGAGACTATCTTCAATAAATTGTGATAGCATATTTTAGAAATTAATACCCTACAGTGTGTCATTGGAATTACCTCAGGAATATTCCTCAGATTTTTCATACGCTGTCATGGAATTGAATTAGACCCCGAGAAGACAAAATTCATTCTGGGAATGTCCACACCTCACAAGCTCACTGAGTTGAGAGGTCTCTAGAGGCACCTCACCTACATTTGGTGCGTCATATCAAACCTAGAATTTAAATGTTTATCTTTCACCAGGCTCATGAATAAAAGAGTAACGTATTATTGTTATAATTATTACTAAGAAGCATTTCAAAATCTCAACATATAACTCCTAATCCTTCTAGTACTGATGCCACTAGTTGAGGGTAGACCACTCATATTGTACATAACTGCCCAATAATGGTCATTAGGATCCTTTCTAACACAGAAGAATGATACCAGCAGTGGGAATAGCGTCTATTACCTCTGTTGAACAATGATTGATGCTGAAACTCAGTATTCAAAAATTGAAAAGACCTGCATAACCTTAATCTTTAGAGTTCAGAAAATCTGGCATTACCTTCATCACCATGGGGTCCACTCGGTTTCTCGCTACAACTTGATCAAATAAATCCTCAACTATCCCATTCTAAATGGGTGCCTATCATGATGGGAATTAATCCTACAATAGTTTGAAATATTGTACACGCCCTAAAAGGACATTAATGGTCATGCATTAGCATACTTCCTGGATGAGAACCCCTTAGAAGGGAAAAAACTGTTGGATGTTGAACATCTAGATAAATAAGTGTTTTCCATTTTGGAGAACCCCCAGATATGGGAAATGTACTTCGATGGTGCTTCCTGAATCCTGACAGGGAAAAGGATGGAGCTTCCCAAGCTCAAAAAAGTGGGGCAGGGAATTATACTCGTATCCCCTGAAAAGTTCATCTTTCCATACTCTTTCATTCTTTTGGAAGGGTGTACAAGAAATGAAGTAGAGTATTAGGCCCTCATTGAAGGCCAGGAACTGGAACTTCATGTTCAAGATAAACAACTAAAAATAAAGGGTGATTCAAATCTAGTTATCAAATAGGTCAATGGAGACTATTACATCAAGAATGAAGTATTGGTTCCCTTAATGAACCTTGTTCGAGAACCGATGGAATAATTCCCATTGGAACCAATGCTGACTTACATCCCCTAGTCACAAAATGCTCAAGCCTACAATTTGGAAAATGTAGCCACAACCATAGCGGATCCAAACCGAGTTGAAAGAGTCATTAGCATTGTGACTGTATTGTATTTCTATTCACCCAGAGAAATAAAAAGGAAATAGATGAAATTATCCCCATCAATGAGCCTTATGGTCACTCCACTAGTAAGATGACACCAATTACAAATTACCTTCAGAATGGGGAACTATCTCCATATAGGGATAGAAGAGAATATGTTCGAAGATGGGAAGTCAAATTTTTATTGTACAATAGGGTAAACTAAGAAAAGGTTCTTTACAAACAAGGCCCCGATGGGGTCCATATTAGGAGAATTGATGGACAGGAAACTACATACATCATGAAAGAAGTGCATGCTGGAGCTTGTGGAGTGCACCAATCAGAAACCAGGATCTCCCACCAAATCCAAAGGCATAGTTATTACAAGCCCACCATGATACATGATTCTTTAATATTCACCAAGAAGAGATATTCCTACCATGTTCATGCTAATTCAATACACCTACCCCTAGAGTTACATAATATAGAAAAGTACTCCAGGCCATTTGTTTCCTTAGGGATAGATATTGTGGGACTATATCCTCCTGCCACAACATGACAATTCAAATTCATACTCACAACAACTAACTTATTTTCCAAATGGGCCAAAGATATACCCCTTAAAGAAAGTTGGGGTGAAAGACATAGTCATATTTTGGAAGGCCAACATCATTACCATATTTGGTGTCCATCATACAATCTTGACAGACAATAACACCAACTTATGCACTACTGATTTGTACAAGTTATACCAAGAGTATGTAATTAAATCCAATTGTTCATCCCTTTACCACACGGCGGCCAATTGGTAGATTGAGGATTTCAATAAGACTTTTTCCAACATACTCTAAAAGATAGTTGATAAGGACAACAAATCATGGCCAAACAATCTCATTCATGCTTTATGGGATTACCGTATCATGACCCACACCGCCACCTATGAAACACCGTACTCACCAGTATACATGGAAGAGGCGGTTTTTCCTTTGTAAATCCCTGTTCCATCAATTAATGTGACCATTCTTGATAAACTGTCCATTTAAGAGCAATCCCAGAGACGGTTGGATGAATTTGAGTAGCTAGATGAGAAAAGGATGCACACTCTGCACCATTTAGATATCTACCAATGCTGAATTGATTGATACTTTAACAAAAAGGTTCAAATTTGATTTTTTTCTCTATGGGGAAATGATGTTGGTCCTCATAACCTTGATGATACTTGGGAAGAATCCCCCAAATCATGAACCAAAGTGTGAAGGACCATATGAAATACATAGATTCTATTCTATTGGAGCATATGACCTAATATTGAAGGAAAAACAGCTGATCACAACACCCACAAATGAATTATTCTTGAAGAATTATTTCATTCAATAATACACCAATGTTACTATCCAAACTCTAAGACCATAAACTATGAGTTATAAAACCCCCAATGTTTTGGTCCAAGCTCTAAGACCCTAAACTATGGGTTCTAAAAACTCCAACGTTTTTTTCCAAGCTTTATGACTCTAAACAATGAGTTATTAAACCCACATTTTTTTGTTCCAAGCTCTATGACCCTAAACTATGATTTATATAACCCCAAATGTTTTTCTCCAAGCTCTATGACCCTAAAATGTGAGTTATAAAATCACTAATGTTACGGTCAAAACTCTAAGACCCTAAACTATGCGTTATAATAACTTGAAGCCATGTTCCAAACTCTAATAGCATAAACTATGAGTCATTGTCCATTTCACATGATGTTAAACTGTAAGGAACTCATCCTTGAAACATTACCATAAACTGTGACTCATGTCCTCGTCGTAACTCATTAAACTACAAGACCCAAAATGTCCTAATTGTGTGAAAATAAATGCAATGTCTCTTGTAGAACTCGGTAAGGCTTGATTCATGCACTCACAGGATATGTAGTGACACCTCTATCCTTGATCATGGCCCAGCCCCACCAAGGAAAAAAATGCCTCCATAATTTCCCTTATCTACCCATATTTGTAAGGGTAACCCTTATCACTCATTGTTTCTCACATCGACTATAACTCATGTGAGATTAGGATCAGCGGTATGGATTCTCTTATGAAATCCAACTATAGATTAACAAGGTAGACCATGAAACCATGATGGATGGAACAAAAATGCCTCTACCCCTTAACCGAGCTGAATCGGTAAAGGGCACATTCCGAACTACCCATGACTTGATTCCTACCCTTGCATGATACATAGTGATGCCCATATTTGGAATCCCAGCCTAGCCAACATAAAAAAAATTCCCTCACAAGTCCTTACACATGGAATGAGCCTAATCGTTACAGGGTATATACCAAACTACAAACGACTTGATTCATGCCCTTGTAGGATACGTAGTGATGCCTCGATCCTCGATCCTGCGCCAGCCCAACCAATTTAGAAAAAGAAAGTGTCCCCATTATATCCTGTACCTCGCAACACCTGTGAAGGAAACCCTATGTAAAATCCTTGCTTCGCACAGTGAGTATGCCTCATGTGATCTTAGGATCCATGGTAAAGATTCTCCTACTCAAAAAAATATGGAGAAGTACGGTGGACTCAACACCCCTAGAAAATGAAACAACAAAATCCCTACATATGGACCGATCTAGATCAGTACATGGAACTTTCAGAACTATGAAAGACTTGATTTGTTCCCTTGTAGAATATGTAGTGACCCTTGAATTTGGCATCCCGGCCTAGCCAATCTCTATAAAAAAAATATTCCATCAAATGTCCCTACACATTGAAAAAACATTTGTTGGGACCATTAAGAACTACCTGTGGATTGATTCCTTCCCTCATAGGATACATAGTGATGCCCAGATTTGGTACCCTAGCCCAGCCACCAGAAAAAAAAAAATTCATCTTTTCCCCCATACATTGGGTATACTTGTACGCGGAGCCCATGAAATGTCCTAATCACATGACAATAAACTGAGAAATTATTCGAGAGTTTTGTGTGGTCCAATCCTTGTTGTTACGAGATCCTGAACATGACCACCACTCATGAGAAGTCAAATGATCTAGATTCCCCAATACATATGAGTCAAATATTTGTGGTAGTTCAAAAAGTTCATGGGTAATCACAATCTAGAAATTTCTCTCATTCCCAGACACATCTCTCCTGTTTTTCAAACTCTATACTCTGGAAAATCAGGATACCCATAATAATTCAAGTCCATATAAGATGGATGTCCAATATCTTGCAGACACCATTATTTGACTATGAACATCATTCCATGGTGGTCGTGCATATATTTACCTCAAAAATGGCTGTTAATCAAATAAATTTGGTCCTAAGGAGTGTCCTCTCCTATCTCAGTGTGCCCAATGGCTTCCATTCGCCCTGTCATCCCCTATGATTCATGTCACCCTCATGACTATAGTTTACACCTTCTATAATCACTCACATCTAAGGAACTCCAGAACATCCTAATTGTGATTAACCCAAAACTATTACAGATATTTATGACAGTATAATCATCCTCGCTGCATGATTCTAAATTGCATAGTGTCATGTCCTCACCACACTACATTAAAACAAGAGGAAACAATTTTCCTTATTTTATGATGTTAAACTGAATATCATTTATTTTAAGCTTAAAATGGCCACTAATATTGATTATATTGTTCATATGAAATGACATGGAATCCTTTTAATCCGTTTTTTCTCACACCGAGCAGGATCATATGAGCTTAGGGATCTTAGAGAGAGAAATATTGTGACATTATGGAAAAGAATACTATGAATTTAGTCCTAGAAACATGAACCTAAGAATAATATCACAATTTCCTCCCCTGAGAGGAACCCCACGTCCAGGCCATGTGATGGTAAATAACCAGGCACTGCATAGAGGGAATGAAGGCCTCACCCTACGTACATGTCAGATCTACGTAAGTTAAACTTGCTCCCATGTGTAAATTGCATCCCAAATGTCCCCAATATGTCTGGATACACTACAAACATACTCCAAAATTCGTGATTTGAGTGATCTTGAATCCCCATAACCCTCCTAGGCCATCTAAGATGGAAGGACAGTGTCCGGCGTACACCATTGTTTGAATATGCACATCATACCTCGGTGGATCTGTATATGTTTACCACAAAAATGGCCATCAATCAAAGGAAAATTAGTCCCTAGGAGATTCCTCTCCTATCTTAGTACGTCAAATGGATTCCATGTCTCATTCCATCCCTCGTGATTCAAGGGCCCTCAATGTCATGGTTTTTTAATTTTTTTCCCTAACACATATCTTGGATATATTAGTACATATGGCCTGATACAACTCTGGTCTCTTTTGAGGATTATATGGATACCCCATTAATATGCGTGAATTTGATCCACATATAAAAGAAAAGTTCATCACCTTATTTTTGGGTTTCACCAGAAGAATTTCGGTTAAAATTCCCCTTTTAATGTTCAGGTGCTCCCCTTATCGAAGTTCACATACCATATTTAGAAATTCCCAATCTGCATAATCCTCAATAGACATCAGATATGGAAGGCATATATCCTACAAACAACTTTGATTGACTATGCATGTCTTGCCCAGGTGGCTCTTCATATGTTTCCCACAAAAATGGTCGTTAATCGAAGACAAATTCATCTTCAAGAGAGTCCATTCGAGCTTTGTTATGTTCAAATGAAAATCATGTTTGTTCACACACATATATTTGGAAATATCCTAGATAATGGATTATATTCCCTTTTCTATCATAATTCCCCTAACATATAAAGGACTCTTAATTGAACTAACTATTCCCTAGCTCTCTCTCACGTATGTATGAACTGTATAGAAACAGTTTCTCACTCGAAGTTGACATGAATTTACCTAATGTTTTTAGAAATGAAAACATAGGTCAACCACCCATTGCAGCCCTATAATTTAAACTAAATTCAATGTGTTGATAATCCCACTAAGACCATCAGAGATGGAAGGAAAATGTCCTACAAACACCATTGGCCGAAAATGCAAATCAAGCCCTGGTGGCTCGGCATATGTCACCTACAAAAACAACTATTAGTCAAAGAAAAATTCATCCCTAATAGAGTCATTTACTACCTCCATACACCAAATTCATCATTCAAGCCTCATGCTTGTCCATAATTTACAAATTAAGGGTCAAGAAAAATCCCCAATCAATGTCTAAAAGATGTTAGGGAATTATTGGCTAACGATCCCAAGTCAGGTCCCTAACCCATTATGTTTGGTCAAATATGTTAGACCTAAAACATCATTAATAATTTTTATTGGTAATAATATGAACTTCCAGCCAAAATATGACATAATTTCGGTAGAAAAAAATCTACCAAAGGTGCCTCTAGGTAAAAGTCAAGTATTAGTTCATTAAAAAAATTTTTCCATCTCAAAATGCATAAATCTAGTTAGGTAAAAAACTCCCAAAGGGTGGCCTATGAAAAATTCAACTTATACCCTCTAATCCCATTTCAATAAGGCATAGAAAAAAATTAGGGTAATAATGAAAATTGAAAAAAAAATTGTGGGTTTCTCCCTTAAACCTCAACCATAGTAGAACTACACATGCTGAGTCCCGTAGCTCAGAAAAAAATTAGAGCCTGATTTTATTATTTTAGTTTACCAGTTTCAATTCAAGTTTTAAAATTAATGCCTGGTCAAAATAATGTTGACATAATTGGGAAATGTAAAAGAAATATAATATAAAGGAAAACGAGATTCATTGACTTTGACAAAAATTGAGGAACATCCCCAGCTCGGAGTCTCTCTAAACTATAAACATGGGGGAGAGTACATATCATGATTTCTGATAGAACTACAACAAGGCTCAGTTCATTCTTTCTAGGAGGATGGATAGTGATCGTCACATGCTATCAATGGTCTGATCCATAGAATATCTCTCCTCTATTTCAGCCTTGATCGTCACACACACCCGCTCGAGAACAACTTTAAGGTCCATCCCTTTCTTTTAGATGGATTTATAGTTGGCACACGCAGAGTACAATTGATCCTTCAACCTTTCTATGCGGGCTTTGTACTTATGTAATTCTTCCTCCTTGGTGTCCACCAAATCATGGGCATTCTCCTACTCGGCCATCATATGATCAAATTCTTCAAAAACATCTCAGAAGTTTTCCTCCTGGTGATGGGAAGAATTTAACATGGATATATTTTCCTTGAAAGAGGAAAGGTATTCTTGAAAAATGATGATTTTGTAAATAAAGAGGTGTAATTGATGATTATCATAGTCACTGGAACCCAACTCATTAAATAATTGTTGAAAATTTTAACCCTCGACAACAAAATTGTCCATGGGATTCTCCACAGAAAGAGCATATAAGTGGTGTAATGCCTCATTTCGCATCATCTGGTCCCTTTCCACAACACCATTAACTTGATCCTCCCCTACTTCCACTAATATATAAGCAGGAAGAATCACCATAGTAGTGGGGAGGAACCTAAGACAGGTCACGGAAGACGTGAGACTCTCTTTTCCCTCAGATGGACCAGCCACTAGGGCTGGAAGCAGAAGATGACCACTGATTTTGGGATGATTGGTGATACTTAGATTGTGCCAGCCTCATTAAGGTATTGGGATGTATCTACAAGAGTGGAGAAGTCTAAATCACTCACCAATGAGATAGTTTGTATCGATGTTGCCCCTCCTAGATGATTCTGACGAATAACTAAGCATCTTCTTACCACGAGGGCAAGAATAGGTGGTGTATCGATCATAGATGACGTAGGGATGGAAGTATAATGAATAGATGTTTCACTCTTCACAGTATAATTAATCTGTGGCATTGTCATTGGGGAAAGGATATGGTAGAAAATAGTGCACCTTTATGCATCATCATGATCCATAATTGGGGAGAAACTACGGGGTAAGAATTTACCCTTAATTAGACTACTGAAAGAAGCACTGTCTGTTAGAGGCGTCTGAATTTTCTAGAAAATAGGTAGGGGAGGTATAGATCACAAATGATTACTTGATCTATATGTGTAGTGAGCATCCTACCTCGATGTGTGATAATGTACGAGCATTGCTCCAAAGAACTGTCTCTATCACCTCTCAATGACCCATGAGGGGTAGGATGTGGTGAAAATGAGAAATGAGATGCGTCATTCAATAGTCCAACAACATCAATAACATTTAGTGACCTTTGAAGGACATACAGAATTTTGAGAAGGGGGGGTTAAAAGTCATAATGATGAACCTTTGCAGTATTCTAGTTTTTATAATAGGGAAATTTTTCTTCCATCCACCCTATATAGAAATTGAAATGATCCGCTGAGCTGGTGTGGGGTCTTAACTTCTTTTATTTTTCCCAACAACTCATAAAGATGAGTTATAGTGGGATAGTCAAAATAAATTGGTCGACCTTATGCTAGCATGGCCTCCATCATCAAAGTACAATCCTAAACCCTGGTATACATGTCATAGGATGAAAAAATATATCCTCTCAAAAACATGGAAAAGAAACCTACCATTCAAATCGCATGTGATATGTATGGTAGAAGCTCATATCCCCATGTTGTATGTCGTCTCGCTTCAAGGGTAGCATAGTATAAGCCTATAGTTTTTTGGGACTAGCGGGTTGGATGAGTTTGAATGCGGTGATCCCTTGGCTTGGGACTATTCACCTGCAAGAATGACCATATCCATGCTTTGAATGAGATGAGTGAGCTAGCCTGTAGGGGATGTTCAATTAATCCCACTTCCATGACCAGTAAACTCCTTGCCAAAGGGGACATGTGGTCTGTGTCATTCCAAGAAGAAAATGATGGGACGAACTCTACATACATTTCTAAGAGGATATAGAGTCCTAAATGATGGTATATAACCCATAGTCTAAACCCCACCTCACCGTGATATATGTATAATTTTTTGGGGCTTGAACATCCGCAACTCATCAATTCTGGAAGGATATATCTTGGGAGAAAATTTCAAACTGAGAAACCGAGGCCACCTGATACAAGCCCACTACATCCAACTAGTCAGGGGAATCCAAATAGGTCTAATACACCAAAAATGCCCAGGCCCACTCACCATAGTAACGTCCTTTGTCCTGAAGATCCCACATAGTTCTCCACATTTCATTTGGATTTTCTTGGGAGATACGGATAATAGATGGGTATTCTCTAGATTCTAGTCTCAGGACACCATCGTGACACCTGCGATTGCCCTGGGTCCATCCCTAGCCTCCTAGTATGAAGGTGGTCTCTTAAATTGGAGTGGAGATGACTTCTCCTATTGGGGAAATGTTGGTGAGGTCATGTCCATGTGGTGATTCCAAAAGGATGAAAGGGGTATCGGGGTCATCCAATGGCCGAGGAACATCGTAAGGGAGACCAAATCCATAAACTGGAAATTGAATAGAAAACTGATAGTATAGAAGCCCTGGAATCAATAAATTCTTTAAGAAGATATGAGGGGGAATGATGTGGGCTAGAATATTATCCTCCCTATTCCTCTTCATTATCTCTCTTGTCTTCGATGATTTTATCATAGCCTATGAAGCATTCATTGTAACATGCATCTGGAAGCCAAAAAAAATTCATTCAAAAAAAAACATATGGGTAAAGGATGTGGAATAATGGATAAAGGACTCAAAATATGTCCACATAAAGTTTCACGTACTATTTCCAAAAATGGTAAACTAAAGGCACAATCCACATACTACATAGTGCGCGGAAGCAACCCCGCCTACTACTAAGGTACACAGATGTATATCACTACGTACATCCATGGTATCTGATCCATCTGTGAGGCATTAGACCACGGATCATTGGCTAAAGAATAGAAAGGTTCATGGGATATGCAAACTGTGAACCTAGGACTTGATTCTAATCATGATCAGAAATTATGGTTTAAAGATTAATTTTAGATTATTAGTACATAATGTTCGGTTCACCGATCTATGTTTGGTATGTGGAAAACCCAACCACATGGCGTCCTCCTACATAGAAACCGGATTTTAGTCTTAAAATTCTGAAATGTGGTTTTGAATCCACAATATGGTACATGAATTGATATATGGTGAGTATATTGGTTCATAGTATGTTTGAAGTGGTTCAAAAACAAGATTTTCACAAAAATCATGGCGCGCAAGAGTAGTGGAAGATGAGGAAATCAAGATCGCTTTTCGATTTGAGAAATAATAAAAGACAAATGGAATGATCCCCTATATATAGGTGTGTTCCCCTCCTATTGGGTTTGTCTATTCTACCGTGATCCATTTTAGTTTAGGACCACTTCAACATCAGAATATCCCCCTTTTCATTCCAAACAGACCCCATTTTGATGGGAGGCATTTGTAGGGTCCTCTGCAAATGCAATAAAATACCCCCACAATCTCCTTAAAAAAGGAATCAAGTACTTCTACAAGTCCTTCAATGTGAATACACTTAAATTGAGTTGCAATTTTTCTATGAAAATTGAAGGAATTAATGTTTTCATGGATTTTAAAGTGGACCGCATACCATCACCGGGAAAGGTATTCCGAACATTTTGATCACGAAACAATAGGTACATGGGACTATATGCAAACCGTTGGGCCGTGGAGCGATGGACAACCAAAAAAGGAAGACCGTGAACCATGTCACTATGGTAATTGTGTGCACAAAGTCAATCCATATACTGTACCATAAACCCATTAGTTCGCTTATGAAGTGAACCCATAGGGTTCCACGAACCATTATCACGAACTGATGCATCTGGAAACCCCATGTGACCGAGTCTTCCATGGGTTAGGATATCTCTTCATTGGCTTCCACAAATGGTGTTGCATGCCCAATAGATACAATTGTCCTGATTCTCTATGAAAGAATCACACTTGAAGGATTAAAGATGGAAGAATAAAGCCCGAAGGGAACCTAATGGTTGGAATAAATAGTTCATAGAAGACTCTGGCTCCAGTCTCGATTGATTGATGAAGCCCAAATTTTGAACTGCATTGCCAATAGGTATATCCGAATGGGAAACATAAAATAGTGGAAATGATTAATATTAATAAAAATATGATTGTGAACCTGAATGGTGACCCTGAACCACATACTACTCATGGATGAATTCCCTAAAAAGAATAACCCCTTGGACCCTCCTTCGATATGGTTCTTTGTGTAGTGTACCACTATGCGGGCTGAACCTGACACCGTGTACTGCATTCGAACGCTGATGGAACCCAATGGTTTGTGATGGGATACATACCAATATGGTAAAAATACATCTATAACCATTCATGGGTACCATATCAGTATGTGGGTGACCCCTTTTCCCATATACCACTACGGTATACAGATCCTCACCCATCCCACATAAGAAACCTGTACACAGGTGTTTTCAGGTATTATTTCCTCTGGTCCCAACCTCACCCATCCCTTACCATCCAATCCTCTTTAATCATTCTGCTAACCAGTGCTCTGGAATTATGACAAAT
This sequence comes from Viscum album, assembly GCA_963277665.1. Taxonomy (NCBI): domain Eukaryota; kingdom Viridiplantae; phylum Streptophyta; class Magnoliopsida; order Santalales; family Viscaceae; genus Viscum; species Viscum album. Next base: position 1,744,875,317 of record OY728161.1, read on the forward strand.
ACTCCTCAAAATCCACCGAACCCATATGATCAGACCATCAGGTGCAATAGCGTGCCCCTTTTAGTCTACACACCCATGGTAAGGGGAATCGTGAAGGCACTCCCCACTACGGTCTGGTCTCTGAGAATGCATGTGGGTCTACATTCACTGGTAACCCGGAGTCCAACCTTGGGATGCTGATGTGAACCCCCCCCCCCCCCCGCTATATGGATTAAGGATGATCACATTCTTTTACATTCAATATGGAATAGTGAGCAGTCGAAGGGGTTATGTTTTCTCCTCCCATTGAAAAGAACGAAATGCATCCCCTTCCTAATATGTGTTCTTGGGACCTGCCACTGAGGTAAGTCCCTAATCATCCAAGTCCTGGCTATGTGACCTTCAATGTCATTTCACATTGAAGGGTTCATTGCTTCGTGCCCTTTCCCACGGTTTCCCTGGCCTCTTCAACTGTGGGCTCTACCTATCCCACCAATATGAGAGGAAGCATGTGCATTGTTAAATATTTCACATCCTCTTGTTTCTAACATAGAGTATGACTCACATGGTCTTAGTGTTGTGTGATGATTACATCATCCACAGGATGCAAAACATCAAGAAATCTGAATCTTGATCAAACTAGGTTATGTAGGACACCTTCCAGAAGGCCTGATCTCAAATGGGAGCTCATCTAAAAATATTTCACCCAATCATTCCCCATCAATGGGAAATTTAAATGAATAAGACCCACATAATCTGAACTATCTAGGTTCTGATTCCTCTCATGAGGATACGTAGGAAGCACTTCTTATTGGTCAGATCCCAACATTAAGTCACCTTCCATCCCCCCTGGATTATGATAAACTCCAGAGTACCTCATAATATGTCTGAAGTAATCATTTACTTCCTAGAATCAAATATCTTCATGGTTAAAATGAACTTACAAACCGAGGGTAGCCCATGGAGACACTCATTAAGAATGAACAAAGGATTCACGAACATATGAACACAACATAAATCTATAAAAGATTCCTAGAATAGGAAACAATTCTCCCACAGAAGGGTGCGGTGATCCTGACCTCCCTTCCTCTCGACCAATGGAGTCATTAAGTGTTTTTGGAAGAATCTTCGATCATAAAGTACCTTCCATTGGAAATCAGGTCCATAAACAATGGTTGCTAGGGTTGTTGTAAATTCATGGATCCATGAATAAAATAGTTGGTGGCCATCTGAGGAATTCATATCTGAGAAGGACCGATTGCAAAAGTACTTGACCCCCATGCAATCATCCGCTGAGAACAATAGTCCCCGAAAGGTTAATCTATCCTTTTTTAAAGGATAATGACGTTGAATGGGTCTAAACAAAAGAAATTCTGAAGTCTATGAGAACCCATCTCTATAAAAAAGGGATGGTTGAGGATCCTTGTCATTCCATTTCTGCACCACCCGAAAACACGCCACCTAAGAGGAAGAATAGATATAATATTACCCACTAGATTGAACATGACATTACAAAGGGAATGGTTTATCCATTTACTGATGTTATATAAAGTCTCTAAAATGTGATAGTTATTCCATCACATATGGAATAATAACAAAATTGATATATACAATAAGAGATAATTACAAACCTTCAATTAATTTGATGATTTTTTTTTATAAATTCCTCTTAATATTTAAATTGTATAAATCAAGTTAAGATCATTTCAATCTATTCAAAATTACTTAGTCCATTCTTCTCCATCATATAATTATATTTTATATCTTCTACTTTTATTCCTCTATATTATTTTATTTATTGGAAATAGTTTTTTTACACTACATAAATGAAATTAAAATTAATAACATCTATTTGAATGATCAAATTTGAAATCAAGGTAATAAACTATGTCATGAAAATCAATAACTCCTTTTTTTACCTCTGGATCCTATTTGGTCTTCTTGATACCATGGATTCTTCAAAAAAATGAAATTATTGATTGAATTAGTTACCTTATAGACCACCAAATAATCTATATAAAAACTATATTTATCTAAAATAGAACCAACAAAAAGGATTTTACAATTATTTGGTATTGAATTATTTTCCATGACTATTTTAGCCATGGTTGTTTCACAACATCACATTGGAAGATCATCTTGAGGATATCTACTAGTATTTTTCTGCTAAAAATTTCACCTAAGAACACCATTAACTCACCAAGTCAATCAAATTTCACTTCTATGGCAATGAAAAATATAATTTTGGGACATATTTTCATCGAAATTGCTTCCATCATTGGGTTGGTATTCCATTCTTGGTCTCTCATTCATACAAGATTCATAAATGCATCATGAGCCTCTATTAACCACATAGGCTACTTCTAACATCCTAAAAGGAGTTAATAATGATAAACCAATAATTATATATAACTAAAAATCAATTCACAAGGAATTATACAATTTAACATAAAATATGAACACTTTTTAACAATAATATCCAATAGCCAGCCATATCCTCTTCATTAATTCTTCATCCTACACAAATATTTTTTTTAACAATCTCCCCCATTTCATTTTTCTATTAACCAAGTAACAAAAGTCATTATAGAATTCTGAAAACATATAAATGTACCATCATGCAATTTTTATGATCCTACATGATTGATTTCTATCTATAAATTAAGACCATTGAATAAATACTCCCATGTTTTCCATAAGATAGTGACCAACGAGAAACACCATTAATATAAAAATTGTTATCATTAATCACACATTCATTACTGTATCATATAATATTCTAATATGAAAGACTCCTATAACCACTCACAGTAATGAGAAAAATTAGTTCAAATACAAAGAGATCACTGTATACCAATTTTAAAAAAATGATATAAGTATATATTAAATTTCAAGAGATAATTCCCCTAATGTTAATGGGTACATACCCATCATTATATAATTCTTATTTTTACATGTAATATGAAGATTAAAATATTTGAATGATTTTTTTATTTTTTCGTATTTTTCAACAATATATAGACATGATGAGAGAGGGAAAAATACATCATACCCAAACTCTATAAGGATTGGGGTTGAAAAACAAACAACAACCTCAGCTTGTGAAAAATTTAATTTTAATATGACATGGAAACATCATATGAAATATAATCCATTGTGGGAATAAATAAAAACATTAACTCAATGTACTCTAAAAACACTTTTAAGAAGTGATTTTTAATATCAATTCACTTAGATCTCAAAAATTTTACATGATTATTAAAAATATTAATAGTACATTAGATATCAATTTCCATTTTTTGTTGAATCATAAATGTAAAATTTGAATATTCTAAATGATTTTATATTAATATAGGTTTTTTCATGTCACAAATATATGAAATAGATTCAAACATAATTTTATATAAGGTTACTAAATTATGAATTACTAACTGATAAGAAACTCATCATTTTACCTGATATAAAATCCAATAAAATGTAGAAATCCTATAATCAATACTTCTATCCCAATCATTATTTCAATAACTATACATATCACAATTTAATTTATTTTTATATTTCAATTTGTTTTTAGATGTGAATTTTATGTATCTATGTATTCCCATTTCATATGTTAAATGGACCTTTTTTGGGTCACATTGATTCTAAAACTAATGTACAAAAATAGACATAATATTTAATAGTGAATCCTTAAGGTAAATTGGATTATTAATTTGTATCCAATATTCCTCCAGATCTACATCCTTTCCACTTCCATCAATTTGAAAATTATTTTCCTATATAATTTTTTTAAAAAATCAATAGTGACCTTTATTTATCATACTTAAATATCACATTTAATTAGATTAATATTCAATACATATTATTATAATCTGCACCAAAATTTAATAAACCTACTGTCATCTGTTATGTGAATACATATATGACTTTTTAATAATATATCTATATCATCTCCCACTGTATTCTTCATATCTAGAACCCTTGTTCGATATATTAGATGTAAAAATAGTCTTCATAGCACCATAAAAGGAAAAAATATAGGCGGTGATCTCTGATGCTCAATCACATTAATTAAGGGCGATATTAATGTCCACTTAAACCAAACATGATATCAAAATTTGAATAATTTTACTATCATATCATATATCATAGTCATGAATCAAGGAATAAATTTTTCAATTCATTTGAGATGATTCTAAAATGAATCAAATAATATGATCCATGAGGGATGACTATTGGCATAAGACATAAGATGGTTCCAAACACATAAGAGTTGAAAATAGTTTTCATAGTCATTGGTTTCCTCAAAGAATATAATATGTATTTAATTCACCCTCCATTCCATCATATCTTTAGTCATGATTTAATCCCTTGACTATTATAGTGTAAATATTCCCACAATAAATTGGTTTCCCTCTCTAATCCATCCCTTATTTAATCATGATATATCCATATTATCCCAATACATTTGAGGGTTATATAATCCAGTTCCTAAATATCACATAATTAAGATAAATCATATGTATTCTATAAGATCCAAAAAACATTCATCATAGAATGGAATGTGGAAATGAAATTATTTTCACAATCATTTCTTCTTTTTTTAGAAAAACCCATTGAATATAAAAAAGGATTCATAATGGTTTCACCATAACAAAATTAACATGTGAGAATGAAATGGGTTTCAAAGAATCATTATTAAATAATAATAACCATCACCCATTAAAATTATTACAATCAAATGAATCATTGGATCATATATATATATATATTAATGAATAAGAAACAATTTGGGATGTTTTCATAGATGAAAAATTCTGCAAAATATCACTTGATCATTTATTGTTGAAAAACACTCTTCACATTGATCAATCTTTTTAAAAATTGAAACTTTTTAAAAAATATTATGGGAAAAAATTTCATTTAAATTTAACTTGTAATAATGTTAAAAATCCCTTTAATCATTGATTGGTCAATTTGTTTGAAAATTTCACTCTTTTCGTATTTGAAAAAATAATGATTCCATTCACAATTTCAAAAACAATTAAAAATTACTTCATTTTGGAAACCATAAAAAGAAAAAATATAAAAAAAATTAATGTAAATAATCAGTAAAAAATTTTTAAAAATAATATGCTAATACTAAATATATTTTTCAAAAGATATTTAGAAAACATGGAAATGAAGGAAAAACTATTTTCAAATGACGTGAGTAATTAAGCTGATTCTCATTTTAAAAAAATCATTTATCTCATAAATTATTAATCAGGCTAAAATGAAAGAAAAATGTGATATCTATAAATTTTAAGAGTGTAAAAAAATTCTTTATATTAATTAGGGGTATTTTATGAAATTTCATAATTAGAAGCTTGATCATAAACCATCCATGTAGAAAATGATATTATAACTTAAAACCCATTCCTTCAGTTTAAATTGCTTAAAACATGATTTAACCTTTAATATAAATAATTTAAATTTATTATTATATACATGGGTAATCTACAACATTATTTTATCACATATGAATTACTTATAACATTTTACACCCTTTAATCAAGAATTAATTATTAAAGCCATCAATTTAAGGTGATACTTTTTTTGTCTTTGAAGATTATTCTAACAAGAAAGTTCAAATACTTATATATTTATAATTTATCTATATTTTATAAAATTTAAATAATTTTATGAATAATATATATATATATAATATATATAGTCATAAATAATTGATAGGGATATAAAACTAAATCAAACAATTCATAGAGATAATAATCAGCAAGTATGAGTGAATATTGTATTCATATATCAACATATGAAATTAAAATTAGGTAAATAAAAATTAACCATTAAAAAATTATAATTTAATATATATAAATAATATATATTCAATATATGTATCTTTATTTCCATCTATGTAAAGAGGAATTGAAAAATTATTACATCACTTCATATATGTCATAGCTGACACGTATGCATGAGTGATGTTTTCATTTTCGAGAAGATGTAATGGAAATAAGGTATATATGATATTATAAATTAAGAATATTAACTATTTAATAACTATAATGTATATATATTAATTGTATCATAATAATAATCGATGAAATATATTGATATAAAAATAATTATATCCTTATGTGGAGGTGGTAGTCCAAATATATGTGTGAGTGATACTTTCACTTATAATTTGAGGGAATATAGGGTGTATTTTAGTAGTTCTAGTCACATATCATGATTTTATGATATATATGTTTCAAATAATTTTATTTAATTTGGTATATTACAATAAAATAAAACTAGTGTATAAAGAAACTATAAAACCATATAAAGTTATATCCCAACCATTAAATTTTTAATTTGTATAGTAATAGACATTAACTTTTAAAAAATATATATAAAAGTAAATATATTTATTAATAGGTAGTTATGTTTTAATAAAACATTTAAAATATTAAAAAATCCCCCCAAAATATATAGTTTTTTGATTTTGTGAAAAAATAAATGAATTAATTTTAAAAACATTTTCAAAAATAATGTTTAAAAAATGAAAATAATTATTTATGATATCACATAAATATTATATTTGAGTTAATTTTTTACAGTTTCCATAAATGATTTATTTTTTGATGAAAATTTTAAAATATTGATTTTTATTAGAAATTATGTTTTCATTTAAAATTATTAAAAAATATTTGTTTCAGATGCTTTCATCGGGGCACGCGGGTCCATCTTGTTGTGGGACGGCGGTGCTGTTTGTTTCCCTGCATTCCCGCTTTCCAAAGGTGGGCAGAACCCATTACATGTTCAGGGACGTTTGCTACATGATTGGAATAGGATTATGTGATGTCAGTTATTTCTTCCATGGATTCCTCCTCGGGACACGTCACCTATTCTGAGTCTCTATATCTTTAAGACGTTGTTCGTGAAACTCTTCCTAGTGCCATATCTTCATGGACCCCAGCTAATTACACTGCTTCTGTAGGGACATTCCAAGGGATCTATTTAGGGAAACAACCTTCTGTCAAGAGAGTAGTCATATTGGGTATCACTGGCATGTCTGGACGCTGGGACACTGGCGCATCTGTCTTTCTTCCTCGTATTATTGGGCTTCTCGAGGGTGCGGAATCCCGAGGCATCCCATGTCGAATGTGGGGATTCATATACCATAGGCATGTATCTGAGGTTTTCCACACCTTCCCATGTTTAAAACAGGGTATGAAAAACGTTTAACATCCGACAGAGATGGATCAGACTGATCAGAACACTGATTAGAGTGGATCAGTTGGGTGCAACCCCTAGAGGATACACTAATGCTGGGGCCAATGTGTGGTTAGATTCCTGATTGTTCTTAAGGGGAATAGGGAATGAGGTTTCATGATCCCACTGGGATATGACGGCCTATGTATGAATCATGATATATGATGGATGGTTAAGTGAAGTGAGTGGAGAATGAGATAGAGTTGACTTGAGGATGACAATGATGTTGGGATTGAGTCTCTACGAGACCTCCTACTTATTCCTGTGGCAGAGAATCAATGTCCATGCACTTCATCTGATGAAAACATACCATCGATTGGGGATTTTAACATCTTACCACTGGATAGGGTCACAATGGATTAGTACTGGATGGGGTCACAATGGATTACCACTGGATGGGGTCACATCGGCTTACCGTTGGATGGGTTCGAACCTCAAGGAGGCTTCCTACGTACCATATCTAGGAGACATGGATCAAACCCATGTAGTTCTTGTGGGATGTGGATCAGTGAACTAGCATGTAGGAGGACCTGGGGTCCAATAGTTGTTGGTATTTTACCTCAGGGAGGTGTGCTTCATACCTTGCCTCGACAAGGATCAAAGTCCATGTAGATCAGGTGGTCGCAACGACTTATCGCTGACTTGGGAAACAAAATCATACCACTGATTGAGGTCCACATGTTAACGTCATGCAGGATAGTGGCAAAGAAACATGAAGGAGGACCTGGGGCCCAGATAGATGGTGGGATTGAACATCATGAAGGCTTCCAACGTACCTCGCCTTAGCCAGGATCAAAGACCACATAGATCATGTGGGTTTGGGAGAACCGACGTGAAGGGGGTCTAATCGATTGGGTGTTGGGATAGAACCTGAAAGAGGCTTCCTATTTACCTTATCTATGAGACAATGATCAGATACCTCATATTTCATGATGGTGTGGGATCCAACGTGAAGGGGGTCAGAACAAATGGTGGTTGTGATTGAACCTCAAGGAGGATTTCTACGTACCTCACCTTGGCAAAGATCAAAGACCACGTAGTTCATAAGGGGTGTTTGGTGAACCGACCTAAAGATGGTTGGGACCAATGGATGGTGGGACTGATCCTCAAGGAGGATTCCTACGTACCCTTCCTGGGTAAGGATCAAAGAACTCATTGTTCATAGAGGGTTTAGGGCTTACACTCTAGGCTGCCCAGAGAGGATGTCATGGTCAATGTTTGATCTAAGCCCATGTGAGTCATGCTCAGTGTGTGAAAGAAGAGATAGTAAATACCTAACGATCATGTCGCGAAAGGTGTGTCCGTGGTAAGTATATTGGGGATTACATGTGATTAGTAGCCCTAAGAGGAAACAGTGGCATACACAAGGTTAGCAACCCAAATAGGAAATATGGGCTTACGCGTGTTTAGCAGCCCAAAGAGGAAATAGGGGCTTACCCATGGTTAGCAGCCCATGTGATGAAGATTGGGACTTACTCTAGGGTGGAGGCCCAGGTGATGAACATTCCCAGAGGGAGATGGATTTGGCACCTAGGAAGAGTGGAGGAGTAGGGGTGCTTCTTCCAACAGGATAGGCTATGGGCTTACACGAGGGTGGTTTCCCTTTCCCCATGGACAGATTCCACTCTGATAAAGAGGATGTCATTCCATGTCATGAATGATTTCACTTCTGTGGAGACTAGTGGGAATAGATAATTTCTGATATGGGGTACCACGCTTGCAAGGCACGAGACAAGGTTATAGTTTAACGTCATCTACTATGGACGAAGGTGCAGTGCAGTTTAACGCCATGCAGCTCGGATGAGGCGGGTTCACTCCACACCCCTAAGACATAGATAACCGCCCCCTCTACACCTTGGTAATATGAAGGGACAAGCATTTCCATTGTTTGGGGTGTCATGAGTTAATCCCACTGGGGGTCCACGTTAGCATGGCTATGCAAAAAAACAATTTTCGTTAGCATGCCTAGGCGAAGAATCATGAGGCGAAGCAACACAATGTGAAACCCCGCCCAAGGGACTTTAAAGTTACATCGTATGAGCCTAGAAGGTCGTACAGGAAAACGGTGTGTGCCATAGATGTTTTGGCCATGGGAGGTGCTCGAAAATGATTTCCAGAAGGGAGACGTCGAACACGTGTGCACAATGAGGGAGGCTTGCATGTAAACAGAACAGTTGTGTAGAAAATGAAGAGTTAATGCGCAATTGAGGTACTTAAGAAGAAAAGACCAGTTGCATGCATAATTGAGCTACTTGCATGGAAAAGAATGGGTTGAAACACAATTGATTCTCTTGCATGAAAAATCCCAGGTTGGCAAGCGATTGGAGAATCGGGGCGTGTAAAGGGGAGCCGAGGTTTTGTGTGCAAATAGAGGAGATTGCGTGCAAGGCATAAGGGTTGTATGCAGTTGAAAGAGCTTGCGTGCAATTTTAAATGATTACGTGCAATTGGAATTGATTGCAGCAGGTTACATGCCTCAAAGGTATTTGGAAAAGTGTTAATACTGAGTGGTATTGTATGTTGGTGGACCCCGAGGTGACCTATCATGAAAAATACCCTACCTGAGATCCATCTTTTGCACTGAAGAGAGGTGAATTACATGTAGAGGAGATGTTTCATATTCTTCATCCATTAGAAGATTAATAGGAGACCTTATATTTATAGGCACTCGAGTTCACCCGATCTGCTCCAAAATGGGTCCACACAAAACTGGGTGCACCAATGTCAGCAGCGCGAAAGATCGTCTGTGCGAGGGCGACATAGAAGTTCCCGGGCCAGCGCAAAAGTTACCGTGCGGCACAGAAGTTTTTACGCAGGTGGGGAAAACTTCCTCGGATTGAGCATTTTGCCACACAGGAGGGATTTTTTTCACACACACATGATATTTTTTTACGCGGCCCTTCTAGGCCCCCCGAAATGGATCAAAGTGTCCAAATATGTCTTCTCTTTGTCATGCCAAAACCTCCTTCAACCATTGATCATTTTTCAGCATCTACAAATGCCCCCCCACCCTCTGAATCAGATCGTCAAGGGACGCAAAGGTCAGATTCTGAGGGAAACACTTAGAGGCATAATTTCCTGGAGTTTGGGTATGAAAAAACCCATAGATGCACATAAAACTGGGAAGTGGCACACAAATCCCTTACGCGCGTGTGAAAACCCTAAAGATGCGCGAAAATCCAACAAGTGGTGCGTAAATGTCTTTTCACGCATGCGAAAGTCCTACTCCAAGCCTCTAAAAACACATGAAAGTCCCTTAATCTATAATTATTTTTCTCACATGATAATTCATGAGCTCTCATGTGCAAAAAACATCCCTTATCTTGCGTGGAAAACCGCTTCAGTTTCATGTAATTCCCCAAGTCCAGCCATCATTTTATGCACAAACCCTGGGTTTTTTGCACCACTGCATCTATTTTTAACACCAAATATACATTTCTTGCACCACCTCCTAGTTTTTCATGCCAACTCCTAGATTTTTCGCTGACTCCTTGAGACCACACTAGAAGAAGATGGCTGCTAATCCAGATGACACTGAGAGAAAAGCTATGTTTTCCCCTCATAGGGTTGAGATGTTTGCCAAACCTGAGGTTTATAGAACCCAAAAGATAATATCTAGCAACCATACTCTCTTAAACATGTTGAACCCATCCAGGAAGGAGTACGCACTATCCTAAAATTTTCCAAAATCGGACTTTAGTATTTTGGAGGAGGTACTCTTTCCCCAATTTGAAGTCGACACACTGCAGTCATGGGTGACCCGCGAGGATGGCCCACCTCAAGATAGTATCAATAAAAACAGCCATCCTACCAGAGAAATTAGTCATATGGATGTTTACATAGAGAATCCCATGACCAGGAATATTTCAAGAAGTGACCTAGTCATAGAGGATTCTCATGTCCATTAAAAAACTACTTTATAAAAAAGTGTCATTGACGAAACTAAAGGCTGGATGTAGGATTGGGATCTCTGGACTAGAGTGAATTTCACCAGTGAATGGGCCAGGGCATATTGGGTACACTAGAATTCTGACCAGTTTGGGGTTGAACTATAGCACATTGGGTTGTTCGAGGCGGTGTGGACATCGTAGTTCCATTTCTTACGTCCACACGAACTTGGGCCTGGGTTGTTTACCCGATGGTCCCCCGATTCCAATACCTTCCATCTACACCATGTGGAAGTTGGTATCATCTTTTGGGACATTTATTGCATCAAATTTATCCTTTTGGATGGGAACCAGTATGATTAATTCCTTCTGATGAAGAACATCTGGGGAGACAGATCACGAACTCCTATCCTAACATGGCATATGTTTGAGCAAGACAAAGAGAGGTTGAGGTTCAAAGACTTTTTTAAGGACATCACCTACAAAAAATGATTCATCTTGTTTCTGAAAAAAGATTCGGAATTCAATATTACAGGATGAGGAAGGCAGTGTCTGACCACGACACATAGGAGCAAAAGCAGATCGTACTAGAGGATCATGGAGGCGGGGGAATATCAATCATGGGGCTTCAGTATAAATGAGTGTTGGGAAATGAATTTCAGGTACATAATATTTCATGAAACCTTCCTGAGTGAGTGGATCCTACCAGTGAGGGACACAAGTATGGATGTCCATCAAGTGACCTTGGTGATGGATGGCATCATGGCTGCTAATCAGAGGCTGAATCTGGGAGTCCCTGTGTAGGCCCACTTTTATGACATTCTGGGGCGCACATCGAGTGGGGTCACTGAGGAGGATATGTGGTCCCTTTCTGATATTTCAGGTCTGGGTCATAGCTCATTGTGGTGGGTATTCTATTCTGAATGAAATTCATCCTCCGGGTAATGTCATGCGACCTCCCTTGCTGAACATTACAGGGGTCATGTTGTTAACGATCAAAGATGAGGGGGTAAGGATCAGAATCGTAAATCATTCCAAATTCTCTTTTATCCCATTCCAAACCCTGACTGGCCAGATGATAGATAATGGGATGGCTCACTAGAGAGAATAGAATACTTCCAGGGAATCAGAGATGGGGTTCATGAGGCCGGAGTTGATGGGAATATACTTTGTGAGCCCTATGTGACGTCAAGATTTTCCAGGCAGTTTTAATTCCTCCAATGGATGCCGAAGAAAGTGTATACAGATGTGCGGTAGGATAGGAATCCCTACATTCTATGAAAAATGTGGATGATGTTCACAGCCCACGGTTATGGCGACGTCATTACCTTTCCCCCCACTGGAGACGATGCTGGTCTCTTGACAGAATATACCGAACATTGGGTTGTAGCATACCATGGGGGGATTTTGTGGAAGTGAGACTGATAGTTTAAGGTATCCATTTTAGAACTAGGGTGGTGGGAGAGCATACATGGCACTATTGGGGAGGAAATTCCAGAATTAAGTCAGACAACTAGGCCCACATAGGTCGGGACTACAATAGTGGGAAAATCACATGACATGGCCGCGCCTTCGTTTCCCAGGGGGAGAGGGGCCCATGGAGTGGATTGATAACTTCCTAAGTAGAAAATAATATATCTTCTTCAACCTTATATTGATGAAATCTTCTCAGATCCTTGGTCATCCTAGTTGACCCTACGACAGTTGATGGACGTCAAAGCCCTCTGGAAAAAGATAATACGAGACGGAATCCAACTGCCAGAGGTCGGACTCATCCAGGTTGATGACAGGGTAAACATCCATCACCGGCATGCATGACTTATGTCCATGGATGTGTATGGACTCTAGTGAGATCTGTGTGAAGAACCACCCCTCCATGTGAAGGTAATGCTTGGCCGGAAGCATGATCTAGACAAGATGTCACCCGAGGATGAAGACAGCGACGAGGAGACAGAGGGTAGTGAGACGGAAGAGGAGGAGGTAGAAGGAGAAGGTGAAGGAGAAGAGGAAGGAGTAGGTGAAGGAGAAGAGGATCTCTAAGGTGGAGGGTCTCAAGGGATGTCCCACCATGGGAGCCTTCAGGAGAGTGGCGAGATCATTAGCTCTGAAGTAGACATAACTGAGCTACTCGAGGTATGTCTCAGCCCTAATCAATCCATAACCTTCATTTTTTTCTAACCCTCCATCAAATCCTCTTATTCTGGTCAAGTGAATATTGGAACTGGCCAAGAGGCTCCATCTATGGGGGTGGGGGAAATAGAACACGATGGGAGACAATGCCCATTTTTGAGTTAACAAGAGCTGAGGGATCCCCCACCATGATAACTCATGCGACTACGGGAATGCCAAAGGCCAATGCACTGAGTTCTTGTATTTTTTTTATCTCTTAGATTCCTTTATGGGATATTAGATAACCCACCTGATTAGGGTTTTCATTGTTTGTGCAGTAATCATGGAATTGGAGGCTCAGCTGGCTATCGAATCCAGACCATCCGGGAGTGATTCTATGGAAAATGTGTCGACCCATTCAGGGCACATTTCCCAAACTGAGATGCCCTGGGCACTTAGTGAATAATGATTTGTGGATATCAGTGGTATTAATGATGGGGAAAGGCCTGAAGTCGGTGATAGAGCTTCTGAGTCTGATCTGAGAGAGGATGGTCTCCCCGACATTGAAGAGCACAATCCCTTTGTTGGAATACGTGAAAAATACCATGTTGCTGATCTCTTGGATGCTTTCCCCAACTATCGGCCTGCAGATCCTGAGGAGACTAATAATTATGATTCGGAGGAATATGATGAGATCCGTTTGACATGTCATAATGAGTGGAAGTGTGTCAATATCTTTCTCGATCAGCCTTATATAGAATGGCTAAAATGAATGGGATCGCTCCAAATCTGGCTATGATTTCTCTGTGTTGGAGGGGTGGATTCTCACTATCATCATTCAATAGTTTACTAATACATGGCCGAGAAAATGTGTGAGAGTACCCGATTCTCCAATGTTTCCTGGTGTCAGAAAGATTCATGGAGTAACCAAGCATTCTTTAAGGTAGAACAAGAGGTCTATAACCTTGATGAAAAGATGAAATAAAAGGAGGTATTCATTGCCTACTGTTTTGAACCTGTGGGTTAATTGAGGGCCCAGCTGGTAGACGCCCAAGAGTAGCCAATGGAAGTGGGTTACCAAATGATTGAACTTCAAACTGAACAGGTGCAGGAACAAGCTATGTCACATTCTCTACTCTCTATGACCTTTGATGAAGAGAGTGCTCTCAGGGGGAGAGAAGCAATCCTAGAGGACACAAGACAAAAGGTAGCGGTGCTGGAATGATCTATCCAAGATGCTAATCCTTAAGGGCCATGTTTTGGTCAAACTTATAAACTCATTTCTCTTTATTACCTTTTTTTCCGAACTGCATATGTGGATAAATATATGGATAGATTAATTTACTTGTTCGTTTGGTTTAATTAATTCACATACAATCATGAAATATATAGAAATCCATTCATAATATCATGTGGGTCTTACCTCATGTGAGAAACAAGGGATGCTCTCTCTTATTACATCATTTGAATGTAGGAGTGCCAACCAAGATTTGCGCACCTGAGAATCAAGAAACCAATTCAGATTCATGGGAAGAGAAGGGTGAGGCCCGATTAGGGAACGGGGACCTCAGAACAATCAACGCGTCATCTTCCCAATGTGCTCTATTGCTAGTGTGGGGTAACGCTAGGGGCATTTGAAATCAACCCAAACATAAAGGAGTGGAAAGTGTGAATCACAATACCCCAGATTTGGAACACTGTGGGGGTGGTATTATAATAGGGGATATATGATGACCATGTTCAAAATACAGTATCTATACTGTAATAGCCTGAAATGTGGATGAAAAATGAGGGCTGACCGCCGACCATGTTTGAAATAGAGGGCCTAACTCATAATTTCATCCATTATTCTTATGGAATGTTGGACCAGGATAGTAGCCAAGCCATAGGCCAACCATCCATATAGTTATGGGTTCTATTAGACATGAAGGAGTATTAGGGTCCAAATAAAGGGCACCCAAAGTGTGGAAGGTGGAGTGTTGGTTTTCTCAAATGGAATCCAACACTCTTGTCATTACGCCACCTTGGTGGGAACACATTAGGTGGGTGCATTGGCAAGATTAAGGATCATTCCATCTCATAAATAGGACCTCTCTAGCGAGAAAACTGTCACCTCCCAATGTTATTGTGGGAAATCCAGAACTTGTTCAAGGTATAACTGGAGTTAAAGGTTTTTCTAAAAGAGTTCGTTATAAAGGGACGAAAAAGTGGAGGAAATAGAATTTCTCATTCCCTAGGATAGACCTGGAGATGAGGTGTTTGGGAGTTTCTATGTATCCAATGAAAATGGGAATCAATCCTCATGTAGTTTTGATGGTGCCAAGGTAAGATACCAGTGCCATAGATAAGGTCGTGTGGGTCTAGCCGTTGTACCAAGAGAAGTGGAATTTTATATATCTTGTTTTCCTTTAGGAGGAATAGATGTTTTTTTTGTGAAGCAATGGGCCTAGGATTGAAGTTCCATGTATTTCCACAAGAATCAAGACATATGACGGCATTGAATAATGGTATGTTGTGAAACTGATACCAAACATGACGTCCATTCGGGTAGGGACATCACAATGTAGTTCCTTTTTTTGTTGTGTGTCCATGATGATAATGTCACAGTTTAGGGTCATGTTATGGGATAGACCATTCATTTTTAACGCCTTTCAGGATTTATTCAATAGTATAAAGTCACGTGGGACTAAGAATAATAGCTTAAATTCATCAGGCTCAGATTTATACAGGAGAGGTGAGGTTCCCGAGGGGATAAACATAGCATGATAATGCATACCTGATGTGAATGAGGACATGTTCCACACCATACTGTGTGAAATTATTAGGAGGACTTCTCGGGACGAGGGGACATGAAATATTAGTGGATAAATGGCAACAAAAAATAGCTCCCAATTGAGCTATACCCGAAGATAAGATGTCCGAGTGTTCCTAAGTATCCCATGATAATGGGAATAAAGACACACATACTTATAGAAGGATTTTTTAACATCATGTTGGAAAATAATCAGTTTAATTTGATGTGGGACAGGAAGTAGGGGGTCTAACTTATAGAAAGGGGCGTACGTGGTGTGGCTAATGCAAACCCGATGTGAATAGAGACATAAGACCATACCATGCCACATAGAATCATAATATTTAAAACCCTAAAGGAATAACCAAAGATATAAATTAGTAGAACTCAATTTGGACTGAAAGGAAAGAGTCTAGTCGTTCCTAAGTATCCCATGGGAATGGGAATCAAGTTTTATGTAGTTCTAAAAGAGATCTTAGTTTACGGTCTTAGAGCTCAGACCATAGTGGAGAAAAATACTTTTGAGTAAATGTGGACCCCAATATGATCCCTAATCCCAAGTGAGTCAAACTCGGTGTGGGGAACAAAGGTGGAAGAGGTTTTTGCAATAACTGGAAGGCACGCGAAAGGGAAGTCAGTGAGAAGCTCCAAATGATGGCTTTACCAAGGCTTTTTTCCTCCTAATGTGTGAAAGCACACTGAGGGATAGTGCCATTAGTGTTGAAATTCCATTTTGACATGATGTGGAGGAAATAATGTGAACCATGTAACCAAAATTCAAGGATTAAAGGGGCCAGCATGATGGTGGATGAATACTGTTGACCATGTTCGAAACACAGCATCTGTATCGTGTTAGCATATAATGGGGACAAACAATTGATCATCGACCACTGACCATAATAACAATGAGGGACTTGTATCGATTTGTTGTCTTAAACCCTCAAGGATGTTAGACCATAATGGTAGGAGGGCCCTTAGGCCAGGCACACAAGCCTTTTGGGGGTCCCATTAGGTGTGAAACATTATGGAAGCCCAAATGAAGGGGAACACGAAGCCTGAAAGGTGGGTGGGAACATGTCCACGTAGAATTTGACACTCTGGGTGTAGAACCAGAGTAATCTTGGGCACATTGGTGAACCACTATAGAGGTTCGAGGGACCCAACTTGAGAGAATCTGATTAGAAAATATGATTATAGAAAAAAAGGATATAAAACTCTCAGTAGAAAGAGGTAAATGGCATGGTTTTTACAAACCCGATGTGAATGAGGACACAGTCCCATACCACAGCATATACCCCTCTCTCTAGGAAAGTGCAAGCCAAGGGGCCAAGGTGAAAGGTATATTTCTAGGAGATGGGTATGGACCCAAATTATAGATATTTGGGAAGTCCTACATATACCATGAGTATGGTAATCAAGCCACATGTAGTTCTAGAAGAGGGTAATGTGTAGTTTACCATCATGTAGTAAAGATGAAAATGGGTAAGATACCCCCAAACAATGGAGTTGTACGGCGCAGCGAGTAACCCGACATGAATGAGGACATAATCCCATACCACACTATATAATCCTAAGTTAAGACTTGGGATAGGGGCCTAAAAAGGCCAAGGGGGCTGAGGCTGGGCCTCCGATGAAAAGTCCCAGACAGTTTGCAGTTTAACGTCTTGCAGTGAGGATGAAGGTAGGGGTATGGTATCTTGTCTAGGGATGTGTATGACACTGTGAGTAAACAGATGTGAATATGGACATAATCAGGCACCACACTGTATAAACCTAAGTGAGAACATGGGATAGGGGCTTGAAGAGGCCAAGGGACCTGAAGCTCGGCCTCAGATGGAAAGTACCAGCCGGTTTTCAGTTTAACGTCTTACAGTGAGGATGAAGGTGATATTAGTTTAGGTTCATATATATCAAACTGTATATGAATATTTTAAGGTCATATGTGTGGGATATAGAGGGTGAATCATCACTCTAGTGAATACCACAATGCGACATTGATGATCGTGGACAACTATTGACTAGGTTTGAAACACAGTATCCACCCTTATGTGATCGGAGGTCAGGGAAAACAATTGAGAATCAACCACAGAATGTATTTGAAACATAGGACTTGTATCAATATTTTTCTTTCAATCCAATTGGGTGTTAGCTAGTAACGATAGGAGAGACCTTAGGCTGAGCATCCATGCGATTCGGGGGCCCTTCTAGATGTAGAGGGTGACAGAAACCCAAACGATGGGTCATCTCGTGCATGGTAGGTCATGTACTCACGGAACAGATGATAAATGAAAAAGGGATATCTCAAGGGGAGACATGTGGTGTGGTGATATAGCAATATGTGAATTAAAACATGTGTTTGTACCACACCACACAATCCTAAATGTGAACTTGGGCCAGGGGCCCAAAGGGGTCGAAGGACCTAAGGCTGGGTGTCCCTGCCCAGAATAGCCATATGACCTCTTATGAGATTACCTCCACATCATAGATCTTAATCCAAAATGAGCAATTCTTGGTGTGGGAAACAATGATACGGATTCAGCTTTCCCTATTATATAAGGGTCTAATAGTTGGCATCACCCGAAGGGAGTCGCAACTCAAAGATACAGTGGGTGGGATGAACCACCACACTCAATGTTTGAGATATATGGGGGTGGTGACAACGACAATGTATGGACACTAACCATGTTCAAAACACAACGTCCTTATAATGTGACCTTAAATGGGAACAAAAAATGAGCCTCAACCACTGACCATATTCGCAACGCAGGACTTGTATCAATTTGCTGCTCAAAATCCTCGAGGGTGTAGGCCTGATGTGGTATGAGAGCCCTAAGGACGACTATCCATGCCATTCGGGGGCCCTTCTGGATGTGAAAGATGATGGGGTCCCAACTAAAGGAATTGGTGAAGCATAGCTGTGCCCTTGAATATTAATATCAATATAGGCGGTGAAAGTAATGTAGATCTCCAGGGCGTGGGATGTTTGGCGTGATTGATATGCATTTAAAGTGAATTATGGTAAAGCATGTATTATACTATATGTCTTGACCCAAGGGTAAATTCTAAAGTTTTGGCTAGGACAATATAAAAAAATGTACGGGCGTTCCTACATATCCCATGAGGATGGGAATCAAGTCATACATAGTTCTTAAAGGCCATGCAGTTTAACATCATGAGGTACAGACGTGATAGGATAGAATAATTGGGAGGGGGCACATGGTGAAACCATCGTAATCCTGACATGAGTGGGGCTAAATAATCCTACAATATAACATGCAAGGACCCTCTAGGAGAACTATACCCAGGGGGGATAGTCAAAGAGAAGAGTCGGTGGGCTGTACTTAGGACCGAGCATCTGAGCATTCTTACATATCCCATGCAGATGGGAATCAAGATGTATGTATTTATAAGGGTGTAGTTTAATGTCTTGCAAGACAACATACAGTTTAACATCATGAGAGATGTTTTATAGTTTAAATTTATCTATGACTATCTAGTTTAAGGACATGTGGGACCAAATATTTTAGGGTAATGCTGGACCAGATATTTTAGTGTCATGCTGGACCAAATAGTTAAGGGTCATGTTGGACCAAATAGTTTAGGGTCATGCATGACCAAAGAGTACATGAAAATTATTTCTTGAGTAACTTGGCATTGGTGGGAGGAGATATATGCTCACTAACCATGGTTGCCAGTGAGTACGCACCATTTGGGTAATCCCTGTTAACTACGAAAGGTCCTTCCCATTTGGGCTCCAACTAGGGTGTTTTCCTACCAGGTATCATTGGTGTCCTGAGGGCCAATACCAGATCACCTTGAAGGAAAGAGTGGAGGCAAACCTTCTAGTTCAAGTCTCTAGCTATCATATTTTGATGCCTTTTCAGATTTTGCAGGGCGCGAAGCCTATTCTCATCCAGTGCTTCCAATTTAGCCAGACGAATTTCAACAACCTTATCTAGCACCTGCTGGTCATAGACCGCTATGCGTAATGGAGGAAAGTGAATCTCGATGGGCTTGACAGCCTCAATTACGTAAACCAGGGAACATGGGGTCAGCTGGTTGGAATTACGATTTTTTTTCCGATAAGCCCAGAGGGCATTGGGGAGATTTTCTGGCCAACTCTTCTTATTCTCACCAACCATTTTCTGCAAAATGTTAGATTAGGTTTTTTTGAATACCTAGATCTGTCCATTTTCTTGCACATGTAGTTGGAGGTATGGTTACAGTGGATATTGTACTTAGCATACATCTTCTTCAACTCAGCCTCTCGGAAGTTGGTTCTGTTATCAGTGAGGCTGGTGTGAGGGACTCCAAACTAGTAGATGATATTGGAGCTCACGATGTCAATGATAGAATGGACCTTGACCTCCTTGATAGAACTGCCTCTTCCCACTTGTAAAAGGAATCCTTAGCGGTCAGTATGAACCGGAATTGGTGAAATATCGCTGGCAGATATGGTCCCATGAAATCTAGTCCCCAAACTGCAAAGAGACAAGAGTACTTGGTAGTATGGAGAGGCTCCGGTGGCCAATGCACAAATTTTTCAAGAACATGACACGTATTAAACCTTTTGGCGAACTCGATGGAGTCATGGATCATGGAGGGCCAAAAGTACCCTTGTCTTTGAATATGATGGGACACCTTTGTCCAAGTCTGGTTGGCGCCACATGAACCGGCATGAACCTCCTACATAACCTAAGAATTATCAACTCATTAGATGCAACGAGGAGAACACCATCGAACTTGCCCTTGTAAAGGATCTTCTCAAGACTGGGACCACCCTAGAGGGTAAATTGTAACAC
Organism: Viscum album; assembly: GCA_963277665.1. Lineage (NCBI taxonomy): Eukaryota > Viridiplantae > Streptophyta > Magnoliopsida > Santalales > Viscaceae > Viscum > Viscum album. The sequence continues at coordinate 1,744,896,142 of OY728161.1, forward strand.
GCGTCATCAGATTCGCTCACGCTTGACCCGATCAACCGGGAGGTAACCATTTTGGAGATACTCGATAAAGGGGGCCCTCCAGTTGGGATTCACTTCAACCACTAGACCTGGGCATCCAGATGTAGAGGATATAGAGGTAAGATGGTTCACCTATAGGTCATCCATATCACCTGGAGAGATAGGAGAAACGACTCTCTGATGTGCCACGTGGATAATTAGGTCTTCCTGCTTGGGCTCTCCAAGTGATGCAGACAGGCCCGTCAGTGCATCAGCTCAACTATTCAAATATTGAGGGACATGAGTAGCTTTCGGTCGAGATGAGAACTAGGCCCTTAGCTAGAGACTGTGCTCCACCAAAAGCACGAGCTCTATATTTCGGAGAAAATTTTCATCATTGATTTGCTTGATGACTTGTTCGTAATCCCCTTTCACATGTAAATGGGGTGCATCAATCTCGAGGGCCTTCTTGAGGCCAGTGATAAGAGCCAGATACTCTTACTCATTGTTAGTCTATCCTTATGACAACATGAATGAGTATGGTAGAATGGATTTTGTTGGGGTTATAAAGAAGATAAACATGCCTAACCGATTGAGCCTGGGATCATTGAGCCTCCTGCTAGTGGGGCTTTGGGAAGAACCATAGAAGTGAATATTCCATCACAACATGTCGTGTTATATCGATGATATCACCTCATTAGGGAAATCAAGATCTAAGGATAGGTCAACAGGAGCTGGATTGGCAGCAAGGAAATATTCCAATACTTTCCCCTTAACAGATTTCTGAGGGACAAACCTGATGTCGAACTGCTGGAGAATCACTGCCCACTGAGCGAGATGGACTGTCTACATAGGGCAGTTCAAAATGTACATTAGCGGGTATACTAGAGAAACCAATTTTACCTCGTTGTGATACAAGTAATGTTGAAATTTCCATACTATGAATTCCAGTGAAAGGTAGCTCTTTTTGATGGGGGAGTATCTGGTCACCGTATTGAGAAGCATTAGGCTGAGGTAGTAAAGGATGTTCTCCTTCCACTCATTGTTCTTCAGGGCAAGAGGGGTGCCAAGAGATAATTATAGGGCATTAACATAAAGGACCAGTGGTTTTCCGAAGATAGGTGGAATCATGACCGAAGGCTGGAGTAGACACTACATGATTTCCTCAAATGCGGTCTCGCACTCTTCATCCCATTAATAAGTTGTACCATTATTCATGAGCCGAGAAAAGGGCTTCTACTTTCTGTCCATATTCATAATGAATCGGCATATTTAGGCTATGTGGCCTTGAAAACCTCGATGCTCTTGAATACTGCTCAGGGGAGGCATCTGGATGATGGCCTTGATCTTCTTTAGATCGATTTCGATGCCCCTATATCTGATAACGAAGCCATGAAATTTTCTAGATGTTCCCACAAAGGAACATTTTAATGGGTTCATCTTCAAGTGTCAAGAATGAAGGAAGTCGAACACTTTCTGAAGGTCTTTCAGATGGTCCTAGTGTCTACAATATTTGACCACTAGATCGTCCACATATCATTCCACCAATGTCCCTAGGATTAAATTGAATATGCGATGCATGTCCTGCTGATAAGTGGCACCTGCATTCTATAAACCGAAGGGCATGAATTGGTAACAAAACATAACTTTTTGTGTATTGATTTCTAGAGACTCTTCATCCTTAGGGGCCATTCATATATGGTTGTACCTAGAGTAACCATCCATGAAGGAGAGAGCATGGAACCTGGTTGTAGCATCGATCAACAATTCCACCATGGGGAGGGGAAAATCATCCTTCAGACAATGATAGTTAAGATCCCAGAAGTCGATGCAGACTCTGATCTGCTCGTTCTTCTTCTAGACTAGTACGATGTTGGCCAGCCATTTAGGGTACTGGAAATCGATAACAAAATTATCTTTGATGAACTTATTATCTTCTGCCTCTACCATGGAACTATGAGAAGGGTGCATCTTCTTGGGAGGCTTCTTAAAACTATGATAATTTAAAGGGAGACCGAGGCAGTGGACGGATACCTGAGGATCTAGTCCTGGAATCTCATCATAGCTATAGGAGATTACATCACAATGTTGTTTCAAGAAGTCTACATACTGCTGCTACTCCTCGAGGAACATGGCGGAACTAATTAATGTGGGTCTCGGATCTGCCTCGCTATCGAGGTTAACCTATACCAACTCATAAACTGTGGTGGAAATGACCTCTTCAAAGGCGGGGGGGAATCCTACAAATCCTCTTCATATCTTATGGAGGAGGGATTCCCAAGGGGAGGAGCTTCCTCAGAGTTGACAGATCCCAAGGAGAGGTTGGTACCATCCCAAGCAGCAGTGATCATTGCATCAGGAGGTTTTTGTGATGCTGAAACCCTAGCAATGAAGTTTGTTGACTTGATACCTTCTGTTATTTGGATGAAGGGGGCACACTTGATGAAATCAAAGAAATAGTGGTGCATTGTCTTGAGATGGTTAATTAAATCCCGACTAAACATGCATGTATAACATATTTCCATTGCCATGGGGCAAATATCTCAATACCTTATGGGTGTAGGAGGCTCTGGGATCACCTGAACCTGAATTGTATTGGAGTAATAAGTGATCTCTCGACATCGCTTGAACCTGAGAATATACGTCCCCCTTGTACCAGAGACAAAAAAACATTTACCTGTATCAGGGGGTTGGGGCCTCCAATCAATGGATCGGAAAGACAAAGGCGTCATCCAGTCCTACCCAGGGGTTAGTTTCAACCGCAACGGGTTTATGCTCATTGGACTGAATATTCTTATCCTTTCTCTTATAATAGTCGGTATCCAAGGAGTGGGAATCACAAGAGGAAAAAGGAGATGATTCACTTTAGATCACGCCCACTCGACCATTGGGGGAGTACTTGAGGCACTGGTGATACAATGAGAGAATCACCGCTTGCTGGTGGAGTCGTGGTTTTCCCATCAATGCATTGTACGCGATCTCTTGGGAGACAACCATAAACTCAGTACCAGCAACTAGGCCACCGAACTGGGTCTTCAAATGGATCATACTGACCGGGGTCTGCTATGTCCTATCGTATCCCTGTAGTTTTAGGTCAGAGGGAGACAATTCATCTTCAGATAACCCCATCTTTCATAGTGTTCATGTTGGGATAAGGTTAATCTTGGAGTTGGTGTCAACAAGACAACGACGAACCTCCACGCCATTGAATTGCTTGGTGATGTACAATGGGCGAATGTGACCCTCTATGAAAGAACCATCATCTTATCTGGAGAATGAGATAATTTCCTAGCATTCAACATTCTCTATCACTTCCGCATGAAAGTCCACTACAGCTGCTACCTTCATCACAAACTAGAGGGGGCTCTTTAAAGCCTCAGTGAGGTCCATAAGCATATCTGCCAATAGGCGAAGGGCCTCGGGGATAGAAAGTATTGATGGGATACAAGAAAGGTTCTTGAGACCATCATACATCTGCTCCAGGTAGAAAATTATTCTTGCAAGAGGTTTCTCTATGACAGGAGGTACGATGGCCCATGTTTGCTGGACCAGTAGAAGATTGGTGATGGGCATATCCCACTTCTCACTAGTCAGAGCCTGTATAGTGTCTACCGGATGAGGGTCGGATTAATGAGACCAGCTTGTACTAGGTCCTGGCTGGTCGCGACAAGGTTGAGGTGGCTCTTCCTGGTCTAGTAACATAAACGGTGGTGGAGGCGGGCCTGATGACACCAGATGAGGAGGCTACGTGTGTAAGGCTCTGCGCCGGGCCTGCTATCTGGACTCAGTGGTGTGCATGACCTAGAAAGAAGTGCCAGCTGATGTGACTCGACAACACATATGGATGTGGCTTCATCTACATTGGCGTCAGCGTTGGACATTAGGGAGATCCTCCTAGTGCTCCCCGTTGTCAAGAGTCATGTAGGGGTTTACCAACTCCTCGGTGTCAACTGAAGCATACCCTTCACTATCACTCAATGATTCATCAAATATTTGGCGGATTATTGGAGGAATCGGCATCTCTGGGGGCATGAAGTTTTAGAGACTATGGTATGTTGATGGAATTGGAGGGGCGCATTTTATTCCCTTGTGTCGTCGATTCATGATCTTTTAGGAAGATGACAGCTGAGACGATGATGCAGAAGTGGTGGATGTGGCTTCTAAAGGATCCAGTAGATTCAGGCATGCACAAATAATACAATGGGCATGGGTGACTATTTTGTGAGCCAACCAATCATCATACTTCTAAGACCTATGGTTATAAACCTTCTACTACTCAATTTCATTGTCGTTGTTTCTATCTGACCTTGTGAAAACACATGCCACATGTGCCGGGGCCGAGCCCAACCTGACTATGTTGTTATCGACCAGCTCTTGAAGCCAGTCTTTGAACACATAGCACTACTTGAGGGTGTTCCCCAGGATCTGGTGATAGGGTCGGTTGTTGGGGTGATCAGTGAGGTTCGACTCTTTTGGCATTCTTCACTAAGGAAAACACACAATCCCTTATTCCAAGGAACTTCGGAAATAGCATGGGACCTGATTCTCATTGAATGAGTAGGCCCAATTTCTTATGTCTAGACTGCGGTCCCTTGGAACATGACCATAATGGAGGGCTAGAGGAGCTTGTCGAGGAGGTGGGGCCTGATTGTACAGTCTAGGTGGTGGTGGCGCATTACATGGGGCACCTTCTGATTTTGAGGGGGCCTCTGGTGGGCTGGAGGTTGCGCCTGTGGTGGGGGGCCTTAATGAGGTTGCAAAGGTGGCTCCAATGGTAACAATTCCAGTTGTCTGGGGGCCTCTATTTGGGATACCATGATGGGCTTGATTCTAACAGCCCTCCTAGCTGATATTTCAAGAGGCAACGGACATGCCTGGCCAGTCTATTTCAGGGATTCTTCTAGGCATTGGTCCTTATCAAAGAAGTCTTGGAATACTCCATGGTAGTTTTGAGTGATCATAGAGGGAACCATTTCCATATTAACATTTCCCACACACATCATTAGTAGTTTCTCTTGGGACAGTGGCATGTCAAGGGTGTACATGAGTCCTTTCCACTGGGCGACAAAGTCAGCAACGCGCTCATCAGGCCATTGCTTGCACTTGAAGAGATCTGTGATGCTCATTTTCCACATCATGGAGCTGAACTGGTAGAGAAATTGCTTACAGAGGTCCTTCTAGATAGTTACTGATCTGATGGGGAGCTATTTGTACCAAAGAAACGATGGCCCCTCCAATGTATGAACAAAACATCAGAGCTTGGCAGCCTCCTCCTATGTTGGATTCCCTAATATGGGCCCACACAATGAGGTGAAGTAGGCCAGGTGATGTGGAGGGTTACGTTCCCTTTTTAAGGGGGAAATTTTGGATTCCCGAAACCCATAGATGCTAAAATATCATCCACCAACATTGTATATGGCTTCCCATCATGTGGGATTGACACCTGTCACGTTTCCAACACCTTAAGGCAGGCAATGAGTTCCTCCATTGGATCGTCTAGGAGGGGGTCCATGTCTTGATGGTGATCCCTAACCATGTGTGCATTGGCGGGTTCTTTAACATTATAAGCAGGGTCAGTGTCTCGTGGAACGGCTAGTGGTCTAACCCTCTGGGTAGGTTGGGGAACACAAGGTGGGTCCCTTGGATTGTCACGTAGTTCCGGAGGATTTGGAGAGGCATACCACACCCTCTTTCCTTAAGTTCCTACTTTACCCATGTCCATGGGGGAAGGATGGTCAGGGTCGCCTACAGGCAGCTCACGCGAGGGGAAGTTGTTCCTGCCCCTACTTCCTTGACCTTGGATTACCGTATTTTGGCCATCACTTTGTAGCCCATTCAGCCAGGAGGTGATCGACCAAATTCTACTGTTTGGAAAGATTGCTGAAGCAACACATATTTTCTGGGGTATTCCTCTGTCTTCTACATTGAGGCGAATAGGTCAGAGGGTTTGGTGCCTTCGAGATTCTCCTTACCCTTACAGTTATTTTAGCTAAGGTCCAATGCCTCGGTGGGTGCAGGGAGACCCAGAAGGCTACTCTATTAATGAGTAACCCTCCCCGAGGGGTCTAGTAGCTGTGGAATACCTTCAGAAAGAAGGTCCTCATCAAGGAGCTCCACAAAATTTTTCTCTTCAGAATGGGTAGCCATGTTGACAGTGACCCTTCCTGGGGGAATTTCCTCAATATCTCCTAGCGATTAGGGCTACCATCAGATAGGAATGAAGATGTGGGAAACATACTACCCCCATCCACATATTTTCATGTGGGGGGAATCCACTTAGATAATCTTGTGGAGTACCTTGAATCTCTGAATGCATTTCTGTTGGAGGGCCTTACAGTTGCCTTATGACTCAGGGCGCTGGGCTACATGGAGTACGGCCAAATCCAATAGACATTATTTCTCTCCAATATCCTAAAATTGTGCTTGGATCCTAGGATAAACCACTCACTGATGACAAAGACGAAAGTGCATCTCCTAGAGTGTTTGATGGAAACAGTCAACTTCCTCTGGGGTGAGGGATTGCGGCGCCCAAAAATTCATTGCTTCCATGGGCCAAAACATCTCAGGGAAGTGGTACACTGTGAGGATATTCCATAAGCTCCTTGTCACGGATTCAAGGTCTGGCCCTTCATTACACCAATCATCAACTGGGGGGGGCTGAGGATCCAGAAGCGATACCAAGGAAGACCGCTGGGATAGTAGGTTGGCCGGTGAAAAGTACGGCGAGTGAGCAAACAAACTACCACATCTCGGGTTGTCCTCTGATGAGTGTAGTGACTTAGCCACCACATCGTGATAGTATGGACTAAAGGATGCAGTTCATGGCACAGGAGATTGGGATACTTGCTATAGGCTACATTGCTGCTCACCCACCATTGGTCCTCAGAATAGCTCTTCGTGATCTCTAACATAGGTAGAGTTCATCTGGTGATGACGGTGGTGATTGCATGACCATAACCTGAGGGGTTTCCAAAATTTCTTCCTCATGTATATACCTGCAGAGGTAGGTAGGAATCCTATGGACCTTGAATTCTGGGAGTACTAGGCTGATGCATGCCATTCTTACCCTAGCCCTTCACTTAGAGGAGAGAGGGGAGTGTTCCTGCACTAAGTCTTACGTTGCTTCAGAATCTAAGAAGCGGACAGTTTTCATCTCTATCTAGACCTTCTCAGAATTCGTCTTATAGTGGAGATGACTCGCCTTCCTACCCTTGGATGACTCTTCAGGATAGTGTAGATTTCTTACACAGGGAGGTCCATCGGTCATACGGGTGCTGGGACAGAGAGGGTTTCTGCCTGAGTAAGCTGGGGTTTGAGGAGCATCAGGACAAATATCAAATTGGACTGGGGAGGACCTTCATGGGTAGTGTTGGAGTGAGTAAGGCCTCTTTTGGAACTAGTAGGAGCATGGGGGGACCTCCATGCCTGTTTCACATGGTGACATCAATATGAGGAGGGGCCTCGTATTGGTCGATTTGAACATGTGTAGGACCTTCGTGCTGGGCATCGGTGATGAGAAGCTGGCCCTAACTCCTCTGATTGCTGAGGTGAGGAGGACCTTCGACAGCTACTATGAGGACATAGGGAGGGTCCGCACATTGAAGAGTGACCATATGTGCAATGTCCCCATACCAATAGTTTTTGGCGGGAGGAATGACTCCATATCTGGTGTAGTGGGCACAAAAGAGACCCCCGTACTGAGCGTCACCACCACGGGGATGAACCTCATTTGGATTGAATGAGCCATGGGGTGGACCTCCATGCCGATCTTGGAAGTGGGGATGATCCTTGTTCTCTATGCTAGTGGTATGGGTAGGACCTCCAAAATGGGTTCCGTTTCCACGGATTAGTCCGCAGCGTCCACTGACTCTGTGGGAGACCAAGAGAGTCGACCCAGACTGACCATGGGGCGGTAGGGGCCTCGATCCAGGTCGGGTGTATAAATTACCTTGATCAGTGTATAAAGGGCGCTGGTCATATGCATTGGTGGTGGCTTGAGCAATAGTATCCACTGATGTAGACACCCCTTGGCGGGCATCCTGTTCGTCTTGCGCCCGATGCTGGCGTCGGGTCGGATGGACCGGAGCTGATGGTACAAGTACATGGCTTACCTGCTCCTTGTCCAGTAAGACTGGGTGGCAGCACTGACATGGCCTGGTGGGAGCCCTTTCTAGGAGCCCCTGGAATGGTATCCTGGTTTGGCTGACCCATATAACCCTTTCCTCATTGGCGTAGAGAAAGGATTCATCGAGACGTTCCTGGGAGAGGCTCCTTAAATTGTAATATATTGGAGTGGGGAGCAGTGGCTCCCTGCACGGCCCTCGGAGGCAGCATTGAGGATGAGTCGCAGATGCCTTTAAATCCATGTGCGCCATATCACGAGTCAGGATAATACCCTCCTCCTCATACTGGCGTACGAGGTCATTGATCACACCTTGTTGGATGAACTCTGAGGGAGATATGGGGAAGAGGCACCCAGTAGTCATGGCCATTGAGAAAATCACAGAATAGGTGGGACCACACAGAACTGTCATGCTGGTACTGCCCCTGCCCCTACATCGGTGGGCAGGCAGTGACCATGTTCGTGGTGCAACAACTTGGTTTCTGAAAACGGGGAGATTAAATCATCAGTGCAGAAAGAAAAAGGAATCGATGACTAGTTCCCCATCATCATCCCGTCTTCCATGACTACTAATAGGGGTCCACGCAGACAATGTCACAGACTGGGACATCCAACATTCTACTACCCCAACATTTGGTGAGTTTCACACCAGGCCCGCTATTTTCTCGGTGGGACACGACACTGGATTGCTGGATCTGGTGACGCTATTCCGCTGATGTCTTGAATGCTACTAATCTCCATGTTGGGAAGAAAAATTTCATGTTGTGTTCATTATTTATGTTTATGATGCATTCGCAGGGGTGCACGCATCCATCAATTTGGGGGATGGTGGCGTTGTTTGTTTCCCTATATTCCCGCATTCCAAAAGATGGAGGCACCCGTTCCTTGTTTAGAGATGTTTTCAACTTGAGTAAAACTGGATGATGGGATATCGGTTTTCTTCCATGTATTCCTACTCAGAAATCATCACCTAGTGCATGTATCTCTTATATATTTAAGACATTGTTCATGAAACTCTTCCTAGTGCCATGTCATTACGGACACCAGTTAATTACATTACTTCTGTCGGGACATTCCAAGGATCCAGTCAAGGTAGCCACCATAGGCCAGCGGAGTAGTCACATTGGACATCACTGGCATGTCTTGATGATGGGACACCAGCACGTCTAGGTGTCTTTCCCTTATTATAGGTCTTCTCGAGGGTGTAGAAGCCGGAGGCATCCCACATCGAATGTGGGGAATCATTTGCCGTGGGCATGTATATGAGGTTTTCCTCAACTTTACACGTTTAACATTGGGTATGTCGCAAGTTTAACATCTGTCAAAGATGGATCGGACTAATCAGAACACTAATTAGAGTGGATCAGATGGGATCAACCCATAGAGGAAACACCGATGATGGAGCCAATGTGTGTTTAGCATCCTGATTATTGTTAAGGGGAATGGGGAAGGAGGTGGAATGACCCCACCAGGATGTGGTGGCCTGAGCAAGAATCATGATGGATGATGGATGGTTATGTGATGTGAGTGGACAATGAGATGGAGTCAACTCAAGGACGGCGGTGATGTTGGGATAGAGTCTCTAAGAGACCTCCTACGTATTCCTATGGCAGGGATTCCATGTCCTCGTAGTTCATCTGATGATAGCTTACCGTTGATTAAGGATTTCAACGGCATGACATTGGATGGGTTCACAACAGCTTACCGCTGGATGAGGTCACAATGGCTTACCATTGGATGGGTTTACAACAGATTCCCGCTAGATTGGGTCACATCAACTTACCGCTGGATCGAGTCGAACCTTAGGGAGGCTTCCTACATACCTTATCCAGGAGACAAGGATCAAAACCATGTAGTTCTTGTGGGATGGGGGTTGGTTAGCCGGTGTGGAGGAGGACGTGGGGTCCAAGTGTTGTTGGGCTTGAACCCTAGGGATGAGTCTTACATACATTGCCTTATCAAGGATCAAAGTCCACGTAGTTTGGGTGGGTGCAACAGCTTACCACTGATTGAGGTCCATAGTTTAATGTCATGAAGGATGGGGGAAAACCAACGTGAAGGAGGAACTAGGGCCTAGACAGATGGTGGGATTGAACCTCATGGAGGAATCCTACATACCTCTCCTTGGGAAGGATCAAAGACCACGTAGTTTAGGTGCATTTGGGAGAACCTATTTGAAGGGGGTTGGAGTGACCGGGTGTTGGGATTGAACCTCAGAGTGGATTCCATCATACGTTATCTATGAGGCTAGGATCAAAGACCTCATAGTGCATGATGGTGTGGGAGCCAACATGAAGGGGGGGGGGGGGGTCTGAACCAATGGTTTATGGGCTTTAACCTTAGGGAGGATTCCTACATACCTCACCTTGGCAAGGATCAATGACCATTTGTTCATAAGGGGTGTTTGGTGAACCGACATGAAGATTGTCAAGATCAATGGATGGTGGGCTTGAACCTCAAGGAGACTTCCTACGTACGCTACCATGGCAAGGATCAAATACCTCATAGTTCATGGAGGATTTGGGGATTACACTCTAGGATTCCCAAAGATAATTTCATGGTTGATGCTTTCTCTAAGCCCACATGAGTCATGCTCGGTTTGAGAAATAAGAGACAATAGGGACCTGATGATCATGTCGCAAAAGGTCCATCTGTGGGAAGTAGAGTGGGTCTTATACGTCATTAGCAGCCAAAAGAGGAAATAGGGGCTTACGTGTGGTTAGTAGCCCAACGAAGAAATAGGGGCTTATGCGTGGTTAGCATCCGAAAGAGGAAAGAGGGTCTTATGTGTGGTTAGCAGTCCAAGTGATAGAGATTGGGACTTACTTCAGGGTGGAGGCCCGGGTGATGACAAAGCCTAGAGGGAGAGGGATTTGGAACCTATGAAGAGAGGAGGAGCATGGGTTCGACAACCTACAGGAAAGGATAGGGGCTTACACTAGGGTGGTTACCATTTCCCCACAGACAGATGCCACTCCGATAAAAAGGATTTCATTCCATGTGAGTAATGATTTCACTCCCATGGAAACTATTATGTGTAGATAATGTCTGAGATGGGGCACCCCATGTGCAAGGAAAGGGGAGAGGTCACAGTTTAACATCATGTTATGTGGATGATGTTGCTTGGAAATTTAACGTCCTACATCTCGGATGAGGTGGGTTCACTCCACACCCATAGGAATTATAGAACCTCCCCCTCTACACCTTGGTGAAGTGAAGGGACCAACAATTCCATGGTCTGGGGGTTTCATGAGGTGATAACACAGGGGGGTCCACGTTGGTGTGGCTATGCGAAGAAGTAATACCTGTTAGCGTGCCTAGGTGAAGAAGCATGAGGTGAAGCAACAAAATGTGAAACACCACCCAAGGTACTTTAAAGTTACTTCATACAAGAATAAAAGGTTGTATGGGAAAATGGTGTGTTCCGTCGAAGTTTTTGGAATGGGAGGTGCCCAGAAATGATGTTTTAAAGAGATACATAGAACAAATGTGCACAAGGAGGGAGGCTTGCATGAAAATGGAATAGTTGCGCAGAAAATGTGGAGTCAGCATGCAATTGAGGTACTTGCGCGGAAAAGGCTGGGTCGGCATGTAATTGAGCCGCTTTTAGGAAAAAGGACAGGTCGATACACAATTGAGTAGCTTGCGTGCAAAAGCCCAGGTCAGCGCACAATTGGAGAGTTTGGGTTCATAAAGGGGAGCCAAGCTTTTGCGCTCAAATACATGTGATTGTGTGCATGGTGTAACAGTTGCAGACCATTGGATGAGATTGCGTGCAATTGGAAATGATTTTGCGCAATTGGATGTGATTGTGCACAGGGGATACGGCTCAAAGGGATTTGGACGAGGGTTAAGACTGAGTGGTCTCACGCAAAGGTAGACCCCGGGGTGACCTTTCGTGAAAAATCTCTTACCTAAAATCCATCTTTAGCGCGCAAGGGAGGTGGAATATGCATATAAGAGACAGTTTGGATTCTTCATCATTCAGAAGTTGAAGGGGAGCGCTTCCATTTATAGGCCCTCGGGGTCACCCAATCCGCATAGAAATGATTCTGCGTGAAAGTTGGAGTTCCAGTGTTAGCAGCGCAAAATATTATCCACGCGGGGGCAGAACGAACAAATTTATGCAACATTAGTCAACGGTGCAGATGTTTACGTGCCTATGGTCAGTGGTGTGGAAGTTCCCACATCGGCATGAAAGTTTTCATGCAGTCATGGAAAACATCCTCAGGTCTCACAGCTTTCTGTGTGGGAGTGATTTTTTTCACGCAGACTTGATATTTATTTGCAGGGCCCATCCCCCCCAGAAAGGGTCACTGGGTCCAACTATGTCTTCACTTTTGCATGTCCGAAACTCCTCCATCCCTTGATCATTTTTCAATGTCTATAATATTAATTTAGTTTAAAGTAATATTAGTTAATTTATAATAATTATAATCCAATTTGGATTATTATTACTAATTTTATATTGTATCATATTCTAAAAACACTGTATATATACTTTTATTATATTGAAAATTGATTTCTATTTTGTCTTAAATGATTAAAATTAAATTAACATTTTCCACTCTATTTGATTGAATTTGAAAAATGGACTCAATATTTGAAAGAATCATAAAAAATTAGTAATTATGAAACATTCATATTTCCTCGTCATAAATATAAAAAATATTAAAATTTTGTCATTGTAGTTAATGTTTAAACGGTTTTACTAGGAATGATTAACCCAAGAGATAACGGTAATTTTTCTAATAGGTCATATCAAAATAATATTTTATAGAAATATGTCAACCTCATAATATAATGCATTAGTTATTTTTGGAATTTTGAATAATTTTTTTTGAGAATGATATTATAATATTTTAATCATTTCTGAATTAACAAGTGTTTCCTCTCCTCTAATTATAAATGGACACCCTCCCCCTATTCTATACACAATTTTTAGCAACACACCTCTACCGAAAACTGAAAAAAATATATCTTTAACATTATTATACATTTTTTATAGATTCTCTTCTTCCCAATATGCCATCCCTAGCATCCTTATTTGAATTATTATAATAAACATGGATAAGTTGCGAGTACATAAGATTGTAAATATGGATTTGTTGTATTTTATTTCATTCTTAAAATATTATTATTATTTAGGTATTTCATGTTATCTTCTAATGTACACATACCCTTAATGATCATCTAATATAACTTTTTTCTTATGTGTCCTTTACCCATGACTATAGGGAGTGTTTTAAGATTGATATTGATTGATATATTAATTGGAAAGAGTATGACCTAAAAGAAAATATAAGGTATTATTTTATTTGTTTGTCTGAGTAGGACAATCAAGAGGGGGGTGAATTGAGTTCCTATAAAATTTTCTATTTAAAAAAATTATTTAATAGCTCCCCAATTTGTAATGCAATATGGACCATTTAAACAAATTAGAAGATTTAATAAAGATTTTATCTTTTGAAAGACTTCTCAAAGAGTGATCATTTCTCACGTAAAGTATTATGGATTATTATTATTACTTTTGAAATCAAAATACTAAATAAAATTATAATACGAAGACTGTATAAGATAATGTATGAGAGTGATATATAGTTTTCTAAAAATAACAAGAGAGAAAACTATACTTAAGAAAACATAGAGGAATCTACAACAAATGGTTTTGTATCAAGTAGAGGCTTTATCTTCTCCACAAGGTGATCAACTAAAACCAAGAAATTTATTAAAATAAACAAGTATCCACACCCTAAATTTAGTTACAAAATATTTTACAAACTATCCAGATCAATTATACCTCTTCTACATTTTTTGTGGGAGTTAATAAAGAAAACAGGCCACTAAGGGACCTCTTACAGTATTTTTCATGGGAATGTAATTTTTTAAATATTTTTTTGTGAAGATTTCTATGTATAGTATAATTTTTCTTATGATTTAGTGTGTGTTTATTAATATAGATAGACAAACTACTCGTAAAAGTAGAAATAATATCTGAGTTGAGAAAAATATAGATTAATGTGTTTAGATGGCTCTATGTGATTATCAATGCATATTGAGACTCTCAGAAGATGTATTGAAAATAATCTTGAGTAAAATTTTGGAAAAAGAAAGAAAAATGGAGTGTCATGTGATATTCTATATATGATTTCCTGTTACGTAGAAGATTGATCAAGTAGATCTTCTATAAAATTTTGTTAGTTACTGTAAGATGTTATTCAGTTTATTCTCTAAGTAGTATAATTTTTTTCTCACCACATAGTAGTTCACCAATTATTTTCATTCACATGAGTAGAATTATGTTGTTTTCAAGTAATGAAAATTAATTTTAGATATGATATTCACTTTATACACTAGGTCTAGCAAGAAGAATGGTCTTTGGTACCCAGTATCATGTACTACTCTCTGAAATTGATATTAATGTTGTCTACAAAATATAGGAAAAGATATTAAATTAATTATTAATAGTATGTTTCACAAATATTACCATTATAATAAATTTTAATTTCAATGAAAATGTAAGAAAACATGATGTCTTAGGATCAATAATTCATGTGTCAGTGTCCTAGAACCAGTGTAGCAAACTTATAGCATTATGAAATTTAGAATGGTGAGTTGACTAGCAACGACTTAGGAATGGTAGGTCATTCTGACGGTAAGTAAACAAGATGGTAGGTCTGTATTAACGTAACTCATTCCATAAATATATCATACTGGTAACTCATACATAGAAATTTTTTTGATTCCTTCAATAATTCACTATGTCAGTAGGTTGATTGAATGGTGACTTGGATATCGGTGGCTCAATGTGACAGTGTCTAGCCCTCTTCAAAAATTCTCAGTTGAGATGTCAGTAGGTTGAACAATTGTATATTAGTGTATCAGTATTTTATGTGATGGTGTCTCATCCTTTTTCATAATTATTTGTCTATTCTGATGATGAGATAGTTGAAAGTGAGATATTACATTGATTGGTACTTGGAAACGGTAGGTAATACTTTTCTTTTTTTCGTCAAACTGTGAGATGTCTAGTAGTGATTTCACCCCAATAGTGACTCAACCTTAATGGATATTTATACTTAGACATATTATTCCAATCTATATTATTTTTTTAAACACCAATATAATAGATTAATATGATAGGTAAACACAATTATAAGTAATTAAATATAATTGATCTCAATTAAGGATGATTTGTGAGCTTAAAACTAGAGGAGGCCAACAATCTACCCCTTTTTTATGATAAAAAATCATGGAACTAACAAAATATTCACAATGATACAAAAACTGGTCTACTTAACATGGAATACAGATTATGTAAAATCAAAAAAAAATCCATCTCATATTATCCCATTTCACACCTTTCAGGATCATTAAAAAGTGACCAAATTAGATATAAAGAACATAACAGGGATGAAATGAGATAATTTATTTTATGATAGAAAGATAGTAATGTGGGTGATAAAATTGAAAAATTACATCCCTAGAAAAGATCAAACCAAATTTAAATCTTCTCCAAAGAAGGGACCATGACTTATTTTCCCTTCTCAGTAGAAGTAGATAGTAGAGCATGTAGTTTAGAAGGAGTATAAGTATAAAACTAATGAATAGGGACTCTAGAAGGTACATGAGGTATAAAATTCTGAGTAAAAGATGTTGGAACTGTAAGTTACCTATAGATCATAGGCCTTAGATGAATAAGAACCTGTTCTGAAGATATGATAAATGATTGAATGGTTGAAGGAGGAGGAGCAAATGGATTTCTAGTCACAATAGCTCTAAACTAGGGATCAACTGACCTGTATATTATGCATGAAGGAATATTTCCATCAGTGGTCATATAAAGAATGCCTTTGGTGCTAAAATTGTAGTAATTTGATGATGTAGGTATGGGTTTAGAAGGTTTATAATGTCCATTATTATCTTCCCTCATTTCTCTATAGCCTTTGTAAAATCATATTTACTTTCCATAAGCATATGAAGAGCATGTGTATTCTCTTTGAGTTATTTCACTTATTCCTTAATGGATTGTGTGACAGGAGGTAGCCTCAAATGCCCTAACCAAATATTTGAAATGATTGTCCAACTAATGTTTGGTATTAATATTTTTATAGTATAAAATCTACCTTCTTGGAAATATCTTTTTGAGTAGAAGTAGCCCCTTTCCTGTAAAATCTTACCATATCATATATATGATCACTATTCTATCTATATTTTCTTAGGCTTTATTGACTATAGATAACCATCATTGTCTGAATATATTATTTTA
The DNA here is from genome assembly GCA_963277665.1 of Viscum album. NCBI lineage: Eukaryota > Viridiplantae > Streptophyta > Magnoliopsida > Santalales > Viscaceae > Viscum > Viscum album. The sequence goes on from OY728161.1 coordinate 1,744,912,530, forward strand.
TAATAGTTGCAATTATCTCAACATTAGGAGTCTAAATATGAGGAGAATCTTAGGTTGAGGCTTCATTGACCACATCAATGACAACTGATCTTAAAATAGACAGAACAAAATTTGGAGGAGGAGTATCATCCATAGAAGATGTATCTTCAATACTTTTTTGAAAACATTTCTAATGAAGTTTCATACTCATATGAAATCCCTTTAACAATAAGAATGAGTACAACCAATTCATCACATAACAATTTATTTTATATCCTCACACGACCATGAAGTTATGAAACAATCTATGATTGAATCTGGGAGATAAATCTCTCTGAAAGAATAGTAGCATAACTTTGACTGAGACATTCCATCAGTACAGGTTGAGATTGAAGTATGTTTCTAATAGATGAGCAGAAATCCTATTTAAAGATATTGAAGTCATGCTGGATAAAATATTCTGTAGGCATAGATGCAACAGGAAGAGAAGAAACATGAGTAAGAGCTACTGGTGGAGTATGTGTTATTTACTAATTTGTTCCAACTGGAACTCTTTGAGAATAAACAAATTCATTTACCAATGGTCCCTAAGGATTATATTCCTCATGATTTTAATCAATATATCCAAGCATAAACTAACATGTCTAGGGTACTTCTCCAATTAATCTATTATTACATCAAAAGGAATAAGGGTGTAAATTTTAAATCTTTGAGATTTTCACTCCACTCAACAACTTATACTGTCTCAATAAATTATTTCTTTATAGAACAAAATAGTTCTTTCACATGAGCAGCTAGAGCTACTTCTTCAGTTAAAACAGACTTGAGATCCCTTTGAGGTTTCACCACTAGTTCTATTTATAGTACACCAATTTCATCCAAAATTGTAGGTTCCATTGCATTTTGTTGTTCCAAAACATTTTCCTTCTCCAATAAATAATTTTCAACAAGTGACTCAGATTCTTCAATAGATATTTGATCATTAACCATAGGATCAGCTTCCCCACTAGCTTCACCATCATTTACAATGCTCTCTCATTCTTTCCTTTTCCTCCTTATTTTCATCACTTCAACCTTCTACTTCCGTTTCTTGTTATTCCTATTAATTCTTTTCATTTTCTTAATCTTATACTTAATATTACTAATTATCATTTAATTCATCCACATTCTCTTACTCTTTATTACTAGACTCATCATTATCTTCACTTCACTTTTACTAGTATACTCATTATCTTATGATTTTTCTGTCTCCTCATTAGAATTATCACCTATGAATGGATCTCTGGTAGAAAGCCTTTTTGAGGAATAGGATTTCTAAAGGTTATTCATTTTGGACTTCCTACAATATCTGGATCTCCCTATTATCAATAAGATATAATAATTATTTCTTCATGTCATCAAGTTATTCTTCCTCATTTGAGTATTTTTTCATATAATCTAGTCCGAAACAAGGATCAGTCATATCATTTGACCTTGATTGATATTGAATAAGATCGATATATTTATAAATATTATCATTATCCTCTACCCACTTCCTCTTCAAAGAATACTAAATAATATTCATTCAATTTTATATGAATTTTGTAATAAAAACTATCATAATCAGTAACAATTTCTTCTCCTTCATTAACATAAATTTTAGCATTCAGTATTGAAAGAACAATCCTTTAATAATATTGGGAGGTTGATTTGGACTGAGGGTTTATCCTGATAATCATGTGATCTATGAGATATCTAAAAAAATTAATCTTGTGACTTTCATTCATCAGATAAAACTAATAGACATCTTGATATTTCAAGGAAGGAAATTCCCCTTTACTAGGACATAGTTGATGTTGAATACAGTTAAATGACAACCTATATTTTCTATTCAACTCAATTTCTATAGTTCTTCAAATTCCATCATTCGTCTACTCAGTTTGGGCTATTTCAAAACAAAAAATATCACGATCAGGAGGATCACTTCTCTATTAATCATTAAAAATAACTTCATGAGGTACCTTCAAACATTCATCCCACTCCTTAGAAGAAAAAGAAATATTTTTTCCATCTATTCATGACTTATTCCAAAATACTTATTGGCCCTCAAGAATAAACTTAGTATAGTTGTAAAACATAAAAAATAGATTTGGATAGAGAGGTAGAGTGTTGTTGGAGAACCAATCCATCCAAACTTGTTCATATAATACTCTTAAGAAAAGAATCATACTTGATAAAATCCAATATAAATGTAATTATTTTTCTAGGAAAACTATTTTATTGGCATGATCATGGTTAATAGGTTTGGGTTTAGTAGAAATTCATTCACAATTTTTCTTATTCTATTGATGAGGATCACTGAGAGAATTTTCTAATAGACGCTTCACTCAATCCATTCTAATGTATTCGAATTGTTCGGTTCAAGGAGAAAGGAAATAGAGGTTTGAACGATAAAGGATTGGTTTTAGGAGAGTGAGTGAGTAAGAAATGATTTTGGATTGGTTTAATATTTATAATTTTGAGATTTCAAAATATTAATTTGAAAATTTGAAATAAAATAATTCAAAATAATTAAAATATCAAGTTTATGTTTTATCTATAAAAATAAAAATGTAAAGACAAACAATAAGTCACAATGTTGAGTTATAACAATGATTTGTCATCGGTGAGTCATCAATAGTGGGTCATCTATAGTGAGTCATCAATGGTGTGTCATCAAATGTGATTCATCAACGACAAGTCATCAATAGTAAGTCATCAATATTGAGTCATCAACGGTGATTCATCAATAGTGAGTCATCAATGAAGAGTCATCAATAGTGATTCATCATTGGTGAGTAATCAATAGTGACACATCAATAGTGATACATCAGCATCGAGTCATCAATAGTGAGTCATCAAAAGCGGGTCATCAATGGTGAGTCATCAACGGTGAACATCAATAGTGAGAAATCAATAGTCATAAATCAATAGTGAGACATAATCGGTGAGACACTCATAAGTTAATCACTCAAAATTGAACATCCCCAACTCAGGTCTAATGTAGCACATTCTCATTAAATTTAGAGGATTATTAAAAATATCAACAAGATGATGTTATGTGGTAATTAATTCAAGAGTTATATTGTGATTTTGATAATGATCTCTCAAAAATTGATGTCTTACATCAATATGATTTGTTCTTTAATGATAAAATGGATTTATAGTAATTTCAAAATCACTTTTATTTCCACAGTTTATAGGGACATGCCTAAATTGATATCCACAGTATAGTAATGTTTGTACTATCCAAAAACATTGATCACAACAACTACTAGAAGCTGTGTATTTAATATTGGCAGAAGATAATGTAACCAAATTTTGTTTCTTACTACACCATTAAATTAGAGACTTTCCAAAATAGTGACATTTTTTCTCAGTTTATTTTCCTGTTTAACTTGAAACCCCCTAAATGAGAAACAGAATAGTAATCTAAGTAAAATGGTTGTACACTTTGATAGAATAGTCTTATGTTGGTTGTATATTTCATGTACTTGAAATTTCATAACAGAATGTAGATGTGAATCTTTAGGATTTTCATGGAAGAAAGAACACATACACACACTAAACGTAATATTTGGTTAGATATTAGACATGTAGATAAGAATTCAAATCATACCACTATAAATAGTTTGAACCACTAATTTTCCATCTTTATGAAGATCCAATTTATAGTTTGTACTCATAGATGTATTAATACTTTTAATGAAATACATGTTAAAAAAATTTAAAATATCTTCAGTATATTTATATTGATTTAAAATAATACATTCTTTATTTTGAAAAATTTTTATATCCAAGAATGAATTTGAGTTCACCCATTAAACTCATTTAAAACTAATTTTGAATCATTTTTTAAAAATCAACACATAAATATTGTTTTGAAGAAACAAAAATAATATCATTAATATATATTTGAATAAATAAAATATCATTAAAATTTCTATTTATGAAAAGAGTATGATCTTTTATACCTTGTGTAAAACCTTTATAAATAGGAAAAGTGTTATCCTATAGTACTATGCTTTTGGAAACTATTTTAAACCATACAATGATTTTTTAAAATTGAAAACATGACTTTGAAAATGTGAATTTTTAAGGCCAGGGGTTTGATTAAAAATATCCATAGCTATATAAACATTCCAGAATGAACTTTTGACATCCATTTGGTAATGTTTTAAATTAATATGCACTACATAAACTTGTAGTATTCTAATAGAATCATGTCAGCCCACAGGAGAAAATTTTTCTTCATAGTATATTACATACTCTTTACTATAACCTTGTGACACTGGCTTGGATTTATTATTACTACTACACTCATTTCATCCACTTTATTTTTAAACACCCTATTATTTCCTATTATCAAGGTTTCATTGGGTATATTAAAATGTTTCCAAAAAAAATTGATTCAAACTAGTTTCATTCTTCTAGTATAGACATCATCTAGAATTAATCATTTATTGAATCGTTGATGTTCTTTGGTTAAAGCTATGAAAAAATTAATTATTTTTCAATATGATTTCTAGAGAATCTCTTCTATATGTTTATTTTCCTAAGTCACTAACAATAGCATCTAGAGGTTGATTTTTGAGGGTTCTTAACAGACATAGAAGCTGAAGGAATGGTCACTATGGGCTCATCTACATGTTAGGGTTCATCTGCAGAATCTAAAGAGTTTCCAGAAATGGATTTTTATTCTTTCTGGGCAACAGAATCAGGAGGTTTGGTATTTATTTCTAAACTAGAAAAATTATCTCCATGATTTTCTTGTAAGATTTTGGACTCATGTGGATCTGTTTCACCAGACTTGAAGTTCAATGATTCTTCCACACAATAGGTTCCAATATTAAATAATCTATAGGATTTAATATAGATTTAATAACCTAGGAAAATACCTTAATCACACTTAAAGTAAAAATTTTCAATATTTTCTTTTGTATTAAAGATAATGATTTTTCAACCAAAAACGTTCAAGCAATTAACAATTGGTTTCCTACTATTCCAAAACTCAGAGGGGTTTTTCTTTAGGATAGTTATAATTAATACTATATTTATTATATAAAAATATGTTTTCACATATTATACCCAAAACTAAATAGGAAAATCTTATTCACTGAGTGTAGTCAGTGATATATCATGTAAGGTTCTGCTTCTCCTTTATAAAAATCTGTTTTGTTGAGTTTTCCTAGGAGAAGAGAAGTTATTAATATATCCATTTTGTGAGAATCATATTAAAATTCATGATTTTAAAACTCAGGTACATGGAAACTTCTTAAGGTTTTGATCCTAAGTCCATTTAATTTTTATACTAATCTGGCATACATGATGAAATAATATCAAGCATCACTTCTTTTGACAAAAAAGAAGGTCCAAGTATACATAGAAACGTCATCCAATAGAACATATACATTGTGATTCTCATTTAAACTTAAAACTCAATAAGGACTTGAAAAATCCACGTAAACCAAATCAAAAGGTTGGGAAGCTGAAATATCTTTCCTTGGTTTGAACGATATTTTTTGTTCTATATCTTTTTCACAAGGATTATAGACAATTTCATTTGGAAACTATGGTTTAGGTATATCCTTGACTAATCATTTTCTAGTAAGATTTATAAGAGAGTGAATGTTATTGTGACCATGTCTTCTTTGTCACATCTAATACACTTTATAAAAGGTACTTGAGAAAGAAACATTCAGTGAGACTAATGATCAAGATAAATTGCACAAAACATTTCATTTAAAATAGTAGTGAAGACTAAATATTTCTTATAATTGAAAAAATTATAACAATAATTTTTATATTTATCATGAAATCTATCATCACATAACTTTTAACTGTTATATAGATTGTAATTAAGACCATCAACATAAATAGAATTATAAATTAAAATCGAGTCCGTGTTACCAATTTGGACAAGTCCATTACTTTTTCCTTTTGCATTTCCACCAAAGGTGACATGTCCACCATACATATTTACAATGTTATTGAAGCTCGAGTAGTCCCCTTTCACTTGTCTTGAATTCCCACTATCCAAGTAACATAATAATATATAGGAGCTATTGAATCATATTTCCTATAAAAAATATTTAAACAAGAAAAGAATTTGGTACCCAAACCTTCTTGGGTCCAGTAATATTAGTAATTAAAGCATTAAGAACCCACATATGCATCATGGGTTTTCTATAAACTGTTTTTAAATGCACCACCATAGGATTTAAAATTACTTTATTTTTCTTAACTAATTCAATTGCTTTCACTACACACAACACCGAGTTCAAGCACACCAGGACTTACCAAACTAGCTGGTCACAAAGCGGTTATGAATAGTATTAACTGAATTTTTAATTTTATATAGTCCATAAAATTTTTACATCCATATTATGTTTTTATTTGACATAGTATAAGAACAAACTCATTTTTTCAGAGAAAAAAAGTATTATTGAAAAAAATGAAATTTTACAGCCTTTTAATGCTGAACCCTTTTTTAATCCAATAGTTGACACTTTTAAATATTATATTTTAAAAAATAAAATTATTCTTCAGAATTGGGACATAAAAATTTAGTTTTTATAAATTTTAGGTGCTTTTTTGTAAACTATAATATTTTGATAAATAGTGGAAAGTACTATATTTTAATTGTAAAAAACATTTTTAATCAAAATAAGTTATAGTGTTAAATTATACATTTGAAAGGTTTTTAAAAATAACTAGATTATATTTTTTATCATTTAATCCAATGTTGGTCATTTGAATTAGTTTTACATTTATGTTGGACATTAACACTTATCAATCTTTTGATTGTTTTTACTTCTAAACAACCAGCTTTCTGGTTTTGACAATGAGAATATTTTTTAAATTAATTATTACAGCTTTTATGTTTTGTATTTTGAAAAATAGACATCATTTTTGAATTTGTAATGTCAGAATTAAACTTGCATGAATATTTGGTATTTTTCTAATAACATTCAATTATTGATTAATAGTGACAAATATTGCGTTATTGTTTAAATATGACATTTTAAAAAAAAATATTTTTAAATTAAATTTATTTTAAAGTGAAATTAGATACATAAAAGTTATATTTTTTCAATTTAATTCATTTAATTCATTTTATAATAACATTATGTATATAAAATTATATTGAACATTTTACCTTCTTTTACCCCCTTCTAGGTACATTTGAAAATTTGCATAAAACATAATTTTACCACTTATATGTATTGAATTTCTAAATTACAAGATTCACAGTTTACATAAGCAAGTAAAATGTGTTTCAATAGGATGAAAATAATTTTTGGTGAATAGTAACTTTTGAATTTTATCTACAACGGTTAAAAGTAAATAGAGTAATTAAAAAATGATATTATAATTACCATAACACATGACTTAATTCTATTGGATAAGTGTATTTCGACCAAAATCAACCTTAGGACAAAATTATGATCCTTTTTTATCCACTTGGATTAGATTATGACATTTATTATATATTATATAACAATGTGTTAAAAGTGTACAATTTAAATTTTAATAACTAAACCATTTTTAATATAGAGTTAAACATAGGATAAATTTGATGATAAATATTCAATAGAAAGCTCAAAATATTTAATATAACATAGTAGTTTATTTTTAATTTATATACATTAAATAATTAAATTTTTTTATGACACAATTCGGATACAGTAATTACCTTATTAATGAAATATTAAAATAATTGATTTTATAAATATTAAAATAAATTTAAATTGAAACTTTTGAATCCATTCACAAATATTCAAGTTGAAAAAGACCTGTTAGGGTTGATTAAATGTATTTTTTTAAAATTTACAATGTTTTTATGACTTTTAAAAAAATCAAATACTAAAAAGTCTCAAAATTAACATATATGAGTTTTTAAAACAAATACTATATTATTAAATTATATAATAGTCCTAAAAATAAATGTTTTGGCCAAAACAATTATACAATTATAAATATGTCATTAATGAAACACTTAAGGTTCTCTTGGAATTTTAATTTATTAACCATGTATTATCATAATAAAAGAAGACGTGGTAAAAGATTAACTATTTAACTAAGAGTTAAATTTAATAGATATGGTTAATATGGTGACCTAAACTTATCTAAGTCTAATTGGTTGAGGGTTTTTTGACCCATCCCCACCTTAGCCTCAAAATTAATCCAATTGGAGCCATTATAAAACTTAAATAAGTTTATAATAAAATATTATTTCAAGCTTTTCCTAAAGTGACCCTCACCTCTCTTATAAAAGTGTACTTCCCTTTATCTTAATTTCACACCTCCAAATCCTTTTTTTCTCAACCATCCCCTACACAAATATCCTCTAAAATAACCTGAATTAAAATTAGAGGCATTAATTTTATCATAAATCTAACCTATGGTGCCTTTTTTCAAATCAAATAGAAGAACCCGAAGAAGAGGTAATTACTTCATCACCTCTTTCAAAGTTCATTTCTTCTTCCACCTCACCTTTTTTTTGTTTCCATACTAAAATAATAAATCCGGTACCTTATACATAATGATATGTTATTATAAATATGAGACAACCATTTTCATTATTCTATCCATCCTTTGAATGAAAAAGTCACTGTATGTTTGTATGTACAACTTACCATCTCTACGTCGTGGTGTAGTTTGTTATTCAACACTTCATTATTTTGATAAGTATAATAAATTGTATAAATAATGTAAATAATAAATATAACATCTTAATTATTCTGTATATATAATATACCATCTAATTAAATATGATTTCCCCACTAATAGAATTATATTATTGCTCATGAGTATGCACAGCTTTCCGTCTCCAAAACACGATGAGATTTTGTTAACCATCGTAACCATTAAAGAATAATTTTCATTTTATGATTAAAAATAATGTTTAAGAACATAATATCATTATGGATATGGATCAAATATATCTTATCCATAAAAACATGATTTATGTAAAAAAACATATATTGAAAATGAATCAGTTAACTCCCAAAACAGGGATACTACTGAAATATAATTAGAAAAGAAATATTATAAGATCATATATGATATAATATTTATGTATTTGGTTCATATATAATTTAATAACAATTATTTCATCATTATATAGGAGGTTAACATACCCTAGACTAGGGAAATGTACATGTTAATGGTTAATTCCCCAATCTCATTATTATCTGAGATTGTTTATGTGTATGTTTTTACAAGAATATATTTATTATACATGTCTATGTTTCATAAAAGTGTTCAAAAAAGGATTATTTTTAATTTAATCATTAACTAAAACAAAATATTAAATGGTTTAAATATTTATTCTTCTAAATCATTGTCATTAATTTCAAGGTTTTGAAAATGGTTTTAAGGATTTATTGATATGGATATGAATGTTTTAAAATATTAATTCCTTTTAAAAGTTTCAATGTGTTATGAGAAACTTTGATTCAAACATTTTTTTAAATGTATTCCTTTCAAAATTTTGTGGCTTTTAAATGATTTCATGAAAAAGGGATATTTCTCCAAAAGATTTTTACTGATAATTTTTAACTATGTCAAAATCCTTTATGGGATATTATTCAAGATTGAGGTTAATTTATTATAATACAAATTTATATTTTATATTTAATGTGTTATGAAAAGTTTGAAAATAGATGTGCTGTTTTTATACCATTCATGGTTTGCAGTTACAATATTGACATTTCATATTCTCATTTTAATACAAATGTATATGTTATGTTTGACTCTTTTCATATAAGGAATGCATTGGAATTAGTAAGTGATAGGGGGCTCGCTATGGCCTCATGATGCATCAGTAGTCCTCATGAGAAAAACTAGTGTTTCGGCACAAGGCCTTGAAAAAATTATTATTTTTAGTCTTGGCACGAGTCCTTGACTATATAGTTATGATTTCCATCATTATGCATTCCATCATTATGAAATTAGCTATTGATATTACAAGTGATTATTCGACTATTAGAATATCCATGTGAATAATTAAATGGAATTAATTGATTTATCTTTTCCATATTATATTGATGTTTCAGTTGGAAAGGATTTTGTTTTTTTCTTATATATTGCCTTAAATGTTTATGCTTATTTATGATAGTTTTTGTAATATTGTTATCCTTACTAGGTATCTGAGCTCACCCCTTTCTTATGATTTATTTTTCCTAGGATTTTTAGAAATATATTATGATTAACCTACGGGAATAGGCTTCGGGATATGAGTATGTTAAAAGGGGAAACAACATTGTTGTGTTTTCTATTTTATTATGTAATGTAAAACTTATATATGTATCAAATACTTCTTAGGCGACAAAACAAATCGGTCTTTTGAAACATGATCTCTTATGATGATGCCAATGTTATGTAATAATATACCGACTCTGGGTAACTAGGGTCGAGGAATTATAGTTGGTATCATAGGATGTTTAGTAAAAACCTTGGAAACTAGATTTAGAAGAACTCTGATTAGAGAAAATTACCCTAAGATAGACTTTGAGGATTAGTATTGAAGAACATCCTAGAATTTTGGTAATGTAGATATTTTGGGTGTTTTCCAAGAAATACATCCATGTTTGGATACTATATGTAGATCTGGTTCTAGTACAGATATACCTAGGAGTGAAACATCTAACAAGGAGTTTTGGGCTCAACCTGGGGTATCATGGTACATGAAAACAGGCCTTACAGTGCACATGGTTTGACACTCTTAGGGATATTATTAGGATAATTTACATTTTTTTAAAACCATTACGTTGGATTTAGGAATAAATATGTCAGAAAAGGAACCATTTTTTAGATACAAGATGTGTAAAAATCATTAATTAATGTTTATATTTTTTCTAGTTTTTGGATTATACTTTATGATACGATCTAACCTAATGGTTGTCATCATTTACAAATGGCACCCAGTAGAAATATTTGGAACTCCAGCAATACGCATGATCCAAAGAGTAAGAAGGATCCTCTATTTCATGGTCTTAAGCCAACATTTCTATGGGAAATAGGCTCCCATGTATACACATCATTTGAGGAAATAGTATCATGTTTTAAAAATATAAGTAATGAATTCAATTATTCCTATAGATGGGAAGGGAATCCATAGAATTAGAGGATGGAAAAGAGAAAGATAGATAAATGGGAAGAATAGAAAGAAGTATTTTCCTATATGTGATAACTGTGGAAATAATCACCTTGGGATGTTCTTGAAAGGACTAGGTGTTTGTTTTAAGTGTGTAGAATATATTCCTTAAGAAAAATAATGAAAAGGTAACAAATAAAAGACTAATATTTAGTGTTTCAACAATAATGAAATAGGGCAATACGCAAATAAATGTCCTATGAATCAAGGAAATATTGATCAGAAGAATCAAATAGATTAAGGTAAAGCATAATATGTTACTACGGTCGATGTGGAATAATTAATAGATTTGTTTTTTGTATTGAATAATTAAGTCAATTTATTGTTTTGTCAATGACGCACCAGTTACATGAATTATAGAAATAAATAAGGACTATATTGTAGTATGATATCAATGAGGATTTCAGATTGAATGGTACTAAGAAAAGGGATTCAATAAAAAGTTAAACATTTTGGGAAATATATGGTTCAGGGAAAGATAAACCTCAATATGGTTCTAATTCCGGGATAAGTCTTTTGGATAATGTAAATTGGGTATTATTGAAATCCTTGGAACTGATTAATGGTTTGTTCAAAAAGTGGTTCATTCCATCATTATTAGAAGTTTTCAATGTTTTTTAATTTATGTAGTATATCCAATATTCTATATTTTAAGTAAGGAATGAGGAAGAATAAATGTATTTTATATGGTTTTCTGGAAATTCAGTTTAATACCATGTTTTAGGAGAGTACACGATTAAGGTATTCACATGTATTTTATGTGGCCTTCCTTATAAATTTTGGAATGTGAGTTTGGATAGAAGTATTGTGGATAAGTCTAAAGGTTGGAATGGAATAAATTTGAAATTGGATACTATTGTTTAATGTTAAATAATATCATTAGATTTTTTTTGATTGTCCTAAAAAATGTAACCCAGAGGTCAGGCGACAACCCGACGTGTCCAATAAGGCTGTGAGACTTGAACCTGTAACTGAAGGGCAACAAGGGTAAATCACCTACCACTGGCCTACGTGATGTCCTGATTTGTATAATTTAGTTTTTTAAATGGTATGGAAGATGAATTATAAATTGATTTTTTTTGGAAACCCTATAAAATTTGGTTTAATAGAAATTTTTTTGGTTCTATTATCTTTCGGAGAGAAATATGAGTTTGTGGTAGAAAAAAGTTAATGGATGGAACTCTAATTATCAAGTATTTTATTTTTTTCTTATTATATGAATAAATTAGTTCTTAAACATTATGTAAGTGTATCAAAACTCTAAATGTGTTATCGTAATACCTTATTTTTTTAACTGGTGATATTTTAAATCACCATTGATGTATGGCTTTGAGGCCCTCATTTTTCCATTTATTTATAAATGTTATTGTGATTGATTACATCAATCACTCCATATAAATATGCATTTTTTTCCTCCAATTATTTTTCTATAATTTCCACTAATTTTCATCTATTTGAAACCCCAATTTTGTGGGGAATTTTTTATTTCCCTTTCCCTCTTATTAAGACAAAATTTTATTGACCCTATTTCTGATGTGGGTTTTCCACAATGGTATTTTCTATTTTCATCCATTTATTTTCTAAGAACAATATCAAATTTTAAGGAAAAAATTTATTGAAGTAGGGGAGAATGTAACACCCCAGTAGTTCATAGTATGTTATCTCCTTAAAGTAATTCAATAGCTTGCACTACACGCAACAACGAGTTCGAGCGCACCTCGACTTATCAAACTAGCCGTTCAAAAATCTGTTATGAATAGTATTAACTAAATTTTGAATTTTTTATACTCCATATAATTTTAACATCCATATTATGTGTTTCTAGACATAATATAAGAACAAATTAATTTTTTGATATAAAAGAAGTATTTTTCAAAAAATTCTATTTTAACGCATTTTAATTGAGAACCTTGTTTAAATCCATTATTTTGAAATTTTATATATTCAATTTTAAAAAATAAACATTTTATTTAGAATTGGGACAAAAAACTTTAGGTTGGATAAATTTTTGGTGCTTTTCTAATAACATTCATAATTTGACAAATAGTCAAAAATACTAAATTTTAATTAAAAATAACATTTTTATTCAAAATAATTTATAGTGTGAAATTATACATTAAATGGTTTTGATGAATCATTAGATTATATTTTTATCAATTAATTCAATTTTTTTCATTGGATGAAATTTTACATTTAAATTGGATATAAAGACATATCAATCTTTTGATGGGTTTCTTCTTCTCAAAAACCTGATTTCTAGTTTTGACAATGAGAATATTTTTTAAATTAAATGATTCAAATTCAATGTTTTGAATTTGGTAAAGTATACATTAAATTTTAATTTTGAATATCAAAATTATCTCTGGGTGAATTTTTTTTATTTTTCTAAAAACGTTCTATTTTTATGAATAGTGAAAAACACTATGATATTGTTTAAAGCCGAGTTTTTATTAAAATAATTATTTTAAATTTAAATTTAATTTAAAGTAAAAATATATAAATAATTATTATATTAGTCCATTTTAATTCATTTAAGTCATTTTATAATAATATTATATCTATATAATTTTGTTAGACTTTTTACCGCCTTTTACCTCCCCTTCTAGGCACATTTCCAAATTTGCATAAAATTTAATTTTACCACTCCTGTGAATTGAATTTCAAAACCCTGAGAGAAATAGTTGACATTAGTAAGTAAAGTTTTGTTCAGTAATATAAAAATTATTTTTGGTGAATTGTAACTTTTGAATTTTATTTACCACAGTTAAAAGTAAATTAGGTAATTAAAGGTAAAAATGATATTATAATTACCCTTACACTTGTCATAATTCTATTGGATAAGTTTATTTCGACCAAATTCATCCTTAGGAAAAAAATAAAATCCTATTGGATTCACATGTATTAGATTAAGACATTTATTATTTTTTATTTAAATAATGGTTAAAAGTGTTAAATTCAAATTTTAATAACTAAAATTTTTTTAAAATAGGGTTATACATCAAATAAATTAAACTAAAAATATTAATTAGAAATCAAAAAATATTTCCTACATCATAGTATTTTTTTTATAATATTTATACATTAAATGATTAAATTTTTTTGACACAATGTTGATGTAGTAATTACTTTATTAATGAAAGATTAAAATAATTGATGTTATAAATATTAAAATAAATGTAAATTGAATTTTTTGATGAAATCCGTGAATTTTATTGTTGAATATGAAATTTTATGGATGATTAAATTTATTTTATTAGAAGTAAATTTTTTTTTGGAATTTCACAAAAACCAAATACTAAATAGTGTCAAAAATGAGATAAATGAGTTTTTAAATCAAATAGTATTTTATTAAATTATATAATAGTCTTAAAAATACATGCTTTATAAAAACGACTTATATAATTATATATATGTCAATAATGAACCACTTGAGGTTCCCTTGACATTTTATTTTATTAACCATGTATTATAATAATACCAGAAGGCAAGGTTAATGTTAAAATATTTAACTAAGAGTTAAATCTAAAAGATAAGGTTACTATGTTGACATAAACTTATCTAAAAACAATTTTTTGAGAGTTTTTCAACCCATCCCCACATTAGCCTTGAAATTAATTCATTTTATCCATTAAAAACCATAAATTATTTTATAATGAAATAATATTTCATTCTTTTCCAAAGGTGACCCTCACAACTCTTATAAAAGGGTACTTCCCCTTATCTTAATTTGACACCTCCAAATCATTTTGGCTAAACCAAACCCTAATAAAATATCTTCCCAAATACCCTCACTTCATCCTAGAGTCCTAATTAGGATCATAAATCCAACCTATGGAGCCCATATTTTCAAATCCAATGGTATAACCCGAAGAAGATATAATTACTTCATCACCTCTTTCAAAGTTATTTTCTTCTTCTACTTCATCTTTATTTTTTGTTTCCATAATAAAATAATAAATACAGTACATTAGACATACTAAGATGTTATTATAAATATGTTAAAACCATATTCATTATTCTATTCATCCTATGAATGACAAAGTCACCATACGTGCGTACGTACGACTTATTGTCTCCACGTCCTTGTGTAGTTTTTTATTCAACACTTCATTATTTGGATGGGAATAATAATGAGTATAAATAATTTAAATAATATATATAACATGTTAATGATTATTTATATATAATATACCATCCAATTACAAATTATTTCACTACTAATAGAATGATATTGTTACTCGTGCGTACGTACGTCTTACCTTCTCCACGACGCGATGAGGATTAGTTTCCCATCATAACCCTTCAAGAATAATTGTCATTAGATGATTAAAAATAATTTTTAAGAAATTAATATCATTATGGATTTGAATCAAATACATCCTATCCATAAAAAAAAGACTTACATAATGAAACATATAAAGGAAAACAAATCAGTTAACACCCAAAACAATGATACTACTGACATATCATTAAAAAATAAATATTATAAGAACATATATGATATAATATTTATGTAGGTGTTTTTTTTATAATTTAATAAAAATGGTTTCAACATTATACAGGATGTTAACATACACTTGACTAAGGAAATTACAGGGTTAGGGTTCATTTTTCAATCTCTTTATTATCTATGATTGTATATGTGTAAGTATTTACTAGGACATATTTATTGTCCATGTACATGTTTCATAAAATAAATTTCAAAAGGATTAATTAGAAGGGACTCTTTATCTAAAACATCATTTTAAGTTATTTAAATAATTATTCTTCTAAATCATTCACATTAATGTCGTTTTTTTAAATGGTGTTAAGGATTTATTTTAATGGAGATGAATGTTTTGAAATATTAATTTCATTCAAAAGTTATAAAGTGGTACGAGAAAATTTGAATCAAAAATGTATTTTAAATGTATTCCTTTCTAAATTGTATGAATTTTAAATGATTTCCTTAAAAAGGGATATTTTACTCAAAGAGTTTTACTGATCATTTCCTGAAGTGTTAATGTCCCACTATTGGAAATTAAATTGATTTTAAAATGATTTATAGTAGTATAATGTATTTTGTTGTTAGTAGAATTTGTAGAAAATAATAATTTTATATATTATATTTCAACTTGAAGTTTTTATTATTTTAATGGATTTTCATTGGGAATATAGTTATCTAGGGTCACATAATGAATTTTAATACACACGACTAGATATTCTTCTTGTTTTTAGATTGTGTTGTACGTTACAACTTGGGATTGATCACCATGGGTTAAAGTTGATTGTGGATTGAAGAGTGAACATCCAGGTCACATGGTGATGTTGACATATTAGGTTTGGTTTGGGTTTTCTTAGGTAGTAATTGTTCAGTTTGTTGTATTTTTATTTGTAATAAATGATGTTATGTTTGAAAATAATGTTTAGTTTTGTTTTATCCTTTGTGTTTTACACAGTTTTTTGTTCATTAATATTTTCATTTGGAAGAATCATTCCCATTTTTAACTATTATGATTTCCATGAGACTTTTCTCCAGCCCAATAGAATCAGGAACACCTCTCGGGCCTTGCCAAATATTAGCTTAGGTGACCGATTCATGGTCGACCAGGGTTGGTTTGTAACAAAATATAGTAGACCATTTTGTCATAAATTTTTTATAACACATATTACTATTAATAAAATAATTTTATAAAAAAAATTATAAAAAATATATTAATTAATAATTACTCATTTTTTGTATTGTTTATTATATGCAAGAGAAGTAAATTTTCCTCTAAAATATTTATTGTTTCTCTTTGTGAAAAAATAAAATAATAAAACATATCCACATATCAAAATTATATTTGAAAAAATTTAACTTTTTTCTTAAATCATAATTTCAATGTTATATTTGTGTAAATTTTCAACAATTTTTGATGATGATGGATTTTTCAATGAATAGTTAAAAATAATAATTTTTATTGAACAATGAATTTTTTTTAAGACATTTAGATGGAAAATTTTGGATTTATTGTTAATTTAAATGTTTAATTAGTACTTTAATATGTTTATTATACAATAATTTTTAATATAAATATTTTTATTTTGTATTTTCTTATAAAAACATATTACCCTAAATTTTTTATTATTGAAAACTGGTTTTTATCACATTTTGTGGTTTACATTTAAATTAAATTCATCAAATTATATGTATTAGAATTTTGAAAATGTATTTCAATTTTTTTTATCAAAACGTTTTTTAATGATTCCACATTCATGTTTGGTCATAGTGATTCAAACATATAGTGAAATTTTTTCTCTACGGGTAATGTTAAAATTGGGTTTCTATGGTGTTAATATAAGATATTATTGTAACCATTCCAATTAAATATGTATAAATCCTATTATATTGTCATATTTTAACCTCATCTAATACAATGTTCTATCCTATTTTTATTTGGACAATATTTATTAAAAATTAAATTCTAATATTTTATTCATTTTATAAATCCCATATGTGTCCTCTCCCAAAATTATAAAATTAAAACCCTCTAGTCTATTCATTATTCCATTATAATTAATTTACCTCATTAAACCCTTCAAATAATCTCTAAAAAAATCCATATACATGTTATAGGGGTCCTTTTCTTCCAAATAGACTATCTTATGTTTACTTAACATGATATCTAAAGGATTTATTTCTAAAAGGTGGTAATCATCTTAAATGAATACTTTTAATTCATCTTGTCCCCTCAATAAATATATTGTATTTATAATATAATAATTTAAAAGTATTCCACATTATATGGAAGTGTTAATATGTTTTTGAAACCGATATTATCTACCATATTTTTCATTAAATTGGAAGCAAAAGTATCACACATCTGTATGTGTGGACTACCCCCACCATGTAGAAATACAATTAATTTTCCACCACAATATTTAATGAATGGTTTAAAAAAATTAATTATTATATGGGATATTTATTTTAAAAAATATGTTTTTTGTTTTATTTGATCATATCTACCTTTTTACATTCCAAACTATCTGAAAATGTTAACGTCAATCATATGTATGTGTTGAATTCCACATCCAAATATTTATTTGAACATATTTTGGTTTAAAAATTATATGGATGGTAATAATGATATATTAAATAAGTATTTATGATATATATGATATGTTAATGGTTTTTTAATGTTTAATTATTATTTAAATTTTTCTGTTCCATCCATAAATAAAGATAACACATTAGAGATGCAGGTGTACAACCGTCCGCCTCTATAAATGATATAATTCATTTCTATACCTTTATATATTATTATTGAATATATATAAATATATGAATGGATATTTTAATCCAAAAAATATTTCTGAAGATGACTGAACGAAGATCGAAGAGAAGTGATGAAAACTAACCAGCCAAAACTTATATAAAAAATGAAGTTGTTATCATCCAAAATAGTGATTTTAATAATTAATTATTTAAAAATATGTGACAAAGAGTATAATTTAATCACATATGTAATGATATATATTATTTTTGTTCAATAATATATTTATAACAAATCTATATATATTATAATGTATGTTTGAACATGTATGAATGATGTCCTATAAGAGGAAAGTGTTTATTTCACAATCTTATTATTATTCAGGATTGTTTATTTTTGTTTATATATTGGGGGAATTATTACATAATATAATATTTAAACTAATATATTTTATTTATAAATAATTATTTCAAAAAATAAATATATTTATTTTAATTTTCCTCTATGTAATTACTCATGATACTAAAAAAATATCTGTAAGTAAATTCAATATTATTTTTCTAATCCATTTGGAAACATTTTAATACAGATACATATTATCCATAAAATGTTTTGAATAATGTCTTTATATAATATAATTATATATTAATGATTTTTTAGTCAATTTTAGGCTATTAAAAATAATTAAAAGGAATCTTATTTTCAATTTTAGATTGTGTTACTAAATAATATTTTAATAAAAATATGGAAATGATCCTTATTTTAACATTCTATGTATAAGAATAATCTCACACTATCAAGAATACACAATTTTATGATTCCTCCTTTAAATTATTGAATTTTTACTCTTAAGGAAAATGGTTTCCTCAATTTTTGGGAAATCATTATATTTTAAACAATTACTTTCAAAATGATAATTTTATTTTCCACAAAAAAACTTTAATAGTGATCATTTTAAAGTATCTTCATAGGTGTCAATATATTTTGAAAAATAATGTGTTTTTATATTCATATAATCTAACAATTCCATCCAATAATTATATAAATATTCATTCTGATCATTTTTTCAAGGTAAAGTATTTAAATATTATATTTCAGTTCATCTAATATATGAAACTATTTATTTTTATGTCATGCTAATTATATTGAATAGTTATTTCATATAATGAATTAATTATATATATTTAGGTATTCTTGGTAACATTAATTACATATAACCTTAAATATATATTATGTATCATAAATCAAAAAATTTTGGGAATTTAAATAAATTATTACCATTTATGTACATTTCTTGGCATGATCCCTCGACATTAAGTCTACGATGTCTGACATTATGCATTCCATCCTTTTTAAATAAGTTATTTTTTATGATTTTGATTTAATAGTTACTATATCTATGTATATGAATCAAAATCATTCCATTATTTATCTGTAATTATATTATCATCCTTTAAGCCTTCCATAGTACTCATTTCTAATTTATTCTAGGATAGAATCCATTGTAAGAATACACCTATTGAGCATTTGAGGTTACACATTTCATACTTTTCCATTTCAAAGGATTCCATGAATGGCATTATGATTGATATTTTAGGATATTTTTCTTGGAATATTTATGATCTAAATTATAGTAATACATTAAATTATATGTTATCAAATTTAAATGTGAGATTCAAATATCTATATAGATTTCCATGACTTCCAAATTATTTTATGATTTGGGTTGTGTATTCTTTTATCTACTGCAAATGTAATAATTTAATCATTATCTCAAGGAAAACACGGTTAGGGTAAATATAGTTCAATAATAATAATAAACTTTTTGTATTTGTTTTATATTGATGTTATTATATTATGATGAATAAAACATATTAAGATAATTTAATTGAAGAACTAAATTGAGAGAGATTTAGTATGATGAATACCTTCTCTTCCAGAGGCCACTATTAGATACTCTATTATGGAAGTATTTTTTTAATGAATCAATCCTCCAAATCATGGATAGACAACTTGATAATATAATTTGGTGTTTTTTAAATTATAGTGGGCTTAATGTGGTGTATAGTAGAGAAAGGAGGTGTGTCACTTTATTTTTTAGGGAGAGGACCCAATTTGAATATATGTATATACAAAAATATAATAAAGTTTCTAGTATTATTCTTACAAATGGATAGATATTTTATGTTGGAAGAGGATAATTTTTATATATGACTATCCAATGGGATTTAGATAATTTTAATTGCTAGTTTCAATGTTATATCTTGGTTTGATATCCCTTAAACCCATTTTAATATTAGTCATGAAAGAAACATTCTATTATTTTAAATATTCATGATGAGAAAAATTATTATTGAATTATTACCAAAATGGGAAATTTTGATTCCAAATTTGTAATCTTTTTGTCAAATTCAATCTCTATAAATAGTAGAATTTGGTCTTTGAATTTACTCACACTTCGTGATTAAAAAACATTTCATAAAAGAAAATGTTTTCATATATGTAATGTTCTTAAAAAAATATAAACATATTATTAATTAAAATTAAAATAAACATATAATTGATAATATGAATGAAAAAATTATAATTTTAAAACCAATCTAAAAAACATAAATATAAATGAATTAAATGAAAATTTAACTTTAAATAAAAATAATTATTTTCATTCTTCATATAAAATAAGTCATTTATGATGATTCTCAATAATTCACTATAATACTATATTGAAACATATGTTTTAAAATTATTTTCATTTTTAAAAAATTATTTTCTAATAGTGGAAGAAATGAAATACTTTATTACATAAAAAAAAGAAATCCCATTTTGGGAATTGTTTTCTAAAAAAATATAAATAATTTATTGAATATTGATTAAATATTTATAAATATATTAGAATTTTCTAAAATCATTACAAATATTATTAAAATTTGGTTACTAATATTCATAGAAAAAATTTAATAGTTATTTTATTATGGTAAACTATATTGTTTTTCATTTTTATATGTAAGGATAGGAGATGTAGTTACTTAGGATTCACACTCAGCTAAGGGTTCCAATGCCACCCTTGCCCCAACACGACCATCCCACCTCAACACCACTTCCCATTCTCCTCGGATTCTCACTCCACCTCCGTCCAGCTTACCCCTCACGCGATGTAGATCTATCTTCCTCGAGACTCCTTCATTGTCTGAGGGACCAGATCTGTCATCGTTGTCCCCATGATTCCATCGTTGTCCGTAGGATGAGATCCAAATGTCTCCCTCCCAGATCCCCCTTCCCTGCTCCTCAATGACGGTGTATGTGATGACGATGACACCTACTTATTCTGATACCTCAAGGTCACCGACACCGATAAATCATGTGTCATCCCAACCTGGAGGTTTCCCTCTCCTCCACTGGAGATTCAACTGGTTCACTCTCAATGGAGGAAAAGGAAACATGACCTCCCTCATGGTTCAGTGTGTTGTACTCCCACCCCAACGAACTCAGATTTCATACAATCTAGATTCAGCATCATGAGGAATCTGTAGATTGGAAATCTGGATCTTGTCAAACCTATTGTGTTTGTGTTCCCATTACGTTTCAGCTCAATATGGTGTCCTATGATTCACAGGAACGAAAACTAACATGGTTGAGGGCAGCTACAATATAGCACGTAGACCCATACCCGGTAGATATCGATTCGACCAGGGACTAGTTTGTGATGTTAGCCAATGGTAGGCTTCTTCACTAAGAATATTTTATTTTTCATGGTCTAATCATCCATTTCATCATGCTCTTTCAGGAATCACATGATTTTGGTCAGGATCGGTGGATTCCAAGATGTTTTGGATGGTGCTTGAGGCTTTGGTGAGGGCCAAATTTCTCGGGTGATCTTTTTTTTTATCATCCATGGTGGCTCAGCTCCCTCAAGGTTCCTCATTCTAAATCTCTGTCGATGAATCCCTCACTATCGGTTATCCTATTTTAATGTCTTCTATATTATTTTTTATGATTTTTGTTCTTTGTGTTATTCCTAGTTGTTTAAGTTGGTCTATCACGTGTCAAAATTGGTGGATCGCTTTGGGCACATTTCCACATCTTTTTTTCTTGTTCAGTTCTCACTTAACCAAAATGTGTTTTTGAAAATAAAAAAATAAACTTTCAATCAGTCATTTAGACTCAGTTTTTGTAGAATACTCTCCATGGTATATGTTTTATTTGAATATATATATATATATATATATATGTATATATATATATTAAAAACTACATAAGATACATTATACTAACCATAATATTATTTATTGTAAATAATTATATCAAATTGATACAATTTTTTTAATATTTCTATTTCATAACATCCTCACATGCCTATGTAGCTTCTTCGAATTAATTGTTACACCAAAAGAAGATTTAACTAGTAGATTCTTCATCTTACATAACATTTTATCTCAAGGATGAATGATTTATATTGGGTTTTCATTATATAAATGATCATGATCTATTTACATGACCACTTGTTCTATAAATTTTAAATATCATGCGTTTACATCATTAAGAGGGATACATCGAACACATTATGAAGACGAGAGAGGTTCAGTGAAGCATCATTCCATAAGCTACCATATCAACTCGACATAAGAATATTAAATGGGATCATATATAATGTGATCATTAGTCCCTTATTTAAGAATATAATAACATTCATCAATGTATAATTTTGTATAAATTCCTTATCAACCTCTTTTAATTATATATTTTTCCGATTATGTTGATCATAACTTGTTTTCAACCAGTATCTAGATTAATGTGTTTCTAAATGGACCTTACTTTATAAAAAAAATTCTTTACATATATTAGGTTCCATTAGCATTAATTCACTAACAACATCCCAACATGTTGTTATTGTACAATAAATTCCCTAATTTTGTTTATAGCAGTCCATATAAATTCTTAACAGTAAGCCATTGTTGTATAGAAACATATTCAAAGATGTTTTTGAACCCAAACACCATTTAAATATATAGAACAAGAGAATGTAATTTCCACCATAGTTTTAATGTATCTCTTAATCTATACACTTTTTTGAGGAAGAAAATCAACTCTGAATTGAAATCAATATCAAGATATTTTTGAATACATTTCTAGAACATTCAGGTCATCCATAGATCCCATTTAGATAAATTAGAATGTTATACTCCCTGAAACCTAACCACTTTGTAAATGAATATTCTAGAAATATGACCAAAATATAAATATTATATTATAGAAATAAATTTTATTGGCCTCATATGGTGATCTACTATACCCAAAAAATCATTATTTCCCTTATACATTTTGGGGACTCAGATGAAAAAAAACCATGGTGACAATTTCCCATTTTTATTATGGTATTGGAAATGGTTTTAAAATATAATTAGACTTTTATATTTCATCTCAACACTCTAAAATATCAATAACTAATATACATACTTTTAAATATATATCTTCATGTTGTCCCACCATAAATACTCTTTTAGATCTATATGTATTTCATTATTTCAAGATGATTAGTGATTTATAAACTATATTCTTCATCCATTAACTCCTTCTTCATGTATGGTATTTATGGGAATCAAAGTAGGTTCCTTAAGATTATCATTAAATCATAATAATTGTTAAAAATGAGAACACACTTCAACATCCTTTGTAATTATACACCATCACTTTGTTAATATTTAATCATTACATAGATATACAGTTGAACACCAATCAGAACAAGTTATTATTTTACCAGTTTGATCATGATATATAGATTAATCCATTTTTAGCCCAAAAATATTATATCCTTTGTGATGATCCTTATAGCTAATTAATAATTACCCTATCAGTTAAAATCATTTACCATCTTGTTCGATTTATTTGGGTGGTGATGTATTAATTAGTCATAATATTTAATCAACTTTGACCTTCTCATCTTGATCATATAAAACATTTTATGTGTTAAAATATACTATAAAATATTATGGTTAGTATACATGTCACACCATTATAATTAAATATAATACCTCCATATAATTAAAATAAAAAATAATATAGGTAGCTTCAAATCCTGATTTGGGAAAATCTTAATCATTAATATTCAATTGTTCTAAGGAATAAGATATCATCATATAATTCATCATGAAGATTATTCCAAATCACATATTTAATGTCTTATTATTTATTAAAAACATTCACCAATTCATTTGTCTGAAGGAACATAGCTCCCATCCGAGTTGGTATTGTGAGTGGATTGGATATCCCAGACAAATATTCCATTAATAATCAATAATATCAATACATTCCAAGACAAATATGTATCTTAATCAACGTTTTTAGTCAATGAAGAAATTAATTATCATCTATCATTGACGGAAAAAATAATATACCCTTTCATGAGATTATATAACCCAAAAATTACTATTTTTATACCCAAAATTCATAATCAATAAATTTTACTTGCAACTTATCGTTCCTTAGGTTCATTAGTATAATCCCCATGTAAAATGCATTTTATAAATTTCACTTAGAATATATAAGAATATCATCTATAAATACATCCAAAAACTAAACACGGTTATCTCTAGAGAATTTATATATCAAATACATGAGGATATATGGGGATTTAGACAGACCAAATGCAGTCACTATAACATCATAATGTTTATACCATATTCAAAGGGATATTTTCTATATGAATTGAATATATATTTCCAACCAGTAATAATATAATTAGATATTAATCCTGGAACAATATAGTACTCATTGTAATTGATCGATTAAATCCTCAATATAGGGTAGAGGATAATTATGCATGATTGATATTTTAATATTTTTCAAATAATCAATGAAAATTCCATTTGATCCAATATTCTTCTAAAAAATATGTTCTTTCCATCATGATAAACATTTCCAAATAATTCCATTTTCAATACTTTCATGGAGATTCTTCATCAAATTCTAAAACTCAATTTGGAAAATTTTGTAAAGAGACATTACAATAGGTGTATCACTAGGTATCTATTATAATGATAACTTATCATCATGATATGGATGAAGAATATGGAATTATTCATGAAAACATAAAAAATATACATATAATATGCATATGAAAGATGTTTATTTTCACCCAATCCATATTTGATTAACATAATTTTTTAATAGGATTCAAGGCCCATATAACGGATGTGATTTCAATAAAAATATTATATTTCTCATTTCAATGATACAAGATCATATATTGGTTTATAATATGAAACATGACATAAAAATATTGTTATTTTTCGTGGTATATATTTAAATAAATCCAACCCCTAGATAAGATCTCCTAAAATTAAAAAAATCAGGAGAATTGTTATATTTTCAAGAAGAAAATTCCCACAAGATTTCATTGTAGAAGAATCATAAACCTGAGATAAATTCATCATACAATTATGGTTGTTTAATAATAATTCTAAATATTATCTCTAATTTATTATTATGATACACATATAAATTTATTTAGATATAAAAATGGGGATTCATCCAGAAACAAATAATACAATTGAAATTATATACTGGAATGTAAGTGTACTATTTTAATTTTTTATCACAAAAGTCATTAGTAATCATGATAACATGATATTTCTTGTTGTCTCTAGGCATAAGATCTTTCTTACAATGATCATCATCATTAACCCTTTTATTTGAGAACATGGAAATCTAATTATCATGCCTGTTTCTTTTGAAACACATAAATGTTAGTGGTTTATTTAGTGGTTCTTTTTTCATCATTAGTTTAATTAATCTTCCCATCACTTCAACATTAATTTTACATATGACAATAATTTACACAAATAAAAAAATTAATAATTACCCTTTATAAAATTTCCTCTTTATTTGGTTCCACACTTAAAGATTGAAGGAATTATCATCTTCTTCTATCCATGTTTCTTATAATTTTTTGGATTCCATATTTAATTTATTATCAAAACCATTAAATTGATGGGTAGCTCCTATATATATATATATATAAACCTTGATAATACATAGAACGATTTCTTTATATCTATGGATGTATGGTATCAATAACTCTATTTAAAATCTCAATTTTGAGCTACTAAATAATCAATCGACCATACATTTAGGTTGAATTTTAATGAAATAAGATTACCTCACATGTAATGATTTTTTTCATAGGCACTCATATATTCATCATCCTTTTGATTTAGCCCGATTAATTCCTTATGAATTTTAATATGATGAATAGTATAATATTAATTATTGGAAAATCAATTTCTAAATTAATCTAACTCCATAGATTTAGTTTCTTCCCATTCACTCAAGGGGTTTAAAATTGTACACAATGTATCTACTTCACATTCCAATATATAAATAGATAAAATAACATATTCATGTTTTAAAAACTTGGTATTGATAATAAAATCTTTTTTATCTATTTCTTAACAAAAATAGAGTTTGTATACAGATGAAAATAAAATTTATGTGTACTTATTAAGGACTAAACATAATGGATTTCCATTATTTTCTCATTTTTAATATCAATATGATTTGTATGTTGATATATTTTTGTAATAATTTAAATATAATTCTTTATTCCAACACATGTTATATTTGGTTATTTAGGAGAAAAATCATTTCATTTTCCATCAAATTTAGTGTTAATTTTTTTGGGGCTCTGTCTATTGACTTAAACCAAAAAAACCATAATGTGAAATAAAATCATCGTGATAGACCATAGAGTATGAAAAATCATTTATCTGAACTAAAAAAAAAAATCTTTTTTAATATATAACATGTATGTTTTAACTAAATTCATTCATGATTATCACATATTATACACATTTATAATGGTTCATATTGAAAATTTGATTAATATAATCAAATCCCTAGTGATTTTCAATCCATGTTCATGGTAAGGGCACAATCACCTTTCAATATAACGATTGAAAATATACACTCAACCAACTAATTTTATGGTTATTAACCCATGATGCATCAAGTCTGAAAACATTTCCACTTGTATTATCTTGGTAGGTATGATTTTCTCAGAATACCAAACTTCATACTTCAACATAAATTATGATAAAAGGGTTATTACTAATGTTTTTTCAAACTTGTTTCAAAAGGAATATAATCCTTTATCTGATTATAACTATATAAAACCAAAATTTTCCTACATAAATATGAAATCATATGTAACGTCCTGACCTGAGTGTCACACATCAGTGCCCCAAGATGCTTGGTCACCTAACCTCAAGCATGAATCTCCATATGTAAGAGGATGCCGACTAGCAGTGAGGGTCTAAGATTAGTCAGGGGGAGACTATACCCTTTTGTAATAAAGTAAACCACCAGCAAAAAAACAATAATCCAAATAATATCCAAAAAATATTACATAACCAGAAATATGCTAGTATCCCATGTGGACCCAAAACTAGAAATACAATATCAAAATTGGACATTAAACATTCCATGAAAATGTATGTTCCATGTTTCAAAAATGAAATTCTAAATAAAGACACTAACAACTTCCCAAAGTGGGACCCAAATCATTTCTAGTTACCTCATCCACACTCCATCTCATATCATCCATCTAACACATGTCCTTTTCCATTAACTTATCCTTAAAACACATAGTCTATTCTGGTACAGATCAGGCAGCCCGAGTAGGGTGTGAGTAAAACTCAGTAATTCACTGCCAAAAACATCTAAAAAATATCCATTAAATAGATATTTTATGTAGTGTTATAATGAAATAATTGAAATGTATAAGTAAATATTTATAAAATATTCAGTTAATATTTATTTTACAACATAAAACCTTGGGTTCCCATAGACACACATTCTACAATACCTACTTCGTCTCATACCAAAGCCCGAAGTATGTCTGAGGGATATATTATCTTAGAATACCATTGTTAAAAAATAATAATTCATAATTGAATTCCCATGTTACCATTAAGAAGTTACAC
Organism: Viscum album; assembly: GCA_963277665.1. Taxonomy (NCBI): domain Eukaryota; kingdom Viridiplantae; phylum Streptophyta; class Magnoliopsida; order Santalales; family Viscaceae; genus Viscum; species Viscum album. The sequence continues at coordinate 1,744,940,900 of OY728161.1, forward strand.
AATTGAATTACCATGCTCCTATTCTTTAATTCGATTTAAATGACCATGTTACCATTCATACCTTACACATTAGAATTATCATGTTCTCATTTCTCAATTCAATCTAAATGACCATGTTACCATTCATAAATTACTCATTAGAATGACCATGGTCCAAATATTTAAGTCATACTAAATTACCATGTTACCATTTATAAAAAATAATTAATTCAACATTTAATTTTACAAATCAACTCATTTACTCAATTCATCATGTAACTCACACTAATTTCAATGAGAATTAGACAATTAGTTTATCACATTAATCCTATGCATTAATTCCCAAATTAATTAATCATATACATACGATTAATTAATTCATCTATTAATTAATCAATATCTACAAAATATTAATCTAGTAATTAATTATACAAATAACTATCTCATCCAAATTTATCAATATTTAATAATTAATCCTATAATTAATTATCTTAATCTAAAATCCTCAAAATCCCAAATTTCACATCTCATCTATTAATTAATCCACCAAATTAATTAATTATATAAAAAACACAATTTCTAAATATACAATGAAAATTATAAAATTTCATATACATAATTTGAATAAATACTTTTGGATTTTAATTATAGACCACCTTGCTCAATTTTTTGACGAGGGATCACCCAACAAAAATCACAAAAATTTTAGCAGCACAACAATATTGAACGTGATCCAAATATAAAACCCTAAATCAAGATCAAATAAACCAATGTCTCATAATATGGATCTATACCTATTATTTATATGTAGATGCAAAACACTCGGTCTATATCTATCCCAAAATAAGAATAACAAACCACAAAAGAATAGGAGAAGGAAGGCGAGAAGAATGTGAAAACAATAGAGATTGGATTATATTATAAAGAAGGGTTAAAATATTCATTCCAAGATTTTATTCAGGATAAATGGAGGATGGGAAGGATTGTAATTCACTTAGGAGGCTCTAAATTTAATATAAATATATTTTTTCCATGTTTAGGTCGAATAAGCTGAGTTTTGGGGATCTGGGTGGTTTAAAAACTAATTTTCAGGTGACTTTAGACATAAAGAAGGGAATTTTTAGTAATGGAACATAGTTGTCTCTAACGATTTACATTTTTTATAGGGGTTCATGGTTACTCCCTACTAGTTTCATGCTTTGAAAAAATTGTCACAAATCATGTAATACCCCTCTATGCCAGGTTGCACGGTTTGCTGGGTTGGGGTGCATGATTTTCCCAAACCATGTGCCAACTGTGAAAAACCCTATTTCATTAAATTTATTTCAAAATTTCACCCAAGGAATCCAATAGTAAAACCAAAATATAAATTATTCAACACCAGGAATAATAGTACCTTTACCCAAACCTGAAACATCACTAATGAAATGATGGGATCTTACAATCTCCACACCTTATAACAACTAATCCTTGAGGTGCACTATAAAGTATCTATAAGACTCTAAACCAAAAAGATCAATCCATTAATCCTATATATCAATTTCCCATTTCTCCTCCTGCACACCTCCATGTTTCCACTGTATTAAAACTATCTGTACGATCTTTCCACCTAACACATTCTCACTATGATCCCAGACACGTATCAGATGCTCCTCAATGGAAAGATCTTTTTCAAACTCAAAAAAAATCCACATTAATCACATAATAATGGTCAGTTTGATACCATCATAGTTGTGACATGTGAAAAAAATCACGCATAGATCTATTTTTCTATAGAAGAATAATTTGGAAGTCACAAGCTCGATTCCATCCACAACCTCAAAATGTCTATTGAATCTTGGGGATAACTTTCCCTATCTCTTGATCCTAGGTTGAACCAATTTAGGAAACATTTGAAGGAATAAATAATCACACTATAAAAAATGTAGGGTTCTTCAATGCCTATCATCATAATACTTATATCTACTCTGGTCCATAACCATACATCTCTGAATCAGCTGCACCTGATCTGACGTATCCCCCTCAAGACTTAGTGCCAACAACTCAGCATCACCTTCCACCACCCAGTATAGAGGTTATCTGTATTTCCTACCATAGTTTTCATCATATGGTTCCATGTGAATGGTTTCATGATAACTATTATTATAATGAAAATCCACTTGATCAAGGTGCTTCTCCAATGACCCATTGAAGTCAAGACCACAAGTTTGCAGCATACCCTCAAGCACCTCTATAATACACTCTGACTGCCAATCTATCTATGAGTAGAATGCTATACTCAACAACACCAATGTACCAAGCACCTTCTATAACACATGATTGAAGAGAAAAGAACATCTCTAATCATGGTCAAAAACAATATTTCTTGGCACCCCATGCATACAGACTGTCTCCCGAACCAACAAATCTCCCAACCACAACACTAAGAAAGTTTCTCATATGTGCATGAAATGTGATACATTTCTTAGTTGTATCACATCAACCCAAATAGAATCATTATTTGGAGGAATTCTCAGGAGACGGGTGATAATGTCCATGGTCACATCATCCAACTTCAACTCTGGAATGAGTAAAAACTGTAGAAATCATATAGGTCATTGATGTTCGGCCTTCACCTACTGGTAAGTGTCGAATCATTTTATGTACATTGGCATCTCATTTTTCATGCTCTGAATCCAAAATTTCATTATAGTTCATGATACATCTCGATCACTACTAGATGTTCCACCCACTATATGGCATGAAACTCACACATCATCTCCTCTCACATACTCATAGGCAAAACAACCTCATTATTTACAAAAATGATCTCATCCTCATATATTCTATAATATAATGGTGATTACCCATATTCATATATTTCACTCACAGTCAAGAACTCTAGATCCTCATGCATCATATCATTATTTTTACTCAAAATGGTAGACTTCCCTGAAACATATAAACTATTCATATTTTCCTAACTCTCTTGATCCAAAACATGAAACTTAGGTAGAAAAGTCGTCATCTTTGACTAAGTATTAGACTCCAATATAAAGTGATTCTATGTTTTCCTACTCAATGAAATAATAGCACTATTAACCTTCCAGGTATATATGCTAGATCAAAATGGAAACTATGCATATACTCAGCCCATCTCCACTACCAAAGATTCAAATCCAACTAAAAAAAGATACATTTTGAAGATTTTGTGGTCTGTATACATTGTAAAAAAAATCTCCCAATAGATAATATCCCCAACACATTAAATCATAAACCAGTATAGCCAAATAAAGGTCATTCATATTGTATTTCCATTCATGAGCTCTCAAATTCGAAGACCCATATGTCGTAACTCGATATCTTTTCATCAACAAAGCTATAAGTCCAATCCTAGAAGCATCACAATATACTATGTTCTCATCACCCATTTCAGGACAGATTAAGATTGGTGCCAATTTCAAACAATTATTTAGATTCTGGAAAGAATTATCACAATCATTCAAACATTCATACATTATCACCTTTTTATCAAACTCAGAAGTTGGTTTTCCAATCGATAATACTCTTGGATGAATCTTCAATAATACCTTGCTAACCACAAGAAGTTAAATATATAGAAACTTTTCTTGGTGTTCTTCTAAGATACAACATCCCACACCTTCTCTAGGTCAAATGGGACACCTTCTTCTGAGATTATGTGACCAATGAAGTGTATCTAACCAAACCAAAAGTGTCACTTAGAGATCTTGGCATATAACCGATATTCTCTCTGTGTACTCAGGGAAATTTTAAGCTGTTTGGAATGATCTTCATGAATATTAGAGTACAACATTATGTAATCCAAAAACACCACAAAAAATGATCAAAAACTAGACGAGATATCTTTTTCATCACGTAAATAAAAACATTTGGTGCATTCATCAACCCAAACATGGTTACAATGAACATAGAATGGCTATAACTTCTTCTAAAATCAATAATTGACACATGATAAGTCCAAACTCTAAAATTTTGATACCCTGATCTCAAATCTATATTAGAAATGATACAAGCTCCTATCAACTAGTCAAAAAGATCATTGATGTACAGAATAGGATATTGGTTCTTCATAGTTATCTAGTTTAACTTCCAGTAATCAAAAAATAATCTTAAACTCCAATTATCCTTCTTTGAAAACAATATATGAAAACCTCAATGCAACATACTCTATTGGATAAATCCCTTATCCTCTAACTCTTTCATCTAATTTTTGAGATCTTGAATCTCTATCGGTGAAATTCTATATGGTAGAACAAAAACTAGCTCAACCCCAGGCATGAGATAAATATTAATCTTCCCATATCTCTCAGGTGTCATCCCTAATAAATAGATAGTAAACACATCTTGAAATCGATTCACAATTTGCGGAAGGTTATTATGATTCACATATCAATCATCCAGAAATAGAATTTTATCATAGGCTATGAGCTCTTCTAGTTTCTAAGTAATTTTCCTTGATTTTCTAATTTGGATATCCATCTCTCCACGGTAAATATAGTGGTCACCGGTATTTTACATAAAAGTCACCCTCCTCTGGTAACGGTCTACATGGGTTTGGTATGTTACTAGAAAACCCAAACCCAAAATTAGCCCAATGGCCAACCTTTCTAGGATGCAAAGATCCCATATGGATATATACTCAACAACCTCGAGAGAACACACATTGTCCAAGAAAATTCATTTTAATCATACTAACAATAGTGTATCTATCGCCAACACCCAACGAAAAAAAATCCAAGCTTAAACCATTAAAAAGTTTTACAAAAAACAAAGGAATGATATATATACGATTATCAAATAAGGTACTATCTTATATAGAAGATGTAATAATGGTACATGTAACTATCAATGGTCTTGTCACACTATCCAAAATACAGGTTATATAACATGCAATTTTAAAGACCCTATTCCCAAAGATTCATTCTAAATCCTATGAGCCACACCACTCGTCTAATAAGGTCACTATTTCCTAGAAGCCTTACGACCAACTACTGTAGAACATAATCTAGAATAACTCCAACTTCCATATAGATGCAATGTAAAATATCCCATTCCTACATGCTAATTCGCCCTAGTTTCACCCTCATTATTTGTCTATCATTAGGTCATGCAGTCCTTCTGTATATTTATAATCATTTTTCATGACATGCATTCTATTACTGGTCGATGTAAATATATCCAAAAGTGTCTCGAAATATCAAACCCATGATATATCATTCGATTAAGATCCTAAAAAAGTTATACCCCATTCTGTTCACCCCACATTTTACTTCCTTGAAAAAAATTGTTATAGTGATGCTTCCTACTCTCAGAAGTGTCCCGTCTTGATCAAATGACTGCTACTATCTATCCTGCACTGGAATCCTCTTTTTGATTCCCCTCTTATTTGAGAACCTAATCCACCACATCAACAAACATACTTATTCAGAAATGGTTAACCTGGGACATAATCACACATTTAATCCCATCCTAAAAAATGAATTTCTGTAGTTTTCTCATCCCCTTACAACACTAGTGAAAAGAATTCCAAATCTGTAAAGTGTCTAGAAAAGTCAATCATAAATATACTCCCCTGAGTTAACTTCATGATCTAAATTTCCCTCTCCTACCATAGCATATCGGTATAGATATTCTCTATGAACCACTCCAAATTGTTTTTCTATAAAAAAATCATCAACATGTCTAGTTTTTAGATGTAAATCCCACCAGTGCTTCATTGATCCTCATAGAATATAAGCATCAATCATGACCCTCAACTACATAAGAGCATCTAAATGGTTATATATCATCACAATGGACTAAATCCAAAACTCATCTCCCTTAAGTCCAAAATCTCTAGTAAATTTTTGAGGGAATTTAAATCGGAACTCCCTCATTAGATTAGACACACACTTCAAAACTAACCCTGGGTCTCTTCTCATGAATTTAATGAACTTAGAAATGTTCTCATGAAAATGCTATCATATTTCCTGACCATGGAATATTGGTTCCCTAGTCCCCCCTACTGGTGGATAATCTTCATCCCTCACCACATTTTATGCTTTCAAGAAGCTTCAACATTGAGGTATACCTATATAATGAAAAACACACTCCTTATGAAGAGATTAAAAACATTTACATGATGACATAAGATGTAAAACACAAAAAGACACAAAAATTAATTTCCTCAAACCCCACCACATGGTCGAAACTAAGACATTATCACTACCCTTAACCATCCATTACCTAGTCGTGGTTCCCAAAGGGAACCCCATTATCATTATTATTGTATATCATTTTGGAACCTAATTACTCTCATCATTCATCATTTTAAACAACTAAATTTCTCATTACACACCTTTTCATTTTAATATCAGATGAATGGAAAAATAGTCCATGTTTAACAACTTACCCATATCATTTTTTCCATGTGCACTACTACAAAATGTGGCAAGGGAAGCACAACACATTTATCAGCACTTTTTAAAAGCGCTGATAAAGGGTGTCTTTATCATCACTAAAAAAGTGCTCATAAAGACCCCCCTTTATCAGCGCTTTTATAAAAAGTGCTGATAGAGGGTAAAATTTAAAAAAATATGTTCAAAACATTTATTAATATATAAAGCTATGAATCTATTTTATTGATATAAATATAATATTTATTTTTTAAATACGTTTTAGAACTGATGAATGGAAATCAAATACAAATGTATATGATATTTAGTAAGAGAGGATTATAAAATAATTTAAAAAATATGTTTAATTAATAATTATGTAATTTTTATCCACCAATAGTCATGTAATAACACTTTGAGTATAAAAAAATAAATAAAATAAATAAAAGATCCAAAATATGTTGAATAAAAAACTAAAACATCAAACAGACATAAATTTTGATCTGAGGCTCTATTTAAGCTCTACAGAATATCAAATCAAACCCTACAATGAGCTCTACAGCCCTGTAGACTAGTGGAACTAGTCCAAGGTTTTTCGACGCCAAAAAAAGACCAGAAGGCCTCCAAAACTGAATTTTTAGTTGGGGTACCCCTATTTTTTACCATTCAAACAACTATAACTTCTAATACCGATGTCTGATAAATGTGTACCATATTTCATATCGAAGATCATATCATTTTATTCGATTTGACTGATTGTGGATATGAAATAGACTCCTGTATTAGAAGTTATGGTCGTTTTAACATTCAAACGCCTCTAACTTCTGATCCGGATGTCTGTTTTTCTTGTACCACATATCATATCAAAGATCATTTCATGTTTGTTGATTTGACTGGTTTTGGAGTTGAAACAGACATCTAGATTATAGGTTATAGCTGTTTTAACATTCTCGATGACTTTTCACATCAACATTTCTATGTATTAATTCATAACTATATATATATATATATATCTGTGTGTGTGTGTTGTATATATGTATGTATTTATTTATTAATAAACACACGTAAAAACACATATTCTATAAATTCATTTGAAATTAATCTTATAAATATATATATTAATATACAAATAAACATAGGGATAAAAAATTATAACTATATCTATATATATATATATATTAATATACGAATAAACATATAGATAAAAAATTATAACTATATATCTCTCTCTATCTATATATATATATATTAATATTCGAATATATATATATATGTATATTAATATAACTAAATAAATTTATATTAATATGGATCTGTATTAATATACAAATAGATATAACTATATAGATAACTTGATATATCATTATAGGTAGAACAAAAAAATGGTTAAGTGGAAAAGTTGTAGCGCGCAAGGGGGGAGGTCTAGTGTTCGAATTCCTATGGCAGTAGGGTCGCACATGCGCAGCGAAGCGAGGTGCAGCGTGCGGGTTGAGGGCGGTCAGGCACAGCGAAGCGGGGTGCACCGTGCGAACATCCAACGAATTATCTATTTTTTTTAATTTTTTTCATTTTTTTGACATTTATCAGCGCTATTGTTATAGCGGTGATAAAAGACAAATTTTATGAGTGCTAAAAAATTATTGCTGATAAAAGACCCCTTTTATCTGCGCTAAAAAAAGCACTGATAAAAGGGTATTTTATCAGCAATATTTTTTTAGCGCTCATAAAAGTACCCTTTATCAGTGCTTTTTGAGCGCTGATAAAAGGGACCCCCCTTTATTAGCACCACGCTTTACAACACTCCTTAAATCACTGATAAAGGGGTTTTTTAGCACTTATAAAAGTGACTTTTGTAGTAGTGGTGCATTCCTTAAAATGATTCGTGTTACTAAATAATCCTATGTTACAAGAATAATTAATGACAACTAAATTTTCATATAATTTAAGGCCATTATTCAAATCTCAAAAAATCATAGAAACTATAATCACATCACACCACAAGTGCATAACACAAGGAGAAATAATAATCAAATGTAATAATACACAAAATCATCAACACCAAAAAAAATTCTCACCCTTTGTACTTGGGTTCTCCCCAATACATGGGTAAGCTACTCCCATTAATGATCTCATAACCATGCCCCGATGATTCCTAGTCTTCCATATACTATTACCCAAATAATGAGATAACTAAAATGAAAAAACTCATGTAATTATACTTCGAAGTGCCCCATTCCAGGTTCCAAAAAACGGTGCCCTGAGTCGGTCCATCACATGACCTCAAATCTTCATCCATGTTTGTCAGAGGTTGAAAACTAGTATCGAGGGTCTAATATAAGTCATGGGGAGACTATATCCTCGATGTAATAGAGTAAAACACTATAATAAATAAATAAATAAATAATGATCGACAAAATATTGAAATAATATAACATAAATAGAACAATACCAATATCCGAAGATGACCCACAAGTTGATATAAAATATCAAAACTAAGTAGTAAATATTCTAGTCTAAAGTACGTTAAACATTTCTTAAATGATATCCAAAATATAGACACTGATGACAACCCTAAGTGAGAACAGAATTCTTTATTGTTCCCTCATCCATAGTTCATCTCATATCAACCATCTAACAAGGGGCCTTTTCCCTTAACCTATATAGAAAAAAAGCATATTTAGGTACTAATCCAGATATCTAAGTAGGGAGTGAGCCCAACTTAGTAAGACACAAACAACAGCAAATAAATCAATACCTAGTATTTAGAAAGTGAATGAAGTTTTATAAATGTAACACCCCAAGCTTCTATGGTACGCTTCTCTTTGAATAATGTGATAGCGTGTGTTGTACGCAACACCGAGTTCTAAAACACCATAACTAATCAAACTAGCCGTTATGAATAGTAATACCTACTTTTTGAAATTATATATATTTTATATTTGAAAATGGACTTCATTTTTGGATTCGGAATATCGAATTTAGCCTAGGGTGAAATTTTGGTACATTTCAGATAACTTTCATATTTTGATGAATAGTGAAAATTACTAAATTTTAATTAAAAACAACTTTTTTAATCAAATTAATTACTAGTGATAAATTATGAATTTGAGTGGTTTTAAAGTATATTTAGAATATATTTTTACCATTTAATATAATTTTGGTCATTGGACATAATTTTACAATTAAACCGAACATAAACAAGTGTCAATCTTTTGATAGTTATTATCTCTTAAAAACACGCTTTTTGTTTTAACAGCGGGAATTAATTTTAAATTAATTTCTGCCACTTCTGTGTTTTGAATTTAGGAAAATGGATTCCATATTTGGAATCAGGATGTTCAAATTGTGTAAATAGGTAACTTTTATTTTTAGACATTTTGAATAGTTACTGTGGTAAATATTTTATTTACCATGGTTAAAGGGTAAATCCTGTAAATAAGGGTTAAAAAAATAATATTATAATAATACAAAATTACCCTAAAACGTGTCCTAACCTTATTGGTGGACACATACCCGACCATGGGCATCCTTGGGTCAATTTGGGGACCCCTTGGAGCCACTTGTATGTGGTAAGGACACTTTATATTAATAAAGTTAAAATAAAAATAAAAATGGCATAAGCTTACATCTTTTAGAAGAACAATTTTTACATAGGGTTATACATGTTGGATTTTCGATTATAAATATTCATTAGAAATATAAAAAGATTTCCTACATAATGATATTTTACTTATAATTTTTAGACATTAAATAATTTATTTTATTTATGACACAATGATGATGCAGTAATTACTATAATAGTGAAAAATTAAAATAAGTGATATTATAAATACCCAAATAAATATAATATGAAACTTTTAATGAATTAAACTAATTTTCTAGGATAATATGATATATTAGGATTGATTTAATTGACTTTGTTCGAAGTAATAAATCTGTTATGAGTTTCACAAAAATCAACTAATGAATAGTGTCAAAATTGACATAAAAGAATTCTTAAAACAAATATTATATTATTAATTGATATTAAATTCATAAAAATCTAAGGTTCGGCCAAGAGACTTATATCATGATAGTTTAATCATTAATGGACCACTTGGGGGTCTCTTGGATGTATATAGTAAGTTTATTAACCATAATATATAAAATACAAAGAGACATTGTAAAAGTGAAACTAATTAACTTAGAGTTAATACTTAAAGATAAGGTTAATATAAGTACCCAAACCTGTCTAAATTCTATTGGATGAGTTGCTTTCGACCTATCCCCACCTCATCATTTGAATAGTCAACTTTGGAGCCTTTAGAAACCGAATATGAATTTATTATAAATTAATATTTCTAGCTTTTCCAAAGGTGCCCCTCACCCCTCTTATAAAAGGGCACTCCTCCTTCTCATTTCTTCACACCTTCAAAGCCTTTTGGTTCGGCCAAACTCTGCCCAAATACTCTCCCAACATCCCTCAATACAACCTAGAGGCCTTAGTTTGATCAGAAAGCCAACCTAAGGAGCCCTTTTGATCAAATCAAAAGGAAGAAACCGAAGAAGAGGTAATGTTTTCACCACCCTTTTCTAAGTTCATTTCTTCTTCCACTTCTTCTTCCTTTGTTCTTACCATTCTGAAATAATAACTCCAGTATCTCACATATACTGTGATGTTATTATAAATATGGTACAATCATATTCAGTATTCTATCCACCCTTTGAATAACATGTCACCATACGTGCGTACGTACGGCTTACCGTCTCCACGTCGTGGTGTAATTGTTATTCAATATAATTTGGATGGGTATAATAATGATGTGTAACTCATGTAAATAATAAATATAACCTGTTAATGATTCTGTATATATGATATACCATCCATTTATATATTATTTTAATATCAAAAGAATGATATTGTCGCTCGTGCGTACGTACGGACTACCGTCTCCACGAACGCGATGAGATTCATTCTCCATCGTATCCATTCAAGTATAATTATCATTTGATGATTTAAAAATGATGTTTAAGGACTGTATATCATTCTGGATATGAATAAGATACAACAACCATGGCTTATTTAACAAAACATATAAAAGAAAATGAGTTAGTTAACTCCCGAAACGACGATAATTCTAAGATATTATTAACAAATCAATGTTAAAAGATCATATATGATATCATATTAATATATATGATTCTTGTATAATTTAATAACAACTATTTCACCATTATACAGGAGGTTAACCTACCCCATCCAAGGAAGAGTACAAGGTAAGGGTTTATTTCACAATCTCTTCATTATCCGAGGTTGTTTATACGTAATAATCTACTGGGATATCTTTATCATCCACATCCATGTTTCTTAAAAATGTATTTCAAAACATTTTTACTATTTACAAGAATATGGGTTAAAGTCATTTATACCCTTGTTTGACTTTTTATAAGAGGTTTATAAAGGAATCTTTCCGTCGTTTTCAAAACAAGGTCCTTTTTAACCTTTTCGACAGAATTGAGGTAAGAATGTTTTTTTAACTTATACGGCGGGTGCGGTTATTTTACGCCGTTATAAAATCTTCAAAGCTTTCCTTACAAGCTTATAAGAATATTTTCAAAGAAAATGTTTTATTTTATATGGATCTTAAATGATTTCAAAATAAAAGGAGATATTTCTTTAAAAAGAATTTTGATTTCATCTATGTCAACATCCTTTGATGGATTTTAAGATTATTTGAAGTTGATTTATTATGATACAAAACTTCTATATTGTATTGAAGGTTTTGTGATATGTTTGACTGTGGATGTGCTATTTTTATACCATTCATAGTTTATTGTGAAAGTATTGACATTTCGTATGCTAGTTTTAATACGAATGTTTATGTTATGTTTAAACCTTTTCATATGGGAATGCATTGGACTTAATAAGTGACGGGTGGAGCCCGCTATAGCTCCTCGATGCATCGGTAGGTCTCATGAGACAAACTAGTGTCTTGGCACAAGGCCTTGACAAAATCTTATTTGTAGTCTTGGCACGAGGCCTTGGCTATGTGGTTATGATAGTCTGGCATTATGCATTCCAACATTATGAAAGTGGTTATTGATATTGTATGTGATTATTCGATTAGTAGAATATACATGTGAACAAGTAAATGGCATTATTTCATTTTACTTTTGCCATACTATGTTGAAGTTCAATTTTAAAAGGATTTTGTTTTAGTAATTCATTGCCTTAAATGTTTATGCTTATTTTGAATGTTCCGCTATATTGTTATCCTTACTGGGCATTTGAGCTCACCCCTTTTCTATGTTTCATTTTTCCCAGGTAGTGAAGAAGTAAATTATGATTGACTTGCAGGGATATTATGAGGGGTTTATAGTGTGGACGTTGGAAACATTATGTTGTTGTAGTAGTTTTTCATTTTATGATGTAATGTAAAACTTATGAATATATCTAGTGTTTCCAAGGCTACTAAACTAATCGGTCTTTCGGGATTTGATCTTTCTTGTGATCATGCCAATGTTATGTAATTAATGCACCGACTCTGGGTAGCTGGGGTCGGGGCGTTACAGTTGGTATCAGAGGAAGTTTAGTACAAACCTTGGAAGATAGATTTAGATAAACTCTGATTAGAGCACGTAGACCTAAGATGAACTTTGAGGATTAGTATAGAAGAACTTCCTAGAATTTTGGTATTGTAGAGATTTTGTGAGTTTTCCGAGCAATACATCCCTGTCTGGATACGAGCAGGTAGAGGCGGCTCTGGCACAGATGTACCTAGGGGTAAAACCCGAAAACACCTCTTTGAGCTAGACTCGAACGGGAACTGGTGCACGACAACGGGCCTTGCTGCACTCTTGGTTACGACACTCCCGGGGGATATGCTTAGGATAACTCTCATTTTCTTTACAAATCATTATGAAGGGTTTATGAGTATATACTTCCTCAAAGAAAACATTTTTATGATTATGGATTATATCCATAAATAGTTCAATTTATGTTAAGTGTTTTATAAGTATGGGATTATGTATTTTGATGCATAAACTGATCTAGTTTATGCCATTTTTTAGAAATGGCGCCTAGTGGAAGAAATGGAAACCGTATCAATGCACGCACTCCATGTAGGGATTGCCCTCCTGCTCAAGATAATTATAGTGGGGCTGGTGATGCAACTGGTGCTGATCAGCTAATCACCGTACTGGGACAACTTACTCAGGTTATGAATAATAACCTTACCCGTATGGAGCACCCTGATCCGCAGCGTGGAGGATCAATGTTAGATCGATTCATGAGGCAACAACCACCAACGTTCAATGGGAGTACAAATCCCTTAGTAGCTGAGCAATGGATATTTTCCCTAGAGAAAATATTTCAGGCTTTGGGGAGCAGTGAAATGGAAAAAGTTATCATGGCAGTTTACCGCCTCACTGGAGATGCTGATCAATGGTGGTCATTGATTCAGAACATGAAGGAAGATGATGAAGTATAAAATATGGAATGGAGGGAGTTCAAAGATCTGTTTTTAGAAAAATACTTTCCTCGCGACCATCGAGCAGATATAGAAAGACAATTTCTGAGTCTGAGACAGAAGGAGGATGAGAATGTCACAAAGTATGAGGCTAACTTTACAAGGTTAGCGAGGTATGCTGGAGATTATATTCGCAACCCAAGAAGTAAGATTGATCGTTTCTTTGATGGGTTAAAACCATTTCTCCGTCGAGCATTAGTCTCACAATCCTTTTCATCGTACGAAGACATTGTCTCATGTGCTATCAAGACCGAAAAGGAATTCTCTAAGTCTTATGACTTTAAAGCAAAGCAAGAGAAGAAGAGACCTTCTGATCAATCTGGGAATGGAAATAAGGGGAAGAAGGGAAAGGTTGGATATCCATCTTGTGGTAAATGCGGGAAGAAACATCCTGGTACTTGCTTGAAGGGAATGGGAGTCTGTTACAAGTGTGGTGAAAAAGGCCACCAAGCTCATGATTGCAAGGGGAAGAAGGAAGCTACCAACGTTCAGTGCTATAATTGCAGGGAGATGGGGCATTATGCAAATGCATGTCCTAAGCGTCAGGAGAACTTACCTCAGAAAAGGCCAAGGGATCAAGGCCAGGCTTATGCTATCACTACTGCTGAGGTAGAAGCTCCGAAAGACGTGGTGGCAGGTAATTTAATGGTTTCCTCAAGTTTAGCAAATGCATTATTTGATTCTGGATCATCGCATTGTTTCATATCTTCCCAGTTTGCTAAGAAAATTAGATATTTCCAATTTGATTTAATAAGGGAGTTGTCAGTTAAAACTCCTAAGGGAAGTATCGTTGCAACAAAGTTTTGTGAATCAGTCCCCATTAGAGCACATAAATTTTCTTTATCTGCTGATTTCATCGTCATACCTATGATTGAGTTTGATATAATCCTCGGTATGGACTGGCTTTCGGACTATGATGCGAAGATTTATTGTAAGAAGAAAGAGGTTACGATTCATGATGATAATGATAAGGAGCACCTTATTTTTAGAGCAGAATCGTCACCACCTAATTCTTATTTAGACCCACCCCCAGTAGCTCAACTTAATTCAATTATTGGGGAGGAAGAGAATGAAGTAACTATCGGTGAGGAAAGGAATGTTCAAATAGAGGATGTACCTGTTGTGAAAGAATTTGTAGATGTATTTCCGGAAGATTTACCTGGACATCCTCCAGATCGAGAAGTTGAGTTTTCTATTGATTTGATTCCTGGATCAAGGCCTATATTGAAGACCCCTTATAGAATGGCCACTGTAGAGTTAGTCGAACTAAAGAAACAACTAGAGGAATTGAGTAATAAGGGATTTATTCGCCCTAGTGTTTCTCCATGGGGAGCCCCTGTTCTTTTTGTTAAAAAGAAAGATGGATCTATGAGGTTATGTATTGACTACAGGGAGATCAATGCTATAACGATAAAGAACAAGTATCCCCTACCTCGTATTGATGATTTATTTGACCAACTGCATGGAGCTCAATACTTTTCAAAGATTGACCTTCGATCTGGATACCATCAGTTGTGTGTGAAGAAGGAAGACATTCCGAAAACAGCATTTCGAACCAGGTACGGGCATTACGAGTTTACTGTAATGCCGTTTGGATTGACCAATGCACCCTCTGTATTCATGGATCTGATGAATAGAGTTTTCAAGGAGTATCTCGATGAATTTGTGGTAGTATTTATTGATGATATATTGGTATACTCCAAAACCTATGAAGATCATGAAAATCACTTGCGCATTATCTTGAAGACTCTGAGGAGGCATGAATTATATGGAAAGTTTAGCAAGTGTGAATTCTGGCTTCAGGAGATTTCTTTTCTTGGCCATATTGTCTCTAAAGATGGAATCTCTGTTGATCCTTCTAAGACCAAGGCAATCCAAGAATGGCCAGCACCTACGAGTATAACTGAGGTACGTAGTTTTATTGGTTTGGCAGGTTATTATCGACGTTTCGTCCAGAATTTTGCCCGATTGGCAAACCCATTAACGAAGCTCACACGTAAAGGGGTTAAATTTGTTTGGACAAAAGAGTGTGAAGAATGTTTCGAAGAACTGAAGAGAAGATTAGTCAATGCTCCTATATTGACTCTACCATCGGGGAATGACGGGTTCGTTATTTATAGTGATGCATCAAAGAAAGGACTTGGCTGTGTCCTTATGCAGAATGATAGAGTTATTGCCTATGCATCACGACAGTTGAAAATTCATGAACAAAACTATCCTACTCATGATATTGAGTTAGCAGCTGTGATCTTTGCTTTGAAGATATGGAGGCACTACCTCTATGGTGAAAAATGTGAGATTTATACTGATCACAAGAGTTTGAAGTATATTTTCTCACAAAAAGAACTCAACATGAGGCAAAGGAGATGGCTTGAATTACTCAAGGATTATGATTGCACGATACACTACCACCCGGGGAAAGCAAACAAAGTAGCAGATGCTTTGAGCAGAAAAGACCATGGAGTTCTGAACATGATGAGAATTGAAAGGGACCCAATTTTCATGGATCTAGAGAAGATGGACATGGGAATAACCAGGGAAGGTGAAACATCAATGCTTTTTCAAATGGTTGCCAAACCATCTTTACTAGAAAGGATTAAGAGTTCTCAGACCAATGATGAAGAATTCCAAAAGAAGATTAAAGCTGTGAATGATGGGAGATTGAGAGGCTTTGTGTATGAAGATGGAATTTTGAAATTCGGGAAGAGACTTTGTGTTCCCAATTTACCTGATCTGAAAAGGGAATTGTTGGATGATGCTCATAGTTCCAATTTCTCTATACACCCTGGGAGCACCAAAATGTATAGATATTTGAAGGAACATTTTTGGTGGGACAACATGAAGAGGGAGATTGCTGATTTTGTATCAAGATGTATGGTTTGTCAACAAGTGAAAGCTGGAAGGCAACAGCCTGGAGGAGTCATGCAACCTCT
This sequence comes from Viscum album, assembly GCA_963277665.1. NCBI lineage: Eukaryota > Viridiplantae > Streptophyta > Magnoliopsida > Santalales > Viscaceae > Viscum > Viscum album. The sequence goes on from OY728161.1 coordinate 1,744,957,715, forward strand.
TCCCATACCGGAGTGGAAATGGGACAATATTACGATGGACTTTGTCATGGGGCTACCAAAGACTCCTAGAAGGAACGATGCAATAAGGGTTATTGTTGATCGTCTTACCAAGTCAGCACATTTTCTTGCTATAAGAGAAGATCTACCCCTGGAACGTCTAGCAAGACTATACATTAATGAAGTTGTGAGACTTCATGGTGTACCCCTATCGATTGTTTCTGATCGTGATCCCCGTTTTACTTCAAGATTCTGGAAAAGTCTTCAGAAATCCCTGGATACTGAACTTCATTTGAGCACTGCTTACCACCCTCAGACAGACGGACAATCAGAACGGACTATTCAAACCTTAGAAGACATGTTGATATCTTGCTCACTTGATTTTCAGGGTATGTGGGATCAATATTTACCTCTGGTAGAATTTTCCTATAACAATAGCTTCCATTCGAGTATAAAAATGGCACCATATGAAGCGTTATACGGAAAGAGATGTCGTACACCAACCTGTTGGGATGACGTTGGTGAAAGAAAACTTGTAGGCCCAGAACTGGTGGAGGAAACGGTGGAAAAGGTGAAGGTAATCCAAAATCACATCAAAGCAGCGCAAAGTAGGCAGAAGAGCTATGCCGATAATCGAAGGAAGGATTTGGAATTTCAAGTTGGTGATCATGTTTTCCTGAAGGTATCTCCGTGGAAGGGAGTCATACGTTTTGGTAAGAAAGGTAAATTGAGTCCCAGGTACATCGGACCTTTCGAAATTCTAGAACGAATTGGGGCTGTAGCTTACCGATTGGCAATGCCGCCAAGTCTCTCCAAAGTTCACGATGTGTTCCACGTATCTCTGTTGAGGAAATACATGCCTGACCCAACGCATGTACTCACCTATGAGGAATTAGAACTGGAACCCGATCTTTCCTATTGCGAAGAGCCCATCAAGATTCTTGATACGAGAGAACAAGTGCTGAGAAACCGGACGACGCGTCTGGTAAAAGTTTTGTGGAGGAATCATAAGATGGAAGAGGCAACGTGGGAACCCGAGGAACTTATGATGAAGAACCACCCGAGTCTTTTTATGCAGTAATACCCTAGAAATTGCGAGGACGCAATTATTTGAAGGAGGGGAGAATGTAACACCCCAAGCTTCTATGGTACGCTTCTCTTTGAATAATGTGATAGCGTGTGTTGTACGCAACACCGAGTTCTAACACACCATAACTAATCAAACTAGCCGTTATGAATAGTAATACCTACTTTTTGAAATTATATATATTTTATATTTGAAAATGGACTTCATTTTTGGATTCGGAATATCGAATTTAGCCTAGGGTGAAATTTTGGTACATTTCAGATAACTTTCATATTTTGATGAATAGTGAAAATTACTAAATTTTAATTAAAAACAACTTTTTTAATCAAATTAATTACTAGTGATAAATTATGAATTTGAGTGGTTTTAAAGTATATTTAGAATATATTTTTACCATTTAATATAATTTTGGTCATTGGACATAATTTTACAATTAAACCGAACATAAACAAGTGTCAATCTTTTGATAGTTATTATCTCTTAAAAACACGCTTTTTGTTTTAACAGCGGGAATTAATTTTAAATTAATTTCTGCCACTTCTATGTTTTGAATTTAGGAAAATGGATTCCATATTTGGAATCAGGATGTTCAAATTGTGTAAATAGGTAACTTTTATTTTTAGACATTTTGAATAGTTACTGTGGTAAATATTTTATTTACCATGGTTAAAGGGTAAATCCTGTAAATAAGGGTTAAAAAAATAATATTATAATAATACAAAATTACCCTAAAACGTGTCCTAACCTTATTGGTGGACACATACCCGACCATGGGCATCCTTGGGTCAATTTGGGGACCCCTTGGAGCCACTTGTATGTGGTAGGGACACTTTATATTAATAAAGTTAAAATAAAAATAAAAATGGCATAAGCTTACATCTTTTAGAAGAACAATTTTTACATAGGGTTATACATGTTGGATTTTCTATTATAAATATTCATTAGAAAGCTGAAAAGATTTCCTACATAATGATATTTTACTTATAATTTTTAGACATTAAATAATTTATTTTATTTATGACACAATGATGATGCAGTAATTACTATAATAGTGAAAAATTAAAATAAGTGATATTATAAATACCCAAATAAATATAATATGAAACTTTTAATGAATTAAACTAATTTTCTAGGATAATATGATATATTAGGATTGATTTAATTGAATTTGTTCGAAGTAATAAATCTGTTATGAGTTTCACAAAAATCAACTAATGAATAGTGTCAAAATTGACATAAAAGAATTATTAAAACAAATATTATATTATTAATTGATATTAAATTCCTAAAAATCTAAGGTTCGGCCAAGAGACTTATATCATGATAGGTTAATCATTAATGGACCACTTGGGGGGTCTCTTGGATGTATATAGTAAGTTTATTAACCATAATATATAAAATACAAAGAGACATTGTAAAAGTGAAACTAATTAACTTAGAGTTAATACTTAAAGATAAGGTTAATATAAGTACCCAAACCTGTCTAAATTCTATTGGATGAGTTGCTTTAGACCTATCCCCACCTCATCATTTGAATAGTCAACTTTGGAGCCTTTAGAAACCGAATATGAATTTATTATAAATTAATATTTCTAGCTTTTCCAAAGGTGCCCCTCACCCCTCTTATAAAAGGGCACTCCTCCTTCTCATTTCTTCACACCTTCAAAGCCTTTTGGTTCGGCCAAACTCTGCCCAAATACTCTCCCAACATCCCTCAATACAACCTAGAGGCCTTAGTTTGATCAGAAAGCCAACCTAAGGAGCCCTTTTGATCAAATCAAAAGGAAGAACCCGAAGAAGAGGTAATGTTTTCACCACCCTTTTCTAAGTTCATTTCTTCTTCCACTTCTTCTTCCTTTGTTCTTACCATTCTGAAATAATAACTCCAGTATCTCACATATACTGTGATGTTATTATAAATATGGTACAATCATATTCAGTATTCTATCCACCCTTTGAATAACATGTCACCATACGTGCGTACGTACGACTTACCGTCTCCACGTCGTGGTGTAATTGTTATTCAATATAATTTGGATGGGTATAATAATGATGTGTAACTCATGTAAATAATAAATATAACATGTTAATGATTCTGTATATATGATATACCATCCATTTATATATTATTTTAATATCAAAAGAATGATATTGTCGCTCGTGCGTACGTACGGACTACCGTCTCCACGAACGCGATGAGATTCATTCTCCATCGTATCCATTCAAGTATAATTATCATTTGATGATTTAAAAATGATGTTTAAGGACTGTATATCATTCTGGATATGAATAAGATACAACAACCATGGCTTATTTAACAAAACATATAAAATAAAATGAGTAAGTTAACTCCCGAAACGACGATAATTCTAAGATATTATTAACAAATCAATGTTAAAAGATCATATATGATATCATATTAATATATATGATTCTTGTATAATTTAATAACAACTATTTCACCATTATACAGGAGGTTAACCTACCCCAACCAAGGAAAAGTACAAGGTAAGGGTTTATTTCACAATCTCTTCATTATCCGAGGTTGTTTATACGTAATAATCTACTGGGATATCTTTATCATCCACATCCATGTTTCTTAAAAATGTATTTCAAAACATTTTTACTATTTACAAGAATATGGGTTAAAGTCATTTATACCCTTGTTTGACTTTTTATAAGAGGTTTATAAAGGAATCTTTCCGTCGTTTTCAAAACAAGGTCCTTTTTAACCGTTTCGACAGAATTGAGGTAAGAATGTTTTTTTAACTTATACGGCGGGTGCGGTTATTTTACGCCGTTATAAAATCTTCAAAGCTTTCCTTACAAGCTTATAAGAATATTTTCAAAGAAAATGTTTTATTTTATATGGATCTTAAATGATTTCAAAATAAAAGGAGATATTTCTTTAAAAAGAATTTTGATTTCATCTATGTCAACATCCTTTGATGGATTTTAAGATTATTTGAAGTTGATTTATTATGATACAAAACTTCTATATTGTATTGAAGGTTTTGTGATATGTTTGACTGTGGATGTGCTATTTTTATACCATTCATAGTTTATTGTGAAAGTATTGACATTTCGTATGCTAGTTTTAATACGAATGTTTATGTTATGTTTAAACCTTTTCATATGGGAATGCATTGGACTTAATAAGTGACGGGTGGAGCCCGCTATAGCTCCTCGATGCATCGGTAGGTCTCATGAGACAAACTAGTGTCTTGGCACAAGGCCTTGACAAAATCTTATTTGTAGTCTTGGCACGAGGCCTTGGCTATGTGGTTATGATAGTCTGGCATTATGCATTCCAACATTATGAAAGTGGTTATTGATATTGTATGTGATTATTCGATTAGTAGAATATACATGTGAACAAGTAAATGGCATTATTTCATTTTACTTTTGCCATACTATGTTGAAGTTCAATTTTAAAAGGATTTTGTTTTAGTAATTCATTGCCTTAAATGTTTATGCTTATTTTGAATGTTCCGCTATATTGTTATCCTTACTGGGCATTTGAGCTCACCCCTTTTCTATGTTTCATTTTTCCCAGGTAGTGAAGAAGTAAATTATGATTGACTTGCAGGGATATTATGAGGGGTTTATAGTGTGGACGTTGGAAACATTATGTTGTTGTAGTAGTTTTTCATTTTATGATGTAATGTAAAACTTATGAATATATCTAGTGTTTCCAAGGCTACTAAACTAATCGGTCTTTCGGGATTTGATCTTTCTTGTGATCATGCCAATGTTACGATGTAAGGCACCGACTCTGGGTAGCTGGGGTCGGGGTGTTACAATAAAGACATAATTACAATGAATAAGTAAAAAATTATCACATTATCCATTAATCTTTATTTAAACACATAAATCCCCTGGTTCTAGTAGACACCAGAACCTCGATACATTCTTTGGCTCAGGTCCGGGACTGAAGTACGTCTTAGGGACATCAAATCTCAAAATTCCATTGATAAAATTATTTATTTCATAATTTAATGATCATGTTACTATTCAAACATTACACAGTATAATTTCAATGTTCTAATTCATTTAATGAAAATAAAATTACCATGTTACCATTCATACCATAGAAATTAAAATGACTATGTCCCAATTAATTAATTTTAACTAAATGACCATGTTATTATCCATACCTGACACATTATAATGAACATGTTTCTATAATTTAATTCAAAATAAATTACCAAGTTACCATTCATAAAAAATAAATAATCCCAAAATTAATTATGCACATTAATAACTCTAGTAAATTAATGAATTAACTAATCAAACTTATTTCATTACTAATTAGACAATTTGTTTATCACATAAATCTAGTTAATTAATTCCATAATTAACTAAGAACATAAATCCCATTAATTATTTCCTCACTTAATTAATCAATATTTAAAAATTACTAACCGCATAAATAATTAAAAAATTAATCACCTTTTCCTCAAAAATCAATATCACATAATTAATTCTACAATTAATTATCTCAATCTATAATTCCCAAAATCGATAATTTCACATCTCCTCATCTCATTAATTCCATAAATTAATTAATTATATCAAAAAGGAATTTTTAAATGTGTAATAATATTTCTAAAATTTCATAAATTTAATTTGAATATAGGCTTCCGGATTTTAATTATAGACCACCTACATTGATTTTTTATGAACGATCACAAAATAGAATTCCCCAAAAGTTGAGTAGCACAAAAACATAGAATGAGATCTAAATATAAAACAATAAATCAATATCCAATAAATCATGATCTCTCTAATCAAGAATTATATCTAAATAAACAATACTTGATCTAGATATATATTAATAAATCTATATTTATCCCAAAAAATGAACAACAATAACCAAAAGTATAGGATAAGGAAGGAAGGAAGACCAAGAAACCATGTGGGATAATAATCTCTTATCATGAGGGTGAAGATATTGGATCTAAGATTTGAATTACAATGAAATGAGGTTGGGATGGCATGAAATCTCTCTAAGAGGCCCTAAAATGCAGGGAAATTGAGTTTGTACAAGATTAGATTTAACAGGGTCTGTTTTGGTGGTTTATGTGATTAAAAAAATAAGTTTTGGGTGACTTTAAAATTCATGTATAGTTTTTTTGGGTACGGGCACATGATTTTACCTAACTGTACACCTAAAATATTTGCATACTTTATAAGGGCTCATGGTTTTACACTCCGTGCACCAACCATACAATTCCCCTCTATCAAGGGTTTCACCGTTTATTGGGCTGGGTTGCATGGTTTTCCCTAACCATGTACCAATCGTGCACAACCCTATTTCAATTATTGTTTCTTAAAATTTCACCCAAACACAACCCAAAGTAAAAAAAATTAAAATAACTCAACATAAGGAAAACGAACACCTATAACCAAACCCAAAAAACTCCCAATAAATTCCAAGATCTTACATATTATTATGTTAATATTCAAAAATAATAATTTTCTCCATAATATAATCATATAGTTCTATATTATTTAGAAACATTGATTCATGTATAATTTGTTTACAATATATCTATATCATATAACAAATCATCATAACTAGAACTCATCTAAGTTATATCATAGTATAAACCATTCTTCACTGATTTGGAAAAGGAAAAAATTTTAAGTGAGTGCTCAGATACTACAAAAGGGTAATCCTGGGAGATATCAATGATTAAATTTACGTAACGTGATCATACTATTTTAAATACATATCATTCATATTATATATCATAATAATGTGTCATTTTATAAATCATGGAATTTTATAAGACATTTGTTATAAAATAATCAATGAATATGATTAAAAAGTGAATGAGATTGGAATAAGAAATATTTTGGGAAAATACATGTAAGAATGGAAAATAATTTCATTAGTTTGGCCTCACTATAAATACTACGACTGTGGATTAAATTAACTCTAGATTCCATCACATTTGTTTCCAAACTCACTCCAAAAATTATAATAGTTAATAGTGACCAATAGTGAACTATAGTCAGTCTAAATTTTTGACCTTATTACCTCATGAGACATTTATGAGTACCTAATTAATTAGAAGGATATATAATTTGAGGTTAAACCATCACATAATTAAAATCATTCAAATGTGATAAAAATAACATTAATAATTATTCATATTATTACCCATATAAAGAAAACATGATTCATATAAAATAAATAATTTAATTTTATCATAACCCAGGGAAAAGACATTAGTTTATTTGAGGTATTATCATACCTTTATATACCCATGGGAAATTAATAGGTTTAATATAATAATCTTTATATAATCATCATCACAATACATCCAATGAATTAATATGGATGGTATCATAAAATCATATACATATTCATTCATATATAACATAAATTTATATTAATATATATCCAAAAATCACTTAAAATATCAAAAGATCACTTTACATTAAAAATTAAAGTTTTACATTGTAACCAAATGTTTTCAAAAATAAAAAATAACAAAATTATACAGAAAATATTCTATTTTTAAATTATCTTGTAAACAAGTAATTCATAAATTCATTGAGTGGTCCTGGTAGTTGTAAATTACATTCATGTTGTGTTCATTAATACAAATATTCCATTCAAAGTTTTAGTAAATATTCGAATGATTCTCATTGAGAAATAGAAAAGTAGTTTCCATTTAAACCATTCATCAAAATTTTAATCATTTGTAGAAATATAATTAAACAATCATATAATAATATTAAAAACATTTTTGAATTTTTTTTAGAAATCATTGAAATCAATGTAAAACTATTTTCACCAAAGTGGAAAATAATATCATTTTTCATTAAAAATACATTATATTTATGGAATTATTATTGATAGTAAAATAAATTTAAAATTTAATATCTAAAAATAAACCAATTATAAGAAATTTAATGACCTTATTTACCATAAAATAATTAAATTTCATCATTATAAATGTAATTCTAAAAACTCCAGGTAAAAAAATCAATCACAAAATAAAACATTATGTACTGTTAAGTTTTTTTTGAATGCACTATAAACAAATATATAATAAATATAAATATACTAATGATTAATTAAAATAATTATAATGTCATATATGATCCCTGTATCACATTTCAATATCGTTGTATTAATAATACTTCATTAAAATAATTTCTTTTTGTTTTAACTCTTTTTTCATGAGAATATTGATTCAGTTACTCCAATCAATTAATTTTTTCACTAATAAATCATATAAAATATTTATTAATGTATGAAATATTATATTTATTAATTATTTAAATATAAAATTTCAATAACCTATAATTAATGAAGAAAAAAATTAATGACAACATTTATGGAGATAATACGTAAAACATAAACATGAACGATACATTCACATTTCGACGGATGGAAAAAAGTAAGGAAAATAAAAATAAAATTTTAAATAATTATTATAATGTCATTTATTTTAAATTTATATTAATTAAATATATTCTTATTACAATACATATAATTTTTAATTTAAAAACCAACCAAATGGATTCATAGAGGTTGCAGTCTACGCAAACACACAAGCGGAATTTTCATTTTCCAATGAAATTGACGGTATAGAGGTAGATATGAAATAATAATTGTAGAATCATAATTATGACATAAATATAATAAATAAAAATTATAAACATAATTATAACCATCAATGATGTTTGGTTATGGAAAAAATTGATTGATTATGTAGAGGAAGTATTCCACACTTACTCACAAGTGACAATTTCACTTAGGATTTGATTGAATATATGGTTGTTATTTGAGGTTATATTTTCAAAATAAAATTTATGTATATTTGAGATACTTATTTTATTATTTCATGATAAATATCATAGTTATAGATAATGGAAAATATGAAATAAACAGAGAGAAGTGGGGTAAGACAATTACATCTTCTTCATTTGGCCTCCTTTATATTCAGCACCAAGGGCCATTGGAATGGTCTTTTAATAAGATTAAAACTACTATATAATATAAAGATAAGTTTATGTGATCATTGGGTGGGTTTATTTAAATATAGATGGATAAATTTATTATAAATAATTTAATTAATTGGTGTATTTTTCTAACAAGGGAGGGGACATATATGTAATTTTTTAATAGATTTGAATATAATTATGTCATTATCTTGAAACATGCATCAATATTGATGAAATATTAAAATTTATAATGTGAAAAGGCCAAAATATAATCAATTAATAATATTTAAAATATATTAATAGCAAATTACACCCTTATCAATTTGATTAATATCCCCAGCTAAACCTGTTTTAAGCATAACCATGATAAAAAATTTCTTCATAATTATTTAAATATGAGAAAAAATTAAATTTGAATCATATTCCAAATTTATACATTATAATTCTAAATACTAAATATACTTTATCAAATTTAATGTCAAAAGTGGTCATAAATTTCCTTTAAGTTAAAATTAAATATTGTCAGGAAAATAGTGTTTAGGAAAAAAAGGGATTCTAAATTATACATTTTTAAATGGTTATCCCCACAAAATTAATTATAATTAATATAATTTTATAATTAAAATTATAAATGGTATAATGTAACCATTAATTACTTAATAAAATAAAATGTAGCATTTTGAATTCTCTATACAAAAAATAATTTTTTCAATAAAATTAATTATCAACAATATTCATCGATAAACTGTTCATTTACAAAAATTCTATGAAGTAAATTCTTTTATTATTGTGACATTATTGGTTCAAAATGATGTTTTTCTAAAAAAATCTAAATTTTGATGATAACAGTTATCTTATTTTTGCACAAAAAAAATAAAAACGATTTGATGAACAATATATATTTAAAATATTCATGACATAATTAAAAATTGATAAATATTTATAAATATATTTTCATTATATAAAATATTGATTCATATTTTAAGAAAATTATTTTTCTTTTTCATACCAAAATTTTAATGGTTAATCTATAATAGTATATTATATTATTGATCACTTATACTTTGGGTAGCCTGAATCCGAAGATATCAATGAAATATAATATATTTAAAAAGATATATACATGTCTTAAAATCATAAGGTGTTAAAGAAATAAATTTATTCATCAAAGATAAACATTTTCAACATTTAATTAGCATAAATCCATTTATATAGAAAATGTGTTATTTTCCATTAGAAATTTTTTAGTCAGGAATGTTTATCATCTCACCAATAATATAAATTTCAATATTAATCTCCAATTCAATAGGAATCCATTCACTATATCCTTTATAATTCCTATAAAAAATTATAGCATCAATATATGAAATACAAATGATAAATTCATTGCATTGATCATAAATAGATAGATTTCGACCAACTCTTCATTATAAAACACCAAATTTATTCATGAAGGTTTCAATTTTATAATACTAAGATCTAAGATCTATTTTTTCCCTTATGAATTTTTATTTAACATGAAATCACAATTATCATCTACACCATTGGTGACACCGCAATTTTTTCAATATACACTTCCTTGACAAGTTCTTTATTTAGTGAGGTTGACTTTAAATCCATTTTAATGACTATTCGTAGTATTTTTCCTACAATTTCACAAAGTAGTATTATTTTTTACCATCATGAAATTAGTTAGAATGACTCAAAAAAGTAAAATCTGTCATCATGTGAATTTTAATTAAACACTAATTTTTACTTTTTTTTATCATGACATAAAATTTTTCAGTTACCTTGTTTTTGAACAACCACATTTTCTAAATGATATTATTATCTTTCGAAACTAGTATGATCTCACAAGTCACTCTATTTTCAATCAGATCCTACACTTCACCCATTATATCTATCTTGTATTTGGGTTTCATTTATTCATGTGTATCTTTTTTGCAAGCTTCTTATATCAATGAGATATGAATGGATACCCAAATCATCCACCATATACGATTATATTTTACATGATTTAAAATTATATTTTACACCTAAATAGTAATTAATAGTCTTGGATGATGTAAATTAGAAAATTAATTATCTAGGACAATTTTTTTTGACTTTCACTTACTCTGAATTATAACCATTTTCAGAAAAATAAAATTTCTATTATATAAAAAATAGAATAATTCCTATGAATTCTAAAACATGCTTGTGTTTGTGACTGTAATTTATTTATATGATCCATAACATTCATTTTTTAAAAGTGAATATTATTCCCTGTACTTTTATTTTATCAATTATACCATCTTCTATTTGTGGTATAACCTAGAAAGCTATAATAAACACCCCCACATTGAAATTTTCCAAAACATTACCTTAATGATTTATATGGAAAGGGATTATAACACTCTCGGATACATTAAATGTGTAGATATCTTATAATACATATCATATTGTGAAATATGAGAATTTTTCTTATTCAAATAATTATTTTTAATATGAACCACTTCTTCAATATCTTGTCTCCAAAAATAATAATATTGGTCATATATTAAAAAATATACTTCAATAAATCATAACAAGACATGTATTCTTTCATTAATTGTATCCATTTTGTTAAGGTGTGTATAGTAAACTATGTTCATGAATGTTTATATGTTTCTTAAAATTTTCTTCAAATATTCCCATTGTATACTCAACAAATTTATAGAAATGAATAATCTTAAATGAGAAACAACACTCTTAATATGTACTTCTATTAAAAATCATGAACCTTTTTTTGCCTATAATTTATCCTTCATAAACCTAATACATGTAGTGTAAGTAAATTCATTAAAAAAGGTAATTAAATAATAATCTAAATTACATTATGTCTTCCACATGTGCTGAGAAATTCTTGAGTGAATTAACTCCAAAGGATGAGTACATTTAATTACACCATTTTTTAAGAAGTATTCATAATCATAAATCATTATTAAGTTGAAAATAATCATTTACATTATATTTTTTTCATAGGAACATTACTAAAATGTTCTAAATTAATAATATTGAATGTATTCTTTTTGGAAAAGAAGACCATTTCTTTAATTCCCAAGATAATTTTCTTCATTAATTCACTAATGATAAAATTTTCTAAAATCACTATTCTGAAAAAAAACCTTCATCACTCTCCTTTTGAAAATATATATCCAAATTTTAATCTCTTATAGAAAAACCCTCCATATGTATGGTTTATTAATTCCATTCATCACATAACTATAAAAACATTGAAAATTGGATTTTAGTCATTTAATATCTAATGTGTGCATGCATTTCAATTGATTATTAAGAATCAATGATGATTTAACCACTTTTATATTTAATTACACATCATTTAAAATTTCCAAGGATACTTAGTTATATTTTTTAACATTTTTTGTGGATTCTTATCCCCTATCATATGTGAGGAACCCCATCTGTAAGAAATATATGGATATTCATATTTGGATGATTTTTGGGAAACTTCACAATCAAAATCATTCTATTTTCTATTATCTATTCTATTATGAGACATATTATCATTATATATGGAGGAAATTTGGGTTATTATCCTAATAAGACACCCTATTTTCTGTTAACATGGATTCAAAAATCATTAAAAAACATATTCCAATGCTCGAAATATATTTTTAATTTTGAATTTAGATTTAATAGGTCATATCTGAATTTTTCTTAATTGATGGGTTGAAAACATACTAATTTATATCATCAAAACTATATATTATCATCATTGTATTGGTAATTAAACTAATAACACGTTTTGGTGTGTCTGAAACCTCTATATTGTGAAAATAACCCTAAAATGCATATTATGCTTTAAACAGGTCTTCTGATCTAGAACTAAAAACTACTCTATCAAAATTATTCCCACAAATAATATTGTACCCTTTTTAAACACCAAACATTTATTTGAACTCTTAAAACGTTCTCTTTCACATCCAAATTAATATTTTTTATTTTCAATTAATTTTATTATTTTTTAAGAATGTTATTGCAATATGAATACCCATAATCTAGGAAATCAGATAATCCTTCTACAAACATAGACCTCTTTATTTTATTATAATATTCTTATTTACTATAAATATTTTTTGAAATATTATTATCCTTAATAAATTACATATATTGGACTTCATATGATTCACAATTTTAAAAACGTTTAAGAATCTTTTAAATAAAATTTTAATCATATGATCTACATTTCATTAAATCCTCTTCTATTTTGATTTCCTTTTGTAGAACAATTCAAGTTCTTTTTCTATATCCATTAAAGTATCATCCAATATGATGTTTAAAGACTCATCATTATAAAGTGTCTTATTTATTCATATACCTTTATCAATAACCATTGAATATTATTTTGAATGTAAAGAATAATTATATGACTTAAAATTTTTATTTTCCTTCCCTTATTAGGATATCAATTAGATTCATTATTTTAATTCTCTCTTGGGAATGTATTAAATCTTAGTTTAATAATTTTCCATATCTTAAATATAGTTATTTCTGTTGAATTAATATTCACTCATCTTAGAAATGAAACATTTTTCTTCAAAATATCTTGACATTTCAATATCATTTTATTCATCAATTAATTCTGTAATAATAAACATAGATAAGAATCCTTTCTTCCACCATTTTTAAAGATTAATTAACTTTCCATTATTATAAACAGATAGGTTTTAAAAAATTTATGATATCTTCCTAAATAATCTTATTCATTACTATTCTTGTTCATCTCTACCTTCATATTCTTTTTATCATATGAAAATTTCTAGAAATATTTATTATAGATCAATGAAAATTAAATTTAAGAGTAAGTTTATATTTAAATCATTATATTACCCTTCTATAATTTATTGATATTAGATACATCATCTTATTTGACACCTTGTGAAATTTATAATAATAATTAGAATATAGAGATTCACCTTCAATATAAACATTCATATTAAACTATTTCTCATTGTGTCTTTAAATGATAATTATATTTTAGCCTTCATAATATTCATTATAACTCTATCATTCCAAAAAAATTATTTATTAGAACACTATGAAAATAATATATAAAAATATAACATAGATCATTTTCATAAAAATTATTGAAATTGGGATTAATCTTATTAGGTGTGATATATAAAATAATTTATAAATTATCAAAAAAATTTAAATTCTCAACATAAAATATAATTGTGATAATAATTTCATTAATCATAGTGGGGAAAATATAAATTGTTTCATCATCAAGAATCCAAATAACATCAGCTATACATTAATAAAGAGAAAACTTACCTCTAATTACAAGGGTATTTCTTCCATACCTATTATTAAATTGATTCCATGTTTTTATAGGGGTCTTGAGTCAATTAAAAGAAAAATACCATTTTACATAGGGATGATATAATATCATTATTTAAATTGTAATAATTCTCAAAATTTATAAAATTAATTAATTTCATGGAAATATATTAGCATAGGGAATAAACCCATAAGTTGTGACTTCCAATACATAATAACTAGAATATTATTTTAATGACATAATCCCATAATTAAATATTAGATAGTTTTTCCAATAAAATAGTAGAATCATCATACTATTTAATGAATTATAATTTTTCATGATGTATAGGAAAAATTTAGTGGTAATAACTTCTAATAGAGATAAAATCCTTCTTTAAAATATAAAAATAAAATTACTAATGAGGGAAACATTCCATTTAATACAACATAATAATTCACCTCCATGATTAGTGTTTAATCAATAAGTAGAATGGGGAATTAATGATGAAGTTTATTTTTAGTATTTTTTTATGAAATAAACCTCACCGCTAGTTAGAGTGAATTTTCACATCATTATAACAGACATATGATTGAAAAATATGGATTTCATGAGGTTAAAATAAAAATAATAAGGCTATACTTTGAATGAATCCATGTTTATCTAAGACTATAAAACCCAAAAGATTCTACATATAGGTACAATGAAAAGTGTTTATCCATATACTAATTTTACCAAAATTATCCTGAAAATGATAGTTCATCCCATGTTGGTCATATGACATTGAAAATGACATAAATAAGTTAAAATCCAGCCAAAAAATATCTTTTGTTTACTAATTAAGTTCTATTATTCTCTTCTTATTCACCCTATATAATATCCATTAAGATATCTTAAATGATTCAAATTTTGAAGCCCTCTTATTCTTCCATCAGGCATGATCTAATTATCTCTTATACAATTCTTCAACTAATTTGTTTTATTATTCTTACATCTACACAATGCAATGTACTAAAGAAATGGAAAATCATAATATTATAGTTGAATTATTGAACTTAAATTTAGAAACATAACATTAATCAATAAATAAAACATCCCTTTCGTTATTATGATCCTTTTGATCTTATTTTATCTTCTCAATTATAATGATTTTTTTTAAAAATGAGCAGATTTATAATGATAAGGATCCCTTATATCATCCAGGATTTAACATGATCAGTGATTCTAGTAACTAAAACAAAACTACTAAAATTGATTTCACAATGGTGTTATTCAAAAAAGTTAAACGTTATCCTTATAAAACCCTTCTTTCATAGGTTTTACCTACATGGATTTATCATTTTGAACATATAACCTAATTTTCATCAATGAATATACTACCAAATGTATGGTCCCTTTTTTAGTACTTTTGAAATATAAATAAACCGGTTGAACATGGGTTACTTCCACCACTACATGAATAGTTTCCAACCAATTTTCCATAAGTAATATTTATAATAACCTTGTAAACCATAATGAATGTATTTCTATTTCCTATTTCACACAAACACACTATAGATCACTATATGAAAACCATGGAAATTTTTTAAATAGTTGTTCTGAATAGGAACAAAAACAATGCACCCAAAACACTAAAACACCCTACCATGGGCTTGTATATGACAATATTTTATCTCTATCTCATCAAAATTCCTCCCAACTTCGGTGTGGTATTCCATGATTGGTCTTGATCTCATCCAAGGAATTTCCATACTTTATTAACCTTATATCAACTAAATAGGTGCATTTAAACATTGTAAAGAATATATAAAATTTATATATAACTGAGGATAATTTTTCTTTCCATCATCTAATATGAAATTGATTATTTTTTATTTGCCATCAAAAAACCAGATACTCAATCATATCCCCTTCACCAATTCTTTAATATCAATACATCGTAGACTCAACACCAAATTTATTATAGTAACCACTTATCCTATGTTTTGTAGATTGGTAAATCCCTATAATAATTCATTCATAATAACCATCCCCATGTCCTTGTGCATGTGGTATTTCAAAAATACCACCCATTCATGGATTATAGTTCAAGCCATATAAAGACTCTTAATGAAGTGGAATAACTCATAAGAGAGTACATACAATTTTATTTCTTATTCTACCACCTCAAATGTCACGACCCATTCTCGGGGCCTGTGCCGTGACTACCCCAAGCCCGCCTTCCATAGGCCAGATGCTGGCGACTAGCACCAAAGGGGTAAATCCCAATAAAAAGGGAAGGAAATTCCTTTATAAAAGAAAAAAACACAAAAGAGTACAAACAGAAGCTAACACTAAGTATAGTAGTAAACAAGTGTGCTGGAAATACAAAGGGGTTAGAAATACAAGGCCAACAGAAAGGTATAACTACAACAGAAGGTAAAGTACAACTCAAAGGACAACAGCTGAAAGGTGACAACAGCTCCTAGATCGTCCTCCGGCTACCTACCTAAATGGTAGGTACAGATGTCCTCCTTAGTACTCCACGTCCGTCCGTCTCCTCCAGGTACCGACTCGTCGTGAGATCCACCTTCAGGTACCGACTCATCGTGAGATCCACCTCTGGGTACCGTCTAGCTCTATAAGCCTCAACCACGATCAGTGATGTCCGTTGTCTGAAACCAACACAACGAGGTGCAGGCAAAGGCTGTACAGGGGTGAGTATACGATACTCAGTAGGGACCCCGAGACCTTCAAGGTCTCACTAAATCCAACAAAGACAATCACAAAGAATGTTATCAACAGATAACCCTTACTTAGGTATAAGCCCATACTTATACCTATGTTACCATGTAACCCATATCATCCACGAGGTATCACACAGATATGAAGTTGACAGATAACCACTACTTAGGTATATTCCCATATATACGTAAGTTATCTTGTAACCCATCTCAATCATGAGGAAAACACAAAGGTCATTGACTCAGCTCGAACTAGGATTTTCATTATCGAAACTACAACTACTGTAGAGCTCTGTCTCTGATGAGTACAGTGATCCTGTCATGAATCTGAGGTACTTCTCACTAACCTAGTACTGTTGAGGTACTTCTTCTGTTGAGTACTGCGGGTCAGCCACCCAAACACAGTAGTGCTACTCACCGGGGTCTGCCACCAAAACACAGTAGTTCACCCCCCCCCTAATAGCCTGCAGAGGTACTCCTTCTGTTGAGTACCACGGGTCTGCCACCCAAACACAATAGTGCTCCCCCCCATGGGTCGGCCACCCAAACATAGTAGTGCTCCCCACTGGGCTATACATGTCACTCCGACTTGAGTCGGACAAGTAGTCTTCAGGTTTCAGCCAGCTTCCCGGTCTCCATACTCTGTATGCTCATCTCCGGGCTGACCGCTCCACGAGCGACAGTTCGATACTCCAAGTATCACAAAGTCCCACGAAGATGTATCTGAAAGGACCACCTCGTCATAGGGGTCCCAACGCAATAGACATCACGTAAATCAGACGCCCGTTCGGTGAGTTATTAGCCTTTTCGTCCTAGGGACACTGTTGGTTTCGTGTACGAACCAACCCAACTGTATCTCAACTGTACCCCAAACTAACATAGGGTATACTCATACTGACCGTTTCTCAATGTGATCACCAACGCCACTGACGGTTCATCAAACGGACGCCTGGTCTGAAAGTTATCGGCTTTTCTATTCTAGGGGCCCGGTTGGATTTTTGGTACAATCAAACTCGTCCATATTCCAAATGCGTCCAAACCTCGGGTGAGTTATGCCAAAAGATCCGTCTCATTAAGAGGAATCCAACAAAGTCAACGTCACGTCAATCAGACGTCCGATCCTTAAGTTATAAGAGTTTCCGCTCCAAGGGCCCGGTTGGTTTCGGGTTCGAACTAACCCGACCATACTTCAAATGAAATTGGTTAACCAAAGTAGTCACACCATTGCGATCCATACGAAAAAGCACACGAGAAGGACTACTCATTGGTCCAAAACGGATATCCGGTGAAAAAGCTGCATTTCACCGCAACACACGCAAATCGGGCCTCGTGGGGCCCACACCTCGACCTTGACATAAATATCCTAAATTGGTCTTGAAACATCCATCTTAATTTCAGGGTCGCAACCTCGCAGACAGTTCGACATACCGACACCGTATGAGGGAGATATGTCCGATACAAGATCCCGTAATAATAATATTATTATTATTAGGTGTTTCGTGGGCCTGAGCCATGAACCAGAATTTAGTATTCAACATTAGACTTGAATCGACCGTATTGATTTCAGGATTAAATCGCCACTAACGGCAAGCCAATTTGACACCGTACACCTGAGTTATGGCGGGTCAACGATTTAATAATAATATTAAATCTATTATTTTCCGAGCGCTTCAGGTACCTGATCCAAAAACCCGAAAAAGACAACCAATATTGGACTCATAAATTCCTTCTCGAAATCAGGGTCACACTACCGCAGATGGTTCATGAAACTGAGTTCGCACGAAGATGATACAGTCAAAACAGTGTTTTATCAACAAAATTAATAATAAAAATATTTTATTATTATTATTAATTATTTACTTATTTATCTTTCTAACTAAAAAATAAAACACAATTTTGGACTCCTTGGGTGCTGGAATTCATCCCCAAACCCCCATTTATCATTTATATCTCTTTTTATTTTATCCCCACTATTATCTTATAAATCATCTCTCTCTCCAATCTCATTTACTCTTCCACGATTATGTTCTCCCAATTAGCGCCCCAATCACCCGGCCTCCTTCCACACGGCTAGAACCGCCACCACCTTCGCCTGCCCGCCGCACCGCCACACCTCCCCTGGCTACCCGTGCCGGTGCACCTCAAACCAGCCGCATCACCTAGCCCCCCGTCCGCTCATCATGCCACCTCCCGTTACCATGCACCCGACCCCATTCCGCCGCACATCAATAAATAGATGGCAGTGGATCCGGACTTGTTTGTAGTCCGTACCCACCGTGTTAGTAGATCGAATAAACACCCAACAAAATATTCTTTCATGATCAAGGGAAATAATCATGTAAACTTAAATAAACAAAAATCCCCTACCTCGAAATTGACGTCGCACATCGTCGAGTCCAGGAAGACAGACGTCATGGTAGTCAGGAATCACAGAATAATGATGTCGTCCCGTCAACATTGGAGGAAGAGTTGTTGACATAAACTACGCTTTCCCACGGTGGTGTCTCCTCTCTTAATGTTGAGGAAGAAGAAGGTTGGAGAAATAAATGCTTCTTGTTCTTCAAGTCAGGGAGCGTTCTTCGTGTTCTTCATGGAAGAACTCTCTCTTTAAATATCTCCAACGTGCTCCCAACACTACAAGTGCCAAACCAAAATAATAGCATAAGATATTATTATATTCTCCGATGATATAAAATTTCAATCAAATTAAAATTAATTCAAAAATACTATTGAATTAATTATGGCATTTGAGTTGGCAACTTTAATGGAAGGGAGATGGAAAGGCTCCAAATAATTAATGGGAGGTGTTGTCCAAATAAAAAGAGTGTTAAAGGGGGGTTTAAGGAAGGAGAAGGGTTAGGCCTCATGTGGGTCCCACCTCACAAATATCCTCCCATGGGAGGTTATGTGGGGTGTGGGCCCCACCCCGAACTTCCTCTTAGAGGATATAACCACCCAAAATAATATAATGGTGCATACCAATTTTATTTATTTTTTTTACAAATCCCCAAAAATTAACATTTAACCTGCATAAAACGCAACTATGGTATAGGTCACCTTAAGTGAAAACCTGCGCTGTGAGTTCATTGGTGTCCTCAAATTTCAATTCCGAGCACCAGTTCAAAATTTATAAAATTCTGAACGTAAGTTTACTGAACGTACCGGAAAAAAAGTTTGGAAAATTAATATCAGTCACCCTCGACCCACTGCGGTCAAGGTTGGGCTCTGACTAGGTGAAACACGCCCCAACAAACCCAACGGTACTCTCTAATTTTCAATCCAAGTTACCATTTTGAAGTTATGAATTTTACAATAAAATAATTATCATTGAATTATTTTATTTGCGTCCAAAAACTAACTTTGTCTCGTGGCTCGCACAGGCCGAAGTTAGTGTCTATTAAATAAAGCATGCCCTCACGAGTTCAGCAGTGGTCTTGGATTATTAATCTGAGCTACCGTTTGTGAGTTATAAGCATTTGAAAAATAAAATAATTTATTTAATTATTTTATTTACGGTTAAGCCATTTTTGGGATTTCTCATAGGAGGCCCGTGCTGACTAAACTTAAGTCGTTCCAAGGGTAATCCTGCCATCCTGAGCACAACGGTGCCCTCAGATTTCAGATTCGAGAAACTATTCAAGAGTTATTCCACTTTTTCAGGAAAACTACTTACGCATGTTAATTTAATCTTAAAAAAACTTTGATGGATCATTCCAGGCACTCTGGGCCTCGAACTCCAGCACCGTCAGAAACCATAGACTCATAAAATTACGAATTATTTAGGAAAGAAAATTCATTGAAAATTCCGAGATTTTACATTACTCCCACCTCAGGGCTTTACGTCCCCAAAAAGTTTCAACACACACTAAGGGAAACACAAGTTGTACTGAGCATGCATCTGAGCTTTCCGCTCCCATGTACTCTCCTGGAGGTTCATGTGCTGCCTGGGGTTTCCTTTTCACTGACCAAGGAAAACCCATCCCATCATTGTAAGTAAACCATAACCTTTTCTCCCAATACCGTCAATCCGTGTATGAACTGTGGTTGCCTAGTCCATACCCAAACTAACGTCGCAAGGCATGGACGCTGCCACCAAGAGGTTCCAACTGAAACTCTCGCCTCAAGGGTTAGATCACACCTGTCGGCGTAAGTGTGTTTATAAAGTCTCCTCTCAAAGGTATCTCCAGACGTGAGGGTCAAGTCAATGGTTTTAACCAGAAACTCTAGGTCTGGGACAAGATTTCTGGAAGGAAGGAATGATTGGTACCTATTTCTATTGATATGGAAGCTCGTAGTAGACATAGACCGTACCTAAAATCATTTTTTGAGCCCTTGGGTCACACTCTGTGACCGCATGCAGCTATTATCTTCCCCTACCCTCCATCTCCCTGTGCCTGGCGGGGACTACAATGGCGGGTGGTTGTAATATGTCGAAATTTACACCACCTCATGCTATACTCCTAGTTCTGCTTCCAGGTCTGCTGCTCTGAAGATTCATCTGTCCTTAACACTTCCTCTTCTTGAAACATTTTACACACCCATGTCTCTGAGACTGGCGGTAATTCCATGCTCTTCCACTAATAACATTCTCTTGCTATATCCGGTCAGCCAAGAACATTCAACCACAATGGTCTTCTCTAGATCTGAGGTCTGAGCTCTAAAGCGCTGATCTTATTGTAGTCATCAAATACCAGGAATGATCGGTACACCTCGATGAATAATCAGCTACCGACATGTCATCCGGCCGAAGCTGTATGAGCTCTAAGAAACTCTCATCCACCTCCTCAAGCCAGTCCTCACCCACTTATGAGTCAGGCTCACCTCAGATCATGAGGGGTATCTGGTGCTGAATCACAAGTAAGGCACCGAGCCTACAAGTGTCATCTACCAGTACCGCTGGTTGTAACTTCTGGCCAACAGGTAGTGATATAGGTGGAAAACTACCCGAAGGTACTATCTCAGGCATCTTTCCATGTACCGAAGCCTCATCACTATATGGACCAACCTCATGGTCACTCACTCAAAAAAACTAGTAGTTAAGATCACCATCTTCTCTACTAGCTCTAAACAAGGTATGGAACTCTATAAATCTCCTCCATCCAGTCCACTACATCATGGAAATCTATCTATCCTCGTAACCTCATAGGTCTCTACTGCTGGAACTCGTGCAACGCGCTCTGCCAGCATGCACCGTCCACTAGTACGGCTGGTAGCATCTGCTGCCCAATAGGTGGTGGTGCTACTGGTACACCACCCGAGGGTGCCAACATAGTAAAAAGGGCCATGCACCGGAGCCTCGTCGCTCGGTGGGCCGTCATCGTGTAATATCTCAGAACTCCAACTGACTGTCTATGTGGAGACATCCTGAACAGATGTGACACAGTCAACTATTTATACCTGGTGAGCTGACCTAGTTTGAGCTGACTTTAAAACTTTTGGAAACACACACACAATCAGTGTTTTTATGCACTAAGATGGAAATCAGTAGTCAGGGTCTTGGTGTATGGATACGTCAGCCGCCGCACCAACACTGGACTCCCTGAACTGAAAACCACACTCTGTACCCTCAACACTATTTCTTTATAGAAAGGAATGATCATATTTATAAGTTATTTGGTAGAACCGAATCCTCTGATACCAATTATTCACGACCCATTCTCGAGGCATGTACCGTGTCTACCCCAAGCCCGCCTTCCATAGGCCAGGGGATGGTGACTAGCACCAAAGGCATAAATCCCAATAAAAAGGGAAGGCATTGCCTTTATAAAAGTATACAACACAACAGAGTACAAGCGGAAGCTAACACTAAGTAAAGTAGTAAACAAGTGTGTTGTAAATACAAAGGGGCTGGAAATACAAGCCCAACAGAAAGGTACAACTACAACTGAAATTAAAGTAAAACTCAAAGGACAACAGCTGAAAGGTAACAAGTAGCTCTTGGATCATCCTCCGGCTTCCTACCTGAAGGGTAGGTACAGATTTCCTCCTTCGTACTCCACGTCCGTCCGTCTCCTCCATGTACCGACTCATTGTGAGATCCACCTCCAGGTACCGACTCTTCGTGAGATCCACCACCGGTTATCGACTCGTCATGAGTTCCACCTCCGGGTACCGCCCAGCTCTACAAGACTCAACCCTAATCAGTGATGTCCATTGTCTACAACCAAAACAACAAGGTTCTGGAAATGCCCATGCAGGGGTGAGTATACGATACACAGTAGGGACCCTAAGACCCTCAAGGTCTCAATAAATCCAACTTGGATAATCACAAAGAAAGTTCTCAACAGATAACCCTTACTTAGGTATAAGCCCATACTTATACCTAAGTTACCAAGTAACCCATCTCAGCCCTGAGGTATCACACAAATAGGAAGTCTACGGATAACAACTACTTAGGTATATGCCCATACATATACGTAAGTAATCTAGTAACCCATCTCAATCGTGAGGAAAACACAAAGGTCATTGACTCAGCTCAAACCAGGATTTTCATTATAGAAACCGAAAATGCTGAAGAGCTTCGTCTCTGATGAGTACAGTGATCCTGTCACGACTCTGAGGTACTTCTCACTAAACTAAGACTGATGATGTAATCCTCCTGTCGAGTACCGTAGGTCATCCACCCAAACACAGTAGTGCTTCCCGCCGAGGTCTGCCACCCAAACACTGTAGTGAACCCCCCCCCCCCCCCTGATAGCCTGCAGAGGTACTCTTTCTATCGAGTACTGTGGCTCTGCCACCCAAACACAGTAGTGCTCCCCACAGTGGGTCTGCCACCCAAACATAGTAGTTCTCCCCACTGGGCTATAAAAGTCACTCTGACTCGAGTCGGACAAGCAGTCTTCTAGTCTCAGGCAGCTACACGGTCTCCGTACTCCATATGCTCGTCTCCGGGAGGGTCCGCTCCACGAGCTACAGTTCAATACTCCAAGTATCATAAAGTCCCACAAATAAGTATCTCAAAGGACTGCCTCATCATAGGGGTCTCAACGCAATAGACTGCGCGTTAATCGGACGCCCGGTCTGTGAGTTATTAGCTTTTTTATCCTAGGGACCCGGTTGGTTTCGTGTACGAACCAACCCGACCATTTCTCAACTATACCCTGAAATCAAAAAGGGTGTACTCATAAGGACCGCTTCTCAACGTGATCACCAACGCCGCTGACGGTTCACTAAATGGACGTCCGGTCTGAAATTTATCGGATTTCCCGTTCTAGGGGCCCGATTGGATTTCGGGTACATTCCAAACCGACCATATTCCAACTGCGTCCAAACCTTAGGTGAAGTATGCCAAAAGTTCCGTCTCATCAAGAGAAATCCAAAAAAATCGATGGCACGTCAATCAGACGTCTGGTCCTTATGTTATAAGTGTTTCCGGTTTGAGGGCCCGATTGGTTTCGGGTTCGAACCAACCCGTCCATAATTCAAATGACACTGGTTAACCAAACCGGTCACACCATTGTGACCCATACATAAAAACAAATGTGATGGACTACCCATTGTTCCAAAACGGTTAGCCGGTGAAAAAGTTTCATTTCACCGCAACACGCGCGAACCGGGCCTCGTGGGGTCTGCACCTCGACCTTGACATAAATATCCAAAATTGGTCTTGAAACAACCATCTTAATTCCAGGGTCGCATCCTCGCAGATGGTTCGACATACCGACACCGTATGAGAGAGATATGTTCGATACAAGATCCCGTAATAATAATATTATTATTATTCGGGGTTTCGTGGGCCAGAGCCATGAACCAGAATTTAGTATTCAACATTAGACTTGAATCAACCGTATTGATGTTAGGATTACATCACCACTAACGGGAAGCCAATCGGACGTCGCACGCATGAGTTATGGTGGGTCAAAGAATTAGTAATAATATTAAATATATTATTTTCTGAGCACTTCGGGAACCCGATCCAAAAACCCAAAAAAGACATCCAATATTGGAATCATAAATTCCTTCTCGAAGTCAGGGTCACATTGCCGTAGACGGTTCGTGAAACTGAGGTCGCACGAAGAAGATACAATCAAAATAGTGTTTTATCAACAAAATTAATAATAACAATATTTTATTATTTTTATTAATTATTTACTTATTTATCTTTATAACTCCAAAATCAATCACGATTTTGGACTCCTTGGGCGCTTGAATTCATCCCATAAACCCCCATTTATCATTTATTTCGATTTTGATTTTATCCCCACTATTATCTTATAAATCATCTCTCTCTCCAATCACATTTACTCTTCCACGATAATGTTCTACCAATTAGTGCCCCAATTACCCGACCTACTTCCATACGACCAAAACCGCCACCACCTTCTCCTACCCGCCGCGCCACCGCACTGCCCCCTACTACCCGCGCTGGTGCACCTCAAACCAGCCGCATCGCCTGGCCCCCCGTCTGCTCGTCGTGCTGCCTCCCGTTACCACGAACCCGACCCAATTCCGCTGCACATCAAGAACTAGTTGGAAGTAGGTCCGGACTTGTTCGTAGTCCATACCCACCGCGTTAGTAGTTCGAATAAACACTCAACAGAATATTCTTTCATGCTCAATGGAACGAATCACTTAAACTTAAATAAACAGAAATCCCCTACCTTGAAATTGACGTCTCACGTTGTCGAGTCCCTGAAGACGGACATCATGGTTGTCGGGCGTCGCGGAAGAATAGTGTCGTCCCGTCAACATTGGAGGAAGAGTTGTTGACGTAATCGACGCTTTCCTGCGGTAGTGTCTCCTCTCTTAACGCAGAGGAAGAAGAAGGTTGGAGAAAGAAATGCTTCCGGTTCATCGATTCATGGAGCATTCTTCACGTTCTTCGTGGAAGAACTCCCCTTTTAATATCTCCAACGTGCTCCCAACACCGCAAGTGCCAAAAAAAATAATAGCTTAAGATATTATTTTATTCTCCCATGATATAACATTTCTATCAAATTCAATTTAATTCAAAAAGACTATTGAATTAATTATGGAATTTGAGTTGGAAAATTTAATGGAAGGGAGATGGAAAG
This sequence comes from Viscum album, assembly GCA_963277665.1. NCBI lineage: Eukaryota > Viridiplantae > Streptophyta > Magnoliopsida > Santalales > Viscaceae > Viscum > Viscum album. Next base: position 1,744,983,809 of record OY728161.1, read on the forward strand.
GTTCCATATAATTAATGGGATGTGTTGTCAAAATAAATAGAGTGTTAAAGGGGGGTTTAAGGGAGGTGAAGGGTTAGGCCTTATGTGAGTCCCACCTCAAAAATATCCTCCCATGGGAGGTTATGTGGGGTGTGGGCCCCACCCCTAACTTCTTCTTAGAGGATATAACCTCCCAAATATATAGAATAGTGAACAACAATTTTATTTTATTTTTTACAAATCCCTAAAAATTAACTTTCAACCTGTATAAAACACAACTGTGGCAAAGGTCCCCTAAAGTGAAAATTGGCACTGTGAGGTCATTAGTGTCCTCAGATTTCAGTTCCGAGCACCTGTTCAAAAGTTATAAAATTCTGAACGTACGTTTACTGAATGTACCCGAAACAAGTTTGGAAAATTAATATCAGTCACCCTCAACCCATTGCAGTCAAGGTTAGGCTCTGCCTAGGTGAAACACGCCCCAACAAACCCACCAGTACTCTCGGATTTTCTATCCAAGTTACTATTTTGAAGTTATGAATTTTACCAATAAATAATTGTCATTTAATTATTTTATTTGCATCCAAAAACTAACTTTTTCTAGTGGCTCCCAACGGCCAAAGTTAGTATCTATTAAATAAAGAATTCCCTCATGAGTTCAGCGGTGGTCTCGGATTTTTAATCTGATCTACCATTTATGAGTTATAAAAATTTGAAAAATAAAATAATTTATTTAATTATTTTATTTACGGTTAATCCATTTTTGGGATTTCTCATAGGAGGCTCGTGCCGACTAAACTTAAGTCGTGCCTAGGGTAATCCCGCCATCCTGAGTGCAATGGTGCCCTCAGATTTCTGATCTTCGAAACTGTTCAAGAGTTATTCCACTTTTTCAAGAAAACTTCTTATGCGCATTAATTTAATCTTAAAAAAACTTTGACGGATCATTCCGGGCACTCCGAGCCTCGGAATCCGGCACCATTAGAAACCATAGACTCATAAAATTCCAAAGTATTTAAGAAAGAAAAAAATTCCTTGAAATTTCTAGGCTTTTACATCTAAATCTATGGTATCCATTGTTATAAAATTAAATTGGGGTCATAATTATGTTTAATTATAATTTTTATTAATTATTTACCATATTTAACAACATTTCCATTTGTTGGGAAATAAATTTATTCCTTTTGAATTCATATGGTCTATATCCTTCATGTGGTGATATTATAAATTTTTCATTATAATAATTCATTCATGGATATATTTTTGGTATTTAATGATTATACATAAAATTTAATGAATAATTATTCTATGATGGTTATAATATTATCTTAACCTTTTTATATTTTCTTCAATTTGAAAATGAATGATTTTCTCATGCGTACATGTGGACTATTAACACGCCGAAGCGATAAGATTCATTTCTAATGTAAGAATAATATTGAAAAAATAATGTTATATTTAATTACTATATATGTAATATTTGATATATTCAAAATATTTGAATGGTGAATTATTTGTTACCATTTATCCAGTTAAATTATTTATAAGTGGAAACATCACTCGCATAAACGTAGGTACGACCATGTCCCTGATATGATGTAATTAATATTCTATATCCTCTTTATGTGAATTATTATATAAGTATATATTATGAATAAATATTATACTTGTTTAATTAGTATGATTAAGGAGATGATGAAACCATGACCATGGTGTATCTACCAGAACCGTTGCACCGAAACATGCCTGGAAAAGAGACTAATTTTCATCCAAATTTTATTCTAATGAAGAAATTCTTAATAAAGGTAAAATTGGATATTAAAGAAGATAAAAAAGAGGTATGTTTTTATGAATATAAATCTGAAATTAATTATTAGTAAATATATACTTGTTATTTTTGAAATCTTAATAAGGAAGAAGAAAGACAGGACATAAGGAAAGGGATTTATGTTTCAAACCTATATTAATGGGGATTTATTATTCTTTAATTTCATTATGGAAAATAATATAACGATTATGGGATAAAAAGAATTTATTTTTTATGTTGTTTTAAATTATATAAATTTATTTTCTTAGTAACATTTTCCTCTCTCTAGTACATGAAATGGTTTAGAAAATTCCTTTAAGAAAACGTGAACATATTTCTCATATTTTGGTAAAGAATCATTATCATTAACAATAACGTTTTCTACTACATTTTTAAGAATGTTTTCAAATTATACCAGTGATTGTACAATGTAATTTTGACCCACTTTTTTATTTTATTTTCTTAAAATAATATTTATATGGTTTTCTGAATGTGGTATTGTTGACATAATACTTGATCAGAAACAGTGGTGTTATCATACACAACATGAATAAATTATACTAATATAATGATTATTCAATGGAATATAGAATCATTTAAATTTTTCAATTACCTTTTTAAATGAAATTTTTATCAATAATATTTTTAATTATAATATTTCATATAGCGTATTATAAAATTTAAATCGTATTTTCATTATTAAATATTTAGGTTATCTTTTTTATTTATTTTCATCAATGGTATCATTATTTAATATTACATACTATTTTCTATGGATATGATATAATGATAATACTATTATTTTTTCTACACATATTTGTATACCGTAGACATAAGATTTATTATTATAATGCGTTATCATGGATCATGATTTAGTAATGATAATACCACACTCTTTTGATTAATTCCTTTTGAAACACTAATGTATAATGCCATGAAACATGGTTATGAGAAATTATAGACTAGAAATGAACATTTAAATTTTTGATTAAGGTCATATAATATTATTCTTATCTAATGATTTCACAATATCATTTACTGATATATCCCATGTTTACTATAAGACCCTAAAATTTGAAAATATTAATTTTATATTCGATAGTGTGTATGGCATGAAAAAAAAGAATTGAAGGGAATATAAAATCCTAAGATATTAGAGTATATTTTATATTTTAAAAAATTTCAATCTATAATATATCTTGAATTTCAATAATCACATTCTTAACTTACCTTACACATTACAAGGACATTTTTGATAGCCTGTGTTACACACAATACTGTGTTTTACTGAATACTATTAATATTTTAATTTCAAAGGAGAATTATCTTGTAGCTATTAAATAGTAATTTATATATAGGATTAAATGACCTATGAAAATTTATGATTTAATTTATTAGTTACCAATTAATAAAACATTAATTTACAACCAAATTTAATATAAATGAAATGTTTTTATAGAGAAAACTAATTTTAATGATAAAAATGTATTAAATATTAAAAAATTAAATTTATAAATTTTATTTAATTATATTTATGAAATTTATATATAATATATTACAAAAACGTTCTCCTAATCATAATATAGAATAAATTTTCATTAGATAAGAACAAAACTATTTTTACACATAAATAGTTAAATTTTTTAAATGTAGTTTCTGCCTTTTAATGGAACACATTCATTAAAACTAAATTTTGGTACTATAACAAACTCTTTTTGAAAACATAAGATTATTTTTTTAAATTATAGTTTCAAAATTTTCTTAGGGTTTATTTTTCCAATTTTTTTGAGAAGTTTCATATATGATGAATTGTTGAAATTCTGAATTTAATTGAAATATAACTCTTCGTCCAAATAAATAATAATGATAAATTATATATTTAATTTTTTCTAGAAGAAAATATTATAAATTATAAATATATAAATCCAATTCAGGACATTAGTATCAATTTATTAAAGAATGTTTATATAAAATATTGTTATATTTTTGAACATTTTAGCTCTCAAAATTAACCTTATAATCAAATATATGGGATAAATGTTAAATTTTGTTTTAAAACATCAGTGATTTGAATTTGGGAAAATGGATTACATATTTATAATAATAATTTCAAATTTCTAATAATTTCAACTTGTTTTTTTGACAAAAGAGATTCGTGAAAATAGTTAATGTTAATCATAGTGATTAAGGTAAACTATAGTTTACTTTGTGGTTAATAATATAAGATATAATGTGTATATAATGGAAGACTTGACCAAACCCAATTTAATGGACATATTTTTACCAAATAACTTATTTTAGAGAAAATTCATAATTTTCTTTACTGCACATTAGGTATGTTCGACCTCCAAATATAATTTGTTTGGTACTTATAGGAATGCCACTCATCATACACTGTGAATGGGAACTCACTCCCATCACATATTCACAACACCTAAGACATTTGGATCTTCCAAACCCTACCCAATTCCCTTAAAAAAACCCTCTACTCAATATTTTATCCCTATATTAGGATGAAATCCAATGTAGGTAGGCATTAGAGAAAACCCGAGGATACCTGAATAAGAGTTAATGTTTTCTAAAAATGTTATTATTTTATTTCCGTCTCCATATCCTTCTTTGAATATTATATCATTCATATATAATAACCACATTATACTTACTATTATTCTATTTCTTTTACCTAAGGGTATTGACCACACCTGCACACACTTCAATCAAATTGGTTGTGAAATCAATGATCCTATGTACGATTGACTATCACCTCATGAATAGATTCATTTTTTTTCCAATACCAACATTAAAGGATGTGAATAATTATGTAAATGCTATTTACATATCATATTTATGAAATATTTATGTTTATGGGATTATTATACAACATATACCTTTACACTTTCAATTTTTTGGAAATATGATATCATTATTCATGTGTACGGTGGACTACCGCCTTGTAAAGGGATGTGATTTGTTCAAACCATACATTGGATTTATTAATGATGTGGTTAATAAAAAAAATTATATATAATACATATATGTTATACTAAAATGATAATATATATATATATATAATTTATGGTCCTTTATTTCAATATAATAGGAAAATGGAAACAATGTTCATGTGTACATATGATCTACCCTCTATAGGAATGGTGTATTTCATTACCCATTACAAATTTTTTTGGATTACTATAAACACATACATACATAGAATATATGAAATATAATACATTGTTTACATAGTAGAAATTGTGAAACCATAATTTAAATATTAGGAACAAAAAATAACATGTCAAAACATACTCGAATAACAAGACAATTAAGACCCAAAATAATGAAAATAATGAAATATTATTAAAAAATGGATAATAATATGTTGTAAAGGGATCATATATGATATCACAAATATTAATATGGTTCTATAATTATTTAATAAATATATTAAAACCATTATATATGAATTTAAATCATGTTCATCCGACATTGAGCATAAGGTAAGGGATTTCATCTCAATTCCATCTCATTGAGGCATATTATATTGGTATGCACCTAGTTTCTTTTCAATGGTATATATAATTTCCCATTGACAATTAATATCATGAGTAATTCATTATAAATTTTATTTTGAGTTTTAAGTTTAATTAGTTCATTAAAGGTGATTTGAACAAAATGATATCTAGCCGAAATGAAATTTAATAACTCAATCTCATTTTAATGGGCTATATTACTTCATCATTGTCGTTAATACAATATGATCACATTTATATTGAATTTTGAATATATATTGATGTATTTTCACTTTTTTATTTTTATATACTATTGAAACACATAGTCAATTCATTTCTTAATTATCACTTCAAGTTTTTGATCATTCAAAGGGTTTATCCTAGAATCTCATTCAAATCCAGATTGTTTATTCATTAATATTAGTTGAAGGAAATTTCATGAACATTTTATAATAAACCCATAAATTTTTTTTATAATTTGGTTATTAATGAAATAATTCATATAATAGTACCATTATTCACTCTTTGGTACTTAATGGGTTTTCTGGAAGTTGTTTTCATGAAAATCATAACTCATTTCAATATTAGGTAGAAAATGTGTTTTCTTCTAAAACCATGTTTTCTATTAATCTTTTAGAAAATTTTATAAGCCTTTACAAAATTTTTTAATGTAATTTTTACCCATATTTACTCTATAATAAATGTTTTAATAATACTATTATTTCATTTTAAAAAAAAACCATTTCCTATTTTCATGAAAATTTGAAATGAATCTATGTTTTTATCATGCCTAAAATGTATAGTATATCCCATCGGCATGACAAATTATTGATTTTAATCTTCACTTATATGTTATCAATTTTTTTTCAATTAATATTTTTTAAATTTAATTTTAATGGAATTATTTTCTAGTTTTTTTCCAAATTAAAATGATATTTTACTCAATAAATATTTTAAACATAATTTTTAATTCATCAACAGAAAAATGCTTATTCTTACTCTAGTAAATATATATTATTTTGATACCATTAATATTCTTCCTTTGGAAGGATTATGATTACTTTGACCATGTTTATTATTTAAATTCCCTTCCCTGAATGATTTCTATTATCATTACCTACCCCTTGAGTTTTCTAGTTCCCATAGACCACTGGAATTTAAATTTCCACATTTTTACCATATATATGATTATTTACTAGAAGTTATAACATTATTAATTACATATCATACATAGAAAATTAGTTAATTATTTTCATAATATTCATAAATAATTATTATTTACACAAAATGGTTTTTTGATAAGTAAACTTTTTATGAAATAAATATATTTTTCAATATATGAGGAATACTTTGGACTAGTATGAAATGATTTAGTCCCCATTTATTTTAACCACCATGATACATCAGTATTATAATGGTATGAATCAGTTTTTGAGGCCTTAGATAAATGGGTTTCTACCAATCAGTATTAACCAGTTTTGTGAAAGGTCTTGAAGGTAACATTTCCATGTACCTGGGAAACATGTAGTCTACTAATTAAGAATTTCATTCATTTAGATTGAGTAATTATTATCCAGGACATCTTCACTATGAAAAAATATATGGATACATTTCATTATCTTATTGTTGATTACGTGGCGTGATTTTCAGTTATTTACTATTCCATATCATTTATGCCGTATCCATTTATTTAAATGGCATGGGTGCTCAGTTACATATATTTCTATATTGATTATTCCTTTTCTAGATATATAATTTAATGTGTGCTTGGGTATTTAACATTCCATATTAATTATTCCTAATTTAATCAATTAAATAGAATTTCATTTAAGACATTTACCTTTCCATAATGATTAATCATTATCCAGTTATTTAAATGGAATTTGTTTTAGTTATTTACATTTACATATTGATTATGTCCTATCTAGTTATTTTTTGTCATACGAGTTCATTTATTTACCTTTCTATACTGATTAGTCTCATTGATTCATTATTATTTTCACTGTATTTAACCCTTGTTAAACCTTAGATCTTAATATTATATAGTTTTTATCCTACGATTCAATAATTTTTTCTATAACTGATATATATGAATTATTTAGATGAAATAATTTTTTTCTAAAAAAAATAAAAAACACTATGATATAATTTTTTAATTAAATATTATTAAATTATTCATGTATCTATCTAGATTACCAGTACAATAAAACTATAAAGTTAATTGGGATAAAATTTAATTGTATCTTATGCTTATGTAATGGTAGTTGGAACTGGCTCTAGGGTATTAGGATTCATGTCACTACCATTGGTATTAGACAAATTTTATTATAATTCTTGGGAACTAGACTTTAGAAAATGTATATTAGAGAACATAACCCTATGATGAACTTTGAGGATAAAAATAGAAGAACATACTAATTTTTTCTAAGGAATATATTATGTGGTTTCCCTTATAATAAATCCATGTATAAATACTAAAATTGGATGTGGTATACACATGGATAAACCTAGGGATACTAACTAAAAAAAGTCCAATTCAAGAAAAATTTAATTGCAACCTGGTACATAACAATAGGTCTTACAATGAACCTGGTTTGACACATGAAGTGAATATTCATAGAACAATTCACATTTTTTTACAAACAATTATAATTGATTTCAATGGAGAATGAAATTGAATGACATAGTTAAACCCTAGTCAAAGTAATGACCAATTTAGAAATAAAATAAAGGTAGTATATATGTATTGTTATTCAAGAATTAAATTTTAGAGGTATTTTTAACAATGGTGTTTTGGTGATAATAATTATTAAACATCTATGGACTGTGAGAAAATTTATAAGTATCCATGTCTTCATTATCTTCAAAGTTATCATTAATAGAAGCAGTTGTTTATGATATTGAGGTTGATTATAATTACAATGTCTTAAACACCTATTTTTTGTTTTAGGTGATGATAGTCTACAAATATTAATGATATTTTGGAATAATGTTATTAAAATACAAACCATAAGCTTAGTACATGATTTATTTAAAAAGTAATTTGAGGAATGATGAATTCGCATTATATATATAATTTTAAAGGAGATAAGAAACATTAGGGTTCATATTAAACCAAAATTACTAGACATTTTGGGGAAAATATTTATATTAAAAACTATAGTGAAAATAATACATAATGATTTTTTTTCAAGGATTTACGGAATATTTTTGAAAACCTTATCGGTATATAGTTTAAAAAAAGGAAAAATTATACGCTGGGTGACCACCCAACTAGGTGACGGGTCTTGAACCCACAATTTAATGATGATAATGGTTCAAATCCCCCCACCGACCTAGAAATTTTCTCTGATACTATGTCATTGATTTTAATTAGAAATATTAATTAATAAATACTCATTGAGAATTATTAGTGTTAATTTTTTTATATTAATGTATTAAATATATTTGTTTTGAAATATTATTAAAGATAAATTCTCTTAGTTTCACTCTTTTATGGTTCTTATGAACCTATAAAAGTAAAGTATAGTTCTACATGCATAAAACATTATATTTTGGAAATTCTTTGAATGGAGTAAGAGACCGACGAAAAAAAAGAATTAAATTTCAAATATGAAATAAAAGTATTTCATGTAACTATATTTCTTTATACTCTAAGAGATTAAATAAATTACTCAACATTATTAAAATGACATTGAAAAAAGAATTTTATCGTATTACATTCATATCCGATGAATATATTGGTTCATTAGATCATAATGGTTTTTTGGATTTGATGCACTCAACTTTTTAATAATCATTTCATTCCTTGTGACCAATGACCTCAATCACACCCTATAATTATATTCTCTATTCCACCTTGTACATATCTTCACATTACACTATTTTTCTCTGATATGGACACCTAGTCATATGTGACATTTGTACTTATTATTTTATTTTATTAAGAGGATATTTTATTAACCCTTTTATGATGTTTTTTTTTCAATAATGGTATTTTCAAATTCCACACCCTTGATTATGCACATAAATTTTGAACTATTATAATGAAATTTACTTAGGGTGGGGATAATTTAACACCCCAAAATTTTTAAATATGATTTTTATATTCAATAGTGTAATTGACCCATAGAAGGAAGTGTATAATAGAATATAGAATCCCGAGACATTAAAATATATTTACTATATTAAATAAATTAAATATACGATATAGAAAAAAATTTACACAAAACTAAGTTATGTTTTGTTACACGAAACAATAAATTTTCTCAATAACATGTGTTAAATGCAAGACTATGAATTACAAAATGTTGTTAATATTATCATTTAAAATGATATTTATCTCTAATAACATAAATTGGAGGATATTAATAGGGATATATATATTATGAATATATATTATTTAATTAATTGGTTTCAAAATAACTAGAAATTATTATAATAATAAATTGAATACACTGGAAATGTTTTTATTAGAAAACAATTTTTATGTGCCAAATGATATTCATATAATTGAGTGAAATAAATTACTATAATTGGATTATAATAATAAAATTTATTTATTATAAACATTATAGTATTTTTACATTCATCATATAATTTTATACACCTAATATAAGAACAAATCCAATTTTATGCATAAAATAATGTATTTTATAAAAGCTTTTTTCTAACCTTTTAATATCAAACTTGTTTTAAAAATAAATATTTAAAGTTTTATAGAATTTTTTTGAAAAAATAAATGTCTTTTTCTAAATAATTACTTTAAAATTATCTTATGTTTATTTTATGGTATTTTTTTGTGAAGTTTCGTTTTTGAGGAAATGTGGGAAATACTAAATTTAATTGAAAACTAATGTCTCATATAAATAATATATAGTGTTAGATATTAATTTAAATTGAATTTAAGGATATATTATATAAATTACACATCCATATTTCCTATTTAGATAATTTTAATGAATTTCATATTGATTTTTGATATGAAAATGTATCAATATTTTGAAAATTTTCACTTTATAAACATGTTTTGTCATCGTGTCTACATGATAAATTATAAGTTAAATTCCTCCACTTGATGGAGTTTAATTTTGAAAATTGGATTAATTTTTTTGAATCAGGATATATTATAATTTATAATAATTTTAAATTACTTTTTTGATAAAAGTTATTAGAGAAAATAGTTTCTGTTAGTCAGAGTGATTAAGGTAATAATGAGTTTACTTTAGGTTTATTCTTAAAGGATAATGTGTGGAAATGTAAAAAAAACATATTAAAAAACTATTGAATATTAATTTATGGAAACTGACATATATTTAATCTAAAATGGTTTATTTTAATTGGTAAATTAAGTAATATATACCTCCCAAGAGTGTTTACTCTTTTTATTTATTAGATTGTCCCTCCACCACTATAAATGGGAACATACTACCCTAACATATTCACACATACCAATCCATTTAGATAAAACAAACCCTAAAAAATTCACTTAAAAACTTCTCAATATTTATAAATGAATCCTTATAATGGGAATAAATCCATAATATGGAGGAGTTATTTCAAACCTAAGGAGAAATCTTGTAGAAGTGCTGATGTTTTCTAAAAACATATTTATTTTATTCCCTTATAAACAGTGTAAAATTATTTTTATATGATGATTATATTATGACCATAGTATTATAAATATTATAATATATTTTAGGATAATTTTTTGACCAACACCAACACACACATCCATCAAATGGGTTACGAGGTCACCATTTGTGTGTACGATAAACTACCTCGTCACATAACGATGTCATTTTTTCATTACCACCTTTCAAGGTGGGGAATAATGATTTAAATTATATTAATATGTGATATTAATGAGTTATTTATTCTTATAGACTTATTATATCACATATATGTTTATAATTTCTATTTTCCAGGAATATGATAACATTGTTCATGTGTACGATGGACTACCACCTCATGATGTGATGTGATTTGTTCAAACATGACATTAAATGAATTAATAATGAATTTAAAAAATATATATGATATATATTAAAAATAATAATTAAAAATTGATAATTCATATATAAATAATTTACTTTAATTTCATTGTATACAACATGAAAATGGAAACAATGTTCATGTGTACATATGACCTTCCATCTCCATGAATGATGTATTTCATTTCTAATCAAAAACATTTATAGAATAGTATAAATACATATAGACATAAAATATATGATATTTAAATCATGTTTTAAATTTTTATATAATTATATAATGATTTAATTAATAGGAACAAAAAATAAAAAGTCAAAATACACTAAAAACAATGCAATTTACAATAGATACAATGAAAATAATGAATTAATATTAATGAAAGGGTAATAATAGGTTATAAAAGTATCATATTTGATATAATTAATATAAATTTGGAAATTTAATAACTTTATAAGATGTATAAGATATTTATACATGATGTTAAATTACATTCAACCAAAAAGGAGTATAGATATTAGTATTCTGTCTCATTTTCATTCCATTGAGGCATATTGCAATGTAATGGACATGGTTTGTCTTATATGGTGTATATAAAGCCAATTTGAAATTTAATATCATGAATACATAAATATTAAAATTATTTCAAGTTCAAAATTTACTTATTAAATCTAAGGGTATTTTAACTTAAAGTTATCAAGTGGTAATGAAATTCTGTAACTCAATTTATTTTCATTTGTTTATATTAATTCTTCATTATTATAAATATTCAATGATAATGTGTATAAGGATTATTTACTGCCTATTATTGTATTTATACTTGATTTATGTGTATTTACAGTTTCTATAGATAATTTATTCATTTATAAATTTTCACATCAATATTATGATCATTTAATTGTTTTATTTTACAGTTTCATTATAATCAAAATTGATTATTCTTGAATATTAGTTGAATGAAATTATGTAAAAAATTCATAACAAACCATAATATTTTATTCTCTTATAGTTATTAATTAATTATTTCTTGTAATATTTTCATTATACTACTTGTTGGTAATTAAAATGCCTTAGAACAGTTTCTCATGAAAATCCAACAACATTTCTCTCATTGCCAGGAAATGTGTTTTCATTTAAGACCATGTTTTCTAAAATTATAAACAAACATGTTTTCATCCTTTTAAAAATTATTTAAAAGAATTTTAACCAAATTTTACTCTTTTTATTTTGTTTTTAAAATTTTAATTTGTCATTTTTACAATTATACATTTTTGGATTTTTATAGAAAATGTGAAAAAATATGTGTTTTTAACAAGAAAGAAAAGTACAATATTTACCAAATTTATGACCTTTCAATGATTTCAGTAGTCATTTATAATTTATAAATGTTTTTTAAAAGAAATTATTTTAAATTATTTTCAAAAAGGATATTGTTTTTTTAATTCCAAATGAAAAAGATATTTCCTACAAGAATTTTTTATAGATCCTTTTTATTCTATCAATGAAAAAAAAACATTATTCATACACTAATGAGTATAAGTCATATTTATAAAATCCATATTATTCATATGGATAAATTATGATTATTTTTACTAAGGATATGATTGAAATTAACTTACTTGAATCATATTTGCCATCATTTACTTCCCCTTGAGCTATTCACTAATCAGTGACATTTGAAATTTACTTTTCCCCTATATACCCTAATTATTTATCATAAGTATGATAATTGCCTAAAATGAAAAACATTTTCACATAAGATTTTTATTTTTAACAATAATTTTATTATCTAGGGGAATACTTTTAAATATGTATTCCTTACTCAGTGTAGATATTTTATAAGGCTCATTTTTTTATAAACTAAATCGATTGTTTGATATAGGAGTAAATCTTTAGTGTAGTTTAATATGGGTTGGGCACCATTTATAGTAAGGAACTCAATAAATCATTGGACTATTGGGATGAATCATTTCTATAGCCTCATATAAAGTTGTTTTTATCAATAATTTTTAATATTGAGAATGAATTATCTCAATGGTAAAGGTTCCATGTACCTAGGAAACATAGGGTCTAATAATTAAGCATTTCCTTAACATAGATTTAGTTACTATTATACATGATAATTTCATTATGAAAAACTATTGATTCATTTAATTATCATTTTATTGATTAAATGAAATGGTTTTAGTTATTTATCTTTCTATATTGATTATTCATTATCATATTATTTAAATGGAATATATATTTAGTTTTTTATCCTTCCATGTCGATTATTCATTATCTAGTTATTTAAAAATATTTTCTCCTTATTTATTTACCTTTTTATTTTTATTATTACATATCCAGTTATTTAAATGGAATGTTCGATCAGTTATTTCCCTTTCCATATTGATTATTCTTTATCCATTAATTTAAATGTAATGTGTTTTTAGTTATTTTCATTTCCATACTGATTATTCTTTATCCAGTTATGTGCATGTCTTGTCTGCTATGTTATTTTCCATTCTATATTGATTATTCTAATTTTTTCATTGTTGCTACCACTATAAATAATAGTTACTGGTATTTTGATCTCACCCATATTTTTACCCATCCCCAAGAATCTATAAATTTTTGTATGACTGAAATGTAGGGATTTTGTAGATGATATAATGCGATTCTTAAGAGAAGAAAAAAATTATATTGGAATTTGTGTATTAAATTACAATAAAAAGATCATATATATATCTTGTTTACCAAAAATACTAAACTATTTGGTCATTTGGGACTTGATTTCCTTTTTTCATATGAAAATATAATGGTATAATGAACTAGATCTTGGATACTATGGTTGGGGTAATATCATTTACCACCACTAAAATCATTGATCAATGTTTCTTATAATTATTTTACCCAAGACAATAATAACAGGTTTTATTAGTTCTTGTCTAGGAAATATAATACATGCGATGTTCTTAGTTTGAGATGTTATAATATTTTTTGAAATGAGATAATTCGGCATATAGTTTCTAATGAAACTAATCCTTTATAGTATTTTGGAATATAGTATTGTAAAATTTGTGGAATATTCATATAATTTTGTATATATTTATATATGTTATGGTAGGGTCTCTATATCCAAGACTATATGAAATTGATTTGATGCTTCCCACTCATGAATATAGAGAATCCATTATATATTGGTCGTGTACTGTGAAATGAATATGGTTATTAATTGAAAATAACAATTATGATTCTATCTAAGTGTTAGGTGGAAAAAATATTAGTCAACTACCTCGCCAAACACCTCATGGTGTTCCATAATCAACTGTATGAGTTGGTTTCATGGGATATGAGTTGGAGGTAACTGTGAAAGGAAAAATTAGTAAATTTTTTTTATGTATTTAATTTCAATGATCACCCTAATTCAATGTATTTTATATTATTTAGATATATCACTAACTATATTTACATTGGTGAATTGTTGATAAGAGATAAAAATATCCAAGTAGAGTCTTTCTTAATTCATGTAATGTTTTCAGACTCATGCAAGAGGCAGATATAACTTGGTTTAAATAATAACATTGTGTTGAATTTGGTAGGGAGGAACTAGAATCCACGATTATAAATAGGGTTCATTTGATGATATCATTGATGAGAAATAGCTTCTGAATATTCAATTATATACCCATAGCCTCTGATATTTTGTTATTTTATGACAGTTTAAATTGGAAATTGTCTATATTCTTTGGGATGTGGGACCTTGATGATGAGTTGGTAAAACCCATAGAATGTTGGAACTAGATCATTCATAGTATTGAATGATTTAATTTGTACCCAATTGGTTTATTTAATGGTAGGAACACCACCCTCAAATCAAGATATGGATCATTCATTAGTTCATGATCTAGGGATACACATTATTTATGTTTTATGTGAATGGAATGTATGGACTACAAGAATTTATTTTTCTTTCTGATGGATGTTCTAGTTAATCTATATGGGATTCATTATTAGACATGAGCCTTAGTAGATACAATACATTAATAAAAATTCATTTTTTTTATAATTTTCCTTTATTTTTTTCTTCTTAAGATGTTACGTGACTTTTTAAGGACATTATGGATTTCATGTAGGATTGGTTGAAGAAACAAATTCACTACGGAATCACCCATCTCAACCTATAGTGAGTTTATATGTATTCACATATATAAATTATCTCCATCCTCAGTAGAGATAGTTTTAAATATTAGGGATTATAAATGACCTATATTTGGTTATCTTTAGGTACTATGTTATAATGCTATGTATTTTATCAATATTTTTTTAGCTAAGGAACGTTGTTCTTAGATCTAAATGGTATCCCCAAAAAATAATATGTTATTTGAAATAGTTTATTCATAGAATTTTCTATTTTTATAAGGAATTTTGGAATCCAAATGATGGTGTAGACAATCATCTTGGTAAAATTGCCAATGTTGTCACGTAGTGAGTACTTACTGGGATTAACAATGTGGAATTATGGGAAGTGTGATGAATTATATATTTTTTAGAGAATCATGAAAATAAACACTACATATATTTGTATATGATATTTCATGCTCTAGAATGGTTGGATTTGGTAATCTATTATTGATTATAAGTCTGTTATGTTAACATGTAAAAGTAATATTTCACTAATTTGTCTCTAAAAAATGAAATCAGAGGATAAATATTATCTTTTCTCCCAATGTTTGATATCATAGATGTGTTTTTATGTTAGTTGGGGATGGATAATAAGGAAAATTCAATGTGATGTGGTATATGACTGACATAGATTATATTCAAGTTAGAGTGTTACATGATTCACCTATTTTCATATGATAGTCTTGTAGGAATCCCATTTTGATAGTGTGAATCACAATTCAATGATGGTAATTTAATGTATAATAAACTATTTCAAATTTAAATTTTTGGATCATGGTTATCTCATTGTATTGGGGTTATCATGTGTTATGCGGATTGAATATAGCTTTGTGTGGAATGTTGTGTTGAAGTTTTATAATGATATTTTGTGGCATATTTATAGATTAACCCCTTATATGTGTTAAGTATGATTATAATTTATTGATGAATGATTATCCATAGACATGAAATCAAAAATACTAGTAATCTAATGGGTATGTGTTTTGGCCTAAGATTCATTATAGGTCATTATATTTTTATGTACTGGTAATAGGTAGAGGATATCGTCTAGTATTGTTTCATATTATCTTTTAATAATGATTTTGAGTTATCTTTGTAATCTAAATCGGAAACTTTCTTTTTTTAGCAGAATTATGGTGAATGTGGTAAGGATGTTTTAATTTGGGTTATCCCCGGTTAAAGGTGTAATTAATTTTGTATGTTCTAGATCCTAATAAAATATAGAAATGCATGTGGAATTTTCTATTAATAATATACCACAAAATTATATTTTACGAGTCTAATTATTCTTTAAAAGGGTAGTTTACCATTGGGATGTAATTTGTATTTATTTAGAGATGTTTGAAGTATATATACAGTTATTAAATAAACAATTATTTTCTCATGCATGAAAATCTTTATATTTAAAAATGAATCCAAATATTGATATTCTAACTTTGCTATTGTTCATGTAATTGGAAGTTTACCCATGAAACATTATAAACATTAACCACGTTCTAGTTCCCAAGGAGAACCTATTATATTGTTTTATTAAATATTATTTTAATTTTTCCTCCCTCCCAAAGCTATTCTAAAATTCATAAATTGAGGGATATTGGAGATATCCCCCTCAATACCATGGATTATGGTGAATAAAGTGTGAGAAATAGGTGGATTCTCATCCAAGGATTATGATTGAAAATAAATATCAAGGTAGGGATGATGCAGTGTTAAATGATACCACAATGATTTGGTATTTCACAAAGAGGTAGGGATCATTATTTTGATTTGAAACATCCTTTATTTTCTATTCATGTTATTGGCAACCCTTGTACTATACAAATGATTTATTAATGGGGATAATAATATTTCAATGGAGTTTTTATATCGATAAAGATTTAAAAAATACCATTTAAGAAATAATAACCACATAATGTGTAGTGTTAAGATCATAAACTATCCATATTTATAGTAACTATATAACAGATGTTGAATATTGTGTGAAGTGTCTATACTATAGACAAGTTGTACAGATTCATGAGTACATGACAAGGTGTGTCAAAAATACATGTCCAAATACCTCATGTGTCATATAGATTACATTAGCACATTCCAATTTATAATATATGAAACATATTGTGGCCAGGTTTATAAAAGGAGTAGTCATTGGGTTGAACATGTCAAGTATCGGAGTGAGAATTCTATGACACAAACAGTATGTTAGTGTTAGATTCCCTAATAAGGGGGGACAAATCATTGTATAGATCTCAATCATTTTTCCTCTTCTACCCTTATAGCTACTACTACCATAGAAGATGATTTCCTCACTTTTTAATAGGTTCATTCTTTTTTTGTTTCATATCAAGTTAAATATAATTATATTGTGTGCTTATATTATCCATATTAAACGTTGATTGATGATATCTCAATCCAAAAAAAATACTATTAACCTATATAATATAATTAAAATAATCCAAGTTAATGTAATAATTTAATATTTTTGAAATATAATAAACTAAGTCCACAAATAACAAAACAACAATGTATTGATCTTCCCAAATCCAAAAAAAAATTAAACAGAGGATTTAGAATATGGCACTATTATTTCTCTAGGAAATCAATATAATGAATTTTGTGTCATATCCCTTATGTAATAGTTTATCTCCCATTGACCTCCCCCATTTTCCACTATTGTAGGAGGATAATATCTTTTTTCAAAATTCCAATGCACATATTCATTGTCTTATTAATGATTCCATGATTAGTCTTTATAAATTGTCACACTACTAATTCAAATAATGTTTCTGAACATCACCATTTTTGTGACATCACATTAATGGTTTTTCTTATCTTCTAGGATTATTGGGATCATTTTTTATAGTATGAAATGAGTTCCAATAAATTTATCAACTAATTTACTAACATAAATTCTTGATACCAACTTCATCAAAATAATAATCATTTTAAAAAACCCCTTAACGACTAAAAAATCACTATCTTCAAAAACTCTCATCATTGAATATTCATACAAAAATATGAAAAGTATGGTATACTTTCATGAAACAAATATTTTCAGACTGGCACAGGTTTTTTTTCATAGAACTAATTTTATAAAGAATTATTCTTACAGGAATAATTTTTTTTCAAATTAATCCCAAATTAAGAGGCTTTATATATTCAGTGAGTTAGGTATTATAGTTTTTTTGGGGTAAAATCTTATTTTTATACAATTCCTCCCCTTCATGAAATATTTTCACTTTCCACAAATTTTCAAGAAAATTTTCATCATATTCTCATAACACTCTTTAATAATAATACATTTCTGAAAGTATTCGATTAAATTATTCTTATGTAAAACATGGTGTCTTTATATAACCATTACCATTTGAATAAAAAACCACTTTCATGAAAATTACTCTCATGAATTCAAAATCAAAATTGAAACAATCAATCCCTAAAAAATTATATGTCATTTTAATGTTTTGATGAGGCGGTCTCAAAAAATAATTTTTATTAAATATAATTAATCACCATTAAACTATTGATTATGTTCACACAACTTAATCACATTGACAAAACCAATTTATTTTCAATATTTCATTGAGATGGAATGAAATCCCCATCTTAACACAACTTCTATTAAGCATTAGTTTCTTTCATTTACTCAATTTTTCTATGGTAAATTGTTGCATGAAATCAAAGAAATCTAGACTCATTCATTGATCAATATGTCAAAATATTAATATCATTAATCACTTTTGTTATCATTACCAAACTCAACTCAATCTAGTTCCTCCTATTTTATTAATAACATTAACCTATCTCGTGACATTATAATGATCAACAATCTTTTCTCATATATTACTTTATGAAATATGGCAGTTTCCTTTTCTCAATAACAACAAATTCACCGGAAATGGTAACCTTGTTCTCTTTGTCAATATAGATTAATGTAACTACCCCAATTTTCTTTAATGAGAACACCATCCTCTCATGAAACTATTATCTTAGTGAACATAAAAGAAAACATGATTGACCACCCCATATTAATGGAAACACATCATCCAATACCCCAAACCACCAGGGTTGATATATTTATGGATGAGAAAAAAATATAATACACAATATAAAAAATTACTAATTATCATTGGTGTCCAATAATCCCCTCATTTCATATGTTGGAAACACATTCATGACTATATTTCCGAGATCTCAGTGATACAAGACGAAAAAAATTTCTATTCCATCTACCCATGAATACCAATAAAAATTATTAATTATTTTTGGTGATTGCAATAAAATATTTAAAAACATGTGGCATAAGTTATTAATACTTCATTTAATGCCACCACATAACTTATTTCATCAAAAATTACTTTTATTATTTATCATCATATAACTAACGACATCAACAACATTAAATTTACATTGTCCAATTAATAATCCACTTATGTAGGCCTGGGTAGGAACACACATGGATCCATGATCCATTTTACTCTCAGAAGAAATTGGAAATGGATTTATGATCCACTATTCTCCCCATATTACATAATATCCAAACAATACATTTCACCATATAAATAATATATATATTTCCAAAAAACTCATACATCCAGAAATGGAAAAAAATTGGGTATCATATCATTTTCCCCAATTTACTTTATATCAAAAATATATAAGAAATCATTAATTTTATACTATATAGACCATGTATTTCATCATTTCACATTATTTCCATTATAGAAAATGTGCGTAATGGTATTTACATATCTCTTCCATTGTCAACATGATCATTGAATCTGATATATAGGTATAATTATACCCCTATGATATGAAAACCCTCCACATGTTAAGTCTAATGGTTGTACCAGAAAGTTTCCTTCTTCCATTTCATCTTTCATATATTTGTGGCTAAAGGTTTGATCAATATCTAAATATCAATATCATATTTTTTCTATGGTTACATTCATAACTACTTTTAGTGGGTGGGTATTCCACTCAGAAAATATTCTTTTAAAAACCTCTATGTATGATAAGTTCATACATTGTATAAGAAATAAGATATATTGTTAATAACAATAACATTTTATGGTTCACTACCTATCAGCATTGCTATCAGGAACAACATCACATATAGGGTAATAATCGCAACATCAATTAGTACCATCATCATTATTTCCATGTGAATCATATAAAAAATTCATTATTTACATTCATGTATTATAAATATTTCTGATATCTAGTTGAACTGATTGATACCATGATTTCCTAACATTCTAAAATTTCTAGTAGGACATATAACATTATTCAGACTAGTTAATGGATAATTGTCTTCTTTTACCTTTGAATTATATTTTTCTTCCATTATAGGTTATATTTTTAACTTGGTGATACCAAAATACTTAAATAATGCTTATGTTTCCTAATATATGGAGGATGAAACATTGTTCCCTAGCTGATATCATACTCTATTATGGTTCTCATCTCTTAATATCTAGTGAAATTTATTGTTTTGACTATATTTTTTTGTTTCTAACACATCATAGATCTTCAAAGAACATTATTGAATATTTTAATGAACTACTTTGTTAAAAATTATAAATTTAAATATAAAATTATGAATGAAAAAAGAATAATATATTATTTTGAATGTTTATTTATTTTAATTTTGATTTTCTTCAAACATCTTCACAAAAATATTTTCTCAAAGAAATCATCCTATTATTTTCAATAATTCCATCAATAATGGAAACACATGTTGAAAACCATTAATAAGTAATACTATTTTTTTGGAATAAAAGTAAATCATTATAGATAATATATAAATTACATTGAACAAAACCAATTCAATTAAATTTCATAAAAATGATTTCTATTGTCACAAAATATGTTATAATATAATTAATCAACCTTAAATGAATAAATTTTGAATGTTTAATTTAAACTATATTAAGAATATTTTTTATTATATTTGGTTAACCAGATTTTTTTATTCCACTATGTTTGAAAGAATTTAGTTTTAGTATGACTGTTTATGGATAATTCAACAGATAAATATTTAATTAATTATTTTAGTTTTATTATGAATGGAATATATTGATTCATATTAGTTTAAATTATCATTATTTAGTTTATTATGATAATGATTTGTTCAAACTAAATCAAAATAGTTTACTTTATATTGATTTTCTTCATTTTTATTAACATATGATTCATTCAATTAATGTTTCATTTGTTGTTCCATTTGACACATCATGTGATTTATATTTCATTTCAACTTATTTTTTACTATTATGTTAATTTAATGTTTGATTTCATTGAGTTTAGTTTCTTTCAAAATTATATCTCTTTAGTATCGAAAAAAATTCATAATTTAAGTTCATTCCATTATTTTTAAATATCATATTATTATATTTTATTTTTGATTGGGAATGTGTTAATATTAAAGTCTATTTATATTTATTTCCTTCATATTCCAACCAGTTCTATTATAGTTTACAAGTGAAATGATTTATAATCACATTAAATTAATTTTTTACATGTTTATATGGTATTATTATCCAAAACTATAAACAAGTTACTAATGTTTATAGATCTCATGAATAAAAGAGTTTAGATATAAAAGATATTTTTATTAATATTATGTGATTATATTATAGTTTACCCCTATTTAACATTAGTATTCCATTACATAATATTACATTACCTTTATATAAAATTTTCACCCTTAAAATTTTTATATTAACCTTAAAAAAATTATATTACCCTAACATTACATAGTTTATCCTTAAAAACATATAAATGGTTTTTTTTAATCAAACACAATTTCCTTTCCCTTTCATAACATTATTTTACCCTTAAATAGGATTAGTTAACCCATGCATAACATATTTTTAACCTACTATAACTTTAGTTTACCATAACATAACATTATTTTACCCAGACATCACATTAATTTACCATTACATAATACATTTAACCAAATAAAACTTTTGTTTTCCACTATATAATTATTTCCAAAATTATATAACATTAGATTACTATAACATAACCTTATTTTACACATAGAAAATATTTTTTCCCATTACATAACAGATATATGTTTCTATTTACCATTAAAATTTTTTTTTTACCCTCACATTAATTTATTTTACCACTATGTATTGTTGAATTATTCATATATAATTTTTTACACTCACTAATAATTATATTATCATAGTTTTTTAATATATTCACCATTGTATAGAATTAACACACTTAACACATGTGTTTATTCCCAGGGATCATTATAATGATGAATTATGGGCATCAGAATAAATAAAAAAATGGTTAATTAATACATCTCATATTCAAAATAAGTTAGATCCAAAAGGTTTTACTACGGTTATATATATATATTCCTAATTTAGTAATATCTTTTTGTACCTAAGGATACATAGGCAGTGAACCATCATTAACAATTATAGTACTAGTGGTGTCCAATGTCTACCTTTTATGATCAATATTCTTAGGATTTTTAAAATGTAACAGCTAAGATGCTGAGGGATAATGATCAAAAATTCCTAAAGAGAACAAAATAGTAAGAAATTAATCTACCATATACATCTATAGAAAAGGATTAAATGTATGGGGAGTCGGAACCATCATATGATATTGTAATAACTTATAGGGATCAGAAATCAATGGTATGGGGATTATATATGGTCTAAATATACAAGGTCCCTTTTAAAAAAATTGGGATATGAAATTATGTTACATAGTATATATGACTGAGGGTCAATGTTTCTTCAGATATGAAAAATTGTGCCAGTTGTTATAGTAACCCCTCAAATCATTAGGCAGAGCAACACTACCGCTAGGATTGTGTGGGAATATATTCATTCTTGGTGTTGTTTTCTGATGAAAATTTAATTAATTATTCATAGACTAACATCATATGGTTTATTAATATATATTTGAAATAGTATACACATAGTAGGAAGTAGAATGGGAATGGATATCTCTACCATGTGATGATAATAATCAAACTTTCTCTTCCTCCATTCCTATTCATATTTTTCTTCATCTACTACATTAGATGATAAATATTCATTAAATTGTAAATTCTTAACTACATTTTAAAAATAATAAAAAATAATATGTTTTGTCTCTTTATTAATTGAAAATAAATCATGGAAAATAGTGAAATGCAAGGGAAATTCCATAATTAATTTATAATAATTCATAAATGTAATAATATAAACATTAAATAATTATGATTATATTAATTTTAAATTAAATCCATTATTTTTTATATAATAATGTATTATTTTAATTTAAATTAACTAATATTTAATAAATTATATACAATTTATAATTTAATTTTTATTATGTGAATTTTTTATGTAATCTAATTTCGTATATTATATTACCATTTAATCCTTGATCATAACAATCATCAAAATATAAATTTATGATCAATAAGTGAAATTCAAAATATTCCCCTTTAATTAGAAAATATAAAAATAATTATTTATGAATAATTAATATTATATAAATAATAATTTTTTATTTGGGATATATTTCATAATTTATAACTCTTTATGAATTATCAATTGTGATTGATAAATAAACATATTTATTTATAGATATCTTTATCACGGAACGTATTATTATAAATGATAATTCAAATATTACGATTTAATATTTTGGAAAAAATCTTGAAATTATAATTATTTGTCAAAAAATAATAATTGACCGTATAATTCAATTTTAGTTACCCTTGCACATAGAGGTATACTCATGTAAGTGTAATGACTTTATACTTTATGAATGGAATCTAAAATCTACGGAATAATGGTATGTCACTCCATTCCATTGAATTGATATAGAAGAAATTACTTTAATGTGAACTCTTAATGTTATGATAAGTGTCAATTTATCATTACTTGGACTTCGGAATTCAATGATTATGAGTACTAAATTTATAAAAAAACATTTGTATATTTGTAAGTAGTCAATTACCTTAATATAAAACTTTTTATGAAGTAACTACCATTATGAATTGCTTATTTTTGTGTCAGGGAAAGTTGTGTGAATCATGGATAGAAAACTCAACATAAGAGATATGAATGGGTTCCCCTTATTCATGATGGTTATGTATAATACATTATATAAATGTAATTATTTGGTTTCCCATAATCATATCATTGATGTAATGGTAATTCAATTGTTACCTTTACATATCCCCCCTAATTATGGGTAAGTGACCTTAAGATAACACCGATGAGATTTGTAAGGGTATCTAATGAATTATTCATACACAAAGTGGTCTTCACTAGGGTAATGTATAAGGGAATCCACGGAATGAACCTTAAAGAGACCACTATGTGCAAGGTTAATAACATAATTACCATTATTCACAATGGTTATATAGTCCAATCTATATATGTGTAGTTATTAGGTTACCTTTATGCATCTCAGCAGTAAATGGGTAAGGCCATCATTAAACTTACATAGATTACTTAGTGTTAGGGTAATTACTTGGTTACCCTTACACATGAACCTTAATTAGACAAATCCACATATGGGAAATGACATGGTTACCCTTAAGAACCTCAGTTATTTAATGGTATGGACATCTCTACCATTACATCACCCAATTATATATGGGTACCCCAATTTCGATACATTTTAATGTTAAAAAAAATCAGATTTGTTTTTTACGATCATTTTATTATATATATTTTTAGTATTTCAAAAATGAATCTAAAAAAAACTACAAAATCTTTATATTGAAAAAACAGAATATGGTAATGTCAGTTAATATATTTTTTAAAACTACATTAAATTAATTTAAATAGTACCTGTAACGCCCTGACCCCAGTTACCCAATGTCGGTGCATTATTACATAACATTGGCATGATCACAAGAAAGATCAAATCTTGAAAGACTGATTGGTTTAGTAGCCTTGGAAACACTAGATATATTCATAAAGTTTTACATTACATCATAAAGTGAAAAACTACTACAACAACATATTGTCTTTATATTCCACACTATTATCCCCTCATAATATCCCTGTAGGTCATTCATAATTTACTTCTTCAAATCCTGGGAAAAATAAAACATAGAAAAGGTGTGAGCTCAAATTCCCATTAAGGATAACAATATAGAAGAAACTTGCATAAATGAGAATAAACATTTAAGGAAATGTATAACTAAAAAAAATCCTTTTAAACTTGAACTTCAACATAGTATGGAAAAAATAAAATGAAATAATTCCATTTACTTATTAACATGGATATTCTACTAATAGAATAATCACTTGGAATACCAATAACCACTTTCATAATGATGGAATGCATAATGCCAGACTATCATAACCACATAGCCAAGGTCTTGTGCCAAGACTACAAATAAGATTTTGTCAAGGCCTTGTTCCAAGATACTAGTTTGTCTCATGAGACCTACCGATTCATCAAGGAGCTATAGCGGGCTCCACCCGTCACATATTAAGTCCAATGCATTCCTCATATAAACAGGTTTAAACATAACATAAACATTCGTATTAAAAATAGCATACAAAATGTCAATAATTTTTATATAAACCATTAATGGTATAAAAATAACACATCCACAGTTCAAACATATCACAAAACATTCAATACAATATAGAAGTTTTGTATCATAATAAATCAACTTCAAATAAGCGTAAAATCCATTAAAGGATAATGACATAGATGAAATCAAAACTCTTTTTAGAGAAATATCTCTTTCTATTTTGAAATCATTTAAGAGTCATCTATTTATAAAATTAAACATTTTATTTGAAAATATTCTTATAAGTTTGTAAGGGAAGCTTCGACGGTTTTATAACGGCGGAAAATAGCCGCACCCGCCGTATAAGTTAAAAAAACATTCTTACCTTAATTTTGTCGAAAAGTTTAAAAAGCACCTTGTTTGGAAAACAATGGAAAGATTCATTTATAAACCTCTTATAAAAAGTCAAACAAGGGTATAAATGACTTTAACCCATATTCTAGTAAATAGTAAAATGTTTTTAAATTCATTTTTATGAAACATGGATGTAGATGATAAAGAGATCCCAGTAGATTATTATGTATAAACAACCTCGGATAAGGAAGAGATTGCGAAATAAACCCTTACATTTAACTTTTCCTTGGTTGAGGGTTGGTTGACCTCCTGTATAATGGTGAAATAATTTTTATTAAATTATACAAGAATCATATATATTAATATGATATCATATATGATCTTTTAACATTGCTTTGTTAATAATATCTTAGTATTATCATCGTTTCAGGTGTTAACTTACTCATTTTCTTTTATATGTTTTGTTACATAAGCCATGTTTTTCATGGATAGGTTTTATCTTATTCATATCCAGAAAGATATCAAGTACTTAAACATTATTTTTAAATCATCAAATGATAATTATACTTGAATGGATACGATGGAGAATGAATCTCATCGCGTTCGTGGAGACGGTAGTCCGTACGTATGCACGAGCGACAATATCATTTTTTGATATTAAAATAATATATAATTTGATAGTATATCTTATATACAGAATAATTATCATGTTATATTTATTATTTACATGAGTTACACATCATTATTATACCCATCAAAATAATAATATATTGAATAACAATTACACAACGACGTGGAGACGGTAAGCCGTACGTACGCACGTATGGTGACATGTTAATTAAAGGGTGGATATAATACTGAATATGGTTGTACCATATTTATAATAACATCACAGTATATATAAGATACTGGAGTTATTATTTTAGAATGGTAATAACAAATAAAGAAGAAGTGGAAGAAGAAATGAATTTGAAAAAGGGTGGTGAAAGCATTACCTCTTCTTTGGGTTCTTCCTTTTGATTTGATCAAAAGGGATCCTTAGGTTGGCTTTCTGATCAATATAATGCCTCTAGGTTGTATTGAGGGAAGTTGAGAGAGTATTTGGGAAGAGTTTGGACGATCCAAAAGGCTTTGATGGTGTGAAGTAATGAGAAGGGGGAGTGCCCTTTTATAAGAGGGGTGAGGGGCACCTTTGGAAAAGCTAGAAATATTAATTTATAATAAATTCATATTCGGTTTTAATGGCTCCAAAGTTTATTATTCAAAGTTTAAGGTGAGGATAGGTCGAAAACCATTCATCCAATATAATTTATACAGGTTTGGGTTACTATATTAACCTTATCTTTTAGTTTTAACTCTTAGTTAATTAGTTTGACATTTACCATGTCACTTTGTAGTTTTATATTATATAGTTAATAAACTTACTATATACATCCAATAGACCCCCAAGTGTTCCATAAATGATACACCTATCATGATATAAGTCTCTTGGCCGAACCTTAGATTTTTAGGAATTTAATATCAATTAATAATATAATATTTGTTTTAAAAACTCTGTTATGTCAATTTTGACACTATTCAATAGTTGATTTTTGTGAAACTTATAACAGAGTGATTACTTCAAAAAAAGATAATTACATCAATCCTAATATGCCATATTATCCAATAAAATTATTTTAATTCATTAAAAGTCACAAATTATATTTATTTGAGAATTTATAATATCAATTATTTTAATTTTTCACTATTATGGTAATTACTGTATCATCACTATGTTATAGATAAATTAAATTATTTAATGTATAAAAATTATAAATAAAATATAATTTTGTAGGAAATATTTTTATCTTTCTAATGAATATTTAAAATCGAATTTATCTTATGTATAACCCTATATTAAAAATGTTTTAGTAAATAAACTTCGATTTTAACTCTTTTATCTCTTTTCCTTGAATTAAATAATAATAAATGTCCTAATCTAATCCAAGTGGACCTAAATGATAATATTTTATTCCTAAGATTGTTTTTGGTCGAGATAAACTTTTCCAATATAATTAGGACATGTGTTAGGGTAATATTAATATCATTTTTACCCTTAATTACCCTATTTACTTTTAACTGTGGTAAATAAAAGTAAAAAGTTACTATTCATCAAAAATTATTTTCATCTCATTGAACCACATTTTATTTCATAATATTAATCTTGGCTCTTCGATTTTCGAAATTCCTTTCACAAAAGCGTTAAAATTATGTTTTATGAAAAAATTTAGTTTTTTAACTACCACTTAGTAGTTTCACTACTCATCAAAAATTGAAGTTTTTCAGAACAATGCCAAAATTTCACCCTAAGCTATAATTGATATTCCGAATTCAAAAATGATGTCTATTTTAAAAAATTCCAAACATATAAGTTGCATTAATTAATTTTATAGTTAATTCCCGCTGTCACAACAAATAGCGTGTTTTTAAGAAACAATATATATCAAAAGATTGACACTTGTTTATGTCCGGTTTAATTGTAAAATTATGTACAATGACCAAAATTGTATTAAATGGTAAAAATATATTCTAAATATACCTTAAAATCACTCAAATTCATAATTTATCAATATAAATTATTTCGATTAAAAAGTTTTTTTTAATTAAAATTTATTAATTTTCACTATTCATCAAAATATAAGTGTTTTCCAAAAAGTTCCAAAATTTAACCCTAGGATAAATTCGATATTCTGAATCCAAAAATGAATTCCATTTTTAAAGATAATATTTATAAAATTTCAAAAAGTAGGTATTACTATTCATAACAGATAGTTTGATTGGTTGTGGTGTGTGTTAGAACTCGAAGTTGCGTACAACACACGCTACTGTATTATTCCAAGGAAAGCGTACCATGGATGATTTGGGTGTTACATTGTAGATTTTTTTATGTCCCAATTCTAAACAAATTTATTTAGTCAAATCGAATATATAAAAGTTTAAAATATTGGATTTAAAAAGGGTTCACTATTAAAGTTGGTAAAAGTTCATTTTTGAAAAATACTACTTTTATCTGAAAAAAAGGAATTTGTTCTTACATTATGTCTAAGAAACTAATAATATAGATTCTAAAATTATAAGTATTATATAAGGTTCAAAATTTAGTTAATACAATTCATAACCTTTTTTGAACGGCTTTTTTGGTAAGTCATAGTGCGCTTGAACTCGATGTTGCGTGTAGTGCAAGTTATTGAATTATTTTGAAGAAATAACACACTATGAAATCTTGGGGTGTTAAATTATCCCCTCCTTCAATAAATTGCTTCCTCACAATTTGAAAAAAAAATTCGAAAATAAAAGTTTGAAAATAGAAAATATCTTTGTGGGAAAACCCAAATCGGACATTGGGTTACTAAAATTTAGTCTTAATATGAGGAAAAGAGAAATTAAAGGGTCGCCACCAAATTATGATCTCGATTAAAAGAAAATTTGTGGAAAATAGAGACATATAATTGGAGGGAAAATGTAAATATTTATATGTAGTGATTGAGGTCATAAATCACAAACAAGTGTAAAATTGAGGTCCTTAAATTCATCAATCTATGATGATTTGAAATACCATCGGTTCAACAAAACATAGGGTATTAGGATAACACATTTTTGGTTTTAGGATTCCTTAAATAAAGTATAAGAATTAATTTCTTCATAGAATAAGAGAAGAAGAAAAATATATTCTTGACAAGTAGAGTTCCATCCTTTAACTAATTTCTACCACAAACTCATCTTTCACTCTAAAAGATAATAGAACGTAAACAAATATTTTATTTATCCTATTCATATAGGGTTAAAAATGAATTTATAATTAAACTATCAGAACCATTAAAAAATGAAATTATTCAATCTAGGACATCACGTGGGTCAGTGGTAGTTGAAACACCCTTGTCGCCCTTTGGTTGTGGGTTCATGTCTCGCCGCCTTGTCGGACGCGACAGGTTGCCACCCGACCTCCGAGTTTTCCTTTTATGGAAATCCAAAATAATTTCAACTAGAACTATCCAAAATAATTCAGTCCAAAATTTATAAGGAAGTTAAACACAATAAAGATCCTTTTTTCCGCTTAATAACATGTGAACACATTCATCATGTATTCTTTTTAAACACTGCAACATCATGAATTACCATAAAATCTTATTGATTACATTCATGATCACTTATTCCTTAAAGAATAATAGATATACTCCTTCAATCCAAAAATATTTTAAACCCCAACAATGATGGAATATACAAATCATTTATCAATTTCAAGGTAGTCAAGAATATCCAATATACTTTATCCAAATCAATCATGTATTATTCCAAAATCACTACCTCGGTATCAGAACTATATTATGGTTTATCATTCTCTCAACCATATATTTTCCAAAATTTTATCCTGCTATTGAGTCACTTTTCATTGTTTTGCACAATCTCAAGTCCTTAATGAAATAGTACTGCAGTACAATCATTCTATACACCATAATTATTATAACAAGTACATTGTCGATACAACACTCAAATGACATAATCAACCTAAGAAATCTAATCATTCCTCTTCATATATGGTTGTATCATAACTTGATTATTATCCAATAGCATCATTTGCGGCATAGTCTGATGACTGGGAAATAGGTTCACGTAGTGTCCAAACTCCTTGTAAATGAATCATTGTACATTTGAAACCATTTTCTTACCCTTGAAGTCACGTACTTTGTGCCCTTTTCCTCCACACTTATAACAAAATCTCATTCCTTTCAAGAAAGTTCCAGGGTGTTTCTTCCCACAGTTATCACATATGGGAAAATTATTCTTTTCCCTCTACCATTTATCTATCTTTCTCTCTTCCATCCTTTTCTTCTCTTTCTTCCCTTCAAAGCTGTAGTACTCAGTAAACTCTTTACTTATCTTATCAACACATGATATTATTTCTTCATATGATTATAACACATGGGAGAATATTTCTCTTATAAATTCTGGCTTAAGAACATGAAAGATATGATCCTTCTTTCTCTTTGGATCATGTGCAATGCTAGAGTTCTCATTCCTTCTACTGGGCGCCATTTCTAAATAATGGCATACACTAGATTAGTTTATGAATAACAATACCTAATCCCAAAATTGTAAAAAACACAACATAAATTGAATAGTTTACGGATATAATCCATAATCATAAAAATGTTTTATTTTAGGAAGTATATACTCATAAACCCTTCATAATTATTGGTAAAGAAAATGAGGGTTATCCTAAGCATATCCACCAGGAGTGTCGTAACCAAGAGTGAAGCAAGGCCCGTTGTCATGCACCAGTTCCTGTTCGAGTCTAGCTGAAAGCGTTCTTTTCAGGTTTTACCCCTAGGTACATCTGTGCCAAAGCCGCCACTACCTTCTCGTATCCAGACAAGGATGTGTTGCTCGGAAAACTCACAAAATCTCTACAATACCAAAATTCTAGGAAGTTATTCTATACTAATCCTCATAGTTCATCTTAGGTCTACGTGCTCTAATTAGAGTTTATCAAAATATCGCTTCCAAGGTTTGTAATAAACTTCCTCTGATACCAACTGTAATGCCCCGACCCCAGTTACCCAGTTTCGGTGCATTATTACATAACATTGGCATGATCACAAGAAATATCAAATCTCGAAAGACTGATTGGTTTAGTAGCCTTGGAAACACTAGATATATTCATAAAGTTTTACATTACATCATAAAGTAAAAAACTACTACAACAACATATTTTCTCTATATTGCACACTATTATCCCCTCATAATATACCTGCAGGTCATTCATAATTTACTACTTCACATCCTGGTGAAAATAAAACATAGAAAAGGGGTGAGCTCAAATGCCCAGTAAGGATAACAATATAGCAGAAACTTTAATAAATGAGAACAAACGTTTAAGGCAATGTATAACTAAAACAAAAGCCTTTTAAACTTGAACTTCAACATAGTGTGGAAAAAATAAAATGAAATAATTCCCTTTACTTATTCACATGGATATTCTACTAATCGAATAATCACATGAAATACCAATAACCACTTTCATAATGATGGAATGCATAATTTCCAGACTATCATAACCACATAGCCAAGGCCTAGTGCTAAGACTACAAATAAGATTTTGTCAAGGCCTTGTTCCAAGACACTAGTTTGTCTCATGAGACCTACCGATGCATCAAGGGGCTATAGCGGGCTCCACCCGTCACATATTAAGTCCAATGTCTTCCCCATGTTAACAGGTTTAAACATAACATTAACATTCGTATTAAAACTAGCATACGAAATGTCAATACTTTCTACATAAACTGTGAATGGTATAAAAATAACACATCCACAGTTCAAACATATCCCAAAACATTCAATACAATATAGAAGTTTTTTATCATAATAAATCAACTTCAAATAAGCATAAAATCCATCAAAGGATGTTGACATAGATGAAATCAAAACTATTTTTAGAGAAATATATATTTCTATTTTGAAATCATTTAAGAGTCATATATTTATAAAATAAAACATTTTCTTTGAAAATATTCTTATAAGCTTGTAAGGGAAGCTTCGACGATTTTATAATAGCAGAAAATAGCCGCACCCACCGTATAAGTTAAAAAACATTCTTACATTAATTTTGTTGAAATGGTTAAAAAGAACCATGTTTGGAAAACGATGGAAATATTACTTTATAAACCTCTTAGAAATATTCAAAAAAGGGTATAAATGTCTTTAACCCATATTCTAGTAAATAGTAAAAATGTTTTGAAATACATTTTTAAGAAACATGGATGTGGATGATAAAAAGATCCCAGTAGATTATTACGTATAAACAACCTTGGATAATGAAAAGATTACGAAATAAACCCTTACCTTGTACTTTTCCTTGGTTGATGGTAAGTTAACCTCCAGTATAATGGTGAAATAATTGTTATTAAATTATACATGAATCATATATATTAATATGATATCATATATAATCTTTTAACATTCCTTTGTTAATAATATCTTAGTATTATCGTCGTTTTGGATGTTAACTTACTCATTTTCTTTTATATGTTTTGTTAGATAAGCCATGTTTTTCATGGATAGGTTGTGTGTTATTCATATCCAGAATGATATCAACTCCTTAAAAATTATTTTTAAATCATCAAATGATAATAATACTTGAATGGATACGATGGAGAATGAATCTCATCGCGTTCGTGGAGACGGTAGTCCGTACGTACGCACGAGCGACAATATCATTCTTTTGATATTAAAATAATATATAATTGGATATTATATCATATATACAGAATCATTATCATGTTATATTTATTATTTACATGAGTTACACATCATTATTTTATCCTTCAAAATAATAATATATTGAATAACAATTACACCATGACGTGGAGACGGTAAGCCGTACGTACGCATGTATGACGACATGTTATTCAAAGGGTGGATAGAATACTGAATATGGTTGTACCATATTTATAATATCATAACATTATATATAAGATAATGGAGTTATTATTTTAGAATGGTAATAACAAATAAAGAAGAAGTGGAAGAAGAAATGAATTTGAAAAAGGGTGGTGAAAACATTACCTCTTCTTTGGTTTCTTCCTTTTTATTTGATCAAAAGGGCTCCATAAGTTGGATTTATGATCAAACTAAGGCCTCTAGGTTGTAGTTAGGGACGTTAAGAGAGTATTTGGGCAGTTTTTGGACGAACCAAAAGGCTTTGAAGGTGTGAAGTAATGAGAAGGGGGAGTGCCCTTTTATAAGAGGGGTGGGGGCACCTTTGGAAAAGCTAGAAATATTAATTTATAATAAATTCATATTTGGTTTCTAATGACTCCAAAGTTGATTATTCAAAGGCTAAGGTGGGGATAGGTATAAAAAAATTCAACCAATAGAATTTAGACAGTGTTGGGTTACTATATTAACCTTATCGTTTAGTTTTAACTCTTAGTTAATTAGTTTGACATTTATTATGTCACTTTGTATTTTTATATTATATAGTTGATAAACATACTATAAACATCCAAGAGACCCCCAAGTGGTCCATTAATGATACACCTATCATGATATAAGTCTCTTGGCCGAACCTTAGATTTTTAGTAATTTAATATCAATTAATAATATAATATTTGTTTTAAAAACTCTTTTATGTCAATTTTGACACTATTCAACAGTTGATTTTTGTGAAAATTATAACAGAATGATTACTTCAAATAAAAGTTAATTAAATCAATCCTAATATGTCATATTATCCTAGAAAATTAGTGTAATTCATTAAAAGTTTCAAATTATATTTATTTGGGTATTTATAATATCAATTATTTTAAGTTTTCACTATTATGTTAATTACTGCATCATCATTGTGTAATAAATAAATTAAATTATTTAATGTATAAAAATTATAAATAAAATATCATTATGTAAGAAATATTTTTATATGTCTAATTAATATTTACAATCTAATTTATCTTATGTATAACCCTATATTAAAAATGTTTTAGTAAATAAACTTTGATTTTAACTCTTTTAACTCTTCTTTGAATTAAATAATAATAAATGTCCTAATCTAATCCATGTGAACCTAAATGACAATAGTTTATTACTAAGTTTGTTTTTGGTCGATATACACTTGTCCAATAGAATTAGGACATGTGTTAGGGTAATATTAATATCATTTTTACCCTTAATTACCCTATTTACTTTTAACCGTGGTAAATAAAAGTAAAAAGTTACTATTCGCCAAAAATTATTTTATCTCATTGAACCACATTTTACTTCTTGATATTAACCGTGTCTCTCGGAGTTTCTAAATTCCATTCACAAAAGCGGTAAAATTATGTTTTATGATAAAATTCAGTTTTTTAACTACCACTTAGTAGTTTCACTATTCATCAAAAATTGATGTTTTTTAGAATAATGCCAAAATTTCAACCTAAGCTATAATTGATATTCCGAATTCAAAAATGATGTCTATTTTACAAATTTCAAACATATAAGATTCATTAATTAATTTTATAATTAATTCCCGCTGCCACAACAAATAGCATGTTTTTAAGAAACAATATATATCAAAAGATTGACACTTGTTTATGTCCGGTTTAATTGTAAAATTATGTACAATGAAAAAAATTGTATTAAATGGTAAAAATATATTTTAAATATACTTTAAAACCACTCAAATTCATAAATTATCAATATAAATTATTTCAATTAAAAACGTTGTTTTTAATTAAATTTTAGTAATTTTCACTATTCATCAAAATATAAGTGTTATCGGAAAAGTTTCAAAATTTCACCCTAGGATAAATTTGATATTCTGAATCCAAAAATGAAGTCCATTTTGAGAGATAAATTATATAAAATTTCAAAAAATATTTATTACTATTCATAACGGCTGGTTTTATTGGTTGTGGTGTGTGTTAGAACTCGAAGTTGCGTACAACACACGCTACTATATTATTCCAAGGAAAGAATACCGTTGAAGCTTGGGGTGTTAAATTGTAGATTTGTTTTTATTTCCCCATTCTAAATAAATTTATTTAGT
This sequence comes from Viscum album, assembly GCA_963277665.1. NCBI lineage: Eukaryota > Viridiplantae > Streptophyta > Magnoliopsida > Santalales > Viscaceae > Viscum > Viscum album. The sequence goes on from OY728161.1 coordinate 1,745,019,673, forward strand.
CAAATAGAATATATAAAAGTTTAAAATATTGGATTTAAAAAGGGTTCACTATTAAAGTTGGTAAAAGTACATTTTTGAAAAATACTTCTTTTATCTGAAAAAAAAAAGAATTTGTTCTTACATTATGTCTAAGAAACTAATAATATGGATTCTAAAATTATAAGTATTATATAAGGTTAAAAATTTAGTTTATACTATTCATAACCTCTTTTGAACGGCTTGTTTGGTAAGTCATAGTGCGCTTGAACTCGGGGTTGTGTGTAGTGTAAGTTATTGAATTATTTTAAAGAAATAACACACTATGCAATCTTGGTGTGTTACAGTACCTATATAAAACCCTTAGTTTATCTAAACATAAATAATGTATACATAATAAGGATGATTATTTATATTACCCCTAAAAACTGATGTTCCAAATAATCTCCAAAAAATACTCTATTTTATTCGTCTGAATAAATAAATTGGTCAATTCAAGGGGGGATTAAATGGTTTCAATTTCATCCACATCATGATAAATAATTTATCATTAGGTTACATATGTAATGACAGTGAAGTCAAGATTTATATGATAATTTATATAAAATACTATTTTAAAAATGATTTATAATATATTTCCTAGTAGTTGATGGAATTTCAATCTTGTGAATAACTCTAAATACATAGTCATCAATTAAATTTACATGTATCTAAAATTAATTAAATGACATTTATTTCATTTTTATGACATGAATAATAATTAAATTGTCAAATATTGAAATTTTCCTATCATCCCAATAATATGTTTGATTTTTATATCAAGTTCTAATCTGGGATTTACTTGAATAATGATAATAACATCTTATGATGAAACTAGAGACATGGTGAGCAATAAATCAAATGTGATCCACTAGAAAATGTCAATAGAAGCATAATATCCATCACCACAACACACAAGGGTAGATAGTGATAAGGATGATAATGTATCCCACCCATAACACATGGAGACACAAATAATATTTATTATTTGAGAAACATGTTTTGTAATTTAGGACTACATGACTTGGGGTCTCTTTTATACACATTTTATAATAGTATAATCATATAAACCATGTAGGGATTCCAGAAAATTATGTTATCTAATATTAAATGATTTGGAAATTCTAGTGAAAATCTATTTGGTTTTTTTGAGTGTACATTTTATGTACACCATGTTGTAATTGTTATAAATTACACTAGATGGTTTATTTCATATTTTCTCACTTATGAGTTATAGTTTGACATTTCAATTTTCCTCTATATCGATTATTCCATATATATATCATGATGTTTGAGACCTATTACCTAAAACATGTCATTAGGATGATGACTAATAGATTTATGTCAATAATATCCCAATGTAAATTCTTACGTAATCAATGTGATGATCCAAAGTGGGATTCATGATGAAAAACCCCTAGTGAAATTTAGAAACTGCCGTCAAACCCCAATTTTTTATGTGAGGTAACATCCATGAGTTTGTTAGAAATTATAGATCAACATATGATGGATGAGTTGTGAATGAAGTGTATCAGAAATGATTTTGGTGCTAAACAAAATACCACAATTAAAACTAACGTTTTTCATGGGATGATATAGAGAATTATGTAATCCAATAGGATCTAATTACTTAATATATAGAGCTTGTACATGTTTTGGGTTTAAAGGATTGTTAATTGATCAATAACTCTTAATATACTGTGTTCATAGTGTGAAGTTCCATTATAGGTGATGAATATCATCACCACTATATTATAATAAATGAATAGACATGTTACATATTGACTTCTGATTATAGTTTTTTATTAAAAGATATTTCCTCAGTCACATAATTCTTATAGCTGGGGAAATAACGCTATGGAGATATGATTTGGGATGTCCTTTAGACATAGTTCCATTTCCAAGGTATGGATATTGAAATATATTGATGTTAATAATTCAATCATATCTAATTTAAAAATGAGTATTCCAAGTGATTCAATATATTATTAGGGATCCAATTTATGTATTGGGTTATCCCATACATGGATGTAAATAATATGCACCCAGAATTTTTTTTACCTTTGATGAGGTATTTATAATGTCTTAGGTATCAATTACTCCCAATTGTGGTTTAATCACATTGGAATTATACAGACCCCTAGTTTTCGTTATTAAATAATGATATGTTGTAGCTGTAAATGAGAAGCATGGATGGTTAAAATAGTTTTGGATTTTGATCAATAGTGAAATAGTCTTAGTTTTCTATAAATATATCTTCCATTACATAATATTGAGTTCAATATCTATCTTCACACACATATAAACATATTTCACGATACTATAGTAAGTATAGTTAATTATCATTAAAATATCTCCATGATAAAATATTTTTTATCCATATAATATATGAAATATATAAATTATTTAAAATTTATTTTTTTAACAAATAATGTTATAAAATGTTATGCTCTTGAAGGTCTTTTCGAATAAAATTATTTTATCATTATCATTTAATTTTCAATTAAAAATAAAATATATAACATTTTTAATATAAATTTATAAAATTAAAATTAATTATTAATCTATGTATTTTAAATATACTTCGTATTAAATTTTGATCATTTTTTTAAAAAATATTGATTTATATGGAGAATGAGGTTTTCATAAAAATTATAATTTTAATAAAATAATAAATATATAAGAATAAAATTTATGTATAACATTTAATTAATTTATAAAATATGAAATAAAGGAATAACATTATGAATATATAGATATTATTTAAACTTATAGAACCATGAAAAATATTTTTCAAATTACGTTAAATTTTTTACTTTAATAATGAAAAATATTTTACATTTTTCCATTTATTAATTACTATATTTTATAAAATAGGTTATTTATTTATTTTACTATCAAGTTACCTTAATTTTATTTATAATTAATTCATTTTGGTTTTAATTGCTTTCCAAAATTATAAATTTAACTCAAAATTAAATTTTATGCTTACAAAAACGATAACCAGAAAAAATTATTAACTGTCAATTGAATTTATTTAAAATTCATAATTTATTATTCATATTCATATTAATGTATACACTAAATATCAAATCTTGTATAATACTAATTAATTTTAGTGCAACACTCAATAAATTATAAAATAATAATAATTTATTCAATAGTGTTTTTGAAAAGAAACACCAAGTGTAGAAGTGAATATAACATCCAGAGGCATTAAAAAATATTTATTGTTTTAACAAAATTCAATATATCATATAAAATGAAATTCACGACTCCCTATGTTAGCTTATGTTACACACAACAAAGACATTTTTCTATAGCTTTCTTTACATATAAGACAGAGTGTCACAAAATACTATTTATATGATTATTTAAAATTAAAATTATATAATAACCATTAAATTGGTGGGTATAAATAAAACTAAATTAATAATGAATATAAATTGTTCAATTATTTTTTACTAATTAATTATAAATGAAAATAACAAACAAATTGAATATATTTTAAATTCTCTTAAAAAATTATTATTATGAACCAAAGGCATTTTGTCCTAAGAAAATATAATAGTTACTATTATTGAATGATATTAATAAAATTTATATACTATATATATTAAAAAAATAACAATAAAATATATATTTAGTTGGAATTAGATAAGAAAAAATCTAATTTTGTGTATAAAAAGTAGTATTTTCCAAAATGTAGGTTTACCACCTTTAAATGGAACACTTGTTTTAAACTAAATAATATAAATTATATAAATTTAAATTTAAAAATAAATACCATTTTTTAATGAATAATGTTAAAAATAAAATTGGGTGACTTTTGTTTTTATTTTTTCAATGAAGTTTAATTTTTTTGTTAAATATTGAAAAATACTGAATTTAAATTGGAAACAGTTTTTCTGTCTAAAAAATTATATTTTGAATTTATTTTTTTTATTTTTTTAAAAGTAAAATTAGATATATAATATATATATATTAATAGTATTTGAAAAATTTAAATCATTTATATATTGAATTTAGATATAAAAAATTATTAAATGTTAGAACAGTTTCACTATAAATACTCATTTTCTCGACACCTCTACGAGATTAATATTAATTTTATTTCATCAACATATGAGATCTAAATTTTGTAAAATGGTTTAAATATCTAGGATGATAAAAATTTATAATTTATTATATGTTCAAAAAAAATTCCCATAATTATTTTTGAATGTTGTTAATATTTATTACCATGATTATGGTAAAAATGAGTTTACTATGTTGTTAAACAAAGAGTATATGGTTTTAAAATGTCCCTAAAATTGTCCAATAAGAATTTTATGGCCATATTTTGACCCTTATAACAACTTGTTATTGTTTTTATATCATTGAATAATATTTTTATAAAAACATTTTGGTGCGACTAACTTGGTTTAAAAAATGCCAAGTGTGTCCTCTCCGGCACTTTAAAAAGACACCACATCTCCCCCTTCTTCAAACCACTCAAGAAACATTGGATAATTGAATATCAAACCTAATAACTCTACAAATAACTACCATCATTATATAATACATACCTTTCCCATAAAGTGATATTATAAAGGCATTAGTGCTAATCTAAGAAGGATTCACGAAGAAAGGGAAATGATTTTTATTGTATTTTTATTTTATTTCCTTCTTCATCCCCCTAAAATTGATGTTATCTCATTTTATATAATAAAATAAATAAATTCAATAAATTTAGATTTTTTATGTTATAGATACTACCAAAATATTAACACACTTCCATTAAATGGTTTACGGAATCATTGTTTTTTTTTGTACATTGGACTACCCCCTTATGAACCTATCTCATTAATTTTCCAAATAACACCAATAAAAGATGGGAATAGTTATAGAAATAATATTTTAAAATGATATTAATGATATTTACTATGTTTTTATTTTTTAATAATTATTATATAACAAATACCTTTAGGTTTTCCATTTTTCAGGTATACAATAATGTCTTTTGGGTGTATGAGATATTATCACCCCGTGAAGCAACATGATCCATTCACAATTTACAAGGAATGTATTAAGGATGGTTTAAATAAAAAAATGTAATATATATAACATAAAAAATATAATAGAAATATATATATTAACAAACACACACACACAAACATATACATACATACATACATACATATAAATATATATATCATTTCATTTTCATTATTCTTATAGGACAAAAAAAATTATTAGGGTTCATGCGGGTGTATGGCCTTCCATTCCCATGAATGGACCATTTGATTTCCTTTCACTAAATTTTATAAATGAATATATTTACATATATTCTCAATATATATTCTATTTACATAATTATTTAAATTATAGAGATTATGAAATCATGGTCTAAGTAATAAGAACAAAAAATGAAATTTCAAACACACTCAATAAATAGGGCAATTTACTCTCGAAACGATGGAAATAATGTGTGATTATTGAAAAATTGGTGACAAGATGTTTTAAAAGGATCATATATGATATCATATGTATTAATATGCTTTTTAAAAAAGAAAAATAACTTGGTTGAAACCATTTAAAATATTTTAATAGGAATTTATCCAAAATGAAGTGTAAGATAGTAGATTTTCTCTCTATTTAAATTATATTAAGTCTTATTTGTCATTCTGCATCAATTCACATTTATTTGGTATATATACATCCCCATTGAAAATTTATATCATTAATAATTCATTATCCATGGTACATGAAATTTTAATTCTATTTTTTTCATTCAAGGTGATACTATTTGAAAATTACCATGAGATAAAACATATTTTCAAATCTCACATTATTTTTTTGATTATTAACATCATCTTGAAAAAATGATTTATTGTAATAATTTTTCATTGGTCATTACATTTTGGTTTAATATTAAAATTCTTTTGTGATGGATATGATTATTATTTAAATCATATAAAATTTTAACACATGGTGGTTAATTTGAATGTTATTTTATTAATTGGGGAAATATTGATAAATTGGCATCCCTTACGCAAAAGAGATATTTGATAAGGCACATTTTTTACAAATTTAAATTGATTATTTCATATATGAAAATATTATGGACATGAAATACATGAGTTAGGGATTGGATAAAGAAATCCAGTCAATGCATCATAAGTATCATGGGATGAAGTCGTTTATTTTCCATAACTGATGTGTCTTCAACTAGTGTGATGTAAACTTTATTTTGGATAGATCATGACACTAATGGTATCATGTGCCTAAGAAACATGGAAATATATATTAATTATTTAATTCAGTAATTTTTCTGTTATTTATATACATATTATTTTCAGTATAAAAAAATATATTGATTTATTTCTCTGTTAGTTTATTGATTAAATTCATCGTTTTTAGTTATTTACCTGTCCATATTAATTATGAATTATACAATAAAATAAATTTAATGTGTGTTCAGTTATAAAACATTACATATTAATTATTAATTTTTGACTAGTTATAACTTATTCATTATTTAATTCTTACTGATCATTTTATATCTCACGTAATTACTTTTCCCTAGAATCCATGATGTCTGCTATGACTATTATTCATGGATTATCTAGATGTAATAATTTATTTTTTAATTTTTAAAAAATCATTTCTTTATTTCCATCTTAATTTTTAATACAAGACTCATGTATGATTCTAGCTAACGAATACAACTAAACTGATCAATTCCATCAAATTAGAATATTCTATCTATGGAAATGTAATTGTAGAAGACATTAGTTTTTTTCTTCTAGGATCTATATATTAACTATAAGTATTATAATTATTTTATTATAAATCATATGAACTATATGTAGTAAAGTATTTATTAGATAACATCATCCTAAGATATAATTTGGGGTTATGTATATAATAACATCATAATTTTTTGGTATGGTAGAGATTAGTGGGTTTTCCTTATAATACATCCATGTTTTCATACTAAAAGTAGGCAAGGATAATAAATAAATATACCTATGTTTAATAACTCTAAAAATGTTACATATGTCTTTACACGAGTGTGACATGGTACATGACAATTCGCTTTACTGCACGCATGGTTTGAAACTCAAAGGAGACATTTTTAAGAAAATTCAAATTTTCTTTATAAACCATTATGAAGGAGTTGAAAAGATAATGAAAATGAATGTCCTCGGTTAAAACCTATAGAAATGGAGGAACCTTATAGAAATATTATGGATAAAGTATTTATATAATAGGTTTTAATAACTAGATTGTGGGTGTATTTTATAAATGATATTTTAGTTACAAGATTCATGAAACATATAAAAATTATATTAAATTTTAGAATTAGTTGTGTATTCATTAACATAAGTCTTATTGACACCATAATGGGTCAAATAATTTAATATTGATTATAATTTCAATTTCTTAAAACCATTTTCAGGTTTCATATAATGATGGTATAACCTGATTACAGAAATTAATGATAAATTTATAAAAATTAGAGGTTTTAGAGAAAATTTTATTTGAGGAATATGGAATTTATAATTTACATACATATTTTAATGTTTTTGATAGATTTTATGATTTATATGATCACTAATAACATTTTATCCAAATAATATTACTATACTTTTTGAAAAATAATTTGTATTAAAACCTATTATAAAAATTATATTTAATGAATAACCTTATTTCAAGGATGTTGAACATAATTTTTGGAAACATTATAGGACTTATATTAGTTTAGTTCAGAAAAAAGATAACCAATATGAAAGGTGACAACACGTCACATTTCTAAAGGTAGTGGGGCTTGAACTGATGACTGAAGGTTGATCCGGGTTTTCTGACTACCTCTGGACAACATGGTCTCCTGGTTAATATTTCATTATATTAACCAAAAATATTGGACGAATAACTATTATTAATGAAAAACATTTATTACAATTGAGTATTATAGTTCTTTTAGAAACTCTATGGGTTTTGGAAAATAGTTAGAGACATATAAAATTACTTTTCACTCTTTTATTGATATTATGATCCATTAAAATTGAATCTTAGTGCTTCAGTCATAAAAAATAATTTGTGGATATTTATTTATTAGACTAAGAAATAAATTTGATCGCAGAAAATGTAATTGAAGAAATTATTCTGATGAAACATAAATTTATATATTAAAAATATTTACATAAATTCATTGATAATAAAATAATTCCTCAGTATTATAAAAATTGTATGGTAATATAATTTTATCCTATTATGATGATTTTTTTTGAATCAATAACCTTTTCACACCTATCATAGTTATAACTTGGAGGCCTTAAAATTTACACTTATCATTCAATTTTATGTGATCAATTACCTTAATCACTCCCCATAACTACTTAAACATTTACTTTATGTCCATGTCTTCAGCTTCTACCAATGTTCCCCTCCTTACAAACATATTTATGTGTTATTCTAGAAGAAATTTGTACATCCCATTCTCCTTTATTAAGAGTAAATATCATTATCAATTTTCTAATGTGGGTCTTAGAAAAATGAATTTTCAAAAATAAAATCCAAGAATAATGAGGTCTTGTTTAAATAATGGGCATGAAATTTATTTATCGTTTGGATACATTAACACATTAGAATTATAAAAGAAAAAAAATCACTAGCATGTATGAATTGTAAGAAGAAATATAGAAAGAAATATATCTTGGTATGAATTTATAATATTTATACTATTTAAAATAAATTCAATCTATGATATTTCATTTAATGAATTCAACAATAATATAGCTTTTATTACATACAATAATGACTTTCTTCTATTATTTGTGTTACAAAAAAGATCTTGTTTTTAAGAAAACTATTATTATTATAATTAAAAATGAAAATTACCTCCTAGACATTAAATTTTTGGTTTTAAATATGATTAAATAATTAATGAAAATATATATTTTATTTAATTTGGAACTAATTAATTATAAGGAAATATTAAAAATAATGAATATAGTGGAAAAGTTTTTTATAAAAAAACTATTATCATGCACCAAATGTGTTCTATCCTAATAAATAAAATTATTTACATATAGGTGAATTATATAAATGGAATTTATTTTTAATATATATTAAATAAAATGTGTTAACATTCAAAAAATATATTTTATATCAATAAAATAATTGAAAATCCAATTTTATAGTTAAAAAAGCGTATTTTTTTAAGGCAATTTTTCTACCTTTTAATGACACAGTCGTATTAAAATTAAATTTTGATAGTTTTATATAATTTATTTAATAAATATTTGTTAAAATTAAAATCACACTATAAAAATTATCTTTGGGTTATATTTTGGTATTTTTATGGGAAGTTTCAATTTTTGATGAATAGTCAAAAATACAAAATTTTAACAGAGAACAACTTTTATGTATAAATAAATAATAATGTTAAATTATATTTTTAATTGGTTTTAAATTAAAAATAGATAAATTATAAATATATTAATCCTATTAATTCCATTTATATCAATTTAATATTTATTTTATATATATAAACATTGTAAACTTTTGAACATTATCACTTTAAAAACTCATTTTCTCAACACATTTATAGGAATAATTTTAATTTAATTTCACCGCATTTTTATTTGAATTAGTGAAAATGGAATAAATATTTTGAATTTTATTTTTTTTATAATATTTAATAAGTTATAATTGATTTTTACCATAATTATTTGTTAAAGTAGTTATAATTAATTAAAGTGATTACGGTAAAAATGAGTTTACTTAGTGATTAAACTCGACATATAAGCCATAATAATTACCCTACACATGTAAAATACCCAATTTAAGGAGATATATCAACCATTACAACTATATTACATAGTTTATTATATTAATTAATCATATTTTTAGGTAAAACATGGGTACACAAAACCACTTTTCAAAACTACAAACTATATCCTCTCCCCCAGTTATAAAAGGCCACCCCTCTGGTTAATCAAACCAATAAAACCAATTTATCTCTGAAAAACTATAAAAAAAAATCAATCCCTAACTTCCCTACTATCTTATATGATTTCTTATCTTTGTAAAAATATGTATTTTGAATGAAATAGTGAAAACCAAAAGAGGATACCAAAAGAAAAGGTAATGCTTTTATAAATGTGTGTTTATTTTTTTTCCATCTCCAAATCCTTCAATGATTATTTTATAATGATTATATTATAACTATAGTATCTTAAATTTGGTTATATTTTGTTATGTTATGGTTAATCCCTAAATCTTTACACACATTCATCAAATGGGTTATGAAATCATCATTCATGTGTACAATAGACTGCCGCCTCATGAACCGACATTATTACTTATATTACCACCTATCATGATTTCTAATAATGGTGAAAATAAAATTTATATAAGATATTTTTGATATTTAATATGTTTTATGATTATCTAATTACTATATAACACATAACTTCATAAAATCCATTTTTTGGGATTATGATAACATCATTCATGTGTACAACGGACGGCCACCTCGCCATGCGATGTGATTCATTCACATATTATATAGATTGTACTAAGGATGGTCTAAAAAATAGCTGAAATATATGATAAAAATGTATATATATATATATATATTTATATATTAATATATAATTTCATTCCTTTCTTTTAATATGACAATAAGATGGTTTCAATTTTAATGCATGTATACGACCTACCATCTCAATGAATTATGGATTTCATTTCATATCATAAAATTTTATGGATTACTCTTATTAAATATAAAATTAATATATATGATATTTAAATAATTACATAAATTATATAGATTTTTAAATCATGATATGTGAAAGATAAACAAAAAAGTCAAAAAATACTGAAAAAAGTCAATTAACACACAAAATGTTGAAAATAATGAAATATTTTTAACATAAAGTTGAAAATATCTTATAAAAGAATCATATAAGATATCATAAATATTAATATGGTTTTTTATATGTTAATAAAATTCCTAAAACCATAATAAATGAGGTAAAATAGTATTCAACTAAATGAAATCATAATTTAATGGATTTCGTCTTAATTTAAATTCTATTGAGACTATTTGTTATTATAAATCAATGCACATTTATGTTGTGTATATATATCCCATTTAACATTTAATATCACAAATACCTCATTATTCAATATATGTTATTTTTTAATTTGATTTATTTTTTCCAAGCATATTTAGTTTTAATAATATGAAGAGACAAATGTTACTATGAAATCTAGTGTTCCTTTGTGATTGTTAAAATTATCTTAAAACCATCACTTTCTTGTAATAATTTTTTATTTTAAATATAATATAAATAAAATACCAATATTCTTATATGATATATATGATTATTTATTGCACTATTTCTAATTTTACTTTATTAAATGGGAAAATATTGATAAATCTGAATCATTTAATCCAAATGGATGTTTGATAAGGAACACTTTTTGATAATTTAAATTGATTGTCAGATATTTTTGGGATTCTATGGAAATGAAATAAATGGTTTGTGGGATGGTTAGTGATTGGCCATTTGTGGATTAGTAGTCTTGTGGGACAAATCAATTTTCTATCCTCAACTAATGGTTATTAGTTATTTTCTTTTATTTATTGATTATAACATATAAATTTATTTAAATTGAATGTGTTATTTGTTATTTATATTTTTATGTTGATTATTCAATGCTGATTCATGATAAATTCAATTTTATTTATCCCTTACTAATCATTTGAGATCACACTTATTTGGTTTCCTTTCCCCAGAAATCCATGAAGTTTACTAGGATAACTATTTAAGGATTATCAAGATGGAATAAAATTTTTTATACTCAAAAATAATTATGTTATAATATGTGTATTATTTTGTAATAGAAGAGTCATTTATTTATCTAGCTTTCCAAGAAAACTAAATTGATTTGTCTTTTGGTATTCTAATCTACAATCTATGCCAATATAATAGTAGTAGGAAATAGTTAAGGGCTTTAGGGATCAATGACATTATGTTAACTTATAAAATAAATATTAATAAAATAACTTACATGAGTGGATGTAAAATATACCATTATAAAAATTAGACATGGGTACCATGAAATATAAATTTACAATAATCAGAATCACTCAAAAGTATCTCCAACATTAGTGTATGGGATATTTTTTTGTCATAAAATGGAACATTATACATATCAAAGATATATTTTATTTTTTTCAATGAATAATTCTTTGAAATATATTAGTAATAAATGAAATCATGAAAATAGTATTCCCCTCACTTATAAAGGGGGAAAATACACCCCTTTATTAGAACCCATATAATATAAATTCATTGTGAACATGAGATCATTTATCATACTTGAAACCCTATTCCTATAACTAATTCTTTTTCCCTTCTCTAGTTTTATTAATAAATGTTCATCAAACAATAATGTATATAAAAATCAATGTTCCTGTGATGAGTATTACTCTCCTCTTATTTTTTTAAATTTTATACTTTATTATATAACCAAAAAATTTATATATAATTAATTTAGAATCATATATATGATAATATTTTATTATATTAATTTGACACTAGTTATATTCAATAGAATTCACTGAAAAAATGTATTGAAAGTCTTTACGTGTGGACTACTGCAACCATGACATGAAAAGAATTTTTTTCACTGCTTACTCTTAGAGTTTTCATAAACGATGGTATTAGTAAAATAAATATATTGTTAATTTTGCTTAAGAATTTTTTTATTGATGAAATTTTTCATTTACTTTCATTTCATCCATTTGTTAAAGATTAATACTTTTAATCATATGTATATAAAAATTAGACCCTATATTAAGTACTTGTATTATTTCCCTTATCCATTTAAATTAGATGGAGAAGAAATTGTAGTTATGTAAAAATAAAATTCCTATAAAATTTTCATAATTATTAATTGATATGTTTTTATATACCATCACTCAATTCATCCACTGATAAATGTGTTCATTAATCTTTAGTCTGTGCAGACTGCCAGGCCCGAAAAGGATTAAAATCAATTTTTTAACTCCAATATTTTTTATTAGATCTAAGAATAAATTTTAGGGAGAGATATGACATATGTTTTATGTATATTATTCTATAAATATTATGTTAAATCTATTTAACATAACTTTTTTACTCATTGGTTCATTAACACACAATTTTGGTTACATCGATTTTCAGACTACAAGAATGATGTTATAATGTTTATTTAGTAAATTAATAATTAATGTTATATAATTTTTTTGAAATGTAATAATAAGATATCAATGTTTTTTTTTAATTTTGGGATTTATTATATTAACATATAAAAATTTTAATAATATGTCATCTTCAATAATTAAAAACAGTAAAATCTATTTTAACTCTGGTTACATCTTCAAGAGTCATAATGAAAAATATCAGGGGAAGAATGTATAATATTATAAATAATAATTGTAACTATTTTAGAGAACTATAATAAATTTCATAATTGTTACACTAGTATAAAAGATAATGGAATTAGATTAGAACAGAAAAGAATGAATGATCATTTAATGTGTTAACGTACAAAATTAAAAATTATCTATAATGAATCACTATATTAAAATTAAATTATTATAAACTATTTACAAAAAATTGTTTTATTATTGAGGAAAATTATTAAATATATATATATAATATCATAATGTGTTTTTAGATGAAACAGGTCTGTGATCAACTATTAAAGGAAATATATTTATGTATTTTTTCTCTTAAACCCCCATTTCTGAAACACATTTTCTACATTATACACTAATTTACTTTTACATGGTTTATATTTCCTTCAATTTTTATGATATAAATAAAAATATTTTATTCAAATAATTATTGGTTCATTTTTATTATCTTTATCTATCATTGGCTTTGATTAACCTGTTACCATGACATAATTGCAGTCCAAATTTATTTCCTTCTTTGTTAATTGTGAAATATTTTCTTGATTTTGATTTTCAAAAACCCATTTACTACCGTCATTATTAAAAATTGTATATTAAAATTTTCTAAATATATACTTACTCTCATTAATTTTATCCTCCACTTCATGGAACTAATTTTCATTATGAATCACGATGTTCAAAGTAAAAACTCATATGAACTACAAACGATATTTTTATTCAATATCCATGTTTTACATTTAGAATTTATTTTCTATAATGTTTCATGTTACATTCATAATAATCTTCACCTATTATCAGTTAAATATTTTATCATTGTTTTTATAAAGTTAGTATACTAAATTTATTTAATGAAAAAAACATATTTCCAATTATTAGTTTAAAAACATTATTTCATCTGATGTAATGGTAAAAATTTCTCTAAAATTCAATAATTTGTAATTGCTATAAAAATTGAATTCTTAACTACCATTAATTTAATAAAAAAATTTATATCATAACATTTAAAATCTTCCACAATAGAAATCATTGACCAATATATACTTTGTTAACATGTTCCTTATCAACACATTATTCTTCCTTATTTTTCATTTTTCACAAGACTCCCTCTTTATTCAATAATTTTTCATTAAATGTATTATTATTATTATCGTGGTTTAAGAAAATTATCCTCCTAATATATGTTCAAATGAAGACTAAAATATATATTATCAATGAAATTTTTTAAATGATTCTAATATATTTAATAAAATAATTCCATCCACCTTGTTCATTTTCATGACTTATGAAATTATTTTTTATCTAAGTGATGATTAAACAACTGATTTTTTTTACGATTTTCCACTTGTATAAGAATGATTTTCTTATAATTCCTTCCTCATTATATGGACATTGATTTTTAATATTGATTAATGAATATTAAAAAATATTCCCAATAAATTGATTGATTTGAAAATTTACTTTCTAATCCATATATCCTCTTACTATATAGTGTAAATAACATCTTCTTGATCAATATTACTATGAATTATTTACCTGTAATGATGACTAATGGTAATAAATATCAAATAATTTTCCTAGGTTATCATCTTATTATTGTTAATGGAATTATGAATTAATTATTTATATGATTCCACTTGAAATATATTTAAACCATTTTTTTAAATGGGTTATTTTTAACATGATAATTGATTCTCAAGTAGGATACATGTGTATATTCATGTTATGTCTGAATAGAGCCAGTAATTAATCACCCCCCAAATTCAATGGATAATGTTTCCATCTCATAAAATATCTTGATGAGTGGGTAGTGATCCTAGAAAACTATGGGTGTGGTATATTATCTTATAAAAATAAATTTAATTATTGAGGAATGGAGACTTGATGTACTTTTGTGATGAAGTTTTACTATTTTTAAAATTTTCATATGATTTTTTACACTTATAATAGGATCATTCTTATTCCTTGATATTATATAGTCATTTACCATGTATAGATTCATTTTTTTTATATAATTCTCTGCTTCCTCACATGAATATGTTTTCTGAACATTATATTTTACTTTTATTATTCACATATTGAACAAATGAGCTCACCCATTCTTATATTTATATTTTCTCAAGGAATAAACAAATATATTTCATATAAAATGAATAGAGTTTTATATTTTATATAGAATATATGGATGATGTTTAATACTAATTATGAATTAATTATCATTGTATATTGTGGAAAAAATCATTTGTTGCTAATTCATGAGATTTTGTTGTTTTTTCTTTCTCAAGAAACATCCTAACAATGATGATAAAAGTTTATGGATTATAAATGTGAGAATTATTTTGTAAAGATATATATATACTGAATATAGTGTTATAAGTTATGTCTTTTAGACAAAAAAATATAGGATCATGTTTATGAGGGTTCTACAATTGGTATCATATAGGTTTTTAGAAGACATTAGAGGACGTACTAGTATTGTTTAAGGATTAGTTATGATTTGGGAATGAAATAACAGGTTGATTGTTGAGTCAATAAGGTTTTCCTTATGATATTTCCATTCCTTTATGTTTTGAAAATCACAAACACCTTATACTTAAGCAAATCAATATTTTACTTCCCTACGGAAAATTTCCTTAAGGAAATTTACCCTGACCTAGATTTCCTTATACATATCAATATTTTTCTTAAGTATAAAAATTAGATTCATACCTAAAACCTCGGAATCATGTAATACATAGATATAAAGAATTCTGTTTTAGGATCCTAATTCTGGATATGAACTCTAATGAAGTTCCATTCCGAATTCTGGATAAGAACTGTAATGATGTTCTATTCCGAATTCTGGATACGAACACTAATGAAGATTCATTCTGAATTCTTGATACAAACTCCTATGAAGTTCCCTTCCAAATTCTGGATACAAACTCTAATAATGTTCAATTCCGAATTCCGGATACGAAATCTCATATAGTTCGACTCTGAATTCTGGATACGAAATCTCATATAGTTCCACTCCAAATTCTGGACTCCAAACTCTTACTTGTTTGACTCTGAACTCTTACTAGTTGGACTCCAAACTTTTAATGTTTTGACTCCGAACTTTTACTAGTTTAACTCTGAACTTCTATGAGTTCTACTCCGAACTTCTATCAGTTTGACTCCAAACTTCTATCAGTCCGAGTCCAAACTTTGTATGTTCATATTCTGAATTCTAGTGGAACCAGAATCCGAATTTCCTTAGTAATTCAGACTCTGGATTTCCATAGAATTGAGGTTCCGAATTCCTATAAAACAAAATCCAAATATCTCTTTATTATAAACTCTGAATTACATTTTGGTTACACTCTGAATTATTATTTTCCTACATTCCGAACATCATTTTTTCTTATGCTTATAATTTTTTCATTATAGAACGATGCCGTGCTTTCAGTTACACAAGTTTTGTTATAAAACGATGTCGTCCATTCTGTTTCTAACTAACCGTTATCTAAGTGACATGTGTACAGGTCCCTCAGAAAATTAAGCAAAATATGACCGTTGGAGGAAGGATCCAACCGTTCCAACCGAGCCTATAAATAGGATCTCATTTTAAATAAATCCATATACAACATGTTGATCACTCTAGTGACCTGTAACACCCTGAGATTTTATGGAAATATTATTTTTAATTTTATTCATGTCTTGTGTTGTACGCTACACCAATAGGATCTTGCACTACACGAACCCCTGACTTGGCTTTCTTTACACACAATCGAAACCTTCCACGATAGCGTGTGTTGTACACAATATCGAGTTTCACTAAAAAACGATATGTTATTAAAATATTATATAAACTAGCCGTTAAGAATAGTAATACCCACATTTTGAACTGTTATAAATTTTATCATTCAAAATGGACTTCATTTTTGGATTTGGAATATCGAAATTCGCCTAGGGTGAATTTTTTGTATTTTTCTGAAAACTTTCAATATTTGATGAATAGTGAAAACACTGGGTTACTATTTAAAAACCGACTTTTGATTTAAATAATTTTTTATATTATTTTAATATATTTTAGGTAAAAATTGATACATAATACCTATATAATTTTAATGTAATTCATTGAAGTCATTTTATAATAATTTTAGATATATAAAAATTTTATTGAACTTTTCACCTTCTTTTACCTACCTCCCAGGAGCTTTTTTCAAACTTACATAAAACTTAATTTTACCGCTTCTGTGAGTGAAATTTCAAAAATATGACAGACATGGTTAATTTCAAGGACTAAAATGTGGTTCAATGTGATGAAAATAAATTTTGGTGAATAGTAATGTTTTACTTTTATTTACCACGGTTAAACGTAAATGAGGTAATTAAGGGTAAAAATGAAATTATTATTACCCTAACACATGTCCTAATTCTATTTTATAAGTATAATTCGACCAAAAAAAACCTTAGGAATAAAATATGACCATTTAGGTCGACTTGAATTAGATTTGGATATTTATTATTAATTTATTTAAAGAAGGGTTAGAATAGTTAAAATCAATGTTTAATAAATAATTCATTTTTAATATAGGGTTATACATAAAATAAATTCGACTATAAATATTCATTAGAATGAAAAAAAATATTTCCTATATAATGGTATTTTATTTATAAATTTTATACATTAAATAATTTATTTTATTTATGACACAATGACGATGCAGTAATTATCTTATTAATGAAATAATAACAAAATTGATGTTATAAATACTCAAATAAATTTAATTTAGACTTTTTATGAATTCCAAAAATTTTATAGGTTAATATGACAAGTTATTATTGATTTAATTAACAATGTTTCATCTAATCATTCTGTTATAATTTTCACAAAAATCAATTACCAAATAGTGTCAAAATTGACATAAAATAGTCTTTAAAACAAATATTATATTAATAATTGTTATTTTATTCCTAAAAATATATGGTTTGGACAAATGGCATAGATAAGGTTATATATGTTAATAATAAACAACTTGGTGTTCGTTTCTCTTGTTATAGTATGTTTATTAACCTTATAGTGTAAGAAAACAAGAAGACACTGTAAAAGTTAAATTATCTAACTTAAAGTTAAAACTAAATAATAAGGATAAAATAAAATCCTAAACTTGTCTAAATTCTATTGGATGAGAGTATTTCAACCCATTCCCACCTTAGAATATAAATAAATCAATTTTGAGCTATTAAAAACTGAATATTTATTTATAGTAAAATAATATTATAAGTTTTCCTAAGGTGCCCCTCTCCTCCCTTACAAAAAGGGAACCCCTTCCCTCTTCTCTTCACTCCCTTTTTAGACTTGAATCTCAGAAAACCCCTACCCATTAATATTCTCCACTTACCTAGAAACATTATTGATGTTCTGGTCTTCTAAAAATACCAACTCTACTTCCTAAAGTGTAAGCTTAATGGAGGTCCGTCGAAGAAGAGGTAATCTCTTCTTCTGATTCTCTCAAGTTTCTTTCTTCTTCTACTACTTCTTATTTAGTTGTATCATTATGAAGTAATAAAATCAGTATTACTTATATAATTATATGTTATTATAAATTTGAAACAACCTTATTTCACCTTTTATCCATCCTATGGAAAACTATATCACCACGCGTGCATACGTACGAAATACCATCTCCACGTCGTGGTGTAATCTGTTTTCGACCACCACCTTACTTGGATGGGTATAATGGTGAAAATAAATAACTATATATGATTATTGTAAAGTGATATTGAATCTGAAATATTATACATACACTTCAATAAAATTCCATGATCATGGGAATGATATAATCACTCGTGCGTACGTACGGACTACAGTCTCCACAACGGGATGAGATTCATTCTCCATGTTAACCATTCATGAATGATTATAAAGTATATATAATGAATAATAATGAAATATATTACATAATAATGATACTGGATTTATGTATATATATGTATTTCATCTACTTAATTCCATTCAATTCCATAATGAAACGAAAACAACATTCATGCGTACATACGGCCTACCGTCACCATGAACGGTGTATTTCATTCCATTTATTGATCTATCATATATATATATGTATATGCTGAATATATATTATAAATAAATCATGTTTTACATTCTTTAATAATTTAAATCAGTATATATGTAATAATATCAAGAATAACAAGTCGAAACTCGTACGACAAGTGAAACGATTTTACCCAAAATGATACTTTAACATGGAATTTACAAAAGAACGGGTAATATAAAGTCATAAGTGAACCACATATGATATCATTACAATGAATATGATTCTTTAATAATTCAATGACATTATTTAAATCATTATACATGAGGTTTGGATACATACGATTCCTATCGGATGTAAGGTAAGGGAAAATGTTGCAATCTAAATTTTTTTCTATCCGAGATTGCTTATACGTAAGTATTTAATGGGGTTATATTTATCATCCGTGACCAAGTTTTATGAAAATGTTTTCATGTGTGTTTAAAGTCATTTTTAACCATTTTTGAATTTTACTACATGGTGTGTAAGGGATATTTTTAATTTGCTTACCATACGAGGTACTTTTTGACTTTTCTGGAAAAAGTATGAGAATAATATTTTTTAAAATTATATGTCATGAACAGATTTTTACGGTTTCATAACTCCTTATTTTCATGAAGGTTACTCTACAAGATTTCATCCCTATTTTCAAAAAAATACTTTCTTTTTAAAAATGAATGGAATTTTGTGAAAAGAAAATGATTTTCAAGAAGAAAGGATATTTTCTTTAAGAATTCATTTCAATTGTTTTCTCAAAACTGTTTTCCATCTGAAATGAAATTATTTAATATGTTTATGTTTCATGTATAATGTCTCCACCATTTACATGGTTTTTTTTATCATGAAATGATAACAATTTATATGGATTATGTTAGGATGGCATGATGTTTAAGAATCCCATTCTATTACATGGGTTATGCTATGATGTTTGATTTATGATTTTGTGGTACATGAAAGAATGATTTTATTATGAGATGGGTGGGACACATATCTCCCTCCAATGCATTGGGTAATGATTTATATCTCATGAGATATACATGTATGGAATGGTAAGTTAATCCGGTTCAGTAATATAGGACTAGAACGAGGAGTGAACTCGATTCAGAAAGGGACTTTTTCCACTAAGATGGTCTTGGCAGCAATGCCTTGGCTACTATGGAAATCATATCATGTGCTTAATGGTTTCCACAATCACATGTTTTTTTCCCATGCTATTTTATCATGACTAATGTTTCTTTATGATCTATGCCTTATTTACTGCCATGTTTAATGTCATTTCTCAATGTTTTGATGTTTAAACATTATGTTCATGTTTTTAAGTTCAATTGTATATGATTTGTTTTATTTTATCCATGCTTACCCTTACTAAGAATTGGATCTCACCCTTTATATGTTTTCTTTTCCCCAGGATTTAATGAAAGTTTTTAGGTAAGAAAACAAAAAGGGAAAGATCTTTATGGGAGATGTTGGAGATCTTTCACCACGATTAGAAGATTATGTTCAGAGTTTCCCAAGACACTAAAATATTACATTCCATTGGTGTCTGGTTTTGTTATGTATTAAGTATTCCAAAAAAGTAATGTCATATACATGTACATCAAGCTTCAGGTCTTTATAGTTGGTATCAGAGGAAAGGTTTAGTTAACCTTTGGAAACTAGGATGCAAAAACTTTCGTGAGATCCCTAGAGATATTTCTAAGTATATCTAGGGATGTCCCTAAGGTTTTGTATAAGTATAGGTTATAGTCCTAGTATTATGGTAAAGATGTTAGAATTAAACCTAGGATGTTAGATATTGAAGTTAATCCCCCTTGATTTTGATTTTGGCCTCTCATAGTATTTTTCTTGGGTTTTAGAAAATGGATGGGAACATGAAGATTCACGATAATAGAGGATATAATGGACAATGGAATGATATTATTCATGAGAAAACTAATGAAATTGGATCTAGAGTTCCACATATCGTTATTATGCCTAATCAGCAATCTCATAATATGATCAATAATCTCAACATTGGTATGTTTCCCGACTCAGCTAATAAGAGAATGATGGTGTTTCAAGATGATCATAGATGAAGGAAAGTTCAATTTTTATCATGTAAATCATGTGGGAAAAGGAATCAAGGTGAATGTTTCAATGGAACTGGAAGATGCATTGGGTACAGGAAATAAGGACACCAATCCAGTAAGTGCAAAAGAAAAGGATTAGTTAACACCAGGGATAAGGATAAGGGTATTGCTACAACATCAACAATGATTAGATGTTTTAAATGCAGAACATATAGGCATTATCCAAACCAATGCCCTAAGCGAAAATCTCATGAATAGAATCATCATGGTCATATGGGAAATATTTATGTGGATGATGATGAAGAGACTACAAATGATATATGAGATAAAAGAAGTGTTGAAGCTTGGTCAATGGTTTAATATGGTAGTGGAATGATTGTATGTTTATCAATAGTTATGTTGTATAGGTAATTTAATGGCACTATGGAATAAAGAAACATCTAGGGATTATTACACTATTGTTTTTTCTAAAGTATTTGAGAGTATATGTTGAATTGTACTGGTAACCATGAAAGTTTATTTAGATATTTTTGGAAAGAAGATTATATGAACATAATGAATAGATAAGGAGGAAATAATATGATTGATAGTATTCATGAGCTTATGATTGTTATAAGGACTAGGCGATATCATGGTTTGAGTATATAGAATTTTTGGGATTTTGGTATATGGAAAGTGTTGCACTGTGACAGCATTCATGTTTTCACTATGGTTCAAGAGAATACCCGATTAAGGTATTCACATGTTTGAGATGTGACCAACAAGATATATCGTATGATATATGTGGGATAAATGATGGTATTCACATTCTCAGTAGATGAAATTTCCAGAAATTGTTTTCTTCATACTATGAGCTTGGACAGAAGTATTTTGGATAAGCCTAAAGATTCAAATTAATTAAGTTTTACATAAGATAGAATTTTTTTCTATTTTATTGTAGGAATGTTATTATAATGTAGTTTTATAAAATTAGACAACCTGCAGGATGAGAGAAAACCTGTCACGTCAGACCAGGTTGTGGGAATTGAACCCACAATTGAAGTGCGATTGGAATTTATTGCCTACCACTGACCTATAGGAAGTCCCTGTTTTGTAGAAACTGGTTTTATTATATTAAGTTGTATGATATATGAATTATAAGTCCATTTTAGGAACCATATACGATTAAAGTCACTATAGATGGACTTATGTATTTTTGATAACTTTTTCTAACCTTTTGTTTGAGACATATAGAATGACCCATCATTCTATCACATGATCTTCTAACACTTCACGAATGAAAAATTCAACGTCATTTCCTTAAGATATGAAGTGGAAACTATCCAAGGAACGACCAACGGTGAGACTGTACCAAAATCAAGAAATTATTTCTTCTAATTTCAATTTCTTCAACTTTAGGGAAATGATCTTGGAAACCAAAAATGTTATCCTAGTGCCCTTATATCTGATGAAGCATATGGTACCTTATATCATCACAAATCTATGGCTTTGTGATTGTTTTCTTTTTCATAGCCACGTTCTCTACCACCCTCCATCAGAACATGATGGTTAGATTTCTCTTCTATATCCATATTTTCACATATATTCTCCTATATGGAAACCCAGTGATTAGTTAATTTGGGAAACTATTAATTTTCATACTTTAGTTTTTAAATATTGGTTTTGGTATTTCTTTTTACAATTTGGGTTTTTATTAAATAATCATTCGAGTAGTAAACCATTTATAACCACGACGAATTTTGAGGATGAAATTCATTTTAAGGGGGGTAAAATGTAACACCCAGAGATTTTATGAAAATATTATTTTTAATTTTATTGATGTCTTGTGTTTTACGCTATAGCAAAATAATCTTTCACTACACGCATCCCTGACTTTTCTTGCTTTACACGCAATCGCGACCTTCCACGATAGCCTATGTTGTGCGCAATATCGAGTTTCACTAAACAACGATATGTTATTAAAGTATTATATAAACTAGCCGTTATGAATAGTAATACACACTTTTTGAAATTTTATAAATTTTATCATTAAAAATAAACTTTATTTTTGCATTCGGAATATTGAAATTATCCTAGGGTGATTTTTTGGTATTTTTCTGAAAACTTTCAATTTTTTATGAATAGTGAAAACATGGGGTTACTATTTAAAAACCGACTTTTTATTTAAATAATTATTTATTTTATTTAAATTTATTTTAGGTTAAAATTGATACATAATACCTATATATGTTTAATTTAATTCATTGGAGTCATTTTATAATAATTTTAGATATATAAAAATTTTATTGAACTTTTCACCGTCTTTTACCTAACTCCTATGAGCTTTTTGCAAACTTACGTATAACTTAATTTTACCGCTTCTGTGAGTGAATTTAGAAAATACAAGATACACGGTTAATATCAAGGACTAAAATGTTGTTCAATGAGATGAAATTAATGTATGGTGAATAGTAACTTTTTAATTTTATTTACCACGGTTAAAAGTTAATATGGTAATTAAGGGTAAAAATGATATTATTATTACACTAACACATGTCCTAATTCTATTGGATAAGCATAATTAGACCAAAAACAACCATAGGAATAAAATATGACCATTTAGGTCTACTTGTTTTAGATTTGGACATTTATTATTAATTTATTTAAAGAATGGTTAAAATAGTTAAAATCAAAGTTTAATAACTATTTCATGTATAATATTTGTTTATACATAAAATAAATTAGACTATAAATATCCATAAGAAAGATAAAAATATTTCATACATAATTTTATTTTATTTATTATTTATAGACCTTAAATAATTTAATTTATTTTTGACACAATGATGAAGAAGTAATTATCTTATTAATGAAATATTAACATAATTGATATTAGAAATACTCAAATAAATGTAATTTGAAACTTTTATGAATTACAATAATTTTATAGGTAACTATTACATGTTAGTATTGATTTAATTAACTTTTTTGAACTAAACATTCTGTTATGATTTTCACAAAAATAAATTACCAAATAGTATCAAAATTGACATAAAATAGTTTTTTAAAAAATATTTTTTTATTAATTGTTATTTTATTCCTAAAAATATATGGTTCGGTTAAATGACATATATAATGTAATATATATTAATAATAAACAACTTTGGGTTCTTTTGTCTTGTTATAGTTTGTTTATTATCCTTATAGAGTAAGAAAACAAGAAGACACGGTAAAAATTAAATTATCTAACTAAATGTTAAATATACATGATAAGGATAAAATAGAAACCTAAACTTGTCTAAATTCTATTGGATGAGAGGATTTCGACCCATACCCACATTAGATTAGAAATAAATCAATTTGGATCTATTAAAAACCGAATATGACTTTATAATAAAATAATATATTAAGTTTTCCTAAGGTGCCCCTCTCCTCCCTTATAAAAAGAGAACCTCTTCCCTCTTCTCTTCACACCCTTTTGAGCATTGAATCTCGGCCAACCCCTTCCCTAGAAACATTCTGGAGGTTCTTTTCTTCTCAAAAGACCAACTATACTTCCTTAAGAGGAAGCTTAAAAGAGGTTCGTCGAAGAAGAGGTAATCTCTTCTCCCGATTCTATCAAGTTTCTTTCTTCTTCTACTTATTCTTCTTTAGTTGTCTCATTATGAAGTAATAACATCAGTATTAATTATATAATTATATGTTATTATAAATATGAAACATCCTTATTTCACCTTATATCCATCCTACGGAAAACGAATTCACCGTGCGTACGTACGTACGGAATACCGTCTCCACGTCGTGGTGTAATCTGTTTTCGACCACCACCTTACATGAATGGGTATAATGGTGTAAATAATAAACTATATATGATTATTGTAAATTGATATTTAATATAAAATATTATACATATAATTCATTACAAATCCACGATAATGGTAATGATATTATCGCTCGTGCGTACGTACGGACTACAGTCTCCACGACGCGATGAGATTCATTCTCCATGTTAACCATTCATGAATGATTATAAAGTATACATAATGAATAATAATGAAATATATGAAATAATAATGATACTGGATTTATGTATATATATATATGTATTTCATCTTCTTAACTCCATTCACTTCCATTAGGAAACGAAAGCAGCGTTCATGCGTACGTACGGCCTACCGTCTCCCTGAACAGTTTATTTCATTCCATTTATCAATCTATCATATATATATGTATATGATGAATATATATTATATATAAATCATGTTTTACATTCTAGAATTATGTAAATGAGTATATAAGTAATAATATGAAGAACAATAAGTCGAAACATGTACGACAAATGAAACGATTTTACCCAAAATGCTACTTTAAAATGGAATTTACAATATTACGGGTAAAATAAATTAATAATTGAACCATATATGGTATCATAAAAATGAATATGATTCTATAATAAGTAAATGACATTATTTAAATTGTTATACAGGAGTTTCGGATACATATGAAGCATATCGGACGTAAGGTAAGGGATAATGTTGCAATCTCAATTTTTGTTTCTATCTGAGATTGCTTATACGTAAGTATTTACTGGGGTTATATTTATCATCCATGTCTAGGTTTTATAAAAAAAATTCATGTATGTTTAATTTCCTTTTTAACCATTTTTGACTTTTACTACATGGTGTGTAAGGAATATTTATTTTTGTTTACCATACGAGGTACTTTTTGACTTTTCCGGCAAAAGTACGAGAAGAATATTTTTTTAACTTATACGGCATGAACATATTTTTATGGTTTAATAACTCCTTATTATAAGGAATCTTACTCTACAATATTTCATGAATATTTTCTACAAAATTCTTTTCCTTTTAAAATTGAATGGAATTTTTTTAAAAGAAAATGATATTCACGAAAAAAGTATATTTTCCTCAAGAATTCATTTCAAGTGTTTTATCAAAACTGTTTTCTAACTAAACTGAAATTATTTAATATGATTATGTTTCATGTATAATGTCTCAATCATTTAAAGGGTTTTATTTTTCTTATGATGAAATGATATCCATTTTTTTATATGGATTATGTTATGAGGGAATGACATTTAAGAATCTCAATCTATTACATGGGTTATGCTATGATGTATGATTTATGATTTGTGGCACATGAAAGAATGATATCATTATGAGATTGGTGGGACCTATATCTCCCTCTAATGCATTGGGTAATGAATTATATATAATGAGTTAGACATGGCGGGAATGGTAAGTTAATCCGGTTCTGTAATACATGACTGTAACGAGGAGTGAACTCGATTCAGAAAGGGACTTTGTCCACTAAGATGGTCTTGACAGTAATTCCATGGCTACTATGAAAATCATATCATGTGCTTAATGGTTGCCACAATAACATGTTTTATTCCCATTCTATTTTATCATGCTTAATGTTTCTTTATGATCTATGCCTTATGTACTGCGATGTTTTATGTCATTGCTCAGGGTTTTGATGTTTAAACATTATGTTCGTGTTTTTAAGTTCAATTTTATATGTTTTGTTTTATTTAATCCATGCTTACCCTTACTGAGAATTTGATCTCACCCTTTATATTTTTTCTTTTACCCAGGATTTAAAGAAAGGTTTAGGTAAGAAAACAAAAAGGGGAAGATCTTTATGGGAGATGTTGATGATCTTTCACCACGATTAGAAGATTATGATTCGAGTTTCCAAAGACAGTAAACTACTACGGTCCTTTGGTGTCTGGTTTTGTTATGTATTAATTATTCCGAAAAAGTAATGTAATGCCCATGTATGTTAAGATTCAGTTCATTACAGTTGGTATCAGAGGAAAGGTTTAGTTAACCTTTGGGAACTAGGATGCGAAAAACTTGGTGATATCCCTAAAGATATTTCTAAGTATATTTGGGGATGTCTCTAAGGTTATCTATAAGTATATGTTATAGTCCTAGAATTATGGTAATGATATTAGAATTAAACCTAATATGTTAGAAAATGAAGGTAATCCCCCTTGATTATGATTTTGGCCTCTCACACTATTTTATTTGGGTTTTAGAAAATGGCTTGGAACAGGAATATTCACTATAATGGAGGATATAATGAACAATGGAATGATATTCTTCATGAGAAACTGAATGAAATTGGATCTGGAGGTCCACATATCTTTATTATGCCTAAACATAAATCTCATAATATGATCAATAATCTCAACTTTGGTATGTTTCCTGACTCAAATAATATGAGAATGATGGAGTTTCAAGATGATCATAGAGGAAGGAATGTTCAATTTATTTCATGTAAATCATGTGGGAAAAGGCATCAAGGAGAATGTTTCAAATGAACTAGAAGATGCATTGGGTGCAGAAAAAGTCACAAATCCAGTAAGTGCAAAGTAAAACGTTCAGTTTACACCATGGATAAGGATAATGGTATTGTTATAACATCAACAATGATTAGATGTTTTAAATGAGGAATATATGGGCATTATGAAAACCAATGCCCAAAGGGAAAATATCATTAAGTGAATCACCATGGTCATATGGGTAGTATTTATGTGGATGATGATGAGGAGACTACAAATGATATATGAAATGCAAGAAGTGTTGAAGCTTGGTCAATGGTTTAAGAAGGTAGTGGAATGATCGTATGTTTATCAAGAGTTATGTTGTATAGGTAATTTAATGGAATTCTGGAATAAAGAATAATCTAGGGATTTTTACACTATTGTTTTTCCTAATGTATTTTAAATTATATGTTGAATGGTTTTGGTAACCATGAAAGGTTATTCATATATTTTTGGAAATAAGATGATATTCACATAATGAATGGATAAGGAGGAAATAATATATTTGATAGTATTCATGAGCTCCTGATTATTATAAGGACTAAGTGATATCATGGTATGAGTATATAGAATTTTTCGGATTTTGGTATATGGAAAGAGTTACGTTGTGACAGTATTCATGTTTTCACTACGGTTCAAGTGAATACATGATTAAGGTATTCACATGTTTGGGATTTGAACATCAAGATATATCATATGATATATGGGGGATAAATGATGGTATTCAGATGGTCAGTAGATGAAATTTCTAGTAATTGTTTTCTTTATACTATGAGCTTAGACAGAAGTATTTTGGATAAGCCTAATGATTGAAATGAATTAAGTCAGACATAAGATAGTATTTTTTTCAATTTTATTGTAGGAATGTTATAATAATGTAGTTTTAGAAAAAGGGACAACCTGCAGGACAGGAGAAAACCCATCACGTCAGACAAGGTTGTGGGAATCGAACCCACAACTGAAGTGCGACAGGCCTTTATCGCCTACAACTGGCCTAAAAGAAGTCCCTGTTTAGTAGAAAACTTTTTTATTATATTAATCAATATGATATGTGATGTATAAGTCCGTTTTAGGAACCATATACGATTAACCTCACTATAGGTAGACTTATGTATTTTTGATAAATTTTTCTAACCTTTTGTTTGAGACATATGGAATGACCCATCATTCTATCACATGATCTGCTAACACTTCATGAATGAAAAATTCAACTTCATTTCTTTATGATATGAAGTGGAAATTGTCCAAGGTATGACCAACGATGAGACTTTACCAAAATCAAGAAAGTATTTCTTCTACTTCCAATTTCTTCAACTTTAGGGAAATGATCTTGAAAACCGAAAATGTTGTCCTAGTGCCCTTATATATGATGAATCAGATGGTACCTTATATCATCACAAATCTATGTCTTTGTGATTCTTGGATTTTTCATAGCCATGTTCTCAACCACTCTCTATCAGAACATGATGGTTATATTTCTCATCCATATCCATATTTTCACCTATGTTCTCCTATATGGAAACCCAGTGATTAGTTAATATGGGTATCTATGACTTTTCATACTTTAGTTTTTAATGATTGGTTTTGGTATTCCTTTTTACGATGTGGGTTTCTATTAAAGAAACTTTCGAGTAGTAAAACATTTATAACCCCGACGAATTTCGAGGGAGAAATTCATTTTAAGGGGGGTAAAATGTAACACCACAAGATTTTATGAAAAATATTCTTTTTAATTTTATTGATGTGTTGTGTTTTATGCTACACCAAAAGGATTTTTCACTACACACATCCCTTACATGGCTTACTTTACACACAATCACGACCTTCCACGATTGCGTGTGTTGTACGCAATATCGAGTTTCACTAAACAACGATATGTTATTAAAATATTATATAAACTAGCCGTTATGAATAGTAATACCCACTTTTTGAAAATTTATAAATTTTATCATTCAAGATGTACTTCATTTTTGTATTTGGAATATCGAAATTATCCTAGGGTGAATTTTTGGTATTTTTCTGAAAACTTTCAATTTTTGATGAATAGTGAAAACACTAGGTTACTATTTAAAAACTGACATTATATTTTAATAATTATTTATTTTATTTAAATTTATTTTAGGTAAAAATTGATACATAATACCTATATAAGTTTAATGTTATTCATTGGAGTTATTTTATAATAATTTTTTATATATAAAAATTTTATTGAACTTTTCACCGTCTTTTACCTACCTCCTAGGAGCTTTTTAAAAACTTACATAAAACATAATTTTACCACTTCTGTGAGTGGAATTTTAAAAATATGAGAGATACAGTTAATATCAAGGACTAAAATGTGGTTCAATGTGATGAAAATATTTTTTGGTGAATAGTAACTTTTTACTTTTATTTACCACGGTTAATAGTAAATAGGGTAATTAAGGGTAAAATTTATATTATTATTACCCTAAAACATGTCCTAATTCTATTGGATAAGTGTAATTAGACCAGAAACAACCTTAGGAATAATATATGACTATTTAGGTCCACTTGTATTAGATTAGGACCTTTATTTTTAATTTATTTAAGGAAGGGTTAAAATAGTTAAAATCAATGTTTAAAGTCTAATTCATTTTTAATATAGTGTTATACATAAGATAAATTCGACTATAAATATTCATTAGAAATATAAAACGATTTCACACATAATGGTATTTTATTTATAATTTTTAGTCATTATATAATTTAATTTATTTATGACACAATGATGATGCAGTAATTATCTTATTATTGAAATATTTACATAATTGATGTTAGAAATACACAAATAAATTTAATTTGAGACTTTTAATGAATTTCAAAAAAATTAATGGTTAATATGACATGTTAGTATTAATTTAATTAACTTTTTTCCAACTAATCATTCTGTTATGAGTTTCACAAAAATCAATTACCAAATACTGTCAAAATTGACATAAAATAGTTTTTAAAACTAATATTATAATATCAATTGTTATTTTATAACTAAAAATATATGGTTCAGTAAAATGACTTAGATAAGGTTATATATATTACTAATAAACAACTTTGTGCTCGTTTGGCTTTTTATAGTAAGTTTATTAACCTTATAGAGTAAGAAAATAAGAAGACACAGTAAAAGTTAAATTATCTAACTTAAAGTTAAATCTAAATGATAAGGATAAAATAGAAACCTAAACATGTCAAAATTATATTTTATGAGATAATTTAGACCCATCCCCACCTTATCTTTGAAATAAATCAATTTAGATATATTAAAAATAGAATATGACTTTATAATAAAATAATATTTTAAGTTTTCTTAAGGTGCCCTTCTCCTCCCTTATAAAAAGGGCACCCCTTCCCTCTTCTCTTCACACCCTTTTGAGCATTGAAGCTCAGACAAACCATGACCATTACTCTTATCCACTTCTCTAGAAACATTCTGGAGGTTCTGGTCTTCTAAAAATACCAACTCTACTTCCTTAAGAGGAAGCTTAAAGAAGGTGCATCGAAGAAGAGGTAATCTCTTCTTCCGATTCTCTCAAATTTCTTTTTTCTTATACTTCTTCTTCTTTAGTTGTCTCATTATGAAGTAATAATATAAGTATTAATTATATAATGATATGTTATTATAAATATGAAACAACCTTATTTCACCTTCTATACATCCTACGGAAATTGAAATCACCGCGCGTGCGTACGTACGAAATACTGTCTCCACGCCGTGGTGTAATCTATTTTCGAC
The DNA here is from genome assembly GCA_963277665.1 of Viscum album. Lineage (NCBI taxonomy): Eukaryota > Viridiplantae > Streptophyta > Magnoliopsida > Santalales > Viscaceae > Viscum > Viscum album. Next base: position 1,745,051,354 of record OY728161.1, read on the forward strand.
CACCACATTACATGGATGGGTATAATGGTTTAAATAAATTACTATATATGATTATTTTAAAGTGATATTGGATCTGAAATATTATACATACACTTCAATAAAATTCCACGATCATGGGATTGATATAATCGCTCGTGCGTACGTACAGACTACCATCTCCATGATGCGATGAGATTAATTCTCCATGTTAACCATTCATGAATGATTATAAAGTATACATAATGAATAATAATGAAAAATATGACATAATAATGATACTGGATTTATGTATATATATATGTATTTCATCTACTTAATTCCATTCAATTCCATAAGGAAACGAAAACAGCGTTCATGCGTACGTATGGCATATCGTCTCCATGAACGGTGTATTTCATTCCTTTTATCGATCTATCATATATATATGTATATGCTGAATATATATTATATATAAATAATTTTTTAAATTCTGGAATTATTTAATTCAGTATAGAAGTAATAATATAAAGAAAAACAAGACGAAACACGTACGACAAATGAAACGATTTTACCCAAAATGCTGCTTTAGCATGGAATTTACAAAAGAATGGGTAATATAAAGTCATAAGAGAACCATATATGATATCATAACAATTAATATGATTCTTTAATAAGTCAATTACATTATTTAAATCATTATACAAGAGTTTCAGATACATATGAAGCATATCGGACATAGGGTAAGGGATAATGTTGCAATCTCAATTTTTTTTCTATCCAAGATTACTTATACGTAAGTATTTACTGGGGTTATAATTATCATCCATGTCCAAGTTTTATAAAAAACATTTTGTGTATGTTTAAAGTCCTTTTTACCCATTTCGTACTTTTACTACATGGTGTTTAAGTAATATTTTTTTTGTTTACCAAATGACGTACTTTTTGACTTTTCTAGAAAAAGTACGAGAAAAATGTTTTTTTAACTTATACGGCATGAACAGATTTTTACGGTTTCATAAATCCTTATTTTCATGAATATTAATCTACAATATTTCATGAATATTTTCAACAAAATCATTTTCTTTTAAAATTGAATGGCATTTTGTGAAAAGAAAATGATTTTCAAGAAGAAAATATATTTTCCTCAAGAATTCATTTCAAGTGTTTTCTCAAAACTGTTTTCCATCTAAAATGACATTAAATAATATGTTTATGTTTCTTGTATAATGTCTACATCATTTAAATGGCTTTATTTTTCTTATGATGATATGATTTTCATTTTTTATATGGATTATGTTATGATGGCATGATGTTTAAGAATCTCATTCTATTACATGGGTTATGCTATGATGTATGATTTATGATTTTGTGGAACACAAAAGAATGATTTCATTATTAGATGGGTGGGAATTATATCTCACTACAATGCATTGGGTAATGATTTATATCTCATGAGGTACACATGGCTGGAACGGTAAGTAAATCTGGTTCAGTAATACATGACTCGAATGAGGTGTGAACTCGATTCAGAAAGGGACTTTGTCCACTATGATGGTCTTGGAAGAAATGCCTTGGCAACTATAGAAATCATATCATGAGCTTAATTATTTCCACAATCACATGTTTTATTCCCATGCTATTTTATCATAATTAATGTTTCTTTATGATCTATGCCTTTTGTAATTCCATGTTTTATGTCATTTATCACGGTTTTGATGTTTAAACATTATGTTCATGTTTTTAAGTTCAATTATATATGATTTGTTTTGTTTTATCCATGCTTACCCTTACTGAGAATTTGAGATCACCCTTTGTATGTTTTCTTATCCATAGGATTTAACGAAAGGTTTTAGGTAAGAAAATAAAAAGGGGAAAATCTTTATGGGAGATGTTGAATATCTTTCACCACGATTAGAAGATTATGTTCCAAGTTTCCAAAGACAGTAAACTATTACGGTCTTTTGGTTTCTGGTTTTGTTATGTGTTAATTATTCCTCAAAATTAATGTAATGTCCATGTATGTCAGGCTTCGGGTCTTTACAGTTGGTATTAGAGGAATGGTTTAGTTAACCTTTGGAAACTAGGATGCGAAAACTTTAGTGAGATCTCAAGAGATATTTAAAAGTATGTCTAGGGATGTCCCTAAGGTTAAGTATAAGTATAGGTTATAGTCCTAGAATTATGGTAACGATATTATAATTAAACATAAGATGTTAGATATTGAAGGTAATACCCCTTGATTATGATTTTGGCCTCTGACACTATTTTTTTGGGTTTTAGAAAATGGCTGGGAACAGGAAGATTCACGATAATGCAGGATATGATGGACAATGGAATGATATTGTTTATGAGCAACAAAATGAAATTGGATCTAGAGGTCCACATATCATTATTATGCCTAATCAAAAATCTCATAATATGATCAATAATCTCAACATTGGTACATTTCTTGACTCAACTAATAATAGAAATATAGAGTTTCATGATGATCATAGAGGAAGGAATGTTTAATTTCTATCATGTAAATCATGTGGGAAGAGGCATCAAGGAGAATGTTTCAAAGGAACTGGAAGATACTTTTTGTGTGGAAAAGAAGGACAAAAATCCAGTAAGTGCAAAGGAAAAGGTCAGTTAACACCATGGATACGGATAATGTTATTGCTATGACATCAACAATGATTAGATGTTTTAAATATGGAATGTATGGGCATTATTCAAACCAATGCCATAAGGGGAAATATCATGAAGAGAATCAGCATGGTCATATGGGTAGTATTTATGTGGATGATGATGAGGAGACTACAAATGATATATGAGATGAAATAAGTGTTGAAGCATGGTCAATGGTTTTAGAAGGTAGTGGAATGATTGTATGTTTATCAAGAGTTATGTTGTATAGGTAATTTAATAGTACTATGGAATAAAGAAACATCTAGGGATTGTTACACTGTTGTTTCCCCTGAAGTATTTGAATGTATATACTGAATGGTTATGGTAACCATGAAAGGTTATTCAGATATTTTTGGAAAGAAGATGATATGTACATAATGAATGTATAATGAGGAAATAATATGTTTGATAGTATTCATGATCTCATGATTGTTATAAAGACTAAGTGATATCATGGTTTGAGTATATAGAATTTTTGGGATTTTGGTAGACGGAAAGAGTTACCTTGTGACAGCATTCATGTTTTCACTATGGTTCAAGATAATACATGGTTTAGGGGTTCACATGTTTGTGATGTGACCAATAAGATATATCGTATGATATATGGGGGATAAATGATGGTATTCACATGCCAGGTAGATGAAATTTCTAGTAATTGTTTTCTTTTTTACTATGAGCTTGGATAGAAGTATTTTGGATAAGCCTAAAGATTGAAATGAATTAAGTTAGACAAAAGATAGTATTTTTTTATATTTTATTGTAGAAATGTTATTATAATGAAGTTTTAAAAAAAGGGACAACCTGCAGGATGGGAGACAACCCATCGCGTCAGATAAGGTTGTGGGAATCGAACCCACAACTGAAGTGCGACAGGCCTTTATCACCTACCACTAGCCTACAGAAAGTCCCAGTTTAGTAGAAACCTGATTTATTATATTAAGCAGTATGATATATAATGTATAAGTCCATTTAAGAACCATATATGATTAACCTCACTATAGATGGACTTATTTATTTTTGATAACTTTTTCTAACCTTTTGTTTGAGACAGATGGAATGACCCATCATTCTATCACATGATCTACTAACACTTCACGAAAGACAAATTCAACTTCATTTGTTTAATAGATGATGTGGAAATGGTCCAAGGAATGACCAATGGTGAGACTGTACCAAAATCAAGAAAGTATTTCTTCTAATTCCAATTCCTTTAACTTAAGGGAAATGATCATGGGAACCAAAAATGTTGTCCTCGTTCCGTTATATCTGATGAATCAGATGGTACCTTATATCGTCAAAAAACTATGGCTTTGTGATTGTTGTATTTTTCAAATCCATGTTCTCTTCCACTCTCCATCAGAACATGATGGTCAGATTTCTCTTCTATACACATATTTTCACCTATGTTCTCCTATATTGAAACCCAGTGATTAGTTAATATGGGTAACCATTACGTTTCACACTTTAGTTTTGAAAGATTGGTTTTGGTATTCCTTTTTATGATGTTCGTTTCGATTAAATAAACTTTCGAGTAGTAAACCATTTATAACCCCGACGAATTTCGAGGGAGAAATTCATTTTAAGGGGGGTAGAATGTAACACCTTGAGATTTTATGAAAAATATTCTTTTTAATTTTATTGATTTAATGTTTTTTATGCTACACCAAAAGGAGCTTGCACTACATGGATCTTTGACTTGTCTTGCGTTACACGCAATCGCGACCTCCCTCGATAGCATGTGTTGTACGCAATATCGAGTTTCACTAAACAACGATATGTTATTAAAATATTATATAAACTAGCCATTATGAATAGTAATACCCACTTTTTGAAATTTTATAAATTTTATCATTCAAAATGGAATTAATTTTTGGATTCGGAATATCAAAATTATCCTAGGGTGAATTTTTGAATTTTTCTGAAAACTTTCAATTTTTGATGAATAGTGAAAACACTGGGAAACTATTTAAAAACCGACTTTTTATTTAAAAAATTATTTATTTTATTTAAATTTATTTTAGGTCAAACATGATCCATAATACCTATAAAAGTTTAATTTAATTCATTGTAGTCATTTTATAATAATTTTAGATATATAAAAATTTCATTGAACTTTTCACCGTTTTTTACCTACCTCCTAGGAGCTTTTTGAAAACTTACATAAAACAAAGTTTTACCGCTTCTGTGAGTGGAATTTCAAAAATCTGAGAGACATGATTAATATCAAGGACTAAAATTTGGTTCAATGAGATGAAAATATTTTTTGGTGAATAGTAACTTTGTACTTTTATTTACCACGGATAAAAGTAAATAGGGTGATTAAGGGTAAAAATGATATTATTATTATCCTAAAAATGCCCTATTTATATTGGATAAGTTTAATTCGACCAAAAAAACCTTAGGAATAAAATATGACCATTTAGGTCCACTTGGATTAGATTAGGACATTTATTATTAATTTATTTAAAGAAGGGTTAAAATAGTTTAAATCAATGTTTAATAACTAATTCATTTTTAATGTAGAGTTATACATAGGATAAATTCGACTATTAATATTCATTATAAATATAAAAATATTTCCTACATAATTGTACTTTATTTATAATTTTTAGACATTAAATAATTTAATTTATTTATGACACAATGATGATGTAGTAATTAACTTATTAATGAAATATTAACATAATTGATGTTATAAATACTCAAATAAATGTAATTTTATACTTTTTATGAATTCCAATAATTTTTTAGGTTAATATGACATGTTAGTATTGATTTAGTTAAATCTTTTCGAACCAATCATTCTGTTATAAGTTTCACAAAGAATCAATTACCAAATAGTGTCAAAATTGACATAAAATAGTTATTAAAAAAAATATTATATTATTAATTGTTATTTTATTCCTAAAAATCTAAGGTTCGACCAAATGACATAGATAAGGTTATATATATTAATAATAAACAACTTGGGGTTCGTTTGGCTTGTTATTGTAAGTTTATTAACCTTATAGTGTAAGAAAACAAGAAGACACAGAAAAAGTTAAATTATCTAACTTAAAGTTAAATCTAAATAATAAGGAAAAAATTGAAACTTAAACTTGTCTAAATTATATTGGATAAGAGGATTTCGACCCATACCCCCCTTTTCTTCGAAATAAATCAAATTTGAGCTATTAAAAACTGAATATGACTTTATAATAAAATAATATTTTAAGTTTTCCTAAGGTGCCCCTCTCCTCCCTTATAAAAAAGGAACACATTCCCTTTTCTCTCCACACCCTTTTGAGCCTTGAAGATCGGCCAAAACCCCACCCATTACTCTTCTCCACTTCCCTAGAAACATTCTTGGAGGTTCTGGTATTTTCAAAAGACCAACTCTACTTCCTTAAGAGGAAGCTTAAAGGAGGTGCGTCGAAGAAGAGGTAATCTCTTCTTTCGATTCTCCCAAGTTTATTTCTTCTTATACTTCTTATTATATAGTTGTATCATTATGAAGTAATAACATAAGTATTAATTATATAATGATATTTTATTATAAATATTAAACAACGTTATTTCACCTTCTATCCATCCTACAGAAAATGAAATCACTGCGCGTGCGTACGTACGGAATTCCGTCTCCACGCCATGGTGTAATCTATTTTCAACCACCACCGTACTTGGATGGGTATAATGGTATAAATAAATAACTATATATGATTATTTTAAAGTGATATTGAATCTTAAATATTATACATACACTTAAATAAAATTCCATGATCATGGGAATGATATAATCGCTCGTGCGTACATACGGACTACCGTATCCACGACGTGATGAGATTCATTCTCCATGTTAACCATTCATGACTGATTATAAAGTATACATAATGCATAATAATGAAATAAATTACATAATAATGATACTGGATTTATTTATATATATATTTATGTCATCTACTTAATTCCATTCAATTCCATAAGGTAACAAAAACAGTGTTCATGTGTACTTACGGCCTACCGTCTCCATTAATGGTGTATTTCATTCCTTTTATCGATCTATGATATATATATGTATGTGCTGAATATATATTATATATAAATCATGTTTTACATTCTAGAATTATGTAAATCAGTATATAAGTAATAATATCAAGAACAATAAGTCGAAACACGTACGACAAATGAAACGATTTTACCCAAAATAATACTTTAACATGGAATTTACAAAAGAACGGGTAATATAAAGTCATAAGTGAACCATATATTATATCATAAAAATGAATAAGATTCTATAATAAGTCAATGACATTATTTAAATCATTATACAAGAGTTTAGGATACATACGAAGCATATCGGACGTAAGGTAAGAGATAATGATGCAATCTCATTTTTTTTCTATCAGAGATTTCTTATACGTAGGTATTTACTGGGGTTATATTTATCATCCATGTACAAGTTTTTAAAAAATGTTTTCATGTATTTTTAAAGTCCTTTTTATCCATTTTTGACTTTTACTACATGGTGTGTAAGGAATATTATTTTTTGTTTATTATACAAGGTACTTTTTGACTTTTCTGGAAAAAGTACGAGAAGAATGTTTTTTTTAACTTATACGACATGAACGGATTTTTACGATTTCATAACTACTTATTTTAATGATGTTTACTCTATAATATTTCATGAATATTTTCAACAAAATCCGTTTATTTTAAAATTGAATGGCAATTTGTGAAAAGAAAATGATTTTCAAGAAAAAGGATATTTTCATCAAGAATTCATTTCAAGTGTTTTCTCAAAACTATTTTCCATATAAAATGACATTATTTAATATGTTTATGTTTCATGTATAATTTCTACATAATTTACATGGTTTTATTTTTCTTATGATGAAATGATATCCATTTTTAATATGGATTATGTTATGATGGCATGATGTTAAGAATCCCATTCTATTACATGGGTTATGCTATGATGTATGATTTATGATTTTGTGGCACACGAAAAAATGATTTCATTATGAGATGGGTGGGACCTATATCCCCCACCGATGAATTGGGTAATGATTTATATTTCATGATATAGACATGGATGGAACAACAAGTTAATCGGGTTCAGTAATACAGGACAGGAATGAGGAGTGAACTCGATTCAGAAAGGGACTTTGTCCACTAAGATAGTCTTGGCAGCAATGCCTTGGATACTATGGAAATCATATCATGTGATTAATGGTTTCCACAATCACATGTTTTATTCCCATGATATTTTATCATGATTAATGTTTCTTTATGATCTATTCCTTATGTAATTCCATGTTTTATGTCATTGCTCAAGGTTTTGATGTTTAAAAATTATGTTCATGTTTTTAAGTTCAATTGTATATGATTTGTTTTATTTTATCCTTGCTTACCATTATTGAGGATTTGATCTCACCCTTTATATGTTTTCTTTTCCCTAGGATTTAAAGAAAGGTTTTTGGTAAGAAAACAAAAAGCGGAAGATCTTTATGGGATATTTTGAAGATCTTTCACCACGATTAGAAGATTATGTTCCGAGTTTCCAAAGACGCTAAACTATTACCGTCCTTTGGTGTCTGGTTTTGTTATGTATTAAGTATTCCGAAAAAGTAATGAAATGTATATGTACGTCAAGATTTGGTTCTTTACAATAACACACACTGTTAAGGTGATTTCTAGAGATAGATTCTTTTCATGCCTTGTGCATACTGAACTGCTCATTCAGATTTCTTCGTGCGACTCCAAATGTTGGTGGTTACATTCGAGGGCTTTCGGGGATAGGAAGACAGAGGTGCCGACTATCTTGAAGTTCGAGAGCGTCCTTGTTGAGGAAGACAGAGGTTCCAACTACCTTAAAGATGAGGTCTTGAGGGGATAGCAAGACAGAGACTCTGATCTTCGTATCGAGGGCTTATCCTGGTGTGGGTAAGACAGACTTTCTTGAAAGTATAAATCAAGGGACCTTTATCCAAGGTTGTTGGATACCCTTCTCTTTGGTATAAAAGATTTATATCTTGTTATTTGTTCTTGTTACATGTTTTACACTGAATTTTGTGTTGTAAGGAAAGTAAAACCCTCTTATATTTCCTTATATTTATACTATTATTTAGTTAGAATCTATACACTTTAAGGTAGAATCTCACTTTGTAAGATTTGGTTAAGTTTCATTTTCCAGATACATATTTCCAGAACCTATTTTTTAGAATCACATTTCATATTTAAGCAAGTGTGTAGAAGTAGAAGTTGGTAACTTCTTACTTTGTTCCAGTCATTCAATTGTTGTTAGAGGTGTTGTGAATTTTCTTAGTTTAAAATTTTTAAACGTATATATTTCCTTGTTTATGGAATTTTTTAAAGTATACAATTCACCCCCCTCATGTATATTGAGCATCTACATCATTATTTTGATCCTACATTGATGTTTTATGGATGACCATTGTTACCAAGAGATATGGAAGCCATTTTCTTTACAGTGTTTAATATATAATATTTTAGGGGGATTATGATAAGTGAAAATAATCAAAACCCTATGTATATGTTAAAATATATAAGAATATCCTAAAAATATTTTGAAATCAGTAATTTTATAGCATTAAAACAAATTTCATCCCTATTTTGATATTGAAATGTGGATGTGTTGGACCCAAACATGTGAATGAGTTGTATTTATTGTCAACAAGTGTCAATGAAGAAGGAGGTCTCCTAAATCCAAAGTTAATGGAGGTAGATAATTATGAAATCTCCTTTAGAGTTGATAATCAAAAAAAGGAAAAGGGGATAAAGAGGAGAGGATAGTCTTATAAGGGTGGCCATGCACATTTCATGCTTTACTCAAAAATATGGCCAGCCCCACGAGTTGGCAGCATGCTTCAACTCAAGGCATGTGCAGGACCATAGGGGTCAACCACACCCAAGAGGATGCACGACCGAGCCAGCCTGAGAGTGGAAGTAGAGGGTCGTGGAGGCCCGCAAGAGTGCACAGGGGAGAGCCCGTGTAGAGTGTGGGCGCAGAGTGTGCCTGCATGGTGAACACGGTACGTGGCGGTACCATGGAGGGAGGAAGTGAATTTTGTAGTGTTGGCGGAACGCTCTTGTTGTTATACCATGACAATAACACATTTGAATTTTGATGTGGGACAACGGTGCACATACTGTTCATCATTAAAAGAGCGGAACTAATACTAGTCATTCATATCATCTGCGCCGCATCGCGAAGCGCCAGGACTGTCCGATCACCCGAGGCTCAACATTCTAATCTCAGCCGTCCAAACCTTTATAAGCTGATCCAATGGTCGAGCGGTCGTCTTCTTCCTCCATGACGCTCGCGACATAGCCACGCCCTCCGCGATCCTGGAGCTCCGTCCAGACATCAATATCCTCTATCTGACCACCATTTATCCTCATTCCAAGTTCACTAAGATATCATGGAGAGGCCAAACACATGGCATGCAGTTTCACATGCTTGCATACGATGATCTGAATATTTCAAAGATGGCTGAAGCAAGCGTAGCTGTGAGGCCACGTGGAAATATTCATGAAAATGGTTGAATAATATTTGCGTGATCTTCAACACATGAATAAAACGATTTGGTTTCCCATTTGAAAAGGAAACAAGCCAGGATATGCAGAATATCATAAATGAATGTTTGAACACTTTAAAGAGTCGAGGATCTCAGCTATTCAAAGATGCGATCTTCAGGGAATATCTTGAGCATTTTGAATGAGGAAAAGACTCTCTATCTGCCTATAAATGAGGCCGAACCCAAGCCGAGAAAAAGTGCTGCTTTTACAATCCTAAGTGCCTCCGTTTGAAAAACAGAGCACTACCTGGTTCAAAGCTCTGTATAGAAGAAAATATGACGCACCGAAGGCCTCAGAAAAGTTCCTAGAACACTATGAGAGTCTCACGAAGAAGAGGAAATATTCGAACCACTCTATTTGTGCGAAGGAAGAGATCTGCACCCCTATGTGAAGAAGAACCGTAGACACGTGACTGGTTTATCTAAACCCTCGTTGTGCTTCGTAAAGTTTGGATCAAAGGCACACAAACAAGTGCCACGCATCCTTGCAGTGCACTGCGACATGAAGACCCACGAACCCTTCTAGTTCTGTGAAGAAGCGCACATCACGTGCCAAGGGAGAAGCATGGAGCCTTCTATCCACACAAAGGAGAACTCCCCTATGTTTGAATCTCAATGTACACAACTCTGCTTGATTCTCAAGGTGCACCACTTTGCAGGGGTTTCCTTTTTGAAGGGTTAAGAGGGGAAGAAGAAGAAGAATCTCGGTTTGCACCCCAAAGAAGAGAGAAGAGGATGTGCATGTTCTCATGCACACGTACCCCTGTTTAAGGGAACCCGAGACCTCATCAAGAAGGGTTCCATGCATAAGGAACATGCACCCACACACATAATTTGAAGGGGATCTATTTTCATGGTTATGTGAAAAATTACACATACATATAGAAGTCTGTGTGTGTGAACAAGTGAAAAAAGAGAAAGGAAAGGGGAGAAGTTGTGTGTGTGCACCAAGACATACACTTATTGGAGTTTTCACACAAGAAAGAAACAAAGGGGAAGGTGCATGCACCCATGCATGCACATGCACATGTAAAATTTACTTGAATAAAATCAAGTGTGTGCATAAGAAGTGAAGTGGAAATCTAAATGATACATGCATGATATCATGTATACATGAAGAAGAGAGGATCTAGTGCATTCATCTGTTTCACTAATGAAGAAGAATTGAACTCAAGAGTGCATCAATTCTGAACCCTGGTGCAAGCAATGTCTCATGCTGAATAGGAGACAAAAGTACTTCATACCTATTAGTTGAAGAGACCATCAAGTCTATAAACTGAGTTTGGACTCAACCCTAGGCAGTGAGCCAGGGGGAGTCAACAGGAGTGACCCAAGGGAAGCAGTGATCTCTCTCTGAACCTTTGTAAAGGCAGTGTGCCTGGGATAGAGTGAATGTGACCGAACTTTTGTAATCCACAGCCAATAATGATTAGTGGATTTAGGTACGACTAACAACCTGTCCGAGTATGCTCCTTGGAATAGCCCTTAGTGGTGAACTAAGTAAAATTTTTGTGTTTTCCTTCTACATTTGAATGTTTTTATTACTACTCATATCCATCACTCAAACAAGTTCCAACCAACGTGGGAACAAGATCCAATAAAGAAGAGAAAAATTTGACACCCTGATTCACCCCCCCCTCTCAGGGTGGCCTAGGGTCCTTCAATTGGTATCAGAGGGAGGTTGGCTGTTTGTTGGATATTCTTTTGTGATTCTATTCAGAAAGAGATTTGAGTTTCTTTCCTAAAGTCAACCATGAAGAGCAGTCTTGATGAAGATTCAAAGAAGAAGTCCATATCCAGCAATACATTGACAAATAGGAAAAAGAAAGAAAAGAAGCAGATGATGAAATCCATCACTCCTAAAGATGAGGATTCTACCATAGGAAAGGAAGATACCACTATTAAAGCTTTCGAGAAAAAGTCAAAACATATCTGCAAGACTTTCCTGAAGAAAGGGTTTCTATTATTTGTAGCATTTTCCAATCCATGCAGGATGAGATCACTCGATTTGAAGGGGAAGCTGAAAATATGGAAAAGGGATTAGAAAGAAATGGTCTGGAATGTTGAAAGCACTCCAAACAACTTAAAGCCCTTGAAGAAAAAGGTGAAGTCAGCATAACACTAGAAGAAATGATCCAAGCACTTGAAAGTGAGATGAAGAATAGCATTAAAGTCAAGAATTCATATTTGAAAGAAACTTCGAAGAAATTCAAATAACTTGACTCATTGTTACAAAACAAAGTGAAGATGCATCAAGATGAAGTTGGAAGAATGAAGAAGGCCTGTGAAGAAAAGATGACTATGATCTAAGACCATAGAGTCATCCTCAATATGAAGTGTCTAGAAATGGAAGATCAGGTGACCAATATTAAGAAGACACATATTGGGACTCCACAAAAGAAGGAAACAGTGGATGTTATCACTCAATGATCATTGGAGGATTATACTATCACAATACCTCCAACATGTGATAAAAAGATCATGGCTTCACTCATTGATCTATCACAAGAATCCGAGAAAGTAAAGGTACTATCCCGACCAACATGTAGTATAGTTTCTAAAAATGTTTTTATAAAAATTGCAGGTAGGATGAAAAATCCTAAACAAGTATGGATGATGAAAAGTGTTATGAAGAAAAATAAGATGTATGATGGCTCCCCAGAGGAAGCACACCCTATCAAGAGGATGACTCAACAACCTTATAAAGAAGATTACAAAAATTCCAGGTTTGTTGGTCAATGATGGTACTGTAACAAATTTGGGCATTATTCATTGGATTGTTGGTACAATACCTTAAATGAAAAAGCAAAAAGGAAACCCATATCAAAGGGGAGAAATATAGAGAAGAAGAAGAGACATACACAAATCCAGAAGCATCTGTTTACTGCAAATCAGATTTGGAATGCTTGACAACATTTGTGTTGTATGCAATATGAGTGGTCACAAGAATGGTGAATGTCTGTCTCAACATATATCGAGAGCAGATAATTACAGAAGAAAACAAAATCCAGCTATGAAAAAAGAAGTTTCCTTTGAAGGAAATCAGGAAAATTTTGTGAATTCAAATTCTTCCAAGAAGATTCAAGGAATGAAGTATAAGGATTCCTTGGACTCTAAAGCCAATAAGTCAAAGGGTGGAGCATCCAAAATGGATGTTTCTCAGAAGAAGCCTTGTGGAAGGTCCAATCTTGATAACTCCATTCCTAATGATATGTTAGTCATCTGGCCTGAGGATTTGCATAGAATGAGAAAGATTGAAGAAACTCAAGCCAAGACTAGGTAGTGAGCCAGGGGGAGTCAATGGGAGTGAACCAAGGGAAGCATTGAGCTATCCCTGAACCTTTATAAAGGCAGTGTGCCTGGGACAGAGTGAATGTGCCCGAACTTTTGTAATCCAGAGCCAATAAATATTTGTGGATTTAGGTACGTCTGACAACCTGTCGGCGTATGCTCCTTGGACTAGCCCTTAGTGGTGAACCAAGTAAAATTGTTGTGTTTTCCTTCTTCACCTGAATGTTTTTATTACTACTCATATCCATCACACAAACAAGTTCCTACCAACGTGGGAATAAGATTCAATAAATAAGAGAAAAAGTTAACAGCCTAATTCACCCCCCCCCCCTCTCAGGGTGGCCTAGGGTCCTTCAAGATGAAGTACTTGGAAAACCAAATCTGGGTATAACAACCCCAAAATGAGTGCATCAAGAATATTTCATTAATCATTATATTCATTAATTAATAGACACTAATGTTTCACCTGGCTAGACTATATCATGGTATGTGCCAAGATGAAGTCAATTTTTTATACCATGACTTACAAAGGATTTGTACATAATATTATATAGAAGTTAACAAGATTAGATATCGTAATACTAAAATAACAATTGATATCCTTGATTTAAAATAAAATTCCTTATGTTTGGGTATTCACATAATTTATGAATAACACTTTTTATTTTATCTAAGTAACACGAAAATGTTTTATGGGCATTAATGTAAAACATATTACTCATATTTTTCAAGAGAAAATAATTTATTAAATTAACTTGATAGAGGTATATGATTTTTCTTCTAATTATACATAAGATTATAAATGTGTAAATTTTATTTCATTTTTTTATAATTACATAACATATTTTTTTACATCCTTATTTAATTTATTTTTATAAAATATCATGGATCCAAATTTTTATAATGGAGTAATTTAATATCACGAGACTTATGAACATATATTTTCTTTTAAATAATATTATTATAGATATATTTCTTCACAAAACCTAACATGAAGGTCATGCTACACAAGTAAATTCAATTAATCATCATAAAAAGGAAATTATGAAAATATATATGGTATCAATATATGATATTGAATATCATTAATTTTATTTTATATTTTTTTATAAAATAATATTTTCAAAACATAGTGTTTAAGAATTTCCATTTAAATAACAGTAGTTTATCATTAATTTTTTAATTTATATTAAATTTCAAGTGTATTATTTTTTGGAATTCATTAATATAGAAATAACTTTTCATAAATTAAAAATCTCAAAGATATATATTATTAATTTTTATGAAATTTTTGAAAATATAGATTTGTAATCAAAATTAGATTTCTTAAAATAATTATAATCTTTTTGTCTATATCAATATTTAAAAATCGTATATTATTAAAAAAATTCGATAAAGTGAAACTTTTGTAATTAAAGAAACAAATTATGCATGTTAAAATATTTACTTAACATAGATATCCAATGACCAAAAATTTTAGATCTACTGTTAAATTTTACATTAATAACGAGAAATATTTTTTTCATTTAACTAAATTAATAAATATTTCTATAAAATAAAATTATGTATTTCTTTTAATGACACATAAATTTCATGTGATTTATAATAATACTATAATTTATCATTAATAATAATTAAATTAATAATTTTAACCCATAAATAAATCATATGCTTGAAAACACTATTATCATAAAATTTATTTTTAAATGTTACTTATTGAAGTGCCCAGATCAGTGTGAATCACTGAGAGGGGGAGGGGGTGAATCAGTGATCCTTTAAAACTTTTTACTAATTGATTCTTAATCAATTAAACCTCTATGGCTGGTTAAAGCCTTGATCCACTCTTCTTGTATCTCTCAGCCTTTCCTCGGATAATGCAGTAATGAAAAGGCACAGGACACAAGGATTTACAAGGTTCGGAACCAAAGGCCTACATCCTTTCCATGCTCTCCCAGAATGGATTCTCCCATTATAACTTGTTAGAATTACAATGGTCGATACAGCTTCCCACCGTATCTCTCCTGAGTCCCACAGGAGGGTCTTTATACTGCTTCACACAGTGTTACCAGAGTCCCACTGGCCTGCTCCAGAATCCCACTGGATACTTCCTCCACCCTGAGTCTCACAGGGGTCTTCTCCTGGCTGCTCGAGTCACACGAGTCGCTCGTCTTCTTGTTCATCTCTTCAAGTATCTTCAGCAGTCTGGGATAAAGACTGCTGGCCTTGCTCTGTACCTCTGATCACTTGGGTTGATCAGGTCTTCTCGTCTTGCTCAGGCTTTACCACCTTCTTCTAAGGATGACCTGGCTTCTCTCCAACTACTAAATACTCAGACAAATGATGTCTTTAACTTCAGTCTGGTCCAGTCTCAGTCACTTCAACTTCATGCACTGAGTGCATGGCAGCTCTTCATCCTCATGCACTGATAGCATGGCCTTCTCAATTCTTCAAGAACCTCCTGGTCTTGGACAACTCAAATGCACACCACTGATTTGGCTCTGTTCACGTGTGCACGTGCATGAATGCATGCATGCACTCTCCTCTTTCTCCTCTTGGTGCAATAAACCCTCAAAGGGTGTAGTCACTTTAAGCACACACCTTCTCACTAAACTTCACACACTTTATTCTCTTTTGATTACACACATAAAAGTGTGTTATACAATAGTGTGAGTCTTCCACTTCTCTTTCTTCTTAGTGTGTACACTTTAGTTTGCACACACACTAAGGTTCGGCCTTGTTGTCTTTTTGCACACACTTGTTTCACTTTGCACACACTTGAGACTTGGCCTCCTCTCTTGTGTTTAACACCCACAACCCATTTTGTTTTAGTTCATTTAGGTGTAAGCCTCGGCCTTCTTGTTTTGCACATACACCACTAGGGTGTGTTATTTCACTTCACACAAGGCACTAAGGCCTCGGCCTTCCTCTTCACTTGCCACACACACAACTTGGTGTAGTTCTTGGCCTCTCCTTTTTGCACACCCCAAAAGCTACTTCCTCTTCTTCAAATGCACACACACAAAGTGTGTTCTTCAATTAGGCACAACCACAAGGTATGGCCTCGGGTTCTCCTTGCACACACAAAACCGTAGGGTCCTCTTACTCCTATTTGCACACACACTTCCACGACCCTTTTCTTCTTTTGTTAAGCACACACGGCCTCGGGACTTCACTTCTTCTTCAAGGCGCGCAAGGTGTGAGTTCACCTCGGGTGTAGCTGGCCGCGCAAGTGCACAAGGCCTCTAGGCCGCACAAGCCACGGGTGCAAGGTACCGCGGGCACGCAAGTGCTACCACGCAGGGGGCACGGTGCATAGAGGGGGTGCGTAAGGTTCTACCGCACAGCCCAACCTCTTCTTCTTGTCATGCAAAGGAGTTGCGCACAAGGGACTCCTTCGGGCCAAGGATGGAACTGAGATCTTCAGCCGCGCAAGTAACTTGCGCGGGGATTCTTTCTTCGTGAGGCAATGAGCACTCACGGGACTTCAAAAATTCAGCGTATCAGCAAGCAAAAATGAGAGTTCAGCCTCTCTTTTTATAGACAGTAGAAGCCTCTGTCCTCCACATGAGATATCTTTTGAAACCCCGAAGACTTCGGTTCTTTAAAGATTTTTTCAAATCTCGTTTCTCATCTGTTTCACGCGGGTTCTCTATTATTTTTATTTTCCTCCTTTTCTTTCACCTCTACGTGCATGGAACATGTGCATGCCTCTGTTTAGGCCAATGCATGCAAAGAACAAACACCACATGGCCTCGGCACCTTCTGTTTGCCTTCGGCCAAATCTCAAATTCTTCTTCTCATCGCATGCAAACTCATATTTATACATGAATGTGTTCGTAGAGGCCAGACGATCACCATGGAGGTCTCGGTTTGCTCGGAGGTGGTCGGGAACTCAAAAACCATGCTCGGGTGGCGCCTCTGGTTCATGGCGAGGTCGCGGGTGGCACGGGGTGTCCTCGGCTCAAACTCGAGGGAGGAGATTCCTCAGAGCCATCGGATCAGGCGATCGATTAACCTTGTACGGCCTGGATCAGATCGCGAATGGCGCGATTAGATGAACGGCTCGGATCTGGCGCACGATCAATCGTGCGGCCAGGATGCGCTCCCGGGAATTTTTCCGCGTCCCACATCGAAACGGGGTGCGGTTTTGCCGCGGTTTATCACCCTCGCGCTGTCGGCTTCCCATCAGTTGCACTTCTCCCCTCCCGGTGCCGCCCCGCACCGGGTTCTCTCTGCAGGCGCGCTCTTGCGCCCACTATGCTCCCTGCGGGCGCGCCACTGGTGCCCACGGCCCCTGCCGCCTTGTGCTTGCACCATGGGATCCCCCATGGGCGTGGCGCCTTAGGCCCACAAGTGCCTTGGGGTTGAACCCGTGGGCTGGCCTTGGCTGGCCTAATTTTTGCTATGTATAGGAATAAAGACTTTTTATAAAAACAAAGTATCCCCATATGCCAAATGCCACTTCAAGCCATCTTCTTCATAATTCTTCTTCTTCTTAGGAATTTCCCATCTCCTCCTCATGTTCTTAATAACTTTTCAACATTTCACAACTTAGGAGGGAATTCCGAAGGTTCTTCATCAACCGAGCTCTTGAATCACATAAAATCTCCAATGTTCTTCATTGATCCAATCAGAGATCAAGTTGGATCAACTTCATGTTCACATGCACTAAGTGATAGTGCATGGACTCTTCCATCCGCTCACTTCATCCCCATATTGAACTTGTGGATGGATCTTCTTCATCTCCTCATGCATTGTCAATACAATGCATGGTCTTCAAACATTGTTGTGACTTTGTATCCAGTTGATACAAGTTCTTAGAACTTAAAGAGCAGCTCAGCAATCGTCAGATGTTAACTAGAGAATGTTTCAACCACATCTCCTATGCCACTTAGTGAATCTCCTAAGTGACATGCATCTTAGTACTATGGGCATTCTCTCTTCATCACCAACACCATCACAACCTTTTTCATTCACATCTTGACATTCCTTGACTTCCATTCATTCCAAGACAACCTCATGCCTCATTGACAATAAATGCAACACAGTTCACTTCAATCTCCCCCTTTGTATTTGTTGTCAATACACTTATTCAGCACATATGAATGGGTCAATATGTGTACCAATATTTTCTCCCCCTTATTGGCAATCAAATGCAAAGGTGTGGTGTGGTTCTCTTCCACAATATCTCTTCCTCCCTTCGAATATCATCTTCTTGAAAAAAACTAGGAGAGGGATGATGTCACATGTTCTTCTTTAGCAAAGAACCTTTAGTAGATCAACTCTAAGTCTACTTGGGCTAACCCGGTGTAGAAAACAAGAGTGATGTAACCAAGGAATTCAAAGCTGTCCATAGTTCTCTACACATGTGAGATCATGCTTAGGGGTTTGAAATTTTTCAGATATAACAATGAATTGCTAAATCCTACACATACTTCACAAGACTCATTAGAAAGTTCAGTGCAAAGATAAAGCTCCCCCTTTCATCCATTTGACTTCAATCAATACTCCCTCTTAATTGACAAGATAAACTCAATTAAGAAACAAGGGATGAAAGTATGATTGGAATACCTTTACTTTTATCAAGATGGTATTAATCTATGAATCCCATCTTCTTCAGATTGGCTCCCCCTCAAGGGGTGCACTCCATTCTGTCCAAACCATCCTCCAGTTGAGAATGATCATCATCTTCAATTCCCTGTAATGTTAGCACATGTAAATACAAGTGATTAGGGTATAAGATGGAACCTCCTTGGTTCATTAATGTGAACAACAAGGTTGAGAAGATTCTCTCAACCGAGATGTCCCATTTTCACCATTCTTCACACTTGCACATCTGATCTTCTTTGATGTTTGTGCTGGTGTGGATCTCAACACATCTTCATGTGAAATCTTCTTCTTCCCTTTTTCCTTAGCAATTGCCAGAACATTATCTTCAGCTTTTTGCAGATCTTTGGCAAGTTGCAACTGATTTGGCCATATGACTAGTAAATCATTTGGAAGAGTGGCCTCAGTTTTGGAAGTTTCACATGGTTCTTTGGATGCTGCTAAGCTACCTCTCTTAGGCAACTTATTTTCAATAAATACCTTCTCCTTTTGGATTGATTGTCTTTTGGAGTTCATTCTGCTTCTATTTAGTCTCATGGCTTCTTTACAAAGGTCCATGATGTGTCCTTTCTTTCCACAGTAGAATCATGTTTTCTTGGTGGTCCTTCTGGATGCATCACCCTTCTTGGATTTCAATTCCAAGGACTTCTCTTCATTCTTCAAACTCTTCTTGGGAGCATCTTCTACTTTCTTCTGCTTGCTTCCCAAGGAATCTCTCTTCGCCAGGTTCAGTGATCTTCTCTTCATTCCAGCTTCGGATACATTTGGAGATTGATATGTATCAACTCTTTGACCACTTTTGCAACCATCCCAGATGTTGTCAAGTAATCCAAATCTATTTGCAGTAAACAGATGTCTCTGGACCTGTGGATGTTGCTTCCTTCCTTCTGGATTTCTCCCCCTTGGCATGGGCTTCCTCTGTCCTTTGGCATTTAGTGGATTGTACCAACAATCCTTTGCACAATGCCCATACTTGTTACAACACCAGCATTGTCCCACGAATCTTGACCTCTTCAGTCCTTTTGATTGTAGGGTACTTTTCTTGACCTGTTGTGCTGTTTCAGGAGAACTCTGCTTCTTTACTGTCTTCATCCATATTTGTTTGGAATTATTCTTCCATCCTGCACTTTTTGTGGAAACACAATTAGAAGAATCAGTACAAGATGGGATGGATGGTACCTTCTTTTTAGAAGTTGTTTCCCTTTTATTAGAGGATGTCTTTCTTTTAGAATCATCCTTCTCAAAGCACACTTGTGTAGCAACATTTCTACTTTCAGCTGACTGGGAGGATTCAGCTTTGGGTGATTGCAGATTTTTCAATATCACCACTAGTTCTAAGCATTTCATGTTAAGGGAGTTCTTCTCATCCTCAACAGTTCTTAGCCTTCCTTCCCATTTATCTTCCAGCTGCTTTATCTGGTCTTCATGCACCTTCTTTATTTCATGCAATGAGTTGTCAAGCTCCTTTACCCTGTTTACTTTGTCTTCAAGTTGAGCATCTCTGACATTCATTGAAACTTTGTGCCTTTTTTCCAGTGCATGGAAAACTTCTTTGATCATTATCATAAAGATTTCTTTCTCAGAAAGGCTTCTTTGCAATTCTTCAACAGTGTCATCATATCTTTCATTGCAAAGAGAAACAGTTTCATCTTTATCCTTCACCAGCTTTCTGAGAGTGTTGGTTATGCCAACCCTTTTAGCCAATTGGACTTCCAGAGAATTGGCGTCATCTTCTAGCTGTAATTTTTATTCTTGAAGATCAAGGAGGCCTATAGCTATACACATTGCCACTTCCTTGGGGACTGTCTTCTGAAGATATTTGATTGCATTTAGAAGATCATTGTTCCTTCCATCTTCATCACAGCTAGGACAGGATTCACCAGAAGAGTGATAAAAGGAATTGTTAGGTGTTTCTCTATCAACAACAATCTTCTTCTTCATCTTCTTGGCCTGTTTCTTCTTTCTATTTTTCTGAGTCTTGGCAGATATCTCCATTTGAGTCTGGTCGCTCGTTTCCTCAAATCTGCACTTCATAAAGACTCCCTTGGATCTTTTAGAGGTAACCTCCCTCTGATACCAATTGAAGTGCCCCGATCAGTGTGAATCACTGAGAGGGGGAGGGGGTGAATCAGTGATCCTTTAAAACTTTTTACTAATTGATTCTTAATCAATTAAACCCCTATGGCTTGTTAAAGCCTCGATCCACTCTTCTTGTATCTCTCAGCCTTTCCTCGGATAATGCAGTAATGAAAAGGCACAGGACACAAGGATTTACAAGGTTCGGCACCAAAGGCCTACATCCTTGCCATGCTCTCCCAGTATGGATTCTCCCATTATAACTTGTTAGAATTACAGTGGTCGATACAGCTTCCCACCGTATCTCTCCTGAGTCCCACAGGAGGGTCTTTATACTGCTTCACACAGTGTTACCAGAGTCCCACTGGCCTACTCCAGAATCCCACTGGAGAATTCCTCCACCCTGAGTCTCACAGGGGTCTTCTCCTGGCTGCTCGAGTCACACGAGTAGCTCTTCTTCTTGTTCAGCTCTTCAAGTATCTTCAACAGTCTGGGATAAAGACTGATGGCCTTGCTCTGTACCTATGATCACTTGGGTTGATCAGGTCTTCTCGTCTTTCTCAGGCTTTATCACCTTCTTCTAAGGATGACCTGGATTCTCTCCAACTACCGAATACTCAGAAAAATGATGTCTTTAACTTCAGTCTGGTCCAGTCTCAGTCACTTCAACTTCATGCACTGAGTGCATGGAAGCTCTTCATCCTCATGCACTGATAGCATGGCCTTCTCAATTCTTCAAGAACATCCTGGTCTTGGACAACTCAAATGCACACCACTGATTTGGCTCTGTTCACATGTGCACGTGCATGCATGCATGCATGCACTCTCCTCTTTCTCCTCTTGGTGCAATAAACCCTCAAAGGGTGTAGTCACTTTAAGCACACACCTTCTCACTAAACTTCACACACTTTATTCTCTTTTGATTACACACATAAAAGTGTGTTATACATTAGTGTGAGTCTTCCACTTCTCTTTCTTCTTAGTGTGTACACTTTAGTTTGCACACACACTAAGGTTCGGCCTTGTTGTCTTTTTTCACACACTTGTTTCACTTTGCACACACTTGAGACTTGGCCTCCTCTCTTGTGTTTAACACCCACAACCCATTTTTTTAGTTCATTTAGGTGTAAGCCTCGGCCTTCTTGTTTTGCACATACACCACTAGGGTGTGTTCTTTCACTTCACACAAGGCACTAAGGCCTCGGCCTTCCTCTTCACTTGCCACACACACAACTTGGTGTAGTTCTTGGCCTCTCCTTTTTGCACACCCCAAAGGCTACTGCATCTTCTTCAAATGCACACACACAAAGTGTGTTCTTCAATTAGGCACAACCACAAGGTATGGCCTCGGGTTCTCCTTGCACACACAAAACCGTAGGGTCCTCTTACTCCTATTTGCACACACACTTCCACGACCCTTTTCTTCTTTTTTGAAGCACACACGGCCTCGGGACTTCACTTCTTCTTCAAGGCGCGCAAGGTGTGAGTTCACCTCGGGTGTAGCTGGCCGCGCAAGTGCACAAGGCCTCTAGGCCGCACAAGCCACGGGTGCAAGGCACCACGGGCGCGCAAGTGCTACCGCGCCGGGGGCACGGTGCATAGAGGGGGTGCGCAAGGTTCTACCGCACAGCCCAACCTCTTCTTCTTGTCATGCAAAGGAGTTGCGCGCAAGGGACTCCTTCAGGCCAAGGATGGCACCTAGATCTTCAGCCGCGCAAGTAACTTGCGCGGGGCTTCTTTCTTCGTGAGGCAAAGAGTACTCACGTGACTTCAAAAATTCAGCGTATCAGCAAGCAAAAACGAGAGTTAAGACTCTCTTTTTATAGGCAGTAAAAGCCTCTGTCCTCCGCGTGAGATATCTTTCGAAACCCCGAAGATTTCGGTTCTTTAATGATTTTTTCAAATCTCGTTTCTCATCTGTTTCACGCGGGTTCTCTCTTCTTTTTATTTTCCTCCTTTTCTTTCACCTCTACGTGCATGGAACATGTGCATGCCTCTGTTTAGGCCCATGCATGCAAAGCACGAACACCACATGGCCTCGGCACCTTCGATTTTCCTTCGGCCAAATCTCAAATTCTTCTTCTCATCGTATGAAAACTCATATTTATACATGAATGTGTTCGTAGAGGCCAGACGATCACCATGGAGGTCTCGGTTTGCTCGGAGGTGGCCGGGAACTCAGAAACCGTGCTCGGGTGGTGCCTCTGGTTCATGGCGAGGTCGCAGGTGGCACGGGGTTTCCTTGTCTCAAGCTCGAGGAAGGAGATGCCTCAGAGCCGTCGGATCAGGCGATCGAATAACCTTGGACGGCCTGGGTCAGATCGTGAATGGCGCGATTAGATGAGCGGCTCGGATCTGGCGCGCGATCAATCGTGCGGCCAGGATGCGCTCCAGGGAATTTTTCCGCGTCCCACATCGAAACGGGGCGCGGTTTTGCTGCGGTTTATCACCCTCGCGCTGCCAGCTTCCCATCAGTTGCACTTCTCCCCTCCCGGTGCCGCCCCGCACCGGGTTCTCTCTGCGGGCGGGCTCTTGCGCCCACTATGCTCCCTGCGGGCGCGCCACTGGCGCCCACGGCCCCTGCCGCCTTGTGCTTGCACCATGGGATCCCCCATGGGCGTGGCGCCTTAGGCCCACAAGTGCCTTGGGGTTGAACCCGTGGGCTGGCCTTGGCTGGCCTAATTTTTGCTAAGTATAGGAATAAAGACTTTGTATAAAAACAAAGTATCCCCATATGCCAAATGCCCCTTCAGGCCATCTTCTTCATAATTCTTCTTATTCTTAGGAATTTCCCATCTCCTCCTCATGTTCTTAATAACTTTTCAACATTTCACAACTTAGGAGGGAATTCCGAAGGTTCTTCATCAATCGAGCTCTTGAATCACATAAAATCTCCAATGTTCTTCATTGATCCAATCAGAGATCAAGTTGGATCAACTTCATGTTCACATGCACTAAGTGATAGTGCATGGACTCTTCCATCCACTCACTTCATCCCCATATTGAACTTATGGATGGATCTTCTTCATCTCCTCATGAATTGTCAATACAATGCATGGTCTTCAAACATTGTTGTGACTTTGTATCCAGTTGATACAAGTTCTTAGAACATAAAGAGCAGCTCAGCAATCTTCAGATGTTAACTAGAGAATGTTTCAACCACATCTCCTATGCCACTTAGTGAATCTCCTAAGTGACATGCATCTTAGTACTATGGCCATTCTCTCTTCATCACCAACACCATCACAACCTTTGTCATTCACATCTTGACATTCCTTGACTTCCATTCATTCCAAGACAACCTCATGCCTCATTGACAACAAATGCAACACAGTGCACTTCACTCATGTTAACATTATAGTTAATTTTTCCTTTTCATAGTAATTATAATTGAAGAAAATTAATAAAAAATATAGGAATATAATAAAAAAATTATGTTATAAAATAGATATTAATAATAATATTTTTTATTAATTAAAATGCTTGAAGATAAATGTTACCTATAGAAAAATGTACAGATGGGTAATGTGAATAATTAATTTACAATCACATGAATAATAAAATATTTTCCAAAAAATATGCATATGGGAGAATATTTGGCCATAACATGGCCCAATCTCAATGTCTATGAAATATGGGAGTTTTTTACCATTAATAATGATATAAAATATTTTAAAAATTTATCATAATTACAAAACTATTGATCCCATCACTTATAAAAGAGATCACTAAAACCCCTCAATTTCACACCCTTCTAGAGGATTTAATTTTTCATACACATCCATTTATTCATAATAGAAACCTCTTCCAAGAACATACTCCATTTTCCTTCATTAGATAGCTTAATAACATATTTTCTTTAGTTTAATTCAATGGAAAATAAATGTTACCAACATGTGATATACTCTTCTACAAGAATTTTTTTATTTTCCACTTAATAAACATCCCTAATATGGTTAATATATTTTATTAAATATTGTAAAAATAATTAAATTTCATTATCTTAATTCTATACAAATTATTCATTTATTCTATAATATCCTCTAAAATGAAAAATACATTGATCATACATCTGTATAAAAAACTACCCTCATGACATGATGTAATTAATTTTTCATCACCAACATCAAGTGGTGGTTCCAAGGATGAAATCGATTAACAATTATATTATTTTTGTAATATTTAACATTCTTATATTATCACATTTTTTATACTATCATTTCACATGGTTTTTAGGAAGGAAATTGTTAATCTTGAATATGTGCTTACAACCACAAACATGAATGATGGGTCATATTTTTCCATGAACAACTAACAAGGATGGAATAATAATTATTTTTATAAAATTATTTTAGTTCTTAAATGGTTGTTTTTATACAATTATTTTGTATTTATTCATTGATAAATGTGTACACAAATCATGAATATATGTGAACTATCGCCAACAAAAATAATGAATTTCATTTTCCATTACCACCCAGAATTTATTGTTATTAGAATAAATTTGATGGTGATATAAAAAATATATTAAATTTTTAATTATTTGAAAATAATATATTAACATTATATAATTTAACTTTGTCACTATTTTCTACATTACACAAAACTTTTGTTTTGGTCAGTTTACTTATTTTGTGTGAGATGTTGTGGTGTTTTTGTTATAAATGATTGTGGTATATTATATAAAGTTAATGTAATGAAATAATATGGTATTATATATTTTTTAAAGGGTATGGTTTTATAATATGAATGTAAAATAAATTATAAAAATATTATCTCCATTCATTAAAAACATCTTAAAGAACTCTATCACTGCCTTCATCTTCAAGAATCATAATTAAAAATTATCGGGGATAAAATTATAATATTATTTATAATCATGAGATATATATATGATATAATAATATAGGTAACTTAGGAATTATAAACATGGTATCAATGATTGAGGATAAATATTAACAATAGGAAATCGGTGAATTCAATTTAAAGTGTTAACACCTCAAGTAAAAATATATCTATAATAAACCACCATATTCAAATTTAATAATTATATATTAAGTGTATAAAATGATAAAATATATTCCAATATTTATGAATTATTTTAATAATTATGTAATTATTTCTTATAGTATTTTTTATTTTAATCATCTACTCAGGGAAATATGATAAATATATTTTTCTTAAACTCCCTTTATTGAGAAAAATGTTATTTTAAACATCTATTTTCTTTTATATGGTTTATATGAGAAATAATTGTAATTTTTTCATATAATATATTCAATTAATAGTATTTCTTGGTGTAAAGACCCAGATATTCCATGTAATTTTTTTAGTTATATGAAATTATTACGAGTATGTAAAAATTAAAGATGTGTGATTCCGAGGCCCGGTGTGCCTGAAATGAATTTTTGAACATTTTTAAGGTACATTGAATAAACACACAAGTGGAGTTTTCTAACATTTAAATTAGTGCCTGGATTTAAAATCTAAGAGCACCATTGAATCTGCAACACCAAGATTCACTTAAAGAAGGCTTCACTTCGACCACAGTAGGTCAGGAGAAAATTTTAGATTTTGGAAATCTAAAAGAATAATAATATAACAATTTTGTATTGTTTTTCTTTTTCTTTTTCCACCAATAGACATGTAGTTGTGGCAGGACCAATGACATGTCAAGACATTAATTGTCTTAACTCCTAAATCTTTGTAATAACACCGATGGAATTTTTGAGGTTCATTCATTATATGAACCTCATAAATTCCCAATAAAATTAATCACCCCCTCTCCTATTTATATGGATCTCTGGGAGGAGTATTGGAATGGCTTCACCAAGTGACGAAGCTTTGGAAATGTTCTGTGACGCCAACTATTTGGAGGATGGGACCAGTTCCAATGAGTGTTGACGAGTGCCACCGAATCACGAAACCATGGACCTAACTCTTCCTCAAACAAGGAAATTCTTCAATGACCTAGAGGTAGGGATTTATCTTGTTTTAATTTCAAGAGTTTATTGAATCCTATTATTCTATCATGTAATCGATCTAAAACGGAGGGCACATTCCAAACATACAAGGCCCAGACCCTTTGCTACATTGATGATATATGCGTTCTTCATAGGATTTTTACTCGGGTTAGACAGAACTCGAAATAGAGGGTCAAGCAGTGAAGAAGGAATCTCAAGGAGGCCGTTGGTACCTTCAGACAAAAAATCAGGCCATCGATGCTCAACCGATGACCCATGGGAGACCGCTAGTGTGGCACGGGCATGGTAGCACGAATGACCGGGGCTACTGGTTGAAAGTGGCAGCGGAATAGATGGTGGAACGACGTCACCTGCCTTTAGTGAAGAAGGTCGCAACCGGAGCTGATGTGGGTAAAGATGGTGGTCGGCTCGGGTTGGCCATGGAAGGCGGTGCGGTGCGCCTCCAGAGAGAGGGTCATGGTAGATAGAAGTATCTCGTAGCGGCTGGCCATGGGTGGTGGTGAGTGGCACGCCATCGCGCACCGCGGAAGGCAACCACGACTTGGATGCCACGTGAGAGGGTCGTGACGCACTCCTTAAGTGTCCTGCGGAAGACCTAGAAATGCCTCGTGGCGTCACCGCTCCGAATTCTAAATAGGGACCCCCCCCCCCCCCCGTGACAGCTAGGGCAGGCCTTTCTCTAGTTAGACACACCTCCAGCAGGCCGCACGCCTCCACAGGTCGGGCCACGCAGGACTAGTGGGCCACACCCTCCGTGGTCTGGGCCGCGTGAGCCACGCAGGTTGTGCCCCTCTGTGGGTTATTCCCGGATAGCCGAGCAGGCCACACTGGCACGATGGGCTGATCCTGCCACATCCCAACCCAACTAGGCCAGGTCAGACCCGGACCGGGTTGGGTCGACCCAAACTGGGTGAGACCGGACCCAGACCCTTCAAGGCCCAGTTTCGCTAAAAAATCCATAACTTGTGAATTATACATTTGTTTGATGAACTATCTACGACATTGGGATCCTTGGAGTGAGATAGACCTTTTTGTATACTCCCCATGAGTTTTGGAGAATGTTGTCCTATTATCGGGTTGGATCGAACCCGAATCCAACTGGCCCCTTGGTATTAAAAGACTTATAAGTCAATGACTGGGTGTCTGATTGATGTACCATCTGTTGTCTTGGTACCCATACATCATGGAGGTCCTTTGGGATTCATCTTCATGAAAATTTGTGGCAGTCGAGGTACGAATGCTGGCTTGAGTATAAGATCCTCCCGGAATCAAGAGTTCTCAGTTTGGGAATCTGATGGCTGGTTGTAACATTAAGAAAGAACATCGATCCTATGTGGGTCAGCTTCTATCAGTCCTATATGGGTTAGAGCTTAGTGATCTGGTGTGGGTCAGTATCTATTTATCTTGTGTGGGTTAGTTCCTAATGATCTTGTGTGGGTCAGCATATATTGATCATGTGTGGGTCAGCATTAGATCCTCTCGACGGAATGAGATGATCTAGATTTATGACTAATCATTTATACTTCTTTACTTGAGATATATACCTGGCGTGAGCTGAGTCTTTACCTTCATGGTGTTACCTTTGTGGTACTCTTACCATTGTGGTACTTTTACCTTCATGGTGTTACATTTTTTGTACTTTTACCTTCATGGTGTTACCTTTGTGGTATTCTTCCCTATTGGATTAGTTGTTCTAAAGGATTAATAGTTAGAGTCTTGTGTTACCACATGTATGAAATGAGTATATTTTGATAACTTAGGAGCATGTATGGTCATATACCTAAGTAGATTTTATGACTACTACTTTGTGATTTGTGATTGAGGTCTTGCTTTGTGGTTTTCCTTTGTGGAACTTTGGGATACCTTCGGGGGTCTCGAGGTCCCTAATGAGTATTTTTATACTCACCCCTGCATGGGAAATTCATGTACCTTGTTGTGTCTTACGAAGGTGATGGAAAATTTTGATCGATGATGAGGGGGATCAGGCTGGGTGGTGCTCAGAGGTGGACCATTTCACATGATGTGACACAGTGACTACTGATTGTGAGTTTTACCTACCCTTTAGGTAGGATCCTTTGTGGATGTTCCAAGAGCTATTTTTTCTTTCAGTTGTAATTGTACCTTCCAATGGGTCTTTTATTCGGGGCCCATTACATTCGGTACACATTTTACTAATGTAGTTTACTTCTTGTTTCCTTATTGTTATGTTCATGGATTGTGTGTTTGTACAGGTTTAAAGGAAATGTCTTCCCATTATAGGGATTCACCTTTCTGGTGCAAGTCACCACCCCAAGCCTATGGAAGCCAGGATTTGGGTAGTCACGGCATGGGCATTGGGTGATGGGTTGTGAAAAAGTGGTATCAGAGGAATCAGTTATATCAAAGAACTAGGACTCTGATATTTTCAATGTGGTAATAGAGTTATGTTTTATGAGTGTTGTTTTCAGTTTGGGGAATCCAGTTTTGGAGTGGCAGCCGACATATCCATACACCAGGACCCTAAATTATAATTTCTGACTCAATGCACAAAGACACTGATTGCATGTGTTTTGAAAAGTTTTTATTATGTTTTCATTGAGTTATATCATCAACTATAACTTATTGACTATGGCACACTAGTTTTTTATCAGGATGCCACCATGTAGACAGTCAAATAGGATACCTGAGAGAGTACACATTGACGGACCACCGAGCGATGAGGATTTGGTGAGGGGCCCTTTTACGGTGATGGTACCATGAAGTGGTGCACCATTTTCACCACCACCCATTGGGAAAGAGATGCAACCATCCCCACCAACAGAGGGTTCATGTCGACAGAGTTCATTTCCCGAGTTTCAGCGGTAGAGGCCTCTGATGTTCTAAGGTGAGATAGATCCGCAATAGGAGAGGACTGGCTAGAGGCTATGGCCAGAGTCTTTCATTTAGTTGGGACACCAACTGATCTGATGGTGATCCTAGCATTCAGTATCTCCTAGGGAGTATCTAGGAGATGTTGGAGTATGACACTCCGGTTACACGATGAGACAACCCTCATCTAGGGGGTACATAGAGGGAATTTTTAGGGAAGATTTTGTCCCATTGACTCTTTTAATAGTGTGTATACATGAGATGCTTCACTTATAGAATGGAATCCTAACCGTGGACCAATACTCAGTGAGGTTAATTGATATCTCCTACTACTCCACCAACATTGTACAAGACCATTTCATTAGAGCCTGAACCTTTGATAGGGGTCTGCGATGTACGATTAGAGAATAGATGATATAACTTAGATTTATAACGTAGACTGGGGTGCTAGAGAGAAAACTCTTAGTGGATAACTTCCTAGAAGATCAGGAGCCGAAAGTGAGAGCCACCATTGGATGTTAGGTAACATAGTCATCTACAGCAGGCAGTAGACTAATGATGTAGGGAACCAAGCGGGCTAGGCCATCTGGTGGGAGACCTTATGATATAGGGTCGGTGGTGAGGGGATCATGAGACATATGAGGATAGATGATGAGAAGGCAGTGCTACATGTGTGGCGGGTTGGGTTTCATGGCTCCCGACTGCCTGACCCACCATACGGATGACCAACAGGAAGTCGAAGGATAGCCGAGGCAGAGGTAGAGTTTTGAGTGAGGAGCTCCATAGGGTGGTGGATTGGAAAGAGGATCTGGTCGTGCAGGAGGCCCAGGGTGGCGATTCGAGGTTCTACCACCACCACCTCTAGGTGTTCCACCCCGACCACAGGGAGCAGTTGGACATAGACAAACTCAACTCTTTGAAGTTGAGGCCTATGACCACAATGCTTCGGATATTATTCGGGTACGATTTTTGTCCACTCCACCTTAGTGATAGTACTTATAGACACAAGTTCCAGTCACTCTTTCATTTCCACAGCTCTTGTTCGTAGCATGAAGATTCAGGTGGAGTTGTTTGCTTGATCCTTGTGATTAGAAACTTCTACATGAGAAGATTTGATGATTACACACTGGTGTTGGCAGTGTGATCTTACTTTAGGAGGTGAAAGCTTCAGCTGCGATCTTCTAGTAGAGGCATTGAGGCCTTACAACATTATCTTTTTTATGGATTGGTTATCCATAGTCCATGCTCATATTGACTGTATTAGGCTCAATGTGTGGTGTTCCCATGAAGATGGGACTAGTTTTCCCTTCACTAGTGATACAAGAACCTTTGTATAACAAGATAGATTTTTACATCGACCTATACCCCGAGGTGAATTTTATATCTAAACCATCATGTCAGATAGATCTTGTAGAGCATCTTGAGTTAAGGGTACAACTGGAGGACTTACAAAGGAAGGGGATCATAAGGCCTAGTGTTTCTCCCTAGGCAACCATAATTTTTTCCCATGAAGGCAGATAGAAGCTTGAGACTCTATGTGGACTATCACTGCCTGAACTAGGTGACTATAAAGAACATGTATCCACTTCCGAGGATTGATGATCATTTCTATTAGCTGAAGTTTGATCTTTGGTTATTGAAGATAGACCACTGATCAGGCTATCATCAACCCGGGGTACGAGATGAGGATGTGCCGAAGATTACCTTCAGATGTCATTATAACCACTATGAGTACTTGGATAATCTATATGGAATGAACAATTCCCCAGAAGTTTTCAAGGGACTCATGAACATGATCTTCCAGCCATACCTCGATCGCTTTGTGGTTTTCTTCATCAATGAAATCATGATATACTCAGCGTCAGAGGAGTAGCATGCCTATCATCAACAGATAGTTATTGATACACTAAGAGAGCACCAGCTTTATGGTAAGATCTTAAAGTGACAGTTCTGGATATGGTATTCCCACTTTCTGGGACATGTTATCTCATAGGATGGATTTGCAGTAGATCAGAAGAAGATAGAGGCATTGATTGATTGGAAGCCAACCAGGAGTGCGACTGAGGTGTGATGTTTCCTAGGATTTGTTGGGTACTACCAGAGATTTATACCTGACTTTTATAGAGTTTTGTAACACTTTTTATCTTTGATGAAGAAGACACAAAACTTCATATGGACGAAAAGATGCTATCAATGTTTTTTGAAGCTGAGGTAGAGACTGATGAGTACCCCCATCTTGAGGCTACCAGAAGAAGGTGTTTGGTGTGTAGTCTAATGTGACGCATCAGGGACCGGACCTGGATGGGTCCTGATGCTGGAGAGAGAGGTGATCTCTTATGGTTCATGAAAGCTGAGACTGAATGAGAAAAACTATGCCACCCATGACGTGGAGTTAGTATCAGTGGTCTTCGTCTTGAATATAGGGAAACATTACTTGATGGGAGAATGCTTTAGAGTTTATTCTGATCAAAAGAGTCTCAAGTATATCTTCTCAGAAAACAACTGGAACCTAAGATGACGATGTTGTCTAGAGTTCCTCCATGAATAGGACTTTTAGAAAGTCTAAAATCCTCATAAGGGGAATGTATTTGGAAACACACTCAATAGGAGGTCTGGTATACAGTTGTTGAGTGAGTCGATAGAGTAGCTAGAAATGTTGCAGATATCCTTTTTGGATTGAGATGGATCAGCTTATCTCTAGTTTATGAATTTTACTCCCCTACTTCTTCATCAAGTTCAAGAGTCACAACATGGGAACATTGACTACATGGATCAACATGCTCATATATCCTCAAGAAATTCACTAAATGCATTTTCTGAAGGTGTGTAACACGTTATCCTCTTCAGAGGATGGACCATGGTACTAGTGGCGCTACAGGAGGACGTGTTGAGGGATTTACATACATCCTCTATGACGGAATATCCTAGTGTAGATATGATGCACCAAGACCTCTGGTCATAGCCCTGGTGTCTAGTGATGAAGAAGGAAGTGGAATAGTTCGGTCCATGATGCCTCACTTTTCAAAATGTGAATGTCGAACATCGGGTTCCAGTAGGCTTAGTGCCGCCACTAGAGGTGCCAGACTGGAAGTGAGATGGTATTTCCATGGAATTTGTGACTGGGCTACCACAAATGACTAGGGGACATGATTCAATTTAGGTGATCATTGATGGACACCACAAGTCATCCCACTTCTTACCTATTAGAGAGTGGGGATTAGTATTCGTATTGTGATGCCTCTACGTACAGGAGATTGTATGATTTCATGCGGTGGCATCGACGATTGTCTCGGACCATGACTCATGTTTTACATCCTAGTTGTGGAAATGATTATGAGATTCATTCATTAACCATCTATGTTTGAGCCCATCCTTTCATCCATAGACAGATGGATAGATGGAGAATACCATTCAAACACTGGGGGAATGCTTTAGTCATGCATCCAAGATTTTGTCCATCATTGGGAGGATCAATTTCCCTTGTTGGAGTACGTATATAACAACAGATTTCACTCAACCATTGGTATGGTACCATTTGAGGCCATGTACAATCGACCATGCAAGTCACCTCTATGCTGGACAAACCAAGGGGAGTCACCACTTATGGGACCAGAGTTGGTATGGGCTACCACTAAGAAGGTGTAGATCATCCAAGAGCAGATGAAGACTGCACAATTCCGGCAGAAGTCTTATGTTTATAGGATATGGAGACCTCTGATGTTCCAGGAGGGTGACCATATATTCTTGCGAGTATACCCTCGATCGGGACTACATATATTTGGACAAGGAGGGAAACTCTCACCAATGTTTATCGGACCATTTCTGATACTTTAGAGGAGTGGCGAGGTGGCATACCACTTGGAACTACCACCATAGTTAGAGAGGATGCACGATGTCTCCCACGTATCACATCTGAGGAGATACGTGCATGACCAATCTCACGTCATTGACCATGGAGAGATGGACTTTGATGATGGGGTGAAGATTATGGTGGTTCTAATGGAGATTGACGATCAACCAGAGCAGGTCCTTCATGGATGGTCGATACCTCTAGTGCACATTTGCTGGAAGCATGGGAACCTCTAGGAGATCACATGGGAGTGGTAGAATCAAATTTGTGCTCAGTACCCCCAATTTTTCCCTTATTATATGTTGTGGCTTTTGGGGAATAAAATCTCTATGGTGGGGAGAGTATAAAGACCCATATTTTCCATGTATTTTTTTTAAATTATATTAAATTATTACAAGTCTGTAGAAATAAAAGGCACATGATTTGGAGAACCGGTGTGGCCGGAATGAATTTATTAACATTTTTTAAGGTACGTTCAGTAAACGCACGAGTTGTGTTTCCTAACTTTTGAATCGGTGCGTGGATTAAAAAACTAAGAGCGATGTTGAATCTGTAGAACCGAGATTCACTTAAGAAATGCTTCACATCGACCACAGTAGGCCAGGAGAAAATGTTAGATTTTTTAAATTTAAAATCAAAGTAAAATAAAAATTTTATTTTATTTTTGTTTTTATTTTTCATCCAATGGAAAAGATATTGAGGCAGGACTAGTGATATTTCAATCCATTAATTGTCTTGAATCATCAATATTTTTAACCACTATCAGAATTTGGGAGGTTCATTCATTAAATGAACCTCATAAATTCCCAACGACACTAATCACCATCCCCATATCATATTTATATGGAGATCAGGGAGGAGTATTGGCACATCTTCACAAAGAGATGAAGCTCTGGAAAAGTACAACGATGCTAACCATTTAGAGGATGGGACCAGTTCCAACAAGCGGTGGCAAGCACCACTGAATCACGAACTGACAAACCCAACTCTTCCTCAAACACAGACCTTCTCCAATGACCTGGAGTTAAGGATTTTTCTTGTTTTAATTTGAATAGTTTGATGAATCCTATTCTAACATCATGTTACCGAGATAATGCGAAGGTATCAGGAAAAATGAACAATGCCTAGACCCTCCACTCCTTTGTTAATCTATGTGTTCTTTGGGGGCTTTTTTACTCAGTTTGGATGGAACCTAGAACAGAGGTTCAAGCTGTGAAGATGTTGTCTCAGGGAGGTCATTGGTACCTTCAGATGAAAAAAAGGTTCCACCATAGCTCACTTGGTGACCCGAGGAGGACTATCGGTGTTGCACCAGTATGGAAGCACTGCCAACGGGCGCTGGTGGGTGATGGTTGTGGTCGGAAACTACCAAATGCAGAAGAGATGGCGGCCCACCATCACGCACTGCTGGAGAAGAAGTTTACATTCGTATCTGCGGTGGTTGAAGATGGCGGCTCGCTAGGGTCGGCTACAGAAGGTGGAGCGGCATGCAACAACGTGCTACTGGAGAGAGGGCCATGACATTTTTCTACGATGGATATCGAAAGCTAGAACCGGCAAGAAGTGGGTAGAGGTGAGTGGTGCGTCGTCACATTCCACTGAAGACAACCACAGCTTTGAATCTATGGTGAAGCACCAGGACCCGCTCCATGTGGGTCTCGTGGATGACCTGGTGGCACCCCGTGGCGTCGCCGCTCCGAATTACGAACGTGGGAACCCCCCCCCCCCCCTCGTGCCAGCTAGGGTAGGCCCTGCTATAGTAGCCCCCACTTCAGCAGGCCACCCATCCAGTGGGCCACACCCCTCTGTGGGTCGGGCTGCGCCCCTGCGTAGGTCAGGACGCATGAGCCCAGTGGGCCACACCCTTTGTGATTCGGGCCGAGTGAGCCCTGAGGGTCGTGCCCCTCTGTTGGTTGGGTCGTGCCTGACCAACGGGCCGAGCCCACCGTGTCCTAGCCCATCCGGGCCCAGGCCAATTCAGGTCAGACTGGGTTGACCCAAAATGAGTCATGTTGTCCACGACTGGGTCGGCCCGAGTCGGGCCAAGTTGGATCGGACTCGGACCCTTCCAGACCCAGTTTCTCTAAAGGAGCCATAACTTGTGAACCGAACTTCCATTTGATGAACCATATACAGGGCTTGGATACTTGGAGTGAGACAGACCTTTTGGTATACTTCAAATTATTTTTGGATAATGTTGGAGTATGGCTAGGTTAGATCGAACCAGAATCCAACAGGGCCCTCAGTACCAAAACGCTTATAAGTAACAGATCGGGAGTCCGATTGACACATCGTCTATCACACTGGAACCCTTAGGGCATAGCGGTCCATTAGTATAATTATTTGTAGAAGTTAGTGGTAGTATAGGTACAACCGATGACTTGAGGAGTGGATCCTACTGGAATTAAGCGTTTTTAGTGTGTGAATCTCGTGGTTGGTTGTAACGTAAAGAATGAACATCAATCATATGTACGTCAACATTTATCAATCCTGTGTGGGTCATCTCTTTGTGATCCAGTGTGGTTTAGTTTCTATCGATCATGTGTGGGTCAACGCCTAGAGATCTTGTATGGGTCAGCATCTTTCGATCCTATGTGGGTCAGCAATAGAGCCTCTTGATAGAAGGAGGTTATATAGATTTACAACTAATCATCTGTACTTATGTACTTGAGATATATACCTGGTGTGAGATGAGACATTACCTTCGTGGTGTTACCCATGTGGTACTATTAACTTGGGGTACTTTTGCCTTAGTGGTTTCACTTTCATGGTGTTACCTTTGTGGTAATTTAACCTTTGTGGTGTTACCTTCATGGTGTTACCTTTTTGGTACTCTTCCCTTGTGGATATGTTGTGCTAAAGGCATAAAAGTTAGATCCTTATGTTTTCTCATGTATGAGACAAGTATATTTTGATAACTTAGGTATATGTATGGGAATATACCTATGTAGAGTTTAAGACTAATTCCTCTTTCTTTTTGATTGAGGTCTTGCATAGTGGTTTTCCTTTGTGGAACTCTAGGAGGCCATCGGGGGTCCCTACTGAGTATTATTATACTCACCCCTACATGTGTTACGCTCGCACCTTGTTGTGTCTTGTGCAGACGACTGACAACGTTGATCAAGGCTGAGGGATCCAAGATTGGATGGTGCCCAGAGGTGGACCATTTGACATGATGTGACATCATTACTATTGATCGTTATTTGTACCTACCCTTCAGGTA
Organism: Viscum album; assembly: GCA_963277665.1. Taxonomy (NCBI): domain Eukaryota; kingdom Viridiplantae; phylum Streptophyta; class Magnoliopsida; order Santalales; family Viscaceae; genus Viscum; species Viscum album. Next base: position 1,745,088,437 of record OY728161.1, read on the forward strand.
AAATCCTCAGTGGATGTTCGAGGAGTTGTTTTCACTTTTAGTTGTACCTGTACCTTCCAGTTGGAATTTTATTCTAGACCCTTTACTTTTAGTACCCCTTTTAATAAAAAAGTTAACATCATGGTTTCTTCTTATTGTGTTATTGGATTATGTTTTTTTAATGGTTTAAAGGCAATGTATTCCAGTTATATGGATATGGCTTTCCGGTGCTAGTCGCCAGCCCCTGAACTTTGGAAGGCGGGCTTGGGGTAGTCACTGCACGGGCCCTAAGGGGTAGGTTGTGACATAGGTTTTATATTATTCTATCTATTCTTAGAGGGGTTTGATTAAAATATTATAGACTTAACCTTATTTAGAAACCAATTACTCTTCCATGATTCATGAAATATTTACATGATTTTGATGTTCCAGGTATCATTTCATATAATTATATTTTCTAATGGAAATTTTCACTTTTATCTATGGTTTTTTACATATCATAATTAATCTCAATCCCTATGATGAAAATACTTTTCAAATAAAATAATTATATTCATAAGAATAACTCATATATTATCTTATGGATGATTTTTTATATCAATGTTTCATATATTATCATTATTTTGTATCACTACCACAAAACGGGGCAAGGGAAGTGTTACCCCTTCAAAAGTACTAAATAAAGCAAAAATAAGGGGGGGCATTATTAGTTCTAAAAAAATCGATGATAAAGGTCACTTTTAACAGGGCTAAAAAAGTGTGGTTAAAAGTGACCCTTTATCAGCACTTTTTTTAGCGCTGTTAAAGGGGCCCCCCTTTTCAATGATTTTTTAGTAGAATTGATAAAGGGGGTTTTATAAGCGTGAATTTTATTAGTTCTAATAAATGTGTATATTTCAAAAAAAAAATTAATAAAAAATAATATATTTTTATATAATTATATTTTTATTGATATAAATATAACAAATATTTTTTAAAATATGTTTTATATGGATTTGATAAGTCGTAGACCCAAAATGGACACCCTGTAGTAGAAATTATGGTCATTTGTATGGATTAAAGAGATTTTAATACCATGAAGAATATGATAAGTTGTTAAAATGGTCACTGTAATGTAGGTTTGGTCATAAGATTCGATTTGATATGTGGTTGAGGAAAAAAGACACCTAGAGTAGATGTTATGGAAAAACGGACCCCCAGAGCCAAACTTATGACCGTTCAGAGGGTGTTTGGTTCTTTTTGAACCTCAAAGAATGTGAGAAAGAGTTTCAATGATCACCGTAATGTGTAAATTTTCAAAAGATTCGATTTGATAAGTGGTAGAGCCAAAACAAACACTTAGAGGAGTAGTTATTGTCGTTTGAAATTTTGCAACTCTCGTATCTCCTAAAATCATAAGAAACCAACAACTAACTAAAACAGGCATAACTTCTTCTCTTGTTGTACATATGAGCACCATGACCAGTAAATTCGATGATCTCCAAATGAGTGATGACCACGTCTAGTCAAATTTGTTATAAGATCAGAGCAACGAAAGTTATATCAGTTATAGCCCTCCAAAAAAAGTCCAACTTCAAACGACCATTCAATTTGCTCCGATTGTCCGTTTGAGCTCTACCACATATCTAATCAAAGGCAGAAAAGAGATCTACACATAAGTTTGACTCAGATATAGTATCAATCACTTCCGAAACCCGAAAATCCCAATATACCACCAGAAGGACTCCAAAACTCAGTTTCCTTGTCCGGACCCCTATCAATTTTTTATTAAAACAATCATAACATTAGATATGTGTGATTTTTCGGCCATCAGAACCTTTTTTATTGTATTTTGTTCCATGAGCTTCAGTTTGACTATTTATTGAGTTGAAACAGACACTAATAGAAGAAGTTATGTCTTTTTTAGTGACTCTGTGATTTGTTAGGTTTTTCGAGACCCCATTTCTAGCACTTTTGTATATACATATTAATATATAATATTTGTAAATATATATAAATATGTATAATTATACCTACAGATATAAATATAATATATATTTGTGTGTGTGTGTTGTATATGTGTATGCATGTATGTATATATTTATTTATTTATAAAAACACACATAAGAAAACCTATTTTATAAATGTATTTAAAATTAATATTATAAATATATATTAATATAAAAATAAATATACAGATAAAAAATTATTACTAAATATATTTATATATATAAATATATATAAATATATATTAATTTTCGCATATATATATCTATATATATATATTAATATAATTAACTATATGTATATAATAATATAACTATATATATATAAATAGATTTATATTAATACATGAAAGGCAATGCAATATGGTGGAGTGGTAAAGGGTTAGGTGTGCAGGCAAGAGGTCTTGAGTTCGAATCATGGGGGAGGTAGGTAGCACTCACATGTCTAGGGAATAACCTAGTGCTGTTAAAGGTGGGTGGGGCTAGGTAAAGCTTTCTTGGGGCGTGTGTGGGCTACCATGGTAGTGGATGCTGTTAAAGGGGGGCTCCAAGTGCTGTTGAAGCCCTCGAAAATTGTAAAAATATATTTTTTAATATTTTTTCAACTTCTATTAGTGCTAAAAAAGCACTAATAAAAGTGGAATTTTATCAGTGCTGATAAAAGGGACCCCCTTTATCCTCGCCTCGATTAACAGTGCTTTTTAGCACTTTTAATCGACTTTTCTAGCACTGATAAAGGCCATATTTGTAGTAGTGTATACTATATTATGTGAATTTAATTCTTCACATGAAATCTTATCAGTGAATTTATTTAACATCCATTATACAAAGTGGTTTTCACTAAGTGTTATTAATGGACAATAAATTTCCCTTCAATACTTGTATTTATAATTATTTTTTTCTAATTTAATGTATTGAAATGTACCAAATGACAGATTTAAAATTTAATTTCAAAATATCATTTTTAACTATCATGAATTCCATAAATATTAATAATATGATTTTATAAATGTTTAAATATATATAATTTTTCCCAAAAATAATATTTTTTACGTGTTTTCGTGTGAGCGTATCTTTTTGTTTCATTTATAATTTTCTAAAAGACACCTTCTCTATTCATTAAATATTTTGATGAAAATTTAAAATATTATTCTCAATGTTTAATAAAATAATCATAGTAAAAGAAATTATCGGGTAAAGTAAATTCTTTATAATTCCCTGACCCTAGAATACTGGAGCCAGTGCATTATTTTTATACATTTTCATAATTATAAGGAACCAAGCCCTGAAGGACTTATTAGTTTAGTATTATTAGAAAAGAGATTACATACATGAACGTTACATTACACATTCAAACATAAAACACAACATAAATAATCTATTGAGAATTTCATTTATCTCTTATCATAACCATGCATATCAAACGTAATACACTACTTGGAATCATGGGGAAACAAAACATAAGAAAGGGGTGAGCTCAGATGCTCTGTAAGGGTAATTAATTTAGTGGAAGCTATAAACTATTATGGTAAGATGTATAATAAAAAAACATCCTTTTAAACAAAACATGAACATAATATGGATAAAATAAATAAAAAATTACCATATAAACATGCACATAGATATTCTACTAGTCGAATAATAACATTTAATAATTAATTTTATAATGAGGTAATACATAACACCGGACATCATTACCACATTTTCAAGTCCTCCTGCCGAGACTATAAATAATTTTTCTGTCAAGGCCCTGCTCTAAGACACTAATTTTTCTTATGAGACATACCGATGCATCGAGGATCTATATCGGGCTCCACCCATCACATACAACATTCCTTGAATTCCTCATAATGAGAATGATGAAACATAACATGAATATTTGTATTAAAACTTTCATATGAAAGAACATTACATCAACCATAAACCATGAAGGGTATAAAAATAGAACATCCACAGTCAAACATATCATAACTCATTCAATAAAATATGGAAGGTTGTATTATAATAAATTAACCTTAATCTAGAATAATATATAGGAAAGGATGTTGACATAGTTTAAAATGATCAATAAAACTTTTTGAGAGAAATATCCCTTTTGTGAAATCATTTAAAAGCCACACATTTATATAATAAGTAATTCAAATGATATTTTTGAATCAAAGTGACCCATTTAACTTTGAAACTTTAGAATGGAATTAACAGTTTAAAACAATCATGTTCATATATATAAATTCCTAAAACCATTTTGAAAACATGGAAATTAATGAGAAAGATTTAGAAGAATAAATATTTAAAACATTATAATTATGTTTTAGTTAAAGATTAACATAAAATATTAATTTTGAAATTTATTATATGAAACATGAACAAGGACAATAATTATGTTCCAAAAAATACTTACACATAAACAATCTCGAATAATAATGAGATTGAGCAGTTAACCTTTACCATGTACAATCCCTTGGTCAAGGCTGCATTTAACCTCCTGTATAATGACCATAGTATGTTATTAAATTATACTATAACCATTTTATTATTTATGATATCATAAATTATACATTTATGAATTTATTCTTCCCATTTAATAATAATTTCCATGTTAAATTAACATTTCAGGAAATAATCGCTTTCTTTATCGTATGTGTTTTAACATGTTATTCTTAATCGCTTCACTTAGATCCTAGTTTAAATTCTTCCAAAAGATAAAAAATTATTTATACATCATATATATTTAGAATATAAATATGTATAATAGATAGATATATGAAATGGAAAACACCGTTTATAGAGACAGTAGGTCGTATATACGCATAAACATGGTTTCTGTTTTCATATCGTATTACACAGAACTACGTGAATAAGATATATGTAAATAAACATATATATTTCTATTAGAATTATTATTTCATATATTAAATACTTATTAATAATATATATTATTAAAATTATCATTGAATGGTGAATTAGGAAATAAATTTCATCCCGTCGTGGAGAGAGTAAGTCGTATGTACACAAGAGTAACAATATCATTTCATTAATGATTAAAAGGTGTGGAATTGGATGGTATATTAATTGTACATAAAAATTATCATGTTATTTTAATTATTTATATACATATTACTCATCATTATATCTATCCAAATTACATAGTGTTAAATAAAAAATTACACCATGACGTAGAGACGATATGTCGTACGCACGCACGCATGGTGACATTATCATTCATTGGATGGATAGAATAATGATTATGGTTGTACCATATTTATAATAACAACACCATATTTAGAATATACTGGAGTTATTATAGTAGTATTGAAATAACAATAAAAGATAAAGTGGAAGAAGAATTGAGCTTTGAAAGAGGTGATAAAATAATTACCTATTCTTCAGGTGTTTCCTTTTGATTTGAACAAAAGGGCTCTGTTAGACAGCTTTATGCTCAAGGGAAGGCCTCTAGGTTGATTTGAGGGTAGTAAAAAGTATATTTTAGTAGGGTTTGGCCGAGCTGAATGTCATTGGAGGTATGATTTTGAGAGAAGTGGAAGTACCCTTTTATTTGAGAGGTGAGGGTAACTTTAGGAAATGCTTAAAATATTAATTTATTATACTATCATATTCGTTTTTAATGGCTCCAAAATAAATTCATTCGGGGGTAAAGTGTGGATGGATCGAAAAACTGTCAACCAATAGGTTTTAGATAGGTTTAGGTCACCATATTAACGTTTTTTTAGATTTAACTCTTATTTAAATAGTTTAACTTTTACCATGTAATCTTGTATTATTATAATAAATGGATAATGAACATTCTATAAAAAGCCAAGAGAATCCCAAGTGGTTCATTAATGATATATATAACATTATTTAAGTAATTTGGTTGAACCTTAGATTTTTAGAAATATTATATCAATTAATAATATAGTATTTTTTTAAAAAACTCATTTATTTCAATTTTGACATTATTTGATATTTTGTTTTTTAAGTCATAACAACTTTACCACATCTAAAAAAAATTATTTAATCAACCATAACAAGTCATATTAACCGATAAAATTCTCATATGGAATAAAAAACCTCAATTTTCACTTATTGTTATATTTACATTATCAATTATTTTAATCTTTCATCGATAAAGTAATTATTGCTTCATCATTGTGTCATAAATAAATTTAATTATTTAATCTCAAAAAATAATAAATAAAATATCATTATGTAGGAAATATTTTTATCTTTCTAATGAATATTTATAGTCAAATTTTTCTTATTAATAACCCTATATTAAAACTGGTTTAGTTATTAAATGTTGAATTTAACACTTTTAACTCTTCATTAAATAAAATAATAGTAAAAGTCCAGATATAATACAAGTGGAAAAAAAGGATCATATTTTGTTCCTAAGGTTGGTTTTTGTAGAAATACACTTATCAAATAGAACTAGGACATGTGTTTGTGTAATTATAATAACATTTTTACCTTTAATTATCCAATTTACTTTTAACCGTGGAAAATAAGAGTCAAAAGTTACTATTCAACAAAAAATAATTCCATCTTATTGAACCACATTTTACTTAACAATGTCAACTGTGTCTCTCAGTTTTTTGAAATCCAATTCATAGAAGCGGAAAAATTATGTTTCATGCAAATTTTCAAATGTGCATAGAAGGTGGGTAAAAGATGTTAAAGAGTTAAATAAAAAAAATTACATATAATTTTATTTTAAATTGAATCCAATGAATTAAATTTAACTTTTATAGGTACTATATATATAAAATAAATGTAAATAAAAAGTCAGTTTTAAATAATAAGCAGTGTTTTTCACTATTCATAAAAAATTGAATGTTTTAAAAAAATATTCAAAAATTTATCCCAACTAAATTTTTATATCCTGATTCAACAGAAGAATTTAATTTCATTAAATTGAATATGTAAAAGTGTCAAATATTGGTTTTTTAAAAAAAGTTTTCAATTAAAAAGCTGTTAAAATTTCATTTTTGAAAAAAATACTTATTTTTTCTGGAAATGATGAATTAGTTCTTGTATTATGTTTGAGAAATAGATAATATGGATTTCAAAATTATATGGAGTATATAAAATTAAAAATTTAGTTAATACTATTTATAACCGCTTTTTTATTGGCTATTTTTGTATTTCGTGGTGTGATCGAACTTGGTGTTGTGTGTAGAGAAAGTTATTGAATAATTTTGAAGTGATAACGTACTATAAAATCTTGGTGTTTTACAATTTCCCCTCCTTAAAGAAATTTATTTCCTCAAAATTTAAATTATTCTACAAAAATATAAGTTTTAAAATTGAAAAATACCTTTTGTGGAAAACCCACATCAGAAATTGCGTTAAAAAAAATTTGTCTTTAGAAGAGGGAGAAGGAATTGAAAAATTCACCACTGAGTTATAATCTTGATTAGGAGAACATTGGATTAAATTAGAGAAACATAATTAGAGGAAAAAATGTAAATATTTATAGGGAGTGATTGAGGTCATCAATCACAAATAAGTGTAAAATTTAGGGCCTCAAAGCCAGAAATCTATGATGATTTAAAAAATCATCGGTTCAAAAAAACATAAGGTATTAGGATAACACATTTTTTGTTTTAATAACCCTTCCTTAAAGTTTAAGAATTAATTTATTCATTGAATAAGAGGAAAAAAATTTACATAACAAGTATAGTTTCATCGTTCTACTAATTCCTACTACAAACTCACCTTTGACTCCAAAAGATTATTGATTTCAGAATTATTATACATATTCTAATCTTATAGGGTTATAAAAATAAGAAATTTATAATTAATTTATCAGACTATTTAAAAAAAACTACATTATACAAACCAGGAATCACGTTGGCCAGTAGTAGGTGATGCACCCTTGTCGCCCTTCTGTGGCGGGTTCCTATCTCGCGGCCTTGACGAACATGATGGGTAGTCACCCAATCTCCATGTTTTCCTTTTTCTAACAATCCAAAAATAATATTAAGAAATGATTTAACCTTAAAAAATGTATCCAATGTCAAACTTAATCCATTCTAGACTTTATATTTATCGAAAATACTTCTATCCAAACTCACAGTCCAAAATTTATAAGGAAGGTAAAAACAATGAACATCTTTATTTCCACGTAATAACATGCGAACACTTTTATCAGGTATTCTTATAAAACAAGGTAACACCCTGAATTACCATAAAATCTTATTGATTACATTCATTCTCCATTATTCCTTATATAATACTGGATATAATCTTTATATCCAAAAATGTATTAAACCCCAAAAATAATGGAATAAACACGAAATTAATTAGATTCAAAGTAGTAAAGAATATTGAATATAATTTATCCAAATCAATCATATCTTACTCCAAAATCACTACCTTAGTATCATAACCATATTAATGTTTATCTTTCCTTCAACCATGTATTTTACCAAATGTTTTATCTGCTATTGAGTAAATTTTATTAAAACCAAATAATCTAAAATTCTCAATGAAATAGTTATGCAGTAATATCCTTATTTATTTCCATAATTCATATACCCAGTATATCGTTGATACAACACTCAAATGAAATAAATCATTAATAATAACATAAGAACACTAGTAATTTCTCTACACATGTTGTAGTATCATATCTTGATTATTATCCAATAGCATCATTTGTAGAATACTTTAATCATTTGGAAATTGATTCGTGTAGTGTACCAACTCCTTGCAGATAAATTGTTGTACTTTTGAAACCTTTTTCTTACCCTTGAAATCACGTACTTGGTGTCCTTTTTTTCTACACATATAACAAACTCCCATTCCCTTAAAGTATTTACCATGGTGATTCTTTCCACAGTTATCACATATGGGAAAGTCCTTCTTTCCCCTCTTCCCTTTATCCATCTTTATCTCTAACATACTTTTCTTCCCTTTCTTCACTTCAACCCCATAGTACATAAAGAATCCATTACTTATATTATTAACACATGATAATATTTCTTCATTTGATGACAATATGTGCGATACTATTTCACTTATAAATGTTTGCTTAAGACCATAAATGATATTTTATTTCTTACTCTTTAGATCATCTGTATTGTTGTATTTCTCGTTCCTTTTACTGGGTGTCATTTCTAAACAATGGCATACACTAGGTTAGTTTATAAATCCCAATGCATAATTCCATACATGTCAAATACCTAATGTAAATTGAAATGTTTATGCATATAATATATTATCATAAAAATGTTTTTTATTTTATGAAGTATTTACTGATTAATGCTACATAATGGTTTGTAAATAAAATGTGAATTATCCTAAGCATATCCCATGTAAGTGTCATAACAAAGAGTGTAGTAGGGCACATTGTCGTGTAACAGGATACCCTAAGTCAATCCATAAACTCCTTGTTGGAGTTTTCACTCCTAGGTATATTTGTGCCAGAGCTGTCTCTACCTGTTCATATCTATACAAGGATGTATTGCTGGGAAAATACACAAAATCCCTATATTACCAAAATTCTAGGAAGTTATTCTATACTAATACTCAAAGTCTATCTTAGGGTAATGTTATCTATTTATAGGTTTTCTAAATCTATTTTCCATGGTTTGAACTAAACATCCTCTGATACCAACTGTAATGCCTCGAGCCCTGTAGCTTAGAGCCAATGCATTATTTTAATACATAGGCATGATTACAAAGAATCTAGTCTTGAAGGACCGGTCTTTTTAGTAGTCTTGGAAAACATATTACATACATGAACATTACATTAGACATTAATACATAAAACAAAACATAAATAATCCATTTATAACACCATTATTCCACAATCTTAACCTTTCATATCAATCGTAATAAACATCTTAGAATCCTCATAAAACAAAACATAATAAAGGGGTGAGCTCAGTTACTCACTAATGGTAAATAATTTAGCAGATTCTATAAACTTTTAAGGAAAAGATGTGTGACAAAAAACAAAATCCTTATAAACATAAACATGAGAATAATATAGAGAAAATAAATAAATCATTTCATATAATCATGAATATGGATATTCTACTAGTTGAATAATCACATTTAATAATTAATTTCATAATGAGGGAATGCCTAACGTCGGACATCATTTCCACATAGTTAAGGCCTCAAACAAAAACTACAAATAATTTTTTTTTCAAGGAGTTGTGATAAGATAATAATTTTTCTCATGAGACCTACCAATGCATCAAAGAGATACAGTGGGCTCCACCCGTCATTTACTAATTCCATAACATTCCTCATATAAATATGTTGAAACATAACATAAACATTCATTTTAAAACTAGCATACGAAATGTCAACACATCAACCCTAAACCATGAAGGGTATAAAAAAGAAAATCCACATTCAAACATATCATAACTCATTCAATAAAATATGGAATTTTGTATTATAATAAATAAACTTTAATCAAGAATATTATTTATTAAAATATGTTGACATAGTTGAAAATGATAAGTAAAACTCTTGGATAAAAATATACCTTTTTGTGAAATAATTTAAAAGTCACACATTTATAATTGAAGTCATTTAAATGAGATTTTTGAAACAAAGTGTCCCATACCACTTTGATAATTTTTAAAGGAATTAACATTTTAAAACAATAATGTCCATATAAATACATCCTTAAAACTATTTTAAAAATAATTACATTAATGATCAATGTTTATAAGAATAAATATTGTACACATTAAAAATGATGTTTTAGTTAAATAGTACCTTAAATGAATTATTTTGAAATGTATTTTATGAAACATGGACATGGATAGTAAATATGTCTCAGAAAATACTTACACATAAACAATCTCTGATAATAGTGAGATTAAAAAATTAACCCTTACCTTGTACTTCCCTTTGGTCAAAGATACGTTTAACCTCCTGTATAATGACAATAGTATGTTATTAAAATTTACCAAAACCATATTAATATTTATGATATCATACAAGATTTATTTATGAATTTATACTACCCATTTCATAATAATATTCATTTTAAATTAACATTTCGAGTAATAATCACTTTCTTTATCGTACAGGTTTTAACTTGTTATTCTTGATCAAAATAGATATATTATTTTTTAAATACTTCCAGAATGTAAATAATGATTTATATATCCTATATATTTAGAATATAAATATTTATAATAGATAGATATATGAAATTTAAAACACTATTTATGGAGACGGTAGGCCGTACGTACGCATAAACCTTTTTTCCGTTTTCATATCGTATAAAACAGAACTAAGTGAATAAAATATATGTAAACACAAACACACACAGATATATATATATATATCCATTAGAATTATTATTTCATATATTACATACTTATTAATGATATATATTTGTATAATTATCATTGAATGGTGAACATGGAAATGAATTTCATCCCGTCATGGAGACGATAAGTCGTAGCTACACACGAGCAATGATATCATTTCCTTAATGATTAAAAGGTGTAGAATTGGATAATTAATATAATTGTACAGAAACATTATCATGTTATTTTAATTATTTATATATGTATTACTCATCATTATATCATTCTAAATAACATTATGTCAAAAAACAAATTTCACTACAGCGTGGAGATGGTAAGCTGTACGTACGCACGAATGGTGACATTATCATTCATAAGATAGATAGAATAATGAATATGGTTGTACCATATTTTTAATAAAATCACAGTATGTATAATATAATTGAGTTATTATATTGGTATTAAAATAACAATGAATGAGAAAGCAGAAGAAGAAAAGAACTTTGAAAGAGGTGATAAAATAATTACTTATTCTTTGGGTGTTTTCTTTTGATTTGAAAAAAAGGGATCTGTAGGTTGGAATTATGATCATGGGAAAGACTCTAGATTGAAGTGATGGTATTCGGGAGGATATTTAAGTATGGTTTTACCAAGACAAATGGCTTGGGATGTGTGATTTTGAGGGAAGGGGAAGTAATCTTTTATAAGAGAGGTGAGGGTCACTTTAGAAAAAACATAAAATATTAATTTATTATTCAATCATATTCGGGTTCTAATGGATCCAAAATGATTTAATTAGAATTTAAGGTGGGTATGGGTCCAAAAAATATCAACCAAGTGGTTTTAGACAAGTTTAGGTCACCATATTCACCTTATATTTTAGATTTAACTCTTCGTTAAATCGTTTAACTTTTACAATATATTCTTGTTTTATTATAATAAAGGGTTAAGAAACATACTATAAAAAGCCAAGTGAACTTCAAGTGGTTTTTAATGATATATATAACCTTATCTAAGTACTTTGGTAAAACCTTCTATTTTTAGTAATATTATATCAATTAATAATATAATATTTGGTTCAAAAACTCATTTATGTCAATTTTGACACAATTTGATATTTTGTTTTTTTAAGTCATTACAACATTATCACTTAAAACAATATTTATTTAATCAACAGAATCATGTCATATTAACCTAGAAAAATCATGGATGGAATCAAAAGCCTAAATTTACATTTTTTCAAGTATTTATGAAATCAAATATTTTAATCTTTCATTGATAAAGTAATTACTGCATTATCATTGTGTCATAAATAAATTTAGTTTTTTAATATCTAAAAATTATAAATGAAATAACATTATGTGAGAAATCTATTTATATTTCTAATGAATATTTATAGTCGAATTTATCTTATGTATAACTCTATATTACTAATGGATTAGTAATTAAACTTTGAATTTAACACTTTTAACTCTTCTTTAAATAAAATAATAATAAACGTCCTAATCTAAAATAAGTTCAAAAAAAGGATCATATTTTATTCCTATGGTTATTTTTGTTGAAATACAATTATCAAATATAATTAGGACATGTTTTTGGGTAATTATGATATCATTTTTATCATTAATTATCCAATTTACTTTTAACTGTGGTAAATAAAATTTAAAAGTTACTATTCACAAAAAAATATTTTCATATTATTCAAACATATTTTTATTACTGATTTCAATTTTTCCTCTCATATTTTTTAAATTCAATTCACAAAAGCGGTAAAATTACATTTTATGCAAATTTGCTAATGTTCCGAGAAGGTGGGTAAAAGATGTTAAACAGTTCAATAAAATTTTATACATCTAATTTTGTTATAAAATAACACCAATAAATTACATTGAACTTATATTGGTATTATATATATATTTTTAATTAAAATAAATTTAAATAAAATAAATAATTATTTAAAAAAAAGTCAATTTTGAACAATAACATAGTGTTTTTCACTATTTAATAAAAAATTTAAAGATATCAAAAAAGTACCAAAAATTTATCTGAACTATATTTTTATGTCTATAGAAGAATTTAATTTCATTAAATTAAATATATAAATGTATGAAATATTGGTTTTAAAAAATGATTGCCATTAAAAGGCGGTAAAATTAATTTTTTTTAAAAATACTTCTTTTCCCTGAAAAAATAAACTTGTTCTTATATTATGTCTATGAAACACATAATATATATTCTAAAATTATATGGAGTATATAAATTTAAAATTTAGTTAATACTATTCATAACCACTTTTTGAATGGCTAGTTTTTTAAGTCGTCGTGCAATCGATCTTGGTGTTGTGTGTAGCGCACGTTATTGAATTACTTTGAAGAGATAACGTACTATGAAATCTTGGGGTGTTAAATTATTAATTTCCAATACTTCTTCTTAATGCTTCTAATAATATTCTTCATCTATGTCACATTCTTGTTCTAGGACAAATTTAAAATGATTCTATCAACCTATTTAAAATAGATTTATTATGAGACTATATAATACATCTATGGTAATATCCATTATTTTTTTCTTCATAATAAAACACATTTAAATGAATGATTTTATTCTAATTTTATGCAATATTAATTCCTATGTTCCATTATGATTATTTATGGGTGTTTATCTTGATTCTAATTACAATGATTGATTGAGAAAATAGTTTTTTAAACCCTATATATTTTCCATATATTTTGAAAATACAATATGATATCATTTTAATGATATGTAACCCAATTTCATTCCTTGTGTTCTTTAAGATATGATGAATAATTTTTTTTGTGGAAAGAAATGTATATACATGATATATGATATATAGGGTTGAAATTGAATAACTCTACAATGTATTGTGTAATATTTCAATCTCATTTGATACCATTTCATGATTATAGAGAGGCTAGATATATATTAGAGTGAGAAGTTATCATTGAAAACTATGATATGTTAATAAGGTATGGGTCCTTGTATAATTTTTATAATATCAGGTTTTTTCCTATTTCCAAATTCTTATGATGGACTCCTATAATTATTTGATCATTATTATTACATCTTATTATGTTATGATCTTCCTTGTGTTAATAATATATTCATCATGAAATCATTTCATCCCTCATGACATGTATACGTTTTGTCACCATTATTCATTACATTGATTACACCCTTACTAATTATATTTTCTCCCCTATTTTTATGATTCCATTTCCAATTTTTATAAATGATTGTTTTTCATATTCTAAACCTATAAGATTATATTTTCTGAAAAAATATATGGTGATATTGGAGACACATTATTGACTACATAGCTACATATATGGTTGAAAAAATTACCATTTTTTGAAGACTTGAGTTTTATTAGTTTTCCCTTTATATTTAGTCAAAATAACTAAAAACATAAATATTAATGGATTAAAAATGTAAAAATTATATTTTAAACATATATCATTATCTAATTTAATGTTTTATTTCTTTAATTTTTTGGCACCATAACCAAAAGCGTTAGTCTGGGGCCCTAAAGATAGAGAGATCATGTATTCGCTTTGGTGTATTTCTGAAGTGGAGTTTAGCTAATTGTGAGGATTATAAAAATACTAATTTTTAGTCATAACCCCAAATGAATTTATGGGTATCAGGGATCTTTTTCATACTATAATATATTAGGGGGAAATTTTTCCCAAATGTAAAATGTTGAAGAAAACTCTCGCATGGGTCCATGTGTTTGTAACCCTTACATGGGGTAGGTAACTCCACTGGACTATTTGTATTTCTACTACTTATTTCATTCCCCCACTGTAATTATTATGTGTGTAAGGGATCAGATCCATCTAGTATGACCTATTGAATTCATTTGAGGCATGTGGGATTTAGAGGAGTCCAATAGTGGGTATTGAGGTTTTTGGATGCCAAAATATAGATATAAAGAAAATTATTGATATGTTTGGGGTTCAAATCGAAAAATTAATGTTCATGTCTAGTTGAATCATCAATTTGTAGCCATAAGTTTCATAGACGAGATTGGCTATGTGGGTATATTGACAACATGGATGGTTCAACTACATAGTTTATAACAAACCTAATCTTTATTACACACTTAATCATTTTTTATTACATGAAATATTTACTTAATACAACATAGAAGATTTATAGGTCTAGTGTATTTGTGTCTTTGTAATATTACATAACAACTTAAAACATGAAATACACATCATCATTGGAATCTTCTTTTACAATACCACAAACATTCCTTTGTACGTAGAATTGCATAGGATAACCTGAGGACTTTCATAAGAAAAGGGTGAGATATAAATCCCAGTAAAGGAGTAGACAAGGAATTACATGAATAATATAGTACATGTTAGTAAATAGGTATATCAATGAAGAATAAGAGAAATATGAACATAATGGCATGATATAGCATGATTATCATAACATAAAAATGTGGCAACAAAATTTAACATGATTTTAGCATGAGCTAAGGATCATTGCATAAGGAGAATGAGTAAAACCTCATTGAACATTAATTAACATTACTAACACCTCATTTCACATAATGTATCATGATACTAATCTTACCCATTTCATTGGAGCGCTATCAAGACACACCCTTCTTAAAAATTCCATTCCATGCATAATTATTCCACATGGATCATATAACATGTATTCATTAAAAATCATCATTTCTTCCATGATAAAGGAATTTGGAGTTCATATATAAAACTATATTATCAAAATTAAAATTTTCATAATGGTGATTACCCTTTATAGAGAAATGTGCATAGTAGTCACTACATAATGACATTGGATTGGAAAATCGTGGTGCAATTTTGGTAGCATAATGGCGTGACATAAGAATTCATAAAAATGGATAATGAGAAAGAAAAGGGTGTATCATTATATTTACATGAAATTAACAGTAATGGGGTCATATGGATACATGTCCCAACATATGTAATGAAATTTAGATTCGTAATAAAACATAATTTCTTGAATGTAAATAAGAATGGAGAAATTCCTTACGGAATTTCAGCATAGTAATATGTGTGTATGAGAGGTATTAATGAGAGATAAAGAGGTATATCATCATTAAAACATAAGGATGGAAGTTTGGGGGTGGTTTGAAATCATACTTAATTATTTTTAATTTAAAAAAAATGGTATAATAACATAATGATATTTGGACAAAAATGAGAAAGGATGAAATCCCTTACTTTGAAGTGTGATCCCAAAGGCTTGGGAGAGGCTTGAGGTAGGATTAATGGGATCTTGTGGCATAGTGAGAGGATTATAGAGAGAGTATTATAGGTGTTAGTAGAGCTTCAATGTCTTTCAGTGAAGAGTAAGTTGGATTTTGGGTGTGTTTATATTGGAAAAGATAGGGAGTTATTTATTATTTAGGTTTTGGACACCACACATTAAACTAATAAAAAAACCCATGGTTTTTGCACGTAGTGTTTTCCATAGGGGAGTGGAAACATTATTTTATAAGTCCAATTGCCGAACTTCTTAAAATAATAGTCTTTCTTATGTGGAGGTGAGTCACACTCTAAAGGAAAACATTTTAATAGATTAAAATATGCTATAAGCCTCAGAGGTTCCACTAAATCTTTGTAAAATATATCAATGAAACATAAAATAACATTATTTTAATGGTAAAACATATATTAGATGAAGAAAAAATTTTAATATTTTATTACATCACTATTAGGTCATTATGATTTCATAAAACACATTGTATAGTTAAACAATATTTAATATTTACCCAAAAATTCCAATGTCTCAAAAAATTATGAAAAATTCCCTGTTGGTTAATTTTGACATCTTGACTCCAAAAATAATATTCATTTTATCTAAATAATTTTCTAAATATTAGAATTTTTATTTTTAAAATAAAAACTGACATTTATAAAAAAATTCATGGGATTGACAAAAATAGCTTTCAAACCATAATAAAAATTACAATTGCATTTCAAAAAATTATACGATCATTTATATTTAAAATTTAAACTATTAATAATATTTTATTAAAATATTATTTAATTGAAAAATCCATTAATTCATCGAAATATATTTTTTTAGTTGAATACTAACAAAAAAACTATTTGAGCTGTAAAAACTACAGACAAAGTAACAATAATAAAATGAATTAATATTCATTATTATATACAATAAATAATTCTCATAATCATATTGGAACAGTCTTGTTTCATAATCCCTTATAACACCTATATGAGACCTATGGGTAAGGTGTACAATGTTGACAGAATCTTGGGGTGTCTCAGATAACATCGATTAGGTGGTAATCTCAATCAACTTCCACTTCTCTCATTGGTAGTTCCATTAAAGGTTAAAGTTTTGATGCTTTGAATGGGATTGGTCAAAAGAAAATCCTAGTGATTCTACCTCCATTATGAGCTCCTAAAAAACGAAATTGTATGGAGTAACTCTAATTGATGAGGCCATCGCTTCCTTTTTAAATGTAAATTGAATTTTTTAAAACCATATATCTATACTAAACACGTGATCACACTTCAATGACTATATTAGAAACGGTAATAATTATTAATTTTTTTTGAAATCCAAAATCATAAAACCAAAGAATTTCATATGTTATATAAGAATTTTACATAATAATATATTTAATTAAATAAAGGGGGATTTTCATTAATAAATGTTTAGATCATTACAATCATCCATGTTGGAACCACTTTGTTTATAAGGTTGTATTTTTTGTCAATAGTTGTCAATGCAGATCAAAATGAAGAAGATCATGAAGTACTCTGATGAAGTAGAGGAGTGGTGATTCAGATGATTGTTGTGTTGATCTTAAGTTCAAAGAACATGTGTCAAAGGTGATACATTGTTTACAACAATGAAGAATGTGATAAGTAATCCATTCAAGGATGATTAAAGAAGAATGATGTTTTCGGATGAAGACCATGCAAATACTCATGATTGCATGAGAACCATGATTGAGACTTCTTGACGGATTGAATCACATGCTTTGCATGAAGTTGATCATGAGGGTTGATGAAGAAGACAATGTGCCAATGAGTTGACTTCTAAGATAGCCATGCGGAGATTGAAATTATTAGATGGCCATGCACATCACATTGTATCAGAAGATAATGGTACTAAAGCTGTTCCTTCAGAGAATACATATCACAATAGTGGAGTTTGTGATAAAAGCAAAAGATTTGCTGAAGGATACAGATCACCAAGAAGAAGTGCAGTTGAGGTGATCATGCTTGTCGACAAAGCAAAAAAACGACATAAAAATTTGTTGACAAAGGAGATTCCATGGTGACATGTCGAGTTCAATAGTTGTGTCCAACGATCTATGTTTGATTCAAGAACATCGACAGAGGAATGACTGATCTGGAGGTAGTACAAAAAGAGCAGATACAAGGTGGCGCCATTTTCCAGTGTTTTCCAAATTTCATGGCCTCAAAATCAACAAATGAAGAAGAGTGATTTTGGCAAAGGGACTTGCGTGACATACTCTTGGAGGATAGGAAACTTGCGCGCCATAGGTTTTTGAAGATCAGAGCATCAAAATATGGCAATGGGATAAGGGTCGTGCATGTTTTGGTGAGGTCGCGTAGGTGAATTATGTGTCGGGAAGAGACTTGTGCACCGACGCCTTGAATGAATTATAACTTGCGCGCTTATGGTTTTTCGAGATCAGAAGATCCAAATTTGGAAAAGGAAAGTTGTTCGCGCAAGTTTGGATGTTGGTCGCGCAAGTATTGGCTGGGTCGCTCAAGTGAGTTTCACGACAGAGGTTGTGGGAGACGAGACTTGCGCGTCTTTGATGGACTTGCACGCCTCCGCGCAGGGGGTCCAGTTTGCCTATAAATACTGGACCACCCCTCCTCATTTGGAACAGAGCTCAAGACTTTGAGATTGTTCGAGATCTCTTCGCACAGGTGGTTGAACCGCGCAAGTGGTAGTTGGGTCGTGCAAGTACAGGTTGCGCGCCGACTGATGGTTGAGAGCCCCAGGTGATTTGGGCAAGGAAGGAAGTGAGTCGCGCAGGTTTGAAGTTCACGAAGGTAGAGTTGCGCAGGTGCTTTGGAGACACTTGCGCACCAGGTTATACTTGCGTGGCTAAGACTTGTGCGCCAGATGGAGACTTGCGCGCCGGGCTTGAAAAGGAGAGCCAAATATTGTTGAAGCACGCCCGCCTTTCTGGAGCTGCACAAGAGCTAAAGATTGCCTGATACTTTCAGTGCAAAGCGAGATTGAAGAAGAAATATAAATGATACATGCATGATCTCAGGCATACATGGTGAATTGATTCTAACGAATGCCAAGTAAGCTGAACATCATTAATTGAGAAATCACATAAGTGATTGTGATTCCAGCAAACGAAGACAAGGGGATCTAGTGCATTCAGTCATTGCACTAAAGAAGAAGGATTGAACTATAAAGAGCATCAACTCTGAACCCTGATGCAAGAAAAGACTAATGCTGAATAGGAGACAAAGAACATCAATGCACATTTATTGAAGAGAACTTCACGTCTATAAACTGAGTGGGAATTCACCAACGGCAGTGAGCCAGGGGGAGTCAACGGGAGTGACCCGAGGGACGCAGTGAGCTATCCCTGAACAATTGTAAAGGCAGTGAGCCTGGTACAGAGTGACTGTACCCGAACCTTTGTAATCTACAGATAGTGAAGCATAGTATATTTAGGTACGACCGACAACCTGTCGGCGTATGCTCCTTGGACGTAGCCCTTAGTGGTGAACCAAGTAAAAATAGTTGTGTCATCTCTCTGCATGAGAATGTTTAATTGTTGATCATATCCATCATAAAGGTTGAAGTAGTTCCTACCAACATGTGAACAAGATCCCCAACTAAAAGAAGAAAAAGTTGCCACACTGATTCACCCCTCCCCTCTCAGGGTGTCCCGGGGTCCGACAAGTGGTATCAAAGGGAAAGGTTAATGTATGTTGGATATTCTCTAGTAATTCTATTGAGAAGAGGATTTGAGTTTCTTTCCTAGAGTCAACAATGAAGAGCAGTCTTGATAATGATGCAGTCATTTCTGAGCAGAAATCTATATCCACCAAGACTTTGACAAATAGGAAAAAGAAAGAGAAGAAGATGATGAAGAAGTCCCCCACATCTAAAGAAGATACAGTGTCTTGTTCTCCATGCCATTCCAATAATGAAGAAACATTAGGCTTGGAAAGTATCAAGCAGGTGGCTCAGAACTCATCCAGAGGAAAGGATGATACCCCTTATTCAAGCTTTCAGGAAAAAATCAGAACATATCTGCATGATATTCCAGAAGAAAGGGTTGCTATTATTTTTAGACTATTCCAATCTATGAAGGTTGAGATCAATCGATTAGAAAGGGAATCTGACAATATGGAAAATGGGTTGGAAAGAAAAGTTATGGAAAGTATGAAGCTCATCAAATGGGTGAATGTCTTTGAAGATGAAGAGGAAGTCAATAATACTTTAAAAGAAAGGATCCATGCACTTGAAGCTGAGCTGAAGAAGATCAATGAAGTCAAGATTTTTTGTTTGGAAGAAAATTCCATTAAATTCAGGGAACGTGACTCTTTGTTACAAAGCAAAGTTGAGATGCATGAAGATGAGGTTGAATGATTGAAGAAGACTTGCGAAGAGAAGATGACCTCGATTGTAGATCAGAATATCATCCTCAATATTGAGGGTAAAAATTTGGAATCCCAGTTGACCAAGATTGAGAATACATATATTGAGACTTCACAAAAGAATGAAATGAGTGATGCTTGTACTCAATGTTCATTGGAGGAATCTAAATCTGAAATACCTCCAACATGTGACAAGAAGATTATGACAACTCTTGATTATCCACATCAAGAATCAGTTGCTGCTGGTACTCAATGCTCAATGGAGGATTATATTGTCAAAAGACCTCCAACATGTGATAAGAATATCATGACTTCACTCTTTGATCTATCACAAGCAACTGAGAAAGTGAAGGTACCATCCAAACCATCTTGTACTCATATTTCTAAATAAACTCCTACAATCAGTGTAGGTGGGAAGAAAAGTTCTAAACAAGTGTGGATGAGGAAATTTGAGAAGAAGAAACCTTCCACCGTGACAAGGGTGGATGAGAAGAAAAAGGAGGAAGTTGGTTCCTCAAATAGAGCACAAAAGATTAAGCAGATGGCCCAACAACTTAATACAGAAGACACAAAGAAGAAAAGATTTGTGGGTCAATGTTGGTGCTGCAACAGATTTGGGAACTGTGCACTGGATTTTCTTTATAATCCCTTACATGGAAAAGAACAGAGAATGCCTATATCAAAGAGAAGGAAGCTAGAGAAAAAGAAGCAACATCAGCAGGTCCAAAAGCATCTATTTACTACAAACAGATTTGGAATTCTTGATAACAACTGTGATGTATACAACGGCAGTGGTCAAAATACAGGCACATGTCCATATCAACATGCTTTCACTGTTGAAAAGAAAAGAATAACTCTGATGCCATCAAGGAATGAAGCAGCTACCTTGGGGATAAATCAGAAGAATGTTGTGAACACACATTTCCCCAAGAAGATCTCAAGTAGGGAAGCTGAGAAGACCCAGGATTTTAGATCCATGAAATTGAAGGGTCATTCATCCAAAAGAAACACTAAGTTGGATGATTCTCGGATGAACCCATGTGGAAGACCTAATCCAGCTGCAAAAGTTCCAAATGACATATTGGTCATCTGGACAGAAGATTTGAAAAGAATAAGGAAACTTGAAGATGAGAAGGCCAAGGATGGTGACAAAGGAAAAGGAAAACTTTCACATGATGAAGACACAGTGCATGAGAGATTGCAAACAAAGAGAAACACACGTGTCAAAGAAGTTCTGTGTGAGAGATGCAAGAAATCTGGTCACATTGAAAAAGTTTTCCTAACCTTAATAACAGAGCAAGAAGCAGTCCTTAAGAGGAGTAATAATGTATCATTCATGATGGGTGCTAAGAAGAACAATTCTCCACACAAAGTAGAAGAGAATGTGAACAGAGCCATGCCACACCGAAAGATGTCAGAACATATGTTCAAATGTGCAGGCATGAAGACTGGAGTGAACAGAGGAACATGGTTGAGAAAAGAACCTCAACCAATCAAGTCTTCTTGATGAAGTAAGAAGCAACCACCTTATTCCCGTAATCATTTGTGTATTGTATTTGTGCTAATAATGCAGGGAATTGAAGGTGAAGCATGCTCTCAGGGGGGAGAACCTGAGAAGTAGTGAATGTTGTCATCTCTTGATAGCCAAGATGAAGAAGTTTCCATACTTAGTAGATCTTTCAATTAATATTCAAATATTATGATGATGAAGGATAACTCTTGATGAAGATGATGAGGAGTGTTTCCCTTGAGGGGGAGATGAATGAAGAAGCTTCCATAATCACTGTTTCAATCAATAACAACTCCAGATGGACTCAAAAGTAGTTACTCTGTGAATTAATTGAAGAACACACCAATGGAGAAGGTATGAAATTTCTCAATCTCTATCCCTTGGTTAATCAGATCAAATATTATTCTACAAAGGGGGAGTAACTGAATTGATCGGTGACATAAAGAGATTGTAAGTGCCCCAAGGTCACTTATCCTGCCGATTTCACTTGAATATTCTTGGTCTATTTGCTTATGTGAGTGCATGAGTTTCAGGTTTATTATTCCCTACCATATTTGATTTTCTACCTGGAATAAAAGTGGTAATCCCTTGAAGACAAGATACATGAGTTATCATCTCATGTTGGTATCATGATCTGTGGATTACGGATAGCCTTGTTGACTTAATCAAATCCTATTGTTTTCTACATCGAGCTTTGCTCAAGTAGACTTAGAGTGAAATGATTAATGAAACATTTCATAATTGAGGATTGATACCCTCCCTACCATATGCTTTGTATTTCTTGTCAATAAGAGGGAGAGAATGTGAAATGAAAATAAATGTTGATTTGCTGAGAAGATTCTCATTTTGACATTGACAGATTCATTTTATAAGATGTATAAGGTATTGAAAACAAAATACAAAGGGGGAGATTGTTGGAACCACTTTGTGTATAAGGTTCTATTTGTTGTCAATAGTTGTAAATGTAGATCAAAATGAAGAAGATCATGAAGTAGTCCGATGAAGTAGAGGAGTGGTGATTCAGATGATTGTTGTGCTGATCTTAAGTTCAAAGAACATGTTTCAAAGGTGATACATTGTTTAAAACAATGAATAATGTGAGGAGTAATCCATTCGAGGATGATTAAATAAGAATGAGGTTTTTGGATGAAGACCATGCAATTACTCATGATTTCATGAGAACCATGCTTGAGACTTCTTGACGGATTGAATCACATGCTTTGCATGAAGTTGATCATGACGGTTGATGAAGAAGACAATGTGCCAATGAGTTTACTTCTGAGATGGCCATGCGGAGATTGAAATTATGAGATGGACATGCACAACACATTGTATCAGAAGATAATGGTACTAAAGCTGTTCCTTCAAAGAATACATATCACAATAGTGGAGTTTGTGATAAAAGAAAAAGAGTTGCTGAAGGATACAGATCACCAAGAAGAAGTGCTGTTGAGGTGATCGTGCTTGTTGACAAAAAAAAAATGACATAAAAATTTGTTGACAAAGGAGATTCCATGGTGAAATGTCGAGTTCAAGAGTTGTGTTCAATGATCTATGTTTGATTCAAGAACATCGACAGAGTAATGAATGTTCTGGAGGTGGTACAAAAAGATCAGATACAAGGTGGCGCTGTTTTCCAGTGTTTTCCAAATTTCAGGGCCTCAAAATCAACAAATGAAGAAGAGTGATTTTGGAAAAGGGACTTGCGCACCATACTCATGGAATATAGGAAACTTGCGCACCATATGTTTTTGAAGATAAGAGCATCAAAATATGGAAAAGGGATAAGGGTCGCGCATGTTTTGGTGAGGTCGCGCAGGTGAATTATGTGTTGGGAATAGACTTGCGCACCGATGCCTTGAATGCATTATAACTTGTGCGCCTATGGTTTTTTGAGATCAGAAGGTCCAAATTTGGAAAAGGCAAGATGTTCGAGCAAGTTTGGATGTTGATCGCGCAAGTATTGGCTGGGTCGCTCAAGTGAATTGTGCGACAGAGGTTGTGGGAGACGAGACTTGCGTGCCATTGATGGACTTGCACGCCTCCTCACAGGGGGTCCAGTTTGCCTATAAATACTGGACCACCCCTCCTCATTTTGAACAGAGCTCAAGACTTTGAGATTTTTCGAGCTCTCGTCTCACAGGTGGTTGAACCGCGCAAGTGGTAGTTGGGTCACGCAAGTACAGGTTGCGTGCCGCCTAATGTTTGAGCACCCCAGGTGATTTGGGCAAGGATGGAAGTGAGTCACGCAGGTTTGAAGTTCATGAAGGCAGAGTCGCATAGGTGCTTCGGAGACACTTGTGCACCAGGATATACTTGCGCACCTAAGACTTGCGTGCCAGATGGAGACTTGCGCGCCGGGGTTGAAAACAAGAGCCAAATATTGTTGAAGCACGCCCGCCTTTCTGGAGCTGCACAAGAGCTAAAGATTTCCTGATACTTTCGGTGCAAAGCGAGATTGAAGAAGAAATCTAAATGATACATGCATGATCTCATGCATACATGGTGAATTGATTCTGACGAATTCCAAGTAAGCTGAACATCATTTATTGACCAATCACATAAGTGATTGTGATTCAGGCAAAACGAAGACAAGGGGATCTAGTGCATTCAGTCATTGAACTAAAGAAGAAAGATTCAACTATAAAGAGCATCAACTCTGAACCCTGATGTAAGCAAAGACTCATGTTGAACAAGAGACAAAGAACATCAATGCACATTTATTGAATAGACCTTTACATCTATAAACTGAGTGGGACTTCACCAACTCCAGTGAGCCAGGGGGAGTCAACAGGAGTGACCCGAGGGACGCAGTGAGCTATCTCTGAACAATTGTAAAGGCAGTGAGCCTGGGATAGAGTGACTATACCCGAACCTTTGTAATCTATACCTAGTGAAGTATAGTGGATTTAGGTACGACCGACAACCTATCGGCGTATGCTCCTTGGACGTAGCCCTTAGTGGTGAACCAAGTAAAAATAGCTGTGTCATCTCTCTGCATGAGAATGTTTAATTGCTGATCATATCCAACATACAGGTTTAAGTATTTCCTACCAACGTGGGAATAAGATCCACAACTACAAGAAGAAAAAGTTGCCACCATGATTCACCCCTCCCCTCTTAGGGTGTCCTGGGGTCCTACAATCCCCCCGTAAGAAAATTCACCCTCAAAATTTCCTTTTCCCCAAATTAAACAGATGTGGGTAACTCTTCTTCATCACTTCCTCTGATTCCCCTGTTTCTTCTTCAAACTTGTGGTTGAGAAACAACACCTTGATGAGGGGAATTGTATTATTTTGTAGAACCCTTTCTTTACAATCTAATACCATTATCATCTTCTATTCATAGGATAGGTCATTCTACAATGGTACTGCATATGGATTGAGTACATACGATGGGTCACATATGTACTACCTCAAGAGTGTCACATGGAAGACATCATGTACTTAAGATAGGTTCGGTGAGACTGATAGTCGATAGGCCCATACTCCAATGTGATCAAGGATCTCAAAAGGGATGATTTACCTTGGACTAAGCTTCCACTTATTCCCAAATATCATAACTCTATTCCACAGTGATATGTGGAGGAATACCATGTCTCTGAAATCAAAATCTAGGTCTCGTTGATGATTATCAGCATAACTATTTTTTCAACTCTGGGAAGCTTTGATTTGTTGATGGATGGTCTTAAACTTCTCTACCATTTCTTCTACCATTTCAGGACCTTGGATTTTCACTTACCAACTTCATACAAATATTCTAGTGTTCTTCACCTCTTCCCATACAGGGCTTTATACGGAGTCGTTTGGATTCTTGAGTGGAAACTTTTCTTGTAAGAGAACTCAACTAGAGGAAGATGTTGATCCCATCCCCCTTTGATGTTCATTGAGCCTTATCCCATCATGTTCTCAAGTTTTTGGATATTCCACTTAGATTTTCCATTAGTTTTAGGATGATAAGTCATACTGAAGTTCTGTTCAGTATTCAGAGCATGTTGAAGATTCTTCCAGAAGTTAAAGGTGAATCATGGATCTTGATCAGATACAATAGATAGTGAAAATCCATATTTCCTTACCACTTCTTTGATATATATCCATTCTAGTTGATCCAATAATAAATCCTATTGAATTTTAATAAAGTGTGTAGTCTTTGTAAGATGGTCCATAATAATCTACACTGCATTGTTTTATTTGGATATCTTCGAATGTCCAACGAAAATGTCCATGGTGATGTTCTCCTATTTCCACATTAGTATGGGTAATGGTTGCATCATCCCTTTAGACTTCTGCATCTCATCCTTTTCTTGAGGACATACCAGGAACTTTAATGTATACTCATAGATCTCAATATTCGTGTTTTCCTCCCAATAATGATCTCAGAGATCGCGATACATCTTCATAATTCCTGGGTAAATATAGAAACTTGATCTTTGTGCATCATCCAAAAGTTTCTTTAACTCTAGATTTTATAGAACACATAGTCCTGTCCCAAATCTCACAATTCCATCTTCATTAACAT
The DNA here is from genome assembly GCA_963277665.1 of Viscum album. Taxonomy (NCBI): domain Eukaryota; kingdom Viridiplantae; phylum Streptophyta; class Magnoliopsida; order Santalales; family Viscaceae; genus Viscum; species Viscum album. The sequence continues at coordinate 1,745,115,372 of OY728161.1, forward strand.
TGAACACTAAGGATTTCCCTTTTCTAATAGTTTCCACTTTCTTTTAAATTTGCACATCATCCTTTTGAGAATCCTTTAAGCTTTCCAAAAGTGGAAGTTGAGCAATAACTTTTTTAAGGATTGATGATGTTCCCTTCTTTATTATTCTGATGTCCATCGTCCTCAAATCTAAGAAGATTAATTCATTTTTCAATTATTATAAATGATATAATTTATTTGGCCTTTATACATTGTGCAAATTCCACCTTGTTTGCTTTAATAGGGTTGTAATAAATTGAGTAGACATAGTCTTTGGTCATCTCTAGACTTCACCTTGGTGCTTTATCAACTCTTTCTGTGTGAATATATAGTTGAGGATTTTGTGATCCATGTATAGTTAACACTTCTCTCCAAAGAGGCAATGTCGCCAAATTTTAAATCGATGATTACTATAGCAAAATACTTATTATGTGTTGGATTGTTTTTCTCATGAACATTCAATTATCTTGAATCATTGGCAATTACTTTTTCATTTTACATCAACACACAATCCAATCCCTTTTTCTAAATCATCACTTAGTACCACAAAAAGTTCTCCACTTGTGGGTAGTGTGTGCACAAGTGTAGTGATAAGACTCCAATTCAGTTTCATGAAGCTCTCTTCATAATCATCACTCCAAAAAAACATTACTCCCTTCCGAGTTAGCTTGTTTTGAGGGATTTAGAATCTTGATAAATTTCTCACAAATCGGCAATAACATATAGTTAACCCCAAGAAGATATGAGTATATGTTCTTGATGCTAGCCTCATCCATCCATCAATTACATCTCTCTTGGAGGGATCCATAAATATCCTATTTCTTGTGATATTATGACCAAAGAATGATAATTCCTTCTACCAGAACTCACACGTTTTTTAATTTTCATAGAGATTCTCCTTTCTCAAGGTTTCTAGTACAATTTTATGATTCTCCTCATGATCCTCCTTATTTTTGGAGTGTATTTGAATAACATCTATAAATACAATGACAAATTGTTTCAAATTAATCTCTAAATTATCTATTCATGAAGTCCATGACAATTTTTGTATCATTATTGAGTCCAAAAGGCATTAATATGAATTCATAGTGCCCATATCTTGTACAGAAATCATTCTTGGGGATATCCTCCTTCTTCTCCCTTACATGATAATATCCCTACTATAAATATACCTTAGAGAAGTATTGTGATCTACATATCTGATCAAAAAATTCATCAATTCAGGGAGGAGGATACTTTTTCATTATTGTGATTTTATTGAGCTCACAATAATCAATGAAATGGAGAATTGTCCCATCCTTCTTCTTAATGAAGAAGACTGGTTCACCCCATAGTGAAGCACATGGGCATATAAACCCTTTATCCAGATTCTCTAGTAGTTGTTTCTTATGATCATTAAGGTCCAAAATATCCATTCTATATAGAGTCTTTGATATTGGAAACTCCCCATTTATAAGATAAATTGGGAATTCAACATCTCATCTAAGAAGAAGACCAGAAAATTCTCAGGCATCACTTCAGTAAATTCCTTCATAATAGGTAAGTCTTCAAGTATTTTTGCTTCCTTAGACTCAATCATTAGATCCAGATATGCATTCTCATAGTGCAGTAATATCCATACTTGAGATAATGGTGATAAATAATATTCATCCTCCTCCTTGAACTTGTATTGAATTTGGGGTCGATGTTCTATATGGAGAATGATTTCCCTCACACTGTAATTTATGTTGACTATATATAAGGAATTTCCATCCATGGAAATTATTTCATGAAATTCCACCAAAGGGGGTATTCTGAGGTTGACTGGGAATTTTAGTCCACAAATTAAGATAGGGGAGGAGTTATATTCCTGGGATACAATGATTTCTCCATTTTCGATTCTCATTGACATCTTTACTTCCATAACTGGTGGTGGTTTTGGTATTGTTCTAATAAACTTTAGGGATATATAAGATTGCGTGGAACTCGAATAAAAAAATGTGTTCTCAATTATTGAATGAATAACTACTGTACCTATCACAACTTCGTTTTCGAGGTTCACTTCGGTGGAAGTGATGGAAAAAAGATCTCCCTTGCTTCTTTAGAGGTTTTCAGTGCCCTCTGAAAACCCTTAGCTTAGGGAACTAGTTTCGAAAGTGCCCTGGTTATTTGCAGTTGAAGCAATGAAAAATGTGTTAAGGGTCAAATGGAGCATTCTTATCCTATATCATAGCTGCAGGGTTTTCATGTTGGTAGTTAATGCCTAGGTACCCTTCTCTTCGATCCCAAAATCATTTCCTCACCCCCTTCACGAAATTTCTATGGTATATCTTTCTTCACCTTTGTCAAGTGGGGTAATGGATTTTCATAGCACCATTGGATTTATCCATCAGACCACCATAATTGAATTCCACCTTATTCTTATTATCCCCGTGATATCCTTGAGATTCGTTGATCTCTATTTTGACATTGGGGTCACATCAGACAATTTTATCATAGCTCTCAAATTCACAGATCTCTAGGGCTTTCCATAGGCTAGGTTTTATCCCACCAAAGAAGTGGTCAACCTTTCATTTGGTGGAACGACAATGTTAGAGTCATATCATGCAATAATTTTAAATTTATCCCCATACTATCTGATATATTCATCATCTTTTTTCTTAAGGGGAAGGAAGTCCATTTCCTTCTTACATAAGAGGGTGCGATGAAACTATTTGTTTAATTTTTTTCCATAAATCCTTCCATTCTACTGCCTCGATCTCTTCTGCATGCTTCATATATCTATCAATGTCCACTATTGATCAGATTCACTCTCCAAATGATAAGTATCAATATGTACCTTATCTTGTTCAGAACATTGATGGATGGAGAAGATCTTCTCAATGTAGTTGATCCATTGTTCGGTGATTGAGGGATTAGATGATCCATTGAAAGTAGGAATTCGTTGTCTGATTAAGATCTTGACTACAACTTTTTCTTTATTGGGGGGGGGTGAATTTTCCTATTGACCCATGATTCTATTCCAAACATGAGTTAACAAAGAGTGTATCATGACAAAGTTCATGATTACTACTCCCATTGGATTGGGCATCTCATTAGAATAGTTGTCACATTGATCTTTACATCGGTTGTTAGCATGAGTCCTCCTATTATCGACCATTGGATGGAATAAAAGGATTGTTAGGGGTAACACATAGATGGTAATCCAAATACAAAAAGGGATAACTTATAAATTACTTTTCTTTCTTTATCTGGAAAATTTATAGGCTTCAATATTTGTTATCCATGATCTACTTTCCAACATATATTCACAAGGGTGTTTTTTTATACGGTTAATAATGGTTCATATGAAGAATATGAATATACCAAAGCCTATCCTCAGGAGTTTCATAACCAATAGTGCAGCAAGGCTCATTGTTATGCACCAGATCCATTCGAGTCTAGCTGAAAGCAGTGTTTTTGGGTTTTACCCCTATATACATCTGTTCTAGAGCCACATCTACCTTTTCATATCTAGAAAGATATATATTTTATTGATAAACCACTTACTCAATACCCAGCAAAATTTAAGGATGTTTTTATTATACATAGTCTTATACATAAGGCTTTCACTAGGGTTTTCTAATCCTAATCCCAATATTATGTAAACCTATCCTCCAATACCAAATATGACAACCCTCCTCTTTATTACACACTTAATCATAATTTATTACATAAAATAATCAGTTAACACAACATAGAATACCTAGAGGTCTAGTTTCATCATGGATTAGTAATATTACATAACAACTTAAAACATGAAATACACATATTGATTGAAATCTACTTTTACATGACCACACACATTCCTTCGTACTTAGCATTGCATTGGATAACCTGAGGTCATGCATAAGAAAAGAGTGAGAAATAAATCCTAATAATGGAGTAAAAATGGAATAACATGAAGAATATAGTACATTTTAGTCAATAGTCATATCAATGTAGCATAAGAGAAAAATGAACTTAAAGGCATGATAGAGCATGATTATCATAACATGGAAAAGTGGAAACAAAATTTAACTTGATTTTATCATGATCCAAGGCTCATTAAACATGTATCATGAGTAAAACCTTATTTAACTTGAATTATCATGAGTAAAACAACATTTTACTTGACGTATCATGATAATAATCATTACCCAATGCATTAGAGTACTATTAGGGTGCACCCTTCTTAATCATTTCATTTCATGCATAAGTGTGCCACATGGATTCATTAAACATCATCATTTATTCCATGATAAAATAATGTGGAATTAATACATGAAACTCTATCATCAATACATAAATGTGCATAAAGGTGAATACCCTTGATATAGAAATGGGAATGGTATTCACTACACAATGAATTTGGATTGGAAAATCGCGGTGCAATTTCAGATGCATAACGGCATGACATATGAATTTATAAAAATGGTTGATGAGAGAGAAAAGGGTGTATAATAATATATACATGAAATGGACAGTAATGGAGACATATAGACACATGTCCCAACATATTTAATGGAATTTATATTCAAGGTGAAAAAAAATTTCTTGAATGTAAATGAGAAGAGGAAAATTCCTTATGTAATTCCAGCATAGTAATGGGTGTACATGGGAGTAATTAATGATAGATAAAGTGGTATATCATCATTAAAACATGAGGAAGAACATATGGGGGAGGTGAAAATTAATTCCCCATCTTTTTTAATTGAAGACAGTGTGGTATAACAACATTGTGAAATTTGAACAAAAATGGGGAAAGAAGAAATCCCATACTTGGATGTGTGATACCAATGGCTTGGGAGAGGCTTGAAAGAGGCTTCATAGGAGATTGATGCACCTTAGGAGGATTCTATAGAGAGGAGGGAAGGGGTTGTTCATTCTTTTAAGGCTTATATTGAAGAGGAAATGGGAGCTTGGGTGGATTTATATAGGAAATGAAGGGGGATTCTTTATTATTTTGGTTTTGGAAAACACATATTAAAATAATCAAAACCAAAAACCAAACCATGGTTTTTTCAAATGGTTTTTTAAAAAGGGGAGTGGAAAAATTATTTTATAATTCCAATGGCCTATATTATTAAAATATTAGTCTTTCTTAAGTGGAGGTGAGTCACACTCTCACGGAAAACATTTTAAAGGTTTAAAATATTTTATGGGCCCAAGAGGGTCCACTAATGCTTTGTAAAATAAATCAAGATAAACTAAAATCACATTATTTTAATTTTAAAACATTTATTGGACTAACAACTGAATGATTTTATTTTATTAAATCAATATTAGGATAATATGATGTCATAAAACCCATTATACAGTTAAACGGTATTTATTGTTTACCCAAACATTCGTTTGTCTCATAAAATTATGAAAAAATAATCGTTGGATAATTTCAACCTTCGGATTCCAAAAATAATATTCATTTTATATAAATAATATTCTAAATGTTTAGGTTTTTACTTTTAAAATAAAAACTGACATTTATTAAAAATTAATGGGTTTGAAAAAAACATCTTTCAAAAATTAATAAAAATTACAATTGAATTTCTAAAAACAACACTATAATTTATGTTTACAAAGTAATTTATTAATAATATTTTATTAAAGTATTAAATATTTAAAAAATGCATCAGTTATTTAAAGTATAGTTATTAATTGAAGACGAACTAAAAATACTATTTTTTATTTAAAACCTGCTTATAAATTAACAATAATAAAAGGAATGTATATTCTTTATTCTATACAAAAAATAATGAATGTAATCATAGTCCTAGGGTCTTTTTACATATACACATATAACACCTACATAAGACCTAAGGGTCAGGTGTTTGATGGTGAAAAACTCTTGGGGTTGGTTAGATAACATCTCTTGGGTGATCATCTATATTAAAATTCACTTATATCATGGGTATTTCCGTTCAATATTAACATGTTGAAGCTCATATTAGTCTTGGTCAATAGCAAAAACCAGTGATGCTACCTCCTTTCTGTGCTCTAATAATTGGATTGGTATTGAGAAATTCTACTAGATGAATTCATCACTTACTTTTTCTATGTAAATTGGTTGTTAAATCCCAATATTTATACTAATAATGTGATCATTCTTAAGTTAACATATTAGAAGTAGTAATAATTTTTAATGGTTTTTTGAATTCCAAAATCATAAAATCAAATATGTTCATATTTTATATAACCATTTTACATAATAAGACATTTAATTAGATCAAGAGTAATTTTCATTAATAACACTTTGGGTCGTTATATAGTTGGATTTGCTACATTGATGGATCCTCCAAGTCGATGAATCCAATATGTAGCTGATTCAATAGTGGGATTTATTGATAATGTGGATCTACTAAATAATTGATTTTCTATAAGAGTATTCAGCTACTTGATAGATCAACTACATGAATCATCTATATATAATCATATACATGATTGATAAGCTATGTGAGAATTAATCTATGTGAATTGACTATGTTGAATTAGAATCATTGGGTTTTTTATTTAGTAGGGAATTTGACAATGTGAAATTGGTCACTTGTTGTTTTTTGATAGTTATATAAAAATCACCGTGCAAGTATTAATACCACATGAATCTATTAATTTCAAATAGAGGGTCACCAATGATAATTATATATTGTATTATATAGAATGGAATAGGCTTTAAATTATTACTTTCTGGTATAGTTTAATGAGAACATCAATAGATTGTATTAAATTTCTTACGATCTAAAATTTTTTATCACCCCATCCCAGTGGACTCAATTTGGTTGGTATTTCCTTTTTTTATTTTTTTACTTATCTCATGATTGGAGGTTCTTAATCATTCACTTTGAATCATAAAATCCTACTTACATTGGATAATTTTTCCTCCCATGTAAATCCATCTTGTGTTCATCCATTATTTTAGTGCCTTGAGTCGTATGAAGCATCTTATTCTAAGTAGGCGATTTGTTTCTTCTCTTATTTATTTAAGTACAATAACATGGTTAGAAAGGTTTATCCCCTTTTGTGGAAATGGGATTAACCTAGTTAGTATATATTTTCTTATTAATAAGTAATTGTATAGGTATATCATGTCAATTTTTTACAATATATAATGATAACAATTTCTTCTTCATTTTCTATATAGTGTGTTACTATTTTAATGGTTATTTATCATTTTTTAGTTATATTATTAGAATATTGTTAATGATGGAACATGGTGAAGAATATAAATCCATAATTAATTTATAATTAACTTGATGGAAAAAAAATATTTATCTTTAACGAGTCTTGTGTTTGTTGTAATTTGATATAGATAAAATTTATTTGAGGCTACTTTTTTAATTTAAAATGTAACACCATGTGTTGATGAAATTTTATAGATAATTTTTTCATGTAAATTATTATTGAATAGATAAATTAAATACATGATAATAAATTATAAATTCACATGTTTTATAAAATTGGAATATATGTTAGGAATCATGTTTAAATTAATTTCATAACTATTTTTGTAGCCTATTAATATGTGATGCCTTGTGTTTCCCACAGTTTGAAAATTTGAGTAATGAATTTGTTAATTCATGAAATAATAAAAAATGATTTTTTGATAAAGATAAATTCTTAGTCATATGTTTTGTGTCTTCCTAAGAAGCTTCATATACCTGTTTTTTTGGTGTGAGATATCATTTTTTTGCAATGAATGGATGCCTTATTTTATGTCCATGATTTTATTTTTTATTATGTTTACATCCTCTAGATTTTTTTATGAGTTGGGGATGTGTATTCCTTTGATGTATTTTGTTATATGATTTGGGGATGGCTAATTTTATATGATCATAAGGCGGCTAATCCCACAATTACTAATATGATAGGGGCCTTGGAGGGATGATCTTGTGATGTATAATGTGATATAGTGTGAGGAGGCCGAGATGATATGGTAGTAGTTGATGCCAATAATGGTGAGATGCATAGGGATATTTTTTTTCAGTTTTATGTATAACACCGTATATTTGAAAATTGTTTGATGTTTTCCTTAGGGGTTGTTGTGATAAGGATTGATTATATCTTTAAATGAATCTATTAATGGATATTCTTTATGTTTCTTATATTATTTTCATTCCTTTCACAATATCTTGAAGAAGATTTTTTTTCTTGGTTAAATGTTTCCTCCTGGTGGTACCTTGGGATGATTTTCCTATTGTACCAAATTAAGGAATGATATTAATAATTTTTAATAAATTCATAACATATGGGGTTTGTGTTTTTGGAATTAAAATGTTCAAAATATGTAGATATTGAGAAACCATGGACTCGGTTTGGAATATTCATTTAGGAAATGAACTTTACACAGTGGTTAATATAATGAAATTTGTGAAAATTTTGTTAGTTAATTTGGGGTTAATTAATATGTTAATAATGGAAAAGATGTAATTTAATGTAACTATTTGAATTCACATGCTTATATAGGATATCTATTATTTTTTTTGGTAGTCGGGAATATGAGTAATTTTAGATAAAGTTGAGTCTATGACTATGTGGCACCCATTTTTTGGTTTGTATCTATATTATCTCTTATCCATCATGTTTATTCATATGATTCCCCACCCATTTTTATTATGGTGATTAATGCCTAGTAGAATCTAGGATGGTTCCTTCCCCAACATCCTGGTGGGTGGTTGGATGAATAACTACCACCTCTATCCCCAATCCCTTCTTTTAGTAGTGACGTGTTCTTGTATGCAGGGTGATTAGACTTCCAAAATATGTGTATAGTGGTTTGTAGGGTCTTGAAAATTCCACCATGGGAATAGAATACCACCACAAACACTTTTTAGAAGGAACCAAGTACTTATACAAGTCTTTAAAGGTGAATAGACTCGAATTGAGTTGCAAGTAATTGAAGGAACTTGAAGGAAATTAAGTTCTCAATGTTTTTTTATGTTTCCCGCATACCATCACCTAGAAAGGTACACGGAGCGGATAGATCATGAACTGCAAGGAATGCAAAAAATCTACAAACCGCTGGCCTGTGAGGCGATGGCCAGTGAGAAAGGAAAACATTGAACCGAGTCGTCGATGGATTCATACTTGTGAGGACCATCACCGTAACATGTCGTGAACTCATCCATTCACATATAAAGAAAATTAGTAGGTTTCCATGAACCAATGTCACAAACCAAAGCCTCCTCAAACCCTAGTTGGCCGAGTCTTCCGCGGGTTTGGATATTGCTTCAATGGGCCTCCACAAATGGTGTCGAATTCCCAATAGATACAATTTCTAGGATAATATATAAAAGGAGAATAGTACTAGTATGACATAGAAATAGAAGGGGAGATTTACATGGAGAATGACAGACAAAAAATCATGAGGGATGCTTAGAGTTTGCACTCCGGCTTCCGTATAGTTTCATCAGTGAAGGAAGAAACGAAAACCACTCCTTCCGCAGGTACTGCCATACGCGAACCATAAAACAAGGGAATTGAATAAAAATAATAGAACAAAGAACCTAACATGTGAATCGTGAAGCAAGATATTCTCAAGGATTAACTCACTGAGAATGATGATCCCTCGGACCCCCTTCAAAATGGTGCTCCACATAGCCTAACACTACACAGACTAATCTCAGTGTCGTGTACTGCATCTATATGTAGATGGAACTCAAAGTGGTGTGATGGGACGCATACCACTATGGTACATGATTTCCTATATCCATTACCATGTATTAAATTGGTATGTGGATGGCCCCTTTTCCCTCATTCCACTATGGAATATGGATCCTCCCCGTAAATGCAACACCACAGAGGTGGAATAAAAATGGTGAAACCGATGTGAATCCTCAACCAAGGTGGAGGTTATACCCCTATGATAAATGAATAAAGGATAATGTAAATTGGACATTTTTTTTCCACAGTATGCACAAAACATGACACCTTGGAGGTGGAAAATTAATAGTGAAACCAACGTGAATCTATAACCAAGGTGGCGGTCTCACCCCTCCCAGAACCCTTCACCCCAGAGAAAAATTAATAGGGGAAGGGGGCCAAGATGAAATTCCAAACATGAATTTGTTTAAAGGAATGATACTTGGATGATGTTTTGTGGTCTATAGGTCATATATTAACATTGAAAGCTCCCGCAGAGTGACCTTCAATCCAAATGAAATTCCAACGACCCATACATACATGCACATTAGTGACCCCATAGGTCGTTGGGGCCCCAATGAAGGGCAGGACTCCCCCGCCTACCCAGTGACTTCAACATTGGGTATCCAATATGCTGATCAAAGAGTACCATTGAAATGGTATTCTCTCCATGCTAGAGGCTGCAAGACAAGACCTCTAGTATTTTAAGGTATGACAGCCACCTCTTTAGTCGTTGTCAAAACCCCAGCACTAGGCAATCCCAATGGTCATCTAAAACCGTTTCGGGAGCTTGCCCCATAACATGACTATGAGTACCTCTCTTAACTATGGTAGATAGAGGAGATCAATGATGATGACTCAATCTTAACTGCACATGGGTCCTACCCATGGTCCCCTGCTAGAGAGCGTCTCTACCGACACTGGACAACCAGGCCTCCTCCCGTCGAGAAGGACCTTATGCAAAGAGCACCTTCAAATGTTCAAGAGACCTTGGCCCCTCAGGATTCCCACCAAGTGAGGTGAATATATAATCAGGAACACGGAATCACCCCATTTCTGGAAGAGCAGCACCACTATACTAACGTGGTGGCATTAAAAGTTCAAGCCTATGACACTGCCCCCTCTACTCTAGCCCACCATAGAGATAGGGTGGAAGAATACAAGCACAAACACACGTTCCTACTAGTGCTCGCCGATCCCACCATAAAGATCGAGCGAAAAAATACAAGAAGACATAGTTATATTCCAATGCAAAAAAATCCTACCATCCTAATAGTGAATCAATCAGCTACAGGAATGCACAAACACCTATTTATGCATTTCATGACTTCCATCTAAATAGGGAAGCAGCTGGCTATGTGCAGGCACAAACACCTACTATTTCATTTCAATCATATCATCTAAATTGGGCAGCAACTGTCTATTTTCAAGGACAAATACCTACTAAGGAATATCAAACCCACCATCCTAATAGAGGAAAAAATTAATATGAGAATAGTGAAATTCCTGCGGATGCATACAAATACCATTAGACAAATATAGAGGAAAGTGGGAAGATTAAAATCCCCACTCGTGAATATGAAGACTGCCCATCAAATACAGTGTCAACCAGAGAAGAAAACTAGTGATAGAAACATTCCTCTATTATAGCATAGGAGAACTACCAGTATATAGTGGCAACAAAAGGAGGACCATAGAAGACACTGACTCCTTCTCCAAAATCAGAATGGGCCTCTATACTCATTCTATCTAATGATGTATCCCAACACCTCCTAGAAATGCTGGAAGATCAGATGTCGATTCCAAACCATATCCTCCAAACATGCGACAAAGGTGAGAAATCAGTCCCACGACCCGGTTTCCTCGATCAGAATGACTCACTCGCAAAATGAGTAGGTCAATCTAGTGAAGTTATTCATCCCTTCTCTAGTATATGTTGTTTGGTAGCAATATCATGGGACATACAGACAACATGATTGGGAAAAAGTTTATGTTCCATCAGGGGGACGTCTATCTAAGGTGGTGGCCACTCTAGGATAGGAATATATCCCTGTCAAAACTCAATCTGTATGTCAGCGTATCTAGATGACATCATGGGACCAAACAAGATATGGACCCATATATGAAGGCCATTACCAATATAAGATGTCCCATGTTACCTTCCAGAGAGCTCCCAAGAATGAAAAGCACCAAAAGAAATTGAAAAATGAAGATCACATAAATGATCCTACTCTGTTGGAAGCTAGGGTTCCTGACACCCTCGAACATATAATAATAAAGGTTCAAGAAACTATCAGTCCATTAAAAAAGTTATGTATGTGGCAGTAAAAGTTGTGAAGGTCCTCCCGAAAATGTCGCTACCATTATCTAGGGAGTTACTCTATAGATAACCCTTGGGGGCTTACTCCCTGCGTCCAGAATGATTGATCACGAGATCCTATCTCTTGATGCGCGTAGGGGTAGCCCTTCCCTCAACCTGAAGATCTGGAAGTAATAAGGACCTCCCCTTACTGTTTTCTTCCCTGATGGTCCTCCCTAGGGTATATGCTACATATATGAATCTTTTTGTAGCTGGACATCAAGTCATGATGGTAGTCCCCGACATGATGACGGTCATTGCGAATGCCCACCCTGCAGTGAAAGTTACTATGAAGGTGCACCCCATAATAACATCAAGCAACAAGAAGGTCTTCCCCTAATTGAAGTATATTCTGAAGGCCCTCCATAGGATGTACACAACGTAAATTCTCCCTACAACCTGGTATAAAGTCATGATGGTAGTCCCGGCCATGATGGAGGTCATTGTGAAGGACCTCCCTGCAATGATATTTGCCGTGAAGGTCCTCCCCACAATGACATCAAGCAACAAGAAGGTCCTCCCCAAGTTTCAGCACACCCTTAAGGTCCTCCATAGGGTATATGTCGTAAAGAAAATTTCCACAGTCGAGCATCAAGTTTCAATGGTAGCCCTCTCTATTACAACACCACTTGTAAAGGTCCTCCTCACAACCAAACTTCATGCTGGCAAAAAGGTCCTCCCCTAGCCAGAAAAAATATGAGAAAACCATCCTATACTGAGGCTCCGATAAATGAATCAGACACATAGGGAACCTATCTATAATGAGTGATATTCTCAACCAGAGGATGACCCTGGTCTACACTCATCATGCGAGCTACCCCACGTTGTCCACAAATATATAAGTCTCCCACCAGACCGGCTACATGGAATGAAATTTTTAAGAAGTAGTTGAGCTGGGCATATCATGTGGAGGAGAATCCAGAAGAAGTACAACATGATATATTTCTTTTGAGAATACAAATATATATGGATAATATACTAGTGATTTATATTCCTTCGGCCACATCCCACTTCGACATAACTGGCGAATTGGATGGGTAATGCATGCAGGACATTCTCCTCAATATATGGACCACTCTTCGTCAGCTGAAAGAAAAATTTCTACCCTATGAAAGGTACGCAGACCATGTCAGTATGATAAGGGAGCTTCAACATCTAATTGACCTTGAATCCCTCCATTCCTCAAGGTAGGAACACTCAAAAAGGAGAAAAATAACCTTGAACTAGCCTATCTCCACGCACTGCATAAGTTGTGTCACCTCGTTGGAAACTCCCCAGCCAGAGTTCACATTCAGGGGTGGGGAGAACATGGAGATCTACACTTCACACCACGTACCCCCCAGTAGGCCCCATTGTAAATGACATCTTATAGTTTCATCACCTAAAGGCAACAATAAATTGAAATCCCTGCTCAAGAATTATGGGATACTCAACCAAACCATCCTGAAGTAAGTCACCAAAGCATGAGGGTGGAAGAGATCAAGACATTAGAAATATTCTATGTCAGGAAACTGGGAACATCCTGTAGACATCGTGCTTTAGGTAATCCCACCAGCAAGCAGTTCCCATATCCTCAAAAGTCCATAGAATCCATGCAAGCCCCATGCCATACTCAGTTAACACTTACATGGGAGTACGTGAAATTAAAAGGGTGGAAATAGCGGTAGCTATCGCCACAATATGTGTAAAACCCCATCATATTGATATAGTGAAATATTTACATCAAAATACCCCTATAAGACCAAAAAATATAGGCCATAGTGCATAAACAAGAGAATGGGAACAACCCCATTCCACAAGGTTGGGATAATTTTTACCTCAAATCTGTACATAGCTGACAACTATATTCCACCATCTAGGAAGAACGATGGTAAGAGGAGTTACATGTTCCACACCTTCTCATTGTTTTCGCCCTCTGATCCAAAGGCAGATTTATGAGGTTAGAACAGGCTCCCTTTAAGTCAATATTCTCTAATAAACCCGAAGTATACCCCAGAATAGAAGGAGAAAATCTAATAAAGGGGGAAGGAATCCTTCCTACCATTCTACACTTGGTACACTGCCCCCAATGCGGTATGCCTCAGTGAACATGGTAAACCTCAACCGCATGGATCTCACAGGAAATGACATAGGGGGAGAGGATATAAAGTTATATAGTCCCCTCCCAAAGGCATCACACACCATTCATGATGGTGTGCATACTCGAAAAAAATGATGACCCTAAATCTGTGTCCTGCCTCAGCCAATCGGACATTACCTACTTCTAGAAACCCGAACAAGGAGAATAATTAATCCAAATTCTTTTATGAAATGCCTTATCCTACCTCTGAAAATGCATACCTTACCTTGAAGAATGGTTCACCAAGCAGGAGGAAGAAATGAAATAACTCAGGTGAATTAATGATGAGTTACATCAAGGGAGATATCTTACTGGATGTGTTTTCCCCATGGAACATCAGCAAGTGCTCCCAAAAGTAGTTCCCATGCCATAGGCACTCATCCTGGTGAAAGAAGAAAAGTTCATAGGACCGTTCAACCCAACCCTGGAAGGACAACATGACTTGGCCCCTGCTGGGAAGGTAGCTATAATATATCTAGGTAAACCCAGAAATGATACCCCTGGCTGGGTATCAACCCCAAATTCTACCAGAAATGGCATGCCCAGTCATGGCCACTATCGTAACAATGTAATCTCATGCCCAATATTATATGCATCATGAGCTCTTAAAAACTGTCAAATAGCTAACCACTCGACTAGAATCCATGGAGGAGCGGCCTACTCTAATACAACCAGTGCACAAAGCCTACACCGAGTGGGTGAGAAATGTTCCACCACCAAAAACTTTGGGAACATCGTATTCCTAGTATTCCATGGGTCGAGGGACCTGGAACATCATTTCTTTCACTATGCCTCTTACTGTGATCCGATGATGGGCACTCTAGAGCAGTAAGAAGCCGTAAAACTCCAGTTCTTCATATAAAACCTATAGGGATCATAATTTTTATGGTATACTAGCTGGTCATCCAATCCAATTACAGACTAGGAGAACCATTGATGATAGATTATCTTTCAGTTCAGTTCGATGCTTCCCAAGACAACTGTCAGTGGCCTCATGAATTGGAAACAATGAGAGAACAAATGATCCTCGGGCTTCGTTTCTAAATGGAATTTCCTGACATATTCCCTAAACCAGCCTCTCCCCCAAGATGAGATGCTCTCCATGTGCATTGTTAACATTCAGGATGAATTTTGAACACCTCTCGTCCCAATGAAGTACACCAGTGGGTTTAGAGAATTCTCTACCATTTCTCAAAGGATATAAGAATCCTTAAAAAAACCAACCTCAAGTCCTGAATGGTCCCATCATCCCCATTTTAAATAATGGGAAAAAGTTAAAGTGACTTCTATCATTATTAAGCAAACCCCGACACCTGTTCTAGTTGAGAGGCCCCCACCAAACCGTGTGGGACCCCCTATATTCCAATAACCACCCCCACCTCGTCATGATAAGCGACTCAGTTCTAAAATAAATCAAATATAATAATGAAGAAATAAATTTTATTCATTCCAAGACAACCAGGTCCATGACTATTTCATTGTCGTCATTAATTGCAATTTACTCTGGCTGCTAGAGTGAATGTGAGCTAATGATGTAGGTCTTAAATAACATCAAAATTATTTTCCATATCACCGAATAATGGGACATAACATCCATGAGTGATTTCTTTACAAGTATCTCTTGAAAAAGATGGTGGATTTTGAGCATGGCATGTTTGGCCCACCACTATCACAAGTGGCTTGTGTTTCCACCTCAGAATCAAGAGAGGAAGTGGAATGGTAGACCGTCACCAGTAATAAGGGGAAAAGTATGACAACTGGGTGACCTGAAAGACCATAAACTGAGTCCATTGAATCCTCCAGGAGCAGTTGAAACAATTAATTGTGCCCTCAAAAGCTCATAGTATAGCACAAACATCCTCTGGAGCCCTGCAGTCCTCTAAAGGCCTGGAGGGAAGAAAGAAAGAACAACAAGATGAGTTGACACTTAAGATGAATTCAGTGTTGACACTTTTGGATTTCATTCCAATAGACTTGGTACAATGTTAATTCCCCCACCCAATGGTACGATGGGAACCACCCCTCCAAACGGTATAATGGGTAACACCCCACCAAACAACACAATCAAAAGGAGATAGTCAGATAGAAATAGTGTAGGATCAAGAACTGATCATCAACACCATTAATTTCATTCACTTTATGGACCTCTTATCTGATAAAGACTATGTCTATGAACCTAAATTCTACATTCCCTACTGGAGAGTCTAAGGAAGTGGCCATAGAGGCTGGAGGTTTCTTAGAAGCATGATCATGGAAGGATTCAAATTTACGGCCACGCCACAAGTAAAACTATTAACATCGTGGAAACTCAGGGAAGGAACCTTAGATAGAAATAAAAAGAACCATATTTCTCCTTATCCCCCATAGAGTTAAATCCAAGCCTAGCTATCTTAAAATATCCATTAGGGGAAGAACAAATATTGAATCGCCCAATGTATATAGGTGGACCAGTTCGACCAAATGTGGAAAGGACTCCAGCACTTTCGTCTACTGTTACAGAAGCCAAACCTTCTACGTCCAAGGCTCAAACACATAAAGAGTCTATAAAAGTGCAACCCCGAGCTGGGATGCAATGCCCTTTACAGAAGAAGTATAATATCTTAAATCAGTTAGCTTCAGTACTAGAAAATCTATCAATCTTGGATGCGTTGAGCCTATTTGAAGATCGTAGGGAGTCAATCATTGAATCCTAACTATGTCCCCAAGAGTTCGAGGATGAAATAACATCATCTGAAGTCTACTGAATGGAGACTGGTCCCAAAAAATGTCACACAATCATCACCTTTATAGATAGGGATGAAGAATCCATCACGAAAGGGCACATCAAACCCTTATATATGTCCGATAAGATAAATGAAATTGATATTTGGATGATATTCATTGACAAAAACTCTAGATCTGGCCTCCTCCCACTAATAATGCTTCATCTACTGGCATATGATGAAGAAATATTGACACCCTACAATACAATTTTGTTGGGATACAAAAGAGTGATAAAAAACCGTTGGGAAGAAGAATCTCGCATCCATGTATGAAAGAGACTAGATCATTCTGGGATAATGATCCCGAGTCAGGAACTTTCCCCGTTAAGTATGGTCAATGTTTTTTGACCCAAAACATCTGTAATAAGTTTGGGTGGTTGGAATGTGAACTTCCAGAGAAAAGGATGCCATAATTTTGAGAAACAAATTCCACAAAAGGAACCTCTAAAAAAATTCAATTATTGGTTCATCAAAAAAAGGGGGGACGTTGAGCCATCAAAAAAGGTAAAAAGCTTATTAGGTCAAAAACCCATGGAGGGTGGCCTAAGAAAAATCCATGTTAAAGAAAAGTCGAGTTATGCCCACTAAGCTCGAACCGTGTAGGCTAGGTAAAAATAATGGTAATAAAAAAATACACAATGTTCATGGGGTTTTCCATGAAACCCCAGAAATAGTCAAACTATGCTTGTTGAGACCTATAGATTAAGAACAAATTAGAGCTAAACAAGATTATTACAATTCACTGATTTCAGGTCACTGTTTGAAATTAATTCCTGCTCGAAATTCTGTTGAAACTCCAAGAAACGTTATATAGATAAAATTTTGAAAGAAATCATTTCCATCATATTTCATATTGATATATGGGGGGGGGGATTCATAGCCTGGAGCCTCTCCTTTTAATCAAGACAGGACCATTATAGAATACAATCAGAAGATTGATGGAATTAATTCAATGATCAGTGAGAATCCTCAATGGTTTGGAGAAGTTTCATTAAATTCACAATCCTATCTTTTGTATTCTCCTGTAGCACCTCTGCTTCCATCATGGATTGGAGAATGGTTCTCTCTCCCTACATAATTTTCCCTCACACCTCATCAACGACAGCTGCGGCCCATGCCCACTTCGGTTTGAGATGCTCCAGCTTTTGGATTTGTTTCTCCACTTCTTGGTCAAGCTGTTCCATCAATGACTCCTACATTGAGAGTTCGTTTTTCAACTTCATAGTTCTTCTAGCATGAGAGGCGGATTCATCAATGAGAATTTATCATGTAGAAGAAAGATAAGCTACCAACTCTACCACCGAGTGTCGAGTTTCAAGTGCACCAGTTGATTCCTATGTAGAAACTACCTATCATACAATATCTAAAATTCCATGATATTTAAATCCACCGAAGCCCAATACCACGAACTGGTGGTATAACTTTGGAAACATCCGTGGAATCTCATCCAATGGATTCTGAAAGATTAGTCTCCAAATGTTCCTCCATGCCTTTTGCCGAGTGGGATGAAGATCGACTAGGATTCCACTATCAGTCTCAAAATCACTCCTTGAAGATGAGATATAGTTAGTAATGAACATTACTAGAGAGAGACTTGACCCGGTAGCTACAGCCTGGATTGACCTTGCAATAGACTCATCTCTATTAATGGTAATATATGACAATGTAGGGTAGTTTGATGTTATTTCTAATGATTGTGGTTGTGGTTTTGGGGATGGAGGGGAGAGATTTTCAATATCTCCCACCTCTTCCATGGTAACACTGCCTAAAATAGGCGACGATACATCTCCAATCATCAATATAACCCCGTGGATATGAGGGAAGACTAAAAAACTAGGGCCATGATTAGCCGAAACAGTAAACCTCAAGGTGTCCTTCAATGGGTTTTCAGTTGATATGTGGCATGAAGGGATGGTCATTCCTGATAATGATACTAGTCTTGGAATCCTAGGGGTAGATAACATAACCCCTCCCAGAATTCAAAAAAAGGGCACGATAGCTCGCTCCAAATTTTCAGGGGACAGAACATAAGCCTCGCTGACTATGACTTCACCCGACTAACCATGTGCAGATGAAACAATAGTATTTGAGTGTCTCCCTCTATAGGGGAAAAATTCACTCGATCGAGAGAGATTGGATCACTGATATTCGAATCCCTTCTGAGATCCATCATGGTCTTAGACTCATCACTGGGCTCAACCACTACCATAAAGATCATCCTATCTCTCCCCATGGGAGTCAGATCATCACAGTAAATGGGCCTGTGACATCTGTATGTCTTAACATTGTTGGGGCAGAGATTTTTTGAGTTGTTTCAGGCATATTTTTGGTGTCAGTAACACCCTAGGTCTCCTCAAATTCCCCTACTTCTGAGTTTCGATCAGCCACAGTAGATGGGGACCCTTCCTCCATCATAAAAGGGATAGAAGCTATAAATGTCTGAGTGGTCATCGTTTGATCTCCAATAGGCCCTACGTCATGGTAAATTTAGGTAACAATATGTTTACTAGACAAGGGAACTTGGACCATTCACCACGTAAATAGACAGTTACTTGTGATCATCCGTCAAATACACTTGGACAACTGAGAGGATTTCTTGTGCTTCTTTTACTGCTAATGGGAAGTCTCTTGAATGATATCACCAATAGGTGTTGGGGAAAAATACCTAGGATGAATATGCGAAAAATGCTTCCATATGTTCTTGAGCTCGGAGGGATCCTTCCGTATTAACCCTACCATTGAGGGGGTATACTCCCTAGCCATAGTGCTGCTGAGAGAATAAGTTGGGGAAAAGGCAGTTTCAAGAGATCCAGTAGGTCCCTAAAAAATAAGGAGGAAAGGGGTAAACATTCAGTATATTTTCAATAAAATAACTTAAGGCCGAAGGTGGAAGATATAACCTATCCCATCAGATGTGGAAATACTACCATCAATTCCATGAAACCTGACTAGTAACGCCTTTCCACAGGAGAGTGAACACAGATATCAATTTCAGTCAAGTAAGCTGCCACCTCATCAGGATCTTCATCAGCTGAAATACAGGTAGGATCAATGGATCCCCCAAAACACAGAAGATCAAAGTGTTCCCTCTAAATAATCCTCCATATATCTTAATTTGTGGTGTTCACACTAAATTCATCACAGACTCTCCAAACCTTTGAAAATGTGGCCATAATTGGGATGGCCAGTGCCGGAAGGATCATACGGGGGAGTGCAGTAGGTTTCGACAACCACAAAAGTTTTACATGTGTCCCTGTAAACTCAGGATATCAAGAAAATGAACATTAATGAGATGATGGTGGCATGTAAGAATCTTTTTTCATATCAGCCATAGTGAGCAATGCCAATGAAGTCATCTCCGTCATCAACAGTTTCTAGTGGAATCATGGAAAGTACCTGACGGGAGTACTTATGGAGACTACTTTTGGAGTGAATGAGTGTCTCAAGGTCCTTAAGATATCTAATCACCCTACATGGATCCTCATCAAAAGAAATTTCAGTTAGTGCTGACATGTATCCAGTTCTAGTAAGTGCTACTTCCTTTGTCTGGAGGAGCTTCCAAAAATCATGGGGTGATTGTTCATGGGAAAATGAATGACCTTTCAAAAGTTCTCACTACCTCTAGGCCACTTAAAAATCAGTCATGGAAGGAATGAACTATGTATTCCTAGAAATAGCTCTAGATGCTTGTTCATCCACCGGTGACTTCATAACTCCATATTTAACAATTTTCCTGGGCAGGGAGTGAACAAACCTTCAGATGACTTTTCCCGGTCGAGAGTGTTCAACAACACACTTTTGCCTCCCCTTTACATTCACCTTCATTACCTTGGATGTTGTAACTATAAGCACCATGTCAGCTAATTGGCCATTGGAATATGATTTAACCTAGGACTCATCATAATTCATGGTATGGAATGACATGAAATATATAGAATCTTGAAGTTTGTCCTGGCTCTGGGTGACCTCCTGGGTGAACATCAGCCATAGTTGGTAGGATATCATCAAGTGTTTCTCCTGACGATCATTGTTTAAAGCATGGGGACACAACTTCTAAATTCAATTGAATTGCCAACTAAATCTGTAGGGCACATATCATTCACATATAAGTCCCCTTTGATACGATCAACCGAGATACATTCTCAAAGACAAAAGAAGTAACCTCGGTTTATAAAGTCTTCATATGCCTTGTTTTTAATAGTACCAGTAGGGGAATCATAATTGTTTTAATATAAATGTTCTTGAACATTGAGACAATCCATTAAGCCCATCTCATTCCTTTATGTTTTCCCCTCATTCTTATCCTATAAATCCCAACCCACTGGCATTACCCCACTGATGCTCTGAAGGTATGGTTGGTGGGTAGAATGCCTAATTGATTGGGTATTTATGAAATATTATCCAAAATTGTGGGCTCCCATTTGGTCCCAAAAAATTTGAAAATGACTGACCATCCTGTAGACTCCAAAATAAAGGAAAATATAAAACAATTGAACAACCTTAGGGGCTTCCTCGTGAAGATTGCTCACGGAGTCCCTCGAGCCCCGTGGCCTGTGTAGAGCTCTCCCTTCACAAACTCGCTGCGGAGCAAGGAGGAAGGATGATCCGGGAATCCCTTTGACATTCTCAAACCCACCATTGATCAAAGAGGTGGGGTTCTCCGCGAGCCGATTTGACATTCGGGAACCTGCCATAGAGCAAAGAGGCAGGTAGCTCTGTGAATCCCTTTGTCATTCATGAACATGCTGCGGATTTACAGAGGCGGGCTGCTCCACGAGCCGATTTGATGTTCTCGAACCCACCGCAGAGCAAGCTCTATCTTCACGCTTAGAAATCTCTACATCGTAGAACCACTTGATAATAAATAACATGCTCCCCTTGAGCCCAAAGGATGGATCCTCTGACCTTTTTCTTTATGAGCTCCCACCTCGTGAAGCAATTTCTGATCTGTGAACCATATTATTTTAAATGTACTTTTTCATCGAAATGTTCCTTCCACTTTGCATGAATTCCACCCCTCTTCAAAGGGGGATGCCCTTTGTAGAGACCACGTGCCTCCTTGATGGTCGGAGATCCCCAAGAGGACTTGGGTCATCATGAAGCATTCATGCTTCGTGAAAAAACTATCATACACATGTGACATGCATGCTAAGGCATGGTAACTGTGCTTCACGAAGCGCATTTCTCTACAATTTTATGCTTCATAAGTCACCCTTGTTTCACGAGGCATTACTCCACGAATGCCTTACCACTTCGTGAAGCACCTTTCATATGAACCTATGCCCTATGCCTTGGCTAGGTGACTTCACATCACAAAGAACATCCCTTTACAAAGCCCCTCCACTTCATGGAGCACCCGAGATTCACAAGGCTTCTTCCTATGGACCCTTTTTCTCTACCACTCCTTTTCCTATGTGGCCCATCAGGTTTGTATGAATCAATTTCAAAGTACCTTGGGAGATTCTTTCAGTAGCATTTATTGGCCTCAGGCTTCTTCTCATAGGCATACTAACAGATATTACTTTTTCACATAGCCACAGTAATGTGGACCCCAATGGGATCACCTCACAACACCCCTTCACCACGGCGTTGGAAATTCCTTCCATCCCTCAAGGGTGGGTGGGTATCGGTTATTTAATTCCTTGTGGTGTGTAGCGTACCCACTTTGTCTGAGCTACAGGATGTTAAACAGCCAAGCATCATAGTCCTCAGCACATGATGTTAAACTATGACCTCACCCGGTGTCGTGCACATGGGGTGTCCCATCTCGGACATTCTCTAAACCTATTGGTCTCCATGGGAGATAGATCATTCCTCACATGTAATTACATCCTCTTTATCGTAGCGACATCCGTCCACAGGGAAAATAAAAACTGCCCTAGGGTAATCCCCTAGCCTTTCTTGCAAGAGGCAGCACCCCTGCTCCTCCTCTATTCTTGGGTGCCAAATCCCTCTCCCGCTAGAATGTTTCACTACCCGGGCCTCCATCTTGAAGTAAGATATTGTTTCCTCTTTGGGATACTAACCACACATAATCCCAAGTTTCCTCTTTGGGCCTCCAACTACGTGTAGCACCAGTACACTTCCCACAGACGCACCTTTTGCGACGTGATCCTCAGGTCTTTGCTGCCTCTTGTTTCTCAAACCAAGCATGACTCACATGGTCTTAGAGTAGGCATCTACCATTACATCCACTCCAGGTAGCCTAGAGTTTAATCCCTATCAAATCATGAACTACGTGGTCTTTGATCCTTGCCAAGGCGATGTACATAGGAAGCCTCCTTAAGGTTCAATCCCACCACCCATTGGTCCCGACCATCTTCACATCGGTTCACCAACATCTCTGATGAACTATGTGGTCTTTGATCCTTTCCAAGGTAGGGTATGTAGAAATCCTCCCTAAGGTTCAATCCCACCACCCATTGGTCCCGACCATCTTCGCGTCGGTTCACCAACACCTCTCATGAACTACGTGGTCTTTGATCCTTACTAAGGCAAGGTATGTAGGAAGCCTCCCTAAGGTTCATTCCCAGAACCTAGTCACACCGGCCCCCTTCACATCAGTTCTCCCAATCGATCCCGAACTACATGGGATTTGACCGTTGTCAAGGAAAGTTATGTAGGAAGCCACACTAAGGATCAAGCCCAACAACCATTGGTTCCAACCCCTCTTCATGTCAGTTCCCACTCCACCATCATGAACTATGATGTATTTGATCCTTGCCAATGCAGGTTTTGTAGGAAGGCTCCCTGAGGTTCAAGACCAACCTCAATTGGTTCTGACCCCCTTCACATCGGACCACATTTGTCCTGCATGGCATTAAATTGCATGCCCCCTTTTAGTCCAACTCCATGTTAAACTACATTCACCATTCCCAATCTATGTGGGCCTTTATCCTTGTCTCCTAGATATGTTATGTAGGAATCCTCCTTGTGGTTCAAACCCATCCAGTGGTAAGCCATTGTGACCCAATCCAGTGGTAAGCTGTTGTGACCCCATCAAGAGGTAAGCCATTGTCTGGCCAATTCGACTGTAATCCATTGTCAACCCCATTAGATGGGAAGATGTTGTTAGGGGTGAACTATAAGGACTTTGATTCACTACTTTAGGGATACATATGAGGTATCTTAGATACTCAAGCCCAAAGTCACAATTTTCCTCAATTCAACTTCATCTCTTTCTCCACCAGCTTCACTTAACCATCCATCATCTATTTCGGTTCTCACCCGGGCCGCCACATCTCAGTGGGATCATGCCACCTCATTCCCCATTCCCCTTAACAACAATCTGGTAGCTAACCATGTGTTAGCCCCAACATCGGTGTTCCCTGCAGGGGTTGCACTCACCTGATCCACTCTTGTAATTGTTTTGATCATTCTGATCTATCTTTTCTAGACGTTGAACACATGGCATACCATGTGTTTAATAAGGGAAGCTGTGGAAAACCTCATATACATTCCTATGGAATAAAATTCCCCACGTCCGACGTGGGATTCCTTGGGATTCCTAGCCCTCGAGAAGCCCTATTATAAGGGGAATAAACCCAAACATTCTAGTGTTCCAGTGTCCAGACGTGCCAGGGATGTCCAATTTGACTACTCCACCGATCTAAGGTTGCTGCCCTGACAGGAACCCTAGTAATGTCCCGAAAGAAGCGATGTATTTAACTTGTGCCCATGAAGATATGACATTGGGAAGAGTTTCAGAAACAATGTATTAATATATAAGGGAGATGCGGATTAGGTGATGAGTTTTGAGGAGGAATCCACGGAAGGAAAAACCAATATCCCGTCATCCCATTTTGATCAAGGAACAAACATCCCTGAACAAGGAATGGATGTCGCCCGCCTTTGGAAAGTGGGAATGTGGGGAAACAAACAGCGTCACCATCATCGAATAGACAATCACGTACGCCCTGGTGAAAGCGTCGGAATCAGAAATGGTGAACCTGGCATGATGTTTTTCTCTTTAATATGGAGATTAGTATCATTTGAGGCAATAGTGGAGTAGCGTGTCACCAGATCCATTTATCCGACATCGGGTCCGGCCCAGAAAATAGCGATCCTGGCATGAAACACATCGGAAGTTGGGGAAGTCAAAATGTTGGACATCCAGGTTTGAGATGTAGTTAGTGTGGATCCATCTTACCATCCATGGAAGACAAAATGGTTTTTTGGGAACTGGTCGTTGATTCATTTCCTTTCGACACTAATGGGTAAATCTCCTTGCTTTTTAGAAACCAAGTTTCTACTAGAATTTGATCACTACCCACCCACAGCGTAGGGGCAAGGGAAATTCCAACGTCGATGTCTCGTGTGGCTCCACCACTTCCACAATAATGTCGATGCCTACAAATGTTGGGAGCCATGCCTCGTTTCCCCATCTGAATTCCTTTAGCATAGATTGATCAACGACCTCGTATGCCGATATGAGGAGGGGATTATCTCGAATCGGGATATGTATTACCAGGATCTAGAGGCATCTACTCCTCACCACTGCTCCCCACCCCAAATTACATTTGTTTCGGGAGACTCTCCTCAGAATTCCTTGAAGACTCTCTGCCCTACGCCGATGAGGTAGGAGATGTACGGGACAACCTAGTCGGGATCCCATTTCAGGGGCCCCCACGGAGGGCTCCCACTAGGCTATGATAGTGCCACTGTCTAGTCTGAGATATCGAAGAGCATGTAATCCATGACCCAACACCAATGGCCCCGGTCCAATTGAACCGACTCCAGTGTAGGGAATAGGCTGAGGAAGATGCCTGCCAAGGGGTGTCAATGTAAGAAACTATTGTGGAATGGGCCACCACCAACATATATAATCCTCCCCTTGTGTATGCTAATCCAGGTAACTTCTATATCGGGTCTGGATCGAGGCCCCAAGCACCCCACATGTATGATGGGTTGACTCACCCAGCCGCCTGTGTAGGTAATGTTCACCGCCATTACAGAGGCCCTCCTTGTACCACCACCATAGAGAACTCAGGTCTTCCCCACATCGAGGCTCAACATGGAAGTCTGCCTCATGTTACCCTCAGTCTGAATGAGGGACCTCCTCACAATGGTGACCCCCAACATGGAAGCATCTCCCGTGCTCATTACATCGGGTATGGAGTCATCCCACCTACCAGAGACTGCCGGTGTGGGGACGTTGCACATCTGTTCAATCTCCTTCATGGAGGCCCCCCATGTAATTATAGTATCCGTAAAAGTTCCTCCTTGGCTTAGCAACTAGGGGGGTGAAGGACAGCCTCGCTTCACCAGCACCCAGCATGGAGGCCCTACCCGTGTTTGGATCGACCAGTATGAGGAATTTCCTCACACTGATGTCACCAGGGTAAGAAAACATTGGAGTCCTACATGTGCTCCTATGGAATGGAGTGGAGGTCCTACCTGCTCCATCACATCCCACATAGGTCCTCCCCATATCCCCTTTGATATCTTTCTTGGAGCCCCATGCACCCCGAATTACTTTGGTAGAAGTCCTCTCCGCCCCAGCAGCAGTACGTCTGAAGGAATTCCTTTTGCCAGAAGACTTCCCTACCCTGAAGAACCATCCTGGGGTAGGCGGGTGGGTCATTTATGCCCTAGAAGGAGCACTGTTAATATTCAAACTAGGATAAAAGTGGTTTGCTTCTCAAATTCCAAAGCTGAATACGACTCAACGATGGATCCCTCGCCCAAGTCCCCTGTTTCATGGTCCAGGGAAGGAATAAGACGCATCCGCCTCGTACTCCCAGAACATGATTCCCACCTCCTTCTGTAGGTATATCTAGGAGGATGAGTATTTGGCAACCCAGTAGGTTACAGTAATGCAATCACCACCGTCGTCACTAGAAGCACTCTCTACCTCAACTAGAGATCACAGAGAGCTATTTTGGCGATCAATGGTGGACGTGCAGTAGCGTGGTCATCACCAATAGCCCTAGTATCTACACCAGGAACTACGACCATCATCCCATCCTACCAAGATGTGGTGGATAAGTCACTACAGTATTCAGAGGATAGATGGAGATGTGGTGATTTTTCAGCTCACTCGCCATACTCTCCATCGACCAACCTACCATCCTAGCAGTCTGTTGGGTACCACTATTGGTTTCTCAACTGCCTCTGATTGATGAGTGGGTTAATGAAGGGCCATACACTAAATATCAGACATGGAACTTATGGAAAATCATCACAGAAGAGAACTTACCTGAGATGTTTTTTCATATATAAGTGCAAAATTCTTGCATGATAGAATCCCTCATCCCATAGAAGTTGAGTGTTTCTACCAAACCCTCTTGGAGAAACACTTCCGCCTTCATCCCCAGCGAGTGGCTTATCTGAAGAGACAAGTGAATTTTGGTGAAATTGGTGAGCAATGCCATCTGGTTGATCTCTCTGCACTCCCTGTGGCTCAGTGCCTGAAGTCACCAGGTCGTCGTAAGGCCCTCCTGCAGAGATGTGTCCAGAGTTTCAAGGTACTCCACAAGATTATCAAAGTGGATTCCCCCTATATGAAAATCTTTGGCAGGGGAAATATGATATCTTCCTCTACAGTCCCATCCGGTGGCATCCTGACTTGCTATGTGATATCGAGGATATGCCCTCGGGTAGAGTCACGGTCAACATGGCCAGCCTATCAAAGAGGAGAATGAGATAGATCTCCTTGATGGGTACCTCACCTCTGAAGTCATGAAAGAGATATTAGATCTATTGGGGAGGGTTACTCGCCAATAGAGGAGCCTTCTAGGTCTCCCCGTGCCCACCAAGGCATTAGTCCATAGAAGTAATCACGATAAGGGTGAAGAGAATCTTGGAGATGTCAAGTCCTCCGACCTATCTGGCTTAGTGCAGAAGACAGAGGAAGACCCTAAAAAATCCATGTTTCATCATCTACTTGCCGAACTGAAGAATTTGGTCAACGACCTCTTCGCTGAACATGTTGTAGAGTGCCGACTAGACTACGGTGATCCTAGTTTGGGCAGCAGGGGCATGCACAGCTTCCCCTTGGCGAATTGCCTCTAATTGATCATGACCATCCTTCCTAAGAAGACAGGGTTGAGGTCGGAGCTTATGGAAAGAGGGTGTGGTACGTATCGCCAAATCCTCATGAATGGCGTAGTGATCCTCAAAATTCATCTCAGTCTTCCCCAGCTGCCCCACTAGTCACTCCACCAGCCACCCCATGTGATGCTAGGCCACCTTATCTTGTTGAATAACCCACCAACACACTAGTGGTTAGGGATCCCCTTCATGAAATGAACCACCACCTAGATGATCCAATAACTGCCTATATTTCCCATATCGAGGCATTAGAGACACGACAAGTGGCACTCCCACCCGATGGTAATCCTTATCTTACATGATTGGATGATATTCCAGCACCCCCAGGTTTTGAGAATCCCACACATTACCCCTTTAATGGGATAGGGGACCCGCCCCAGCACCTGGGCCACTTTACCTCAAGGTGTGGCCCCATGTTTGGAACTCTAGCGCAGTAGGATGCCTTGAAGCTCCAATGTTTTGTGCAGACATCGGAAGGGCTTGCATTTGTTTGGTATAGCCAGCTCCCCATCAGATCAGTAACCGGATGGGAGGACCTCCGTATGAAATTCCTCTACTAGTTCAGTTCCACCATGCATAAGATGAGTATCATGGATCTATTCAAGTGAAGAGAGAGGCATGATGAGCGTGTCACAAACTTTGTCACCCTGTGGAAAGTACTCTTGTATTTGATTCACATGCCACTGAATCAGGATAAATTGCTGAATATTTGCATAGGGAAGGTCATGATTGAGCTAGTCCCCTATCTTATCACTAATAACTATCATGGAGTATTATGATACTTCTCTGATAAGGCCCAATTCATAGAAGAAGCCTTACCGCAGGCCATGCAGGCACGTTCGTTGCCTCCTACGATCCCCACGGGAAGGGTTTCCAGGGTCGAGCCTACCAAAGTGGCCCAAATTGAGGCCCCCATATGATTATATTGGTTTCCAATAGAGCCACATCCACATACTTGTAGAGGCCCCCTACCTCAGGTGCAGCCACCGGCCCAGCAACGCCCACCCCGGAATCGGCAGGAGCCCCCGCGCAATGTGCCGCCGCCACCGAGCTGAGATAATCAAGCTCCACCTCCTCAATAGGGTCCTCCATCCCCTCGTTAGGGTAATTCTATAAGGGAAACCATTCCAGAAAAAATAAACCAAACCTACTCATTCAACAAGGCATTGGTCCCTAGTTACTTCTGCAGTGCCTTGGAGCAGGAGATTCTACGTTTTCCTAAGTGTAGAAGACTGGAAGATGCAAACCCCACTGATCACCCTAATCACTGCCCCTACCACCAAATCATTGGTCACACTCTCAAGAAGTGATATGTGTTAAAATACTGGCTTCAAGACCAGGTAGATAAAAACATAATCCATTTAGGCATAGCTCTGGCATAGGTGGTATGTGTCTTCCTGAGGCCAGACAATAGTAGTGATAGTTAGAGTGAGTGGCATCAGGTTTCCAGTCATGGGTCCCATAAGTATGAGGATGGGATGGCTCGAAAAATAGTCACTCGTGCCCATAGTTTTATTCGGGCACACCTAAATTTGTTAGAGCCTTCCGAAGCTGCATCCACCACTTCTACAACGTCATCTCAGCCGACCTCTTCCCAGAAGAGAAAACATCAGCGATGCAAGGGAATGCAAAGTCCCCTTCTGATTCCATCATCATCCCATAATCTCAACGAATTCATTCCCTTGGATATGGAAATACCTCCTCTAATATTTCTACTAGTGTATGACACTTCGAGTGATGGTCAAGGGTATGCCATGGTTAACACCATAAAGCTGGTAAACCCCTACATGATTCCTAACAATGAGGAGCGCCATGAAGATCCCCCCAACGTCCCCAGCCATCGTCAGCGATGAAGGAGCCATGGCTATATGGGTTGTCAGAGTGCCTAGGTCAGCACCTCTAGATAGTCTGTGCATGATACCAAAACCAGGCAACATGCTCAGTGTAGAGCTCATCATGAACAACCTTCTCAACATATGGCATCAGGCCTGCCTTCGCTGCCGTTTATGTTACAGAATCAAACAGATCCACCCTGAACATTCCATGACCAGCCATGCCCTACTATATGCTGGTCTTAGTCGTCAAACCCTCATATAGTATCCACTCTGCATTCCATGAGCAGTGGGCATCAAGATTTTCCTAGTACCAATTATCCATTGTTCTAGTTGGCAGGCCCCACAATACCTCACGTTGTAGAGCGACCTCCTGCAAGCAGAAGTTCAAACCTAGCACAGATTTATGATGTTTATAGGCATATCGCTAGTATTAAAACAATACTCTCTATTCTTGGGGCCCTTCTCCTGTCGTCAGATATGCGTGAGACCCTTTCTGATGCTTTAAGAAGCCCCCTCAAATTTGAGATGAAAGTAGCAGCCGCTAAAGCCTTCCATGCAAACGCAATCGAGAATGCTGAATGCCAGACCATTTTCTCATTCTTTGGAGAAGATGAAGGCTCTCCCATGTAGGATAAATTTCACCGACTGTACATCACCAGCCAGTTCAATGGAATGGAGGTTCGTCATTGTCTTGTTGACACAGGATCTGGAATTAACCTAATCCGGACTTAGACACTATGAAAGCTGGGATTGTCTAAAGATGATCTAAGTCCCTCTGACCTAAGAATCCAAGGTTATGACATGATGGAATAGACACAAGTTATAAATATCCTCTTGAAGACCCAGTTTGGTGGCCTAGTAGCCAGCACTGAATTAATGGTTGTCACCTAGGACATCGCCTACAATGCATTGATGGGAAGGCCATGGCTTCACCTGCATATGATAGTTCCCTCATCATATCATTAGTTCTCATGTACTCCCTTAATGGTAATGTTTGTGTGCTTCAAGGTGATGCATCTCCCTTTTCCTCTTGTGAATCCTACTACCCTGATGTTGACTACTGTAAGAGTAAGGAAAATCAAATTCATACTAATGAAGTCAATCATGCCACGACTACAAAAGACTCGTGGACAGAACTAGATGACACCTACATATTTCCAATCCTCTGATTGGAGGCTACGACCCTGGACATGGGAAAATGCCTTGTTGTTTCTGGAATGAGGTGGGGAACACATTCCCATTCCTAATCGACATCAGAATATCACCTCATCCTCCTATAAAAATTAGGATAAGGTGATCCCCGAGCCTCCTACTCTCATAAGGTATCAAGGATGTCTGCCCCATGGAAACAGTGATACGTCATATGTGCTTGTTCCACTGGGCTAGAATCAACCATCTCAAGACAACGTGCCACTATTTATTCAACACCATCATGTGTGGCCCCTTGGGCCGAATGCCAAATTGGATCAAATCAATAGCTCGCATCGCTAGGATTACGATAACACCGGAGTCCTCCGACGTAGTGACCACTGATGCTTAGGCTAGTACTGGCCTCCCGTCTTGATCATTCGACTGAGATGAAACTACTCACACTAAGGATTCCCCCTCCACAAGTGAAGAAGAGGATTTATAGGATGCTCCCCCCACCTTTGAAGAGGGTGTCTCTGCAACAGTGGATGAGTTGGTACAGGTGAACCTTGGTAGTGAGGTAGACCCAAGACCCACATTGATCAGTGATGACATTCCCCTCAAGGAGAAACAGTAGTACATAGACTTACTGAAACAACATCGTGATGTATTCACCTGGAGATATGATGAGATTCCAGGACTAGATTTTCAGGTAGGCATCCACTGCCTCTGTCTCCCTGCAAATCATCGCTGGTTCAAGAAGACTCCCAGAAAGATGCTCCCTTATCACAGTGTCATGGTGGAGGCATAAGTTGAAAATCTCATCAGATCTAATTTTTTTAAAGAGGTCTAGTACACCAAGTGGCTATCCAACACTGTGCTAGTAACGAATAAGAAGAGACAGATCAGATTTTGCATCAACTTCTGAGATCTCAAATATCACTATCCGAAGGATGACTTCCCCTTCCTATGACAAAATTGTTGATTGATGCTACATCTAGATTCCAATCCCTCTACTTCATGGATGGGTACTTCAGGTACAACCAGATATGAATGGCCCCCGAGGATGAGGAGTTCACAGCTTTCAGGGTACCCAAAGATACTTTCTGTTACTGAGTCATGCCCTTCGATTTAAAGAATGCAGGTGCCACCTACTAGCGGTATATGCATCACATATTTGAGCCTATACTTGGAACGTTGGTGGAATTTTATGTGGATGATCTGGTGGTCAATTCTCTACAGCATCATGACCATCTCAAAGACCATGAAAAAGAGTTAAGCTTCCTCAATTCCTGTCACCAAAAGATGAACCCATTGAAGTGTGCCTTCTAGGTCACGTCTGGAAAAATTCTCACCTTTGTTTTCTGATATAGGGGCATTGGGATTTACCTAGAGGAGATGAAGTCCATTATATAGTTTTCTCCTCCGAGCAAAATTCGGGAGATTCAAGGTTTCCAAGTCCACTTAGCTGACATACGCTGATACATTGCGAATCTAGCTGGAAAGTGTATGTTTTTTTCTCATCTAATGAAGGAAGGAACACTCTATGAGTGGGATGAAGAATGTCAAACTACATTCAAGGAGAACAATCTGTATCTACTATAACCTCTGGTCTTAATTGCACCGGTCTCTAGAAAGCCATTGGTCCTTTATGTGACTGCCCTAGAACGATCTTTCTGTTCCATTCTCGTCGAGAAGAATAGTGAGGGGATGGAGAACATCCTTTACTACCTCATCTACATGCTCCTCGATATAGAGACCAGATACTCCACCATTTAAAAGAGCTTCCATGCACTTATATTCACAGTACATAGGTTGCGACATTACATGAAACACAACGAGGTGTGACAGGTGTCCCGGGTAGGTCTAATAAAGTACATCATGAACCTTCCCATGTTGACAGGCCATCTAGCTCAGTGGGTGGTAATTCTCCAGTAGTTTGATATTATTTTTTTCCCTTATAAATCTTTCAAGGGGTAAGCATTGGCAGATTTCCTTGCTACCCTCATTATCAAGTATCTCCAAAATGGTTACCTCTCGACTGATTGGTCCATGTGCGAGAAAATATGATGCCGCACGTTGTAGTTAACCCTCTAGGATGGCCCTAGCCTTTAGAAAATCCTATACAATCGTGGGTTTGATGGGGTTCTCCTTCATTGCATTTAAGGATTCATGATTTATCAGGTCAAGCAAGAGGTTCACGCCAGTTCCTGCGGGGCTCATCAGACCGAGCCAAAGATATCTCACTAGATCCAATGATTGGGGTACTTCTGTCCCTCCATGATCTATGACTGCATCGAGTTTGCCAAAATATTCCATGTGTGCCAGATTCATTCTAAATTCATGCATCGGCCGCCAGAACCACTTCACTCCACCATGTACTCTTGACCATTTGTGGTGTGGTGACTCGATGTTGTGGGACCATATCCACTGGTGACAACTCGCTAGTGTAGGTTCATCCGGAATACCAAAGATTTTTTCTCCGAGTGGGAAGAGGTGGTTCCACTCAAAGAGGTCAATGCTCGTTCCATAGTTGAATTTGTGAACTCCAACATCATCTAACAATTTGGGGTCCCTCATGTCGTCCTCACCGATAACAGGAGGAACTTACGAGTGGATGAGATAAAGAAATTGTACGCTATGTACAACATCTATTCTAACCATACCTCTCGCTATCATGAAAATGAAAATGGATATATTTAGGCATTCAACAAGACCCCCTCTAACATTTAGCAGAAAATGGCTGGTCAGAATAAGAAGGGTTGGATAGAAAATCTCCCAAATGCCCTCTGGGCTTATTAGATGACTACTCAAAATTCCACCTTGGTGACCCCATATTCTCTAGTGTACGGGATGGAGGCCATGCTGCCCATCCAGATTCAATCGCCCTCATTGCACACAACTGTCTATGATCAGCAAGAGCCAGATAAAGTAGCTGAAATCCATCTAGTTGAGTTAGAAGTGCTCGACGAGAACATGCCTCATGCCCTACATAATCAGGAAAGGCATCTGAACAAGATAGCTAGGGATTTCAACAAGAAAGATCACCTTTGTTACTTTTTTCAAGGTGAATTGGTATTGGCCTTGAGGGCACCAATGGAACCTAGAAGTAAACCACCCATGTTGGAGCCCAAATGGCATGGACGTTACATCATTCACAAGGTTTACTTCAATGGTGCATACTCACTGGTTACCATGGATGGTGAGCTTGTAACTCCTCCCACCAATTCCATGTTCCTCAAGAAATACTTTGCTTCAGCTCTCTGGTCTAGTATGACCATAAACATTATGGTCATGCATGGCCATATACGTTACGGTCCTGTACTACCTTAAAGTGCTATTCTTGCACGACCCTAAACTACATGACGGTCCAAAATGACCTTAAACTATTCAGTACTATATGACTTTAAACTATGCATTGTCTTACAAGATGTTAAACTGCATCTTAAGAACTAAGTATGGATTGATTCCCATTATCATGGGTTACATAGGAATGCTCAGACACCTTGTCTGGCGTACATCCCCAACTCCCTCTTTGACTATCCCCTCCTAAGCATAGTTCCTTGAGAGGATTTCACATGGCATTGTTTAGGCTTCTTTGGCCCCACCCATGTTAGTATTACGATGATTGCACTATGTTCCCCACTTCATTCTTCTAATCCTTACACATCTTTAACGCATGACGCTAAACTGCATGGCCCTTTTAGAAACTACGTGCAGCTTGATTCCCATACTATTGGGATATATAGGAATGCCCAGACATTTCATCCATAGGCCCAAACAGAAAACATAGTGACCTTCCATTGGGATGAAACACATGGTGTGGTTTAGGACATCTCCCTTATTCATGTCATGTTCATCATGAACATACCATGTATCTCTCCCCCTCAAGATCTAGGTCTATTCTCCTATCCAACATGAGTTGAGATTACATGGGAACATTAATGCTCCATCACCCGATCATTTGGGTTTCCATTATCTATCACATCCGAAGGGGCCCCTGAACAATAAGGATAATTTTCCCAAGGCCTCTCCTATCATTTCAGGCATACACCCTCAATGGTTTTCGAAAAAAAATAGATACAAGTCCCACATTTTGAATATGGCCAGCGGTCAACACCCATTTGTTGATCCCATTTAGGGTCACAAGATATAGATATTGTGTTTCAAATGTGGTCAACAGCTATCTTAAGTCGTTGTCGCCACCCCCATATGTCCCAAACATGGAGTAGTGGTTCATTCTGCCCCAACGCCTCCCCAAATCTTGGTCTTCTTCTAGGAGGAGAGTAATTATATATGCCAGAGCCTTATGTGATGGGGAAATCCTAATCTTGCTGCTTGTTTCCCACACAGAGCATTGCTCACGTGGGATTAGGAGTTATGAAGGATATACCCACAAGAGAGGTCATCTGAGTACAATTGGTTGGGACGCTCAACCTTAGGTCATTCGCCCCCTTTCCAGCCATTGGCCCAAGTTCTCATTCAAGATTTTGTGGTGTGGTATGGGCTCATGTACTCATTCATGTCGAGTTATTTCACAATACCACACATATCCCCTTGAGATATCCCTTCCTTCATTTATCATATGTCCCATGGGAAAAGGCCCTTCCATGCTTTTTATGACCCTTCATTTGGGTATATATCACCCTCTATATCTAGAAGGACCCAAAATGGCATGGATGCTCGGCCCAAGGGCTATCCTACCATTAAGATCCAACACCCTCAATGACTGCGAACCAAAATTTGATACCAGTCCCATGTTTCGAATCATAACTATGGTCGATGTTCAATTTTTCACCCCCCCCCCTCTGATCACTCAATGGTGGATACTGTGTTGCGATCCTGGTCAACAGTTTTCCTCTATCATTGTTTCTGCTTTGTAATTTTCTATAAGCAGAGTGATTCTCCCTCTCTTTCCTATGCATATGACATTAAACTAGGCATACACGGTCTGAGCTCTATGACTCATATCTAAGATCACCTTTTTCCTCACTGTAGGACATTAAACTGCAAGTTGTCCATGACATTCTCTCCATGGCCCAGCCTTAGGCCCCTTGGCCTTTTTAGGACCATGGCCCAAATTCTCACATAGGGTTGTACGTTGTGGTGTGGGAATATATCCTCATTCATGTTGGGTTACTCGTCGTGCCACACACATCCTCAGATGAGATTCCTTACCCCTACCTTGGTCTTCACTGTAGGATGTTAAACTACAAGTTGGCCATGGAATTCTGTCCATGGCCCAGCCTTAGGCCCCTTGGCCTTTTCGGGCCTTGGGCCCAAATTCTCACCTAGGGTTGTAAGATGTGGGGTAGGATCATGTCCTAATTCACGTTAAGTTACTCTCCATACCATACATGACCCTTCTTGGGGTATCTTTCCCATATTAGCATCATCCATTCAACCAGAACTATGTGTGGCTTGATTCCCATACTCTTGGGATACATAGGACCACCCAAGCATCCGATCATCAGGTCCAGCCCCATCTCATAGAAACCTCCCTATCATTTTGTCCCCTTGGCCCATGTTCTTTTTGAAGAAGGATTTACAGTGTGGTATGAAATCATGTCCTCATTCATGTTGGGTTTATAAAAACCACACTGCATACCAGTCTCTCTCTCCCAAGTGACCTTCTCTCCCTTTCCCTACTTTCATTTGATTGATTAGGCTACTGTTAAGTTGGGTCCCTTTTCCCTCTTCAGTGATTCACCAATTGATCCATGATTTCTCTGGTATAGAACTGAGAGTGGAAGATTCAACGTGGACAAACTTTATCCCACTTTTCAGGCTTCATGTTACTCTTCTTTGGGCTTCCATTATCTTTCACACCCGAAGGGACCCCCAAATGGCATGGATGCTAGGCCTAAGGGCTCTCCTACCATTACATGCCATCTTCCTTGAAGGTTTTAGAAAACAAATCAATACAATTATCATGTTGCAAATATGTTAAGCGGTCGACACTCATTTGTTGTTCCCATTTCGGGTCACATGATATATATGTTGTGTTTCAAACATATTCCACTGTTATCCTCTATAATCATGCCACCCCCCTTAAACCTTGAATTTTGGTTACATGATTCACATTATTCATCACCAAATCATGTCCATATGGAATTTTGACACTCCTGGAACTATCCCTTAGTGTGCATGTGCATGTTAGGAGGAAAAAAGCCGCGGTAAAGGCATCATTTGGGGCTCCGCACCGACTTCCCTTTGGCATGCATTCCGGTTATTGAAAAAACCCCATCCGACCTTGTTAACCACACTGAGTTTTACTCACATTGGATTAGGGATTAGGTTTAGATCCGCACTTACTTGAAAGGATTCCACTTCTCTATGGTCTATGCTCTAAGACCTTAAACTAAGACCTCTTTAAGGACTTCATACATCTTGATTCACATTCCCATGTGATATGTAGGAAAGCCTAGAAATATCATCTTTGGGTCCAACTAAAGTTCCATTAATTTATCTCTTTTGTTATTCCTTATGGATCTAACTTATATGGGACTGGATGGTGAAATATGGGATTATGTCCTCTGTCACGTCAGGTTTTCATTAGCCACACCACGTATGCCCCTTTTTAGGATTCGACCCCCCTACT
Organism: Viscum album; assembly: GCA_963277665.1. Classification (NCBI taxonomy): domain Eukaryota; kingdom Viridiplantae; phylum Streptophyta; class Magnoliopsida; order Santalales; family Viscaceae; genus Viscum; species Viscum album. Next base: position 1,745,152,879 of record OY728161.1, read on the forward strand.
TACTATACCACATGACATTAAACTATATGTTTCGACGCATGACGTTAAAAGGAACATTCAAGAACTACGTGTGTCTTGATTCCAATTCCCATGGGACACATAAGAAGTCCCATACAACTCGTCTTCAAGTCCACCTCACCTAAGGGCTAGTCTCTCCTGTCCCATATCCTCTAACCTTTTCTGGCCCCTCGGTCAGAGGTTTCCTACTCGAAATCATGCACAGTATGATGTTGACCTCATCTTCATTCATGTCAGGTATGCTTTATCACACTGTGAACATTATCTGTTGAACCTCATCTTTCATATATATGTATGATCTACATGACGTTAAACTATGATACCAAGTCCCACATAACTTCAACTTTTTTTATACTTCATGGCGTTAAAATACATGGTTGGTCCCATCACATTACCCTAAACTGTGACATTATCGTCATGGCTCCACGACAAAAAACGGCACAACACCATGATATCCACACTCTAGGGGGCATCATGTTTGGTATCAGTCACGCCCCATACCATTTGTCAATGCCTGGATAAGGCTTGATTCCTATGGTAATGGATAGACTTTCTATCCTAGGTCGCTTCAAAAAAATAATGCAGATTCACCAAAAAGGACAAATAAGATCTATCAAATACCGCTTCTTTTAGTGCAAGGGCTAGACCTGCACAACCTCATTATCTCTGACACTGGTATCCTACTATGTATCTTAGAGAACTACATGTGTCTTGATTTCCATCCTCATGGGATACATAGGAATTCCTGACCACTTTGCTTCGAGACCAGCCTAACCTTCACTTTTGGTTCTTTGACCTAAAGAATTCCCTTCAGGGATATGTGGTGTGGTGTGTAATCCTTATGTCCTCATTCACATCGGGTTTATAGCTACCGCACCACATACTTCCTTCCTAGGATCTCCCATTTCACCCCTTGTCATATTGTACGACGTTAAACTACACGAGTCCACATGTCCTTGATGCATGACACTAAACTACAGTTCTAACTTGAACACGTTCAGGATGCCCCATGTTACTCTTAGGATGCAAAAAACCCCTTGAAAGAGAGTAGTTTTCCTATCAGTGTTGGTCCTCATCCACGCCATTCTTAAGAACTAGGTTTGGCTTGATTCTCATCTTTATGAGATATGTAGAGAATTCCCAAGAATTTCCCCTCCGGCCTAGCCCTAGGGTTATTAACCCTCCTGGCCCCTCAGCCCCGATCACGGTCTAGTCTCTTTGACCATAAACTAGGATCCTACAACCAAGGTACCAAGACTTTAAACTATTAACCTTGGTCTATGTAGTATTACCTTAAAACTATGTGCATTGTCCTCACCAAATGACGTTAAACTCTGTGTCTATCATCCTCATTGGTATGACGTAAAGATACATGTCATCCTAGGTCATTACCAGGGAGATCCTGTTCGAGTGTAGGTATGATCCCTGATCACGCCGATGCACCCACCTAATTTGTCGTCAACACAGTGGTGTAATTTCAATAGTTCCATTAGAACAATCCATCACTCTACACTCTATGCCTTGCATGCCCTTTATTCAGACTCTTGTCCTCTTTAGCATCTGAAAGAACCCCCTAACAGTTTGGATGCGTGGCCTACGGATCTCCTACTATCCTGGGCTAACAATATGGAAGGCTAATGGATTAAATTTTGAGTTGGGCCTCGTGTTTCGAACATGTTCTATGGTCAATAAACATTTCTTGTTTCCATTTCAGGCAACAGGATATGGATGTTGTATTTTGAACATGATCAAAAACTACCCTTTATTGTCACGCCACCTTACAATGTTCCAAACATTGGGTATCGTGATTCACACTTTCCATCCCCCTATTTTCGGATTAAGACGAATGCCCCTGGAGTTACCCCACTCATGCACTAGAGCACATTGTAAGGATGACATGTCCATTGTTTTGAGGTCCTCGTCCTCCAATCGGGCCTCTCCCATTTCTTCCTAGAAACACAGATTGGTTGTTCAAAAACCCAGATGCCCGAATCTTGGATTGCACTCTTACATTTGTGTGGAATAATTAGGTGGTCTTCCATTGTTTCTTACACCGGGCTTGACCCACATGAGCTTAGGGATTGGTCACTAGATGCTCCACAAATATGAAAGGAATGCAATAAACCAATATAAATAACGGAACTCATGCATGCATCTGGCATAAAATAATCAAATAATGAATGTATGTTTGAGGGTTTTTAATCATCACAGTGACCGAGGGTCAATCCCTCCCATGGATGGAATAACCCCATCAAAAAATAAGTTGCAGCTTTGCTACCCTCTAGATTATAATTTCTAGGATATGTTGCCACTTGTTCAGCTCCTACTCCACCTCGACAACTATGGGGCACAGTCCATCTGCCGCAATTTGAGCTCACTCTACGTCAGTCTGGATGATGCTCATCTCTTCAGATGTTTGATTCATGTGCTCCTATGCCTCTTCCAGTTGGTCCTTTAATCTCAATATTATCTCTGATTGCGCATCGAGGGAGGCTGAGTTGTCAATCACCCAGACTTGTAGCTGCTGAATCTCATCTTCAGCATCCAAGAGCCTCTTGATGTTCACCAATTTCCTCCACTTCCAGCCCACACTGAGGCCACAGTCATACTCCTGAATCTTCTCTCCCATAAGATCTCAGATGAGCATGTGGGGATGCCGGTCATCCACTCCCCCAGTACATAGTTCACGCAGTTGGGAGCGAAGTCTATCCATCTCATACAACCATTGTATTTGGGGGGGTGTCGTTGATGAAGAGCTTGACCAGCTTCCATGATTGATGATGGACTATTTTCATATCCTCTTTATCAGAGGTATCTCATCCCAGTCAGCGTGGTTGGCAGGCTCATATGTAGAAAACACCGCTATGAACTCATCAATAGGGTCCATGTATGGCATTCGATCGGGTATGGAAGGACCCAGGCTTTCTGATCGATCCTCATCATGGAAACCCACCTCAATGATCTTGCGATCAACCCTTTTGACAGTCCCACCGGTGATTGGTAGTGTCGTGTCTTGGTCGTTCTGGATATCCACCTCCACGATCTTTGAAATTCCTCTGGGAAAGATGCTTCCAAAAGCCATGACCAACCTCACCAAGGTGGCCCACACCATTTTAAGGACTCTGCACACCAAAAACGGTTTTGGAAGTCAGTTTTCATAGTCAATGGGTGAAAATCATGAATTTGGTATAGGAGACTTAAATAGATTGATTACCTGGTCTCGTTCTTGGGTTGACGCCTTTGGGACACCAAGGTGTGCCCCCCGTATATTGTTGGAAGGTCTGAAAGCTCCGGAGAATCCACCTCGGGTGTGATAGCCCCACTAGACATGGTAATCAATGCAGATTCAAGTGTAGATCCTGAAGGTCCCACATCTACAACTTTTGAGGAGAAAGAATGGGTTTTATGAATAGGACCCTCTTGCACAGTTCAAATATGAGTGAGGAGTCTAGAATGACCTGGATGCAGACCCTGCAGATGGGGATTGGGATTTTACCTCAAGGACCTCTACAAATTTTTCATGGTATCGGTCTTGATCATCAAATCCTCCCTCCTCCAATGGTATCCCTCTACCGGCCCCCTCCCCCCAGGAGGACTCATCTGATTCCTCAAAAAAAGGAAAGCACTTCATCTTTTCGGCAGCAGACAACTACGGAGGGGTTGTCTGATTCAACAACACCTTCATCTAGTTTGTCATTGCATGTCGGGCACCCCCAGAGAGGAAAAAATTATCCATATCAGTTAGGTATCGCTCCACCTCCTTCTGAGATACTCTGAATTCTTCCTTGATAGGGCTAATTCTCTAAAAGTCCATACCGAGATGGTTCAAGTGTTTCCACATCTTAGATGGGCCGAGAAATTTTCTGTTGACATCCAAGATGTCCCAGGCCTCTGGGAAGGAAACATTCTCTGGAAAGTCAATTTGGAGCAACCGTTTCCCAAAAGCCTGGGTGGATATTCTATGGAATCCTAATAGTGTCCTCCCCTCTGGATAACTCTATTCTTCTGAAACCACCAGATCCACTGTCATAGCTGGATCCGCTGCCCCTGCCTACCCCTCAGCTAGTACATGCCTTATCGTCATGTAATCCCTACCACCACTAGATGTCCTCACCATCTTCCAGCCCCAGCCTCGACGTTGGGGAGGCACACCATCACTGGCCCGAACAATTGGCTGCTTCAACATCTCTTCTAGGTAAGCCACCACCCAGCTTTGGGAAAACTCCTTCACCAAACTGAAGACGGTCGTGGGCGGAGATAATTCTTTCTGTATCTTTCCATCTTCCCATGTGAACATGATAAACATCTTCTTCATCTCACATGGATGATCCTCATGGCACACCCCTAAATAGACCTATGGTATTAGCCGCTACATACACTGAAACTTCCTGGAGAATCGGTGTGGGGTGTACGGCTCAGAAATTGGCACACGGTCTATTATTACCACCAGAACTCCACCTTGAATGGCTAGGATATAGGACCGGTGCTACTCCGTTCCTTGTCCATCATTGGTAAAAGCGCCTGTTGGAAGTGGGAATGGATGAAAGTTTAATTCCTCCATCTTCCAGACACGATTCAGTACCACTTGCACAGTCTGTTTGGCCAGAAAACTCCTCATAGAATTTAGAATGGATGAATGTATGATCAAACCTGGAAGAGATATGGGGTTATGATAATTGTATACTCCCCTAAAGTGCGCCGCTACCCACCTGTAAAATAGGTGGAACAACCCACATATCCTTTATAGCCTCTTCCCCGCACTGATATGCCATAGCATTTTTTGAAGCTTGGTGAGCATCATGATTTGTAGGTCCACCCGCCCTCCTGTTGCAAACATGGACTCCATGATAAATTTTCTTGGTCGCACACCCATGTTTAAATCCCTCACTAGAAGGATCCAACCGTAGATGAGAGCCACGATGAATGTTTCCAGCCTGACTACCAGTTATTGCTCAGTGCTGACATTGAACCCCTAGGTTTTCCACAAGATGTTCTCCAGGATCTGCCAGTATGAAAGATTCTTGCCCCGTTGAACCCCCTTTGGGAAAGTACGAGGCCTCACCAGAAACTATATATATTCTAGGAAATTCAGAAACTATTTCAACCACCGTCTGAAGTGGACGTCTCTCACTACCTCTTTGTTCTCTCCTGACACAAGCTCCATCATTTCCATCACCAATGGTAGCATTTTTTCTAGATCCTCCCACGTACCCATAGAAGGGAGTAATTCATCATGCATAGCTCCTAGTATTGTGACACTTGAGGTTTGGTGCAAGTCCCACAAACTGACGCCAACATTCCCATAGTACAAATGGAAGGTATTTGTCCTCGATGACCACCTGATCAAAAAATTTGGTATTAGCTTCTTCAGTAGGTAGATATGAAATTTAGAGGCCCAAGCCACCTCTTACAGACCTACTCCCCTCAGCTCTTCCCTGAACTCTTTACATAATATTCCTACCTTGTAGGCCCCGTCCCTTTCATTTGTACAGTTGTCGCCCTGCGTAGATCCCCCTCATCAGACCATCCTTTCGATAGGTTCCTCAGGACCACCTTAAAGATTGTTTGGTAAAGATGTGGGGATGTCTACGGCTGCAATATTTTCTTATTAACATTGTTCAGATGATTGAACAAACAATCAGCAATGAAGAGTGTGATGTCCTCCCAAGCATGGCCATCAGCCACCCTGAGCCACTAGCACTGACACAGCGTGCTTCAAAACCAGTAAGCTAGCTTGTCCCTGCTGTCTTCAAGGATGAAGACGTCATCCCTCAGCCCAAGTCCGTACAATGCATCCACTTGCATATTTGATAATTACTTTGGATTTCTGAAAGTAGCTCCACAAATGAACCATGGTCGGAGTGGCTCCGTACTAACTCCCATAAACCCAATCTATTCTCCATCTCCTCCCTCCGGGCAGCGTCTTCAAGGACCCCCCCTAGCAGCCTCCAAGTAAGCCATCATGTTTTTGAGTTTGGGTTTGGGTTCGGTTCGCGAGGCTGTTTTGTGGAGCAAGTTCATGGAGACTGTCCATGATGCTCTACCCCATCCTTCAAACACAAGTCACAAATCTCTTTGGTGCGAAGTCAAAAACTCACTATGTGTCACGAAGCAGAAGGCCAAAATATTGGAGAGCAATCATGGAGTACACGGAGCTTCACGAATTAGGAGCGCTAAAATCCAAAATCACAGAGAAGAGAAAGGAACAAATAGAGGTCAACCCCTATTTATAGGCATGAACCCAAGGTGCTTCATGGCACATCCGTCCATAACAAGCTTCATAGTGCGCTCATCCCCACTCCACCGGTCTTCTTCGCGAGTATTCTTTGCAAGGCCGCTTCGTGATGGTCGGGATATTTTAGCGATTAACCCTATGACATTGACCCTTATTTTCTTCTCCGATCAATGTCTGAGGGGCGAATTCATTGATGCCAAAATAAAGGAAAATCCAAAACAAAATAAAAAACTTAGGGGATGCCTCACCAAGACCACTTGTGGAATCCCCGGAGCCCCGCGGCCGATGCAGGGCTCTCCCTTCACAAACCTACCATAGTGCAAGGAGGTGAGATGTTCCACGAATCCCTTTAACATTTGAAAACCCTCCATAGAGCAAGGAGGAAGGGTTATCCATGAGCCGATTTGACGTTCACGAAACCGCTGCAGAGTAGGGTGGCGGGGAGCTCTACAAATCCCTTGGATTTTCACGAACATTCCATGGAGGAAGGAGGCAGGCTGATCCATGAGCCAATTTGATGTTCATGAACCCGCCGTGGAGCAAGATTCGTCTTCATGTCGAGTGAGCTCTGCTTCGCGGTGCCTCTTGCCTATAAATACCAGGCTCCCCTTGAGTCCAAAGGATGGATCCTCGACCTTTTACCATCTGATCTCTGACATCGCAAATCAATTTCTACTTTGTGAACAATGAGATTTTTAGGGTAATTTTGCATTCCCATGTGCATTCCCCTTTTCATGAATTCCACCCCTCTTTAAAGGGGGATGCCCTTTATAGAGCCCATGGGCCTCTATGAAGGAAGGAAATTCCCAACGGGGCTCAGGTCATTGTGAAGAATCTATGCTTCATGAAACACCCTTCATACACATGTGACTAGTATGCTAGGGCATGGTCATTTTGCTTCATGAAGCACATTTCTCCACAATGTTATGCTTCGCAAGGCACCATTGCTTTGTGAGGTGTTTCTCTATGAATGCCTTTACACTTTGCGAAGCACCTTCCATATGAACCTACTCCCTATGCCTAGGCTAGAAAACTTCACTTCGTGAAGCACATCCCTTCATGAGCCCCTCCACTTCATGGAGCACCCGAGCTTCACAAGGACTCTACCTATGGACCCTTTTTCTCTGCTACTCTTTTTCCTGTGTGGCCCTTCAGGTTTTTACAAAGCAATTTCAATGCCCTTTGGGAATTTCTTTCCGTGGAATTGCTTTGCCACATTTTTCTTCATATAGGCACGCTAACGGCTATTGCTTCTTCATATAGCCACCCTACGTGGAACCCTAATAGGATCACCTAACGACACACCTTCACCATGGAATTGTGGATGCCTTCCTCCCCTCAAGGTTGGTGGGTATAGGTTATGTAACTCCAAGGGGTGTGGAGCGCACCCACTTCGTCCGAGCTGCAGGACATTAAACTGCTAAGCACCGACATCCTCCGCACATGACATTAAACTATGACCTCTCCTTGTGTCGTGCATGTGGGGTGCCTAGTCTGGGACATTTTCTATGACCTCTGTTCTCCATGGGAGTGAGATCATTTCTCATATAGAATGGAACCCTCTTTATCAGAGCGGCGTCCATCCATGAGGAAAGGGCAACCACCCAGGTGTAAGCCCCTAGCCTTTCTTTCATGAGGAATCACCCCTGCTCCTCCTCTCTTCCTGGGTTCCAAATACCTCTCCCATTGGCCGTCGTCACCACCCAGGACTCCATCCTAGAGTAAGCCCAAGTTTCCTCTTTAGGCTGCTAACCACACGTAATCCCCAGTTTCCTCTCTGGGATGCCAACTACGTGTAGCCCCAGTCCACTATCCACGGACACACCTTTCATGATGTAATTGCCAGGTCATTGCTGCCTCTTGTTTCTAACACCTTGCATGAGTCATGTGGGCTTAGAGTAATCATCGACAATGAAATATTCTCCAGGAAACCTAGAGAGTAAGACCCACACCATCATGAACTATGTGGTCATTGATCCTTTCCATGGTGAGGTATGTAGGAAGACTCTCTGAGGTTCAAGCCCACCACCAATTGGTCCTGACCATCTTCACATTAGTTCACCAACATCTCTCATGAACTATGTGGTTTTTGATCCCTTCCAAGTCAGGGTACATAGGAAGCCTCCCAAAGGTTCAATCCCACCACCCATTGGTCCCGACCATCTTCACGTCGGTTCACCAACACCTCTCATGAACTACGTGGTCTTTGATCCTTGCCAAGGCAAGGTATGTAGGAAGCCTCTCTAAGGTTCAAGCACAAATCGAGGTCACTATGACCCCCTTCACACCGGTTCACCCAAACCATCCATAATGACACAGACGTTGATCCTCATCAAGGGAAGGTACCTAGGAAGCCTCCTTGAGGTTTATGCCCAACAACCATTGGTTCTGACCCCTCTTCACGTCCGTTCCCACACCATCATCTAGAACTATGAGGTCTTTGATCCTTTCCAAGGGAGGGTATGTAAGAAGCCTCCCTGAGGTTCATTCCCAATAACCATTGGTTTCGACCCCCCTTCGCATTAAACCTGTTTTGTCCTGCATGACAATACACTTCATGCCTCTTTTTAGTCCTATATGATGTTAAACTATATTCAATATTCCCAAAATATGTGGGCTTTGTTCCTTGTCTTTAGGATAAGGTACATTGGAAGGCTCCCTGAGGTTCAACCCTATCTAATGGTAATCTGTTGTGATCTCATCCAATGGAAAGCTGTTATGACCCCATCCAGCGTTAAGTTGTTGTGAACCCATCCAGAGGTAAGCCGTTGTCAACCCCATTCGATGGTAAACCATTATCAACCCCATTCGATGGTAATTAATTGTCAAGGGTAAACTAATAGGACTTTGATTCCCTATCGCAGGGATATGTAGGAGGTCTCTTTGAGAATCAAGCCCAACATCACCATCATCCTCGAGATGACTGTATCTCATTCTCCAGCCACATCACTTAACCATCCATCATCCATTTTGGTTCTTACCCAGGCCACCACATCATGGTGGGATCATACCACCTCATTCCCCATTCCCCTTAACAACAATCGGGTAGCTAACCATGCGTTAGCCCCAACATCAATGTTCCCTCAAGGGGTTTCACTCACCTGATCCGCTCTAGTGAGTGTTCTGATCAGTCTGATCTGTCTCCGCATTATGTTAAACTTGAGGCATACCCATTGTTAAACATGGGAAGCTGATGAAAACCTCAGATACACGCCAATGGCATAAAATTCCCCACGTACGAAGTGGGATGGCTCAGGATTTTGCGCCCTAGAGAAGCCCTATAACAAGGGTAAGAAACCTAGACATGCCAGTGTTCCAGTGTCCAGACACGCCAGTGATGTACAACATGACTACTCCCCTGATCGAAGGTGGCTGCCCTGACCGGACCCCTAGGAATGTCCCAAAAGAAGTGGTGTAATTAATTGGATCCCATGAAGATATGACACTGGTAAGAGTTTTATTAACAACACCTTAATCTATATGGGAGACCCTAATTAGGTGACGAGTTCCGTGGAGAAATCCACGGAAGGAAGAACTGACATCCCATCATCCCATTTCGATCAAGGAGAAAACATCCCAAAAAAAGGAACAGATGTTTCCCAGCTTTGGAATGAAGAAATGCAGGGCAAAAAATAGTGCCACCATCCTCAAGAAAATAGACACACGTTCCCCAGTGAAAGCATCAGAAACACATCTGGTAGGGTGACCCCCCTTCACTGAATTGGCCTAGTAGGCGGTATATGTTGTCCAACACTGGGATATACAAATTGATTAATTTTCCGGCAGCCAACTGAGTGGATATGATAAAGGATGAGGTTCTTAAACCACCATATTCTTGCACTAGTAGGAGCCATATACTCAAGAAAATGGTTATGAAATCCTCCAGTCGAAATAACCGATCGACGTTAGGGATGATACCCAATCCTTATTTCCAAAAATACCACTCTTTGAGCACGGGTCAGTAAGAACCCACTCATCTTAGGGTTTCTTTGGTGGGGCAAGCCATGGGTATGCTCATATCAGGATTGAGACCAGTATTCTTAGAAAAAGCACCAAACCGTTCGTCAAATGCAATGTCCTTCTTCAGACAGAGATTGGTTTCCTCCGGTTGTGTCATTTCTTGGATGATGAGCTTCCTTTCCGGGGGGGGGGGGGGTTCTTTCCAAATAATCCTAAATAGTGGAGGGAGGAATAAATTCAACTTAAATGTCTCAAATGATTGGAAATCCCAAAATCAACCAAAGGCCCCAAAGGCTGATGCTATCCTCCCCATGGGACAGATGGGAAGTGTTGGTATCTAGACTCCAACTACTTATGAACTATGATATAAGAGATGTAGTATGATGTGTGTATGTATTAGAAACCCGTGGGGCCTTTTACAGTCCCACAGTCTATAGGTTAGCTTGGAATTATTCACAACTCTAGTGAACTCAAAAGGGCAACCCCCAGTACAAGCCAAACAAGCCTCCAGGATGAATGTCCCATCGAGATGACCAACCATGCTTCTCATTCATTATAGCCTTCCTTGCGATGCTATGGTAATAGTGGTCTGTCTGATCAGGAATATGATGCACCACAAATAAGGTTCGAGGTGCATAGTGCATAAAAGGTCTAGAGGTACTGTCTCTCTAAAGATACCTCCCCTTAGAAGAAATAAAATACTTCAGAATAGAAGTATTAATTTTCCAGTTAGTGGGATGATTAATCGGGCTTGGTGCTGAGATTGTCATTTCAGACAAAAGACCAAACCCATAAGAATGAATCCTATCTAATACTGTGTACTCCCATTGAGCCACTATAAGTGGATTTTTCTGGGATTGGTGATAAAGAACAACCAGATTTTTCTCATCAAAAAAATCTAGCATATCCATAGATCTTTCATAAGCAATAAAAAGAAGAGAAATAATAGTATCCTAAGAAGAAGCAGTGACGTTATCAGGAGCATGTGAATCAGCTATTGTAGCCTGCACAAGAAGATCCAGAATCCAATGAAAAGTCAGTTCCATAAGAAATTGTTGGATAAAGGCTATGGAAGAGTGGTTGAAGGACTAGAAATATGTCTACAAGAAACTCCACATATGTATTCCCGAAATGGTACATGGTAGCCACATCTATAAAACTGCATGGTATGAAGAAGTGTCCCTACTTATTGATAAAATACGTGGAATCACCCCATCGTGTATAGCCATGGTACGTGAAACATCTGTGAGGTGTTGGCCTGTGGAACGTTGGCCGGTGAAAAGAAAGGTTTGTAAAAGATGGCCCTAGAACTGAGGCTTTTATTATGTTCATGTTCATAAATGCTGGGTTAATGATTTTTTTCATATCGTTAATATTTTTAATATTCCAGTTCAATGATCAATGTATGGTATGGGAAAAAACTAGCCATGTATCATCCTCCTACACAGAATCCCGATTTTATGTATTAATGATTCACAAAACTTTTTGTGAAATCCAAAATATAGTATGCATATGGGAAAATGGTGAGTAAATTGGTTTGTAGAACATACAAAGTATTTCATGAATGGGATTTTCACAAGGAGCACTATACACAATAGAAGAGGAAGTCGGGGACATCGAAATTACTTTTCACTATGAGAAATGCTAAATGAAAAATTACATGGGCCCTTATATATAGGTGTTTTACCCTCCAACTAGGTCTATCTGTTCATCCACAAAACACTTTTGTTTAGGACCACTTCTACGTTGGAATAGTTCTATTTACATTCTGAACAGATCCCATTTCGATGGGGGAATTTGTAGGGTCCTGAAAATTCCACCAAGGGAAGAAAATACCCCCATGAATTCTTTGCAGAAGAAATCGAGTACTCATACTTGTCTATCAAGGTGAATGGACACGAATTGAATTGCAATTGTTTGAAGTAACATGAAAGAATTCAATATTTCTGTGTTTCTTTAAGTTCCACATGTACCTTCACTGAGAAAAGTACATAGAGAGGATGGATCGTGGACTGGCATGAATGTGGGACTATCCGCAAACCGCTTCTCTGTGGGGTGATGGCTAATGAGAAAGGAAAACTACAAACCAAGTCACGAAAATATTCATACATGTGAGGATTATCTGTGTATTGTGCCACAAACTCATCAGTTCATAGACGAAGTGAATTAGAAGGTTTCGGAGAACCATTATCTCAAACCAAATCCTCCACAAACCCTAGTTGACCGAGTTTTCTATTGGTTAGGATATTACATCAATGGGCCTCCAAAAATGGTGTTGCATTCTCAATAGATATAATTTCTCTAATGATCTACAAAAGGAGCACAATAGGAGTAAGACACACACATAAATAATGGGGGATGAATAGAGATATTTACAGATGATTAAATCTTGAGGGACACTTAGAGGTTACCCTCGGGATTACATCTACTTTCATTGGTGAAGAATGAACCATAAACCAATCCCTCCATAGGTACAGCCTTCCGCGAACCATAAAATGGTGGAATTGAATAAAAATAATAGAACAAAAAACATAACTAGTGAACCATGAACCAAGGGCTTATAACAGATGAATACCCAATGATTGATGATCCCCTGATCTCCCCTTAAATATGGTGCTTCATGTAGCGTACTGCTATGCGAACTAAACCCAGCATTGTGTACTGCATCAATACGCGGATGGAACCCAAAGTGGCATGATGGGCTACGTACCACTATTTTATGTGGTTAACTATACCCTTGCCTACAATCCACATTAGTGTGCGGATGGTCCCTCTTCCTATATACCACTTCGGTATGCAGAGCATCCCCTATCCGGCATACAATGTTTGTATGTGGAATGAGGTGTTTTCAGGTATCTTTCCCACTGGTTCCAACATCACTGCTCTAATATCATCCAATCCTCCATGGTCACTCTGCTAACCAGTTCTCTGAATTAGGCCAAATACTCCAATTCTACTAGACTCATATGATTAGACCATCAGGTACGTCAGTGTGCCCCATTCAGTCTACATACCCATAGTTAACAGAGTCATAATGGTCCTCCCCACAAAGGTGTGGGATTTAGGAATACCCATGAAGCTAAATTTCCATGGTAACCTTGAGTCTACCCATGGAGCTCCAACTTGAACTCCATGTTATCGGGAATAAGTTTGATCACTTTCTTTTCAATTCAATGTGGAATAGGGATTAGTCCAAGCGGTTTTTCTCTCTCCCCCCTTTGACGAGAGGAAGAAACTATTCACCTTCCTAGAATGTGTTCTAGGGACCTCCCACTAATCTATGTCTCCAAAGTTCAAAGTTTGGGCCACATTAAAATCAATGCCTTCTCACATGGAAAGGTTCATTACTCTGTGTCCTCTCGAACCGTCACCACAGCCTCTTCCATCGCGGGCTCTCCCTCCCCCACCAACTAGGGAGAGGGAATGTTCATTGTTGAATCATTCACATCCTATAATTTCTCACACCCATCATGAATCACATGGGCTGAGAGGCTTGGGAGGATTACAACGTCCACATGATTCTAAACTATGCGAAATATGATTCTTGATCAAATTAGGATACGTAGGATGCCAACTAGATGGCCTGAGCTCAACCGGGTGCCCGTCGAAAAGGGTCCACCTAATAATGCCTATCAAATGTGAAACATCCATGCATAAGCCCCAAACTTATGAACTAAAAGAAATTTGATTCCTATTGAAAACAAGATATGTAGGACACAGAAGGCCTGAGCTCAACAAGGTGCCCCACCAAAAGGGTTCACCCAATCATGTTCCGTAAAATGGCCATCTCCTATAAATAATCCCCCACACAGTCCAAACTACGTGGGGTTTTATTCAGCTCCCCATGATACATAGGATGCCTACTATGAGGCCTGAGCTCAATAAAATGCCCCTTCAAAAGGGTTCACCCAATCATGTCCCGTCAAATGGGCAGCTCCCATACGTAAGCCCCACACAATCCGATCTACATGGATTCTGATTCCTATCAAGAGGATATGTAGGAAGACCTTCATTTGGGCCTGATCCCAACATAAAGTCACCTTATGTCCCCCTGGATGATGATAAACTCTATAGAGCCTTATAATATGGCTCAAGTCAGCATCACCTACATAGCATCAAATATATGCATTCTTACGACAATTCTGCAAACCAAGGGTATCCTGTAGACACAGTCTTTGGGTATGAACCAAGGATTCATAAACATATGAACGTGACTTTAATCTATAAGAGAGTACTGGAACAAGCAATAATCCTCCCCTAGAATGGTGTGGTGAGTCTGACCTCCCATCCTTTCAAAAAATGGAGTCCTTAAGTGTCGTTGGCCTAATATTCATCCAACGAGTGCCTACCTTTGGGAAGAAGGTCCATGAATCATGGATACTAGGGTCGTTGGTCATTCTTGGCTCTACGAATAAACCCATTGGAGACCATCCGAGGAAGATATATCTGAGAATACTGTTTGCATGATCCCCATGCAATTTCCCACTGGGAACAACAATTATTATAGGGTAAATTCAACCTTCTTTAAATGATAACGAAGTTGAACAAGTTGAAACAAAGGAATGGAAATTCGATGAGAACCTATCTCTGTAGAAAAAGGGACAGGTGATGATCCTCATTGAACCATTTCCACACCACTTGTAAACGCGCAACCTCAGAGGCGGAACAAGGTTTATGATGGATTTTTGTTATTTCTTGCACCCGTATATTTAGATATACAATCCAAAGGATTATTATACTCATATAAGGTATAGGATGTGAAGGATTTCGGTAGTTACATAGTGTATTTTCATTAATGGATTGAGGTATAATTATGAATTTATGATATACATCATATAAGATTTTGTGCCTCCCAAAAACTACCTTCTTACTATATGAAGAAGTTATATGGGATGATGTGATGATACCAGTCATGAGGATCATGTTGTTATCCCTTTCAAAAGTGTATTCGTGTTGGATAACTGAGAGGAATGAGGGTTTAGGATGTACGATAACGGGGAAGAGAAGAAAACCAGTGGGGAAGTTAGAGAGGAGTACCCTAAATGTTTCATTATTATATTATATAGTATCTAGTATGTGGTAGTCGGAGATAGTTATCCATTGTTTGTCAAGGCACACAAAATATATGATTATGTGATGAGTCATTTTAACTATTTTCACAGCTATTTAGCAAGATTTAATTATTTTTCGAATAAGAACCTATAGGGACGGTCTTATAGAGTTTACTATAATTATAGTTCCATGTATATATAAGTATATTTTTAGTTAAACTAAATAATTTTGGAGATGGGGATGGATATTAAAAGTTCATATTCTGTAGGTGTTATTTTGGATTTTTGGTTTCTTCTATCTATAACTTTTTTATTCTTGTAGGTTCCCCTTTTTTGGTTTAATTATTATATGAAACTACATGTATACACATTGAATTTATTTATAATTATATGTATGAGAATGTTTTTATTTTTTATCAATATTGTATCTCTATTATTTATGTTCTATTGTTAGGTAATTCCTCCCATATGTTTTTTTTATTTTCATTATTATGGTTGAAAACCCAAGACCTAATACAAGTGGGAATGAGACATTCACCATCTCCCTTCTCTCATTGGTTCCCCATAAAGGGTACTCATTTGGAGAGTAGGTCATAATTGAGTGGTATCTCAAGTTCATGTTAAGGTGTATGTTATAGTTTGGAGTTTATCATAGGTGAGGATTTCATGAGTTAGTGGGTTAAAAATTTTCGCTATATGTACTAAGAGAAACAAACATAATATTTTGGTTGAGACACAAGTATTTAATGATGCCTATGATTTGATTTATGAATATCTATGTTTAAAAACCCTACAAAATGATGTGATACCTGTTGTGTGTTAGATAAACTAGATGGTATCATGAATCATTATTCTTTACTCCTTTATTTGAAAGGGTTAACCATTTGGAGATGTTAATATCATAAACAATATAACAAAATATATAAATAAATATTTTTTTGGTATTCATATTCTAGCATTATATTTTTAATAATATGATCTTTTATAGAATTGTATCTAGGTCAATTACATTCTAGGTTTACGTCAAATATGTTCAATAGGATATTCCAGAAGATCTATATAGAGGAGATTTCAATAATGAATAAACATATAGGAGGAATATATAGAACCTTCCTTAACATAAATGGAAATTAAATCACTTTAGATTAATATTCATTGCATTAAAAAAATCTATAGGACCACAATATTTTAGTTTCATTGGAAAATTGGAATAAAAATATTCTATCCTAGGGAAATATATTCAACATATCCCATAAATATCTACACCTTTAGTACTTCTGCCTAAAACCATTCTTCATAACCCAATGAAAGGAAACATAAAAAGGGGTGAGCTCAAATGCTCAGAATGGTTACTCTTGGGAGACATGTAAGTATAAACATGAACATAGGGGGTATTATAACATGATCGAAACATTAGATGATCATAACATGAATATAAAATATCATAAACATGAATGATGTATAAATCATAACAGTTTATAAGACTTGAATCATAAGGAGATAAAGAACATAAGACATGAAAGTGTATCATAAGAATAAGACATGAAATTGTTGCATACATAAACATGTGATATCATTCCATATAAGTTAATAAGAATAACTATATCTTATAATGGGACTTCATGGGAATTGTACTTACTAGGTGGGGCACAACACCACCATCATTCATAGTTCTTTATTTGTAAGGGATCAAGTTTAAACATCTTCCAATAAGGGATCTAGTTTCCCCATCTTCTATCTTCACGATGACTACACCAATTGGAAAGGACACACCACCATCACCAACAAAAGTCATTTCTTTGTAATGGATTAGGTTTCCCCATCATACAATAGTGGATAAATCCCTTCAACTTGATTCCCATCATTATCTCATGAATTATAAAATTTTAACCAATGCATTGGAGGGAGATATAGTTCCAATCCATCACATAATGAAATCATAAATACAAGTGCATAAAGATCATGAATAAAAAAATCATAACCCATGAATGAAATGGGTATAATAAACCTATAAAAATATCATATCCTATGGAAAGTTATATGTTCTGTAATAAATTCATCATGAACATTACCTCTGAATAGAAGTGGGATTCATTAACATGGATCCCATGAAAAAAGAAATGGATTTAATAAACATATAATTCATGGAAGAGAAAAAGTATTCATAAATACCATGACTTTAAGAATAAACTATTCATAAAAAAGGATATGAATGTAGCCTTTAGTTCATTTCCTATAAAATCAGGAGTAACATCAACGAATGTCATCTTATATGGTAAATAATTTTGAAACATATTTCAAAATCATTTGTAGTGTAAAATATTTTTTCTTGTTTTAAAAAGGTTTGTTTAATACATAAAACAATTTAATAATATTATTCTTTGAAAATACATTGAAAATATATAAAGATGGCATGAAATCACTACGAGAACTTTTTTCCTTGAAAACTTATTAAATAATCTTCAAATAAGGCTAAAAAAATTTCTTTGAAAACACATTGAAAACTTATAAAAAGTGATTTAAAACTTTTTTAAAACCTTTGTACATGAAAACATATAAAATAAGCTTTAAAACATTTTCAAAAACAATTTTTCCTAGAAAAATAGAAAATAAGCATGAAAACATTTTTAAAACAATTTTATATGAAAATATCTTTTAAAATAATTTTCCTAAAGAATAACCCTTTTATAATGAAATTGGGCCTTCAAAGAAATGATGGTAGGTAAAAATTTTCATGATTTAGGAGGTAAAAAGAACATTCCTTTTACACGGTGAAAAGGTTAGAATGGGTTCTTGTTCAGAAATTAATAAGAATATTCCATTGAAGAGATTGCTAAAATATGAAAAGGGTAAAAAATTATTTTAAATCTTATTGGATAATGGAAAAATATTCTTGGAAACCCTTTTTAGAAAACATAGATTTTCGGCTGATGAAAGGGTAATATTGGGCATTCCTATAAACACATTCATAACTATATTATGTGCCATAGAGTAGAATATGGTACCAATACATGAGTATATCATGAAATAATAGAGGATAAAGAAACTCATGGATATTTTTGCGAGATGTATCATATGATTTCATCAAGGGAAGCTTAAACATAAACAACATTGAAAATTAATGAGATTATATTAATAAAGTCTTATAGCATGGTATATTGGGTTCAAACAATCCATGTAAATAAATTAAATTAAATGAAGCATAATATAACTAGAAAATATTTGGATTTTATATATTGAATAGAAAATGGAAATATATTCAACTCAAAAATGATTTTTGGTGTATAACAAAACATGGGTCGCAAAGAAATAAAATTGAGACAAAACATTTTACCATTTTGGTAACATATGAATGTTAAACCACATGCGATATGGCTCATAAAACGGTCATATAAGATATATTTAATAAAATCATGGATATTAAATACATCAAATTGAAATAAATAGTTCTAAACATATATTGTATCTCCTAGAAATCAAAAGTGAGATGAAATCCCCTAACCTTGTGTTTGGACTCTATTCGTATTCATACAAGATTCCTGTATAATAAATATAATTTAAAATAAATATTTTACATAATAATATTCTTATACATAATAACATATATTTATTTATAATGACCTTATATTACCCACTTGTTAATGATCCCATGTTAATGTTTCACTTCGGGTAAAATTCACTTTGTTCTTCACATGTGTCTTAATTTGTTACATATTTGGTCCTTATACTTATATCATTATTTCAAAATGGAAAAAATGATATAAATATAAGTTATATACATTATATTTGTATCATAATAATATATACAATGTTGTATAATAAAATGGAATACATAGTTCATGGAGATGATAAGACGTACGTACGCATGAATGTTGTTTCTATCTTTATTATCGTAATAAAAGAAAGTATATAAATGAAATATGTATATATATAGGTATATATATTTATCATTATTAAAAAATAAACTATATATTATATATATCGTATAATTTCATTAAAACCATACTTAATATATTCTATGTGTTATGGGAACGAATCACATAGCTTTGAGTGGGCAGTAGTGCACAATTCCAGAAACATGTTTATTGTATTAATAAAAAATAGAAAATAAAGAGAAATTTTTTTAAAAATAAATAAATAAAATTTAATAAATAATAAATAAAATTTATAAAATATGTAAATAGAGTGTTCATCATTATGGAATCAATGATTTGTGGAAAAGGAGAAATGAACCATCAACATTTTGTGAGGAAGTAGTTTGTCGTACAAAGAAATAGTATATTCCACATCCATTAGATTGAGGTGTGTGTAAGTTTTGGTCATAAAACTTGAATAAAAACACCCTATTATATGTAGGATACTATTTTGGTTACAAAATAATGAAATAAATAGAGTGTATGTGGTGGAGAAAGAAAATTAGAGGATGGATTTTGAGAGAATACGTTATCTCTAAATTGGGTGACTCCATTTTGTTTGTTCCAAAAGGCTTCTTGGATAAGCCTAATGTCCAAAGAGATGATTCAAGGTATAATTTATGATTTTTGGGAGGATTAACGATCAGATATTTAATTAACTTAAATTGTTTTTGAGGTTTGAGTAATTGATAGAGATGGTGTCCTTTTACAGGGAAGGAAAATGACTCACCTAGAATTTTGACAATCAAATTAGGTGTACACATGTTACTACATAAACATATTCATACCAAATAAAACCAAAACAATAAAAAAAAATTAGGGCCTGAATATGGACACAAATGGGTTCTTTACAAGTTTCTAGGTCATCTGGGCCATTAATGGTATGGTTTAGTCCCTAATTAAGCTTAATTTGGCCTTAACTGCTTGGATTAATTTTAATCATTTATACTAAAAATTTTGGTAAAAAATTAACATGGTATTATTAGAATATAAATTTTACTCTTAATATAATGGTGTATGTCAGTTTTTGGAAATTTAAATAATTGTTTTGGAGAAAATAAGATTACTATTAATCCCACCGACAGTATGAAATAACAGTTTTTTATGTAGGAAAAAGTTCAATAGATTATTAAGATTTTATATTCAGTTTCAAAGATAAATTGATTATAATTAATTAAGTTGTATTAATATATGTAATATGTATCTAATGTGACATTAAAAAAAATTAATAATATTATTTAGCATTAATAATTGGTTAGAGAAAAGGCAGTTCTTAACTAAAAAGCTGTATTTTTCACTATTCATAAAAAATGATGTCTCTCCAATAAAATCACCCTGTGATAATTTCAACATTATTAATTAAAAAACAGTTTATTTTGTATTATTAAATTTTTAATTCTGTCTAAAAATAATTTTATCATTAAAAATTGGTCTATTATGAAAACAATGTTTTTAACAAAAAGGATGTCACCGAAAATCTCATCTTTCATTATAAATATATTTTATTTATATAAAAATCTATAAAAAATATTTTAAAGTAGTAATAACTTTTCTTATAAAAAATTTTAATTGTAAGGTTATAATTTTTTTATTTAATTAATTTTATATATAAATATATTTCATAGATTCTCAGTGTTGACACCATCATATGCCAAGTCGGTGTTGTTTATAGTGTAAACACATTTTAGTGTTGCATGTTGTGGAATACAGGTTGTTATATAATTTAAAAGTAATTTTTGAATTAGTTATCTAATATATATATATATATAATTATTTCCAATTTCATTTGAAATTAAAAAAAAATTAATGATAAATTATTTTGAAAAAATAATTCTCAAAATCTCAGGGTTGTTATAAGGATACTCCATGAGTTTTAGAACAACTTTATATAGAAGTGTGAGGTATTTATTTATTACTTATTCAAAAAAATATGGGTTGGACTAGGTTGGGATTTATTTCTATTTAACCCATAGTTCGATGGAGCACTAGATTTTGTTGGTTGTGGTGATGTTGCATGGAGAAGTTAGGAAGTGGTAGTTTTTTTCATTAGGAATCGTAAGGATTCTATAGTCTCATGGGAGGTTTTATGAGACTAGTTTGGGCATATTTTTGTTCTAGAATATTTTCAGTACCCATTCACCTAGAGCATCCTACCAATTTATATGGGACTTCTAGTGTGCGTGGGTTTGGGTTACATATCAAGACCCATCTATGATATGCTTTAGAAATATTTCCAGATGATGTGTAAATGGGTAGGAATTTATAGGAGGTCATGTATCTATATATTCAATTACATTTAACCCCCTTAATTATAAATATGTATCTCAAGGTAATGGATAGATCAAATATTATTGAGTAGATGTTGGAAAAAATAGACCACCACAAAATTTGTGTTTTCAAGATTCCTCATGAAGTATAATTATAGTTTGTAGTTCCTTATTACATAGACAAAAGAGTTTTTTCCAATCAAATTGTAGATCCCAAACCTCATCCTCTCATTTCTCTGGGAGAAACCACAATAAAATATAAACCAATTTATCAGATTCACGTTTTTTGTGAGGTTGATGTTATCAGCAGCAAGAGTGCCTTACCATTCTGAGCAGTTAGTGTGAACCAGGTGTTCTACTATATGTTCCTCTACTGAGTTAATTTTATTAGTGAAGAAATAGTAGGTTATTGCATCTTGGGATTTCATAACCGATATGAATTAGGTAGAGTAAATACCCATGATTCTCCACACCCTTTAAGAGAATAGCGTAGCAATTGTGGTGGTCATTTTTGGGTCAAATAGGTTATAGGGTAGGTTGTGGTCAGTATAAATCTTTAGTGTTAACAATTTCGTTTGATCCAGAAATCATTTAAGGTACCCATTTATTGTAATCTATATGAGTGAATTATTTGTTTTAATTATTGAGTGACAAACATATTTATATCGGATCTCTTTTCCATGCATTGGGACATGATGTAGGGTGGGTTCCACTGCCCCTTTTTTACTACAGTTGTTAGATTTTGAAATGACTATTATTAAGCATGTAGATACCATGATCTTGTTCTAGGGAAGTAATTATCTTGTGTATATTTCTTATGTTTATGGATACTACCATATTAAAACATCCATGATAGATATTGGTTGTCTTCTGGGCAAGCTATCATGGATTGCATCTAGAGTTAGGTTGTATTTTATGATGTTGATAGGGAGTTAATAAAATTCATAGGGGAGCAAAAAATTTGGAAGGTATGGATGACTATTTAGTCGTTGTCATAATTGATGGATGATTTGATGTTAATCTCATAATTTTTTTAGTTGGCAATGTTTCCCAATGTTGTAATAGAGTACCTTGATGTCTTTATGGAGAAGGTTGCAGCATTAACCCATCAACTAGAGATTGATTTTGGGATAGAGCTATAGTATGGTGTTATCCTATCTCAATGTATCCATATAATATGTCTCCTTATTTGTTCTGAGAGAGGTGTGTATATCTCAATGATTTTTTGTAGTGAGGATTTTTTGGCCGATAGAATCAACTTATGGTACATCAGTTTTGTTAGTGAAGAAGGGTGAATGTCTTTTATAGGTTTATATCTATTATCATATCTTGAACCAAGTGAAAGAGATGAACTAATATCATATTTTATGGATTGATGGTTTATTCTATTAGATAAAAGCTGTAAATTGGTTCTTATTAATTTATTCATAATAATGTTTGGTCAAATGTGTGTGGATGATGATGATATCATGAAGACATATTTCTATAGTCATTATTAGAATTATGAGTTATAATTCATTTAATTATATTTTAAAAACACTCCAAACATTTTCCAGAGGTGATAAACATAGTGTTCTTAGAGTTTTTGTATATGTTCATGGTAGGTTTTAGTGTAGAAATACTTTTTTATACAAGTTTGATGAAGTGAATGCAAAGAATCCACAATAAATATTACAATTTATTCATTATTAGTTTTATTTTGGTTGTTTTAGATGTGTGAGTTTTGGGATCATGAATTTCATTTCATGATTTTTGTCTTGTACCACTAGGTATTAGTTGTGGATCATTTGAATATATATGCAGTTGTTTTCACGGAATACCAAAATGTAGTGGAAGGGGTGAAAACTATCCTTAGTCTTTTCGGCTAGAACTGGATGTTCGTATCCAATTTATATTCCGTTTTGGATCATCTAACATCATTATTAAGAAATGATCAGACAATTTTATGGACATACCAAAGTAAGGTAGCAGCATTGTACCTGAAGGAGAAGGTGGTAGAGTTGTAGTCATTTGTTTCCCATGCAGGGAGTTCAATTTGAGATTTTATGTGATACTATTCATAATATCTTGTTCTAAATTTTGGTGTAACAAATATCAGTTGTTTCTAATGGATTTTTGTGGATATTTCCCTATGATATTAACTATGTCACCCATGATCTTAAGATGGAGGGGTTTGTTTTGATATTCTATCATTTTGTAGCTTTTATTGACAATAAGATCCTGATGTATTTCATCTCCCATTATGACATAAATTTGATTTAGAATTATTATATGGATAACTTATAGGATTACAACATCAAGATTTTATATACCTCGTAAAGAGGAAATGTTGTAGGTCATACACTAAGCACAAATTCATGTAGTGATGTCATTACAGAATGTTGAGATTCATGTATATTGATTGAATAAATCTCAATGATGAATCCCTATATTGATGTGTAAAGGAATATGCATTATTTTCTAGATAATAGTGCATTCAAAATTGGTTTAATATGTATAGGAGTCCTAACTGTGGTATTATGAGGTGGATGTATAGTGGGAATGATTTTTATTTATTGATTCCCTAGACAGATGGTCTATGAACGGATATCACTCGGTTTTTTTCTAGGTATTTTATTTATCCCTTAAGTAATGTGTGACATGGGTCACATTGAGTTCTATATAACATCCTTGGTTGTAAATATCATTTTGAAAAAGATGCACCGAGCTCTGATAGGTTATTCTTCATTTCCTAGGTTGATGTGGGTACTTTAAGAGTTTGTTTCTCAATGTTTAGTGCGACAAAAGGTAGAGGCATATCATTATTTTCGTACTTGTTTGCTCCAGCAATTAGTTGTCCCCATTTGATGTGGGGAAAAGTTTAATATACATCACCATAATTTTACCTAGACTATAGGGTCTATATCAATCAATAAGGTTTATAGTGTATTGTTTGATGAAATCATACCATGTTATAGTGATCAAGTATTCGATGTCATTGGATGTTTTTTTGAGGATGTATCTGGTGGAGGTGTTCTGACTCCGTAGAGACCTGATGGTGATCATCTATGATTAGAATCCTCATTTTACCTATGTTGTGTAGAGTGGTCTCCAACATGGGTTTGGCTTTTAGTTATTCTTTATCACTATGTTTCATCCACCAATATATGGACAGACAGAGTATACTATCCGTCCCATTAAAGATAGGTTTCCCTCATGTGTTTTGTAATTTGGAGAATTGTGGTTGAGGATCCTATCAACGGTCAAGTTTTCTTATAATAATAGTTTCCACTAAAATATTGGTATGAAGCTATCTAAAGTATTATATGGATAACCTCTATATTATTTATTGTGCCAGAATGGGTTAAGAGATACCTCAATTACAAGGCAATAATTAATACAAAATACATCTAAGATAGTTCATGTAATTAATGAATGGGTAAAAGTAGAAAATTTTCATTAGAACTCTTATACCAATCATAGTATGAGATCTATAAAGTTCCATGTTGGAGATCAAACATTCCTGATGTTGGATCCTCATCATGGGCACCGAAGGTTTGGTCATTGAGAAAAGTTATATGCTCTATTTCTAGTGAATTTCAATGTATTGTGTTATGTTGGAGTGAAGGACTATTATAAAAAACTTCCCACATATATGAGATTGATACACAATGATTTTCATGTGTCACAACTCCTTAATTACCTTTATGAAGACTCTCATGATATCATCTAGGACAAGATTGATATTGACGATGATTCATCCTTTTATAAACAACATGTGGAAATCCAACAATTCTAAGATAGTGTGTTGTGAATTCATGATATTCCTGTGTTTAGTTTCATATGGTGGTATGGTGGTGTGGATGAGAGCACCATGGAGCGTGAGTTGTATATGATCACTCAATACCCTGATCTATTTGATTCTTAGGTCTTATCATGTATTGTTTCTATCTTATTGATGTTGAAATTTTTGTTTTATGATATCATTCCTCATATCTTGTTGGTAATCATGATCTAGTATGAGAGTTATCTCACTCATAAGAGTGTTAAAGAGTTGGTTTTTTTTCATGGTTTTATAGTTGTATCTTCTGATGAGATATTTTGGGTCATCTGCTAGTGATATCTTCAAGAGTATCTCATATAGATGAACCATTTCTCCCATGTTTTGATTTTTAGATTCATGATAATGATAATTGTTTTATATGTATAAGATATGAGTACTTGGATCCATCTACTCCTACACTTTTCATGTTTCTATATCCCTTGGTGTGTTTATAAT
This sequence comes from Viscum album, assembly GCA_963277665.1. NCBI lineage: Eukaryota > Viridiplantae > Streptophyta > Magnoliopsida > Santalales > Viscaceae > Viscum > Viscum album. Next base: position 1,745,178,582 of record OY728161.1, read on the forward strand.
AATAAGAGTAGGTCTAGAAGTTTTTGGCCTAAAAAAGGTGTAAGAATGGGGAATTCATGAACTATTGTGATTTCACATCATGAATATGTAGTACATGACCAATAGAATTACCTAGGGGGGCCCATTGGACACATAGTCTAAAATAATTACCTAGCATGATCAAATTTCTAGATGGATCAACTATGAACTTGGTTCAACTATACAGATGGATCAGCTATATGCATGAATTGACTACCTAGCTAGATCAACAATGTTAGTAAGAATCTATGTAAGAAATTATCTATGTGGATCAGCTATATGGAATTGACTAAGAAAGTGATTTACTACATGAGTAATCAACTACATGAATCATCTATGTGGAATTAGCTACATGGAGCTTTTGGCTACATAGGCAATTTTTTTTCTGTACCATTGGCCACATGTATTTTTCCAACTATAATGTAAAAATTACCATCTAAGTCTTTTAAATGCATGAAACAAGATCCTTCAAAGGATTATTTACCAAGAATAAATAGGTAATTGATTTTATGATATGGTCATGGATATAAATGCATAAATTTTCATGTAGTTTAATGATATTTTATATTTATGGAATTAAATATTTTGTGATATGAAAATTCATATTGTCCCATATATATAGACTAAAAAGTTAAGGTCCTCCCCTTCATTACTTCCTATTTTTATTCACTAAAAATATGAGTTTATGAATCCCCCCCTTTAGGTCGTTGTATCCTACTATCATTTTCTTGTGTTTCCTCTACCATTGATTTCATCTTGTGTGCACTACCTTTTTTTTGTGCAACAAGTTTCACGAAGCTTCTTGTTCCTAGCAGTTGATTCATTGATTGATGTAACTATTTACCTAAAATCAAATTATAAGAATATTTTATCCCTTTTGGAAAAAATATGAATATCCAAATTATGATTAAATTGTATTATAAATGAATTTAATAGAGATTGTATGTCGTTGTTATAGATTTATACAGAGATAATAGTTTTCCTAATTATTATCTAGATAGTGTGGTAACTATACTATACTTATGTAGTATTATATTATGATCATTTTATCATGTCATTATTGATGTAAATATGTAATTAATGTGATGATATAATTAATTTATAAATAATTGGATGAATATTAAAGAGGTGTGATTAATGAATTCAGTTTTTGTTGTAATTTGATAATGGTCAAATGATATGAGTATTCATGTTTAATAGAATATATAATTCCATGTATTGATGGAATATTAAAAATAATTTAAATTATGTTAATTTAAGTAGATAAAGGGATTTAAATTCATGTAAATTAATTTAAATTCAACAATTTTTTTTCAAACATGAATGTAAGATTCCATGAATATCTAAATTATTTGTTTAATTAATTTTGTAACTTAATATAGCTTGGTTCCTTAGAATTACCATTATTTCAACTATTGTATAATTAATTGGTTAATCCAATATATAATAAAACTGGTATTTTTATAAAGATACTTTCTTGGGATTTATTTTCCAATCTACATTAGAAGGAGAAGAGATTTTTGTTAGGGCGATGAGAGATTGTTTTCAAGTGAAGGATAAATTCTTTGTTTTAGGGCATCGATTTCCCTTTTTAATATTTTTTCCTACTAATTTTTTGGGGAGAATGGAATGGATGAGCCTGGGATGGATTATTAGATATGATACATGGATTTCTAATGTGGTATTGGGATTTGACGGCTAATCCTTGTATGGGTGCTATGATATGATCCTGGGATGGCTAATCTGGTATGCCTAATGTGACATGGGGTGGGGAGGCCCATATCATATGGAAGTAGTTGACTCCTATAATATTTAGATGTGTTGGGATATGGATGTGGGTGTTGGGAATGACACCAAATATGATGTAATGGTTTTAATCTTGTCTTACTCATTGATTTGATAATGATACAATCTTTCTTGAAATGAATATGTTATTAAATGATGGTTTGTCTTCTTATTTCATCTATATTCCTTTTCCAACTACATGAGGCAGCCTAGTGTGATTGGATGGATGCTTCTACATGGTGGTAGAATAGGATGGTTTTCATAGATTTCCTTGATTACGGAAATATGTTAATAATTTTTAACAAATTCATAACCCACTGAGTTGGTGTTTTTGGAATGTAAATGATGAAAATATGGAAACCTTAAAAAACTATGGGATCAACTTGGAATATTACGGGAGGACATGGAATTTACTCTAATAGTTAATATCATAGTAATTAGTATAATTATCTTGGATAATTAATTGAAAAAAAAAATCAAAATATATGAAATAATTAATATAATGTATCTCTTTTAATGCTTATGTTGTTATAGGATATCTAGTCCAATCAGTGCTTATAGGGAGTCTAGGTGACATTAGCTACTATTGAATATAAGAGTAGTTTATGAACATAGTGTGGTTTTGATCTATATTATATCTTATATATTAGAATATTTCATATGCTTCCTCAACCATGTTTTATATGGATATTGACACCTCGAGGACTCTAGAAGTGTATTTTCCGCAACATCATCACGGGAGGATGGATTGATGTCTACACCATTTTTCCCAACACTCACACCTTGACAGTTTCCTATACTGTTATATATAGTGGTTACTTTTACCATATATTTATATAGAGGTTATTGATGGATTGTTTTTTATATAAAAATCATGTATCCCTAAATATAGTATCCATAGGATTAATATAACTATAATGCATATAAACTATGATGGCATGAGTTACATACACGATGTATTAGTTATAATGGATTGAGGTGTAATACATGATGTATGATACATGTTATACTAGATGTGATGGATTACAGATAAATCTTGTTAACTATATGGATATGTGATATGGGATGATGTGATGATGTTATTATTGAGTTTCATGTTGTGGTTTCTTTCCTATGTGTCATTGAACTATCTTATCACATAGAGATAACTCAAGATGTGTGATATTGGGGCATAGAAAAAAACTGGTGGGGGAATCAAGAGTGTGGTACCCATAATCTCTCATTTTTATATTATATTCCCTCTTTTAATGAGATATTTTGTGAGAGTTATCTATATTGAGGCTAGAAACATAGTATATATGTTTAGCTGATGACTATGTTTCATTATCATTCATTGTGTCTTAGCATGGTTTATATATTTTTGCATGAGAGGATAACTGGATGATCCTATTGAGTATATTGTTATTTTAACCCAATGTATATGTAAATTATTTTTTAGTTCATCCAGATCTAGATGGAGATAAAGTTTTATTTTTTTAATCTCTTGGTTTGCTTGTGCAGTTTGGGCTTCATGGTCATTTCCTTCTTTACCTTCTTGGTTCTTATAGCTTCTCATTTGTTTGGTTTTAGTACTGATATAATTTTGTATATACAAATGGGATATATACATATATATATATATATGTCATGTATGTTTTATATTATAGTATATATCTTATCACTATCTTTTTTAGGTTTTCTAAGAGGGTATTGCCTCACAACTATATGTTTATTATACCATCAATTCTAGTCTCCAACCTGGGGCCTACTAGAGGTGGGACTCAAGAAGTCATCATCTCCCTTCTCTCATTGTTGACCTAGAATGGGTACTCATTGGGGGGAGGTTTCTTAAAAATATTTCAACTTGAAATTGTTTAAAGAATGATTATATCGGCATTAAATATATTGATGTTTCATTATGGGAACACTGATACATCGATGCGTTCAATAATGCACCCTACATACCTAGTCATATTAGTGATGGTTTAACAATACATATCTAATAACATAGATCATGAACATACTAATTACAATGGTAAGAGATTAAAAATTTCTCACCATTAATTAAAAAATATATTATTTGTATTTTGATACTAAATACATACATAATTTCAATATTATATTTAAAAAACATTTCATGAATGGAATTAGTGTATCATTGATTTCCAATTAATTATTTCATATTCATATCCTAGAGAAAGTAAAATAGAATTGATGTAGTATGGTGCATAATATGTGTAACATATAAAAATTAATATAATTATGTGATAAAAAATAATCATTATGGAATAGTGTATAATCAAAATACATGTCATTTCAATCACTAACATGATTAAAAAGTAATTCAAAGGATAATATCAACAAACGAATAAAAAAATTATGAAATATAAAAGTTTAATATAGGTAATGCGTGTTTTATCAAATTATTGAACATTCCATCAAGGCCTCAACCATGTTATGATTAATATTTCTGTCATGGACACCTAACAAAGACATTATTCATAAAAATGGGTCGGTGTTATCAAAATAAATATTTAATTTTTGCACTTGTTTCTTCTCACAATATATGTATATGCTTCATGGGGAAACATATATATATCCATACAAATCAAATAACATTAATTTCCTTTTAATTCATTATATATTTAATGGTTAATACATATCATTTTTATAATTACTTATAATTAAACAATCAATCATATTAATCCTGAATATATAACACCTGTATTTCACTAGTAAATTTAATAAAAAATATAATACAATTCCTTCAAATTGAACAATATAATGAAATGGTACATCTTTAATAGAACATAAATTTTTGGGTAATGATCCCAAATGATAGTTATATGGACATGGATTAGAATGTAAATGAAAAATGGAATAATAAAGAGAAATAAATAACATGATTTCAAAAAAAAAATGAGTGATCACAAATAATTTAAAATTCATAAACCTATAGGGAATGATATAATAACAAATAATGAACATAAATGATGTGTATCTCCCCAATACATTACAATGTTTTTATTTATATGTTGTTTGTGTCTTTGTAATCCACACGATAACTGATTTAAATTACACATTATTTAGTCACATTTTGTATAGTCAATGAAATTGTAACACCATTAGAGAGTGTATATTGTAAATTTATATATTATATATCTCATAAAATATACTTACACTCATCTAAAATAATTTATATAGGAATAAGAGATGTACAAACCCAATGTTACATATAAAATAATATATTTTTATTAAGGTAGTTTTGCTATATTTTAATGGATAACACATTTTAAATATAATTTATAACCATTTAGTAAATTTTATATGATAAAATAAACTTTATCCTTGGAAGTGAGAAAGAAAATTTATCTTAGGGGGAATTGTTTGGTATTTTTCTGTGAAGATTCAATATTTAATGAATAATGAAAAATACTAAATTTTAGTTCAAAACCTCATTTTCATCTAATTCTTTTTTTAAGGATAAATTCTATTTTATATTGGAACTATTGCTTAATTAGATCATATTGTTACCAATTAATCCAATTTATTTCGTTGGCATCAATTTCACCTTGAAATTGACTATAAAAATACAACAAACATTTGTACATTTTTACCTTAAAAACACCATTATCACCCATTATGCAGGATTATATTTGAATTAATTTATTCCAATTATCTAATCAGAATTTAAAAAAATATTCCTTATTTGAAATAAGAATATATTTTTTAATAATTTCAATTTATTTTTTACCAAAATTATTAGTAAATGTAATTATAATAAATTATAATGACTAAGGTAAAATTAAGATTAATAAGGGACTAAACCTTAATATTAAGGGACAAAATGACCTATAAACTTGAAAACAATACATTTAATAGAAATATATCAACCCTATAATCCATTTTCCCTAATTGGGTTTATTATTGGGTCCACTTTTATGGTGAAAATTGTGTGTGGGAAAATATTTCAAGAGTGCCACTCCTCCACTATAAAAAGGATTCCACTCCTCCAACTTCTACACACCTCTCAAGACACATTGGATCAAATAATCTCTAAAAAATAGATCAAAAACATCCCTAAACACACTCTACGAGCAAACACTTGGTCATAAATCCATCCAAGTAAGCCTTTAGGAACAAATAGAAAGAAGTTACATGATTAATATGTAATTTATTCTCTCAAGCTCTCTACTTTCATTTCCATTATCCATGTAACGACCCGAATCTAGAGCCCCTCCACTGGCGCCCCATTCCCAGTTCACCACATGACCTCAAGCACATATCCCCGAATTCCAAAGGCTGCTGACTAGCAGCGATGGACTTGGTGAGTCAGTGGGGAAAGTATGCCCTCATTCGGTAAGTTATATAGCGAAAAAACAACAGTCAACAGTGGAAGAAGTAACAACATGCATAACAGCAGAAACTAAACAGCGGAAGCAATGAATACATATAGCAATGATGACAATGATTCAGCAGGAGAAAGTATCTATGGAAAGAAGCAAACACAACAACGTGTTGGAATACACTAAAAATAAGTGCAAAAGAAAAACAAAATAAACTCCTCAGCATCGCGAGCCCCGGCTCGGTCCCATGCTCTCTAGCTCCAACGCAATCAAGATGCTGAAGTAGAAGGGCGCTTTCTCTTATCTATACCTGCAGCAACATAGTCTGCTTGGGCCCAAAAGCATGGCCCAAACAGGGTGTGAGGTACAATCCCAGTAGGCAATCACCCAATGATCTGTGCCTAACAGTCAATGAATACATGGAAGTAATAAAACAAGAAGCAGTAAACAGGAAAAGCACAAGCAGCTACAATCCATGGTTCTAACCAAAGAAGTGCACAAGTAAACAACCAGCAACAAGAAGAATATAGGTAACCCTATGGGTAGCTCTCACAGTCTAACCACTACGGTTCAACCTATAAGTACTAGCTAGCATCTAGGAGGCACGCATAGTCTCACCCCTCTGGTTCAGCTATGAAATTAAGGAGACACTCTGGGGAATCAGTCACCGCCAATTCCCCCTATAGTCTCGTATCGTGCTAAAGGATCTCTGGGGAAGCACTCAATGTCTATTCCCCCTGTGGCCCGCATAGAGGAACTACAGACTCTCTGAGGAAGCACTCAACGTCATTTCCCTCTGTGGTCTTGTATCATAATTAAAAGACACTCTGGAGAATCCCTTCCATCAATTCTCCCTTTGGTCTACTACTCTAGGTTCTCACAGTCCTGAGTGAAACTAAACATGCTCAGTGCGCGTGCATCGTCCAAGTAGACCTCAAGAACTACTTGGATATCAACTAAGGCTCAGAAGCAAAACAGGGAAGCCGTCCACAATCCTACAAATAGATGTGGAACTGGAAGAATGGAAAACAGGAAGAACAAGCATAAAAAACATTCAAGGTACAATAATGCTACCATAATCATAGGCAAAACATCTACTCTATCAATCAAGCAAAGCAGGAAATACAACAGGGGAAAAACAGGAACATGCAATACCCCGTTAAAGGTTATTGGTGGAATTTGCAAAAAATATTCATCAACTTTCTACAGAAAGGAACAAAACACCTACCTTGATCCTAGGAGATCGATATACTTGAACCATGATGGATATTTCTTCTTAGAACATCGTAGATATGAGAAAACGCACCAATCGTTCAACCTTAGATATCTTGAGAAAGGGGGGAGAATTGGAAAATAATGTTCAAGAAGAAGGAAGAACTCACCGCTGCGCTTCCAATGTAATAGACCGTGATCGAATTAGAGAACGGATGGAGCGGCGAAGGCTCAGGGAAGATTCGGCCGTACGGGTCGCTTCGGACGGACGAAAACTGGGGAAGAAGAGGAAAATGGGGGTTAGACGCGACCCCAACCCATTTAATGAAAAAAACAAAGTACACGACGTGAACTTTTAGAGTACACGGAGTGTACTGGGTCCCTTTCATACTCCGCCAAAATCGGCATCCACGTCACCCCTACACACAGTGTGTGTGGCCCGGGTATAGCGAGCACATGACTTTGAGCCGGATCAGAGTACACGGCATGTACTCAGAAAGTACATGGCGTGTACTTTAAAAATTTCCAGAAAATTCATTTTTTTTAAAACACCAGAAAAAAGGAAAAACCTACCTGAATGAAGATCCGGGTTCTTACAAACTCCCCCTTAAAGAAATTAATCCCCGAATTTCCCTAATGGGGCGTAGAAGAAGAATCCCCAAACAGTTCTGGCCACTACGATCGTACATTGGCCTCCCTCTCCCAGGTCTCCTCCTATACTCTCCTGTGCTACCATAGCACTCATTCCAGAGAAACAGACCGCCCACGGAGAACCTTCGTACTGCAACCAATAATCCAGATAGGATGCTCCTCAAACGATGCATCCGCTTCAAGCTCAACTTCCTCAGGCTAAAAGGCGTGAGACAGGTCTGAAAAGTAACACCAGAGCTGAGAGACGTGGAAGACGTCGTGCATGGCCCAATACCTCTGAGGTAGCTATAACTGATAGGAGACCGGCCCCACTCTCTCCAAGAACTCAAATGGTCCGACGTACCGCGGTGAAAGCTTACCCTGTCTCCGAATCCTCTTGTGTCCCAACCTCGGTGCGACACGCAGAAAAACCTGATCTCCAACCGCAAACTCTAGAGGTCATCTCCGCTGATCAGCATAAGACTTCTATTAAGACTGTGCCATATCCATCCTCTTTCGAATCAGCTCTATCTGTTCTGAGGTCTCCTGAACGAGACGAGGTCCCAACAAAGCAACCTCTCCTGCCTCCATCTAGCATAAGGGTGATCGACATGGTCTACCTTACAAAGCCTCGTATGGTGCCATCTGAATGGTCTCCTGGAAACTATTGTTGTATGTGAACTCCACCAGAGGGATATGCTTCTCCCAAGAACCGCCAAAGTTTAGGATACAAGCTCGGAGCATATCCTCAAGCACCTAGATCATGTGCTCGGACTGGCCATCATTCTGGGGATGATATGCTGTACTCAAAAGTACCTGTGTACCCAAGGCCTTCTAAAGTCCCTGCCAAAACCAAGAGGTAAAGCGCGCATCCCTGTCTGAAACAATGGATTGTGGAACACCATGTAGACGAATGATCTTTTGAATGTAAAGTCTCCCCAGATCATCAACACTGAAGGTCTCCTTAATCGGCAAGAAGTGTGAAACCTTCATAAGCCTGTCGACGACAACCCAAACAACATTTTTCCCTCAAGGAATCCTCAGCAACCCAGTCACGAAGTCCATTGTGACATCGTTCCACTTCTACACTAGAATGGGTAACTTCTGTAAAAGGCCTGCTAGTCATTGATGCTTTGCCTTCACCTTCTGAAAAGTAGAACATCTCATGACGAAACCAGAAAAATCCTTCTCCATACCTGGCCACCAGTACCAGTGATGAAGATCCTGATACATCTTGGTGATGCCAGGATGAACTTCACAAACTGAGGAATGAAAATCTCGCATCAGCTCCTCGCGTATGTCTGCTGGCACCCATACATGTCCCTGGAAATACAAGATATCATCCTCGACCACTGCCCATCCGGGAAGAGGGTCCTCTCCTGACACACTCTCCTGCAGGACTAAGCCTTCAGAGTCTGATATCTGCCTCATCCGTACTCGATCAAGAAGTGTAGAGGTAATAGCTATAGAAGATAGGAAAGTTTGTCCCTGTTTGTCGTACACCTCCAGATGCATCTCAGAGAACAGATCCATCAGTTTCCACTCACTGTTGGCCTCCTGAACTTCCTGAAACTGAGTTCTCTTACTAAACACATCTGCCACTGTGCTGCCTTTCCCTGGCGTATAGGCTAGCTCGAAATCAAAAGACTGAACGTACTCGACCCACCTGTATTGTCTCAGGTTCAGATCCTGCTGAGTGAAAATATACTTGAGACTCTTTTGGTTAGTGAAGACCACAAAGTGCTCTCCCAGCAGATAGTGTCTCCAATAGCGTAAGGCATGAACAACAGCTGCCAAATCTAGATCATGCGTGGGGTAGTTCCTCTCATGTGGCCTCAACTACTGAGACCCATACGCAATGACTCCAACCCCCTGCATAATCATCACCCCCAACCCGATACCTAAAGCATCACAGTAAATAGTGTAGTTCTCTCCTGGCTCCGGCAAGACTAGTATCGGTGCTGACATCAAGCTCCCTTTTAGCTCCTGAAAGGCTGACTCACAAGAATCTGATTATAAGAACTTCACCCCCTTCTTGGTCAAACTAGTCAAAGGTGATGCTAGATGAGAAAAGTCTTGAATGAAGTGTCTCTAGTACCCAACCAGCCCTAGGAAACTCCGTACCTTAATGAAGTTCATCAACTGCTCCCAGGAAACTACAGCTCTTACTTTCTCTGGGTACACTGATACTCCTGCCTCTGAGATGACGTGACCGAAGAATTGAATCTGATCCATCCAGAAGTGGCACTTCGAGAGTTTATCATAAAGTCGATGCTCTCTCAGTGTAGTAATAATGATCTCATGATGTGTGGCATGGTCGTGTAGAGTGTGATAGTACACTAAGATATCATCCATGAAGACAACGACAATGGAGTCCATGTAAGGATGGAACACTCGGTTCATCAGTTCCATTAAAACTGTAGGTGCGTTCGTGACACCGAACAGTATGACTGTATACTCGTATAGAACATACCTACTCCTGAAGGTTGTCAGAGGTATATCTAATGGTCTAACGCACAAATGATGATAACCGGACCTCAATTAAATCTTTGAGAACACTCGGGCTCCTCGAAGTTGATCGAAAAGTTCGTCAATTCTCGGTAAAGGATATCAGTTCTTGACCGTCAACTGGTTCAACTTCCGATAATCAACACAAAGCCAAAGGCTATAGTATTCCTTCTTTGTAAACAGGATAGGCGAAACCCAAGGAGAAGTACTGGGTCAGATGAAACCCTTAGCCAGTAGCTCCTCCAACTGCTTCTTGAGCTCCTGCAACTCAGGTGTAGCCATCCTGTAGGGAGGAATGGACACCGGTGCCGCTCCTGGCATGGGCTCAATAGAGAAGTCTACCTCATGCTCCGGAGGCAAACCTGAAAGGTCTTATGGAAAGACGTCCCTGAAGCGATCCACCACTGGAGGAAAACCTAATTGTGTAATCCCCGGATCATCCAGATAAATACTAGCAATTTGGGTCGTCACCCTTCCTAGCCCATGATGCTCGAGTCCTGCCCGACTCGCCCGAATGTCCCATTCGCCTCTATGAAAAAAGGATTCACCATATGGTGAAATGAAAATCACTCTGCATCGATAACAGTTGAAAACTGCCTAGAAGGGAACCACCCAGTCCTTCCTGGGGATGAAATCATAGCATGTCATCTCTAGGAAATAGAGATCCCAAAAGAAACGATACCCGACAACCTCAAGAGGGCACTCTCTACACTGGAGCACACTAGATGTCTTCGTCCCCAAAGGTGTGTCTAGTGTCAACAAGTTGGTAGTAGAAAAGACGCAGAGTCCAAGGCTCTCCACAATAGCAACAGAGATAAAGCTATAAGTAGCACAAGTATCGAAAAGGGCTGATGATAAAACTGAGGCTACTAAAATCGTACCTCGAACAGTAGAAGGGTTGGGATCCTAATCCTGATAAGTCTACTCCACATAAAAATACAGGCCTGTACCACGGACCTGTGCCCCTAGCTGACCACTCTGAGCAGAACCTCCCTACTGCTACTGAGGAACTGGCGGCTGACCGCCACGGCCTCGACCTCCACCTCGGCCCAAACGGCCAGAAGAACTCTAGTTCTCTGACTTGTGAGAAACTGGCGGTGATGATCCTGAATGAGGAGTCATGGAAGAACCCCGATCACCAGATGCTGGTGAGAAAACCTGACAGAACTACTGAAGGTGACCCATCTTGCTGCAAGATCGACACTCCATGGGGTCCCTCTGGCACTACATCCTCATGTGCCCTGATCGGCTACACTGATAGCATGTCACCTAGCTGCCTGACGATGCATCTCGCTTCCTCGGATCACCGCGTGTAGGCTCTCTACAGTGCTTATTGCTGTCATCTAGAGGAAGACTAGCTCTGGAAGCAGAACCACCCTAGCTTTCAGCTCCAGAGTCTCTCAGATTGTGTTTCTCAATCAGTTCCTGTTGACGATGGATGTAATGGAAGACAACTGGAATAAGTTCACCTATGAGTGGATCTCCCGCCTGAGACAATCCTCGAACTTCCTTGCTAAGAACACCCCACTCCCATCCCAGAGGGGCGTGAAGCACTGCAGCTCGATGAAACAAGTGGAATACTCCATGACAGAAAGGGTACCCCGTTCTATGCTCTTGAACTCCCAGGCTCGGTCAGCCGTCAGGGTCTCCGGGTAGAAGTAGTCATAGAACACGCACTGGAACTCCTCCCAACCCATAGACTGCTACTGACCTACCTGTGAGATCATGTCCTACCACCTCTTGGCAGAGTCTCAGAGCATGTAGGTGGCGAGCTTGACCCACCTCTCTGGAGGCGTCTCCAAATGCTTGAAGATAGTCAGCATGGATTCCATCCATGACTTTGCAGCCTGAGGTCCTCCTTCGCCCGAAAAAGTTAGAGGATGCTGCTGCTGGAAAACCCGCATCAAGTCTGTCATAGACATGGAAGGAGGCGGCGCTCCCTGGAAGACCTACATCATCCTCATTAAACCTTCCCTGAACAGCGCATCAGCACCTGCAACTGGTATAACAGCCGGTGCCAAGGCTGTCCCGACTGGAGGATCGACAGTGTGTCCCTGATCAGCCCTATCTGGCATCTGATCACTACCCAACAACAGACGCACGACCGGAGGACGTCTTAGAGGCAGAACTCTAAAAGATCAAATGCACACCTTAGATCCGGAAAACAAGGATAGAGAACACAAGAGTACGAAATGGAAACAGGGTAAGAAAACACACAAGTTTAAAAAACATGACTACACGACGTGTCTTCTTAACCCACTATCATGGGAATGTACTCCTGCCATATAGTCGTGTACACTTAAAACTACACTGCGTGTTGCACCCACACATGGCGTGTACTTTAAAAATGTTCCCCTGCCCGAGTCTCCTTACACGGCTAACCCACATGGTCCAACTTAACTCGAGACTACACAGTGTGTTCTTATTACACATGGCATGTACTTGACAAGGCTTCGGTGGCCCGTATTTGTGAAACACACGGTCTTCTACATGGATGAACCTTAAACGGCGTGCTCTGAATAAACACGGCATGCATAGGAAAGGTGACCCCGTCTCGTGTTGTTCGGGACACAGCCGGGTACTTGGACAAGACTACACGGCGTGTTCCGAACAAACACGGCGTGTGGAAAATAAGGTAACGCCGGCCCATGTTGTTCGTGACACGGCCGGGTACCTGGACAAGACTACACGGCATGTTCCCTAAGGACACGGTGTGTTCTACCCGAGCTTCCCCGACCCGTGTTGTTATTGACACGGCTAGGTACACGGCTCCGAACTTACATGGCGTGTACCAATCGTACACGATGTGTTCCCAATGTTACTTTCATGACACCGTGTTCTGCTCACACGATCAGGGACATGACCTGAAAACTACACGGCATGTATCCAAAAAGTACAAACCGTGTATTCTGGGTTTTTCTGGGTAGTAGCTTAGAAACTGCTCAGAGTCCCAGAACCACGAAAAACAATAGAAATAGGAGCCAAATTTCGATTTCTGGGGGCCCATACACCCCGTGAATCAAACCTCGACATCTCCGGTAGTCACATACAAGGGAAAAAACATATCTATAACATAAGAGCAGGTATTCTATCAAGAATCTATCACAGCAACGTGCATAATCTACACAAATCCTATCACAACAGCATGAAATCACTAATGCACCCTAGATGGCATGACAAGTATGCATGGTATGTGATTTCTAAAAGTGTCTATATGATGCATGAAATGACATAACCTCATCTCATCGGGTTTCAATAGAAGTAGAATAGAAATATCAAAAAAATAACTGCACAAGTCATGCGAATCACTATAGGTGAAAACATATCAACCATAAACACTCAAAACCAGAAAACTGCATTTAACAAGGTAGTATGGACTTTCCCTGTACATGGGTTAGGTACTCTAGAGAACAGCTTAATACCAAGTACCAAATCCATCCTATCTCTAAATAAGGTCTCCAAACATTAAAGCAAGCGAAAAGAACTCCATTGATACCACGTTGTAACGACCCGAATCCAAAGCCCCTCCACCGGTGCCCCGTACCCGGTTTGCCACATGACCTCAAGCGTGTTTCCCCAAACACCATAGGTTTTCGACTAGTAGCGAGGGCCTTGGTGAGTCGGTGGGGAAACTATGCCCCCATTCGGTAAGGTATACAGTGGAAAAACAACAGTCAACCACGAAAGCAGTAACAACATGCATAACAACAGAAACCAAACAGCGGAAGCAATGAATATATATAGCAATGATGATAATGATGCAGTAGGAGCAAGTATCTATGAAAACCAGCAAACAAAACAACGTTCTGGAATACACTGAAAACAAGTGCAAAAGAAAAAAAAATAAACTCCTCAGCATCGCGAGCCCCATCTTGGTCCCATGATCTCCATCTCTAGCTTAATCAAGATCCTGAAGTAGAAGGGCTCTTTCCCTTATCTATACCCACAACAACATAGTCTGTTTGGGCCCAAAATCATGGCCGAAACAAGGTGTGAGATACAATCCCAGTAGGAAATCACCCAAAGATTTGTGCCTAACAGTCAATGAATACATGGCAGTAATAAAACAAGAAGCAGTAAACCGGAAAGCACAAGCAGCGAAAATCCAAGGTTCTAACAAAAGAAGTGCACAAGTAAACAACCAGCAACAAAAAGAAGATAGGTAACCCTCAAGGCAGATCTTATAGTCTAACCGCAATGGTTAAACCTATAAGTACTAGCTACCATTTAGGAGGCACACACAGTCTCACCCCTCTGTTTCAGCTATGAAATTAAGCAGACTCTCTAGGGAAGCACTCACCGTCAATTCCCCCTATAGTCTCGTATCGTGCTAAAGGATCTCTGGGGAAGCACTCAACGTATATTCCCCATGTGTCCCACATCAAGGAACTACAGACTCTCTGAGGAATCACTCAATGTCAATTACCCCTGTGGTCTCGTATCGTAATTAAAAGACACTCTGGAGAAGCCCTTCCGTCAATTCTCCCTTTGGTCTACTACTATAGGTTCTCACAGTCCAGAGTGAAACTAAACATGCTCAGCGTGCATGCATCATCCAAGTAAACCTCAAGTACTACTTGGATATCAAATAAGGCTCAATAGAAAAAAGGGAAGCAGTCCACAATACTACAACTAAGCATGACAACTGGCAGAACGCCAAACAGGAAAAACAAGCATAATAAACATTCAAGGTACAATAAAGCTACCATAATCACAGGAAAAACATCTACTCTAGCAATCAAGCAAAGCAGGAAATACAACAAAGGAAAAATAGGAACATGCAATACCCCATTCAAGGGTATTGGTGGAACATGCACAAAATATTCATCAACTTTCTACAGAATGTCACAAACCACCTACCTCGATCCTAGGAGATCAATATACTTGAACCATGATGGATAATTCTCCCTAGAACGTCGTTGATCTGAGAAAACGCACCAAATGTTCCACCTTAGATATCTTGAGAAAGAGGGAGAATTTGAAAAAAGGTTCAAGAATAAGGAAGAACTCACCGCTGGGCTTCCAACACAATCGACCGTACTCAAATCGGTGAACAGATGGAGAGGTGGATGATCGGGGAAGATTCGGCCGTACGGGTCACTTCGGACGAACGAAAACTAGAGAAGATGGTGAAAACGGGTGTTAGACATGACCCCGGTCTGTTTAATGAAAAATAATAATGTACACGGCGTGTACTTTTAGAGTACACGGAATGTACTGGGTCCCTTCCGTACTCCGCCAAAATCGGCCTCCACGTCACCCCTACACACCATGTGTGTGGCCCCGGTTCAGCCAGCACATGGATTCGAGCCGGATCAGAGTACACGAAAAGTACTCCGAAAGTATATGGTGTGTACTTTGAAAATTTCCAGAAAATTCATTTTTCTTTAAAACTCCAGAAAAAAGGAAAAACATACATGAACGAAGATCCGGTTTCTTATAATCCACACCCTAAAATATCCTTATTCAAGGATTATAAAAAAAACAGGTTATTAAAAAAATATACAATGTTTTTTTGTTAATGGTTTAAAACACACTTAGACACACATCCATCTAGTGGACAATGAATATAATATTTATGTGTACGGAGAACTACCACCTATTGAAACATTGATTGTTAATTTTTCTTTTACCTCCCATCATGGTTACCATTATGATGTAAAATAAATTTATATATGAAATATACGATATTTTTATTGTATTTATTCTTATCAAATTATTTTATAATTTATAACATTATATATTATTTTTTTCCTAAATATGATAACATCGTTTGTGGAAGTGTGGAGTATTACCCCTCAAAGCGATGTGACTCATTCACGCTAAACATGGAATGAATAAATAATAGTTTTAATAAAAATATATAAATTACATAAAATTGATATTATAATAGAATTATATTATACTTTTATATAATTTACATTCCATTATTTTAAATACAACAAATAAATTAAAGTAGATTCATGCGTACGTATGGCCTACCGTCTCTAAGAATGGTGCACTTCATTTCTTATCTCAAAAAATTTTGGACTACTATAAATACATATGTACTAAATATATAAGATAATTATGTAATGGTTTATATTTTTTATACCAATAAATTATGATCTAATCAATAGTAACAATATTTAAAAATTCAATACATACTTGAGAAAACTAGGGAATTAACAACTGAAAATGTTAAAACAATGAATGAGTGTTGACAAACGTGTAATAAAATTTTGTAATAAGTTATTATATGATATTATAAATATTATTTTGGTTCTGTTTTAAGTTTCTAACATATATTAAACCACTATACATGATTATAAATTCCATACATAAAAAAAAGGTTATGTTAAGGGATTTTATCTCAATTTACATTCCTTTGAGACTTATTTATAATTACAAACCAATTAACTTTTAATTAGTGTATTTAATGAAAATTAATATGTAATATCATTAATTATATTACCCTAATGATTTTATATCATTTATTTAATATTATTCAATCATGGGGTTTATGATTTAAATGTTTCAATGTGGTACTGAACACATTGGAATGATTAAAATGTCATTTCCCTAAAGATTCTTTTCATGGTCATTCAATGGTATTTCCATCCAATAATATCAACAACACTTATTGTTAAATAGAATATACTGTAGAACTATTGATAAATCTACATCCTTTATTAAATATATATATTTTCATAAGGAAAATTTTGGATAAATACGAGGAATTATTTGGACTAGTAAGACATGAGTGGGGTCCATTTTTAGATAGACCCTTTATGAACATGTAGTCTCATGAGATGAATAATTTGGCCAAATCAGATGGATTTTTGCCTAATATGTTGTATATTTTCTTGTGAAAGGTTTTTTTCGTAAAGGCTCCACGTACTAAGGAAACATGAAGTCCAATAATTAAGCATTTCTCTCATTTAGATTCAGTTATTATTCTGCCATGATATTTTGCAACGACATATCCATTGATATATTTAATTATTAGTTTATTGATTTAGATAGAATGAATTGTAGTTTTTAACTATCCATATTATGATTTCCTTATCTTTTTATTTTAATGGCATGGGTTATCAGCTATTTAATTTTCCATTTTAATTCATTCCCATTGATTCATTATTTTTGCCACTTCACTTTCCCTTAACAAGCATTTGAGCTCACCCATATTATATTTTATTTCCCCAAGTTACAAGGAAGAAATATTTGAATAATTGTTAAAGGACTAAGTTTATTCCATTTTATTATGTATGAAGATGTATTTTCAATTTACCAATGTATTATGGGTATCATATATGTAATCTGGATTTCCAAGTCTATTAAACTAATCGGTATTCTAGGATTTAATTCATTAAAATCATGAAAATGTAATAAAAAATACACTAATTTAGGGATTCTCTGGTTATGGTTTCATTGTTGGTATCAATGTACATTTAGAAGAAACATTGGTAACTATATTTACAAAACATAGATTAGGGAGCCCAACCCTAAGCTAGAAATTAAGGATAAGTATACATGAAAATCATATAATTTTGATAAGGTAGAGATTATGTGGATATTCCTAGAAATAAATCCCTTTATAGATACTACAATTGGATATGGTTTTGGAAAAAATGTACCTTGGGGTAATAACTCTAACAAGGTGTCTCAGGATGGACTCAGGGAGCCCTGGTACATGACAATGGTCCTTACTACACACCTAGATTGAGACTCTTGGGGGATAATATTAGGATAATTTGCATTCTAATTACCATCCATTATTAATTATTTAAATATAAACATTCCCTCAAAGTAACCAAAATTATTAATTATGATTCATTTATGTTGATTGTAATACCATATTTGAAATTAATTATTTTATGGGATAATATATTATATTCCATTGTATATAAATTTCTTCGAGAAAGATGAATGAAGTCAATACTCATGGAAAATTTAGAGTAGTCACTATAGAATAGACCAATACTACTGGTATTGAAATGGAAAAATCATGGAAATATTAGGAAAGCATTATTAGGTTTTAAAAATGACCATTTTCAAATGGAAAAACCTTTTACATAAAGAGAACATCCTATGTTGGATATATTTATGCGATAAAAGTCTCCATCTTCTAGAGGGACTACTAATCCAATTGTGCTGAGAATTGGATTAATGAACTAGAGAAACTTTTCACGATCTTAATAAATTTTGAGATGTAAATGTTTACACTTATAGTCTATTATCTCCATAGTGAAATTACATTGTGGTGATCCCTAATCCCTAATACTAAGGAGGGGGAAGAAAATTAACACATGGAATGTAGGATGTTAAATGATACATTTGTCGATAAATACATCCCCCATAATCTACAAATTGAGATGAAGATAAAGTTAATTACACTAAAAAAATTATTAAGTGAGTGTTGGATATTATGTATCTACCTTTACATGGTTTTCATGGTAATTTATGGATTATATATGCAACACAGTGTGAATAATCGATAACTTCCTTGAATTTATTAATCCAAATCTCCAATGGCAACAAGTTCCTCATAATTTTATATCATATGAAGAAAAAGTTTAAGGTGAAAGCAAGATTGAGAATAAATTCTTGGGATCCTATGAATTTTATGGAAACCCATAGAATAAGAGGTCTTCATTGAACCAATAAAAATTTAATGCACCAAATAAGAAGATGAAGATGAAAAAAATTCAATCATGTTATAACTACGAAAATAATCACTATGAGAAATTATTAAATGTAAAGGGAGTTTTTTATAAATATGGAGAATGACTTCATCATGTTAATGAATAGAATGGGAAGAATGAAAAAACTAATATTTTGTATTAAAACTACAAGGTGATGGGGCACTATGTAAATGATTTCCCTATGAATTGATGGAATCTACTAGAGAATAGTCTAAGGGGAGATGGACAAGATTATGATATCTCTATAGGAGAGGTATAATTACCAAATTACCTGGTGGAAGGTACATTAATCCTATATTCAAATTTTTCCAATTCATTATTTCATTCAGGATTGTCATACTCTTTTATATCTACCTTGTCTTATAAGAAAATTATACATTTTCCCTTTCATTTAATAAGGTATTTTTTGTCAAAACACATATGGTAATTTTCATTTCAAAAATATTCTTCTTTCAATCCCAATTTTGACACATAATTATGATTTATTTTTGGACCTTATAATAATACCTATGGTTTATATTGATATAATCTTCAGTATATACTATATGTCAATATATGATGCAAATATTTTTTGTAAGAGGAAGGAAATTACAATCTATGAGGAAGATGTAGAATCACTCATCATTAGAGAAGAAGTTTCCTAACATGAATCTTATTTATATCCACCCTTATTTTTTAAAATTAATGAAATACTTGGTGAAGAAGAGAAAATAACACCTAGTGATGAAAAAGGTAATCTTAAAATCCAATAAGTACCTATCATACAAGAATGCATTGATATATTTCATAAGGAATTACCTTGACATACCCTAGATTGTGAATTTGAATGTTCTATTGATTTAATCCTAGATGAGTCGTCAATATCAATGAGTCCCTATAGAATGGACAATGTGGAATTAGTGGAATTGAAGAAACAACTTGAAGATTTGGGTAGTAAGGTATTTATATTCCATAGTGTTTCAACATGGGTATCCCATGTCCTATTTGTTAAAAAGAAATATTAATCCATGAGGTTGTGCTTGAATTATAGGGAAATCAATGCCAATAACATAAAGAACAATTATCATCTACCTCAGATTGATAAATTTTTTGATTGACATTATGGAGCCCAATATTTTTCAAATATTGATCTTTGTTCCGGTTATCAAAAATTATGAGTGAGGAAGGAAGAAATTATTAAGGAAGCATTTCAGATGAGGTATGGATATTACAAGTTTAAATAAATTCCATTTGGACTGACTAGTAATCCATCTATTTTATGGACATAATGAACAATGTATTCAAGGAATATATTTATGCTTTTGTCATGGTATTCCTTAATGATATTATAGTGTATTATAAAACCTACGAGGAATATTAGAATCATATTATGGTCATTCTTAAACTATAAAAAGTGATTATTTATATGAAAAATTCAATAAATGATATTTTTGTCTTCAATAATTTATTTTCTTGGTCATATTGTCTCGAAAAATGGAATATTGATTGATCCTACAAAGATAAGGGTTGTCAGAGAATGAACTACACCAACAAACAGAAATGATGTATGTAGTTTAATTGGTTTTACAGGATACTATTGGTGACTAGTTCAGAATTTTTTAGTATTATATAACCGTTAACCAATATTACATGTAAAGGGGTTATGATTTTCGGTATAAACGAATGTGAAGAATAATTTTTTGAACTTATTTTGAGATTTTTTTTTGACTCTACCATCTGGGAGCGATGAATTGTTCTTATATAGTCATACATCAATGAAATGAGTTTTTGGTTTCCTAATGAAAACTAATATATTTATTTCATATTCATTAGGTAATTAAAGAATGATGAATAAAACTATCCAACCCATGATTTTCAATTAGCGATTGTAATAGTTTCTTTAAAAGTATAAAGTCATTATCTCTATGGGGAAATATGTGAGATATAGACAGATCATAAGTGCCTAAAATAAATCTTCTCATTAAAATATCTCAACAGGAGAATATGATGGTGGCTTGAACTATAGAATGATTATGAATACTCAATTACACTACCACCAAGAGAATGAAAATAAGGTAGAATATAATTTGAGTAGTAAGGATCATAGAGTTATAACCCAAATGAGGATTGAGAAGGACCAGAAGTCAATGGATCTATTTAAGATGGATACGGGAATCTATATGGAATGGAAAATTCAATTGTTTTGAAAAATATTGAAAAATAATATTTAATTGAGAGGATAATTAATTTTTAATCAGATGATGAAGATTTTGGATGAAAATTGAAAGTGTGAATGATGGAAAATTAGAAAATATTTTTTGTGATATTGGTGTTCTAAAATAAAAAATATATATGTTTTCCATCAATAACTGAGCTAAAAGGGAGTTTTCTTGTGATGATCGTAGATCAAATACCTCTATACACCCAGAGAGTGCAAAGAAGTATAGGGACTTGAAGGAACATTTTTAGTGGGATAACATGAAGTGGTAAATTGATGAATTTGTATCCATATTCTTGGGTTGTGAACAAGTTAAAGTGGTGAGATGGATTCCAAAAGGAGTCTTGGTAACTCTTTCTATTCTTATGTGGAAATGGGATTAAATTACTACAGAATCTTTCATAGGAATACCAATTAATCCTAGAATGAATGATGCAATATGGGTTATAATTGATCCACTAACAAAATATGCTTATTTACTTTCAATATGAGAAGATATTCATCTAGAGAACCTCTCAAGGATCAACATTAATGATATTGTAAGACATCATGGAACACAACTATCAATTTTTTCGGATCGAGATGCCCACTTTACATGGAAATTATAGAAAATTAATCAGAAGTCTCTTGATAATTAGATTCATTAGAGCACTGCCTGCCATACTAAAATTGAGGGATATTATGAAAGAAAAATTACAATAATGTAATACACATTGTGATTGTGATCAGTCATCTTTCATGGTATATTTTAGTAGTTCTTACCTTTTCTATATTTTTCTATAATAATAGTTTCAATTAAAATATTCAAATGTTGTTGTATAAAGCACTATATGGAAATATATGTCATACTACAACTTTTTGGTTTGAATTTGGTGAAAGGAAACTCTTAGGCCCATAACGTTTTGACGAGATAATGAAAAAGGTAAAGGTTATACAGGCCCATATTAAATCTTCTCAAAGTAGGCAAAAGAGATATGCTCATAATTAAAGGAAGGATTTAGATTTATAAGGGAATATCATGTTTTTATGATAATATCTCAATTGAAGGGTGTTATATGATTTGGTAAGAAGAGAAATATGATTCCAAGGTACATCATACACTTCAAAATTCTTTATAAAGGGTTGGATTCATTTATTATCATTTAGCATTGACGCCAAAGAACTCAAGGGTTTAAGATGTATTTCATATATCTCTGATAAAGAAGAAAATTCCTGAACCAACACATTTTTTCACTTATAATAAAATTTAGTTTGATCTTGACCATTCATATTGTGAAGAACCCATTAAGATTCCTAATAAAAAGAGCATGTATAGAGGAATCATATGACTTGTCAGGTAAATGTTCATTGGACAAATCACAAAATATAAGAAGTATCATGGGAAAAATAGGACTCTATGAAGGTGAACTACCCAGATATTTTTAGGGTTATATCCATATAATATTTAGGAAATATATTTTCTTAGAGGAAAGAATGTATCACCCCAATAATTTACCATATTTTCATTTATATGCTGTAGATATCATTACAATAAACACAACATCTGATTTAAACAAGACATTACATAGTCATGTTTTTCATAGTCAATTAAATTATATCACCTTTAGAGAGTTTATATAATAAATTTATATATTAAATATAAAAAAAAATTACACTCATATAATATATTATATATAGGCATAACATAAGGAAAACCCCAATATTACAAATAAAATACTATATTTTTATAAAGTAATTTTTCCCTCCTTTTAATGGATAACCCCTTTTAAATATAAATTTTCATCATTTTATAAATTTAATATTTCAAAATGAAATTAATATTTGGAAGATAAATATAAAAATTATCTTAGGTTTAATTTTTGGTATTTTTCTATGAAGATTCATTTTTTAAGAAACAGTGAAAACTAAGGAATTTTAAATCAAAACTACTTTTTATCTTATTCATTAAAAAGGTTAAATTCTATTTCATATTGTTTTTACAGTTATATTAGATAATTTTTTTAAATTAATCCTTTTTAGTTCATTGGAATTAATTTAAATTTGAAATTGAATATAAAAACAAAGCAAAATTTTGAATGTTTTTACCTTAATAACCCAAATCATCGTCCCATCTATGAGATTAAATTTAAATTACTTTTTTCCACTTCTTTGATTGGAATTTAGAAAAATTGATTCCATATTTCGAATAAGAATAATTTATTATTTAAAATATGGTTAACATTGTTTTTGACCAAAAATATTAGTGCTTTTTATTTAAATTAATTGCAATAATTAAGGTAAAATTAAACATAATAAGGGACTAAACCATAATATTAAGTGCCCAATTCACCTAGAAACCAATCAAAAATCCATTTAATAGCTATATATCTACCTAATAATACCTTTTATTGATTATTTTACTTCATTAAATCCACTTGAAATGTGTAAAATGTGTATGGAATTCAATTGTCAAAATATTACAAGAGTGCCACTCCTCCTCTACTATAAAAAGGAATTCTCTCCTCCCACATATTAACACCGATCGAGGCACATTTTCTCAACCAAAATCTTCCTAAATATATCCTAAACAGACCTCAAATAATTTCAGAATCCTATATTGGGAAAGAATCCTACCAAATAATTCTTTTGGTACAAACTAAAAGAAGTTACCCAATTAATAGTTAACATCTTCTATCAAGATTTCTTGTTTCATTTCTATTATCCACCCCATAAAATACCATTATTATATTATTATATATAAACAAAGGTATCCTAAATATAATATTATATTTTTATATGATGGGTTAAACCTATAGTTACACACCCTTCATCTGAGGGATAACGAATATACTGTTTATGTGTACAATAATTTACAGCCTCATGAAACGATGATTGTTCATTTTTAGATTGATGCCTCTAATGGTGAAAATTATGGTGGAATCACTATTTATATATGATATATAGGATATTTTTATTTTTTTACTCTTATTTAATTATTTTATAACATATAACTCTATATATTCAGTATTGTGTAGATACGATAACATCATTTGTGGGAGTATGGACTACTTCCCTCACAATGTGAAGTGACTCATTCACGCTAAACATGGAATATATAAATGATGGTTTTAATAAGAATATGTAACATATATAATATATATATGATACTATAATTACAATATACATATGTATAAATTAATTTTCATTCTTCTAAATACAATAATGAAATGAAAGTAGAAATCATGCGTATGTATGGCCTACCGTCTCCATAAATTGTGCACTTCATTTATTATCTCACAATATTATGGAATATTATAAGTTCATATGTACTAAATATATAAGATATTTAATTCATGGTTTAAATTATATATATGATGAAATAATGATCTAAGAAATAGGAAAGAAATGTAACATGTCAAAACATACTTGAGAAAACTAGGAAATTAACACCTGAAATATATAAAATAATTTAGAGTGTTAACAAAATGAAAAAAAAATATTGCAAGAAGTTAATATATGATATTATAAACGTGATTATGGTTATGGTATGAGTATTTTACATATTTTAAACCACTATACAGGAGGATAAAGACTACAAATCAAATTGAATGTTATGGGAATAGATTTTACCTCAACATACATTCCCTTGATGCTTATTTGTTATTATTTATGAATTCACTTTTACTTGGTGTCTTTATGGAACTTTACCATGTTATATCATGAATATACTTACTCAAATGATATTATAAGTTTCCTTTAACATTAATCCTTCATGGGGTTTGTGATTTAAATTCTTCAAGGTGGTATGTTACACATTGGAATGTTAAAAATGTTATTTATCTCAAGATTGTTTTTATGATCTCTCAATGGTATTTACAGCATTTAATGTCAACAACCCTTATTGTTAAATACATTATACTAGGGAAATATTGATATATCCACATCTATTATTCAATATAGATATTTTTATAGGGTGCATTATTTTTGTGAAGATGTGAAATTATTTAAACTGGTATGACTCAGGTGGGGTTGCTTATAGATATCCCCTTGAAGCATTGATAGTATCATGATATGTATAATTTGGATAAATCATATGGGTTGTTACTTGATACGTTGTAAACCGTACTCTAAAAGGTCTTGAAAGTAATGTTATCATGTATATAAGAAACATAGTGTCCAATATTTATTCATTTCCCTCATTTAGATTGAGTTATTATCCATCCATAAGATTTTTTGTCGATATATCTATAGATACATTTAATTATTAGTTTAATGATATAGATGGAATGAGTTTCAATTTATTAACTTTAATTATTAATATTTGTATATCTAGTTATTTGAATAGCATGTGTTTTTATTTCATTACCTTACAATGTTAATTTATTCCTTTTGATTCGTTACTTTATCTACTATAATTACCCTTACTAGGAATTTGAGTTCACCCTTATTTTGTTTCCTTTACTCAAGTTATGAAGAATGAATCTTTGAATAAAAATTCAAGGATTTAGTTTATTTCATTATATTATATATTGAGTTGTATTTTCTATTTCTTAGAGTATTATAGGTATAATGTATATAATACCTCCTTCCAAGACTGAAAACTCATTAGTCCTTTGAGATTTAATTCCTTATAATGAATCCAATGTATTAAATAATGGATCATCTCTGGGCTTCTGGGTTCTCGGTGTCACATGATTGTTTTTTAATAATAATAAAACATTATTGAATAATATATAAGGAATATATTAGAAAAATTTTTATTATAAATTCATTTTAGAAAAGATTTATACCTCTCTATTAAAAATTAAATTCATTATTTTATGAAAATAATAAACTTATCATTTGAATTTAATGAACAATATTGATAAAATATTTGAAAGAACAATTTTATTTTAATTTAAAAATGATTATATTTAACAAATGATTGATATAAAATAAAATTAATTATAAAAGGAAATTATTTTCATTCTATAAATTTAAAAAAAAGATTCATTTCATAATTTTATTAAAATACAAAAAATTAAATAATATGCATAAAAATAGGAATATTCCATATAATAAATTATATATAAAGTAAAAAATTGATGAGAATTACAATAAATAATTATATCATCAATGTATAGAAAATTATATAAAATATTATAATGAATATGATCATGAAGCAAATTTTTGTTTATGAAAGAGATGATAAGGTCGAATTTTCCTAAAAAATCTATTTTTATGTAATAAATAGTGGGATCTTTTTTGACAACATGGATATTTAATAAATAATTATAATGATTGAAATATATTTATTTATGGGGAAATAATAATTGAATTATTCCTATAAAAAAGTAAACATATAATTATTAATTGAATATGAGAATGTGAAAAAATTCCTTACTACATTGAAAAATTATAAATTAAATCACTATAAAAGTGAAAACATGATTTAAAAACATTTAATTAATTAATTATTATTTTTTAATGATATAACATGTCAAAGGGTTATTATACAGACATTATAAAATATATGTGGTGAATAATCTAAAACATATATAATTAAAGT
Organism: Viscum album; assembly: GCA_963277665.1. Taxonomy (NCBI): domain Eukaryota; kingdom Viridiplantae; phylum Streptophyta; class Magnoliopsida; order Santalales; family Viscaceae; genus Viscum; species Viscum album. The sequence goes on from OY728161.1 coordinate 1,745,205,468, forward strand.
TAAAATTTTAATAAAGTACACTTACCATATGTCCAACATGCTTCGTATTCGATCATATCCCCCTATATAAAATATTTAAACATATATTTCATATATAAAAAAATAAATATTAATATTTATTATAAAATAATTTTTTACCATAAAAAATTATATCCCATGTCTATTATCAATTTGTTTTTAACATCACTATCCCTGGTGTTAACTGTTATATTTTTCAAATATGTTTTGGTTTTCTAATTCATGTAACTAAATCTTGTTCATGATTTTATCATAAATATAATATGAATCATTAATTAATTATAATTTTTTTACATTAAATATTAATTAATAATAATTCATGAATAGTGGACATTAATAACAAATATGAACTCTGATTAGTGGTGGTAGTCAACACGTACACATGAGCAACATTATTATTTTACAAGAGATGAATATGTATGATGGTGGGTGATATAATATATTTATGGAATACTAATATATTCATTAATATATAATATTTATGTTAATTAAATAATTAAATATTAATATTAAATTTTATGATTAAAAATAAATGTTACGTGGAGAGGTAGGTCTTATATACAAATGAGTAATGTTTTCATTTTCCTTTCAATTGAAGAGAGTTAAAAGAGTGTTTTTAAATTTTAGTAATACCATTTTAATATATAGAATATATTAGTTTAATTATATAACCTTTGTTATAGATGATATTATGGATGTAGAAGAAAAAATAAAATGAAAATAACATGTTAAGAGTTATACCACCTCTTCCTAAAACACCTTTTCCCTTCACATTAAGGATTTTTAGATTTATCTTTCATGAGACCATAAAAATGTGGAGTTGGTTGGGAATGTTGTGAATGTTTTAAAAATTAACTTTCATGTTATTAGTCTTTGTAAATGTGATGTATATATGAAAATTTATTCAATTTTAAATGTGAGGGAATGTACATAAAAAAATTGAATTCATCATTCATGGAGATATTATGCCATACGTATGCATGAGCGCTACTTTCATTTCACGTCTGTATTAAAATAAAGAAAATTAAATGATATATATGTATATTGTAAATCCAGTATAATATATATGTCATATATATTACAAATTTTTGTTAAATCCATCTTTTATATGTTTTATGTATAGAGTGAATGATTCACATCACTTTGAGGGCACATGAGTCCACACTTCCACAAACGATGTTATAATATTTACTAAAATTGGAAAGTATAAAGGTATTTGATATTTAATAACTATATAGGAATAAATAAATTGTTAATATTATATATAACCTATATAAATAGAGTTTCCATCATAATTCCCACTATAATAGGCGGTAAAGGAAGAATGGAGAATCATCGTTCCATGAGGCGGTAGTTCACTTTGCACATAAACAGTTATATCATTATCCATTCGATGGAATTAGGTGTATGATTAGGTAGAAAACATAACATAAAAATATATAAGTATATTTAGTATAAATATTTTGTCATATTATCGTTGAATAAGGAGATTTTAGTGGGATTCTAATGGAAATAAAACCAATGATTTTGAGGAAAGATGTTATCTCTTATTTGAGTAATTTCTTTTAGTTTACACCAAAGGGCTTCCTTAGTTTTCTTCATGCCCAAGGTGAGGAATATAGTATGAATTTTAGGATATTTAATATATATTTGGGTAGATATTGTTTAAGTAAATGTTTCTTGTGATGTTTGAGGTAGTGGGAGGCTTGAGTTCCATTTATAGAAGAGAAGGAGTGACACTCATGTAAATTTTGGAAAATAGAATTCCACCCATGTATTTTCACATGAATGTAGCCAAAATGATATAAATAAGTCAATAAAAGGGATTATAGGGACTAACTATTACCATTAAATGTCTTTTGGACAATTATATTGGTTATTTTGGCCAAACAATATTATGGTTATTCCATTACTAATGTTAAATTCAATGTAATTGTTGAAATTAATTTTAATTAATTTCACTAACATTTCTAGAGAAAATATAAGAAGATATAATTATACATAATAAATTATTATAATTCAAAATAAGCAATCCATTTTTCCAAATTCCTATCACCGATGTGGTTAAAATTAATTTAAACTTAATCTTGTTGAGAGGACAACAATGTAGGTTTTTAAGGTAAAAACATCCAAAAGATTGTTATGTTTTTATATCCAATTCCAAAGAAAAATTTATTATCATAATCTAAATTTGATTAGTTAATAAAAAATTATTTAATTAAAATATATAAAATATATTTTAACTTTTGAAATAAATTATATGAAAAAGCAATATTGAATTAAAATTCAGTATTTTTAACTATTCATTAAAAATGAAACTTCATAGACAAATACAAAAAATTCACCATAATATAATTTTAATGTTCCTATTTAAAAGAATAATTTTATTTATACATATAATATCTATAAAATTTCTATGAAAATGAATTTAAAATTGTTTATCCATTAAAATGAAGTAATTTTTTTTTTAAAATATATGTGTTTATGTATAGTATTGGGTTTATTCAAGTCTTCTGCCTATTTAATCTATTGAATGAATAAAAATAATATTTTATTGAATATAAAATAAATATAAATATTTCATTAATGTCAAAAAATAATTGTACTTCAATTAGAATATTAGGATAAAATAGCTTTTTGAGCATAAAAATAGTATTCTATAAAAATATTTTCTTTATATTATATTGGTTCTTATATTAATTTCTAATTAATTAGTAACCAATGAATTCAATTCATATTTATGTAAAACATATATTTTCATAATTTAATTAATCCTATTCATTACAAAAAATTTAATGGCTTGGGTATATCATATTATATTATATAATAATATATTAATAATATATTATTATTTGGTAAAACTCGGTCTTTAATGTAACATAAGCCATTGGGAAAACTTTTTCTTAAGTGTTTCATACTCTAACATAATGTATCATGATTTCAAAGATATAAATTATAATGAATTTATTTAAAACATAAATTTTTTATAAATTCTCATGATATTATATTCCCTAATATTCTTGGTGTTCTGTGTCAAAAATTTGGTCAAATACAATGTTCATACATTAGATTTTCATAGAGTCACATTCTAACCTTGTTAATTAAATTTTTTCCTCACAATTTAAGCTATATAATGCTGATATATTGATTGATATTTCCTATGTTTGAATCCCACATCATGATAAGGGTTCGTAATAAATCCACTAGAAAAGATATAATGGGAATTTCAAAGGTCACATGGATTAACATATAACTATGTATCTAAGTAATAGAACATTAGTTGAAATTATAGACACATACTTGGATTAAAAGGGTAAATAATTATAGGGAATATTTTGTGTCATCAGTCACTAACAAATTTATTATAATTGGAATTATGAGGGCTTCAAATCCATAAAGCTGTGATGATTTAGAAGAAAATCATTTAAAAAAATAACGTGTTAGCATAACATTTTTTGATCACATTCCTATCTTTGGGTAATTATTTTACTACTTAAGAATAAAATAAAATATACTTACTTGTTACGTTTCCATTTCTTATGATCAATTTATACTTTTGGGTTTTCTTTTTCAAAATTTTAATTCATCCATTACACCATGGAATGGGTATGAAAAAATTAATTTTGATTCTTGATGCACTAAAATAAATTTTTAAAGAATCATAAGGCCCATAAAAGAGTGATAAGTATAACAATTGACTCTAACTATTATCCAAAGTCAATATGGTTAATAAATTAATTTCTAAACCTATAAAGTAACAAAACTAGTTCATCGTTAATATTTTTACATGAAATTGTATAACTAAAAAAGAAAAAATTAACTAGGACACCACTTAATATAATGGTTGGAATGAAAGACATATCGTTCTTCGTCCATGGCTTCAGGTCCAGTGTCCTTACTGGACATGATCGGTTATCACTCTAAATATATTCTAAACTTTTCTAAATCCATATTATTATTATTTATAAATTAAATATGATAGAAATCCTTGAAATTTGATATTTAAATAGCATAGAGTTTTTAATACAACCCTAATAGAAAAATACGTCATCCATTAATTTCCATATAGGTCATTCCTTGCCCTACAATTTATCAGTAATATCAATTATATGATTTCTATATCATGAAACCTTATATTTATTATAAAATATCATAAGTTTATCCCAAGTCATTATTTGTCAAAATCTTTCATAATGGCTTCTAAGTAACATGAGAATTATTCTAAAAATATCCCTCATGAGTGTCAAAATAGGGGCACATTAAGACTCATTGTTGTGTACTAGGTTATGCCAACTCGGGCTCGATACACCTTACTAGAGTTGTTACCCCTAGGTATATATGTTCTAGAACAACATCCACTTACAGTATATAGACAAGGATTTATTTCTAAAAAGACCCACATAATCTCTACTTTACCAAAATTCTTGTGTGTTCTTATATACATGTACTCAAATTCTTCCATAAGGTTACATTCACTAATATATGTTTTTCTAAGTCTAGTTTCCATGGATTCTACTAAACTTACTCTGATACCAACTATAGTGACCCAACCCCATAAAGCCTAAATATAATGTCTACTACCATTATATTTGTTTAATTACAAGGATTCAAATCCTTGAGGACCAAGAGTTTATTAGTCTTGGTAAACCAGATACATAGATGAGTATTTTATTATAAATGAATAGAATAATTATAGTATAATTTTTTATTCACTTTCAAGGACAATAATATTATTCCATCTAGCATATCCTTCAATATATTTCTTATTATATATCATGGATTTTAGGGAATGGGAAAAAAATAAGGGTGAAATAAAATGATTTATATGTGTAAATTATTATATAATAAATAATTAATAATTTATAATAATTATTATGGAATGATAAATAACTGAACACACATACCATGTAGTCAACAAACTAAGAAGGAAGTGCATACACACTATGTAAAGTTAATAATCTAGAAACAAAATCCATTAAAATAACATGATAAGTAAAACACAATATAGAAAGGTAAGAAACTAAAAACATATAATTTAATCAATGAACTAAGAATGAAATGAATTTATTGATATGTCAAATAAAATTCTCTTGGATAAGTAATAATTTAATCAAAATTAAGTAAATGCATAATTATTGGATTTCATGTCTAAGGCACATGAAAATCTATATCATTAAGACATTTTAGAAGATAATTGGAAAATATGGGTGAAAGCCCATTTAATTTTTACAAGTTATTTGTCTCATAAGAACCTATCGATGCATCAAGGGACTATATAATGTCTGGTCCACACTCATCATTGCCATTCTAAAGCCTTCCTCATATGATATTACTAAATTTTATAATATAACTTATACAATATCCATATTTAATTGAAGATACATATTTATAAATATTTCACCAAATAATAAAATAACATTCAATATATATGTTTTCTGTAAAATGGTATATGGTTTAAGAAATATTCATATCCATGAAAATTGATATTTATATTTTTGGAAAATTCAATGTCAAATGATCATGGAAAACTGAATAATTCAAGGGGAATAAAATGAATCAAATAATATAATTTCAATAATATCCTTGGAAAAATAAATCATAAACCATTTAGAGGAAGAATAATAATGGTATCAATACAAAATATCTTTAGTGGAGTAAAATAAAGGGATGTTTTCATTGATGAAATGGAATACGAACATTAAAAAAATTATTTAAAATACATACATTGTTTTGAAAAACCATTTGAAAAAAAATTCTTTTAGAATCACATTAAAAAACATAGAACATATTTTAAAGGTTGAAAATAACTTTCATAAAAAAAATTTAAATGGATATTTTAAAAAAAACATTTTATAGAACATGATTTTAGGGGAAAATAATTTCTCTAACTAAAGAGATAAATAAAGTTGGGGTTTCATAAAAACATTTTGAGTACAAAATAGTGTAAAATTGAAATATTAATTGAAAAAGAACATCAATAAATAGATTCTAAGAAAATGAAAGGGTTTATTAGAAAATAATAAAATAATTTCCACCCACGTAAATTCAAGTATAAAAAATCCCAAATAATGACAATGTGATGTAAACCCTAGAAAATATTATAATGTTGAGGGGAGAACCAATCAATGAGTAGATTATGTGTACCAATTATTAATAAAAATAAAGAAGTGTAAATACATCAATACATAGTAAATGTAATTATAAACAAAATAATATAATATTAACTACAACATGGAAGTAGTATAACCCAATGAAATAAAATTGGTCTATGAAACTCTTTTCCACTTTGTAACTTTTAATGCAAATCCCATTATATGAAATAATTTATATTGAAACTCAAAATATCATCAACAGTTAATAAATCATCATATTATATTAAAAAGTGTAAATTTTTAAAAAATATATAAGAAATTATGTCGGAACTATAATTTTATTGTTTCTATAGAATTTTGAAAATCACAAAAGGATGCGAGGTTGCAACGATAATCCTTAAAAAAATTTCGAGAAGAATAATCTTTAAAAATTACAAACCTTCCCATAAAACATTTCAAAAATTGAATCATAATATACTTGAAGTATTAACATTCAAGAATATTTATAATATCATGAAAATAATATTATCCATGATATAACATAACAAAGGTAAGTATATACACCATATAAAAGAAACTACGTGCATAACAACAAATAATTCTCAATAGATTCTAAATTGAGATGAAATCACTTACCTTACATATATTTATTGGTGGAATGTAGTTTAACCACTTTTATAAGTTTTTTACTGGTGTCACTAACTTATAATACAACCATAATAATATTTATAATATTATATTTTATCTTCTAAAAAAATCTTATTATACATTTCAAAACAATCTGTAATTATTTTTATTATTTCGAGTCTTAATTTCTGAGTTTATAAATTATTTTTAAAATTGTAAATTGATGTTCCTATCATGTTTTAATTATATAAATAATTTATACCAAGAATATAATAGTATATATACTCATTATATATTTATTTATAATAATCCACAATATTTTTATATAATAAATGGAATGCATCGTTCATGGAGAAGGCATGTCGTGTGTACACATGAATTGTACATTAATTTATATTCCATATTAAAAAAATGTAAATAATTTAATATATATGTATATTATAATTCTATTATCATATATATGTCATATATATTTAAGAGGTTTATTAAAACCATCTTTTATATTTTCCATGAATAGTGTGAATTAGTCACATCGTTTTGAGGGGGCGGTAGTCCACACATTAAAAAATGATATTATCGTATTTACAAAAAATGGAAAGCAGAAAAGTTGTGTGTTATAAAAGATTTAAAGAAACATAATGAAATTATGAATATCATATATATCATATATAAATAGTGTTTCTATAAAAATTACCACTATGATAGGGGTAAGGGAATAAGAAACAATCATCATTTCTTGGGGTGGTAGATCACTGTATACATAAATGATATGTTAGTTACCCGTTAGATTGAAGTGTTTATATGTTTAGGTAGAAAAATTATCATAAAAATATATTAGAATATTAATTATATTATTTTTTTCATATAATAATTGAATAAGGAGTGTTTATTGGGTGGACAATGGAAATAAAACTAAAGAGTGTGAGAAAAGATATTACTTCTTATTTGGATAACTCTTTTTGGTTTGCACCAAATTGATTCCTTGGTTTTCTTTCTTCCCTATTTTAGGATTTTATGATGAGGTGAGGATTTTTTTTTATTTTTTTGGAATATCATGGTTATTTCAAAGTGTATTGAGTGTGTGAGGAAGTGGGAGGCTTTGGTGTCTTTTTATAGTGGAGGAGGAGTGACACTCTTGTAAATTTTGGAATAGGGAATTGAATCCACATTTTTTCCATTGAAAGTGTCCCAAATAATGTAAAAAACTATCCAAGGGAGGATATAGTCTAAATATTAACATTAAATGTTTTTAGTCAAATTTATAGGTCATTACGGCCCTTAAGATTATGTTTTAGTTCATTACTAAGCTAAATTTCACATTATTAATTGTAATTAATTTGACTAAATTCAATACTTTTTTTGAAAAACGAAGTTGACCTTATAGTAAAATAGAAATTATTATGATAAAAAATTTTGATACCATTTACACAAATTTTAACCACATAAGTGGTATAACTTTTTTAACATTAATCCCGTAGATGGGACAATAATGCATGTTTTTAAAGTATATACATCGAAAAGTTTACTAATTTTTTATATCAAATTTCAAAGAAATTGATTGAAAAGACCTAAATTTTATTAATTAATAAAATTTTGATCTTATTTAACTTTAAAACTAATTTAAAATATAATTTACCCTTGGAAATAAATTATATGAAAATGTAGGTTTGAATTAAAATTATGTATTGTTCACTATTCATTAAAAAATGAAACGTCACAGAAAATACCAAATAAATATCCCAAACCTATTTTTTAGATCTAAATTTAAACAATTAAGTTTATTTTTACATTTAACATTTATAAATATTCCAAAATTTGGATTTAATATAGTTATATGATTAAAAGGTGGTAAAAGTGCCCTTTTAAAAATATAGGTTTTTATGTGTAATATTATGTTTATTCTTATCTTATGCCTTAAAATATAGTGGATAATTACCAAAAATATTTTATTGATTATATAATATATATATATATATATTACATTAATATAAATATCAAATTTTAATTAATTTAATTTATTAGATAAAACATCTTTGTGAGCATAGAATAATTATCTATAAAGACACTCCCTTTATATTCAATTGGTTATTATATTCATTTTGAATTATTTTATAACCAATGAATTCATTTATTATTTTTATAAACCATACATTTCCAAAATTTACTTAATACTATTCATTTCATATAATTTAATTTGTAGTTTTTGTCTTATTATATTAGATAATAATATTTTAATAATATATTATTATTTGGTAAAAATCAGTCTTGCGTCTAATGCAAGCATTAAAGAAACTTGTTGTTGTGTGAGATGAATGTGTAATCATTGGAACTTTCATTTATTGTATAAATTTTATTGAGTTCATTTAAAATATTTAAAATATTATAAGTTCTTTTGATACTTTATTCCCTTATGCGCTTAGTGTTGCGTGTCACATACTCTATCGAATTTAGTTTTCCTACATAATATTTTTCAGACGTTACAGAAAATGTACATTGTCATTACAATTGATCAAAGTAAATATAAAAAGTTTTTATGTATAGAAAGTGTATATTGAATCCATTTTTGTTCTTTCACTTGGAATATACATCATTTATAAAAATTAACCAGTTTACTTTTTGAAAACATGGACCCATCCGAGGTGTTATTCTTGATAACCCCAAGTATCACTCCTTGTACACTATATAAAACATTTAACTAATATCCAACCCATTTAATCACTTATAATGGCCTAGTTATGAATCTATTATAGTTATAAAATCATTTCCTTCATATTATTTCCTCTATGTTCCACATTAAAAAACCATGTTTCTGTCATGGAATAATAATAAGAACTGCTCTTAGATTCTATCCATGCTATTCCATGTAAAGAAGTAATGTATCACTCTTTGAATAAATTAAATCCATATTACCATGTGTTTTCAACCATGAAATTAATTTTAGAACATATGTATTTCCCATAGTGTGATATGAATCCATTTAAAATTCACTTTAATTTAATGAGCTCAATGAGTTCATCTATAGTGTCCGGAATTAGAACACATATATAACCCTCAGAGGGGAATAATAAATGGTCTTATTCTCTAAGACTAACCATAGCCTTTAACATCACATTTAATTAAATTTTTCTCTAAATTTATAATAAATAATTTTAACACACCAAAGAAGCTTGAACAAATTCATATCCTAGGATAAAAAGTCCCAGTGTGCATAAATCTCTCTATTTAAATTAATTAATCCACTTTTAATTTCACAATAAAATCTCTATCATTAGGGGTAAGGAAGACGCCATATAAGGTAAATCAATTTTATAAGAAAATAATGGTATTCATGTCTAATTTAGGGACACAACCAAATAGGTGGTTTTATTTGGGGTCTCCAACCCTCATAGATGATTTTGGGTCACATGGGATATATAAGCAGAGTCCCTCACGTTTTTTAATGAAAAAAAAAGCATTTTTAAAATGTGATTTTCAAGAGGTTTGTAATGAATAGCAATGGCATAAGATATAAATATATATAAATATCCTTATAAATTGAGTGGAAATCATGAGACCACCTACCCAAGGACAGTATTCGACTTCCTATCAGATATCTACATATGATTCAGTTTAGAACATGATAAATAAAAGAAATATATGAATTGCATGAATATTGGAAAAAATAGCTTTCATTTATTTTTCAAACCAAACAAAAATATAATATATTATATTATTAAATAAAATTATAGGGAATACTAATATAGATCTAATGTGTAATGAAAAAAATCGATTCTAAGATCATATGAAGAAGTAATTCCAAATCTATGTTGATGAGAACTTGAGAGATCTTCACGTGGGTGGCTATAGTACATGGAGATAAGTAGAAAGATTGTTTCCAATTGTAATAATAAATTAGGAAAAAGGTAAATTAATCCTTTAAAAATGTGTGTATGTTTCGACCATATAAATTGGAAAAACCATACACCAACCATGCGGCGTCACATCCTAAATGCCCCTACCCTTTCCAACTAGGCCTACAATTTGGAAAACCATATACAGCCCACGCAGATCCCCTAGGATATTTATTTTATCTCCTCACATAGATGTGAAACTTACACTACAAGATTAAACTAATCATTTTCCTCCTATTATAGGGCCAAAATTTTATTCCAAACTAATTTCCAACTATGAACCTTTAGTTCTTTCTCTAAAAACTAGAGCTCCACGCTCTAAAAAAATCCTTAGATGCTACTGAACTATTTTGTAAATATTTAATCACTTAACTTATAATATATATATATATATATATTGAAATTTAAAAGGGTATATACCACATTATAAAATTTATAATTTTAAAATATCCCTTCCCTAAAAAAACTCATCCCCATGTTTCCGTTCTGAGGGTGGAAAAGAAAAATTTGAGAATAACTCAAGACACTAAGAATGTTATTCAGCCTCTCACTACTATGTCACAATGTTTACATAGTTATGTTTCCAAATAACTAGTACAAGATAAAATAACCTACCTTAGAGATCCTTCATGCTCAGATCAAAAATAATTATTAGATTATCCTCAAAAGATGCATCTTCTTCTAAATCACCCTTATCAGGTTGAATAATATGATATTGGTCTGAGTGATAAAGACATAACTAATATAAATGGAATATCTTTTTTAATGATATATACAAATGATGAGACTGGAATTGATATTCTATTTTCCAAACTCTCTCCAAATTTTGAATGTCCCTGACATAATGAGGTGAATGTTTACCATATCAATAAATCTATCTCTACCCAAATATAAGAGATATAGGAAAAAATAATCGATCCCCAACTTTGAACTCTAGAGATCATTGAAGGTGATCAACATAACAATTATTGCTATACTAACCAATATTTATTCTATTACTAATAAGCTACACCATATCCAAAGACACTTGAATGACATGATGTCCTCATAATGTATCCTCACTTACCTCTAACCATCATAGGGGTGAATGAAACAATATATCATTTATGGGCTCATAAGTATCAATCTATATAGTTTCTTGGAAGATATTATTGTAAAATTACCTAGTGAGAGTTATTTGTTTCTACAAATAATATCTAAAAATTAAGGATGTGAGTCTGGAGAATATCCTTTTACACTTGTATCATATAATCATATTGACCAACGATCTATGGGTGAATAGATGTACTCAACAATATCAGTAAATCCAACGACTTTAACAACCCCTTCTAGAAATTAAATAAAAAACAATTTTCAATATCTGATATGATAGTATGTGGAACTCTGTGAAGGAATATGATCTATCCATCACATAACCTTCCTTACTCATCCACTAAAAAGGTTATTCATATAGGTAGAAAGTTAGAAACCACTTTCAACTTGTCTAGGATTACACATACAGTTTTCATTATTGAGGTGAACTAGGTAATCATGTCACAAAAATCCATGGTTACATCATCCCATTTTCCCCCAGGAATGGGAAGCATCTTTCAAATCCCTACTGGTCACTATTGGTCAACCTTCACCTACTGACAGAAGGAACATCGACTAACAGAACTATTTATCTTCCTTTAAATATTTAGCCATCAATACTAGTGGTGTGGATCATAGTACATCTTTATAATCCAAAGATGTACCACCCAATAATTGTCCTGATACTCTTGCATCAATTCCTATTTGATTTCTAATAGAACGCAGTAACTTATACAAATATACAAGATGAAATCCCCATCAACTACCCTATAATGTGATGATTCCTCACCTGAAACTCTATCCCATAATTCCAAACCCTCATGACCAGATATCCACCTCATCTTAAATGTATCATGAATTGAAAATCTATGTTATAATAGTGAAATTATATTCTGTACATGATGGCCCTAAACCTCCAAATAAATCTTATAAAAGAGGGCTATAAATTTCTATTCATTTTTTTTTCTCTTTAACTACATGTGATTGAGTCTTTCATATCAGAGCATCAGTAATGGAATTTCCTTTACCAAGTGTATACACATACTTAAAGTCAAATGGATGAAGGTATTCAACTCATCTTATATACCTAAGATTCATTCCACATTGTGTAAATATAAACATGGTGATTTTATTCTATGTACACTACAAAATAATTTCAATTTATATAATACCTCCAACAACGCAAGTCATAAGTCACAACTACTAGCTTGAAACTATTCGTTGGGAAATTATGCTTGTGAGGACTCAAATAGTGGGAACCATTGTAATAGTACAACCCATCAGGGACCATATAGCCGATGGTATGTCGGGAAAGCACAAAGACAAGACTACGTATAAAGTCTAGAGGTTTGAAAAAAGAATAGTGTATGAATATTTGAAATGGGCTATATTTTTCTAATGTACCTATAAAAATGCACCCAATCATCTCCATAAAAACTAAATAGGAATAATAAAAAAAGACGATAAAATCATTACTAAAAACCTATAATTTAATATCCTATAAGGAATACAAAAAGTGTGATAGATTGAACCAAAAATAAAAGGAAAAAAATACACACCCACCTATAAAATATCTCTCACCCTGAATTCAACTAGAAAAGAATTGTTGCAAGAGTCTAGTTCTAGATCTGGAATCTGGATCACTGTACAAGGTTTATGCACCCTTGTATCTTTATGATCTTCTAAAATTTCTTCTGATTTATCCATCATATTTATAAGACATGACACATGTGGGAAAATCCTGTACAAGGGAGGGTATATACATACATGTGTGACTCCCTAAAAATGTAATATTGAGTAATAAATGATAAGATATAAGTAGTCAAATGAACCCAAAGAAATAGTGAAATAAAACACAACAACACACACCCCAACAGATATATATATTAATATAAGATACCCAGATGATAGATAAAATAGATCTCCATCTCACAACCAATTCTAGAACCTTGGGTTTTCATGCAGTTTCAAAGGTCTATCATTGATTCCCTACATCTTGTGTGTCTATAAAAAAGAATTCATAAAGAGGTCTTACACTATACCAGTGATCCAAAACTCAAGGTAGATTCATCTACAATAGATAGAGGACTCATGACCTGGTATTATATGAAAGTGTCGTATCTATATCTGTGCACAAAATATAGAGGAATCATTCCATGATGTGATAAGGGACTATCATCTCTATGGATACAGGACCCTTGTCCTAGTGTTATAAGGGAGAACCAGCTCTGTATCTCCACAATAAGTATAGATGACTCAATCCCTAGTATGATGGGAAGTATTATGTTTATAGAAAAACTACCCATTCCCTAGTGATATAGGGGATTACTTCCTCTATATCTATACAATGACTATGGAGGACCCTCTCTATAGTGTGATAGTGGTGTACCATCTCTCTGGATAGATAACTCATTCCATATTATGATATGGGAGTTCTACCTTTGTATCTTTATAACATGTATGAAGACCACTCACTTGGGTGTTACATGGGATTACTTCTCCTTGGATAAAGAGCATATTCCCTAGTTTGATATCAGAGTATTTACTCTATAACTATACATATATTATAGAGGAAGTGTACCCTGGTGTGATAGGTGACTAATATCTCTTTGGAAAAAAGACCTTTTACTTATTGTGAGGGTGGAGTACCATATCTGTATGTATAAAATTATTATAGGACCAACAACCAGATTTGACAGTAGAGTACCATCTTCATAGAGAGTGGACTTGAACTCTGATACAACAGGGGAGTACCTCCTCTGTATATATAAAATGAGAATGGAGGACATATGTCATGTTGCGATAGGGGAGTACCATTTCGATGGATATAGAACTTGTTCCATGTTTCTATAGGGTAGTACCACCTATGTATCTATATAATGAGTATATAGGACATTCACCATGGTGTGATAGGGGAATATTGCCTCTATCTGAACTATTGAATGATCTTTCTGGATCATTATCATCATCAAGAATAACCTAAAAAAGATTCAATATTTTCAGCATCTCTTATTATATCTCAAAAGGAACTATGAAGGATACCATAATAATAAATGAGGAAAATAACTCATGATAATATACCCATGTGTTATAATCTGAGTCAAAATTAATGGTATATGAGGGTAGAAGTTTCAAAAAAAGTTCCTGACATGTATGGGGTTCTACATGGAATGTGATCTCACAAATCCTCCTAGTCATATCCTTGCCAACATAAATATTTTTGTTCATGTAGTACTACATGAAATTTAAGGGTAATACAAATACTATATTGGCCTCCATGTGTTGATATGTGTACTCCTAGTGATGCTCGTGTCTGTCAATATGTGCACGTGTACATGGTCATGTGTGTAAAACCCCAAATTTTTATAAATAGTTTTTTTGAATAAATAAATTTTCCTTGATGTATTTTTATGCATAGTACTCCTTGATAAGATTTATTTATACATTACACTAATATAATCATGTTCTACATGCAACACAGACTTGGCTTCTATTATATGCAACACCAAGTTTCTATGAAACAAAATTTTATTATTATAATTACATACACAAGATAGTTAAAACATGGGAATTAAAAATAGAAATATTAATATTAATAATTAATTTATAAATTTTAATTATAATGGTTTTAAATAATATTTTTTCAAAAGAACTACTTTTTATGTCATTCATTCAAGAATAATAAAATTAACATTAGAAAATAATAGAAGTTGAAAAAAGAAAAAACAAAAAAATTTAATTTTGTATGTAAAATAAGTTTAGGGTTAGTTTTTAGGGATTTTTCTAAAAAATGTAATTTTTAGGTGAATAGTGAAAAAAATGAATTTTAATTAAAAACTGCATTTTTGTCTAATTTATTTATATATTTAAACTATATTTAAATTTGTTTTAATGTTTAATTGGATCAATTATACATCATTAAATCTAATTTATGTAAATTTATTCAATTTCACATTGAAATTTGATATTGAATCATTTTGAACTTTTGAACATTTCTGCTTCAAACCCACTCTCTTGCAGCGCCTGCAAGAGTATTTTTAAATTAATTTTAGCCACTTTTATTAATTGAATTTAGATAAAATGATATATATATATATATATATATTTAATATGTATAGTTTTTTTTCTAAAAATATTAACATAAATTTTTGAACAAAAAATATTAGTGAAATTAATTAAAATTAGTTATTGTAATGAAGTTAAAAAACAAGAGGACTTACTGATTGAACATATAATATAAGGGGTATAAAGGACGAAAAACATGTCCAATACCCATTAGATCGACATATTTCGACCATTAACACCTTATTATATATTTTTATGAGTTTTCGGGATAATAGTAAATTAATGTGACCAATATAATAAGTTTAGTAAGGAAAAGGACAAAAAAGGAACCTTCAATGCCTTTACCACTTATAATGATTTGGAAAATGGATGATGATTTGGAAAATGGATGATACGACATTATTTTGTTTATAAATATTATTTTGCAATATAAAAAATTATTTTTAAAATAATAAATTATATTTATGTTTTTGAGATTATATATTTACATTAAATGCATACGAAATGAAAATACATGGGATGTTTAGATAATAATTAAATTAAATAAATGATATATCATTAAATTATTTAAAATTAGTATAAATATTATCGTCAACCATGTTAATTTCAAGTGATAAAAAATACAAAATATGGTCTGATCATGGGCCAATTTATCTTTTATAATTACCATATTTACCTATAACCAATAAAAATATTAGTGGAGGTAGGGTTAAAGTAGAGTTTCTCTACGTTACAATCATTTCTGTAAAAATTATTTTCCAAAAAATATGAGATTTTAATTATATAAATAATATTTAATATTTTTAATCATTTATTATAAAATATTTAATCATTATAATTTTATTTTATTCTCAATAAATGAATTACATAGGATTAAAAACTAGCTACCAAATTGAAAACCCAAAACCAAAAAAATAGGAAACATAAGGACTATGGAAAAAATTGTTAAAATGATTTAATTTTGGTGTGGTTTGAGTGTTTCACGAACATAATTTATATTTAATCAAATAATTTTCATTTTTTATGCACATAAGGTAAGGGAGACCTCCCAAGAGTGTTTAACTTTATATATTTAAAAGAATTCTACTCCCCCTCCACTATAAAAAGTCATTCACCATTCCTGTTTTATCACAACAATTAGGACCGTTTTGTCATTAAAACCCTAACCAAATAATCTAACATCTTCCCTAATATCACCATATATTCCCCCACTATTGGAATAAATCCAACCAAGGAATACATTTAGTGAAAACTAGTTATAGTTAACTAAAAGAGATGTACCACTCTTCAACGTCCATTTATGTTTTATTTATTTATACACCAAAAGAATTAAAATAATTTCCCAATTATATAATAAAAAAATGAACTAAATATACTTATATGCTTTTATATTTGGGGCATAAACTACACATACACCCACATTCATCAAATGGGTTTAGAAATTTCCATCCATGAATGATGAACTATCACCTCATGAAATGATGTGTCTCATTTTTTACTTTACCACCTCTCATGGATAATAATTATGATTTAAAAACTATTTTTATATTATATATAATATATATATATGATATATTTATGATATATTTAATCTTATATAATTATAATAAAAAAAATACCTTCATACTTTCATTTTTAAATTTCATATCTTCGTTTGTGGATGTGTGAACTACCGCATCCTCAAAGCTATGTGATTCATTCACACTTTTCATAGAATCTATTAAGGATGTGATCAGTAAATATATTTTATATTTATGAAATAATAAATATTCTGATAAGACAATATATATATATATTAATATATTTCATTTACTTTATTTATTTCAATATGATGAGAAAATGGAAATGGTGTTCATGCGTGCGTACAACATACTGTCTCCATGAACATTGTATTCCATTTCATATTTCATTATTTTATATATTAATATAAATATTTATATATTGAATATATATGATATATATATATTTCATTTTTTCGATTCTAGAAATAGTTAAATAATGATCTATGTAAAAGGATCAGGAATTACAAGTTAAAACATATATGAAAAACAAAGTGGATATTACCTGAACCGTAACATTCACATGGAATTGTAAATAAATTACTAATATAACGTCATAATAAAATCAAATATAGTATTAGATATAATAATATGGTTATATTTAAGATATATAATAAATTTTTATTTATTATACATGAGGTTTTAACATGTATTAACAAATTCAATACTTAAGGTAAGGGTTTTCTTGTCTCACTTTTATTTGTGTGAGACCTTTACCATATTAAACCACTCATTTCTTTTGTGTGGTGTATATAATAATCCTGAATGTATTATATTATTATTATACAAAAATTTATGGGTATTTTAAAATCCAATTTATTATCCTTATTACATTGGTTTTATGTTTTAAAATTTACAAATCAGTTAAATAATTTTGTCTTAATTTGACATTTATGAGATACATTCCATGTTATATGCCCATATTATTATATGGAGTGTGTAAAATTACCTTTTAAAGGTTATATCTTAAATCTAATTATTTTAATAATATTTTAATCTTCGTTAAATTTTATTCTTACATGGTTATTTTGATTAAATGACACTAATGTGTAAGAGTTTATTCCTATAACCACATCGTTTATCGAGATTGATTATGATTATGATTCCATTAATGAAGAATTATGATACATCTCTTAGAAAAAGTCATGAATTTTCTTCTCCTATAAACATTATTGATGTATTCATGTATTGGTACAATTTTATACACTCTTTGGTATATATAATAATTAATAATAAATTTAATGAAAATCTGACTTCATTTCTCTTTAGTTGAAAATCTATTTTTTTTCAAAAAAAACATGTTTTATATAATTGTTTTCATTAAAAAATTTTAATTAAATATTAAGATAATTTTCAGTGAAATGGATTTGGAATTTTTTTTATTTTTTATAAATTTTTTTATTATAGATTTGAATGATTACATTATATGTATTCAAGGTTATTTTCAAAGAAGAAGGTTCTAAAAAAAGCATTATGTTTTAAAGATATTTTTTCAAAAAGGAATGGATATTTTCCTCAATAAAGATTTTTAATTATTTATAAATGATAATTTTTATATTTTCGAAGAGTTTTTTTAATGAAAATGTTTTCTAAAATGTTCTATGTTTTGAAAATTAAATTCTAAATAAAAGTTTTTTTCAATAATAAATACTCAAAGTGATCTTTCAAAATTTATCTCCATCTAATATGAAATCCTTTGATATAGTACATGAATTATTTGGGGCATGATAAAATAGTAAAATTAATATCATTTCATTAATGGTTTTTGCTTTTAGGGAATAATGTTTTTGACACCCATTTTCTATACATGGTTTTACCATGATAATTGCCTATGAAACCTAATTCCTTTAATGGTTTATTCTAGGATGAATTGATTATTAAACCTGTTTATTTTCCATCTTTCATGATATGATGAAATATTTATGATACCCATTTCATTGAATGGTTTATGATAAGATGATTTTGAAACTCATCTCTTTTATAGGATAGGGTATGATGGTTTTTTTATTATTATGTGGTACATTGATATATGATTTTATTTTATGACGGGTGGTACTTATATCGACATCCAATGAATTGGGTAATTATGGATGACTCAAGAGTATATATGTTATGTATGAACCTGATTACAAGTTAGAAATTAAAAGAGTGAACCTTATTACATTTTTACAATGTTTTGTGCTAACCAAATTAAATGTTCATAATTTTATAAATGGACTAGGTTTCATATACAAAAGTTTATATGTGAACAATATTACATGTTTACAATATTATGCACGAACATAATTACATATTCTCAATGTTATGAATGGACTTGGTTTCATGCCCATAAATTTATGAATGAACTTGATTACATGTTCACAATGTTATGCATGAACCTGAGTTCATTTTCATAATGTTATATGTGAACCAGAGTACATGTTCACAATGTTATAGGTGAAAAATATTACATGCTCAATATTTTATGCATGAACCTAATTACATGTTAAAAATATTATAAGTAAACTATATTAAAAGTTCACAATGATATGTTTCGACCTGGTTTCATGTCCTTACGTTTGTGTGGGGTTTAGATTTCATGTCCTTAAATTAATGAGTGAAATAGTTTCTATTTATAATTGTTCACAATATCATAAGCTGATGTCAATGCCAAAACTCTATGTGTTATGACAATGTTATTCTCTAATGACTCATATTATTTGATTTCCTTATGATTCATTACTTTTGAATTCCATATAATTTTAACAAAGATTAATTTCTATTATCATTGATATATATGGTGTGATATTCTAGTGATATGATCATGTTCTCATTCCCTTATTCTCATGTCATGATTACATAACTCCATTTTTACCCTAACCAAGCATCGAAACACACACTTTTCTTATGTTTCCTTTCCTCGGATTTTGATGAAAGGATTTAAGTAGGAGTACTAATGGTGAAGGTTTTTAAGGGAGGTGTGGAAGATATTTCCCCAATATAGAGGATTATGATTCCAAAGACACTAAACTATTACAATCCTTGGGAATGTATTATTTTATTATGCTGAATATTCATCTAAAATGATTCAATATACATGTATGTTATTCATGGGCCACTATAGTTGGTATCAATGTAATGGTTTTTTCAAGCAATGGAATATAGGATGATAAATTTTAGTAAGATCCCTAGGGATATTTATATATATATGTCTTGGTATGTCTCTAAGGATAATCCTATGGTTTCATTGATTTAAAAGTAGTTGTTATTATTTTGGCATCCTTTAAGAAATTTTTCACGATTATGTGGTTTTATGATGTGATAAATGTTTCTCACACTATAGTCTATAGTATTAGTCGATAGTGTGAATTAAAAGGAACTGGGTTATTATTTAATGTTTCATATGTGGAATGTATGAGCATTATACTAATAGATTTCCTAAGTGGAAATATCACAATGAGAATAAATAAGGTGTATAATTATTGGTTATATTGCTGAAGATAAAGAGTCTGAAAATGTAATGTGAAAGGTATGGGATGTTCTTACAATAATACATTAAATGTAAGAAGCATTAATAGATTTTGTTTAAGGAACCTTAAGAAATGATTGGTCTTTCAAATTCTAGGAATGGGGTATTAATGAATAATATGATGAGGTCTGGGTAATGGTTTTAGAATAATGTTGGATGATTGACGTGTGTATTTTGGAATTGAAAGACTATGTTATACAAATCAAGAAATATATAGGTATTTTCAATATAATATTTTCATTAAAGATTTGAAATAATATTTTCAACAGTGTTGATGACTTAGAAATGTTATTTAATGGAAATGGGATATTTTGATTAAGGGAATATAACCAATATTGTGTTTTTGATGTTGAGGAAATTATATTTAGCTGGGATAAAAAGATTTTTTCTATGGATAATATAAATTAGATAGTACTAATTACCATAGAATTGATTTTAGTGTTTCTAAAAAGTGGTTTATTATTCCATTGATTATGTTTACAACATTTTTTCAATTAAGGAATATATCTAATAAATATTAAATAAGAAAGCTTTAATTTTTTAGACATGTACTTCTGTTAATTACCATGTTTCGATATATTACAAGATGATGGTATCCACATGTTTTTGTGTGAAAATAGATAAATACTTTATGATATATTGGGGATCAATGCTAAGCTATTTTTGAGAAATTCAGTGAACTTATGTTTTTGAATTTCTTCTTTTATAATGGTTATAGGGTTAACCATTTTTTAATGGTTTATATTAAACATCAAATATAGTTTTAGATATTAATTTATTATCTCATCATATGTGCATTTATGCATATTTGAAAACCTGTTCTAACCTTATTATTGTGGTGTTAACTCAATACAGATGGAATTACTTATCATTATACCTCATGAACTTTTAGAACCTTAGTAATGAAATGTTCACCGTAATTTCTTAGAGTAAGAAATGAAGTGGAAATCGATAAAGGCACAAACGAAGGGTGTGATTTTTCATGTGAGAGGGAATAAAATTAAGTAAGTATATTTCCATATGTAAATAGATAGTAAAATAATTACCCAACTCTATGAAAATGATATTGAAGATTATTTATCCCAATTGATTCATTTATTTTGAATTAATGGTCTAATAAATAATCATATATTTATGGTTTTTAGGTACTCTACTTTCCATTTATTATTAAATTTCTTGATGATAAATGATATTTATCACCCTTTAAAGTTATTTACCATTTTCTTACATGTCTAGTCTTCACTCATAACCTATGTTATCCAACATGGAAACCTATTTGAGTTACATTGGGTAACAATTACTGTTCAAAATTTGTATTTTTAAAGGATGTTGTGTTATTAATTTTTTATAATGTGGATTTCTATGAATATATCATTCAATTATTAAACCAGAGATAACCTAGAATAATTTCGATAGTGAAATTCATTTTAAGAGGGTAGAATATAGCACCGTGAGTTTGTATTCTCTTTCTTTTAATAAATTAATATTATTTATTGTCTTGTATTAAAAGATAATCCTTTTTGGGATTTCATTATTTGTTACACCAAGTTAAGCTTGTGTTACACACAACACCACCAATCCTTGCATTGTACACATCACTGACATTCTTCAAAAAAACATTTTATAATTATTATTATTATTTAAATGAGATAATTATAACATATCCATTAATCATTGTAAAACGAATACTAATAAATCATTATTAAATATTACTTATAATTTTAAAACATACAATTATTTGTAAATTATTTTTATGTTAAAAATACTATTTTCTTAAGGAACATCTTTTTATGTTATTCTATGAACAGTAATAAAATTAAATTTAGACACCTTTCAAAATTTATTTTTATAAAATAAAATTAATTTTTTGAATTAATAATTTTAAAATTATATTAGGGTTAATTTTATTTATTTTTCTAAAAAACATTATTTTTTGGAAAAATAGTTAAAATAATAATTTTTAATTAAAATTAACATTTTCATCAAATTTATTTATATAGTTTAATTATATTTCAATTATGTTTTATAGTATAATTAGTAAAATTGTAAATAAATTAATCCATTTTCCATGTTTTCAGTTTCACAATGAAATTTTTTGTAGAAAAATTTCAAACATTTATTCTTTTCTCCTTAAAATCCTACTGTCTCATAGTGTCTTGGGGATTAGTTTGAAATTACTTTCAGATACATATATTAATTTTATTTGGAAAATTTTATATAAATATTTCGAATTTGTATGATATGTTTTGTCTGATATGATCAACTTAATTCTTTGACCATAAATATTGGTGAAAGTAATTAAGATTAATTGTAGTGATTAAGGTAAAAGAAAACTTAATTAATGATAAAACGTAAAAAATAATTTGTATAAATGGGAAAAAAAAATCACCAAACCCATTTGATATAAATAATTCTACCATATCCACCATATGATATATTTTTAGAAGTTATTTGAATATTTTTCCACGAAAGTGACCTATATAATATGTTAAGTACAAAAAATGATAAGAAAATTAACCTTCGTTACCTTTAACACTTATAATGATTTGGAGTATGGAAGAGGCTACATAGGTTTGGTTATAAATATAATTTTTTATGATAAAAGGGTTAAATTTATTGAAATAATTTATTTTTTTTTATTTTAGAGAATATATAATTTCATTAAATTCATACGAAATGACAACGCATGGTATTTAAAAATAATAATTAAGTAAAATAAATGATATTCTTTTAACTGATTTAAAATTACTAAAAAATATATTGTCATCCATGTTATATATATGTTTTTTTAAATATAAAATATGGTCCATTATGGTTAAAATTAGTCTTTTATAATGAACCCATTGACCCATAAATAGTAAAAACATTGTTCCTGGATTAAGGGTTAGTGGCAGGTTTTTACGCATTAAATGAGTTTCTGTAAGAATTAATTTACAAAAAATATAGATTTTTTTATTTTATAAATTATATGTAATATTTAATAATAAATGGGTATAAATTTTATAATAATTATAACATTAATTTAGTATTAATGGAATAATTAAATTGAATAGTAAACTATCCACCAAAATGGAAAACAAAAATGAAAACCAATACGAGAACTTAAAGAGTAATGGAAAAATAACTTTTTTTGGGTATTGTGAGTTTTAAATGACCATAATTCTCATTTTATCAATTAATTGTCATTTATTAACAAATTTAGTTAATGAATACCACCGAATAGTGTTTACGATTATATATTTTAAAGAATTTCACCCCCCACCACTATAAAATAACTCCACTCATCCCATTTATTCACACCTCTCAATAACTTTGTATTATCTAAACCCTTTACAAATAATATCAAACCATACCTCGTATAACCCTATATTATTCAATCTTGGAATAATTCCAACCTATGAATTCCTTTATTGGAAAAGAAAAGGACTTACCCAAAAGAGAGGTGACACTCTTCAATATCCATTTGTTTTTTATTTCTTTTTCCATACATTAAATTATTCTTATTAAATTATTATATAATAAAATCAGTATCCTTAACATAATAAATAAATTTTGTGTTAAATTTTATATCAAAACCTACACACACTTCCATGAAATTATTAAATAAATTATCGTTCATGTATGACAAACTACCACCTCGTGGAATGAGGACATTCATTTTTTTCCACCAATCATGGTTGGGAATTATGATTTAAATACTATTTTTATATTATATATCTGATATTAAATAATTATTTAGGTTTCTAGAATTATTATATAAAACATAACTTCATACATTCCATTTTATGTAAATATGATAACTTCGTTTGTGGATGTGTGGACGACAACCTCCTTAAAGCGATGCAATTCATTCACACATTGCAAGGAATGTATTAAAGATTTTTAGTAAATATATATGTTTTTTATGAAATAATAATGATAATATAATTTTAATTTATATATATATATATGTGTAATTTACATTCTTTCTTTCAATATGATATGAAAATGGAAATATCATTCATTCATACATACGATAGACAATCTCTATAAACAACATATTCCATTTCACATATCTTTCTTTTATATATTGTTATAAATATTTATATGATGAATATATATTACATTCAGTTCATGTTTTAAATTTTTTAAATAAGGATATCATGATCTAATATTGAGGATAAATAATAACAAGTCATAACATAAATGAAAAACAAAGTGGATATTACCTAAAATGTAACATTAACATTGAAGTGTTAATAAAAGGTTAATATAATGTCATAAAAAATAATATACGGTATTATATATAAAAATTTGGTTATTTGGTAGATTTATAATAAATATATATTTATTATAAATTATTTTTTAATGTTAATGATGAAATTTAGGACTTATGATATAGGTTTTTTCATCTAGCATTTATTTTTGTGAGACTTATGTGTTATTCACTATTAGCTTCATTTGTGTGGTGTATATACTACACATGAATGTCATATATTATTATTAAAATTAAATTTCTGGTTATTTACATATCGATGTGATGATCTTTATTTAATGGGTTATATGTTTCAAAATTTACCAAATCGGAAAAGTACTTTTGTCTCAATTTTCTTTCTTTGAGATACGTGTCATGTTATGCAGCAATATTTTTCTATGGTTTGTATATAATTCCCTTTAAAATGTTTTTTTGAAATACCCTTATTTTCATATAATTTTATTCTTAATTCCATTTTATTCTTACATGGTAATTTTTATTCAATGTTACTAAAGTTTTAACATTTTATTACTTCAATATCAACGTTTATTGGGATTATTTAGGATTATGCTTATGTTGAATAAATCCTATGATCCATCTCTCAGTAACTCTTAATAAATTTAATATCCTAATTTTATTCAGTATAGATTAATTTATTGTTAACATTTTCAACTCTTTTTTTATTATTATAATTAAGAAAATGCTTAATAAAATACGTATTTTTTTCTCTTGGTCGTAAACCTATTTTATTCAAAAAAACCAATGTTTTATAAAAATGTTTTCAACATTTTTTAAATTATATTTTAAGATAATTTCTATGTAATTATATTTTAAATATGTTTTTTGTTTTATAAAGGTTTTTATAATGGTGTACAAATTTTACATTAAATTTTTTTGAGATTGTTTTCCAAGAAAGCGGTTTTCAAAAATGTTTTATGTTTTAAAAATATTTTTTAAGGAGAATGTATATTTTACTTAAGAAATGTTATAAGTTATTTTTAAACCTTAATTTATATGTTTTAAAAAAACTAAATAAAATAATTTTTAAAATATATTATGTTTTAGAAAGTAAATTTCAATGAAATATAATTTTTATTTTAAAATTCTGTATGTGAACTATCAAAATACCTCCCCATATAAGATGGAATAATTTGATATTTATTAATCATTATTATGGAAATAATATAATAATACAACGAATATATTTTCTTTAATGATTTATGATTTTATGGTGTGATATTTATGAAACCCATTTCTCTTCTATGGGTTATACCATGATAAATGCTTATGAAACCCACTTCCTTTCACAAGTTATTCAAGGATTAAATGATTATTAAACCTATTTGTTTTCCATATGTTATGGTATGATGAAATTTTTATGATACCCATTTCATTTCATGGGTTAGTTTATATATTTTATGAATCCTTTTTTGGTTCATGATATGATGAATATTTTTTTTATTTTATGGAACACGGATGTGTGATTTTGTTATGTGATGGGTGGAATCTATATCTCTATATAATGCATTCGGTGATGATGGATGACTCATTAGTAAATATTGAATGCATGAAATTGATTACATTTTCACAATGTTATGAGTGAAACTTATTACATTTTCACAATGTTATAATTGAACACGATTACATGTTAACTATGTTTTTAATGGACTTAGTTTCATGTCCATATATTTATGCATGAACATGATTACATGTTCACAATGTAATTCATGATCCAGATTACATATTCACAATGTTATGAATAGACTTGGTTTCATGTCTATAGGTTTATGCATAAACATAATTACATGTTCACAATGTTATAAATGATCCAGATTACATGTTCACCATGTTATGTCTGATGTTGTTTACTTGTTCACAATGTTATGAGTGAAAATTATTGTATGTTCGCAATGTTATGCTAAAAATTGATTAGATGTCAAAAATGTAATGAGTAAACCATATTACACATTCATAATGTTATGCATGGACCTGTTTGCATGTCCATAAGTGTATGCGAGGGCATGATTTCATGTCCGTAACTTAATGAGTAAAACTATTTAAAAAAAATCCAAATGTTATAAGATGAATTTTTTTCCACAAATCTATGTGTTAATCCAATGTTATGCTATCACGAGTCAGGTTATTTTATTTCCATATAGTTAATTTCATAAGAACAACTAATATTTATTCAACGATTTATGTTAATGATCTTTGATATGAATGGTGTGATATTATAATAATAAGACCATGAAATTGTACCCTTATTCCTATGTAATGCATACATATCTCCCTTGTTTACCCTTATTGAGAATCAGAGCTCACCCCTTTATAATGTTTTTGTTTTCTAGGTTATGAAGAATCATTTTAATTATAAGTAATAATTGGGAATATCATTAAAGGAGATGTTGAAATTTTTTCACCATGATAAAAGATTATGTGTCCAAGTTTCCAAAGAAACTAAACCATTAAAATCCTTGATAATTTATTTAGCGTTCTGAATAGTCATCTAAAATGATGAAATATCTATGTATATTAATCTTGGGTCACTATTGTGTACATGGTCATGCTTATATATCTTCTCATTCCCATATAATCCTAAAGTACACAGTGTGTCCTCCCTCATGGGGTCCTAGATGTGTACAGTTTAACCCAATACTAGCTTCATAGGGTGGTTAACATATCATGTGGCATGTACACATAGTGTGTTATGGTTATCATTTTCCAAAAACCCTTGTTGTTGTAGCTGGGTGGCTGCATGGTGTCTGTTCGTCCAAGTATAGGGCTTATGGACAAGATTCTCACGGAATTTCTAGATCTCATCATAGATTCTAGATATAGATCTCCATTTTTTATTCCATATTACAAACTGAATTTCAATGGGATCACACCTAGCCATCGATTACTAGCCTCTTGCATCCAGAAATTGGTTTTTTTATTCCCCTCTTGATAACATTACATAAATCATGTTTCTCCAATAATCGTCATCTCTCAAGACACGATATACACATTGTATCACCGATATCTCAACTTGATAATTCATTATAACACCAATATAGTCATTTTTTTATAATTAACCTTTAATATTGGGGTTTGATCAATCTTGGACCTTCTTGTAAATTGTCGAACAGAGGCACCGTATCCCAAAGGTGAAGAATAAAAAGAATGGGTGGGAGAAAGGAACAATAATAGAGGTTAATTAATATTTTTCCAATATTTCATGGATAATGAGCATAGATTGGGGATATTCATGGTGAGAAACCTGGAATAATCAAAAATAAATTAAATAAACAATTTTATTTATACATGGGATCATGTTAAGAATTAAATTAATCTTGTATCAAAAAAATATGATTAGAAGTTGCACAATATTTTAATTGAAGGTCAAAAACCACAATTCATGAGACCTACCACAAAAATATGATTATTCAATAGTGAATGATTCATTATCCTATGATTAAGATGATCTTCTACATCTTCTGGCTATCAATTCACCTTTTTATAATCCCTAATCAACATCAGATCTCAATCCTCTAATGAATAAGGAAAAGAACTCCTCTAAAAACTCCAAGGGTTATGTGGATAACTCTAGATAGTTTCCATGTCAGGTTAATTATATTTTATAAATATATTTTGTGCATTTAATGAATTACTTAATCCACGTATCATGCTATCCAGTGAATGACTCATCTGATTGTATGGTGTTGACCATATTTAGGTCATAACTAAGGTAAAACCCATGATACGGATTCAACCTAGTTGTTATATTTATTATCTGAGACTCCATTCAATATATATTCCATTATTTCTACTAAAATAATCCCCTATGATATGAATATATTTCTTATTTCTATAATATTAATTTTAGGCTCTTCAGATTATGGAATCGTGCACCGTCACAACATGTGGATCCAAAAGTATTTCATAATATGTTATAATGTATTATAAGAAAAAAGTATAGTATCTAAATCATTCCCCCTTTAAAATAATTTCTTCCTGGGAAAGAAAAAACTAATCTAAATGGTGTGGATAGTATGATATCAACTAGTTCTCCAACTCCCATGAGCTCCCTTAACAGTTTCTTGTGATTTTGGAAACAACACACCCAAGGAATACACTTTCCCACGACGGTTATTCATTAATAGTTTGAAAAACTAATTGATCCATGAAAAAGATGGGTCCACTCTAAAATTTTAGCTTACCTAGGTCAATATCGTATATCAGTTCATGGACATACCACCCTATCTACAATATGTAGAGAGAACAAGATACCAAAAATAATGTGGTTATGAGGCTAAATGATACGCCAACTCACTACCCTAACACAAAAACAATGAAATAAACATCCTACGATCCCTATAGGCATCCTATTTCTCTTGATAAAACTCTTGAACTCAAAAATTTCAAATGCCTTCTTTGTTGGTCAATAACGAAATTCTGTCATTTTATGGTTATCCATAATCTTCCTTTGGATGAACTGTACCCTTAGAACCATCACGAGAACCAAAAATAGGGCCCAATAACTAGAACCCACTAGCATTGACCATCATGATTGACACCTACAAGGTTCCTCAAACATGGCCTCAAAAAGGTGATGCTCTGGTGTTAGAGTTAAAATCGTTATGATATTAAAAGTCCATTGATGGTAATTTATTTTCCAAGATATTCCCAAAACCAACATGAAAACCAGAATCTTGTTTTCTAGAACCTATGTGGTCCACATTACTCAGCCATTAGACTACAGTAAAATACTTTTCTCAACTACAACTAAATCACCAAAGACTTCCCACATCATCTTCTAATTATCCCAAAAATTAAACTTCATAGTCATTAATGATTGTTAAGGGAATTCCATGAAGATGAACTACCTCCAGGACACACAAGTTTCTTGAAACATCTATAAATATCTATTGTACATCACCCTAAAAAAGAGATAGTATGATTGTTTCTTGAAATATTTTTTCAACTCCTCTGGCTTCCCCATTGATTCCATGAAATTTTGGTACGTCCTCACCTCCACCAGATGTACTATGAAAGAAAAAACATCCTCAACACCATATTCCATAGACTAAAACGTTTTCTCAATTTATCCTTGAATAAGGATGATGAGCTTCCCACCTTTGGAAAATACATCAAGTACATATAAAGTGGCTATCTAGTGATGAAATAACACATAATTAATATCCATGAGTTTTATCTCTCTAGATATATAAATAAGTATGGGGATAAAAACTATCAACATGAGGTAAACCAAACAATCCTTAAGTGTCTCGTGTGATGAAAATTAGATTCCTAGGACACATGGATTTCATCAAATAAGATAAAAAAATGATCCATAAAGTATAAGGATTCAGTCCACAATTCATACAACATTACTAAGAAATACAACAAACTGAAGTTCATTACTACAAATTCTAATCAGACATTGTGGATTTAGAAAGACACATTTAGTATATCCAACTACAAAACTATATTTGTTGATAACCTATCACATTGTGATACTCTAAGAACCACTTATCTCTATACCACTGGTCGATGAACATAATGGTTTTTGTTAGTGGATACTCGTCATCGCATCACCTAGTTCTAGTGAAACAAATTCTAAACCATCCTTAAGACCAAATTCACTTATCAGGTGAATAGCCCTAGACTTCCCAAGTGAAAAATGGGTTTTCAAATCCCCTTTATCTAAAAAATCTTGACTTTACTTTCATCTTATGAAGCCCAATGTGAACCATCTGATATACTATTATAATAATTTGGGATGATCCATAGTGCATGTCCATATTGAATCCTTGCATTCTGTGTGGATATAAAACTACAACATCCCTGGAAAATAATTTACCATAATCAACCACCAATGTACAGAAAAAAATAAAATAGGATCCACTTCTCTAAAGTTATTACTAACCAACTGAAAATAAGATTGTCATAAACACCTACACATGAGCTCATCCTTCTATACATGAGATCAATCCTTATCAAATGAGTAAATCACCATCCCAATAAGATGAAAACACCACCACACTAACTAGTGAAAAAAAAACTATCCATGGATGTTAAGGAATCAGTCCATTCAGAGGAAAACATCATAGGGTGTCACTTATACTATGATGAGATTCCATGAAAGGATTTATCTCCCTCTAGTCTGGCCACTCTATTAGTAGAAGCGTTTTCTCACAGATCTTCCCTATTGGATCCAAAAACAAATGATTTGGGTAGAAACGATTCATTATTTATCACTAGTTCTTGAATATGGGCACTGGTTAGGGATAAAGACGTTCATGACTTTATGTTAAAATGAAAACTGGGGAAGTGGAGACACATTTCATACCTCAAACTTCACATAAATTAATTGTGATATTCTACTACTTGTAATGCATTCGTCTCCCTTTCTACAAGTTTACTATAATTAAAGCATGCTTCAACATCTTAGAGAAAAACACCAGACACACATGTCAGAGGAAAAAATCCACCACACCTTAACACTATCCAATGGGGAAACGCTGACTCACCTTCATTTATTTTGGATTATGTCTCTAGAAAATGTCTTGTTGGGGAAATATCAACTGTTACATGAATGAACAAAGTAAAATAAAACATCACTATCATATGGATATACCAACAAACCATGTAACCCTTAAAAAACTGAAACAACCAGTGAAATGATGTATCTCATACATGTGTCTAACAATACTCCAAAAAAGTAAAAGGAACACAGACTGTATTATGAATCAATCCTAAAGCCTCTAGGGAAAAAAATCCTTTAGAACCTACAAATATCAAAGATTCTAACCACTTGCTTCCCAAGAAATTTTTTCCCAAAATAGGGTGGTGGTGGTAGCATCAATCCTAAGTTCCAACATACTCCAACAGATCCCCCTGATCTTTCATCACATCTATCACCCCGCAGAACTCCTTTCTTAAATCACATACTTTACCCAGGAGTCTCATCGACCACTTCTCTAACTATAGAATTATTTGTTGGAAATTCTCTTATGATATTATAACATCATAACCTGAAAGCCTCTAAGAGGTTCCCTCATCTAGTTTTCCACATAACCTCAAGTGAACCACCTCATAAACCCTAAGCTGTTAAGTAGTAGCGAGGGCCTATAGTGGTTCATGGGGAGACTATGATAAAAAGATTAGTATATAGAATAGTAATGAATAAAATTGATAATTATCATAAATGGTAATAAAAATTCAGCAGCCTGATAATAATATATCATTAAAATAAATAAATGTTCAGATGCTAATTAAATATCAAATACAAAATGATGATCATTTTATGATTCTATTAAAAAGGGAAGTACATTGGATATAGGTGTTATATCATATAAAACATATAAAAAATGTAAAAATTCCAAAATATACCTCCAATAACATCATGGGCATAGGCTCGGTCCCCATATCTCATACTCCATCCTATTCTTAAAAATAAAACATCAGAAGTTGGCTACTTCTTTTTGTCTATACCTATAATCATGAAGTCATATAGGGTATAATAGGTAGCCTGAATATGGTTTGAGATATACCTAGTAGGCCCCCACCAATTTTTTCTACAAAATTCTAATCTATACATACAAAATAAGATGTGTGTTGGTAAATAATAAATGAAATTCATTAAATAAATAAACCACATTGGATCAGGTTCCTCATGGGATGCCCGATTGACACAACATGATTCATCATAATGCAGATAACTCATAACAAAGGTTATCTTATTTAATTATAATATATGGAAAAGTATAAATATATATATATATGAAAACATGAGGGCGTTGCATATGTATCCTAGAATACATAAATGTAAAATATAATTGGGATGTCAAAAGTGAAGTGTAACATGGACCAAACCCAACCATGTTCATTGGATTGGTGGTCAGATCCAAAGATATATAATTTCTAATTAACATTTTATTATAAAGAATCCTTATATTTCAATAAATAGAATCCTAATCACATCAATGGTGATCCATTAAATGGAACCCATGCATCTCCCTAGAAACACTACAAATACCCATAATCGTAAGAGTCTATCCAAGGTATCCCATTAAAGAAATCACTATTATCACTCTTGGCATAGTGTAAAGACTTATCCCCTTATCATGTCCTAGATATAACACATAGGGGACCATTTATCCTTCATTTTTTGTCATAAAAACATTGCCCACCAAACCTATCCATGGAAATTCCCCTTGGGAACCTTGTATCACTCATGGGTAGGCTAAAATATCAGACTGGTGAGCCCATATAATGAATCCTATATATAATAAATGTATCAATATAGATACAGTAATATTTATTTTAAATTATAATTATAAATATTGATGAGCCCATCCAAGGAATATTTATATCAAGACCCTTGTATCTTCCTTATCTAGTATTAGGGGTATGGGTTTGGATTGCATGAAAATCCAAACCATTGAAAAATAAAATAAATATCATTAATTAGAATTTAAAACACCTTTAGTGGTTGTTATATTTATTTTAATGTATAATTCTCTTAGACCATCTTGAAAGGAACACAAATGGGGGTGGCTCGCATTAGTGTGTTCACCCTGCAATGTTCATTCTTGGGGTTCTAGGACTATATGAAACATGTAATATCATATAATTTAATTTATTAGACATTTTAGAGGAGTTCCATAGATGTACGACATATGGAACAATGGTGATTTATAAAATTAGAGAGAACATTATAGAAAAAAGAACTTTACCACCTATTTTAGGTTGGTAGATGACCACTCATATGTTGTTATCCTTTCAAATGAGCTAGAAAGGAAGATATTGGAAGAATTAATAAATTCCCTAAAAATAAGTAAAATTATCTCACACCAAAATAGAACCAAATATGGCGACATAAACCTAGAAATCAAGAATTTTTAATGAGTATATTACCATGTAAGATCCATTGTGACTGATAGTAAAGAAATCAAAGATTAGATAGAGAAAAAATAAAGGGCCCTATGTTAGATGGAGGGGGAGCTCCCTCACACTAATCATAATCAAGAATATAATGGTCCTATAAAAATTTTTTCTTCTCCCTTTTATGAAAACAATCCACAAATCATAAATTTTTTGTATTATATATACATGTCTCGTATTATTAATAACATGTATATATAATACATGTCATGTAAATCTCTGGTTTTTCTATTCCATGGGAAACCCAACATAAGCCATGAACTGGGATCATCTAGACCATTACATGTAATCAATATTAAATTATTTGAATTAATTAATTTCACACCATATAAAACCCCACAGGGTTTGGGAAGTGTAATTCATGTCGTGTATATTGATTACACATCATAAATTTAATTTAATCCATTTATTCCTCCTAGATTCAGTCTCTAGTTGACCTATTGTCTTTCTATCAAACGGAAACAACAACGCATAAAAGTATGGTTTCCCAGTCAAAAAAACAAAGAAGAATTTAATAATGGTTTACCGAAAATTAAAAAGAATGAACCCATATCTAAAAATTCAAGACATTTAAGAGATTTCTTCTTCCATCAAAAACATAGAAACATATCATCCTTGGATAACTAATATTTCATTTAGTTATCTAAAAATATATCATGTTTCTTGACATGTATCACACACTAGTTACCTGTTGGTCATACTAACCCTATATACAAATGGATTCCTACCTCCAAAGATAATGATATACACTCAAAACCAGTTAATCATTAAATAGAACCAAAAGAGCCATCCAATACTCAATCTGACATGTTATATCCACCTGAATCCCTAAAATTGGGTCTAAGAACTGGTCAAAGGTAGAATGAACCACCTATTAAACATGATAAAGAAATACTTCCATGTGACTAAGCCCCTTCAAAATGGCCTCATCTCACATTAGGTCAAACTCTCAACTATACTGTGGAGAAATCACTATCAATTAATGTTATTACATTTTTAAAGAGGAAAAAATATACCAACGTCAATGAAAATATATATATATATATATACATATGCATATACATATACCTATACATATACATATATATATACATATACATATAGATATACATATATATATATGGGATCTATCTTAAGAGGGAAAATCAATGTACTCAATTCTATATATTTCAAGTACCAATTTTTTTCTTGCATATAGTTTCTACATGTATCAAGACAACAAGAATGTTATGAGTGTCATGTTGAATGGATATATCATTCACCACACTAACACTGGAGTCACTAATCTGAAATATGAACTCTAAACTATTAATCATGGTTTATCTAGTGCCCAAACCAAACCTCAAATCTAGAAAAAAAACTCCAAACTCCATTCCTAGAATGGAAACCACCTATAATACAAATTTTTAATGACCCAACCCTCCAAGGCCTATCAGGACAGAAGATGACCAGAATACCACAAACCCAAGCATACCTATATAGATCACGAGTTGGAGATAAGAGCATATAATACTTACTTAAAATTGGGGGACTTTTCTAAATGTACCTATACACATGCACCTATCCATCTCAATTAAGAATTATATAAGAATAATAATAAAATAACATAACCTCTATAGTAAAACAATTATGCATGTAATAACCTATATGAAATAAAAAATAATGTTATAGAGTTATCCAAGAATAAAAAGAAAAAAAATACTCACCAACTAAGAATAGTTTTCCCAGATGTAAAAAACATTATAAGATATGATGTGGGATCATGGTTCCAAGTATCTATGCCCGAACTCTGTAAATTTTATATTCTCACAAGTATCCAAATGATCTTTTGAAATAATCTACAATCTATCTATAATATACCTAAGACAAAAAATGATTGGGAATATCCCATGCAGGGGTGATTTTATACAAACCCAATAGGCCGGCCCCAAAACCAAATAGGGTGAAAAAAATGACACAATAGATGTAGTCAGTTTGACCCAAAGAAAGAGTGAAATGAAACCCCAAAACACAGATAAATTAATGTATGTGTACATATATATTCTTATATAAGAAACCCAAATGGGAGAGAATGATGATCTTCATATCACATCATATCCTAGGATGATGAGTTGGTCCGTAGCTTCAATGGTTCATCCTAGATGCCCAACATATTGTATGTTTTTCAAAAGAAGTCAAGAGGTGGGATGACAACATGCCACTACTCCATATCTCGATGGATCATAATCTCCCAAATTTTTAAGACACACACCCTAGTATGATAGGGATGTACTATCTCTATATCTAGGAAAATAATTTGGAGGAATCATGCCTGGTTGAGATAGGGGAGTTCCATATCTGTAGATAAGGGACTCGTGCCATGGGAAAATACAGAAGTGATAAATTTGTATTCATATAATGAGTATGAAGGGCCCTTCCTTGGTAAAATTGGGGAGTATTTTCTCCATGTATTGGGGACCCACACCTTGGTTAGATAATAGAGTACAACCTCTATATATGTACGGTTAGTATGGATGAGTGTCACCCTATTATTATAGAAGAGTATTTCATATTAAATGACTAATAATCATGTTTCATCTCTATCATTATCGAGTGTATGCTAAAGAAGATTCATGATAAAAATATCCCACATCATTTCTCAAAATACACTATAAGGGAAACCATCGTATTCATTGTGCTAAAACACTCTGGATAGACTACTCTTGGGCCCAAATCCAAGTTAAAAAGAATAATATATGAGAGGTAAACATTTTAAAAATAAGTACACAATGTGTAAGGGGGTCCACACTACTTGTGACCTCACCTGGACTCATGGTTGTGTCCTCTCCAACACATAGATGACTGACCATGTAGTACTACTTTCCATTAAAGGGTACTACATGTTGTGTCTTGACCACTCATGGTCGAGACGTGTGATCCTGAATATACCCATTTTTTCATGACATGCTTATGTACTTGGTCATGTACCTGGTCAACCTAAGTAAAATACCATGCATGTGTACTCCCATGTTACATTAAATTTTATCTCACATGAGGTTTTATTAATGTGAAACTGGAACATGGAATGGGTTCCCCGGGAGGTTCATACAGCGTGCGGGCTAGTCACATGACATGTGATACTTATATTTTTTTCCAAAACCCTATCCTCCGTATTTGGGTGACAACAAGTCATGTATTCAACCCAATACAATCCATTTAGTCTAGATTTTTAAAAAAAATGTCTGTATCTACATGCATCTTCTAGATCCATCTCCCCCACTATATTTTTTTTTCTATTTGACCATATGATATTGATGGGGATCAACTCCGGTTGTCGATTTCTAATCTATGGTTCCTAGAAATTAGATTTCTGATTCTCTACTTGAATCTTCCATGTGCCTCAAGATCCTAAAATAATTTATTCCACTTCAAATCCCATATCAATTGAGTATCACCCACATCTACATCTTAATACATCCATAAACAAACTGATCTGGTCATTGTGTACACATCCACCAAAAACCAAGGGGTATGGTCATGCATTGACTTACCCAGATATTGTTGAACCATGACCTAAAAGAAAAATGAAAATAAACAAAGAATGGGTTGGGAAAATGAAAAAACAACATGTGAACCAATATTTTTCCAAGATTTTTGGTCCAAAGATCATAAATCAGGGATATTCTAGATGTGAAAGAAGCCATAATCAAGAGTACATCAAATAAGATAATTATTTTGATACACGAGCTCATGAAAAGGATTAAATTAATCATAAATAAAATAATAGTAGATAATAAAATGCTCGATATTTTAACCTAAGGAAGGAAACTAAATTTTATGATCCCAACCTCAAGATCAAATTAATCATTGGGGAAGAATTCATTCATCAGTATTGAGGATAATTGCCTACATCAGCTACCTATCAATTCTCCTCGATTTGATTAAATGTCATTGTCTGATATTTACCTATCAGTAAAGAACAATGGGACTTCAAATCAAAGATCCCATGGTTATGTATCTAAACCTGAAGATTTTCAATAATAGTCTTCTTATATAGGTAAATCTAATTTTATAATTTAATGAATTAATTCAATATATTAATTAATTAATCAACTAGATGTATCTCTCAATGGATTATACCTCTGAACATCTAACATATACTAACATTAGGGTATTCCTAGGGTAAACACTATTCTCATGATTCAATTATGGTCACATATTTTCTTTTAGAGGGTCTTTTATGTGATATTCCATAATTTTTGAAAAACTATGTCTGTGTCATATAAATATATTTTAAAAAATTATAAAATTAATTCCATGATTTTAATTTTTTAAAATCACATGTTGTCTCAGTTCTTGGATCAGAAAATATTTTATAATATATTTCCACATCATACAATGAAGAAACATGATATATCACACCCATACACCATTAATAAATCTCCCTATATCAGAACACCTCCAAGACCAATGCTGGTTGGATTATAGTAAACTATGTATCATATTCTTGGATGAGGTAAATTCAGGATGGGATCCTATGTCAGTCTACAATGTAATTATTTAATAGAAATTCTCCCATGATTCCAACCATATAATATTGACACATTTCTTAGTCAAGCCTGTGATTGGTGTTGAAATACATGAGAAACCTGGTATAAATTACTTGTAATATCCATCATGTCCCCAGACACTCTATATGTCAATCACTTTCATCAGATTCTCTAAGGAAAATATGGCTCCCACATTATCATTGTAAATTATTACTCCAGTATATGAGAAAATTTGACCCAAGAAGTGTTCCTTATCTATAAAAAAGTTCCATTTGATGATTATATAATACAACTTATTCACTCTCAATTTGATAAAAATAATATCAAGATGTTGGGGATGTTCATGTCGATAATTGATTACACCATAATATCATCCATGAAGACTACCAAAAAAGAATCTTGGTATGGGTGGAAGAACATATTAATCAAATCCATGAATACTGCTAACACATTTATAAGACTCAATAAAAAGACCTAATACTCATAAAATCTATAT
Source organism: Viscum album (assembly GCA_963277665.1). Taxonomy (NCBI): domain Eukaryota; kingdom Viridiplantae; phylum Streptophyta; class Magnoliopsida; order Santalales; family Viscaceae; genus Viscum; species Viscum album. The sequence continues at coordinate 1,745,244,485 of OY728161.1, forward strand.
CTACTATGGAATTATATAAATGGTATATCTGATTTTCTATCATTCACCAGATGGTATTCCAACCTCAAATCAATCATCATGAACACCCTTACTCCTCAGATATAGTCAAAGATGTCAAATATACATGAAAGTGGATATCAGTACTTAACAATAGGATTATTCAACTAATATTAATGACTTAAAATACCAATGGTACCATCCACCTTCATAGAAAAAATTAAAGCTCAACTCCATGTGGAAGTATTGGGATACATAAAACACTTATCTTCCAATTCCTCTAGCTATCACTTAAGGTCTAGTAACATAGTGGTAGATGTCCTGTATAGAGTAATAGATATCAGTGCAACTCCTATAACTATCTCAATGAGAGTCTATACCTATATTTTAATAGGTACTCCAAAAAATAAATCCGGTATGTTTTCATTGAAATGATCAACTACATGAGAGAAATTATCATGATGTGTTACTTGGTCATATATATAGAGTCTATAAATATGGGTTTTCAACTTATCTAGACCATGATGATCTTGTCCATAACAACATTCCTAGACATCTCATTCACCCTTCTGATGATAAATTTCACCCTATGGTGATGTGAAGGATACCCTCAAATGATATAAATTGGAATAAACAAGATAAGGAAAGAACCATTACATAATTATAATGATGTTAAACCCCATATTATCAAGTTAAAAATCATTACCTTAAGAAATGATACCCAATTATCTTAAGGGGATATCCATACATAGGAAAACACCTTCAGATCAAATTACCAAAAGGGTGTCAACTTTCATTAAACTAGGACACCAAGGATCTCCATGATAGAAATACAAATAATGGATTTAGAAACACCTATATAACATTATGTAGAAACTGTAGTAGAGGCTTCTAGGATCTTAACTCTAAATATAAATGGACTGGGCCTCTGATCCTCAAGGATTGGATATACTAAATATTTTTTTCTATGTCTTCGTCAAAGATATATGGCTTGATTTTACTAGGTAGGCCTACTCTCCTTGTTTTTTAAAACATGTGTCTAGATCACTTGTCAATCAACACATCATCAGCCTGATTGGTCAATTGTAGCCCATCTCCCTTTTAGAAAAGGGGATGCTTCCTCAACACATAAATGTGGAGTTGGTGAAGAACATCTATTACTATCAATTGGCGGAAAATCTATACAAAGGCGCTAAATTTGATCCATATTTCTACAATCCATGAACTCAACATGTCCCCTAATATATAGATTCCTAGAATAATCTAGGATACCACACTGATGGCATACTACCTGGGTACCTATGCGCAATCTCTACATGCTGTATCTCCCAATAGAAGACTCAAAACATAACTTCCTACTTCTAGTCAACTAAGTTTCAGGTCTAGGAACCAAACTACCCTAGATCACAAATATAGCCTATCTCTGGTTATAATAGTTGATTAGTGTCTACTTCACTATACATGATAGGTTATTCAGCCCAAATACATTCACCTATGATCAAATTACATAACTGAGACCATCCTTGAATCACCAAGCCCTAGATAAATCATCACCTAAAAGGATAATTGTAAAGTGTTGGATCTTCGTGAAACATGTGGAGTAATCCATAACTGATAAACGTCCCTGCTCTAGGTGCATAAAATTTCTATATTATCATCCCTCAATGTATTGGCATAGAAATAATCATTGATCCCTTCTTCAAATCCCTCTAAATAATATCCCAAATACGATATACCAGTGAAATAACGTCCCACCATCACCAAAACAATATAATAGCATATATGTAGTGTCATTCACTCTCCTTTCACGAGGTGTATCTAGATGATCAAAAATAGATAGCAAGAACTCTTGACTTGACTCTATTTCCTGAAGGCTGCCATCACCAAAAGCCATGGGAAAATTATATTAATAAAAATCTCAAATCAACATTTATATATATGTGGAAAGTCACAGGGCTCCCTATAATATCTTCATGGCCTACAATAATTCCTCATTAAAATGGGATTCATTTCCCTATTGGGGAAAATAGAAGGAGACAGAAGTGGCACTAAATTCGGTAATAATTATTTCTTAGGTCCCACCACCTCTGATGCATGGTCATCTCCAACCTCCAAGTACATGACATGAGGATGTTGTGGTTGAATAACTCTAAAAATTACAAGAACATTTCTTACACATGATTAAACATTGATAAAGATCACATACATACCAATAGGAAAAGGGATAATAATTCCTATAAAAGAGTCACAATACTCTTTCATGTCCTAATTCATTTTTTGGTTCATGTATAAGTGTATTATAAATTACAATAGATATTTCTTATTACCCACTACTATGGTCAGTTCAGGGTCAAGTTCATTAATTCTTATTAGGGGTGTTGGTAAATACTATGTTAATGAAATATTATAGTCAAAACACACATTAAGTGGTAACTTTCATCACAATTTAACACTAACAATGTCATTTAATCTTTAAGAAACAATGGTTCTTATTCCTTTTAGTATGTAGTGATCCATTTAGATGAGTCACCATTCCCATGTTTTGAAGTATTATTCATTATAAGTGACATGTAATTGTATCCAATATTTAATATTTGAACTCAGAATAAATCAAGTACACATGTGATGGTATGATTATATAAGATATCATTCCCAATTTATAATGGCCCATACACATTATAAACTATTTTTGGCAGTCATTTAATTATAATGATAAATGTTTCATCACATGAAATGAATGTTCCAAGGCTTAATCATGTCATAATTGGTTAATTAAGGTTCCTTCATCAAGATATATGGGAAAACACCATTTAGACCAATTTATCCATATTAATAACTAATATTTTATCACATGTAAAAATAATATGATATCACATCGCCAAAATACTAGTATTCATAGAAATAATCATAAAATCATGGTATATAAATAAGAATGTCAAATACTTACCTAATCATGGTATACATATAAACATGGAACATAATCAGAATGTCATGAAATGAAATCTACATGGCATGGAATATAAAGGAAATATTAATCATTATGTTCTTTCAATGATTCATGTTTCCAAACATCATTTCCATACAAGGGCTACGGAAAAACTAATTCTATATCAACAATATAAAACATCACATATCATATGTGCCACCAAATGGTGGAAAAAACACAACTGTAAAATTAAAAATTCCATAATAAAAATATCCCATCCTAGGTCATTTGTAATTTCCCTATACATGGGATAGATAATCTTAGGCACATGCTCATAACCAAATTCCTACAAATTTATATTATGTAATCTAAAATCCCAAATTGTAAGAAGAAATGGAAAAAATTGCCGGGTAATTTTTTTTGATGTCCTAGTATAGACCACCCGATAATAGTAGCCAAACCAGGTACCAAATGGCCTCAATCTCACTTCCGCATACATCTGAGGCTATCTACTAGCTGCGAGGATCTATAATAGGAAGGTGGTGGAGACTATACCCTTGGGAACAGAGTATGGAATAACGGAATCATAATGATTGTAAATAGTATTTGTATAATACAAAAACAACTAATAATTGAGTAAATTAGTTAAATAAAAATACACTAGTAGAGAATGTATCTATATAAAAAAATGATGATCATATCTTGCTATAAAAATTGAAATACAAGTGGAATAGAGAAGCGGTAATATAAAACATACTATAGAAAAAATGAATAAAATATAAAAATTTAACTCTAATAGAATCATGGGAATAAGCTCAATCCTCTACTCTCATACTCCATTCTAGTATAGAGAAATCATGTTTCCATATAAAGCTTCATTCATTTTTTCCTTCCTCCAACCATGAATTATGTCTCAAAACCAAAAAGCTACATAAATATGGTGTGAGATATACTACATAGGCCACCACCAAATGTTTCTAAATCCATCATTTCCATATATACATAAATAAGTCGTGTGAATAAAATAATCAAAACATTAAATGAAATACATAAATTATATGTCATACTAGGTTGTGAACATAAAACCTGTTTAATATAACATACTTCATCCTAATCCAATATATCTCTAAAGAATCAACTATAAATTATTTTATTTAATGAATATAATCAAGACTCAACTCCTATCCATGGGAACCCCCAATGATCATATTCAGTATAATGGATTTAGTGTATAGGTTTATAATAGATATAAATGTTTAATATAATTATTCACATAATATTATTTATTAAAAAATGAACTATATTATTGTACTACAACCATTGAATTGAAACATGCATGTATAATGATTAATTTAACATATAAACATTGATTTTAATATATAATTCTAAAAACGGCAATAAGATATTATAATTGAATGGTATATATTAAAAAAATAAATATAGTCAGTATATATGTTTATAATAGATATAAATTTATTAAATATGGATTTTATAGAGCTTAAAATATTGTGGAAGTCTAATGTAAGGGATTCTTAACTGAATTTCCTTTCATTGGGTTTTGTCACTTTTTTATTCTCTATGTTTTGTAATGATTATTTGCATTGTAACAATCAATGTTTTTAGGCAATGTTGTATTCAAATTGTAATTTATTTTTGGAATTTAGTTAATGGGTTATTCTTTAAAATGAGATTAAAATTATGATTTTCAGTGTTAAAACAATTAAACCCATTGTTTTTAAACTTTTTAAAGGCTTGATTGGTTCCCCGTGTGATTATTGAGTTTCAAGAGTGTTAGAACATAGAAACATAAAAAATGGATATGACTGATTGGGGTTCATGGTTTTTCTAAAACTGTACAACCCTCAAGTAGTAACCATGTGGCTTGTGAATGAAAGCAGTTGTGGTGTGTATAGTCTATGCATAGTTTCCAAAATTGTGTGCCTAGACAACATGCTTAGGGACATATAAGAAGTATGTGTGTACTATTCATCACATGGTTTGGGAATAGTTAGTGAAACAGTACGGGACAAATGTGATGGATTGGGTTTCCTATGTAGAGGGTGCCACATGGTTGGAAAATGGTTAGGACTACCATGTGGTGAAATTGTGCAACCCATTTTTGAGGGAAACATGACCCTTTCCCCCATAATGAAAAATACTCTACTAGAATTCAAGGTATTTTCAATGGGTTATTTGCAACAGGATCTCATCGCAAATAAGCTTTAGCGATGGGGACCTATCGCAAATAGCCTATTATAGAAAACGCCGTCGCAAATAAGTCTCTGATTATATACTTTAAATATATATAAGCTCTTTTACGACGGGCCTCTCACAAATACTTTTTTTTTGCGACGAGCATCTAATCCCGTCGCAAATGTTTTTTGAAAATATTTTTTTATTTTCGACGGGCCCGTAATCCCGTCGCAAATACCTTTTAAAAAAAATTATTTAGACTATTTTTGACGGGATCCCGGTGCAACTGATCCCGTCGCAAATAATAAATAAATTTTTTAAAAAAAATTAATAAAATTATGATTATTGAAAAATTATATTTATTATTATTGAAATAATAAAAAAATTAAAAAAAATTAAAATTCTCAACATCCATAACAAAATATAAAAAAATTATCATAAAATATTATTATGATTAATGAAAAATTATTTTTAATATTATTAAAATAATAAAAAAATAAAAAATATTAAAATTCTCAATACTCACAATAAAATATAAAAAATCATATTATATTATTATGATTATTGAAAAATTACTTTAAATATTATTAAAAAAATAAAAAAATAAAATAATATTAAAAATCTCAATATTCACAAAAAATATAAAAAAAATCATTAAATATTATTATTATTATTAAAATAAAAAATATTAAACAATATAATACTGAAAAATTATATTTAATAAAATTATGATTAATGAAAAAATAATATTAATTTTATTAAAATAATTAAAAAAAATATTAAAATTCTCAATATTCACAAAAATAAATCATAGTATATTAAAAATTTATTTATGTAAAAATCACATTGACATAAAAGAAAGAAACTGTAAATATTTCATATTACAACAAATTTAAATTCAAATGATTTTGACATAAAAAAATCACTGGGGGGTCGTCTTCTAGAGGAGGTGGAGGAGCTGAAGGAGATGGTGGAGGAAAATCCATCCCTAAACAATGAGTCAGACTGAGCATGTACTCCATCTACTTGTGATATTTCTACTGCCATCAACACATATCTTCCTCATGCAGCTGCTGCTGTTTCCATTGATGCCTCTCCTCCTCGTGCTGCTGCTACTACTACTACTGATGCATCTCTTCTTATTGCATCTAGAAACTCTCTATAAGGTCATTCTGAGCTCGAAACTGCTCCTGATACTGTCAGCCAGAAGATGATGCATCTTTATTACCTCCTCTCTAGTTGGACGTCGACATCGCAGTAGTACCATAATAACTACTAGAAGTCACATGATAGTCGATACCAACTACTCGGCCATTCTCAGAGCCATACTGAGTCTCCTGCGTCCATGCCGACTCATCAAAATGGTGGGAACTGGTATGATCAGTCACCATGTCCGGACCCTCAGCCTGTGTCTGAGAAGTCGCAACCTCATATGACTCCTTCAATTCCAAGTTGAATTTAAAATTGTGAAAATATTATATGCAGTTAATTTTTAAACAGAAAAAATAAGACTAACCACAATCTAACGCTGACGATCACCTCTAATCTCTCTGGTGTCTAGATCACTATACATCCTCTAATAAACATCGTACTTTGTAATACCGGGATGCTCGACTACCTATATGAATATAAAATAAATTCATTATATTGGAAGTTATATAAAATATTTAAAACAAATACTTACCAAATGCTCTCCATGCATACTGAATGTACAGCTACCAGCTCGATGCATCACCTCATGTCTCCCCTGGTTCTGCCGACCTAGTGAAGACCTCCTCTAAAATCCACCACCCAACTAGTGTGCACATAATCAATCCCAAACCTGAGATGAAATGTACTCTTCTTAGTGGGCTCTACATGACTCATCAAATACTGTCGCTCCTCATTTCTTAATGGCCATCTTTCTCAAATTCTGCAAAAATTGACACAAACTCTAACACATAGCCACCTCCCATGTTGCGTGGATATCGTCACACATTCTATCATCGATGGGATACCATAAACCCTACAAAAAATTTATAATATCAATTTATTAATAAAATAAATTTCAAAATAAAGATTATTTATTTATGTACCAGCCAGTGATTGTACATGTTGAGCAGCACATCAATGGGAATATGTTCTCATGTCTTCCATGGATGAGAAAAACAATTGCACAAGATAGTGCTCCCCTGTCCAACAGTTACATGCGTAAAACTATAAAAAATAATAAATAATTAAACAATTAGTATATATATAAATAAATAAATGAAATATAACTAAAATATGCTGGTTACCATAGCTCTGTGTGCATGGATCGAAGCCAAGATATGGATGTCACTCAGGGATAAGGTCAGGAATCATTAGCCATGCAAGACCTTGCCCCCTCAACATACCTCCTGAACCACCAGTAGGCTGACGGTCAGAGGATCCCACACCCCCCCTCATCCAAAGGTAGCTCAGCCTCCTCTAACTCACACAATATATCAGATTCCATCTGAAACACAAAATGATTTTTGTTAGTAGATAGTTGGAAATAACTATTACATATATATATATATATATTTTATGATAATAACCAGCATTTAAATATGTCAATGTTCACCATCATCATCATCATCATATCTAACAATGTAAATGTCTTCATATTCCTTCTCGGCATTATCAATATCCATTTGAGTTTCACTTTCATCATCCCTTGTCATTTCAATTTCATTTGTAACAAAATTAACATCTTTGTCACCATGAACCCTTAATTGTGGCGTGTCCTCATCGATATTCACGTTTCTTTGTAAAAAAGATGGATTTTGAGTAGTCTCTTGAAAAATTTCAATTTCTTCCACTTCAGGGGAACCATATTCAGTTTGAGTAAGTTGATTTTCCAGAGATTTATTTTTTATTTTTCTGCACCAATCACCCATGTCTCTTGAAGTATCAAAGTACTTTGCATAATAAATTTGATGTGCCTGTCAAGCCAGTAAAAATGCATTATTTACTACAAGAAGACATTTATATTTAATATCGATGATTCCAAGAGTCAGATGAACATGAAATCCTCTCTCATTATCCAACCACCGGCATTTAAACATCAATATGTATTTTTTTCCAAGAAAACATTGCTCAATAATTTCATCCAGAATGTTGTAAAAGTCAACTTTAGTTTCTGTATGTTGCGATCCTCTCAAACAAACTCCATTGTTCATTGTTTTTTTATTCCCCATATGAATGTGTATGAATTATAAAACCATTCACCACATATGAATTATAATATTTAACCATTTTGGATGATGGGTTTCTCAATATACATAGTCACTTATCAATTTTATTAGCATGTTGAAACACCTGAAAAATTGTAAAAAAATTATCAATATAATAAATAGTAAACTGAATTGATATTAAACCATCAATAATTTTTGTTACAAGATTTTGAAACAATTGAGAATTTTTTTTCTACATTCTTCAAGAGCGGCTGCTGTAATTTGTGGAACTTGTTTTTTGATATGATTATCATGTGACCTACAAATAAAATTAGATTACATACTGTAACAGTGATTATTGAATAAGTGATAGAATCAATCACGCTACAAATGATGTCATTTCATTATAGTTGAGAATAAAAAATGTATGATCTCTGTGATGTTCATCATCCGAAGGCCATTGTTCTTGAACTCCATCAAATCCATGATTTGGTTGATTAAAAATTGATAAATTATTTTCTATTTCTTCTTTAACATTTCCCTTATTCCGTCCCATGCGGTTTTGTTTTGGGGGATATTCAGATTCAGAATTGTGAGAGCAGAAAAATGAAATTTCCTCTTGAAAATAAGAATCAGAAATTGTGCCTTCAACTGATGCTTTGTTATGTACTTTTTTCATCAATTTCTGCATGCATCTCTCGAATTGGTACATCCATAAAAACTATACTGGACCACCACATTTAGTTTCATGTGGAAAATGTAATATTAGATGTTCCATTGAGTCAAAGAAAGCAGGTGGAATGATTTTATCCAGTTTACATATAATTATAGTAACATATTCTTCTAGTTTTCTTAGTGTATCGTAGTCAATTTTTACTGCACAAATGTCTTTAAACAAATATGATAGTTCTATTAATAAATTCCATTTCATAGAAATCAACAAACCTGTAAATCCAATCGGTATAAGTCTTTCTATTATAACATGACAATCATGACATTTTAATCTGGTAAGATGACTAATCTTAACACATCTGCCCAAATTGGATGCATAGCCATATGGAAGTCTCAAATTTTCAATCCACTAAAAAAATAATAAATGATTCTCTTTCTACAGTGTATAAGTTTCTTTTAACTTCATTAACCTCTGTGATCTGACATTTTCAAAAAGTTCAAGTTCTGGTCACCTGTAAATTTGTGTAAGATGTAATCGCGCTTTTACATTATCTTTGGGCTTAATTGGTGTATCCAAAACTCTATGAAATAAATTATAAAAATTGTTCTTATCAATGTGTATGATATCCAACATGTGGTCCACCAACAAATCAGACCGATATGGTAGATCCCAAAAAATACTTCGTTTTATCCAATTATGTTCTTTCCCAAAGACATGAATATTTTTTTGGGTTACTGTTGGCCCAAATGTGATTGGAGGTAATGAAAATAGATCTGATTTTTACTCTATACTTGAGATCATTTTTGGAGGTTCGTCCCTTTCAATTGTGCCTTTTCTGAAATGAGATTTATTCATTTGAAAAGGATGATCAGTTGGATGAAATATGCGATGATAGTCAAAATAGTTTGGTTTTTACCATTGATGAGCATAAAAGATTTGTTGTCTTTCATACAATAAGGACATGATTTTATTCCATGTCTAATCTAGCCAGATAACATGCCATATTCTGAAAAGTCACTAATCGTCCACATCAATTTAGCTTTTAATGTGAAATTTTGTTTCGTAACAACATCATATGTACTAACACCATTACTCCATCATCCATTTAACTCATCAATCAATGGTTTCAAATAAACATCAATATTCTTTCTCAGATGTCCTGGGATTAATAAGTTCAAAACGATATAGGGCTCCTTCATCAATATCCATATAGGTAGATTGTACGGAGTAATAAAGATAGACCAACATGAATACCAACTACCATAAGAACCAAACAGATAGAAACCGTCTGTAGAAAGACCCAATCACATGATCCGGGCTTCTAAATCAAAATATGGATGCAAAAGATCAAAATGTTTCTATGAATAACCGTTAGATGGATGATTCAAGATTTTAAGAGTTGAAATATTTGTTTTGTTCCATGAAATAATTGATGCTGTGTTTAGAGACATAAATAAACATTGCAGCCTGGGTGTAAGGGTGAAATATCTCAACTGTTTTACAGGAATTGATCCAGACTTCCCTGGTTGAGCTTCTTTTTACCTCGATTGTCCACATGTTATAAAAATATCCAATGACTGATTTTCACCAGAATATAAGATGAAATAATTTTCACATGAATTAATCTTCCAATAGCTAAGGCCTAGATTACAAACCAACCTCTTTCCCTTGTAGTAATTTTCAGGAAACACATTTCCTTCGGGTAAAAGTGTTTTAACCAAAGAAAATATCTGACCAAAACAGTTGTTTGACATTGCATTATCTAATTTTATAGCCATAAATTTTGAAACCACTTTTAATTTTCTTATCTCTCTACAAGGATAAAATGCATCTTCTGCAGACCTCAACAAGTCATAAAATTCAGATGGTGCCAACTCAGGAGTTAAATCAATATCATCGTGAGTTTTAGTTTGTTGAACAGATGGACCTATAACATTATGTACTAATTTTTGGAACTGTGATAGATCTGGAATCAAGTTATTAGTATCTTCTTTGAAACTGTGTTCACCATGTTGATACCAAAAAAACATAAGACGGTTGAAAACCAAACCACAATATATGTCTCTCAACCTTGTCAAATGTGCCCAACGTTCTCAGAGCACATTTTTTTTTACAAGAACACATAATTGTTCCTTCTGAAACATATTCTGGTTTTGATGATGCAAGTTCTATGAATGCTTCAACACCCTCAATATATATAGGATTTAAACCAGAACCATTTGGATTTTTGCATTGATTTATCCAAGAGCAATCATCTAATAATGACTGATGCCGACTTCCTTGTTCCATATTTTTCTTCAAAATATAAAATCATCATTGTTTTTGAATAATTTGAAATTATAAAAATACTATCTGAAAAAAGAAGATAAATAATTACTATTACTTCTTAATAATTACCATTAATTAAATGCGACACAATTTCTAGTGGATTGACAGCTCATCTTTTGTCTAACGGCTCATTTACTTGAATCTTTCTCACACTAAAATCACAATAATAAATCTGGTCAGAGGTAAATATATTCATTCTCGTATGCATGAGAATGAATATACGTATCTCTGACCAGATTCTTCATTGTGATTTCAGTGTGACAAAGATGCAAGTAAATGAGTCGTTGGAAAAAAGAGCCCCCTTTTCGTTGATGAATCGTCTTCTTCCAACTTTCACCGCATGAATACATTATAAAAAATATTATCCTATGAATGCATATCCAATCTCATGTATACGAGATTGAATATTCTTATGTAGCAGCACATTTTTCATATTGTTTTGAGTCAGTGAGAGTTGAAAATAGAAAAGTCATCGAGCAAATAGAGTGCCGTTAATCCTCTGGAAATTGTTCCAGGTTCTTGGAATTTATTAAAATTTATTAAAAAAAATTCAAACTATTCCTAACTAATTATTTCTATTTAATACTATTTATTTATAATTATTACTGAGTTAGAAATACATAGAAATACATACCAAAATAAAAACTTCTGGAATAATGAACAGAAATTTGGTAATCATCATTGTGGAGATGATTACAAATTTTCCCTCCATTATCCAAGAAGATTTCATTTAATACTAATAAAAAAATCATATTATCAAAATTCATTAAAAAGCAACACTAATATTATTAAAATAATAAAAAATTTATAAAATATTAAAATTATCAATATTTGCAATAGGCTTTTCCCTATTCTTAACATGTTCAAATCTCAATGGGTTCCCAATTGTCAGGTCATGTACATTAAAAAGTTTTTTTCCGCCATGTCAAATGTAAACTCTATAATTTTCCTTGCATGGTTGATCACCTCGAAAGTAGTGTTGCAATAGGACGACCAAAGTAATGTCATTCTCATCTCTAAGAATCATCTTTCTCCCTTTACATACATCATTCTTCCTTAAATATTTGATGGGAAATCAGTATCTTTCCATTAAATTTTCAAGGAAAAATGGTCTATATAAAGGGTCATGTGATATAATTCTTATAGATGAGAAGGGCATGACATGGGTTGTCCTATTGCAGTGCTACTTGCAAGGTGATCAACCAAGAAAGGACAATTGTTTCTAATTATATCAAATTATTACTAATTATGACTAATTTTGACTAATTTTTACTAATTTTTACTAATTATGACTAATTATGACTAATTATGAGTAATTATGACTAATTATTACTAATTATTACTAATTATTACTAATTATTACTAATTATATCTAATTATATCTACTCATTACTAATTATATCTATTTATATATAATTATATGTAATTATATGTAATTATATCTAATTATATCTAATTATCACTAATTATATCTAATTATTACTAATTATTACAAATTATTACAAATTATTTCTAATTATTGCTAATTATATCTAATTATTACAAATTATTAAAAATTATTACAAATTATATCTAATTATATCTAATTAAATATAGGTATTACTAATTATTACTAATAATTATTAATTATATCTATTTATATCTAATTATTACATTCTTATTTCTAATTATTGCTAATTATTAGTATTTATTAGTAATTATTAGTAATTATTAATAATTATTGCTAATTATTCTTAATTATTTCTAATTATTCCTAATTATTGCTAATTATTACAACTTATTGCAAAATATTACTAATTATTGCTAAATATTTCTAATTATTAGTATTTATTCCTAATTATTTGTATTTATTCCTAATTATTACTAATTATTCTATTTTATAACTAATTATTAATATTAATTACTAACTATTACTATTTATTACTAACTATTAATATTTATTAATAAGTATTATTATTAATTAATATTTATTACTATTTATTACAATTTATTACTAATTATTACCAATTATTACAATTAATTAATAATTATTAAAATTTATTCCTATTTATTACTAATTATTCCTAATTATTTCTATTTATTCCTAATTATTACTAGTTATTCCTAATTATTGGTAATTATTTCTATTTATTTCTAATTATTGCTAATTAGTTCTAATTATTCCTAATTATTCCTAATTATTGCTAACTATTACAATTTATTCGGATTTATTGCAATTCATTCCTATTTATTGCTAATTATTTTTAATTATTGCAAATTATTTCTAATTATTGCTTATTATTGCTAATTATTCCTAATTATGCCAAAATATTAGTATTATGAGTTATTATTACTAATTATTAGTATTTATTAGTAATTATTACTAATTATTGCTATCTATTGCTAATTATTGCTAATTATTACTAATTATTGCTAATTATTACTAATTATTGCTAATTTTTCTGAATTATTGTTAAATCCTACTAATTATTGTTAAATACTTCTAATTATTGCTAAATATTAATAATTATTAGAATTTATTCCTAATTATTACTAAATATTCATATTTATTACTAATTATTCCTAATTATTACAAATTATTCCTAATTATTACTAATTATTGTTATTTATTAATATTTATTGCTATTTATTACTTATTATTGCTATTTATTGCTAATTATTTCTAATTATTTCTAATTATTGCTAATTATTTCTAATTATTACTAATTATTGCTAATTATTGCTAATTATTGCTAATTGTTGCTAATTATTGGTAATTATTTCTTATTATTGCTAATTATTGCTAATTATTGCTATTTGTTCCTAATTATTGCTAATTATTCCTAATTATTGCTATTTATTACTAATTATTAGTATTTACTGCTAATTATTATTTATTTATTTGTAATTATTACGAATTATTAGTATTTATTATTAATTATTAGTATTTATTAATAATTATTACTAATTATTACAATTTATTACTAATTATTACAATTTATTACTAATTATTACAATTTATTACTAATTATTACAATTTATTGCCAATTATTGCTAATTATTGCTAATTATTGCTAATCATTACTAATCATTGCTAATTATTACTAATTATTTCTAATTATTCTTAATTATTGCTAATTATTTCTAATTATTGCTAATTATTACTAATTATTAGTAAGTTTTACTGATTATAAGTATTTATTCCTAATTATTCCTAATTATTCGTAATTATTCCTAATTATTACTAATTATTCCTAATTATTACTAATTATTCCTATTTATTAATATTTGTTTCAATTTCTTACTAATTATTTCTATTTATTGCTAATTATTTCTACTTATTTCTATTTATTGCTAATTATTTCTAATTATTCCTAATTTTACTAGTTATTGTTATTTATTTCTATTTATTGGTAATTATTTCTAATTATTCCTAATTATTGTGAATTATTGCTAATTATTAGTAATTATTAGTAATTATTAGTAATTATTAGTATTTATTACAAACTATTACAAATTATTACTAACTATTACAATTTACTACTAGTTATTAATAATTATACATATTTATTATTCATTATTCATAATTACTACTAATTATACGTAATTAATAATAATAATTCATAATTATTACAAATTATTCCAAATTATTACTATTTATTCCTATTTATTACTATTTATTACTATTTATTGCTATTTATTACTAATTATTTCCATTTATTACGAATTATTGCTAATTATTGCTTTTTATTGTTAAATATTGCAAATTAATTGTAATTATTCCTAATTATAGCTAAATATTTCTATTTATTTATAATTATTTCTAATTATTTAAAATTATTGCTAATTATTCCTAATTATTAGTATTTATTGCTAATTATTAGTATTTATTAGTAATTATTAGTAATTATTAGTATTTATTACTAATTATTACAATTTATTACTAATAATTACAATTTATTAATAATTACTACTAATTATTAAAAATTAATACTAAAAATATCATTTTATTAGTGCAAATAAATACTAATGACAAAACAATATAAAATTAATTTAATTACAACAAATTAACTATTAAAAAAATAACATAAAAAATGAAATAAATAATAAGTAAAAAAACATAAATACCATTAAGAACGATTTTCTCTTGATGCAGACGGCTTCACAACTTTTTTCTTTAACAACAAAAATTAACTTAGAATATTTCTCTCTCTAAAATCAGAGTTTAGAGAGAAGTAGTATCTAAAATTCGAGAGGAATGAGAGGAAAAACAGATGGGGTATAAATAGGTTTGATTATTTGCGACGAGATACCCATCGCAAATTGAATCTTTTGGGACGGAACCCGTCACAAATACCTACGCTTGCATCAATTACTGACGATGGTTAAAAAGTTATTTGCGACAATACCCGTCATAAATAGTCCCTGCCGACACACGTTTTGCGATGGGATGACATCCAATCGCAAAAGGCTATAAACCTCTGCGGGTTATTTGCGACGGGACCCATCGCAAATACCTACGCTCGCATTAATTACTGTCGGTGGTTAAAAAGTTATTTGCGACGGGACCTGTCGCAAATAGTCCCTACCGAAACACCTTTGGCGAAGGGATGACATCCCGTCGCAAAAGGCCATAAACTACTGCCGGTTATTTGTGACGGGCCTCATCGCAAATACTTAACTATTTGCGATGGTGGGATCCCACCGCCGCAAATAACCTTCACACGGTTTGGCGCGCTATCCGCGCAAAACTATTTGCGACGGGAGGCGAAATCCTGTCCCAAATAGTTGGTTTTTTGCGACGGAATTTATTCCCGTTGCAAAAATCCATTTTTCTTGTAGTGATAAAATCTATATTCACTACATCCATTATCCAATTTTCAGTGTAAGGATCCTACCTTCTCCCTATCAATCTATCCTCCTCCCCAACCTAGGTATGATGACAACTCCTTCTGAGGTAGGATATGATTTTCATCAGCCTTTATGGATTCCTCTCGATAATCTCTTAATTAATTTTTTATCTTTCTCTGTTTAGTTTCCTCTAGGACAAGTTATCATGGTGTGTGCTCATTTTCCCTATTTTCATGACAGATATCCATTTCTTCAATTTCTTCTAAACCAGACCCAATAAATCCTTGATATTGGATGGATAAAGTGTCATAACCATGAGGTTGGAAGTATTTATATATTTTCCAAAATTTCAATCGAATTATTAATTTTTTCATTGTGTTTGGAACTGGTCTTTCTCATGCATCTCCCTAAAATGAGATTCTGCTTTTTATATTGGTATACACACCACGTATTACTTTTTTTGAGCGTTGATTAGTAATTTGAGGAAGGGAAACATGATCACTGACCCCCCTTGGTTTTTATGGATAGAATTTAACCTTTAAATTTTAATTACTAAATTCTTTGCAATCCTTAAAATATTTCTTCATGGATTTATAATGGAATTTCCTCCTCTAAGCATACATCCAATTGATAATGGAACCTCATAAGATCCTTGTTGAAACCCTGTGTTTGTTTTTCCCTGTAGGATAGTTTAAAAAAATAATACATTCATGTTAATTGGGTTTTGACTCATGTATTAGATGATTGATTATGCTCCATGAATTGTTTGATAAAAAATGTCATGTTTCTATAAAAACACCCTTGGATGAAGTGAACTGTTTTTTAAATTAAAAAGTGTGGATTTTATTTATTTATATCATGCTTTTTTATAGCTTTGAGTTTTCCCTATGGCTTCATGTTAGTTCTCGATATGTGTCATGTTAGTACATACCCTCTTTGATGTTATTAAATGAATTATCCCTCCCCCTTTATAAATGCTTATTTAACCAAAGAACCAACTAAGTGCTTTTCCTGAAATTGAAATGGAATTACCCATGTAGGTGATTTCCCTATGTGACTAAGTCACCTTATAAGTTCACTTTGATCATTGTAAAATGAATTGCCTTATTTTTTAAATATTAAATGAAATGTATTAATTTTAATGTCTTGTTCATGATGTTTATTCTTCCTTGAAACTGTTTAAGGGTTAAATTGAAATGAATTGTAAAGGGGGGAAAAGACACACTAACTGATGCATGATTTATTACTTGTTTTAATTGAATTGTGATACCCTTAGTTAGAAATTACCTTGATAAAAGTAAATAAATAGAGGTAATGTCTCAAGGATATTATTCTAGATGTGATTATTCATGATATCTATGTAGTGGAATGATGGCAAGTGATATATTGATCATGATTATATCATGCTCTCATACGTCCGGTGTTGAGCATGAAATCATGCACCATTGACACTATATGATTGGTCGGCATCACGCACCACATCCCATGTAGATTGTTGACATGAAGAAACACTCACTTTTGTTTGAGTGTTGACATAAAGAAACACTCAAAATATCATGTGACGAGCATGATATCTCCCAATAATTATGAGATATAGGGAATATACCCTTGGATTGAGCATATATGCTCATTTAGGCTGGTTATGTATGTTTGAGTTATGCCCCAGTCCAACCAGATCCTAGTATTCCAGGTATATGGCCATTAGTTTCTACACACACATGGTCTATATAGGTGGATGAAATATACAACTATACTATATAAACAAAATTATATATATATATATAGTCACCAACCAAACATTAATTCTGGACGTGAGTGAAAGTAGGTAGATCCACCAGGCATCTTTCAGGAACCTGAGCAGGAGGGATGCATTCTTATTTATCTTGTTTTTTATTCATTTTAACTACAAACTACATTAATTTATATTCATGGATGTTATTTATCTGTAGACATCATGGGTGGTGGCCCACTGAGATTTTATCTCATACCCTGCTTGGTCCGCCATTGTACTGGGGTATCCGAGAAGGTCTCCTGTTCACAGGACCATGACTTATTTATTTCACAATTATAATTTTACAAATGAGTTAGGAGAATAGAACTGAAATAGATCCCAGGATGCTTGTGGAGTTCACTTGTGATTATTTTATTTCTTTTCTATATTCATGTATTATATTTTGTTTTGTTTCACGCTTTATATCTAGTGTTTTAGATATGTATCATCAACTAGACGCACAAGAATCGATATATATTAGAATTTTCATTCATATTCAGTTGATATTATTCTTATATTGTTATGTCTTTCTTTTTAACCACACTTGATATTTTTTGTTATACTTATCAGATAAACCAGTGTTCTACTCTGGTCATGAGGTTATAGACTCCCTACTATAACCCCCTTAGACCCTCTCTACTAGTTGTAAGCCTATTACATACATGGAGGCATTATAGAGGCCATGTTGCAACTATCCCAGATATCAGTTTGGTGGTCAGTTGTGTCATGACATTACAAAGTTGTTTCAGAGCCTTCTTCTTCCTTTGTCATACTATTTGAGATTATTAGAGAGTATGATTGGAATATGTTTTTTCTTGCTAAATATTCATTCCTAGGAATAATCAACCCATGTATGGGGAAAAATCCATATTTCTTGGGATGGGACTATTGTTCATGTAGTTTTATATTACATTTGATTGTGATTACACCTTAAATGAATGGTGTTCTTTCTACTACTTCTTGATTTATAGAGTATATGGTATTTCCCCTTTTTCTAAGTATAATTACATTAATCATTTTTGGAATATATATATTCACTAGCCATGCATATTTTTCCCCATGAATTTTCATTTTTAGGATTATTGGTGGTAGTAATGATGTTTCTTGTTTGTTTATTGGTCCAACTGTTATATACCATGTTAGTAATTTTATTGACATGCTTAGTTTTTAAATTTTTATATATTACTTCAACCCTCTTACTTATATATCATTCTAATGTAATTATTTTCCACGATGCCTGATTATTTGTCATATCTTAACTATGTCAAATTCTTTTGTTATTATTATCATATATCTTTATGTTTATTATATGTGATAACATGCTTAGTTTTGATTTTTATATATAATTAGTTGCATGGTATAATGATTTGGTTGGGATTAAATGGGGTCTAGTCATCAGTTGTAAATATTATTGCCACTTTTTAAATGGGGAATGGTAAATAGTGTATTAGGAAAACATTTTGTTCTCCGTAAATATATCTACAGACTATTATTAAATTATAAAAGATTCTAAATTTCATATTTTAAGATTAATTGGTAAAAATTAATGGGAGTCAAATTATAAAATGTTATGTGTAAGGGAACATTATAGATTGGGATATAGAAATCCATAAAATCGAATAATTACATATATATGACCATGATATTGTGAAAATGGTTGTACATGTAATAATCCTTTAACTTTGATAAAAAAATGATTGGTTAATTCTATAATGGCTTGTGGATCTATCACGTGAGCATGGTAATCCATATTATTTACCTGTGAAATGCACAACAAGATCTATGTAGGTCAGTTGGGGAATTTTTCTTGTGATATATCCCATTACATGTGTTTTGAGACTTTGATAATTAAAAAAATTCTTTTGGGTTGCATTTTGATGAACCCAGGTTGGTTAAACTAGACTCTCATTGGACACCTTATCTTTTATTAAATAATATTCTTAAAATTAATTTATTGATAAATTTATTAATTATGAGGTGATATCAATAAATGAATTCACGTTAAAAAAATGAAGTTTGATCAGACAAACATTTTTTTCACTGAGGTGTTAGTTAAGTTAGGTACCATGTGATTTTGATATATAATAGGTACTTTATGTTCCATCACAAATCTATTAAAATTTTATTGAAGAAATGTGAATCAATGTGATGACCTTAAAATAGAACATGAAGTGGTATAATTAGTTTAAAACTTCATGTAAGGGAAGATTATATATCTCAATGAGTTTTATTGGAATGGAATCATGAAAATTTTTTGTGAAAATTTATCCTTTTCAAGAATAACATAAATTATTGGATCTTAATCCTAGTGAATTTATGATTGGCATGGCCTAGTGATAGAGTTGACACTACGATTTTGTAATGGGCTAGACCAAGGTAGGCGGCACCATTAGAGCCAAATGCATTACTATATGTCATTATATTTCTGTTATTTGGTACTATTTCGGATTCATTTTCCTTAGTTGGAATCTTAGCTTCTAAATGATACCATTGTTTGGAAACGTGTTCTTGATATCCTTGGAATTTTTTATGGGCATTAGTATCATGTAATACTATGATTCATAAGGTTATACATGATTATGGAATGGTTGGCCACTTAGTATTTCGTGTTACCCTATCTTATTCCTCAGTGATGGGAATGTTAGTACATCATCATCGAAGTTAACAGTCATTTTGAAATAATATAACTATTGGTTAAATCTATTATGTTGGAAAATAGATGAATTGATGGATTTAGAGGATATACTATGGAGTGTATCGAGGTTGTGTCTTCTGTATTATATAGTCTTGGGGTATCATGTGTTCATATATGTGGTACCTGTCGAATTATTCAGTGCCTTCTCAGGTCGTCTCTATAGTAGAGTGACCTATGAGTTAATGAATCAATTTCATCCCAATGCTCGGGATGGACATCCCATTGGATAAGGTATTTTTTTGACAAATCAATCTGGTTGAGTTAGGGTTCAATGCAAAATTTTGTGACATTTTTGATCGTGAGTCGGAAAAGTATGCGACATATATTTAAGTTGAATCTGACCTATCAGGCTTATGAGTGGATAGCATATCTCTTATTTAGTCCACCAGGAAACACCAAAGGTTGTAATAACTATTTCATTTCGAGTGAATGTTTTTCCTTCCAGGTATAAGGGACATAACCATGAATACCTTATAAAAATTGTCATTTTTTCTTAAATTCCCATGAGTCATGCATGTTTTGAACCTTGTTAGTGCTTTATTATAAACACAATGTTGATGAGGTTGGTTGTGTATGGAAACATTCGAAACATTTTATTTCATGGATGGACTTTTATGATTAGTTTTCATAGGTCATGAAGTACCTTATGTGGTAAATGATTTTTATTGGTTAATAACAATGTGTTGATAGGTGAATCCGAGTGTCTTTTAAGAAGTTGAACTGTAGTCTTTTGACTGCACTTCATTCGATTTTATTGGTACCTTCTTAGTGTAATCTTTATTTGAAAAGTGATTGTCCCTTAGTTTAAAATTTTCATTGATGCACTAAGATAGTGTCGGTAATACACCACAAATATTTAAAATATTTTGATCTAGAAAAGTGGTATTTATCAGAGTTATGTGCTGGATGTGTGGTGTTTAGGGATGCATGGTTAGTCTAAAACGATACCTGAGTTCCAGTACAGAAATACCTTGGGTGGATTTATAGACACCATCTATTTTTCTCTTACTTGAATCCCTAGATGATTTCTCATTGGGATCAATGAATAATATAATTTTATTTCATGGCATTATAATAACATCTCACTTGTAAACATGGAGTATATACTACCATGGGTTAATTCCTTGGACTCTAGTTTGGTAAATCAAAGGTTATTCCTTATTTTTTTTGGATCGGGGGTGATTCTTAAAAGGTAATATTTCATACAGGGTCCTAGATTGGTCAATGAAGGTCATCGGAATTCCAGTTTGGCATTTGGTCAGTGTGTGTGTGGTAAATGTGAGATTCATTGGAAGAAGGATTCATGGTTTTCTTTTTAATAATACAACCATCTAAGTTGATCATTTTTCATAAAAGTTATCCAGAGTGGATTGACTTATTATCAATATCATTTGGTGTGTAATATTTAAAGGATCTATTTTATGCTCACAGTCGGGTTAAGGCGAGTGTGGTGTAAAGGTCAGAAGGGCCTTCTAGGGAAATATATTGCATCTAGTTTCAGTAAGGACAATAGATATTTGACTGTTTCATTACATTGAGGCCCCTAATATGAACTCATAAGTAATTAGGTTATCAAATATAATGAAAACACAATGGAAGAATTGTTAAAATTCTTAGGGGTGTGTTTTGTAATGTGATTCTGATGGTGGGGTATATAATGGTTTGAAATTGGCTATTAAATGTTAAAATTTTATGATGGGGGGGAACATCCCCCAGATTTTAAAAGAGACCATTATGTGATAATGTTTCTAGATAAACGGTCTGTGTAAGCATAATTTTATGTTTATTTTTTAGAAAATGATATTTGGATCAATTTTTCATTGCATAAGTGACGTATGGTTAACTAATGAATATAGGTGTGTTAGGTATTTAGAAACATAATGTGACAATTGGAATGCGACTTTACAACCCATGTACTTAGGGTGATGATTTTTTTCACGGCTTCTCTAGGATGATAAGATCCATATTGGAGAGGTTGTAACAACCTGTGTTTTGGGCCAAGGTAGAATTCCAAAAAAAATAATTTTGTTCTTAAGTGGAAGAGATGTTCATTTAACTGAGCATCAAAATTTAATTTTGATATTTCGAACTCTTAAACACATATTTTTAAACATATTTGATGGTATGATGGGTGCCTCATGTGCTTTTTTTGTGTTTTGGTATCATTGTACACAAAAAATCAAAAAATGGAGAAGACTTATTAAAGATCATGGTTTTTCTAAAACTTTGCAATCCTCCAATAGTAACCACGTGACTTGTGCAGGTGTGAAAGTGTGGTGTGCCTGGGTTTCACATAGTTTGAAAAACCATGCACCTATCCATCACTCTTAGTTCAACATATGTAGTGTGTATTTAGGATTCCTCATAGAGGTGGTGCGTAGTTAGGAAAATCTTTTGGGTAACCTCGTGTTGGGTTAGGCTTCCAAAGTAGTGGAATCCACGTGGTTGGTTCACAAATTATCCAACCATGCATCCAAACCATGTGGGAAAATTTAGATGGTGAAATGACCCTTTTCCCATAACAACAATTAAAATATATTACCCCTCCTTCCTTTCTTCATTTTCTAGTATAAATCTCCTCCACTATCCCCATTGAGATCTTGTCCTCCCTAATGTATGCATAGTGATAAATCACTCATATGATGTCAGATTCAAATAGTGTTGGTCTATATTGATTCCTCTTAGTCATAAATTCTCTCATATTATATATTTATCTGTTTTATATCTTCTCTACCATGTTATCGCGATGTGTGTTTATTTTCCCAATTTTCAGGGAGGATAAATATTTCTTAATTTTCATCCATACAAGACCGAATCAAGCATCAATAATAAATGATTATATTATCCTAAGAATGATGTTTTTGTTCTATATCTTTTTCCCCATTTTTTTCTTGAGTTATAAATGTTATCATTGTGTCTTGAACCATCATTTTGTGTGCATCACACTAAAATGACTTTTTTATTTTTAAATTGTTATACACTTCCTATATTACTCCCCTTTAACCTTGTTTAGTAATTTGAGTATGTCAACAACAATCATGAATAGCTCTTGGGTGTTCTGGCTTGAATTTAATATTTAAAATTAAATTAATAAATGCCAGGAACACATTTTTACTATTCATGTTGAATTATTAATGCAATTTACCCTTATAAGAATTAATCCAAATCATAATTGAACCTCCTAAGTTCCATGTTGAAACCTAGTGTTTTCTTCCATGTTTGGCAGTTTTTAAAAAAATTTATTTAATATGAATTGAGTTATGACAAATTTATTTGATTCTTGATTATCCTTAATGAATTTTTTGATAAAAACTGTCAAGTTTTTTATATAAAAACCCTTGTATGAGGTGTGTTATATTAAAAATTACAATGTACTTATTTTTTATTTATATTATTCTTGTTTTATAGCATCATTTTTTCTCTATTCCATTATGTTAGAACTTTATATGTGTCATGTTAGTACATTTCCTATTTCATGTTCTTAAATGTATTATCCCTCACCCTTTATAAATTCATTTTGAACCAAAGAACCTCCTATTTTCTTGGCCTTACATAATATGGAATTTCCCACGTAGGTGATTTCCTTACACGACTGAGGCACCAGGAATGTGTCCACTAATCCTTGAAAATGTATTTACTATTTTTATATATTAAATAGAATTTATTAATTTGAATGGATTTTTCAAGATATATTTCCTTATTTGAATGAATCTAATGGTTTAATTGAAATTAACTGTAAAAAAGTGGCAAGACCAAGCATATTAATGCATGCTTTAGTACATTATTTTATTTAATTGTGATGACCTTAACTAGAATTGGGTTTGATAAATATCGATCATAGGAGGTAATGCTTGATGAATATTATTATAAATATTATTTTGAATTATACCTAGATTGTGGAATTATGGTAATAGATCTGTTGAGAATGAAAGTATGAAACTTCATTACATTGAGCATTGAGCATCACCCCTCACATTAGAGACATTATATGGATGGTCAGCATAATTCACCACATACCTCAGTTAGTGATGACTTGATGGTGTAATCACTATTGTTTGAATGATGACATGATGAAACACAAACTATCTAATGTTAATATCATGACATCCCGCACTCTTTATGAGATTGAGGGAATGTTAACTTGGCTTGATCTTATATATTCATTTAGACTGGTCATGGATGATTGAGTTATACCCAGGTCCAACTAGGAACTAGTATTACAGGAATATGGGATTAGTGTTAGTCTACACTTGGTCCATATAGGTAGATTCAATATAGAATTATGATATATATATATATTATTACTATATATATTTTCAATGATCATACATTAATTCTGGACTTTAACCAAAGTAGGTAAAGGTTCTAGGTGTCCTTTGGGAACTTGAATTGGAAGGTTTCATTTTTATTTATCTTGTTTGTTATTCACTATTCAATCACCATGTGTTACATTAAATTCATGGACCATACAGATTTGTAGACAGTATGGTATATATACTACTGGGACATATCTCACACCCTACATGAGCCGCCATTGTAATAGGGTAGCTGTGAAGATCTCATGTTTATAGGACCATGGATTATTTCTTTCACTCATGTGCAATTTTCCAAGGAGTTCAGAGAAAAAGATTGAGCTGGAGCTATGGATTCTCATGGAGTTTTTCAATGAGGATTTTATTTATTTTATTTATTTTTTTATATCAATTTATAATATTCCTAGTAAATTTATATTTTTTTAGTTCTGTATCATCAACTGGTATTTCATTCATTGTTATATATTTTCATTTTCTATTCATATTCAGTTTGTATTATTGTTTTATTGCATTGTTTTTAATTTATTACTACTTATACATTAATATGTTATTTATTATCTGATAAATAATTGTGCGACTCTAACCATCATGATATAGTCTCATCATTATAACCTCCTTATACCCATGCTACTAGTCAATAGCCCTTGGTATATAGGGAGGCACACTTGATGCCATGTGGTGACTAGTCCGTCTACTAGTTATCTAGTCAATCGGGACAGGACATTACATGTCTAATGGATTATGATTATTTAATGATTTATATATAATATTTTATGTGGATTTAAATTTTTATGACACAAAAACATTATTTATTGATTCTTAATAAAAAAATTATGATTTATTTAATGGTATATTAGACTCAATTTCAATTTCTTGAGACACGTTTAAGGGTTTACACCATGTTTTCTTTTTTATAGTGTAATCACTTCCCCATGAATATATAATTACATATTATTTCATATATATATATTTTTTTTCATATAATCATATTATGTTCCTTCACTTAATTTCATTTTTATTCAAGAATTACCACAATTTTAAGGGGAACTTGTCTTAAATTTCGTTGAGACACAATTCAATTTTTGCACCTATATTCATCTATATGGTCTATATACAACCTCATTGACATAAAATATCTTGAATTTATTTATAATCATAGTATTTGAAGATCCATTTCATGTTCATTCTTATAAAAATATATTTTAAAATCCATAAGGGTTTTTATTATAAATCATCATTTTTAACATTTGGAAGTAATCTGTCAAACTATTTCTCATCCACGCCCATGATCCTTAACAAGTTTAATGAATGGATTTTTATAAACCAAAAATATTTATTTATTTTTTTCTATATTAATTGAAATTATCTAATTTTTTTTATAAGGAGTCTACTAGTCATCTTCTACACTAGTCACTTTTGGCACTCCTTACAAAATTATGAAATGAAATTTTATATCAACTACTTCTTGATATATTTTCCCCAAAACTATATTCATTCATAATAAGGAATATATTTTTTCCAAGAATACATTGTTTATTAAGGAAATTTTTTTTCCATTATTTAATGAAATGTTTTTCTCATAAAATGTTAGCAATAGAAAAATTTGTTTCTCCATTAATTTTATAATAGATTTAAATACTTTTATAAAGGTGTTTTTATCTAGGTCAGTATTATTTAATAATTATTATGCATCACATGTAGTATTTTTTAATATTACATCCCCCCTAATTTTTCTAGATGTATTTTGTTGGTATTTTAAATAATTTTTCATGAAACCCATTTCTTTTCTAAAATTTTTAAGCTATAATAGAATGATTTAGGTTTTAGAATTTTTATGAAAGAATAGAAAGATAATATGTCTCTTATTAATGTAATAATTATTTGAAATTTTATGTGATTATGGGTGGGTCAAATATATCCCACCAATGTATTTGGTAATTTTATTTTTATAGAGGATAGATGTGGGAAATAACTGGAATGGGTATTCATTTTTAAATGTTCTTCCAATGGTCATTATAAAGATAAGGTCCCAATTTTATTAAAAGGTCTTGAAATTTTTTATATATTAGATAATGGAATTATTTTTTGTCAAAAATTGGTTAGTTATTGAATTAATTATTATGATCCTTTAAAGGTGATTTTTTTTCATTTAAAATCATTTTCTTTCATGAGTTCTCATGTTTTACAAAGTAACCACCATGATCATACTTTTATATTTTCATAATATAATGTTTTGAAAATTTATTTATCCAAGAAGATGAAACATATATAAATTATCATCTATTTTTTCATGAATCTATAATGTAATATCAATAAACTTTTAAAATTTTGTCTTACCTATATGATAATCTAAGGATTTCTTATAATCATTGATTGATAATGTTTATGTCTAAACATTGATGGTTTGAGCTCAACCTTATTATTTTTTCATTTAAACATGTAATGAAGAAAACTATTAAATATAATATCTCTATAAGTTTTTAATCCATGTATAATTTTTTGGGAGATTTTTATGCCATTATTAAAATATAAAATTCCTGTCACAATGGGGAAATGTCTATTTAGTGATAAATACATGAGTTTTTTAATGTAATTATTTTCATATAATTATCCAAAACTCAAAACCAAAAATATATTTAGGATGAGAGTGACTCATTTTTTATAAATGAAATTATAATTTTAGATGTTCTTTTTTTGGTTACTTATTTGATATCAATGATAGTGTGTAAAGGGTATTTTTAACAAAAAAATTAGGTTTATGGATTTAGAGAATCATATATGGTATCAAATCAAGGGACTTTATATCATTATATGTAAATATGTTGTCATATGATAATAATTTAAATGATATTGGAAAATTTAGGGGTTAATATATTAGATTTGGATCATCATACATAATACTTCTATAAACTTGAATGTAATTATATCAAGAATAATTGAGGTTATTGATTTTTGAAAAAAATATTGAATTGAAGGTAAAATAGATAAAGAAAAATTACTATTTATTTCAGTAATAAGACGATTTACTATGATTTTATTTGATAGACCTTCAAAAAACATTTTCATTTTAGTAAATAACAAGAACTAGGAAAAACAAACTTAGTAATTGGTGTTAATTATAATGTGGTTGTTATTTGAATGAAAAAACAAATAGTATAAGGGTTAGGGTAAAAGGTCTAGTGGTTAATACAAACAATACATATCAAGTTATGATTAAACATATTAACCTAAATATATTTCTAACATAATAAATTAGATAAAAATGGAGATTCATTGATTTTAAAGTGAAACATACTATAGATAAAAATAGATTAAACATTCTAAATTACTAGAATATGGGAAGAATAACATTGAGAATTGTCTTAATGAAATTATAATATGTTTTATATGTGTCAAAACTGGGCCATATGAAAGTAAAGTACCGAGTAAAAATGAATATTTTTATTAACACATTTCAAGGGAATAGTTTTCAATTTAATGTGTAACTAAAAATTATATTTTTTCATTGTGTGGATTATGGGAATTATGAAAATCGATGCCTTAGGACAATTTCTTATAAATAGGGTCAATAAGATCATAGGGATAAATTTTTATTATGTTTATAGGTTAATGATTAATAAATTATTAATAAAATATAAAAACAACGGTATTTTTACAACTTTTTCTTATTTTCAAATTAGAAAAAATTATTAAATTGTGTTTTAAGGAACCCCAACCCCATACTCATTAATCTAGTCCCAAAATAAATTTATTCAAACATTATATTTCTTATAACGTATGATTAAACTAATTTTAGTTTAAAAAATTATAAAAATTAAAACATTATAACTAAAAATAAAAAAAATCCGGATAACAAAAGATTTCGTTTCATTGAGAACTAGTTACATAAGAAACTTATTCATCAGATAATGTAAATATTTATCTATAATCAAAAAATTATAGACCTCGTTCTAGAATTATAATAATATATACTCATATATTATCCTTGGGAATAGAATCAAGTGAAATGAGAGAATTTGAATGCCCAGTAAAGGTGGTTCTCATAAATGTTTCTTCAGGGGATAAATCATAAGCATTTGAGAAAACATGATAAATGGAGAAATATCTTA
The DNA here is from genome assembly GCA_963277665.1 of Viscum album. Lineage (NCBI taxonomy): Eukaryota > Viridiplantae > Streptophyta > Magnoliopsida > Santalales > Viscaceae > Viscum > Viscum album. The sequence goes on from OY728161.1 coordinate 1,745,273,496, forward strand.
TTAAAAAGACCCGAAATAAAAATATCTCTCCATAAGTCATGATATAATGAAATATAATATAAAATTAAAAAAAATTACCATGCCATAATACTGTGAGATATTAAATAGGAACTATGGTGTATTATCATTGGATTATGACATATAAACAAGGAATATGTATAGTAAACAATAGATTATGATCAATGAAAAATATGATCATGTTAATGCATTATATTACTAAAATATCTATATGATATCATGTCCTCACAAATTTTTTTAAACAAATATACATTCAATCATTTCCACCCATAATCATGTGAAAAAATATATTCGAGATCATGTCCATTCATAATCAATTAAACAAATCTTTATGTTATCATTTCCATGCATAATCATGGGGAAAATCATAAAATGTGATTTCGCACACACAATATTCTTATATCATAATATTTAAAAACATATTGGGGTCATTGGTGATATATATTGGATCCCACCAATCAAAAATACAAACATATGTGTGCCACTTGAAAACAATCATTAATCACATCATAAATAGCCCATTGAATAATAATTAGGTTTCACAAAATTTCTATATGGTATAAAAAAATTAACTTCATGAATGTAAATGGATGTATCACGAAATTAAATTAACCATAAAAAGGAATTTTATAAGAAAAGTTTGATGTTGTATCATGGAAAATTACATCCAACGAAATACAGAATTTAGATATAAATAGAAAAATAAAAATAAAATAATAAAATTGTTTTTAATAAAATGCTTGTGGGATTATTTTAATTGATAAACGTATGGGTCACATTAAAAATTAATCTTCAAAAATTATTATTCTATAAATTAAAATGAAAAAATTTTCAAAATAAATATTTCGAATGAAATATCAATTACAAATCCTCAGAAAAGAAATCAAGGTTATAAGAGGTGAAGGGAAAAGATTTTGTATGATTTTTCAGTTAAAATAAATTTTATATAATAGATATATAAAAATTATATAATAGATTCAAAAAGTAAAGTAAATACATATTAAAGGATTTTACTTTTAAAAATAACATTTAATAATAGATCCTTGCAAAATATATAATGGTTATAAAAGGTAAAATGAAATATTTGGAAAATAAATTCATTTGAAGAAGAAACATAAATAATATATACTTTAAAAGAAATGATGGTTATGAAAAGAAATTTGGACTGGAAGAAAAAAAATTATATTTTGTAAGGATAATATCACAATTCAATATTTTGAAATACCACAATTGAAAACCAACATTTGAATAAGTGTACTAAAATTTAAATTTCAATAGATCTAAAGTTAAATTTAATGGAAACATTATATAAAACATAATTGAATTTAAAAATATAATGTAGAATATTTTTTGTAATATAAGACATATTTATATAAGATAAAATGATGTCAAAGAGTATTGGAATTATTCTCAATGTTGATATTTTTTATGATGAATAAATTCATTTCGAAGGATTATTTGAATCCAAAGATTAATTTTATCATTATGTATAGGTAAAGTATAATAATATAAAATAAAATCATGGGAAAAACAACAAATTGGAAGAAATAAGTTTAAGAAGTCATATTATAACTTGATGATGGAATATTAGTTATCAAAAACCCATATAACATTAGTATCTTTTGAATAAAAATATAGATAAATAGATAACAATATATGAATCTTAAACCCAAATAAATTCCATTAATATGTAAATGATATATTCATTAGGTAATAATCAAAGTATATCAATGATATCATGGTGTATAACAATAAATATTTTCCATGGAATTATGTTTGAGACAAAAAAGCCTTTTAATAAATTAGAATAAATCAAATGAAAACCCATTGAAGCATATTATTTCTAATGAAACATTAAATGATATTACAATTGATTGGGTCCTGATAGAAAATATTAATGGGGTTTTAGATACACTATTACAAATAAAAAATGTTATATAATAAGATATAAGTCTCAATGGGTGAAAATGATAACATGAAACCCTAACCTAAATTACAAGCATCCACAATAGATCTTGAATATCTCGTATAAATAATGGTTGCTAAATTAATATAATAAATCATTAAAATGCTAATTATAATAATTTCATTATATTAATATGTTATAGATAGGTTTTTATATAAACAAATTGAGATTATAAAGCTATGGATTAAGTAATACTCATGTTAGGACCTTGAACGTTCTCTTGAAGATATCCTTTGAAGTAAAGGACATAAAAAAATAATTGAGAGAAGAGTATTATGAATCTAAGTTAATATTAAAGGAGAATAAAATATCATTTCTTTAGGAATAATTGGAAATAATAATGGTGGCATGAAGTGGTTTCAATGTTACCCTTTTATAATTAATAAAAATGGAACTATTTTAATACCTATTATTTTTCAATAATTAGATGACACAATTCCAGGGTAATTGACTCAAAATTCTTTAAATATTGGATTTTGGGGTGATATAAGTTTAATAATCCCCTCAAAACTCATTTTTACATAATTTTAAATTCTTTTTAAATCATTTTACTACTTTCATTTTTACCTTTTACCATTTAAGTTTTTAACTTTGTAACAGATTTTGACAAAGTAGTTAAAATTTTAATAAAAATATATTGTAGCCCCCTTAAGAATATGGTTCTATAAAACTAAATTTATTCAATAAAAAATAAATTTTATTTAAAAATAATCAATAAATAACATTAAAATTAATAATTTAAAAGTAAAGAAAAATGCATTACATAAAAATATTGTTTTCATCATTAAGTGTTAATAATCATATTTAGTTTTGATTACTAACTGAATAAGAAATAGTATATTTATATAAGAGTTTAAAAATAATATTAAAATAAAATTTTAGTATTAATTATTTTATTTTTCTATAAAAAATTAACATTAAAATTATTAATTTTTTTAAAAATAACAGTTTTACCATTAATGTTGTAATTAAATTTAATCTTATTAATCATACATTTATTCAAAAAAATGAATTGAAATTATTAAATAATATGAAAATTTCTCTATAAAATATGTAATATTTCTCTTATATTTAATTTAAATAAATAATGAAAAATAATTTTTAATATAAGAAATTCTAAATTTGATTTTAGAGTGAAATATTACTTATGTTTCCTAAATGTCAATCCCATGTTTATAAATTAAATTTTTTCATTTTAACCTAGTTATTTATCTTTATAAATATATATTATCATATACATGTATTTTAAAAACTATTAATTTAATATTTTATTGTGATAATGTCATAAAAGTGATGGTAGTAGCAAAATCTGTTTTTTACTATTCATCAAAAAATCATTTTTTAATAGAAATAATAAAATATAGGCTAGTTTTGAAATTTTGAATTCAAAAATTAATCATATTTGGTAAAATTAAAATTCTAAGATTTATACATTTATATTTTAAATTAAAATTCAATACATATAATGGAAAACATTTTTTAAAAATGCCCTCTTAAAATAATAATTGTTCTTGATCCTATTTTGTATAAATGAATAATTGAGTAAAATATTTTTTTATCATCAGATGTTTGGTATTTATTAAATTCAATTAATAAAAAAGATATTGTGGCCTAATTTATTTTAGTGTTTTATGTTGATCATTATATCAAACATATTTTTATTTGGTTAAAATGAAATTTATATATATAAAAATTCAAAACCTCCAAGGGTTAAATTCCCCCCCCCAAAAAAATTGAATTATATCATTTTTAATTATCACTAACTAAAAACAATAAATAGTGGTGTCTAAAGTTAATCATGACTCAAGATATATAATATAAGAGATAAAAACTACTCTATCTTAGGAAAGAATGTGTAAAATATCCATTCTCTCAAAATATTATTATATTAATATTTTAAACCATTATTTCCGAATGGAACTCAATAAAAAAGACATTGGAGTTTTCAGATACGTACCTTATGCTACATAATTTTAAACATCTTGTTTCCATGAACTAAAATGGTTATGATAATATTCAATTGAATCAATGTAAATAATCATATGAATATAATAACTCAATTATATGATGTATTCCTTAATTGAACGTTGTTTAAAACCTATAATATTTCCATTTAAATTATGATAAAATTGGACCAACCTATCACTCCTTTAATTTATCCTACATTTTCTATCATCATTTCCCTATTAGTTTCTCTAAACTACTAATCATTAAATTCCAATATATTTAATCCTTCACATTTGTTTACAATGAGAATATAATTAAACAAAACATATCTCTTGAGTGTGTCCCACCATGTGTGTAGTATTAGGGACACTCATTATTAACTATAGTTAAGATTGTGTAGATATCTAATAATATTTTTTGGGTGAGAACCCATAGGTGTATTTGTTTCATATTAGCATCCATATTCTAGTATCTAAAGAGAGAATTAATTTATGGGATAACTATAAAATATCAACAAAAAAAACCTATGGATGTTATAATATAAATATTTATATCCCATTTACTTATGACTAGGGCATATACTAATCTTACCTAATCATAATCCTTGTAAATAACTGATCTATTCAAAAAAAATATAACTAAACCCTGATTTGAGACCGACTATGGTGCTCCAGACATGCACTCCCATAACCAATGCAAGAAAACATTAAACACCAGATTTGATTGAATATGAGATGACGACATTGATATTTTAAAATTTTACATGAAGTTAATAATTAAATCTCAAAATAATCACAAAATACTAAGAATGGAGGGTTTAGTTTCTTTTAAGACTAGTTATATAGGAACCTTATTTTACAATACATATGAACATTTCTATATAAATTTACTATATGAGCCTACCTTAAAGACTTATCCTGGATTATAATCATCTTCATAAACAATATAATGGAATCATAATAAATGGGTGATCATGAAAATTGAGTAATGTAAAATCTCATTAATAATTAATCAAGGGATATATCATAAGCATTTGATATAACATGTCCATTGTCAAAATATCATATTAAAATAACATGGAATAATAAGAGATTTTTATAATTCTATGTAGAAGGACATGTAATTTCAAATGAAAAAAACATGTAACATTCCATAACCATGTGAGATAATAAACATAGACCATAGATCATAATTATGTGTATATAACATATAAATTTGGGATAAGTATAGTAATTCATGATATTTTGAATGAAGAAAAATGAGATAATTTCCATAAAAAATATTGTGAACAAATCTACAAATTGTCATGTCTATGAATTATCATGTGAATAAATCCATATATGATTATTTCGATAAACAATTATTTGAACAAACATAAATTTGATCATTTATAGGCACAATCCATTGAAAAAATCACAACCTGACCATGTACACAAAATTATTATCTCATCAGATATAAAAACATATATAGTGTGTTTGAGGGATATATACATCCCTACTTTTCAATCATCCTTACATAAGTGTAATTATTGAAAATAACAAATAATAACATCATTAAGAACCCATTACAAGAAATATGAGGTTCAAAATATTTCAATATGGTATCAGAAAAATTTAGCTCATGAATGTATATGGTTAACACAAAAAATCCAATCACACACAAGTGATTATTTTATAAGAACATTTAGAGGGTTGTTCCTAAAAAATACCATCCACATAAATAGGGCCTTTAGAGACAAAGAGGAAAATGGTAGTAAGATATTAAATAATTTTATTGAAAAATATTTTAAATTTTGTGGAATTAATGATGTTATAGGTCTCTTTAAAATAAAATTTTCAAAAAGGTCAGTTTTGAGAAATTGATAACATTTCATTATGAAAATAAATAATTTAACATAAATCTCATTAAAGAGTCCATGAAAAAGACAAAAAAATCAAAAATGTTTAGTAAAAACATTTTTAAGACATTTAATTTAAAAATTAATTTAAATAATTTAACATTGAAAATATAATAAATGTTGGAAAACAGTAGAAGTTAAATTATTTTGAAAATATTTACTTTTAAAAAGGCTTCTTAATAAAGGATCCTTGAAAATTACATAATGGTTTTAAAAATGGGAATTCAAATCTTTTGAAAACATATAATTTTAAGTAATAAATTTAAAAAATATATCATTAAAATTACAATAATGTTTTAAAAATAAATTTAGAGTGGAAGATATAACATTTTATTTTGAATGTATTGAAAAAAATTTCATGTTTTTAAAAACCTTTGTTGAAATTACACATTATAAAAAGACTAACAAAAAAATACATTCTAAAAATAGAGGTGATAAATTTTAAGACTGGATAATATAACATATAATTTTTCTTTGAAATATAAATGTGGATATTTTCGGTAATGGAAAACATGGATAATTAAGGGAAACTATCATTAAAGATGATAGAAAATATTCTCAACAATGATATAATTTTTATTGGGATCTAATTCATTGAGAAGTATTACATGAATCAAAGGATCCATTTTACCTAGAGAGAATAATAATGTACTTGGAATATAATCATTTTGGGTAATAAATTGATCCTGAATAAATTTTTTTAAATAAGTCACATTATTAATCAATTAAGGGAGTTTATTTAACAAACAACCATACAATATTGGTATCATTTTAATTAAAGGCCATTTATAGTAATAAAAATTTATTTCTCTTCAACCCCCATGAATTTCATGAATCTAGAAAAAAAATCATGAAGTAGTAATCAAACAATATTTATGATATCATGGTGTATGATAAAAAAATATGTCTTAAAAAATTATATTTGAGACAAGAAATCCTCTTACAACATTCACAACATTCAAATTAAAACTCCTTGAAATAAATTATTTCAAATGAAAAATAAAATACCCTGACTAATGAGAAGATTGTGATTAAAAATATTAAATGACAGAACAGATATTCTATTATAAATAAAAAAATTATATAATAAGAAAAATGTATCAAGGGGTGAAAATGAGTTAATAAACCCTTGCATTAATTCTGAAATTTCACATATTCTATTGAATCTATTATATTACAACATAGGAAAACATATATAGAAATTGTTTCATTTTATTGAATATTCATTACATTACAAAGACACTTTCCAAAATACTATATTAATTGAGTGAATTTGGAAATATGGAAACATAAACCTTTGTCCATAATCAAACTACATTATCTCCCACTAGGTCCTTCATGACTAACACTACTCTAAGACACACCAAACATAATGAAAAACACCATAACATGGTGAAAGGAAATATAAGAAAGGGTGAGTTTAGATGATCAGTAAGGTTAATAAAAGGAGATAAGTAAATATAATCATGGAAATAAGGATATAATAACATGAACATAACATTAGAATATCATATGCTGCATATCAAATATAATAATATTGAGTCATGGCATAATGATTTCCTGTTCATAAGACATGAATCACAAGGGAATCAAATAAATGAGAAATGAGAACATAATAAATTAAATTTTTGGAATAAAAATAATTATTAAAAATAATTTATATATAATTAATGGATTACTTCCAATAATAACATAGTGGATAAATTAATTTACTGAACTCGGTTTACACTATGTTCTAACTCTATATTATTGAACTAATTCCACATAACCGTACAATGCCTATATTCCTTAATTGGGTTCAATTATCATTCCATCCTTGTATTACTAAACTAAGTTCACTTCCCATTCTAATTTTTAATATATCATGATATATAAATCTTTACCAAAGGCATTGGATGGAGATATAGGTATCACTTGTCACATAAAGAAATCAGACAAATGTGTTCTACATGATCATAAAAATTTATCATATTATATCCCAAGACATGAAATGTTATCATAATAATTTAATCTTTTATTAACCATTGTAAATGATTAAGGTTTTAAAATAATATAATAACCCATGAAAAGATGTTTTTTTCATAAGCATATATCTCATGGAAGAGAAATGGGTTTCATAAACATCATTCCATCAAAACATATACCATTCAGAGAATGAATATAAATGGTACCTATGAATTATGTCCCTAGTAAATAATGATTAACACCAAAGGATGTCATATTATGTAGAAATAAATTTAATTACAACTTAATAATTTTCCTGTATAAAATATCTTGTCCTCTTTGAAAATATTTTTTAACCGAAATCATTCTTCAAAACCTTTTTATTAGAAACCCAATTAAAAAAATTCAAAACTATTAGGGAAATATTTCCATTAAAAATAACATTGTAATATTTCAAGGGAGGCTTCAAAGAAGTAATAGTTATGATGTTTGGATAATTTTTACATGTTGTACATGTTAAACGAACATTCCCTTTTCATAGTAAAAATGTTTAGGAAAATTAATTGATCGAAAATTGACAAGAGGATTCCATTTAAAACATTAAATAAAAATCATGGGTTGAAATTTTTCTAATAAATAATTTTTTAATGTAAAAAACACTTTGGAAAATAATTTTAGAATACACTATTTTGAATGAAAATAGATTTCTGACCGAAGAGTGAAATAAATTCTGATGTTATTATTTAATTTTATTAATTTTATTAAGTGGTAAAGAGTATAAAATAATACCAATACATGAAGATATCATTAATAAACAAAATATAAGAAACTTCATGATAATTATTGATATATTTTGGTAATATTTCATAAATGGAAGCATAATTATAAATAATCCCAATAAATGGGGAGATCTTCTAAAAAAATATTACCACTTTGGTAACTTGGAATCATAATCCCATTGGAGGAATAACATAAAATGAAACTTTTATTTCGATGAGATAAATAATTATATTAAATTTCATATAAGTTTTATATGCATCTCATGAAAGAATATATGTGTATAACACCAAATGTTTCTCAAATAAGGAAAATTGAGGCAAACATTCCTTACCACATTGGTAATGTTTTAAGAGTAAATACCATGAAACAGTGATCCTAAAATTGATACAAAAATCACAACTGTTATCAGTAGTAAAATATACCAATAAATTATTTTTTTAATTAAAAAAATACACTTTAATGTTATGTGGGAACATTATATAAATATTCACTTCCTGATTTCAAATTTGAAATTAATATATTAAAAAAAATTCAAAATTAAAACACATACCATCATCACCACCTCAAACCATGTACCACCTCGCGATACACACACTAACACAAGGTAAACCCTGTATGACATGCCAGAATCCATCGATTCTATTATAATCACCATCGAATAGTACAAATGATACAAAATCCACTATCATCATCATAAATCATCCTCACATGATGCACCTTGACGCCGAAAAATAAATGTTAGAAAAAGATCCCTAGCCTTAATTCTTGATTTCTATTTTACTCATTAAATGCTCTTGTAAAATAAATATAATTTTATTATACATAAATTACTAAACTATATTCATTTATATCATTCTATATGTGATTTTCTTAGAATCATTTTTTACTACTTATTAACAATTCCATGGTAAAATTATATTTCAGGTAATAACTGCTTTGTTTTGGTATATAATTTGATTTGTTATATTAATGGTCCTCCTAGTTTAATAATTATTTAATAATACCTATTGTTATATAAATGATATAAATGATATATATATATATATATATGTAATATTTTTATTTACAATAATCTAACATAGATAAAAACGTGGAGTGAGATACACCGTTCGTAGAGACGGTTGGTCGTACCTATGTGAAAATGTTGTTTTCAATTTATTATCAGATTAAAAGAAATAAAAATTTGTGATAAACTATAATTATATATTCATTATAATTTCATATTTAATATTTATATTTATTAAAATAATCCGTAATACATTCCATGTAATCTGTGAATGAATCAAATCACTTCCCAAGCCAGTAGTTCTCTGTACACACGAATGACGTTATTGTATTCCCAAAAAGTGTAATGGATAATTTTTTGTATGAAATAACAATTAAAGAATAATAATAACATTATAATAATTATAAATATCCCATATAAACTATAAATACTTCATTATTAAATCATAAATAGTGGTCATTATTCCCAACATTAAAAAGTTATAATGGAAGAATAAAAGACCTCTTTTCTCAAGGCGGAAGTCCGCCATATACATGAACGATGATTGTGTATCCCATTTTATGGAAGTGGGTGATGTTTTAAGTCAAAAAATTAACATTAAAATTTCTCATAATTTTTTATATAATTTTTATGATATAAATATTATTTTAAAAAAAATTATGGGGTTTAATGAAATAAATAGGATAAATACATTCTTTCATGAACATTAAAACTTCTTCTAGAATCTTAATTTTGTTTCAAAAAATGGCTTGCTTTGGTTGGATTTATACAAAAGGTAATCCTTCTTGGATGAGGCGATGGAATTTGGAAAGATATTTCAATGGGCTTTGTCCAAGATAGATAGAATGAAAAGTGTGAAGATAAGGGGAGATGAGGTGGTCTTTTATAAGGAAGATAAGTGAAAAACATTCAAATACAAAAAGGTTAACACTATCACAATGTCTTCAATAAATCATGTTCCTCCAATATTGAAAATATTTGATCCAGGAAGATATGTTTGAAATATTTCTATCCAATGGTGGTTGGAGAATTGTATATGTAATTCTTCCATTATGTTTAATGTTTAGTCTCATATAAACTCTTTTGTTTTCTTAATCTCCGTAGTTAATTTAATCTTCCTTCAATAATCCTTTAAATAAAAAATTATGTTATACATATTAGTAATTATAAATTATTCATATTAAAAAAAATTAATCAAATTTTCAAAATTATATTCAAATAAGTGTCAATAATTTATTAAAAATTAATCCCAGGAATTTGATGAAACAACGTGTTTTTAAAGTACAAAAATGTTCCAAAGTTTGAAATGTTTTTATATCCAAATTCTACTAGGAATTGAATCCAATGAAAAAAAATTATTAATTGATTCAGAATTTATCTAAATATAATTAAAACAATATTAAAATATAATATATCTATATAAATATATAATATAATAAAGATGGTTTTCAATTAAATTTCAGTATTTTTCACTATTCGTCAAAAATGACAATTTTCAAAAAAAAAATTAAAAAAATTCACCATCATCAAATTGGGACATTATGATATAAATTAAGTATATTTTATCAAATTAAATTTCCAACGGTCTTGAAAATTAATTTTATTATTTTTCACAAAAGGATATAAAAAAATCATTTTATTTTTAGAAAATAATCTTTTAAAAACATATAAGGACATTATGAAAAATTATATTTTTTTTCTATCAATATGTTCTAATTATACAAAACCATTATATTTAAAAATTATTTTTAATTATTAATACTTTATTTAGCAGCTATGTTATGACCTCCATGTTAAAATAATTAAAATATATCATTGTTCAGTTAAAACTCAGTGTCACATGTAATGAAAGTTATGTAGGTTTTTCAATTTTTGAAATATTAACTTGGTTTATCATATAATGATAGTTCAACATGGTGTATCATGCAACACAAGACATAAAATTTAAATTATTTGAATAAAAGAATTATGAAAACACAAGTTTTTATATATTATATAAATAATTACTATCTTAAGAACATATTTGATAAACACATTTAAATATATAACATTTATAAAATATATTTATAATTATTATATCTATTAATATTAGTTATTCATTAGCTATATTAAATAATAGGTTTGACTTTTCATGATTTTTTGAACTAGTTTCCCAATATCAGGGTTTTATTCAATCTTCCCCCAATTTTAATCATTAATAGATCAAACAATGTACTAGAATTTATTTTTTATTATATCTTATAGACAAATAATTTCACCCTATGAGATTTTTAGTTTCTTTAATTTTTGAATGAACTAGGGACAAGCATGTTTCAGTTTTCTTAGTCAAATGAATAGTGGTATATTAATAATGAGTTGAATCTTAGTGTAAAAATTCCAAAAAAAAATATTTATATTACTTGTTTTTATCATATATCATCCATAATTATGTTATCATACTCATTGGAGATATCATTTTATAGGATTTATCAAGTATGTGGTTATACTAACAAAAACATGAACAAACTATAATCAATGTATGTGTATGGTTATTAATGTGACTTTTTTGGGATTAATTTCATTATTACATAATAATAATGATATTATTGAGGTATTATTAATGTTTTAATTAATATTTCAATATATTTTAATAAATATTAATTAAAATATATGAAAAATGAAATATGATACTTTTTGTATGTAGTAGTCTATATAATGCATGGTTAACGTTCTCATTTCTCGATGAATTAGAGAGAATGAATGTGGAATATACATTTTATCATCAAATTCATAATGATATTTTATATTTCCCATTTATTATTCAATGAAAAAGGATTATGAACAAGATAGAGGTTTATAAGAGGATAAAATTCTGGAGTTGCAGCCTAAAATTTGAAGGAGTAAAGGTGGCATGGATGGAAGTGTTCCCCTTTCATATGTAATGAAAAAAACATTTTGTGAATATATATTATGTTTCCATAATTGAATGAAATTATTCAATTGTAAATAGTGATAGAAATTAAGAAATTGTGGATTTAGTGGTGAGATAAGGTGAATAATTACTTCATTGGTAATTTTTCTACATATTTTAAACATGTTTCAAGCCTTATACTATATATTTTTTACAATTTACCATTTTTTTATGTTGCTGACTATGTTAAGATGGTATGACTCTAAGTATCATATACTCTATAATACCAAATGTAGGATCAAAATAAGAATGAGATTCTCAGATACAGGGTGGGGGGTGTGAATTGTACCTTTTAAAAATTCTTTAATGAAATTTTGGATAACCAAAATTCGCAACACCTCTAAGTTCTAAATACTTGATTGATTCTAGAAAAGTAATTCTAGAAATGAAACTTAATAAAAGTTACAAATATTAAGATTCTACCTTAAAGCGTATAGAATCTAACTAAATCAGAGTACATGTAAGTAAGTATAAGGAAGTTATACTTTCCTTAACAAAACAAAATTCCAAGTGGAAAACAAAGTAGTAACACTAAAATTAACAAACAATAACTCTTTTAACCCAATGGGAAGGATATCAAACAACCTTGTATAATGGTCCCTTGATTTATATTTTTAAGAAAGTCTGTCTTACCCACACCAGGGTAATCCCTCAATATAAAGAACGGATTCTGTCTTGCTATCACCTCAAGCCCCCAACTATTAGGTAGTCGGCACCTCTATCTTCCACAGTAAAGAAGCCCTCAACATTAAGGTTTTGTAACCTCTATCTTCCTATCCCCAAAATCCCTCGATTGTAATCAGAAACAATTGGAGTCGCACAAATCAAGTCTGCACAAGGCAAAGTTGAAAAATCTATTCAAACATTCTGCATGAAGCTTTGAGAGTTTATAAGATCCTCTCTCTCTAGAAATCACTACAATATCATGTAAGAAATGTGTCAAAAGTTGTTTCAAAGTTGTTGTCGACTTTCAAACAAGCTCCTATTTATAGTAAAAGCTCCAACGGTCGGCTCCCGCCTCCAACGATCATATTTCTACTTGAATTTTAGAGGGACCTATACATGTGTCACTCAACTAAAGGTTAGTAAATATTTGAAAGCAAGACATTATTTTGTAATGAAATGAGTGTAATGATAAGTAAAACTGAAGTTCATAATGTAAGAAAATAAAATTTTTGAGTCTAAAGAAAATCGAAATAATATATTATAATAAATATATATCTGAATTCTGTTTTGTAGTAATTCGACACCTGAATTCTGTAGAAATCCAATGTCTGAATTTCTAAGGAAATTTGGAGTCTAGTTTCACTAGAATTCAGAATCTGAACTTACAGAGTTTGGAGTCGAACTCGTAAAAGTTCAGAGTCGAACTAGTAAGGGTTCAGAGTCGAACTCATTATAGTTTGTATCCATAATTTGAAGTTGAACAATGTGAGCGTTCGTGTCCAGAATTCGGAGTGGAACTTCATTAGAGTTCATATCAAGAATTTGGAGTGGAAATTCATTAGAGTTCTTGTCCTGAATTCAGAGTGGAACTTTGAGAGAGTTCATATCCGGAATTCAGAGTGGGTCTTTATGAGAGTTCGTAATCGGAATTCGGAATGGAACTTAATTAGAGTTTGTATCCAGAATTCAGAGTGAAACTTTGTGAGAGTATGTATCCAGAATTAGGAGTGGAACTTTATGAGATTTCCTACTCAGAATTCGGAATGGAACTTCATTAGAGTTCATATCCAGAATTTGGATCCTAAAACAGAATTCTTCATATATATGTATTATATGATTATGAGGTTTTAGGTATGAATACTATTTTTTATACTTGAGAAAAATATTGATATGTGCAATAAAAATTTTGTAGGGGTAAATTCCTTTGGGGAGGAAATTTTCCTTATAGAATTAAAATATATATTTGATTAATTATAAGGTGTTTGTGAATTTCAAAACAAGAAGGAATGGAAAATTCATAAGTAAAACCTTATTGACTCAACAATCTCCCCCTTTTTGGAATACACAAATAACCTTTTGAAAAATAATATAAGTACTTAGAAACAATTTTGTTGTACTTTCAAAATAAAACTAATCTCCCTTTGTTCATAGATGATAGTGAATACAACTAACCCCCCGTAGGATTAGGAACTCTAAGGATTGTATTATAGATTTATAGAATGGAGTATTCATTATCATGGGAATGTAAAACATCATAATGAGAAACTCCCCCTTACTTATGGATAGTTCCTAAATTCGAAATTTTTCTTCTCCCTTTTATATTTTTTCTTCTCCCCCTTTGAGTAGATCTTTTTACTTCTCCCCCTTTGTGATATTCAAAAAGAATTTAAGGGAATAGAAAAGAGATAAAGTACCTGAAACATTAGTACATAAAAACTCAAGATACAACCAAACAAATATTTCATTAGAGTTGAAAGAATATTTACAAGGAGATACATTTCAACAAAAAACCAGATTGGTCTATTTGTCTTCCTTTTCCTTGGGGATTAACTTCATCAACAAGGTTTTCAGCTTATCCAAGTCTTTCGGGTCCACCTGAGCTTGTTTTTCTAAGGCTTTAATCCTTTAATCTTGAGCCTTCAGAGCCTCGGACTGTTAATTAATAATTTCATCCTGCTTCATAATATTCTCTTCGATCTCAATTGGGAGATCACTTTCCCCTTTCTAGTTTTGACCACCTGAGTTTAGCTTCCCATTCAGATCCCTCACCTACTGATTCCAAGTATTTTTCTCAAGGGTTAGCTTATCCTGATGATTCTTCATCTTGGAATCCTTGGTGTCAAAAGCTTCTTTAACATCATTCTGAAATTGATCAAGCTCTGACATGCCATCATCATTTTTCATTGACCATAGAGTGGTTTTGCTGCATGAATTTATGTGGAAATCATAATTGATGATAAAATTTCTATGATCAGTCTCAATCTTCACACACTTATCCATCACCATGGATATAGATTTTGATTTATGATTTAGGCTACGTTAAAGAATTTGGAATATGGAGTCTATGGTAGGAATGATCGAAATTGTATCCACCAATTTTTTCAAAGACTCAACTATAAAATCATGACCCAGTGCTGATGATTCCAAATCAGACTCCTTGCTTGGGGATTGTTATTCTTCAATTTCCACCAACATTCTTCTTGAATATCCACCAACATCATTCTTACTTATGAAATATTTTATTGGGGTGTCCATAAGAACTTTATTACCTTTATCAACTTTCGGAATGAGTTCTTCATTAGGAGATTCTTCCTCACATTCAGATAGTTGAACTATCTTGTCTTCATCAGGTTTCTCTTTCTCTGCTCCTTCTTCAAGAAAGTGCTTCTCATAGATTTCTTCCTCAGATAATTCATTTTATTTATCTTCTTCCTTGTCATCATCTCTCTTACTATCTTTCTCATCTCCCTTTCCTAGAGTGACAAGCATTGAGGGCTCGGCCTCAGAAGTTGGTAGTGGTAGTTTTTCTGATAGGTTTGCCTTCTCTTGATAATCCTTAACTTGTTTAATAAAATCATCTAGATCACCAATGTCTTCTTCTACATCTTATTCTTCTTTTACTTCCTCCTCTTCTTCTACCCTTTCAACAACTTCTTTCTCTCTAGGTTTTTCTGGAGTGAAGTAGTTATTTCCAAGAGTCACCGGTAATAAGTTTTCAGTATGGGAATCTTCTCAGAGGCTGCTTCTGTGTCCCTCAAAAGGGATTGTACAACTTCAGCTTCAGACATCTTCTTCTTCATTTTCTTCTTTTTGTCTACATTCTCTAGGTATTCAGCAGTCTTCTCCCTTAAGTATTTAGCTTCAGCCGGGTCCAGCCCGAACTGAGGTGCCCCTTCTTTCCTTTTCTCCTTATCTTCTCTCCATTTAGCATCCACTTCATCTGGATATGGTTTCTGTTTCTTCAGATTGGGAGGTGTAGATTGGGTTTCCTTAGCTTTAGGGGTCTTGCCTTGAGCTAACACCTGTTTCAATTTCCTCTTCTTACCAAAAATCTTAGATGGTTCTGCTTTCTCTACATTTTCCAGAATAGTTTCTGCCTCTTCCTCTGGCAGAAGTAAAACTCACCTGAGTCTTTTGAAAAATTGGCTTTCATCCTCTTTATGGTGTCATCACTAATCAGCATAATCTTACAAAATATCAGATTGGAGGTGCAGAAAACCTTGAATGAATCAAGACACCAAATAATAAGCTTGGAGATAAGATTAGGATACAATATAATTTGAGCATTCAAAGACCCATTCTTGATGTTCTGAACTATAATAAGAATGTGCCTCATCAGATTGATCTTTTTTAGATTTACCAAGAAATACAAGATGTAAATATCACTTTTATTTAGGTTATCTGTATCACCTCTTCTCGGAACAAAAAACCCTTGAACCCATTACTACAGAATCCGGTTGTTGGTGGAAATATGGGAAATCATTGCTGTTTTTTCATCTTTAAGTACGATGAATTTCATTTCCTTCACTTTGCTAAAACATCCCTGCACATCCGATAACTTATGTAAACAATATTCTACTTCACCATCATATGAGAGCCCCACCAAGCTTGAGGCCTTGGTGTAAGAAAGCTTGTAAGTCTTACCATAGCTCTTAAAAGAGAATTTTTCTCTACCATCATCTTCATAGAAGGAAACAGACTCATAAAATTCTACGAGTAAATATGTATAAATACCATCCTGATCCCCTGGTTTCGATATGCAGAAATCTTCCTATCCATTGAGTTTGATGTTTTTAGAAATTAGAGAATCATACTCACTGAAAACGTTCGGGTGGACCAACCTTTCCCTATAGAATAAATATTTTGAGATTGGATTCATTGAAGACAAATCATGGGAAGTGTCTTCTACAGACATTCATAATGGAGGAGCACTGAAATATTTCGAATGGGCTTTATGATCTGAGGTAGAGCATCGACACGTGAGGGCTTTGAAATCGATATGGGCAAACTATGGGGGTCCCCTTTATATAGGCGATGGAGGTGACCTTTCAACTTCCAAAACAATTAATGGTTGAAAAACTCTCTGATTTGATATGACAGTTGAAAACATACCCCAAGGAAATATTGAATCCGATCTTTTGAGGTTTTAAAAACATCCAAATTTAAGAAGAAGCAATTCTGAGAAATTTTATAAGAAAAAGAATCTACCGGCAACTAAAAATGAAAACGAAAACATAAGTAAAAAATTCATGCCTTTTAGATTGGCTATGAAGTTTATTCGTAATAGGTGATATTATTCTTGAAGAAAATTTGACAATGAAAAACTTGATGTCGAAAAGTTTATTGCAAAAACATTGAGTATCAAAACTGTAGTATGAAAAGTATGAGTACGAAAATTCCCATTACGAAAATTCTCATTACGAAAATTCTCATTATGAAAATTTCCAGTATGAAAACTCCATTACAAAAATTTCCAATAGGAAAACTTCATTATGAAAATTTCCAGTACGAAAACTTCATTTCAAAAATTTCCAGTACGAAAACGTCATTACAAAAATTTCCAGTAGGAAAACATCATTATGAAAATTTCCTATAGGAAAACTTCACTACGAAAATATCCAGTATGAAAAATTCATTATGAAAATTTCTAGTACGAAAACTTCATTACAAAAATATCCAGTATCAAAACTTCATTATGAAAATTTCAAGTACTAAAACATTATTACGAAAAAATTTGATAGACTAACAAACAAATGTACCCCCTATGAAAATGAGTTTATTACCGCAAGGATAATGGTTCAATAAGATGTTAATGATAGAAGATTACCTCTTGGTTATCATTTGTAACTTCTGTTTAGTGTATTCAAATCTATCATAGTGTAATGATTTTGTGAAAATGTCACCAAGTTGATCTTGTGTCCCAATAAACTGAAGAATGATATCTCTTTTTAGTGTGTGATCCCTAAGAAAGTGATGTCTAATATATATGTGTTTTTCACGGGAGTGGTGTGAAGTGTTTTTACTAAGGTCAATGTCACTTGTGTTATCACACAAAATTTGAGTCTTATTGAAACTCAAGTCGTAATTTGTGAGTGTGTGTTGCATCCACAACACTTGAGCACAATAACTTCCAACTGCTACATATTCAGCTTCAGCAGTGGAGAGTGCTACTGAGTGTTTCTTCTTGCAAGACCAAGAAACTAATGAATCTCTTAAGAAACGAAAAGTTCCAGATGTACTGTTTCTATCCATTTTACATTCACCAAAGTCAGCATCTGAAAAAAAAAATTAAGATAAAATCATTTCCAAAAGTACAAAATAGTAATAAATCCATGGTTCCCTTTAAGTAGCAAAAACTTCTTTTCATTTCCTTTAAATGATATTCATTAGTATTGGATTGATATCTTCCATATAATCATACTGAAAACATTATGTCTGGATGACTGGATGTCAAGTATAGTAAGCTTCCTATCATACATCTAAAAGATGATTGATCTACTGGTTTCCAAACATCATCAAGATCATGTGTGTTTGAGGTACCAATCGGAGTACTTATACTCTTAGTATTTTCATATTCATACTTTTTGAGAAGATATTTAATATACTTATGTTGTGATATGTAGATTCCTTCTGGTTTTTGAGAAATTTGAAAACCAGGGAAAAAGATAGCTCACCCATAATACTCATTTCAAACTCATATTTCAGTAGATCCGTAAAGGAAACAGTTAAATATTATTGAGTTGAACCAAATATAATGTCATCAACATAAATTTGAACAATTAAAACATTTTTCTTATCTTTCTTTATGAAAAGAGTTGGATATGCATTTCTCTTAACATAATTTTTTTGAACAATAGTCTTTTATGTCTATCATACCAAGCTTGAGGGGCTTGTTTAAGGAAATACAAAGCAATGGTATGTCTAAAAACATGATCAGGATGTTTTGCGTCTTCCAAGCCAGGAGGTTGTTCAACTAAAACATACTCTTGAACATAACATTTAAAGAAAGCATATTTTGCATCCATTTGAAAAAGGTTAAAATTGAAGAATTCTACAAAGGCAAGTAAAATGTGAATAGATTCAAGTCTAGCTACTGGAGCAAAGGTCTCCTAAAAGTCTATTCCTTCATGTTTATTATAGCCTTTAGCAATCAATCTAGCTTTATTTCCTATGATGATTCCATTTTCATCACACTTATTTCTGAAAACCCATTTTACTCCAATTATAGAAGTTTCCTTAGGTCTTTGAACCAAGGTCCAGACTTTGTTCCTTTTGAATTTATTTATTTCATCTTGCATTGATTTAATCCATCCTTCATCACCTAAAGCTTCATCGATGCTTTTTGGTTCTAATTGGGAAAGGAATGCTAGATGTTCTACTTCATTTCTTAAGAAACTTATAGTTCTTACAGGTTGATTCACATCACCAATGATACTATCACTGGGATAACTCTTTAGAAATGATTGATTTGGGTTTTGTAAAACCTGTTCATCAACATAGGGTAAGAAATCTTCTAGGGTAAATGATTCAGAAGAATTTTCTTGAACATTTTCCTTATTAGAAGGATTTTCTATAAATGGTTGATAATCAGTTTTTAAAAACACATCTGAGGATGTAGGTTGGGGTTGTTTAAAAAAAGGATCAGTCTAATCAAATTTGATATGTACTATCTCTTAAACAGTGTAAGTGTTTTTTTTGAAAACTCTATAAGCCTTAGAGATTGTGGAGTAGCTTAAGAAAATTCCTTCATCATATTTTACTATGAATTTGTGTAAGTTATCTTTTTTATTTAGAATGAATGCCTAGAAACCAAAAACCATAAAGTATGAATTTCTAGGTTTTCTACCATTCCATTACTCATAAATAGTTTTATTAAGAAAAAGTCTAATTAAAACTCGATTTATAGTATAACAAGTAGTACTTACAACATCAACCCAAAAATATCTGGCAATAGAATACTCACTCAACATGGTTCTAGTTATATCTTGAATAATTCTATTTCTTCTTTCTACAACCCCATTTATATGAGGTGTTCTGGATGATGAGAAGTTATGAGTAATACCTTTTCTACTAAAAAAAGATTCAAAATAAGAATTTTGAAATTCTCATCCATGATCACTATGAATAATTTTCAATGGAAGGAATTTCTCATTTTTAACTTGGGCTCTAAAACTTTTTAAATAAGAAAAATCTTCAGACTTCTTTTCTAGAAAATATACCCATGTAAATCTAGTGTAATCATCAACCAAGACAAATACATAATACTTGCCTCCAATGATACCAATTTTTGTAGGACCAAAAAGATCCATGTGAACCAACTGTATTGAATCATTTATTGAGACTTCACAGATTGATTTAAAATTTGATTTATGTTGCTTGCCTTATTGACAAGGTTCACAGACTTTTGAAGAATCAAATCTAAGCTCTGGTAGATCCTTAACTAAAACATTCTTTGAAAGTTTACATAAGTTCCTAAGGTTACAATGTCTTAACCATCTATGCCATAACCAATAATGTTCTTCCATTGCACTAAGGCAAGGTAGATCTTGGCACCTATGGTCTTCTAAATTTAGCGTGTAAACATTCCCTTGCATATTGGCAGAAAGAATAAATTATTCCTTGGAATTGGGTACTAGGCACTTATCATTCCTAAAATTCACAAGGTATCCTTCATCACATAATTGACTTATACTGATGAGATTTTTCATAAGACATTTAGCAAACAAAAAATTTTAAATCAATGTTTTTCCAAGAAGAATGATGTTACCCATACCAATAATTTCTCTCTGAGTATTATCTCTGAAAATTAATTTTACTCCTTTCATCTTGAAAATATTTTCGAAATATATTTTGTTACCAGTCATGTGCCAAGAACATCTACTATCCATATACGAAGTATTTTTGTTGGTATTTTCCCTGTTTTCTTGAAAATATCAAAAATATAGGTTTTCCGAATCCATACATTCTTGGATCTAGAAATTTCAGAAAGTAAAATTTTGGGTACCCATATCTTCTAAGAAAAATAATCCTTATGAAATCCTAATGATTGATTTTGTTTAATGAACAATTATTTTCCCAGTTACCACAACATTGGCACGTTGTGAAAAAATGGGGCACTATGAGAAATAAATTACTTGTTACTAAAATCAGTTTAGAACTTCTGTAACCAAAATCAGAAGTATTCCTTCGAGGTTGAATTTGTGAATACATTTTATCAAAATTTTCCTTACCTAGGGTAAATTTTGACAAACACTTCCTCAAAAAAAATATTTCAGATTTTATTTTTATAACAAGGTTCTTGTCTTCAAAAAAATTTGAACTAGAGCTAGGCTCAGAAACAACTTTCTTAGAAATTACGTTTTCAAGATCTTTTGAAAGTTTATTCCTCTCATAACATACTTCCTCAAGATTTTTTTAAATACTTTCAAAATCAGCATTTTCATATCAAGATCTTTAGAAAGATCTGATATTTCCTTAATAAGAATAGTATTCCTAGAGTTTACCTTATAAATATTATTCATCCGTTTTGAGTTATCATTTTAAAGAAGTTTGGCTAACCTAGAAACTTATTTATAGGAAGGTAAAGTATTATCTTCATCAGAAGATTATTATTCATCCGGAGAGTTATAATACTTTCTATCATTAGAATTTAAATAAACATTGTTCCTTTGATTCAGTATTGTGTACCTTAGCCATCAAGTGATTATTATCAATAGCTAGCCTGGCTATAAGACCGTGATTCTTTTGTCCAGATGATTCATAATCCTAAGATTCATTTGAAGAGTCACTATCAATGGCACTTTAGGTATCATTATCTTTCAAAACATTCTTAGATTTGGACTTGTAATACTTCTTTCTATTCCTTTCAGAATGAATTTCTTTTATTTCTTTCTTCTTGAGTATATGGCAATCAGGTCTTATGTGTCCAGCTCTCTTGCATTCATAGTATGTGACCTCTGAATCATTATTATCTTTCCTAACCTTCTTTATATACTTGGATTGGAAATTTCTCTATCAAGCTATCGTGTTCATCCTTAGAGCAAGATTTGCTAATTCATTTTCTGAGGCCTCACTCTCACTATATTTGGATTGGATGATAGCTTTCTTAGATCTAGATCTAGTAACTCTCTCAAGAGTCTTGGCTTTCATATGATTTTAAGTTATAGTAAAAGCAACAATACCATTCCCATTATTCTTCTTCACAATATCAGCATCTCTCTTCATTCTAGTCTCATGCTGAACAAGTGTTCCAAATAGTTCATCAAGAGAAATTTGAGTGAACTTTCTATTCTCATCAATTGCAGTCCTTTTAGATTCCCAGTCAGTTGGAATGATGTCGATGATATTGTCAACAAGGGCTTCATCATCTAGACCTTTCTCTCCCATTGATTGTAAGCTATTCATGATAGTCATGAATATCTGTTGTACATTGAATATGGGTTCACTAAAAGGAAAAATAATACCCTGATATTCAACTCTAAGCATGCATATTCTCGTCTCAATCACTATAGATGTACCAAAATGAGTAACTTCTAGTTTCTTTCATATACAGTTAGCTGTTTCACAAGAAGAAATTTGGATATATATTTTCCTAGTCATTGAACAAAGCAATGTATTGCATACCTTATAGTTGAGTTGGTATTCTTGATTTTCTTGATTAGTAAGAGCACTAACTTCCTTATCAAGAATTTTGTATCCTCCGGTAAGCATGAAAAAGTTAGCGACCCCAGTATTGATAATGAATGTCTTAATATGATCTCTCCAATATTCATAATCATTGCCATCAAATATAGGTGGTCTTGTAGGATTTATGTTGTCGATAGAACCAACATCTAAACCTGCCATATTTATAAAATCATGGCCACACAAACTTGTTAGAAGTATAAGTCTGTAATCAAGATAAAATATTCTAAGAAAGAAAAATCGTATCTCAATGAAAAAGGTGAATCCGAACTATGATTCTGAAAAACAGATTCCGGAAATTATGAATCTGGAAATGTGAATCCGAAAATGTGGATCCAAAAAAGAAATTCTGAGAATTCTCTTCTGAATCTAATCGTGTGATTAATTCAGATTTAACCACCTCTGATACCAATTGTTAGGATGGTATGACTCTGAGTATGATATACTCTATAATACCAAATGTAGGATCGAAATAAGAATGATATTCTCAGATACATGTGGGGGGGGTTAATTTTACCTTTTAAAAATTCTCTAAGGAAATTTTTGATAACCAAAATTCACAATACCTATAACTTCTAAAGACTTGCATGATTCCGGAAAAGTGATTCTGGAAATGAAACTTAACAAAAGTTACAAAGATTAAGATTCTACCTTAAAGCATATAGAATCTAACTAAATCAACGTACAAGTAAGGAAGTATAATAAAGTTATACTTTCCTTAACAATACAAAATGCACAGCGGAAAACAAAGTAGTAACACTTCATGTAACAAATAATAACCCTTTTAACACAAAGATAAGGGTATCCAAAAACCTTGGATAAAGGTCCCTTGATTTATACATTCAAGAAATTCTGTCCTACCCACACCAGGGTAAGCCCTTGATACGAAGATCAAAGTCTATCTTATTATCCCAGCAAGACCTCAACTCTCAGGTAGTTGACACCTCTGTCTTCCTCAGCAAGGAATCCCTCAACTTTGAGGTGTTGGAACCTCGGTCTTCCTATCCCCAAAATCCCACTATTTTAATCAGCCACAATCAGAGTCGCACGAAGCAAGTCTGCACAAGGAAAAGTTTTAACAAGCTGTTCAAACTTTCTGCATGAAGCTTTGAGAGTTGATAAAAGCCCCTCTCTCTAGAAATCACTTCAAAGCATGTAAGAAATGTGTCAAAAGTTGTGTCAAAGTTATTTTCGACTTTCAAAGGAGCTCTTATATATAGGAAAATATCCAATGGTCGGATCCCTCTTCCAACAGTAATGTTTCTCCTTGAATTTCAGAGGGACCTTTACACGTGTCACTCAACCAACGTTTAGTCAATAACTGAAAGCACGACATCGTTTTGTAATGAAATTATTGTAAGAATAAGTAAAATTGAAGTTCGGCATGTAATCAAATAAAAGTTTAGAGTCTAATGAAAATGGAATTCAGAGTTTATAATAAATAGATATTCGGATTCTGTTTTGAAAGAATTCAGAACCTGAATTCTGTAGAAATCAGGAGTCTGAATTTCTAAGGAAATTCGGAGTCTAGTTTGACTAGAATTCAGAATCTGAACTTACAGAGTTTGGATTCGAACTCATAAATGTTCGGAATCAAACTAGTAAGTGTTCGGAGTCGAACTCATTATAGTTCGTATCCATAATTCAGAGTTGAACTTCGTGAGAGTTCATATCTAGAATATGGAGTAGAAATTCATTAGAGTTCGTATCCAGAATTTGGAGTGGAACTTCATTAGGGTTCATATCCAGAATTTCGATTGGATCTTTGTGATAGTTCGTATCTAGAATTCGGAGTAAAACATTATGAGAGTTCGTAATCAGAATTCGGAATAGAACTTCATTAGAGTTTGTATCTAGAATTAGGAGTGGAACTTTGTGAGAGTTCGTATCTAGAATTCAGAGTGAAACTTTATGAGAGTTCGTACTTAGAATTCGGAATGGAACTTCATTTGAGTTCGCATCCAGAATTCGGATCCTAAAATAGAATTCTTCATATCAAAATATTATATGATTTTGAGGTTTAAGGTATGAATCCGATTTTTTATACTTGAGAAAAATATCGATATGAGCAGTGAAATTATTGTAGGGGTAAATTCCACTGGGAAGGAAATTTTCCTTATAGAAGTAAAATATAGATTTTCTTAAGTATAAGGTGTTTGTGATTTTCAAAACAAGAAGTAATGGAAAAGTCATAAGGAAAACATTATTGACTCAACAGACTAGTCTCTACCCAAGTAGTTTATATTTTATTAAAAATATAATTTATAATAACTTACCAAATTTTGGTGTGTTGAACTTTAATTTAGTCCCCAAATTATTTAATTAAATTTATAAATTGTAATGACCGGACTCTTTCAAAAAGGTAAGGATCGTTAGTTTTTCTTTCAAATCTTTCCTTTAAGCTTGTTAAAGGTGTGTAACGTTCTATGGAAGGTTCAGTGAGTATCCGAGGCTTGTTCAGAGCCCAGGGGATGCAGAAATGGACTTACAGACATGGGCGCACGGCCTGCCCACGGCCTGCGCATGGTTTGGGTAAACTGTGCGGCCTTTGGTTTGAAGGCAGTGAGATGCACATAGTTTGCACACGACATGAATAGTAATTTTTCATGGTTTGGGCAAACCATGCGGCCCTACTTTCTGGAGGCAGTGAGGTGTGCACGATTTGTGCACGGTTTGGTAAACCGTGCGCCTAAATTGTGAGACCCTGATCTGGGTAAAAATTTACAATTTTTCCATTAATTCTATTTAATCCTAAAACCTATTTCTTTCTCCTACCCACGAATAGAACCAGAGGGGAGCCTCCTTTGAGATCCCAAACCCTCACCTCACTCTTTCTCTTGCAGTTTCTTCCCCCGGTGTCCGTTCTTCGATCTGTCGAAGGTGTTGGGTCACCAAATGTAAGGCTAACCTCATGCACTCTTTTCCCCTTGGAAAATCTTGATTTCTGTTGTGTTATTTAGATGCAAGCTCATATGCCATATTTTCAGGGCATTGGACTGAAACTCAGATCTCTCCCAATCTACTTCGAATCTGAGGTTGATATCGAGCAAGCCTACATCTACAACCCTAAGGTAGGTGGTCACGTGGTTTCCATTTGGGTTTTTTTCATTCTTGTGTTTATTTTGTCATGTCGTGGTTTTCCTTTTTACAAACCCTTTATTTATATTTACTGTTTACTGTCCAAATGACCCTTGTGATAGGAGGGTATGGGAACTACCCTTGTTTGGGTATTTGGGTATCATATGACCCTAGTATGGACACCCATAGGGGTTATACCTTGAGTTTTAGCCCTTTTTCACCTTTGGACCATATGGGTATGTCTTAAAATCCATTTTCCATGTGAGGTAAATCGGATGTTTTGGTTAGGTCTTGGCTATGATGAGTTAGCCTAAACCCCTTTTATTATTTTAGATTCATGTGTGCTTGAAATGTGATTTTGTGATATTGTGAGATGGAAATGTTGTGTTTTATTGATATGAATGTTATAAGAAGGGTATGCCTTATAACCTATGCTAATTAAATGATTAAGTCTCACGCCAGGGGTAGACCGTGAGAGCTCCCCAATTATATGGCTTCGAGCTAGTGGAAGACCATGAGAGATCCCCTAATTAAATGATTAAGTCTTGTGCTAGGGTTAGACCGTGAGAGCTCCCCTATTAAACATCTTTGATCTAGGGGCATACCTTGAGAGCTCCCCTAATTAAATGACTAAGTCTCGCACCAGGCGTAGACTGTGAGAGCTCCCCTATTATACAGCTTCGAGCCAGAGGCAGACCGTGAGAGCTCCCCTAATTAGATGATTAAGTCTCGCGCCAGGGGTAGACTGTGAGAGATCCCCTATTATACAGCTTTGAGTTAGGGGAAGACTATGATAGCTCCCCTAATTAAATTATTAAGTCTCAGACCATGGGTAGACCGTGAGAGCTCCCCTATTATATGGCTTCGAGCTAGGGGCAGACTGTGAGAGCTTCTCTAATTAAATGATATAGCTTCACGCCCGGGGTAGACCATGAGAGCTCCCCTATTATACGGATTAGGGATAAGGGTAGATTGTGAGAGCTCCCTTGAATCATTATTAAGCCTTCGGGCTGGGGATAGACCGTGAGAGCTTCCCCAAGGTTGGACCCGTGGTAGGATTGAGAGCGCTGCCCCTAGGTTAAGGACATCTGTGAGTTCCATCCCGGTCCTTCCCAACGTATTATATATATGTATATATATATATATATCTATCTATACTCAGGTGTTTGTTCAGACTACCCGCCATGAGCTGAAGCAGGTAGACCCACCAGGTGTCCTTCCAGAACCCGAGAGGGAGAGTTGATTATTGTTTAACTTTACATACTTGCACTCTATTTCTCACGATTACTGTGAACACCTATTTTGGATTACATGTAGACCCGTTGGTGGTGGCCTACTGAGACTTGTCTCACACCCTACCCAGTGGCCTTCTGGGCCCCCGTGTAGACTTTACTGCTATAGGTACTAGTAGGGTAAAAGGCCCGGCGTCAGGTTGTTGATACATGTATGATCTAGCTGGAGTTCCGGAGCAGAGGATCGGGCTTGGCTAGAGATTCTCATGGACTGCATTGTTCTCTTTTTATATTACTGCATAGCATGCTTGTCTTCTATTTCTATTGTATCATCATTCCATGCATCCATTTTGTATCAGACACTGCCTATGAGGCTTTTGTATATTTATCAGGTTTTCCTTACTTCTGTTGTTTGGTTTGTATGTTTCCCCTTTTCTCCAGTTTATCTGTTGTTTGTGATTCCGCTCTATCTCTTACTTTGCTGTTATTCCACTGTGTGCTCTGACATGGGGGTACAGTCTCCCCACTAACTCACCATTACACCCCCACTGCTAGTCGGCAGCCCCTGGCCTATGGGGAGACGAGTCAGGGGTCATGTGGCCAACCGGGCTCGGGGCTCGGGTTAAGGGGCAGCCTGGTCCGGGACGTCACACAAATAATGTAAACTTAACTTTTAAATCAAAACTTATAATATATAGAAAATCTATTTTGTACAAATAATTATTTCAAAATTATGTCTTATTAAACTAAATTTAAGTGATTTAAAATTGATTAAGTGATAATATATTTTTATAATGGTATAAATATTATATTAAGATCATTTGTAGAATATATTAGTTTAATTTATCTGACTAAAATTATATAATATTAGTAAAAATATATGAAAATAGAAGTTATACCATCATCATGGTTGTTAATTATAAACATTGTAATCATATCTTTATACCCAAAATAAAATTAAACATATTACATATTCTGAAAAGGTGGATTTAAAATATTAAACCCATTTTTTATATTTAATTTCTAAAATTAATGAAAACTAATTTTGGTTATAATCGAGTAAAAATAATTTTTAGAGTAAAATATTTTTTATCATTCCAAAACAATGAACATAAGTTTTATAAATTCAACATAGTATTTTTAGATTATTTTTTACTTTATCAATATTTATTTTTATAGACAAAGGATTCAAAACAATTCATTCTTGTATTATGATAACTTCATTAAATTTATTTTATTAGAAAAAATAGATTTTTTATACTATTCAACTAAAATAAAATTATTTTAAAAAAAATAAAATAAGGATAATTTTGATATGTGAAATTTAAAAATGTAGTTCATTTTGTTAAATTATAATTCTAAAATTTATATATTTTTCATCTAATTGAGACTCACTGTATTTAAATAAAATCATATTCTAATGAAAATTTTCATTTTAAAAAATTAGTTATTCATAGTCCAATATTTTTTAATTCCAAAATAATTAAAATCATTTTTATTTCCTATAGGTTATAAAATTATTAATTCTTATTAATAGTAAATATATTGTGGATTTATTTAATTCAGTTTTTTATTTGGAGTAATCTGTAGAACATGTTATTAATTTCTAGAATATCTACACACACACATATATATAAATTATAAAATCCCAGGGAGTTACTAGACTAATGAATCACAGTACTTGATTCATACTATATATTTTTTGAAGGAATAATTAAGGAATAAGATGGAAAATATTTTTCAAAGTTTTATACATTAAGATTAATGATTGAGGTATCTATATATAGTCTTTCAATAGTTATGATTTAGTAGAATTTTATTCAGGGGTTGATGAATTAAAAAAAATTCATAAATAAAAAAGTATATATAAACTTTTTTAGGACTTATGTGATTGTATTATATGGTCATTAATGAAATTTTGGGAGATTTATGTTATCTTTTTTGAAGAATACACGAATTTGGGATAGATTAACTTTGGGGTTGATACATTATTAAATGCTATAATTATATAATAATGTTTTTAGAAATATATATTTAAGATATATAAATAAATTTTAGGATTTTAATGTAATTTTTTTCTTAGTTATTAAAGTTATATTTGAATAAATTACCCATATTGCTAACATTATATATTTAACTAGGAATGGATTTTATGTCAAAGTGGTTGATATAATTTAAGGAATAAATATTGATTTAACTTTTACAAGCATCCATGTTTTTTTGGATTTATGTCATGCTTAATTAGGTTATATTGGGAAATGAGTGGAATATTCTGGAGAATATAAGAATATAGTATATAAATGATTGGTTTTTATATTATGAGTGACTAATGTTGTTTTGAGATAAATTAAATGTTGACCCTGAAATAATATTGGATCAAATATTTTTGTCTTTTGGCTTTGAATTTGACAAAGAATACTTTGAAGAATTTTATGGTTTGTTATTTTTGAGATGATATAATTTTAACGATGAGTGTTGTTGTAGTGTATTTAGAGATTAAGGTATTATTGATTCATATGTGTATTATCATTACTAATTATGGACATTTATTATTCTACTAAATGATTAAATAATTGAGGAATTAAATTTAATCCCTTTTATGAATCTTATGATACATTAAAATTGGATTTTAATGTTTTAAACAAGTAAATCATCATGGATATTCCTTATTTGGAATATGAAATGATGTAGAGGAGGAATCATGATCTATAAAACGAAATGGATGAAATTACATTTATATAATGTGAAAAAAATCATGTATGTATATTTCTTATATTCTATATCTCAATGGTAATATAATTACCCATACTTAACAAAAGAAAGATAAATTTATCAAGTCCTATAAATCTTTTATCAAGATATTCTTTTGGATACACATTCAAATGTATGTTTTTTGAAATATTTATGTAACATAAAAATTATTAATCAATATAAAATATCCATCTAAGAGAATATGTATTTTAAGATAATTTCATTTTTTTTGTTTGTTCAAAATAATATGTTTGTGATATAATTATTTTAGCAAGGTAGGATGTAACACCTCAATAATTTAGAATATATTACTCTAAAATATTATCTTGTAAAATAGAATATGTGTTATATAAAACCAAACTAAATTAAATATTTCATTATTAAAATAAAATGTAAAAAATCAATAAATTAAGAATATATACCACGAAAACAAATAAATTAACACTCATTGTTAAATGATACAAGGTTAACAACACATAAGTTTAAAAGGTTTTTTTTCCAAAATGGGTTTTCATTAAATTTATTATTTGGATCTAAAATAAAAATTTATAAATTTATGAATTACAAATTTATTCACTGTTGGAATTATCATAAAAAGATAGAATATGATTTCTTTTATTTCTCAAAAGAATTTAATTTTTGGATGAATATAGAAAAATAAAAATTCAAAAAATCTATCATTTTTCTCCCATTATCAGTATATAAGAATGAATTAAGAGTTTTTTAATCATTTTTAATAAAATAAATTTATATTTAATAATTAAAATAAATAAATAAATATTATTA
Source organism: Viscum album (assembly GCA_963277665.1). Classification (NCBI taxonomy): domain Eukaryota; kingdom Viridiplantae; phylum Streptophyta; class Magnoliopsida; order Santalales; family Viscaceae; genus Viscum; species Viscum album. The sequence goes on from OY728161.1 coordinate 1,745,304,481, forward strand.
TTTTTAATTTGGTAACCCATGTTTGACATTTTAGAACCTAAATGTTGTTTTATTCTTCTAAAATCTATTATTTATCATTTTCTCAAATTTAGTATTTAAAAATTTAAATTCTATTTTATATTAGTTTTTATGTCACAAAATTCTATTTTTTATAAATAAACTAATAAATGGAATGGGTATAAATCGTATAGTTGGTTTTTGTGTAAATTAATTTTTATTATAAAAAGGAATTTTCTAAAAAAATAACTTCATTTGTTGTAATTATACTTACAATAATAAATAACAACTCTATAAATTGAATATTTAAATTGGTTCTCATATTTTTAATTATTTTTTTCAAATTATATAACAATTCCCATTAAATTTTTTTTAATAAAATTTCCATAGTAAAATTTATTCACCACAGTATGGGGTAAAAGAGTTAAATAGGGGTTAAAGTAAGGTATATGGAATGAAATATCTCCAAACATTTTATAAGGATGGTTATATGAGTGTATTTATATCAAATATTATCTTATATTATAAAATATTTCCATTTTAGTCCAATTTACCTTAAAAATATATATTAAATTAGGAATGTCTCACTTCTCACTTTTAAAATAACCCCTCTTCTCTTCACTTTTCCACAACCTTTCAGAATATTGGATTAAGCATGGGATTCTAAAATACCCCCAAACCCCCACCACCACCCTTACACCCTTGGATTCGTCCAGGTGGTCGTAGTCTCGTTGAAATACAAACATAATAAGGTTAATAGAGAGATTTGCCGGAGGATACCCAAGGGTGTGGTAATTGAGATTACAAAGTTCAATGAAATTTATTTCTTTTTCTATATCTAGAAAATATTCTAAAAAAACTTAAAAATAATGGAATCATTATACTCAGTATATGAAAATTTATTTTCTAGATGGAACAGTCATTCTCTACATTCCTTCCATCAAATGGGAAATAAAAATAATTCTCATCCGTATGTGTGAACTACCACCTACAAGAAGTTACATATCTCATTTTTGGTAATATTCATAGATATATTAAATATATTTTTTATTTATTACATAATTATGAATTTTTTAAGTTAAAATATTAACTAATTATTTACCATCACATTAGTTAAAAAATTAAAACTTCGTTGATCTATTCATGCACACTATCACCTCTATGTATGAATGATTTCATTTTTCATTAATTAAAATCACATATTATTCTAAAAATGGATATAATATAAAAATACGATATTCATTAAATTATTAATTTTGATCGTCTATTTCATCATGGTTCATAAAAATCAGTGGCAAATTTGAAGTATTTTTTTAGTGTTAAAGAGAAAAATGTTAAATTCTCTTATAATATGATCTAATAAAAATTTTATGGACACTTTGTTGGTCCCAGAATAGGGTTTTGACCATATGGTCGGTGTTTGGTAGATATCCAAGATATTTGATTTTTCATAAAATATTTAATATTTAATTAATTAAATATTACTTTATTTGTGCATGTTCATTTGGACATATCCTTCGAAGGGATCATTTTATTGAGATTATATCTTTTTATTATAGAATTAAAAAGGTAGTTTTCCTAGGTTAGGCAATACCTTATTTCCAGCATTGGGGTCAAGCTCATGCCCCATTTCATTTATTTTCCTTTTTTTATTGCTTTTTCTTTTATGTTTTCCTTTCTATAATTTCACTATTATAACTTGTTTTCTTGAATAATCATGTATGGGATTACCCCATTAGGGTCTTTGGTAAAGGGAAAGATATATAGATATGTGGGAGAGGGGGAAGAGGCTTCTATCAGGGATCTTGTACAGAGGGAGATCCATGATCAAAAGGAGACGTGGGTCTAGTGCAAATATTCAGAATTTTAGGCCCTAAGGTATGATTGTTTTCTATTTTTCACATCTAACCCCTATAAAATTGATTTTTTTACATAATACTTCATTAAATGCGTTTTTGGGTACCCCTTGAAGGTTGATCTAGGCTTAATCGGGGATAAATGGGGGTTTGGCAATTTTGAGGGGTTTTTATTCCTGAAAACCCATGTACATAGAATGTGGTTTAGATAATTCACACTATGTTTTCTTACTATTCATAAAATATGATATTTTGTGGCTACACCTCATGTAGCATGAGTATCTGCTGTATAGTCGTAAATCATGGTGTGGGGGGGGCACATTGTCCTCTGGGGTATACAGATAGACCTCGTTTGAGGTACATGACTACTGGTCATGTACACTGCTTGTACAAACCATACTTGGCATGTCTTGGTAAACAGTTGGGGACCCCATGTGAGGTACACAACATATAAGGGATAATACATTCTTTAAATTAAGTGGTTCACATACCAATTGGGGGATGTGGTAAATTGGTAGGTACCCATGTGGGGATACATGTAATTTATATGAAATAAATGTTTTGTAATTGGGAGAAGTACACACTATATGGCCCATGTGAAATAGACAGGGAGGACCTTTGGGGTTACACACTCTTTACCCCATCTGCATGTCATTAAATTTTTCTAACCTATTCCCTTTTTTCTGTATCTTTACTTGGAAACAAATTTCAACTTATGAGTAGTCCTTTTTGATAATTATTCCATATATATCATGATGGGATAATCCTTTTAGAGTTTATAGACCATCTAGATGATTTTTTAGAACACAAGGGATTAGTAAGAGTATTTTTCATGTGTTTCGGTTTTATAATACTCATGGGAGTTTGGTTATAATCTATGAGGCCTAGGTGAGAGTTTTGAACTCTTTAGTTGGACATATCTTGTGAATTCCAGTTTAGTTATTTTCATGTTTTCTTTAGATGGATCTAGGAAGGTGGGATCATGTAGTATCTCCATAGAGATCTCAGTTTGAACCAACATGATAGAACCAGTTTCTCAAGGTTATAAGAGTTGAGGTTATCTCATGGATTGTTTTTTGGGGAGGGTGATTGATTTTTTTCCCACATGGGATGTTCCCCAAGGATTTTCATGTAATTAGGATCCCTTTTAAAGGATCATACTTTTGAGATGGTAACATTAACCATTATAAATTCCCTTGTTACTGTTTCTTATTATATTCCATTTGGGGTTGTTATTGATTGAGGATTAGTTGGATTCGACACATGGACATTTTATTGGTTTTTTCACTAGGTATATCCCATGATTTTGGATGAGCATGTAGATCACCTTATATGGTCTCTTTATGTTTTTTGGCATTTGGATCAATTGATGATCTTTTTATGGGTGTTTCCTAAGAAAATTGGTTTATAAAGAGATCCCCATTTAAGGTTTATCCTTTATAATGTGACCCTAGAGCACATGGGAGCCCTAGTTGTTTTTATTTTTCCCTAAATTTGGGTTGTTGAGAGACAAAGGTGGCTGTTTTGTTGGACGTTTAGATCAATGGTGCTGGGAGAGGCCCCATGATTTTTCTACTGATAGTGGATTAGTGATACTTGTTCATATTTATGGATGGTGGTTTTGGGGGTTGAATTATCCGATTTTTGGTGGTCATTTATCCATGAGGATTGAGGATGTTTCTATATAGTACTTATGACAACCCTGCTTTTTATTACAACTTAAACATGCTTTATTACATAAAACTTCACTTGATACAACAAATAAGATCAAGAGGTTTAGTGTCTTTGGGGATTAGGATCATTAAATAAAAACATTAAACTTTAAATACAACATCTTTATTGAAAACTTCTTTTACATGACCACTACATTCCTTCGTACTTAGCATTGTATGGGATAACCTGAGGACATGCATAAGAAAAGGGTGAGCTATAAATCCCAGTAAGGTAGTACACATGGAATAACATGAGTAGTACAATACATGTTAGGCAATAGGAATATCAATAGAGAATAAGAGAAACATGAACATAAAGGCATGATAAAGCATGATAATCATTACATGGAAATGTGGCAACAACACTTAACATTGAATTAGCATGAGCCGAGGCTCATTGCACATGGAGCATGAGTAAACCCTCATTTCACATGAAGAACGAGTAAACCCTCATTGAACTTTAATTATCATGGGTCAACACTCATTGCACATGATGTATCATGATACTATACTTTACCCAATGCATTGTAGCGCTATCGGGGCGTACCCTTCTTAAACATTTCATTTCATGCATAAGTGTGCCACATGGATCATAAAACATGGATTCATAAAACATAATCAATTATTCCACAATAAAGGAATGTGGAAATCATACATTAAACTTTACAATCAATAAGTAAATGTGCATAAAGGTTAATACCCTTGATGGAGAAATGGGCATGGTATTCACTACACAATGACATTGGCTTAGAAAATCGGTGTGATTTCGGCAGCGTAACGGCGTGACATAAGAATTCATAAAGAAAAGTTGACGAGAGAGAAAGGGTTTCCTCATCATATTTACATGTAATGGACTGTAATGAGGTCATATAGATACATGTCCCAACAATTTTAATGGAATTTATATTCATGATAAAAAAGTATTGCTTGAATATAAAAGAGGAGAGAAAAGTTCCTTTTGGAATTTCGGCATAGTAACAGGTGTACATGGGAGGCATTTAATGAGAGATAAAGGGGTATCCAATCATTAAAACAATAATAGGGCAGTATGGGGGAGGTACGAAACCATACTCCAACATTAATAATTGAAATTAAAAGGTCAATACAACTTAATGAAAATTGACAACAAAGAGAAAGGAAGACAAAACCCTTACTTGGAAGTGTGCTTCCAAAGGATAGAGAGAGGCTTGTGAGAGGCTTCTTGGGAGCTTGGGGAAACTTAAGAGGATTTTAGAGATAGTAGGGCAGAGGTTGGATGAACTACAGGGTCTTTGAGTGAGGAGGAAGTGTGAGCTTGGGTGGGTTTATATAGGAAAGGTGAGAGAATTCTTTATTATTTAGGTTAGCGACCCCTTATATTAAAATAATCCAAACCACAAACCAACACATGGTATTTGCCCATGGTTTCTGGAAAAGGAAATAGGAAAAAAATATTTTACAAGGCCAACTTCTGAACATAATAAAATATTAGGGTTGCTTATGTGGAGGTGAGTCACACTTCCATGGAAATTAATTTAAAAAGGCAAAGTGTTGAATAAGTCTTGAGGGCTCCATTAATGCTTTGAAAAGTAAGTCAAACAAACCCAAAACCTCATTATTTTAATAATAAAACATATATTGGCCGAACATAATGATTATGGTATTTTATTATATCACCATTGGGTCATTATGATGTCATAAAACACATTATATATTTAAATGGTATTTAATTTTTACCCAAAAATTTGACTGTCTTAGAAAATTAAGAAAAATTCACCGTTGGATAATTTCAATGTCCTGATTCCAAAAATAATATTTATTTTATCTAAATAATTTTCTAAATATTTTAATTTTTACTTTTAATATAAAAACCGACATTTATAAAAAAAATCACGGGTTTTGACAGAAATGGCTTTCAAACCTTAATAAAAATTTTAATTGCATTCATAAAATTTTAAGATCATTTATATTTAATAAAAATTAATTTAATAATTATAATAATATTTTATTAAAATATTATTTATTTCAAAAATCCTTTAATTTAATAAAATATAATTCTTAATTAAATAATAACAAAAAATACCATTTGTACTTCAAAAACTATTTACAGTGTATCAATAATGACTAGAAATTATATTCATTATTATATAAAAAAATAATTTACATGAACATGGTACTACTTATTTGTTACATAACCCCTTAAAATAGCCGCATAATACCTAAGGGTAAGGTGTGCGATGGTGAAAGACTCTTGGGGAGACTCAGATAACATCGCTTGAGTGGTAATCAATATCAACATCTACTTTTCCCATAGACGATCACATTCGAGCTTGACCTAATGAAGCTCAGCTTGGGCTTGGTCAAGGGAGGAGCCCAAAGACCCCACCACTTTTCTGAGCTCCGACAAATGGGCATCGTATGGGGAAATTCTACTAGATGAGGCCATCGCTTCCTTTGTCTGAGTAAAATTGGGTTCGTTAAACCCATATATTTATACTACTCATGTGATCACTGTTCAACGGCTATAAAGTAATGGTCACAAATCTTAACATAAAACCAAAGAAGTTTACATCTTATAAAAACGTTTTTCATAAAGAAACATTTAATTGGATCAAGAGGGATTTTCCATTAATGAAACTTTGGGTCGTTACAATATTCCCCCCTTAAGAAATTTCACCCTCGAAATTTTCCTTTTCCCACACTAAAACAAATGTGGGTAACTTAGCTTCATCATATCCTCCGACTCCCAAGTTGCTTCTTCAAACTTCTGGTTTCTCCACAACACCTTGAAGAGGGGCATTGTCTTATTTCGTAGAACTTTTTATCTATGATCTAAGACCTTCACTAGTTTCTCCTCATAAGAAAGATCGTCTTCTAATTGTACCACCTTGGAAGAGAGTATATGTGAAGGGTCCAGTATGTACTTCCTTAAGAGGGATACATGGAAGACATCATGCACCTTGTCCATAGTAGGTGGAAGTGCTAGTCGATAGGCCACATCCCCAACACGATCAAGAATCTCGAAGGGGCTGATGTACCTCGGAATTAACTTCCCTTTCTTTCCAAACCTCATGAACTTCTTCCACGGAGATATGCGTAAAAACACCATGTCTCTAACATTGAACTCAAGGTCTCGTCGACGATTATCTGCATAACTCTTCTGTTGACTTTGGGCTGCCTTGATATGCTGCTGAATGGTTTTCACCTTCTCCACCATTTCATCGACCATTTCTGGTCCAAACAGCTTATGTTCACCGACCTCATCCCAACATGCCGGTGTTCTACACCTTTTCCCATACAGGGCTTCCTATGGTGCCATTTAAATGCTCAAGTGGAAACTATTATTATAAGAGAACTCAATCAGAGGAAGATTTTGATCCCATCCTCCTTTAAAGTCCATTGAGAACACTCTCAACATATCCTCAAGTGTTTGGATAGTCTACTCGGATTGGCCATCGGTTTGAGGATGATAGGTCGTACTGAAGTTTAGTTCAGTATTCAGAGCATGTTGAAGACTCTTCCAAAACATAGAGGTGAATCATGGATCTCGGTTAGAAACAATAGATAGTGGTACTCCATGCAACCGTACCACTTCCCTGATATATATCTGTGCCAGTTGATCCAAAGAGAAATCCTCTTGAATAGAAATGAGGTGTGTAGTCTTTTTAAGACGATCCACAACAACCCAGATTGCATTGTTTCCTTTGGATGTCCTTGGACGTCTGGTGACAAAGTCCATGGTGATGTTCTCCCATTTCCATTCTGGTATGGGAAATGATTGCATCATCCCCTTAGACTTCTGCCTCTCTGCCTTCACTTGCTGATACACCAGGCACTTTGATGTATATTCAGCGATATCCTACTTTATATTATACCACCAAAAGTTTTCTCAGAGATCTCGATACATCTTTGTGCTCCCTGGGTAAATAGAGAAATTTGAACTATGTGCATCATCCAAAAGTTCCTTCTTTAGCTCCAGACATGATGGAACACATAGTCTTTTCCCAAACCGCACAATTCCTTCTTCATTAACATTAAACTCTGAGGATTTTCTCTTTTTGATAGCTTCCACTTGTTCTTGGATTCCCGCATCATCCTTTTGAGCATCCTTTATCCTTTCTAAAAGATATGGTTGAGAAATAATTTGTGAAAGGATTGATGATGTTCCCTTCTTTATGATTCCCATATCCATCTTCATAAAGTCTAAGAAGATTGGATCCTTCTCAATTCTCATCATTGATAGAATAGCTGGATCCTTTCTACTTAGGGCATCCGCCACCTTGTTCGCTTTCCCAGGGTGGTAATGTATTGAACAGTCGTAATCCTTGATGAGCTCTATCCATCTTCTCTAGCGCATATTAAGCTCTTTCTGTGTGAATATATATTTAAGACTCTTGTGGTTAGTATATATCTCATATTTCTCTCCATAGAGATAATGCCGCTAGATATTCAAGGAAAAGATCACCGCCGCCAACTCCAGATCATGTCTTGGATAGTTTCACTCATGGATTTTCAACTGCCTTGAGGCATAGGATATCACTTTATCATTCTGCATTAGCACACATCCTATGCCCTTATTTGAGGCATCACTGAATACCACAAAAAGTTCCCCACTTGTGGGTAAAGTGAGCACGGGTGCAGTGATAAGCTTCCTTTTCAACTCCTTGAAGCTTTCTTCGCATTCATCACTCCAAGAAAACTTTACTCCCTTTCTAGTTAGCTTGGTAAGAGGTTTGGACAATTGTGAGAAATTTCTCACAAATCGTCGATAATATCCAGCTAACCCCAAGAAGCTACGGATATCAGTTACCGATGTTGCCCTCAGCCATCCCTCGATTGCATCTGTTTTGGAGGGGTCCATAGATATCCCATTTCATGTGATGATATGGCCCAATAATGAGACTTCCTTCAACCAAAACTCACACTTTCTGTACTTTGAATATAGCTTCTCCTTGCGCAAAGTCTCTAGTATAGTTTTTAAATGCTCCTCATGGTCCTCCTTGGTTTTAGAGTATATTAGAATATCATCTATAAAGACTACCACAAATTTGTCAAGATAATCTCTAAAGACTCTATTCATCATGTCCATGCATATTTCTGGAGCATTGGTGAGTCCTAAAGGCATTACTATGAATTCATAGTGCCCGTACCTTGTACGAAAAGCAGTCTTGGGGATATCTTCCTTCTTCACCCTTACATGATAATATCCCGACCGCAAGTCCACCTTGGAGAAGTATTGTGCTCCACGTAGCTAATCAAACAAGTCATCGATTCTTGGGAGAGGATACTTGTTCTTTATTGTGATTTTGTTAAGTTCTCGATAATCGATGCAAAGCCGCATTGACCCATCCTTCTTCTTGATGAAGAGGACTGGTGCACCCCATGGTGATGCAATTGGGCGTATAAACCCTTTATCCAGATTCTCCTGTAGTTGTTTCTTTAGCTCTTCAATCTCAACAACAGCCATTCTATATGGAGTCCTGGATATTGGTAGCGCCCCAGGTATAAGTTCAATTGAGAACTCAACATCTCTTCTTGGAGGAAGACCAGGATGTTCCTCGGGAAACACTTCAGTGAATTCCCTCACAATAGGCATTTCTTCAAGGGTGGTTTCTTACTTGGACTCAATCATCTGAGCCAGATATGCATGCTCATAAAGAAGTAATATCCATGCTTTAGATGATGGAGATAAAGGAGATTCATCTTCCTCCTGACACTTGTAAATAATCAGGGGTCGATTCTCCATATGGAGTGTGATTTCCCTCTCCCATCAATTTATGTTGGCTCTATATAAGGAAAGCCAATCCATGCCAAGAATTGCATCAAATTCCACCAGAGGGAGTATTATGAGGTTCTCCAGGAAATTCAATCCATAGATTATAACAGGGTAGGACTTATACTCATGGGATGTAATGATTTCCCCATATTCCGTACTCACCGACATCTTTACTTCCATGATTTCTGGTGGTGCTGGGACTATTCTACTAAACTTTTGAGATATAAAGGAATGCATAGAACCTGAATCAAAAAGTACGTTCACTATTCTTGAATGAGTAACTAGTGTACCTGTCACCACTTCATTTTTGGGGTTCACATTGGCAGAAGTGATGGAAAAAGCTCTTCCTTGCTGTCTTGGAGGTTGTTGGTTGCATCCGATAACCCTTGGATTAGGGCACTGATTTGAAAAATGACCCGGTTATTTTCATTTATAGCATTGAACAAAGCATTGAGGTTCGAACGGAGCGTTCCTCTCCTCCGTCGCAGCCGCGGGTCCTTCTTTCTAATAGTTAATAGCTAGGTTCCTTTCTCTTCCACACCTAAAGCATTTTCTCGTCCCCCTAAGGCAATTTCCAGGGTGCTTCTTTCCGCACTTTTGGAAAGTAGGGTGCTAGAACTTCTTAGCGCCATTGGATTTATCCATCGGCCCACCAGCATTGAAGTCCACCTTACGCTTCATATCCCCATGATACCCCTGTGATTCCACGATCTCCATTTCAACCTTGAGGGCACATCAGACAATTTCTTCATAACTGTTGAAGTCACGGATCGCTAATGCTTTCCGCAAGCTAGGCTTCAGCCCACCAGAGAAGCGGTCAACCTTGCATTTGGGGGTAACAACAAAGCCGGAAGCGTATCGTGCAAGCCTTGTGAAGTTTTCCTCATACGCTCCCACAGATTCTTCATCTTTCTATTTGAGGTAAATGAAGTCCCTTTCCAACTTAAGACGAAGGGTTCACAGAAAATATTTATCGAAAAACATCTTCCAGAATTCCTTCCATTCCAAAGCCTCGATCTCCTCCTCAGGCTTGGTATTTTTGATCAACGTCCACCATTGATCAGCTTTAACCTCCATACGATAAGCCGCTAGGAGAACCTTCTCTTGTTCAGAACATTGGAGGATGGAGAATATCTTTTCAATGGAGTTGATCCATTGCTCAACGATCGTGGGATCAGATGATCCACTAAAAGTAGGAGGCCTTTGTCTCATGAAGCTCTTGATAGTGACTTGTTCTTTCTTAGGGGGGGTTGAACGTTCCTCTTGACTCGTGTTTCTATTCAAAACATGATTTAGCTGAGAGAGAAGCGTGACAAAGTTCGCGATTCCCGCTCCCATTGGATTGGGCATCTCATTAGTACAATCATCACACTGATCTTCACAACGGTTGTTAGCCGGAGTCCTCCTATTACTGGCCATTGGCTGGAATAAAAGGAAAGTTAGGGTAACACATAAAGGGTAATCCAAAGACAAAAGTTGATGACTTATAAATACACTTTAATCTATTTAACTCATGAGTCTATAGGATTGAATCCAGGCTTTTCATGATCTACCTTCTAACATATATTCTTAGGGGAATTTTTCCCTTAATAAGGGTTCATAATAAGATTGTGAATTTATCAAAACATATCCCCTGGGAGTGTCATAACCAAGAGTGCAGCAAGGCCCATTGTCGTGCACCAGTTCCCATTCGAGTCTAGCTCAAAGCTGTGTTTTCGGGTTTTACCCCTAGGATACATCTGTGCCAGAGTCGCCTCTACCTGCTCGTATCCAGACAGGGATGTATTTTTTTTTTGATAAACCACTTAATTAGTATTTACCAAAACTTAGTGATGTTTTTATTATACTTAGTCTTGTATCTAAGGCTTTACTAGGGTTTCCTAATCCCAAAAATAACTAAACCTATCCTCTGATACCAACTATGACAACCCTGCTTTTTATTACAACTTAAACATGCTTTATTACATAAAACTTCACTTGATACAACAAAGAATATCGAGAGGTTTAGTGTCTTTGGGGATTAGGATCATTAAATAAAAACTTTAAACTTGAAATATAACATCTTTATTGAAAACTTATTTTACATGACCACTACATTCCTTCGTACTTAGCATTGTATGGGATAACCTGAGGACATGCATAAGAAAAGGGTGAGCTATAAAGCCCAGTAAGGGAGTACACATGGAATAACATGAGGAGTACAATATATGTTAGGCAATAGGCACATCAATAGATCATAAGAGAAACATGAACATAAAGGCATGATAAAGCATGATAATCATAACATGGAAATGTGGCAACAACACTTAACATTGAATTAGCATGAGTCGAGGCTCATTGCACATTGAGCATGAGTAAACCCTCATTGCACATGAAGCACGAGTAAACCCTAGTTGCACTTGAATTAGCATGAGTCAACACTCATTGCACATGACGTATCATGATACTATACTTTACCCAATGCATTGGAGCGCTATCCGGGCACACCCTTCTTAAACATTTCATTTCATGCATAAGTGTGCCACATGGATCATAAAACATGGATTCATAAAACATAATCAATTATTCCACGATAAAGGAATGTGGAATTAATACATGGAACTTTACAATCAATAAGTAAATGTACATAAAGGTGAATACCCTTGATGGATAAATGGGCATGGTATTCACTACACAATGACATTGGCTTAGAAAATCGGTGCGATTTCGGCAGCGTAACGGCGTGAAATAAGAATTCATAAAAAATAGTTGATGAGAGAGAAAGGGTTTCCTCATAATATTTACATGTAATGGACAGTAATGAGGTCATCTAGATACATGTCCCAACAATTTTAATGGAATTTAGATTCATGATACAAAAGTATTGCTTGAATATAAAGGAGGAGAGAAAAGTTCCTTTCAAAATTTCGGCATAGTAACGGGTGTACATGGGAGGCATTTAATGAGAGAGAAAGGGGTCTCCCATCATTAAAACAATAATAGGGAAGTATGGGGGAGGTGCTAAACCATACTCCAACATTAATAATTGAAATTAAAAGGTCAATACAACTTAAAGAAAATTGACAAAAAAGAGAAAGGAAGAAAAAACCCTTACATGGAAGTGTGCTTCCAAAGGCTAGAGAGAGGCTTGTGAGAGGCTTCTTGGGAGCTTGGGGAACCATTAGAGGATTATAGAGAGAGTAGGGTAGAGTTTGGACGAACTCCAAGGTCATTGAGTGAGGAGGAAGTGGGAGCTTGGGTGGGTTTATATAGGAAAGGTGAGGGAATTCTTTATTATTTAGGTTTGGGACCCCTTATATTAAAATAATCCAAACCACAAACCATCCCATGGTATTTGCCCATGGTTTCTGGAAAAGGAAATAGGAAAACAATATTTTACAAGGCCAAGGACTGAACATAATAAAATATTAGGGTTTCTTATGTGGAGGTGAGTTACACTTCCATGGAAATTAATTTAAAAAGGCAATGTGTTGAATAATACTTGAGGGCTCCATTAATGCTTTGAAAAGTAAGTCAAACAAACCCAAAACCTCATTATTTTAATAATAAAACATATATTGGCCGAACATAATAATTATGGTATTTTATTACATCACCATTGGGTCATTATGATGTCATAAAACACATTATATATTTAAATGGTATTTAATTTTTACCCAAAAATTTGACTGTCTCAGAAAATTATGAAAAATTCACCGTTGGATAATTTCGACATCCTGATTCCAAAAATAATATTTATTTTATCTAAATAATTTTCTAAATATGTGAATTTTTACTTTTAAAATAAAAACATACATTTATAAAAAAAATCACGGGTTTTGACAGAAATGGCTTTCAAACCTTAATAAAAATTTTAATTGCATTCATAAAATTATAAGATCATTTATATTTAATAGTAATTAATTTAATATTTATAATAATATTTTATTAAAATATTATTTAATTCAAAAATCCTTTAATTTAATAAAATATAATTCTTAATTAAATAATAACTAAAAAAACCATTTGTACTTTAAAAACTATTTACAATGTATCAAAATTGACTAGAATTTATATTCATTATTATATACAAAAATAATGTACATGAACATGGTACTAATTATTTGTTACATAACCCCTTAAAATAGCCGCATAATACCTAAGGGTAAGGTGTGCGATGGTGACAGACTCCTGGGGCGGCTCAGATAACATCGCTCGAGTGGTAATCTCTATCAACTTCCACTTTTCCCGTAGACGATCACGTTCGAGCTTGACATAATGAAGCTCAGCTTGGGCTTGGTCAAGGGAGAAGCCCAAAGACGCCACCTATTTTCTGAGCTCCGACAAATGGGCTTCGTATGGGGCAATTCTACTGGATGAGGCCATCGCTTCCTTTGTCTGAGTAAAATTGGGTTCGTTAAAGCCATATATTTATACTACTCATGTGATCACTGTTCAACGGCTATAAAATTAACGGTCACAAATCTTAACATAAAATCAAAGAAGTTTACATCTTATAAGAACATTTTTCATAAAGAAACATTTAACTAGATCAAGAGGGATTTTCCATTAATGGAACTTTGGGTCGTTACAGTAGTGGTCACAAACCAACTCGGGTCAACCCTGAATGACTCACCTAAATTGGAATACAACAAGGCCTTAGTGGAATTCCCAATCCTCCTAGTATGGAAGCTAGTTTTGGGAATCAAGAAGAACCATTATAATGATTTATCCCATAATGAATAGGAAAAATAAATTAATTGAAAATGAATAATAATAATAAATACTGGCAGTGGAAAGAAAATAAAACTGCACATACCTCTATGTGACCATGTGGGTAACCATAAACCAGTAAACCAACATTGTACCATAGTGACCGAACATAAGATAGAAGTATCACAAAAAGATAAAGAGAAATAATATTTTTATGTGTGAGTATTAGAATTTAGTATGTTTCCTAAATAAATTATTCCCTACATTTTACCATTAAAGTGAGAATCATTTCAAAATATTTTGAAAATAAAACTATACAAGTATACGAATTTCCATTTCTTTTTCAAAAAAATTAACAAGATGATATTTCATAAAATCCATTCCCACTTTTTCTTTTGAAAACCATTTGTAAAAAATAATAAAATTCCAATAATATCATTTAATGAATGATCAGGAAATGATGAAAACAATTCTGTGTGAAAGCATAACATCAGGTACTATAAAATTTGGGTGTGTAAAACATGTTTTAAATTATTTTAAAAATTAAATGAAAACTGAAAACACTAAATTTAATAATCAAATAACATATAAAAACAGGTATAAATAATAGCAAGCACCAAGGGTAATCACTAAGAAGTTTGGTTAGTTGGGTCCTAGGATCCTCCTACCTCAGTGACATGGTATAGAAAACCTAAACCAAAACATCATAGTGTTTGAGAAACTAGAGAGGAGTCAATCTGAAGTCCTATTGTTCTCCATTAATAGAAATAAAATTAGTTATTATTGAAGCACCAATATTGCAAGAGGGATCTAGGCCTCGTCCATGCCGATCTACCTAGCATACTAGATCTAGTCTCCCCCAAGGTACCTTGGTTTTCCATGTGCTCGATTTAAATATCAATATCAAGTGAAATACCTTTCAAATAAATCACAATGTTAATATTGGGAACAACCTGTAATAATTCACAAGACTCTCCACTAGGGACATATTAGAAGGCATCAACCATACCTTAATGCTTACCATTCCAAAACCAAGCTTATAACATCAATCATTTTCAGAATATGTTATATGGTCCTGCACATCTTGAGAGTTTAAAACCATTTTCCACGAAATACTTAATGGATCCAAATGGGTCATACCAATATTAATAAAAACACCATTTATAAAACTAATCAAACATCCCGAATACATTACATTTTTCAATACATGGTAGAAAGAATATTATTGCATGAAAACCCCAAATTGGAAACATATATTAACTATGCAAAAGAAATAAAAATTCATCTCTAATAGAAATAACCAATTTTCATATCATATACATACTACATAATAATAAAAAATATTTTAAATGAAATCAAGACATTATGGAAGTAAAATTATAGGATTTAAACATAGAGGACTTACTTAATAATGGGATAACCAAGTCGAAACACATTGGTACTCATCACTTCTATCAAAAACAACATAAAGCTTCCCTTTCCTACATCCATGCATATGCCCCTTCACATATATATAAGGAAAAATATGCCCAATATACAATTTCGCATGGCTGAAAATATGTACAAGGGGATCCCTATATATATGTCTACACTTGAATATACATGTAATTCTCCCAAACGCACCTTCACACATACATACATAAGATTTTATGAATATATGTTTATTTATAATAGCACACCTATCCCCTTTTCTAATGTTATCATGGCAATGGATAAATATCAACATAGGGGGAACTCACACATACAAACATACCTATATATATGTAAATGTATCAATACACACCTACATATTTGAATATGTGTGGGATAACTCTAATGGACTCAAAAGAATTCTAAAAAACCAAAAGACTACCAAAAATTACTAAAATACATAAATAAAATTAGGCTATTTAAGAGGGATGAGGAAACAAACCTGAAATAGGGATAGGTGAACTGAAATGGACTTAAATGCTTCTCCATCAGGGGTGGATGATGGCACACGTAAAGAATAATACCCAAGAAAGCCATTGCATTCCCTATCAAGAAGAGAAACATAAAAAATTGTCCAACCAAAAACCCTAGGGGTTTTTTGAACAAGGAGGACATTGGAGAAGTGAAAAGTCTTTAGAATAAGGAAGAAGAGGGGTAGAGGAGACCATAACTTGGGATGATGACCAAGAATTCACCAGAAATCCTGGATAAATAATAGAGAGATATGTATTGGGTAGAGGGAGTAGTACAATGCTAAGTGAGTAAGGGATAAGGGATTTTTCACCATGAAAAAGGGATAGGTGGGTAATGAAAAATAAAGAAAAAAATGAAAAAATAATTAATAATACAGTATTTTGAATTACCAGGAAAGGCACAAAGTTTTCACATGGTTTTCCAAACTATGAACTAGCCACTACATAATCTAGGAAACCAGCATGGTTACCCCTAAGAAGATACATGGTTGTGAAACCCATTATTAGACCATGCCAATCTATACTTCCTACTCATAGATCCAAACTTCAGATTTGCTGCACAATTTACTAAACCATGTACAGGTTTTTTTCCACATTACAAACCCATTCTGGCACCCACACATGAACTAAACTATAACATCCCAAGGTTTTCAAAAGATAAATTGAAATTCATGAAATATTGTTTTATGTAGATATTTTAAACTAGCCTTTAAAAATAATTTTTTAGCATCTATGTGTTGAATTTCAATAAACAATCATTTAAAATTGTGACCGATAAGTCATTTGATGTCTAATGGAAGAAACTTAATTTTTGGTAAATAGTAACATGCCCTTATGAATAGTAATATGTCCCTAAAGAATAGTAAATTGTATTATTGTTTTATTTTCTTAAGGCTTTAATATAATGACATATTTGTTAATTTTTCAATGTGACATAAGAAAAGTTATAGTTTTAAAATTGTAATTTTTTTAATAAAGTATGATTATATATATAAATGTAATTAATAATATTTAGAACATATTTTTTGAAATATGGAGTTCAATTTTTAATTATACACTTCGAGAAATGGTTAGGGAGATGATTTTGTAATTTTCTGAAATTATATATTTTTTTATGAATAGTAAAAAATGATAAAATACAGTAGATGATAAATACTTGATTTACTACATCCTAGGTGATTCAAGGATGATGTAAGACCACTTGGTTCAAACTCAAATTCCATATATACTATTATGGGTCTCAAGAATTAAGACTATTCATAGACATGAGCAAAAATATTATAATAATTATTAAAATAATGTAAAATACCTCATCTTCTCTATTATAAATACCACCCTCATTCCACTCTTCCTCGTACAGCTCTAAAGCCTTGTTCCTTAACTAAGTTATGCCAAATACTCCTCCCAAGAATCTTCCCCACTTACAAGAGCTTTTGGTCTCATCAAAACGCCAAAACCAAAGGCCTTAATAAGGATCTCAAGGAAAAGAGATCAAGAGGTAAAAATCCTCTTTTGTTTTATTTCTTTTCTTTCATTTTATATTAACTGTTTTAATTACCTTTAGCATGTGTTGGGTTATGTCATTACATATCCCCCTTACATCACATATTACATAATAATGATGAGGTATCCCTTTTCTCACATCAAAATATTTTATGAAATTTTAAGCGACGCCATTAGGCTGCCAAATTTTTGTAACGGGGTTCTCAACTTTTCTTTTATTACGTGATTCCTTTATTTTCTTTTTCTTCCTCACCTCCCCTAATACAAGAGGAATAAATGATCCAGTATCTTACATATTATGTATTTAATCTTGTTTATGGAATAATTACCATTGCATTTCTCCTCCTCTCCCACTTAATCAAGAAATTGAAACACCGTCCGTGATGTGTAGATTTACCGACATCGTGGACGATGTGGTGTCAATTTCATTTACATTCTTCAAGTATGTTCATGAAAAAAATTTTTTTGTGGAAAATGATTATAATTTATGTATTATGTCTTATATAATGTTATGAAATATTTTTTTGAACACATGTAATTAATTTATAAAATAGAATGACTTCATTACAATCGAAGAATCACCAAAATGACCTAAAAATATCAATAATGTTTTAATTTATGAATCATCCTCATGTAAGAATTCAAAAATATAAATGGTATAATTTATGGTTCTAGAAATATTTTAATACAACTCCATTCCAATTCTAGAGTTTCTCTTCCAATCAAAAAAACATCCATCATGAAGCAATCATGGAAAACATGTAAAGAAACCACCCAAATACAATGGAAGGAACAAAATACTAACAATTAAATGTTGAAATGGGGTTATTAACAGATCATATAAGATGTTATAAACATGAACATGTTTTTATAAAATACTAATAACCATCTTTTAACCATTTTACATTTGGTTTAAACAATTTCTATGTAAGACAAACCCAAGGTAAGGGAATTCATAACTGGATTGCTATTCTTTGGGTTAACCTTCTACTTCATTATCTTTGTGGTATTAAAATTGTTTGTGTGATGGGTTTTGATTATATTTTGTTTAATTATGTTTATTTATAGTGTATATACATATTTCATCCACTATATTACATATATCTTCAACTATATGATATTTACAAGTGACTTTTCTTTTCATATACTCATTTAAAATTCTATTCTACAAAATTAAAAAGAAATGTTTTATGAAATTATTCATGTTGTATTATTATGTTATGGTTTTTGGGAATTATTTATGATAAAGAATTGTAATTATATTCCCTTTCGATTCATTTGGTTTGTTTAAATTGGAGTTTGGTTGTATGGTTACTCCAGGATTAACTTCGATAGTTACAAAAATTGTAAGGTAGCAATAAGGGTTACAAATTATAAAGTAGATGAGTGGGTTGCAATATTATGTAAGTAATTCCACAATATACCTTTATGGTTCTAGTTATGTTCTATATGTTTTGTGGAAATATCACTGGAAACCAATTTTCAAAAGTTATTTTTATATGGGTGAGAAGTATGTTCTTTTGAAAATGATATTAAAAGTTACAAGTATTCATGGACTAATGTATTATTTCATTATTTTTATAACCCTTACTAAGATTTTTATGCTCATGAAAAGTTTTAAAATTATTTTCACAGTTTATAAGGATGTGTAAGACAAAGAATGATGCCAAGTAAAAAGTGTGAATAACTATAAAAGAAACCATGTTTTATTTGAACATTTTATATTTTGAAAGAAATGAATAATTGTTTTATTGTATCTACTCCATATTAATGTGTAATGTTATTAATATATTATGTCCAAATTCTCTAAAGAAATAAAAATGAAATGAACATCAATGTTAATGGAAGTTATTTCTTGACAAAATTCATGATTATGCAGTGTAATAATGTTGGGTCCTTATAGTTGGTATCAAAGAACAGTTTAGATAACTGTAGGGTTTAGGATGATGGTAATATAATTCCATACATATTTTTTTAATATATGATTACTTTTAAATGTTATATAATTTAATTTTTTCCATGTTTCTTATACTAAGATATTTTTTCATAGAATTATTTTCAGCTGAATAATGATGGAAGCAAAAGAGGAGAGGCACCAATAGAAAGATATTCTTCCAAATTGGCAGCCTAGAATGGATGTGATTAGAACTGAGCAGTTTGTGATAAAAATGGATCAGCTAATGTAGATACTAAATGGTGGTGGAATCCATTCAAGAGAAAAAACATAGGTACCAAAATGGTACATGACAATAGTGGAACATTTAATGAGACAACACCCTCATTATTTCAATGGATATTCTAACCCATTAGTGGCAGAAAGTTGGATTAAATCCCTTGAAAATATTTTTGATGTAACAGGTTTTTCAGATAATCAAAAGGTAAGTCATTCCATTTATCATTTTATAGGTAAAGTTGATCAGTGGTTTTCAAAGGTCATAAAAACTAGGTAAAGATAGGTTGTTGATCCCTTAGTGTAGGATGAATTTAAAAGTCTTTTCCTTGAAAAATATTTTCAATTAGTGGTGTGACATAGGATAGAGAAGAAATTCATTGAATTGAAGAAAATATATCAAGATTTAGGTGATGTGTAAGGAGTGAATTTCACCCGACGGTCAAGGTATTCCCCAAATATTATTCTGGATCTTGATAGGAAAATAAATTACATTCACTTAAGATTAAATCCAAGGTATCGATGGGTCTTGGACTCCCATGAATTAAAACGATTATGGAAACTTTTCTAATGTGCTGAGAGGGTAGAGATGGAGTTTTCTGATGATCACATGCACTTTGACAACAATGAAAATTAGAGGAAAATATGGAAAGAAATGGGTAAGAATCAACCAAAGAAATCTGATGGTAATAAAATCTAGTTTCTAGTTTGTGAAAAGTGTGGAAAGAAGCACCCTATGGAATTTATTTCTAAAACTGGAAAGTATTTTTGATGTGGTATGTTTGCACATATAGCCCCTGATTGAAATGAAAATGATCCTAAGACTAATCCTGATATGAAAATTGTAAAGTGTTTTAAATGTAGGGAAATGTGTCATTATGAAAATGTCTTCCCAAAGAGAGATCTGAGTGATGAAAAGAATCTATACTATTAGAAGAATGGTGTAGTGAGATTCTTTAGAACTACATATGTAGTTTTCAAGCCATCCAATTAATTTTTATCAGGTACTTTGTTTGTTTACTCAAATTTTTATAAAGTTTTATTTGATACTGGGTTACACATTCATTCATTTCTAAGAAATTTTCTATTAAATTGAAAATATCACCTTAGAAAATGAGACCATAACCTGTTGTTAAAACACCAGGGGGAAGTATTATAGCAAATATTAATTTTATGAATCTTTCTATTATGGTCTGTGGAATGAATTTACCCAATAACCGTTTTTCCGTTAGTTGAGTTTGATGTCATTATGGGAATGGATTGGCTTTCTGTTCATCATTATAAGGTTGGTTGTAGAGATGAAGAAGTGGTTTTCACAAAGAGTTTTATTTTTATATAATAATGATCACATACAATTGATAACATATCAGGAAGTTGTAAAACTATTGAAAGAAGGAAATGAATATTATCTTTCTCATATTGTTGAAAACAATGGAACTATTCATTTTAATGATGTTCCAATGGTAAATAAATACCTTGATGTTTTTTCAGATGACTTACCCAGTTTCATACCTGATTAGGAAGTATAATTCAAAATTGACTTAGTTCCTCATGCTAAGACAATTCAAAAACCCCAATATTTTATGGCTCAAATAGAATTACATTAATTAAATAATATGTTGAAGTATTTTCTTGATAAAGGCTTATTTTATCCTAGCACTTCACCATGGGGTGCTTCTGTTTTGTTCGTTAAAAAGAAATATGGTTCTTTAAGACTTTTTCGTTGATTATAGAGCATTGAATAACATTACTGTAAAAAAATTATACTTTTCCACATATCAATGACTTGTTTGATCAGCTCTAGGGAGCTCAGTAATTTTACTTGATTGACTTGATATCTGGATACCATCGCCTGAAGGTGAAGGATGATGATATCCCGAAAACAGCTTTTCGTACTAGATATGGGCATTATGAATTTTTTGTTATGTTGTTTGGGTTAATTAATTCACCTGTTGTATTAATGAATCTTATAAATATAATATTTCATGAGTTCATGGATAATTTAGTGGTTGTGTTTTTAATGACATTATTGTATTTTCAAAGAGTAATGAAGAGCATGAAAAACATCTAAAGTTTGTTTTAATAATCTTAAATGAAAAATAAATTGTATATAAAATTATGCAAGTATGATTTTTGGTTACAATAGATTTATTTTCTTAGGAAAATTATAAATAAGGAGGGAATAAATCTTGATCATACCCTAACAAGATTTGTTGATGAATGTCCAAGACCTACAAATGTTACAGAGATTCATAGTTTTCTTAGATTAGCAAGTTACTACAGACAATTTCTTAAGAACATTGTGTAGTTATCTAGCCTGATAACTATGTAAACATGGAAAGGGTTTAAATTTAATTTGATAGAAGAATGTGAGGTTTGTTTTCCAAAACTGAAGAAGAGATTGGTGAATGCTTTGGTTTTGGACCAGCCTTCCCAAAATGGTGAGTTTTTCATCTACATTGATGCTTATTTGAAGGTACTTGGATTTGTTTTGACACAGAATAGTCAGGTAATTTCTTATGCTTTGAGTCAACTAAATCATTATGAGTTAAATTATCCCACACATGATTTAGAATTGTAATATGTAGTTTTTTCTTTGAAAATTTTGAGTCATCATTTATACATAGTAAACTGTCAAATATATACAGACCATAAAAAATATGATTTATATATTCACTCAGAAGGAAAATAATCATGAGGCAGAGAAGGTGGATTGAACTGATAAAGGATTGTTACTACACAATCAATTACCATCCAAGAATTGAAAACAAAGTTTTTGATGCCTTGAGTCAGAAACATCATGAATAATTAACCATTTTATGTTTCGAACATGATACCTTGATAACTGATTTGATGAATTTTGGTATAGAAGTTGTTGCGGTACGAAATACCTCTGTTTTGTTTCAGGTTACATTGCACTCATCATTATCAAATATAATTATTCAAGCACATGAGGAATACAATGAGCCACTGAAAATGGTAGAATTTTTTAAAATGGTTATGTTTTTAGAATTTAACATTGACAAATATTGTGTTTTAATATTTTCTAAATGTTTTTGTGTGCCATGTGGTTCCCATTTGAAGAAATATTTGTTGTATGAAGTTCATAATTCTCGATTTTCAGTTCATCTTGGTTGTACTATGATGTACATAGCCCTTCAAGAGTATTACTGATTGTATGGAATGAAAAAGGATATTGCAAAATTTACTGTGAAATCTTTGACATGTCCACAGGTTAAAGCACAATAGTAGTTAGAAAAGGGGATGCTTCAGCCATTTCTAGTGCTAGAGTGGAAAATGAGAGAATATATCCATGGAATTTGTGATGGGACTATCAATTAATTCTCGAGGTAACAATGAGGTTTGGTTTGTTGTTGATCGACTGAAAAAATCTGCACATTTTCTTTCTATTTGAGATACAATTTATTTGGATCAGCTTTCTCAATTTTTCCTTATAGATACTGTTAGGTTACATAGAGTTCCTATTTTTATTGTATCTGATTGGGATCTCAGGTCCACTTATAACTTTAGGAAGGGTCTTCAGAAGTTATTGTGAATATAATTAAATATCAATACATCTTTTCATTTTCAATAATACAGGCAGTCAGAACAAATGATTCAAAATTTGGATGATATGATTTTAGCATGTTCAATTGTGTACGAAGGATTTTGGGGTTAGCATCACTATTTAGTTTTGTTTTATTATAATAACATTTTTCATTCCAATATACATATAGAATTTTTTGATGAATTGTATGAGAAGCGATGTTGAAATCTTGATTTTTGGGATAAAGTTAGTGAAAGAAAGTTAATGGGGCTAGAATTAGTAGAGGATGAGGCTGAGAAAGTGAAAATGATCCAGCATCACATGAGGATAGCTTAGAGAAGGAAGAGAAGTTATGCATATAACAAAATGAATGACTTCCCTCTTGAGGTAGGTGACCATATTTTTCATTAAAATATCTCTTTGGAAAATTGTGATGTGTTTTGGTAAGAAAGTGAAGTTAAGTCCATCGTTCATCGATTCCATTGAAATCCTAGAGAAAGTTGGAATAGTTTCATACCGAGTAGATTTGGCTCTGAGTTTTTTTGGGTACACAATGTTTTTCATGTTTCGATGTTGAAGAAATATGTTCTAGATTCAACTCATCTTTTGAGCCCAGAAGTAGTTAATCGGGAAGATAACCATTCTTATAAAGATAACCCAGTTCACATTCTTGATCGAACTTGAGAAATATTTCATAATAAGTTAATATACCAGGTAATGGTTTTGTGGAGAAACCACATGGTTAATAATTCAACATGGGAGACTAAAACATTATGAGGTAATGGTATCTTCACTTTTTTAATAATTAAATAAAATTATGAGAATGAAATTTCTAGAAGGTGGGGATAATTTAACATCTCATGGTTTTCAAAAGATAAATTGAAATGAAGGAAACATTGTTTTAAGTAGATATTTATAATTATCCTTTAAAATGAATTTGCAGCTTCAATGTCTTGAATATCAAAAACTAGTCATCTAAAATAGAGATCAGTTAATTATTTAAAATCTAATTAAACCAACATTATTGTTGGTGAATAGTAACATACCTTTATGAATAGTAATATGACCCTGATGAAGAGTAAATTGTATTATAATTTTATTTTCTTAAGGATTTAACATAATGAAATCTTGGTTAATTTTTCAATGTGATATAAAAATAGTTATAGTTTTAAAATTGTTAATTTTTGAATAAAGTATGATTTTATTGGAAAATTAAATTAATAATATTATTAAAATTATTTTAAAAAAATGAAGATCATTTTTGAATTCTATAAGTGGAGAAATGGTTCGGTTGAATTTTTGGAAATTTTCTGAAATTTTAGAAGTTTTGATGAATATTAAAATATGATAAAATACGATAAATGATAAACACTTGATTTACTACATCATAGGTGATGAAAGAATGATTAAATACCACATGGTTCAAACTCACATGCCATTATTACTATTTGGGTCACATTAATTAAGACTATTCATAATCTAGACCGAAAATATTATAATAATGATTAATATAATGTAAAATAGCTTCTATCCTCAACTATAAATTCCACCCTCAATCCCCTCTTACAGGAACACCTCTCAAGCCTTGATCCTTACCGATGTTTTTCCCAATAATCCTCTAAAGACTCTTCCCCACATCCTAGAACTTCTGGTTTCACCAAAAGTCCAAAACAAAAGCCCTTAAGAAGGATGTCAATGAGAAGAGATCAAGAGGTAAACATCTGATTTTTTATGTTATCCTTATTATTTCCATTGAAATATGTTGGGTTATGTGATTCCATATCCCCCTTACTTTATATATTGTTTAAGAATGATTAGGGACCCATTTTCTATCATCAAAATAATTTATGAAATTTTAAGTGATGCAGTTAGGTTTCTAATTTTTTGTAAGGGATTTCTCAACTTCAATTTTATTATGAGATTCCTTTATTTTCATTTTCTTCCTAACAAACCCTAATACCATAGGTATGAATGATCCAGTGTCTTAAATATTATGGATATCATAATTGTTATGGAATAATCACCATTACAATTTATCTCCTCTACCACATATTTAAAAAAATTAAAACATCATATGTCATGGGTCGATTTACCGACATCGTGGATGATGTGATTTTAATTTCATTTATTTTCTTCATGATGGGTAATGAAACCATTTTTATGGTTTAAACAAATTATAATTTATGTATTATATCTTATATAATTTTCTACAATCATTTTTCACATATGTTATGAATTTATAAAAAAATGATATCTTCACTATCAAAGAATCAGCAAAATGACCTAAACAAATATCAATAATGTTTTAACTTATGAATAATTCTCAACTAAGAAGTAAAAATAATAAATGGTATAATTTATGGTTCTATAAATATTTAAAAAACAATCCATTCCAATTCTTCAGTTTCACTTCTAATTGAAAAAAACATCCATCAGGAACCGATCATGGAAAACATGTAATGAAAGCACCCAAAAACAACGAAAAGAATGAAATAATAGTAATTAAAGTGTGAAATGAGGTTATTAAATTATCATATAAGATGTTATAAAAAATTTAAATGTTTCTTAAAAATAACAATAACCCCCTTTTAACCATAATTCATGAGTTTTAATCAATTTCTAATTAATACAAACCCGAGGTAAGGGAATTCGTAACCCGATTCCTATTCTTTGGGTTAACCTTCTTCTTCATTATCTATGTGGTATTAAAAAATTATGATTATGGTTTTTTTTATAATATGTTGAATTATTGGTATTTATAGTTTATATACATATTCCATCTACTCCATTAAGTCTCTATTAAACTACATGATATTTACAAGAGGCTTTTCTTTTCAAATCAATTTTTAAAAATCAATTTTACAAAATTCAAAAGCAATTTTTTTATGAAATTATTAATTTTGTATGATTATTTTATGGTTATTGGGAATTGTTTATGATGAATGGTGGGACCTATATCTCCCTCAAATGAATGGGGTATGTGTTGTTACAGTTCAGTCGTATGGTTACTCCATGTGTTACTGTGATTGTTACAAAAATTGTATGGTAACTATGAGGGTTACAAATTATAAGTTTACCAAGAGGGTTAGAAGATTATGTATGTAATTCCTCATGATACCATTATGGTTCTACATATGTTCTATATGTTTTTTGGAAACATCATGTAAATCCCATGTTTCCAAAGGTATGATTATATGGGTGGAAAGTATGTATTTTTGAAAATATTTTCATACATTATAAGTATTCATGGACTAATGTGTTCTTTCCTTCTTTTTATATAACTTTCTAATATTTTTGTTCTCATACCAAGTTTTTAAATGATTTTCACAGGTTATAACGATGTGTAAGACAAATAAAGATGCCATGTTAAATGTGTGAAGAACTATCAATGAGACCATGTTCTATTTCAATGTTTTATATTTTGAAGGAAATAAATATTATTTTTATGGTATCCACTCTATATTAATGTGTAATGTTATGAATACGTTATGTCCCAATTCTCTAAATCTCTAATCTTTAAAAGATCCTCAATGTGAAGGGATGTGAATTATTTACTACATTCAAGATTATGTATTGTAATAAGGAAGGGTCTTTATATTATATAGAAAATACTAACCATGTGGTCTAACTGTGTAACATCTAGAAAGCTTCAAACATATTATTTTTTTACACTAACTACTAAAAATCATTCTCTCTAAAAATATAGATAAATAAGGCCAAAACTAAATAAAATAAATTAGAGGTGTTGGGTCAGGGTGTGATAATTTTCCCCACTATTAACACTTTATTACCCCCTAAATTCACCCATACAAACATGGAACAAAATCAGGACACAAAATTAATCATGGATAATTGAATCCATTAAGCATAATGTGACATTTAAACTATACAAGTCACAGCCAACTGAATCTATAAAGAACAACAATGGGATAAATGGGGAAAACATAGGGAGATATCCCTACCAAATTAGAAACTTCATAACACTGAGTTGGAACTAAGAGTAATTCTCAATGAAAGCATCTATCAACCTGAAAAGGGTTCAACCATAGAGACTAATACATGGATATTTTCCAGGACAAAATTCATAATTTCAAAAGGCACATGAGCCTCCAAGAAGAGACCACTCGAAAACTAAGCATATTACAAAGGAATTATAACAATTTAATACTTCACATCCACAATTCACAACCCAAAAAAGAGATAGGCTAGTATGATCATCAAAAGAAAAAGATCCCAATTATATAAAGCTACAATAGGGGAAAACTATAATGGTCACCACTCCTCTATCAGAGAAAACATGTTATATTTACGTCCTCTCCCACTATAAATTCTCAAACATCCTAAAAATATATACTCTAAGACCTATGGTTGAATCCATGGTTTCTTGAATCATATGATTCCCCACATTCCTGAACTATAAATCTTCGACCGAGGCTTCCACTTCTAGAAATATAGCTTACAGGACTCTTCTAAGGCCACACCAACAACAAGCCTTCAAGAATATTACAGTAAGATGGATTATAGTTCCCAAACCAACAAAAATATAAGAAAAGATGTGAGTGGACAGTTGAATGAATTTTGGGAACTAAAAAAATGAGACTTGTCAATTTTAGGTTCCCTATTGTTCACAATCCTTATTGGATCGGGAACCTCCCCAGGCATCGAAAAAATACACCATCAACTACCACTATCTTCTCTCTAAGACTTCCCTTGACCAAATTACTAGATCATTGTTTCCTATGTGGTGGCAACAAACAACTATATCAGTTCTTAACTAATTTCATGACACTATCACTAGAGAAAAGTAAATGTAGCTCATTGAAATGGTCAACATTCCTATTCATGGTCCGTTGACTTTATAGAGCATCCATGGGCTCTACCACTTTCTTCTCCTTCACTTACTCAAGAGTATACCATTAGTTTAATGTTTTCTTGAAGACCTCATGAGAAAAACCCAACTCGTAACTGGGATGGAATAATCAGCTTCCAATGGTCTAGTATGAATTATTCAAATATACCCAAGATAATTCACACTCTAACAAAATCTAGTGTTCCTAAAAACATTATTTTACTATCAGCTTCTCTAAGTCACTCAATAGAATCTAACATACATAGATTACAACAGAAAATCAGCACATATTAAGGAAAACATAGCTTTATAGATCAAATATTAGTCTAATAAGGGTTAGTGACTAGAGAGACCCTTTAAAAAAACTCTACATCTTTCTCAAAGGCATAATATAAAAAAATAAATCACAAAACCAAATCAACATCAAACCCAAAACATGCCCAATTAACATTTTAATACAATCAAAAAATCATAAATTGACACATCACAAACAAAAAAATGGCAAATAAATTCTCTATTTAAACAATACTACAACAACCTCACTAAACAAGACAAGAAACATCTTTTAGAAACCATAATTTCTAAATTTTCCCATTTTTTAATTAAATTCATCCATTTTGAAACGAAAATAATTTTCCATTTCCAAAATTATTTTAGAACATCCACTTTAAAATTAAAAACATCACCTCAATATTAATATTAAAACTAAAAATACCATTAAAAAAGATTCTCATTATTTATAGAAAGCATTTCTTTCCAAAAATATATTTTGAAAAACCAAGTCAAATCATTGATTTTAAAAACTCACCTATGAAATCCTATAGACGTTCACATATGTGTGCACCCCACTTATGCTTATATAATCCACACATACACACCCACATTCACATTCCACAAACACACACATATATTTGAACATTAAAAATGAATACTAAGTGTCATAAATTTAATCTTATCATCAAATCAAATCATTTACCAAATTCCCATTTCACTTTTCCTGCACATTTTCCCAAAATTTTCAAAATTATGAATCATTATCTATATTAAAACCCATTTTTAATATGGAAACCAATTTATGAATTATTTAACTTTAAAAGTAAACTCCCGCCAAACCAAAAATAAAATAATATAAAAATTTGAAATAACTATTTCATATGTCTTGCCTTTTAAATTAGAATGATTTCATGATATGTTAAAAATAAAAATATAAACATAGGATTTTAGATTTATTTTTAAAACATGTAAAAATATGATGTTTCTCAAAATCCATTTCCCCCTTTTTATTTTGAAAACCATTTATAAATAATAACACACTTCTAATAATCCATTTGCAATAATGAGAATTAAATCGAACAAATTTTTTGGTATGAATGTATAACATCAGGTGATATCAAATAGGGGTAAGTAAATAATATTTTTCATTATTGTCAAAATAAATGAAAAAATGATTGAAACAAATTTAATAAATATATACCATAGAAAGACTGCGATAATGAATAGAATTAAACAATGGAAAACCCAATGCATCTTGGTTAGTGGGGTTATAGGATCCTCATACCTCAGTGACATGGTATATATACCATAAATCACAACATCCTCATGAATGATCCACCAGATACGAGTTAATATAGTGTTCTAGTGGAATCCAATCATCATCAAATGTTTAGTTAGTGTTGTAGTGTAAATCCTTCCTAGGGGATCCAGGACTCAACCATAACGATCTTCCTAGCGTACTAGCCCTAGTCTACTATCTAGGAACATAGGTTTCTAATGTTACAAATAAAAATATAAATATCAAGTTAAATTCCATTCCATTCAATCACAACATCAATATTTAAAACAAACTATAACAATTCAGACGCCTCTTTACTAGGTATATATCCTAATGTACAAATTGGGCCTTAATATTTACCATTCCAAACAAAATTCAAAAACCATGGTGATAACATCAATCATGTTGAGAAGAATCATAATGGACCTACACATCATTAGTTTTCAAAACTATTTTCTAAGAAATGTTTCATGTATCCAAACTATTCTTACAACTTTTAATGAAACACTATTTAGAAAACCTTTCGAACATTCAGAATACATTATATTTTGCAATACAATATCAAAAGCATATTTTAGCATGAAAACCCCATGTTGGATTCTTAAATTAATTATGTAAACAAATGAAACCACATATCTAATAGCCACAACCAATTAACATATCATATAGACACTAAATAATAAATAAAAATATTTTTTAAATAGTCAATCAATTAAGGAATTTATATTTAAGAAGATAAGAATACAGAACCTACCTTAGTAGGGGAAAACCAAATAGAGCTTGACACTCAATGATTCCACTAAAGACCACTTGAAGCTACATTTTACAACATTCTCACATATTCACATTCACATATATGTATGGACACCCAGTCCCAATGTACATATTCTTATTTTCTTGAATGTGTATAAGGGAATCCTTATATATATTTCTAAAATTTTATATATAGGTAATACTCAAGAATCCACCAAAACACATACATGGACATGATTTTATGTATATATATATATATATATATTTATATTTAGATAATAACACCTTTACCCTTTTCACATATTAACATGGACATGGGGGAATATCCACAAAAGGGGAACTTACAAACACCACCACACAATCAAACACATATATCCACATGTACTTGATGATACACATATGTGTAAGTATCCTCCAATAGACTGTGAAGAATTATAAACAATTAGTAGGAAAACAAAAATAAAAAGAATCCCAAAATAAAATTATTCTAGGAATACATGTCTAAATAAAGTACCCTCAAATACTGACCAGAAATCCAAAATTGAAAAAACACATCACCATTGGAAACAGTTGTAGAATAATACTAAAAGAATAACTGAAAGACCAATTGTATTCCTTATCAAGTGGTGAAATATCAAAAAATCAGCTAACCCTAAACCCTAGGGTTAACTGAACAAGGAGGGAAAGCTAGGAAGAGAAAATTCCTCAAAACAATGAAGAATGATGGAGGCAGATAACTTACCTTGGGTGGAAGACCAACAATACTTTATAAATCTTGTTGAAATATCATGGAGAGGTGACTTAGAATGATGGATTATTGTAAAACAAATGGTGGGAGGGAGTAGGGATGTCACATAGTGAAAACGAGATAGTGGAGAAAATAAAAATAAAGAAAAAAATGTGAAAAATAAAATAAAAACAAAAATTTTAAATTCCTAGGAAACTCACATGGTTTTTTTACAGTTTACCAAATGGTGAACCATTAATAATGTAGCCACTAACTATACTAGGAACCCTTGAAATTACACCCTTATGTGGACACATGGTTAATAAAACTATGCTCAAACAATGCCACTTGGGACTACCAAACCATAGTACAAAAGACAATATTCCTTTCACAATGTTTATTAAACTCTTAAAAATATATATTCTACAACACAAAGCCGCCCTGATACCCATTGGGGAACCAAAAAATTATTTCTAACCCTATGGTATAGTTTTATAATATATAGATAGCCTAAAAAAATTTAAATATTTGTAGTCTAACAATAAAACCACATTCTCCCTTAAAGAATCAAATAAAATAATACCAAGAATAAAAAAATAAAAGATAGGTGTCATTTTATGGTTTGATAGGACTTAGGTTTGAGGAGGATACCCTTGGGATATCCTGGATTCAGAATTGGCCATGATTATATATCTCATTATCACCTCCCTTGGTTGGATATTATTAGTTTTCCTCAAAGAAATAATGGACGATCTAGATGATTTCAACCCTATAGTTGAGTATTCTCTCAAGCTAGTGGTTTTATGTTTTGGATATAGTGGGATCCACATTAATTCAGTGAGTCTCCTTGGATAGTGTATATGACAGTCTCATTTGGGGGATTGTATTCCTTGGGGTAACACACATCTCAAGCCCATAATGAGGTGTTCCTATATTATGGTGATTATCATTATGAACTCATTTAGATACTGATTTTTTCCATATGAATTTCTTGAGATGAAGGTTTCTTAGATTTGTGGAGATGATATCCTTCACCAATTTGATTGTTACATCAGATTCCTAGAGCATGGTAGGTGTGTGATGTGTTTTTGGACACCTAATATTTCTATATGGGGTCCATCTTTCATGCTAATTCCATTTAAACATCTTGGATCCCATGTGTAGATCTAGAAGACGCATCAATTGGCATGTGGCAGGGTGATCCACATGCTTTAAATCCACTGGTGGGGGCCATAGTGGGGTTATATTTACAACAGATGTCGGTTTGGAACCCATTGCTATTTGTTTTCATTGTTTTAGTTTTTCCACCATGTTTTTATGTAGTTGTTCTTTAATTCCAAAGGTTATTAGTCTTCTACTAGGCCGAGTATATTGAATATTCTTGCACTTGTTATGGCACAAGTTTATAATTCCATCATTAGGGGCACCCTATTGAGATTTATTTCTCACCATATGAATGTGTACCTTGGTGTACATGAAGAACTGATGTCTATATTTAGATCAGAGTGCCGGTTGAATAATTGATGGTGATACGACCCAGTGTTTCTTGATTTAGATGATCAACCCATGTGGAGTCTCATAATTGGGTAGGTGTCAATTGAGTTTTGGGGAGATCAGGTGTGTGTTTTGGATTGGTTTTTATTGTAGATCATGTTGTATTTATTTTTAGTTGTTTATTTTTTATATGTGTTTGGGTCAGTGGGTGAACTGATTTTTCATTTTTTCATTCATGTGATTTCTTAGGACTCTATGATATGTTCCATTTATTATACCATGATTATATTTAAGTTATTTATTATTTGTAAAAATATATTTATCCATGTGTATGAGTTTTTTAATTTTCTGATGTTATTTCACTCTTACCAGAGGTTATAGTCTCCCCACTATACCTTTTTGACCCACATCACTATTGGGAATCCTATAGTATTCAATGAGGTACACTTAAATCTTTTTTCATGATCTAGATTGGGTGACATTTCAGGTCAACACAGGATAGTTTGTTACAAAATGATATCAGAGTTGTAAGTTTTTATGATTAGGGGATTTAATAGAAAAGATTTCATGGAATGTGAAATATTGTATAATGGATATCATGTTTTGTGAACTCTTCTACTAATAAGAAGTCCATGTTTCCATGAAATGATATTTTTGTTATTGGATTACATTTTTACTATTGTGTGATTTCACCTATAGTGATGAACATAGGTTTGTAAATTTATGGTTTATTCAAATTTTGGAATATTTTTCCATGGGAACGTGTCTAGTGTTCATGAAATATTTTAGTCATGCAGGATTCACATAACCTATTCCTATATATGTTATTTTTACTAAAAATGGAGGTTATTTTATTTAAAGTGGCAGATAATGATCATATGGTGTTTTATCATATAATTAATTTACAGCTTTCAACTTAGATGAACCACATATATATTTTCTTCTAATGATAGGTCATGTGGATCTTGGGGAGAGATTCATGTTAGTGGCGGAGATGAAACCTATTTATTAAGGGATACATGGAATATCTTTTCGGTCAGTAATATGATCTATGTGTGTAGACGGTGGGTTTATAATGGAATTAATATTTGGGTTATTTCTATATTAGCCTCGATTTATCATGAGATAGTGGTTCCCTGATGTACTAGGATACTTTTCCTTCTGAGGGAGCTATTCTCGCAAAAAAATCTCCATGTCAAGTGGTGGGCCCCGTGTTCCTTCAATAACCGATCACTTGTGTGGGAATTAATATTACTTCTTAGTGGGGTCATTGAAGTTTGTTATCACGAGTATGTTGTTAGGAATGAGGATACCGAGTGTTTGAGAAGTGGGGAATTGAGAGTGCCCTACCACATGGTCAAAATGAGAGGCAGGTTTTGTTGGACCACTAGCTCATCTAGTTTTGGTTATTCCTTGGTTATCATGGTGTAAGTGTGGTTGTAAGGTTGTTGTTTTGGATTTATTCTCTTGTGTAGGGTGGTTATGTAGTTGATCATGGAAAGAGGGTGATGCCCTAGTTTTTTAAGGTGACTATTAAGGGCGCCCTATTTTATTAGAACAAACCTATTTGAGGAACACAGTAAGTTGTTTTTGGAATGTTATAAGATAATTATTAAGGATTTTCCATGTAAGGATGGGTATTTTTGTGATTTTTAGAGTTTTCTAAGGAGATCATTCTCATGGGGAGTGCACCATAGGCTGCTGTTAGTCATGGGGTTCATTTTAACAGGTTTTATTAACATGGAGTTTGTGGGTTTTGTGTTGGCACTCATGTGTGAGTATTTTTTCCCTATCTATACATATATTTTATTGATGTACATATCATGGGCCATGTGGTTAGTCTTTAGAAAGATAGAATATAATAATGAAACTTTTATTTTGGCTAGAATTAGATTAGCAGTAGTAAAACATCTATTTTATTGGGAGAGTGTTCTGTATTATATATGTATGGTCATTTTAAGGTCAATAGAGTGTATACTGTTTTAGTGGTTGGGGGAGAGGATAACTAATGGTTGTCTAAAAAGGATTCTAAGTGGTATAATCACTTGGGGTGGGGAGTTTTTGATGATCTACATAGTCATGGGTTGTAAAAATCAGGAGAAATTTTATTGTTTTTGACCCAATAGTGCTCAAGGGAAAAATATCAATTCTATTGTAATATGATCTCATATAATTTTTACATTAAATTTGTGGGTCCCTAAATATTGTTTTGAACCTATTGTGGGAGTTTGGTGGAAATCAAAGTTGTTCCAATTTTTAATCAATATTTAATATTTAATTAATTAAATATTAATTTACTCATACATTTTTATTTTTCTAGATCAATCAAATGGAGCCTAGGATTGATATTATATATCTTAAATTCTGTTTAGAGTGGGGTTTTTTCTAGGTTAGTCCTAACATTGTGTCTCGCACCAAGACCAGACATGGCCCCTTTTATTTTGTTTTTTGTTTTTTATTCCTTTTTATTTTCTCCCTTTTTATTATTTCATTTTTCTCCCTCGTATTCATATGTATAACCCTATGTTATTCCCCCTTTTGGGTATTTAGTTGAGATAGGTAGATAGATATAACAAAAAAATAAATGAAGAGTCTCTACCTGGGGAGCACATTCAGAGGTTGACCAAGGCTCGATTGGAGAATGGTGTAGATCTAGTGAATATACACAGCATTTTAATCATGATGGTTTCCCTACATTATGTTTTATTTATAAATCAACCTATTATCATTTTTTAAGTTTTAATTATTAAAATGGATTTTAGGGGACCCCTTGTGGTTTATTCAATGCTTATTTAGGCAGAGACATGGGTAACATGCCTTTTGGGGGGTTTTTTATTTGGGGAAACTCACGTAAACAGAGTCTAATTTTAAGAACACACATATTATGTTCTTCCTATTTGGGGAAGAAGAATATTTTAAACTATATGTCATATACTATGGTTACACACTATGTAGTGGTGACTAGGTGTGTACTAGGGAACATGACTCTTTGAGGTCCTCAACCAAACCCCATGCGAGGTAAACATCTAGTAGTTACGTATCATGTTTGGAATGACCATTTGTGAGGGTACATGTCTAGGTACACTACAAAGGACCCATATGGGGTACACACTATGCATGGAATGGTACATGCCAAGTATTCAGCAGTGTACATGCTAAGTGGGGGTATTGGTACATGATCAATTACCAATGTGTGGATAAATTCCATGTAAAGAGCATACATGTCGTATAATTTGGAAAAGTACATGTTTAGTGGCCTAAGGAAGACTTCTAGGGAAGACCTTGGTGGTGACATGTTGTGCAACAAAAGTAAAAAACAAGTACATTTCCAAACATAGCACCTTGTTCTTACTACTCTCCCTAGATTCAGAATTAGACTGTTTAGTAGTCCATTTGGGTAATTTTTTCATGTATCTCATGACATTGGAGTCCTTTAATAATTTAGAGTATTTATATATGGTTATTTGAAATTTGAGTGTTCATTTGGATAATTTATGATTTGTTTTTGTTCCAGAATACTTCTGGTTGTTGGGTTCTGTGTTATGAGGCCTAGGTTTGGGTTATGATCTCATTAACTGGACTTATCTATTGGATTCTAGGTCATTGCTGTATGATGTTCCTTCGGATGGATCCCAACTGGTAGTCTTAAGTAGTATCTCCAAAGAGATAATTCTTTTTTCATGCATGATGATGCATGTTGCCTGAGATTAGACAAATTAAGGTCTACCCTTGGTGTTTTAAGGGTAGTCTAATTGATATTTTTATTATGGAGTTATTTCCCCAAGGATTTTATTTAGCTAAGGATCCCTTTTGGAGGGTCCTTCTTTTGAGGTGTTAACAATGACCATTGTAAATACACTAGTTGGCATGCTTTGTTGGGTTCCCTTTGGGAACCTTGTAGATGAAGAATCATTTGGTGGCCATAGAGTGTCTCTTGGGGTATTTGTATAGAGGGAATTTTTTGTGGTTTTGGATGATATGGATGAACCCCTCATGCTGTGTCCTGCTCTTATTATGGTCATTGGATTATTTTAGGATTTTTATATGGGTGTGTCCTTAAAGATTGGTTGTAACAGTTGAGTCCCTGGTAGGATTTATCCTTTGTGTGTTGGATCTGAGGTCCAAAGGATTGCGAAGTTTTTTTTGGTTTTAAGGTGGGTCATTAGGATCCCATGGTGTCTATTTAGCTAGATTTTTAGAGCCATTATGTGGAGAGAGGCCCCATTGTTTATTATCCTAGAGTAGATTGATGCAGGTAGTTTATCAATTTCTATGATGGGTTTGAGGTTAGATTATCCATATTTCAATTTTACAATGGTAATTTATAAGGCCCCGGCCTTAAACCTTACTTAATATTGAATTAAATCAACAATTCACATTGAGGATCCTTTCAGGTTAAGAGTTTTAGAGAATTATAACATAACTATTACATCTCAAAAGATTACAAAGTAGAAACTTTTACTAAGTTTCCATAAAATAAAAACTCTTAAAAAGAAACATGTCCAGTTCCATGTTTTAGGTTGCATGACTTTCCCTTGATCCCATCCTTCACCCTATTCCACATTAAGTCTGGTGAAAAACATTTCAAAAACGTGGGATGAGGATAAAAAGCTCAGTAAGGGATACACAAAGAATGAAAACTGTTAGTTTTTCAAAACAACAAGTAAACCATGTATACTTTATCAATGTAATAATTTTCACCTTTTCTAAGTAGTAAAAACTCTTCACTGAATAAAAGTTCATTACTTACCCTTCTATAACAAAAATATTACCATAAAACCCATATAAAGATCACATAACATATAAAGGTAACTTCGAACATAAACATACTTAAGTGGAATAACCATAAGGTCGACTTCCACACATATCACTTAATAGAATTGCCATTCGGCCAACTTCCATACATACTTAATGGAATAGCCATACGGCCGACTTCCATACCCAATGCATTGGTGGTTATAACGTAACCACCCGTCCTAGTATTCACGAAACCACCCGTCATATGGTTTATCACATAACCACCCGTAAAATGTCCAAGTACCATTATAAAATTATAACACATAAAACCAATATAAAGGAATGATAACATTTCCACATTTCAATCAAAATATATCATTTAAATATATTGACAAAATAGAATCCTTTATCAAAACCATTTTCAATACCAAAATACATAAAAGAGTATATGGTATTTATTTTATTTTAAAAACATTACGGCTTGTTGAGGAAGCCAAAGATCAAATAAAACTCGCGGCGGCGGAAAAGGTCGTTGTCACTGCGTACGCTAAAAGAAACATTCCTTTTTTTCATTTAGTAAAACACTTCGTAGAAAAAGATTCCTTTTGTATAAAAGTAAAAGTCAAAGGGGTTTATACACCGTATAAAATAAAGTTGTGTATAAAATGAAATATGTCTCAATGAAAGGAGATTGAGACGAAATCCCTTACAAAGACGGTATCCTTGGTTTAAGGATAAATCAATTACATAATTATGTGTGACAAACGAATACACCAAATATAAGTGGATATTAAGTGTAAAACAATCAGAGGTTATTCACAAATATTCATAGAACGACATATTAAAGGAGTATAAGTTTACCCCAAAGAATCAAATTTGGGTTAAGAAGTTCCCGTGCAAAAATTTGACAGCCTAATAGCGTCACTACAAAATTCAGAAAAATGAGTTGATTAGAGATAAAAAGGGTATCTCATCACATGGAAATAAAATTTAAATCAATAAGGATATATAATAACATATCCCAACATAAAAGTATGTGAATTAAAATACATAACAAAATAATTCTTTTAAAAAGAGGAGGGTGAAAGGTTCCCTTACCGACATGGGTATCTTTCGAAACATACACCCTGTGAAAGAAGGACAATACAACATTGATGTAAATACTCATAAATGAAAGTATATTACACAATGAGTAAAATAATTGGCAGTACATACACTACTCAAAGGAAATTGTGGCAAATGTTGCATAAATATCACGGGAATAAAAGTGAGATGAAAAATCCCTTACAAAAACTCGGTAGCCTAACGGCGCCACATAAAACATACAAAAATGGATTGATGAGATCACATAGGGTATCTCATCATATTAACATAAAGTTTATATAAATAGGAATATAAAAGATCATCCCCCAACATAACAAAGAGGAACTTAAAAGAAGTGACATAAAAGAGAGTACTTAAAAAGAAAGAGAGAGGTTAGATCTCTTACGAAAATTTGGCAGCCTAATGGCGCCACTCAAAACTTCTAAAATGGATTTATGAGAGAGAATAGGGTCTCTCATCATATGAACATAAAACATAAAGTAAGAGTAATATAAAATAACATCCCAATAACAAGAAATATGATCTTTAAAAGGAATGACATAAAAGAGCGTACTTAAAAAGAAAAAGAGGAGTAGGATCCCTTACCCCGGGTCCTACTTGACTCGATCGTTCTTTAATGTCCTGAATAATAAACTTAAGTTACTTTAAAATTTCTTAAGAACCTTTTTCAAGTTCATTATTCATTTTATTTAAATTATTTACATGTTATAAACATTATGTAATCATTTAAGTTAATAATGTCTGTTTTGTCAATATTTGGTTCTTAAGTCAAAAGTGGACTTCTTACAATTACATGTTGTTCGTGTGGTCAAAGGTTCTTTATATCCAGAATGACAATCCTGATTTGGATATCATATATATCATATATATCCAACATATATATGTATTTATAATATTACATAATCATTTAGAGGAAATAAATGAAATGCACCGTTCATGGAGATGGTAAGCCGTACGTACGCATGAACGCTACTTTCATTTCTCTGTCATATTAATGGAATTAAAACTAAATGAGAGATGTATATATTTTTAATTCAGGAATTATATTCATCCTTTATATGTATCATACATCATATATATCCATTATATGTACTTATAATAGTACATTACATTGGAGGATAAGAAACGAAATGCACCGTTCATGGAGACGGTAAGCCGTACGTACGCATGAACGCTACTTTCATTTCTATCTCATAATTTAATGGAAAGAATACAATAATTATATAAAGGTATATTATAATTCCAGTATAAAATCATATATAATAACTTTAAATCCATCCTTTATACATCCCACATATGGCATTAACGAATCAAATCACTTTGAGGGGGCGGTAGTCCGCACATCCTAAAATGAAGATATCACGTATACCCATAATGGAATCCATAAAGTTATACCACAAATAAAAAATAAATAAGCTTAAGTAAAAAATAAAAATATTATATATCATATATAAACATAGTGACATCTTAATGGCCACCTTTGAAGGTGTTATATGAGTGTTAAACAATCATCGTTTCGTGAGGCAGAAATTCGCCATCCACAGAAACTGTATGTTCTTTAACCATTAGATGAAAGTGTGTATAAGTGTAGCTCGAATACATATTATAACAACATTATAGTATATTTACGATACTGTAGTTGTTACAAAATAAATGAATAAAAAGAGTTTATGGGGTTGGAGAAGCAAAATAAAACAAAAGAGAACAAGTGAAGACGTTACCTTAAAATTGGGTAACTCCCTTTGGTTTAAACTAAAAGGGTTTCTTGAAGAGATTCCTGCCTAAGTTAAGGCTTATAGGATGAGTAGAGGGATGTGGAGAGACAAAATGATCAGAGATTTTCCGAACCAAAGGTTTGAGAGGAGTGGGTAAGGTGGTATAGGTGGGGGCCTTTTATAAGAGGAGAGGAGGGGCACTCTTGGAAAAGTATAAAAGGTTACTTCATTTTCAAATGGTTTTCGGATTTTAATGGTCCCACATTGATGTGTTTCGAGGATAAGGTGATAAGGGTTCTAAATCCATCCATCCAATAGGTTTTTACATGTGTAGGTCCTAGATGTTTCATTATCTTTCCATTTTATTTAAATCGTTAAATAATGAGGTCATCGCTTCATCATCATGATGTCATAAAGAATTTAATTTATATAATGTCTAAAAATTATAAAAAAATACTATGATGTAGTAACTCTTTTTATATTTCCAATGAATATTTATAGTCAAAATTCTGACTTGTATAACCACATGTAAAAAATGTTTTAGTAAAAGAAATCATGTTTGTGACATTTTTATTTTAACTTTAAATAAAAGGCATAAATGACATTATCAAACCCAAGTGGCTCCATGGGGTACCAAAAATCGACCCATGGGTTTTCTTGGACGTCCATAACTCATACAATAGGGTTAGGACAAGTTTAAATATATTTTCAGTTTATTATAATATCATTTTTACCTTAAATCACACTAATTACCTTTAATCGCGATTAATAAAACATAAAAGTTACTTTTCATCAAAAATTATTTTCAACCCACTGAACCACATTTTACTTAACAATTAAAATCATTTAAATTTTATTTTTCAAATTCAAATCAAAGAAGTGATAAAGTCCCATTTAAATGAAAAATCAAATTTTGTAACCACCACTTTGTGGTTTCACTATTCATCAAAAATTGGAGATTTTCAGAAAAAAACCAACAATTCACCCTAATATATATTTGATATTCTTAATTCAAAAATGATTTCTATTTTACCAAATTCATAACATAGAAGTTTCATTAATTAATTTTATAATTAATTCCCGCAGTCATAGCAAATAGCGTATTTTTATGAAACAATAAGTATCGAAAGATTGACACTAGTTTAAGTCCAATTTCAAAGTGAAATTAATTCCAATGACCAATATTGGATTAGATGGTAAAAATATATTCTAATTTTACTAAAAAACAATATAAAAGAAAATCTAATCATATAAATAAACTAGATTAAAAAGAGGTTTTGAATTAAAATACAACATTTTTCACTATTCATTAAAAATTGATCTTTATCAGAAAGATACCAAAAATTTAAACAAAGAAAATTTTGATGTCCCGATTCTAAATAATAATTTTATTTTTTCAAATATAACACATAAAATTGTCAAAAAGTGGATTTAAAAGAGGTTCGCCTTCAAAAGGCGGTTAATCGACCTTTTAAACAATATTAGAATGTCTACGCTTAAATTTGGATTTATTCGCATTTTTAATCCTCTAACATTTATTGTAAAGAGTAAAAATATTTGACAAACATATATAATCATTTTCTAGGTACTTCTGTTCATTCCAGCCATTACAATGGCTAGGATTTAACTACTATTTAAAAAAAGATTATTTTATTATTAGGGTGAAACGTAAGCTTCCCAAGAAACTCGTTGTTGCGTATTGGGTACGACATCGAGAATAGCATCCCCTTTAAAGTAATATTAATATTTTATTCACAAATATGGATAAATATTAAAATGTCATGTTCTTTATTTACCTGGGGTGTTACATCCTTCCCCCCTTTTGGGAATTTCATCCTCGCAATTTTAAAATTGGGCTTGGAAATATCCTTGAAAGTCCCACATCGGAACAAGAGTCGGTAAAACAATCACTTTAATATAAAGAAAGATAAGTACAGAGGTCACCCGAGTTAACCCATACTAGGAATCCATGTAGAAAAGCATGGACATGGAGGAGAAAACATAGGGTCATGTTCTGATGGAGAGTGATAGAAAACATGTTTAGGAGAAAGTTAACCACAAGAAAATCACAAACTTGTGATGGGTTAAACGGTATTTGATTCCCCAGTAGGAAAAGTTAACGGACAACATTTTTGTTTTAAGTTACTCTTCATTGAGGAATTTATTTTTGAGCCTAACTAAATCATAATGAAACATACTTACTTGTCACGTATACTTCCAACTTTTACTATATTCCGTAATCAAACTCATATTTTCTCCAAAAGACGAGTATTTAGGAAGACATGTTTGCATTTTGAGTACTATAATCAATTTCTAGAGAATCACCTAATCCAAAAAAGAGAACTATATACATCCCATGTCTTTAGACTCTAACCAAAACCAAAACCAAAAAGGTTAGTACAAGATCAGATAATCCAGAAAAGGATAACCCTTTATGAAAATAAAATCTATTCTTAATCTCCAAAATTG
The DNA here is from genome assembly GCA_963277665.1 of Viscum album. Lineage (NCBI taxonomy): Eukaryota > Viridiplantae > Streptophyta > Magnoliopsida > Santalales > Viscaceae > Viscum > Viscum album. The sequence continues at coordinate 1,745,347,056 of OY728161.1, forward strand.
TCCCAACAAAACCCAAAGTTCAACGAGGACTATTCGATAAACAATTTGCCCATAAAATTCTTCAATGTAAACCAAACTGAGATTGAATCCCAAATATTTGAAGGATTTAGTCACATAGTCTTCCAAGTTAGGTTGTAACATTTATCTCCAAAAAAACATCAGTTACTCCTAAATCTCACATTGAAATGTAATTAACCTAATCACATATCCTCCATGATAAGTTAATCATTTTCATAAAAACCCAAAATAAACTTACCCTTAATTCATAAAGTCACCTAACTAAAATGAATAAGTCATAGTAACCAGGGACTTCATGTAGTCCAGTGGTAGGTGATAAATACCCATTGCACTTTTGTTGTGGGTTCGATTCCCACAACTTTGTCCGACGCGACGGGTTGTCACACGGTCTGCGTGTTGTCCTTTTTCCAAGAATATATAATTCTTAAAACATTCCCCAAAACGAGATAAAATCTTCAAAAATAATCATAATATTTTTTAACCTCAAGTTTATCTCATGGATTTCATTTTCCATCATAAAATATAATAACCCATAATTACCCCAAAAGTAAGGATCATATAAACTCTAATAGTTACCATTATAATTATTACCTGAACTTCCACATCGATTGGTCATCTCGTACATGATGAATTACAGAACATACCACGGTTCAAGTGGTTGATCATGACTCCTTGATATTTGGTTTAGAACAACCACGAGTTTCCTCATTGAATCCCCCATTTTATCAAGTATCTTAATCAGAGAACCACCACAGTTTCCTTCAAACCTGTTGTCTCTTTGGTTCCTTCTATATCCACCCATTTACTAATACCAAAAAGGTCAGTGTGAGTATATCAAAAAAACCATCATGTACTAATGAGGAAGGTAAACACTAAGATATACTTACTCAATCACTTTATCTAAAACTAGGACTGTTTATGAAATCCTAACCATTATGGTCACGTCACTTATTATTATAGAATACCCTAACCTCTAAAGTTATCTAAACCGACCTCTGATACCAACTATAAGGCCCTGGCCTTAAACATTACTTAATATTGAATTAAATGAAAAATTCACATTAAGGATCATTTCAGGTTTAGAGTTTTAGAGAATTAGGACATAACTATTACATCTCAAAAGATTACAAAGTAGAAACTTTTACTAAGTTTCCATAAAATAAAAAATCTTAAAAAGAAACATGTCCAATTCCATGTTTTAGGTTGCATGACTTTCCCTTGATCCCATCCTTGACCCTATTCCATGTTAAGTCCCGTGAAAAACATTTCAAAAACTTGGGATGAGCATAAAAAGCTCAGTAAGGGATACACAAAGAATGAAAACTGTTAGTTTTTCAAAACAACAAGTAAACCATGTGTACTTTATCAAAGTAATACTTTCCACCTTTTTGAAGTAGTAAAAACTCTTCACTGAATAAAAGTTCATTACTTACCCTTCTATAACCAAAAGATTATCATAAAACCCATATAAAGATCACATAACATATAAAGGTAACTTGGGACATAAACATACTTAAGTGGAATAACCATAAGGTCGACTTCCACACATATCACTTAATGGAATATCCATTCGGCCAACTTCCATACATACTTAATGGAATAGCCATACGGCCAACTTCCATACCCAATGCATTGGAGGTTATAACGTAACCAACCGTCCTGGTATTCACGGCACCACCCGTCATATGGTTTATCACGTAACCACCCGTAAAATGTCCAAGTACCATTATAAAATTATAACACATAAAACCAATATAAAGGAATAATTACATTACTACATTTCAATCACAATATATCATTTAAATATATTGACAAAATAGAATCCTTTATCAAAACCATTTTCAATACCAAAATACATAAAAGATTATATGGTATTTATTTTTTTTTTAAAACATTACGGCTTGTTGAGGAAGCCAAAGATCAAATAATACTCGTCGCGGCAGAAAAGGTCGTTGTCACCGCGTACGTTAAAAGAAACATTCCTTTTTGTCGTTTAGTAAAATGCTTTGTAGAAAAGGATTCCTTTTTTATAAAAGTAAAATTCAAAGGAGTTTATACACCGTATAAAAGAAAGTTGTGTATAAAATGAAATATGCCTCAATGAAAGGAGATTGAGATGAAGTCCGTTACAAAGACGGTATCCTTGGTTTAAGGATAAATCAATTACATAATTATGTGTGACAAACGAATACACAAAATATAAGTGGATATTAAGTGTAAAACAATCAGAGGTTATTCACACATATTCATAGAACGACATATTAGAGGAGTATAAGTTTATCCCAAAGAATCAAATTTGGGTTAAGAAGTTCCCTTGCAAAAATTTGGCAGCCTAATGGCGTCACTACAGAATTCAGAAAACTAGTTGATGAGAGATAAAAAGGGTATCTCATCACATGGAAATTAAATTTAAATCAATAAGGATATAAAAGAACATATCCCAACATAATAGTATGTGAATTAAAAGAAATAACAAAAGAAGTCTTTTAAAAAGAGGATGGTGAAAGGTTCCCTTACCGACGTGGGTATCTTTCGAAACATACACCCCGTGAAAGAAGGACAATACAACATTGATGTAAATACTCATAAATGAATGTATATTACACAATGAGTAAAATAATACGCAGTACATACACCACTAAAAGGAAATTGTGGCAAATATATCATAAATATCACGGGAATAAAAGTGTGATGAAAAATCCCTTACGAAAACTCGATAGCCTAACGGCACCACATAAAACGTACAAAAATTGATTGATGAGATAAAATATGGTATCTCATCATATTAAAATAAATTTTATAGAAAGAGGAATATAAAAGATCATCCCCCAACATAAAAAAGAGGATATTAAAAGAAGTGACATAAAGGAGAGTACTTAAAAATAAAGAGAGAGGTTAGATCTCTTACGAAAATTCGGCAGCCTAACGGCGCCACTCAAAACATCCAAAATTGATTGATGAGAGAGAATAGGATCTCTAATCAAATGAACATAAAAATTACCATAAGAGTAATATAAAATAACATCCCAATAACCAGAAATATTATCTTTAAAAGGAATGTCATAAAAGAGCGTACTTAAAAAGAAAGAGAGGAGTAGGATCCCTTACCACGGGTCCGACTTGACTCGATCGTTCTTTAACGTCTTGAATAATAATCTTGAGTTAATTTATACTTGATTAATAACCTTTTTCAAGTTCATTATTTCTTTTATATCAATTATTGACATGTTATAAACATTATGTAATCATTTAAGTTAATAATGTTTGTTTTTTCAATATTTGGTTCTTAAGTCAAAAGTGGACTTCTTACAATTACATGTTGTTCGTGTGGTCAAAGGTTCTTTATATACAGAATGAAATTAATGATTTGGATATAATATATATCATATATATCCATAATATACATGTATTTATAATATTACATAATCATTTAGAGGTAAGAAATGAAATGCACCGTTGATGGAGACGGTAAGCCGTACGTACGCATGAACGCAACTTTCATTTCTATGTCATATTAATAGAATTAAAACTAAATGAGATATGTGTATATTTTTAATTCCAGAATTATATTAATTCTTTAGATGTATCATACATCATATATATCAATTATATGTACTTGTAATAGTACGTTACATTGGAGGATAAGAAAGGAACTAGACCGTTCATGGAGACGGTAAGCCGTACGTACGCATGGATGCTACTTTCATTTCTATCTCATACTTTAATGGAAAGAAAACAATAATGATATAAAGGTATATTATAATTCCATTATAACATCATATATAATAACTTTAAATCCATCCTTTATACATCCCACAAATGGCATTAACGAATCAAATCACTTTGAGGGGGCGGTAGTCCGCACTTCCTAAAATGAAGATATCGTGTATACCCATAATGGAAGCCATAAAGGTATGCCACAAATGAAAAATAAAGAAGCTTAAGTAAAACATAAAAAATATTATATATCATATATAAACATATTTACATCTTAATGTACACCTTTGAAGGTTTTATATGAGTGTTGAACAATCATCGTTTCGTGAGGCAGAAATTCTCAATCCACATAAATTGTATGTTCTTTAAACAATAGATGAAGGTGTGTGTTAGTGTAGATCTAATAATTATTATAAAAACATCCTAGTATATTGAAGGTACTGGAGTTGTTACAAATTAAATGAATAAAAAGAGTTTTGGGGGGTTGGAGAAGCAAAATAAAACAAAAGAGCTCAAGTTAAGATGTTACCTTAAAATTGGGTAACTCCCTTTGGTTTGAACCAAAAGGGTTTCTTGAAGAGCTTCCTGCCAAAGTTAAGGCTTCTAGGATGAGGAGAGGTATGTGTAGAGACAAAATGATCAGATATTTTCTGATCCAAAGGTTTGAGAGGTGTGGGTAAGGTGGTAGAGGTGGGGGCCTTTTATAAGAGGAGAGGAGGGGCACTCTTGGAAAATTATAAAATGTTACTTTATTTTCAAATGTTTTTCGGATTTTAATGGTCCCAAATTGATTTTTTTCAAGGATAAGGTAATAATGGTTCGAAATACACCCATAAAATAGGTTTTTGACATGTTTAGGTCCTAGATTTTGCATTATCTTTCCATTTTATTTAAATCGTTAAATAATGAGGTCATCGATGCATCATCATGATGTCATAAGGAATTTAATTTATTTAAAGTCTAAAAATTATAAAAAAAAATACTATGATGTAGGAAATCTTTTTATATTTACATGGAATATTTATAGTCAAAATTATGACTTGTATATCCACATGTAAAAATTGTTTTAGTAAAAAAATCATGTTTGTGACATTTTTATTTTAACTTTAAATAAAAGGCATAAATGTCATTATCAAACCCAAGTGGCTCCATGGGGTACCAAAAATCGACCCATGGGTTTTCTTGGTCTGACATAACTCATCCAATAGGGTTTGGACAAGTGTCAATATATTTTCATTTTATTATAATATCATTTTTACCATAAATCACACTAATTACCTTTAATCGTGATTAATACAACATAAAAGTTACTTTTCATCAAAAATTATTTTCATCCAATTGAACCAAATTTTACTTAACAATTAAAATAATTTAAATTGGATTTTTGAAATTCAAATAATAGAAGTGGTAATGTCCCATTTAAACGAAAAATCAAATTTTGTAACCACCACTTTGTGGTTTCACTATTCATCAAAAATTGGAGATTTCCAGAAAAATACAAAAAATTCACCCTAAGCTATATTTGATATTACGAGTTCAAAAATGATGTCTATTTTACCAAATTTATTACATAGAATTTTCATTAATTAATTTTATAATTAATTCCCGCAGTCAGAGAAAATAGCGTGTTTTTATGAAACAATAAGTATCAAAAGATTGACACTAGTTTAAGTCCAATTTCAAAGTGAAATTAATTCCACTGAAAACTATTGGATTAAATGGTAAAAATATATTCTAATTTTACTATTAAAAAAATCCAAAAGATAGTCTAATCATATAAATAAACTAGATTAAAATGTGGTTTTGAATTAAAATACAACATTTTTAACTATTCATTAAAAAATGAACTTTATCAGAAAGATACCAAAAATTTAAACAAAGTAAATTTTGATGTCCCGATTCTAAATAATAATTTTATTTTGTCAAATATAGCACATAAAATTGTCTAAAAGTGTATTTAAAAGAGGTTCTCCTTCAAAAGGCTATTAATCGACCTTTTAAAGAATATTAGAATGTCTACGCTTAAAATTGGATTCATTCACATTTTTAATCCTCTAACATTTATTGTAAAGAGTAAAAATATTTGACAAACATATATAATTATTTTGTAAGTAGTTCTATTCATTCCCGCCATTAAAACGGTTAGGCGTTAACTACTATTTAAAATAATATTATTTTATTATTAGAGTGCAACTTAAGCTTCCCAAGAAACTCGTTGTTTTGTATTGGGTACGCCATCGAGCATAGCATCCCCTTTAAAGTAATATTAATATTTTATTTACAAATATGGATAAATATAAAAATTTCATGTTCTTTATTTACCTGGGGTGTTACATAATGAGTTTTTATATATATTTTTCACAGAACATCAAATTACAGATGAGACCCTTTGGATATCATAGAAATGTCTTGGGATTTATGTATTTATATGGTTCTCCCCTTTGTTGGTTGGTTGTTCTTAGATGGGATTAGGGAGGTAATGGATGTTCTGTATGGGTGCACCCCTATAATTGATTATTCACCTTGTATAGAGGGTTTATACCAAATTTGAGGTTGGCTCATAGTTACTATATTGGGACCCATGGGATACTGTATTTGTCGGGATTATCATGTAAATAGAATTCCCTAAGACAATGCATGTTTCTGGCCCCATATGAGGTGTTCCATTGTGATGGTGTATACCATAAGGCCCTCATTTGGAGCTCAATTTGATCAGTATTAATTCCAGTACATGATGTGTACCCATACATGTGGAGTAGTAAACTTTCACCAGTTAGATCATTCTAATGGAATCCTAGATCCCTATGGACGAGTGTTGCTGTTTTGGATACTAAAATATTACCCCAGGGCCCAGATTTCATGCCTATTGTGTTTAGGCACCTTGTATATCCTTTGTAGATCTAATGGACACACAAGTTTTTATGTGTAAGGGTTATCCAATTGCTGTAAATCTACTAGTAATGGCCATAGTGGAAAATATTATCATTTCATGTCAGTATGGAACCCATGGTTGGATATTTTCCTTATTTTTGTTATTTACCCTTATTTTTATTCATTTTCCATTAATCCAAGTTATTATTATTCTTCATCTAGTATAGGAATATCATGTCCAGATACACTTACTATTATATCAAATGATAGGTTCACCAATGGGGGATGCCTATAAATATTTATTTATCACAACCTGTATATGAACTTTGGCGTGCATATAGACCTGATGTCTTATTTCATGTTCATGAATAGGTTTCATGGAAGGATGAGGTCAATGCCCATAATTTCTTGATCACAAAAACATACTCATGTGGTGTCTCAAGATCGATATATTATAGATCAATAATCATGGAGACTAATAATGTGGTTTGGCTCAGTTTTTCTCATACAGTTTTTTGTATTTACCTTTAGTTGTTAAATTTTCATATACGTTCATCCTAGTGGGAAATGGGATTTTATATATTATTTTCTTGAGAGTTTGTATGAATGTATTTAGCAATAAATTAATTATTTCACGTTTCTATTTCAGTTATTAATTATCTATACTCTAATTTTTTTCTATATGTATGGGTTTGGTTATTTTTCATTTTTGTTACAATCAAACTAGAGTGTATAGTCTCCATAATGCACATTTTTGACCCCCATTGTTGCTCGACAACCTCATGAATTCTGGTATATGTGATTGAGGCCTGGTGTTATACTCTATTGGATTACATTTCAAATTGATTATGACTATTTCATTAAAGTAATATTTTTTAAATTTTATACTATTATTTTAATATAACAGGTTCTTACTCATTAAATTGTTATAATGTGTTCTTATTATAGTTGGATTTACCACCCATATGGACATTTTCATATTTTTATAAACGATTGTTTATCTAATATTATGTACAGATAATATTATTTAATAATGATTAATTTATGATGTTTTAGAAATTATTGATTGTAATAAATAAATAGATATATATATATATATATATATCTTTGTGTGTGTGTTTATAAAATCAATTATTTCTACAAAAATAATGCTTCTTAAAAAGGTATTTTTAAGATTTCAATGACATTAACCACTATAAGTTTCATTAAATATCCATATAACTTCTTAATCATTTAAAAGAAACATATAAAATAATCAATAAAATTATCAATATGATTAAACCATGAATTAGGTGAAATAATGAAAACACCTAAATCAAAACATGCTTGGGAAACATGATATCTGATGCATAAATATTTATATTTACATAGAATTTTTTATAAATGGATAATAAAATAATACAAGTTATTTGAAACTAGCAATAAAAATATAAATCTTTTTTATATATTTTATAATAAATATAAATTTATTAAACATGGAAGTAATAGTATCTCTAACTAAGTGGATGTCTAAGGTAGTGGGAATCTTAACTCTATTTCCATTCATTGGGTTATATCTCTTCTTTGCTCAATATGTGATGTAAATATTATTTGTTTTTTGAAATATATATTTTTATATTATAATTACAATTTTTTTATTTAATTTTTTTATATAATCATTTTATTGATTGATTATTACTACAAATGTAATGATCTTTTTACGTATTTTTTGTCTCCATTTCAATTTCAAGTTGCATGGTATATGTTGTGAACAATGATTTCTTTAATATTCTTTATTTATAACCCAAGGAATTTATTTTTCATAATTAAATCATGGAAATAATGGGTTTTATAGAATCATATTATATTCCTTCATTTGATTCCTTTTTGATACAGTAATTACCAATGTTTTAAGGGTTTATCGTCTCAAACTTCCTTGAGACTTGATTTGATTGATGAACCAATATTATTTTTTATTTTTTATACACTTCCAGTTTGATAAATATACATATATATTGAATGGTTTTAATATAAAAAACACCCATATATACTTTGATTACCATTGTATGTATACAACTTTTTTATATCCTTTTATTTTCTCATACCATGACAGCAACATTACATCTGTATGTATTATATAAATGGAATATCCCTTGATTACATATACATGTTCTATGTAAATTCTAATTTTCTTATATTGTTCTATGGAATTCAAGATCAAAGATATTGAAATAGACATTTGTTATGTTTTATTGTGTATGAATTTCTTATATTATAACCAATCACATTTATTATGTTCTCATGCTCAAATGATAAACTTATACTCTATTATGATCATTTATTTTTAATGAATATATATGACCTTATTGAATATTTGAGCTCACCCTTATTAGAATTACATTTTCTTAGGTTATGAAAAAATGTTTTCTACGATATATCTAGAAGGGTATATGTATAGAAAATTTTCTAGTAAATTTTGAAGACGTGATATAAAAAATAAATTCATTTTTTAATGGAAAAAATCATATTTGATAAGAAATAAATGGGTTTAATTATGTAAATGTATTTTAAAAATACTCTAAAATTGTAAACCTAAAAGGTGTTTGAGATGTAAGGGACTAGTTATTTGTCAATGAAATTAAAATTACAAAAAATCTTGTTTTGTTATTTTTAGTTGGTATCAAATCCAATATGTAAAGATTTTTTTGTATTGGATTAGGTTGTATGGGTGATGGGGTTGTTAGGTTCCATCCACTTAATTTACTTAATGGAATAAAAAATAATTTCCATTTAAATAAAATGTACTTTAGGATCCAAAATATAAAATATATGTTTCTAAATTCTATTATAATTTTTTAATTCCTTATCTTACTCCTTAAATGCATTTTTAGTTAAATAAATGTTTAATAAATTTTTACATCGTGTTTACATTATTATGATGTCATACAAATCATATTTTTTGTGAAAATTTAATTTTCTTTTATATTCATAAACAGTAAACCGCTTCCAAAAAATCCAAAAAATTCACCCCAAATTAATTTCTACGTGATCATTAAAAAATTCAATACTTTTTATCATGTTATAATTCTAATATTATATAATTTTACATTTAAATAAAGTATATAATCCAATTTAAAAAAATTATTAATGAAAATGACTTTTTAAAAATTAACTATCCTTAATAACATTTTATATCTATTACTAATTATTTTATATTTAATATATTATTGTTTAAATAATTTTTTTTATTAATATTAGTCCTTTAAAAATATTCAATTCAATTTATATAGATAAAATTACATAATATATAGAAAAATAAAATTATTAAAAAATAGGACTTTTAACAATAAATTATTTTAGTCACTTATAATGATAAAATTTCATCAATCAATTGGTAATACAATAAAAAAATATTATTTAAAACGTTAGTAATAATTTGTATGGAATTAAAATAATTCATTTTAGCAATCTTTTGATCTACTAGTTGTTTTAATTTTCTTAGTGATTTTTAAAATTTTATCCCAATGATGTATTAATGTTTACCTCTCAAATTAATATATATGGTTGGTTAATTTAGATTTTAATGTAATACTAAATTATAAATAATTTATATTTTTATGAAAATAGGTACAACAATATCTTAGTGTTACATTATAACTCCTTAAATAAATTGTGTCGTCGTAATTTTAATTTTACCCCAAACTATTAATGTTTAAGATAAAAAACATTAATTTCAATGAAATAAAATTGCATAAAAATTATAAATTTCATAGATATCTCAATCATGTATTCTTCCTAAAACTTATTAAATATTTGTCTTTAAATCAAATGATTTAAGACAAAAATTAGTATTTATTTGTTATAACTTTGATCAACCTTAAACTTATTAACCCACCATTGTATCTAAAACTCATAACAAATCTTCATATGAAGTCATCCTAGAATATAATGTTATTAAATCCCTAATTTGATACCATCTATGACACCACAGTCCCCCACTTCTATATCCAGTGCTAAAAATTTCAACATTACATTCTGTATTTGAAAATTGACTGAAATGTCCCAAACAGAAACATCAAAAATTATAATATAAATAACAAATATTGAGTCACTTATGCATCTAATAACAACTAGGTTGAAAGTTTTAGAGTGTTTGGGAAAAAATAATTGAAAAATCTCATTATCCTCTAAAAGGAATTCTCCTACTAAATAAACAATTACCTATATAATAATAAGTATTCAACATCTCCCAAAACATTCTCCACGCATGATACACATCGTAAAATATCAAACATAATACCATTATTTGTAATATGAGTAATGGAAACCTAAAGAAGCGTGAGATCAAATTCATAGTAAGTGATATAATAGAACTGAAGATATCATAGAATGATCAATACAAAAATAGAATGGTCATAATAATTAATAATCAAATAATCTCGTATAGTAGATAACCTGATCGAGTAATAAATCCATAAATAACATAACAATGTAAATAATCACATGATCAACAATAACTGAATCATTTCTAATGGAATCCCTAATACTGGACAACAGAAAAATACCAGTAAGGCCTCATTCCAAGTCATCACACATAAATTGGTAATGTTCACACTAAATACTAAAGCTAGTTTGTCTCGTGATATGTGTTAATGAGCCAATATTGATATATAATTTTTGTTCTAACCGATTTCAAATTTTTTAATGTATTCATAATATGAAGGAATAAATTAATTGTAAAATATATACCAAACTAGACTTAGTAATCAAGAAGCATCTGTATTAATATAAATACTCTATGGATTTAAAATATTTTCCTAGAAAATAAATCGGTTAGAATTCTTTGTAAGCATCCATTAAGATAAATAGTAAAAATTAATGGTTATATAGTTATATCAATACAAAAAAACACAATATAGAAATAGTTTATGTGATATTTAATATATCTATGAAATTATATAATGTGGAAATAATTCCGAAAAATATATTCATGAGAGAGATGAAGGATGATATAAAACAATAAAATTATAAATTATCTAAGTTAAAAACTAAAATATAATAAGAGAAAAATTGTTAATAAAAAACAAAAATCTATAGGAAATGGATCTTTCATTATTTGAGAGTAAAATAGAATAGAAGTTATAAAAAAATGAAATTATATCTAATATGGTTATAGGAACAAACTTATTAGTCACTTTATGAGATTCCATTTTAAGTAAAGAAATCAAAAAAACTGAAAACCATAATTTAATAATGATTCCAAATATTTTAAACATGAAAAGAAATAAAGTTAAATTAGTAAAAGCGGTATAGAAAATAAAAATATTCATAATATAATGAAATCAATTTATCTAATATTCTAAAACATTATCCATTATTTTCAACAAAATATTGAATAATGGAAATAGATTTTAACTTTCAAAACACCAAAATTATGGATAGAAATACTAATAATGATTAATTTAAATAAAATATTAAAATATCATTCATTTATAAAATGTTAGAAATTTTTTTTCATTCAAACTACTTAAAAAACAAGTAAAAAATGGACCATGTGGAAAATGTTAAAAATATTCATTTCAATATATATATTGGGATTGTAAAAGATGGTTGAAAATGACAATAAGAATTATTACACATATCTAGAACATTATTTATATAATATAAATAACATTGATATAAGAGAGAAATATTTATGACTATGGAGAAAACAAAACAATGAGTCAGCATATAAGAAATAGTTTCGATGAATTATGAACCAATGGGAGGTGAAATGTTAAGAAGACATGTAATCTCAAGAAATAAATGATGGAATAAAACGTTATTCAATCATAGGGTGTAATAAACCATTTTTAGATGGATGCATTTTATGATTAATTTTTAAAAATTTAAAAACATTATTTATGCTAACAACAACACTTTTGACCTAAGAAATTTTTTAAATAAAAGAGAAATGAAAAGGGGTACAATAAACTAAAATGTAAATCCGAAGAATAAATAATTATTTAAGATATAAAAATTTTATAAGTCTGTATTTACACCATATATCATGTCTCCAAAAATTCAAATTGTGAAAAAACGTTTTCCATAGGTTATATTGTATTTCATCTCATTTGAACCAACTATAAAATAAAATTAATTTTATTAATATATGAATAAATAATTTAATTATATTCTATATTAAATTTTTATAATTTTTAATCATTATAATTCAATTATTACTTATTCAAATGAAGACAAAATATCTTCAAGATGTTTTGTCATTAAAATTTTCCATAATACTTTTGATGTATTGATTTTGATTATTTGTATTCTTCCATTTTGTAAAAATATTTACCAAAGATTATAATATATTAAAATTAATTTATATTAAATAATCTACACAAACCATACATACAAGTGCTATAAAAAAATATAAATCTTTATTATGTTCTGTCAGAAGTTCAGGATTTATCCAAATCATATCCCCTAGATATTTAAAACCAAGTCTTTAGTAAGGCTCTCTTGTCTTGCATAGGGAAAGGATGGAGTTGATACTCAAAAACAATTATTGGGTAATTACTCCTAGGTTAATCAAATCCAATCTGGTATCTACTTGTTTTTTTGAATACGGATGTCATTAATATATAAACACACCCTCTTTACTTTCCCAAAATGTTAACATGTTTTATGTCTACATGAGTGTTTGAACATTATAACATCTTATGAATTTATTTTTAAGAGGATATGGTGCCATATAATTTATAATATAAAAATTAATTTACAAAAATGAAGCACAATAACATTAAATATTTAAAATAATGGGAAATTAATAGATTTCAAAACTAAAGGAAGAGAAGGGGTTATGGACTCTTACCATACAATTTAGCATCTTAAATATTGAAATGAACATCGTTGTTCCTTGGATACAATTTTGAGGTAATATATCAATAGGAAGTAAAAGTGGAATGTTTTTTTAATGGACATGGATTCCAGATGAATGGGATAATTATTGTGTATTTATAAATGATGATTGGTATTTTGGGTGATGTTATTGATGATTTTTTTATTTTACAAAATTTATTTTTAGTGGAATATATTTATAAAAAATCAGAAGGATGATAATTAAAAAATGGTGTGTTGTTTAACATTCCATTAAATCCAAAACCTAATGGAACCTTATAATAAATTCATTAATTTAAAAGAACCAAGAATATTTTTTTATTTGGATAAAATGTATTTCAGTTTTAAAAATGTCAAATATATTTTTTTAAATTCAAATTTAAAATTTTTAAAATCTTTATATTCCACTAGTAATATATTTTTGTTCAATAAAAAGTATATATAAATTTTTATATATTTCTCACATCATAATCATTTCATAAAAAATATTATTTCTCAATAATGAAATTATTACAATTAAAAAAAAGATTAAATTCTTCTGAAAAATACAATAAATTACCCATAAGCTAATATCATCATTATGATTCAAGAAATAATTTAGTTTTTATCTAATTTAAATTTAAAAAAAAATTAATTTTACATTTCAATGAAATTATATTATATAATGAAAATACACTTTTTAATAAAGAAAATAATTTTTTAAACATTAATTACTATTAATCATATTTCATATCATTCACTATTTAAATGAGTATTAATGTATTAGTTTATAAAATGAAATGTTTTATTATATTAATCCTTTAAACCAATATAATTTATTTTTTTACATAAAAATACATAATATATATAAAAATACACTTCATTGGGCCTATGTTGAGGGATCATGCACTTGTTTTTTTTCTGAGGATGGGGTCATTAGTAGTGAGAGTTTCTGAAATGTCTATGAATTCAACATGTTCTAGGTGTTCCACTACAGGTTCCTCCACTGAGGTAGTTCCAGTCGAGGCATCAAAAGTAGGTTTCACTAGTTGTGGATTAGTAGAGAACATATAGGGTAGGAAGAGGACTTCCCTAGGATGCTCTTTGTCCTTATATACCGTATTGTGGTTCTTGAGGTGGTTGCAAGGTTAGTGAGGTTGTGGAACAGGTTGTGGTCAGCTTCATGCGCTAGCATTTGCAGTTCCAAGAAATCCAAATGTGGTTCGAGGTATGATTTTCGTGTTTTATACATGGGTTTATGCTTGTTTTATTCAAAAAGAATGCACTCCATCATATCACCTACCCTTTTCCTTTCTTTGGGAATTGAGATAAAGAGGGTTCCATTTCCCTTGGCATGGAATACACTACTTGGAGGTTGACCTGACTTATTTGAAGAATGCTGATAATGTGAGCTAGTTCTATGGAATCAACACTCTTGGAGATATTTCATATGATTATAGATATAAACATATGATGTCTTCCCTGGCATGGATTGGTTGTATTTTTTCTAGGCTATCATTGACTATTATAAGAGGCAGGTGGTGTTATCCAATGTTGATAGAGAGTCACTAGTGTTTGATGTCGAGTGAGACCCAAGATGGGTTAGAGGCATGTTTTGACCTTCTTATCCTTGATGGATGAGCTGATGTTGATATTTTTGGAGGATCATTAGAATGTGTTTCCTAGGGTCGTAGAAGAGTAATTTGATGTATTTCCATATGAGGTTGTAGTGTTATCCCCTTGATGGGAGCTCATGTTCAAGATCAAGCTACATTTAGGTGTGTCTCATATCTCGATGTCTCCATATAAGATGGTGCCTTCTGAATTGTGGGAGATGCATATATAGCTTTCTGGTTTGTTATAGTGCGACTTTGTTCAGCTAATCGTGTAACCGTGGGGTGCACCAAGTTTTTTCAGGAAGAACACTGACAATAGTTTGCGGTTGTGTGTCGATTATTGTATCTTGAACCGAGTGATAGTTCATAACCACTAACCTCTTCCATGGATTGATGATTTTTTAGATAATCTAAATTGAAATTTGGTTCTAAATGATTTATTTTCAGTTATGATATCATCATATCAATGTAAAGGTTTATGATATCCTAAAGACTACTTTCTATTATCATCAAGAGAATTTCATGTTTGTTGTGATGTTGTTTGGTGTCACAAATTCTCTAGAAATGTTCATGGGATTAGTGAATATTGTGTACCATGAGAATCTATATATTCTCATGGTGGTTTTCATTGATGACATACTTGTTTACTCTACGTCCAAAGAGGAGTATACAGAGCATATATGTGCTGTTTTGGGGGTTATTTGTCAGTAAAATCAATTTGGAATGTTTTTGAAGGGTGATTTTTTGGCATTATAATCCCATATTCTGAGGCATGTTGTATCCCAGTAGGAGTGATTGTGGATCTATCAAAGATAGAATCAGTTGTGTCTTGGGAATCACCCAAGATAGTGGAAGAGGTGTGAAGTTTCCTTGGCCTTGCAGACTATTACAGGAGGTTCGTATCCAATTTATCTTGGGTTATGACACCTCTAAAAATGATGAACATGGAGTATTAGGCATTTGTGTGGATATATCAGTGTCAAGTAGCTTTCGACTATCTGAAGAAGAATTTTTTTAGTGCTCCAATTTTTCTTCTACTAGTAGAAGGAGTACAATTCAAGGTTTATTGTGATTCTTCACATCTGAGGTTAGGTTGTGTTTTGATGCAGTAGAGATTGGTTGTTTCTTATCAGTCTCAACAATTTTTTCCCCACGAGAGTAACTATTCCACCCACAATCTTGAGTTTTCAGCATTGGTGTTTTCCCTAATGATTTGGAGACATTACTTTATCAGTGACTTATTTGTTGTCATCACTAATCATTAAAGGCTAAAGTATGTTTTCTCATACGGTGACTTGAACTTGTACTAGCGTCGATGGATGGAGTTCTTATAGGATTAAAACTTTGAAGTTTCATATAGACCTGGAATGGGGAATGTCATGACTGGTGTGTTGAGAATGAAGTCACATAGTGATGTAGTGTGAGAATTAGGTGATTATTAGAGAGTGATGGAATAATTTTCCTCATTTCATTTGGATATGGGAGAAGATGGGGGTAGAGGTTTTATTTTTTAAATGACAATGCGGTCATCTATGGTGCTATAGGAATAATAATGGTAGTTGTGTGATCTAGAGATCTTGGTTTATAGATACCAATTTGTTCGTGGTGAGTCCCATGATGGTTTGTTTGAGGATTAACAACACAAAGTGTTGTTTTAGGGGAGGATTTTCATTCATATTCTGTCATGTGAGATGGTTCTCAAAGATTCCATAGTTCACACTTAGCAGTATATCCTTGCATGACACAAATGTACCGATATTTTTAGAGACTTTTTTGGTGGCCTAGTTTAAAGCATGCAGTTATAGAGTTTCTCTCTCGATGTTTGGTCTACCACAAGGTAAAAACTGAGCACCATGTTCCCAGTGGTTTTCTCCAGCCATTAGATATTCCTTAGTGTAAGTGGGAGGAAATATCAATGGAATTTTTTACCAGTTTACCTCGATATGAGGGGGGATATGATTCTGTATGGGTGGAAGTTGGTTGTTTGACATAATCACCCCACATTATATTTGTCATGAAGTTGAGCATACTATAGGTTCTGTTGAAGCGGTTTCTATAAGAGGTGGTGAGACTCCAAAGAGTTTCCAAGATTATTATTTCTGATCGAGATATTAATTTTACCTCTAGGGTGTGGAGAGTTTTCCAGATTGATTTTGGTTCTCATTTAGGCCTTAGCGCTACTTTTCCACTGTAGATAGATGGTTAGATAGATCGAAACATCCATACTCTTGAATACATGTTGTTATATTATGCCCTAGATTTTAGAGGATTATAGATACGACACTTACCCTATGTAGTGTTAACTTACAACAATATCATTTACTCTACCATCGTTATGGCATCATTTGAATCCTCATATAGACAACCTTTCCATTCTCTAATTTGTTTTACTATGGTCAAAGAGTCAACAATTCCTGGGCGAAAACGGGTACATAATATGATAGAGATGGTTAAGGTGATTCATTAGAGGGTGAAGGTGGTGAAATATCATCAAAAGTCCTATTTGGATCTAAGGAGGAGACTTATGGAATTTTATATTGGGGATCACATGTTCCTGAAGGTGACACCCCATCTATGGTAGTGATTGTTTAGTCATGGGAGTAATATTTCTCCCCAGTTTTTTGGGCCTTTCACGGTGTTGGATCACATTGGAGTTGTGGTGTATTGAGTATCACTTCCCCCATAGATGATACATATACCTATTTTTTTTCCATGGGTCACACCTATATAGGTATCTTCATGATGACTCCCATGTCATCAATTGGGGAGAGATCATCATTGATGATGATGAAACCTTCAATGAGCAACATTAATAGATCCAAGACTTCCAGGAGAAGGAGTTTTGTGGGCATGTTATCCCCTTGGTTCATGTTTTGTGGTGGCACGATGGTGTAAAGGAGAGTACATGGGAATGTGAGTCACAGATACGTGCTCAGTACCTCGAGTTGTTTGATGTTTAGATCTTATCATATAATGTCATTCATTTTATGGTTATGGTCCCTTGCTGTTTATGAGATGTATTTATCTTGTTGTGTATTATTCATTTCTATCTTTTGAGATGTATCTACCTTGGGAGAGTGTTTAGGATCTATTTGTGGTTGTTGGGAGGTTTTTCTCTTGTTCCTCAAGTGAGGGGGTGGTCTTGTATTTTAGTGAAATTATTGAGATGTATCTGACAGGGTGGTTGTTCAGACAACCCCTTTTTGTTTCCTCTCAAGGATGGATTTGGATTCTCGAGGATGAGAATGTTTTGAGAGGTATATGATTTATGGTGATGGATTTTTGTGGATTAACCCTTTGAATATTTTTAAAGATCAAAGTGATCATGGTTTTCATGGAAGAATATTGAATATGTTCAATTAATTAAAACTAAAGTGGGATATTACATATCGTGTAACTACATTACATGACATGACATCATATATCATAGGTTTTTTCATGGTTTTAAAGAGTGGTTCATAGTGTGAAGTATTTCAGGGTTCAAAAAAAATGATGAGGCAACATGTTTTTTGGTGGAACTCGACCTCAAGGCATTACACAATGTGAAAGGCGATTACACGTCTTATAATTCTATGATTTTGAGTTTTTTAAGTGTTTTAAATTGACTCAGTTTCTTTTAAAACAAATAGTTGTATGATATTTTTGCCAACCACATGAGACTTGAAGACCCTCTCTTTAGAGTTTTGGGGATTCCTTCATCATGGATTTATCCCTATCTCCATTCTTTGATCTAGATAAATCTGTCTTCGATATAAGGTATGATCTACTTCCATTATCGAGGTGTCTTCGATCCATTTCCACCCATTTCTCTTTTTCATATGATGGAAATTTATCTCCATGTTTCTAACATATTTTTCATGGTGGTTGGTGGTTGCTGTTCTATCACCACATCC
The DNA here is from genome assembly GCA_963277665.1 of Viscum album. NCBI lineage: Eukaryota > Viridiplantae > Streptophyta > Magnoliopsida > Santalales > Viscaceae > Viscum > Viscum album. The sequence goes on from OY728161.1 coordinate 1,745,366,011, forward strand.
TCAGGTGGATATAGTTTTTGCAGGATAGGTGATCAGGATCTTTGGATATAGTTTGTTCTTGTGAGAAGAATGTCGACAACATTTGGAGGTCGTGGATTCACTGCATCTCTATTTATTTAAGTGAAATCATATATTTACCATGGTCTAGACCTTTTACCATAATGGAATTAACCAAATAAATAGTTGAACCAGATTAAAAAAATTATTTTATCGCATAACCATGTAGTTTCTTTGTACCATGATAAAGTTTTTCCTCTTGATTTGATAGATAGTTTGATATATATTCCTTTCTTGTTTATCATGATGTTCTGGATAGAATTTGGTAATGAACGTAAATAAATAAATAATTTTTTTATAAATTGGAAAAAATATACTGATGAATTTTTATTTAATTTGGTTTTTGTTGTTGTAAGTGAATGATAATAAAATTGATAAAAGTGAGTTTGATTAATTTAATTGGTTAATGAACCTGTAGCATGTTGAAGCTTATTGATAATGGATTTATGGAATTTTAAATTATTTTTTGAACTAATTTGGTGATATATTGGGATAACCTGTTTCATATTTTCCCTATTGTTGGAAAATTTTAATAATTAATCATTCAATTCAAGATGGAATAAGAACAAGTTGTGCTATAAATATAATTCATTACAGGGCTTGAGATTCTTTCTTTCTTGTAAATGGTGAGTTCCTTTTGCTTTGTAGTTATGAGAGTGTGTTCTATGGGAAAGAAGAATTCCCTGATTTAGGGACAAGGGATCATTACTATGTTTTCTCCCAGTGCTTATCATGTGCTATATATTCGAGACTTGTAGTTATGGGGGAATGAAGGCCTCGATGTGACGTGATCCAAGAATGGATGGACCTAGAGGGTTGTTGTGGTATGTGGGGTATAGAGGCCTAGTGTTTGTGGCAGCTGTTGATGCCTAGATTGGAGAGATGCATCGGTTAATTAATATGGTTGTTGGGAGGACACCTAAGATGACAGAATGGGTAGAATAAGGGATTACCCATTGATATTAAAGTGGTTATTATTGGATCTATTTTTTTTTTATTTAAATTAATTTCTACAATGCTTGAGGAAGATGGTATTTCTTTCTATCCTTAGAAAATAGATGATGATTATTGTGATGTGACATATGATTTTGTTGTTTAGGTTCTCGAGGGTGAATAGGTATATGCTTCTGTTATAGGTGAAAAAGTCTATATGGGTAGTTCACCTACTCACCATGTTGTGCTCCTTGTACTTGGTATCATAAAATGATTTCATAAAATACTAGGAAATATGGAAAATGGAAATGTTGTTAAATAAATGAATAAATGATTGTTAACCCATAGGGTTGGGGCTTGATGGGATGAAATGTTGTGGTTGTTATTCTGAGATGTTGTGGACTCAGTTTATGTATGTTCGGAGGGCATGGATCTTTTCTAGAATACTAATGAAATATAATGTGGAATTTAATATTGGTTAAGGAATTAATTAACATAAAGTGATATTGATAAAAAGGGATAATTTAATGTAATATAGCTCTTTAAATGGTTGTGTTATTATAGTATTTCTAGTCTTAACAATGGCAGTTGGGAGTCCGAGAGATTTTTTCTCTAGTGAAGGTTTCAGGCATAACGGAAGCATGTGGGTGGATGTTCCCACTTGTCCTTTTGTTATTAACAATGATAAATATGGTATGAATACGATGATAAATGCCATTCTCCATGGATCGAATCATAGAAATAGATATAGAAAAGGAAATTCCCATAACCACAAAGTAGGATCGTTACAGGTTGATTATAATTAATTTAATCAATTTAAAGGAAGTACCATTTGGGTATTTTTCTTCATTGATATTTTTGATCATGTTATGATGTGATTCATCTTTTCATCGCAGAATCCAAGTGTAGACTTCCTCTAGCAGTGATCCACATGCGCACCTCGTATCTCTGGACGTCGCCGAAGGAGTCTCTGGGTGCTATCATGGATAAACCTATTCTTGCATTGTCCACCTTAGATCGTATTGATCCGATGGAGGATGATCTCTCTCGGTCTTGAGATAATTCTTGGAGGAAGAGGTTCTTTCAGCCTTGAAATAATTCTCCATAATTATTGTGCACAACGATTCTCTTATAGGAAAAGAGCTGGGGTTGTGAGGATATTTATAATCGGGTTTGAGGTTGTAGAGTTATGACAATAAATAAATGTGTTATGCATTTTATTTATTTCATTGAATCTTATTGAAAACCCCCATGTTGGATAATTAATTCCTTGACATGGTCCCACACTGATTATAATAAATATAATTTAATAAAACAATATTATATCCTCAAAATCCAGATAGGTAAACTACTCGGCGTGTAATCATTAATACACGAAGTGTACTTTATTTCCATAAAACTACACGGTGTGTAATCATTAATTCACAGTGTGTACTTGTTTTTCATTTCCTTTCCAAAATAAAAACTACACGGCATGTAATCATTAACACACGGTGTGTGCTTGTTTTCCATGAAAACTACAATGCATGTAATCATTAATACATGACATGTATATCTTGTTTTTCATTTCCTCCTTCCTCCATCATTAAAAAAAATTTGGTTTCCTTGAATAATTATTAATCCACATATGGGAAGAATCTTTATTCTACTTGAGATACTTGGATACACTTAGTGTGTGACCCTCTAGGCCTCTTTCTCATTGGCATTAGCCGGTCTTGCCTAAAGTCCAAGATTACTATCTAGTAGCGGGTCAAGGCACCCAAGAGAAAGAAGTTGACGCCACATTGATGAGTCACCTAATACGAATGCTTACTGTGTAATTTAATCCCTTTGTATCAATATCTCATCAAGCAGGTTTCATTGTTGTGTCATAAACCTATATACTTGATCTGTCATTCTTTGACATCTAGAAAAAAACTCGTCGTGTCACCATGGCCATGGAATTTGTTCGACAGTTCTATTTCAATCAAAGGGCACAAGATATCTACTTCCATAAATATATAAGGGACAAATCCTTCCTCAATATATCTATTAACAACATGTCATTCATGACGCACCCAACATACCCTAAATCACGCAAACTATCTTCATGACGGTTTTTGTCTGCAAATCTAAGTGCACGAGTCATGACATGAGTTAATGATAATCTTCCAGTCTAAGGACTATTACACATGCTCGTAGATTAAAATATCCGATCACACCAAAACATGCGGAATTACAACTGGAGGGTCTGTTATCATAATCTCACATCTTGGATATTACCATGTGCAAACTCCATGAGAGAGAATCTCATCCTCTTATGAGAACTCGCACATGACGGTCTGTATACTATGTGTCCTATCATAGTATGTCATCCAACCACAGAACTTTATTTAAGAATATTTGTTATAGAATTTCATAGTTCTCATCATAGTGGGGATCTTCCATGACTGTATTAATGCGACAAATATTCCATGTCATTATTATATTATAGTTATGCAGAACAATGAACTATATATAATACGTGAACATTCATGTAAACAATGAGCCAAAAATTTAGTCTTTATGAAACCAACCCTAACCAACTCCCACTTAGACTAGATCCAACTGCCTACAACTTTTAGTCCACTAGAACTCACATGATGATCATGTCTCTACTGAGTCAAGGATTTAGTCACAGGGTCCATCATGTTGTCTTCCATGGAAATACTGCTCACTGCAACTTCACCTCTCTGAGAAAAATCCCTCAAGAGATGATATTTCCGAAGTATATCCTTTGTCTGCTGATGTGACCTTGCCTCTTTTTCAAGTGCCACCGCTGTATTATTATCACAATAGAGTTTGATAAGATCTTTATTTCTAGGTATTACATCCAGCTCTTGGATGAAGATTCACATTCATACTGCTTCTTTAGCTGCCTCAAAAGCTGTGATATACTCAGACTCTACTATAGAATCTGCGACCACACTTGTCTTTAATCTCTTCTAGCTCACTGCACCTCCATTCAAACTGAAGATGTATCATATCTGTGACTTCCTGTCATCATGATCTGTCTGGAAACTAGCATCTACATTTCCTCTGATGACTAGTTCCTTATATCCTCCATAAAACATGAAAATATCCTTAGTACGCCTCAGATACTTAAGGATAGTCTTGACTGCCATCCAATGGTGGTCTCCTGGATCAGCTTGATATCTGCCTACCATACATAATGAATAAGAAAAATATATCCTGGTATATAGTATAACATACATGACTGAATCAATCACGGATGCGTAAGGGATACTTTCCATTTTCTTTCCTTCCTCATGTTTTTGAGGACACATTTTCGTGAAAAGATGGATGCCATGTGACACTGGAAACAATCCCCTCTTGGACTATTTCATACTGAATCTCTTTAGTATCTTGCCAGTGTATGTACTTGGACGTAGGCCCAGGATACCCTTGGATCTATCAAGATGGATCTTGATCCCTTGAATATTTGCTGCCTCGTCCAAGTCTTTCATGGATAATCATTTATCCAACAATGCCTTAACTAACTGTAATATAGGTACTTTGTTTCCAATTAGTAATATATCATCAACATATACTTTTAGTAAAACAACTACACTTCCACTAAACCTTTTGTAGACAAAAGGCCCGCATTCATTTTTAACAAAGAAAAATTTTGTTGCAGCTTCATCAAAATGAATGTTCCATGACCTTGATGCTTGCTTTAATCCATAAATGGATTTTTGTTACAAGCATACCTTTTTGGCATCTTTCGAGTCAAAAACCCTTCAGTTTGTGTCATGTATACATCTTCCTGTAGGTTCTCGTTAAGGAATGTTGTTTTGAAATCCATTTTCCAAATTTCATAGTCATGGTAAGTGGAAATGGACAATAGGATTCTGATGGATTTCAGCATCGCAACTAGTGAAAAGGTTTCATCATAGTCAATTCCTTGACACTGTCTAAAACCTTTTGCAACCAGTCAAGACTTATAGGTGCTGAATTTCCCCTCCTTGTCTAGTTTCTTCTTGAATACCCATTTATTACCTATAGGCTTTACATCAACTGGAGGACCTACTAAAATCCAGACATGGTTTTGGTACATGGAATCGATTTCAGAATTCATGGCATCTTGACACTTGGAAATGTCGATACCTTTAACTGCTACCTTGTAGGTTAGAGGATCAGCATTTTCAAACAATAATGAGTCACCATCCCCAGTGACAAAAAAAACATATCATTCTGGTTCCCTCACCTCTCTCGTGCTCCTATGTAGTTCTTGTGTCTTTGGAATAGATTGTTCTTCCACTGGGATTTGTAGAATCTATTCTTGTACCGACTCTCGTGTATCTTGAGTCTCGACTTCATCGAAGTATATCTCACTCCACTATCTCTTTGGTAGATGTTCTCCCTCTCAAGGAATATGGAGTGTCTTGCCACTGATACCTATATATTTGAGGGGTTGTATAGGTAATATCCCCTTTTTCCTTAGGATGTCCTATAAAGATACACTTTGTGTCTCGTGGTGCAATTTTTAAACCTGAAGAGGACTTAACAAATGCATCGATACCCCACACATGTAAATTTGATAACATGGCTTTACGTACACTCCATAACTCGTATATAATACCATTAATCGATTTAGTTGGTACTTAGTTCAGTATTTGTGCCTCTGTTTGTAATGAATATCCCCAAAAGGATAATAGAAGACTCGTATGACTCATCATTGATCTCACCATGTCCAATAGGGTGTGGTTAGTCCTTTTAATTACACCATTCCACTGAGGTGGGTAAGTAAAAGTTTGTTGAGATATAATCTCAAACTCCAGTAAGAAATAAATGAAGTCTTGATTAAGATATTATCCTCCTTGGTCTGAGCAGAGTTTCTTAATCATCTTACCAATCTGGTTCTCAACTTCATTCATGTATTCCTTTAACCGATCATAATATTCTGACTTATACCTCATTAAGTAAATATATCCATGTCTACTAAAATCATCAGTAAGTGTTATGAAGTAAGAAAACCCACACCTTGCTTCAACTAGAAATGGTCCACACACATTTGTGTGAACTAATTCTAGAATCTCTTTAGCCCATTAACCATTCCCACTAAATGGGGCTATGGTCGTTTTTTCTTGTAGAAACGCATGACATACACCATGTTGTTTTAGTTAAAAAAAATCTAAATACCCATCTTGATGTAATTTTGTCAAACATTCCGCATTGGCATGACCTAGCTGGTGATGCCAATGTTGTGTGTGGTATGAGTCATGTGAATTAACTTTTTCATCGATTGCCATTAATTGGTTTGTGTAGTCTAACACATAAAGGTCGTTATATAAATGTTCCCTACAAAAACAAATGCTATCTATTTAAAAGTAAAAACATCCACTTCCAAACATGAAGATCAATCCATTAGTATCTAATATAGATACTGAAATAATTTTTTTTATAGAGGGTACATAATAACATCATTTCATAACCAAGACCATCCCAGTAGGCAATGTGAGGTGGTAGTCACTGGTATCTATAACATTGAGTCTGTCTCTGTTGGCTGCTCGTAGATCCACCTCACCCCGGTCAATCTTTTGGAATATACTTGGTTTCTGTATTTGGATACTGATGTGAGTACCACAGGTAGTATCCAATACCCAATTAGTTGAAACAGATAGATTTCATTCGATAACAAAATCACTTGAAGCTTCCCCTTGCTTCCTTGGCTGGGTGCAGTTTTTCTTCAATGGCCCTTCTGGCCACATGCAAAACAAACACCCTCATATTCTCTTGCCTCCACTTTGATCTTCCTTTTCTTGGAAGGCCTTGTAGAAGCATTGTCTTTAAATCTCTTCACCTTCCATTTCCTTTTATTCACTACGAAGATAGAAGGATTTTCATGCTTCATGTCATTGCCCACTTGGCGAATGAGGATAAGAAGATCAAACAGAGACTTCTCAATGTTGTTCATCTTGATGTTCACAATAATGTTAGAGAAGCTCTGGGAGAGTGATGCAAGAATGAGATTGGTACCCAGTTTTTAGGGGATTTTAAACCCTAGAACCTCCAAGTGTTCAATGTTTCCAATTATCTTGACTGCATGAGGGCCAGTTGGGGCACCCTCTCCAAGATTTCTTTGGAATAGATCCATGGAGATCTGAAACCTTTTCTGTCTTTCTATCTCCTAGTATAGACCACAGAGGTGCTCGAGCATGGTATATGCATCCATGTCTTCATGAGACTTCATGAGCTCACTAGACATTGATGATATCATCAAACATTGAACATTGAGTGCATCATTCAAATGTAGTTTGTAGACCAGTAAATCTTTATCACTTGACCCTTGGGCGGGAGAATCAAGAAGTGAGGACTCCAACACGTAAATCATTCATTCGTAGCGTAGGATAACCCAAAGGTGCCTAAACCATTCCGTAAAGTTTCTACCAGTGAGGACATTTTCCATATCCAAAATTGATCGCAGAGGAAATGTGGTTGATGAGCTTGTCATATTGAGTCTATAATTTAAAAGATCGGATTTATCAGTACTTTCTTGGTAAAATTTTATGAATAATAATAAATGAATTTATTATTTCTCCCACTATTTTATCAAGTCCCAATGGCCCTCAACAATGAACTCAGAATGTCCAATTTCCATGACATTCTAGTGGAAAGGATCCATATTCCACTTCGCATAACCCCAACAAGGGTTGGTCAAGCTATTTGAAGGTATTTAGGTAGGTATTTATTTTCCAACTATGAGCTTACAGTTCCTTGACCTGTTGAGTGGACTCCCCAATCCTGAAATCCTAACTTGGATTTCTTCAACTCTTGCCGCCAATATTACACCAAGTCTAGAAAGAGATACTTCTCTTGATGTAATATGGTTAATTAATCCCAAAACCTTTCATAAGGGCTTCCTTTATAAAAGTAAGTGTCCCCACAAGAGTTGTTCAAACACATAGTTTTATTGAGTCTTTACCATAATAAATTAACAAAAGGCTTTGTCTTACTTAATATGGTATTTGAGAGATTTTAATCCTTTATACATAGTTTCTCATTATCCCATGCTTGTTAATATTATGTGATGCTAGTATATGTGATTAACCATGTTATGATAATGTTTATGCATAGTCTGGTTTTTTTTTTATTCCATCTTTGCATGCTTGTTTATTTCATTAATTATGTTATCACGAAAACACATACATAATAAATAAACCATGCAATCAGATAGAAATAAAATAAGATGGCATGATCATGAGCTTCTATTGGTTAGAACATCCAGCAGTTTTGATTAGCTAACCATAACCAAGGGAAAAACACCTTGAACATAATGGTTCGTGTTTTGTAGCTCCCATCTGTCCACCTTTGTGTCTTCTTGGGTTGGTTTCGCCTCAACGTCGGATTTTGAACCATCTCCTCTAGCATGGGAGATCCTAAATTACATGGTGTTTACATTAAAGAAACAATGGGCACGTAGGCCCTACATTTTATTAGAAGAAGTCTTGCAAGACAGCGAATTTAAATTAAACAAATTAAAATGAAACCATACACATATAGAAAGGGTATTTGATGTAGCTCATGATCATCCATAGAATGCAACGACATTGACACATATTTAGAATTCAAATTATTTTAATTGTTTCATTAATTATAATAATCTCCACATGAAATTAATTAATTATGATCTTATAATTAATCATTTATTTATCTTAAATTAGTTTCTAAATTTTCTTGAGATTATTCTCATTCATATCCCTTGTACAGGTCCTTGTACCTTTTGAAGAAACCCAGTGAAATTCCATTTCTTGAAAGTACACAATGTGTAGTTTATATTTACACGATGTGTATTTCTTTTCACCCTTTATCCAAAGTACATGTCAGGGGCTTTGGCGTGTTTTCTCTACTTTGGAAATTTAGGAGTACATGGAATGTAGATTAATATAATGTGGTGTGTACTTCCTCGTTATGCGGTTACCGGCCTGGTAATCCTGTGTATGCGGAACAAGACATCTCCTTGTACACGGTTTTACTTGGGCCAGATCTGACTACACGGCCTGTTGATTCAACATACATGCTGTTTATTCCGGTTCCACACGCCGTTCATTTCTAGTTAACATGGTGTAATAAAACTCAGGTATACTCAATTCACATGGTGTGGTTTGGTGGACCATTACCGGTTCGTTGAACCTAAGTACATGGCGTATAGTTTTCATTACACGCTGTGTATTTCCGTGTTGTACAGACAAAAAGAGCGGATCCTATGGATGAGTTCTTTGTTTTTATTTAAATCAAAATTAAAAATAAAAGGTAGATTTTGTAATATGAATCAAGAAATGAAGGAGGAAGAAAATATCTCGTTTATTCATATTAGAGAATGATTTATCTTGAATTGAATCAAATACAAATGAGTAAATTATCAACGATAATTAAATAACTACAATAAATGATGTAACCTTCCTCTGATACCAATTAAAGGTTCTGGGTGTAGTGGAAGCACGTGGGTGGATGTGCCCTCTTGGATTTTTGTTATTAACAATGATCAATCTGGGATAAATATGACAATAAACACCAGTATCCATGGATCGAATCATAGAAATAGACAAAGAAAAGGAAAGTCCCAGAACCAAAAAGTAGGATCATTACAGGTTGATTATAATTAATTTAATCAATTGGAAAGAATTACATTTTGGGTGTTATTTCTTCATTGATATTGTTGATCAAGTTCTGATGTGATTCGTGATTATGCCATAGAAGCCAAGTATAGACTTCCTCTAGCGGTGATCCACACGTGCACCTCATATATCTGGACATCGCCAAAGGAGTCTCTAGGTCCTAGCGTGGATAAACATTTTCTTGCATTTTCTACCTTAGATCATCTTGATTTGATGGAAGATGATATCTCTCAGTCTTGAGGGAATTCTTGGAGGAAGAGGATCTTCCGGCCTTGAAATAATTATCCATAATTATTGTGCACAACGATTCTCTTGTAGGAAAAGAGATGGGGTTGTGAGGATATTTATAATCAGGTTTGAGGTTGTAGAATTATGACAATAAATATATACATTACGTGTTTTATTTATTTAATTTACTCGTATGGAAAACCCCCATTTAGAATAATTAATTACTTGAAATGGGCCCATGATGATTGTAATTAGTATCATTTCATAAAACAATATTATATCCTCAAAATCCCGACTGGAAAACTACACAGCATGTAATCATTAATACACAGTGTGTACTTGTTTTCCATAAAACTAAATGGAATTTAATCATTAATACACAATGTGTACCTGTTTTTCATTTCCTTTCCAAAATGAAAACTACACAGCATGTAATCATTAATACATGGTGTGTACTTGTTTTCCATGAAAAACTAAACGGCATTTAATCATTAATACATGGCGTATATATCTTGTTTTTCATTTCCTCGTTCCTCCATCATTAAAACTATTTAGGCTTCCTTGAATAATTAAAAAACCACGTACGGGAATCATCTTTATTCTACTTGAGATACTTGGAAACACTTGGTGTGGGACCCTCTAGGCCTCTTTCTCATTGGCATTATCCAGGCTAGCCAAAAGCCCAACATTAATGTCTAGAAACAGGTCATGGCACCCAAGAGAAATAAGATGACGCTACATTGACGTGTCACCACATACGAATGATTAAAATGTAATTTAATCCCTTTGTCTCAATATCTCATCAAGAAGGTTTCATGGCAGTTTCATAAACCTATATGCTTGATCTATCATTCTTTGACTTCCAGAAATAAACTCGTCGTGTCACCATGGCCATTTTATTTGTTCGACAGTTCTATTTCAATCAAAGGGTCTGAGATATCTACTTCCATAAATATGGAAGGGAAAAATCCTTCCTCGACTTATCCATTAACAACATGTCATTCGTGACACACCCAACATACCCTACGACTCGCCAAATGTCTTTGTGACGGTTTTCGTCAGCAAATCTAAGTGTGTGAGTCATGACATGAGTTAATGATAATATTCTAGAATAATGACAATTACACACACTCGCAGATAGCAATATTTGATGACACCAAAACATGTGGATTTAATACTGGTAGGTCTATTCTCGTAATCTCTCATCATAGATATTATAAAGTGTGGACTCCATGAGAGAGAGTCTCATCTTTTTACGAGTACTTGCACATGATGGTCTCTATACTATGTGTCTTATCATAGTATGCCATCCAACCGCAGAACATTATTTACGAATTTTTTTATATCATTTCAAGGTTTTCATCATAGTAGGGATCTTCCATGACCTTATCAATGCAAAAAATATTTCCAAGACATTATTATATTATAGTCATCTAGAATAATGAAGAATATATAATAAGTGAACATTCATGTAATCAAAGTACAAAACAATTGGTTCTCAGGACATCAACCCTAACATCTAGTTGTATCTAAAACCATATCATGCCCATTGTGTATTTGTGAGTTATATTATATCATGTTATGTTTTAAATGATGCTCCACTTGGTGGATTAGGGAAACTAACACCCCAAGGATTCTGAGGACTGGGGTAGTTTCCTCTAATATCCCAGTGGAAAGATGGATGGATGACGACCCTATTTGTCCCTACTCCATTCTCTTGGTAGTTACTTGTGCTGGTTTTCACGATGGTTATTTTTCCGTACATATGTGTGTATAGGGATGTAACGTATTGTTGTTATTTTAGACACATATATTCTGATTATATTTTCTTATGAACTACTATATCTGTAACATGTATAGGATGTGATGGATTGAGGATCGTTACTCAGTGTATGGGATGTAATGGGTTGAGGTATAATACTCAATGTATGATACATGCTATGAAAATTGAGGTGGTTCCCAGAACCTATCTTGATACTTTTGGTTGTGTGGTTGTGGTAATGAGTTGCATGAGGTTCATTTTGCAGTGCACATCCTTGGTGTCTACGAGGAAGCCTTTTTGGAGAGAGATTATTAGGATATGTGAAATTTGGGGAAAATTGACAAACCAGTGGGGGAGTGGAAGTGGGGCACACTTGATATTCATTCTTATATTATATGCTCTTGTAAACAATATTTCTTGAGATTATCCATGGTGAGGTTGGGAATATAGTATACCTATATAGGTGATGAGTTTTTTTCACCTATTATTAATTGTTATTTAGCATGATTTATTTACATTTTCATGAGACACTCTAGGGAGGATCCTACTAAGTATACTTATAATCCCCATCCATAAAAATTATTTAATCTTAGGATAAGTCAATAATTGGAATTTAATTAACATAAATTAACTTTTTAGGTTTATAGATTTATAGAATTAGGTCATAAATTATACATAACAACTTGAATATTACAAGTATACATTTCTACTCACTATCTTTTTTTTCATAAAAACTCTTTAAAAAGAAACATGTTACATTTAATCTTTTAAACAGAATGACTTTCCCTTGATCCCATCCTTGACTCTATTCTTATTTATGTCATGTGGAACAAATTTCAAAAATTGAGATGATCACAAAAATCTCAGTAAGGGTTACATAAAGAAGGAAAACTATTTGTATTGGGATAACATGAAAACCATTAATACATTATCATAAATTAATACTTTTCTCCTTCAAGAATTGGTAGATATAATTCACTGAATATAAGCTTATTACTTACCCTTTTTTAACCAAAATATTACAATAAATTCCATAGAAATAAACATATAACATATATAGGTAACTTTGGACATAAACATACTTTAATGGAATAACAATACGATCGAAGTTCCCACATATCACTAAATAGAATAGAAATAAGGAAGACTTCCATACACAATGGATTAGTATTTATAACGTAACCACCTGTCCTTGGTTTGTCATAGAACTACCCATATTTTGGTTATCATGTAACCACCCATATTTTTTTATCCCATAACCACCTGCCAAATGTCCAAGTACAATTAAATAATCATAACACGTAAAAGATTGCAATTATCAAAATTTCACTCATAAAATTTTATTTTCGATCCCAAGAAATCATTTCAATATATTGAAATATTATTACCACTTTCAAAACCATTTTCAATTCCAAAACAACCAAAAAAAGGAATATGGTATTACTTTTTCTTTTAAAAAAATTATTTCTTGTAGAGGATTCCAAATATCAAATAACGGTTATGATAGTGGAGAGGTTTTTGTCACCGCATATGTTAAAAAAAATCCTCCTGTTGCTTAGTAAAACTTTTCATAGAAAAAATATCCCCTTTGGATGAAATTAATAGTCAAAGGGGTTTATTGTACACCATATAAAAGGAGAAGGTTTATATTATCAAAATATGCCTCCATGAAATGATATTAAGACGAAGTCCCTTACAAAGATAATATTATTAGATTAAGGATAAATCAATGAATTAATTATGTGTGAAAAATATTAAAATACTCAATATAAGTGGATATTCTATATAAATTATAAATAACCTTTTCATGTTTGTTATTAATTTTATATTACTTATCAACATGTAATAAAGATTATATAATTATTTACGTTCATATCGGTCAGTTTGTCGATATTCAGTACTTGAGTTGAAAATGACCTTGTTTGATGTATATTTTCTATGTGGTAAAAATTCCATGATATATTTAAAATATTATTCATTATTTAAATATCATATATTTAAATTATATATATATTTATTATATCCATAATATTTGGAGATAATAAATGAAATGCACAGTTCACTGAGACGGTAGGTCGTACATACGCATTAACGCAACTTTCATTTTTTCATATTAAATAAAAAATAATTCAATGATATAAATTTATATTATAATACAAATTTTATATTTTTGTCAGGTATGTATATAAGTTTTAATAAAACATCCTTTATACTTTCCATGTATAACATGAATGATTCATATCACTTTGAGAGGGTGGTAGGTCACATTTCCACAAATGAAATTATTGTATTTATGCATCATAGAGAGAAGAAAGGTATATTGTAAATAAAAATTATAGAAGAATATAAGAATATAAATATAATATATATCGTATATAAATATATTTCCATCGTAATTTCCACCATGAGAGGTGGTAGGGGAAAATTGAACAATCATCGTTCTGTGAGGCAATAGTTCGTTGTATACTGAAATATTATATTCTATTCCATTAGATAGAGGTGTGTGTAAGTATATTTAGAATAATTCTCATAAAAATATCCTAGTAAATTCAGGATACCAGTTTTGTTTTGTAATATATGAATAAGAAGAGCATAGGGTGTGGATAAGGAAAATAAAGGAAAGGAAGTTGAGAGAAGTCGTTACCTCTAAATCGAGTGACGTCTTTTGATTTGAGACTAAATGCTTTCTTGAATTTTCATAATCTCAATTTATGGATTATAGGTGTACAAAATGAATTTTTTTATCTTATTTTAGTATATGTTCGTGTATATAAGGGTATTTAGAGGTTTGAGTAAGTGGGAAGAGGTGGTGTCCTTTTATAAGAGGGGGGAGGGGCACTTTAATAAAGCCTTGAAATATTATTTTATTAAAAAATGATTTAAGAATTATTACTGGTCCAAAGTAATATAATTATACCTTAAGATGATTATGGCTCTAAAACCTCTCAAAAAGATGTTTTATACATGTTTAGGTCAAAAAATAAACATTATATTTTAGCTTTAACCCATAGTTAAAAACAATAACTATCACCACGTCTTTATGTATTTTCACAGTATATGGTTACTATAGTTACTATAAAATTCCAATAGAAACATAATTATATAATTAATGAAATATTTAACATTATATAGGTCATTTGGACTAATATTATATTTTTAGTACTATTATATCATTTAAGAAAATATTATTTGTTTTATGAACACATTTGAATCAATTTTGACACTATTTAGTAATTGATTTTTATTAAAGTCATAACAACTTCATTCCTTAAAAAAGAATTAAATCAAATATTATACAACCTAATAATCTTGAAAATTCTTTTATGGCATAAAATTTATCAAATTACATTTATTTTTATATTTATAATATCATTTATTTGAATCCTTTATTAATAAGGTAATCATTGCATCATCATTGTGTCATAAATAAATATATTTATTTAATGTCTAAAAATATTAAATAAAATAAAATGATTTATAAAATATTTTTTTATTTCTAATTAATAATTATATTCATATAGATCAGTTATATAACCCTATATTAAAATTATTTTATTAAAAGATACATGTTGTTGTTATATTTCCCTTTTCTTTAAATTTAAAATTATAAAATGTCATTTTCACAGCCAAGTGGCTCCCAAATTCCAACCCTTCAGTCTATGGATTATAATAGTTATAAATATCTCATAAAATAGGATTAGGACATACTTTACGCTATTTTAATTTTATTATAATATAATTTTCTACCCATATTTACAGGATTTACAAATTAACCAAGGAAAATAAAAATAATTACCTAAGAAACTATTCATACAATCCAAAATTAAAAGGTAACTATTTACACAATTGGGATATTATTATTAAGAATATTTAATCCATTTCTATTAATTTAAAACAAGGAAATTGTATGAATTAATTTAAAATTAATTCTTGTTTTCAAAACCAAAAATCCTGTTTTTAAGAAGTAAAAACTACCAAAATATTGACATGTTTTTATATCCAATTTCAACATGAAATTAATTAAAATGACCAAAATTGGTGTAAATGATATAACTATATTCTATTTATAATTTAAAATCATTAAATAATATGATTAATCCATATAAATTATCTTGATGGAAAAAGTTGTTTTCAATTAAAATTTAGCGTATTTTTACTATAAATCAAAACATTATAGTTATCAGAAAAATATAAAAAATTAATAAAAAGTAAATTTTTGTGTCCTTCTTATAAATAAGAAGTTTATTTTGTAAAAAATAATATATAAAGGTTTCAAAAACTAAATTTTAAAATGTTTCCCCATCAGAAGGTGGTAAAACTGCATTTTTAAAAAAATACATCTTTTATCTAAAAAATTGAATTTGTTCTAATATTATATCTAGAATGCACATAAGATGAATTTAAAACATTAAATTTAATGTATGACATATATTTTTGATTAAATAAAAATCCATATAGTGTGATATGTTTTTATAAACAAAAATATTCTCTTTTTAAATAAGTTTTCATTAAAACATATCCTTTATATTAAATTGGTTTTTATTACCATTTATAATACATTTGGTCACCAATTAATAATTATTTAAACATGTGTAAACCATATTTTTATTATTTAGTAGATAATATTCATTATCACCATTCCAGTGGCTTGGATATAAAAATAACATTGAAATAATAATATTTAGTTGTTTGTTTGAGCTCGATGTAGTGTATCTTGTATTTTATTGAACATAGTGTTTCTTTATTTAAACATGGTAAGTTACATCATTCCCCCAATTTTGAAATTGTGTCCACACAATTTTAAATTTTTTCTTGGTAACATCATTAAAGAATCCCACATCATAAAAAGGGTTAATAAAAGAACAACTATAAAAGAAAGAAAGATAAGTTCAAAGGTCACCTGAGATAACACAAACTAAGGTTTATTTTAAGAAAATATGGATATAGAATAAAAACTAAGTGACTTGTTCTGATGTGGAGTGATAGAAAACATGATTAAGAAATGTTTACAACCAGAAAACCATAAAATTTTGATGGGTTAAATGGTCTTTGATTTCCTTATAGGAAAAGTAAATGGAAAATGTTTTTGTTTTAATGTCCTTTTCATAATGTTGAGGAACTATTTTACTAATTAAAATAATAATATAAGGAAACATACATACATTTAAAGTATAGTTTCATCCTTTAAAAAATATATTCAAAAAACTCATCTTTTTTCCAAATGATTAGTATTCCATAAGGGTTTTTCACACCTAAAGTGCTAGAATCAACTTCTAGAGAATCTCATAATCCAAAAAAGATGAACTATATATTTCTGTTGTCTTTAGACATTAACCCAAATACAAAATGGTTTGAAAAATATCATATAATCCCCCTAAAATAATAATCCTTTATTAAAATAAAATAATGCTCTTAATATCAAAAATTCATCTTATAATACCCAAATATCAAAAAAGACCATTCAATAATCCATGTCTATAAGATTCTTCAATATAATCAAAACTAAAATTTTAACCCAATCATTAAAAGGATTTCATCACAAATTATTCCACAATAAATCGTAACATTTTTCTCCCAATCACATTGACTACTCTTAAAGTCTCATATTTATAATTAAATGACCTAATCTCATATTCTCCATGATATGTTAATCACTTCCACAAATAACATAAATTTACATATGCCCATAATGAAAACATAGATTCTACCAAAATAAAATTTAACAATTACTTCTCAAATGAAAACCCATATTATTCTATTTTCCTTAGGCATATAGTGTTCCAAAATGAGCAAAATTATTCTAACATAACATTTATCACTTAATCACCAAATCATTTCCCTATAATAAGATATCCATTTAATAATACATAAGTTCCCAAAATCAACATATTATTGATCCATAAATAATTTAATTAATAATTCATACTTCGATTCTCATGGCCTTTTCAGACATGACGGGTTTTCACCCCTCTTCTTGGGTTGTCCCATTTATAAAACTCAAAAATAACCCTAACATGGTTTAATAGAAATTGTTTTTTTATACCTATCATTTACATCCCAACTCAAAATGGACTCAACATAGTACTTCAAGAAGTCTTATATATATTCATATAATTTTATTTCACCTCCATACGATTAAATTAAACTATTCCTAAAGAAAGAACATCATACCTTGATCATGGTTTCCACCTGGTTTCATCACCACCTTGATCATGTAAATAAAAGAATTATGCATTGAAATAATGATTTATAGATCCCTTAAAGTCATTTGCATCATTTATAAAAATAATCCTTGTAAATTTTTTTATATGGGTGTTCACATAAAAAGAGTTTTGGAGAACAATAATGTCTTCCATATAAATTCAAAACATCTCATAAAACATGATTTCTATAAAATAGTTAGACTGAGTTTGAGTTAAAAATTCAATAAATTGTCTGTTTAAAAAACCATAAGTATGTTCTGAAATAATATATTTCAATAACAAATATAAATAAGTTTTTCAAGGGTCTCCTTCTTCAGAAAACTTCTGAAAATAAAAATATTCTTCAAAATCTTGTGATAAGGTAAAATATTTGAAAATTCCTTGATAATATTAACATTTCTCTGAAATATGATAATGTTTGTAAAATAGTATTTTCTTAAATGAATACCATGATCCATGATGGTATTTAAGTTTTTTGGAGCTGTTTGATATCCCAAACAACTCCTAGAAAGTGATTTGTATGATAGAAAAAGATTCAAAATCATTCGAACATGACATTGCAATAAATATTACATGAATGTCATCAGAAAGATATATGAATTTTGTTTGAGATATTCCTCCTTCCATTTTTAACTTAATTTCCTTGACTGGAGAAAGTAATAAAAAGATGATTTAAATGAAGGAATAGACATCGAGACTTACCATGTGTTTATCAAAAACTCTTAATCTCCATATTTGTCTAAAACATCATTTGATATTAACTATAAGTCCCCATCCATAAATATTACTTAATCTTGAGATAAGTCAATAATTGGAATTTAATCCACATGGAGGATAATTTCAAGTTTATAGATTTAGAGAATTTGGTTATAACTTATACATAAAAAACATGAATACTACTTGTAGAATCTTCTACTCTTTATCCATTATTTTCAAAAAATAAAAACTCTTTAAAAAGAAACATGTTTTTTTCATCTTTTAAACATAATGAATTTTCCTTTATTCAATCCTTGACTTTATTATTCTTTTTTTCCAGTGGATTACATTTCAAAAATTTGGATGAGAATAAAAAAGCTCATTAATGTGTACACTGTGAAGGAAAATTATTATTCATGGGATAACATGAAAACCATGAACACATTGTATTAAAGTAATATTTTTCACATTTGAGAAGTAGTATATATACATCATTGAATATAATCACATTTCATAACCTTTTTGTAACAAAAATATTACCATAAATATCATATATAGCAACATAGAACATATATTGGTAACTTAGGACATAAATATACATAAATAAAATAACCATACCATCAACTTCCACAAATATCACTAAATGGAATAGCTATACGGTCGACTTTTATACCCAATTCAATATAGTTTATAATGTAACATCATGTCCTTGGTTTATCATGAAACCAATCATCTTTGGTTTAACACATAACCACTTTTCTTTGGTATATCACATAAATATCCATAAAATGTCCAGGAACCATTAAATAATCATTACATGTAAAATATTTCCATTATCAACTTTTCACTCATGAAATCTTATTTTCAATTAGAAAAAATAATTTCAATATATTGAAATAGTAAATCCACTTTCAAAACCACTTTTCAATTCCAAATCACCCAAGAATAGAATAATAGATTTCTTTTCCTATTAAAAAAATTAAATCTTATAGAGGAATCAAAATATCAAATAACTATTATGGCGTCGTAGAGGTTGTTGTCTCCACATATGTCAAAAAAATATTATTGTCATTTAGTAAAATGCTTTTTATAAAAATTATTCACTTTGAATGAAATTAATAGTCAAAGGGGTTTATTATACATTGTATAAATATAGAAGGTGTATATTATCAAAATATGACTCAATTAAAGAATATAGAGAGAAAGTCCATTATAATGATCGTATCATTAGATTAAGAAAAAATAAATGACATAATTATGTATGAAAATTATAAATACACTCAATATAAGTGTATATTCAGTGTAAAACAATAAGATCTCATTTACATATATTCTTGAAAAAAACCAATGACATGTATATTTAACTCAATGAATGGAGATTCAGGTAAGATTTCTATTACAAAGTTCATATAAATGACGTATGAATTTATCAATTGAAGGATTATGTGTATAATTAGTATATCAACCTAATTAAAATTGAAAATTATAACATAAATAAATAAACAATTATTCCACACAAAATATTGGCATAATATAATCAATAAAGTATGCATAAAAACCAATTAGTGGAAATTGAGTTTCCAAATTCCCTTGATAAAATCGTTTGTCAATCAAATAGATAAATTATATATATTAAATATAAATCCCCATAAATCAAGTATAAATAGAAGATATGATATCAAAATTTATTTCATATATAATTGTAGCACGACCTAGTCAAGTTGTATAAGATCAACATAATGATTGTAAATTTGGTTTAGAAGTTCACTTACATTGAGTCAGACTTGTATCATTTGTTATTTGCATTCCTAAAAAAATTATGTTAATTGAAACATTATTCCCAAAAAATCACGTTTATTAATCATTTTATATTACTTATCATCATGTTATAAGTATTACATAATTATTTAAATTCACATCTATCGGTTTCTCGATATTCGGTACTTAAGTCGAAAATAAACATGTTTGATGTAAATTTTCAATGTGGAAAAAGTACATAATATTTAAATTATTATTCATGAATTAAATATAATATATATCCATTATATATTTATTTATAATATCTATAATATTTGGAGATAAGAAATTAAATGCACAGTTAATGGACACAGAAGGCTGTATGTACGTATAAATGATACTTTCATTTCTTTTTCATATTAAAAGAATAATAATAAAATGATATAAATGTATATTATAATACCAATATTATATTTATTTCATGTATTTCTTATAGATTTCGTAAAAACATCCTTTATATGTCCGAGGTATCACATGAACGAGTCGTGTCACTTTGAGAGGGCGGTAGTCCACATTTCCTCAAATGAAATTATCGTATTTACACATCATGGAGATCCTAAATATATGTTGTGAATTACAATTACAAAAGCATACAGAAAACATAAATATAATATATATCATATATAAATATAGTTCCATTGTAATGGACACCATGAGAGGTGGTAGGGGAAAATTAAACAATCATTGTTTTGTGAGGTAGTAGTTCACCGTACACAGAATTTGTATGTTTGAAACTATTAGATGGAGGTGTGTGCGAGTGTAGATAGAATAACTCTCATGAAAATATCCTATTATATTGAGGGTACTATTTTTTTATTTAACAAATTCATAAGAATACCATAGTGAGTTTAGAATGAGAATAGAGGAAATGAATAAGAGAGAAGATGTTACCTCTAAATCAGGTAACTTCTTTGATTTGAGCTAAAAGTCCTTCTTGTAATTTATGTATGCCCAATGTAAGGATTATAAGAGGAAATAAGGGTTTTTAGCTTATTTGAGAAGAATATGGATGATCCAAGGGGCTTGAGTGGTGTGAGTAAGTTGGTCGAGGCGGTGTCCTTTTATTAGAGGGAGAAGGGTCACTTTAGGAAAGTCTTGAAATATTATTTAATTATAAAATTATTTTCAAATTTTGATATCTCCAAACTGATATAATTATAGGATAATATGATTATGTGTCATAATAATCTCAACCAATAGGTTTTATAAAAGTTTAGGTCATAAAATTAACCTTATATTTTATCTTTAACCCTTAATTAAAAACATTAACTCTTACCATGTATTCTTGTATTTTTACAATTTATAATTATTATAGTTACAATAAAATTAAAATAGAACCATAAGTGGGTCATTAATGAAATTTTTTACATTATATAAGTTAGTTGGACGAATCATAGATTTCTAGGACTATTATATGAATTAATAAAATAGTTTTTTTAACTCATTTTTGTCAATTTTTACCTTATATAGTAATTGATTTCAATTAGATTCATAAAAACATGATTAGATAAATGAAGAATTAACTAAAATATAATATGTAATATTCATTTATAATATTTGTGGATGGAATAAGAATTATCAAATTACATTTATTTTAATATTTATAATATCATATATTTGATTCATTCCTTAATAAGGTAATCACTACGTCGTCATTGTGTCAAAAATAAATTTAAATATTTAATATCTAAAATTTATAAATAAAATATCATGAAAAAGGAAATAATTTTATATTCATAATTAATATTTATAGTCATAGTTACCAGTTACAAAACCCCATATTAAAATTTTTTTGTTGAAAGATATATGTTTATGTTATATTTCCCTTTTCATTAAATTAAGAATTATAAAATGTCAGTTTTCACACCCAAATGGCTACCAAATGCCAAAAGTTCTTCCTAAGGATTATCATAGTTGGATGTATCTCATAAAATTGGATTATGACACATTTAGGGTCATTTTATATTATTATAATATTATTTTTATCCTTATTTACCTGATTTACCCTCTAACTATGGTAAATAAAAATAATTTAAAAAGTTACTATTCATAATGTCCAAAAATCAAAGGTGCATATTTAACAAATTTGGAACTTGTGATTCCAAATAATAAATCCGTTTTTTCCAAATTAAAAACATAATTTTTTTTTAATTAATTTAAAATATATTCTCGTTATCAAGACTAGAAACCGTGTTCTTAAGAAGGAAAAATACCAAAAGATTGACAAGTGTTTATGTCCAATTTAATATTAAATTATATCTCATGACCAAAATTGGATTAACTAATAAAAATAGATTCCATTTATACTTTAAAATCATTAAAAAAATACTATTTAACGATATAAATTTTCATTATGGAAAAAAGTTTTTTTCAATTAATATTTTGCATATTTTTCCTATTCATCGATACATGATAGTTAATAGAAAAATATCAAAAATTATCCAAAGTAAATTTTCATATCCTTATTCTAAAGAAGAATTTTATTTTTTTCAAATATAACAAATAAAGGTGTTAGGAACTAAAATTAAAAAAGGTTCACTATCAAAAAGTTGTAAACTTTCATTTTTAGAAAAATATTATTTTATCCGAACAAATCTAATTTGTTCTTATATCATATATAGAAAATATCTAAGATGAATATAAAATAATACATTGAATATATAAAATATATTTTTCATTAAATAAACATCCATAATGGATGATATGATATTATAAACACAATTATTCTCTTTATAAATAGGTTTTTATACAAACACTCCTTTATATTCAATTGGTTTTTATTTCCATTTATAATAAATTTGGTAACCAATGAATCATTATATAAAAATATGTTTTTCATATTTTCATAATTTAGTTGATACTATTGATTCCCACTATTTTAATGGCTAGTTTATAATAGTAAAATTTAAATAATAACATTTAGTTGTTTCTTCATAATCGATGTAGCATATCATATATGCAATAGAACATAGATTTTATTTATTATAACATGGGATGATACAATACTGATATAATAATATTATATTATATAAATTATTTTTTTGGTCACTTTGATCATGATGGATATCAAGAAGGTTACTACTTTCTTGGGTATTTTTAGGAGCTTTTTGGCCCTTTTGGTCGCTGTTGGTTTACCCCCTTTTGGTACTTGTAGTTTTACCTTTTAGTTGTAGTAGTTTTACATGGAACAATATATATGTACATAGGATTTCTTTTACGTTGTAGCCTGATTAGAAGTTGGTTTGTAACTATCTGATCTCTCTCTTTTTCATGTTTTCTCTAAGAGGGTATTGCTTTCCATATGTGTTTTTACTATACCCTTTGTGCTAGTCACCTACTTAGGCCCTATTAAAGGTAGGACTCAGGGGGTCATTATCTCTCTCTTTCCACTACTGGCCTTATAGGGGTATAATTTTTGGGTAGGGTTCATGAAAATAAATATATTTCTCCATTTGATAATTATTTTTCAAGAATAGGGTAAATCATATCCCACACTAATCTATCAACCCATTGGAATTTATGCCAGAATATATAAATTGAAAGGTGTCCTTAATATATATTGAAAAACCATTTAGATATTTTTAGCATTATCTGGACATTATTTTTTAAAATATTTATCCATTTAAATTATAATTTTATTTATAATTGACAAAAATATACAATAATGGTTTTATTTGTCTCCAAAATTTCGGATTCTTCTTCTAGTTATAATATTTATAAATATATCTGGATCTATAAAATATGGCATATATGCATAGATTGTTGCTTGAATAATATTTATTTTATTTTTTATGGAATTTATTGTTTACCAATTCATAGTATTGTTTCATTAAAGATTCATTTTAATAAATTTAATTCTTATAACTATTAGATATTGCATTATAATTAAGTACTACCATTTTTAACCATTATTTATTTATTAATGAATAAATTGAACATTCGATTAACTATTAAAGACTAAGGATAGCTAGACCAGTGCATCAATTATTATTTAATAGAATATTTAATATATATCCCAAAAAATTAAATTTCAAAGAGATAATATAATAAAATAATTTAATATGATAAATTTAAGATATATAATATGGATTTTAATGAAATAAGTAAAGATATTGAGTTATTTTTTACAGATTTTATCTTTCTATGGAAATCACATTCTAACCCAAGGAAGTTATAAATTCCCATCATATTGTAATAAAATATATTCATTGAATAAAATACATTTAAAAAAACATGAGTCAATCTCCTTCATTTCACAAAACAATATTATCGATATTATAGACCGAATGACTCTTAGGGATGAAGTGAGGTAATTTATAAATATAAAAAAATGATTTCTTTTCTATTTTAAATTTTCAATACTCTTATTTTGAATTTTTTATTTCCAATATACTTATAATATCAATGGGGGTATTCACCCAAATTATGTGAAATCCTATGTAAAAAATAGAATTCATTTTCAAAATTTTACATTATAACACATAATATGATATGATAAACATAGTCAATGGATTTACTATTCTAAATAAGGATAACATTATGTCAAAATATTTAGTAAAATAATTTAATCACTAATACCCCCTCACCAAAATTTATTTACCCATCTTTATCGATCATAACGTTAGTGTTTTTCTAGGAATTTGTTACACAATTATAGAACCCATTAAATCTATTTTTGATTATAATGGAAATTTTTTATAACATAAAAATACTATATGTCAAAAAAAACTAAACACAAAAGATATTATTGAATGAGGCAATGTTTGGATATGAACTAAATTCATGAATTATAATATGAAATACACATTAACAGAACTATTAGTATAATAAAATTATGAATTCAATTTTATATTTAAAACTGATATATATATATATCATCTTAAATTTTGTGAAAATATGATATGGTTGTTTTTTATAAATCTACACATAATATATTGATGAATGTGTTATTTATTACCATGTCCTTTTTATTTATAAATATTTTTATTTATTTATATATTTATTTTATGTCTTAATTTTTTGTGAGATGTGATATGATATAAACCTCTAGTGAATAATATTATATGTTTTCCCAATTCTATATTCATTAATAAAATAAATTTTTTATGGTTTGATACAACATAATGAAAAGTCGACTGTATAGAGATATGGATCCTAATCTTGGAATAAAGTTAAAGATATTATTTTATAGATTAATAAAATTATAGAAGCTCACTTTAATCTCCATATTTTCACAAATGATTCTCAACAATATCTTAAATAATATTCATTGTTCTTAGGGATATAAATATTTTCATTATGAGAAATAAAATAATTTGAATTTTCTTATATGGATTAATTACTTTTTGTATAAATAATGGGTTTCTATTATTTAATTATTAAAGGTAGGTGAATTGTTTATGTAAATATAATATCCATATAAAAACATGATATATAATGATATCAAGATTCTAATTGAATAAAATGATAGTGTGCTGTCATAAAATAGAAAAACTCATGATACAAATATCTATAGTTTTTTATCTAAGAATCAATAAGTAGTGAAATAGATTACATAATATTCAAATACTTTATTTTATCAATTTATTAACATCATATGTAGATTCTATTATATTTTAATGTAATTCTATATTTGATAGTTTACATAACATTCATCCTCATGATTAAACAAAACCTAAAATAAAATTATTTAAATATCATTGTTATAGTATTGTCATTTAGTTGGCGGGTATGAATAGAAATAACCACATTATGTATTATATGTTAGAGAATGTCCCCATAATAAAAAAAATTAATTAAATCAATAAATTAATCATTTCACTATTAATTGTTACTAGGAAAATAAACAAGAAATTTTTTTTTAATCATTAAAAATATTTTTCTTCTAAAGATGGGTTTAAGGAATTTAATACTAGGGTAATTAAAATTAATTTTTAGTAATTAAGGACTTTTATTTTAAAAATTTAAAATCATAATTTTAAAATTATATTTTGTGTAATTATTGAAATGTTTCAGAAAATATAGAATTTTATGTGAGTAGTGAAAAAAACCAATTTTGGAAAAGATTTCCATTTACTTTCTTTTCATTATAAATTACATTATATTTTAATTTTATTGTATGTCACATAAGTATAATTTTATTAGACATAATATAATTAAGTACATTTGAATCATCATTATACTTTATTTTGATGTGAAATAACATTTTATGTTAAAACAATTATCTTTTTAAAAATATTTTTTGATGTATTTTTCATAGATATATTAAAACTAATTACTTTAAATTATAATAATTAATTCATAAAAAAAAGATATAATATTTACAGTTCGAAGGTTCAAATATGGTAAATAGTTAAATTTATTTTCTATTCATAATAAACTGTAAGCATTGTAAATGCTAGTTATAATGATAAAGGGTAAAATGGTTAAAATGAGGTTAAATGTATGGTTCAATGCTTCAATATCACTATAACAATTGAATTTATTCTATTATATGAGTTTATTTTATCTATCCACATACTTTATTTGAATATATGAAATATTTGTGTTGTGTTCCTTTAATAATGACATTTATATTACATTAAGTAGTGTGTAAATACAAAATGTAACCCTCATTCTATTGATATGTAAAATATGTTTTATTTGTGAATTAAATAATATATTAATGGTTAAAAAAGTTATAATGAATATTAATAATTAATGTTTTTATAGTAATTTATTTTTAATTTTTAGTACCTGTATAATAAACTACAGTAATCATGATACATTATTTCAGTTCATGTTCAATGTAGTAAAAAATAATGTAAATGATTTTAAAAAAATGAAAATTAATGTGCCACTTGTTATTTTTAATTTTATTTTCATAACACTTAAAGATTGAATTTGTTTACCATGGTTAAGGTTATATGATGTAAATAATTGCATTAAACTAAAATATATGTTTTAAAATTGAACATTAACTTCTCTACATTTCATTGGTTAAATTTATTAAGTCTTTATAATCTTTATATTATAATATATTTAACTTTTTATATATTTTACATGAGTTTTAAACATATTATTTATTAATATTTCGTATACTTAAAAGATTATCTCCCACCTCACTTATAAAGGGAAATACCTATCCTTTATTAAGAATATTTCATGAGATATTTTGAACATAAAATTTAAGAGAAATAAATTAATAAATTTCTTATAATATTTTTACATTACCTTTTCTTCCCCTATAACATCCTAATAATCTATATGTTTTAAGCTAATTAATGATTTCTAATGAAGATGTGTAATTCTTACCTGATTTTATTCATTTTAATTCTTCATATAATTACATAAATTATATCCTTACCATATTGATATAGAAATATAATTATCATCCATTTACTAAAATTTTATTATATTGATGTAACAACTCTTATTTATCTCATCTTACATCCAATTGGAAACAAAATCGTTGTTCGTGGGTATGTGTGAACCACCACCTCCATAATGAAAAATATTTTATTTTTTATCATCATCATTACTAACTAGTTATTTTGATTTATATAATGTCAATATATCATATTAATGACATATTTATCTTTTTAGAAACATAATATTTTATCTACCTTCTTAACTTCCCATCTGTTGAAATATGACAACATCACTTATGTGCATGTGTTTACTACCACCTCCATGGATAGATGTAATTTATTTTCCCTTTCCATTTTATTTTAGATTGTAATAATGATATATATAATGAATTTATATGATATATAAGATATAATAATTCTTTTTAAAGGTTAATTATAAATATTTTCCCTTATTTTGTTCCATCTATAAAAAAATTGATATAACACTCGTATTTATGTATGAAATATCATCTCCACGAAGTGGTGTAATTAATTTTTCATCACTATATTATAAGTTTGGATATTAAAGTTTATAAAGTAATTTAATATTAATATCATTACATTATTAATTTTATGGAGATAAGGAATTGATTACCAAGGTGAAGGGACCATAACTAGCAACCTAAAACCAACATGAAGAATGAAACACTTAACACCCAAAATTATGACGTTAATAATGAATTATTAATAAATGGGTTATATAATATAATAATTGAATAATATACTCTAGGATAACTATGAATATTTATTTATTATATTTTTATTATATAAATATTTATTATATAGGGGTTATGATAGCATACGCAATGATTTGGACTTGATGTATGTGTTTTTTCATATAAATACCACTCCATTAAGGATAATGTTATATTATGAAACTAATTTATTTTATATAGAATTTATATTAACATGTTTAGTATTATATAGTTAAATAATAATTATTCATGGTGTTTTAATATTCAATTCATGTTTTCTATTTTAAAGGGTTTTGATTTAAAAGTTGTTAAAGTCGTTAGGGTTAATTTTAAGATATCACTCCTATTCAAGATTATTAATGTAACAATTTATTTAGTAATAATTATATTCATTTTATTTTATTAAACAAGATATATATTATTCTCATATATCTATTTCTAGTGTTTCCATCTATTTATTTCATATTTTCATCTATTTGGTACTCAATGACATAAAAATGTTTTTAAATAAAACCAAATTTATTTGTATTTTTCGATCATAAATAATTCTATTTTAAATCTATATTCATCAATTTTTTAATCTATGTTTTTACAAACATCTAAATAATTGGTAATGATTGTTCTATAGTTCCTCTGGATTTATTTAAACTATTTTATAACTAATATTAAAAATAATTGACCACGTATTTAATAAAATTTTTAAAAAGTGTAAAATGAATGTTTTTTTACTTATATGGCAAGAATAGATTTTCTTGCCTCTATGAACATTATTATCTATTTTCATTCCTATAAAATTTTCTATATTTATTCAAATAAATCATTTTCTATTAGTTTTTTATGAAATTGGTGCATGTTTTTTAAAGTAATGAAATTAATTTTGAATGTGGTTCATAACTTTATTCTCATAGAGTGTTACAAGGATATTATTTATATTTTTTTCTTTAATTTTACTTTTAGTTTCATAATTTTTTCCTTTACTTAAAAATTGTCAATTGTTATGATTTTTTTTCATCTTTCATCATTTATTTAATTATTGATTTGTGGTTTTTAATTTTATCATGATCATATTCTCTATCACACTATGAAATTTCATTGGACAGGTTTTCCCTACATCAATTCAATATTTTTAGAATCATGGATATATTTAGTTTTGTATTGTATATATATGAATTAAATATATAGATTTAATTAACAGAAGCTTATTTACATCATTTATTGGGGAAATATGAATTTTCATTATTCTTGATTCAATGCAGATAATTATTAATTGATAAGGAATATTTATGATGTATTACACTATTTATTTTATATATGAAGAATTCATTAGACATATGTAAGTAATTTGTGGGGTCCAATTATAGGTATTCTCATGATGCTTCAATGGGTCTCATAATACATTATAATTTATCATGATTTTTAGTAAGAATATATAAGAACATGGGATTATTTATTGATATTTGGTTTACCCCTTTACAATTTATGTACGCTTTCATGGTTGGTTGGACATGACAATATATAAGACATCTTGGTTTAGATTCCATGATGGTAAGATCTCGAATGACCAAAATTATAAATTTCCATCATCAATAATTCAATTAATATTATACAAGTTAATGTTTTGTTGATATAATATATAGATTTATTTTGTTCTCATGTTTTTTACTAAATGGAAAATGTTTTTATTATCTACACTACCATATTGATTATTCCCTAATTACTCATAATATATTGCACTATATATAACTCTTATTGATAATTTGATGTCAATATTTATTTTTGTTTTCCAATCCATATGATATGATGTAGGGGATAATGACGAAAATTAAAGAAACAAATAATTACTTTAATGATATGATTTTTTATATTTCCTGGGTAATATAAGAATCATATATGGTTCTTGTTTTCCAATATAGATAAATCGGTCGATTTTGTATTCTGTGATCCCATATATCATGTATAAATTTAATAAATTAAACAACAAATATAGGTTACTAGACTTAAAGATTATTCATTAATGTAAATTCATGATGTATTTGATGTAATTAATAATCTTCATTTCCCATATGTTTGACATGATCATATTAAAAATCTTATATATCATTGGTATAAATGATATGATGATAAATTTCACTGATTACATCTAATTGTAAATGTTATTTACAATTATTTACAATAAAATAAAAGTCCCAAAAAGAAAACTCAAGGTAGTATATGAATTTTTACTAATTATACTAAAATAATGAATGATAAACCACAAAATTTATTTTTTAAATTAATATTTATTTTATTATATTAAAATCTCAATAATTTTTTTATAATTAAATAATATTCAATCTTAATATGTCTTATAATAATCAAATTTTAATTTCAAATATTATCTTACCAAAATATATGATATCTAAAATAAAATAATAACATATTTTTAAAAAAATTTATATATGATATATATTAATAAATATCCAAATATATGATATGATATTATTTTTTAAAAAATATTATCCATTAAACATTGTAAAATTTGAAAATTAAATAAACCCAATATGTGTTAGGGAGTAAATTAAACAGGTGTTCTTTTATCATTAACTCCTATATAAATTTAGGTCAATATATCAGTTAAATCAGGTACAAATTCTCCTAGTTGTACATTTGGTTGAATTGTCCATTTCTTATTTAGATATTTCCCCAACTGATTGACAAATTACAATCATCCAACTAAGATAATTAAAAATTGTGGAGCGTTGAATTTTTTTTCTTTTATGGATATTTTTTCTCCCAAGTTCCAAATTTTAATACCCATACCATGATATCAACCCCCGACAGCAGCCAGGGTGCTATGTGAACTTAAGTGCTCCATATCATACAATAGAGGCTACCTACAAACAAAAATATACTATAACTGATATGGGGAGATTATACTCACGGTACCATCACTCAAAACAAATGGTAAATAATAGAATCAAAATAAAATAATAGATTAAGAACCAAGAATTGCAGTTAATATCCAAACATCAGTAATATATAATATCAAGATACTATCTCAAAATGCATCCCATGCCTACCAACACACATAAAAGTATACATGAAAATGATTACACACAAAGATGATAAATATATAATATATTAATGAAAAATGGTCAAAATACAGCTATTAACATTGATTCCATCCTTGGATCATTCTCCCAACAACTATCTGACTACTCTAATGAGATTTACTATATAAACCATGATCTAAAGGTAGAAATTAAGGTCTTCAGACCCACCAAAATTCCCCAAAAATGTGTGAGATTATTACTCAGTAGGGTGTTAGCAATGAATTCATTATATATATATATATATATATATTAGAAAAATAAACAATAAGCACACTAGAAATAGTGTTAGGTATTCATGGGATATAAAGATATCTATGAAACCCAACCCCACTAGTTTCTGCCATTACAAGATGGAATAGTAAAGTTATACAATAGATTCGACCCCATAACCTGTCACCCTTGGAAATATATAATAATAAAATCTCTAGAAAATATATATAATTTTTCATATATCTTCATAATTTAATCTCAACCACTACAGTATCACTCTGGCTAGGGTCTCATAATAAGTTTTATACTAACATTTTATCACTCTATGTGAGGATTCACATCCATCGCTTACACTAGGACACTATCACTTAGGGTATGGTTTCAAGATAAATTTTATATCAACATCCTATCACTCAGGTTATGGTCTCACAACACATATTTTATCAACATAACATTTTATACACTATCCTCTCTTTAGTCTATGTTCATGAAAAGACCCCACATGAGGATATTGTATATTTTTACCATCCTATGAGGCCAATATCATGTCTTGAAATATTCGCAAAGGAAAATGGACATGGTATCTTCCAATCTTCTAGGTATGAAAATTTTTCTACCTTTTACTCCTAAGGAGTAGAACACACATAAAACTCCAACATAATTATCCCCCACTGACCAAACCACTACCATTATAATAACAATGTCTCAAGAAACTCACAAACTTTATCTAATGTGATTCTGGGTAACTGCGACCCCTATAAATATTTTTCCAAGAAATAAACTCTTAATAGACCCAATTTAATACCCCCACTTGATAAAAATATAATAAATATACCCATCAATGTCGATCAACGAATACCCTCAAAAATTTTATAAGGAAATACTCTAACATCTATGCCCAAGTGTAACATATTAACTATTATATAAAATATGCATAAATACATGTTTTCCTTATCACTATGACCCAAATACAATATATAATATTACAATTTCCATTTATATACCCTTACCCTCTTAATCACTATTATGAAGTCAAACACTAATCGGGAACACTTCTCAAGGACTTTCTATTTTGAGAACACTTTCCCCGTGACACTGATCCTCGACCCAAGGAACACATAACCCATTACATAAGAAAATATATATTAAGGGTTCTAAAATCTTAACCAAAAATGTTTCTTCATGGAAACATAATCACTTAAAATCTCACTAGTTCCCAAAACATACTCAAAATATTTTATTTTCATCCATAAGTCTCTTTCTCATCCAACTAAATATAATGGAATTATCTCAATCCATTTTAATTCAAACCAAACCCATACCCCTAACATGAAAATAAATGTATATGCATAATCATATATGATTAAGTATTAAAGGGATAAACTACCTTAATGAGGGATATTTCTTATTAAGTTTCACTTTCCTAAGTCTTTTCCGAATAATCCTAATACTCCCAAGACCCTATATAATACCCCAGACCACCAAATATTAATTTTAAAAGATTTATAATTATGCCACTTAATCAAATAATTAGGTATAAATCAAAAACAAATAACTTAGTGGAATCCCATGGGAAAAATTATAAATATAATGTTAATGACCCACCGAATTCCACTGACACTCTCTATATAAAAATCATTCTATTTAATATTTGATTAGCCACTAATTATATTCCAAATAGAAGTATATCCCAAATGAAATAAATAGATAAAATTTCCCGATTTAAGCAATAGAAATATTTTATTTTTCATCACCATGATCCTTCCTCTATAGAACATGAGAAAATGGACCCCATGTTTGGAGGATTCAACCTTTCTTTGTTATAACAGATGATATAAACCAAAAATAAAACCACCTAAAATATAATGGGAAATGGAGGATAAACGTGATAGGGATATATAGGGAAGTGACTTACCCCAAATCTATGTGAAAGGGTGTATGGAACAAATCCTATCCCATAGGGATTAAAAGGAGGGAAAGTTAAGGCGGAGATGGCCAAAAGGTTAACTCTTCATCTCCTTGGTTGAATTATGATCATAGGGGTTAGTCATAAGATTACTGGTGTCCTCCTCTAAATATCAACCCACAAAACCAATAGATAACTGGCTAGCTAGAACTGGGTACTTAATACCAAACATGTCAGCAATCCATGGTCTACCAACCACCCAATGGAACTCCAAGGGTAATTTGTCCAATATAACTAGATTTGGGTACCCATATACCAACATCTAGTACTTGTTGGCATCCTTCTATTGAAATCTTGTATTTGGGAGTCTGAAACCCTGCACTAATTATCTATTAACAACCAAAATCCCCAAATGTAATCCTTCTTAAGACAATAAATAGTTACAGTAAATAATTCAAAACAAATCCAAAACATAAAATTAAAAATCCCCCTAATTATAAATCAATATAATTAATATTCACCTAAAATATTCATCTCAAATAGTGATATTACTAGGGGAGGTGGTGAATCAAGGTATACCGATTTTTAAAAGACCCGTATTCAAAATCATGTTCCACTACTTATAGGAATCCACTTCTCTCTCATATAATAATATTGAAGCTATAATTTACTAAATAGAGACAAATTTATTTTTAAATGGTTAATTAATGTTACAATAATCTAAAGAACATATATCTCTAATTTGATGGTATACCAAGAACCCTAATTTCCCTACATCATTTAAAATTTGTAGAATCTGCACTGATTAACTAAGTTTAAGACATTAAAAAACAAAAATAGAACTAAATGATCTCTCTACATGAAGGAACACACTAATATAATTAAAAATATTTTACTCTTTTCATGTATAATAATTAAAAATTGCACCAATGATAGTGTATCAATAAAATATGTTTTCATCCACATGATGAAACTATTCAATAATCAAAATATATTGACTCCTAAATTCCATTTTACAGTTTTTCTCCATCTAATAAAAAATATGAAATTTTCACTATGTTTTCCACACACCCTCCTTGATAATACTTCCCTTAACTATCATAGGGATCCTTATAAATATATTCCTTTCTTGTAATTTTTGAAAATATACCATCTATTCTATTTTCCATCATAATCCCCTTGAAAAACCTTATAATATTAATAAATCAAAAAATCTATTAATGTATCCAATTTTAATTGCTTCCAAAAAAATTGAACAATTAAATTAGAAATTTTTAGAAAATTCATGTTAATAAACTTACCCACTAATAAAAAATCAATCCTTCCTTAGATCTCACATGATTATCTCCTTTAAAAACTCCATGAATATCATATTGAGATTAGGAAAATAATTTCCATGATTATACATATATACATATACATTCTCTATAATTATTGAAATCCTCCTTTCATAATATGGATAAAATTTTTGAACCTTAAATTCCCCAAGTGTTACTCTATGTAAAGTGTCTCATTATCATGAAAACACTTTCTAAAAAACATTTCATCTTGGATCATAACTATTGTGAATAGTCCTGATGTTTACTTAAAAGTTAAGAACAAATATAATCTAAATTTAATCCCATTAAATAGACATTTTTCAAATATATTGATCCTATATAAGAAATAAAAAATTTTACATATCATCATAAAGCATTAGAATATATTACATATTAATATTAAAATCTTTTATAACACACTAAAAAATCATAATATCTCAATTATTCCAATTAAAATCTTACATATCACCATGAAATATCTTAATATATTACATATCATTTGGTATATATTATGTATCATAGTAAGGCCTCCATGACTTTATAACTTTTGTATCACCAAAATCATTTTATCATGGAGCCATGTTTCTATAATTTCAATTATGAAGTGAATAAACTCCATCCAACTCAACATGTATTAATATTGATTCCCTAGGATTTTATAAGGATTTTAACCATTATTTTTCAATAAAAATAAACAAAAAATAATTCCATGTATTTCATTTAAAAAACATACACTTTATGATTGTTTAAATCACCCCAATACCCTTTCAATTAGAAATTCCATCTCTCATGAAAAATCTGTATCAACCTCTAAACTTTAAATAATGGGGTATTAATTAATTTACTAAATCTACCACAATAAACTGAATTAATTAATTCTCATTATGATAATAGTGTTAAATCAAAATGTTAATAGGAATCACCTCATTATCCTTCATTCATTTCTTAGTACACAACTACTATTGAAATCACCGTTTCTTATTATTATATTAACAAATGGGGAGGTTTTTTTCTATGTTTTGGTATAGTATGTGAAAGTAAGTTCCTTGGTAGATTATGGGAAATAATTACTTGGAACTCCTAAACCACATGTTTTGTTAAGATGATGATTTTTGTTATATTTTGTATACCTATAAGAAATTATGAATTGAACAGTAGTGGTCTACAATGAAATAAACGAAGGACAATGAGATGATTCCTATTAAAGTTTTTATTTAACTCCCAATATCATAATGACAATTAATTATGTGATTTTAGAGTGGTTGATTTAGTAAATCAATTAATACACCATCATTTAATGTCTGGAGGTTGATATCGATTGTTCGCGAGAGAAGGAATTTCTAGTTGAAAGGTTATTAGTGTGATGAAAACAAACATAAACTGTATTTTTTTCACAATACTTATGTTATAACACTTTATTTCAATGGAATATTTGAGTTCAAATCCAACTTCCTTAATATATGTTATCATCCCCAAAGTTTAGGTACATGTTTGGTTTTTATATAGTATATCTATCTTTATAATTGATTAATAAAATATTTTCTTTCTTCATTCTCATCCAAGAGATACAAATGTGTCCATAAAAAACATTTATCGATGTTGACATTGATTCATGCACTGAACCAGCCTAATCTAAATTTATGCATCTTAAACACTCTTGTTGTGATATAGCATGATAAAAAAACCTAAATTAGTTTTTTATGACGTATTGATGAATTGTTTCAATTTCTAGGAACCTGATTTAAATGGTATTGTTTAACTACAATGTATCATAATAATTATAAAACAAAATGGTTGTTATTATTGATATTATGTATAGTAGGATTCAATAATTTTATTATACACTGTGATAATGGCATGTTTTTCATCATAATCTCTTAAAAACATTCATATAGAAAATTAATTTTACAAACATTAAAACAATTACTCCAAATAATATCATAACATCATTGAAATTTCTTTTGGAAAATAAAAAGACCATTTATTTCATTTTTCACTTGAAAACCAAGGTAAAATTTCAATTCACCAATCAATGAAATTTCAAACTTGTACCTCAGAAATTATGAAAATAGAGTGGGTTGTTCTTTATTTGGTCATACAAAAATTATAACATCATCAAAAATAAGCAAGATCATCCTTTTCTCATTTTCCTTTGGGAAAGACAATATTATCAACTACAACTCACTGAAAAGATGATCTTTTTATATAAAGATCTAGTCTAGAATACCATGATATTGGATCTTACTTTTGGACATTCAATACATTATTCAACAACCTAAACATTGGCCTCATGTTAATGAAAATGAAAAATATATATCTTCTAAATAGACACAAATCCCATAAGTAATAAATTCAAGAATGTAGATTTAATATTCATTTTAAAAACCATTAAAAAAAATTTTACATCAGAGATAAAAATAATATAACTTTTTCTAACTATACAACTATAGTGAATGTCAAATCCATATATATTTATTTTGTATGGTAATATACCTTTACATAAATATTTTTATTTTAAGTCATGTTTCATTCTTCATTTACTTGTCTATGAATGACCAATTTAATTTCTAACATTATTTTTTTTTTCTTTGAGATAATTTCATGTGTTTTATTTTTATATTTATAGTCAAGTTTTTCATATATATATATGATCAAATTATAATCCATGTAAGAATACATAAAAAATTAGTCACTTTTTAAGATAATAGTGATGTTTCGTGTTGAGATTTTATTTGTGTTGTTTATACTAGAGATGTTCGGCTAGAATTGATATTTTTCTCATTATTTTCAACCCTACATCTTAGTCTTTTTGTAACTGATGATCTTTTCTCAATGTTCTCATTATCTCTATCTTCTTGAAATTTATAATTTTCCCCTTTTTCCACATTATATGGTAAATTATTCATCATATTCAATCATAATTATCTCATATTTTTTAAAAATATTATCCTTTCCCTCAAAAGTGATGTCTTATATTTCAATATTTATTTTTCAAATTACTTTATTGAATCATTTTTATTCATTGATCTTTGAATATTTTATATAAAATAATCCTTCATCACTATGTGATTCAGAATATTTGGGAATCTATTTTAATTTGAGAAGAAAATAATTACTTCTAAAAATTCTAATATATATTAACATTTTCTTCTTCACATACCAAATCTATTATGTATTGTTTCCCTATCATGGATATAAAAAATCCAAGATAGGCATCTATCCTGATGTCAATACCACCACCATTAATTATTTATCCTTTATTTCATTACCTATGATAATTTTTGAGTAATTTTTTCTATAATTTTATTATTTTGATAAATTACACCCTTCAATAGTGGATAAATTTCAACAAAAAATGGTCTCTTATCCCAGGATTCTTGAGATAATCCTTAATATGTTTGTCAGTGAACTCATTTATATATTCATTCTATAATATCAGGATTTGTTATTAAGAACATTCCTTTACATTATTTGATAATTCTTAATGAAATTGAACACATTTTACCTATGATTAATCACCATTAACTTGTAATTTTTTTTATTATTTTCAATAAAAAAACACTTAGTATATTTTTGTAACTGTGACATTATGTGATATTGAATCACATAGATTTCTGTGAATAAACACCTAAGACTATTTTTATATTTTATATATTTTCTTATAAATATTTTTAAGGATATTTACCTAGTTAAAAAAATATCATGTTTCAGTATGATAATGATTATGGTTTTGGATATCATGATACCCTTCATTATTCACCAAATCATTAAAATAATTTTGTCTCAAATGGACAAACCTTATGAGACACAATATATATTCCATATCTTTTAATGAAAAAAATGTGTTCTTCTCCACTAATAAAGGTTATATTCCCTTTCATGATCGTTCAATTCATAAAAATGGAAAATTCATTTCTTTTTAATGTATAAATTTTTTATATAAAATTTATTTCATTCCTCGAATCATACAATTATATAACATTATAAAAGGTATGTGCAAGCCCTTTTACAACCAATATATCTATATATCTTATATATTTAACCTCAAATTTTCTTTTTGATGATTTTTTTATAATCAATCATCATTTCAAATACTCACAAAACATTTATTATTTTATTTTATTCACAATACAATATCATTTTTCATATCATAAGGTAAGTGAATTTACTATTATGAGTCCACACACTGGATTAATCTATTTATATAAAAGAAATATTAATCATATTCACATTAATATTTATTCTATTCTAGAGCCACAAACACTGGTTCACCCCTTTGGGTGTATATTACACTTTTTCCTCCACTATATCAATTAAATAAATTTCACATTATAATGTTAAAACATGATTCTATGATTTTATATAACTCGATATTGAATGGATTTTTTTATTATTCCATTTATAGTCCCCTCTGTCACATTACATGAAACCCCTGATGGTTTATCTATGTATTTTTGTTTATGACTCCCACACCAAAAACAATATCCATGAAAACCATATAAATTGAATGAATTTTCAATAAAATATATTTATAAATATTATCTATTAATATGAATCTTAAATATGGAAAAGACATGTTATGTGTTACCCATCCTCCCATAATAATAACTCCAAAGTTTTAGTGAATTTTTGGGTGTGTTCACTATTTCAGAATACTTCAATGGGATTTTTGAGTGTTACTCAATTCAACATTCCATTATAAATTGTGTTATTATGGATTCCTATCTACAAAGACCATATTTTAAACATGATAAAGTCAACCACCATATTTTATTTTATTTTTGATACATTACTTTGTAGGAAATACTTAAAATTCTAAAATAGATCTGTCTGTTTCACTTTTTCCTTTTCCAAGAACTAAATGTACAAATTTCCCAATGTTATCCTGAGAGTCAGGATCCTCTCTTTATCTATAATATTTATTCTAATACTGATAATTTACCCTTTTATATCCATGATTTCTTTAAACCAATCATTCATTGTGTTATTTAAACCACTGATAATTTAGTCTTCTTTAATAATTTCGAATTGATCTCAATACCATTATCTTATTTCTATTGATCTTCATATTTTTGACATTTGATATCAACCTTATATTTGGTTTATCCACTTCCAACTACTATATATAAATTTTGGAATCATGAACCACTCCATAAAATTTAATCATTTTTTCTCTTAAAACATCTATTTTCTAGAAGTAATCCCTTAAATCTCATATAAGGCATACTATTCCCATAAATTTATCATTTTCTTAATCATAATATTCCTCTATTTTTCATATTTCTGTTATATCACCAAGAACCTCATTGTTAAGTTATTTTTAGTCCTTAATCTCTTCTACGTCAATTTCATCATCACTATTGATGATTTCATGATAACTGCTTATATTTTTTCTTTATGGATAGTTATTTTGGCATGAATGATTATATTAATATGTTTAAATAAAAAAATATTTTATATTGGTTGGATTTCCTATTCTAGAGTATATTTTTACTTCCATCAATGTGAAGACTAGAAGAGTTTATGTTAAAAACATAGATTATATTTAAGAGGGTTAATTTGGAAAAGCAATAGAAAATTCCGGGAATTAGTGTTCAATAAAATTAAATAATATAAGTATTTAAGTCAAAATAGTTAGATTATAGTTGAATAGTTTTAATTTGGAAAAATTAAAAAGATTTATTCTATTACCATTTTTTCTCTATAAAAATATAGAAAATAACAATTCTAAAAATACTTTTATTAGAATAGTTTTGGGTTAATATTGATAATTTATTAAATATATAGGTCATTATTCAATGATTTTATTAATGGAATATATATGTCTCATCAAAATATTTAGATAATATCGACCACCTAGAGTTTCTTGAGTGAAGGCTGTGGATGTTTTTGTTTGAGCTAAGGTGTGGGATGAAAATATGTGGGAAGGTCCATGATGATTTTCTGTGCTATATTGGCTTAATAGTCTTTATTAGGAATTTTATTAAATGAAAGAGTTAATTAAGTAGGTCTGTAACACCCAAATAATTGATAAGGGATTCAGTTAAATTTTTTACAATTTATATTTTAAAAGTAATGTGTTTGTTGAGTATAATGTCTCGTGATACAACAATGTTTAATTTGTTGTCTTCCTCTCCATGGCATGCCATTATATTTCATGATGAGAATAAATGAAATATATGATAGATGTTGTTGTTAGTACCCTCAATATTTTATGATCCAATTGTGAGAGTTTAAAAAATGAGCTTCAAATTTGAGAAGAAGCTTAGACATACAAGACTTGATTCCATGTCTTCATGTATGAGTTAAAATTTATACACCCTAAATCAAATTGAAAAATTACCTTGAGAATAACACCATTCCATAAAAGTTTATAGTTTTACTGATTGTTTGATTGACTAGTTATTTTTTTGTTATGAATGAATAGATATAATAATTTATATAATAATGAAATTAAAAATCTACCTGAATCTCTTAATAAAAAAAGCATCATAGTGTCTAAAAATTATGCTCCAAGATGAGGGTTAACCAAAAATTATTCATAAAATAATTAAGAGGTGTTTTTGAGAATAGTCCATTAGTTTTGTATAAAATTGAGATGATGTGAAGAAACGCAAAACTATATAAACATTAGTCACATAGAAATGAATTTTTTGTTTTTCATAAACATGATTTTTGTTAAGATCATTTTCCTAAGTATGATTTTTATAAATGTCTTTTTTGTAAATATTGATGCATATTTGGGATTGAGAATCTTAGAATTTATGATATTTCTAGCTCTATTATATTTTATATTTTTTTAAACAATTTATACGTTTGATAGCATATACCATAAGATACACTGAACTAAATCAAACCATGATATACTATAGAAATATTATAATTATAAAATAGTTGGTGGGTTAGATGGAAAGAATAAAAATGACTAAATAATGTTAAGTTTAATAAAACTTTATCCTAATAAAAAATAAATAATTAACACATAGAATGAAAATATTATATTTTCACTCATAAAAATGAAATCAAATAAGGTCGAAAATAGTTAATGTTTAAAAGTGTCATTTCTCTATAAAGGCGGTTTTATTATATATATTGAATCTTAATTTAAAAGATAAATTTATAAATTTAATTAATTTAATTTTAAAAAATAGAATTAATTTTGGGATTCAACATATATGAACATTATTTTGGTGTTTTTTTGGATATTTTAGAAATAGTTGATTTTT
The DNA here is from genome assembly GCA_963277665.1 of Viscum album. Taxonomy (NCBI): domain Eukaryota; kingdom Viridiplantae; phylum Streptophyta; class Magnoliopsida; order Santalales; family Viscaceae; genus Viscum; species Viscum album. The sequence goes on from OY728161.1 coordinate 1,745,408,159, forward strand.
CAGTGAATAGTAAAAATACAAATTTTACCCAAAAAATATCACTATTATGAAATTATCATGATATAATAATAATTTTAAACTATATGTATATATATCAAATAATATCATTCATTTAAAAATATATGTTTGTACTAATACATCTATGTTTGACATTACCGAAATCTAAGAAATGTTTCTATTAAAATAAATATTATTTTTGTATATATCCTTTAATCAAATTTCCACATGGTTCCTTTATATTTTTTTGGTTTTAATTTAAAATAATAATATTTTTATTAAAAATAATCTGATTAATTATATTTTAGTTATTACATCATGTTATTTTAGTTTTAAATCATTTTTTTTCATAAAAATAGCATTTAAAAAAAGATTTTTGTTACATTTTAAAAAGTTATATTAAAATTTATTATTACAAAATTAACAAATTGAATCATATAAAGTGGAAATAATATTTGGAATTGATATGTTTTAATTCAGTAATTATTTTAATTTCAATTTTAGAAATAATGAATAGTCACTCTGATGAAAGATTATCACATCGGTATAGGGTTAAATGGGTTAAGTAAAGTTAAAATTATAGGATGTAATCTCAAAATCTAAAAAATAAATTATTAATTTCTTTTTATCAGTTCATTTTTATCAAAATAGTCTTATTTATGAAAATATGTTGTTTTTTCATTTGAAAATGACCATATATTATTTTAAATTTTAAAATAATTATAAGTATGTTACTCCCCTCAATTATAAAAGGCCACATCTTTCCCATTATTATCTTCAAAAATTTATTCCTCTATATTGAAAAAAATCTCCCCAAAAACACTAAAAAAATTTATTTAATCATCCTAGATATTTTCTTATCATTAAATACCACTTTGAGAATTGTTATTGGGTTTATAAATAGAGGATACCTGAAAACACGGTATATGTTCTTACTGAACATTTTCAAATTTATTTCTCCCTAAACATGCTATAAAAATTCTATAAAAATAACAAGATTAAATAATTATATTCACTTTACATATTTTTTTGTTAATGTTAAAGGAATTTTCTATCTCTATTACATCAAATGAAAAAATAAAAACATCGCTCATGCGTACATACAGACTACTATCTCCTAAAAGTGATTTATATTATTTATCATCACCATATATCCTTATGAGTTATATAGATAAATTTGTTTTAAATATTTTATTTTTGTAACATTGTAATAATTTATTATATATATGATACAATATCCCTTTATTTCATTCCATCCATCAATAAGTGTAATCATCACTTCGGCATACATGCAGATTATCGCCTCCAAGAAGTGATGTAGTTCATTTTCCATCACCACCTTATATGATTGGTAATAAAATTTTATATAATGTATACATATGATACCTATGGAATTATTATGATTATAGAGATTATTAATTCATGATCAACGTGTAAGGACCAAAGCCTTCAAATAGAAACATGCAGGGAAAGCGTACAAGGTTTTACTTGAGAAATGATTTTAATAAAGAATTATTAATAAAATTTTAATTGGGAAATATATTTAAATAATATAGGGAACTATAATTATGAATGTTAATTTTATGTAAATTTATAATTGATCTATATTTATTATATATCTTTTGAAGATCAAACATTAATAATTAAAGACCAAATATAAGCATTTTTCATATCACTTTTATTTACATGACACATATGTCATATTCCCCACTTGTTTATTCTTTTTGGAGTATATACTTAACATGAATTTATTTCAGTATTATTCTCTAGATAATTAGTGGGATTTAAAAATTAAACTATGTATATCTCTTGTATGAGTTTTTGGTTTAGAAATTACCAAAACTGTGAGGGTTTTTTGTCTCAATGTTATTTCATTCAAACATTTTTCATGTTATGCAAATATTGGTGTTTATAAGTTGTATGTGATCTAATTTTATATTAAATATCTTTAATATCTTTATATTCTTGGTATTTGATGTTTTATTTTATTTTATTTCTTTTTCATGGGTTATGATTCAAAATTCATCAAAGTGTGAATGGTTTACGTTACAATATCATTTCTTTGTAGGTTTTCTATATTAAATACCCATTGAGGGGAATTAAATAATTATTATCATTTTAAACCCATATATTTTATTCTCATTTGATTATTATTGTAATTTACAATTATTAATACCTTTTTCACCCTATATTACTTAAAATTATAGAAAACTTATTTTTAGGAATACTTGACCTTATTAATTTTTGTGATAATAAACCTTTTATTCCATATCCACATTATTGAAAATGTTTTAAATAATATTTTATCAATAAATAAATGTTTGGGAAATATTATTTATATGAACATTGAATTTATTTAAATTTTCTTAAAATTAATCATTTCAAATGTTTTATGTAAGATTAAAATTTTTAATTTTTAGAGAATACAGAAAATAAGATTCTATTTTAACATTTATGACATTAATAACTTTTACAACCGTCGAGATAATTTTTTAATTTGAAAATTACCTTTATTTTTTTATAAATATCTTTAAATAAATACCTTTATCAGTATTCTAGAAATTTTTTAGCTTCTAAAAATTACAAATGAAAAGGATATTTTCATGATTTTCAATGAAATGTTCAATTTCTGTTTTAAATTTATTTTTTTATCAATTTATACATATTAAATTATTTATATGATTCATTATGAAGATGTTATTATGATTCCACACACATCACATGTCAATATTTGTTTTAATGATAATATTTTAAGGATTTTTCTAGGAATACATTTAATTTCCCATATGTTTATTAATATATAATGAAATATATAATATAATTATGATACAAACCACTTACATTATTTGTATGGATTCTTATTATGTGATGATGAAATGTTTTTGAAACCCATTTCATTTTCATTGTTTATAAAATAATGAAATGATGATTTTTTTATGATCCAATAATGCACATATATATATAGTTTTAATTAATGGGTATGTGGGCCCAAAAATATATATCCCTCCAATAAATTGAGTAATTATTTATATCTCATGGGTTTACTATGTTTTTCATGAACATTGTCTCATTTTCACAACATAATTTTTGACTTGTACATAATATGAAATGTTCCAAATTTTAGGTGTGTACCTTGTTTTCTTTTAAAATTTTATGAGGGGCTGTATTGAAATGTCCATAATATTATGTGTGGAAATATTTGTGTTTATTCATGTTGAAAAAGATATTATTTCATAATTTTATACTTGTTACAAATTTATTTGTTATATGCTCATGAAATCTTCTCATCACTCATGTTTGATTATTGATAATTTCAAACTCTTATTTCTTTTGTTTTTTGATATCATAATTATTTATTCCATGACCCATGATTTATGATCTTCACTATTTTGGTATGATTTTTTTATAATTTGTGATTTTTTCCCATAACCATATGTTTAACTAGTTCTTAAACATTATCATTAATTAATATCTCTAATGATTTCACTTATTGATCATTTGAGATAACTGTTTCATATATTTCAATTTTCATAGGTTATGAAGAATGATATTATATAATATATGTATATAAAAGAATAATGTGTGAATATGTTTTAATATAATACTGAAGTCTTATTATTAAATAAGAAAATTTTGGTATAATGTGAAGAACAACCATTTTAGGAGAACAACATGGGTTTTGTTTTGTAAATGGTATCTATCATAGTTCTCCAAAAATATAATCCTAAAGGGTATTAGTTATATATGTATCACAACATTGGATATTGAAATTTTAATTATAGATATTTAAAATTGTGTTTCCTTAGATTGTATCAGAACTAGTAGATAAATAATAAGTTTTATCATCAGATCTAGGTGTACAAGTGTCTCGTTAACTTAGTTGCTATCATGTAGGGTTTATGTAACATTATAGGTTAGGATGTTTTCAAATGAATATCATATAAGAGTTAAGGATACTATTAGGGTTGAATGTTTAGGGATGATTATTAGTTTTACAATAGGGATATAATTTTGAGGTATTACATTATGGGATTCTGAGGTGTCTGATTATATTTGGCGATTTTTTAATTATGCTTGAGTATATCATTGAGGTATATGTAAACATTAGGTTTAACTGGTGATTTTTTTTGAATTTATATAGGAAGACTATTTTTTCAGATATATATTCAAATAAACACAAAACCATTAGTGATAATACAATTTTCATGATTATGTAAGTATGAATAATGGTAAAAAAATATGTTATCATTATATTAGGATATATAATATTTAAACTTAATTTAGTGACTAAGACAATAATATTTTTTTTTTTGGAATATCATTATATTGGGAACATTATATGACTATGATAAATAGAATATTATTTTCTAATATGATTTTTTATAAGAATAGTGATTGAGTAATCTTATTAAAGTAAATATGTTTTTGATGCAGTTTTATGGTGATTCAAAATATATTTAAGAAGTGGTATTTATATTTTTGATAATAAATGATTATGGTATATATATCTTCAGTATGTGAATTTCTGAGTGATAAATGTTATTTAAGGATGAATTTTTAGTTGATCATGAAACATTATGTAAAAAAAATTATTATTTTAGGTTTTAAATTTGGTCAATAATATTTTGAAATCATTTTCAGGTTGGTTAGTTATATAATGATTTACATTGATATTTGGGGTTTTTTATTGAGGTATTAGAGATTGATGTATAATGGTTTATATTGGAAACTATTTTCACATGTGGTAGTGATTGGGGTTATTAATAACATATAGAAATATAAAGAATAAAATTCCATCCTTTTTGGGATCATTTGATCAGTTAAAAGATTATATTACTGCTCTAGGCATGAAAAATATATCATGTTTATTTAATATATGATATGAATAATAGGTGGAAAATATCATGTATCACAATCATAGGATTAAATTTTGTAAATAAATAAATAACGTATTTTCTCTAAATTTCTCCATCTCAATGTTTAAATAATTTCACAAACTTACTAATAAGGAAGATATATCCACTCACTCCTAGGTGGAAAATATTTTTTTTCTATAATGGTTCGCCTTAAAAAATTTATTAATATGAATGTGTGTCATAATGGTAAATGAATAGTGTATGAAATATTTAAAAAATGATAAGTTTCCAAGTCTTAACAAAGACACTGAATTCCCTTTCTAAAGGAAATGAAATCGATGTGATTTAAAGGAAATTTTTTAAATTTTTTATGTTTATCTTCCACCCCATAAAATATATTCTAAAAATGTCTTAAACCCTTTTTATCAAACATGGGATAAAACTTTTAGAATGAAATATATTAATGGGGGTAGAATTTAATACCATGATATTTTAAAATATATTTTATTTTAAATAAATATAAATTTTGATAGGGTGTACCGCATGAATCACCAAACTAAAATGAACCACAATATACAATAAAAATATTAATATTATAACGAAGTCAATTGATTAATGGTATTAATATAAATAACCAAATTATGGAATATATGTATCAAATTTATGCCAATATAAATTAATTTATCAGTACATAGTAAATAAATACTCAATTTTTATTGATATGAATTAAATAATATTAGGTTAAGAATAGTTAAATATTAAAATGATCATTTCTCTTTAAAAATAGTTTGGTTAAATATTATGAATCTTAATTAAAAAGGAAATTTTCTAAATTTAATAAATGTAACTTGATAAAAATGAATTTATCTTAGGATCCATCATATCAATGTTTATATATATATATAATAATTTATATAATACATTATAAAATATAATTTCTAAATTAGAAATCTATATTTAAGATTTAAGACATCTAATTAATGTTTTAATTCAAATAAAAAATATTCTTTATAATAATATTTTAATTGAATTTTTATAAGGTTCCTTTTTTTCTTCGAAATTAAAATAAGTCTACATGGATTATACATAAACCAATTTATTTCTTAGGAATCGATATAAAAAATGATTTAGGTATGAAATCATTTTTAGTCATCACAATGGTATTTGTTTAAATGGATTTTTATTTTGTTTTTTGAACATATATTCATGACTAGAAAATGATCCCATTTTTAAGGTTCAAAACCATAGAAATAGAACAAAAAACTACGCCATTACAATTTTCCATGGTTTATATAAATGGTGGACCCTATAGACATTACACTAAGGTTTAGGATATGGATATAGTTTTAAATAGTGGTGTTAGGTTATCCTCAGCCATGATCTATGTAGACCACGACCATAGGATCTGAACTATATGAAAAGGTGGTAATTTCTAGGGTTTACTAAAATATTTTCATAGATCAGAAAAAATAATGAAAACCACTATGTTTTGATCATGTGACCTCTTATGGAATCCTCTAAAGACTTTACCACTATGTTATTCCCTAATATATATATATATATATATATGTGTGTGTGTGTATAATTATATTTTTAAAACTTTTTTAAAAAATAAATGATTATATTGTGCAGCCTCTTTCTATTATTTTAAAAAATCTTGGTTTTGGGTGGTACGTTGAGGCGTATTTCCATAGTTCACTAAAATCATGGTCATATGTGACATATATAACTATATATTTCACTAACTATGGTATTATATGACATATATTACCATTGATTTCTAAAAACCTTTCCATTGAGTGCATCGATAATGGCCTATTTTCTTGGTTTCCTAAAACCACGGCTGAATGAGATATCTATTTCCATAGTTTTCTCAAACCATTATAGTGGACATTTCCTAACTGTTTCCCACATAATTTCAAGTGTTACCATTTTATTTTGGGGGTTCTAGAATCCAAATATCCTTACCATTATGTAAAATTGTGGTTATAGTCTAGCTCAGGGATACTTTCAACTACAATTTAACATAATTGTGGAGATTGGCAACCTAATGGCCACAATACTAAAAACTATTGCTATAATCAATAACCATATTCCCATAATATAATTATTATCAAAAGTAAATTGTACGACAATTAAAAATGTAAAATTAGAAAATTAGTATAATATTTCAGATTACAATTTTCTAACTTGGTAATTTGTTGCATTTCATTTTGATTCATAATTAATAGTAGCCATTTCAAAAAATTATATCCTTTGTAAAGGTTTGAATTGGTTAGTCATGGTTAAAAATATTGGATAAGTTCTACAAATCACTCAAAACATGTATTAATTTCATTATATGATTATTTATCATTCTAAAACATCTTATATTCAAATATATGGAAATTTGGTGACATTTTCCAATAATAGCGACCTTATATCATTATAATGATTAGAATAATTACAAGTGTGTAACTCCCAACACTTGTAAAAGGTATAATACTATAATCTATTCTCTACACCATTTTTTCCATTTAGTTTGCCCAAGATCTTCCCAACTACTCTAACAATTTTACTCCCCTCTAACTAGAGGTTTGTGTCTTCATGAATTTCTAATCTAGAAGCCTTGAGGTTCTTATCAAAGGAAGGTACCCGTAGAATAGGTATATATTCTTAATGAAATTTTTTATGTTCCATCCACCTTAAAGATCATTTAAATATTATAAAACCATTTTAACATTATTGGATCATTATATTTAATGTAATTATTATTTTTTCTGTTAATGGTTCAACTATTTTATGTCTTCATTAAATCTAATGGAAAAAAAAATATTCATGTGTAGATGTGGACTACCATCCCTATGAAGGGTCATATTTTATTTTCCATCATTGTATCTATTAGATTGTTATATTGATAGATTTAATGTATATTCATTATTTTTTAAAAATAATTCTGATTATGCAAATATAAAATATATTCTTCCTTTTATTCATTCAATCCATTAAATAGTTTAAACATCACTCATGTGCACATGCGGGCAATCGCCTCTATGATGTGATGTAATTAATTTTTCATCACCACCTTATTTTAATGATTAAAAAGATTATATAAGTTATAAATATGATAATTATTAAATTATTAATAATTTATACATTATGGAACCATGACCAAGGTCCAAGGACTGGAACCATCGAACTGAAACATGCAGGAAAACAATCCAATAATCACCAGAGTAATGATTTAATGAGGAATTGATAACAAAAATGTAACTATAAATTATAATTAAATCTTATCTTGTAAGATAACGGTGAATATGGTTTTTTATTGGTTTAAAATTAATATAAATTAATTATAAATGATTTTAAGAGAGCATAAGAATTAATTTAGGACTATATGTAAGGGTTTCTCATCATGCTTTTATTTTTTTTGAGATATATTCAATATTAACCCAATATATAGTTTTGAGGTTTGTAAAAAATAATTGTATATTATGATTATTTTAATGAAAATTATGTTTATTTAAAAATCATTCTAATGTTATCTCTTTTATGGGGTTTTGAATTAGATATTTCCAAAACTCCATGGTCTCTTCATCCCAATATTGTTTCATTAATACACGCTTCATGATTTGCACCTATTTGGGTTTATAAGGTGTATATTATACCATTTGATATGTAATATCATTATTGTCATTATAAATATGAAATTTAACATTAAATTTGAATTTTATTTCTTTTAATTTTTTTATGATTCAATTGTTACCAAATTGGTAAGGGTTTATTTTACAGTCTCATTTGTTTCTAGGATTATCTATATTAAATTTACGTTGATGGAAATTAATTGATACTTAATCATTAAACACCATATATTTTCTTATACTATAGTTATTTCTAGAATTTTTTTTTGTATTAGTACCATTTTCTATCTTTTTTAATTAACATGACTTCGATATTTTTTTTATAAAAACCAACCTTATTTTTTTTTTGTCGATAAATATTTTCATCCATGTAAAAGATATTAAAAATATTTAATGGGTGTCTTTATCTATAGATAATATTTTGAGAAAGCTTATTTTTAACTACCCTTTACATTATTTACAAATTATTAAAATTATTTTTTTAAATGTTTATGTATGACTCACTTTTAACTTCTTTCAAAAGTGTGAAAATAATTTTCTATTTTAATGTATATGACATGAAACAATTTTACTTCCAATATTATTGTTCTTGGATTGGAATATTACTTTACAAGTTTCCATATTTATTTTTATGGAAATTATTTTTCTCAATATTTTTTCACCTTTTAGTTTTAATGATACTAAAAGAAAATGATATTTTCTCTATTTTAAAATAAAATAATATACTCTTTTAAATATATTTGTTCCATGTCTATATTTTATAATATTTTTAATTATTCACTAGATATATGTTATTATAATACAATCCACTTCCCCTCTCGAGATGTATTATGATGGTAATGTTTAAAGTGGTTTTTACAAAAACTATTACTTTCACATGGGTTGATTATGATGTGATGAAATAAGGAATGTTTTTATGATATATCCACTTCTTTTTTATAGTTTTATTATGATTCTGTGCTATTTAAATTTTTATGAAACCCATTTATTTTCTATAAGTTATGATATAATTAAATGATGACTATTTTTATGATATTTTTGCAGACATATATATATGGTTTTCATTAAGAGAGGTGTGAGATCATAATTATATAGACCTCCAATGCATTGGTTAAAGTTTTTTATATCATTAAATAGCATAGTTATGTATTGATATGATTTCATGTACACAACATTAAACATAGATTTATTAAAATTATTAAATGTTCATAATTTTATGTCTTGACCTAGTTTCATTACATAATTTCAAGTGAGGACATGATTATATGTTAATAAAATTTTTAGTGGACATGTTTGTGTTTATACATGTTAAAAATGATATTATTTCATAATTATATATTTATACCAAATTCATATTTAATATGCACAAGATATATTATCATGATTCATGATTCATTATTGATGATTTTGAACTCTAATGACTTATTTGTTTTGTTATATAATATATTTATTATGTGAATTATGATTTACGATCTCACCTTATTGGGTATGATTTATCATGAGTTACTATGATGTTCTCATAACCTTCTTATTATTTTATGTTTATATATGATCATTGATTGAGATCTCTCATGTTTACCCTTATTGATCATTTTATCTCACCTTTTCTTAAGCTTCCATTTCCCATAGATTATGAAGAATGGTATATTTAAGGTATGTATAGAATGGTATCATCTATTGTGAATTTTTTGATAAATATTTGACTTTTCTTAACATGATAGTCTTGGTATAATGGTAATATCCCATTTTTAGATTAAAATATTGGTTTTGTTATGTAATGGGGTTTCCACTAATTCTATAAAATTCAAAACCTAAATTTTTTTGGGTATGTATGTGAATCAATTTTATCTATTGATATAATAATTATGGAATTCAAAAATTCGGTTTTTTTAGTTGGTATCAAAGGAAATGTGTAACTAATATATTTTATAAAACAGATATGGGTGTATGAGTGTAGATTTATCTCAATAGTGTCGAGTCTTCAAGATGATTAAAGTAAACTAGACGACATATGAGAAATATATCTACGAATGATTATTAATTTCTAGATGATAATAACGAAAGTTATGTTTTTGTATTTTAATTTCACATATATATTGAAGCTTTAATTCTTCATGAAATATTTCATCATGCATAGATATTCAAATAGAGTTTTCTTTATGTTAATGATCCTGAAATTTAAATGTTTTTATTTCCTAGAATTATGAATTCCCAGTATTTTTTAAGAATAAAAGTGTATAATCACATATACTGTGAATATATATATGATAAATAAGATGAATAAATATTATTATTCAGTATTTTTTTATTATTCCCACAACATGTTCAAAAAAGGAAACCTTCAATTGATTAATCGAGAGAGAGAAATCCGTTGAATATGATTAACATGTGGAGATTCTAATAGTTATGTTTTCTTGATAGTATCAAATAAGAAGAACCTTTTTGGAGAGTAAGAGACAAGTGGTTTTGTTTTTTTTCTATAATATTTATTTAGATACTTGAATAACCACATATATTAAATATCAAAGTGAGTCTTAGTAGAGATAAGAAGGTTTTGTCTATGTTTTTTTTTATGAAAATCATATTCTAAAAAAGCATTCTAAGAAGAAAAAAATTTTAATTAGTTTACACATTTTTTTGGAGAAGATACAATAAAACCATCCTATTTAAAATATTGACTACACCATCTAGAATGTTTAATATCTATTTCTTGACAATGATGATCCTACTCCTTTTGGTGCAATCAAAATAATATCCGAAGGGGATATATTTTTTAGGAGTTATAGTAAGACCATTCAAATAAGTTTTGTACTAGTATAAGAATATCCATTAAACCGAATAATAAGAAGATGATACTTAACTAAGGGATTTGGTAAAAGTAGCTCAAACATTGTAGGATACTTAGGAAAACACTAGAAATAATTTCAAATTATGTTGCTAATAATATCAATGTATTAAAAAAACTCGAATATGGCATGGAGTATTCTCTCAAATCGAGTCAAAACCAAATAATTTTTTTGTAATTTTATTATTTTTGTGAAATTATATTTAATTATAAGGTGATGTTTGAGGGTTCTTTTATTGATAAAATCTTCTTAAATAGGTTATATAATTATGTTTAAAAGAGGTTAATTAAAAATAATGTAAAATTTGGTGAAATTTGGTACAATGATTCCCCCCACGCCAATTAGTTTCCTTTGATGGTAAATTTGGATAAGTAAGATATGTAAAATATAATATAGTATTTTATTTGGTTTTATACCTACTTTTTATGGTTCTTTATAAGATTATATAATTTCCTTATTCCAAGAAATTTTTTAGCTTACTCAAATGATGAAATATAATGTTCTTTTAGATGATGATAACATGTGACTCCTAGTAAACACTCTAAGGAAAAAAATGAAATGATAGGAAAAGTTTTCAAGATATTATCAAAGAAATATAATGATCATGCACTACATGAAACTGATCATTGTGGTAAAAGAACAACTACTAAATTTATTAAGTGATCTCTTAAAATTGACTATTCCATGTTGTGACGAGTGTAAAGATAGTGATCCTATTATGAAAATTTAATACTTATATTCTCAATTTTAAATGTATATTAATAATGTTCCAATTAAATTATTAAAATATATATATATTTTTTGTTAAGGAACTACTTTTTGAAAGAACATGGTCTGAAGAATAAATTTATGAATCATAAGATACACTAGGTGGAAAATTAAATAATATAAATGATCCTATAGACCTTAAAGAAGATAATAAATACACTATGAAAAATGTGAAATGAAAATATTTTCCTGATTGAAGGAAATATTCAAACTCATTTTTTTTGAGAAGATAGTGAAAAAAAACATTATGAAATGATTTATGCATTGTAAAATTTGAAAAACATATCCAGGAATGTTAAACATTCCCAATTGGTTGTGAAAATGAGAAAAATAAAATAATATTAAAACTATATAAAATAATTTATAAAGATTCATGAATATTATATTCATAAGACACTAAAATTTTCAAAATTTAATTCGACATCAGTTGATGATGAAAAATATTCCCTTAATATACATTCATGGGATGGGAAAAAAATATAATATCTTGAATCCATACAATCATGAACATCCTAAGATTTTGAGAAAACTGATATTTCCATATATGTTTTCATTGTGAGATATGAATTTAATATGAATCAATTTGGTTGAATTAAGTGAATTCAGTTAGCCCCTAATCAAACAAGACCATGTACTTTGAAAAAGATATCATCCAAATAAAAAATCAATTGATCATGAAATATATTTTTCTTGGACGGTACAGGTTTTACAGAAATGATTATGCAATAATGTATTAGTAAAGGATATAAGAATCCTTACACAATTTTATGTGTAGATAAAAGAATTTATTGAATAGTATATTCCCCTATAGAATCCTGACAAGTGGACAATAATGTGTAAAAATGTAAAGATAATGGTTCTGTAAATTATGGACAATGTGTACACCAAAAAAAATTCAGTGTTTTCTTCAATGATTGGACTTATATATGTTTTGTAATATAATATTGATATTCTTGGTAAAATAAACCAATTTAATAAGTTTATAGAATTCCAATATTGATGGGGATCAGGGCTTAGAATATGACATTTCCAAAAATGATGAACCTGACAATTAAAAAAGGTTTTAAATTTTATGGAATTCCTATGTAATATAGACATATTATTGTTATTATAATAAAACATGCTGGTGTAAACCCACCAAGATTAATCCTAAAATACATTAGGAATGAACACCCCTAATACTGAGGTATAAAGATAAGGAAACCTATAAATGTGTATGAAGATAAAGACGGGAGATTAAAAAACAATTTATTTCTTATACTATGTAAATATAAGAAACATCACATGTAATTCTCCCATTAAAACATGTAAAGACCCGTAAAATTCAAGGGAAATCTTTTCTTAATTTTCTTTGGGATTTTACAAGAATGCAGTTCTTGACAGCACCTGATTCTGAGGCCCGGTGCACCCAAAATCATTTTCCGAAGTTTAGCTCTGGTACGTTCAGTGAATGAACGGGCTGGTTTTCCTAACTTTTGGACCAGTGCTCGGAATAGAATTCCGAGGGAATTGATGGAATCGCAGCGCCAGTATTTTCTTAAGAACTCCTTTTCTGGAGTAGCGTTTTCTCGGGAGGAGATGTAAAAAAAATGTGGAAGGTAAAAAAAATTGAGCTTCAATTTTATTTTATTTTCACTAAGTGGTTATCCGATGTGTGGAAGTTGGGAAACTATCCCTGATAGGTTATAAGGGTGGTGGGGCCCACACGAACCCCACCCCTTCATATTCCATAACTCCCTCAACTCACAATTTAATTAGATAACTTATGTTAATTAATTAGGTGAGTTTATTTTGAATTTTTTAATTTCAAATACTTAAGTCATAGGTAATAAAATAAGAATAAACACTTATTTTATTATTGTTGGAGCTTTTTGGGTTGATAGTGGATTGAGGGAAGAAACTCTAAAGTTCTTCTTCATCGTTGAAGAATTTGAAGAACGCACCGATCTCGGATGAAGAACACCGAATCCTTGGAGATCGACTATATGGAGCCATATACCGCGACTCCAACGACGTTCCTTCTGCGACGCCTTCTTCCGCGACAATCAATTCCACGACATTCCTTTCCACGACGAGCCTTCGTTCAACAACTCTCGAGTTAGGGGATTTATTTGTTGTTCGTGAATACTTTGGTCGCCTTTTCTTCGTTTCAAATTGGGCCACCTGTTTCTACAATAACGGGAGGAGGTCGGACCGCATGAACACGGCCGACCCTCCTCCCCCTTATTGTTTGATTCTATTGCATCTTATGCAAAGGTGGTGCGGTGCCGATGCACCGCGCAGAAATAATGGGAATGGACAAGGATGCGCGACACCATCGTGTCGCGCCGATGAAGTTGAACAAGGTCACGACATCGTCGTTCCGCGACAGAGAATCATGAAAACACCGCGGCCAGAGCGGGGCCGCGGCGGAGGGGCGCGGTGCCATCGCGCCGCACCGGACGAACCAAGGCCGCGACGGAGCAGGACCTGCGCCGGTTCCGGGCCGCCGGTTCGGAGCAGGGGGACCAGTCAGCGCCAGTCCCGTGGAAGCAACAGCTAGCCGGCCGGATTGGGCGGGCCGGTCAAAGGAGGAGCTAGGGCTTACGACCCCCGGCTGGCTGGACAAGAGCACCCCCCACATGGGGGCCGCAATTATGAAACAGGGGGCAGCGCCCCCCCCCCCCCCCCATCTGCTCGGCCAAAACGGTCGAGCCACCTGGTCGTCGGGCTGCGCCAGCATGCTGGGCCAGGCAGCACCTACGCTGGGACGAGCCGTGCTCAGGCCGGGCCAGGTCACGCCAGCCGGGCCGGGCCGCGCCCAAGCCAGCCGGACCCAGACCCGGGTCAGTCCGGGCCCGAAACCCCCACTTCCGGACCCCTTTCGGTCTTTTTCCCATAACATGGGATATGGACCTCCGATTGATGCACTGTCAGTTGCGATGCGATCCTTGGATCGAGACGGTCATTTTAGTATATCACAGTCATGGTTTCAAAGTAGTTTGGGTTCGTCCGGGTTGGTTCGAACACAAAACCAACTGGGCCCTCTGATCGAAAACGCTTAAAACATGAGCTCCGGACATCCGAATGATGTGACGTCAAATTTGTTGGATTCCTCTTAGTGATAATGACCTTTTGGATTACTATGATCGAGGTTTGGATGCAGTTGGTGTACAGTTAGGTTGGTTTTGATTTAAAAACAAATCGGGCCCTTGGGACGAAAAGGCCAATAACTCTCAGACGAGACGTCCGATTGATGCGCCATCTGTCACGTTGAGTTCATGTTGACGATACGGAACTTTTGGATACATCAACTTTGGATTTTGTGACAGTTGATGTATCAGCCCTCGGCTCATGGAGCGGACCCTCCCCGAACGTGCTTGCTGTGTGTGGGAACCCTAGAGCTGGTTGCGACTGCGACGACGATGACAACTATACAAAAATCCTCTGTGGATTTGACGGTGACGACTATAGCACTCAGCGATCCTACATGGATAAGTGCTACCGATCCTGTGTTGGTCAGCGCTCAACGGTTTTGTGTGGGCTAGTGCCTACAGATCCTATGTGGGTCCGATCCTGTGTGGGTCCTTGCGGGGGTTAGTTACCTATCGATCCTCTGTGGGTCATCGTGGGGGTTAGTACCTATCGATCCTATATGGGTCTGATGGCATAGATGAATTAGTGGCTACATCTGATCATCTATATCATCTTACTAAGAAGTATACCTGTGTGAGATGAATCTTGACATTCAATCCTTATCTTCTATAAGATAGACTTGATATCCTGTGTGGATTACGTTATGCATTCCTATGAGGATTGGGTTGTGATTTGCTGTGTGGACAGGGTTGTACTTGAGCTCGGATGTTGGAGCCGATCGAGAATGGATGACTTAGGTATATGTATGGGCATATACCAAAGTAGTGTCGGATGTTACTTTGTGATTGTATCTTTCCTTTGTGGATTCTGGGAGACCATTGGGGGTCTCGGGGTCCCTACTGAGTAGCTTATACTCGCCCCTGCATGGGATATGCCCGCACTACGTTGTGTTGGTTGCAGACGACATACATCATTGATCGTGGTTGGGGCTTGGGGAGCAGGTCGATACCTGGAGGTAGACCACTGGGCGGGACGTACTCGGAGCGGACGGATGGACCCGAGGAGTTGTGGCGGATAACTGTACCCACCCTTCAAATGGGAATTCCAGTGGACGGATCAAGGCTACGGCTTTACTTTTCAGTTGTTGTACTCCCTTTTTCAGTTGTTCTTTACTTTCAGTTTGGGTTTGTATTCTGGCCCACATACTTTTCCGCACTTACTGTTGTACCCAGTTTTTACTTAGTATTTACTTCTACTTGCTTTCTTTGTGGTGCTTGTTTACTTTACAAAAGAAATGTCTTCCCTTTTTACCAGGAATTATGCCTTGGTGTTAGTCGCCAGCCCCTGGCCTATGGAAGGCGGGCTTGGGGTAGACACGGCACGGGCCCTGAGGACGGGTCGTGAAAAATTGGTATCAGAGGAGTTCGGTTCTACCGCAGAACATATGACTCTGATCTTTTTCTATGTGAAGCAATAGTGTTAAGAGTGTTTAGTGCGGTTATCAGTCCAGGGAGTCCAATGTTGGTGCGGTGGCCGACATATCCGTACACCAGGATCCTGACTTCTGATTTCCAACTTAATGCACGAAAACATTGATTGCATGTGTGTTTCAAGTTTTCTTTGTGATTAGTTTGTGTCAGCTCACCAGGTATACTGTTTGACCATGGCGCACCTGTTTCTTTTCATGATGGCCCCATGACGGCATCCAGATAGGGTTCCAAGCATTGTGCGGGACGACAGCCCACCGAACGACGAGGCCTCGGTACACTTACCTTTGATAGCAGAGGCACAGGTGGTACCTCTCCTCGCCGAGCCACTGATGCTTCCATCCCCATCCACTGATGATACACGTCGCCTTAGTGCACTGCACGAGTTTCAGTGTCAGCGACCACCCAGGTTCCGCGGGGAGACGGACCCTCAGGCAGCGGAGGATTGGATGGAGGCAGTTGTAATAGTTTTCAGGTTAGTGAGTATACCAGCTGAACTCATGGTGATCCTCACAACGAGCCTCCTGTATGTGGCAGCAGGTAGATGGTGGAGCTTGATGCTCCAGGTGCACGGCGAGGCATAACTCCTCTAGACGGACTTTGAGATCCTCTTCGGCTAAGAGTTTGTCCCAGCCACCCTCCGTGTGGTGCGCATCCAGGAGCATCTACAGCTGCCGAAGGGCAGCTTGACGGTCGCCCAGTATTTGGTGAGATTTACCGATCTCTCGTGATATTCGACGGACATGGTATGGGACCCATTCTTCCGGACCCGGACCTTTGAGTAGGGATTGAGGCATGAGATCAGGGCATCGCTAATCTCCCTCATCATTCCGACATAGGCAGGGGTACTGGAGTGATCCTTTCTGATCGAGAGCTTCCTTGTTGAGCCTACATCAGCAGCGAGACCTACCGTAGGGCAGCACGTAGCAGAGTCTTCTGTAGCAGGCAGTCGATGGATGAATCATGGGTCCAGGCAGACTAGACCCTCAGGAAGACGACCTCAGGACACTAGCTCCGAGGTGTGGGGCACTCAGCGCAGAGCCAGTCTTTCGATAGGCAGACAGTGTTACGCATGCGGCGGGCAGGGCCGCATGGCTCGTGACTGCCTGACCCGCCATACCGAGGAGTAGTAGACGGTTGAGGGACCACCCATGCAGAGGTAGAGGGTCGATAATGGTGGTCCTCAGGGAGCAGGCGGACGAGGCAGAGGATCTAGCTGAGCAGCAGGTGGTGGGCGACGCTTTGAGGCTCTACCACCACCCCCACCAGAAGCTACACCCCGACCACTGGGAGCTAGCGGGCAGAGACAGGCACAGCTTCAGCCAGCGGAGGCCTACGACCACGGTGTGCCCAAGATGATTTGTGGTACTATCTATGTCTAATCCACACTTTCTGCAGTTCTTATAGACATAGGAGAGAGTCATTATTTAATAGCCACTGCCCTTGTTCGGAGCTCAGAGATTCCGACAGAGTCGTTGGCTCGATCCTTACGGCTAAGGACACCTACGGGAGCAGACTCGCGATTATGCACTGGTGCCATTAGTGTGAGATCCCTCTAAGAGGCGAGAGCTTTGGCTGGGATCTTCTTGTAGTGGCGTCGAGGCCTTATGGCATCATCTTGGGCATGGATTGGTTATCTACAGTCCATGCTCAGATTGACTTTATTAGGCGCAAGGTGTGATGTGTACGCACCGACGGGAGCAGGTTCAACTTCACTGGCGAGAAGGGAGCCTTTGCAGCACAGGATGGACTCACGCAGAGGAGAGGAAAACCCATCACTCATCCGTTGGCTAGCCTCATCCTAGGAGGAGTTGACGTGCAGAGTCCGAGAATACCAGCATTGGTGGATCAGTATGAAGACGTTTTCCCCGACGATGTTCCATGACTACCTCCTCGTAGAGATGTAGAATTTTTTATTGATTTGTACCCCAGGACAGCCCCGATATCCACTCCAGCCTATTGGATGGCCCCCGCTAAGATTCGAGAGCTACGGGTACAGTTGGATGACTTGCAGGGAAAGGGATTCATCCAACCCAGTGTTTCACCATGGTCTTCCCCGATATTATTCACCAAGAAGGAAAACGAGAGCTTGTGAATTTGTGTCGACTGTCTTCTCCTGAACCAGGTGACAGCGAGGAACAAGTATCCTCTACCGAGGATTGATTACCTCTTCGTTCATCTCATGGGAGCATGGTGGTTCTCGAAGATAGACCTCAGGTGAGGATATCATCATCTCAGAGTTCGGGATGAGGACGTGCAGAAGGCGACCTTTAGATGTCGGTATGGCCACTATGAGTTCTTGGTTATGTCATTCGGTGTAACCAATGCTCCGTCAGTGTTCATGGGCCTCATGAACATGATCTTTCATCCATAACTCGATTGATTTGTCGTGGTCTTCATTGACGACATTTTGATATACTCGACCACTGAGGAGGATCACGCCTACCACTTTCGGGTTTTACTAGACACACTCCGAGAGCACCATCTTTATGGAAATCTCTTGAAGTGTCAGTTCTGGATACATGAGGTCCACTTCATGAGACGCGTTATCTTTGAGGTGGGAGTTGCAGTGGATCCTGCGAAGATCGAGGCAGTGTTAGCTTGGGAGCCACCCAGGAGCATGACGGAGGTGCGGAGTTTCTTGGGACTAGCTGGGTACTATCAGAGATTTGTCCTAGACTTCTCCAGAGATGCGGCACCACTCTCAGCTTTGACGAAGAAGGGGAAACCCTTTGTGTGGTTAGACAGTTGTCAGCAGAGCTTCCATGAGCTGAGACAGAGATTTACCAGTGTGCCTATCTTGAGGCTACCAAAGGAGAGAGTTGTGTACGTAGTATACTACAATGAATTAGGGACCAGACTCATATGTGTCCTGATGCAGGAGCGGGCAGTGATGGCCTACGGATCACGTCAGTTGAGGCAGCATGAGAAGAACTATGCTACCCATGACCTGGAGTTAGCAGCAGTGGTCTTCGCTCTGAAGATGTCGCGACACTATCTGATGGGTGAGCACTTTACAGTCTTTTCATATCACCAGAGTCTCAGGTACATCTTCTCGTAGAAGGACCTGAAACTTGAGACAATGGTGATGGCTCGAGTTCCTCCAGGATTATGACATTGAGATAGTTTATACTCCTGGAAAGGGGAACGTAGTGGTCGATGCCCTCAGTAGGAGGATGGGCATTCAGCTACTTGGGGTGGCGACATAGTAGCTAGCCGCTATGCAGATATCCTTCATGGATAATGATGGAGTAGCCATTATTCATTCACTCACAGTCACTCCTCCACTACTGCAGTGGGTTAAAGAGGTACAGCGTGGGGACGCCGACTATGAGATGTGGCGTGCGCAGATATCCGCATGACAGGCACCTGATGGTTTCTCTTTAGGAGGAGAGCATGACATATTTTTCAGATGACGTACCATGGTACCAGTTTCTTTACGAGAGGAGGTGCTGAGAGAGTTTCACACATCCCCTTTGGTGGTAAATCCTAGAGTGGTGAAGATGTACCAAGATCTCAGATGACATCACTGGTGGCCAGGCATGAAGAAGGCTATGGCAGAGTTCGTTTCTCGATGCCTCACCTGCTAGCAGGTGAAGGCAGAGCACCAGGTAGAGCCCTTGGAGGTCCCAAAGTGGAAGTGCGACGATATATCTAGGGACTTAGTGATTGGACTTCCATGCACTTCGAGAGGTCACGACTCCATTTGGGTGATTGTCGACCGACTCACCAAGTCGGCACACTTCTTACCCATTAGAGAGTAGGGCTCAGGGGAGATCTTGGGATGTCTCTAAGTTCAGAAGATTGTACGGATTCATGGTTTTCCATCATCTATCGTCTCCGATCAAGATGCTCGCTATACTTCTCGGCTTTGGAAGGGGTTGCAGGAGGCGTTCAGGACGCAGCTACGTCTGAGCACCACCTTTCACCCCCAGACCGATGGTCAGACGGAGAGGACGATTCAGACTCTCGAGGACAAGCTCCGCGCATGTGTCCTCGACTTTGGTCATAGCTGGGAGCACCATCTACCCTTGGTGGAGTTCGCGTACAACAATAGCTACCACTCCACCATCGGGATGGCACCATACGAGGAGCTGTACGACCGACCTTGCAGATCACCGCTGGGCTAGACGGACCTTGGGGAGATAGCACTTGTGGGACTAGAGATGGTCCAAGCCATGACAGATAAGGTCCAGGTCATCCATGAGTGGATGAGGACAGCTCAGAGATGGCAGAAGTCTTATGCTGATAGGAGGCGGAGGCCATTGGAGTTCGAGGATGGCGACCACGTCTTCTTGCGGGTCTCACCTCGACGTGGTTTAAGGAGATTTGGCTGAGGCGACAAGTTGTCTCCACGCTTCATCGGACCATTCCAGGTCCTCAGCAGGATTGGCGGGGTGGCTTATTGCCTGCCTCTACCACCTCAGTTGCACTGGGTGCACGACTTCTTCCACGTATCTCAGCTGAGGAGATACGTGCACCACCTGACGCATATCATTGACCAGGGAGAGCTGGACGTTGATAATGGGGTGACGTTTGCGAAGGCCCCAGTGGAGATTGAGGATCGACAAGAGCGGGTCCTATGTGGATGGTCGATTCCTCTAGTGCGCATCAGATGGTAGCTCAGGAACCTCCAGGAGAGCACTTGGGAGAGGGAGGCTCAGATGCGTGCTCAGTACCCACTTTTGTTTCCCTAGTTTATGATGTATCTTTACAGGGACGTAAAGACCTGAGGTGGGAGTAATGTAAAGACCCATAAAATTCAAGGGAAATTTTTTCTTAATTTTCTTTGGGATTTTAAAAATAATGCAGTTTCTGACGGCACCCGATTCTGAGGCCTGGTGTGCCCAGAATAATTTTCCAAAGTTTAGCTTGGGTATGTTCAGTGAACGAACGAGCGGGTTTTCCTAACTTTTGGACCGGTGCTCAGAATCGAATTATGATGGCACCGATAGAATTGCAGTGCCGGTAATTTCTTAGGAACACCATTTCCGGAGTTGCGTTTACTCGGGTGGAGATGTAAAAAAAATGTGGAAGGTAAAATAAAATTGAGCTTCAATTTTATTTTATTTTCACTAAGTGATTATCCGATTTGTAGAAGTTGGGAAACTATCCTAGATAGGTTATGAGGGTGGTGGGGCCCACACAAACCCCACCCCTTCATATTCCCTAACTCCCTCAACTAACCATTTAATTATATAACATAAGTTAATTAATTAGTTGAGTTTATTTTTTATGTTTAAAATTCAAATACTTAAGTCCTAGGTAATAAAATAAGATTAAACACTTATTTTATTATTGTTGGAGCTTGTTGTGTTGAGAGTGGATTAAGGGAAGAAACTCTAAAGTTCTTTTTCATCATCAAAGAACATGAAGAACGCGAGGAACGCACTGATCTCCGATGAAGAATTCTGAATCCTCAGAGATCTACTACACGACGATGTATACCGCGATGCCTACGACGTTCCTTTCGTGACACATTCTTCCACGATTATAAATTCCACGACGAGCCTTCATTCAACAATGCTCGAGGTAGGGGATTTATTTTATGTTCATGAATACTTCGGTCGCCTTTTCATCATTTCAAATTGGGCCACCTGTTTCCGCAATAACGGGAGGAGGTCGGACCACACGAACACGGCCGACCCTCCTCCCCCTTGTTGTTTGATTTTATTACGGCTTATGCAAAGGCGGTGTGGTGTCGTTGCACCACGCAGAAACAATGGGAATGGACAAGGATGTGTGGCGCCGTCATGCCACGCCTATGAAGTCGAACAAGGTCACAGCGCCGTCTCACCGCGCCAGAGAATCATGAAAACACCGCGGTCGGAGCGGGGCCGCGGCGGAGGGGCGCGGCGCTGTCGCGTCCCACCGGACGAACCAAGGCCGCGACTGAGGCCACGGCGGAGCAGGACCGGCAGCCGGTTCCGAGCCGTCGGTGTCGGAGCAGGGGGACCGGACAGCGCCGGTCTCATGGCGGGAACAACCGGCCGGCCAGAGTGGGCCGACCGGTTAGAGGAGGAGCCGGGGGTTACGACCCTCAGCTAGCCGGACAAGAGTGGCCCCCCACATGGGGGCCACAGTTACGATACAGGGGGCAGCGCCCCCCCCCCCCCCCCATCCTCTCGGCCGAAATGGCCGAGCCACCTGGCCACCGGGCCGCACCAGCACGCCGGGCCGGGCCGCGCCCAAGCGGGCCGGACCCGGACCCGGGTCAGGTCGACCCGGTTCGGGCCGACCCAGGGGGTCTCGGTCTGGGTCGGTCCGGGCCCAAAACCCCCACTTCTGGACCCCTTTCGGTCTTTTCCCCATAATATGGGCTACGGACCTCCGATCGATGCACCGTTAGTTGTAATGAGATCCTTGGATTGAGACGGTCATTTTTATATATCACACTCAAGGTTTTGGAGTACTTTGTGTCCGACCGAGTTGGTTCGAACACGAAACCAACCAGGACCTCGGAGCGGAAACACTTATAACTTGAGCTCCGGATGTCCGAATGACGTGCCGTCGACTTTGTTGGATTCCTATTAGTGAGACAGACCTTTCTTCTTAATCTGCTTGAGGATTGGATGCAGTTTTAGTACGATCATGTTGGTTTTGACTTAAAAACCAACTGGGCCCATGGGACGAAAAAGCCAATAACTCTCAGACCGGACGTCTGATTGATGCGCTGTCTGTCACGATGAGTTACTATTGACGATACAGAACTTTTGGATACATCAACTCCAGAATTTGTGTCAGTTGATGTAACAGAGCTTGCCTCGTGGATTGGACCCTCCTCAGACGAGCTTGCTGTGTGCCGGAACCCTAGAGCTGGCTGTGACTGTGACGACGATGATGACTGTACAGACACTGAGGATGATAACATCTCCATGGTCACTTGGTTATACTATGCCTAGTTCCACCTCTCGAAGTTTCTAACTATCTTAAGAAAATATAAATTAACCATCCAAGAATTCACATATTAGTGTCAAAGGAAACCGACTATTATTTGAGGGCCTAAAATGGTCATCCACAACTTTTGAACTCTATCTATGGTTAATAAATTAAATTAAATTGAAAATTTTAACTAATTATCATATAATAAATTGATTTAACTCATCTAAAAACTTATTGAATGTTAAGGATAATATCCTTCAGTTGGAGAGGCTTCATTCCACAATTTATAAAACATATTTTTAAAATAATTTCTTTTGTATGTTTAGAAACCTTCCACAATTCACCACTTTCCACTAATTTACATGGGTCGAAATCCACCCTATGGCCTGCTGATGTCCGTCCAAGTCAAACCTAACTCACATTACCCCCAATCTCCAAACCTGTGAAAAGAAGATCATAATAATTAATTATATCAAATATAATTAATTAAATAATTTAATTATTTCTAGGAATATTCATACAAAACATGCCACATAGTCACGTCAAAATGAAACCACATCTAAAGGTGCCCCATGTGCATGCCTCACTTCCCATGCCCCATAAACAATGTCTAATTACAACATGCTCTGGTGGAATAAAAATCAAAATCCAAAATTGGAGAATGATAAATTACAGTGGAAGGTAGGAGAATATAAATAGATACCAATTGTAGGTGACACATACCTCAAATCACTGAAAAAACCTTGAAACCCTTCATAAAGCAAGATAGATGAAATTGGGAGAGCGGAGAGGGAGGATGGGTCATGTGCATGATCATGATAAGAAAAGGTGAGGTAATCCAATATAAAAACTACAAAGGAAACATGTCAAAAAACATATTTTAATGAATTTCACATTTTGGCCAAATATTTTTACAGTTGGAATGATAACCCTGCGTTCTTCAGTATTCTATGTAGCACACATCGCATGGTTAGTCCACAGAGTTTTAAAAACCATGTTCTAACTGTATAAAACACATATAAAATATTACACATGGTTTTTATACAAAAATTATTAAACCATGTTCATAAAATCTATAAAAAACATGCTTCATATTTTCTTCTACAACCTCACATGGTTTCCCTTAATCATGATATAACTGTACATGCAAGTCATGCTCAGAAGAGAAATATTTATAAATGAGCTAAGATTCAGGGTGTCTTTTAGATTCCCCTAAACCATGGACCCCAAACTATGCTAAATAAAAACCTCTTCAAAGAACTATAACTCTATACTTAAGCCTCAAATACTAGCTTAATAACCCAAGATATCATCCAAGATATATTCCATGTCTAAAATCCTCACATTAAGATATTCAAAGTCTAAAATTTTCATTCTATGTATCTTATAAAAATTTAACCCACCATGTAATCGAGAATTCAAATTCCGCATGAATTTAAAACACTTGTATATATATATAGGATCATACAATATCCCCGCCATAACATTTCTCATCCTTCATAATTCTTGATTTTCATATATCTACATTAATTGAACCATATTGATTTTTTTATTAACCATCAAATGAACAGGTTTCAACTAAAAATTATAAACCTGCTTTTAAAGTGAGACAACCAAGTTATGGTGCTTAACCCTATGTAACTTGAGAAAATAATCATATATATTTTCCAACAAACTAGTACATAACTATTTTGATTATTTCCATCTTGATACATGACCATTTAATCATCCAATTGATCATCTATCAAATGCTTGTCCCCAGCATAAATCTTATCACAAAATGGTTGATTATAATCTATGAAATTCCCTACTGATGTAATTAATTATCCCAACATATTTCAAGAATCCTCATGATTCATTTAGTGAAGTTACTAATTCACTACATTTGATCACATATAAAAACACTAGTTCAACCTCTTTTAGCCAACCCCTCTCATGAATGATCATCTCTAACTACCGACACATTACTAACATTCTGATCATGATTCCTCTATGGCTAAAGCCATATTATAATTTTTTTAAAATTTTGACAGAATCCAATACCCAAATTCTTGTGAGTTTTTAAGGTTGATCCATCCATTTCCATTTCAACCATCATGCCATACTACGTGAATTGATGCGCCACCGACCTGATCATGTTCATGTCACCTTAAAATTGTCCTAGGAAAAACACCCTTAGTCAGACTACACCAGATTCCATATCGGATATTTCACCTATAATTAATCATGGAATATAGAAGTACATAATTCCATTTATCCACTAGTATCCTAATCCCAAAATAATTATCTAATGACTAATCTAACACTCTTATACCCCTTTTATTACTAGGTTCATGTTACCTATGAATTGTATCATACTCCCCAGTAGAGGAGTGTCCTTTCCATCATGATACTAAACCAAAATATCTTGTTATAAGAAGGGTCACACCCTAAAATAATAAATGGTTCACCTCCCCACTATATGGCTACAATTAAACCACTCCTTGAGTGATGCACCCACAAGTTCCAGTGACAATGACGCATGTCACCATTCCCGAGCCACACCCATTCTGTCTCAAGAAACAATTTCCTGTACCCAACTCCTTGGTTGGTAATTCTATCACATCCATTCTATCCCTAAAACATCCCTCAATAATTATGGACTTAATTTACTTCATCTAATTCTCTGGGTCACCATTCCTTCAACAATATCATTTAAATATGAGAGAGTCTTCATTCTTGCACCACCTAAATGTAGAAATATAACTCACACACTCTTTTGTTAAACATAATCAAGAAAATTCTTATTTCATAAACCACTATCAATCCCACATGTCATGTTAGTCACATAAAACCAATATCTCCCATGGCACCCCTCCTCAAAATCATGCAATTTAGTAATGTCAGTTTTTTTGAAATAATCACCCTCCCTTCAACATCATTCAAAAACATGATCACCTACACATTATATCACCATACACAAAATATGAATCTCAGAACGTATAGGCTACATATCAATATTTTCTTACTATTCCAATACTCAACTTGATATCATGTCACTCACCATCTTTAATAATCAGTGCATCAGATAGCTCCCAATAAGATATACTGACTCCACCACAAGATTTAAAACCAACATCCTTGAAGATATATACTATAGGAAAACCATAACTATTTGATCATTTAATTATATTACCAATCCATGATATATATGAAAACATCATATAGTTTTTCACTAGTACTCTATATAACTGAACCTTTACAAAACTCATTCACATGGGTTTTTTCTCATCAATATTAAAATCATATCCTAACCCCCCCGGGCCTGTACTAATCCTTTGGTAATTGGATAATTTAATTACCTTCTCCATAAGATCCATAGGTCCTATGAATATAATAAAATGAATGTATAAAAATAATCACATCTTAGTAGAATTCCATCAATTAATTATATGTGAAAATATCATATGAGTAGTTCCTATTACATTAACCTACTGAGCCTTAATAATTTGTAAAAAAAATCATACTATAAAGCCTATATCATTTCAATACTATGTTCCAAATCTGATTCATGGGACATATTATTCCTCTATATTCAATATACAAAATTCAATAATCAACCCCTTAGCAGCCATCCAAGATCCAAAATACCTTAAATAAAAATCGTACATCTCAAATACCAGGTGTGTCATGCTCGATGAAAATCACAAGAAACCATAATAGTACAACCCAAGAACAACTATATCATACCGATGATAACATGGACTTCCACCTGGAAAGGTCTTCATAAGGCACCAGTTTGGATTCCTTGAAAATCCATAACAAATCCCTATATATACTCTCTACAAACTCCCATTATAGAAATATAATGATATAAAATAACTGATTCCATATCCTAATTTCTTATTCTAGAGGCCAGTCACGGTGAAAAAATTTACAGAGGATGATTCTTTGGTATCTCAAGAAATCACTGAATCAAAGTCATCCCCCATGTCACCATGTAAAATGGATGGATCCTAGGCATCCTAGACATTCCAATCAATAACAAGTAAATCATCCATCTTGACCGGATATATACTTGAGATAACTTAGGAATCTAATAAAAATAATAAATAACACAATATAATAATCCCCCTAGACTACACAAATGGATAATAGATATTAAAGTCATTTTATAGGCAAATGGTGTATAGGGAATCACATACAGGACTGAGGTATAACCCTAATTTCCCTAAAATTATTCATATAGAATAATTTCTAAATCCTATGATACACAGAAGTTTTCCATGATGATGTCATTATATCCATTTAATCTCAATATTTTATTACATAACTCCAAAATTCAGATCCCAAGAAACACCTCTTAGCATCCAGGACATCATTATCACATCATACCCATAGCTCGGGTCCCAATATGCATGTCAGCAAAAAATATTTTCATCCCCAATAAATACATGAAAGAATATATAAAAATCAACAGATTGATGAATACATAAAACATTCACTATAATCCATATCTCTTAAAATATAAATGTTCAATGTTGTCTCTTTGGAAACCCCACTACCATATCTTCCCAATAGATACACTTCCACATAGGGGTTTTAAATCATTGTCGAACCCACTATGGTCCATTAAGTCACAACATAGAGAAAAACCCCATAATTTTCCATAGTATTATTCTAATTATCTTTTAAAAACATGACTCTTATATGATTTTTAGATACATAGAATCACCGTCAGGGTAGAACAGCCTCGCCAGCTACATGGGGTCAACCACATATACGTTAGCCAAAAGATGACCCATGGAATAACTCTATCATTTGAGTCTCA
The DNA here is from genome assembly GCA_963277665.1 of Viscum album. Taxonomy (NCBI): domain Eukaryota; kingdom Viridiplantae; phylum Streptophyta; class Magnoliopsida; order Santalales; family Viscaceae; genus Viscum; species Viscum album. Next base: position 1,745,436,500 of record OY728161.1, read on the forward strand.
CTAGGTTGATCTCCCCAAATCCTGTAATCTAGAGCCTACAATTCATAAACCTACTCTAACAATATATCTGGGGTCTCTAGTTTATACTTTTCTCCATCCCACACCTCGAAGGGTTTAACTGTCTCATGGAATCATATTCTAACCTAGTAAGCCTTCGGTCTCTAGTGGTAGAGGCAATTAGATTATGTCTAAGTGCATACAATGATCCTTGACAACTTTTTCAGTCTCACTAAGTACATTGAATTAAAAAAAATTTTATAATTAAACTAATTATAAAAATATAAATTAATTTAAAACATTTAACAAGTTATTTAATTTTAAGGATGGTCACTCTATGGTGGGCATGACACATGCCAAAATGCATATAACCAATAGGATAAAAATTATAGTTTGTTTATGAGACCAACTACCTTAATTCACAACTTTATTATTATTTAAAAGGTTATAAATATTTTAAAAGGCTCGTAGAGTTTCATCAAATTCCAAACCAAACTCTCATCAACACCTGAGATCATAACTCATGCCAAGAAGCACATAATAATAAACTATATATAATATAATTAACTAAATAGTTTAACTAAAACTACTTATATTGATAAAAAATTCACCATGTTTTATCATCACATCAAAACCACATCCAAATGCACCCACAGGGTCCTCCTTGAATCCCTATCCCTACACTAGGTAAAATCCCAAAAAAAACTCTAAATCAATAGGAGGTTTAATTTAAAATTTGGAAAAAATATAAGGGAATACATAATTGAGGCATATCATGTCAAAATAATAAGAAACAGGGTGTAGAGAGTATCTTAGAATTCCCTCATTCTAGGAAGATTGGAGGTCGTATCATATATGTCTGATTACACCATCCTCCAGTGGAATTGGAATAAAAAAACCTAACCAATGATAGATAAATTAGAAAGGCTGGTAAGGAGAAGATAAAGAGAGGACTACTGAAGGATATACTTACCTAAAATCGACCAAAAAAACCTCAAAACCCATCCCTAGATAATTAAGATAAATGTTAGAGAGAATAGACTATGGTTGTGTTGTGTAAATGATCTAGATGGTGAAACATGAGGGACTCCCTCTTAAAACTAATTAGAAAAAAAAATAAAAATATTATTTTAATCAGATACATAGTTTTTCCTCATGGTTTTCCAAAAAATTGACAAACCATGTGGCCTTAACTATCCAAGGTATCACATATTTACCATTTAGCCAAACCAAGCACAGACCATGATAAACAACTTTGAAATATTATGCATGGTTTGTCTATAACTATGCACAAACCATGTTCTTATCCTCAAGACCAAACCATGCAATATGGTTTCCTCTAAAACCACACATGTTTTACCCTTAAAAGTTCTATATATTTTCATGTGATCCATGATGAAAATAAAAATGACTAAAAATTATCTAATCATTATGGTGCCACATTGATTCTATTAAATTGTGAACTATAAACCATGCATAGTAAATACCTCTTCTAAGATATCTAACTCTATCTTAAAGACTCGTAGGTTGGCTCAATAACCCTAGCTACCTTGTGATCCCCATTATATATCTAAAATCATCATTTTAATATGATCTATGCCTTATAATTCCATTCATAATTTCTAATAAAATATTAACCCATATAATCATAAAACATTAAATTTCATCTTGAATTTCAAGGGCCTATATGAACATAGGATCATACATTAGAAACTTGTTAATTTTTAAATTTAAAAAAAAATTTGATAAAGTGTTTTAATTCATCTTATAATACCAATAAAAATAGATTTATCATTGGGAATTAGTTTTCTTTTGTTTGATGTTTGTTGAATATCTATGTAATTGTATGATACAATTATCCAACATCATGTTATTAAATTTTTGAGAAGTCCATAAATACTAGAACTTGATAAAAATGATTAAGATAAAATAAGAGCATCTCTTAAGGGGGAGGTAATCATATGTAGGAGACTCTTAATAATTATTATGTACTGATCTTGCAATTAGGATATACCAAATATAAATAGATTATGAAGCATCGAAATCACACTTTTATACATTATATTAGTCATATAAGGTATTTTGGTAGTTGGATAGTGTTGGTTAATTGGAAAAGAAAATAAATAGTGTGTTTTGACCTTTATATACAAGAATTTTATATAGGATTTTTTACTTGAGTGCATGTATAAATATTACTAATAAATATGATTTCCTTGCCCCCTAATGTAAATAATTAATCGTGGTGTCAAATGTATGATAAATTATTAACAAAAATATAAATTTTTCTTCTATATTACTTTCTATACTTTGTTAACCCATATAAACGTAGATTTTTCTCTCTTTAGGTTCATAAATAAAAAGAAATGTGATGAAAACCGATCATTCAATTATTTTAAGCTAAATAGAAAATCACATGTGGAAGGGTGATTTTTTTGAAGAAAAATTGATGTTCCTCCCCTATGAAAACCTTTGTGTTTTTTTAATAAGGGTAGATAAAATTTTTAGTAAACACATATTTTGAAATAAAGGTATTTGAATGAATTGACAACAAAAAATGGGGGAGATTGAATATCTCACACTCTATGGATGTATTTTTTCAATATGGATTTTTATCTTTATGTGAATGATGATATTAATATGTGTGGATGAAGTGAATTATTAGAAGTTGGTTTTATTTTCTAAGTTATTGATGAATTTGAGTTTCGTACATGTTAAGTATAGAAGTGTATAACTAAAAATTGAAGGATGATATTGAATAGTATTTATTTAGAAATGAAAAATAAAAGTCTAATGATTCAGAACTAGGACGCTCAGTATCACCATGGTTCAAGGATGACACGTGTCCTTAAGCACACCTCCCTGTATTCTAGTGGAATGTGACTAGTTCTGGGGGACTGATATATAAAAGGGAGAGATTATAATATCAATTTAGAGTTATAAAATAAAGTGAAAATAATTTATACAAATTGCATCAAGCATTAGATTACGTAGCATAGAATAAACAATGTCTAATGTATACATGATACAAAAATACATAACATTCACTGATTTCCCATAATGTTGACATCAAGTATAAAATAACAAAACAAAAAAATGAACCTCTATTATAATTCTATCATTGATCCTTATATCAATGTCATGAAACTCTCAATTTACACCAGCGTGGTCCACTACACATCTCATTCTTTTTCTTGATAGCCACGATAATGAATACCTATGCATCAAAATTCAAGTACAAGGTTTGATAATATAGCATGTAAGGTTATCAGAAATCATACCTTATATATTTTATTTTATGCATGTGTATTAAATATGAAAATAAATATATAAATAAACATTCCCATCAAATCATCTTGTGCTTACCCAGATGACATGGAAGTCAACAATTTAGATATTCCCCTCCGGCCACCAAGTCCAAATCTGGAAACTTTGGTGACAAAAAAAATATTACTTTGGAACCCTTACAAAATATATAAATTTACTAATAATATACTAATTTTGATCATGTAAATAACGATTCAAAGTAGGGATCCATCCAAACCTTGAACCTCTGCCATATGGAACATGATATGGTTATGTGTCGAAATCATGACCCACTACCTTGTCACTTAAGAAAGAGTTCATTAGAAATTACCCACATAACATCAGGACCCATCTCTTGCATGGGAAGTCTTCAATAAAATCATACTAAGGAAATGTCCACCAAGTACACGAATCATCCCTCTCACGAGTTGTACGTGATCTAAGACTACTAAGGTAAGGTCCACATAGAACAAAACACCACCACCCTGAAGGTCCCCAACCCATGTATCCTCAAAGAGATGTCTATAATCCACATCCTATATCATATCAAAAGCCATCCCTATCATAGTATATTCTTTAACCAATCCTATTATTCTGATGTCCAACTAGAACATGATCCAAGTTGTTATGGTATGGTTTCACAAGTAAATGAAACATTTGTAGGGGTTGCATCCCAACATAGTGCTCATCTTCTAATCCTATGGGGATAATCATTTGATAAATATCCAATTATCACTAATTCTTCTCACATCACCCATCCATGATCCCACTAGGTCATCAAAAATACCATGGTCTCTAGTAATCAAAACCACATCACACTCATTACCCGTTGATGACACCAAAACATGTATTTTACCACTGAACGAAGCCCCACATTTCCTATTATCTTACTCTCTATAATCCCTTATCACTAATAGACATACTACCCATGGACCACCCAATCCATCATGTCTACCTAACCCTAAACACAATAGGTGCGATCTAAAATCCAACCAAATGCCTTTTGGAATCCCAATGACATATCCCTTGAGTAATTTCTATAACCCAAATTAGGGTCCCATATAAAATATCTTAAAGGATTACTCTCAGACCTATAATATGATTAGAATTACCTCCATCATCTTATAAAATTCCCAAAGGACTACTCTAAAACCAATCTCACAAAAACTCTCATCTCCAACCCCATGAGTGAGTTCTTTATCACTCCTGAGACGTTCAGTTGTCTTTGACTTTATCACTCAAAATAGAGTGATTAATGACAACCCAATATCATTATGAACTCAACCTAGGATACACCACGTGTCTAATAATACCCATATACCATCCTTATACCACATATTTAAAAAACCAACACCTTTTCCCCTTGTAAACATAGTCATTGGATGATCCCAAATTACCAAAGGTGATAAAGAACACTAGGTATTATCCTACCAGGGGAAATAATAACTTTTAATTTCGAATAATAACACTATTTATCCTTCTACATTGTTCCCACCCCCATGAAATTATGATGTTATGAACTGTTACATGATGATATTTAAAAAAACGACATTATATTTGATAGTGTAAACAACATGAAACACCAATCTAAAGGGAAATATTATTATATGACTATTATAACCTAGAAGTTAAGTATGTGATGAATAGGAATAACTAAATTCTGAAATATCTATAATTTTACTAACAAATAAAATCACATTGGTTAATTCTTAGTTTATAATTACCCAAATTTTACAATTTCATTTTTTTCATTACAAAAATTTTTTCTTCGATAATGATTTTAATTATTTTTTGTAATCAAATAATATAATTAATTTCTAGAAATATAATATAATTTTTTTGGAAAAATTATATTCATTTTTTAATTCGAATTGTTATTATCACCTTAGGGTCGTTTTTTAAAATTTTTCTAAAAGTTTTATTTTCAATGAATAATGAAAAATACAAATTTTTAATGAAAATTGTATTATATTTTCAAGTATTTAAAAAGTAAAATTATATTTTGGATAATATTTAAAATCTAATTAGTTAATATTGGTTTTAAAAAAATCAAATTATATTTTTTTAATTTTAGTTTTCATATTAATCTAGTATAATAAATATTTAATATTTAAAAAGGAATTTTTTCTAAAAATTTGGTTTTCGTCATGTCATCTCAGATTAATTTTAAATTAAAGTATTCCATTAATGTTATTAAAAAAATAATGGATTAAATATTTGGAATTAGTGGGTTAAATTTTATTAAATATTCCCCTTTTATTATTCAACATTATCAATAATAACCATAGTAAATTTTTACCCTGTTAAATATTAAATTATGTAATTAAGTTTAAAAAAATAATGAGGACTAAATAAATGACCATAAAAAATTTCATAAATTTATTAAAATATTATATTTCATATATAATCAACCAAAAGATAAATTTATAACACATTTTCTTTTTCCCCTAATTTAAACCTTTATATTATTTTATATAATGAATAGTCCAAAATATCAATCTCTTTGTTTTAATATCACAAAATTTTGGCCATATGGATAACCAGAGGATATGTTAAATTAATAACATTCATTTAAAATAAAAAATATTTTTTCATCAACATAATTTTTTTTATTTTTTATTGAGAAAATAATTACATTAAATGATTATGCAATACTAATACAGTGCATGTGTAAGTAGTGAAAAAATCAATAAAATTATTATAAAAACACTAAATATGAGATTATTTGGGTGATTATTTGTATTAATGACTTTTAACGTAACATTTACATATTAGAGTGGATTTTATACATCGGATTCAAATTCTTTTTTTGTATATATTTTATTAAAGATAAGGTAAATGAACAGTTTAAAAATTTATAATAAATATATTTTACAATAAATAATATTCCTTAAAATGATTAATTTTTTTGAAAATATTACCAATATAAAATTTAATGGGATATTATTTATAATATCCACCATCATCCATTTGGGTGACATTTTTCATTTTATAGTAACTATATTAACACCTTAATAGTAAGAAAACATTGATCTTACTATATTTGTCAAAAGGGTTAATGAATGGTTAGAAAATGATAAGGGTAAAAATATAGTGAGAAAGTGTCCATATTTTATTTTGTTATAGAATTTGGAGACATCATCATCTTATATTCTTATAATATCAATTTTTATCCATTTTAATGACAAAATTAATTGATATTAATTTAATATTTAAAGAAATTCCAAGAGTTCCCCCCATCTTTTAAAATAGAACCTCTTCTTCTCATTTCTTCACACATGAAAATCATTTTAATTCTATCAATACCTACTAAAATACATTCATTAAATCCATTATCACTTCTTATAATCATTTTCTAGGGTATAATTCCCTCTTTATATTTATTAAGGTGTAAAGAAAATAAGTTTTTACTATGATGAGGTATAGTTCTTAATCAAGCGTTCTCTTATTTGATTATTTTGGAGCATATTCAAATATTATTCTATAATGATGAAATTATAATACAATTATATTTAAAATAATGATATTTTATTATTTTAATTCCATAACCAATATCCATATATGACTTCCATCAACTGGGAAATTAATCCGTCACTCATGTGTACAGAGGACTGCCGCCTCACGGAATGATGAAATTAGTTTTCCATCAATGTATTTAAATGATGGTTAAAATGATGGAATTAATATTTATATATGATATTACTGATATATTTATCATTATTAAAACATAATATATCATTTAAATACTTACCATTTCATTCAATAAAAAATGATAACCATTTTCTTGTGTATGTGTGGACTACTACCTCCATGATGGGATGCATTTCATTTTTCATCCCCAAATCGCATAGATGATATATATAATCATGTTCAACGATATAAAATGGTATCTATAATATAATTTTAATTTTCTATATATTAAATAATTCTTACCGTATTTACATAATGATCATTTAAAAATGGAAATGTTACTTATACATATGTATGACCTATCATCTCTAAGACTATAATGAAGTTAAATTTTTATTCATATTTCATAGTTTTTTAAGTATAACTGATATATACATGTTCAACCCTAATATTTTAAAATATGAATATTATTTTCAGTAGCTTAAATGATACAAAACACTAACTTATCATATGTTACATACAACCCTATTTTTTTATGATTGATGGTGTATTCAGCGCACAACAACGAACTTAAATGACCCATAATATATATTATGGTTATAACCTAATAATTGGAATGGTGATAATGAATAATATTAGATGAAATATGAAAATATTGTTATTTTTGGAATAATATATTTTGAATTTTGGGTATTACAATTGAATTTTGAAGATTATTGTAACATGTGAATGATTATTCATTTTGGTAATTATCTTACCCTAGGCTTACCTTTTTTGTTTTAGTAAATATCTAAAGATAATAGGGGTCATTGTTATGACTTTTGGGTTTACATGGTCCATTAAATGTATATTTTATTGCTTCATACATTAACAAATCATCATTAATATAGATCATTTGGAGAAAAATATGATGTTGTGGTGGAAACTGATTAAACAATGAAATTATACCCATAATGTAAGTAAATTTCCAAATAATCATTGTCTAGATGGTAAGAGAAATTCTTTTACTCTAGAAAAGTATAATTAAACCAAAAATTTATACTAGTAAATTTATTTTTATGAACTGATTATTATTTCAGTCATAACATATATATGGTTTGGAGTCTTTTAAACTTTTATTGATCGTTCCCTTTTTTGTGATCAATGAGCTCAATCACTCTCTAAAATTATTTACTCTTTTATATATTTATACTTTTATTATAATATTTGGAAACACATTTATTTTTTATTCCATATTACCTTTCTAATTCCCATTTTATTTTACAAAGAGGATGTTTTTGTAACCATTTTTGTTATATGGGTATATAGAAAAAGTGTCTCCAAATTTCCAACCATTAATTACTGATATAAAGTTAAAATTGCGAAGAATAAATTTATTAGGGGGGAGGATTTAACACCAATAAATTTTAAAATTACAAAATTATTTACATTATTTTAAATTATAAACAATACTAACATTGCTTGTGTTACACACATCCCTATGATTTGTATGTTTTAAGGCTTATTCAACACACAACAAAGAACATCAATGGCCTATTATATATGTAACAATTATAAAATAAATATTAGAATGGTGAGAATGAACAAGATTAAATAAAATATGAAAATATTATTTATAAAAGTATATATAATGAATTATTTTCTAAGTAATTAATTAAAAATGAAAATAAATCCCTTTTTAAAATAAAAGAAAATCATTTTCTAAAAAACTATTTTAATGTGGACAGTTGTGCTTTATTGCAATAAAATTAAAAAATCATGATTTTTTCTTATATTAATAAAATTTATATTTAAAATATTAAAAATAATGCATAAAAATCATTATTTGTTTTTATACACAATACTTATAAATAAATCAAATTTTATGCATAAAACACATATTTGTTTTCTAAAAATGGATTTTTCACCTTTTTATGGAGAATTTATATAAAAAATATATTTCTATTTTATTTCAAAATAAACATAATTTTAGAAAAATTATTACCAAAATTATTTTAATGTTATTTTTTTGTATTTTTCTGAAAAGTGTCAATTTTTGATGAATTTTGAAAAATACTGAATTATAATTGAAAACTGTATTTTCACATACATTATTTAAAAATATAATTTACCTTTTAAATTGGTTTTAAAGTCACACTAGTTTAATTATAAAACTATTAATTTAATAAAGGTAACTGGAATAATTTTTATACTGAATTTTGATATATAAACATTGTGTCTATTTGAACTTTTTCACTTTAAAAACATTCCTTCTCACAGTGTCTGTGGGATTAATTTTAAAATAAATTGTACATATTATGTGAATTCTTTTTGAAAAAATGGATTACATATTTTTTATCATTAAAATTGTTATTATTTAATAAGGTAAACATAAATTTTTACCATACTGATTAGTGAAAACACTTAAATATAATTATTATGATTATGTTAAAAAAGAGTCTACTTAGTGGTTAATCTTAGAATATAAGGTGTAAAAATGACCCAAAACATATCAAGAACCCATTTTACGGAAATATTTTGAGCCTTATAGCCTTATAATATTAATATATTATTTTTTGGGACATGTTGAAATGAAGGTGAACTATATAATATGTTAAAAAAATATTAGAAAATGTAACTTGCTTCCTTTTATTTTCAATAATGAATTGGAGATAATGTACATCTAAATAGGTTTATTTATCATTATTTTTTTTTAAATTCAAATTAATTTTATTTGTCATAATAATTTTTCTTTAATTTTTAGTGATGATATGATTACATTAAATGATTAAGAAATGCTAATAAGTTTATGAATTAGTTAATAATTAATTAAAATAAATCATTCTAAAAATAATAAAATTTTGAAAAATAGAAATAATATTTCTATTCCATTATTTTCTTAGATGATTTTTTCAAGATACACATCTTCAAACACAATATATTTCAATTCTAATAATAACAACCCTGTCCCAAGTAGACCTAAGTCATTTTTTATTTTATTATAATGACGTAGATACACGATATCAAATCACCACGGATCAATCAGTTTAGTACAATTAAAGAATTATATATTTCTATGGTTCCCTTATAACATTGGTAATTAAATATACATCCTAAAAAGAGAAATAAAATTTGTGATTGACACTTATTCAAGGATTTAATATTCATAACCTAAGGAAAACAAATAAGTGGCTGAGATCAAATTCTTAATAAGGGTTACATACCTTAGAAACATGAATAAATAATAAGTTAATAACAATAAATAATGAATAATCAAAATGGAAAGGTAAATAATTGAAAAACACATTCCATTCAATCAATAATCTGAGAATGAAAATGCAACTATAGATTTTGTCATAGTGAAAATATGATGTATAGTAACGACTAAAATATTAAGGAAGGAAATAATTAATTATTGGAAATAGTGTATCTAGAACATGAACCAATACCATCAAGACCTTTCATAAGAGGTTTTATTTCAATGGGTATAAATAAAAACTAATGTGAAGGGTTTATTTCAATATTTTTTGTCTCATGAGACTTATCAATGTATCAAAGGTTTATATAATGTCGGGCCCTACCCATCATTGATAGCCCAAATAATTATTTGTACATAGATTTAGTAAATTAAAAATATGCCTTATAAAAATAAATTTATTGAGTAGATGATACATATTTATCAATATTTCCCTAGTTAAAATAACATTCAAAGTAAACCATATATGTAAAAATCGTATAAAACTAAAAGAATAATCATATCCATGATACTAAAAATCTGTATTTTTAATGAAATATTAAATTATTTCTGATCATAAATAAAACAGGTAGTACACCAAGAAAATAAGCGATGAATATGGAATATGACCCATAAAAATTAAAGTGATACGAAAAACCCTAACCACTTGTAATCAATCGAATTTTATTCCACATAAAATGAATAATATAAAAATTAAAAATTTAACTCTATAAAGATAAATATGTTCAAGATATTATATATCAAAATGGTAGTATACATACACCACCCAAAATATGTAATTCATGAATAATGCATATCTCATAAAAATAGTTAATGAGAAACCCCTTACCACTTGTACTCAATTGAATCATTTGCACCGTAAAATTAATGATCGTCACATGAAAAATTTAATTGCAAAGAATATAAATTGATTTATGATATTATATATCAAATATCTATATACATACACCAAAAACAAAAAATAAAATGGTGAATAATGAATAACTCAGATAAATAAAAGTGGTATAAGAAACCCCTTACCTTATGTCTTAATGTGTTCCACACTTGTAATTAACGTCATGGATAATAATACTATATTAATTAGTTATTTTTCAATGAACATATTAAACATATATTTTATTTATTATTATTTTATTATTTTAATTTGTGGCTATTTTTTTGAGTTTTAATGATTATTTTTTTGATCTAGAATCATTTTTTCATGTTTTTATTTTTGGTTCTATTTTTCATAATTATGGGAGTTCTTTTCAAATGGTGGATAAAATCTAGAAGTGAAATTATCTAGAATTAATGAAATTAAATTATTTTAAATGTCCTCATATATCATCTTGTTATAGGATATAAGGATGACTCATTAGATAAAATGTTGATGAAAATGTTTTAATTTATTTTGGTGGTTTTTACAACTATCACGAAGTTGTATAATTTTTTTATACTATGTTTATGTGTTGGTGAAATAACCTTATATAACTTATAATATGTATATTATAATATTATTTAACCAAAAAAATGGTTTTATGACCATCCAAGATGGTGGTGATGAAATATTAAGACTTTTCGTCCATGAATGTGCTGAATCGACATGTCATAGATGATGTTTTCATTTGTATATAAAAATGAGGAGAGAATAGATTGGATTACAGATATTTCATTAATATAATATAATAAAATAATATATATGAGAATTTTAATCCTTTAAATTAGAATTGGGGATTTTAGAAGAGGATAATAAAATAAATGAAATTAAAAGAGAAAGAATGAGGATTTTACCACTTGAATATCATCGCCTTTGGAATTTCCTTAAGAAACATAGATATGGTTTATTGGTAATACCATAAGGTATTAGATGTGGTAAAGAGTATTGGAAATTTATTTCGAAAGAATTTTTAAAATCCTCATGGCATAGAAGGTGTGATGAGAAGGGGTTGTGAGGGATGATTTTTATAGTGGGAAGGGAGGGAAATTTTTTATTATTTTATTCAATTGTTTTTTATATTAGATCAACAATATTAATAGTTATGATTATTTTTAATTAGTATAGTAAATTGTGCATATTATTTTGAAATAATTTTTTATTAAATAATCCATGGCTCAAAAATTCATGTATTTGCCTTAAATTGTAAAATATCGTAAATTGTTGTATTTCACTATTCACCAAAAAATCTACTATTTCAGAAAAATCTCAAAAATTCACCTTAAATTTTTTTGTGTTTTAGAAATAAAAAATGGACTCTATTTTATTAATAAAAATTATATATATGATAAATTAAATTTCTAATTATGGTCATTATTTAATAAAAAAATTATGATTTTAATATCATAATCAATTTTATGACACTTTGAAAAATTAATTATGTTTACATAGAATTATCTTATAATTACAATAAAAAATATTAATTTATTAATACATGTTAATAAATTTATTTTTCATTTAAATATTTATTATAAAATATTAAATAGACATTTATGCTTCAGAAAAATACAAACGTCTGATTTTACATTTTCAAAACATTTATTTATTTATTTCATGATATCAATATATCATATTTTCATTTATGATATACATAAATATTATTTATAATTTCATGGGTGATATGATTATTCTAATGGATACATTACTATTCATGAAGGTCTCATTACTATACCAATGGCCATGACAATATTTAATGGTATATTCTGGTTAATTTAAACATGGTGTTGGGTTAAAAGTAAGCTATTAAATAAAATTAATTAATTTAAGAAGACACATAACATATAATATTGTTGTGTTATATTCTTCCCTCCTTCAATATTTTCATCTTCAATTCTTTTATTAATATTTCCTTATAAATAGATGAGGTTAGATATTTATCAAAACATCCACAGGTTCACATGTTGCTTCTTCCATTTTATGGTTTCTCCAAAGAACCATTCCAAACTGAGTTATCTGATTTCTAAATATTTGATCTCTTGTTCCTAGAATTTGGAAAGGATATTTATGTAAGAAAAATCAGGTTCCATATATATATATATATCATCATAAGTGAGTATATGTGGTGGATTTGGTATATACTTCTTTAACATTGATATGTGGAAGACATCATGAACTTGAAAGGGAATTGGTAGAATTTCTAATGGATAAGCTAAAACACCAATTTGCTCAATAATTTCAAATGATTTGATGTTATTGGGTCTCAGTTTCCCATTCTCACAAAACCTTTTGATAGAATTCTATGGAGATACTTTTAGAAATACATGATCTCCCACATAACATTAACGTTAAGTGAGAATAATATCAATATGTCTTCTAATGTTTTATTATTATTTTTAGACTATATTCCAAATTGAGGATGGTAGGAAATGCTTAAATAAATCTTAGTATCTAAATACTTTAGAAGATAGATCCAAAACATTATGCCAAATAGGGTTATATATCATGAAAAATCTATATAGTTTCACCATGAAATACTAAAACATCAATAATGTAGAGTCTTATTAGGCCCTCAAGAGGTAAATCTTCTCTTATAGTGAGAAAATATTTAGATTTTTTTAGGTGATCAACAATAACTCTTATTGTATCACTCTTTCTAGAGGTATTTGGTAATCTAGTGATGAATTACATAGTAATTTTTTCCCATTTACACATATTAGTTGGTAGAGGATGGATGATTCAATTGGGATGTTGTCTCTCAGCCTTCCCCTATTGACAAATAAGACATATTGAAACATAGTCTATAATTTCATGCTTCATATTATCCCAAAAAAAGTGTCCCATTATAAATCTATACAACATGTTACTACTAGTGTGTATACATAAATTTGAGATATGATAATCATCAAATATTTCTCTTTTTATCACAGGTATTGATGGAAGGAAATCCCTCGTTCAAAATATCAGAATTCAATCTTCATACATGAAGTCTTCCAATCACCCATCTTTAATGGAATTTGTTTTCTTTTGAAAATTATTACTATTAGATAGAATGTTTTTTATATTTTTTAACAAATATATAGTAACAATCATTTGAAAAAGTAGCAATTTTCCCTTTTCCTTGACAATTCTCAAATCCATCTCTACAAAATCCATGATCATAAGATATTTATCAATCCTAATTTGGATTACAAGTCCATTATCTTTCCTACTTAATGAATGTTATACCTTTTCTTTTCATATGTGGTAGTTTATTGAGGAATAATAATATTTGATTAACTCTAGAAATCATATTTTCTTCATATTGAGTTCACTATGTGTAATGATGAATTTCAAACTTTTTTCATCCATATATATCTTGCATCTTTCACCATAGATATAGTGTCTCTATATTTTTAGAGAAAATAATATATATGTTAACATAAGATAATTAGTTGGATAATTATTTTTATTAATCTTAAACTTCTTAGATTTATAAAAAAATAACCTTACAATTTTTTATAAGGAAATGACGGACTAATTTCGTTGATTCATTACTGTATATACAATCCCATCATTTCCTTATGGTAGAGTAAAAATTAGGGCATTGACTAATCTTATCTTCAATTCCTCAAAATGTTATTCACATTATTTTAGCTATATTATTTTAACCTGTTTATATGTGGTCTGGGTTAATGGGTTAGCGAGTTAGAAAAAAATCTGAATGAAACACAGATTGGAAATTACTGAACTAATAACTCTTCATACCATGATTAGGTTTGATTTTTTAATTCCATTATTGGACTACATTTATCTTTACGGAATCAACTAAGATTCCATCCTCATAAATAATATGTACAACAAAAGAATTTTCTTGAATATAGAATTAAAACTCTATCAATTTACCATATAACACTTCCCTCCTAAGTGTCTCAATAATAACCAACAATTAATTCTCATGGTCTTCATAGGTTTAAGAATATACAATAATAACATCAATTTAATCTATAAAAAATTATCTAGATATTACTTTAATATTATGTTCATCATATCTATAAAAATCAATGGTGAATTAGTCAATCTAAATGAAATTAATGTAAACTCATAATTTGCATATCTCATTCAAAATGTTGTATTCAGAATTTATTCCTTATTTACTCATAATTTATGATATCCATATTGATGGTCAATCTTTATAAAATATTGAGATCCATGAAATTAATAAAATAAATCATCAATTTGAGGTATTGGAAAAATTTTCTTTAATGAAATTTCAATGATTTCTCTATAATTAATGGACAACCCCATTGATCTATCTTAGTTTTTAACAAAGATAATTAGGGCTCCCCATATAGAAACAATATGTTGAATAAATGAATTGTTACTCAAATCCTTTAGTTGTTTATTTAGCTCAACTAATTCGACAATGGTCATTCTATAGGGAGTCTCAAATATTAGTTTTTCATCTAGGATTAAATAAATAGGAAAATCAAACTCACGCTCTGGTGGTGTCCAGGTAACTCTCCAGGAAATACATCAATGTATTCTTTTATAATAGGTACATCATCAATTTTAATATTACCTTTATTATCACAATAGGTTCTTTTATCTTCCTCCCTAATAATTTCATTCAGTATAGCTACTAGGGTGGATCTTGATGAGAATCATTTAATGAAGTTTCTTCTCTAAAGATGATGAATTCTATAACTTACTCAGAAATCATGATTTCATTCATGTCGAAAAAAATTTACACATTATATTTTAAAATCTAATCCATACCAATGATTATATAAATTTACACCATAGGTATGATTATATGATTTGTTAATAAATCATTTTTATGTATTATAATGGGGACTGCTCGACACATTTTTTTGTGGAATGAGACTTCCCTTGAGAGTTTTTACTAAAAATACCCGTATAAATCAAATATAAATTTTCTAATATTTTTGGAAAATTGGGTATATATTGAAGCGTTTTATGATCCAGAATCCAATAATTCATTGGATAAATTTTACGATAGGATTAATGTACCCACCAAAACATCATTATAACTTATACGTCAATTCTAGAGATTTTTTATTCTTGGTCATCAATCCTTTGCCTCTTCTATTGTAGATTCACTGGAAACATTGGATTTTTTTTAATAATTCTCCATTTCACTAAAATGAAATAATTTAAAATCAATGATTTATTTCTTATCCTTGGATTCATTAGATCAATGGCCACTTTCTATACACTTTTAACAAACTCTAATGTCCTTCAACCAAACCCCAAGAAAATTATTTCCAGAATTTCTATATAATGGGAGTTTCTTCTTTCCCCTATTCTTCACGGATTTTTACCTATTTCATAGTCATAATAAGACCACTTCTTCTCTTGATTTCCCTTGAACATATAGGATATCGAAAACGACTTATACTCTTTTTATGGTGCGTAATACTATTTCATTATATGATGAAAATCATTGATAATCCATTACCCTTAAGAGACTTGGATAAAGACCTTCAAATAAATTATCAATATTTTCCACTAAATCACGTTAATAATATGTAGAACACCTATCTAATATATTGAAGATCTCCTCATACTATTTTACAATTTATTCTCCCTTTTGATTTTTGTTAAAGAATATTATCTTCATTTCATTTCATTTCTCATGAGGTAAGAATTTGTCAAAGATTGATTCATTAAAATATTTTCATTCCATGTATTCAATTTAATATTCATCCCTATTATTTTTGATCAATGAACACCATTTATTAGTATCTACCTTGAGAAAATATACTACCGAAATTACCTTTTCATTTTCATTGCATCCTAATGATGGAAATATATTTTAAAGGGACTTGATTCATTTCTCAACTACCATTGGATTAGTACTCCCACTAAAACATGCGGTCTTATGCCGCAAGAAATGATCTGACATAGGTATAGGATGGTTATTAATTATAACCTATGAAAGATGAACTGATATGGTTATCCACTTCTCATCTCCCACACTAGCTATGTTGACTTTCTCATTGGGTTAATCCCTACAATGTCCATGGGTATTTATTACCTTTCTTATATAAGGTTCTATCTCTAAATAATAGCCCAAATGGATTTAACTCATAATCATTATGGGTATTGAGACAAAATAATCACTATAATGAATTATTATAATTATCATGTTTATTTAACATCTAGTTCCCATGTTTTTTACTAAACTAGCTTGGATACAAATTGTAAATACCCTAAACCCGATAGCTCATAGTCAGCAATTATTTTGCTACAATGGCACATATATAAGAGATCACATCACCAAGATCAATCTTTTTAGAAGTATTTAAGAAATAGATAAATACATGGTTCCCTTATTATATAATAAATTAAAAATAGAATATAACAAAGGAAAATAAACTTCTTCCTTGACACTAATTAAAATATTTCATCTTCATATCCTAGGAATGAAAAATAAATAAAAGGTTGATCTCAAATACTCAGTATGGGATAAATATGTTAGAAACATGAATTAATAATAAGTGAATCATAATCAATAAGTCATAATCAAAATGGAATGGTAAATAACTAAAACACATATTCTATTTAATCAATAAACATGGAATAAAAATGAATCCATATATTTTTTCCTATTTAGAATCTCATGGATAGTAATGACTGAAATCTTAATGAATGAAATTTTTAATTATTGGACATCATGTATCTAGAAAATGAACCGTAATAGTCATGAAATTTCAATAGATGATTTAAATCATTGGGTATAAACCCATCAAATTCTACTTAGAAACAAACATGTAGGGTTTATCACAAACTATTTTGTCTCATGAGACCTATCGTTAAATCTAGGGGCTCTATAATGTCTGACCCCACATGTCACAGAAATTCCAAATCATTCTTCATAAATAGTTTTAATTCATGAAAAATATTCCTTATCAAAATGAATTTATTGAGTAGGGGATATAGATTTATTAACATTTCTTCAGTTAAAATAATTTTTAAAGTAAACACCACATGGAAAATGGTATATAGCTAATACACTAATCATATTCATGATACAAGGAATATAGATATTTAATAAATTATTCAATGATTTATGATCATGGTTCAGTAAAAAAATAAAATAAATGATGAATATGGAATATCTCAAATTGAAGTTAAAGAGAGATGAAAAACTCTTCCCAGTTGTAATCAGTCGAATCATATTCCCCATTAAATTAATAATAATCAAATAAAAAATTGAATAACATGAATGTAATTATATTAATGATATGATATATCAAAAGGGTTGTATAAATAAATCACACATATAAAATTAGAGGTGAAAAGGGCATATCCCACAAAAATAAATGTGAGATGATAAATCAATTACCTTAGGTGATAAAGTGATCCAGACTTAAACTTAATGTTTTACATTATCAAATTATATTAATTAATTAATTGATTCAGATCATATTAAAAATATAGATTATTTAATATAATTTTTTATGTTTATTTATGGCTATTACTATGAGTTATAAGGTTTAATTTCATTGCTCTCGGAGTACTCGTTTCATACACTACTACAAAAATGGCCTTTATCGGTGCTAGAAAATCATTGACAATATGAGTGACATTAAAAGGCTAGGACTTTTATCAGTTCTGAAAAATCATTGATAATTGTTTTAATAATAAGCACTAAAAAATCACTGATAAATATGATTTTTATCGGCACTTTAATTTAGCACTGATAAATGAACCTTTTATCAGTGCTTACAAAAGCACTGATAAATGTTATTTTTATCAGTTCTTTTAAAAGTGTTGATAAATTTCATATTTAGGAAGGATTTTAGAAGCACTCATAAAGTTCCATACGGTAGTGCGGTGTTTTAGCACATTTTATCACCACTATAGTGTGTTGTAATAGTACAATGCAGCACTTAAAACACATCAGATATCAACCAAAACAAATTCTTATAATTTATTTATATGAAATGAAATTTACAACACAAATACTAGAAAAAATACTATTTTATAGACATTTGAAACACTGGTTTATACAATTACATAAATTTAAATTATAACATACATTAAAAAATAATATTAATTGACAAGTTTACCATGATTTTTATTGAATTTCCTTGTCAAACTACCAACATTTCATGAGTAGTTTCAAAAAAACCACATCAACTCAAAAAAAAATTAATCCTCCTGAATTTAAAAAAACTATTATGAGTAATACTGAAAAAAATTGAATAGAAATATGAAATAATACATTAATTCTATTGACAATTATTTTACTATGAAAAAATCAAGGTTACCTCTGTGACTGAGTAGTGGAGTGGAATTGAAAGAAATTGATAAATGTCAACACTACATGAGAGAAAAATTTTATTAGAGAAGAATTTTGTCGACGCTTTCATAAATAAAGGGATAAATGTTGGACATAGAACCACCAACTCGAACAAAATAATCCATCCATATAAGAAACCAATTATTATGTGAGAAATACTAAAAAAGTAAATTAAATATAAGTATGAAAGAATACATTAATTCTATAGACAATGATTTTATTGTGAAAACATCAATATTAGCTCTAGTATTGAGTAGAGGTTGAGTCATTTCTCTTCCTACAAAGGCAGTGGAGGTAACATGAAAAAAGTTATAAATGAACCAGTGTAGTGCTGAAAAGAGTATAGGGAGAAGAATCATGAAAGTTGGGCAGATCACCCCCAACATAAAAAAATAATCCACTTGTGTATGAAAATAGTTATTTTCTAAGTAATACTACAAATAATTTTTTTAAACATGCATATGAAACAATGAATTGATTCTATGGACAGTGATTTTACTATTGTAACATAAATATTGCCTCTGTAATTAATTAGATGAAGTTTCGTTTCCCTTCAAAAAATGGAAGTGGAATTAACTTCAATGTAAGTGAAAAATGCACCATATCAGGGGTGAAAACGTTCTAAGGGAGAAGGAGCATGAAAGTTGGACATAGAACCCACAAATCAATCAAAATAATCCACATTTATAAGAAGACAATTATTATGTGATTAATACTATAAAATAAATTAAACATACATTTGAAACAATAAATTAATCCTATGGACAATTATTTTACTTTGAAAACACCGAGATTACCTCTATAACTGAGATGAGGTAGCATCATTTCTCTTCCTGAAAATGTATTGGAGTTAACATGAAAGAAAGTGATAAATGCACCATTACAGGGGTGGAAATATTTTAAGGGAGGAGGATCATGAAAATTATATAGAGCACCCCCACCCTAAAAAAAATAATCCACTTGTATAAGAAAAAGATTATAATATGAGTAATAATAAAATGAAATAAATTAAACATATATATGAAATAGTAAATTTTTTTATGGACATTGATTTTACTATGAAAACATCAATATTACCTCTATAATTGAGTATAGACAACATCATTTCATTTCATACAAAGTCATGAAACATGGGAAAAAATATTTTAAAATAAATATACTCTATAAGGAATAATAAAAATTAAATCAATGTTCCATTATATAATTTTTCATAAAAATAGATAAAGTATATTGTAAAATTACTTTTATATCTATTCAAAGGGTTTCCTTCTTTATAATTTTTTATTATGATGTATTGGTAACATCATCATGTGCAGAAGACATTGTCTACATGAGTAGTCAAATTTTTAATTCAGATTATGTTAATGAAGTTGATAATTTATAATATAACGAATAAAAATCATAATATATTAAAAAAAACTTTTACATTCTCATTGAAATCTATTTTTTTAATGTATTCAAGGATTTGGTTCCTCTTTTGATAATACAAAACTTCTCTTTGTGGTCCCCCTATCATACAAGACATTGACTATAGTGGGGATAACATGAACTGATTGTGATGTCCCTATAAAAGGGTCATCCTTGAATGAATATTCATCTGACTCAACATTTTTTTTAGTCACTTGAAGGATAATAAACTATTTTATGTTTGTTTAATCTGAGACATAAAATAACTTCACTACTTGTGATGCAATTATAAACGGCTCATCTTTCCCCCTTATACACTGAAATTCACCTTCACAAATCTAATTTCATCAAGTTTCACTCCATTAATATAGTCCACACATTTGCAACATAAAAGTAGCACTTGAAATGATGTATAATCCAACTCATATATCTATTGGATAATGCCAAAAAATGAAATATTTTCATAAATTGGATTTCAATCCTTGGAACTAGATATGTGCATTGCTTCAGCCACAACATAACACCACTATTTTTCATCATACTAAAGTCATCATGATCTGTTTCATATAATGTATAGCCATTGATTATAATCCCAGTGTAAGATATAATATCTCCATTGGTCCTTTAGAAAGCCACTGAAGTTGTTCATCAATTGAATTCATATTTTTAGGTAACTCTTGATAAATTAGATCTCTGAACCTTCTTATAAACTATTGATTATGAGTATCTGATATCAATATTTCATCCCTTTCTGGATTAAAATATCTAAAAATTTATATATTTACTTCAATGTATGGATCCATATCTTCACTCTTTTGTAGTATGTAAAGATGTGCTTACTCCCTCTTTGTCAAGGTAATTCTAACAACATCTCTTCTAAAAATCCCTTCACCCATTAGGAGTTCACTATGAATTGACTTTGGGAGACTGATGCTTTCAACATCTTATAGGTAATCAGTGCAAAATTCAATTTTTACATAAAAAATATATCATTTTGCAAACAACATTTTGGATGACTTTTATTCTTGACATACCCTTTCTAAATCATCATATACCGTTCAATGGGTACATCCATCTATGATTTATCGGACCACATAGTTGAAAATATCTAACCAAATAAACCATCATGTGGACTATTATATCAATTAATGATAGTGGGAAGAACATTTCTATTAAACGTAATATGATTAGAATATTTTTATTCAAAATGGGAAACTTCGTCATTTCTTTAATATTACTGAATATGTATTTGAAAAAGAAGAAGAGTCTAGTCAATGTATGTTTTAAATTTTGATGTAGAATGTAATGGAATGAAACATAGATTAAATCATGTATAAAACATGAAATTCATGTGATTATAGACCTTGAAACATTAAATTATTCATTGACACCACATACTTGATATTTGATGAATAACGCTGTGAAAATTATACACTCATAAAGAAAAGAAAAAAATGAAATTGTTTCTGTCTGGATAGATTTTATTCCACTAGAGGATGAAAAGTGTGACTTTTACCATTCACTGGTGCCAACTCTACCCATATCCCTATTTCAATCAAGTCTAACCTAGGCATGATTCCATCTTTTATTTTTTCAGGAACATCTAGTAATGGGGAAATAACACTATGAAATACATTTTTTATATAAATGACATCAAGAAAATTATTGGCATACAAACAATAACAATACTATAATTCAAATTAAATTGATCTCTTCTTCTGACATTATTTTATTAATTATTTATTAAAATTATTTACCAAAAATAGTGTCAATCCTTTATACTTTTTTGTATAGTTGATCTTCCTTTGTTGGATATGATTTTGTACCTTGTTTGATATTCCCATTGAATAATTTCATCAAAGATCAGTATTCACGTTGTCGAGGTAAAATATTTTGATGTCCTAAAAAAATATTCTTTGAGGAATATTTCAATAGAACTGAGTATGTGTGTTTTTCACAAATGGAACACCGCAACATTCCTTTAATGTTGTTGCCCGATAAATTTACATAAGTGGGGAAGTCAGTTATTAATTTATAAAAAATGGACCTCAATGTGAATTATTCACTTCTATTAGAATGATAAATTATAAAAATTGTATCCCACGTCAATTTTAGATCATTGATCAATGGAGCTAAATAGACATCAATGTCATTACTATATTTATTTGGTCTCGATATAAGCAGAGACAACATAATGTATTTTCCCTTTATGCATAACCATAAAAGAAAGTTATAATTTAACAACATGATGGGCCATGTACTATGAATACTACTATATAAACCAATAATATTTATTCTATCTATATATAATGTAATATGAAAGTCTCTCAGATCATCTCAAAATTTAGTAAACTCATAATCAATTTTCGTTTAGTGAGGAGAATCTGCTAGATGATTTAGGTTTCCATAAATAATTCTGGGTTCTACATGCCATGTTAATTTTTATTCAGTCTCCTAACATCTATATAGTATTCTAATCCCAGGAATTATAGGAAAGTATAATACATATTTCAAATTACTTGATTCATTTTAATTTGTATTGTCCTGTTCCACACTTAGGGAATTTTATGAGTGATTCATAGTCTCTACCAAATAATATTTAATCATCTGGAAAGACATGTATTTTTTAGATATAATTACCATTGAACATAAAATTCATTTAAAATCATATTTTTATCTTGTTATTTTGTTTTATTATATTAGAATATCTTTCCGAAGACCAAGTATTTCTATAAAGCTGGTTTCACTATACCTATTTCTAGCATTCAAATTATATAACATCAATACACCTAAAAATGTTGTGTATTTAGTACAATCAGTATACAATGGTTTCATGGAATAGTTATCTAACTCCTCAAACAACTATGGAAAATCATGATGGGAACCTACAATTTCCATTGTAATTTCTTTCATTTGATCTTCATCGTCTTTTACAATGGTATTCTTATTAAATGATTCATAAATTGTAGTTTCATCCCAATTGATGCCCATATTCATTATTCCCCTTGTTTAGTCTGTTATTTATAGCTTTGATATATTCTGTGGGAAATCAAATGTTCTTATTACTCTTCTAGACTAATGTTTCTTGAATAAAAACATTGTAAACATGGATAGAGGATTTTAGGAGGGTCATCTACATCTTCTCTTACAAACTTGTGGAACTCATTAACTCTGTATTCTTATTCGTTGGTCAAACGATTAACATGCATCCATTTTTGGTTAATATACATCCTATTGGATTTATAAAAGATTAATTACATACAATATATAAATAAATACACATAATAGATTCATTATTAAAATTAAAAGTCATAATGAATTATAATAAGGGTAATATGGACCATTTCAACTAGAATATCGGAGTACAAAGATATTCCAAATCCAATAACAAGGGATATTGAAATTTTAAAGAATAAAGGTAGATAAAGGTAGATAATAAATGATATTATCACTAAACTTTATAGGTGTTAATCAGAATATGGATAGTGTAATGACCCTATCCTGAATTACCCAAACAACCCCAGGTCAGATCATCTGAGGACCTCTAACACACCTCAAGGTCACTAATGTATGTTTTAAACATTGGGTGGAAAACCCCATAAATGGTAGGTGGTCCCTCCCACAAAAAATATTACCAATTATTACTAGTGGTCGAAAAAAATTCTAGCATGGCCCTTTGGGTCAATGGACATGTAGAACCAAAATCATTGTTACCAAATATAGGCACACCAGTGTGATAAACAACTATGGAAATAAATTATGTAATTGCTATATAGATACACATACATGTCATGCCAGTACAACTCACTCACTAATAGTCTATAATAAATATAAAATATATAAAAACCTGATATTCAAACATAACATGTACTAAAGGTTCTATAAGGATTCAAAAATTGATGGGTTTATGTGATAAAACCTTAAGTTCTTAACTAGGGATAACCCCTTTGAATTTTCTCCAAAAGAACACTATGGACCATAGTTAATTATAAAAGGAACTAGATATTATGATACATATAACCAATAGATGAACATACATCAATCCACAAACCTAGTTCCTGAAAAATATCATCTAAAGCTTCATGTCCACTAAGATGTCAATGAAAGGTGTCAGAATATATATAATTATTAGGGAACCACCAATGTGCCTTAAATAAATAGTCAGTAAACAATAATATAAATGAAATTTTCTACACATTTATATACAATATGAAAAAAAATTAGTAGTAAAATATAAAACATAATAGTAAACCAAAAATGAGTAAATCTGTGGTTCAGTGTCAGATATAAATAACAGATCATACATTGATAGTCAATACAAACAACAGACCAAAAATCAATCCAAAAACAACAGATTAAAAAAATAAAAAACAATGGACCACAATGTAAAGACCTAGTAATTACATATAGTTTTATTTAATTATATTGAATTATTACAAGACTACGAAATTGGACAACATTTGATTTAGAGACCTAGAGAGCCCCGAATAGAGTATTGAACTTTTTTAAGGTACATTCAGTATATGTGTGATTGGGTTTTTCTATCTTTTGAACTAGTGATCAGATTGAAAATCTAAGGGCACCATTGAATTTGTAGTACTAGGATTCTCTTATACAATGCTTTACATTGGCCAAAAAGGTGTGGATGAAAAAGTTAAATTATGGTCTTTTGGAAAAATAATAAAATAACTCATTGAGTGATTTTATTATTTTGTCCAAACGTTGTGCGATAGTTGGAGAAACTAAATCATACGATGAGAATTAAATGAGGGTCATTTAAGGACTAGTTTCATTTATTGTGAAACTGAAACACTTCTTCAATTAATTGTTAAATAATTAAGGTCCATTAAAAAACATATTAATGAACAAAACATCAATATTTTTTCTTTTTATTATTCAACCCATTGGCGAACGAATAAACATCTATGGGAGAAAGATCTGATATAACTCATGTGATATCACCCTTCAAAAAATAATAGAGAATGAATGATGACCGTTGGAGGAACCGATTAGATTGTCGATGAGAGGCAATGAATTTCGAATGATAATGAATGTGGAATTACTTCCTTCTTCTACAATGGATTACACCGAATCCAGGTAGGGTATTTTTGTTAAGGATTACTCTTTTCTGGTTCTTGAAAAATACAATGAACACCGATCAACCATCTAATAGGTTGATCAGAAACTCATTTTTTCCTGCGTGATGTCGTTGAAGGGTCTTGATTTTGGGGTTTTCTTTATTCTATATGATTATAGTTATCACCCCCTGATAAAACACTAATGTTGAGGGTGTGTGCCAATCTAAAAAAGGCCCAAACCCTCCATCGCTCTTAGATATTGTGTTCTCTTCATCGGTGACCTAGAAATGAGGTTCCAAGGTAAATACAAGTGGCTCCACATGAAGGTGGTGACCTGAGAGGCATGTAGATAAATATGGGAATGAAAATTAACCACCAGCATGACACCACTGGCATGATGGTATCGGGCGGCCCATACCGGCCGTGTGGAGAAAGAAGCTCCGGTAAGTGTCATGGAAGCAAGTGTTGCAACTGGATGACCGCAGCGAGTGCAGAACATGGCACTGATGTGCCGTGTGGAGATGGAGTGGATCGCTCAATCCAATTGGGTGGCGCACAATGGTCAGATCATTGTGGTCGTTTAGGGAGACTTGGAGGCGCCACGCTTGCACAGGCAACTGGGAGAACCGGACGTGCCACATCCGGTCTAGCTCAGCCGGCCTGCACTACACGGGCTGGGTTTTCTAGGTAGGTCAGACCCACACTAGGCAGGCTGGACCTGGGCCAGCCAGGCCAGACCCTTAGGTCGGTTTGGTTAAGTCCGACCCGATCGAACCGGACCAAGATGTAACGCCCCGACCCCAGCTACCCAGAGTCGGTGCATTATTACATAACATTGGCATGATCACAAGAAAGATCAAATCTCGAAAGACCGATTGGTTTAGTAGCCTTGGAAACACTAGATATATTCATAGGTTTTACATTACATCATAAAATGAAAAACTACTACAACAACATAAAGTCTCCATAATCCACACTCATATCCCCACATAATATCCCTGCAGGTCATTCATAATTTACTTCTTCACTTCCTGGGAAAAATAAAACATATAAAAGGGGTGAGCTCAAATGCCCAGTAAGGATAACAAAATAGCGGAAACTTTCATAAATAAGAATAAACTTTTAAGGCAATGTACAACTAAAACAAAATCCTTTCAAACATGAACTTTCAACATGGTATGGCATAAATAAAATGAAATAATGCCATTTACTTATTCACATGGATATTCTACTAATCGAATAATCACATGAAAAAATCAATAACCACTTTCATAATGTTGGAATGCATAATGTTGAACTTTAATTTCTTTGTCAAGGCCTCATCCCAAGACCTTGGGGCTAACTATAACCGGAACCCAACCCGGAGTGCCTCTAATAACCGGACACCAACCCGGAGTGCCTCTAATAACCGGACACCAACCCAGAGTGCCTCTAATAACCGGACACCAACCCGGAGTCCTTCTAATAACCGGAGACCAAACCGGAGGGCTTACTTTTACCAGTCCCTAACCTGGAGGGCTTACTTTTACCAGTACCCAACCTGGAGGGCTTACTTTAACCAGTCCCCAACCTGGAACATACTTGTCCAACACATTCATATGAAGTAAAGGTTGAAATATAACATAAACATTATTATTGGAACTAGCATACGAAATGTCAATACTTTACTCATTAACCATGAATTCTATATAAATGGCACATCCACAGTCAAACATATCACAAAAATTTATAACAATATGGAAGTTTTGTATCATAATAAATCAACTTCAAATAAGCGTAAAATCCATCAAAGGATGTTGACATAGATGAAATCAAAACACTTTTTAGAGAAATATCTCTTTCTATTTTTGAAACCATTTAAGAGCCATATAAAATAAAAGATTTTCTCGAAAATGTTCTTATAAGCTTGTAAGGGAAGCTTTGACGATTTTATAACGGCGGAAAATAACTGCACCCGCCGTATAAGTTAAAAAAACATTCTTATCTTAATTCTGTCGAAAAGGTTAAAAGCACATTGTTTGGAAAACGATGGAAAGATTCCCTTACAAACCTCTTATAAAAAGTCAAACAAAGGTATAAATTACTTTGACCCATATTATTTTAAATATTAGAAATGTTTTGAAATACATTTTGAAGGAACATGGACGTGGATGATAACAAGGTCCCAGTAGATAATTATGTATAAACAATCTCGGATAATGAAGAGATTGCGAAATAAATCCTTACCTTGTACTTTTCCTTTGTTGGGGTAGGTTAACCTCCTGTATAATGGTGAAATAATTGTTATTAAATTATACAAGAATCATATACATTAATATGATATCATATATGATCTTTTAACATTGCTTTATTAATAATATCTTAGTATTATCGTCGTTTCAGGTGATAATTGATTCGTTCTTCTTAAAGGTTTGGTTACGTAAGACATGTTTGTAATGGATAGATTAAATCTTATTCATAATCAGAATGATATTAACATTATTTTTAACCCTAAAATGAGAATAAGACTTGAATGGATACGATGGAGGATGGATCTCACCGCGTTCGTGGAGACGGTAGTCCGTACGTACGCACGAACGCTACTTCCATTTAATTTTTATTTTAAAAGAATTGAATCCAAATGATACATAGGTATATTACTATTCCAGTATAATATAATATTTTATATATGTTACTTAAGTTCATTAACACCATCCTTTATACGTTCCATGTGTGGTATGAACGAGTCATATCATTTTAAGGGGGCGGTAGTCCGCACTTCCTCAAATGAAATTATCGTATGTATATACAACATGAAACGAATAATGGTATGAAATAAAATGGAATTACAGAAGCTTATATATAAAATATATATCATTAATATCATATTTAATTACAGTTCCATCATAATGGCCACCATGAGAGGTGGTAAGATGTATTTGAACAATCATCGTTTCGTGAGGCGTTAGTTTGCCATCCACAGAAACATTATGTTCATCATCCATTAGATGGAGTTGTGTGTATGTGTAGTTTGAATCCTTCTTATAACAACATCCTAGTATATTGAGGATACTGGTGTTGTTACAAAATAAAGGAATAAAAAGATTTTGGGGGTTGGAGAAGAAAAATAAATGAAAATAATTTAAGAGAAATCGTTACCTTTAATTTAGGTAACTCACTTTGGTTGGAACCAAAGGACTTCTTGAAATGCTTTCTGCCTAAGGGGAAGCTTCAAGGAGGAGGAGAGGGATGTGGGGAGCTTAGTTGGGCAGAGTTTGGACGAGCCAAGTGGCTTGAGAGGTGTGAGGAATGAGTAGAAGTGGTCTCCTTTTATAAGGGAGAAGAGGGGCTCTTTAGGAAAGAGTGAAAGTATTACTTTATAATATAATTATATTCGGTTTATAATGGTCCAAAAATCATTGAGGTCGAAGATAAGATGACTAATAT
Source organism: Viscum album (assembly GCA_963277665.1). Taxonomy (NCBI): domain Eukaryota; kingdom Viridiplantae; phylum Streptophyta; class Magnoliopsida; order Santalales; family Viscaceae; genus Viscum; species Viscum album. Next base: position 1,745,465,797 of record OY728161.1, read on the forward strand.
TCTAAATAACATCAACAAATAAGAATTGGACAGGTTTTAGATAATATTTTAATCATTATAATCTTATTTATTTAAATGATTTATTAATGAGGTAAACATTGCATCATTATTGTGTCATTAATAATTTAAATTATTTGATGTCTAAAAATTATAAATAAAATATCATTATGTAGGAAATCTTTTTATCTTTCTAATGAATATTTATAATCGAAAATACAACATGTATAACCCTATGTAAAAATTGTTCTTTTAAAATATGTAAGCTTATGCCATTTTTGTATTCATTTTAACTTAATTAAAATAAAGTGTCATTATCACTTACAAGTGGATCAATGGGGTCCCCAAATTGACCCAAAGATGCCCATGGTCGACCATGTATCAACCAATAGGGTAAAGATACGTTTTAGGGTAATTTAGTATTATTATAATATTATTTTTTAACCCTTATTTACAGGATTTACCCTTAACCATGGTAAATAAAATATTTACCGCAGTAATTATTCAAAATGTCTAAAAATAAAAGTCACCTATTTACAAAATTTGAAAATCCTGATTCCAAATATGGAATCCATTTTTCTAAATTCAAAACACAGAAGTGGAAGAAATTAATTTAAAATTAATTCCCGCTGTCAAAACAAAAAGCGTGTTTTTAAGAGATAATAACTATCAAAAGATTGACACTTGTTTATGTTCGGTTTAATTGTAAAATTATGTCCAATGACCAACATTATATTAAATGGTAAAAATATATTCTAAATATACTTTAAAACCACTCAAATTCACAATTTATCACTATTAATTATTTTGATTAAAAAAGTTGTTTTTAATTAAAATTTAGTAATTTTCACTATTCATCAAAATATGAAAGTTATCCGAAAAGCACCAAAATTTCACCTTAGGCTAAATTTGATATTCCGAATCCAAAAATGAAGTCCATTTTAAAATATAAAATATATATAACTTCAAAAAGTAGGTATTACTATTCATAACAGCTAGTTTGATTGGTTACGGTGTGTTAGAACTCGAAGTTGCGTACAACACACGCTACTGTTTTATTCAAAGGAAAGCGTACCGTGGAAGCTTGGGATGTTTCATTTTAAATTTTTGATGTCCCCATTTAGTCAAAAAGTTTAAAATATTGTATTTAAACATGTTTTACTATTAGAAGTTGATAAAAGTGAAATACTGAAAATGAATCTGTTCTTGCAATATGACTAAGAAACTCATAATAGGGATTCTAAAATTATAAGGATTATATAAAGTTCAAAATGTAGTTAATACTATTCATGACCTCTTTTAATGGTGTGATTGAACTCAGTGTTGCGTGTAGTGCAAGTTATTGAATTATTTTTAAGAAATAACACACTCTGAAATCCTGGGGTGTTACATTCTCCCCTCCTTCAATAAATTGCGTCCTCGCAATTTAAAATTGTTCTTCGAAAATAAAAGGTTGAAAGTAGAAAATATATTTGTGGGAAAACCCACATCGGAAATTGGGTTACTAAAATTTAGTCTTAATATGAGGAAAAGATAAATGAAAGGGTCACCACCAAATTATGATTTCGATTAGGAGAACATTGGTGGAAATTAGAGACATATAATTGGAGGAAAAACGTAAATATTTATAGGTAGTGATTGAGGTCATCAATCACAAACAAGTATAAAATTTAGGTCCTTAAACTCATCAATCTATGATGATTTGAAGTACCATCGGTTCAACAAAATATAGGGTATTGGGACAACACATTTTTGACATTTCAAAATATCTTAGTTGAAATCCCACATCGAAAAATGAATTAATGAGGCCTCTATTTAAAATAAAGAGTGGAAAGTATGAAGATTACCGAAAATAACACATACTAGGGTTCCATGTAGGAAAATATGGATATGGAAGAGAACTCTAACCATCAATTATCTGATGGAGAGTGGTAGAGAACATGGCTATGAAAAGGCCAACAATCCCAAAGCCATAAATTTGTGATGATTTAAGGTACCATCTAGGACAACATTTTTGTTCTAAGTTTCTATTATTAATGTTGAGGAATTTATTTATGAGATTGGCTAAGATCATAAGGAGATATACTTACTTTATAATTAGAGTTTTGTCCATTAATAAATTTCTACCATAAACTCATCTTTCACTCGTAAAAAAAATTATATTTATACTATTCGTACAGGGTTCCAAAATAAACGAATTTATAATTCATCTACCAGATCTTTTAAAAAAACTACATTATTTAATCCAGGATATCTCTTGGGCCAGTGGTAGGTGATACACCCTTGTCGCCCTTCGGTTGCGGGTTCAAGTCTCGCGGCCTTGCCGGACGCAACAGGTTGCTGCCCGACCTCCAGGTTGTCCTTTTATGGAAATCCAAAATAATCCAAATAAGAACTATCCAAAATAATTCTATCCAAACTCACAGTCCAACATTTATAAGGAAGGTAAACATAATATAGATCCTTTTTACCCCGTAATAGAATATAAATACCTTCATCATGTATTACCATATTCCTTATTGATTACATTCATGATCCCTTATTCCATATAGAATGCTGGATATACTTCATTAATCCAAAAATGTTTTAAAACCCAACAATGATGGAATAAATCATTAATCAGTTCCAAGGTAGTCAAGAATATCCAATATAATTTATCCAAAACAATCACATATTATTCCAAAATCACTACCTCAGTATCAGAACTATATTATGATTTATCATTCTCTCAACCATATATTTTCCAAAAATTTATCCTGCTATTGAGTCACTTTTCTTTGTTCCACACAATCTCAAGTCCTTAATGAAATAGTACTGCAGTACAATCCTTATATACTCCATAATTATTATAACAAGTACATTGTTGATACAACACTCAATTGACATAATCAACATAAGAACTCTAATCATTCCTCTTCATCTGTGGTAGTATCAAAACTTGATTATTATCCAATAGCATCATTTGCGTCATAGACTGATGACTGGGACATAGGTTCGCGTAGTGTCCAAACTCCTTGAAAATGAAGCATTGTACATTTGAAACCATTTTCTTACCCTTGCAGTCACGTACTTTTTGCCCTTTTCCTCCACACTTATAACAAACTCTCATTCCTTTCAGGCAAGTTCCAGGGTGTTTCTTTCCACAGTTACCACATATGGGAAAATTCTTCTTTTCCCTCTTCCCTTTATCCATATTTCTCTCTTCCATCCTTTTCTTCTCTTGCTTCCCTTCAAAGCTGTAGGACTCAGTAAACTCTTTACTTATCTTATCAATACATGATATTATTTCTTCATATGATGATAATACATGGGAGACTATTTCTCTTATAAATTCTAGCTTAAGACCATGAAAGATATGATCTTTCCTTCTCTTTGAATCATGTGTATTTCTGGAGTTCTCATTCCTTCTACTGGGCGCCATTTCTATACCATGGCATAAACTAGATCAGTTTATGAATCAAAACACATAATCCCATACTTATAAAACACTTAACATAAATTGAACTATTTATGGATATAATCCATAATCATAATAATGTTTTCTTTGAGGAAGTATATACTCATAATCCCTTCAAAATGATTTGTAATGAAAATGAGAGTTATCCTAAGCATATCCCCCGGGAGTGTCGTAACCAAGAGTGCAGCAAGGCCCGTTGTCGTGCACCAGTTCCCGTTCGAGTCTAGCTCAAAGCGGTGTTTTCGGGTTTTACCCCTAGGTACATCTGTGCCAGAGCCGCCTCTACCTGCTCGTATCCAGACAGGGATGTATTGCGCGGAAAACTCACAAAATCACTACGATACCAAAATTCTAGGAAGTTCTTCTATACTAATCCTCAAAGTTCATCTTAGGTCTACGTGCTCTAATCAGAGTTTATCTAAATCTAGTTTCCAAGGTTTGTACTAAACTTCCTCTGATACCAACTGTAACGCCCCGACCCCAGCTACCTAGAGTCGGTGCATTATTACATAACATTGGCATGATCACAAGAAAGATCAAATCTCGAAAGACCGATTGGTTTAGTAGCCTTGGAAACACTAGATATATTCATAGGTTTTACATTACATCATAAAATGAAAAACTACTACAACAACATAAAGTATCCATAATCCACACTCATATCCCCACATAATATCCCTGGAGGTCATTCATAATTTACTACTTCACTTCCTGGGAAAAATAAAACATATAAAAGGGGTGAGCTCAAATGCCCAGTAAGGATAACAAAATAGCGGAAACTTTCATAAATAAGAATAAACTTTTAAGGAAATGTATAACTAAAACAAAATCCTTTCAAACATGAACTTTCAACATGGTATGGCATAAATAAAATGAAATAATGCCATTTACTTATTCACATGGATATTCTACTAATCGAATAATCACATGCAAAAATCAATAACCACTTTCATAATGTTGGAATGCATAATGTTGAACTTTAATTTCTTTGTCAAGGCTTCATCCCAAGACCTTGGGGCTAACTGTAACCGGAACCCAACCCGGAGTGACTCTAATAACCGGACACCAACCCGGAGTGCCTCTAATAACCGGACACCAACCCGGAGTGCCTCTAATAACCGGACACCAACCCGGAGTCCTTCTAATAACCGGAGACCAAACCGGAGGGATTACTTTTACCAGTCCCTAACCTGGAGGGCTTACTTTTACCAGTCCCCAACCTGGAGGGCTTACTTTAACCAGTCCCCAACCTGGAACATACTTGTCCAACACATTCATATGAAGTAAAGGTTGAAATATAACATAAACATTATTATTGGAACTAGCATACGAAATGTCAATACTTTACTCATAAACCATGAATGCTATATAAATGGCACATCCACAGTCAAACATATCACAAAAAATTATTACAATTTGGAAGTTTTGTATCATAATAAATCAACTTCAAATAAGCGTAAAATCCATCAAAGGATGTTGACATAGATGAAATCAAAACACTTTTTGGAGAAATATCTTTTTCTATTTTTGAAACCATTTAAGAGCCATATAAAATAAAAGATTTTCTTGAAAATGTTCTTATAAGCTTGTAAGGGAAGCTTTGACGATTTTATAACGGCGGAAAATAACCGCACCCGCCGTATAAGTTAAAAAAACATTCTTATCTTAATTCTGTCGAAAAGGTTAAAAGCACATTGTTTGGAAAACGATGGAAAGATTCCCTTACAAACCTCTTATAAAAAGTCAAACAAAGGAATAAATTACTTTGACCCATATTATTTTAAATATTAGAAATGTTTTGAAATGCATTTTGAAGTAACATGGACGTGGATGATAACAAGGTCCCAGTAGATAATTATGTATAAACAATCTCGGATAATGAAGAGATTGCGAAATAAATCCTTACCTTGTACTTTTCCTTTGTTGGGGTAGGTTAACCTCCTGTATAATGGTGAAATAATTGTTATTAAATTATACAAGAATCATATACATTAATATGATATCATATATTATCTTTTAACATTTCTTTATTAATAACATCTTAGTGTTATCGTCGTTTCAGGTGATAATCGATTCGTTCTTCTTAAATGTTTGGTTACGTAAGACATGTTTGTAATGGATAGATTAAATCTTATTCATAATCAGAATGATATTAACATTATTTTTAACCCTAAAATGAGAATAATACTTGAATGGATACGATGGAGGATGGATCTCACCGCGTTCGTGGAGACGGTAGTCCGTACGTACGCACGAACGCTACTTCCATTTAATTTTTATTTTAAAAGAATTGAATCCAAATGATACATAGGTATATTACTATTACAGTATAATATAATATTTTATATATGTTACTTAAGTTCATTAACACCATCCTTTATACGTTCCATGTGTGGTATGAACGAGTCATATCATTTTAAGGGGGCGGTAGTCCGCACTTCCTCAAATGAAATTATCGTATGTATATACAACATGAAACGAATAATGGTATGAAATAAAATGGAATTACAGAAGCTTATATATAAAATATATATCATTAATATCATATTTAATTACAGTGCCATCAAAATGGCCACCATGAGAGGCGGTAAGATGTATTTGAACAATCATCGTTTCGTGAGGCGTTAGTTTGCCATCCACAGAAACATTATGTTCATCATCCATTAGATGGAGTTGTGTGTATGTGTAGTTTGAATCCTTCTTATAACAACATCCTAGTATATTGAGGATACTGGTGTTGTTACAAAAGAAAGGAATAAAAAGATTTTGGGGGTTGGAGAAGCAAAATAAATGAAAATAATTTAAGAGAAATCGTTACCTTTAATTTAGGTAACTCACTTTGGTTGGAACCAAAGTACTTCTTGAAATGCTTTCTGCCTAAGGGGAAGCTTCAAGGAGGAGGATAGGGATGTGGGGAGCTTAGTTGGGCAGAGTTTGGACGAGCCAAGTGGCTTGAGAGGTGTGAGGAATGAGTAGAAGTGGTCTCCTTTTATAAGGGAGAAGAGGGGCTCTTTAGGAAAGAGTGAAAGTATTACTTTATAATATAATTATATTCGGTTTATAATGGTCCAAAAATCATTGAGGTCAAAGATAAGATGACTAATATTCTAAATAACATCAACCAATAAGAATTGGACAGGTTTTAGATAATATTTTAATCATTATAATCTTATTTATTTAAATGATTTATTAATGAGGTAAACATTGCATCATTATTGTGTCATTAATAATTTAAATTATTTGATGTCTAAAAATTATAAATAAAATATCATTAGGTAGGAAATCTTTTTATCTTTCTAATTAATATTTATAATCTAAAATACAACATGTATAACCCTATGTAAAAATTGTTCTTTTAAAATATGTAAGCTTATGCCATTTTTGTATTCATTTTAACTTAATTAAAATAAAGTGTCATTATCACTTACAAGTGGATCAATGGGGTCCCAAAATTGACCCAAAGATGACCATGGTCGACCATGTATCAACCAATAGGGTTAAGACACGTTTTAGGGTAATTTAGTATTATTATAATATTATTTTTTAACCCTTATTTACAGGATTTACCCTTAACCATGGTAAATAAAATATTTACCGCAGTAATTATTCAAAATGTCTAAAAATAAAAGTCACCTATTTACACAATTTGAACATCCTGATTCCAAATATGGAATCCATTTTTCTAAATTCAAAACACAGAAGTGGCAGAAATTAATTTAAAATTAATTCCCGCTGTCAAAACAAAAAGCGTGTTTTTAAGAGATAATAACTATCAAAAGATTGACACTTGTTTATGTTCGGTTTAATTGTAAAATTATGTCCAATGACCAAAATTATATTAAATGATAAAAATATATTCTAAATATACTTTAAAACCACTCAAATTCACAATTTATCACTATTAATTATTTTGATTAAAAAAGTTGTTTTTAATTAAAATTTAGTAATTTTCATTATTCATCAAAATATGAAAGTTATCCGAAAAGTACCAAAATTTCACCTTAGGCTAAATTTGATATTCCGAATCCAAAAATGAAGTCCATTTTAAAATATAAAATATATATAACTTCAAAAAGTAGGTATTACTATTCATAACAGCTAGTTTGATTGGTTACGGTGTGTTAGAACTCGAAGTTGCGTACAACACACGCTACTGTTTTATTCAAAGGAAAGCGTACCGTGGAAGCTTGGGATGTTTCATTTTAAATTTTTGATGTCCCCATTTAGTCAAAAAGTTTAAAATATTGTATTTAAAAAGGTTTTACTATTAGAAGTTGATAAAAGTGAAATACTGAAAATGAATCTGTTCTTGCAATATGACTAAGAAACTCATAATAGGGATTCTAAAATTATAAGGATTATATAAAGTTCAAAATGTAGTTAATACAATTCATGACCTCTTTTAATGGTGTGATTGAACTCAGTGTTGCGTGTAGTGCACGTTATTGAATTATTTTTAAGAAATAACACACTCTGAAATCCTGGGGTGTTACACAAGACACGACCGACCCTATTTCACTAAAACTGACATAACCCACATACCAGACATCTGATTGATGCGCCATCTATGGTTTGAGGACTCTTTTGATGAGGTGGTCATTTTGAGATACTCCAATTGAGTTTTGGAAGAATTTTGAGTATGTATTGGTTGGATTTGTCTCAAATCCAATTGTTACTTATTTACCTTTTTTCCTATAAGTTACAGACCGGGCATCTGATTGACGCGCCGCCTGTCACGTTGGAACCCTTATGAAAAAAAGGTTCTTTGGATTAATTATATATGGTACATCATGGTGGATGATATATAACTAGAGGATTTTGTATTGGATCCTCAAAAAATCAAGCGTATTAAGTGAGGGAATCTAGTGGCAGGTTGAGATGTGAAGAATGAATAGTGATCCTCTGTGGGTCATCACTAAGGATCCTCTACGGGTTAGTATTTAGAAATATTATGTGCATCTGCACTTAGTGACCCTCTATGGGTCAACACGTATCAATCCTATGTGGGTATGTACTTAGTGATCTTCCATGGGTTAGCAACTAGCCATCCTCTGTGGGTCGGCACATAGAAATCATCTATGGGTCATCACATTTCAATCCTTTGTGGTTAAACACCTAGTGATATTTTTTGGTTTCATGCCTAGAAACCCTTTTCAGTCCAGCCAAAAAATCATATCGAAAGGATAATATGATCTAGCTATGTGGCTAATCATCTTTATTGTGGTTCTTTAAGATGTATACATAGTGTGAGCTGTGTTTAACTTAGTGCTATGTGATTTAGATCATTCATTGTGGTTTTTCCTTGAAGAATTTTGAGATAACTTCGGTGGTCTTGGGTTCCCTACTAAGTATTGTTATACTCACCCATGCCTGGGCTTCACCCACACCATCTTGTGTCTTGTGCAGACTACAGGTAGCTTGAATGATACCTTATAGAGCCAGGTCCAGACGATACATAGAGGTAACCGATTGATGTGGTGAGACTTAATAAAGAGCTATACCTACCCTTGAGGTAGGATCCTTAGAAGATGATATCTGAAGATTGTGTTCCGTATTTTTGTTCTACTCTTTCAGTTGGGCTTGTATACTGGACCTTTAACTTTTAGTACATACTTTTACTCCCAATGGTGGTTTTTAGTGGTGGTTTTTTCACTTCTATTCTATCATTTTAACTTGTATGTTGTGTACCCTATCTCTATGTGTAAATATTTTAAAGGTAATGACTTCCCTTTTTGGGTTTCACCTTTTGGGTTCTAGTCACCAGCCCCTATCCTATGGAAGGTGGTCTTGGGGTAGTCACAGCACGGGCCCCAGGGTACGGGTCATGACAAAGTTGCATCAAAGGCGGTCTATTCCACCAAAAAAAACTAAGAGTCTATAATTTTCATTGGATCAATAGTGTTATGTTTCTTGAGTTTTTATTTCAGTATGGGGTGTCTAATGTTGGTGTGGCGGACAGTGTGTCCATACACCAGGACACTGAACTCTGTTTTCCGAATCAGTATATGAAAACACTAGTCTCATGTGTCTTGAAAATGATTTTATTTTGATATCTTTTGAGTTTGCTCACCAGGTATAACATATTGTCTGTGGAACATCTGTTTCTTTACAGGATGCCTCCACGTAGATATCCAGACATGATTCCAGTGGGAGATCATGATTATATCCCACTAAGAAATGATGCATCGGTGTAGGGCCCTCTTAGAGCGATACCACCTTCAGGTGGTGAACTAGCAGCACCACCACCTTTAGGGAAGCGGTTTCCACCATCCCCACCAAATATAGTGCACGCAGACTGAGCACATTGTACAAATTCCAAAGACAAAGTCCTCCAAGGTTTTGAGATGAGATAAATCTGCAGGTAGTTGAGCACTGGCTGGGGGATGTGGCATGAGTTTTATTCATGGATGGGACACCCTCTGACCAGATGGTGATCCTAGCTACTAGTCCATTTTAGGTAACAATAGAGAGATTGCGGAGCCTAATGCTCCAGAAACATGAGGAGATGACTCTCTCCTAGTTGTACTTTGAGAGCCTCTTCAGGGCGAAGTTCTTACCAGTGACTCTATGCTCTGTGGATATTCAGGAGCCACTGCACTTACGACATGGGATCCTGATAGTGGCCTAGTACACAGCATGATTCTCTGACCTCGCCCACTACTCCACCAACATGGTACAAGATACTTTATTTAGGGAACTGACCATTTAGTAGGGACTTCGATGGGTGATCATAGCATCAATGATATCACTCAACATCCCAATACAGGATGGAGTGGTAGAGTGAGAATTATTGTTGGAGAAAGTTCTAGCTGAGTAGACACCAACGGTGTGAGACACCACCGAAAGATAGGCAGTCGAGTCATCTGTAGTAGGAAATGGGTAGATAACACAAAGACCCAAGTAGGCCAGACCCTCTAGAGGACAACCCTAGGATATAGGGTTGAAGGTGAAAACCTCGCAAGTTAGAGGATATTATCAAAAGAGCAGATTGTGCTACTCATGTGGCGGGCAGAGTCACATGGCATGTGACTTCCCGACCCACCATACTAATGATATGTAGATGGTCAAGGTACCACTGAGGCAGCGGTAGAGGTTTGAACGAGGAGGTTAGTATGGAGGAAGACATGGAATAGTAGCATGTCATGCATTAGGTGGTGGGTGATGGTTTGAGGTACTACTGCCACCACCCCCTGGTGGTCTACACCAACATCAGGTAGCAGGTGGACTTAGATGAGCTCAGCTTCATGCAGTAGAGGCCTAGGACCAAATCTCTCGAGAGATGATTCGAGGTATGATCTATGTCTACTCCACCCTAGCTATAGATCTTATAGACATAGGTTCTCGTCACTCTTTCATTTCTATAACACTTTTTCGGATCTCAGAGATTCTGGTTGAGTCGTTTGCTCGATCCTTATGATTAGAGACTCCTACTGGACAGGATTTGATGATTACGCATTGGTGCTGGTAGTGTCATTTTACTCTAGGAGGCAATATCTTTGCCTAGGATTTTCTAGTAGAAGCGTTGAGAACTAATGACATCATCCTGGGTATGGACTAGTTATCCACAGTCCATGCTTAGATAGACTATTTCAGGCACAATGTGTGGTGTGTCCCCATGGATGGGACTGGGTTTTTCTTCACCGGCAAGAAGGTAACCTTTACAGCATAGAATGAAGTTTTTCGAATGAGGTTGTAGAAGATCAATTGTCAGTTGGCTAGACTTACCCTTGGTGTAGTTGAAAATATGAGTCTTATCTACTATATATTAGTGGACCAATATGTAGATTTATTTCCTAAGGATGTTCTGGAACAACCTCCTTGTCGAGAGGTAGACATCTGTATCGACCTGTACCCTAAGATGACCCTGATATCTACACCATCATATCATATGGCTTATGTGGAGCTTCGTGAGTTGAGGGTATAGTTGGAGGAATTTTTGAGGAAGAGGGTCGTAAGGTCTAGTGTTCCTCCATGGGTACCCACGATTTTGTTTCCCAAGAGGGCATATGGGTGTCTGAAGTTTTGTGTGGACTATCGGCACCTAAATAAAAGACTATGAAGAAAAACTTTACTCTCCCAAGTATTGATGTTCACTTCGACCAGCTGAAGGGAATACGATGATTTTCAAAGATATATTTCAGATAAAGGTATCATTAGCTCAGGCTACGAGTTGAGGATGTACTAAAAATAGCCTTCAGATGCCTGTATGGCCACTATGAGTTTCTAGTGATCCATTTAGGCATGAACAACTTTCCAATAGTTTTAATAGAACCCATTAATGGTATTTTCCATCCTTACCTAGTTCTCTTCATGTTGGTATTCATTTACAACATCTTGGTGTGCTCAGCATCGAAGGAGGATCACACCACACATCTGACAACAACCCTTGATACACATCATGAGAACTAAATTTATAGAAATCTCTCGAAGTTCTAGTTATGGATATGAAAAGTCCACATTCAAAGAAATAATATCTCGGAGGTTGGAGTTGTAGTGGATCTGCCAAAGATATAGGGAGTTCTTTCTTGGGATCCACACTAGAGCGTGGCTAAGGTGCGGAGCATCTAGGGGCTGGCTAGGTACTACCGAATATTTGTACCAGATATTTCAAGAGTGTAGCACCCTTTTTAGCTTTGACAAATAAGAGACAAACCATCATTTGGTTTCAGAGGTTTCAGTAGATTTTCATGAAGTTGAGGTAGAGACTGACGAGTTCCCCCATCTTAAGACTACCAGTAGGTGTAATTGGGTATGTAGTTTACTACAATAAATCAGGGACTGAAATGAGATGTGTCCTAATGCAAGATTGAGGAGTGGTCACCTACAGCTCATGACAGCTGAGGCATCATGAGCAGAACTACGCGACCCATGTCCTGGAGATATCAGTAGTGGAATTTACATTGAAGATGTGGTGGCACTACATGAAGGGTGAACAGTATATTGTGCACTCTTATCATAAGAGTCTCAGTTATATATTCTCACAGAAGGACTCGAACATTAGACAGTGGTAATGGATAGAGTTCCTCTAGGACTACAAATTTTAGATATACTACACTACTAGGAAGTTAAACGTAGTAGCAGACGCACTTAGTAGGAGGTCGGGTCTATTGCTACTGAGTGAGGCGACAGAGAAACTATCCACATTGCAGATATCCTTCATGGATACTGATGTAGTAGCTTACCTCTAGTATATGACGGTCAATCCCACACTCCTTCAGCGATTTCAGTAGTCACATCTTGGGGATGTTGACTACGAGGACTGAAGTACTCAGATATCCTCAAGACTGGATACTGGTCGATTTTTTATAGGTAGAGAGTACGTCATACTTTTTAGAGGACACAACATGGTACCAGGGATGTTTCGGTAAGATTTTTTGAGGGTGTTCCATACATCCCCTTTGGTGGTACATCATTTAGTGGAAAAGATGTACCAGGACCTCTGACGACAGTACTAGTGGCCAGGGATGAAGAATGTCATGGAAGTGTTTGTTTCACGATGCCTCAATTGTTTGTAAGTTAAGGACAAGCATCAGGTTCCAGAAATATTAACACAACTATTAGAGGTACCATAATTGAATAGGGATGATATATCTATTAACTTCATGACTAGGTTACCATGAACGTCCAGGGTCAATGGATTTAACTGGGTGATCGTTGACCGAATCACCAAGTTGGCCCATTTTCTACTCATCATAGAGCAGAGATCGATAGAGGTCTTGGGACTCCTCTATGTCCAAGAGATAGTATGGCTTCATAGGGTACCATCAATGATCATTTTAGATCATGGTGTTTGCTTCATATCTCAGTTGTGGAAGAGATTACAGGAGGCATTTGGGACTAAGCAACACTTGACCACCACATTTCATCCTCTGACAGATGGTCAGACGGAGTGGACCATAAAGAAACTTAAGGACATGATTCATGCTCGCATCCTTGATTTTCACCATAGTTGGGAGGACGACCTTCCACTAGTGGAGTTCTCATAAAAAAAATTATATCACTCCACCATCGGCATGGCGCTGTTTGAGGATTTGTTTGGGAGATCATACAGTTCACCAATTTGCTATATGGACCCAGGGGAGTCAACAATTATGGGTATATAGTTGGTACGAGATACGACTAAGAAGGTGAAGATCATCCAGGAGGGGATGAAGACTGCACATAGCAGGATGGAGTCTTATACCTACAGGAGACGGAGACCCTTGGAGTTCAAGGAGGGATACCATGTCTTCCTACGAGTCTCACCCCGATGAGGAATGTGGAGATTTGGCCAAAGTAGCAAGCTATATCTGAGGTTCATCGTAATTTTCCATATACTTAGTAGAGTTGGAGAGGTGGCGTACCACCTAGATCTTCACCCACAGATGCATTGAGTGCACAATTTTTTACATGTGTCATATTTGAGAAGATACTTGCACGATCCATCAGACTTCATTGACTAGGGAGAGTAGGACATTGACCATGGGGATAATTTCATAGAGTTCTTACTGGAGATAGATGATCGATAGTATAAGGTCCTATGGGGGTGATCTAGTCCTCTGGTGCATGTTCGGTGGTAGCACAAAAATCTCTAGGAGAAAACATGGGAGAGGGTGGATCAGATTTATGCGCAGTACCCCCATTTGTTTTCATAGTTTTGTTTTGTATTTAGGGGATGCAAACCTCAAAGGTGTGGATAATTTAAATACATGGAAATTTTGTATAAATTTAATTAAAATTGAATTATTACGAGACTGTGAAATTCAACGACACGTTATTTTGAGGCCCAGAGTGCCTGGAAAGAAGTTTTGATATTTTTATAAGGTATGTTCAGTAAACATGTGATCATGTTTTTATATATTTTAAACCAATTCTTGGATTGAAAATCATAGTGCACCGTTGAATTTTCAGCACCGGGATTCACTTATTCAAAGCTTTACTTTGGATGAAAAGGCTCAGACAGAAAAGATAAATTCTTGACATTTCAGAAAAACAATAAAATAACTATTTGAGTCATTTTATTCATTTCTTCAACTGTTGAGCGATGGTTGGCAAAACTATAGTGTAACGGCGAGAATTAAATAAGGTTTATTTAATGAATCAGTTCTTTTATTGTGAAACTGCAACACTTGTTCAATTAATGGTTCATTAATAAACCATATTAATGAACACAACGTCAATATTGTTTCTTTTTATTACTCAACCTATTGGAGAATGAATAAATAACTTTGGGAGAATCCTCTGATGTAACATTGGTAAAATCACCCATCAATGAAGAATGGAGAACAAACTTTGACCTTTTGAGGAATTTATACGGAGATCAGAGAGAAGCATTGAACGTCAAATGATAATGAATGCTGAATTCATTTCATAGTCCGTAATAGACTTCACTGAATCCAGGTAAAGGATTTATGTGTTTAGTAATTCTTTTTTTCTCGTTCTTCTGAAATTCAGTGTATATGGATCAATCAACTAATAGGTTTATCCAATACTAATTACTTCCTGTGGGGTCTTGATTTTGGGGTTTTTCTTATTCTATATGATGATTGTTATCACCCCTATGATAAAACACTAATACAGACGGCATGGGCCAATCCAAACAAGGCATGGACCATCCGCTTCTCATGGATATTGTGTGTCCTTCATGGGAGACCAAGCAACAAGGTGGAGAGGATAATTCAAAGGGCTCGCTATGATGGTGGTGACCTGAGAGGCCCACAGGCATAGACGAGAAGGAAAACGGACCACTATACGTCTCCAATGTCCCGCAGAAGGTGCCCTCGGAGATGCCCCACTGGCACTAGCGATCAGTGGTGGTTGATAGACCATACTAGACATATAGAGAATGTGGGGCCCAAAGGTGCCGCTGTGGAAAGTTCCATGACCGGATAGCCGCTGCGTCGACTCACCGTGTGTAGACGGAGAGGCCCTCTCGAGCCACTCCCTCTGGCGCAGAACAGATGGCTCGTGCTGGCCCTTTCAAGAGACAGAGTGCTTCCCCACTGGAACTTCTAGCTAGGAGAACTAGGCACCACGCATCCGGTCCCACTCAACTGGCCCGCACCGCGCATGCTGGGTTCTCCAGGCGGGCCGGACATGATAGTCGAGCCAGACCCCACTATCTTGGCCGAACTCGCGCCATCCTGGCCAAACCCATGCCAGATAGGCCGGAACCTTGCCAGAACCTCACCAGACACTTGGGTGGGGTCGGGTTGGTCTGACGGGGTCATACTGGACCCAAACCCGGACCCCACTGGCCCCATTTCACTAAAACTGATGTTACTCACAGACCGGGTGTCCGATTGATGCGTCGAGTGCGGCCTAAGGACCATTGCGATGAGGGTGTCCTTTTGAGTTACTCCATATGAGTTTTGGAAGAAATTTGAGTATGTCATGGTTGGATTGGAAAAAAATCTAACATGGCCCTATTTACCTTTTTGCCTATATCGTACAGATCAGGCGTCCGATTGATGTGCTGTCTATTGTGTTGGAACCCTTACAACAAGAAGGTCTGTTGCGTTACATCAATGTGGAACTTCTTGGAGAATGAAATACCACCAGTGGCTTAATGATAGGATCCTATGGAAATCAAGCATGATAAATGATAGAATCCATTTTTCTGGCTATAACGTGATGAAGGAATATTGATCCTCTATGGTTCAGTACTTGGCCAGCCAATGTGGGTGAGTATTTAGTGAGCCTCTTTGGGTCAAAACATAACGACCCTATGTGGGTCAACACGTAGAAATATTCTGTTGGTCAGCACACAGCAATCTTCTGTGGGTCAGCATGTAGCGATCCACCCTAGGTTAGCTCTTAGTGATCCTCTATGGTTCTGCACTTAACAATCCTCTGTGGGATATCAACTAGCAATCCTATATGGATCAACACCTAGCAACCCTGTGTAGTCTATCATCAAAAGCCTCTCGACAGAATATGATGATGTATCATTATGAATAATCATCTTTATTCCTATTCTTCAAGTTGTATACCTCATGTGAGATATCTTTACATAGTTCCATGTGATTGAGATCATGCTATGTAGTTTTACCTTATGGAATTCCAAGAGACCTTCACGGGTCTTGGGTCCCTTCTGAGTAATGTTTCTACTCACCCCTGCACGGGCTTCGCCCGAACCTTATTATGTCTTGTGCAGATGATGAGAAACTTGAATAAGAATTTGGATAGCTAGGGCTTGATGGTATACAGAAGAGACCAATTGACATGGTGAGCCACAATGACAAGTTGTACCTACGCATCGGGTTGGATCCTTGGAAGACCATCTATGAAGGTTGTTTTTCTTTTTTGTACTACTATTTTAGTTGGGCTTGTATAATGGCCCCTTTACTTTTAGTACATACATTTAATCTTAGAGGTGGTTTTTAGTGGTGGTTGTTCTACTTCTTATGCACTGTTATTATTTTTATGCAGTGCACCGTGTCTGTGTGTGTACAGGTTTTAAAGAAACTGCCTTCCATTTTTGGGTTTTTCCTTTTCGGTTCTAGTCACCATCCCCTGGCCTATGGAAGGTGGGAAAGGTGTAGTCACGACACAGGCTATGGGGGATGGGTTGTGACACACAAACCATTCCCTAAACAATGGATCACAAATATATCTTAACCAACATTTCATAAACAATGAATCATAAGCAAATCATAGAAGAAGAAATCAAAAACGAAAACAAAAATCTAGAAAGAAAATTTGAAGGACTCCCTTGCTAGGATAATGAAAATTGGATACCCACTTTGGATTTCATATGAGATGTTTAGAGGTAGTTGATGGGTGTGATTAGATCTTCTATTCAATGAGGAGGTGCACCGATGACGGGAGGATTCTGCAGAAAGCTTCTATATCACGATGGGTTCAAAAATGGTTGGGGTTTTTAAAATAGATCAGGATACATTTATCAATCTTTAAAAATAATCCCTAATAAATATACCTTTTTTCAATGCTTATATAATAATCACTAATAAAATAAATTCTTATCCGTACTAAATTATAAGGTTGATAAATCCTCCACAATATCAGTGCGAAAAAAGAACTGATAAAGATTCTTGTATTAATGCTTATTACTAAATCATTTTTAAACAATTTATAATTTTAATTATAAATCAAAAATTGTAAAAATTTATAAATACTTTATAAATATATATAAATATAAATATAGTAAATAATTTTTAAAAAATTATATTTATTAAAATTTTATAATTATTTATATAATTATATAAATATTTTTACAAAATAATATATATATCATTATATAATTATATAATTATACATATATATATATAATAAATATATAAAAATAAAAACATAGTAAATATATTCATTATTTAAGTATAATTATTTTACATTTAACAATTATTTAAATATACATAATTATCTTTTTATAATTATATAAATTATTTTAAAAATATTTATTTACTAATAATTAAAAATATATAATTGTAAAAATATAGTGAATGTACTTTTTTAAATATTTTATTCTAGATATATTATTAACATTATTATTGAATATCTAATTTTGAGTGCATTCATATATGTAAAAAATGAGTGAAATTGAATAGATTATGAATATATGTGAACTTTAATAATATTGAAAAAATGGATAAGTTTTGTGTGTGGGAATATTATATATAAAAATTCATTAATTATACGTATATGTGAAATCCATATAACACACATTTGATATATATTAAATTAAAAAATAAAAGGATATTAAATTATATGTCGAGTATTATGCAATTAGTCAATATTTTTAATTCATAATAATTTTTAAATTATATACCATTATTTAATAAATATATGATAATTTAATGTAAAGTGCATAAATATTTTGTAATATATAGTCATATTTATATTCATTAATATATATCTAAATATTTAATATATACAATTTAATAACATTAATTATCATAATTATATGATTAATAAAAAAATTAATATTAAATAATGTCTAATAAATAAATTCATTTTTATCAATAATTAATTAATTAATATAATTTGTTATATTTTTTTTAATAAACACTCTCTTTATTTTAAATTTATTTAATTATATTATATTATCAGTGCTCAAAATGCATTGGTGAAAAAATATTTACGAGTGCTAAACATAAAGCGTTGATAAAGAGTACACCTTATCAACAATAAAAATAATGCACAAGTAAAGGATATGCATTATCAGTGCTAAAAATGAATCACTACTAAAGGATACCATTTATCTTTGCTAAAAATAAATCACTAATAATGGTTTACTTTATCAGCACTAAAATAAAAGCGTGGATAAATGGATTAATTTAATAGCTCCTTTTAAGCATTGATAAATATTTTATTTATCAGTATTTTATTTTAGCAGTGACAAATAAAATCACTCTTAAAGTTCAGCTTTGATGTAGTGATGGTTTTATGGTCAGTTCTGTTGTGTATAACTATTGGAGGTCTTGTCAAATGAAATCAAAACTCTAGGACTGAACTATTTAGTATTAATTGACATCAAAAAGTTTAAATGGTCTCTTATAACATTTGGTTATATGTTATAAGGACAAATCATTATATAAAACATTGATAACAATATTTTAATTTATTTTGGTAGTTTTTACAACCCTCATGAACTTATATCATATTATATAATATTATGATTTTATATTTGTTATAGAAAATGATATATCTTGTAATATGTATATTAAAATATTATTTATCAATAATAATTGTTTTATTACCATCCTTGAATGCGGTAATGGAAAATTAAGACTCGTCGCTAGTGAGGGTGGTGAATCGACATGTCATGAACGATGGTTTCATTTTTAGAATAAAATTATGTGAGAATATATTTGATGATGGGTATTTTAATAATAAAATTATATTATATTATATATAAGATACTGGATTTATCATTAAACTTTTTATAGGTAAGATGAGGATTGGATATGAAGATAAAATAAATTAAAGGGGATTAAACAAGGATTTTACCTCTCAATATCATCTCCCTATAAACCAATTTTAGATACTTGGATTTGGTCTTTTGTTAAGACAAGAAATTATAGTATGTGGGGATGGGGATTGGTAAAGGATTTGGGTATAATGTAGACGATCTTCAAATCATATAATGTCTGAGGAGAATGGGTTGTTAGGCATGGTATTTATAGTGGTAGGAGAAGGGTATTTTGATTTTTTTCATTCATTTCTTCATTATATAGGATCAATACTATAAATGGTATTGATTATTGTGACTATGTATAGAAAATAGTTCATTTGAATATGAAATAATTGTTTCTTACAGTATCCATGACTCAAAAATTCATGTATTTGGCTTAAAATGTTAAATATTATACACTATAGCATTTCACTATTCTCAAAAAAATCAACTATTTTAGAAAAATCCAAAAAATTATCCCAAAAAATTTTTCGATGAAGAGATTTGAAAATTGGAATCAATTTTATAAAAAAAATAAAAAATAAGACTTTTATTTTAGTGTTAAAATCTTCATTTTTTTGAGAAATACTTATTTTTATATTATAATTGATTTTACAACACATTAAAAATTTAATTATGGCATCATGAAATTATCTGATAATTATAATACCAAAAAAATATTAATTTAGGAATCTATTTTATGAAAATAAATTTTATTTTAAGTCATTATTATCAAATTTTAAATAAACATTTATATTTCAAAAAAATTCCAATCATTAATTTATAAATTTTAGAAACATTAATTTACTTATGACATGATATAAATATATCATATTTTCAATTATGAGATACCATAATTTTACTTTTACCTTCATTGGTGAGGTTATTATTCTAATTTCCACATTACTATTTCTATTGGTTTCATTGTTATTCGAATTCCATGTTAATATTTAATGGTACATCACGATTCGTTCAAGCTTGGTGTTGCGTACAAGGTATGATATAAAATAAATTGAATTTATTTAAGATCATACATTCTATAAAGTCTTTTGGTGTTATACCATTTTTTATTGATATTTTAAAAATTCAAATTTTTTAAATTATGTCAAAATTGACATTAATTTTATTTTATATTAAATGTTTCTTTATAAAATTATTTAAAAATAATAAAAAGTGTATCATCTATAAAGAGATATTTATATTTTAATAAATAATAAATATGTTACATTAAAAAGTCAATTTATCTTTTATTATTAACATATTGACCCATAAATAGTAAAAATATTGTTTGTATTATTAGGGTAAAAGCAATGTTTGTGTGTGTTACATGTACTCATGTTAAAATTAATTTAAATAACCATGGTATTTTTATATTATACTTTGTATTTTAAATATATAATCAGTAGATATAAATTATCTTATAAGGATCAATTTTATTTAGTTGTAATGGATAAATATGAAAGACTAGAAAACTAGTTACCTTAATGAAAACCCAAAATGGAAAAAATAAGAAAACGTATAAGTTAAGGGAAAATTGTTCAAAAAAGTATATCATTTGTTTGTTGGAATTGAATCACAAAAAAATATGTCTCATCCATTGTTATTCATGTTTTTAGGAACATTAGGTAATGGATAACTCCCAATAGTAAATAATATCGTGTTTTTACAAGAATGGCACTCCTCCAAAACAATAAAAAGGCACTCATTCTCCCCACATCTTCACACCTTTAATGAATTTTGGGTCATCCAACCACAAAACAAATCACCTATAAAATTATCTCATCTCATCCTAAAACCCTTATTTTGAGTATAATTAAAAACTATCATGGGTTTAGTGTAAACCTAATGAGTATTCCCAAATAAGAGGCAATGTTCTTATAAAACCATTTTTATTTTAATTCCATGTACACATCCTTAAGTTGTTTTTATATTATGATTATATAATAACATAATTATATTCAATATACTTATATTTTTTAAGGTCAAGGGTACCACCTAAAATCATACACAATTCTATAAAATGGGTAATGAAATCATCATTTGTGTATATAGTGGACTACTGACTTGTAAACCAATGTGGTTCATTTTTTTGTTACCAACATTAATGGTATGTCATAATGATGGAAAAAATATTTATATATTTTTTCTTTGATTTTTTTGATCCAATTATAATTTTTTATTTGTAATATAAGACATACCTTCATGCATTCAATTGTTTTTGGGAATATGATAATTTCGTTCATGTGTACGGAGGAGTAACGCCTCACAAAGCGATGTGATTTGTTCATGCATTACATGGAATGTATTAAGGATGACTTTGAAAAAAAATATGTGATATATATGGAATAAATATTATAATTTAATAATATATTTTACTTTTCTTTCTTTAAAAATGACATGAAAATGGAAATAATATTCCTGCGTACGTACGACCAACCTTCACCATGAATGATGCATTAAATGTCCTATTAATAAATTTTATTGATTAATATAAATTTATTTATACTGAATAAATATTAAATTTATAAAATCATTTATATTTTGTATATCATGAGATAATTATTGAAGTAATCAGATCAGAAATGAAAAGTCAGAACATATATGAAAAACAGACTGGTTATTATCTGAATCATAACTTTATCCTGAAATTTTAAATAAAATGGTAACAAAAGGCCATAATAAAATCATATAATATTTTAAAAATATTATTATGGTTCTCTATTATGTTAATAAGACATTTAAACCCACTATATAGGAGGTTAAATTACTTTCGAGAAAATGAAAGCATGGGGTAATGATTATTCTCGTCCCACTTTTATTTTTGTGAGATATATTCCTTATTCACTACATGTTTTTGTTTTGTGGTTAATATAAATACCATGAATGTATTTTGTTAATATTATCCCAAGATTTATGGGTATTTAATTTCCATTTTTTGATCTATCATTCATGGGTTTTATTTATTCAATGTTTCTAATGCATTATGTGATTTTTATCATCAATTTTATTTCATTAAGATGTAATTTATGTTGTACACTAACCATCATTTATGAGGTGTATATTATACCAATTTAAAATTTTATATCATGGAAATAATTATTTCAATGATATTATAAATGGTATTTTTTAATGGGATTGTGATTCAAATTTACCAAAGTGGTATGAGTCTTTTGTTACTGTCTCATCTTTTATTAGGATTTTGTATGATTAAATATTAAATGCTAAAATTTTATAATTATTAGGAAATATATTATTAAATGGTAATTCATGATATATTGAATTAATTTTACTATTTTATTCCTTTTTTTAATTAAAATGTTTATTTTTTTGTAAGAAAATCATACTTCATTTCTCTCTTTGATCGAATATTTGGGTATTTTCAAAATAAAATTTTCTAAAAATGGTTTTGAAAATGTTTTGAAGTGATCATTTAAGATCATTTTTAAGGGAAAGGATTTTGAAATTTTTTTATGTTTTAAAATGTGTTTCAAATTATTTTCAAATATTAAATTATAAATTTTCAATGTTATTTTCATAGAAATAGGTTTTCAAAATGTTTCATATTTTGAAAAGGGTTTTTCAAAATTAAAAGTGTATTTTAATAAAAAAACAATTAATGGAATTTTAACATAATTTCCATTCATTAATATCAAAAACCACTGATTTTACTTATCCACCACTGGGTATATTTGGTATTTATACCATCTTAATTCATTCACTGGATAAAATAGTATTATATCAAAGAGATTTTTATAAAACTCATTTATTTTCCACTAGTAAATAATGTTCCAAATATATTTTTGTGATACCTATTTATTTTCCATGGGTTAACCATGTTTTAAAGATATTAATATTGAAATTGTTTCAATTCCATGGCTCAATATTGTTCCGAAAATAATAGTGTTTGGTTCAATGAGTTATCATGAATTGAATTCTCTTTGTGATTTATCAATTATTCAGTTATTGGACGTTATAAATGATTTGTGTGCCCAGATAGTGTTGGGTGATCTTGATATATATTATACAGTTTGTGTTCCTAAATATTTATCTAATTCAATAAGTAATGATTATGTTCTCCAAATAATTATCATTGAAGTTGTCTGTATGGATATTCTAATTTAAAAGGGTTCTGCAAGTGTTTTTAAGCGTTTTGTAAGGGTTTGGTAAGGGTTCCATGAGACGATGGTCCAAGATACAAATATTTTTTATCTATTCATGTTATGGGCTTATGAGGCTTCATTTGGATATGATTGATACCACGTAGAAAAATATTATTTATTCTTAAGACTTTTTCATTTTTTAATGCATATTCTATGTTTTCATTTTTTGATAACCCGAGTATTGATGGGTATGAATATTCATATGATATAGTCATGAAATTTGATTATGTCATCATAACCCAATTCACATATTATTCTCCTTTATGACATTCTATATCTAATGTATATTTTTACCCTTATGAAGAGTTTGAGATTTCCCTTCTTATGTTTAATTTTCTCCGAGTTATGAAGAAATAAATTGAATGAATTATGTATATAAGGGAATTCATATGGATGATGATGATGTGTAATTTTCAAAAATATTATAAAAATTACCTGGGAGAATTGATATTTTAAATTTTAGAGAATTTTTCATGTTGGAGTTCTTCCAAATTCTCTAAAAATCTAAACTTAAAAGGTCGTATATGTTGTAAATGATACACATTTTCTATTTCAGGTTTTATTGTTTGTATGGAAAAAATGGGTCAAACTTATTTGAATTAATGCAGGAAATATAAAGTTCATGATTTTAGTATTGGATCCAAGAGTTTGTAATATGGGTTGTTATAATTAATATCAATGTTCATTTTGGATAACATTAGAGATTTTGATGTTTATGGGTATGGTTATCTTAAGACTTATGTGTACCATAAAAATTCTATCATGATATTAATGTCTTAGAAACCCCACTTTATGGTTTTAAGTAGTAAAATATTTGAGGTTATTAATGATATTTTTCATGAAATCTTTTCTGTTAATTTATTTGTCACCCCATGGAATAACATGAAGTTTAATTTAGGGCAGACTTTGTTTTCAATCCTTAAGGAAGAAATTGGACAACATGTATAATGGGTGATAATATATTGCATTAAGCTAGGAGTTGGGGGCTTGAAATCCTGACTAAAGGATGATAAGGGTGTCACACCTATAACTAGACTACATGATTTCATGGTTGGTTCGACATTTTTATTGGTTAATATTATGTTTATTTAAAAAAATGTGGGATTTTTTTTGGAATAATATTTATTTATCTAAAATAATATATGAAAAAATCCTTCTAATAATTAGGATTGATCTTTTTTGTAATTTATTGAAGTATTTTAAAGATATTTATTTATCTAACAATTTCTTTTGAGAATTGGGTATTAAAATTAAATTTTTAAGATTAGTGTTTCGTATTATGGTATATTCATTTTAAGATTTATATTAACATGTGATAAACATTTAATATTTATTTTTATGTTTACATATATGAGGATATATTGTTTTTATTTTGGGGATTATGGGGTCTTTTAAAATTTTGTTTCAATGCTTTAGACAATAAAAATATATCAGGAGTGCACCTTGTTTGAATAAAAAGATATGTTTATGCTAGAAACTGATAAAAGGATGAAATGATCCTCACTAAATAAGTATATTTACATATTTTCTTACTCTAAATGGAATGATAAATTCCATAACCATAGGAAAATGATTGTGAAACGAAAAATCTATCCTCGTGCCTTAATTTATGATGAACCGGTGGTCTTCTTGATCATCAAAGATTTAGGTATTTGAGGCCCTTATCCTTTCATTCAACATTCACTTGTCTATGATCAATGATATCAATAACTCTGTACAATTATTCACTCTTTACAATATTTCAGCATGTGTTAATCTATTTGGAAACCAAGTTATGTGTTATTCTATATAACTTTTATACTTCCATTTCTATTTTATTAATTGAATGTTTCAGTAACCCTTTCTATGATGTCAGTTTACAAAAAACAATGAATTTTCAATTGTCAAACCATTAATTATCGAGATAAATTTTAAATTATGAGGATACAATTCATTAAATGGGGTGTATGAATCACCCTATGATTTTATTAGAATAAATTTATTCTCAATAGTGAAAATGATATGCAACAGTAACCTAGATTTTTTTACATGCCACCTTAATATTTTTATGTTTGATGATTTATTCAACACACAATACTGAACTTAAACTACCCATGATATATATTATAAATATAACCTAACTATTGGAATTGTGGGAATGAATATTATTAATTGATATATGAAAATATGGTTTATAAATTTATATATAATAATTTCTTTGGTGAAAAATTAATTATAAATTAAAATAAAACAATTTTTAAAATAAAATGAAATCTTTTTCAAAAAATAATTTCATGCACACAAGTGTGTATTATGCCAATAAAATTAAAAATAGCATTTTTTACAATATTAATTAAATTTATATATAAAATATTCAAACAAAATTTTAAAATTTATCCTATATTTTATACAATAGTTAAGATTAAATCCAATTTTACACTTAAAACCGTATTTTTTTCAAAAAACTAGTTACGTCACCTTTTTATAGGTCACTTATCTAAAAAATAATTATTGAATTTTTTTAATTTGTTATTATAAAATAAATTTAATTTTTTAAATCATTAATCCAAAATTAACATATGGTTAATTTTTAGTTTTTTCGGAAATGTTTTACTTTTTGAAGAATAGTGAAAACTACGGAATTTTAATTAAAACTGTATTTTCACCTAAATTATTTACAAAAATGATATATATTTAAAAAAATTATTTCCAAAATAGTTAAAATATAAATCTAATAAAATAATATTGGTCAGTGTGATATTTTGTTTAAATTTAATGTAAAACAATTGCGAATTTTTGAAGTTTTTCACTTTAAACCACTCTTCCTCATCACGTCTATGGGATTAATGTTAAAATAAATTGTGCCAATTTTTGAAGTGAATAAAGAAAAATGGATTCCATATGTGTAATAATATTAAATTATATTATATAATATGAAAAAAAAATTCTTACCAAAGTGATTACTAAAAAAATTAAAATTAATTATAGCGATTATGGTAAAAACAAGTATACTTAGTGGTTAGACATATAATATTATGTGTTAAAATGACCCAAAACTTCTCCAAAACTGATTTTATGGAACATTTTCAACCCCTATGACCTTATTCTCGAAATATATGAGTTTTTGGGATATATTCCCATGAAATTGACCAATATAATATGATAAAACAATAGGAGGACAAAAAAATTAAACTTCTTCCTATTAATTTCTATAAATAATTGGGGATAGTTAAAAACTACATATTTTTAGTTATAACTATTATTTTTTAATATTAATTTATTTTAATAATCATAATAAATAATCATTAATTTTTAGTAATGATATAATTGCATTATATTCTTAAGAAATTCCAATGAATGGATTATTTATTTAATAATAAAATAAAATAAATGATACTAATTTTTTTTAATTTAACGTAAATATATTGAAAATTTACAGCCCGTTACATTTTTAGATAAATATATCATTGTAAATAGTTTTTCATTTAATATATTTTAATTAAATTATTTTATTTATACTTTATAAATTCAAATTAAATAAATAGTGTCAAAATTGAAATTAATTTAATTTAATAATAAATTATATTTTATTAAAAGATTTAAAATTACAAAAAAAATCCTATATTATATATATTTATTTTTAAATTTGATAAAATATAAAATATGTCCCATTAATGGACCATTTGGTATTTTATACACACTTATTAACCCCTAAATCGTAAAAATATTATTGGAACTATTAGGGTCAAAGTAGTGTTTTTGCACATTACATGGGATTCTGTTAAATTTAATTTCCAAAAAAATATTGGATTTGTAGTTTATAATTTGGATTTAAAAGTTATAATCCGATGTTCTAAATTATCAAAATATTATCACTTTAATTTATTTCTAATGGATAAATTAAATAGGTTAGAAAACTAGTTACCTTAATGAAAACCCAAAATGAAAAAAATAACGAAACTTTGGAGTTAAGGTAGAAAATTGTAGAGACCCATGATTGATGTACATGGACATTACATTAATTTTTTGTAATACTTAATACATAACAAAAACCAACACTTAAGGATCGTAATAGTTTAGTGTCATTGGAAACTCAGATCATAATCTTCTAATCATTGTTAAAAATCTTCAACATCTGCCACAAAGATCTTCCCCTGTTGATTTCTTAACTAAAACCTTTCTTTATATCTAGTGGAAAAGAATACCTATAAATGGTGATATCAAATACTCAATACAGATATCCATGTAGAAAATAAAACAAACCATATACATTTGAACTTGAAAACATGAGCATAATGTTTAAACAACAAAATCTTGAGTGGTGAAATAAATCATGGCAGTACGTAAGGCATAGATCATAAAGGAATATTAATCATGATAAAATAGCATGGGAATAAAACATTTAATTTTGGAAACCATTAATCACATGTTATAATTTTCATATTAGCTAAGGCATTGCTTCCAATACCATCATAGTGGTCAAAGTCCCCTTCTGAATCGAGTTCACTCCTCGTTCTTGTCCTGTATCGCTGAACCAAATTAACTTGTCATTCTAGACATCTCTATCTCACGAGATATAAATCATTACCCAAGGAAAATTAGGGAGATATAGGTCCCACCCATCTCATAATGAAATCATTCTTACGTGTGCCACAACATAAACATAAATCATTCGTCATAACCCAACGAATAAAATAGGGTTTCATAAACATCATCCCATCATAACATAATCCATATAAGACAAATTGATATCATTTAATCATAAGAAAAATAAATCCATGTAAATAATAGGTACATTATACTTGAAACATACACATATGAAATAATGTCATCTCAGATGGAAAATGGTTTTGATAAAACAGATGAAATGAATTATTGAGGAAAATGTCCTTTCTTCTTCCAAATCATTTTCTTTTCACAAAATGCAATGAAATTTTAAAAGCAAAGTATTTTGTTGAAAATAGTCATGAAATTTAGTAGAGTAATCTTCATGAAAATAATGTGTTATGAAATCATAAAAATTTGTTCATGTCGTATAAGTTAAAAAAACATTCTCCTCGTACTTTTAACGAAAAAGTCAAAAAGTGCCACGCATGGTAAACAAAATAAACATTCCTTCCATAACACAAATTAAGAGTGAAAGATGGGTAAACATGAATTTAAACATACATGTAATAATATTAAACACATTATGAAAAACATTTTTATGGACGTGGATGAAAAATATAACCCCTGTAAATACTTACGTATAAGCAATCTCGAATAAAAATGAGATTGAAAAATTATCCTTTACCTAATGTCCAATTTCATTCGTACATGTCTAAGACTCATTTATAGTGGGTTTAAACATATTATTAACTTGTAATAGATCCATAATAATATTTATGATGTCAAAATGAATCAATTATGACTTTATATTACCCGTTCCTTTGTCAATTCCAGGTCAAAGAAGCATTTTGGGTAAAATCATTTCATTTATCGTACATGTTTGGAATTGTTGTTCTTGATATCAATATTGCTTATATCATGAGTTAAATACTTCTATAATTTAAAACATGATTAATATATCATATATATTCAGTATATATATATATAATATACAGATAATGAAATGAAACACACTGTTCATGGAAACGGTAGGTCGTACGTACGCATGAATGTTGTTTTCCTTTACTTATTGACTTGAATGGAAGTAATTAGATGAAATATATATATATATATACATAAATCTAATAGAATTAATATGTCATATATATCATTATTATTCAATATATATACTTTATAATCATTCTTGAATAGTTAATATGGGGAATGAATCTCACTGCGTCGTGGAGACGGTAATCCGTACGTACGCATGAGCGAAGATATCATTCCCATAATTATTGAATGGAATTGTAGTGGATGATATAATATCTCAGAATCAGTATTATTTTATAATAACCATATATAGTTATCATTTAAACCATTATACCTAACAAGTAAGGTGGTGGTGGAAAAACATATTACACCACGGCGTGGAGACGGTATTCCGTACGTACGTACGAGCGGTGATTTCATTTTCCATAGGATGGATAGAAGGTGAAATTGGGTTTATTAATATTTATAATAACATATCAGTATATTTTTTATACTTATTTCATTACTTTATAATGAAACAACTAAAACAGTGGAAGTAGAGGAATAAAAAAACTTGAAAGAATTAGTAGAAGAGATTACCTCTTCTTCGATGCGCCTCCACTTAACCTCCTCTTAGGGCACTAAAGTAGGTCTTTGAAGAACACCAGTACCTCTAGTAGGTTTCAATGGAAGTTTAGAAGTGAAATGGGCAGGGTTTGGCTGATCTTGAAGGCTCAAATATTTGCGAAGAGTAGAGGAAAGAGGTTCCCTTTTATAAGATGGGTGAGGGGCACCTTAGGAAAAACATAAAATATTATTTTTCAATAATGTCATATTCGGTTTATAATGCCTCCAAAATGATTTATTTCTAAGATAAAGTGGGTATGTATCAAAATAATCTCAACCAATAGGTTTTGGACAAGTTTGGGTTACCATTTTAACCTTATCATTTAGATTTAACTCTAAGTTAAATAATTTAACTTTCACAGTGTCTTCTTGTATTCTTACAGTACATTGTTAATAAACTTACTATAAACAACCAATAGAACCCAAATTGGTTAATTAAGGTCATATATAATATTATATAAGTCTTTTTGTCAAACCATAGATTTTTAGAAAAGGAATATCACTTAATAATATAATATTTGTTTTAAAAACTCTTTTATGTCAATTTTGAAACTGTTTCGTATTTTTTTTTCTCTAAATTCAAAACAGTATTATTACTTTGAAAAAAATTCATCAAAAAAACATAATATATTATATTAACATAAAAAAATTATTGTAATTAAAATAGTCTCAAATTACATTTATTTGGGTATTTATAATATCACTTTTGTTAATAATTCATTAATAAGGTAATTACTGCATCACCATTGTGTAATAAATAAATTAAATTATTTAATGTCTAAAAATTATAAATAAAATATCATTATTTAGGAAATTTTCTTATCTTTCTAATTAATATTTATAGGAAAATATATCTTATGTATAACCCAATATTATAAATATTTTAGTTATTAAACTTTGATTTTAACTATTATAACTCATCTTTAAATAAAATAATAATAAATGTCCTAATCTAATCTAGGTGGACCAAAAGGGTAATATTTTATTCCTAAGGATGTTTTTGATCGAATTACACATATCCAATATAATTAATACATGTGTTAGGGTTATAATAATATCATTTTTACCATTAATTACCCTATTTACAATAACAATTGTAAATAAAAGTAAAATGTTACTATTAAACAAAAATTATTTTTATCTTATTTAACCACATTTTACACCTTTATATTAACCGTGCCTCTCGTATTTTCGAAATTACACTCATAAAAGAAGTAAAATTAAGTTTTATGTAAATTTGCAAATTCTCTTAGGAGGTGGGTAAAAGACTGTGAAAAGTTCAATAAATTTTTTATATATCTAAAATTATTATAAAATGACTCCAATGAATTACATTGAACATATATAGGTATTAATTATGAATTTTTACCTAAAATTAATTTAAAGAAAATAAATAAAAATTTGGTTTTAAACTATAACATAGTGTTTTTTCACTATTTATCAAAAATTAAATGTTTTTAGAAAAATACCAAAAATTTACCCTATGCTAATTTTGATTTTAAAAATCCAAAAATGAAGTCCATTTTGAAAGATAAAATTTATAAAATTACAAAAAGTTGGTATTACTATTCATAACGGCTAGTTTATATAATATTTTAATAACATATCGTTGTTTAGTGAAACCCGGTATTGCATACTACTCACGCTATCAAAGAAGGTTGTGATTTCATGTAATTTAAGCCAAGTCAGGGATGTGTGTAGGGAAATCTCCCTTTGGTTTTGCATAAAACATAATCAAAATTTATTTCATTTTTAAATTAAACAAAATCTATACTTAATGTTGCGTAGAATAATTTCCACAAAACGAACTTGAAATTGTGTGTAACATGAGCCAAGAATAGTGTTGCGTATACTGCAAGAAAATACGGTGTTGCGCATAGTACAATCTAATCTTTTTCTAGTGTACAATAGAATACATCAAAGAAATTAAAAATAATATATCTCATAAAATATCAGGGTGATACATTCTACCTCCCTTAAAATGAATTTCACCCTAAAAATTCATTGGGGTTATAAATCGTTTACTAATTTAATGTTTCATTCATAGAAACCCACATCGTAAAAAGGAATACCAAATCTTAATTTAAAAACTAAAGTATGAAATGTAACAGTTACCCAAATTAACTCATCATTAGGTTTCCACATAGGATAACCTAGGTGAAAATATGGATATGGAAGAGAAATATAACTGTCAAGTTCTGATGGAGACTGGTTGAGAACATGGCTATGAAAAATCCCAACATTCACAAAGCAATAAATTTGTGATGATCAAAGGTACCATCTAGGATAATGGTTTTGGTTTTCATGATCATATCCCTAAAGTTGAAAAAAATTGGAATTAGAAGAAATATTTAATTGATTTTGGTACAATCTCATCGTTGTTCATGCCTTGAACATTTTCCACTTCATATCTTGAAGAAATGAAGTTGAATCTGTCATCCGTGAAGTGTTAGCTGATCATGCGATTGAATGATAGGTCATTCCATTTGTCTCAAACAAAAGGTTATCAAAAGTTATAAAATGTACATTAGTCCATCTATGGTGGGGTTAATCATATATGGTTCCTAAAATGAAATTATACTTCATATATCATACCACTTAATAAATTAAAACTAATTTATACTAACCATGTATTTCTTGTAGGCTTGTGTTAGGTGATAAAGGCTTGTTGCACTTTGGTTGTGGGTTCGATTCCTGCATCCATGTCTGATGTGACGAATTGTGGCCTCTTCTGCAGGTTTTCCCTTTTCATAAACTATACTACTATAAAATTCTAGAATTAAAATCGAAAAAGGTGCTATCCTTAAACAATAATATCTAATGTTCAAATTAATTCATTCCAACCATAAGACTTATCCAAAATACTTATTTCCAAACTCATAGTATAAAGAGAACGATTACTAAAAATGTCGAATAACAAGCACATGAATACCATCGTTTATCCCTCATATATCACAAGATATATCTTTTCGGTCACATTCCAAACATGTGATTACCTTAATCATGTATTCTTATAAACATGTATTACCATAGAACCATTGTGAAAACATGAATTCCATTAAAATTTAACTCCTTACACATTCCAAAATACCAAAAATTATATATACTCAAACCATGATATCACTTTGTCCTTATACCAATCATGAGCTCATGAATACTATCAAACATATTATTTTCTCCGTATCCCTTCATTATGCGCATATCATCTACTTTCCAAAAAAAATCAATCTCTTTTCAGGGTTACCGGTACCATTCAACATATACATTCAGATACTTTAGGAAAAACAATAGTGTAACAATCCTTAGATGTTTCATTATTCCATAGTACCATACATTATTCTTGATAAACATGCAGTCATTCCACTACCTTCATAAACCATTGACCGAGCTTCAAAACTTATTACATCTCATATATCATTTGTAGTCTCTTCATCATCATCAACATAAATACTACCCATATGACCAAGATTATTCTGTTCATGAGTCATTACTTTAAGGAATTGGTTTTCATAATTCCCATACAATCCACATTTAAAACATTTAACCGTTGTTGATTTCTTAGAAATACCATTATCCTTGTCCATGGAGTTAAATGAACCTTTTTCTTTGTAATTACTGGATTTGTGTCCTTCTTTTCCACACCCAAAGAATCTTTCAGTTCCTTTTAAACATTCTCCTTGATGCCTCTTCCCACATGATTTACATGAGGGAAATTAAACTTCCTTCCTCTAGGATCATCATGAAACTCCATCTTTCTCTTATTAGCTAAGTTAGGTAACTTACCAAAGTTGATATTATTGATCATATTATGAGATTGTTGATTAGTCATAATAATGATGTTTGGACTTCCAATTCCTATTTCATTTGGTTTCTCATGATGAAAATCATTCCATTGACCATCATTTTCTCCATTAACATGAATCCTCATGTTTCCTGCCATTTCTTAAAACCCAAAAAGAATAGAATGAGAGGAAAAACTCGTACTAGAAAAACCACATAATAAAGGGGGAGTACTTTAAATCTCTAACATATTAGGTTTAATTCTATGATCGTTACTATAGTTCTATGACTATAACCTATACATATGCTTAAACATAGGGACATCCCTAGACATACCTTCGAAATATCTCTATGGATCTCACTAAAAATTCACATCCTAGTTTCAAAAGGTTAACTAAAACTCCCTCTGATACCAACTGTAGAGACCCAAACATGACATATATAGACATTACATTAATTTTGTGGAATACTTAATACATAACAAAATACAACACTCAAGGACCATAATAATTTAGTGCAATTGTAAACTCGGATCATAATCTTCTAATCCTGGTGAAAGATCTTCAACATCTCCCACAAAGATCTTCCCCTTTTAATTTAAAACCTAAAACATTTCTTTATATCTTGGGGAAAAGAAAACATATAAAGGGTGAGTTCAAATGATCAGTAAGGGTAACCATGGAGAAAATAAAACAGACCATAAACATTTGAACTAAAAAACATGAACATAATGATTAAACATCAAAATCTTGAGTGGTGAAATAAATCATGGCAGTACGTAAGTCATAGATCATAAAGGAAAATTAATCATGATAAAATATCATGGGAATAAAACATGTAATTTTGGAAACCATTAAGAACATGTTATGATTTCCATAGTATCCAAGGCATTGCTGCCAAGACCATCATACTGGACAAAGTCCCTTACTGAATCAATTTCATTCCTCATTCCAATCTTGTATCACTGAATGATATTAACTTTCCTTTACATCCATGTCTATCTCATGAGATATAAATTTTT
Organism: Viscum album; assembly: GCA_963277665.1. NCBI lineage: Eukaryota > Viridiplantae > Streptophyta > Magnoliopsida > Santalales > Viscaceae > Viscum > Viscum album. Next base: position 1,745,500,326 of record OY728161.1, read on the forward strand.
ACCCAATTCATTAGATAGAGACATAGGTCCCACCCATCTCATAATTAAATCATTCTTACGTGTGCTATAACATAAAGATAAATCATTCATCATAACCCAAATAATAAAATGGGTTTTATAAACATCATCCCATCATAACATTATCCATATAAAACAAATGGATATCATTTCATCGTAATAGAAATCAATCCATTTAAATAATAGAGACATTATACTTGAAACATTCACATATGAAATAATGTCATCATAGATATAAAATGTTTTTGATAAAACACTTGAAATGAATTCCTGAGGAAAATATCCTTTGTTCTTCAAAATCATTTTCTTTTCAAAAAAATGACATGAAATTTTAAAAGAAAAGGATTTTGTTGAAAAAGATCATGAAATAATGTAGAGTAAGTTTCATGAAAATAATGCATTATGAAACTGTAAAAATCCTTTCATGCTGTATAAGTTAAAAAAATATTCTCCTCATATTTTGAACGGAAAAGTCAAAAAGTACCACGTATGGTAAACAAAAGAAACATTCCTTCCATAAAACAAAGTAAAAGTCAAAGAGGGGTGAAAATGAATTTAAACATACATGGAATATTATTAAAAACTTTACGAAAAACATTTATATGGATATGGATGAAAAACAATACCCCAGAAAATACTTATAAGAAATCTCAAATAAATGTGAGATTGAAAAAGTATCCCTTGCCTAAGGTCCAATTTCATCCGTACGTGTCCGAAACTCTTGTATAGTTGGTTTAAACATATTATTAACTTGTAAAAGAACCATACGAATATTTATGATATCATATATGATTCACTTATGACTTCATATTACCCATTCTTTTGTCAATTCCATGTTAAAGCAGCATTTTGGGTAAAATAGTTTCATTTATCATACGTGTTTGGAGTTGTTGTTATTGATATTATTATTACTTTTATCATGAGTTACTTACTTCCAAAATATAAAACATGATTTATATATCATATATATTCAGTATATATATATATAATGGATATATAAATGAAATGAAACACACCGTTCATGGAGACGGTAGGCCATACGTACGCATGAACGTTGTTTTCCTTTCCTTATTGACTTGAATGGAAATAAGTAGATGACATATATATAGATATACATATATCCAGTATCATTATTATGTCATATATATCATTATTATTCATTATATATACTTTATAATCATTCTTGAATAGTTAATATAGAGAATGAATCTCATCGCGTTGGGGAGATGGTAATCTGTACGTACGCATGAGTGATGATATCGTTCCCATAATTATTGAATGGAATTGGAGTGGATGATATAATATCTCAGAATACGTATGAGGTTATAATAACCATATATTTTTATCCTTCACACCATTATACCCATCCACGTAAGGTGGTGGTGGAAAAACATATTACACCACGTCGTGGAGACGGTATTCCGTACGTACGCACGCGCGGTAATTTCATTTTCCGTAGGATGGATAGAAGGTGAAATGGGGTTTTCTAATCATTATAATAACATATCAGTATATTAGTTATACTTATTTAGTTACTTTATAATGAAACATCTAAAGATGGTGAATTGGAAGAATAAATAAACTTGAAAGAATCGGTAGAAGAGATTACCTCTTCTTTGACGCGCCTCTACTTAACCTCATCTTAGGGCACTAAAGTTGGTCTTTGAAGAAGACGAGGATCTATAGTAGGTTTATATGGAAGTGTAGAAGTGAAATTTTCAGATTTTGGCCGAGCTATAAGGCTCAAATTTGTGTGAATAGAAGAGGGAGGTGGTGCCCTTTTATAAGAGGGGTGAGGGGAACCTTATGAAAAAACATAAAATATTATTTTATAATAAAGTCATATTCAGTTTATAATGGCTCCAAATTGATTTATTTCTAAGATAAAGTGGGTATGGGTCGAAATAGTCTCAAAAAATAGGTTTTATACTAGTTTAGGTTACAATTTTAACCATATCATTTATATTTAACTCTAAGTTAAATAATTTAACTTTTACTGTGTCTTCTTGTATTCTTAAACTATATGGTTAATAAACATACTATAAACTACCAATCGAACCCAAATTGGTTAATTAATGTCATATATATTATTATATAAGCCTTTTGGTCTAACCTTAGATTTTTAGGAATAGAATATCAATTAAGAGAATAAATTTTGTTTTATAAACTCTTTTATGTCAATTTTGACACAATTTGATATTTTGTTTTCTCTAAATTCAAAATAGCATTATTACTTAAAAAATAATTTAAATAACCCTAATATGTTCTATTAACCTAAAAAATTAGTTTAATTAAAAAAGTCTCAAATTAAATTTATTTGGATATATATAATATCAATTATGTTAATATTTCATTAATAAGGTAATTACTGCATCACCATTGTGTCATAAGTAAATTAAATTATTTAATGTCTAAAAATTATAACTAAAATACCATTATTTAGGAAATAGTTTTATCTTTCTAATGAATATTTATAGTATAATTTATCTTATGTATAACCCTATATTGAAATTATTTTAGTTATTAAACTATGATTTTAACTATTTTAACTCTTCTCTCAAAGAAATAATAATAAATGTCCTAATTTATTCCAAGTGGGACAAAAGGGTAATATTTTATTACTAAGGTTATTTTTGGTCTAATTAAACTTATCCAATAGAATTAATACATGTCTTAGGGTAATAATAATATCATTTTTACCTTTATTTACTCTATTTACTTTTAACCGTGGTAAATAAAAGTAAAAAGTTACTATTCACCAAAAACTATTTTTTTCTTATTAAACCACATTTTACTCCATGATATTATCTGTGTCTCTCGGATTTTTGAAATTACACTCACAGAAGCGGTAAAATTAAGTTTCATTTAAATTCGCAAATTCTCCTAAGAGGTGGGTAAAAGACTGTGAAAATTTCAATAAAAATTTTATATATCTAAAATTAGTATAAAATGACTCCAAAGAATTACATTGAACTTATATAGGTATTATGTATCAATTTTGACCTAAAATAAATCTAAATAAAATAAATAATTATTTAAATAAAAATTCGGTTTTAAACTATAACTTAGTGTTTTTCACTATTCATAAAAAATTGATAGTTTTAAAAAAATACCAAAACATCACCCTAGGCTAATTTAGATATTCCAAATCCACAAATAAAGTCCATTTTGAAAGATGAAATTTATAAAATTTCAAAAACTGGGTATTACTATTCATAACGGTTAGTTTATAAAATATTTTAATAACATATCGTTGTTTAGTGAAACCCGATATTGCATACTACACACGCTATTGAGGAAGGTTGCGATTGCGTGTAATTCAAGACAAGTCAGGGATACGTGTAGTGCATGCTCCCTTTGGTGTTGCGTATAACATAATCCAAACTTATTTCATTTATACATTAAAAAAATATATACTAAATGTTGTGTAGAATAATTTCCACAAAACGAACTTGAAATTGTGTGTAACATGAGCCAAGAATAGTGTTGTGTATACAACAAGCTAATAAGGTGATGCGTATAGTACAAGATAATCTTGATGTAGTGTAGAATAGAAGACATCAAAGAAATTGAAAATAATATATCTCATAAAATCTCTGGGTGTTACAAAAATGATTAAAAATTAATTTTTTAGAATGTTTTCATCAATAAATAGATCCATATACTACATTATTAATCATTTTCGTAGTCACATAATATAATAGAGACCTCCTAATAGTGAGTACTTTTGAGTATTGATAATAATATTACTCCTCAACTATAATAATTCACTCACTCTCCTCACTTCTTTACACCTCTAAATCCCATGGGAGATTCCAAACACAAAACAAATCACCTTTAAAATTCCCTCCCCTAATCCTAAAAGCCTTATTTTTTTTATAATGACATCCTTCCAATATTTTATTGAAAATCTAATGAGGATACACAAGGAAGTGTCAATGTTATTCTAAAAGTGTTTTTATTTTATTTTAATATTTTCCTCCTTGAATTATTTTTTCATTATTATATAATAACCCAATTACATTAAATATAATTATATTTTTTTATGTTAAGGTTATGAGATAAAAATACAAACAATTCCCTGAAATGGGTTTCAAAATCATCTTCAATGTGTGTGGAAGACTACCTCTTCGTGAAGTGATATCGTTCATTTTTTTAGTACCTCCTTTCATGGATGGGAATAATGATGTAAATAATGTTTATATATGATTTATATTATTTATATTATGTAATTATGATCCTGGATTTATTATATAAAACATATTTTTATGCTTTCTATTTCGTGGTAATATGATAACATTGTTCGTGTGTATAGGGGACTAGCACCTCGGGAATCAATGCGATTCATTCACACATTATAGGAAATGTATTACGAATGAGTTAAAAAATTTGATATATATTACCAAAATATGATAATATAATGATAATATTTTTTAAAATTTTTTTTGTTTCAAAATGAGAAGAAAAGTGAAACAACGTTCATGCGTACATACAACCTATCATCTCCTTGAATGATGTATTCCATTTCCTAATACTAAATTTTATCTATTACTCTAAATAAATATTTAATGAATATATATGATATTTATATCATCTTTAACATTCAGAAGATTATGAAAAAATTATGTAACTAAGAAGAAGAAAATATAAATTCATGACATATATGAAAAACAATGTGGTTATTACACAAAACCTAACTTTAACATGGAATTGTTAATAAACAAGTATGAAAATGTCATAAGGAAGTCATATGTGACCATAGAAATAATATTATTGTTATGGAATAAGTTACTAACCTAATAAAACCCATTATTCTTGATCTCAAATCATGTTCAACCAAAAATAAGTGTGAGGTAAGGGTTTCTCTCATCTCACTTTTATTTCATGGAAATTAATGCCTTTTTCACCAATTGTTTTAGTTGTATAGTATATATAAAGACCATTAATGTATTTTATGAATATTACTCCTTAATTTTTGGGGTATTTTATATCCATTTCAGGATCACTCTTTTTTGGGGCTTATGGTTTCAAAGTTACCAATGCGTTAAAGTATTTTTGTATCAATTTTCCTTCTTTGAGACCTATGTTATTTTATACCCCTACCTTCATTGATGAGGTCTATAGTCTTCCTATGTCATTATTTGAGATTTATGTTATGTTATACACCTGAATTCATTTATTAGGTGTATATTTTTTCCATTTTATATGTTATATCAAGAATCTTATTATTTTGATGATATAATATCATAGGGATTGTGATTCAAAGCTTCCAAAGTGGTAAGAGACATTTGTTATAATCTCATAATTTATCGGGATTGGGTACAATTAATTCCCTAATGTTGAAATATTATAATTTCTAGTAAATATCTGATACTATGGTTATTCATTATATTTTCACGCAATTGGATCATTTTCTGTAACAACAAGAATAAATAAACTTCTTTTTTTTGGATCTCTTTCCTCCTAATAACTTTTTATTATGTTATACAATAAAAGGACATTGAATTACTTCAAACTCAAATTGTAGTTTTTGAAAAATGATATAAATATTATAAATAATTATGGTATATGGAATAATGATTATTTTAATTAAATACTATGATTAAAAATCCACTTTTAAATGTAAATAATAAAATAATTTAATTTTTTTAGTGTAAGAAATTTCACTATGATATTTCACTATTCATTTTCTATCCACTATTATTTTTTATAACTATATATTTTTATATTTAAAAGTTAAACCTATAATACTGAAAAAATTTTATGGTAAAATAAACATCATTTTTAAATTCCAAATGTAAAAATTAATCTACGGTAAATTTTTAGTAGTTTTTAAGGAAGTTTCAATTTCTCAATGAATAGTATTTTTTTGATGAATAGTATTATATGAATAGTGTTTTCATAATGAATAGAATTTGAGGTATAGTGTTTTTTGATGAAGAGTAAAAAATATTTTATAATTAAACAAATTTTTTGTGAAATGATTTTCGAAAAATAGACACACAAGGTTGTGTTTAGTAAGATATTTAGAGTCTGATAAGACAAACAAAATTTTAGATGAATTGTAACATACCCTTCTAAAATAGTAATGAATAGTAAATATTCCAAAAATAGAAACATTACCAATGAATGTATAAATACAATGTAGACATCATAAAAGTGAAAAAATGACCAAAATATAAGTTTTTGGAAATTATATATGTCATAAATATTTTATTTACAATTTTATAATTAATTTAATAATTTAAAATGGAAATATATTTTGATAAAATTTAATCATAAATTCTAACTTTATTGTCTTGTGGTTATATGATAATAATATGGTACCTTGATTACTTTATCAAGGTGTTACAAAATGAGTTATTGTTTTGGAGTTGTTTTTTAATAAATAATTATTTTATTAAGAAAATAAATTAAATAAATTTATAAAATTATTTTCATAAAATGGATTTCATTTTTGAAATCATAGCATCTATATTAGGTTAGAGTGAATTAATAAGATTTTTATAAAATGTTTTGTTTTTCAGTGAATAGTAATAATATAGTTTCTGAGTTTCAGTGTGATTAATGACATCATTAATGATGTAATAATGATGTAATAATTATGGTCAACTTGTGAATAGTGAGATATGTTATGAGGTGTCCAAGTGGAAAATTCCTTGTCCAAATAACATGGTAAAGACCCTGTTTTTTTAAATACCACCGATTAGGTGTCCCTTGGAAATTAAAAAAATATTCCCTCACTTTTGCTATAAATACCAAGTCATTACTTCATTCATTTCATTCCAAATTCCTCCTCAACGAAGCTCTAGTCTTTTTAACTCCCAAGCTGTCCTCCCAAGGTTCCCTCAAGCCCCACCCCCCCCCAATGTTCCTAACCGTTGAGTGTTTGAAGTCACTCTTCAATGTAAGGGAATCATTCACCCTCTTCTTTTAAGTCATGCCTTCTTTTATGTTATGACTTCTAGTTTCCATCATATTATGTTGGGATATGTTTTTTAATTTCCTTATTTCTATCCATTTTATGTAAAAATTATGAGATACTCTTTCCACTCTCATCATCTTATTTTCTAAATTTTATGCGATGCCATTAGGCAGCCGAATTTTCGTAAAAGAAATCATGTTTTCTCTTTTCAGTCAAGATTCATTTTCATGTGGTATGTCATTAAAATATCTATACAATGAACTTTTTTATTTCTTTATTCTGTACATATACTATATTATGATTAATTTATGGATGGGAGACCCGTTTCACCTCATTTTATTGTTTTCTAAAACCATGTTATATTGATGTTATGCTGTAGAATTTTCATCTCAAAATCTCTCTTTTTTTCTCAAGAAATTCTATTAATTTATTTTTGTGAATACCCACACTTATTTTGTTTCTAGTGGTATTAATCATGTCAAAGAAATTATATATTTTATTCTGTAATTGACGTGCATAAAACCCTCATTTCCTTTTAATAGGTTATAAATGATATAATGTTCATGTTTTTAAGAACGTTTTAAAAACATCACAAATTTGACATGAAACCCATTTTTTTATTCTCTTTTGGTTTTTTATTATCAATATGATTTAGATATATGTGTCTCGCATTAAAATAAAGATATATTAAGGGTGCACCAAGATAGATCTCCAATGTATTGGGTAAAGAATTTAATCTCTAGAGATGACATGTTTCACGATACCTTTGTGAATAAACGTGATAATTTTTATCAATGGTTTGAAAATAGAAAATTTTTACTGAAAAGGGTAATATTTTATTAGATTTTATGGGAGAACAGTATATTTGTTTCTTCTATTTATCATGCCTCTTCTAATATTTTTGTTCTCGTCTTATAATTCAAAAACAATTTCACCAGTATTTAAGGTTGATTACTGATAAGAATGATGTCAAGATGAAAATTATGAAAATGTTTCACAAAAATAAAATGTTTACTTTTTAAATGTTTTGTTTTATAAAATAAATGGATACTGAATATAAGTATACCCTTAATAATATATTTATTTCTACGTAATAGTTATGAACTAACTCTCTAATATTACAATCATAAAAGCTATTTATGAATGAATGAAAGTGAATTCTAGCTTAACGTCTTTAAAATAAGTAATTTATAATGCAATGTATTTTAGTTTGTATTATATTCGAGTTATGATAGATTTAGATGTTATCATGTTATTTTATAACAATTTAAAAGTCCTATATAACCAAAAAGGTTCGTATGTTAGGTATAATGATGGTAATTTTTAATAAATTAAAAGGGTCAATGATAAAATATTGTTTATCCTCCTCAAAATATGTCTTATGATGATTTTATTGATTTTCACAAATTTATATTTTTGGTTTTAGTAAATGTCTCGATCAAGATGGAACCAAAATTAATAGTGGATGTGAAGGAAAATGTTTTTTTTTTGTAATTAGCAACCAAGTGAGATTAGAAGAGCTTCAAAAAATCTTGTGGTTATTCTTAACCAGATATCATATATAGTGATGAAAAACATGATCCTTAGTGATTTCACCAACTCATAAAATAAGATATAAATGAAGATATGTGTAATTTCAAGTGATAAATATCATAATGGTAAACATATTCATCAGACTATGTGCAATGAATTAGGGAATAATCCCCTAGTAAAATGACATAAATGATCATGGAGATTTTTTGTATATGGTAAATGATGGAATATAGCACTAATATTCGAATGAAAAAAGTAGTAATTTAGTTAATTACATGAATAGGTTGAAATTTATTCATAAGTAATCCAATGAATATTTTAAATTTGAGCCAACGAGCTTGTAGCCAAGTGGTATAGGCTCATGCTTGGCATCCATAAGACCCTAGATCAACTCTGGGTAGGGACGAATTTATGAGTACTGTAGTATCACTGTCGTAATGCAAGAACTATAGTAATGATGAAATTGTAGCAGTGGACACACTGTAGTAAGAACTGTAGAAGTGTCGTTACTATAGTAGGGACTGTAACATCCCAGTTACTATAGTAGTACTATTCACTGAGGAGCCCTTTAGGTCAAAAAATGGGCTTTCAAGCCTGGTATTCAGGCCACTTGGCTTTGGGCCTTTGGGCTATGTAATGGGTCTTCCTCCTCCTAGTCAAAAATAGATCTTCGATTTAATAATAAAATGAGGATTTAGCCCCAACCTTTTAAAAAATTTATTTTAATTGTGGGGATTATGGGAATTATGAAAATATTTATCCTAGTAGAAACTCAAGAATTGGATCAGCAAGATCGTATAGATGAATGTTGAAAAATTCCAAATGTCATTGTTGCTCAATATTAGGAAAATAAAAAATGAAATAAGAGAGTTATAGATTATATATTGGATTACATTTTGATATTTTTGAATTTTATGATATTATTCCTATTTTAAGGGTTTATATATTTTGGGAATCATCGTACCTGTTGAAAAACTTATTTGAGGAAGAATCATATTTTCATTTTAAGACATAAATTTAAAGATATTTATAATCATTAGTGATTATATAATATTTGATATTGAGGTAATTATGGATTATTACAATCATGGTAACATATGATTTATTATTTAAATAACCATGGGATTGAAAAGTGATTTTGTGATTCAGTGAATAATATAATTTCAGAAGAAGTTCACGATTTTGGGAACCATGTACGATTATTGTAAATAGAGAATTATTGTATTTTATTTTCTTATTATATGTTGAATTATATTTTGGTGGTATATATGATTTTATGGAGGCTTTATGGTGACCTGTTCATTTATGGAAATTATTAAAATGTCTTAGAGATTATATGACTATATCGTATACATTTTTTGTATGATAATTTTATAGTGATTTACATGATTTTGAGATAAAGTTTGGAATTATATGTGATAAGATCATTCTAATCTTTGGGTTTAAACCTTATTTAGAAATTTATTGATTTAATTTATGTAATGTTATTTTTAGAATATGTTTTTTAAAATTAGGTAGTACTATTAAATTTTGGGTATTGATGTATTATTTCTTCATATAAGGGTTTATACATTTTGGGAATCATCGTACCTGTTGAAAACGATTTTGGTTTTTTAATGTCTAAAGACAGGAGGAATATCTTGTATTTTTCTTTTGGATTATGTGTTTCATTATAAATTGATTTTAATTCTTCAGGTAATAAATATTATACATGAATTCTCATCGGTTGGATAAAATGATGAGATTATGGTGGAAATTGATTAAAAGATGAAAATATACATTAAAATTAAGCATATTGCCTTATATTATCTATCTATATGGTAACAGAATTCCCCAAATCATGTAAAATGAACATGAAACAAAAAATTTTATCTTATTATGATCATTTCTAATAAATCGGTGGTCTTTTCAACCATCATAGATTTATGATTTTTTTCCATCATCCTTCTCTTGACCATGTTCTATATCACTCTATATTATTAATTGGGTGTTATTTTTCTCTTATATTTCCAAATTTTAACTTCCCACCAAATTTATCCAACTTCTAAACCAAGTTGTGTGTTATTCTAGATAATCATCTTAATTTCGTTTCCCTCTTATCAAGTGGAATTTGTGTTAACGCTTTATATGTTGTGGGATATAAAGATATCAAACATTTGATTATTAAGATCAAGTTAAAATTGTGAGGATAATTTTTTTAAAAGGGTGATAATTTAACACATTAATATTTTTTAAATAATGACATTATATTTGATAGCCTATATGACATGCAACACTAATCTTAAATAGACCATGAAATACTATTATATGACCATTATAAACTAGTCGTTAAGTTGGTGGGTATAAATAGGATTAAAAAAATTATGAAATATATATTAATTTCCAAATTAATTCAATTGAATTGATTAATTCTAAATAAATAAAAATATTATTTTTAGTAAAGTCATTTTGTTCTTCAAAAATATGTTTTCTTCAAATATGGTTTATATTGATTTTTATGAGAAAATATTATAATTTATTTATTGATTTTTTTAAATACATATTTATCAAATTTAACATAATTTTTCAAACCAGCATGTAAAAATAACCTTAGGATGAATTTATGAGAATTTTCTAAAAAGATCAATTTTCCAATGAATAGTTAAAAATACTGATTTTTATTAAAAAATTGTATATTATTTTCGAGTATTTACAAATGAAAATTATATTTTGGATTAGTTTTAAAATTTAATTAGTTTAAATTTATTTAAATTAATCTAATTATTTTTTTTATATTAATTTCCTACTTTAATTTGGTATTAAAACCTTTTTTACTTAAAAAAGCATTTTTCTGAACAACACTATTTTTTCATTTTATTAGTTTAATAATAAAGTAAATTCTTACACATTTATTTTTTTAGTATTAAACAATTTTATTACATAATTTTGATCAGAGGGAATAAATTTGGTAAATAGTATCATTTTATTTTTATATATTATGCATAGTAACCTTAATAATTTTTATTACTACTTTAATGGGTAAATATGATTATTAAGATTACAAATAAATGATATAGAAGAAATAAATGAAATTAACAATAAAAATAATTTTATTTAATGATTATATCTCATCTATATTCATCCAAATCTTAAAAATATTTACTTTTTAAAAAAACTCATGATTTTTACCATTATATGATTTTATGTAACGAAAATTCAAAAATGTAATTCTCCTTATTTTATTATCACTATTATTTGAAATTGTGATAATCCAAGGATATTTTCATTTCTAAATATTAATTTCAAATATAAATTATTTTATTTTAATTATGGTAATTTATTTATAATTTTTAGTGATGAAATAATTGCATTAAATGATTATGAAACATTAAAACAATTCTTGTTCAAGAAAAAAAATCCATAACATTATTTTAGAAACTCTATAAATAAGACAATTGGAGATATCATTCATATTCCATGATTTTTTTGGATATAAATTACATTTATGAGTTGTTTGGAAGCATCTTATTCTAATTCCATTGTTTTATTGACATTATTATTCTCAAATTAAATGAATAGTTCTAAAATGTACATTAATGATATTTTATAATAAATAACATTATATTAAATGATTTAAAATTAAAATAAAACTCATCCTCAAACACATGAATGGGGTATGTAATATTAAATCAATCATTTTATATTTATCTTCAATTTTTCATTTTATAGTCACTATGTTAACCCCTTAAGAGTAAATAAACATTGATATCTCCATATTTTTCAAATTGGTTAATGAAGGGTTAAAACAAATTGATAATTGTATAAAATGATGTCCAAACATGTAAAAATTTTACATTATGATTTTATTTATATTCATCCATTTATTAGATGTAGATATTATAAATTTGGATCCATTTGGGTATCAAAATTATTTAATATTAATTTAATATTTTATGAAATTTAAAGAGTGCCCATACCCTCCTATAAAAGAATATATATTCTAGACAATTATTTTCACTAAAAAAACCTATGCTTTGGGAAAATAAGAATCAAAATATATTAATTAATTTCATCCCCACATCATAGAATCCTTTTTTAGGGACTAATGCTATCCTTAGATGTCATAATGATTAATGAAATATGAGTTTTTTAAAGATGATGTATAGATCTTAATCAAATATTTTTGTTTTTTATAACATATTAAAATATTTTTTAAAAACACTGGAATAGTGAAACCAATATCTTACATATAATATTATTTTATTATTTTAATTTAATAACTAATATACATCTCTAACTTCGATTAATTGGGAATGCAATCTATCATTTGTGTGTACAATATGATACCAACTCATAGACTGGTGTAATTAATTTTCCATCATTGTCTCTCACATCCTGTAAGAATGAAAAAATTAATATCTATATATGATATTCATAAAATATTTATCATTATAAAAATATAATATATCATTTACTTGCATACCTTTCCAATCACAAAAAAAGAATGATAACGTTGTCCATGCATATGTGTGGACTACCAGCACCACGAAGTGATGTGATTCCTTTTTCATCACTATATCACATGGATGAAATATATAAGTATGATAAAATAAATAAAAATATATTTATAATATAATTATCATTATGTATAGGTAAAATAACACCTACCTTTTTCCATAATGATCATTGAAAAATGAAATTGTTCCACATGCGTACGTGTGGCCTACTGTCTCCATGATTCTAACATAGTTGATTTTACATAAATATCTATCATTATTGGTTTTAAAAGTATAATTGATATATACAAATGAGAATTATTTCCTGGTTTTTATTATTTATATTATTAGATAATGGAATCACTGAACATATTCAACTTATCGAAACCATTTTTGACATATAAGATGTATATCGTCAAAACCTCTATCATAAAATTTATAGATTGAGTAATTTATTATAGTATAGTAAAAGATAAAATAAAATTAATAATAGAAATTAAAAGGGTTATAAGTCAATTAAATAATTAAAAAATATTATTATTCATTAATATAATGAATGCAAGTGAATATTCAGACTCAAGGTAAGGGACTTCATTCTAAAAATCCTCTTTTAATGTTTTCAATCCAACTACTTTTATTCAATGTCCATATTTTGAAAATTATTTTATTGATGTATTTATATTATCATAAATGAATTATAAATAATATTTCAAGCATGTTTTTTACATAATTCAGTGGTTTTCAAAAGGAATATTTTTTTTCTTAATTTTGTGACTTTATTTAAAAGACAAAGGGAATATTTTATTTTAAAATATATGGTGACAATGAGTTCTTCCACCGCTATAACTGTTGTTTTATTTATTTAGGTTTTTGGATTTATTTACATCCCTAAATATTTTATTCAAATAAAAACCATCATTCCTTATGTTCTAGTTATTTTCAATAATGGTTTTAAAAAGTAATGAATATTTCAATATCAAGAAATGTTTTATTATAAATGCAAGGAATACTTTAAAAATTGAAAAAATTTATATATTATGATTATGTTAGGGTTCATGGGAACTTTTTATAATTATGGTTGGTTTTATTATAAACCAAGCATGGATGGGTCCATGATAGCCCTCCAATTCATTGGTTTATATTTATATTTGGAATTTTACCATGAGTGTTATTCCATGTAGAACTATGATGGGTATTTCAAGTGTTGATGTGATTAATACTCTAAGTGGGATCGTGATGGTTACTCCTGGAATAACCATGATGGTTATTTATTATGTAACAATGATATGAGAAAGTATCAACTTTCCTTAATGTATTATCTATCATTTTTAATCATTGTTTTCTGAATCTTAGGATTTTTCAAGGTAAAATAAATATCATAAGTTTAAAAAAATTATTTCAAAATTTTTAAGGGTGAAAGATATAACTTTCTAAAAAAACTATTATTATTTTTTATGATTTAAAAGAAATATTTATGAGTATTAATTTCCTTCAATATTTCTTAGTAAGTGTTTTATGAAAATATTTGGGAAGTAAATTTCATTTCTTAGGTATGAAAATATTTATGTTGAACCCAAAATTTATATAGAAGAAGTAAATTTAAATAAGTATTTATTGAATAACTATTTCTTTATTTTATTGATTATTTTTATGTCCCTTAATGAATTTTTTTTCCTCAAACCATGTTTTGAAATGCTTTTTATATATATTTAACGATAATAAGGGACAAATATGAGTTCAAGATGAAAATTGTGAATATGTTTCAGAAAATAAAACATGTATCTTTTTGTTGAAAATATTTGATTCTAAAGAACAGTTTCTAGTTTTTAATATATGGGTTTGTAATATAAGAGTTTTGACCTAACTCTCTAAAATTATAAAACTAAAAATTGTTGGAAAATGTATAAAAGTGAATTATTGTTTAAAGTTACCATAATATGTAATGTATATTGTTAGTCCCCTATATTCACACTAATTCATTGACAGGAATTTAAAATTGAGTTTTCAGATATAACTACACGGATACTGAGTTAACCTCTCACTAAGATATTTCATGTCTTATACATGACCAACAATCCTCGCCCACGATCATAGAAACTTGTATCACACTAAAAAACATCCATAATTAATTATAGACATTTATAATTAATTATTAAATTTACTATAAATAAAGAATGATGTATAATAACTCACCTGTCACTATGTTCTCACTAAAACCTTGAGAAATATGGTGTGGTTCACTCTTAGCATGCACCCAAACATTATCAATATAATATCCCTAACCATTAATTCCTATAAAATGAATTTTTTTCCTAATTTATGATGAAATAATAAATAATTTCATATGATGGCATACCTTCAACAAAACCACTTCTAATAGTGTGAAATAATCACCTCAGGTCACTATATATATTAGCTATGAAGATTCTGCACCAAATTCAAATGATTCCACGATGAATGTAACAACCCAATCTTTCATTAATGGAAATCACACTTAATCTAATTAAATGCCACTTTTTTAAAAATGTTTCTATAAAATTTCATATTATTTGGTTTTGTGTTATGAATTGTGATCGTTGCTAATATAGTCATTGAACAATGATCACATGGTTAGTATAAATATAAGGCTTTAACAAATCCAATTATCTCTCACAAAGGAAGTGATGGTCTCACCTAGTAGAGGTGCCCCATACGAAGCCCATTAGTCAGAGCTCAGAAAGGAGGTTTATTCATTGGGCTACGGTCTTGACCAAGCCCATGACAAGCTTGAATATGTTAATCTCAAGCGGGACCGCCTACGAGAGAAGTGGATGTTGATAGAGACCACCACCCGAGAAATATTATCCAAGACACCCCAAGAGTCTATCACCATCACACTCCATACTCTTCAGTCTTATGCGAGTGTTATAAATGGTTATGTAACAAGACCATAGCACTATGGTTATGTACATTATATTTGTATATAATAATGAATATACTTTAATCTTGTTATTGTTACCTTGTAAATAGTTTTTAAAGCACAAATAGTATTTTTAGTTAATGTTAAACTAAGAAATATATTTTGATGAATTAATGGATTTTTGAATTAAATAATATTTTAATAAAATATTATTATTATTATAAAATTATTTTTTATTAAATATAAATTATCATATAATTTTATGAATGCAATTGTAATTTTTATTAAGGTTTGAAAGTGATTTTAGTCAAAACCCATGAATTTTGGATAAATGTCGGTTTTAATTTTAAAAGTAAAAATTAACATATTTAGAAAATTATTTAGATAAAATTAATATTACTTATGTAATCAGGACATCAAAATTATCCAACGGTGAATTTTTTATAATTTTCTAAGACAGTCAAATTTTTGGGTAAATATTAAATACCGTTTAAATATATAATGTGTTTTATGAAATCATAATGACCCAATAGTGATGTAATAAAATACTATAAGCTTCATGTTCGGCTAGTATACTTTTTAACATTAAAATAATATGGTTTTTGGTTTGTTAGACTTATTTTATAAAGCATTAATAGACCCTTCAAGTCTTATTAAATGTCTTGTATTTTGAAATTGTTTATCTTGGGAGTGTGACTCACCTCCACATAAGAAACCCCATTATTTTAAGAAGTTCGGACTTT
This sequence comes from Viscum album, assembly GCA_963277665.1. Classification (NCBI taxonomy): domain Eukaryota; kingdom Viridiplantae; phylum Streptophyta; class Magnoliopsida; order Santalales; family Viscaceae; genus Viscum; species Viscum album. The sequence goes on from OY728161.1 coordinate 1,745,516,919, forward strand.
GGAATTATAAAATATTGTTTTTCAATTATCTTTTCTAGAAACCATGGGAAAAAAAATGGGCTGGATTGTGGTTTGGATTAGTTTAACGTGAGGTGTCCCAACCCTAAATAATGAAGAATTCCCACACCTTTCCTATATAAACCCACCCAATCTCCCACTTCATAAACACTCAAAGCCATTGTATTTCATACAACCTCTACCCTACTCTCTCTATAATCCTCTCAAGGTTCCCCAATCTCCAAAGAAGCCTCTCTCAAGCCTCTCTCAAAACTTTGGAAGCACACTTCCAAGTAAGGGTTTTTTCATCCTTTCTCATTTTGGTCCAATATTCTTAATGTTGTAATGAAATTTTAATTTAAATTATAAATGTTGGGGTATGGTTTCTCACCTCCCCCATAAATCCCTCTTTATGTTTGAATGTGGTAGACCACTTTTTCACTCATTAAATTCCTCTCATGTACACCCATTACTATGCCGAAATTCCGAAAGAAATTTCTCTCTCTTCTTTTACATTCAAGAAATTCTTTGGTATCACGAATCTAAATTCCAATAAAATTGTTGGAAAATGTATCTATATAACCCCCTTACGATCCATTTTATTTACATATGATGTGACTCCTATTTCCTTCTCATCAACCATTTCTATTAATTCTTACGTCACACCATTACGCAGTCAATATTGCACCAATTTTCTAAGCCAATGTCATTGTGTAGTGAATTCCATGCCCATTTATCTATCAAGGTTATTCAAATTTATGCCCATTTACTTATTTATTATAAATTTCCATGTATTAATTCCACATTATTTTATTTTGTAATAAATTATTATGTTTTATGAATCCATGTTATATGTTCCATGTGGCACGCTTATGCATGAAATGAAATGTTTAAGAAGGGTGCACCCTTATAGCACTCCAATGCATTGTGTAAAGTATAGTATCATGATACATCATGTGCAATGGGTGTTTACTCAAGATAATTCATGTGTAGTGAGGTTTTACTCGGGCTTCATGTGCAATGAGGATTTACTCATGCTGTATGTGCAATGAGCCTTGGCTCATGCTAATTCCATGTTAAGTGTTTTTGCCACATTTCCATGTTATGGTTATCATGCTTTATCATATATCTATGTTTATGATTCTATTATTCTCTATTGATATTCTTATTGCCTAACATGTATTGTATTTTTCATGTTATTACATGATTATTCCCTTACTAGGCTTTATAGATCACCCTTTTCTAATGCATGTCCTTCGGTTATCCCATTCAATGCTAAGTATGAGGGAATGTAGTGGTCATGTAATGGAAGTTTTCAATAAAGATATTTTATTTCATGTTTTAAGTTGTTATGTAATGATCCTAAGCCCCAAAGACACTAGACCACTCGATCTTCTATATTGTATCAAGTGAATTTTATGTAATAAATTATGTTTAATTGTGTAATAAAAGATCAGGGTTGTCATAGTTCGTATCAGAGGATAGGTTTAGTTTTTTTGGGGATTTGAATTAGAAAACCCTAGTGAATCCATAGAGAAATGATTAAGTATAATAAAAACATCCCTATTTTTTGGTGAGTATTGATTTAGTAGTTTATCAAGAAAATAAATCACTGTCTGGATTCGAGTAGGTAGAGGCGGCTCTGGCACAGATTTATCCTAGGTTTAAAACCCGAAAACACCGCTCTGAGATAGGCTCAGATGAGAACTGGTGCATGAAAATGGGCCTTTTTGTAATCTTGGTTACGAAACTCCCAGGGGGATATGCTTTGGTAAATTCATAAGCTTATTATAAATCATTTTTATGGGACCAAAAAATTCCCGATGAATATATATTAGAAAGTAGATCGTGGATCACATAGACTGAATCCAATAGATTCCTATGTTAAGAAAATAAAAGTTATTTATAAGTCATCAATTTTGTCCTTGGATTACCCTTTACGTGTTACCCCTAACTTTTATTTTATTCCAGCCAATGGCCATTAATACGAGGACTTGGGCTAAAATTGATGTGAAGATCAATGTGACGACTGTACTAATGAGATGCCCAATCTGAGGGGAGTGGGAATTGTGAACTTTGTCATGCTTCTATCTCAGTCAACTGAAGATATGAATAGAAACATGGGTCAAGAAGAATTCTCAACCCCCCCCCCAAGAAAGAACAAGTCGCTATCGAGAGCTTCATGGGACAAGGACCTCCTAATTTTAATGGATCATCTGATCCCTCAATTTCTGAACAATGGATCAACTCCATTGAAAATATCTTATACATCATTCAATGTTATTAACAAGAGAAGGTTCTCCTGGCTACTTATCTTATGGAAGGTGAAGCTGATCAATGGTTGAATTTGATCCAAAATATGAATCCTAATGAGGAGATCGAGGCATTGGAATGGAATGATTTCCAGAAGATGTTTTTTGATAAATATTTTCCACGCTCCCACCAGCTTAAGATTGAAAGGGACTTCTTTGACCACATGCAAAAAAGATGAAGAATCTATTGGAGTTTACAACGAAAAATTCACAAGGCATGCACGATTTGCTTCTGGATTTGTTGTTACCCCAGAATGCAAGGTTGACCGCTTCTTTGGTGGGATGAAACCTAGCCTCTGGAAAGCACTGGAAATCCATGACTTCGACAGCTATGGGGAAATTGTCTAATGTGCCCTCAAGGTTGAAATGGAGATAATAGAATCTCATGGGTTCCATGGGGATAATAAGCATAAGGTGTAATTCAATGCTGGTGGTTTGATGGATAAATCCAACTTTGATAAGAAGATCCACCACCCCACTTGCCAAAGGTGCAGAGAGAAGCACCCTGTAAATTGCCTGAAGGGGACAAGGAAATTCTTTAGGTGTAGAAGAGAAGGGAACCTAACTATTAATTGTCATCATGAAAGACCAGCAACTGTGACAAAGGAGAGGAATACTCCGTTCGAACCTCAACGCGTGGTTCATTGATACAACTACAAAGAACCAGGGAATATTGAAAATTAGTGCCCTAAGACAAGGTTCTTTTGGAGGAAACCAATAACTTCCAAGGTAGAAAGGGATAGATTTTTCCATCACTACTTCCGAAGTGAACCCCGACAAAGAAGTGGTGACATGTACGCTAGTAATTCATTCATGAATGGAAAACTTAATTTTTGATTCAGGTTCTTTGCATTCTTTTATATCTCAAAAGTTTAGTATAAAAATCCTAGCACCACCACAAATCATGGAAGTGAAGATGTCGGTGAGTATAGAAAATTGGGAAATCATTCCATCCCAAGAATATAACTCCTCCCTTATCATAATATATGGATTAAACATCCCATCGAACCACTTCCTACTCCCTATGGTAGAATTTTATGATATTCTTGGCATGGATTGTCATTCCTTATATAGATCCAATAGAAATTGCTATGAGAGGGAAATCACTCCCCATTTGGATAATCAACCCATGATTCTTTATAAGTGCAAGGAGGAAGATGAATCTTCTTTAGCTTTATCATATCAGGTATGGACATTACTTCCCTATGAGCATGCATATCTAGCTCAGATGATTGATTCTAAGGAGGAAACTAACCTTGAAGACTTTCCTATTGTGAGGGAATTCGCTAAAGTGTTTCCCAAGGAATTGCCTGGTCTACCTCCTAGAAGAGATGTTGATTTCTCAATTTATCTTTTACCTAGGGAGTTTGAAATATCCAATACTCCGTATAGAATGGATATTGTGGAGCTTGAGGAGATGAAGAAACAACTACAGGAGAATCTGGATAAAGGTTTTATATGCCCAAGTGGTTCACCATGGGGTGTACCAGTCCTCTTTATCAAGAAGAAGGATAGGTCAATGTGCCATTGCATTGATTATTGTGAGCTCAACAAAATCATGATAAAGAACAAGTATCCTCTCTCAAAAATTGATGACTTGTTTGATCATCTATGTGGAGAAAAAAACTTCTCCGTGGTGGATTTGTGGTTGGGATATTATGAAGTAAGGGTGAAGAATGAATATATCCCCAAGGCTGCTTTTCGTACAAGATATAGACACTATGAATTCATAGTAATGCCTTTCAGACTCACTAATGATCCAACAATATTTATGGACTTGATGAATAGAGTTTTTAGAGATTACCTTGACAAATGTTTTGTAGTCTTTATAGATGATATTATGATATACTCCAAAACCAAGGATGATCACGGGGAGCATCTAAGAACTGTACTAGAGACCTTGAAGAAGGAGAAGCTCTATGAAAAGTACATCAAGTATGAGTTCTAGTTAAAGGAGGTCTCATTATTGGTCCATATCATCACAAGAAATGGGATATCTATGGATCCCTCCAAAACAGATGCAATTGAGGGGTGGCTGAGGCTAACATTAGTAATGGATATCCGTAGCTTCATGGGAATAGCTTGATATTATTTAAGATTTGTGAGAAATTCCTCATGATTTTCCAACCCTCTAACCAAGCTAACTCGGAAGGGAGTAATGTTTTCATGGACTTATGAATGTGGAAAAAGCTTTAGGGAGATAAAAAGGAGTCTTATCACTGCGCCCTTGATCACATTACCCACATGTGGAGAACTTTTTGTGGTATTCAGTGATGCTTAGAAAAAGGGATTGGGATCTCTGTTGATGTAAAATGATAATGTCATTTCTTATGTTTCAAGTAAATTGAATGTTAATGAACATAACAATCCAACACATTACCTCGAGTTGGCTACATTGATCTTCACTTTGAAAATTTGGCGGCATTATCTCATTGGGGGAAAGTGTGAAATATATATGCACCAAAAAAATCCCCAGGTATATATTCACACAGAAAGTGTTGACCATGCACCAATGAAGATGGTTAAAGCTAATCAAATACTAAGACTTCCCAATCTATTACCACCCTAGGAAAGTGGACAAGGTGGCATATTCCCTAAGTAGAAAGGACCAAACGATTCTATCATCGATAAGAATTGAAAAGGATCCAATCTTTTTATATTTGATGAATAAGGGTGTGGGAATCATAAAAAATGGAACATAATCAATCCTTTAACAAATGATTGCTCAACCGTCACTTTTGGAAAGGTTAAAATATGCTAAAAAAATATGATGTGGGAATTTAAGAAAAATTGGAAGCTATAGAAAAAGGGATATCCTTGGATTTTAATGTTAACGAAGAAGAAATTGTGAGATTTGGGAAAAGTCTATGTGTTCTATCATGTCTGGAGCTGAAGAAGTAACTTTTGGATGATACACATAGTTCGAATTTCTCTATTCTCCCAAGAAACACAAAGATGGTTTGAGATCTCCACGAGCATTATTGGTGGAATAATATTAAGAAGGAGATCGTTGAATATACATCAAATTGTCTGGTGTGTCATCAAGTGATGGAAGAGAGGTAGAAGTCAAAGAGGATGATGCAACCATTGCCCATACCAAAATGGAAACGAGAGAACATCACCATGGACTTTGTCACTGGACTTCTGAAGACATCCAAAGGAACCAATGCAATATGTGTTGTTGTGGATTGTCTTACATAGGATGAACACTTCATTTCTATTTGGGAGGATTTTTCATTGGATCAACTGGCATGGATATATATTAGGGAAGTGGTAAGTCTTCATGGAGTACCACTATCTACTATGTCTGATTGAGATCTAAGATTCACCTCTATGTTTTGGAAGAGTCATCAACATGCTCTGAATACTGAATTGAATATCATTACGGCCTATCATCCTTAAAATGATGGCCAATCAAAGCGGACTATCCAAACAATTGATGACATGTTGAGAGTGTGCTCAATGGTCTTTAATGTTGGATGGGATCAACATCTTCCTATGGTTGAGTTCTCTTATAATAAAGGTTTCCACTCGATCATTCAAATGGAACCATATAAAGCCCTTTATTGGAAATGTTTTAAAACACCGGCGTGTTGGGATGAGGTCAGTGAGTCTAAGATGCTTGGACCAGAAATGGTCGAAGAAATAGTGGAGAAGGTGAAAAAATTCTGCAGCATATCAAGGTAGCCCAGAGTACACAAAAGAGTTATGCAGACAATCGTCGATGAGACCTTGAGTTTATAGATGGAGATATGGTATTTCTATGCATATCTCTATGGATGAAGGTCAAGAGGTTTGGGAAGAATGGGAAGTTAAGTCCATTGTACATCGACCCCTTTGATATTCTTGATCATGTCGGGGCTATGGCCTATCGAATAGCACGTCCACCTACCATGGACAATGTACATGATGTATTTCAAGTATCCCTCTTAAGGAAGTATATATCGGACCCTTCACATGTACTCTCTTCAGAGGTGGTACAGTTAGAGGATGACCTTTCTTATGAGGAGAAACCAGTGAATATCCTAGATTGTAGAGAAAAAGTTTTAAAAAATAAGACAATTCCCCTCATCAAGGTGTTGTGTCGAAACCACAAGTTTGAAGAAGAGGCATGGGAATCAGAGGAAATGATGAAGTAGAGTTACCCACATCTGTTTTAGTGTGGGAAAAGAAAATTTTGAGGGTGAAATTTTTTACAGGGGGAAGATTGTAATTACCCAAACATTCATTAATGGAAATTCTTATTGATCTAATGCCACTTTATGTAAAATGTTTATATAAAATGTCAACTTCTTTGGTTTTTTGTTAATAATTATGACCGTTGAAAATATAGTTGTTGAATAGTGATCACATGATTAGTATAAATATAAGGCTTTAACAAATCCAATTTACTTAGACAAAGGAAGCGATGGACTCATCTAGTAGACGTGCCTCATATGAATCCCATTTTTTAGAGCTTGGAAAGGAGGTGGTGTCATTGGGATTATCTCTTGACCATGTCCAAGCCAAGCATGAATATGTTAAGCTTGAGCGGGACCACCTACGAGGGAAGTGGAAGTTGATAGAGATCACCATCCGAGCAATGTTATCCGAGCCACCCCAAGATTTTGTCACCATCGCACACCTTAATCTTCAGTATTATGCAAGTGTTATAAGGGGTTATGTAACAAGACCTTAGGACTATGTTTATGTACATTATTTTTTTATATAATAATGAATATACTTTCATCTTATTATTATTACCTTGCAAATAGTTTTTAAAGCACAAATTGTATTTTTAGTTAATATTCAACTAAAAAATGTATTTTGATGAATTAATGGATTTATAAATTAAATATTATTTTAATAAAATATTATTATTATTATTATTATTATTAAAATAATTTTTATTATTTATAAATGATCGTATAATTTTATGAATTCAATTGTAATTTTTATTAAGGTTTGAAAGCAATTTTTTGTCAAAACCCATGAATTTTCGATAAATGCAGGTTTTTATTTTAAAAGTAAAAATAACATATTTAAAAAATTGTTTAGATAAAATGTATATTATTTCTGGAATCAAGACGTCAAATTTATTCAATAGTTAATTTTTCATAATTTTCTAAGACAGTCAAATTTTTGGGTAAAAATTAAATACCATTTAAATATATAATGTGTTTTATGACATCATAATGACCCAATAGGGATGTAATAAAATACTATAAGCTTTATTTTTTTCCAATATATGTTTTACCATTAAAATATTGTGTTTTGGGGTTTCTTTGAATTATTTTATAAATAATTAATGGACCCTTCAAGTCTTATTAAACATCTTGTCTGTTTTAAATTGTTTACCTTGTGAGTGTGACTCACCCCCACATAAGAAACCCCATTATTTTAAGAGGTTTGGACTTTAGACTTATAAAATATTGTTTTACACTTCCCTTTTCCAGAAACCAGGGGCAAAAACCATGTTCTGGTTTGTGGTTTGGATTAGTTTAATGTGAGGTGTCCCAAACCTAAATAATAATGAATTCCCTCACCTTTCCTATATAAACCCACCCAGGATCCCACTTAATCCGCACTCAATGCCTTTGGAGTTCGTCCAAACTCGTCCATACTCACTCTATAATCCTCCCAAGGTGCCCCAAGCTCCCAATAATCCTCTCTCAATCCTCTCTCAAGCCTTTGGAAGCACACTACCAAGTAAGGGTTTTTTATTCCTTTCTCATTTTTGTCCAATTTTCTTAATGTTGTTATTCCATTTTAATTTCAATTATAAATGTTGGTGTATGGTTTATCACCTCTCCCACACTTCCCTATTTATGTTAGAATGATGGGATACCCCTTTTTCTATCCTTAAATTCCTCCCATGTACACCTGTTACTATGCTGAAATTCCAGAAAAAAAAACTCTCTCTACTTTTACATTCAAGAAATTATTTTGTATCTTGACTCTAAATTCCATTACACCTATTGGGACATTTATCTATATGACCCCTTACTATAAATTCCATGTACATATTATGATATTCCCATTTCCCTCTCATCAAACATTTTTATGAATTATTACGTCACGCTGTTACGCTGCCGAAATTGCACCGATTTTCTAAGCGAATATCATTGTGTAGTGAATACCACACCCATTTCTCTATCAAGGGTATTCACATTTATGAACATTTACTTATTTATTATAATGTTACATTTATTAATTACACATTCCTTTATTGTGGAATAAATTATTATGTTTTATGAATCAATATTATATGATCCATATAGTACACTTAAGCATGAAAAGAAATGTTTAAGAATGGTGCGCCCTTATAGCGCTCAAATGCATTGGGTAAAGTATAGTTTCATGATATGTCATGTGTAATGGGTGTTTACTCATGATAATTCAAGTGAGACAAGGTTTTACTTGTTCTTCAGGTGAAATTATGATTTACTCATGCTCCATGTGCAATGAGCATTGGCTCATGCTAATTCCATGTTAAGTGTTGTTTCCACATTTCCATGTTATGATTATCATGCTTTATCATGTCTTTATGTTTATTCTTATCTTTTTCTCTATTGATATTCCTATTATCTATCATGTTTTGTATTCCTCATGATATTCAATGATTATTCCTTTATTAGGCTTTATAGCTCACATTTTTTTTTGCATGTCCTCAGGTTATCCCTTGTAATGCTATGTACGAGGGAATGTAGTGGTCATGTAAAGGAATCTTTCTATAAAGATGTTGTATTTCATGTTTTAAGTTGTTATCTAATGATCCTAATCCCCAAAGACACTATACCTCTTGATATTTTATATTTTATCAAGTGATGTTTATGTAATAAGTTATGTTTAATTGTGTAATTAAAGATCAGGGTTGTCATAATGACTTAGTGGAATTAGCACCAACCCATACCCTAAATTAATCAAAATGTAAGGTCTGTGAAGAGAAATAAAAACAAGTAAATTGGGGGCAATATTGTACCATGGATCACCACAAAAAATCCCTTAGACTAAGAGATTTATGATAAGGCATAAGATGGGGAGCCTAGAAAACATCCCTCCTTACGTTCACATGGACAACCAAAAACAATGGGGTGGATAACCCCAATTCATTTATTTTGAAAAAAACCATAAACTGTTCATAGTTTTAACATGTGTTAATGTCATGGAAAACCTTAAAATAGGGAACCTCCCTCAATCACTGATTATTTCACTATTTAGACACTATGCTCATGCCATGAATGGACTATTGTTGAAATTTTATAGCATCTCGGACACCCTTCCTTTCTCTAAAGCTTCAAAAAACACCCAAATACATCACCTGATACTTAAAATCCATCCATATACACCTATTAAGGGTGTCTAAATACTATTAAACCAAATAAAAAAATTGTATTCTCTAAAAGAACCTATTAACAATCTATTGATTCAAATTCCATCAAGTATTAACAACACTTCTTAATGTGGTTCAGTACAAACTCCCCAACATAATGGTTCTCATCCCAGAGAATCCATGTTATTCTTTGAACCAATAATCCCAACATATATTGGTTATTATTTCCTCAAAAAACATATCATATTCTACTTAGGAACCCTAAATTAACTTAAATTTCGTAACACTAATCACTATTCCTATACATAATATATTATATCCAAAAACAGTGAGTTTTTTCCTCACCACACATCAACCACATCCCAAATAGTTTTTCAAGTGTAGTTTTCACATCACCATGCCAAGAGTCAAGAAAAAACACTAGTTTGGACTCCTTTATCCAACCCTCTACATAAATAATAGTTTCGTAGGATGATGCTTCAAAAAATACCTAATCATGATACTTATACCCTGAAAGTTATCACGAGATAATACAAAATCCCACATTGACGTAAAAACCCAAGTCCTTATTTAATTCAATGGTAAGATCACTAGCCATATACTCTGGTATTCAGGACCTTACCCTAAGAAATAACACTTAACTAATTTTTTAACTTTTATATCAAAGTGACTCCACACATAGGCCGATTTCAATGCAATCTCTCTTACAAACACAACACCAAAATCCCTAATTAATTATTAACCATGGAGAAAGATCATATCAGATCATTCCTATGAACCAATATCATGGTGTCACCTTGACCATCCATCGACCGTTATCACTACACTCATGACCCTTTTGGATTGAATATCACCCACCCACTACTGATATGATTCATTTCACTATAGTATTTTATTCATTGTCACTTGAAAAACATTAATACCCAAATTAAATGGTGTACACTCCATCCATTAAATAATTTAATGATGGCAAATGATTGAACCACTCATACCTAATCACCATTAGGGAACATCAACCACCAAGACACATTTTCTTCCTACCAAGAATGATATTCTATAATAAAAAAGGTGTTCTCCCCATAATATGGATTCCCCTAAACCGATCCATGATCACCTACCCGAATGGTTCCCAACACCATTCCTCCATAATAATTAATGCTCATTAACACATCTAGGTCGACTATGCACCACACCTAGTCCATTTATGATGTCACCTTTCTCTGCAAGAACATCCCCAATTATCACTAAACACAAGACTTTCAGGCCCACAAACATCTCAATAAACACTATCATTATTAGACAGATCAGGCTTCTCTAAAACACGATCAGTTCCCAGTAAACCCACACATGGCACATTCATATATTCATAAATTGAATAACATCAAACAAACCCAGTGTCCACCTATCCTCGTGAACTGATACTGTTCTAAAATACCTCCCTATTCTTCACACTCTCTTCCAGATGCAGAGTGATTCACTAAAGACCCACTCATAAGTTCTCATTCATGAGCATGCTCAGTCTCACAAGAACCCAACCACATACACTCCCATAAATCCCGTTTGCACATTCAGACTCACACTCCCAAGATTGGAATCCCATTTGATATAGTTTCATAAGTTTAACTCTATAAACATGCCCCTCTGCATTTCATCCTCAATCAATATTTTAAGGCATCTCTCACACAAATTCAAACTGCATGACCACCTACCACACAGTTATCACTACAAACCACAAGGGTCCACCAATTATCCCACCATGCTACCCAAAACCATATCTTTATAACTATAGTTAAAGGTATTGAACGGGTCCTAAGCTCAAAATTTACCATTGATTCCATAATAAATCATATTTCTTTTCATCCTAAAATCCCATACCATTTCATTTAAATTTCCTCAATTTCTAATTACAATTATGTAGAAATACACCAAAAATCTATATGGTATAACTTTTTATAGGTGGTTGTTGAAACATTATCTAACCAAACATGAATACTTAAATAAATTTTTCCCCGTCATTAGGACATTCCCCATACATTAAATTTTGGATTCAAATCTGCTATATTACCATTATTGTTGAATTAAATTCATGTACCCATCCACTAAGGGTCTCTGAACGTGCCTTAAAAAGGGACTGTATTGCCTTTATTGAGTAAATTTCCACCATAAGACCTATATGACCTTCCAAGTAATGGATATACACCATGGACCATCTTATTATAATTACCCCAACAATTTATTTTTGAAAAAATAACCATATTTTTTTTTCTCACTTTAAACAACTTCAACTCACATTAAAAATGAACAAAAGAAAGAAAATATTTGTAATGTGAGTCTTGACTTCCTACCATGATCCATGAACATAGTCTCTATCTAATGTGACAAGACAAACAACTCATAAATAATAAATCCCAAACTAAATTTCATCACTCAAGGGGAATTAATACAATCATAACATCAAAAAAAGAATAAAAATATCATTCAATCATAATCTAGATTACTAAATGAAAAGGTGTTCATGATGCACCAATATGATATTCATTACTTGATCTGACACATTCCTAATGAACCTTTCTATAATCTCCCTATATAGTAAGAAAAATATGTATATAATACCAATTTGTAACACCCCATCACTAGGGAAGTCAGCAGTCTCTGGGTTAAGGATTCCAATTGTCCTCAAGCATGTCCATAACCATATACTAGAGGTTGTAAACTAGTAGTGGGGGCTTAATAAATACAATGAAGATACTATTACCATGAATCAATGTCATAAAATTCGATGGAAGTAACCAAAATTATAAAAAGAAAACATTAGTGTTCACAATATTGAATAAACATAGTGATATATCATACATGTCCCAATCATACCTAACATACATGGATCACCCATTTCGATCATCCCAAATTAAAAATATGCCAAAATATAAAACACACACTGTCACTACGTTAATACCCACACCCCATCCCAATCTCCCAATGCTTTTGAGCTACACCCATCCAATCCATTGCATGTCCTCTGTTCTAACCTGAAATCTATGATATGTTCTAAATTATTACTAAAACACCTGTACATGGTGATAGTGTATAACTCATCAGGGTATCAAAAAGAACCCTAAATATATGTCTTTAAATCTGTGTGTATACATTAGAAAATTAAATATATAAATAAATATTATCATCAATAATTCATGCGCTAACCCATATTCTATTGAACTCGATGAGATACACACACCCATTAACTTAAGGTGTGCAAACCAGGACACCACATTGCCCAAAAATACCTAATTAGTAACCATTCCATAACCCAACCCTAACATTTCCCACTACCAATGTCTATAAAAAACTGGATGACTCATTGTAGTGCATTTTCTGAACCTCAACCTACTTCCCAAAGGTATAGGGTATGGTCTTGAATCCATATCTCAACCCACTACCTTATTATTCAGGGAAGGGTCCATCAGTCATGTCTCATGTAACATCATGGCTGATCCCTCTAACATATATTTTTCCATAAAAGTTTACTAAGGAGATCTCTACCTACCAAATTCCATACCCCTCTCATGGGAATTCATTGACCCATACCTACTAATACATGATCCACTTATTATATGAACCAGCACCTAGGTTATCCTCAACCTAAGCCTTCTCAAGGAAAGTTCCATCATTGTCATCACAATCATACCGCAACTCAATCCTCATAATGATATTCGTTCACTAAATATAATTGGTAAATGGCCACCTAACATGTGATCAAATCCTATAAGCTAATTTCCTACAAGAACATGAAATAAAATGTTGTGTGTGTAGCCTATTAGATAGCTCGTTGGATGATCCTAGAGTAGTAGTTTATTAAGAAACAACCCCACATCACCAACATAACTCACCTCACCCATCATTGAATCCAATGGGTCCTCCAGAACTATCATGAACGTTTCTCATTGATACTATATTTCAGTCATTGACCTTCAGTGATACCAAATCCCATGGGATCCTGCTGACCCAAACCCCATGTGTTTGGTCCACATCCTCACCAAATGTTCATGTCACTCCTACTCATGTTGACTATGGTTCATCCTAAGACATTATGCCTACACATCCCTACCTTCAAAAATCTAGGCCCTGAACCCCACCAAAACTCATTTCTCTCCAAATTCCAAACCCCTTAATAACTTCACATAACCAACACCTGGTGTCATCTCATTTCTCCTAAGGGAGACCTCTCAACCTACCACTTAGAGTGAATCCCCCTTCATCTTCATTTTATATGTCCCAAAGGACTCATCTCACTCCAATAATATGAAAATACTCACCTTCAATCCTATGATGGATTTCCTTGTCACTCACGAGATGTTCGGTCATCTCTCACTTCATTACTTGTCTTTATTCCATTCATTCTTACCCATTAACCCTAATAAATAAACCTAGAAAAACCACCTCACCACTCATACCCATAGACATACCCAAAGTTTCATGTTCATTTAATATGAACTTTATCACCTTGGTAATATAGTAATTGAGTGATCCAAATCAACCACCGTGCTAAACAACACTTGGTATCATCCTATGAGGCTCAATACCTCCATATATTCACATGTAAGGACTCCAAATGTCTATATATTCCATTACTAAACCCATGAAATTATCCAGGTATACAAAACCTATCACTATAAATCATATTTAATTATATTATAGGATCTGCCGACCAAGAATAGGGATTTAACACCTCTTCATGAACTATTGGGCCTTATTTAAGCTCATCAAGCCTTTACCACACTCTCGTTGAACTATCTTACAAAAAACCCCAATATTTAATTCCAAAAATTTATGATTAATTATTTAATTTATTTAAATTAGGAATAAATTCAAAAAAAACTGTCTAAATTTTTTCCGCACATCAAATCCATGAGCAATAGGGGGTAGTCCATTCCTAACACTCACCCAGACCTAAGAAACCTAAAATACGAATATATTAGCCATGACTAAATGTATTTTTTTAAAATTTATAGATAAAATGGTAAATATATTCTTATGTAAATTTCTATTCACCAATTCCACTTCAAATGGTACACAAAAAACAAATTGGGGCTCCCTCTATGAAAAATACCCATCAAAATTTCCTAATTCCACCATGATCTACTGGAATCTACCCCAACACATACCTGAAAATAATAAAAAACATTGGGATATAAGGATAAATAAATAGGGGTAATAGTTGTAATAACAAACATATGATCCCTTCCAAAATCCACCACCTGTCAGGGGGAATTGAATTGGAGGGGGATGTGGGGAGGCAATGTTGAAGCTGTCTTCCTCATGTATTCTTGATGGACCGAAAAAATTGGGGGATAAGAACAATTTTATTTATTATTAAAAATAACCCTTATAAATATTTCACCACAAGAACATGTGTTCACACAGTGAACCATATTTGAAAAGGAACCATATCTCTATCCCCTCAACTTTCATTGGGTGAACACTATATTCATACCCTTAATGTGATGTTACATAATTTTTTTAGTAACTTAACCAAAATTCCTTTCCCAAAAACATCCCTGAACAACTAGGATCTCACCTGAGTCATTAAACCTATCCAAAAATATTTCTTAACGGTTTATAAACTTTTTGGATCCCACATAGAGTCTTAGTTCTACAAATAAGCCTCTTGTCAAACCAAATATTCGATTTCCCTAAAGAATTCAGAATCCTTAATAGTGAAGGTCATTTCAGAAAGATAGTATGTATTTTCTCATCCATGTGAATAGTAAAAGTGTTTATATATATATAGATGGATGATATTAAAGTGAGTATATTTGGAAAAAAGAAAATTCTTTGTTTTAATTCCATTTTCTCTTTATTAATATGGAAAATTACCATTCTTTAGTTTCTTCTATTTTGGTTATAACTAATTCATTAATATAATTTGTAAAAGGTATAAGTCATTTATACTAGATTTTATCAAATTCATATATATTTTTTAAGAAAAAAAATTTATGACTACCAAACACCCAAAGAATTTTTGATAAAGTAGGAGGTAACATAAGTCAAGGTAAAACAATGGGAGGAAACACCATGGGAGGAGCCATAGTGACCCACCATCCTTTTCCAGACTAATGATTGTGTTAAGTGACTTAAAATTTTATGAATAATATTATAATGTTCCACACAAAATGACAAACTGGTGTGAGGTTCAGTTAAACATATTACAATTTATTCATTAAAAATATATTTTTTATCATGTTAAATGTCACCTGATATAATGATATTCAAGTTTTCATAATTCATTAGATAGTGCACCATAATATTATATGTCTAAATTCTATACGAGAAGAGATTAATGATGTTATAATTTCTATTAATATTATATGATCATACAATGAGAGTAAAAAAGATGATCTTCATGTTCTAGAATATGATTAGGCATGCAATAATTGATGTCATGTCTTCTTGTAAATGTCAATGTTCAAGCACCATTAATAAAATAGGAAAATTCCAATTAGAATCTCACCGCATTCCATGTTTTTTGGTTTTAATAAAATAATTATAGACTTGTTATTTTTTGATCATGAATGAATATATATAAGACTATCCAGATTATAAAAATAATGATGATACTTTGATCTCTTCATGAAA
Source organism: Viscum album (assembly GCA_963277665.1). Taxonomy (NCBI): domain Eukaryota; kingdom Viridiplantae; phylum Streptophyta; class Magnoliopsida; order Santalales; family Viscaceae; genus Viscum; species Viscum album. The sequence goes on from OY728161.1 coordinate 1,745,533,170, forward strand.
TTATATTCTTAATATCAAAAGATTATGACCCAAACTGATATGAAACTTAATATTCTTCAAAATATTTCTGGATGAGTATTTTAGAAAACCATATTAGTTGCATATTAAATAGAGGTAATTAAAATAAATTAATTCTAGTATAAACATCAGTTTTATAGGGTTGAATAAATTATTCTTGTAAACATGATGCATAAATATCTTTTCCAAAACCATGATTTTCTAAAATATAATTTTTGTAAGCATCTCATCATATGCAGGAAGGAGAAGCTATGATGGTATGAGAATTCAGAGACGCTAGGTAGAAAAAAATGAAACATGTTAACACAAGATAAATATATTTACGAATCACTACGAATATATAGACGATAATAAGGAATATTATTTTGTTATATTTTAACATTACATTAATATGTAAACTTTATGTCTGCATGTACGATTTCAACAATCATTGGTATTAAAAATATATCAATTTCAAAATAATAAATATCAAAAAATTTAAATGTCGATATTTAATGGAATTATGAATGGACATGATTCTCAAAGACTCAAATCATATTATTATTGTGTAGTGTGAATATATATTAGATATAGAATAAGTATGAATATTGTTATTTCACAAATTTTTTAATTTTTTGTACACAATTAAATATGAAAAAAATACTCATCAACTATTAAATTAAGAAGAAAAACACAACTTCAAAATAGTAAAAACAATAGTATAGTATTATAATATAATTTCATTTTAGGTATCGATGAAGAAGAAATAGTTTGAGAAGAAGGGACAATATATTTCGTTGATGTATGCCCTAGGTAAATAGACTCTTGAAGAATTACTATGACTAAATATCATAATAATTATGAGTATATATAAGAATTTTATGGTATTATTTTTGTTTTTTAATTTTTTTGAGACCCTTCTTAAGAAGAAAATCATTTCGATCAATATATATTTTTTGTTTGAGAATATATATAAGGCCCCAGCATTAAAAATTTACTTAATCATGAGTTAAATAATGAATTCAAAATGAGGATATTTTTGGTTTTAGATATTTAGAAAATCAGGTCATAAATTATACATAACAACACGAATAGTAGATGTATACACTTCTACTCAGTATCCGTTTTTACATAATATAAAAACTCTTAAAAAGAAATATGTCCAGTTCCATGTTTTAGACAGCATTACTTTTCCTTGATCCCATCATTGACCCTATTCATATTTATTCCCTGTGGAAAAAATTTAAAAAACAAGGGATGAGCATAAAAAGCTTAGTAAGTGATATAAAATAAGGAAATAAAAAATTATTCCATGAATACATACAAATAAAAGAAATCATACTTTTCAATATGAAAACATAATCTCTTTAAAATACCTCACAAAATAATAATATTTATGAATAACACATACAATTCATAAATCATAAATGAAACTTGTGGCATCCATATCATACGTACATTGTATCATTCACAGCTATATAGGGAGTCAGGTTGGAATACCCATAACCGTATATTCCCTAAATCTCTTAGGATAAACATTAATGTTTACCTCTATCATGTTACCCAATGCATTGGAGAGCTATCACAGGCTCACCCGCCCTAGGAGTATCCTGGAACCACCCTTATACATAGTTAATTCCCAAGAACCATGAAATAGTCATAACACATAAACAAGAGTAAAGAAAATATAACATTTCCACATTGCAATCACAATATAACATTTCAATATATTGGAATAATCAATCCATTTTCAATACCATTTTCAATACCAAAATACCTAAAAATAATATATGGTATTTATTTACCATTTAAAAACATTACAGCTTGTTAAGGAAGCCTAATATCAGATAATGCCTACGACGGAAGAAACGTCATTGTCACTGCATATGTTAAAAAACATACATTCCCTTTTTGATTTAGTAAAATGCTATGTAGAAAAATATTCCCTTTAAATTAAATGAAAATTCAAAGGTGTTTCTACATTATATAAAATAAAGTCCTATATAAATCAAAATATTCCTCAATGAAAGGATATTGAGATGAAGTCCCTCGCAAATCCTGTACGATTAGGTTAAGGATAAATCAATGACATAATTATGTGTTACAAATATAAATACACCCAATATAAGTTGATATTAAGTTTAAAACAATCAGAGTTCATCCACATATATTCATAACATGACATTATCAATAATTAGAAGTTTAACCTAAATAATTGAAATTGGATTAAGAAGTTTCCCTACCTTATTTACGACTTGACTCGTTCATTCTCTAATATCCTAAATAATAAACTAAAGTTAATTTCTAATTTCTTCCGAACCTTTATCAATTTTATTATTAATTTTATATTACTTATCACCATGTTATAAATATTACATTATCATTTAATTTAATAATGGTCGTTTTGGTGATATTTGATACATGAGTCAAAAATGAATTTCTAATAACTACAAGTTGTCCATGTGGTAAAAATTAAATTATCTACAGAAAGATATTCATGATTTAGATATCACATATAACATATATATCCAGTAAATATATGTATTTATAATAGTACATAACATTTGGAGATAATAAATGAAATACATTTTTCATGGAGATGGTAAACCAAACGTACGCATGAACGTTAATTTCATTTACATATCATATTTAATTGAATGAAAAATTAATTTTACATATGTATTTTATAATTAAAATATAATATAATATATAATTTCATTAACACCATCCTTTATACATTCCATGTATGGAATGAATGGGTCAAATCACTTTGAGGGGGCGATAGTCTGCACTTTCTCAAATGAAATTATCATATTTACCCATTATGAAAACCATAAAGTTATGATATAAAGGAAAAATAATAAATCCTAAAGGAAATATAAATATAATATATATCACATGTAAATATATTTCCATCATAATGGCCACCATGAGATATGTAGGATAAAATTGAACTATCATCGTTTCATGAGGCAGTAGTTCACCGTCCACAGAAACAGTATGTTCGTATCTATCAGATGGAGGTGTGTTAATGTGTAGTTATAATACTTCTCATAAAAAAATCCTAGTGTATTAAAGATATTTTTCTTGTTATAAAATAATTTAATAAATAGTGTTTAGGCAGTGGGATAAGGAAAATGAAAGAAAAGAACCTAAGAGAAGATGTTGCCTTTAAATCAGGTAACTACCTTTGGTTTGACCCAAAATGCTTCATTGAATTTCCTTTTACCAAGTTTAAGGTTTCTAAGTAGGATATATGGATGTTGGGAGATTATTGGAGTAGATTTTAGATGAGACAAGGGGCTTGATAGGTGTAAGTAATGGGTTAGATGTGATGTCTTTTATATGGGGGATGAGGGGATCTTTAAGAAAGATTAAAACAATTATTTTATTATAAACATATATTTGGTTTCAAAAGGTCCAAAACACAATAAATTCAAATATAATATTAATATAAGTCTAAATAAAATCATCTAATAATAATTTTACCATTTTTGGATATTTTTTAATCCTTATCCTTTTTATTTAACCCGTTGTTAACTTATTTAACTTTTAACATGTTTTCTTTATATCCATACTATATGGTTAATATATTTATATACACTTCCAAGAGACCCAAAATGGATCATTAATGACATTTAAAACATTATATATGTCATTTGGACGAATATTATATTTTTAGGATCATTTTATCAATTAATAGAATAATATTTGTTCTCAAAACTCATTTATGTCGACTTATATACAATTCATATAATGACTTTTAAAAAAAATCCAAAACTACTTTATTATTTTAAAAGAAATTATTTAATTTAAATATTACATGTCATAGTTATCTCTGAAATTCATGCATGGCATAAAAAGATTCAAAATAAATTTATTTAAATATTTATAATCTCATTTATTTAAATCTTTTATTAATAAGGTGATCACTACATCAACATTGTGTCATAAATACATTTATTTATATAATATCTAAAAATTATAAATAAAATAAAATGATGTAGAAAATATATTTATCTTCATAATGAATATTTATAGTCAAAATGAACACTTATATTACCCTATATAAATTTATTTTTACAAAAATATATATTTTTATGTAACATTTTCTTTAACTTTAAATTAATTTTTATAAAGTGTCATTTTCACATTCAAGTGGCTCAATGGTGTCCCAAAATCTACCCAAGGATGCCCATGGTCGGATATGTATCAACCAAATGGATTAGAAAAAATTTTAGGGTAATTTAATATTTTTATAATATTATTTGTTTTACCTTTCTTTTTCAGATTTACCATTTAACTATGGTAAATAAAATATTCACTGAAGTTAATATTAATAATATCTAAATATAATAGTTACCTATTTACACACATTGGACCTCCTGGTTCCAAATTTGGAATTCATTTTTCTAAATTCAAAAAACATAAGTTGCATAAATTAATTTAAAATTAATTCATGTTGTAACAACCAAAAACCTTGTTTTTAAGAAATAATAACTATCTAAAAATTGACACTTGTTTATGCTCAATTTCAAAGTCAAATTGATTCCAATGACCAAAATTAAATTAAATGTTTAAAATATAATATAATTAAACTTTAAAACTAATTAAAAAGATAATATAACAATATAAATAAAATAAATTAAAAGGTAGTTTTGAATTAAAATGTATTATTTTTTCACTATTCATTAAAAACTGATCTTTATTAGAAAAATTCCAAAATTTTACAGAAGTAACTTTTGGGGTACAAATTTTAAAGAAGAAGTTTATTTTGAAAAATTGAACACATAAAAGTGAAAAAAATAGATTTAAAAGGGGTTCTCTATCAAAAGGTGGTAGAAGGACCTTTTAAAAATATTAGAATTTTTTACGATTAAAATTAGATTCATTCTCATTTTAATCCTCTAAATTTTATTAGATAAATATAAATACATTTGAAAATAATTTTTTACCATAATATGGTTATTTATGTTCATTCTTGCCAATAAAATGACTAGAAGTTAACTATCATTTAAAATAATATTATAATATTATTTTTCAGTATGACTTAAGCTTGTATGAAACATGAGATTTCGGAGAAACCCATTTTCATGTGTCGAGTATTCCCTCAAACATAGAATCCCCTTTAAAGGAAAATTAATAATTAATTCATAAATATTAGTAAATATGAAAATTTCATATTCTTTATTTACCTGGGTTGTTACATCCTTCCCCCCTTTTGGGAATTACATCCTCACAATTATAAAATTAGGCTATGAAATGTCATTAAAAGTCCCACATCGGAATAAGAGTCAATAAAACTATCACTTTAAAAAAAATATGTAAAAAGGTCAACCAAGATAAAAAATACTAGGGTTACATGTAAAAAAGGATATGGAAGAGAAACTAAGTGTAATGTTTGATGGAGAGTAATAGAAAACATGATCATGAGAAATTAAACCATCATAAAACTACAAACATGTGATTGGATAAATAGTCATTGGTTTCCTGGTAGGAAAAGTAAACAAAAAATGTTTTTATTTTAAGTTCCCTTTCATAAATTTGGAAATTTTATTTACAATATTGACTAAGAACATAAGGAAATATACTTAATTTTCTAGTAGAGTTTCATTATTTAATAAGTTTCTACCAAAAACACATCTTTTCACCAAATGATGACTATTCAAGATGAATTAGTCACACATGAAGCATTAGAATCAACTTCTAGAGAATAACATTATTCACAAAAGATGAACCATATATTTCCCCTATCTTTAGACATTTACCAAAACTTAATGGTTAGAAAAAGATCAAATAATCCCCAAAAAGGATAATCTTTTATAAAAATGAAATACTTCTCTTAATCTTAAAAATTGAACAAAAAAACCCAAATCTCAAAAACTACCATTCAATAAACTATTTTCTTCAAAATTATCCAAAATAATCCAATCTATGTTTGAAACCCAATATTCAAAAGGATTTTAGCAAATAATATTCCAAAAAAATTATATCATTTATCTCCAAATGAAATTGCTTACTCTTAAAGACTCATACTAAAAATTAATTAACCTAATCACATATTCTCAATGATAGGTTAATCATTTCCATTAAAAACCGAAGTCTCCATATGTACACAATAAAATCATATATTCTTCAAAAATAAAATTTCAACCATTAGTTCACAAATGAAACCCCATAGTATTCCATTTTCCTTAGGCATGTAGTCTTTACAAAAGGGATAATGTCTTCTAAAATAACATGAATCACCTAATCAACAAATCATTTTCCTACAGTAAGGATATCCATTTCAAAAAACGTAAGTTCAAAAAATAAGCTTATTATTGATCCATAAAATAATTTAACTAAAAAGAATAATTCATACTTACTAGAGGCCTCACATAGGCCAGTGGATAGTTATGCGCCCTTATCTCCCTTAGGTTGTGGATTCGGTTCCTATGGACTTGCAGGATGCAATGGGTTGTCACCCATCTTGCATGTTGCACCTTTTTATATAACTCAAAAATAAACCTAACATTATTTAACCTAAATGGTGGTCTTATACCTCTCATTTTCATCCCAACTCATAATGACCTTAATATCTTAATTTTTGAAGTATAATATATTTTGTCATTTTTTACCTCCATAAAATAACATTATTCCCAAAGAAAGAACATTTTACCTTTATCATGGTGTCTATGTGGTTTCATCGTCATCTTGTTCACATAAATAGATGGTCCATGCATTGAAACAATGATTTAAATATCCTTCAAAATGTCCATCTTCATTTGCCTAAATACACCTCATACAACATAGTACATATGGGTGTTCATAGAAAAATAGTTTTGGAAAATAATCATATATGGCATATAATTTCAAAAAATCGGATAAAACATTCTTTTTATAAAACACATGGACCGAGTTTGAGTTGAAACATTCAATAAATAGTACTTTTAAAATACCATAAGTATGTTCTAAAAGACTATAATTTGAAAGAAAATACAACTAAGTTGTACAAGGGTCTCTTTCTTCAACAACTTTTTAAAAATCACAATGTGCTTCAAAATATTGTGATAAGGTAAAATATTTGAAAATGTCTTAATAATATTTACCTTTATTGAAAATATGAGAATATGAAGAAAAAATGATTTTATTAAATACAACCCATGATCTACGATGTAATCGAGGTATATCAGAGGTGTTTTATATCTCAAAAAATTTCTTGAAAGTGAGTTGTATGTTAGAAAATGTTTCAGAATCATCTGGACATGACCTTTCAATAGTTATTTCAAGAAAGCCATTAGGTACAGATTAGAATGTACTTTGAGATCATCCTCTTTCCATTTTTAATAAACTTTCCTTGATCTAAAAATGTTACAAAATAAGGATTTAACATAAGGAGTAAACATATTGACTAACCATACATATAAAAAAACTCATAATACCTAATGTTTTCTAAACCAACCAATGATACAAACTCTGAGGCCCCATCCTTACTTAATCATTAGTTAAATCAAGAATTCATGTTGAGGAGAAATTTAGGTTTACAGCTTTAGATAATTTGGTCATAAATTATACAAAACAATATGAATATTACATGTAGACACTTCTACTCAGTATCCATTTTTCATAAAATAAAAACTCATAAAAAAAAGAAACATGTGTATTTATATGTTTGGGATAGAATTACTTTTTCATGATCCCATTCTTGAGCCTATTCATCATTAATTCCTATGAAAACCCTTTCAAAAACATGGCATGTGCATAAAAATATCAATAAGGGATATAAAATGAGGAAAGGAAACATTATTCCATGAATACATAAAAATCAAAGAAATCATACTTTTCAGTATTAAAACATAATCTCTTTAACATACCTCACAAAATCATAATATTTTTAAATAACACATAGAATCCATATTTCATAAAGGTAACTTGTGGCATCTATATCATACTTGCATTTTATCTTTCATAGCTATATAGGGAGTTACGTTGGAATACCCATCACAATATATTCCATAAATCTATTAAGAGAAACATTAATGTTTACCTCCATAATGTTACCCAATTCATTTGAGAACAATCTCGAGCTCAACCACCCTAAGTTTATCATAGAACCACCTGTATATGTAAACAATTCCCAAGAACAATAACATAATCATAACACATAATCAAGAATTAAGGAAAGATAACATTTATACATTGCAATCACAATATAAAATTTAAATATATTGACATAATCAATCAATTCTCAAACCCATTTTCAATACAAAAATACATAAAAAGTGTATATGTAATTTTTTCTAATGAAAAACATTATGACTAATTAGGGAAACCAAATATTAAATAATGCTTACAGCAACGGAAAGGTCGTTGTCACGGTGTATGTTAAAAAAGAAACATTAACTTTGTCATTTAGTAAATTGCTACATATAAAAAGATTCAATTTTAATTAAATGAAAATTCAAAGGGGCTTATACATCGTACAAAATTATGTCCTGTATAAATCAAAATATTCCTCAATGGAAGGAGATTGAGATGAAGCCCCTCACAAAGATTGTACCATTAGATTAAAAAAAATCAATGACATAATTATGTGTGAAAAATATAAATATACATAATATAAGTGGATATTAAGTGTAAAAAAATCATAGGTCATTCAAATATATTCATAGCACGACATAATCAAGAAGTATAAGTTTAACCCAAATAATTGAAATTGGGATAGAAGTTACCTTACCTCGTGTGTGACTTGACTAGTTTGTTCTTTAATATCCTCATTAATAAACAACATTTAATTTATACTTACTTCATAACATTTTTTAATTTTATTATTCCTTTTATATCACTTATTACTATACCATCCCAGGACACCCTGAGAGGGGAGGGGTGAATCAAGGTGACAACTTTTTCATTTGATGTGATGGATCTTGGTCCCACATTGGTAGGAACTTTTTAAACATGTAAAATGGATATGATCAGAAAGAAAACATTAACAAGAAGAGAGATGACACATCACATTTTACTTGGTTCACCACTAAGAGACAAATCCAAGGAGTATACGCCGACAGGTTGTTGGTCGTACCTAATTCCACTAAACTTCACTAGTTTTGGATTACAAAGGTTCGGGCACAGTCACTCAGTACCAGGCTCACTGCCTTTATAAAAGTTCAGGGATAGATCACTGCATCCCTCGGGTCACTCCCATTGACTCCCCCTAGCTCACTAAAATTGGTGAAGTCCCACTCAGTTTATAGACATGAAGGTCTCTTCATCATCGCTAATGAATACAACCTCTGTTGTTTGTAGATGCTCTGTTGAAGTCCAACTTCCACCTGTAGAAGAATCTCACTTTTCACAAAAGGTATCGGGCAAACTTCCAGCTTTTGGGCAACCCCAAAAATACTGGTGTTCTTCAACCACACCTAGAGCACTTTTCCAAGCCGGTGCACAAGTTTTAAGATGGCACAAAATTTCACCTCTACCACATGAGTGACACTTGCGTTTTCCACCTCAAACTTGCGCGACCCACACTCTTTTCCGCCCAAATCGGTTTTGTCGCGCAACTGTCGACTGTCGTGCTTCTTCAAATCCAGGTTCACAAGTGTCACTAAATCACTTGTGTGACACCTCCTTCTCCAAATTTAAACATGGGCGACTCTCACCCTTTATCTCCCAAACCTCCTTAGATGCACAGCAAACACCTGTCGTGCGTCTTCAACTTGCGCGATCACACAACCACTTGCATGACCACTACACCTGTGAGATGGGAGCTCTGAATTTCTTTATTTCTATAAATTATTCAGAAAAGATGAGGGGTGGTCCGCTAATTATAGTCATTCTAGACACCCTGTGTGACGGTGCACAAGTCTCCTCTCAGCGTTCTAGTCTAGTCGCCTTAGTTTCTGTCACGCTAGTCACTTACGCGACCAACCCCAAAACTAGGTCACCCCTTCTTCCTTTTCCATATTTTGATGTTCTAATCTTGAAAAAAAATATGGGATGAAAGTTTTCAAGCCTCCAAATAATCGGCGTGAAATTCCCTTTGACACTTTTCTCCATTTTTGAATTTTGAGGTACAGATATTTGGAAAACACTCGAAAATGGTGCCACCTTCAATACAGTTATCTTCTTGAACTGTAAGATCACTTTGCTGGAACATATTATGAACATCCACTAAGCATTGAAAAAGAACACAAAACACAATCCAATTAATTCAAATACAACCATGGTTCCAACAATTACCATGTTATGAACAATACATAATCTTGTATGTAAATAACGATCGTTTTGCTGATATTTGTAACTTGAGTCAAAAATGAATTTCTTATAATTACAAGTTGTCTATGTGGTAAAAATTGAATTATCTCCAAAATTATATTCATGATTTAGATATCATATATATCATATATATCTATTATATATATGTATTTATAATAGTACATAACATTTGGAGATAAGAAATGAAATGCGTCGTTCAAGGAGACGGTAAGCCGTATGCACACAAGAATGTTACTTTCATTTATATTTCATATTTAATGGAATGAAAAATTAATTATATATGGGTTTATTATAATTTAAATATAATTTCATATATAATTTCAGAAACTCCATCTTTTATACATTCTATGCATGGCACTAATGGGAAATATCACTTTGAGGGGTGGTAGTCCGCATATCCTCAAATACAATTATCATATTTAAACATTATGGAAACTAAAAAGGCATGATATAAATGAAAAATACAGAAGATTGGAGAAAATATAAATATATTATATATCACATATAAATATAGTTCCATTATAATGGCCACCATGAAAGGTGGAAGGAGAAAATTGAAAAATAATCGTTTCGTGAGGCTGTAGTTCACCGTCCACAAAAATAGTATATTTGTATACATTAGATGGAGGTGTGGTAATGTGTAGTTAGAATCCTTCTCATAAAAAAATCCTAGTATATTGAAGATACATTTTTGTTTATAAAATAATTGAATAAATATATTTTAGGGGGCTGGATAAAAAAATAAAATAATAGAACTTGAGAGAATACATTACCTTTAAATCGGGTATCTCCATTTGGTTTGAACCAAAAGGATTTATTAAATTTCTTTATGAAAAATGTATATTTTATAGGTGGAATAAAGGTATTTTGGAAGATTATTAGGGAATATATTGGATGTTACATGGGGCTTGATAGGTGTGAGTAATGCTTTATAGGTGATGGCCCTTATAAGGGGGAGAAGGGGCTCTTTAGGAAATTTTGAAATTATTATTTTATTATAAAATTATTTTCGATTTCAAAAGTAACAGAACTCATTAAATTCAAAGATAATATGAGTATAAGTCTAATTAAAATCAACCAATAATAATTGGATAGGTTTTGGATATTTTTTAATCGTTATATTTTTTATTTATCCATTTGATAACTTGTTTACATTTTAACATGTCTTCTTGTATATTTATACTATATGGTTAGTATATTTAAAATAAAATTCAAAGAGACTCAAAATGGATCATTAATGAAAATTTTATCATAATATATGTAATTTGGAATAATATTACATTTTATGGATTATTATATCAATTAATAAAATAATATTTTTTAAAGGCTCATTTATGTCAATTTATATAATATTCAAATCATGACTTTTTTTAAAAATCCAAAACAACACAATTATTTAAAAAAACATCAATGATTTCAAGATAAAAAGTAATAATTATCTCTAAAATTCGTGGATGGAATAAAAATTTTCAATATAAATTTATATTAATATTTACAATTTCATTTACTTAATTATTTCATTAATAAGGTAATCACTACATCACCATTGTGTCATAAATACATTTATTTATATGATATGTAAAAATTATAAATAAAATACCAAGATTTAGTAAATCATTTTAAATTTCTAATGAGTATTTATAGTCTAAATTATCACTTATATTACCATATATAATTTTTTTAAAAAAAGATATATCTTTATGTTAAATTTTCCTTAACTTTAAATTAATTTTATAAAGTGTCATTTTCAATTACAAGTGGCTCCATAGGATCCCGAAATCGACCCAAGGATGCCCATGGTCAGAAAATTATCTGAGAATATGATTAGAACACATGTTAAGGTAATTTAATATTATTATAATATTATTTTTTACCCTTATTTACCATATTTACCTTTTAATCATGGTAAATAAAATATTTACTAAAGTTACTATTCATAATATCTAAAAATAAAAGAAACCTATTTACACAATTTGGACCACCTGATTCCCAATATCGAATCCATTTTTCCAAATTCAAAACACATATGTTTCATAAATTTATTTAATATTAAGTCCCATTTTCAAAACAAAAAAAATGTGTTTTTAAGAAATAATAACTATCAAAAGATTGATACTTGTTTACATACAATTTCAAATTAAATCACATCCAATGAGAAAAATTGGATTAAATAGTAAAAATACAATCTAATTACATGTTTAAAACTAATTAAAAGTATTTTCTAACCATATAAATAAATTATATTAAAAGGATGTTTTGAATTAAGAGGTAGTATTTTTCACTATTCATTAAAAATGAACTTTATCAGAAAAATACCTAAAAATTAACCCAAGTATACTTGAATGTCCCACTTCTAAATAAGAAGTTTATTTCAACAAATTGAACTCATCAAAGTGACAAAAAATAGATTTGGAAGGGGTTCTTCATCAAAATGTGCTAAAACAACCTTTTAAAAATATTAATGTTTTTTATGCTTTAAATTAGATTCATTATCATTTTAAGCCTCTAAATTTTATTGGATAAATGTAAAAACATTTAACAAATAAGTTTAACAATAAAATAGTAATTTATGTTTTTTCCTACCTATAAAACTACTAGGAATTAACTACAATTTAAAATAATATTATATTATTATTCTTCAGTATAACTCAACCTTTTGTACAACATGATATTTTGGAGAAACCCATTGCTGCGTGTCTGGTACGCCATCTAACATAGCATCCCCTTTAAAGTATAATTATCATTTAATTCACAAATATTAATATATATGAAAATTTCATATTCTTTATTTACATGGGATGTTACAATATATAATGGAACCAACACCCATATTGTCTTTCCAACACTATCTAGAATGTTTTAGATCAATGGGTTATGGAAAAAATATCGTATGCATACTAATGTAGTGACATCCAAATCCAATGGTGATACCTTTTATTTGAGTTAGAAGATATATTTTTAATGTATTGGTTGTTCCAACATAAATGAATTTGTTCAGCATAATATGAAGTGGGTGATACCTGCATGAGGGTTTTGGATAACACCAGCCCATCCATTTTTGTGACTTAGTAATAAACTTGTAATATCTAGTAATTATATTGATAATAAAATATTTGTACCTAAAATTTTTGAACATGATGAGGTGAAGTCTCTCATTTTGAGGCTAAAACTTTTGAAAATTGTCTATTTTTTTTCTACAACTATATTTATGGTAAGGTGTGGTTGGAGAGTAAAATGATTGAACCATTCTTCTTAACTGGGGAAAAGTATCCATTGAAATATTGTTTAGTTAAAAATAAATTCAAACTCATAAAATTTTGGGTACACTATATAAGGCCCTGGCCTTAAACCTTACTTAATATTGAATTAAATGAATAATTCACATTGAGGCTCTTTTCAGGTTTAGAGTTTTAGAGAATTAGTACATAACTATTACATCTCAAAGATTACAAAGTAGACACATCTACTCAGCTTCCATTTTTTCACAAAATAAAAACTCTTGAACAAAAGAGTCATGTCAAGTTCCTTATTTTAGACATCCTGGCATTTCCTTGATCCCATCCTTGACCCTATTCAACTTTATGTCCTGTGAAAAACATTTAAAAAAAACTTTGGATTAGCATAAAAAGCTCAGTAAGGGTTATAACAATACGGAAAGAAAGCATTATTCCATGTATACATAAGAATCAATGAAATCATACTTTACTCATAAAACATAAGAAATTTAACATACCTCATGAAATCATAGAATTTTCGAATAACTCATAGAAATCAGAAGACATAACGGTAACTTGAGGCAATCATAACATTATTACATAGGGAGTAACTCTCATGGTTACATTTGAAATACCCATCACAGTATATTTCCTAAATCTCTTCGGAGAAACCTTAACGTTTAACCCCTTCATGTTACCCAATGCATTGGAGAGCTATATCAGGCTCACCCGCCCTTAGTTTATCACGGAACTACCCATCTTCATAAACAATGCCCAATAACCATAAAATAATCACAACACATAACTTAAGCATAAAGTAAAGATAAAATTCCCACATTGCAATAACAATATAACATTTTAAGATAATGAATCCATTCTAAAAACCATTTTCAAAACCATTTAAAACATTTAATAAAGTGATTTTTGAATCAAAGTGTCGCATACCACATTAAAGTTTTTAAAAGTTTAAACCATTAGTATCCATATAATTAAATACTTAAAACCATTATTAAAACATAGATATTAATGAGAAATATTTATAAGAATAAATCATTAAAACATTTTAAACGATATTTTAGTTAAAGGGTTTTTAAAAAAATGAGAGACACTTGAATACCATAATTGAGGAATAACATTTAATCAAAACCATTTAATATCATTAGAATAATTTTATTCATGATATAATATTAAATGGGACAGTATATACACCATATAAGAGTGAATTTGTGCATAACAACAATTAATTCTCAATAGAAATGTAAAAATGAGATAAATTCCCTTATAAAGAAGGTATCGTTAAATTAAAGATAAATCAATCTCATAATTATGTGTGGAAAATATAAATGCACCCAATATAATTGGATATTAAGTGTAAAAAAATTAAAGGTCATTCACACATATTCAAATGATGGCATATTCAATAACTACATATTGAACCCAAAGAAATCGAAATTGGGTTAAGAAGTTCCCTTGGTAAAATTCGACAGCCTAACGGAGTCACTTTAAAATTCATAAAATTAGTTGATGATAGGGAAAATGGTATCTCATATCTTGGAAATAAAATTTAAATCAATAAGGATATATAAGAACATATCCCAATATAAAAATATGTAAATTAAAAGACATAACAAAAAAGTCTTTTAAAAAGAGGAGGGTGAAAGATTCCCTTACCGATTTGGGAAACTTTCAAAACGTACACCCCATGAAACAAGGGTCATAAATTGAAGATGAAACTACCCATAAATGAGATTATATTATACAAATAGTAAAATAATGGGCAGTACATACACCACAAAAAAGGAAATAGTGGCCAATGTAGCATGAATCTCACAAGAATAAAAAGTGTCATGAAAATCCCCTTATGAAAATTCGGCAGCCTAACGACACCACATAAAACTTTAAAAAATAGATTGATGAGATAAAATAGGGAATCTCATCATATTAACATAGAAATTAAAGTAATATTAATATAAAATAACATCCCCTAACATAAGAAAGATGACCTTAGAAGAAGTGACATAAAAGATAGTACTTAAAAAGAAAGAGAGAGGTTGGATCCCCTACCTCAAGTTTGACTTGTCTTGTTCGTTTCTTTATATTATTGAATAATAAACTTTGGTAAATTTATAATTTCTTAAGGAACTCCTTTAAGTATTATTATTCAGTTAATATCACATATTATAATGTTATAATAATGGTTTAATAAGGTTATTTCATATCAGACGTTTTTGACAATGTTTGGTACATGAGTCAAAAATGAACATGTTTGAAAATGATTTCCCATGTAGTAAATAATTTACAGAATATTATTAATGATTAAAATATCATATATATCCATTAAATATTCATTTTATACTATTCCATAACATTTGGAGATAAAAAAAATTAAAAGCACCGTTCATGCAGACGGTAGACCGTACGCACGCATGAATGCTACTTTCATTTTTTTGTCATATTAATGTAATTAAAACTAAATGAGATATATATATATTTTTTAACTTCAGAATGATATCCATCATTTAGAAGTAATATATTACATATATATCCATTATATACATGTACTTATAATAGTATATAACATTTGGATATAAGAAATGAAATGTATCGTTCATGGAGACAATAAGTCGTACGTACGCATGAACACTACTTTCATTTCTTTGTCACATTAATGGAATTAAAAATTGATGATATATATATATATATATATATTAATTACAGTATAATATATATGTTATATATATCACATAAGTTCATCAATTTCATTCTTTATACATTCCATGTATTGCATGAAAGAGTCACATCACTTGAGGGGGCAGTAGTCCACACTTCCTCAAATGAAATTATTGCATTCTCACAACATGAAAAGCATAAATGTATGTATTAATTATAATATAAATAAGAATAGAGTGGAAATAAATATAATATATATCATAAATAAATATAGTTCCGTCATAATGGCCACCATGAGAGGTGGTATGAGAAGATAGAACAATCATCATCTCGTGAGGTTGTAATTCGCCAAGTTGACCCATGGATTGTCTTGGTTGGCCATTACTCATCCAATAATTGTAGGAAATGTGTTAAGGCCATTTCATAATATTAAAAAAATTATTTTAACCTTAAATTACACTAATTACCTTTAATCGCGATTAATAAAACATAAAAGTTACTTTTCACCAAAAATTATTTTAATCCAATTGAACCACATTTTACATCCTAATGACAACCATGTGTGTTGTATTTTTGAAATTAAAATCACATAAGTGCTAAAGTTTCATTTAAACGAAAAATCGGTTTTTAAACTACCACTTAGTGGTTTCACTATTAATCAAAAATTGATGTTTTCAGAAAAATACCAAAAAATCACCCTGAGCTATATTTGAAATTCTGAATTCAAAAATGATGTCTATTTTACAAAATTCAAAACATATAAGTTGCATTAATTAATTTAATAATTAATTCCCGCTGTCAAAACAAATAGCATGTTTTTAAGAAACAATATCTATTAAAAGATTGACACTAGTTTAAGTCCAATTTCAAAGTAAAATCAATTCCAATGACCACTATTGGATTAAATGGTAAAATTTATTCTAATTTTACTTTAAAACCAATTCAAAAGATAATCTAATTATACAAATAAATTAGATTAAAAAGAGGTTTTGAATTAAAATACAACATTTTCACTATTCATTAAAAAATGAACTTTATCGGAAAAATACCAAAAATTTACACAAAGTAAATTTTGATGTCCCGATTCTAAAGAAGAATTTTATTTTGTCAAATATAACACATAAAATTGTCAAAAAGTGGATTTAAAATAGGTTCTCTATCAAAAAGTGGTTAATCAGCCTTTTAAAGAATATTAGATTGTTTACGCTTAAAATTGGATTCATTCGCATTTTTAATCCTATAACATTTATTGTAAAAAGTAAAAATATTTTACAAACATATATAATCATTTGGTAGTTAATTATATTAATTCCCGTAATTACAACTACTAGGTGTTAACTACCATTTAAAATAAAATTATTTTATTATTAGAGTGCAACGTAAGATTTCAAAGGAACTCATTGCTGCGTATTGGGTAAGCCATCAAGCATAGCGTTCCCTTTAAATTAATATTAACACTTTATTCACAAATAGGGATAAATATAAAAATTTCATATTCTTTATTTACCAATGTTGTTACATCCTTCCCCCCTTTTGGGAATTGCGTCCTCGCAATATTAAAATTGGGCTTGGAAACTTCATTGAAAGTCCCACATCGTAACAAGAGTCGGTAAAACAGTCACTTTAAAATAAAGAAAGAGAAGTACAGAGGTCACCTAATTTAACCCATACTAAGATTCCATGTAGGAAAACATGAACATGGAGGTGAAAATAAAGGGTCATGTTCTGATGGAGAGTGATCAAAAAAAGGTTTAGGAGAAAGTTAACCATAAGAAAATCACAAACTTGTGATTGGTTGAACGGTATTTGATTCCCCGGTAGGAAAAATTAATTGACAAAATTTTTGTTTTAAGTTACTTTTCATTGAGGAATTTATTTATGAGCTTAACTAAAACATAAGGAATCATACTTACTTGTCATGTTTACTTTCAACTTTTACTAGATTTCTTACACGAACTTATATTTTCTCCAAAAGACGAGTATTTAGGATGACTTGTTCACATTAAGAGAGTTATAATCAAATTCAATAGAATCAACTAATATAAAAAAGAGAACTATATATTTCCCATGTCTTTAGACCGTTACCAAAACCAAAAATTGTTATTACAAGATCAAATAATCCAGAAAAGGATAACCCTTTAAAAAAAGAAAATCTATTCTTATTATCCAAAATTTGTCCAACAAAACCCAAAGTTCAACGAGGACCATTCGATAAACAATTTGCCCATTAAATTCTTCAATGTAAACCAAACTATGATTGAAACACAAATATTTGAAGGATTTAGTCACATAGACTTCCAAGGTACAAATTAACACTTATCTCCAAATAACATCAGTTGCTCTAAAAGTCTCATGTTGAAAATTAATTAACCTAATCACAAATCCTCCATGATAGGTTAATAATTTCCATAGATAAACCAAAATCAACTTATTCTAGATTCATAAGATTATATAACTAAAAATAATGAGTCAATCTAACCAGGGACTTCACATAGTCTAGTGGTAGGTGATAAATACCAGTCGCACTTTGGTTGTGGGTTCGATTCCCGCAGCTTTGTCCGACACGACAGGTTGTCACACGGTCTGTGTGTTGCCCTTTTCCCAAACTATATAATTCTTATAACATTCCACAAAAAGCGATAAAATCTTCAAAAATAACCATAACATAATTTAACCTCAAGTTTATCTCATGTCATTTATATCCCATCATAACATATAGTAACCCATAATTACCTCAAAAGTAAGGATCATATAAACCCTAATGGTTACCTTTATAATTATTACCTGAACCTCCAAGTCGAGTTGGTTCTCTCATACATTAGGCATTAGAGAACTCACCAAGGTTCAAGTGGTTGATCATGACTCCTGATAGTTGGTTTAGAATAACCACAAGATTTCTCATTGAATCCCCTATTTCATCCAGTCTCTTAATTAGAGAACCACCACAGTTTCCTTCAAACCCATTTTCACATTGGTACCTGCTAGATCCATCCATTTACTAAAACCAAAAATGTCAGGGTGAGTATATCAACAAAATCATCATGTAATAATGAGGAAGATAAACACTAAGATATACTTACTCATTCACTTTATCTAAAAACTATGAGTCTTTCTGGAATCCTAGCCATTATGGTAATGTCACTTATGATTAAAGAATACCCTAACTTTTAATGTTATCTAAACCGACCTCTGATACCAACTATAAGGCCTAGACCATAAACCTTACTTAATATTTAATTAAATGAATAATTCACATTGAGGATCTTTTCAGGTTTATAGTTTTAGAGAATTAGGAAATAACTATTACATCTCAATGATTACAAAGTAGACACATCTACTCAGCTTCCATTTTTTTTCACAAAATAAAAACTCTTGAATAAAAGAGTCATGTCTAGTTCCTTGTTTTAGACAGCCTGTCATTTCCTTGATCCCATCCTTGACCCTATTCAACTTTATGACCTGTGAAAAATATTTCAAAAAAAACATGGGATGAGCATAAAAATCTCAGTAATGGTTATAACAACACGGAAAGAAAACATTAGTCCATGTATACATAATAATCAATGAAATCACACTTTACTCATAAAACATAAGCAATTTAACATACCTCATGAAGTCATAGGATTTACGAATAACTCATAGAAATCATAAGACATAAAGGTAACTTGAGGCATTCATAACATTCTTACATAGGGATTAACCCTCATGGTTATGTTTGAAATACCCATCACAGTATATCCCCTAAATCTCTTTGGATAAACCTTAATGTTTAGCCCCTTCGCGTTACCCAATGCATTGGAGAGCTATATCGGGCTCACCCACCCTTAGTATATCATGGAACTACCCGTCTTCATAAACAATCCCCAAGAACCATAACATAATCATAACACAAAACTTAATCATAAAGGAAAGATAACATTACCACATTGCAATAACAATATAACATATTATGATAATTAATCCATTCTAAAAACCATTTTCAAAACCATTTAAATCATTTAATAAAGTGATTTTTGAATCAAAGTGTCCCATACCACTTTGAAGTTTTTAACATTTTAAACCATTAATATCCATATAATTAAATCCTTAAAACCATTTTTAAAACATCGATATTAATGAGAAATATTTATAAGAATAAATCATTAAAACATTTAAAATGATATTTTAGTTAAAGGGTTTTTAACAAAATGAGAGACACTTGAATAACATAATTGAGGAATAAAATTTAATCAAAACATTATAATATCATGAGAATAAATGGATTCATGATATAATATTACAAGGTACAGTATATACACCTTATAAGAGTGAATTGGTGCATAACAATAATGAAGTCTCAATAGAAATGTAAAAATTAGATGAAATCCCTTATAAAGAAGGTATCCTTAAATTAAGTATAAATCAATATCATAATTATGTGTGAAAAATAAAAATACATCCAATATAAGTGGATATTATGTGTAAAACAATGAATGGTCATTCAAACATATTCAATGGATGACATATTCAATAACTACATGTTGAATCCAAAGAAATCGAAATTGGGTTAAGAATTTCCCTTGGTAAAATTCGACAGCCTAACAGCGTCACTTTAAAATTCATAAAATTAGTTGATGAGAGAGAAAATGGTATCTCATCACTTGGACATAAAATATACATCAATAAGGATATAGAGGAACATATACCAAAAAAATATGTAAATTAAAAGACATAAAAAAGAAGTCTTTTTAAAAGAGGATGGTGAAAGGTTCCCTTATTGATTTGGGCAACTTTCGAAACGTACACCCCATGAAAGTAGGGTTATACAATGAAGATGTAACTACAAATAAATGAGATTATATTATAAAAATATTAAAATAATTGGCAGTACATACACCATAAAAAAGGAAATAGTGTCCAATGTAGCATGAATCTCACAGGAATAAAAAGTGTCATGAAAATCCCCTTATGAAAATTCCGCAGCCTAACGACGCCACGTAAAACTTCTTAAAATGGATTGATGAGATTAAATATGTTCTCTCATAATATTAATATAAAAATTAAGGTAATATTAATATAAAATAACATCCCCCAACATAAGAAATATGAGCATAGAAGAAGTTACATAAAAGATAGTACTTAAAAAGAAAGAGAGAGGTTGGATCCCTTACCTCAAGTCTGACTTGTCTTGTTCGTTTCTTTATATTACTGAATAATAAAATTTGGTCAATTTATAATTGCTTAAGTACCTCCTTTAAGTATTATTATTCATTTTAAATGACATATTATAATGTGATAATAATTGTTTAATAATGTTAGTTCATATCAGACGTTTTGGTCGATGTTTGGTACATGAGTCAAAAATGAACTTGTTTGAAAATAATTTTCCATGTAGTAAATCATTTACAGAAGAGTATTAATGATTAAACTATCATATATATCCAGTACATATTCATTTTATACTATTCCATAACATTTTCAGATAAAAAAAATTAAAAACACCGTTCATGGACATGGTAGGTCGTACGTACGCATGAACGCTACTTTCATTTTTTTTGACATATTAATGGAATTAAAACTAAATGAGAGAGATATATATATATATATTAATTTCAGAATGATATTCATCATTTAGATGTAATATATGACATATATATCCATTATATATATGTACTTATAATAGTACATAACATTTGGAGATAAGAAATGAAATGTACCGTTCATGGAGACAGTAAGTCGTACGTACGCATGAAAGTTACTTTCATTTCTTTGGCACATTAATGGAATTAAAACTATATGAGAGAGATATATATATTATAATCCCTGTATAATATATATGTTATATATATCACATAAGTTCTTCAATTTCATTCTTTATACATTCCTTGTATTTCATGAACAAGTCACATCACTTGAGGGGGCGGTAGTCCACACTTCCTCAAATGAAATTATCACATTTGCACAACCTGAAAAGAATAAAGGTGTGTATTAATTATAAAATAAATAAGCATAGAGACAAAATAAATATAATATATATCATAAATAAATATAGTTCCATCATAATGGCCACCATGAGAGGTGGTATGAGAAGATAGAACAATCATTGTCTCGTGAGGCAGTAATTCGCCATCCACGGAAATAGTATGTTCTTTAACCATTAGACGGAGGTGTGTGTTAATGTAGCTAGAATAATCTTCATAAAAACATACTAGTATATTTAATATACTGTTGTTGTTACAAAATAAATAAATAAAAAGTGTTTTGGGGGTTGGAGAAGCAAAATAAAACAAAATAAAACTAGGGAAGACTTCACCTTTAAATCGGGTAACTCTTTTTGATTTGAGCTCAAAGGATTCCTTGGAAAGACTTCAGGCCAAATTGATGATTCTAAGAGTAATATAGGGATGTGGAGAGACAAAATGGGTAGGTTTTGGCCGAGACAAAGGCTTGAGAGGTGTGGGTAAGGTGGTAGAGGTGGGGGCCTTTTATAAGAGGAGAGGAGGGGTACTCTTGGAAAGTTATAATATTTTACTATATTATAAAATGATTTTTGGATTTTAAAGGTCAAAAAATTATATATTTCTAGGATAAGGTGATAAGAGTTATAAATACACCCATAAAATAGGTTTTCGACAAGTTTAGGTCTTAGATTTTACATTATATTTTCATTTTATTTAAATCGTTAAATAATGAGGTAATCGCTGCATCATCATGGTGTCATAAATAATTTAATTTATTTAATGTCTAAAAATTATAAAAAAATATCATGATGTAATAAATCTATTTATATTTCTATTGATTATTTATAGAAAAAAATATGACTTCAATAACCCCATGTAAAAATTGTTGTAGTAAAACAACACATGTTTGTGACATTTTAATTTTAACTTTAAATAAAAAGGTATTAATGTCATTTTCCTACCAAAGTGGCTCCATGGGGTCCCCAAGTTGACCCATGGATTTTCATGGTTGGCCATGACTCGTACAATAAGGGTAGGACATGTGTTAAGGCCATTTAATATTATTAAAAAATTATTTCAACCCTAAATTACACTAATTACTTTTAATCGCGATTAATAAAACATAAAAGTTACTATTCACCAAAAATTATTTTAATCCCATTGAACCACATTTTACATATTAATGACAACGATGTGTGTTGGATTTTTTAAATTCAAATAATATAAGTGGTAATGTTTCATTTAAACAAAAAATCAGTTTTTAAACTACCACTTAGTGGTTTCACTATTCATCAAAAATTGATGTTTTTCAGAAAAATACCAAAAATTCACCCTAAGCTATATTTGATATTCCGAATTAAAAAATGATGTCTATTTTACAAAATTAAAAACATATAAGTTACACTAACTGATTTAATAATTAATTTTCGCTGTCAAAACAAATAGCGTGTTTTTAAGAAACAATATCTTTTAAAAGATTGACACTAGTTTAAGTCCAATTTCAAAGTAAAATCAATTCCAATGACCAATATTGGATTAGATGGTAAAAATATATTCAAATTTTACTTTGAAACCAATTAAAAAGATAATCAAATCATATGAATAAATTAGATTAAAAGGAGGTTTTGAATTAAAATACAACATTTTTTACTATTCATTAAAAAATGAACTTTATCGGAAAAATACCAAAAATTTACACATAGTAAATTTTGATGTCCTGATTCGAAAGAAGAATTTTATTTTGTCAAATATAACACATAAAATTGTCAAAAAGTGGATTTAAAATAGGTTCACCATCAAAAAGTGGTTAATCGACCTTTTAAAGAATATTAGATTGTTTACGCTTAAAATTGGATTCATTCTCATTTTTAATCCTCCAACATTTATTGTAAAAAGTTAAAATATTTGGCAAACATATATAATCATTTTGTAGTTAGTTCTGTTCATTCCTGTCATTACAATGGCTAGGTGTTAACTACCATTTAAAATAAAATTATTTTATTATTAGAGTGCAACGTAAGATTTCAAAGGAACTCATTGTTGCGTCTTGGGTAAGCCATGAAGCATAGAGTTCCCTTTAAATTAATATTAACACTTTATTCACAAATAGGGATAAATATAAAAATTCCATATTCTTTATTTACCTGGGTTTTTACACACTAATTCACTCACAACCTGTTCAGTGTCCTAGTATAATAGACTTGGATCTATGAATAAAATATTCATCTGAAATAGTTTTATTGTTCCTAAATAAGTTTTTTATATATATCCTCTTTTATTTGACATATTTCATTAATTTATTTCCTGTAACATCAAATTCTTCAACATTATAAATTTTATTAGGTTCATTTGTTGTAATATTCTCAACTTTTCCATAAAAAAACATGATAGTGGAAATTTACCTTTGAAATTTCCTTTTCCTCGCTACAGATTTAATGAAAAGAATACCATAGAATTTTCTACAACATTATCATTTGTATCACCCTCCCAAGATAGTTTCTCTAATTCCTTAATGGTCTATTCATGAGACTTCTCCTTTTACATTGATTTATTATCTTTGTCACTTATTTTATATGCAACAGGGTTACTACAAAGACAATCCAATGTAGGTTAACTCCAATCATTATCCTTAAGAACCAAAACATGCATATTGAATTGAAAATGAAATTCTCTCAAAATTCTATTCATGTTCTATATATCATAAATATTTTATTTGAGACCATGTAAGTCTTCCATTATATTATTCATCTAATCAATGAATAAATCTGATAACTAATTTGGGTGAAACCTCGAGTTTTCATACTTATTCTCTAAAAACAATAATTTTTATTCATGTATTTTGATTATCCTTAACTGAATTCTGAAAACTTATAACACATGGCATATAAGTATTTACTTGAAATAAACTTCTTGTAGATTCGATTGGAGAAGGTTACCTATAATGCATTAAGTACATTGTCATTTTCATCTAATTATTTATGATCTCATTCAAATAAAGATCCATTAGACAGGATAATTTTAATTCCATGTATAAAATGGGTGTCTGTTCGTCTATTTAAGAGGGTAAAAATATGTGTTATATATGATTAATCCACAGTTTTAGGATACTTTCATCAAATAACAAAATACATTATGATTTATAGTTTATACAATGGACTTTGAGTGAGAGAAAACACAACCACACTAATCCTTTATCCAATACCTCTTGTTGGTCCCAAACAAGGATACTACCATGAGAATAGGGGTGAATTTTCATATACTAATTTTTAAAATTCATTGTCATAATTTTTTTACTACTAGTATGAACTATATTCATTATCTCATATAAATACTGAGGTGACCGTGTAGTAATTTGGGACACAATAATTTTTAATTGGTTCAACTACATAGGGTTAATTGAGGAGGATACAATGATAAGTTGTTGATATACTAGGATCACTAACTTCACTGATTTTTTAATAATTTAATGTGACTACACTAACCGTCTAGAGTTAAAAAATTATAATATCAAATGTAGAGCTCAATAATCCCTTTATTAGATTGATCTCAATAATCCTCATTGAAATATATTATTTTATTCATGAAGAGTGAACAAAAATTACACTACTAATGGTGTAGAAATCAGATTTTTATTGATCCACATGATGAAACTACTTGATATTCTAAAGTTATGGATTATTAGATCTCCTTCAATACATTATTCCCACTCCAAAAAATGATATAAAAGTCCTAATGTTTTATGAACACATTCACACTTTAACTACTTAAAATATTATTTATAGGAATCATACATTATATTTGACTTTATTGACATTTAATAAAATTTTCTATACTTTTTCTTATTCATCAACAAGTCCACGAAAGTAACTATGATAATAATAAATTATATAACATGGGCCATGATTCTATATTGGATACAATCTAAATTTTTTTAATCTCTCCATTTAAAACTTGGAATAAAATCATGTCTATAATTTATCCTATTAATCATGAATCAAGACTATTTAATATCTCCCATGATTTTTTATATTCAAAAAAATATTAATGTTAGCATGAATTTAAAAAATTTAATTTCCATTATTTTCTAGTCACACACTCTAGTACCTACGAAATCAATATTTCATTATTTAGTGAAAATTGTAAACACATACATATCCATTGGCCTAAATCCTTATAAAGAATATCATTATAGTGAATACACCTTCTATATATCATATTAACTAAAATAATAATTATTTTGAATATTAATAAAAATTATTTGAAAGAGAGGTATAATAATTTTCCAATTTAAGTACCTAAAATTCACATTTTTCAAATATATTGATCTTATGTAATAAATTATAAATCTTTTATAACAACTCGAAACAGTGGAATATCCTACATAGTCCAATTAGTATATTATATTCTCTATTTCATATATCACATCCCATATTAAAACATCATAATATCTTACGTATGAATATTAATATATTATTTATCACTTGGAAATATCGTAATATATTATATATCACTAGAAATATATTACATATCAAAGTGAGACCTCTAAGAATTATTCAATTATATATCTTCACAGTTGTACACATCCCTTTACCACATTTATAAAATTTTCAATATGTTATGTATGATATCCATCCCACTCAAAATGTATTGAAAATTATTCCATTTGGATTTTATGAGGAGTTTACCATTTCATTACCAAAAAACAACCCAAATTTATTATAAGTGTTTTTTCTATAATCATCAACACCTAATAATGTGGATCATTAAAAACTCCCCATCGTATGGATTCTTATCCCTAAGAATAATTCATGATGGGTTCCCAATTTCTAACTCATTCATAGAAATATAAAGTTATTATTCATTACTTATTTTTGATGGGGTATTGCAAAACCATGATTTTTATTATTCATTTGATAAATTAATTTACTTGATACCTTGTTTTACATGTCAGAATGAAAACAATTACAGTAAAAACATTACCACAAACTTCATCTCAAGATTAATCATATACTAGAGATGTGATCATCATACCATTAAGGGTTTTCACAACTAATTCTATATCAAATAATTTTTGTGGAATTTTGATACCCCTATAAAATTCTTTAGATATGAAAGAATGGGTAGATCTATAGTCAAATAAGACATTAGAAATTATAGAGTGGATAGTAAGTGTACATATCATGGCCGGATATAATGACTAATTAAGTGTTTTTATATGTTATATATGATATTATTAAAATCCTAAAATTATTATTTTATATATACCTTCTTACTTTCCATTCTATGGTGACATGATAACATCTCTCATATGTATGGTGAACTACTGTCTTGTGATGTTATGTCATTCATTCACACTTTGCATGGAAGGTAAAACTGATGGGTTTAATGGAAATTTGTGAAATATATAAAATATAAAATGGTTTTTGAATGTTATTATATTTTTTCCCTTCATTATTTCAATCCATAAAAAAAATTGACATAATTTTCATGCGTACATACAGCCTACCATCTCCATTAATGGTGTATTTAATTTTATATCTCAAGATATTATGGATTAATCAAAATAGAAATACACTGAATATAAAATATATTTATACCATGGTTAACATTATGGATATGTTTCAATTATAATAATATTAAGTGGAACAAAAAAATCAAAACATACTTAAAAAAAGGGTTATTTCTTGAAACATGACTTTAACAAGGATTTGTTAATGAAAGGGTAACAAAAGTTCACAGGTAAATCATATATGGTTTTATATATATAATTATTTTTTTCATAATATATTTATAATAAACATTCATTTATTATAAAGTATGTTTTAACATGTATAAAGGGATTAAATAATTAAGGTAAGGTATTTTTATATCAATTTGTCCTCTTTAAGAAAAATATTATGTTTGGAACTTGTCATATTTTATGAGGTGTATATAAAACCACTTTGATATTTAATATAATGAATTTATTTATTACCATGATATTATTTTTTTTTTCAATATTAATATTTCATAGAGGATAACGATTAAATGTTACCAAGGTGGTAATGGTTTTTTGATATAATCTCATCCTTTATAAGGATTCATTGTATTTATGCTTCTAGTGATTGAATATTTTAATCTATCTCTAAATAAACTACATAATTTTATAAACCACTTTTTATTTAATGATAATGAATTTCTTCCATTCATTTTCATCTCCCCATATTCTCAAGAGATTAAAATAATGTTTTTATGAAAAAAATCATCTTTATTTCTATATTTAGTCGAAACCCCTTTTTTGTCCAAATCCTTGTTTTCCCAAACAATTTTGTTTTTAATATTATCCAAATGATATATTAAATTATTTTTTACATAGTTTTACCATTTTTAAAGAAATTAAAATAATATTCATATTTTTTTCCAAACAAGACATGTTTGGATTTTACCTGAAATGTGAAAGGAATTTTTTAAACATGTATGAAAAGAATTAAATCTCCTAGTTTACTAAAAATTACTTCATTGAATATTATTTGTTAGGGTTTCAACGTTATTTTAAAATATAATTATTCCCACAATATTCTATAAAATTTTCATTTTATAAATATTATTTTCAAAAAAGGGATATTTTTTTCAAGAAGTGTTCTAATTTATTTTTCTTTCAATATAATTTCCCATATAAGGTGATATCATTTGATAAAATTATTGTTTAATGGGGATATCCATGTATATAATTATTATTTTTTCTATAAATTTTCTATGATTATGATGATAAGATGTTTTTCAAACCCACTTCTCTTCCACGAGTTATACCTTGTTAAAATTATTATGAAAACTGCTTCTTTTTCAATGGGTTATGCCACGATGAATTGATGAAATGATTTTCAATAATACTTATTTAAAATAGTTTATGGTATGATGAACTATTTATTAAACCCATTCTATTTAATGGGTATTAGTATGATTATTTTTTTACTATCTTTCTGCACACATATATATGATTTTCATTATGTAACGGGAGAGATCAATATCTTTATCCAATACATTGGGTAAAGATTGATATCTTGTGAGATAAAAAGGAATGGAATTAGAAGTGAATTAATTTCAATAAGTGACTCTATCCAATATTATATTCTTTGGAGTGAACCATGGATACTAAGATGGTTTGGGAAGTAAACCCACTAAATAATGTTAGTATTGAAAATAATCCCTAAAATACTAAGGAAATTATTTTCTATGATTATGTGTATTCCAAAAAAAAATTCCTTATTCCAATGTTATGTTATAAAAGTTCATCTTATTTTATTGAATTATGATTTATGTGATACAAAATTCTAATATTAATTACATGACTCATGTTTATGATCTATTAAATGCATGTTATGGTTTTAAATTTTATTATTATGTTCTCATACCCTTATTCTCATGATATATTATCATATCCCTTGTTTACCCTTAATAAACTTATGATACCACACTTTATTATGTTTATTTTCACCATGTTATGATTAAAGGTATTATTTATGATATTTCTAAGAATGGTTTTTGTTATTAAGAACATAGTGGGAGATGATATAACTCACTTATGGACAAGTCATTTATGTGTCCATGGTTACTAATAACTGATACCTAAATGATTATAGAATGGAATCTTTTGTTATGTATTTAATATTAATCTATTAAGATATTATATTTATTTATGAGAAATTTGGGTCATTATAGTTTTTATAAGATAAATTCTAGATTAGATTTTGAAACATGTATGAGAAAACATTAGTGGGAACCATAATGATAAGTCTAAAAATAGAAACATTTCCTAGAATATTAATAAAGGATGGAGCAAGTGGTTTCCTAGAAATTAAATCTCAGTTTAGATACTAC
The DNA here is from genome assembly GCA_963277665.1 of Viscum album. Taxonomy (NCBI): domain Eukaryota; kingdom Viridiplantae; phylum Streptophyta; class Magnoliopsida; order Santalales; family Viscaceae; genus Viscum; species Viscum album. The sequence goes on from OY728161.1 coordinate 1,745,563,108, forward strand.
AAGTAGATGTTGTTCTAATGAATATTTAACTGGTAGAAATAACTTAGAAAAAATGCATGTAGGTATTGACTGAAGAATTACTTGGTACATGACAATAGGCATTCCTACACACCAGGTTTGACACTCCATGAGTATATGATTTGAAAATTCTCAAACACTTTATGAACCATCATGATGTATGTAAATATATTATAACTATTAATAACCATGGATAAACCTAATTTGTCATATATTATAAATAAGGATTCATCATTTAAACATCCATTAATTTATTTTTCAGGATTATATGGTTCCTCTTTATAATTATTATTGCTTATACTATACTTATCGGTTTTCGTAAATGGTAAAAACATAATGTAACCATGTTAATGTTGAGTGTGACAAAACATGCTATGATTTTACACCTAATGAGACAAGAATTATGGGAGATGAAACAAAAAATATTGATTCAATTATAAGAAAACATTCTCCATGTATGATTCATGTTTAACTTCCAAATGAGAAAAGGATTGAACAACATTTTTATGATTCCTTCATGAATCAATTTCTACATTCTTTTAGTTGTTAAATTGGTCATATAGATGCTAAAAAATGGATCAATACTACTTAAAATATATTTTTTCCATTCACCAGTGTTTGAAACATGAAAAATACATTTTGGTTATCAATTATTTTAAAGGTGAAGTATATCATTGGTGGAATATTATCAAGGATACAAGGGAATGTGATGAAATTTAATCCATGGTGTGGGATGAGTTTCAAATATTAATTTTCAATAGGTAAATCCCACTAATTATCCATATATAAAATAGAGAAATAATTTCATGAGCTAAATCAAAGGGATGATAAATCCATGGTACCTATGAAGAAAATTTTACCAGAATTTTGATGTATGATTCTTTCATTATCTTCTAACATGAAAATATGGTTGATAAAATATTTAGTGGATTAAAATGAAGTATCTAAAGAGAATTATCCATAAGGTACTTCATTATCTATGTATAAATTGTTCTATGTGCTCTTAGGGTGGAAATAGAGATCAATGTTTCTCATCAATATTAAGGTCTCTATAAGAAAATGAATATTGAATGAAAAGGAAAAACTAAAAACTAGGAGGAAAAGAATATGGATATTCAATTTATTCATGCATGAAGTATGGAAGGAAACATGAAAGAAATATTCTTAATGGAACTATTAAATGTTTTTTTATGTGTGTAAGGTAATTTTATCATGAAATCATGTACTGAAGTGATGGGAATAAGTTAGCTAATCATGAAAATAAATAGAAAGCTATATAGAATGCACTACACACATTCTAGTGTTTCAAATGTAAGGAGAATGTGAATTATGCTAACCAGTTCCCAAATCAAAAGGTTTATGAAAATGATCAATGTCAACAACCTCTTAAATAGAGCAGAAAAACGAAATCTCATGTGATCACAGTTTTTGATGAGGGGTATTGTAATAATGTAGTGAAAGGTACACATACTATCAACTCTAGAATTTATAATGTCCTATTTGACTATGGAACCAACCATTATTTCAAATCTGATGAATTTTATAATATTATCATGATTCTACTGAATTGTTTAGATAAAGAATTAGCAGTCAAACCCCATAATGGAATGATGATCAGATAAAAAGTATATGATTTTGGTCAAGATGAATTTTTTTATAATGTGATTCATAACAATTTTACCATTATTCATATTTTGAATTCCATGTTATCTTAGGAATGTATTGGATTTATCTATATAATTCCCACATTAATTTTTGTTTAATGGAATTCAGGTTTAATATTCCAAACTGAACTATGATCACCTATAATTGTGACACTAAATATTAACATACAGTGGGAATCACATCGTTTTTTTGTTGAAATTACTATTTAACAGGGGTATTTCTCTAAGATAATTTGGGAGAAAATCAACATAGATGATTTTCCTAATATGTTAATGTTTTATGATGTCTTTCTAGAAGGGTTTTCTCCCCTTACACCAAACTACGATATTCATTTCTCAATAAAACTCATACCTGATGTACACTTATTTCAAAAAATCCTAATATAATAGCTCTAATTATGTTTTAGAAATTAAATAATAAACTCCAAGAGAACCTTTAGAATGGATTAATTCATCTAGGTGTCTCGCCTGGGGGTTCACCTATTATTTGTTTAAATAAATATGGATCAATGTGAATCTATATTGGTTTTTAGGAGCTGAACAAGATCATAATCAGGAATAACAGTCCTTTATCTTTTATTGATGGACTATTTGATCAATCTTGTGGAGATTAGTATTTTTCCAAGATTGTCTACTAATCAAGATATCATCAATTTAGGGTCAAAAAGGAGTATATCCCCATGAAAATATTCAATAAAATTTATTGGACAATAAAGATATTATGATTCTGTTTCGTGTTAATAATTCTCCAACTATCATCATGGAATTAGTTAATAGTGTTGTTAGACATTACCTTGATTAGTTTGTGATAGTATTTATAGAATATATTTTTTTTATACTAAGAGAAACTATGTGGATGAATATCACATGATAATTATATTAAAAACACTAAAGAGAAATTATGTGAAAAATTTACAAAATGTGAATTCTGTCGGTAAATCTTTTCAATTATTGGTCATATAATCTCAATAGTGGTTACATCAGTAGATCCATCAATGAAAGAGGATATTTAAAGTTGTTTCATACCAACCACAGAGACAAATACAAATAGTTTTCTTGGTTTATCTGGATATTATTAATGGTTTTCGTAGAATTTCACATGACTATATAGTCCCCTCACCTAGTTAACTTGAAAGGGATCCATGTTCTTTTAAACAGATGAATATATGGAAAATTTCAAGGAATTGAAGATAAGATTAGTCAGTATACCAATTCATACAAAATTTAGTGGAGAAGGGTTTATAATCTATAGTGATGCATCCAAGAAGGGATCAAGATTAATTTTTTTGTAAAATGACTTGGTAATATCTTTTTCCAAATTTAAATTCAGGTTTCATAATAAAAAATAACCAACTCATGATTTAGAGTTAGCTATAGTAATATTTACATTAATGATAAGGAGGAATAATCTATATGGAGGAAATTATTATATATATATATTGATAAAGAAAATTTAAAGTATATAATTACACAAAAATAGTTTAATGTTTACCATAGAAGATAGTTAAAGCTAATTAAAGATTATAAATCTTCAATACATTACCATTATAAGATAGTGAGAAAAGTGGATAATGATTTGAGTCAAAAGAATCATGATAACTTTTCCATGATTAGGATTATAAAGAGATCAAATATTTCTAGATTTTCAAAGGATGGAGATGGAAATCCTAAAGGGGAGAACTTTTATCTTTCTCAATTTAATGTTCAACTATCTCTCTAGGGGAAGTTTAAGGAGTCCTGAAAGGATGATATAGTGATATAAAATAATGTTATACTGAGTTTAACCTTGATTATAGTGGAATGAAATTTTTTAAGAACCATTTATGTATTCCCTACATACAAGATTTGAAAAAGGTGTTTTTAGAGGGTGATCGTAGTTCTTCATTGTCAATTCATTATAGAAGTATAAAGATGTATAGTGATTTTAAAGAGTATTCCTAGAGGGGTGGAATAAAGGGATATATTGTAGAGTTTGTATCTAGGTTTTGAGTATATCAAAAAGTTATGGTTTAGTGGAAAAAATAAAATGGGATGTTATATGGCTTACCCCAACTATAATGGAAATAGGAAAAATCATTATAGATTTTGTAATTAGACTCACCAAAACCTATAAATAGAAAAATGCTATATGGGTTATAGTATACAACTTTAAATATTTATCACACATCATCACTATAAAATATGATTTCAATTTAGTTAAGCTTTCTTGGATATAAATCATGGAAGTGGTAAGGTTACATAGATTCCACATTCAATTGTATCTAACTAGTATCTAAGGTCTACCTCAATGTTCTGGAGAAGTATTCTGTAATATATTGATAGAAATTTGAGTTTCATAAATTTATATCATCATCAAATTGATCATTGGTTCAATATAACAATTAAAACCCTAGAAGATATATTGAGATCTTTTCTAATCGATTTTAAAGGCGGTTGGTATCAACACCTTCCTCTTGTTGATTTATCGTACAACAATAGTTTTCACTCAAGTATTAATATATATCATTATAAAGTCCTCTATAGAAATAATTATATATCTCAAACATAATATAATGATGTTGGGTAAATAAAAATATTAGGACATAATATAGATAATGAAATGTAAGATAAGGTTATATCTATCCAACAACATTTAATAGAATCAAGAAATAAATTGAATTTCTTTTCTAGTAATCATTGGAGTAATCAGAAATTTTAAGTAGGTGATAAGGTGTTTCTAATAATTTATCCATTAAAAAAGGTTATGATATTTAGGAAGAAATTGGTACTAATCCTTAGGTATATAATTACATTTGAAACACTTTATTGTATCAAGATGACGTCTTATCGGTTGGAACTTTCACCAAACCTCTATCAAGTCCATTATGTATTCCATGTAAACTTAACCCTTCACATGTACTAAACTCAATGGTTATAATTCCAAATAATTATCTTTCATATAAAGAAATAATAATGTATATTATTGATCATATAAATAAATTAAAAAAACAATACCACTCACCTAGTCAACATTTTTTTGTAAAACCATCAGTTTAATGAAGCTATGATGGAACTTAAGGAAGTAATGAGGCAAAATTATCCTCATTTGTTTATATCAAAGTGAAGAAATTAAAAAACTTTCATTTTAGTGGGATTATAATGTAAAAACCCAAGTTTTTTTGAAATTATTTTTTCCATTAAGTTAAATTTCATTGACAGCTTGAGCTACACATAAGACCGAGTTTAGCTTGCATTACATTCAACATCAAGCTTTAATGAATAATGAAAAATAATAATATTATTATTTAAACATGGACATTATTTCATATCCCATAAACCTTGAAACATAAATTGGAATAAAAATATTTAAAATATGTAATATTATTGTCATATATAAATAAACATATTGAAAAAAATGTACTTAATTTTTGGTATTGTCTTTTTATGTTTCAAAAATATTATTTTCTAAAAAAACATTTGTTATTTTTTTTGTGTATAATAATAAAAATATTATTTGAAACATTTAAAAAATTATTTATAAAAAATAATATTCATTTTTTTAAATCTACATTTCAATATTATCTTACGGTGAATTTTTTGGATTTTCCAGAAAACGTTATTTTTTTTATGAATGATGAAAAATACATGTTTTTATTGAAAATGAATTTTCATTTAAAGAATACATAACATTAAATTTTTTTTAAAAAGGGTTTAAATTTAATATTAGTTCAATTATATTTATATATTATTTTAATTTAGTTCATTGGAATAATTTTCATGTTGAATTTAAATATTAAAGGTTTTAAAAACTTCTGAACATTTTCTGTTTGAAAACTAATTTCTTAACCCATTTATATGTTTAATTTTAAAATGAAATTTCATTAATATTGGAATTGAATTTAAATAAAACAAGTCTAAAATTTAAATCAGAATAATTAATATTTTCCAATAAGGTAACATTAATTTTAGAAAATTATGAATAGTAAATTAGGTAAAAATTATTTACAATGTTTATGGTGAAAATGGTTTTGTTAGAGTTTAAACAAAAAATATAATGGGAAAATATCCTATGAACATATGAAACCCTTGTTTTATGGACCTATATCTACCTTATCACCTATAATGTTCTTGGACGATCCATTTTGGAGATTTCTGGAATGTTATAATCATGAGTACACTTTATCATTTTCAAAAATACCAAATGTGTCCTCTCTCCCACTTATAAAAGTCTACCCATTCTCCTCTCCTCTTCACGCTTAAAACCCACCAAGAGGTAAAGATTTAAACTATGCACTTTATTTTTATTCTTCTTATAACACCTTAAAATAATATTATATTATTAGTATATAATAAAAAAGTTGATCGAGTATAATGATATTTTATTCTATTTTTTATTTTCATAACCTATATCCATCTCCACCTCTCAAATGGGATATTAAATCGTCATTTGCGTGAATTGTGGAATACCACCTTGTGAACAGATGTTATTAATTTTACATCATAATATATAAAGGTTCTACATAATGAATAATATAATATAGATGATATTATTATTTTTATATAAATATTTTATTACATATACCTTCTTACTTTATATTTTGAGGGAATGTGATAGCCTCGCTTGTGTGCATGACTGACTACAGCCACATGAAGTGATGTGATTCATTTACTTTTTACATGGATGTTATGGAGGATGGATTTCCTAAAAAATACATGATATATATGACATAAAAATGATTATATAATGTTAATATATCATTTAACATTCGCTATTTCCACCCATCAATAAATTTCAAGCCGCATTCATGCGTATGTACGACCCATCGTCTCCATCAATAGTGTATTTCATTTTCTATATCTAACTTTTATGGATTACTCAAAATACATTTATACTGAATATATATCATAGTTATATTATGTTAGTAATTTTTTGTATTATTTAACCATGATCAAGCTAAGAGGTCTAAAAATAATATATCAATACATTTATGAAAAAAATTAATATTTCCCAAAACCTAACTTTAACATAGAATTGTTAATAAATGGGTAAAAAACGTCCTAAGTAATTAATATATTGTATTATATATAATTTTGGTTTGATAATAGTTTTATAATAAATATATATTAATTATATAGGTTGTTTTAATTTCTAAAATGGATTTTGAGACTAATAGTGAGGGATTTTTGTCTCAATTTTTCTACATTGGGACATACATTATGTTTTGAAACTATATTCTTTTTTGAGATATATATACAGACCCATAGAGCTATAATATAATGAATTTATTTATTTTCATTATTATATATGTTTTCTTTAATGTTATTATTTCATTGGGTCTTATGATTCAATGTCACCAAAGTGGTAATGGTTTTATGCTACAATATCATCATTTATCGGGATTGTTTATGATTATGCTTCCAATGATGAAATATTATGCTCAATATATAAATAAGATAATTAATTTTATTATCCTATATTTATTTATTTAGAATACATTTTCTTTCTTTATTTTATTCTATTTATGTACTCAAGAGTTCACATGAATTTTTTGATAGAAAATTTATTTTTATTTCCTTCTTTGGTCAACAAACCTTTATCATCCAAAACTATGTTTTATAAAAACATGTTTGTAACATTATTCAAATTATTTATTAAATATATTTCTTCCCATTTTATAATTTTAAAAAAAAATTGAAATGAATCTTCATTTCATTTTCTAATCAATGGTTGTTTGGATTTTTCCAAAAATATGAAAGGAATCATTATTTTAACATGTAAAACCTGAATAGGATTTCCTAAAGTCATGATCATTATTTTGTTTTAATAATAAGTTAAAATATTCAAACTTTATTTTTAATGATTTTTTTTTTCCATAATATTTAATGACATTTTAAATTTAAAAAAAATTAAAGAATGGACATTTTTCTAAAGAAACATTCCATGTGGTTTTTGATTCTAAATAATTTTCCATTTAAGATTAAATCATTCGATAAACTTATAAATTAATCGGTATATTCCCTCACAAGTAATATTCATATTCTATCTTGGAATGTTTTATTATTACGATTACAAGATGTTTTGGAAATTCACTTCCCTTAAATGGGTTATACTATGAAAAAATTCTTATGAAACCCACTTTTATTTCCATAGGTCATGATATGATGAAAAAATGAAATGATTATGAAACCTATTCATTTTAAATAGGTTATGATATGATGAAATTTCTATGAAACCCATTGTAGTTCAAGGTTTATGATAAGATGAATGTTTTATGATATTATGGGACACATATGTATGTTTTTTATAATGTGACAGGTGGGACATATATCAACTTCTAATGAATTATGTAATGATTGAGATCACATGGGATACGAAGGATTGGGATGGGGAATGAACCCTGTTCTATAAGGAAATCCTCTCACTATGATAGTCTGAGGATTAAAACGTGACTACTATGATGCTTTGTGGATTGAACTAATTCCATTGTTAAAGTATTTTAAATAAGACCTGAACTACTAAGTAAATGAATTTATATGCTTATGTTTATGCCCTAAATAGATGACTAATGACAATGTTATGTCCTCAAGGTTGATGTTATTTGATTCCATTGTGATTTATGTCTTATGAACTACAATGATTTATTCCATGACTAATATTTATGATCTATGATATACATGGTATGGATTTCAAATGTTATTCTCATGTTATCATACTCTTATTCTCATGAAATATTATTATCTATATTATTAAACCATACTGAGAATTTGAGATCACCCTTCCTTATGTTTTATTTCCACACGATATGATGAAAGGTATTATATATAATATTTATAAGAATAGTGATAGTTATTAATAACATATTTGTTGATGACATAGCTCAATTATGGACTAAGTGTTTATGTATCCACGTTTCTGAAGAAAGTATACATAAACTATCTTATCATGAAATATTATGTTATGTATTGAATACTAATCTATTCAAATGTAATATTTATGTATGATATGTTTAAATAATTATATATATGGTCTCATGAATCATAGAAACAATCTATCTAATCTCTCCATTTACTAAAACCATCTCTTTACCACCCAACACACTCTAGTAAATTTTCTAAATAAATACAGTGATATAGAACCCACTTCCCTATAGATTATTATGCATGAAATGTGAGTAATATTACACACTACTCAAAAATATTCTAAACCTCCCATTGATCACTCTCTAAAATATAAAAAAAAATATAAAAAAATGTGTTTTTATAAACTCTAGCCCAATACAACCAATCATTCACACATGATACTACAAAAACTCATATTTGATTCCTTAGTTAATGTTATAATCCCATAAATTCATATAATAGTCCATCCTAAGCACCAAATTATCTAATACAAAACCAATAAATACTTTCCTGATCACTCAATACTTATCATGAATTATCTTCATTCTAGAAAAAAGGTCTCATGCTACATTAATTCCCCCACACTAAATTGGGTTAAAAGCACTTGTTGGTTCCCCTGTACAAAAAATTTCTAAGAACCAATAATCACAACGTAAACAATCACCACCCTTCAAACCTCATGATGCTTCAACCTAGTAAAGTCATGAGAGGAACAAGATCTCTAACCATCCCATTTTAAATAAACTACTTCTTATTAATTTTTGACTGTAATTACTGTTCCAACCATTTCTAATGAATATTAAAATCTTGTATACCATTTCAATATAGTATGAATCATCCTACCCCAATCCCCAAAAATGGATTCACCCCCACATGATTTCTATAAACATAACTTTTCTAAACCTATATGTTCGAAGTGAATCATACGATGTTGAATACTTCTCTTGATCACCACTTAGAATAATCCCAAAATCTCAAAACTAGTGCCTTTCTATAGGTCTCCTTAAGACAAAAAATTATTGAAATTTCATTAAATGAAAATTATCACCAAAAGATATCAACAACATCCATAACAATAATAAATCCCCCAAAATACAATAATAAACTCATTAATACAAATTATTCTCACCATGACCACCAACAAATATTATCCTCTACATCACAAATGCACATATCACAACACTATGGAAAACTATAATTTTCTATTATAGTTGACACATGTCTCACTCATACCTATAATGGAACCAATCCACTCAACTATGAATTTTACATTCCAACCCCCATTATAATCATTAAACATTTTAAAGACCATGATGTGTAGCTTTGATTTTAAACCACTATAAGTTACCGCCACTATCTCCCTTCATGAACCTGCACTGAGATTTACCTAATGTTCTATTACTAAAATTGATTTTACATGAAAAAATAGCTACCACAAAATATTGGTTGATTATAAGATACTAACTTGATGATCATCCCCCAAACACCCATCAATCTACCATTTATGTCACTGACCATAAAACCATAGGTTTTTTGAACCATCACTACCAAAAACCAATCAACATTCTAATTTTCCCTATTAAAACATCACATTATCCTACTCATCAATGATACAATGCCTCCAATAAATTTTTATATATTTGATAAATCACAAAGGTAATTATCCTATAATAAGGCTCCATAGATCTCACATGAAGCACTAATTATACTTATTTTTTCCCACGTATCATATAAAATTATTTAGATATATAAATCACTTTATCCTATATTGTTTGAGTGTTAATCAACAATTAATTAATTTAATAATTTTTCTATCAACCTATGGATATAAATATAAAAAACATTTCATAAAAAGAGAGTTCATATTATCTCTTACAAAATAATTAATAATCATATAACCCATAAACATTACAAATAATAAATAATTTTTTGATTGGTATAGACACTCCCTTACCCCTAACAACCTTATATACTCACTCTGGAGAGATATGCATTGTAAATAACATGACCCATCTAAGGGTATATAGTAACTCAGTGTATCACATTGAAATAATCAACATCCTTGATAATAATATCTCAGTCTTAACCAGGGGAATCAAGCTTACCAAGGAAGCATCATATGCCTAGACAACCCTCCCAAGGGTCTTTAATCAACAAAAACATCCCATATAAAAATATATCTAATCCTAACACATACTTCCTTTTCTATCCATACATCAATATCAACTACTCATACCTACCAACTTTAGGAATATAATCCACCATGAGTATGTATATATATAAAATAATACAAATAAAACATATAAAAAACACTATTTAATTTTAGTTAATTAATTCACCTATAATATTTTTTTTTGATAATAAAATAAATATGATATTAATGAAATTGTAAAGCACTAAAACTCATTTACTAAATAGTTTATCAAAGCATTTAATTAATAAAAAATAGATTCCAAAATCCATTTACTATTTTCAATATCTTTTCTCTCTCAAAAGAAGCTATATAAATGTTATCTAACCTTACCGGCCCATTATGATTCATTAACACATTAACTCTTAACACTATCTTCCATGAGTAAAAATATAAATAAAAATATCATCCCAAATCAGTATTATTGTGTAAAAATATCTGTAATTCTAATGAAAAGTAATAAACAACAACAACATACCCCTAATTACTGGGGTTCCCACCATATAAGTGTTTCTGATGCACAATATTAGTATACTCCACAAGATATGACTACTACAGGCTCCATTTACTATGTATCTAAAAGGTTAGACATCCAAAACAAGGATATGATACCATTTTGAAAATAACCCATCCATGGAACCCATATATTAGCCCATGTTAGAGAGACATGAGAAAACAAGTGTTCCTTTATGTGTTTTAATGGATACTAACTTGTAGTGAGTGTCAATAACTGATATGTTGATATAATTATTTTTATTCCATAATATAAAATAATAGGTTAATAATATAATTAACATAACATATAAAAATATGTTCAAGGAATTAAAACTAAAATCCAATTTCTAATAACATATAATATTAATATGTTGTATCAAAATATTCCACATAAATATAAACAATGTGTCCCTTTGTAGAATAAATTTCATTAACCAATTTAGTTACTCCGACATAATATCTTGTACAATCATACATCTAAAAGTGGATAAAAATGTTTTAATGTGCATTGGGTTTCCTATATACTTTGTGAGAATATAATTAAGTAGGGATCCACCAATGTATCTCACATATAAAAAATCATATTTATCTAAGCATGTATGAAGAATAAATGATCATCACAAAAAACCATTTCAGTACATCACCTACTAACCATGCCACAAAAAAACATGGGACCATATTCTTTGAACAATTTCTAAAGGAAAATTCATTTCATAGTGTAGAACTAAACCAATACATATTCTCTTAATTTAATTTCACATAATAAAATATTAACCACTACCATATCACTATAGGTAGGGTTTCACAACTGAGTCTTGAAAACTACTATAAGGTTCATAATTTCTAAAAATCATTCCATTATATTTTATCAAGGAATATAGATACTAATAATGTTATTATATCCCCTTTGAAATTAACTTTTTTTTTCATGGTCACTTGACTAATTGTACATATTAAGTGTGTTTGTTATGTAACTTATTCCTTCACATAGATAGTCTATTTGGTCTCTAAACCCATTAATGTCATCAATGCAATCATGGATTGATCTGTTTATTCATTTGGTTGATCTTTCACATGGCCATTTTATAAGGTCTCCTTTCACCTAAATGTGGTTAATACATTTATGTAGTCTGTTCATAATTTTTCTAATAATGAAAATTTCAAAATAGAGAAAAAATTTCTTCAATTGAATAAAAAAAATTTTAAGTTTAATATATAATTTATAGGTTTGATTAAATTATTTTTAAATCTGTAATAAATATATGAATGTTTATATTTGAATTCCATGAGATTTGGGTTTATAAATGAATCATCTCTTGTAATTTAATGGAAACTGAAGCATTATGAACTAAAAAGAATTTTTAATACATTATTATTATAAATATTTATATATATGAATTTGGAATCATAAAATATTATATTTTCCACGATTTCAGTCTTCCATACTTAATTTGAGTCCAAATGATCTATAATCTTGTTCTTATTCCTCAGGGGACATCTTCTATTCACCCAAAATCCTTTTTTTTTGATATCTTATCATTCTAATCGTCCCTTTTCTATCTATGTTTTCTATTGTAGTATATGGAATTATAATTAAGATTTAATCCCTCTCTCATTTTATTTCTCTCATTCAAGTTTCATGTGATCAAAACATCCCTTGCATTCGGATTTTTAGGACATGACATTTTCTCAATTTTCCTCTTTTATTACTGTAACATAATTTGAATATTCTCTCTATGTAGGGGATCATATTTGTCTCTTATTTTGAGATTCTTTGTAATTAGTTTTATTTTATCACATTGTGTGGATGATATGTGTTAACTAAAGAAGGTAATGAACTTGCTTAATTGGATTGAAGGGGATATGGTGTGTTCAAATCTAGTTACATGTTTTCTTTATATTTTTACTAATAATCATCACCTAGAACATGAAAGTTGTTTTTATATGTTATTTACTACAAATAGGAAACCATTTCAGTGTTTGATTTGTTCCAATCAACTTTCATAAATTATTATAAATGTATATTTTGATATCGATTGATTTTATATCTATATCTATAAATTAAGTTTAAATTCTCATAAAATAGGCTACGGAAAAATTTGACATACATATTTAAATAAAGTGTGTTAAATTTAGAGAATCTGGAATCCTATTATTACAGGATGTTAGAGTGTTTTTCTTGTCTTTGTGGTTGTGTGGGTGATTGGGGTTTATATGTTGATTTTAGTAACTATATTGTTTATGGGATGTGTTAAGGGATAGAATAATATATTGATATTGTTGTTTTTGTGACATAGTTGAGTTATGGGGATGATTTTAGAAAAATATTTGATAGTTTTTTTAGCTAGAAGGTTTGTGTAGTGGATTTATTGTAATTTATTAGAAGATATGGAATGATGTTGTTAATGATAAAATTTAAATGGTATTGTGTGGAAATTAAATGAGTGTGTGGTATAAATTCTTATGCGTTAAATGAATTTATAAACTTAATATCAAAAAATGGGTAGAACATAAATGGTAATTGTTGTGGGAGTTGGATATAGTAGTTTTTCATTATATTTTGGATTAACTGTCATAATAAATGAATGGTTGATTGTATTGTGATAATATGAAGAATAGATGAAACTATAAATGAAATAATGGAATTGTGGGTTTTGTGAGACTGGTTTATGTGTTGACATTCATTTAGTAGTGGCAGTATTTGGTAAAAATAGTATAGTTTTTCTAGATGATAGTGATGATGCAGCATTTATGTGAACACTTTAGGACATGATTGTGTAAAGTTATGTGTGTGTGTGTGTGTGTGTGTGTGTTTTTTAGTTTGTGTGTGTGTCATATTTTTCAAGATATTTATATACACACTCCATCCATGTGGTGTACTACTTATTATTATCCCAATTCGGTTAAATAGCCTGAGAGTGTGATGAATCAGGGTATGAAAGATTAAAACAACCGTCTATTCAGATCTTATTTCATCCTTAAAAATTCACCCTTCTCTCCCTTTATCGTAGAAATGTATTAATAGAATTAAAATAATGTACGAGACATAATAAGCTTTCTTGGTTCTCCCCCACTAGTCTAAATCTAAGAAAATTACAATAGTGATGTGTGGATGTACCAAATCCACTGAGCCTCAATATCAAATTACAACGTTCATGCTAGATCACTTCTATTTCTAGGATCATTGCCTTTATAATGTTTAGGGTTATCTCATTAATTTATTAAGGGTCACTCCCTAAATCTCTTACTATGTATCATTACCGGTTGAAAGGATCACATTCTTCCCCTTAATTTTTCCACTACTCTAGAGAGGATCCACACATAGTTTATGAAATTGTAAGTCCCTCAAATTTCATTAATGAACACATCCTTAGTTGTAGATAGATTCTCTATTGAAGTCATGCTTTCACCCATATATGATATCCACTATTGGGAAAACAATTAGTCTGTGGGAATTTATTTCATGAACTATTTTATTCCCTTTCCTACATCCTTTTTTAACTTCCTTAAATCCTCTATGAATTGTGTTGCACCACATAATTCTAGTGCATCATGGTCACATTTATCTTTTTAGATCATTCCTACTTCACGAATAGATTATGCCCAATGAACCATCTCTTCTTTAAGGACCCTTTTCTTTTGTAGGCTATAAATCCATGAGAAAATCATTTCACAAAATATCCTCATGAATTTTCCTTTAAAACCACTTCCTATTTCACAGAATCCTCCCTTTTGAACTCATCTATTTTTCAGAATTATCCCTTTTTAATTACTTCAGACTTCACCAAATTCTTCCTAGAGTGATGATCATTTATAGGGAAAATATTCTAGTGTTAATGATCAGATTAGAGGTCTTTATATAGGAAAATAGATCTAAAAACCCTTATAGTCTAAATTACCCTAAACATCAATGTGATACAACCTTTAGTGTGATATTTTATTTTGTCCACATAATACCTTAATTATTTAAGGTATTTGATGTCTTTTACAAACAAAACCCCCATTTTCATCTCTTTTAATCTCCTCTAATTAACTAAAAATGATCATAATCCCACAAACTTTTAGTCACCCACAAACGGTGAGACTCCCATGAACTATATTTTACTACAAGGTCTGCATAGCATGCTTCACAGTCTGCATATCACTGTTATTCAGAAAAATTCATTTGTCGATTTTTCTTCACTATTCTGCATACCTAGATTTTGGTTTGTGAACAACACTTCATGGTCCATGAACTATGGTCTGAAAACTATTTTTTTAAACCTTGCCTTTCCATAAAACTAAAACTCATTTTTGTGTCCCAAAAATTTGGTAGACATTAGGAAACTGTGCACTTTAAATATCTATTTCGGCAACACACAACATACTGATTCGTGGTCATTTGGATTTTTCATCAAACACACTGACACCAAAATTTCAAAAATGGAATCGTTAGGGATTTTTCCAAAAAATTACCAATAGAAAAATATTTCTCGGGAGTTTATCAAAACATCTAAGATGTTGATGAAATGAATAATTGATTAACCCCTTATCCCTAGTCTTCTTTAAACAATGAAATATGAAACAACACCCATTTGGTGGAAGTTACAAACAGAGGATGGACCATTTCACGGTGATACATTGTGTTGGGGGATATGAATTGCATTTTGAATCATTCTTAGTTGTAGGATGGAATGGGGTTGATGTCCATCATGTTTATGATACCCTACTACACTAGTTATGTGGTTGTAATTGGATATAAAGTGTTAAAATGATGATATTTTAGTTTAAATTATAATATGGATATTGATTAATGTGAACATAAGACACTAGGCCTTTTGAGGGTGGGGTGGAGTGGTGTAGGATGGGTTATGACCATACACAAATCAGATCGGTGTGATACATAATGACCAGTATATATGGAAAGGATGAGAGAACGTATTGTTTAAAGATGGGGAGTGAGATGGAAACTCATTGGGGATATTGATTTAGATATCCTTTATTTAATTTATCTATACATTATTTTATTATAATGGATTTTTAAATTGGTGTGTAATACATGGTTAGTTTAGTATGGTTAGTTAACTTGTTCATGTGGGTGTTAGTTCTTTAGTTTTCTTATTGATGTTTTAATATATGCTTTCACCTTTTTAAGATATAATTTATGTATAATACAACTAAAAATACATGTTATTATCACCCTACCTATATATAAACTATTTTATCAGTTTCTAGGAGGTTTTTAGACACTATAATATACACTTCTATCTTAGAGGTTGGAGTTTCTTTTGAATTTCTGCCTAAGGGTTTCATTTTGGCATTTTAATTTAGAGATTATTATTTTATATTTCATGACTTGAATTATGAATTTTTTCTTTTATATAAATTCATAATTCTTTTTGGTGGTTTTTTATCATATCACTTGATCTTTTTTAGTGTATTGGGGGTAATGCCTCCCATTTGATTGATTTACACCCTCCGTTCTAGTCACCTACCTTGGGCCTAGAGGACATGAGACTCGAGGAGTTACACCTTATCTTTACTACTATCCTAGAAGTGGTACCAATGGAGGGGGTCATGAAAGATTGGAATTTAGGATTTTAGTTGATTGATATGATGGATATTGTAGTCTGGAGTTGTTTTGGATTGGAGGTCTATGTTTTGAAATAACATTAGTCGAATATATTTTGTGACATAACAAGTAATATGACTGTGAAACTGGTAATTCATGCTCTGTGTGATCTATATGAATTAACATAAGCTTAATAAATGGCATAATTTATATAATTATAATTTTAGGGTAGAGATCTAGGATAAGTACATGAATAATAATTATTTGTGTTTATGACTTAATTAGTAAATATTTGGAAATTAAATTAAATATCATTAAATGATTATTTTTAAATTAAATGTTAAATGGATTCGCATGTCCCCTTATATATCAATATATTTATCTGGTCCATAATCTGTGTGTGGTTTAGAGAGGACATGTTCAATAGTATTATGCTTAGCTAAGGGGAGACAGAGATGATAAAGGATATCACCATGATGGTCCTCATCCTTACAGACCTTGATTAAAATTTGTATATTGAGGTCATTTGTAGAGAAAAAGGATATGAGAATAGGTATATAGATGATATGTATTTTCCTATACAAATATTAATCAAGTTTCTTCAACGTATGATCAATTTATTATGGTCCATACTTTCCACATTATTGGATTCTAGGGCACCACACTCCTTTAATATACCTACCTTTGTCTATGAGTTAAGAACAGTGGTTAAGAGACTTTCAATTCCTATAATGAAATCCACAATAGATGGATGATAAGTTTTCTTTTTTTATGTGTGTTTCTATTTTATATTGGTGGTGGGGTACCATCCATTGGTGAAGGATTTATTATTATTAAAGATCAAACATATAATGTTGAACTTAGAATGGATTGATTTTATTTCTGATGTATATTCTAGGATTTCTTCTTGTGGAGAGTCATTTTTACAGATGTGAAGGGCCATTGGGTCATGTTCATTGATGAGAGGAGTCATCATATGGAAAACTAGTGTGTAGATCCTCTTTTATCTTCCTTGGTAGAGTTCTTAGTGGGGGCTCAAATAGTGGAGCTATTTACAATTGTGGAGATGTTCCTCAATCTCCTCCTAGATGAGTTTTTTACACTACCCCCTCATCGTGATTTCATGTTTCAGATATGGTTATATCCAGACACCACTCTGATTTCAATGGATCCTAATGTAATAGAATTCATGGACCTATGTGAGTTGAGACTTGATATCTATGATTTTCAGTAGAAAAGATTCATCTATCTTAGTGTATCACATTAGGGTTCTAATATTTAATTCATAAAAATGTGCATGGGTATTTGATCCTTTGTATAGACTATCATAATCTAAATTAAGTGATTTTCAAGAAACATTACCACCTTATGAGGTTTGATTATGCGTTTGAACAATTGAATGTTTTAAGTTAGTTTTTAAATATTTCCTTTTAGTTCATATATCACTAGATGAGGGTGATGGAGGGGAAACTCCCATGGACTAATTTTCAATTATTATATTGAAAATTTTAGTTTTTAATAATTTTAATCGGTTTCATAGATGAATAAAACATGGGGATTATATAATTATTTTTCTATGAGTTACATGACCAATTCGTTTCCATGTTCATTGAAAACATCCTTATATACTCAATCATAGACGAGGCCCATACAGAGCACCTCAGAGTTTTCTTGTGGGTCCTTTTTTTATATATACTATATGGGAACATGTAAAAGTGAACTTTTTTGTTACAAGAGATGAATTTAATTGGATATTTAGTGTATAACTAATGTTTTTTTGTAGACATGTTTAATATTTTTGTAGTTTTTTCTTAGGCATCACCCTAGAACGTGGTTAAGGTATACAAGATTCATGGTTGTAAGAGATATTATCCTGGATTTTACCTAATTTCAATTGCATTTTAGGCTTATTAATCTCTTTAACTAAGAATGTTGTGAGGTTTTGGCATAGTGGTAAGTACCCCGTAATCCTACATGAAAAATTGGTGTTAAAAACCATTAGGGGTAGGGGATTGTAGCAGCACTTTAGCATACTGTAGTAGTAGTGAGGATGTAGCAATGGTGGGCATTGTAGCAGCGGTTGGTCACTATAGCGGTGGAAGGGCATTACAGCAGCGATGAGGAATGTGTGGTTACTATATTAGTACTATTCACAGAATGGGCTTTAGGCTAAGAAATTAGGCCTATGTGCCATGTAAAAGGTTAAATGCCCACTGGGCCTTTGGGATATATAATGGGTCTCCCTCTACCCAGTTACAAGAGGCATTTTCTTTCCTTTAATAATAAATGGGGCATCATCCCCAACCATTTAAAAAATAACTTGGACTAAGAATTAATATGAATTAATCTAGAAAAATTAGTGTTTGGAATCTTTCATCTACCTCAAAGGTAGATTGATCAGTACCCTTATGCTTTAATTTATTGAGAAAGGATGATTATTTTGGTTATTTATGATGAATAACATATAGTTTGTAGATGTGGATTAATTTATTGTAGGGTGTTGTCCTAAGAATTTTTTTCCTCATAAGAATAACTTTTCTAATGATGACCTAATTTTTTTCATAGTGGAATTTTCCCATTATTTTTGTCGATATTCCCTCATCAGTGAAAACATTATGGACTTTATGTCCCATATAAGTTTAAGGTATGTTTCATTCCTATTGGGACTCATACTAATATCAAAATATGTGGGTTTATTTTTAATAGTATTATTAGTTTTAGATATATTAAACCCATAGGAAGGTGGAATTTTTTTGCTGATGCACTTATCATGAAGTCATGAGAATATATTTTTCAGGAGCCTGAGGAAGTTTGGAAAGGGATGTAAGAGATTGACCGAATGAATATCGATGTGTAGGATGTCAGTTGAATATTTTTTCCTTATCATATAATATTTTTATCATCTTTAATGAGGTTGGTGGAGGTTGATTAGTTGGGAGACTCAAGAGTTTAGGTAATTTGAGCCTATGTCAACCAGGGAACAATTTCTGAGTACTGTAGTAGCACTATAGTAGTGGCGGACTATAGCGGTGGTGTCACTGTAGCAGCGGTAGTACTGTAGTAGGTACTATAGCATCCCAGGTACTATAGCAGTACTATTCATTGATGGGACCTATAGCCAAAAAATGGGCTTTCATGCCTAGTGTTCATGCCACATGGCCTTGGGCATTTGGGTTGTGTAATGGGTCTCCCTCTACACAGTCAAAAAGTGGTCTTTATGTAAATAATAAAATGAGGCTTCATCCCCAACCATTAAAAGAATATGGTTGGTTTGAGGATTCTCATAATTGAATGATATATCATGGGATTCTATTTTTTCCATTTTCCATGTTTGAGGGTGTTCACTAGGATTTTCACAACTAACCCTTAGAGGTGAATCAAGGTGTGTCTATTATGTATCATGGATTAAAGAGACATCATTATTGGCCTAAAATAAAGTGGTTAGTGGTTGAGTTTGTCTAATAACCTATAATTATACTAATGGAAATTTCCTTCTTATACTTATTTTATATAATATAAATCACATAAAATCATATTGATAACCCAATACAATAATTTTAAATTAATAAGGAATGTAATAAGAGGTATTTATAGAACTTAAGGAACATATACCAATGGAATAGTAACTTAAAATTTGTAATAGTAATTTAACCATCAAAAACATTATTTCAGAAAATAGATTAGTAAGATAACCTATAAAAGTATTAATAAAATTTATGTATCTTATGAATGAAGATATGATATGTTTATTTCATGTTATAAGTAAATACATGTTTTAGAAATGAAAAATTAAGTGTCGGTATTTTTTTGTAAGTCATAAATATTAATTTAAAATTTATAAAAAATATAACAATTTAATATAAAATCTAATTTCACAAAATATATTCATAAATTAATATTTTTTCCTTAAGATTATAAGATAAATTTACGAGACCTTAATTAATTTTTTAAAAATGTTATAAAATGATACCATATTTTCTAAAAATCATTATTTTATGGTTATTCACATATGTTATGTGTAAACATGATGTTATCATTATTCAAAACTATGTGTAGTGTTGACCACACGGAAATGAGGTTTCATGTTTATGAATTTCCACATTCCATGACTCTATGTAATGATTCTTCTCATGATTGTGATAATGATCACATGGTTATGTTATGTTCAGAATGATTATTCTAATCCATGTTCTATTGATTCATATTCTTATCTATCTTCTTAATAAGATTTTATTTCACCCATATCTTTGATGTATATCCGTAGGTGACTGATTATTCAAAAGAGTAAATGAGGGAAACATAGAATTTATTGAAGAAGAATTAATTAATTTTTATGTTTTATTATATAAATTTTATGTATGTCTCTATTGTTGTCAAGACACAAAACATTTGGATCCTGGTTTTTTGAGAGTATTATACTATTTATCTTCAAATTGATGTAATAGTCATGTTAGAAAATCAAGATCTATATAGTTGGTATCAAAGAATGGATTAGTTAATTTTGTAATTTGAGTTAGATAACCTTAGTTTAAACCCCTAGTATGAGGCTAAGTAAATTAAATAACCCATGAATCTTTTTTTTCAAAAATGTTGAACATAGGGATCACACAAGATATGACATTAATGTTAATTTCACAATGGAATAATTTATTTTAGAATTTTTAATTTAATTTTTTTTTCAAACCATTTATATTTCGAAAAAAATGGTGGGAATGAGGAGAAATCATTCCTGAAATTTTTTTGAGGGGAAATGAAATACTTTCTTGAATGAAATCACCAATTACTTGGGAGGTGGAGTTAAAATTCATGATAGTGATTACCCTGTTGTATTAGGATATTAAAAATAACCTTAAACTTGTGTAACTTCCTCCTATACCTAGACGGAGAAACAACTTATAAAGTATTTTATTTGGAAACAACCACCGACATTTTTTAGATCTTCTGATCCCTTAGTCTTAGAACAATGGGGAAACTCAATAGATAAGATATTTTCTATGATTTACTATTCTGAGATGGAGAAGTTCACTATAGCCAATGGAAATTTGGAGGGAGAGGCTGGTCAATAGTGGGTGTTGATTAATAACACCAATTCAGAGGATTAAATTGAAAAGGTGGAGTGGGAATACTTTAAGAAAATATTTCATAACAATTATTTCCCTTGAACTCTTCTTATGAATATGGAGAAGGAATTAATAGATATTTTGAAAAAGGAAGGTGAATCTATCCTGAATTAAGAATAAAATATAACAACGATTTTAAAGTACACCTTGGGTTTTGTTCTCATTAATGATAGAAAAATATATATATTCTTTATAGGTTTAAAAGAACACCTTCTAAAGGATCATGAAACTTGAGAATTTTGGAGCTGTGAAGAATTTATTCGATTTGATCTCATTGTGGAGATGGACTTTCTAAAATTGAACCATGGATATTGAGATAAGAAATGAAAGATGGAGTTTCAATATGGTGTATCTAATGACAATGTTGGATTGAAAACTCAACCACTCACTTAAAAAAATGAGGGAATATGCATCATTGGAATTCCCTTAATGTGATGAGGGATTTCATCAAGTGTGGTAGAGAATGATACCAAGATCATGAATGTTGAAGATGAATAATTAAATAAGACAATGTGTTGGATGAAATAAGTGCACCACACATGGTACAATACTTCAAATTTTGGGAGTAAGGGCATTACTAACCCAGTGTAATAACCTCAAGTCCTTGAGGGTAATCAATGTCAATAGCCACAAATGAGAAATGAGAGAGGGAATGCATACACCAACACCACTACTATGGTGATTCCAAACAATGATGTGGTGAAATTTATGTTGTTCATTAATTAAAAAAAATATAACATACTATTTTATTATAGATCTATGCATTCTTTCATATCTTGAATGTTTAGTAGAAAAATTAAAACACCACCTAAAAATATAGAGTTTGTGTAATCTATGAGAATAAAAAATGGGAAATTATTGAATCCAAAGTATATATATCCTCCCTCATTAATGTTTGTGGATTAAACCTACCAAACAGATATTATCTTACATCTTTTGATTTATTTTGATGCTATATTGGTCATGGATTAACTATATCTATACAAATCCAAAATCAACTGTCAAGAAAGGGATATCACTCTTCACATTCCAGGACATCATCTAATTCTATATAAGTTTATGGATGAGGATGAATCTGCTTAAAAATAATATTTTCAAGTTTCGATATTATTTCCTCATGAGAAAGAATATATAGATTAAATGATTGAGATAAAAAAGATAATCATGCTTGGGGACATTCCCATTTTGAGGGACTAAACTAATGTATTCCTTAAATATTATCACAGTATCCATCCTGACTAAGAGGTTGATTTCTCAATTGAACTTATTTTTGGATCTCTATATATTTCAAAAAAAACCTTATAGAATGGAAACAATTGAGTTTAAAGAAATGAATAAATAGTTAGAAGATAATATTGACAATGGTTTTATATACCTAAGGGCTTCACCAAGGTGTGCATCAGTTATTTTCGTCAAGAAGAAGTAGGGATTGATTCTCCTATGAAATTATTATTTTTATTTCAACAAAATAATGATAAATAACAAGTATCTACTTCTGGTAATATATGTATTGTTCGATCATCTACATAGGTCAATGTATTTCAATAAGGTGGAACTTCAGTTGGGATATCACCAATTAATGGTTATGAAGAAATATATTCCCAAAACAACCTTTTGAATTAGTTATAGACACTATAATTTAATCAGGATGCTTTTAAGACTTCATAATGCTATAGAAATATTCATGGACTTAATTAATAGAGTCTTTAGAGATTTCCTCAATAAATATGTGATAGTATTTACTGATGATATTCTGATATACTCGATGAGTAAGGAGGAACATTGAGTTTATTTGAATATTGTGTCGAATACATTTTAAGGGATAAAAATAATAAGAATTATATTAAATATAAAAAATAGATTTAGGAAGAATCATTCTTAGGTCATGTTATCACCATAAAATAAATATATAGAGACCATTCCATGACCAAGGCAATAAAAAAGTGGCCCAAGAAAACATATGTAATAAAGATCCATAGTTTCCTTGGGATATATAGGAACAACCAATGATTTGTTAAGAACATATCATGATTCTAAAACCCACTATCCAAGCTGACTCAAAAGGGAGAAAATTTTGTCTGGACTTTTGAATGTGAAGAATTCATTAAAGAGTTAAAAAAGAGGAATATCACTAAAATAGTACTCAGACTTCCAAAAAAATTTGACCTCTTTGGGGTATACAGTGATGATTCAATGAAGGGATTATGTTTTTTACTAAATAAAATTATAAATTGGTAGCATACGACTCAAGGTAGAAGAAAATTCATGAGAAAAACTATCTCATGCCTGATCTAGAGTTAGCAGTTGTGATCTTCACATTGAAAATATAGAGAAATTATCTCTTTGGGGATAATTGTGAAACATATATTTATGATAAGAGTCTAAAATATATATTCACACAGAATAAGATTAATATTAAATAGAGAATATGGTTATAACTCATCAAGGATTACTACTACTCAATCCACTACCATCATGGAAAAGAGAATAAAGTGGCAAATGATCTATAAAGATGGGATCTTGCAACATTATCAATGTTTAAAATTGAAATGGATACAATATTTATTGATTTTTAAAGGATGGACATTGGAATAATTTAAGAGATATTATCATCAATCCTTTATCAAATGATTTCTCAACCATCCCTAAAGGATAAAATAAAGGATGCTCAACGAAATTATTTGTTAATTCTGAAGAAGGTGAAAGCCATGAGAAAGGGGAAATATGTATAATTCAAAATCGTTTATTAAGTAGTTATAATATCTGGGTCATGAATTTGTGTACAATCTAATATAGAGATAGAGAAAGGGATTCTGAGAGACGTACATAGCTCAACCTTCTCTATTCACCTACAGAGCACAAAGATGTATTGAGATATCTAAGAGAACTATTTATGGGATAATATAAAGAAGTAAATCCTTGAATATACATCAAGTTTCATAATATTTCTATAATATAAGTTTGAAAGTATAAATGTCAAAGGTTATGATACAACCCTTACCCATAAAAACTTGAAAATGGTAAAAGTCACCATGGAATTTTTCACCAGACACATGAACACTTCGATAGGAAAAAATGCTATATATATATATGTTATTATGATTCGCCTTATAAAGAAAACTCAATTTATCACAGTCTAAGATGAATTTTCACTCGATCAACTTGCTTGGATAAATATTAGATAACTGGTAAGGCATCATGGAATATCACTATATATTTCATCTGATTGATATCTGAGATTTACAGAAATATTATGTAAATGTACCCAACATTCACTTAACACTAAGTTGAAATTTAGTACATCTTATCATCCCCAAAATGATTTCAAATTAGAGAAGACTATTTTGATAATGGTAGACATGTTAAGTGAATCTTTTTTAGAATACAAATGAGGATGGGACCAATATCTTCCTCTATTCGAATTATCTTACAAAACATTTTTCCAATCAAGCATCCAAATGGGTCCAATGAAGCCCTTTATGGGAATAGATACAGAACACCGATAGACAGGGATGATATTGGTGAATTTAAGCTACTAGGATCTGAAATGGACAAATAACTTGGGGAAAAAGAGAAAAACATTCAACAGCATATCAAGTCATCCCAAAGTTGATAGAAGAGAAATACAGAAAATCATCGAAGAGACCTAGTGTTTGATGTTGAATACATGGTATTCTTCTATATATATCCATGTAAGAGGATCATGAGATTTGGGAAAAAAGTAAAGTTGAGTCATATATACATTGACCCATTTGAGATACATGATGGTGTCATAGTTGTGGACTATCGACTATCACTTCCACCACACATGTTTCACACACACAATGTATTCCTTGTATCCCTCTTGAAGAAGTATATTCTAGATTACCCATAATTACAAAATCTATAGGTTTTACATTTGAAAATGATCTCTATTATGAGCAGAATCTAATGAAGATAGTGGATTTTAGAGATAATGTTCTGTGAAACAAGACTACTCACTTGGTCAAAGTACTATGGTTGAACCAAAATTATTAAAAAAAGAGTAATCTTTGGAATCACAGGAAGTGATGAAGGAGAAGTACCCTCACTTATTTTCACCATAGTATGGGAGAAATATCATAAGTGGGAGAAGAATGTAACAACCTATAATTATATAAAATCAAATTCCATTATTATAATTATTTAATATAGTATAAATCACATAAAATCGCATTGAGAACACAATACAATCATTATAAATGAAAAAATAATGTAATAAGTGGTTTTTCTAGATGTTGAGGAATAAACACAAATGGAATAGTAACATCAAATTTGGAATAGTAATGTGACTATTATGAATAGAAATATGACCAATAGAATATTAGATTCACTAATAAAAGATTAAATAAAATTTAGGTATCTTATGAATGAAAATATGATATATTTATTTCATGGTATAAGTAAAACAATTATTTTAGAAATGATAAATTAAGTGTTGGTATTTTTTGTAAGTCATAAATATTTAAAAACAATTTTATAATTAATATAATTAATTTTTAGAAAACATATTTTCAAAAAATATATTCATAAATTAATATTTTTTCTATCTTTTGATTATAATATTAATGCATGATATCTTAGTTAATATTTTTAAAAAAAATTAAAATTAGTTATAATTTAAAATTATCATTTTTCAAGTAAATGATGATTTAAATTAGCAAATAAATTTCTCATATTTAGAAACTTATTTTCATAAAATGGTGTTTATTTTTTAATTCTACAATTTAATGAATGGTGATGGTGACTTTTTGTGATTTTTCTAAAATAGTTGATTGTTTGTGAATAGTGTAATGCGATAATTTACAGTATTTAACATATACATGAATTATTTAGAAAAATATTATCTATAGATGATATAATACCATAATATCAAACTATCCTTAATTATTTTAAAATATATAGAGACAATGTTGATATTATTCATAGTTAAGAGCTGAATAAAATAATCAAAAAATACCCTCTCCTCCCACTATAAATACCAGAATCACCACCCCTTCTTCTAATACCTCCAAAGACTGTGAGCTTGTCCATTTTTTCCCAATATTGTTAACAATCCCCTATATCCATGAAAATGAACCTTTTTCCTCAATTAAATACCATGAACAATCTCCCAAAGGATGTTACGAAGGAGAAGAATTCAATCGGTAAAATCCTCTTTATTTTGATTTAATTTCTGTTTATTTTTCTTTTATTTTATTATTCTCACCTCATATACCCTTATCAAAGTGGAGTGATAAATATTGTATCATATATATATTGTAATTTTATTATTTTAATGTAATAATCTATCTTCAAACCTATTCTTCCCTCCCTTTTATTCTAAAAATTAAAATGTTGTCTATGAGGTTTTGTTTAATCTCTTTCAAGGATAAAAAGTTTTCATTTTCTTTTAACAAATTATATTCTTGTAATAACACCATTATAATGGTTGAAAAATATTTTTAAATGTATTTTATAACATTTTTATGTTCAAAAACTATCTTATATACATAATATTGAATGATAAAACAAAACAAGTTCATTGTGATCGAAAACTACCATATTAATCAAAAGGATTATTATCAATATTTTTTATAATGAATCGTCCTAATATCAAAAAAATGAAAAATTAAATTTCTCTAATTAAATTAATGAATTATAATTTAAATTTTGGATAATTATCCCCATTTTACAAGATCTTCCATGCATACAAGTGAACCAATCATGAAAACTGAGAAAATGAACACACCTAAACAATGAAATTCAACACTATAACTCATAATAGTGGCCATAAAAGAACATAATAAAATTATAATGAATCAAAAACATTTATAAATGGTTTATAATTATTAATTAATGAATATAATTTTATTTTATAGGATATTAACATGAAGAAAGCATTCAGATATAATGTAAGGGGGTTATCAAACCCAAATTCCATTCATTGGGTTATTCATCTTTCATGACAAATTTCAGTGTGGATATTCATTTAATATTCCTCAAAAATAATATCTTTTTTAATAAAATTTTTGGGGATATACATGTTTCTAATCTTATTTTGTGAAAAATGAAATGATTTTCCCAAAAAAACTATTTTTAAAAAAACACATATTTTAATTATCTTTTGATTGTTTCTTCTTCACTCAACGTTAATGATTCTTATACAAGGAATGTTATTACCTATTTCTTCTAGGAACCATAAGGTTTATTCATGAATTTTTGTTTTTTGAAATTCTCATTAAACCCATTTCATTCTTATGGATTATTTTATGTCAAAGGTTGATATATGTTCTATGTGGAATGCATCATTTTATAAATATTATGAAGTGATGGGTTTTCCTGGAATTATATAGTGCAATAATGTATGATGTAATGTGTTGTATTTTTGGATATAATTTACAGTATGCATGAACATTATTATATATTTGTTCACAATGATGATGTTATGTTCATGCACATATGTTATGCATGAACATGACGCTAGCTTTGTTCACAACTATGTGTGGTGTGGACCACTAAGACATGATGTTTCATTTTTTTGAATTGAAACATTCCATGACACTATATAATGATACAAAAAATTAATATGATTATGGTTCAATGGTTATGTTATGTTTATAATGTTTTTTCTCACCCATGTTATATTGATCCATGTTCTTACTTATCTTCTTAATTGGATTTTAGGTTACCCCTTTCATTGATGTATATCCTCAGGTGACTACTTATATTAAGGATAACACGGGGGGCACTAGGAATTTAGAGAATAAAAATGAAATGATGGCTATTTTTTATTATAGACATTTTATTTATGGTCTCAATTTCTCCATGACACTAAACTTTTGGATCCTGGTTTTGTTACAATGTTATATTTTTTATCTTCAAAATGAGGTATTAGTCATATCATAATAGTATGGGAGTTATAGTTTATGGGATAGTTTTTGGTGTATCAGTTGATGAAAGTAGAGAACCATTTTCATGGATGTTTTTCAGTGCCCTTGGATATCCTTCAGTAGAAGTGGTATAAAATATTTATAGTCTTCATTATAGAGAATTTTTAGGCTCATGGTGGTCTAGGTGTTGTTTGGGTGATCATGGATCGACTGAAGATGTTAGCCCAATTTTTATTGATTATAATGTTGTGTGCTTCAGATTATCTAGAAATAAGGTACATGGATGAGGTGGTGAGACTCAATGGGGATCTAGGTACCATTATATATAACTAGGAAACTCATTTTACTTGTTTAGTCTTGTGAGGATTTCGGGACACTTTTGGGTCTCAATTATTCCTCAACATTACTTTCTATCCACAAATAGAAGGGTATACATAGTAGACCATCCAAAATTTAGAGGATATGTTTCATGATTTTATCATGGATTTTAGTGATTTTTTTAGAGTAAAATATCCTTGGTAGAGTTTTAGTAAAGCAATAGCAACAAAACATTAATTGATATAGCTCAGTTTGAGGTGTTGTATGGGTGGTCCTGTCATTCTACGTTGTAATGGATAGAGGTTGGAGTGTTAGTGGTATATGGATTAGATGTGATGCATATAACGGGAGACAATATATAAATAGTTTAGATTGGTTAATGTAAATTCAGGACTTTCATTAGGATTATCCCAATCATGGGTTGAGGTTTTTTAGTGTTTCCTATTATCAGGGGAATTGGAGGTTTAGTCGTGGGAGTAATTTATCTCCTAGGATCGTCAATCATTTTGAGGTATTGGAGGACATTGGCGATGTGGATTATTGATTAGAACATCTACTATAGTTGTACATAGTCCATGAAATATTCTACACATCTTATGTTCATTGGTATCTCTATAAGTATACCCATATAATTGACTATGGAGAGTTGGACATCAAAGAAGACATAAAATTCATTAATTGATTGTCTAGATTTTATATCTTCAGGATAAAATGTTTCATTAGCAATTTATATCCTTTTCTATGTCTTCTAAAGGAATAGATTTTTTAGACGAGAGTTTTTGGGAATGTGTGTTATAGATTCATTTTTAATACCCATTGTTATTTGATGGCTGGTAATCTTATTTTGATTGTTTTCTATCACCTTTCAATTAAGATGACATTCTTGTCCTTATATTGTTATATGAGTTGTAATATCTTCTTTGTTGATGATGTTTTATGGTTATCTACTTCGTTCCTCTGGTTGGTTATTTTTTTTATAACAAGATCCTTTAGGGGTATCTCCCAAGGTAGTTTTTTAAAATACATTCTCTTCTTCAAGGATTTGTTTTAAATTATCAATGAATTTTTTTAGAGGTATATTATTTAATGACTCTAAATTATAAAAACCTTTTATTTTTATTTTATTTATTCCTATAGGAATTAAGATAGTTCTCAAAGACTTCTTTTCCCTGTTGAAACTTTATGTTTTTTCTCACAGTCTCATGACTAACCATACAACTTAAGTTCATTCATGAGGTCACATATTCCTTCACAAGATCAATATGTGTGTTCTCATGACTCCTTTATTTAGTTGATAACTTTATTCAGTTAATCCATTTCATTGTATGGTCAATCCTTTATGTGGTCAGCCTAGGTGATCTATTAACTCCTTCATGTGGTCAATCCCTTCAAGTGATTTCTACAATAGTTTGAAATATCTAAAATTTTCAAAATACTCAACTTTTTTCAGAATTATTTAAAATTACTTTTTAAATAAAATATAAAATTTAAGATAAATTTTTTTAAAATATATTATGTGAGGTTTAAATTTTTTTATTAATTATTTATGGTTTTTGGTTTTTAATGAGTTATCTTCAGGAATTAAATTTAAATCAAATTAAATAAAAATAAAAATCAAATTTAAGTGCATTATTTTTAGATATATTTTTAGATCTTTATTAGTTTTTTAAAATACTATTTTTTCTTAATTCATATCTTTAATATTTTCTTTACTTATTGACAATCCAAAATATAATTCTTGATCCTTGAGATCCATCTTCAATAGCCCCAACATCCTCCTTTTAATGACTTACATGTGTGTTTATTATCTATTTTCTCCCTCTATTTTCTCTAGTCGTGGGCGGAATTTTAGATATGAGTTTTTCCCTCTCACATATTATTTATCTCAATCAAGTGTCATGAGATTTCTAGGATGCGACATAATCTGCAAATTTGATCTCATTTTAGTGTAGTATGATTTGAAGCTTCACTCCATGTAAGATATTCAAGTTCAGTATTATTTTTAGTATATGTATAATTATAATGTTATTTTATTTTTGGTGGATTGTGGGGATTAAGTAATATATATATAGTTAATTGGAATAATTTATTTGAATGGGGTTGGGTGTATTTGCAGGTGGTTAGAGGTTTTTATGATATTTTTATTGATGACCCTATCATATAACTTGAATTTTGTTGTTATATACTATTTTATGGATACAAATAACACTTTAAATCTTTGATTATTTTAACTCACCTTTCAAAATCATTAAGTATGTATATTTATCTATAAATTGATTATATGTATATGTATATAATTTTTATGAATGTATTAATGAAATAAATTATGAACATTGTTTTAAATACCTATTTAAATTAATTCTTGTAAATTTACATGAAATAGATTCATGTTATCATTTTCTTATAACATGTTTGTTTTTCCATTATTTTTTTGGGTATTTTTGATTATGGTGGTGACTCATTCAGATGTATGATGAGATGATGGAGCGTAGATTGTGGTTTATATTGTTGTTATTGAGAGATAGTTTAGTTTAGAAGATAGTTTTATAAGGAGTTATTATGGTTTATATTTTGATGTAAAAGGGTTGTGTAGTGGATTTTTTTTGTTTTTTGGTGTCTATTTAATGAAATGGTTAATGGTTAAATTTAAAAGGTAGGGGTTGGTAATTAAATCAGTATATTCGGGAAACCTTTATATAGAAATTTAATTATTAAACATATTGATAAAAAATGATAAAAAATTAGAATTATTGTGGGTGTTGGATTGAGTGTTTTTTCATTAAATTAAGGATTTAATGTATTTATAGATTAATGGTGGATAGTAATAATAGAATATAGAAAATGGTTTAAACTATAACTTAATGAAATTAATTATGGGCGTTATATGGATTCATTTTTTAGTGAGTTGTATTTAGTGGAGGAAATATGTGGTAATGGTAGTATAGTGTTGATGGGAGATGGTGATGATGCGTTATTGATGTTAAACATTTAGGTTTGTCTTGTGTTTATATATACATATATAAATATATATACATATATTATTTTCCCTTATATTTATTTATACATCCCACCCATGTTGAGTACTACATACCGACACCAAAAAAGTTTGGGGGTATTTTCTCAAAAATCACGAATGGTGAGGGAATGGAGGAATGATTAACCCATATTCCATGGAATATTCTAAATAGTGGCATATGGAACTATTACCTAGTTATTTGTGAATACAAAAAAATATGGCATAATTATGAGTTATCCATGAGGATAAGAGGGTGTGGCATAGGGTGGGGTTTATGCATAGTTTGTGGAGGGAACAAATTTGATCTCCTTCATGTTCATGATACCCCACAACCAATGTTATGTGTTCATGATTGGATATATATTGGGGGAAATGGAGATATAGTTGTGGAAATTGTTATGTGGATCTTGATGGAATTTTTTATTAGATTCTAGGCCATACCCATGCCATTTCAATTTTCCATTATCATGGAAAATCAATTTTTAAGGGTGTAATGGGAACCTAAACAAAAAAAGGCCATAAATTAGGAAAAAAAATTATAACACCAAACCATTCTAAAAATGTTTAAAATGTTAGTAACTTATACCATTTATAATCTCTAGTGAATGTTGAACTTCCATGGGTATGTTTATTAATGAATTAGATACTGAAATATGGAAAAAATTCTTCCCCAAAACTAGATATATTCTTCTAAATTTATTTTTTTCATTGAAATCAAAAATAAATTTTAGTTCTTTGATTCCGATTTAATTACCTTTTTCTTCATTAGTGTTGATTTTAATCTCCCTCTCATACATTTTGTTCACACTCTCTATAGAGGAATTGATGGAAAACTTTTCTTCCACCATATCCTCAATATAAGGTAAAAGTAGTCCCAAGACATGAGTATATTCAATGTATTTTTGTTTCTTCCTTCCTTGCGCCCATCTATATTCAATATGAAGTTGAAAATTTGAACATATACCCACTAACATTGATTTATCTATTTCATTGGCATTTTCCTCTTTAATTTATATACAATCTTCAATTTCAAGTAATTATTTTCTTATGTATTCCTTCAATAAATCTTCTCTTCTATGGTTCCCCTTATGATTATTTATTTTACATGTTAATATTGTAGTCAATATTTTGGGTAAATTGTAATAATCTTTATGATTTAATTGTTTCCTCCCTTTATTAATAAGATTTTCCCTAGAGTTAAAAACCACCCTTCTAAATGTTCTTTACACATGGGTGGAATAAATAAATATCCTATCTATCTTCTTCATAGTTAGAATATAATGGGGAATCATACCCTTGAATAGTTAATTCCTTGATCTCAAATCCCTAACATTGCTCCTCAGTCCTTGAATCTTGGTGTCTACCATGGTTTTTAATCTTATTCTTCTTAGACATAAACATTTGAAATCCCTCATATTCTTATCTACCCAAATAATCTTCACCTAAGGGTCTAAGACTATTCCTTATATTAACCACTCTATATTTATCTATCAGCATTAACACAACCCATAATTATGGAGTGATGACATAGAATAGAAACTTTATCCACTCCTTATTCACCTCATTAAATATTCAGGGATCACTTAATAATCATAATTAATATAAAAAAACCCCTAATATAATTGATTCTCATAGAAATCAGATTCATCTAACCTCAAGAACTAATGGGTTAATCCTAGAAATAAATAATTTTTATGTGATGTCAATGGCCAAGTATCAGTAGAAGATACACTCAGAGAGAGAGGCCTCTCACCCAATTTTGACCTGACCTTTAGGGATTAAATATCACAATACTCTATAATAAAATTATGACTAGGGTTTTTGATGTGATGCACTTAACAAAACCGTCAATTTGAAATCTAGGTGCATTGACAGGATCAGCTTCAAGAAAAGGTCCCTTATTCAAAATATTATGTTGG
The DNA here is from genome assembly GCA_963277665.1 of Viscum album. Taxonomy (NCBI): domain Eukaryota; kingdom Viridiplantae; phylum Streptophyta; class Magnoliopsida; order Santalales; family Viscaceae; genus Viscum; species Viscum album. Next base: position 1,745,597,169 of record OY728161.1, read on the forward strand.
CATTCCTGATTTTGATGCCCCAATCAGAATTAAAAAGAACAGAAATAAATATAGGACTCAAAATGAACTTATTGAAGACAATGGAACCCTTCTACAACATTATTCAAAATATATTACACAATTTTTCAGTTTTACAGGGTGTATTGGGGTATTTGACCTACTTTTAAAACATAGAAAATTGACAATTAGATTTTAAATAATTTGAAGAATATATTGATTTTGAATGTGAGGAGGAAAACATGGAAAACAAACCTATATGGTCAAGATCAAGATATCCTAATTCATGTGTAAATCACAGGACCATTTAAAAATTGAGAATAAAAATTATTTAGTGCACCAATGTGAATGGTACTAGGTGATGATAAAGTTATCTTCATTATAAAATTGAATTAGAATGTGAAAAATCATGTCACTATATAGTTTCATTATTATTAATAATCCAAGATACATTGATTATTATATGGAAGGAATCCATTAATAGATTTCCCCACCCAAAACGATCCACCAGAGAGTGGTGGATGAGATCAGGCGCTTCATAGAACTCAATAATGGAGAGTGAATGACTCAAGATCCCACTGCTGAGTGAGGGAACCTTTAGGGGAAAAGTGAGAAGGGGTAATATGGAGGCGATACAATAAGAGTAAAAGAGGAAAAGGTATTATAGAACGATTAACATGAACTAATTGAGGGTCCATACCTACCCTGTAGAAGGAGAGTGATAGCAGAACTAGCCACTTCATCTATGCCATCATCAATATATGAGGAAAGATTGATTTGTGATCCCTTTTTGACTAAAAATACCAATATTTACTATTTACTGAATCTTCTATGCTATATATGAGGTCATTTAGATAGGTTGTGACCTTACCCACATCATACCAATTTGATACATGGGGTTAGTTAGATTTGGACGGGAATAGAGAATATGGTGATTAATATTAGGGTGTTAAATAAAAAACTCAACGATGAAGTAGATGTGGGATTATTTTATCTATGTTATATAGATGTTATTTTCTTATATTGGATATTTTAATTGGTGAGTGACCCTTTGTGGGGAAAGGATAGTTAATTATTCTATTTAGGTGTCTGTTAGTTTTATTGTTCATGTTTTCATTAGTATGATCTTTTATCATTTTAATGAGAGACCTAAGGTTTGATACCGCATAGTATACATGTTATTATAAGAATACATACATATAAAAAACTTAGGTTTCCTTGAGGGTTTTCAAGACTTAGCTAGAAATTTCTAAAGTGGTCGTTATAGATACAATAGAGTTTCTGCATTAGTATTTAGTTTAGGTAATTTATTTTTTGGATACATTTATTTGAATTTTTTTAAATTATGGGCTATTGGTTATTTTATATTATGTTATGGATTTATTTGGAAGAATTTTATCATAACTACTGGTCTGTTTCAAATATTTTTTACAGTTCCTCCCATTTAATAGATTTCCATCTAATATGTTGGTCTCTATTATGGATCATACTAGAAGCGTGAATTGGGGGTCTGTACTTCTCTTCAATACTATCATAAGTGGAGTCCCGGTAGAGGTTGGTCTTGAATATTACCCTCTCACTATGGTTAGGTTCTAAAAATTAGTTATGTACAAAAACCATATAACTCATGTTGAGGTACCATGATCATACAATGTTCTAATACCCTATCACTCATACTATATTCTCATTATAAGTCGCACCTCAATATCACATATTATACATAATCCACCCAAAGGTCTAGTTTCATGATCATACTTCCTATAATGGAGTGAGACATTCCCACTATTTCAAGAGGTCACTCTTAAATTAGGATATCTCCTCGATCAATAAGTAATATTATATCACCTAACTCATAGTTGGATATGAGTCTATATCTAGAAACTAACTATAAGACAACACAATTTTAACTCAAACATAACTATTTGAAACTAATTACACCACACTTGGTCATCATAACAATTTTTTATTTAACTCACTCAACACCCTATGGAGTATTAAGTTAGTTAAGAGCCTTTCTAATTCTCCTTCATGAACCAAGATCTTATGAGATACAAGGTAATTTTATACTTCATATACTCATAAGAAATATCCACACTAGATAAATTCAAGGAATTCCTACTCAAGACATACGAGATTACTCACTATAGTATATTACTTAGGGCAACTAACTCTCTCCCTCAAGAACATGTCACAAGCCAATTGTGGATTATAACTATAACCTGAGTCCTTTTAAGGTGGAACCAATAAACAATGGCATAACCATATCCCCTTCCATATCATTTCATAGTCACACACTAGCTGGGAAAACTACTTTATAAATATTTTATTATGTTTTACACCTATAATTCCATACATACTCACTCTAAGGATAACATAACCCATTAAATGAGGCTAAATCAATTAGGGATTCCACAAGACTAACCTGCTATAATTACACTTGGAAATATAGTTATCGGGTATCTCAGTAGTTCCCAAACCATTCACTAAATTCTTAATCAAAATCTATAAGTCTTTATGCTATCCATTTACAAATAAATAAAATCTCTCAATCTCTACCTAGTTATAATGAATTTGAACCCCTATTATACAGAAACATGCACATACATACACATAAATGGTTAATCATTAGAGGTTTCACCTACATTAGTAATAGAGGTTGCGTACATAATTTTAACATTCCCATTCCTCTTCTAGAGAATCCACAAGCTCATATACCATTATATCTTACCAGAAGATACTTTAAATTATTTATAAATTATTAATAACTAATTTCTAAAATTTACTAATTTTGAATAAACTTTGAAATCTTAATAGGTTGTTTACCATGGTAAAAAACTCATGAAACGGAACCCCAATGACCCATGGAATTATTTTTAAACTCTTATTAATAAAATCAACATTATTATATAATCAATCAATTTTTAAATAAATGATGATTACTAGGAAGCTTCAAATAAAATTAGTGGACATCATACATTGGTTAATATTGTGAGAACCATAAAAAATCACCACCTTAAATATTTTTCTATATAGCTTAATAAAAACCCACCACTATCTTTGTAAGGTACCACCATGCTCTAGTGGCATCAATAACATAAACATAACATAATGAAATTAAAAATATTTTTTGAGAAGGATAAATAAAATGAGTAGAAAAAGAGAGGTTAGAAACATAATACAAATTACTAGGGATAGATTTCTAGAACTATAACAATCCTTATAGTGTTAGATTAAATCATTTTAATATTTATTTCATTCATTAATTACAAAGTTATATTTATTATAAAAATATTAAGAAATTTTTAAATCAAAATGAAAATAATTGTATTAAAATCCTTTCTTATATTTTTTGAACAAATATTTAAATTTTAAAATTATAGAAATTGAAATCATAAAAATTAATTCAAATTTGGAAATCATCGGTTCAAATTTATCTTAAGATATATTTTTGGTAATTTTCTAAAAATATTTATTTTTGGTGAATATTGAAAATACAAGTTTTTTTACTTAAATTTATATTTATTTTAAATATTTATAAATTAAAATTTCATTTTTTTTGGAAGGTATTAAAATATTAAACTTTAATTTTTATTTAAAATATTCTTACTGCAGTTGTTAAAATTAATTTTATATTTAATTTAGTATAAAAGGTTTTTAGATTAAAAAGATAATTTTCTAAAAAAAATGTTTTTCAACAAGTTTTGCTAGTTTAATTTTAAATTAAATTCATCAAATTATGTGGATTGAATATTGTAAAATGGATTATATATTTTTTTAGAGGGCTTAATTTTAGTTAAAAGGTCCCTTTTATTTTTGTTCAATATTTACAACAACTTTAGTAATTTTTGTTACAATGATAAAAGTTTTAATCTGGTGATAAATTTTAAAAATAACGTGATAAAAAACATAAAATAACCCTAAAACTTGAATTAATTTAATAATATGATTATAATTCATCTATATGGTTCCAAATTTTAAATATATGTCATTTTTTTCATTGGGATGTGATTATGACATTCGTAATATTTTATTTAACAAAAAGTAAATCATCTCACACTCTTGTTTTTAATAACTATAATATTCACTAGAATAACCAATCGTTATATTTGGTTATGTATACATTCCATAAAATTTAAATTATTTATCTACATTATGGTATTTTATTTTTAACTCTTAAAGAATAAATAATTATATAAAATTCTTACACAATGTTGATGCGATTATTATTTAATTAATGGAAAAATAAACTAAATGGTATTAAAAATAGTGAAGGATATATAATTTGAGATAATTAATGTAATAAAATAATTTAATAGGGGAATATAAAATTTTTGAGATGAAATGAAATATTTCCTATAGTTTAATTTCTTTCTTGATGTATTAATGTCAAAGTAATTAATTGTAAAAAAAATTGGGATTAATGATATTTTATAATATATAAAATTTTATTAGAGGGTATAAATTTATAAAAATTTTATATTTTGTAAATTTAATATTATTTTTTTATAACCTACACCATGTTTTATTTATGGTATATTTTTTCCATTTATTGTAAATATCATGACATTCAATGTGTAAAAAAACATGTTGACCGCGTAAGTGTGAAAAAGATTAATATTGAATTAATACCAAAATATAAGGGTAAAAATTTGATATCAATAAGTTAATTAATTATTTAATCAGAATATTCCAACTAATTCACATTTTACGTTCAAAAATTATAAATTTAGATCCATTTTTAAAATCAAAATTAAGTTATATTGTATTAATATTTTAAAAAATTCCAAAAGGGTCCCTCCCCTCTCTTACATTAGAGCACCACTTCTTATCATTTCATCACACATAAAAAAAATTCATACAATGTATTCCTAAAACCCTTTCTTAAATATATTATGACCTCCTGAAATCTTTTTTTATAAAAAAAACTTACCAACCAAATTTTCTCTATAAACCTTAAGATATTTCCCATAGAAAATGCATTGTTCTTAACTGAGGGTTTTTTGTTTTATTTCTTCTTCCATCTCCTTAAAATATTATTTAATCATGATAAAATAATAACAAAAATATCCTCCAAAAAAATCATTTGTTTATATTAATTTAACCACCAATATCCATATCATCTTCCATCAAATGGAAAACGAATCTGTCATTTCTGTGAACAGTAGACTACCACCACTGAAATCGATGTAATTCAATTTCCATCACATTCTCTCAGGGATAGATATAATGTTGTAATTAATATATATATATATATTTATTTATATATTTAAAGTTACATTTACATTTTTAATATATAATATATCATTTACTTTCTCACATTTCCATTCACTAAATAATGATAATTTTTCTGTACTTACGTGTGGACTACCACTTCCACGATGCGAAGTGGTTCATTTTTTATCACCAAATCACATGAATGATATATATAAGTTTATTTAAAGAAAAATATGGTATTTATGACATAATTATTATTATATAAAGTTAAATTGATACTTACATTCTTTTTATTGGGATCATTTAAAAAGGAAATGTTACAAATGTGTGTGTATGGCCTACTGTTTCGATGATAATAATGCAGTTCATTTTTTATAAATAATTTATTGATTTATTTTAAAAGTATAAATAATGTAAAAAATAATGATTATTTAATGATTAGTGTTCTATGGATGATGTACAAAAGAACTATTTTACCACAATCAACCTACCAAATTCATTGTGGACTTATGAACTGAATATCATCAAAATGTCCAACAAAAACTTACATGATTAAGTAATTTTATATGACATGCTATTGAATGAAATAAAAAGAATAATAAACATGAAAAATTTTAAAAATAAATTAAATAATTGACATAAGTTTATTATTCAAGAAGATGAAGAACATACATGATGAGTTAGACTCATGGTAATGGAAATTTTAACCTGAAGCCTAATTTTAAATTTTATAATGATTTATTTTCAAAATATTTTCATTCCATGTCTGTATTTTTTAAATTATTTTTTGAATGTATTTAAAAGGACATAAAATAACTATATAGGGTATTTTATACCTCTCTTTTTAAGGGATTTCAAAAATAAATAATTTTAAAAAAGGATTTACTTTCTTTACAACAGATAAAAGGAATGTTTTATTTAAACATATATGGTGATGGAGACTTTTCCAACCACCATAACCATTATTTTAATTTTTTTCTCTTATAATATTTCAATTTTTATTTAAATATAAATTCCCTTTCCCTTTTCTGAGTGATTTTTATTTTAAAATGGGTTTCTAAAACAAAATTGTATTTTGATATATGGAATTGTTTTTAACCTTCGTTTAAAATAGTTTTTCAAGAGTTTTAATCACGATAAGGACCTTGGAATTTGTTTATGAAGGGTTGTTCCACATTATAGGTCACTCCTGATCATGATGCATCTTATATATAGAGTTGAACCAAATTATAGCTCATAAGTTAGCTTGGTATATCTTATATGATGAGTGCTCCTAGATAGTGGTCTAATACATTGGGTAATGATTATGTTCTCTGAAAAATTATATTGGAAGTCATTTTTATTGTTATTTTAATTATAAATCATTTTTAAGGTTTATTATATGATTATATCCCAAGGAAACTTCATGAATTATCTATATTTACTAATAATTTTTCATGGAAACCATTTTATTTCATAATTATTGATAATTATATTTTTAAAAGAAAAATAATTCTATTTTATTATAAATAGTTATAATTTAATGAAATGGTTTTTCATGGGTTTTATGTTTTCTAGTGGAATAAGATATTTAATAATTTTATGTTCCTTTTTGAGCTTTTTTTTCTCATCCCATGTTTTAAAAAAAACATATAGACTTAAGGATTAGTAGGGAAAATGACGAGTTCAATATCAAATTTCTGAAGATATGTCCTCAAAAAGAAAACATCTTTATTTTTAAGGGTTATGTTTTTTTGGAATGATAGATACTCAATAGAAATATCAACTTGTTAATATATTGGATTCTAATGTAAGATTTATGACCTATATATATAAAACTCTAACTATAAAAGATCCTTAGAAATTAAATTAAGTGAATTCTAGTTTAAAATCACTAGAATATGTAATGATTAAGGTCAGATCCTTATAAGAACCACCCCACCCATAAGGATTCTATTGAGTTGAATAAGAGGAAGGATTTTATCAAATTCCTCTTTCTCTATCCCCTTGGTCTTTTTGAGGTAAATAGGGGATGGTCATAAATTTATGTTTATATATGTTTATTCTCTCCATATAAAAAAATACCCTAGAACACGGCTTGGCGCCTGGTAAATGAATATCAAGTATCCAAGAAACTATATCCCACCTATCAGTGGTCTAATATCCACTTGGTAGATATCCAAGGGTTGAAAAACCCTTGGAACTATTAATGGGTACTCAGTCCCTATTAATATGGGTCACCAACACTTGAAACCCCTAATCCAATACTCTAAAATAATCAAATAAATACTCAAAGTCTTTGAAATAAAATTCAAAACACTAACTTCAAACTCTCATTAATCTCATATACATAAACTTAAAATTCAGCACAAAAACCCTAGACTATAGTAATATAGGTTTTTAAAAAAATTGTGTTATATTTGATAATTTTCCATATAATAATTCCATATGAAAATAAAAATTATAATCCATTAATTAAAATTAGTAAAAAAATATGTCTCATTTAAAATTTTTTAGAGTAATAACATTTATCATTTCTCTATATTCATGATATATATCTTCTTTTAGATATAAACCTTTATGGTAAATAATGTTTCAATCCTTTATATTTCTATCTCATCCCTCTTCCAACACTATCATAATATCTCTTCATTGTAAAATTTCAAAAAAAATATTTTATCATAATTGTTCAAAATCACCAAAGATAAAGGTGGGGTTTTTGGTATACGTAAAATTTAATAATGGGAAAAATGTGATGAAATAATATCATTATTAAAAATTCCTAACAATGGAAGATAGAGGTAGTATATATTTTTTCTATTTGTATAGTGTATAATTACAATGTATTTTTATACAAAATATATTTTTCTATTGTTTTATATGTATGATAATTATATTAATTTTTCAATTCAGTTCTTTCTTGCTAAAAAATTAGTTACATTTTATTATCATTATTTTTTAAAACAATTGACTTTTTGGCATTATTATTTCTCTCAAACAATGAAATAAAAATTATTCATGAATTTTTGGAAAATAATACTATTAAGACGATTTTATTTTATATTTTATATAATTATGAGGGAGAATTTGTGTATAAAAAATTATTATTTCATATAATTATATATTTTAAAAATGAAATACTATAATATTATTAATGTTATATATTCAAATATGAACTCATAGTTATTTATTATGATACAAAATTTAAAATAAATTTGATAAATTCAATTTTATATATGATTAACTATAGAGAGATATAAAACTAAATAATATACACCAAAAAATATATTGAGACCTTTAAAATGGAATATTTTTTGTAAATGTTGATATAATAAAATTCAATTAAAAAAATAATTATTTTGATTAAAAACAAAATATATGTTCTCTAATAATTTTTTATAGTATAAAGCATTAAGTGAATTTTCAAATAAATATATCAAAATTAATTTTCTACAAGATCTATTAATTGTAAATTTTTAATAGAACACTATTTTAGAATATTCTAATAGTTTTTTCAAAGGAGTTAAATAAAATGTATCTAGTGGAATTTCCAAGAGAATTCCCATTGGTGGGTTTTTAATGGAATTTTTAATTAAATTAAATTCAAAAGGAAATATTTCATTAATTATAAAATTATAGTGGAAGTTTTTATACCATCGTCAAATGAAAAAATTCTTTTTATTTAACTTATATTTATAGTGAAATTTCTATTGTAAATAATTCAAATGAATTGCATCGAGGGAATTTTTTATCATTTCTCTCAATTATAATTTCCTAATAGATCACTCATTCATAATTCCCCTCAAGAAGTATGTTTTCAAATTTTTTACTTAAATTTTTCAAGAGTAATATGATAATGGATCTATCAATGAATATTTTAATATAAATATCTATCAAATATTTTTAATTGAGATTTTATAATGGGAAAAATTGATTCAGAAATGAAATTATTATAATAAATGTGATCATTGAAATAAAATACTCATCATAAATTTTAATAATAAAATGAATATGTTTAAAATATCTATTACCATATTCAATTTTATTTCACATATTTTTAAAATTATACACTTCAACTTACCCTCGTTATTGGATGCATCTTAATAGAATTTTGGGATTGAATGAATTATTGATTATATAATTAAATTCTAACAAGGATTCTATAATTCATAATAATTATTCAAATTGATTGTGTGAATGAAAAAAATTGTAGTATAATATTATATGGGGAATTTCTACTTTCATAGAATTGAAATATCATTAACTGATATTTTTCACAACCAAATTCCACTCTCGTAAAATTTTATGATGTATATTATTCAATAGTTATTTTAAAGAATATTATATTAAAATTTATTAGTGAAATATAAATATATATCTTCAACCATATATTATCTTAAGGTATTATCCAATATTATTCCTCAATTTATGATTTTCTATTATAATTTTAATAGTATAATTTTATATTCAATGATTTCTGATAAAAATTTTGACTATAAGTTCTATGGTGAAATTTCCCAAAACAAGTTCTCATGTTCAATTTTACACTAAAACATCTATAGTGTAATTTTTTATCAAAACCACTCCATATTAATTTTATATTATAATATTGAATTTAAATATGAATGATTTTTTATAGTTTAAATTTATATTTAATAATATATCATTGTATTATAAACTGAATATTTCCTTATTAGTTATAAAAATTTAATTTTAATTTTAAATTTTAAATTTCCATTGGGAATTTTATATTGAACTTGTGCAGTATAATAATTGATAATAGAAATAGATTTTGACATCTCATCAGTATTTAAATATAAAATATATTTTTTACATGATTGAAAATAATAAATATGTGTCCATATTTGTTAAGCTAATACAAATTTTAAAAAGTAAAATTCCCATGTTAATTGGTTTTCCCATTATATTTTCAATTTAATGGTAAATAATGGATAAATTTTACTTACTAGATACATTTAAACACTTTAAACAGACAAATATTTCTTTATATCCCATATATGAAATGATCATAATTTTATTATTATAAATTCATTGAAATGGGGTTTATTTAATGACCAAATCTTTAATAATGCATCAATTTAATATTATAAAACATGTTATATCTAGGTTATCTATGGGTTTATTAAGAATAATTTTAATATATTTAGATTCTAAAAAACAATAATTTTGATAGCGTATACAACACGCAACACTAAATTTAAACGAACTATAAAATATTAATATTTAAATTTTATAGATATAACCTGGACTATAATTTGGAGGTTATCAATAAGATTAATCAAATTTTGAAATATATATATATATAATTTTCCTACTAAATTAATGTTTATTGACTAATAATTAAGAAAAAATAACTCCATTTTTAGTAAAGTCACTTTATGCTTCAAAAATATCTTTTCTTCAAAAATGATTTTAATTTTTTTATAAGAAGATATTATAATTATTTAAAATCATTTTTAAAAATTATATTTAATAAAAATTATATTATTTTTAAAATAATTAAATCATTAATATTTATGGGTGAAATTTTTGGATTTTTTCTAAAAAGTTTGATTTTTCTGTGAATAGTTAAATATACTGATTTTTGAAACTGTCATTTATTTTCAATAAAAAATTTGATTAGGTTTAAAATTTTAACATAAATTAATATAAGTCTCACATAGTTATAAGTAATATATTTATTTATAGATGAAATAACTTTATAATTTACTTTTTTATATGTTTAATTTTGTGCTAAATGCATTTTTCTTAAAAATATCCATATATTTCACACATTAATATTAAAATAATTTTTTTAACATACAAAAAAAATAATTTTAAGAAATTTAGTTATTTTTTATATTAAAATATTTTAATTTATCATATGATATATTTTTATATTTTTATGAAGAAGATAATTTTTTTTGAATAATAAAAAATATAGTTTTTATGAGATACAGTGTCTTTTATGACACCACCAAGACATGATTATGGTGTAAAATTTTATTAATATGATGGAAATAATAACTTTTGAAGATATAAAAAAAATTCAAAAAAAATTAAAAAAATATAATTTATAATTTATTTCAAGATAAATATGAAAATCATTTTCAGTGTCGACGCAGTTCTTACACAATATTAAAAAAGTCAAATGTGATGTCATAGAAATAAAGTTAGATAAGGAATAAATTTTTTCTTAATTTTTCTAATAAATATGATTTAGTATTGATTATTTTTAAGTATATATTTTAATATTTAAGTTAAAGAACAAGTGACTTATCCAGATTCTTATGTAGTGCTTGTGTAAGGCTAGAAAAGTCTTAATAACATATTAAATTAGTTTTCATGTTATATATGTCAATAAATATACTTATTTAATGAATCTAATTTTTTATTTCAAAATTAATTAAATAATTTTCATTATGTTAATTTATTTATAATTTTTAGTGATGAAATAAATACCATAAATTATTATGAAACTATCAGCTAAGTGCATTTGAAGGCGGTACAAAAATTAAGTAAATGATTTTAAAAACTCTAAAAGTAACATTTTTTGGGTCTGTTGTGGTGTATAATTAATTTTATAGATAAATAATATGTATTTGGTATGTTTTAAATCGTTAAATATAAATATTTTAAAATAATAACATTTTATTTTATTGTGTATACGATACACACCACCACGCTTAAACAAACCACAAAATAATTTTAGTTTAATATGATTATTCAAACCTAGTAGTTGAATTAGAATGTATTATTAGTAATAAATAAATTATGAAACATATATAAATATCATTCTTAGTAAATATTTTTAATTTATTTAATAGAAAATAATCACTCAATTGTTTCTGTAAATTCAAATTATGCTTTAATAATATGTTTTTTTCAAACATGTTTTTTATTAATTTTTTTGAAAAAAATATTTTAATTACATAATTAAAATTTTAAGAAGATTATTTAAAAACACCATATTTAATTTTGAAATAAAAATGTCCAAATTTTTTAATTTTTAATTTTTAATAATAATCTAAAAATTTTTGTTTTTCGATAAATATTAAAAAAACTAATTTTTTGTAAATTATATATTTTTTTAAATAATTTAAAAGGATCCATTTTATTTTTAAATAGATTCAAATTAAAATTTTTTATATTAAATATTTAATAATTTTTTTAATTTAATTTTAATTAATATTATGGATTAATTTGGTATAAAATCAATTTTTACTTAAAAAAGAATTTATCTAAAAAAAGATTTTCTTTGTATTTTTATTTTTCTATTTAATTAATTTTTAACGCTTATAGAAACGGAATCTTGAAAAAAAAATCTATATTTTTTACCATGAGGTTCAAAAATTTTAAATATATCCCTTCTAATTTCTTTCATTATGAATGGCAGTCATTGTAAATACATGTCCCTGCAGTTAGGGTAAAATTTGTAAAATGTGGTTAAAACTTGGGGATAAGGTTTTAAAATTTATCTTACAATTGAATTTATCCACGTTCATGGGTTTATTTTATCTATTTTCATAACATTATTGAATATATATACCCACTTTGTTCCAAATCTCAATGATTGTGACCTTCATATTAATTTAAGTAAATGATAAAGTAAAAAGTGACACACTCTTGACTTTAATATCTCTATTATTTTACTATAAGGCTAAAAAATGTTATGTTTGGTTTTAAATGTTTATTTGAAAAATTAATAATTTATTTTTATGATGGTAATTTATTTTTAATATTTCTTTAAAGAATAATTACCTTATATTCTTTCACAACATCAGTATTGTATTTATTCAATTAATTGAAATATAAAATAAATGTTTTTTAAAATATGGAATGTAATATAATTTGAGTTAATTATTTATTTAAAATAATTTTGTATATAAATATAACATATCAATTATTTTTTAATTTAATATAGCCCAATTCAATCTTTTTCTTGTTTCAATTAAGGTTAAATTAATTGAATAGTTCTAAAAGTGACAGTAATGATATTTTTTGAAAATAATATTTTATTAAATTATTTAAAAATCATTAAAAATATTAAAATATTAAAATTAGAATAATATATTGTCTATTATTTCATCACATTTCCATTTATGATCTAATTTTCACAGTATAGGTAAAATTATAACCCTTTATTATTGAAAAAGTAATTATTGTGGTTGAGGATAAAATTGGATAACCAAGGGGTTAATAAAAAAGATAAGGTTTATTATACAACAAAACCCAATAAAAATTTTATTTTTTGATTATATTTAAACAAAATAATACCTTTTATTCAAATATATATACATTTTTAAGCATTAGTAAATATAATTGTTTTATTATATTTTAATCTTTTAAAAAATTCCAAGAGTGTCCCTCCCCTGTCTTATAAAATGGAACCCCTCCTTTGTCTTATTTACACCTCTGTGAGACTTATAGATAGATAAAAAATACTAAACTCTATTAAGAAATTTTCTATAAATGAAATATTGGTTCATTTATTCTTAAAAGTCTATTCTAAGGGACCTTAAGATGGGTTGTAAAAAAGGAATATCGAAGAAGAGGTAATCATCTTACCTGACCACTTTCATTTTTTTTATTCTTATAATTTTTATAAATATTTGATATTATTTAAAAAATAAAAACATAAGTACCCTAAATATAATAAAATTTCCTTATGATTATAAAACCACATTTATTCACCCTCTTTTCTATAAAATGGTCAGTGAAATTATCGTGTGTGTGTTTGTACGACTTTTCATCTCCACATAGAAAAAACCTTTTCCCATTACCATATTTTATGGGTGGTTATTATGATATATTTAATTTTTTATATATTATATTTATTAAATAATTCTTCTTTTCTTATTTTAATATCATTTATAACTTATCACCTTCTAGTTTGTTGAAAAACGATCCTGACACTCCTGCGTATGTGTGGACTACCCCCTCCATGAAGCGATGTGATTCATTATTTAATTTTTTTTACATGGATTGATAATAAATAATTATTTAATGAATATATATTATATATTTTATATAAAAATTATTCTATAAATTTGATTTATGATTTACCTTTATCTATTACATCCATAGAAAAATGGAAATAATGTTCATGCGTACGTAAGACATATTATCTACATGAATGGTTTAATTAATTATTATATTTATACCTTTTATGTATGAATATAAATACTCATATAATAATAATGATATTATATTAATATCATTTTTGTAATTTTTATATTATTTAATTATAATCCAAGTATAAAAATTGTGACTGTCAAGTCGAAACTTGCATGAAAAATGAAAGATTCGTCACCATAAACATTGATATTAATATAAAATTGTTAATAAGTGAGTGAAAATATATTATAATAAAAAAAATATAAGGCATGAAATATGTTTTTATGGTTATGGAATAAGTTTATAATAAATCTATTTTTATTATAATGTAGTTTCAAATGTTTGTAAAGAATGGTTTGATTTAAGGTAAGGGTTTTTCATCTCACTTTTACTTCTGTGAGACACATACCCTATTCACCTTATATAGTGTAAATACTATACATGAATTTAATTTATGATTATTATCATTAAAATTAGGTTTATTTACATATCTAATAATGTTTCATCTTTAGTTATATTTTTTTATAAAGATTTAAAATCATTAATATTTTTATGTTATAATCGCATTGTTTATCGAGATTGTTTATAATTGAGGTTATAATGGTGAAATTTAAGTATATACCTCTCAATAATCCCTTGAATTTTATTATCATAATTTTATTTCTTGATAAAACCTATTTTAATTCTATTTTACTTATTTTAAGTACTCAAGACATTGAAAGAACATTTTTTAAGAAAATCAACTTTTTTCTATCATTGGTTGAAATTCATTTTTCTATATTTCTATGTTTTCTAAAAAATGTTCTCAATAATGTTTTTAATATTAACCATTGATATTATAAAGTAATTTTTACCCATGTTTTACTTTTTATAAATTTTTTTAAAATAAGTCTTCTTATTGTTTTCAAAATGATGTAATTTTTACTTTTTACCATAAATGTAAGAGGAAATTTTAGTTAAATATAAATGGTATGACTGGAATTTTTCACCATCATGACCACTCAATGAATTAAATATTCTTTTAAATGTTTCTAATTTTATTTTAAAATAAATATTTTCCCATATTTTTTTAGTTTTTTTATTTTATAGATATGATTCCAATGTAAAAAAGAGTATTATCCTCAAGAAATATACCAAGTTATATTTTAAAGGAATTTTTATCTAGGATGAAATCCTTTAATAATAATTATGATTTAATAGGGATATGATCCAATGATACTATATATATTATTCACTTATATAGGTTATTATTATGAAGATAAGATGTTTATTATACCCATTTCTTTTTCACGAGTTATCATTTGGTTATAAAAATAATGGTTTATGATCTCACGGAATACATGTGAATGGATTATGATTATATGACTAGTGGGATGGAATTATGCAGTCATCAAATACATTTGGTAAATATGTATAACTCATGAGATAATTATTTTATGCATGAAACTGTTTTTATTATCATAATATGATGTGAAGAGATGGTTTCATGTTCATAAGTTAATGCGTAGACCTATTATCATTTTCAAAAGATTATACATGGAACTAGTTTTCATGTCTAGAAGATTATTTGTAGACATGGTATCATGTCTGTAATTTTATTTAATGGAATAATTTCATGTCCATAATAACTGAACCTCCCAATCATTATACATGTTCACAATGTTATAATGTTACGTTTTTCTCACATTCTTGTTTTTATATTATTCTCTCATGGATTATTACTCTCTATTGATGATTCCACTCCAATATAAATATTACCTTTTTTATAAAAAAAAATTTATTCAATGAATCATTTTTATGATCTATAATACATTGGTTGAAAACATTATAATTTATGACCATGATAATGTACACATGATCATATCTTATGCTTTTATGTTACCAATACTTTCTATCTCCATGTTGACTATTACTGGACATCTAAGATCACCCTTTCTAATATTTGATTTCCCATGTTTTTGAAAAAAAAAATTAAGTAGGCGTTTTTAATTATAGTACTATGTAAGAAGATGTTTGTGTATATTTTTGAAGATCTTTCCAAAAAGAAGAATATTTTGTATATTTTCTCCAAAGATAGTGAACCATTATGGTTCGGATGTGGATCATAATATTTTATTTTTATAACTCATAAAATAGGATGAAATATTTAAGTATGAAAATTATAGGTCATTATAGATTGTATCAATGTAGTGTTTAGTTAATCATTGGATATTAAGATTGGATCACATTGGTAAAACCACTGGGTATATTTATAATTATAGGATAACAACATAGAGTTATACAAATGAAGATATTATCTTCCTTTTATAGAAATAAACCAAATTTTTCATACTGCAAGTGGACATGGTTTTCATAAAAATTCATATTGGGGTAATGACCTGTAAAATATTTGGTCGAGTAAATATAGTTCAACATTCTAGGGCACAATGATTGTTCCATTATTTTACACCATGTTTGACACTCCCAGGGGATATTTTTAGATTCAATAAAATTTTCATTATGATCCATTATAAAATATATGAATAAATTATTATCATTAATGACCTAGGTTAAACCTAAGGTTCCATATATTGAAAGGATGGTGTTTTGATTTAGGCATTCTATAAATTCTTTTTCATGATTATGTGATTTACCACTATGATAATTATTACTAACACTATGGTTTTTGGTTTCCAACAATTGGTCAAATTAGGATGATTCATTTTAATAATATATGTGACATTCAATGGATTTATTTTCCACATAAACTATTAAATGAAATGGTAACTAGAACGAGAAACATTGTAATTATTTTTAATCATCTATTATGGTATATGATAAACAATGTAAACATTAGTGTGTTTCCTAATGCATAAAATAAGTGTAAATTTTAATTTTATGGAAGTTCATATGGAAATGAACAAGGAGTTAATAATGTATAATTTACTTCATCTCAATAATGTAGGAAGTGGAATCATAGATAATATATCAATTTTAAGGTTAAATGTTTTATATTTGGAGATAACGGTCATAGATCAATGAATAAATGATTAATTCAATGTCTTATGTGTGGGGAACATTGGAATTATTGTAAATACCATGACCCCAGTATCCCATAGCATGTGGTGACTTAGTACTTTGGCATAATATACGAGTGATTTAATCACAAAAGACCAAATATTTTAATAGTTTTTGGTTAACGAGACACTTACTTGAGTCTTGAATTACATTTTAAATATCAAATTACAAAATAATTTTTATCATAATATCATTATTTATTCTATAATATCATTCAATATCATTCATATTAAAATTCATGGTTACCTGAAAAAGAAAACAAAATAAGGGTGATCTCAGATGGTCAATATGGGTTAAGTATAGTAGAAGATATCATAGGTACATAAACCGTGATATGTAAGGAATAATAAATCGGTAATGTGAAATATCTAAATACACATTACATTTAACTAATAACTAGACTCTCATAATTAGATATGTATTAATCAATATTAAAAGGTAAATAAATGAAAAGAAAATCCATTTAATAAATGAACTGGGAATGAAATGTGACCAAAGATAATATCATTGTGAAAATGTCATGTATAAAAATGACATTATCATTAATGAAGGAAAAGCTTAATTTTTAGATATTGTGATCTTATGAATCATTATACCTCTACTATGAATACCTTTTAGAAGACAGTTTAAAAATGATGGGTAGGTATACACCTGAAACCCATTTAACTAAGTCTAACCTACATATTTATCTCATGAGACCAATTATGCATCAGATGGATATCTATAATTGGGCCCCACCCATATCATTATGTCTAAATCATTCATTTAATATCGAATAATCGATTTACTTTTGGCATAATGTTACCTATAGTCAAATATTCCTATTGAGATAATAAAAATATTTAGTTAATATTTAATCTTATAATCAAATAATATTAACTGTAGAAAACCATAAGTTGAAATGATATATGTTTTAATAAATAATAATATCAATGATAAATAATATGGATATTTAGGGGAAAATTAATTTCCATTGATCACAAGAAAGAAAAAACTAATATAAATAGTTAATGATTATAAAAAGAATCATGAAAGTGAATTTCAATACCTTCCTTGGTCAAAATGACCAACAACCATCCATATAAATAATGTTTATTATATCAATAAAATATATCCCCAGTGGAGTATATGTAAAATAAACGGTTTTTTCCCTGAATTATAGAAATACCATAAAATATTTATTAAAAAAATTCTTGAGTAAAATAAACTTATTACTTTGAAAATAATTTTTCAAAATTTATAGAAAAAATTGAAAATGATTTTCTTTGAAAATAACCTGTCAAACATATAAATAATTATTTAATAAATTTATTAGTAATAACATTGGGATATTCTTTACATGTTATACATGATAAAAAAAATATTCCTTTCAGATTTTTTATAAAAGTAAAGTAGGCCTTATTTAGAAAAGGACGTTAATATTTGTTTCAAAAAATTTTTTAAACTGTCCAAAATGGGTAAAATTTCATTAATTAGTGATTTTAAAAATGATAAAATATTGATTCTTTTTAATAAAAATGGTTTGGTTAGAAAAGGGATTATCAAAAAAGATAGAAATAAAGTCTTATTTTATTAAAAACATTTTATCAATAAATTTAAATACTAAAGAGTGAAAAAAATGGTACTATTAATTTAAAAGATCATTAACAAATTGATGAGAATAACATTAATGGGTTTTTTATCTATTGATCAAATAATTTTATTTATTGAAGATTCATGTATAAACAATCCTGATTAATATGAGATTTTGAAATAAAGCCTTACAAATATCATAACGTAGATGTGAGAATTAACCAATTAACTGATTAAGTGTATCAAATATAAATCCAAATAATTCATTTTTATATACAATATAATATATTCAAAATTCATTACACATGTAATATTAGAATATCTAGGATAGTTAAGAAGTAATATAACCCAATGAAAAAAAAATTGAGTCATCAAATTATATATTACTTGGTCACTTTAAAGTCAAATACCCATAAATAATTCAAATTGAAACTTAAAATATCATTAAATATTAAAAATGATGATATTAAATGAAAAAAGGTTATTTTTTTACACTATATAAATTTAATTAGGTGTATAAAATTACAATATGCCTTAATGAGGATAAATTGAGATAAAGTCCCTTACGTCACACTTCCTTTTGGTTGAATGTGATTTAATGTCCTATATAATTATTTTAATCATGTTATAAATTTATAACATAACTATATTCATATTTATATTATCATATATGATCATGTTATTACATTTTACCATTATTCTGTTCATAATATGTCATTATTTTTATTATTTCTTGTGTTAATTTCCTTCTTTTCTCATCTGTGTTAATTCATAAAAGTTCTTATTATTGTATATAGGAAATAGAACCATCGTTAACATAATAATAATAATTTAAGTAATATCATATTTAATCCGTAGATAAATATTTATAATCATTCTTGATGGTTTGACATGGAAATTTAATTGCATATCATCACAGAGATGGTAGGTCATACGTACTCACAAGTGACAATATCATTCAATTAACGAGTGAAAAGGGTAAGAAAGTGGAAGGTATATTAATTTTAAATAATTTATATCATTTTATATATATCCAATATATTCATTAAATTTGTCCTTATTTACTTCTATTTAAATAGTAATTGAAAAAATAATCACCTCGATTTGCAATAAGATATTCCAGCATACACACAGAGGATGTTATCATATTTTTACTCAGTAAGAAAATTAAGAAGGTATATGTGATATTATAATTACAAATTTATAATAATATAATAAATTTTATATATACAAATATATATACATTAAATCCATGATTTTATACAGTCTTGAGATGGGTTTAGGGAAAATGAGTCACGACGATTTGTGAGGTAGTAGTCTGATGTACACATGATCGACGATTCTGTTTCCCATTTGATATAGGGGTAGATGGATAAGTATTATTTAATAAAGATAATAATGTCTCATTATGTAGTTTAAAAAGGTTTTATTATATTTTAATTTTTAATACATAATTTATTGTGGAAAAAGAATAAATAAAATTAAAGAGATTCATTAAGATAATTACATTATCATGGTGAAACCTCCTTTAGATCTCCTCTAAAGAACCCTAGAGTTGTTCTTTTTGGAGGAAAAGTATATTATAATTTTTATGTATTCTGGGGAGGTATTATTGATTTTTTCCTCTATATAAATGGTTTTATAGGTGTTAATAAGTAAATGGAGGGAGTGGCCTTTTATAAGTGGGGAAGATGACACGCATGGGATTTTTGAAAACAATAAAGTATACTAATGTTTTTTACATTCCACAAGGATCCTAAATCATAAATTATAAATTATTATAGGTTATATTAATTAAATATGGCCATTAACTAGGTTTTTATCAGTTTTAGCTCAATTTTAACACTTATCTTCTTAGTTGAACCTGCTGGTAAACTTGTTTTCACCTTAACTGTGGTAATTAAATTTTTACTTTTTCCCTTCTGCATTATGGTATGAAATTAAGTTGACCTTATTATATAATATAAATTACTATTATTTTTATTCTTAATTTTTAATCCATTTTCCAGAATCAATTAACATAATAGGTATAATTCAATTTAAAATTAAATTTGTATATGCATCAAAACACAAATTTTCTAAAGAACAACTTTCGAGGGATTAAAAAGTTTTTTATCATAATTAAATATTAAGTTGTTTACATTGAGATAAATTAGTTAATTTTTAATATAATTTAAATAATTTTCCATGAAAACCAATTTGAAATACAATTTAACTTTAAAAATAATATAAATGAAAATGATGTTTTCAAATAAAAATCTATATTTTTCACTATTCATGATGAAATTAATCTTTTAATAAGATTCTAAAAAGAATACCAAATGATAATTCTTTATTTAGATTCCATAAATAAATTTAATTTTTCAAAATAAATTTTATAAATGTTTTAAAAAAGTAATTTTAGCATAATAACTCAAAATGTGAAGAAATATTTTTCTTTGAAGTATACAGTTTATCATAAAACATTTCTTTTTATTAAAGATAATTATTCTTTTATTTATAATCAATATATATCCCTTGAATTTGCTTATAAATATTTAAACCAAATACCTTTTGTAATTTATTTATTTATATTCATGCCTTTCAACTTAATAGATTATTTATAATGGTAATCTTTAAATAATAATATTTTAATACAGTATTGTGTTTTTTTAAACTCAATGTTATGTTAATAACATTATAAATAAGATATTGAATCTTACAAAAATATAATAAATTCTAATGGTGTAATATTCTCTTCTAAGCTTGGTTTCATGTGTCATATATTCCATTAAACTCAATTATTTTCTTTTAAATTCTATTATTAGAAAAATTATCTAAATTAATTCCCTAATCCATGGGTTAAATTATCAAGAAACGAAGGTTTAATGTTATACCAATCATTGAATTTGAATGATTAAACTATTTATGTGTTAGGATTCAATAATTATGTTATAGAATTTTTATACCAATAACATTCTAGTCATAAGAATAATGAAATAACTAAGGATTTTTTTAGAAGTAGAATGGTACCAAAAACCAAGAAAATTGATTTATTTGTAATGTTTTATTTTTAAAGAATACATTATGAAGGGAAAGGAAATAATTAATATGTTCTTTATGATTAGATAATAATGTTTAGTTGGTATAAAGGGATGGTTGAAATTGTTGAAGTAAATGAGATAGTATTGGTGAAATAAAAATTAGTTAGTGTTTTGATGTAAAAGTTATATTTGATAAATTATATTAAATTATTAGATTTATGAAATGTATTCAATAGTATATAATTTTATTTAAGTAATAAAGGATGAATTATATTCTGGAATCATATATTGTAACACCCCAAGATTTTTAAAATAGAAACATCATGTTTGATATCATGTGTGATACACAACCCCAATATTAGAAGAGAATATTGCATCCCAAGACTTTATGATACATTTATTTTTAAATAAATTCAATGTCTTTGATAGCTTGTGATGCACACAACACTGTATTTAACTTGAACATGATACTCTATAAAACAAGTTATTTTTTAAACATTACCATTATAACCAAGCCATTAAATTAGAGAGTATGAAAAATAAGAAATATATTTTGAAAATTATATATTTTAAACATGTGTAAAATAAAAAAAATTACATATATTCATTACATAAAAAATTGTAAAAAAATTTATATAATAAAGAAATATTTTCTAAAAAACATTATTTTTTTCAAAAATACTATTTAATCGTTCTTCGCGCACAAAATTTATAATTTTTTTACCAATTTTAGAAAAGAAATTTGAAAAAAAAAATTCATTTTTAATTAATTATATAAAAATTATCTTATGGTGAATTTTTTTTATTTTTCTAAAATGTGTCATTTTGATATAAATAGTGAAAAATACCGATTTTTACTAAAAATGAAATTTTCATTTAAAATATTTACAAAGTTTAATGATATTTTAAATTGTTTGTAAATTAAAATAAGTTCATTTATATTAATTTTTAACAAATTTATTTCATTAGAATCAAATTCTTATTGAATTTTGATATTAAAATCTTATATACTTACAAGAATTTTAACTTTGAAACCCCACTTTCTCATCGTGCCTATGTGATTAAATTTAAATTATATTATTTTCAATTCTATGAATATAATTTGGAAAAATGGATTATAATATTATTTCTTGTTAATGTATATTATCTACTAATTTCAGCATAATTTTTTACTAAATTTTATAGTGAAAACAGAAATATTTAATTACAACTATTAAGGAAATAAAGGGTTAATCAGTGGTTAAACTAAGATAATAACGGTTAAAAATAACCTAAAAACATGTGAAAATATTAGTACATATCCATATTTACACCTTATGCTATCCCAAATTCGAACCTAATGTTATTTTAAATCATTTTTCATGTGAATGTCTTTATCATTTTGGATTCTTTTGGTAAATTTCAAAATAATTCATATTCCCCACTTATAAAAGGGCACTCCCTCCCATCACTTGTTCACACCTCCCAAGACCCATTGGCTCAATCGAACCTAGAAAAAATCTCTCTCTAATATCCTTATTCTCATTATATATCTTATAATCTTCCCAAAAACAATAACTATGGTCCTTGAGAGGATATCCAAAGGAGGTTTCTCTTAAAGAAGGTAATTCTTTTAACAAAACACTTTCATTTTCAATATCCTTTTTACAAAATAAATTATTATGTATCACATAAAATATAATAAAACAAGTATCTCCAATATAATAAGATTCTATTATGTTTATGGAATAGTATTTATCCATCTTTGCTTTCGTCAAATGGAAAACAAAATCCTCGATTGTGTGTACGTCAAACTACTGCCACGTGATCTGATTTAATTTGTTTCCATCATAAACATTAAAGGTTATCTATAATTATGGAATTAATTATCCTATTTAATATTTTTTATATAAATATTCTTATTTAATTATATTATCAGAGATAATTTTTTACTTTCCATGCTGATTAAAATATGATTATTTTGCTTGTGTTTATATCATACTACCACCTCTTGAAGCGGTGTGAATTTTTTTTCTTGTACGCATTACATGGAATAAAATAATAATAATAAAATTAATGAATATATGTGACATATATTATATTATATTTATTCTATATATTTAATATATCACCTAATTTTTACCCATTCACTCGTAAATAAAATGATATCGTCACTCGTGCGTTTGTATAGCCTACGATCTCCATGAAGTTATGTGATTCATTTTCCAAGCCCAACTATAAATAATTTTTATAATAATATATATAATAATTAAATATGATATTTGTAACATTATTTTAATTTTTTAGACAATGTAATTTTATACTATATATATGAACCGAAACTTTCATACAAAAAATGCATGATTAAACAATGCGATCAACACCTGGTGTAATGAAAATTATGATATATTATTAAAAAATTGGTAAAATGTTATACGAGGATAAAATATAATATTATAAATATTATTATGTAAATGGTATAAGTAAATAAATTCTTAAATCCATTATACAATAGTTTAATTAAATTTCAACTAAAGGAAAATTTGAGGTAAGGGACTTCGTCTCAATTTTACTTCATTAAGGCATACTGTAATGTTATGCACGTAATTTATTGTATATGGTGTATATACTTCCCTTTTACATATATTATCACAATTCCTTAACAATTCATGGTATTTTATATTTCATTTTTAATTATTTCATCTATGTGTATTTTATTTTAAAATTACTAACTGGTGAATGTATTATATAATCCTATATCCTTTTGTGATTTTTAACTTTATCTTTAAAAAAATCACATTTAGGATCTTTTTTTTGTAAATTACATTTTTATTAAAATTTCATATTCTTGTATGATGGAAATGATTATATCCATAATAGAATACCATTTTTACAAATGGTGTTTACTTTTAATGTTATTTCATTAATTGTGGAGATATTAAAACATTTGTATCCTTTACTCAATATTGATATTTGATGATATGGAAAATTGATTTGTGGATTAAATTTATCATTAGATATATGATGAATTATTTAGACCCAAAGTGAAGGTTTGTTCCGGGAATTATATATCCCCTTGATGAATTAGTAGGTCTCATGAGAAAAATTAGTTGGATAAATTAAATGATCTATAACATGAACATTCGACTTATATTGTGAAAGGTCTTGGTAGTATAAGTATAATGTTAATAATAATGTGAAATCTTATTATTTTTTATATCCTTCATTTCTAATTAATTTAATTAATCCTTGATATTTTTACAATGACATTATCACTGGTGTCAATTCATTCTCAGTTTATTTATTAAATGACTTATGTTCTTAGTTATTTACCTTTCTATATTGATTAATACTTATCTGATCATGTTAGTCAAGTTATTTAAAGGGAATGTGTGTTCAGTTATTTTCTTTTCTATTTTGATTATTCTTATTTATTTAGGATATTTTCTATTGTACTTAACCCTTACTAATCATTTTTTCTCACTCTTTTTTTCCTTTCCATCGGATATGAATAATAATTTTTGGAATGAGTTCAAGGTTTCCATTTTTTTACATTGGTATTTTTTTTGTTTCAGATCCCAATGTAAAATGGATATCATGTATGTATTTGATTCTAAAAAACACTAAATTGATCATTCCTTCCGTACTTGATTTCTTTTATATATAAAAATTTAATAAAGCAATCACAGGATCCGGGTTATCGGAGTCGGGCCACTACATATATGATTTTTTGTGAAATTATTTGGGTAAATGATTAGTATATTTTATAGAATATATGATTAAGGTTTATACATTTTAGTATGGGACATTATGTGTGATTAAAATTATTTCAAAATATTTGGAAATTTGATCATGGATGGATTTGAGATGAAATCACTCTATTATGTATGATTCAATTTGTTTCAGAAATATTCTATAGGATCCGTGTGTTTAACTATTTATAGAATGGATTATGTTGAACTTTGGATGTTATTGGTGAGGTTTTAGAGTGTAATGTATTACATTTATATATACTTGTAAATTATACTAACCATTTCTATTTTAGTAATTATTTATAAATATAAGGAATGCATTGTCATTCTTTTATAGATCTTTTGATCTCATAAAATTTAATTTTAGTTCTTCAGGAATAAAAATTCTTCAATATTAATTTCATATAGTAATAGATGAAGTATAAATTGATCAAAGAATGACCACATAATAAAATTTTGATTATTAAATGAAAAATATATCAAGTAAGTGTATTTTAATGTGTTATTTATCATGATATTAAAACAATACAAAAAACATTAGCAAAATGATCTTTGAATAAAATGTAATAATTTTACATTCATTTATAATGAATCAACTTTCTTTTCACCCATCATTTATTTTTTTTATATAGTCATTAAATTTATTCATACCATATTGTCTGCCACTCTTTATTATTATTTAGGCATTATTTTTAACCTCAATGTACATATTTTCACTTCCAACTATTGTTTTTATATTTGAAAGCCAAATTTTGTATTCTATATGACCTTTGTATTTCAAAATTTGTAATAGAAAGTTTTATTATCTATTTTTTTGATGTGGGTTTTCCATAAAGGATTTTTCAAATGTCAAACCCTTGATTACCAGTACAAGTTCAAATTGAAATGAAGAAATTTATTAAATGGGTGAGAATTTAACTCCCTAAGATATTAAAAGAATAATATTTTTTATAACATATATGAAATACAATATCAATCTTAAACGAACCATGAAATAATATTATATAAATATGCACCTTATAACATAGTCATCGAATTGGTTGGTGTAAATAGTAATAATCACATTATTAAAGATATATAATATTTATCTTCAATAAAATATGTATTGATTAACACTTAATAAATGACAACTCACCATTATTATCAAATTCATCATATGAATCAAAATATTCTTCATTAAAACATGGTTTTAATATATTTTTGTGAGAAAATATTTTAATCAATTTTTTAAAATATTTTGAAAATTTATTCCAAAAAATAAAATTAATTTTTTAAATCAACTTGTAAATATTATTTTATTGTTAATTCTTATGAAATTCGGAAAATGATGATTTTTGATGAATAAGAAAAAATATATATTTTTATTTGAAAATGTATTTTTTATGAATTTACAAACTTAAATTTTACTTTTAAATGGTTTCATAATAAAATAAGTTCTCTTATATTTTTAATAATCAAATTAATTTCATTATAATCAATTTCATTGTTAAATTTGTTATTAAAATATTTATATACTTAAAAAATAATTTTTTTCTAAAAAAACTATCCTTCAATTCTTTTCACAGTTTTCTCTTAAAATAATTTTCGAGAGTTTTAGAAACTATATATTTAAAAAATTATTCTATGTTTGGAACCAAAAATTCAAAATTTGTTAAATTTGTTTCATTAATTTTATTATCATTCTGAATATAAACCTTAGTAACAAAAACTATCACTACACTAAGGTTAAAATTCATAAAATAAGGTTAAAATATTCAGATAAGGCTTTAAAATTTATAAAACAACATACATTTATCATATTGTATGGGTTTACTTCATCCATTTCAATCCAATTATTGAATATATGTTCTCTTGGTACCATATTTATTTAATTATGACCTTTTTATTAATTTAAGTAATAGATAATGTCTAAAATACCACACTCCTGACTTTGATATCAAAAATATTTTATCACAAGGGTAAAAATAGGTTTTTTCGGTTTTAAATGTTCATTTGAAATATGAACTATTTTTTTAACATTTTAATTTTTATTAATATTTAGTGATAAAATAATTACATTATATGCTAACACAACACTGACATAATATTTATTCCCTTATTACAAAAATAATATAAATGATTACAAAGATATAAAAAGTAATATCAATTTGACGAATTATTGAGTTACATGAATTTTCTAGATAAATATTATATATTATATATTTTGTAGGGATTGTATTAAAATTCCATATTTTGTTTCTTTGATGTTATATTAAATAAATAGTGTCAATAAGGACATTAAATTTATTTTATGAAAATAATATTTTATTACAACAATATAAAAAAAATAAAAAAAACATTACAGATCAAAAAGGTGGATAATATATGGTCAAAAATTTCATGTATTTTCCATTTATGATCCAATTTTCAACTTATATTTAAAATTATAGCCTTTTAGTATTAAGAAATTCATTACATTGATTAATGTTAAAATTGGATAACCAATGGGTTAATATAAATGATAAGGTCTAAAATACTATATAATCATAAAAACATTTTTTTAGATGATGTTATTTATATGAAATAATAAAATATATTCAAATTTAATTCCATTTGAATCATTTTTCAAGATAATTACTGTATTATATTTTAATCTTTTAAAAAATTACATGAGTGCCCCCCCCCCCCTCTTATAAAATGGAACCCCTACTTTATCCTATTTACACCACTTTAGTCCTTATTTATTGACCAAAACCTAACCAAAATATCTTTTAAAATTTCATATCCATTATTTATAATAATGGTCTTCATAAAAAGAAATTACAATGGCCCTTAAGAAGAGATCTAAATGAGGCCTACCAAAGAAGAGGTGAAGGTCTTATCTCAACTCTTTCACTTTTATTCTTCCTCTAATTCTAATAAATATATGATATTATTAATAAAATAATGAATTAAGTATCATAAAATATTTAATTTTTCTCTTTATTATTAAAAAACATTATTCACCTACTTTTCCATAAAATGGGATGAGAAAGTATCGCTTGAGTGTGCATATGGCTCACCGTCTTCACGTAGTGACACAATTCATTTTCATTTACATAGTTAATTGGTGGTTATTATGATATGTTTAATAATTATACATTATATTTATGAAATACTTATTTTTCAATAATTATAATTTATTATCTACCTTCATACCTTCCAATCCATTTGGAAATTAAAACGCCGCTTATACGTGTGTATGGACTACCACCTCCACAAAATGATGTGATTCATTTTTCAATTATAATTTAATAAGAAACATAATAAGGATATATTTAATAAATATATATTATTTATACTATATAAGAATTATTCTATAAATTCGATCTATTATTTATATTTCTTTCATTACATCCAATGAAAAATGCAAACAACATTCATGTATACATACATCCTTTCATCTCCATGAATGGTGTTATTCATTTTTCTAGGTCTACATTTTATATATAACTATAAATAAAAATTTAATTAATATATATGGTGTTAATATAATTTTTATAATTATTTAAATTATTTAACCATGGTCCAAGTCAAAATACTGAGACTTTAAAACTGAAACATCCTTTAAAAGTGGAGCATCTTTCACCAGGAATAATAAAATTAATAAAAAAAATATAATAAGCGGGTGATAATATTTTATAAGAAAATAATTTATGGGATTATATATATGATTATGAATTTAAATTTACAATTTATCTATATTTATTATATAGGAGTCTCAAATGAATATGAATAAATACTAGAATTTAGTTAAGGGATTTTATTCTCACTTTTACTTCTGTGAGACACATGCCATATTCCAAACTTGTTTCATTTATGTAGTGTATATATTTTCCATGAATGTATTTTATGATTATTATCATGAAAATTTTGGTGATTGATATATCTATATATGTTAATAATTTTCATGAGTTTTTTATTCTAATATTGCCAAAGTGGTAAGGGTTTTATGTTACAATCCCATTGTTTATATGGATTATAAATGATTGAGTTTATGATGATGAAATATAGTGATACAATGATAAATAATATCATAGTTTTTCTTATAAATGATTTATTTCATAATGGTACCTCTTTTTTCATTTTCCTCATTTTAAGTAATGAAGAGACCAAAACAAGACTTTTAAAGAAACCCAACTTTATTTCTCTCTTCAGTAAAAATACTTTTTCTCTATGTTTGTGTTATCTACATATGTTTTAAAAAATGTTTTTACTATTCCCAATGAATAATTAATGTAATTTTTACACATTTTTTACTTTTTAAAAAATTTATTAAAATAATATTCTTATTCTTTCCTAAAAAATGTAGTTTTGAATTTTTAGAAAAAATGTAATTGGATTTTTTATTTTACAATATAGGGAATTATTTTAACTTACCACCATCTTAAATGATCAACAATTTGAATCATTATTTAAAAAATTTCATGTTTATTTTAAAATATAGTTTTTCCCATAACATTTTCGAATTTTTTATATTTTAAATAAGTGATTATAAACTCAAAAGTTTATTTCCCAAAAAAAATATTCCAAGGGATATTTTAAATGAATTTTTATCTATCATTACATAATTTGATGTCACTTATGATTAAATAGGAATATAATATAATGAGATCATAATTATTCTTCCTTTGGATGGGTAATTACTATAATTATGAAATGTTTATCAAACTTGTTTCTTTTTTATGGGTTATGATTTGATGATATGAAGAATATTTTATGATCATGTGTAACACATGTTAGTAGATTATTATTATGTGGTGAGTGGGTACATAATTATAGAGTATTCTAATTAATTGGGTAAATATGGAAAATTAATTAGATAATTATGTCATGTGTGAACCTTAATTTATCTATACAACAATATGTGTAGACCTAGTCTCATGTGTATGATCTTTTGTATGTACTTATTTTCATTTCCATAAGATTATTCATGTGTATAGATTTAATGTCCATAATATTATTTGTTGATTTGGTCACATGTTTGTAATTTTATCTGAGGTCCTGATTATATGTCTATAATTAGTGAACTTGTTTTTATTTATAAATGTTAACAATGTTATAATATTATGTTTTTTTAAGATCTATATGTTTACATGATACTCTCAATGAATACAACTAATTATTTAGGATTACACTAACTAATAAATAATTTTTTTTTAGTAATTTTTTTAATTCTAGGACTGATTTTTATGATCTATGATAGATTGGTTATAAAATTTTTTATTTTTTATTAGTATTTCAAACACTTAAATTTATTTTATGTTTTCATATAACCATAAATTTATTTCTCCATGTTTAAACATATTGATAATATCATATCATCCTTTCATATTTTTCCTTTCCATAGTTTATGAAGAAACCTTTTAATTAGTGAATGTTAATAAGAGTAATATTTTGGAATATATTTGTGGGAGATGTAGAAGACTATTCAAGAAAAAAAGATTGTGTATCTAGTCTCCAAGACACTAAACCATTATAATTTTGGAGTGTATCATAATTTTTTTTATTTAATATTCATCAAATAAGATTTAATATTTATTAATGAAAATATTGGGTCATTATATAAAGTTTTCTATATTAAATTCATTAATATATTCTTTTCATTAAAGTAAAACTAAATGAATAGTTTCAAAATTGACATTATTGATATTTTATGTTAAATATTGTTTATTAAATTTTTAAAAAATATAAAAATATTTGAATAGGATGATTTAGATGAGATTTAGTCAAAAATTTCCTCTATTTTCCTTTTATTATCCGATATTCAACTTATAATTAAAATTATAACCCTTTAATGTTTCAATATTCATTATAAGGGTTATGGTCAAAAAATTTAACCAAATTGTTAAAACAAATTATAATGTTTAAAATTATATATAATTATAAGGTATAATGTAATTTTGGAAAAACAATTCATGAGTTAGACACATATTATATTATAATATTTCATGTATTTCCAAAATTGACATTAATGATATTTTATAATAATAAATATTTAATTAAATTATTTTAAATTTAAGAATATCCAATAAGAATGAAAATATAATTATGTATTGTTTAAAATATCATCCAGGATATATTTATGAGAAACGTTTAATTTTATATTAACATTCTTGACCACTAAATAGTAAAAACATTAATGTCCCAGTAACAGTCGAAAGGGTAAACATGGGTAAAGACATTGATAAGGGTTAAATCACCACCTAAACTTGTTAATATTTTATTAGATGATATTATTTACAATAATAATCATATTATATAATAATTATATAAATTTAAACCAATTTTTTCATTAAAATTTATTAATATTAATTTAATACTTTAATAATTTCTGAGAATTTCCCTCCCCCTCACTTAAAAAGGGATCTCGTATCCTCTATTCCGCACACCATTTTAGTAATATATATTGAACGAAAACCCAAATACCTTCCAAATATCTATAAAAATATAATTTAAATATCATTTTGGGCATAATGCCAACTATATAGGTCTTATGGTGTAATGTAAAGGTGGTTGTCTGAAAAATAGGTATAGTGTTTAATCAATTTTTTTATTATTATTTATTTTTCTACCTAACTAAATAATATCAAAATAAAATTAAATAATAAATATAGTATAATACATATAATTTTATTTTTTAATTATTATTTAATATCTGATATCCATCTACTTTTCCCATTAAAATAGAAATGATTCCAAAATTTGTGTGTAAGGTGGACTACCTCCTCACGAACTGATATAATTCGTTATCCATCACAACCTCATATAGTGGTATATAATTATTGATTAAATTTATATATATGATATTCATGAAATAATTACCAATATTTAAATATAATATATCATCTATTTTCTTACTTTTCCATCCATTGAAAATTGATAACGATGTTTGTGCAAACATGTGGATTATGACCTCCATGAAGTGATGTGATTTATTTTTCATGACCCCAAAATATGGCTTCCATATTTAATTAAATTTGATGCAATAATATGACATTTATGATATAATAATAATTTTACAATGATAAAATAAAACATAGATATATTCAATCTTGTACATTGAATACAAGAAATGTTACTCATGCACGTATATACATCCCACCATCTCAAGGATTGTAACACAATTAATTTTTCAAAACCATTTATCATGAATGTATTAAAAATTAAAACTAATGTGTAAAATTTATAATAATTTCATGATTAATATTATTCATATTTTTTAATAATTACTTCTTAGGATGTATTCATTGTACAAAATTTATTTTGGACTTGGGATCCCAATATCTTCAATAATCAGATGTGAACATAATTGATTAAGTAATTAAATATAACATGGTAATAAAAAAATAAATGTAATAATAAACATTAAAAATATTCCTATATAAGTAAAAAAATTAACACATGTTAATTATTCTATAATATAATGAGTATATGTGATGAGTCAAACTAGTTGTAATAGACACTTCAACATAAAACCTCTGTTTTAAATTTTTAATGATTTTTTTTGAATATTTTTCTTCCATGTCCATATTATTAAACATTTTTATGGATGTATTTACATGAAAATAATTGAATTATAAATTAAATTTCATGTCTATATTTACTTTATTTAAAAGGTTTTCAAATGCAATCATTTTATATACTTTATACGGAATGTTTTGATTTTCCTTACAGAAAGAAAAAAAATGAATGTTTTTTTAACATATAAGAAAACAACATATTTTCATGATACCAAAACTATTATTTTATGTGTATATTATTTTACATTATTCCATTATTTAATCAAATAAAAACCATCTTTCTCTTAGTTTTGGGTAATTTGATTTTTGAAAATTGGTTTTTGAAGAAATGGAATAAGAAATATCCAAAAATGATTTACTTATGGGATCAAAAGGATATTTTTTAGATTTGAGGATGGAAATTATTTATGAGTTGTGTTTCATTTTGGTTAGTATCGTTTAAAGTTTTTTAATATTGGTTGGTCTTGGTGTATCTCTCTAATGAATTGGGTAAAGATTATGTTCTCTAGAGAATTATATTGGAAGCCAGCCATAATAGTTACTGTGATTATAAGGGTTCTTTTAAGGTTTATATGAAGATGATTTCACAAGGAATCAAAATTATTTTATTATGCTTTATAATAAATTTTTATGAAGATAATTTTATTCTATAAGTTAATAAGATGATCTTTTGTTTTAAATAAATGATTATTCCCTTTTCCAGTAAAAAAGTATGTTTTAAAGAAAAAACAATTTATGTGTTATCATTTTTAAAAAAAATAATAGGATTTTTAATGAATTTATATTTTATTATAATGTTTTTTTATGAAATACATTGGATTGTAAATTTTAATTCATTTGTCTCTAAATGATTAATTGATCTCAAATTTTATTTTTTTAATGCAATTTATCATTTATGATCTTATGGTTTTAAAATGGACAAATAGGTATCTTTATTATTTTATATACCATGATGTGTTTATTTTTATAATACCACATTCTCAATTTTTCATAGTGTATAAGGAGTAGTAAGAAAAAATAATAATTCAATTTTAAATTCATAAATATTTTTAATGGATAAAACATGTTTCAAAAGTTTCATATCACATTAAAAATGAATACTTAGTGGAAGTTTATATCATGAACTGTATGGGGTTGTTATGTATGTGTTATGATTAATATCCAAAAAATATAAACCTAAAAATATATTTTTTAATTAAAGGAAATTTATTTATTTATTTAAAACTCAAAATTCTGTAACGTTCTAAGGTTGTGTCCATATAATGATAAATTTAGAAGAACTTTTTTTCAGTAGGGTTGAATACAAAAATTAAAAAATCATTCATAAAATAGATATTTAGAATAAGATATGGTGAAACTGATTTTTCAAGGTTATATATATATATATAAAATAATCCACCCTCATATGTTAGAATATTTTAAAATATACAGAAAAAATAGGACATGAAATGTAGTAAAAAAACTAGTTACAGATGTTGTTATTGGATATGACAGGAATGTCTATGTTGATGTGTCTTTTCCATTGTGCCTATATGAATGTGTGATAATATTTTACCCCTATATGGTTCGTATATAATATATTTATTTTATTATTTAATTATAAATAATAGATGAATAATAATACTTTTATAGTTTCATTTTATCCATTAATAATATATCTAATGAATAAATTCTTTTCATAATCAATTTATTAAAGCATCATGGTCATGTGAGAAAATTTTGTCATACATTAAATTATAAGATTTCAATTTATTATTCACTTAAAATATAACATAAATATATTATTAATGTATTTTTTTAATTTAAATTAAGTAAAAACAATATTCTAAATAAAATTAAGGTAAAAGTACCATTTAAAAGATGATTTCAAATAATTTTGGTTATTTTATTTGAAAATAAAATTTATGATTAATAAACTAAATGAGATAAGTTAACATTTTTAGTGTTTATATTTTCTCTATGTTTCACATTAATTTTCATATAAAACTATATTTTAAATAGGTATTCCTTGCATATATATATAAATATTAAAATATACATATTCCTTAATAAGTAAAAGGACTTAAATGAATTTAATTATAGAGTTCAATACATTTATAGTGATGATAAAGACTATACTCAATTAAAACTTGTGAAAAATTACTAGTCAATAAATATGCTCTCAAATCTAGAATAAAATATCATAAAACACAGTAAAATATTTAAAATATAATATAATTTTAACCTAATAAAAATAAAAAACATTTCACTATTTATAAGGGAATGGAAAGATTTATCAACATGAGGAGGAAACATAGTTTGATATCCAAATTCAAGTAGGGTCTAGGGTATACCAAAAATATTTATAATATTGCTTTGATGTGTTAAATAAAGGTAAAGGGTTGTGGGAGTAAGATGAGGTAGTAATTCCTAAAATATATTTTCCAAGAGTAAAAACTATCAATAAAAAAATCATAAGGGGAACATATTTGGGGTACACACCCACAATTGAAAATAAATTTTTACGAACTAGGATTACCCAATCAAGATATATTATATTTAGTGTAAATTATGATGTATAAATGAAAATATATATGGATCTACTTTTATATAGTAATAGATAATAATGAAAAAAATTATCATTACATAAACTAAAAAACCTAGAGAGGATGTTATATTAAAAATAGTGGTTAGAAATGTTAGTGGTGTTAAGATGATTATAATAAAATATAGTTTTTTATAGTTATACAAAAAAAATTATTAACACAATCCATAGTTCAAGAAGGAACGATTCAAACCTATTCAAAATATCATTAACTAAGAGCCATAATTGTATTACTAGCATAAAAATAATAATCATTAGAATTTTAATTTATCATTAAATATATTTCTAAATAAATAAATTCTATATTTATTTTTGTTGTATAGGAATTTGGAATAAATAATTAGTCATTATCATTTACATATAGTTTTTCTCTTGTGGAAAAATGGATAATTGAATGAATAATGAGTATTTAGTAAGCAAATTTAAAATTAATTAATTATCATAAGTGATTCACCTCTTTTGGGATTTCTAAATTTAAATGGATATTGTGTGTCAATATATATATTAAAATTACAAAAAAATAAGTGTTAGATTGGCACTAATATTCATAATCAGTGTTTGTGGGGTTTAGTTATATATATATATATATATATATATATATATTAGATGTGTAAATTAATAAAATATGGACATGAGGGGATTTTTATTGACATGATTATTTATATAATTAATTATGTAATGAATTAATCTTTAAAAAACATTTATATAAGGAAAATATTTCTGGAGAGACATCATTTAAATGATAATAGTTTCCTCCCAAAAAATTTATTCTGTAATTCACTTGGAAATTCTAGTCATGGATACGAAAAAAAATTAGGATCTTCTGTAAAGACCCAGAAATTCAATTTAATTATTTTCAATTATATATTAATTTTACAAGTCTTCGAAAATTGGCGGCGTGTGATTCCGAGGCCTGATGTGCACGAAATGAATTTCTGAACTTTTTTTAGGTACATTCAGTAAACGTGCGAGCGGGTTTTCGTAACATTTGAACTGGACCTCAGAATTGAAATTTTAGGGAAATGTTGAACTCGTTGCAGTGATATTATCTTAAGGAGATGTTCACCTCAACTGCAGTAGGTCGAGGGTAGATGATAGTTTTTCAGTTTTTCATGGAAGAAGAAAAATAAAATATTTAACATTTTATGATTCTTTTAAAACCCCTCCTTTTGGGTTTTGGGGGTGGGGACACCCGAACTAGAAAACCATCATTTTAAATTCCAGTGGTGGGGACCACCATAACCCCTCTTTATTATGGGAAAGTCCCTTGGAATCCTCCCATTTAACTATGTCAATTCAGTAAAATTAATTGTGCCAACGCAATACAATTAATTTTGACATTTAATTATGCGAACATAAATAAAATTGATAAACCTGTTTTAATTGGTTGGATCCTCATTTTCATGGGGAAATCATTGGGAAAAAGGAGGATTGGGGAGTACGCAGGAGAAAATATTTTTCCAATGAAGAATGCCCCCTCCAATGAAGAACATACTTTGGAATCAAGAATGAGGATGATGCATGAGCCCTACTTCGAAAACACCTAGAAGAAGTGGCGATTGTTGGCACCCTCATCACCTTCACCGACTTCTTCTCATGATACCTCCAACGAGAAATCGAGTTAGGGATTGATGTTTTTTTCCCTTTCCCTGTTCATGACGTTCTTCTTAATTTAACAACATTTATTTTCTTCTTCATTCAAGAACAAATAAGTTGCTTTATACCATTCTAAGGCGGAGGGTGTGGGCCGAAGAAACACGACCTGACCTCTCTACAACCTTTTTAGGATTTTGATTGTCTTAAATTGATGGGGACATCTCATGGTGAGTGCAAGAGTCTATGGAATGCATAACGAGCCACCTGGGGCACGCCCAGTGCCCGAGGAATGTCGTCAGAAGGGCTTGGGAGCGGCGGCTAGCACCCCAGCTGGTCGTGAAGACGACGACATAACAACCATGTTTCCAGAGAAGGGTCGCAGCCCGTCGGCCATGTTAGAGCGAGGGTGGGGGTCGGTGAATGGTTGACCACCTGACGGTGTTGGTGGTGTACGTCCGCTGCCGCCCCAGCGTACAGGTTCCATTGTTCAAGGCTGTAGCAGTGGTTGAAGGACGGTCGGCTCGATGTCGGCTACTGGTGTTGGTGCAGCGTGCAACCGCGCCGCGGAGGACGGTCGGCCATCCGGCCAGTCGCAGGCCACTTAGCGCGGGTCGGACTGCGCCATCCGGCTGGGCCAGTCCCAGCGGGCCTGGATGGACCCAGGAGGCCGGGTCAGATCCAGGTTCGGACTCGGGTCGGGTCAGGTTGACCTTAACCGGGTTGGGCTGGGTCGGTCCGACTGGGTCAGACCGGACCCGGACCAACTTTGACCCTTTTCACTCTTTCGGCCATAACATGAGCTACATACATTCGTTTGACGAACCGTCTATGGAAATAGAAACCTAGGATCGATATGGTTCTTTTGGTATAAGCCACTTGAGTGTTGGATAAAGTATCGATATGTCTGTGTTGGATCAAACATGATTTTAACCGGGCCCTCGGTACTAAAAGACCAATAACATACAGACCAGTCATCAAATTGACGCACCATCGGTTGCCTTGAGACACCTTTTACATGGTGTTCCTTTGGGATACATTATATTGGGACTTCATGGAAGTTGTAGTATCGACCTATGGCTTGAGAAGCAGATTATCCAGGAATCAAGTGAGCTTAGTGCGGGAACCCTGTAGCTGGCTATAACATAAGAAAGAGATCCCTTGTGGGTATGTGCTTGGGATCTTATGTGGGTCCATGCTTTGGGATCCTATGTGGGTGTTTGCTTTGGGATCCTATGTGGGTCTTTGTTTGAGAGTCCCACATGGATATGCTCTATAAAATCCACAAGGGACTACTCTAGTATCCTACATGGGTCTCCTGTATTTGGATCCTACGTGGGTCTGATAATTTAGGATCATACGTGGGTCTGCCTCTTAATAGAGTAAGATGATTCTGTAGTTACATCTAATTCATCTTTACTACTGTACATATGTTATATCTGATGTGCGCAGAGTCATTACCTTTGTGGTAATATTTTTTGTGGTGTACCTTTGTGGCACTTACCTTCGTAGTGACACCTTTGTGGTATTCTTCAGTGAGGAGTTACCTATGTGGTACTTACCATTGTGGTGTTACCTTCATGGTGATACCTTTGTTGTATTCTTCTGTGTGGCATTACCTTTGTGGTACATACCTTTTTATTTTTACCTTCATGGTATTCCATCCTTTGTGGAACAGTTGAGCTTTGGGATTTTGATTTGGACCTTGTGTTTCCTCATTAATGAGATGGGTATACTTGATAAATTAGGTATATGTAAGGGAATATATCTATGTAGGGTTATCAGTTGTTTCCATTATTTTGGGTTTATCCTTTGTGGATTTTTTGAGACCTTTGAGGGTCTCGAGGTTCCAACTGGGTATCTTTATACTCACCCCTACACAGGCTATGCCCGCACCTTGTTGTGTTTGGTGGAGATGACGGACAATGCTGATTGAGGATGAGGGTACCAGGACTGGAGGTAGCTTGGAGGTGGACCTTAGACATGGCGTACCATAGAGATGACCATTCGAGATCCGTACCTATCCTTCAGGTAGGGTCCTTGGTGGGTGTTCACCAGAGCTGTTTCATTTTTCTTGTACTTTCCAATTTTCTTGTACTTTCCCATTGGGCTTGTATACTAGCCCCTTTTACCTACTGTACACACTCTTTTTACAATATAGTTTACTTGTGTTTGTATCTTTCTAGGTTCTCGGTTTTTTGTGTTATAGGATATAAAGGCAATGCCTTCCCGGTTTTAGGGAATACGCCTTTTGGTGCTAGTCACCAGCCCCTGGCCTATGGAAGGCGGAGATGGGGTAGTCACGACATGGGCCCCGATGGATGGGTCGTGAAAAATTGGTATCAGAGGAGTCAGTTCTATCATAGAAAATTGGACTCTAATCTTTTAACAACAATAATGTTAAGTTTTATGAGTGTGGTTATTTGTTTAGGGAATCTAGTGATGGTGTGACAACCGATGTATCCATACACTAGGACCCAAACTTCTGATTTCTAACTTAGTGCACGAAAACACTGATTGTGTGTGTGTTTATAAAATGTTTTATTTTTGAACTCTTTGAGTCATCTCACGAGGTATAACTTATTGAACGTGTCCCACCTATTTCTTTTCAGGATTCCTCCCCGCAGACAGCCATCTAGGGTTCCGGGTATAGTACGCGATGATAGCCAACCAAGCGATGAGGCCTTGGGGTATGGCCCTTTTTTTGGCAAAGGAAATGCCTAGATCAAAGACAAAAGCACCATTTATTAATTAGAGAAACAAAAGTTTACATAATATGGAAATATGGGATTCTTTTACAATCTCTATCAAAAAGATGAAATAAATCAGCTGGCAGGGTATCCAGCCAAGTCAGGTTCTGATGAACACCTTTGTTGGAAAGGGCATCAACAACAACATTTTCTTCACGAATGGCATGAGTAGCAATGTAATCAATCCCATGGAGCAATTTCAGGAAATTCATCTATAGAGTTGTAAGCATCCAGGAAAGATGAATAACACCATTCCAAATGGAATAGACAATGGTGGTAGAATCACTTTTAATCAAAATATTTATCCATCCTCTTTGAATTGCGAAATCAACTGTGTGGATGACCCCCATCATTTCAGCTTCCAAAGATGTAGAAAGACCACATCCAACATAGAATCAACCTTGAAACTAGATAGAGGAGTCTCTCAAGATAGCTCCACAACTGGTAGGGCCTGGGTTTCCTTTTGAGGCACCATCAACATTCACTTTGATCCATCATGGCATCGGGGATTTCTATAATACTTCAAAGGAACGTCTGGGCTATGAAAAAATACCCAGAACCTGGATATGTCGAAGGATCACAAAGTCACCAACAGAGTTGTTTCAACATTCTATTTGAATTGAAGCAGCTTCATGGATCGCAATGAGAATTATATTTTTTCCTGCATTGATACTAAATGAGTTCTTATTATGAATAATATCATTTCTGACGTACCAAATCTTGTGCAGGAGTTCTGCCACTACCGAAAGAAGTATATTTTTAACTTGCTTAGAGGCTTCATGTCTAGTACATTTTTTCAGGAACAACCAAATCGAGTCACATAAGGACCAACTGCAATTAAATAAGTCCAAAATATAATTCCATAAAGCAAAGTCCATAGAACAAGACAAGAAGTGATGATCATAATCCTCCCTATGTTGATTAAAAAAATATAAGTTAGAGTAGAGTTGAATGCCAAATGATTTCAGTCCAGTTTTAGTGGGAAATATATTATGTTTTATATGACAAATAAGAGTGAACCTTGAGGGTTTGATCAAAGGCTTGTTAAAGGTACTCACCCATTGATGATTAGATTCATTTCCAGAGAAATTATTCTTGTAGAAATTTTTTGAATCAAGAATACCATTAGTAGTAGGTTCCCAAACAAGGAAATCTCCAGAAGTATAAATTGGATAATTATCAATGAACTACGCAATGTTGATAGGGAGATCATGCCTATGTGATTGTAAAACATCCTTGATAGTATGACTAGTATCTTCAGGAGTATTATTAGGAGGTAAAAAAGATATCAAGGGGTTACCAATCCAATTTTCACACCAAAAATTAATGTAGCAGTCAGCACTAACCATCCATCTAGAGTTTTACATGATCTTATGATATGATCCCCTAATGGAAGGCCAGATCCAGGAGTTAATGAAATTAAAATTCCCTTTAAAAAGATTATTAAAGAATCTATGATTTAAAAATTCAGAATCATTAGAAGTATATTTTATGAGATGCCATGTGAGTCTATATTGAAGGGAATCATTAAACAATTTTAAATTTTTGATACCAATTCCTTATTTATCAAGTGGTTTACAATAGGTCTTCCAAGGGATGGTGACAAGCATCTTCTCAAAAAAATTTCCCGTCTAAATGAAATTTTTAATAAGGGTATTCATTTCCCTGAAGGTACCTACAGGCCGTTTATAAATCATGAGAGTATAGATCATTTTAGAGACAATGGTCTATTTAACAAGGTATATTCTACCGTCCATGGAGAGGGATTTCCCCTTCCAAGAAGAGAGATGATTTATAATTTGATCAATAGTATTAGAAAATTATCAAGATTTAGGTCACCGCCAAAATATCAGGTTTCCCAAGTAATTTAAAGTAAAAATACCTTCTTTAATTCCAAGATTATTGTTAATGATAGTTTTTCTTCTAGCAGGGATGTTTTTTACAAAGAAAATATGAGATTTATTCCAAGAAATGGCGTGAACTGAAATTTCCTCATAATGAGAAATAGCTTGTTTAAGAACTTGAATGTTTCTTTGGCCCCCTTAAAGAAATAAGATGGTATCATCTGCATATTGAAGGTGAGTGGAAACATTCAGGTTTTTGGAAGCTTGTATGGGATTAATCTTATTTTTATCAACCAGATTATTGAGGATTCTTCTTAAGTAATCTTCAATAATAACAAAAAGAACTGTCGAAAGAGGGTATCCCTACCTAACACCTTTAGTACATTTTAAAACACCATGGTGGTGCCATTGAGAAAAATGGAGAAAAGAGATGAGTGAAATAATTTTTTAAATCTCCCGATAAAAGTCTCATGAAAACCAATGTTTTTTAAAAAAATTAAAAGGAAAGCCCAATCAATGGGTAGAGGGTGCACACCTATTGAGCACGTTTCATGAGTTCCAGTTCCAAAGGCGACCAAGGTTCAGGGGTGAGACATACCAACAGGTGGTTGATGATTGATTGGAGGCTGTAGTGAGAGTCTTCTGACTGGTAGGGACACCAGCTGATCTCATGGTGATCCTTGCCACTAGTCTTCTATAGGCAGTAGCAGGCATATGGTGGAACTTGATGCTCCAGGTTCACAATGAGGTGACACTTCTCTGGGCAATCTTTGAGAGCCTGTTTCGGGCAGAGTTTTTCCCAGTGACCCTTCACGTAGTGCATATAAAGGATCTTATTCATCTGCAGTAGGGAAGCATGATTGTGGCTCAGTACTCAGTGAGGTTCACCGACATCTCACGCTACCACACAAATATTGTGCTAGAACCATTCTTCTAGGCTCAGACCTTCGATCAAGGACTCATAAGGGAGATACGAGCTTTAATTATTTCTCTTGGATTCTCAACGCAGTCGGTGGTGTTAGAGAGAGCCCTCTTAGTTGAGAGTTTTATTACTGAGCAGAGACTAGCACTAAGACCCACCACCGGGAAGTACATAGAGAATTCTTCTACAGCTGGCAGCAGACAAATGTCTCAGAGGTCCAAGTGGACAAGACTTATAGGTGGATGACCGCACGATTAAGGGTAAGTTGTGCAGGGCACTAGAGACAGAGTCAGTCATGTGAGGAGCAGGTTGTGTTACTCATGCAGCGAGCAGGGTCACATGACTCGTGACTACCTGACCCATTGTACGGATGATCTGCAGATGATCGATGGACCACCCAGGAAGATACATAGGTTCGACCGAGGAGGTCCTTAGGGAGCATGTGGATGTGGTAGAGGATCTGGCAGTGCTTTTGGTAGTGGGTGAACATTCGAGATGCTAATGACACTACCACCAGGTGGTCCACCCGACCACAGGGAGCAGGTGGATAGGGTTGAGATCAGCTCCAGTCAGTTGAGGCCTATGATCACGATGCTCTGGAGATGATATGAGGTACGATCTGTGTCTAATCCACCTTACCTGTAGTACCTATAGACATGGCTTCTAGTCATTCTTTTTTTTCCACTACCCTCATTCGGATCTTGGAGATTCTGACAGATCTTTTGGCTCGATACATACGGTTAGATACTTATATAGGATAGGATTAGATGATTACACACCAGTTCCGGAAGTGTGATCTTACTCTAGGAGGTGAGAGCTTTGACTGGGATCTCCTAGTAGCGACATCGAGGCCTTATGACATCATCTTGGGTATGTACTAGTTTCCTATATTCCATGCTCTGATAGACTGTATTAGACGAAAATTCCAGTGTGTCTGCACAGATGGGACTAGGTTTACCTTCACTAGCAAGAAGGGAGCCTTTTTAGCATGTGATGGACTTACCTGGAGGAGAGTGTAGCTGATCACTCATCAGTTTTCTAGCCTTACCCTCGGAGCGGTTGATGTGGAGAGTTTGAGCTATCCTGTAGGGGTGGACCAGTATGCATATGTCTTCCCTAATGATGTTCTGGGTCTACCTCCTCACATAGAGGTAGAATTTTACATGGACTTGTACCCCAGGATGGCACCGATATCTACAACAGTGTATTGTAAGGCTCCTGCGGAGCTTCGTGAGCTGCGGTTACAGCTGGAGGACTTACAGGGGAAGGGGTTCATCTGACCCAGTGTTTCTCCTTGGTCAGCCCCAATTTTGTTCTCTAAGAAGGCGGATGGGAGCATGAGACATTGTTTTTACTATCGGTTCCTAAAGTATGTGACTCTGAAGAACAAGTATCCACTCCCAATGATTGATGACCACATCGATCAGTTGAAGGGAGCACATTGGTTCTTTAATATAGACCTCAGGTCAGGCTATCCCCAGCTCAGATTACGAGACTAGGATGTGCAGAAGACAGATTTTAGATGTCTGTACGGCCATTATGAGATTTTTTTCATGTCGTTCGGTGTGAACAACTCTCTAGATGTGTTCTTGGGACTCATGAATAGGATCTTTCATCCATATCTTGATTGCTTTGTGGTGGTCTTCATTGATGACATTCTGATCTACTCGGCTACGAAGTAGGAGCATGCCTATCATTTGCAGGTAGTTTTGGACATACTTTGAGAGCACCAGCTTTATGGTAGGCTCTCGAAGTTCCATTTCTAGATCTGAGAGGTTCACTTTCTGGGACATGTCATCTCAGAGGTTGGAGTTACAGTTGATCCAGCAAAGATTGAGATGGTACTTGCTTGGGAGCCACCCAGGAGTGTGATAGAGGTACGAAGCTTCCTGGGTTTAGTTGGATACTACCAAAGATTTGTGCCATACTTTTCTAGAGTTTCAGCACCTTTTACAGCATTGCTGAATTAGGGGAAATCCTTCGTGTGGTTGGAGAGATGCCAGTGGAGTTTTCAAGAGCTGAGGTAGAGGCTGACTA
Organism: Viscum album; assembly: GCA_963277665.1. Classification (NCBI taxonomy): domain Eukaryota; kingdom Viridiplantae; phylum Streptophyta; class Magnoliopsida; order Santalales; family Viscaceae; genus Viscum; species Viscum album. Next base: position 1,745,642,130 of record OY728161.1, read on the forward strand.
GTGCCCCCATATTGAGGCTTTTGGAAGAGGGTTTTGGGTACGTAGTATATTGAAACCCATCAGGGACCGGTCATGGATGTGTTGTGATACAAAATCTAGTAGTTAACCCATATATTTCACGATAGTTGAGATAGCATGAGAAGAACTACCCTACCCATGACCTGGAGTTATCAGTAGTATTATTCGCCTTGAAGATGTGTTGACATTACTTGATGGGTGAACGTTTTATAGTATACTCAGATCACAAGAGTCTTAGGTATATCTTCTCACAGAAGGACATGAACTTGAGACATCGGTGTTGGCTTGAGTTCCTACATGAATATGACTTTGAGATAGTCTATACTCTTAGGAAGGGGAACGTTGTAGCAGATGCACTCAGCAAGAGATCTGGTATGCAGCTGCTAGGTGAGGCGACAGAGCAGCTGACCACTTTATGGATATCCTTTGTAGAATAAGGTGAGGGATCTTTTCTTAAGTCTCTCATAGTAACTCCCCCAAATCTTCAGTGAGTTAGGGAGGCACAGTATGGGGACACTAACTATGAGGCTCGAAATGCTCATATATCCACAGGATAAGGACCTGATGGATTTTTTTAAGGTGGGGATCACATTATCCTTTTCAAAGGATGTACCATGGTACCAGTTTCGCTTCTAGAGGATGTGTTGTAGGATTTCCACACATCCCCTCTAGTGGTACATTTAGGAGTGGTGAAGATGTACCAGGATCTCCGATGATAGCACTGGGGGCTGGGAATGAAGAAACCAATAGTAGAGTTTATATCTCAGTGCCTCACTTGTCAGCAAGTGAAGGCGTGGCATCAGGTACCAGCAGACTTAGTGCAGCCTTTAGAGGTTCTAGAGTAGATGTGGGATAAAATATCCATGGACTTCATGATTGGACTTCCAAATACATCCATGGGTCATGATTCTATTTGGGTGATCGTCGAATCACTCACCAAGTCGGACCACTTCCTACTGATCAGAGAGCAGGGTCCAGTAAAGAGCTTGGGACGCCTCTATTTAAAAGAGATTGTGTGACTTCATGGAGTACCCTCAAAAATTGTCTCTAATAATGATGCAAGTTTCACTTCCTAGATATGGAAGGGGCTTCATGAGGCTTTCGGGACGCAGCTTCATTTGAGCACCACCTTCCATCCTCAAATAGATGGCCAGACTGAGTGGACTATTCAGACACTCAAGGACATGTTGAGTGCTTGCATCCTTGACTTCGGTCATAGCTGGGAGGATCAATTTTCCTTGGTGGAGTTTTCTTATAACAACATCTATCACTCCACCATTGGGATGACACCTTTCAAGGCATTTTATGGCTGACCATGCAGATTTCCATTGGGTGGGACTGGCCTAGGGGAGTCAACACACATGGGACCAGATATGGTATGAGCTACCACAGAGAAGGTGTAGATCATCCATGAGCAGATGAAGAATGCATAGAGTAGGTCTAAGTCTTATGCCGATAAGAGACAGAGACCTCTGGAGTTCAAGGATGGTGATCATGTCTTTCTATGGGTCTCAACTTGATGAGGTTTGTAGAGATTTGGCCATGGCAGCAAGTTATATTAGAGGTTCATTGGACATTTTCATGTCCTCAGCAGAGTTGGCGAGGTGGATTACTAATTATATCTTTCACCTCAACTGGTCCGGGTGCATGACGTCTTCAATGTATCCCAGCTGAGGAGATACATGCATTACCCTTCACACATCTTTGACTGGGGTGAGTTGGATCTCGACGATGGGGCGACGTTTATAGAGGTTTCAGTGGAGATTGAGGAATTATAGGAGGGATCCCTTCATGGGTGATCGATACCTTCGGTGTGTGTACGTTTCCAGCATGGTAACCTCTAGGAGAGAACATGGGAGTGGGAGGATCAAATTCGTGCTCAGTACCCCCACTTTTTTTCCTATTTTTGTAATGTTGCATTCAGGGATGCAAATCCCTGAGGTGGGGAGAATGTAAAGACCTCGAAATTCCATGTAACTTTTTTAATGATAAGGGAATTTTATGAGTACTTGAAAATTGATGGCGTGTGATTCCGAGTCCTAGGGTGCCCTGAATGAATTACTGAACATTTTTTATATATGTTCAGTAAACGTGCGAGTGTGTTTTTTTAACTTTTGAATTGGTGCTCAGAATTGAAATCTGAGGGTAGCAATGAACATGAATCACCAATATTCTCTTAAGGAGGCTTTCACCTCGACCATAGTAGGTTTGGAGTAGAAGATAGTTTTTATGTTTTTCATCGATCAAGAAAAATAAAATATTTAACATTTTCTTTTAAACCCCTCCTTTTAAGTTATGGGGGTGGGGACCACACGAACTAGAAAACCACCATTTTATATTCTAGTGGTGGGGACCACCCGAACCACTCATTAATGTGGGTAAGTCCCTTGGAATCCTCTCATTTAATTGTGTCAACACCAGAAGTATCTTGACCTACCCATGGTGATTGGCTGGTCTAAAAAAAATATTTGCATCTCTGGTGGACAAGATTGATAAAAAAAATTCAATGATGGACCCCAAAAAAGAATTTCCAAAGCTGGAAAAGAGACCCTCATTAAATCTATCATACAATCTATCCCCAGCTATTTTATGTCCCTATTTATGCTCCTGAAGGCCATCATCGACCAGATCTATTCACGCACTTCCAACTTCTATTTGGGGAAGAACAATGGAAGGAATAGACCCCACTGGATGGCCTGGGAGAAACTCTACAAAGTTAAAATAGAGGTAGGTATGGGATTCTGGAACCATATTCTCTTCAATGACACATTGTTTTCCAAGCAAGGATGGCACCTTATTAACCACCCATCTTCCCTCTGTGCACGGGTTCTTCATTCCAAGTACTTTCCCCACACCGACTTCTTTACTTCATCTCTTGGCCCTCACCCTAGCTTCCTCTGGAGAAACATTTGGAGGGATATAAATATCTTGAAAAAGGGCTAGGCTGGAGGATTGGGAATGGATCTTCTGTCAATATCTGGACTAATCCCTATCTGATCGATAAGGAAGGAATGAGGGCCACATCCCCCACCCAACTTGGTCTTGAAGATGCCACTGTCAGCTGCCTCTTTTCTGACCAGGGACCGGGGTGGTGTCTAGAAAAGAATCATAATTGTTTTAATGAAAGATACCAAAGAATTATCCTGAGCATTCCCTGGGTTCCAGACACAGGCCCAGACCTTCTCTTCTGAATCAATGAAAAATCACGCGAGTATACGGTGAGATCCGGGTATAGATTATCTCTTGGAAACCACTCAGTCGGCCAGGTGGAGGGACCATAGAAATCGATTTGGACGGTCAACGTGCCCCCAAAAGTATTCCAATTCTGGTGGCAAGCGTGCACAGGTACCCTCCCAACTATGAGCCTTCTAGTTTACCGACATATGGCCAGTGCAGATTTCTACCCTTTCTGCATGCATATTCCAGAAACCCCTTTACCCACAATCATTCACTAACCAGGAGCTAGGGAAATTTGGAATAAATGAGGTCCAACTCTAGCCGCACCACTGGCCATGGTCTCTGACCTAACTAATCTTATGATGCGTTGGTGCTCCTCCCTCTCACCGGCTAACGTAGACCCACTTTGCACCCTGGCCTGGATCATTTGGGTCCAGCATAACGATGCCTTATTTCATCAAGTTCATAAATATACCAAATTTTGGATTGAATGGTATACCTCATAGATTGAAGGCTGGAAGGACCCCAATAGATAGTTTATGCCAAGGGTTACCCCCTCCTACCCCTCTCAATGGAATCCTCCAACAGAAGGGATTCTTAAGATCAACGTGGACACATATCTCCCCAAGGATGGGATTGTTTCCCTTGGTCTCCTGGCCTGAAACCATATGGGGAAAATCATTGCGGCAAAATACAAACCACACCATGCATTCTGTGAACCTGTAGTGGTTGAGGCCACCGCCATCCTTATTTGTATGATGCCCTCTATGGACCATGGGTGGGTTGATATCAACATTGAGTGTGACTGCCTCACCGTAATTGATGCTATTAACCATAATGATGGTGGAATCTAGCCCTTTGGCCTCATCATCAGAAGAATTCTCACACTTAGCCAATGTTTCTCATTTTTCACCTTTTCCTTCACCAAAAGGGAAGGAAACAATGCGGCCCATCAACATTCGTCCTCAGGCCCATTTGATGACAACCAACTCTGGCTGGACAATTTTCCTTCATGGATTTTCACTTTTATGTCTTCTAACCTTTGTCATTAATGATATCTATCCTTTTTCAAAAAAAATAATTGTGCCAATGCAATACAATAAATTGTTCCATGTAATTGTGCCAACTTTAATTTTGCCAACACAAATTAAATTGATAAACCTATTTTAATTTGTTGGGTCCTCATTTCCTTGGGGAAATCATTGGTGAAAGGGAGGCCTAGGGAGAAAATTGGAGAAACTCTTTCTCCGATGAAGAATTCCCTCCCCCTATGAAGAACATACTTTTGATTCAAGAATGAGGATGACGCACGATCCCAACTTTGAAAGAGTGTTGTGGAAGAGACAATCGTTAGAACCCTCATCGCCTTCACTGACTTCTTCTCACAACACCTCCATCGAGCAATCAAGGTAGGGATTGTTGTTTCTTTATCCCTTTCCCCATTCTTGAAATTCATCTTGATTTAAGAAGCTTTATTTTCTTCTTGATTCAAGAACAAATAAGCTACTTTCTATCTTTCTAAGTCGGGGGGTTCGGGCCGAATGAACACAGACCGACCTCTCCACAACCTTTGTGGGATTTCGATGGTCTTGAATCAACAGCGACATCCTGAGGCGAGTGTGGGAGTTTACTGAATGAAGAATGGGCCACCGGGGCATGCCTGGTGACCCAAGGAACGTCATCGGAAGGGCTCGAGAGTGGCGGTTGGCACCTCGGCCGGCTGCAAAGACAGCGGAGGTGAAACCATGCTGCTGGAGAAGGGTCTTGGCCTTGTCGACAGTGGCGGTGTAAGGGCGGCGGCCTGCACATGGCCAACCGTGTGGTGTTGATGGCGGCACACGTTCGCTCTTCTAAACGTGTAGGTGCCATAGTGCAATTCCACGACGGTAGTGGAAGGGAGGCCATCTCGTTGTCAGTCACCGGCGGTGGCGCGGTGCACGACCGTGCCACGGAGGACGGTTGGTCATTCATCCAGCCACTGTCCACCCAGCAAGTCGCCCAATGTGGGCCTCACTATGGGCCAAGTCATGCCAGCAGTCCGGGCCATGACGACAGGCCAATATGGTCCCAGCGGGCCAGTTCAGACACATGGCTAGACACGGGGTGGTCCGGGTCTGGTCCGACCCAGTTGGACCAGACCCGGACCAACTTCGACCCTTTGCGCTCTTTTGTCCATAACATGAGCTATGAGAATCTTTTTGGCGAACTATCTGTGGGGCCAGAAACCTTGGATTGAGATGGTCCTTTTTGTATACCCCACTTGAGTTTTGGAAAAAATTTGGGTATGACCAGGTTCGATCGAACGCGAATCCAACCAGGCCCTCAAGACTAAAAGGCCAATAACTTACAGACCAGGAGTCCAATTGAAGCACCTTCTATTGTGTTTTGACCCATTTTATGAGGTGTTCTTTTGGGATACTTCTTCTTGGAACATCGTGGTAGTTGGATTAGTGAACTGTGGCTTGAGGAGAAGATTCTCTCAGAATCAAGTGAACTTAGTGCGAGAACATTGTACTTGGCTGTAACATGAGAAAGGAATCCTATGCGGGTTTGTGCTTTGGGATCCTATGTGGGTCTGTGCTTTGGGATCCTATGTGGGTATGTACTTTGGTATCCTATGTGGGTCTATGTTCGAGATTCCAACATGGATCCGCTCTAGGAAATCCATGTGGGACTACTCTTGGATCCTACGTGGGTCTGCGGTATTAGGATCCTATGTGGTTCTGATGATTTATGATCCGACATAGGTCTACCTCTTAATAGAGTAATATGATTTAGTAGTTATATCTAATCATCTTTACAACTATACCTATGTTATAACTGGTGTGAGGTGAGTCTTTACCTTTATGGTAATCTTCTATGTGGCATACCATTGTAGTACTTACCTTCGTAGTGATACCTTTTTGGTATTATTATGTGTGGTGTTACCTATGTGGTACTTACCTTTATGGTGTTAGCATCATGGTACTTACCTTCATGGTGATACCTTTGTGGTATTATTCTATGTGGCATTACCTTTGTGGTACTTACCTTTGTGGTGTTACCTTCGTGGTATTCCTTCCTTTATGGAACACATGAGATTTGGGATTTTGAGTTGGACTTTGTGGTTCCTCTTAAATGAGATGGGTATACTTGATAACTTAGGTATATATATGGGAATATACCTATGTAGGGTTATTAGTTGTTTCCATGATTTGTGGTTTACCCTTTGTGGATTTTGGGAGACGTTTGAGGTTATTGGGGTCCCTAATGAGTATCGTTATACTCACCCCTGCACGAGAAATGCTCGCACCTTATTATGTACAGTGTAGACGATGGACAACACTGACTTAGGGTGAGGTTACTAGGACTAGAATTAACTCGAGGGTGGACCTTATACTAGGCGTACCATAGAGACGACCATTCAAGAGTAGTGCCTACCCTTCAGGTAGGGTCTTTGGTGAGTGTTCACAGGAGTTGTTTCAGTTTTCTTGTACATTCCAGTTTTCTTGTAATTTCTAGTTAGGCCTGTATACTAGCCCCATTTTACCTACTGTACACCCTATTTCTACTATATAATTTAATTTTTTTCGTATCTTGTTATGTTCTTGGTTTTGTGTGTTATAGGATATAATGGCAATTCCTTCCCAGTTTTAGGGAATACGCCTTTCCGTGATAGTTGCTAGCCCCTGTCCTATAGGAGGTGGGCTTGGGGTAGTCCTGGCACGGGCCCCGTGGGACGGGTCGTGACATCTTCAACAAAGTAAAATCTAATTTATACATTTAAATTTATTTTATAAACATAAATAATTCTTTATCCATTGGATGTTTCTTTTCTTGGATGTTTATAACCACCATTTATTTTGTAACAACGTTTAATTGTTTTATTATCTATAAACATAAAACACAAAAATACCTTTATATCATTATCATGATCTCGTATAGATGTTATTTTTTAAAAATATAAATATATAAATTCATTGTCAAGTCTATCATACAATAATGTTATGGAGATATATATTTTTCATTATTATTTTCTAATAATGGATAAGATTGAATGTAACCTTGTTTTTAAGACCACCATTATAAAAAAAGTGGTTGATGGATATGAATGTATTTGGTTCACTAATTTATAAAAAAACATTGTAAATATAAATATTTTTATATAATTTATTTTTGAAAAGTATATGTTAAGGTAATTTTTTCCACATAGTGAAAAAATAGTGGTCTGATAGTTCTGAATAAATTTTCATCTTAAATCATGGAATTTAAACTAAAAGTTAATATTATTTAGTGGAACTGACTAATATGCTTCATTTTAAGCCCATTGGGTTCATAATGTCCCAAAATATAAAATTTTAAATCTCTATTGTAATGTAATTTTCCAACTATTAATTGTATTAATTTAGAAATCAATGTCATCATTTAACATTTAATTTTATAATATGCTTCACACAATAAAAATAAATTTTTTACCTTATTTTCGACACCATTATTACATTTTAAAATCACATTAAATTATCTTTTATAACATTTCAATAATTAAAATTTTAAATTAAAATTTTTTGGAATCACTATGAATCATTCCACATTTAAATTCAAATAATAAAATGCACTAGGAAATAATAGTGATCAATTCCATTAAAAACATATCAAAAAAAATTTTAATTTAAAATTATAAAATAATTATAAATTTAATTCAACAAATACATCAAGTATTTACTCTCAACTTATTGAAAATACAATCACTCCTATAGAATGGTCATGATGCACTCAATATCTCTATTACAACCCTAATTTACATTTAATGCCATAGTTATAAGTTATTTGAAGGTATTTTTATAAATATATAAAATTATTATTATTATAATTAAACAAAAAATTTAAAGTTTAAAACTCAATTTCCATTAATAAATATATAATATACATTTAATTTTGGTAGTTTAATTTCCACATTACATTATTTATTTCATAAAACTCTTTAAATTAAAACAAATTTTTAAGAACAAATGTTATTGTAGACATATATGTTATCATATTATATTCTAAATCTATAAAAACATGCTAATTTTATAAAATATTAATTAATAAATGAATTTAATATCCAATTATATTCTTATTTTAAATGAATTATCTAATAAAATTTTTAATTGTTCATTATCTAATGTTTTGTCTATATAATATAACATGTTTTAAAATAGTGTGTTCATTATCAACTAAATCATCCAATTGTGGGTATTTATTTATCTAACCCTTTTACTTCAAAAAATAACATTAATTCAAATAAAAAATTTCTTAACCACATCTACCTTGCAAGTATCTATTAATAACTTAATGTTTATGCTGTCATGTTCATGATAACATTTAATTTGAACACCATTTTTCTTTTTTTAGGTAATAATACCATTATATATAAATATAAGAACATTTATTTTTATCTTTATAAGAAACTTAAATATGTATTCTTTAGGAAATGACCACACATTCTGTTGATAAAAAAATTAGAACATAATCCATTGTATGACCAAATAGCACATGTTCTCAATGAGAAAAAATCACTATAGTAGTGTAAATTTCACATAAAACACAAAATTCATCCTTTATCCTCATTATAACAATGAAATTTTACTATATTATATTAATTTAATGAAAATAATTTAAAAAATAATCCCTAATAAAATTAAATTAAGATTAAATGAATAAAATTTATATAGTGTATGGTTGTTAATTACTCATCACATTAATTAGTTGTAAAGTAAAATTTTTTTAGGAAAAGATTCAACAATTATAGATTTATATTTTGAATTATAATAATAATTTTTATCTTGTCAACATTAAAATATTTATTAATATATATATAATAACGAAATTATGATGAATAAAACATTTTAATACAATAATAAAATGTTCACTTAGTAGAGTGATCCGGATCCCTAATGTCAATGTATATATTAAAAAACAATGACCCTAATACTCTCTCAAAACATATACACCATATAACCATGTAATTTTATAATTCGAGTTTATCTCATTTTTTTATCCACTTTGTATAAAAATGATTTACATCATGGTACTAAAAAACTTATTTACTAGATTGAGAAACTAAACACATATTTCATTTTAATTCATAAATATTTTATTTTATCACACAAAAATATTTTTAAACAATCAAAATTTTGATGATCAAGAAATACATGTAAGATTTTTTTTTCATGACAACTTATTATTTTATAATAAATTAGGATTAACATGAGAATGACATGGAATGTGATCAAAATTTATCTTCCATTTAGATTCCATTATATTATTTAGCACATTTAATTATTAAATTAAATTATTATAAGGATTAATAATCTTCCTTGAGAAGTTTTATTTTAAAATATATTTTATAAAATTATCCCTGAATAAGAAAATATGGTGATTTTAACCTAGTAAATGAATCCCTATAAAATTTTTCAAAGATTTATACAGTTCAAAATAAAATATGTATCCTTGGAAAGAATACATTCATGAATAGTTGGAGTTCTGTTTTTAAAAGTTTAATAAAATTTTATAGTATAATTATTTAATAAGCATTCGATATTTTATTCATCTGGTAAAAATCTGGATAGAGTTTCATTGGGAACTCAGTTTAATATTCCATTATTTTATTATTTCATAGTTCATTGTGATTTATTTAATTCTAATATAATTAAATAGCATTCTCTAGACCCATAAAATACATATTTTTCTACAACTAAATAATTTCACTAATATATTTCTAGTTTCAGAATGAAATTCAAGAGTGAGGATTATTACGGTGATATAAAGATTTCAATATTCCCTTGGGATATAACATCTTCATAAATGTTATATTAAATCATAAAAATAGGTTTCAATGTATAATAAAAACATGAATTAAAAATGAAAACAAATATATTAATGGGGTTTTAAGTAACTAAAACCAAGGTAATCTGCATAGAAGAGGCTGACACATTTAGGTGGAAGGCTACCCATACTACAGTAAAACATACAGGAAGAGGCATGGCTTCCCCTATAAAATAAAAAAAATGACTTTATTGCATTATCTTAATTCATAAATAAATATCACAATGTTAGAAAAATTACTTTTTCACCTCCAAATGTGATGAGCAATGGATTAGAGATTTATCTCTTCACCATGGATAGAATTTTGGTTCACTGATGTGTTGGATTCAAAATTTGATAGAAATAAGTTATTGGAATAGAAGACCTCTAAATCATTGTGAATGGTGTTGGCCTCGACCATGATTAAATATTCGAGACCATAATAACTTATGAATGAAATATGAAAAGATCCACTGCTGTCTCGGATGGCTCCTCCTCTTTGAATTACTCCATGGATTCATGAACCATCCATGTTGAGTTTGGGGCCATTAATCAAAGGCTTCCATCACACCCATGTCCCTTGACTGGGTGAAACTTGAGGTCTAAGAAAGTTCCTCCTACCCTCCATGATCATCGATAAGGATATATTACTATCCAATTTCTTAACTGGAGAAATCATCTCATTTGAAAGACACCTAGAACAAACCAATACTTCCATATAAGAACACAAAAATACATCACAATGCGCTCTATTTCTAGCACCCTTGATGATCTAGCAACCTGCATCCATCACAGTTTTGTAAGACATATGTTCAATATAATTCCCTCTTATACCTTTGTGGGGGAAATCTATAGTGACCCTCACTTTTCATACATAGACATTGTTAGAGTTGGTGTCTGAGAACCAACTATTTGTACTTTGATTACATGGATATTTAATATACTTAAATATTAAACATCTTATTACATATTGTTCATTTTTCTGCATTAATATGATGTAATAAGGTCCTAGATTATTTTTTCATTGATAAGGTCATGGTAGTTCAATGCTATAATGAGAACCTTGACATGTTATAACAATATTCTAAAATATATTTTTTCAGTTAAATGACATACTGTTATGAGACACATATAATTAAGACCTTCATGTATGAGTACTCATAAGCAAATGAAACTTCCTCTCATTAAGTTCACACTTGATAATATCCAATATAAAAGATTATGATAATAGACTCACTAGTAGGAATTCTTCATGTTTTGGTGTCATCGGATATTCCTATTTGTAAGCACGTTAAATGATCCTTATACTTTAATATTATCATTAATACATGTCATGACTCACCCACATTGATTTGCTGATGAAAACCATCATGCAGATATTTGGTGTAAATTAAGGTATGTTTGATGCATCACGAGTGACATGTTATTAATGGATACTTTAAGGAAGGGTTTTTCCCATCCATTTATGGAAATTGATATCTCACCCCTTTGATTGAAATAGAACTGTTGCGTGAAATTCCATGTATATGGTGTAGCAGCGAGTTTATTTCTGGTAATCAATGAATGAAGTATCAATCATAATGGATTATGACAATATCATGAAACCATCATGATTAGATATTGAAAAAAAGGGATTTATATTAAATAGTGAGTGTTCATATGTAGATATTGTTATTGTGACATTAAGTTCATTTTCTTGGGTTCGTTGACCTATTTCTAGAAAATACTATTGGACTTTATGCAAGCCTGCCTAAGTCCAATGAGAAGGAATCCTAGAGGGTTACACCCTATGTGTTTCTGGTGGTATTAGATAACTTATATTTCAATTTAATTAATGGAATAAATATCATTTTCAAGATAGTGGAATAATTTTATTCAAGATAAATTAATTGAATAAATTAAATAAATATTTATTCACTGGATTGGGGGTAAATTATATTTATTTATTTAATTGAACATTTAATAAATATTTATTTATGAGTTTGTAAAAAAATATTTATTTAATAGAATTATTTATTTATTTATTTATTTATTTGGGTGTTCCATAAATTTAAATGGATTTCAAGTTGACCAAGGTCGATCTTGTAGTAAAATAATTATTTTCCAGACATTAAATAAATATTTAACAAATTGGAATAAGTTAAAATAATAATAACACAACTATTTTTTGACGTGGAATTTTATTTATAATTTTTTCTATCACAAATTGGCACATCATAAATAATGATGTGGTATTATTATTAAAATCATGGTTTTTCTCTATGGTTATGAATGTATTTAATTTCTGTTATGCAATTAAGTATTTTAACCAAAAACCCAAGTCAATAAATAGACATGTGTGTATATTGTGCCTTGTACTGAACTGCATGCCTGTTGAATTGTGAATTTTTGAGCTTACAATTTATCTCTTGAATCCACTTCCCGCACCTCTCCAGAAAAAGATACATTCTTCAATACCGAAGAAAATGATATCATGAACAATCGACACAAGAAACTCAATTCACCATGCTAGCACCTAGAGAATGAGTGGTGTCGATCGGAGGCCATCAGAGTCTGTGTGGATCAATAATAGAGGTATTTTTTTGTAGATCCATGTAAGAGTATTGAAGAAATATTGAAGGTTTATTCTGTATAATCAACATCATCAATGAAGAATGTACCAAATATCCCAGTATTCTTTTCATTTTTAAAATAATTAAATTAATTATAAAAAGGATGTGCAAGATCTTCTATAAAGGTTTTGGTCCTCTTCCTTCATTATCTAAATCTATGATTCTATTCTATGGAGAATATATTAAATTATCATATTAGTCCCAGAATAATCATTGATCATGGTAAAAATTAATGTTGGGTGTCATCCCAACCTCACTTCTGCGGCGCCCAAAGACCATACTAGTATACTTCCTTTGGAAACATGGAAGCATAAACACAAGTAGATAGATGAGCTACGTTATATCCCACTAGGTTATTCTTGACATGAACCCTACTTATAAACATAAAAAATAAGACATATCTTCAAAAGATGGGGAACGAAACATAAAATTGGGTGTGCTCAAATTCTCAGTAAGGGTAAACATGGGAGATATGTAAAAATAATCATGATCATATGGGTATGAGAACATGATCATGAAAATATATGATCATACCCTGCATATCAAATATTATATACATGAATCATGTCATAAATCATGGTTATTCATAAAACATGAATCATAATGCAATGAAGTACATAATCCATGAAATCATAACATAGTAATAAAACATGGAATTATGGAAAACTAATAATCATATGTAATTATTTCCATAGTAGTTGAGGTATCATTGGAAATTCCATCTTAGTGGAAAAATTCCTTTACTGAATCAGGTTTACACCCTCTTCTAGCCCTGTATTACTGAACTGAGTTTACTCCTCCTTCCAGCCATGTGTTACAGAGTTGAGTTCATTTCTTTTTCTATCCCTATAATACTAAACCAAGTTCATTTATAATTCGATCCATTTCAATATCATGAGATATAAATATTACCCCAGTTTATTGGAGAGAGATATAAGTCCCACCCATCTCATAATAAAATCATAATACATGTTCCACAAAATCATAAACAATCAAATCATAACCCGTGTAATGAATTGGGTATTATAAACATGTAATAATATCATAACATGTGGAAAAAGATATAGGTTTCATAATCATTTAAACAAAAGAATATATCATAAAATAGAAATTTATTTCATAAACATATAACCCATGAAAGAGAACTATGTTTCATAAATACCATGACATTAAGAAAAACTCATTCACTGAAAGAATATGAATTGAACCTTTAGATCATTTTCTAGTAGGAATGAGTAAAAAAAAATTCATCTTATATAGAAAATAATTTTGAAATATATTTCATAAGTATTCTAGAGGAAAATATCATTTCCTCTTTGAAAAATTATATTTAATACATAAAACCATTTGAAAATCATTTTCTTAGAAAATAATTTGAATTTAAAGAAGACTTGAAATCATTTTTAAATCCTTTTTCCTTGAATCATATAAAATAATGTTCCAAAGTTTTTTGAATTTTTTTTGAAAACATATAAAAATATGGTATATCTAATAAAAATATGGTATGATTATGACCTTATATTACCCACTTGTTAACAATCATATGTTAAGGTTTCACATCAGGTAATATTCTCTTTATTCTTCCCATGTATCTTAATTTGTTATATCTTTGGTCCTTATACTTATATAATGATTTCTAGATTTTAAAAAATGATATAAATATCAATTATATATATTATATTAGTATTATAATAATATATTGAATATATATGTATGAAATTTAATACACCATTCATAGAGATAGTAGGTCTTATGTATGTGTGAACTTTGTTTATGTTTTTATTTTCGTATTTATAGAAAGAAAGAAAATGATATATAAGTATGTATATATGTACATATACCATTATTATTGTATAAATATTATATCACATATATCATATAATTTCACTAAAACCATCCTTAATACATTCTTTTTAGTTTTATAACAAATCACATCATTTTGAGGGGGTGGCAGTCCAAACTTCCTCAAACAAAATTATCATATTTTCACCAAAACCGAAATTAAAAATGATATATATTTTAAAAGGAACAGAGAATATTAAAGATATAATAGATATAATATGTAATATATAAAAATATATTTTCCATCATAATTTACACCATGAGAGGCGATAATCTAAAAAATGAGCAATCATTGTTTTGTGAGGCAGTAGTTTATCGAATGTGTAAACAATATATTCATTGCCTGTTGGATGGAGGTGTTTTTAAGTTTAGTTCAAAGACTTTTCGTAAAAAAACCAAGTATATTTTGGATAATCTTGGGTTATATAATCAAGGAATAGATATATTCAAGTTGGTGTAGAAAGAAAATAAAATAAAGGATCATGATAGAAGATGTTACCACTTAATCGGGTAATTCCTTTTGGTTTGTGCCAAAAGTCTTTATTGGGTTGATTTTTGTCCAAGAAGAGACCTATAGGAGGAATGGAGGGATTTTTGGGAAGTTTATTTGGAATATATTATATGATCCTAAGTGGTTTGGGAGGTTTGAAGAAGAGGGAGTGGTCGTGGCCTTTTATAGGGAAAGGAAAGGCCACACTTAGAATTATTTTAAACAGGTTAGGTGTACCCACATTTTTACCTCACAAAAGACACACAAAAAAATAAATAATGGAAGGTTATTGGACAATTAATTTTCATAAAATGGGTGTTGGATAATTGTATAAGTCATTTTGGGTCTTAAATTTAGGTTTAGTCCTTAGTTAAGCTTAATTTTACCATAATTGATGTAATTAATTTTAATCACTATCAATAATCAATTTTTTTAAAAAGATGTAATTATTATAAATTGTTACTAATTATGATTATAAATATGGAATTCATTTTTCCAAATTATAGTCACATAAGGGCTAGAAATTAATATAATATTAATCACACTAACGGGACGACACTGCAGGTTTTTTAGTTAAAACGTCCAAACATATGATATGTTTTTATACCCCATTTCAAATTAAAATTAATTATAATGAAATAAATTAGATTAATTGATAAAAAAAATTTCAAATTAATATTTTAAAACAATTTAAATTATAATTTAACCTTATAAAAAATTTACATGAAAAGGGAGTTTAGAATTAAAATCCAGTAATTTTCACTATTCATCCAAAAATAATGTTTCTAAAAAAATAAAAAAATCACACGAATATATTTTTGAAATAATGAATTAAAAAATGAATTAATTTTTCCAAATTCAATTTCTAAATTTTTCTAAAATTAATTTAATTATTTTTTATAGGGGGAATTAAAAATAGTTCATTTGAGAAAATATAACTTATAAACATTTAAGCACTTTACCAAAAATTATATCTTTCATCATCAATATATTTTATTAATATAAAACCATTATAAAAAATTATATAATTTTTTTTATCGATGTTCATATTACTAATTTTAATGGATAGATTATAATTATATTATTGAAATTATTATAACAAAAAAAGAAGTTTCGTAGAAAATTAGTATTGCATGTCACATATGCCAAGTCAGTGCTTGGATGTTGTGTATTCCAAGTCGGTTTTGATTGAATTGTATTCCACCTCACATGTTGACCTTCATGTTCCTTTTATAGAAATATAAATTCATGTTGTGTGTAGTGAACGATTAACCTGGAGTTGTATATAAAGCATTCCAAACATAGTGCATTAATAAAAAAACTATTTTCAGTGTTACTTGAAAATCTCAATATCAAAAAAATTAAATTAATTGAAAAATAATAATACAAAAAATATCAGGGTGTAACATTATACCTCCCTTAAAATTAATTTCTCCCTCAAAATTTATTTTCGTTATCAAAGGTTTAATACTTGAATGTTTCATTAAAAGAAACCCACATTGTAAAAATAGATACTAAAACCTCCCTTAAAACATAATGTTTGAACTATAATGGTTACCCAAATAAATATATAACTAGGTTTTTACATAGTATAACAATGTTTGGGAGTGAATATTGGACCTATAGGGAAAATTTAAATATTTATAGGGTGTTATTGAGGTAATCAACCACAAACAATTGAATGATCAAAGAAATGTTTTGGGCCACCAAGTCATAAATTTTTTATGATATACATGGACATCGGTTCCACAAAAACTAATGTATTGGGAAAACATTTTTTTATCATTATTCTATATTTGTGTAAATATTTTATTGAGAAAAAATATAATGAAATATATATACTTCATATATTTCTATAAACAACATTTCATTCTTTGGTTGAGATTTTTAGTATTTCTAATTCATCCATTACTTCATGAAATGGATGTCCATAAACTAAAATTGATGTCTGACGCACTAAAATACACTTTTAGTAGATATTAGGTCCCATAAAAGAATAAAAATTATAATTATTTATCTATAACTTTTTATAAAAATCAATATGGTTAGTACATTAATCTCTAAACCTAAAAAGTAACACTATTATATCATCATAAATAATTATTCATAGAAAATAACAATACATTATCTTGGGAATTGTGTATGCTTGTGGTAGGTGTGAAACCCTTATCATCCTTCAGTCATGGGTTCAAGGCCCACAATCATTCCATACGTTATTGGTTGTCACCTGACATACAATATTTCCTTTTCTCAAACCACACTAAAATAATTTTCCAAATATATGAACATCATTGATGTAATCTTAAGCACTAAATAGTTATTTAACAATGATTTTTAATACAATATTAATAAATAAATACTTCATTTTATTTTTAATATAAACATTTCATGAATGGTTAACCATATAACCCTTTTGAAATGTGAAAATATAATACATTAGGAAGGGAGTCACGAAATTGGATTAACATTGATTCCCCCATATATCACAATGTAACTCTTGGTTGTCACATTCCAAACATTTGAATACCCTCATCATATATTCTCTTCAAGCATGGTTATAAAATGAATTATCATAAATACTATTGGAAAAAATGCATGCATCTTTATTCCATATATTACTGTATATATTCAATAAATCCAATAAGTTGTAAACTTCCTCCATGAAATCATAAAATAATTGTTAAAGAGTCCTTAACTAGTTTCAAGGTAATAAATATTGTCTACATTACTTATTTATATCCCACATATATTTATCTAAAAAATATTATCATAACATAAGGAACATATTAAGGGATAGTTTTCTTTTTATCATGTGTTTCCCATGGATATCAGCTTTCTAATATGTCACTTTTCTATTCCACTAGAAACATTCAATGTTTTCTTGTAAACCAATGAAAATAATAATAAAATGAACAATACTTATAAGTTTCACCTTTCATAATTCTTGAATTCAAATACATAAAACATTTATTACATCATTCTAAATCCATTGACAATGCTACCACATCATAATACATCTTTCGTTTCACAATTCATCAATAGTATATTCATTATAAACAATGTAACCATTAATCATATTACCTTGTTAATCTTATTTAGGATCCTCCCTCTATGGATATTGAGTTCCATAAGGATCGATTATTCGACACATAAAACATTTAACCTTTGATGATGTCTGAGGGAGGCAAATATTTTAAACCATTGGGTTAACGGAGCTTGTCATTTTTCCCTTTTATTATTTTCTTTTGTGTCCTTCTATTCCACAATAAACACATCTTCTAGTTCCTATAATACATCCACATAGATGATAATTTATACATTCTTGACACAAATGAAACTGAATAATCTTTCATATATGGTCTTCATTAACCGAAATCTCAGTGAAATCTTTTTTTCTCATCCGTGGTGAGTCTAATAATTAGCTAAGTTACACATTTTTGATCATGTTTGCTGAAAACTAATTAGGCAACATCACAAAATCCTTCACTCTAGTGACCATCCCACTTGACTGGTCATCATAAAATTATCCATCACATTAAATGTTAATCGAGTTCCTTTCATCTCCCACCATTGACTAAAACCAAAAGCATAATGTGATGTTTACAAATCATAGAAAAAAACAAAGTATTGAAAAGATTTACTTATCGGTTGTCTAAATCATGAATCATTCCTTAATCAATGACATTCGAGGTTAATTATAGGTCATTCAAATCTAACTTATATTTAAATAATACATGATGGTCCATGAATAGTTTGTGAATTCCCAAATAATATCCCTTGGGAGTGTGAAAACAAGTGTGCGGCAATGCCCTTTGTTGTGTACATGATTTCCCCGATTCAAGCCTGGAACATCTTGTTGAAGTTGTTAATCTAAGGTATATCTATGATAGATCCAAATCCACTTATAGTATCCACACAAGGATATATTTCTTGGAACCACTCACTCTATCCTTTAACAAAATTCAAGGACATTTTCCTATATCTTTCCTTATCTTTAGACTTATCCTTATACATTTCCTTAGGGTTATCACTATGGTATTCTCATCCTAGATTCCAATGGTTAACTAAATCTTTTATCATATTCCAAATATAATTACCCTCAATTTTCCTACATAGAAATTACATAACTTTTGTAGAATACCTAATTCATTGTACAAATTGATGCCCGAAGACCATTCTAGTCTAGTGCCTTTGGAAACATGGAAACATAAAATCTAGTACATAAATGATAAACATTATCTCCTAATGGGTTATTCTTTACTATCATACTTATTAGACACATCAAAAAAAATACATGTTTTCACAAATTGGAGAAAAAAAATAAAAAGGGTTGTGATCAAATGGTTAGTAAGGGTAAAAAGGGATATATGTAAGAATAATCCTGAGAATAAGGATATGGGAACATGATCATGAAAATATAAGATCATACCCTGCATGTAAAAGATCATATACTTGAATAATGGAATAAATCTTGGTAGTTCATAAGATATGAATCATAATTAAAAAAAGAACATAATCTATAAAACAATAAAATTTGAATAAAAAAGGAATTGTGGAAGAAACAAAAGCATATATAATGATTTCCATTGAAGTCATGTCATTTCTTCCAAGGCCATATTAGTAGAAAAATCCCTTTACTAAACTGGTTTCACACCCCATTCTATCCCAGTATTTTTTATCCAAGTACACTCCATGTTCCAACCATGTATTACTGAACAGAGTTCATTTCTCATTCTAGCCATGTAATACTAAAACTAGTTCATTTCTTATACTAATAATTTATATCACATGAGATACAAATCATTACCCAATTAATTAGAAGAAGATAGATGTCCCACCCATATAATAATGAAATCATACATACATGATCCACAAAATCATAAACAATCAAATCATAACCCTTGAAATGAAATGGGTATCATAAACATGTAAAGATATCATAACCTGTGAAAAATGGTATAGGTTTTAATAATCTTTTCATGAAAATAATAACTCATGAATGGAAAATGGATTTCATATACATATAAACCATGAAAAAGAATCATGTTTCACAAAGACCATAACATTAAGCATAACCTATTGATACAAATAATATGAATGGAACCTTTAGATAATTTCCTATAAAGTAATAAATAACATGAATGGATGTCATCTTATATGGAAAATAATTTTGAAATATCATTCAAAAACATTTCTTGAGGAAAATATCATTTCTTCTTTGAAAAAGTATTTTTAATACATAAACCCATTTGAAAATAATTTTCATAGAATTTAACATTATTACTTATTAATAAGAAATGAAAACATTTGTAAAACCTTTTTCCTTGAAAACTAATAAAATAATCCTCATAACATTTTAAAAATATTTTTCTTGGAATTTTTTTGAAAACATATAAATAAATCTTATTTTTTTAAAAACCATTTCATTGAAAATATTTTTAAAACATATAAATAAGGATTGAAAACATTTTGAAAACAATTTTCCTTGAAAACATATACAATAATCATAAATAAAATTAAAAAAAACATTCCCATGAAAATTACTCTTAAAAATATTGAAAATTAACCTTTGAAAAATGAAAATGAATTCTCAAAGAAATGATGACGGGTAAATCCATACATATCGTATGAGGTAAAAAAACATTCCTTTTACATAGTAAAGAGATTTAAAAAAAGTATTGTTTGGAAAGCGACAAGAATATTCTTTTAAAAATATTAGTAAAAGAAAAAAAGGAAAAATTTTATTTTAATGATTATAGGAGAAAGGTATAATATTTTGATATACCCTTTTTAGAAAACATATATTTCCTACCAAACAGATGGTAAAGATGGGATTTCCTAAAAAAACTTTCTTAACTATCTTATGTCCTAAATAGTGTCAAATATTATACCAATACATTAATATATCATGAACGTTCGAAGGATAGAAAAATTATTGAATTTTATTGAGATATGGATCATAATATTTCTTCAATGGAATCACAAACATAAATACTCTCGATGAGAAATTAGATTGTTTTAGTAAGCTTTTACCACTCCGTAACTGTGAACCATACAACCCATATAATAAAATGATATTAAATTAATCTTAAGATATAATAAAAAGAAATAGATTCATGATATATCTTTTCGAAGGTAGTATATACTTTTCATGGAAGAAATAGCTTTATAAGATGTCATGTGTCTCAAAGAAGTAAAATTGAGAGAAAAATACTTTATCGATTTCGAAGATTTTGAAACATAAAACCCATGAAGGAAATACCATAAAATGGATATTCAAATACCCATAAATTTAATTAAAATAATCATATAATTTATCTATGGGTATTATACACACCACAAAAAAGGAATGGGTGGTGAATAAAGCTAGTATCTCATGTAAATAAATATTGAGACAAAATCTCTTTACCTTGTGTCTTGACTCTCATTGTACTCAATAAAACCACTTGTATTACAAATATGAATTTATAATACATCTATTAAATTAAAATATTATTATATCTAATATCAAATATGTTTTTATTGTGACTTTATATTAACCTCTTGTTAAGAATTTATTATTAAAGTTTCACTTCGGGTAATATTCGATATATTCATTGCATGTGTCTTAATTTGTTATATCTTGGGTCCTTATACTTATATCATAACTTAAAGAATATAAAACATTATATAATTATAATTTTTATATAGTATATTTGTATTATAATAATCAATATGATATATAAGTATTAAATGGAATACACTATTCATGCAGTCAGTAAGTCGTACTTATACATGAACGCTGGTTTTGTTTTTATTGTCATATTGAATTAAGAAAGAAAATTAAACATAAGTATCTATATATTTATATATAACATTATTATATTATATTTATTAAATCATATATATCAAATTATTTCACTAAACCCATCCTTAATACATTCCATGTATTGTGTGAACAAATCACATCGCTTTGAGGGGGAGGTAGTCCACACTTCCTCAAATGAAATTGTCATATTTAAACCAATTGGGATGTTTGAAGATATGTGTTGTAAAAGTAAAAAGTATCAAATTTGTAATATATATGATATATAATATATTAAAAAATATTTTTCATCATAATTACTACCATGAGAGGTTGTAAGGAAAAATTAACAATCATCTTTTTGTTACATGGTAGTTCACCGTACACATAAACAGTTTTTTTGTTACCCATTAGATAGAGGTGTGTGTTAGTGTATTTAGAAATAATAGCATAAAAAATCCTAGTACATTTTGGACACTTTTTTTATACAATCATGGAATAATGAGATTATAGTGGGTGGAGAAAGGAAAATAAAATAAATGATCTTTAGAAATATGTTGCCTATTAAGGAGGTAAATCCTTTTGGTTTATACCAAAAAAGATTCCTTGGTTTGATTTCTATCCAAAGGTATGATTATAGAAAGAAGATAGGGATGTTGGGAATATTATCAGGAAGATATTTACCACACTTATGGTTTTTAGAGGTGTGAATAAGTGGGAGAGGCGGTGCCCTTTTATAGGGAAATGAAAGGACATGCTTGGCATTTTCGAATTCATGTTATTTGTACCAACATTTTTATATAAAAAAGTAACAAAAAATAAAAAAACTATATAAAGTAAGGTGACTAAACAAATAATGTCTATAAAATGGGTTTTCAACAATTTTATAAGTCATTTTGTGTCTTAAATTTAATGGTTAGCCTTTATTTAAGATTTATTTTACATTAATTGGTCAAATTAATTTTAATTAATTTTCACTATTTGTTTTTCTCAAAAACAGAGCATACCCTATAAGAAATTATAAGTAATTATTATTAAAAATATGGAATCAATGTTTTCAAATTCAAATCATAGAAGTGGAAGAAATTAATTTCTAATTAATCTCACTGATGGGACGACACTTGGTGTTTTAAAAGTAAAAATGTCAAAACATTTACTATTTTTTCAACTGAATTTCATAGGGAAATTGATTAAAATTAACTAAATTAAATAAAATGGTAAAAATATTATCCAATTAAACTTATAAAAAAAATTAATTATAATTTATCCTTATAAATGAATTATTTGAAAAAGTATTTTTGAATTAAAGTTCAATAATTATCACTATTCATCAAAAATCATGTTTCTCATAAAAATAATAAAAATTATCCCTATGATAATTTAAAAAATATGAATTCAGAAATGAAGTTTATTTTATCACATTCATTTTCTAAATTTATGTTAAAAATAATTTTATTATTTTTCACAAAAGTGCATTAAAAGTAGTTTATCTGAGAAAATAGTATTTTAAATCATAAAAGGACTTTACCAAAAATTATATCTTCCTACATAAATATGTTTTATTTATATTAATAAATTATAAAAATATATTTTAAAAGTAGTTATCACTATTCATATTACCAAGTTTGAGGGATATATTATAATTATAACATTTAAATGATTATAACAATAGAATACATTTCGTAAAAACTATGTGTTGCATGTAGTGTACACCAAATTAGTGTTTTAATGTTGTGTATTCCAAGTCGGTGTTGCATGTAATGTATGCCAAGCCACATGCTAACTGTGGTGTTCTGTGCAGAGCAAGCTAAGATTTAGGTTGTGTATAGTTCACAATTAACATATTGTTTCATATAATATTTTCCCAACATATTGAATTAATATAAAATAAACTATTTGTAGTGTTATATGAAGTGAAAAATATCATAAAGGTTAAATTAATTGAAAAGAATAATTCAACAAATATCCGGGTGTTACCAAATCAAAGAAGGCTCCCACTGATGTCAAAAAATAGCTAATGGAGATTGGTTCAAGTATTAATGATCATGATGTAAAATAATACTTATTATTTTTAAAAATCATAAATATGGTAATTTATAAATATATTAATTCAATAAATCATTGAATAAAATAAAATATTCACATTTTTGTAATATATGAAATTTCAAAAAATGACAGTTCTTGGTTCATTTCCTTCTAAATCACCCAAATTTTTAGATAATTTTAAATATACAGTGGGGTTAATTTATTTCTATTTATTTTATCATGAAGGATTTATCTTGATCGAATGTGACACTGCAAAATAAGATAAATGACAATGAATCACTCCATTTTGTTCTGTTTCACGAAAAATTGTTCTTTCTAAATGATTTGTATATAAACCACCCAAATCATAGATTTTTTTATAAAAATACATATAAAGGGGGTAATTAGGGGTTGGAACCCAAAAACAAATATATGTAGTAGATAATTCTAATATAGTGAGCTAACCCATTGTTCTGAATGATGTTAGTTATATAAATTTTATTTTTATTAATTATATTTTATAAATCTATTTAAAGTCACTGTAAGATATATTTTTTAGTGGTTTTATGGTCATGATCAAATACATTAATCTAGAGTAAATTGACCATATATTGTTTTATCTAGGATTAGAGATATTTAAGAACCATTTCCCATTGGAATATCAATAACACAAGTATCCTAGTTCTTAGCAAGTTGTTCTTGAACAATAAGATGGATTCCTCTACCTCTAATAACAGTAAATGTGGGTAGTTTTTAAGGTAAGGGATATATATTTTTTAATGTATGTATTATTAATGATAAGATAACCCATCATAGATCTGAGGGTATTGTATTTAGATTGGTGATGAGAAGTGGTGGTATTATGGGTCCAGTCAATGTTAGTGAGAGGTATTATAGTGAATGATAATGGAAATTCAAATGTCATTGGACAATGTCAGATTGGTATCAGAGTGGGTATATCATGGGGAAAAGGTTTAGCGTTAGGAACATTTGATGTTTTTTTTGGAAATTATTGAAATAGTTCTAATGTATTTTATTTTAGTCTATTAATAAATAGTATGAAGCAATAGGATATTTCAGATAATGTATTTTTATATAAGGGGTTTGATTATTTGATAACTAACTTAGGAACTGATATAATTTTTGAGGATATATTTTGGATAGAAAAAGTACCATATTTTGGTTTTATCCTGATATATGGGCATGATTTTTTATGATAATGGTATTATCTTATGGAATTTAGTTTTTAAATTTCAATCACATCATATAAAATTCTCTCTTCATTTCGTTATGAATATATTGAGAATAGAAAATTATTTTTTAATGAGATATGTCTCAATATGTATACATGGATATGAATTTATGATCTAATAATTACTATGTATACACCATATATAGTTCCACCCAAGATTCATTATGTGAATGGTTATGATTTCATCCAGGGACCTAAGTATAATGGGATTTTACCAACAGACATGTTAAGGATGTCACTCATAAAGGAGATTCTGATAACTAATGTTATTGAGATTCAATATGATTTCAAAGACATTATTTTTCGCTTACGTTGAAGTAAGCTTGATACTATGTGGTTAAGACATTGAAGTTTTATATTAGTATACTTATATATCTTATTGAGGAAATTTTTATCCTTAATAATTCTTTTTGAGTATGATATTTTTTCATGATTATTGACTAAATAGGGGTCGATAGAGATATTAGCCTATAATATGAGAATCTCAACCTAGATATATAGTTTCCAACTATTTGTATATGATTTTATCCATATTTTTAATGATATATAGATTACATGAGCTTTGAGACATAGTAATAAAATTAACATCTAGTAATATAGAATTTAACCGGATTTCAGGTATAGTAAAATATTTCATATGATGATAAGTGATGAACCTTCATGGAATAGTCAACATGAATAAGGTGGAGACTTGTTATACACAATGAATGACATTCATCTCATTAAATTATAACTTTTATTGAAATTTTTTGTCTCTTTTATACTTTGTTTTTTTCTTAAACCGCATCAGTATAATAGGTATTTAGTTTTGATTGTAATTAAAGGTATTGAAATGGATCAATTGTAATGATTTCTTATAAATATTTTTCTAATTTTATATTCTATTTTTATAGACTGTGATGGTTAAAGGTGATAATAAAATGTGACTCATTTTGGTTAGGTTAGAGTCACATGATTCAAGAAGAGTTATCTTTTGTTTTAAGGAAAAACATTATGTTTATTTTGTTTTAACTAGGACCATACACTTTATTTATGATGGTGTGGCTCCTTAAAATGTTTATTTCTAGTCAACAATGGATGTTAGAGGATATGGAAGGGTGGTATATTATTGGATATCTTTTTATATATTACATGACCAACTTGAGTGTAGATTCTATAATGATAGTGATGTCAACTTGATCATTATATATATTATACTTTGTATTAATAAATGTAAAATAGATATTTAATTTTAGTTTTTTAACCATATATATATTTTTATTAAATAATGGTGTGTTACTCAACGGTGTCGATATTATTGGTTTGATGATTTTTTTAAAACACATGGTTATCATATCTCCTTTAGTTATGAGATTGAAAACCTTGAAATGATCACCTCAACTATTAATGTTGGATTCCTATTATGAAATTTTATATTATGTTGTCATTGAATCATGTGATGAGAAATATGGATTAGAAACTAGATATGTTTTTATTTGTGTAAATGGGAAAGATATCCAGTGTTTTGGGATTAGGGACAATGAATTTTTTATCATGTTATTTAACATGGAAATATAATTGAAATAATCAGTATTGACATTGGGTGAGACTAAATAACTTCACACAATGTACCTTGAAATTTTTCTATAATATTTGGTGTGGTGTCTCTACTTATAGAACTATATGATGAAGTTATTTGATCTATGAAAGAAAAATTCTAGGATATCTTCACACATTTAGATGGTGATGCATTAAATAGTATCATGTTTTCATCACTAGTTTAAGGGAATAAATGTTTCAATAAGTATCTAATATTCTATCTCATTAAAATATAGATTCCATATTTCTTATGAGTTAAATATTTAGTAATTATATTTTACTATATTTATGGGATAAAACATTGATTTTACTTTGAGGGGTGTGAAAAGGAAGTGTGAGGAGTTATTGAATATTTTTTATATGTATATATAGAATATCATGAAATTAATTATGATAACTATAATATTTACATAATATAATCAATTCATGATTATTTAGGAGTTGTACAATGACAACCAAACCTGAATCACCTAATCTGGGATGATGTGGTATGTAAACTCTTAATTGTATCCAAATATGAAATAGGTTTCTAACAAGTGGTGAGGGCCTTCTAAACACTTGATGACACTACACCCTTTTTAATAATTGAAAGTCATAGTAGTGTATACAGTAGGACCAATAACCACAATAAAGATTCAAAGAACATGGACATGAAATAAATAAATAAAAGAAATGATATCAACATATAATTATATAATGATATGACATATAATATCCATGGTCTTACAAAAAGCAAACAGGTAACCATATTAGTGGTGGATCAATGTACCAAAGGAAAAAAGGATAAATATTATAAAAGAGATGTCACTATAAAAGTTCATGGAATATGACTTGATATCATCTCTATCCTCAACCATTATAACCTACGTAGAAATCTATCATTCATCCCTTTCCTATGGTTGATTCCGTAAACATTAATTCTACAAAAAAATATAGATTCTTATATAGGGTGTGAGAATAAACATAGCATGACAACACCAACAGTCCCATAACACAAATGGGGTAATTGTATAAAGTTTAGTGCATCAACAAAAAAACACATAAAAATAACAACCCTGTTGGATCATCATGTGTTGACCAAGACACCAGGAATCCTAATCCTACATATTATAGGATTATGCTATAAGGAAGTTATGTGGGTACCGTAATAGAAATATTAACCCTTGGACCGCACCTACCCCACCATTCATGGCCTCAACCCCCCTAAACCCATCACAAGAAAACACGGGAAGTCAAGCTCATACGTTCCAACCCATCCTGAGGGTTATTAAGAGGTCATCACATATCACACTAACCAAACCCAAATTTCATTGGGTGGTTATCACATTACATCAACTGATAGAAAATGTTCTTTATAGTTCACCACATCCATTTGACCCATACTAATGGTTTTTGGGAGTTGGCCATAATAAAATGTATTACAACATTAATATGATTCAAAAAAAATATCATAGGAAAGGTGAATAATTATTCTATCATATTCCTCAACTATATAGGATAAAAATTCCATAAATGATCCTAAACCGCTCCATCAAGATCAATGTACCCATGTGGGAATCCCCTACATCTGCCATAATTACAAGGGTAATTAACACTCTAATCAATCCTTAATCCAACGATCCCTCTATAAGGGGTATACTATGTTTGATACAAACCTAACTTGATTCATTGAAATCTTAGTCATAGGTCTTATGGGATACAAATTCACCTCGAAACAAAATTATACATGAAACTTTACCCAAATGGCATTAAATATTAAGTGTTTTCCTATTGTAGCCGTAGAGATACTAATCCAAAATGAATCATCATCCATAACAATCCCTAGCCACCAAAACCCTACAAGTATCTCCTAATTAAATGTATTGGGGTTATATAAAAATAATATTGGAGAAATAAGGATTCAAATCTAGAAAAATGTTAGATTTACCTAAAGAAAACTAACACCAAAAATGGTATTTAAATTGTTTATGAGATAAGGTTATGAGAGATAAATCATTCCCAAGGTGGCCTCCCCCAATGGAAAAAAATTATAATTAATTGGGGTGTAGTAAAATGGGTTTAATTAGAGTTTTTGGAGAATTTAAAAAATGGCCCTTTATAAAACTTCTACCTAGGGGGCTAACAAAACAGCCATTGGACACCATTGATTGGATGGTGGGTCTATGTTTAAATTTGATTCCCTATGATAGTCCACTAGAAACCCAATAAACACTAAGAAAATTACTATTTTTCAAAGTTCTTATTAAGAGCCTCTGAACCTTATCTAGACCCCTAAATAGACTAAAACCGAAAAAAATCACCAAAATAAGTTTCATTAAAACATAACACACCATAAATGATAGAGGGGAATAAAAAAAATCCCAATCTAAGGGATTATCATCCCTAAGAACCAACACTATGAGTTTTTGTCAATAATCTCTAACTACTGCACTCAAACATCTAATTATATCTCCAACATATCCTATTAGACTATACCATGATTCCATAATACCTAAAAAATAGGAACTATTAACTCATATTGAACCATCTTGCATCAGTCCATGTTCTAAAATGGACGTTACTCGTATAAAGGTTCAACCTCTAAATTTATATCTTTACTATAAATCAAATGAAAAGGATCCAGATCATACTTTTGAAGCTTCAAAAAATGAGACATATTGTTTATACCTTGATATCTGGAAGGGACATCCAATTTTTAAGCTATAATATTAACTCTCTCAAAAATCATGAATGAACCAATAAACCCTGAGGATAACTTCCCATGTTTCCGAAAATGTTAATTCTATAGTATAGGTGACACCTTTATGAATACCCAATAACCCATGGTAAACTCTAAGGGAATACAAATATAGTTTGAATATGAATGATGCCTACTCTGGGAGGTGACCAACTACTTATGAATATGATTCACCCACTCTGGTGTCTCCAACACCAGGCTTGGTCTATCCACCGTAGACGTACTTATCTTATGCCAACACAAAGTTCATCTACTTGGTCATCCATAAATATCCTTGAAAATTTTCATCTAAATCAAAACCTAAAATCTAATATTGTATGTGAACTCTACTAAGTCTTATTGGTTAACCCATGTCCCACCAAAATAAAGGAAAAAACTCTAAGAATATCCTCTATAATTAGGATCATCCTCTCGAACTGTCCACTGTTTTAATATTATTTGTGGTGCTCAAATTTGTATATATTCCCAACACCTTATGTATTCCTTTCCAAAAATAATGATATGAAACTAAAATCTAGATCAGTTAAAATGTACATAGGTACACCGTATAGCCACACTATCTCTTAAAAATAAATCATTCCTAAGTTATCCTTCACCAAGGTATCTCAAATAGAAAAGAAGTGTTCCACCTTATTAATATGGCATATAACTTCCAACATTGTATCTAATTTCCTAAAAGTCATGGGTTATCTTATAAAAAATCCATCATCACCTCATCCCATTTGCACATCGATACTGGAAGAGGCCAAAGGACCCATCTTGGTCACTGGTTCTCTACCTTCACTATCTGACTAGTGAGGCAATGAATGAAAAATACTAATACTTACATAATCATTCCCAACCACTAGAAATGGAATTTCATATCTTGGTACATCGTTCTCAATCCCAGATACACCACCTACTACAAATAGTAAGTCTCTAATAAATTACTCTCTCATATATGTGGGGAAGGCAACCCTTACATTCACCTAAAGTATGTAATTCCCATTCATGGATCATTCTAAAATGGGATAATCACCCATCAGACACTCTCACATCACCATAAAATATAAATCATATTCCTAATTTGACTTGACCTGATCCACCAAGGATAATACAACAACTATTGGAGTATAAACCATAGCATCAAGGTCCTCCAAAACATCTATAAGACAATATTCTAGTAGATACATGATATTATACAGCTTTTGGATTTCCAAATCTCTACTTATTTGAATTTTGTAATGAGGGAATCTATGAAAATATTCCCCATACCTAGGGAATAAACCATATCAAAATTAGAATTCTGAAAGTAATTAACCCAACATCTTTGATTCAGGTTCATGACTCTCAAAGAAATGATGTATCATAATCATTTATAGTTAGTGTAGAAGAAAACCCATTCTCCAAATAGATAATGGTTCTAAATATTCATATTATAAAACATATTAGTTAACTTCCAGTCATGAATAGGGTAGTTTTGTTCATGGGGTCATATTTGATGTGACCCATATGGGACTACCCACTCACCTTTTATCGAGAAAACCCCCAAACCGACCCTTTATATGTCACAATATAGAATATATCTGATTAATGGTTCTGGAGGAATTAAAATTTTAGTGGAAGAAAACTTTCAATTCAACTCTTACAATTAATCCTCACACCAACAAGTCCACTAAACCCTTTATTGGTCAGCTCCATCATATGTAATGAAAGATGGGAAAAGTACTAAATTAATAACTTAGAGTATCTATACAATATAAGGAAACACTAGATATCAAACACATTACTAAGATGATACCAAGACATTAAAACCTCTAAATTATTTGAATTGATAGGAATTTATTTGTTTGGAGCCATGTGCCCAACGAAACATACGTATTTGATCTAGAAATGGCCCATAAAGAATAGGGAATAAATATGATGCACTTAGAGTGAGCTTAAAATAATCAATAGGTGTTTAGTGTATATCATTAGGATTTGTGAGTATACCAAAACATCAACATTGAAGACCATAAAAATGATCCAGGTTAGGGTGAAAAATTTAGTTCATTAGAGCCATGAATAGTATCAGTTCATCCATTAAAATGAATAGCATCACAAGATACTATTATAACCCATACATACTATTAAAAGTCATCTTTAGCACATCCTCATCCCAAACCATAACTAAAGGTACCCTAATCATAATTTAATCTTATAAAACTACTAGTCTCTACTTAAATGATCAAACATATCATCAATCCTTGGTAGTGGATATCAGTTTTTCATGGTAACCAAATTCAGTATTTGGTAATACATGCATGATTTAAGGCTAACATCCACCTTCTTAGTAAATAAAACTAATGCACACCCAAGGATAAGTTCTCATGTGAAAGAATACCTTCATATCTAGGTTATCAAGTTATACCTTTAGTTCTCTCGACTCAACCAGTGTCAGGCGATATGGGTAAATTCAAATATGTTGTCCCCCCTATATGAGATCAATGTAAAACTTAGTCCCTCTCTCAATAGGGAGGCTTGAGAAGTCATCTAGGAAGAAATCTTAGTAATGATCTACCACTAGAAGAAAAATGGATGGATCATCCACCTAGTTTACAATATTCACCAAACCCACTAGAAATGTTATAATATCGCCAATCTTACTAAAGTTTGTCACTTCTCATCCCACCTCCAAATTACACTCCCCATTAAGGAGGTAATCTTATCCCTTAGGGATGTTAAAAACCACCCATATCCTAAAACCATCAATGATAGATCAAGATTTAATCGGCCATTCCATCCCAAAAATGATGTCAAAACTCACCATATTAAGGAGTAAGATATTTCACAAAAACCCAAAATTTATGACCACTATAAAAAATGAGAGACACATACACACATGATCTATCCTTTTTCTAATAGGTGTATCAAGTAACCAAAAACCTTGGTAAAACTATATTAGAAACCACAAACCAGAGTAAACTAGAGTATAATCAAATGAAATTCAATCCCTAGTACTAAATAATGAATATTAAATTGTCGAGGTAAACAACACAATACCTATCATTCATCACCATATTATAAAACTAGAACCAATGCATACACCTTACACACATCGAATCTATAGAATTACCCTCATGATCCTAGCTCATAGAAGGGACTGAAGCCTACAAAACAAGTTTCAATCACTACTAATATCCTTGTCACGGTCTCCTGCTCAATCTCCTTAAGGATTCGCTACTATCCATATAAGATCTTATTGATAAGGACCTCAAGACCTGAGTCTAAAATAGACCTCCTCCAATATTAAACTGAGGAAACCATGGAAAAAAATTCTAGATATTATTCATCCTTTTATAGGAGGGTAACTTCTTCATCTAAATGGAACAAAAAATATAGTAATATCATTGCTTCCCACAAAAGTAGTTTAAAGTCGGAGTCCAACTTGAAGTTTGATTAGATGAATATCTTCCCATAACCAACCATCTCCCACCACCCTCTAAAATATCATTAGATATATTATTCCTCTCACTAGAAGAAACACACATACCACTTGAAAGGTCACTACTTGAAGAGTGACGAATCCCCATTTCATTTTCTTCATCTAATCCATTTTCAATGGTAAGATATTTATGAAGCACATGTGAATTTGTTTTTTGTAAAATTTAAGAATCATATTCCTAACTAGTAGATGATGATTAATCACAAAATTTATATCCTTTTGAGACTTGTTACAAGCCATTAGTATAGAAAAATGAATCAACTCCCCAAAACATCTCGTATACTCATCCATGGACACTATCCCTTATTAATGTTACATAAACACATAAGGTATATCTATCCTCAAATCCTTATTAAATAATTCATCAACAAAAGATGTCCTTAAAGGATTACCATGTTAATTTTTGATGTCTCCCATCATGGATCATCATTACCCTCTACATCCTAGATATTCCTTGAAACATAAAAGTTACCAACTTCTCTTGGTGATCAACCAGATTATACATTAATTCAAAGATCCTATAGATCATCTCAATATAATCTTTTAAATCCTAGGTACCACATGTTCGATGAAATTATGGATAGTGATGTATCTTTTAGTCCCAGGAACAATCACCCATGGTCATCTCTCCCCATTGGGAACATCCACTCCCCACCGTTATGATGAGGAACACACTTGGTTCAAGGGATCTTCCTTGTAAACCATTGGAGAGGAATATGGGGCATTCTCATCCACCCCCTTTTAAATGTATGGTGGTACAATAGGATAATTACCTAATTTTGGAGCATCCCCAACTAAGAGCCTAGGTGGGACTAGGGGACATCAACCAAGAAAAATTTTCTTGAATGCCAAAAAAATTTCAAAACACCATAAATATATTGAATATTATAGTACATAAGAAATTGCAGGCTCACATAGGTACACAATACTATAGAGGAACAAACCCTAGAGCAACCCAGAACCACTAAGAATAACCTAAAGAGGATATACCACAAGTATAACATCATATTATGATACTGAAACATTCTCTAAGTAATATAATAATGAAATCATTAACATTCCTTGGTTAAATTTTTTATATTTCAATAAAAATGAATTTGGGAAAATCTAATTTATTTTTAACTGGTATTTAATTAATTTAGACCTATTTCAATGAAATGAAAATTAGTGTGTGGAATGTGAATATATTTTTATACACATGATGGATAAACTCCCTATCTCTTTCTAATGGTCTATCAGAAAAATATCATAAAATGTAATAGAACAACGATACCTAATAACAATATGAAACTTTGAAAACACATACAAAATAAACAATCCCTTTTTCATAGGAAACTCAGATATCCACTAATCATGTATTTTCCAGGAACAAGATTAAATCTCATACCCAAGCACCATCCATCCTATATTCATTCTACCAAGCCACAAATTATAAGTAAATAAAAATCATCTAATACAATTTTAAACACCCCAACCTGAATCACCCTATCTAGGATGAGGTGGTATATGACCCCATGCATTCCTCCTTAAATGTAAGAGTATTATGACTAGAGATGAGGTCCATAGAACCATATGAGGAGGATATTCCATATGTAACCAGTGAATATTAGTGTAGCATAAAAAAATGAGCAATAACTATAAGGAACCATCAATGAATATGGGTATGTAATCCATAAATCTAAACAAATACATCAACATATCATACTATAATGAGATGAAAGAAAATATCTAGAATCATAAAAATAATAAATAGGTATCCCCATAAGTGTTGGATCAAGGTACCAAATGAAACAAGGTGAAAAATGAAAAAATAGGAATTTCTCTAAAATTTAATGGATTATTTATGGAGGAATAAGAATATTACACGAATTTTTACATGTTTTATAAAAATAAATATCCATTAATATAAATAAATAATAATAATGTCCCGGTGTATTTGGATGACAAGGTTCATATTACATCAAAAAGAACTAAAGTATGGCATCATCCATTTTTTATTCATTTTCATTGGCGATATCATAAATCCTTTAAAGCTCCTAAAACTCTATATAATAACCTTGGAAATACATATAATAAAAGTTTGATATATAAATCCCATTAATGGAATAACATGATATGGAAACATAACATGTGATTCAATAGTATAACATGATATCATAAAAGATAAGACACAATAGTAATTACATGAAATCATAACATAAAGAATATGGTATCATAAGATCATGGTAGCATAATAACTATTTCAAAAAAAAATGATATAAACATGAGTCAAGGATAACTACCTTGACAATATCACATTGTATAAAAACTCCCATAACGAATTAGGTTTACACCTAAATCTGATAGATGATTCCTCATGAGAATAAATATTTACCTAATGAATTGGAGTGATATCTAGAATAACCCATCATAACCTTATAATTATCTATGGGTTCTATGAAAATAAAAACAAACATAATTAATAAAATAATAATTTCCCATGGAATGAAAATGGGTTGCATAATCATGCTTTATATTATAATCCAAGGAAATATCACAATAAAATAATTTTATAAATGATCATAAGGCATGTATTACCACATCAAAAAAAGATAGAATACTCTAGTTATATATGTGAGAGACATATATGTATAATTAATAAGAAATCCATAACGTCAAGAGTTTTTTATTGATGAATTTAAAAAACAATAAAAACATTTTCAAGGAAGATAACCATTTCACACTGAAAATCACTTTTATAAAAACCAAAATTCAAAAAATATTGTCGAAATAATTTTATTTGAAAATAACCTTGTAAACATATAATAGAAACTATAAATATTATTTTTTAATTATCTTGAGAAATTCTTTTCTTGTCACACACATTTAAAACGAAGATTCATTTTATATTTTTAGTAAAATCCCAACTGATCTTTTTTTGAAAACAACTTGAAGTTTCCTTTTTAAAAATTTCATTAAAATAAAAAAAGATAAAATTGAATTTTAATAATATTATAATTTGATTAAAAAGTTTTCCAAACTTTTTTAAAAAATATGAATATAGAAGAAAAAGTATTTTCAACAGAAGAGAGAAATAAAGGCAGTTTTAATTAAAAACATTATTTTGGAGTATTTAGTACATAAAGATATGAAAGTGAAGGTAAAAAAAGTATTATAAAGTATTTCCCTGAGTATAATAAAATTCATTAAGTTATTTATAATTTTATCATAATATTTCATCACAAATATCATAATCATAAATAATCACGATAAACATTGAGACTGTAAAATCAAACCCTTACCACTTTTGTAACTTATTAATCATAAACCATGTTTATTAATAACAGAAAAAGACACTTTAAATATAATTAATGTAATTATATTCATGATATAAAATTTCAAAGGGTTAGTATATACACATTATTAAATAATTGAGGTTCATAACATAACATATGTCTCAAAGAAGGAAAATTGAGACAAAAATACCTTAACTTAAGTCTACACATCCTTCGTACATGTAAAATAATATTTTATGAAAAATATAGTTTTAATATAAATCTATTATATAACCATATTTATATATATGATACTATATTTTATTTACTTTTGACCTTTTATTAAACATTTATAAACAATTCCTTATTAAAATCACGCTTTGAGTAATAAATGCTATATTTTTTGTGTATAATTGGATTTGGAATTTTTTATCCTATTACTTAGATCATGTTTCCATAATATCTATAATTATAAACATTATATAAATATAATATATATTCATTATATATTTATTTACAATAATCCCTAAAATTTGAAGTTAGAAAATGAAATAAACTATTCATGGAGATGGTAGGACTTACGTGCGCATGAAAATTGTTTCCATTTTATTGAATATGATAATGGAAATAAGGTAAGTTTTATTATATTATTATTTCAAATACCCTTATATATACCATCCAAGTGATTCAGTAATAATAATGAATCGCATCACTTCGTGAGGTGGTAGTTCGTTGTACACATGAACGACGTTATCATTTATTCAATGAATGGTAAGGTAAAAAATTATATGATATATTTATTTTAAATATTTATTAATATTTCATTAATATCATATAAAAACATAAAAATAATCTTTATTACCTTCCATGTAATGAGTAAGGGAATAAAATCACATCGCTTCGCAAGGGGGTAGTCTACTACACACACGAGAGAGTTATCATACTCTCTACATAATGAAAATTAATATGGTATATATGATATTATTGTTACTTAATTATAATTATATCATAAATTTAATATTTAATAATAATATACATCCTTATATCCATCCTTGAAAATCAGTTATGCAAAATTAATTACGTTCGTTCGTGGGGCGGTATTCCATCGTATACACGGTCAACAGTTTTGTTCCCATATGAGGGAGGACAAGATTGTATTAGGTCATTACCATAACATAAAAAACAACAGTATATTAATGATACGAATATTATTATATGATTATGGTTTAATATTATTTTATGTAGTTGTTTTAGGAAATAAACTAAAATGATCTATTAAGAACGTTACCTCTTTTTCAGACAACATATTCTAGTTCACACAAAAATATTTAATAAGATTTATTTATGACCAAAAATTGATTCTAAGATGAGATAAAGAAATTAAAAAAGTTATTTTGGTAGTTATTTTATGAACCAATAGGTTTTGGAAGTTTTTAAAGCAAATGATAGTGGGATTCCCTGTATAAGTGGGGGAGAGGACACATTTGGATTTTTGAAAAGAAATAATTACACCCACATGTTTCTCATGCCAAAAGGATAAAAATGAAACATTTTTTTACATTTCAATATTTGAGTAAGAAATATGATCATATAATTGGAATTATATATTTGTTTGGTCATTTTTAATCATTATTTTTTAGTTTAAGCCCTGGAAAAATTGTTTTTACCTTAATCATGATAAATAATTTTTCTTGTTTCACTATAAATTATGGTAAAAAAATTAAGTTAGAATTATTATATAATATAAATTATTATGATTAAAAATATTTAATCCATTTTTTCAAATTCTACTCATATAATTGGTAGGATTTAATTTCAAATTAAACTTGTAGACATTTCAAACAAATAGATTTTCATGGAATGCATTTTTAAGGAAAAAATGCTCCCATATTAAATATATAAAAATTAATCATAATTATATTAATTTAAATTAATATTTATTGATATATAAATTATAAATTACATTTAAATTATTCTTGAGTTGGGAGAATTTTAATTATAAAAAATGATAAACATTATGCACTCTAAAACATATTTCCGAAAATGTATTTTAAAACCTAAAAATAAAAGTATACTAAAATCTACTATAAATATTATTTAAATGTAATAAATAATATTTAATATAAATAAATAATATTTATTTTAAGTTTAATTTAAATTAAAGGAATAATAGGACTTTAAAATTAACTAATATTTTAAAAGGAAATGAAAATTTTATAAAAATTGATTTTTTTCACTATTCATGATTAATTTAATATTTTATAAAAAATCTCAAAATGTCACATAATGCTAATATAGATATAATTATTTAATGAAATATTTTAATTTTATAAAATAATCTTTCTAAATTTGTTAAAATAATTAAATTATGTGCACAAAGTGTGAGTAAACCGCATTGTAAAAAATAATGTTTTTTTATAAAACATTTTTCCCATTCAAATGGTTCATATTTTATTTATAATAAAAAGATTACCATTTAATTTATTCTATAAATGTCTAAAAATTTTAATTTTAATAAATTATTTAGTCATATTCAAACCCACAAACTTAACAACAATGTTATAATGTTCATGATTAAATAATAATAATATTTTTATAGATTATCGTGTTTCGTTGAAACGTGGTGTTACGTGAATCACATGATATCGAAGAGATTGAACTTATTTAAAAATATATAGATCATAATGTCTCTGATTATTATATTATCTTCTAATATTTGCGTCACATATTTTTCATGCTACCAAACATGGTGTTCCTCTAATAAAATCTCAAGGTGTTACATTCTACCCCTTTAAATAAATTGTTTCATCACAATTTAATCTTGATCTTGATAATTAGGGGTTTGAAATTTGAAAATACATTCACTGGAAACTGTAACATATAAAAGGTTAATAAAACTTTTTATTGATAATATGGATAGTTATGTATGACGGTCATATGGAATAACATGTACTAGGTTTCCAAATATGTGAACATTAGTGGAAAGTGAAGATATAGACATGGAAAAAAATCATAAATAATTATAGAGAGTGGTAGAGATCATTAATCAAAATTATGTGAATGACAAGAAGAATGTCAAACATTACAATGTAGTAAATCAGTGATGTATTAATGTATAACTGATTCGTCTGATTTGAATATCAAAAGACAAAAAAAAAATCAATATCATTTCCCTAGAGTTGAGGAATTCTATAGGACAAAAAAAATATTCTTACTCTCTATATATATATATTTTTCAAAAAAAATTCATCCTTCGGTTATTCTACTATAAAATTCCAATTCACCATTTTATATAAGTATTTAATATCAAATATGAATTTTTTAATGCCTGAAACACTAAAATAAACATCTAATGGATCACATAATCCCAAAAATAATACGAAGATTTTCCTCTTGTATTTACTCAAACCAAAATGTTTAGCACAAGTTTTCATATATAATGCATTAATATCTAACACTAAACTAGTAACCCTTAAGGTTCAACTTAATCCTTATCATATATATCTATCTTTAAAATCTTGCAGCTTATATATCCAAAAACATTATAGAATTCATTACAAATAATCGTTTACATTAATCCTGAAGTTTATATATACTCAAACCTATTAAAACAACTCCTAAAATATCATAATCTACCTCAAAAATATTTAATCAAACTAATATTTATTCATCAAATAATTTAAGTAAAAAAATAGACACTAAATAGTATATTATATAAGATAGTGGTAGTTATTTCACCCTTATCACCCTTCAGTTGTGAGTTCAAGCCTTATGGTCTTACTGGATGTGATTATTTGTAATCTGGCTTGCAGTTTTTCCTTTTTCTAAAACTATGGAAGTTTTTTTGAGATATTAATATTTATAATTATCCATTATTTTATAATGTTCTCAAGAATTCAATGATCATCTTCAAAAATAATATTTTTCACCGAATGAATTTTTTATCACTATGGTTTTCTATACCACTCATTCTTTTTTAAAAAATATAATAATTACCTCAACATCAAGCACATCTCCAAGACTATCTTATGCTTAATTATACATTTTTTACAAATAATATCACCTTACCATTAAATAATTTTTCTGGTTCATTATTACTATTCAACATATTTTTTAAAATACTTATTGCAAAACTTATGTAGAACAATCCTTATTTATATATTTTACAATTCACATAATTTATGCATTCTAGTACAGAAACACTTATATCGTTCTACTTATTTCTTAAACCATTAACAAGTATTTATCATATTATTCATTAATACTTCCTTAAATTCATAAGTCATTTATAGTATATTTATCATCAATGGAAAAAACCAATACTTATAAAACCTTGTTGGTCATATTATTGAGCTTTCCCCATTCAACTACTGATGATTCCTTAGGGAATACATTGTCTGCATCCATAGCATTAATAATACTTTTACTTTTTCCCCAGTAATTACATACTTTTTCCCTTCTTCTCTACACATAAAACACATTCTCATTCCTTTGAGACATTCGCTTGAGTGCTTCCTCCCACATTCTCGACATATAGGAAACTAAATCTTCTTTCCTCTACGGTCTCCAACACTGAAACTCTTATAGAACATTATCCTTCTCCTCTTCGGTGTGTCTGAGAGTTTGTTATGGTGAAATTTTTAATCATATATCATGTTAAATGATTTTATTTATTCAAAATATCTTTTACTCCAATCATCATCCCATTTATTTTTTCATCAATACATTGTCTATATCATTAAGTGTTAACCGTGTTCCTTCTTTCTCCCACTGTTGAATAAAACCATAATGAATGGTGTAAGAAACAATATTTATAGTGGAAAATAATATTTTCATGATAATGTATATATAAGATTTATAAATCATGAAAAATAATTTAAATATAAGATACAATATGTTAACCAAGGTCATATGTGATCATTATCTATTCAATTCATTCATGATGGTTTATAAAGTGTTTTTAAACATTCAGATCATATCCACAGGGAGTGTAGAACTAGGTATACAGTAAGGCCCATTTTTATTTACTAGGTAACTCTTGAGTCAATCTCAACGTGCCTTTTCAGTGTTATTAACCCTTGGTGCATATATACTAGAACTGTGCCCAGTTTTTGTATCTAGAAAGGGGTGTAATTTTTTAGAAATCACTCCTTCTATACTTCACCATTATTCAAGGATATTATTCTAAACATAGACTTATCCTTATAAATATATTTTGAATATTCCATAGGTTTTGTCACTAAGGTTTTCTTATCCAAACTTCCAAAGGTTAACTAAATATTTCTTTTGATACTAACTATGGTGACCTAATCCTTTTACACATATTATTTCATGACTTCTAAACATAAATATTCATTTATATAACCCAAGATTCATGAAGGCCTAGTGTCTATTGATGAATATGGTTGTATTGCATCAAAATGAACTAAAAAATGATATCCTTTATTTTATCCCATTTTCTTAGGATTATCATAAATACGTTTGAGATCCGAAAACAATATAGAATAACTTAGGGAATACATAGAATAATTGGGTGGTCTAGAAAGATTAGTAAGGGAATAAATATAATAATCAAGAATTATAATTTTTTCAATGGTATAGTAGGGTAACATAAAAGAGAAAGAACCTAAATAATCACATAGAAGAATAACATAATGAACATGGTGTCATAATATCATGGTAGCATAGTAAATATGGAATATAAACAATACATTTTATTAATGCGATTCAAGGATTACTACCTAGAAAATATGTAATTGTGGAAAAAGATCCATAATGTATTAGGTTTACTCACTAATTTGATTCACGATTCCTCATGAGACAAAATCTTTACCCAATTAATTGGAGTGATATCTGGGAACAACCATTATAACATGTTCGTGATCTATTTGTGCACCATAAATGAAATTAAACATACGGTATAAAAAAATAATTACCCATTTGAGTAAAATTAGTTGCATAATCTTTCTTCATATCATAATAAAAAGGAAATTTCATAATGATAGAATTTGAGAAATGATCATAATTCATATATTAACGCATTAAAGGGAGAGATAATAAGCTAGGTATTTATATATGGGATATATATATATATATATATTAGAATGTATACATTATATCAAGGGTTTTTTTGATTAAAAATAATAAATATTTGAAAATTATTGGGGAAAATAATCTTTTCACACTAAAAATCACTTTTTAAAAAACTAAAAATCACAAAATATTATGGAAATAATTTTATTTTCAAATAAACATGAAAATTTTTAATTTAATATTTATATAATTTATTGTTTGTGAAAGTGGGAAATTTTGTTCATGTCGTACATGATTAAAACAAATATTTCTTTCACGTCATTAGTAAAACCCAAATGGTCCTTGTTTTTTAAAATGACAAGAATATTCCTTTTGAAAAATTTATTTAAAACCATAAAATGGAAACATTGACATTAACTAGTAATATAAGAACATGTAAACATTTTTGAAAACATTTTTATAAAACATAGATATGGGAGAAAAAGGGTTTTCAGTTAAAGAGCGAAATAAAGTTGGTTTTCTTTAAAAACATTCTTTTAGAGACTTTAGTACATAATGATTGAAAAGTTAATAGGGTAAATTTTTTCTCAAGTAATAACTAGAGTATAAAAAAATTAATTAAATTCTTGAGAAGTAAATCATAACATTTCATCACTAAAATCCTAATCATAAACAATCTTGATAAACGATAACATCGTAACACCAAACTCTTACCAATTTGGTAACTTTGGGATTGTAATACCCATTAAAAAATAACAAAAAAATGAATCATTAAATATCATGAATATAATTATATTTATGATATAACATGTAAATGGGTAATTATATACACCTCATAAATTAATATAGGTTGGCCACATAACATATGTCTCAAAGAAGATAAATTTAGGCAAAAATCACTTACCTTATGTTTCATATTCATTCATACACATTTGAACTTCTTATATAATATATATAGGTCTATTATAAATATATTACAAAAAAATTATTATATATATCATACGATATGTTATTTACTTATGACCTTTTATTAACCATTTATTAATAATTCCTTGTCAAAATCATGTTTTGGGTAATAACTACTTTGTTTTCCAGTCTATCTCTATTTGGTATTTTCAATCATATTACCTTTATCATGGATCCATAGCATCTAGATTTTTTACCATGATATAAATATGATATATATTTTTTATATACGTATTTATGTTAATCCATAAAACTGAGATATTGAAAATTAAATACATTGTTCATGGAGATGGTTGACTATACAAATGAATGAACAATGCTTCCATATTCTAAATGATCTTGATAGAAAGTAGGTACATGTTATTATATATTATAATTATGATAATTATATCATAAATATATTATTATATCTTTAAATACCCATACATATACCATCCATGTAATAGTTAATAAAAACAAATAACATTGTTTCGCGATGCGGTAGTTCGTCGTACACATTAATGACGCAATATTTTATTCAATTGATGGTAAGGTAACAAATTATATGAAATATTTCATTTAAAGAATTATTAATATTTAATTAAAATTATATATTAATATAAAAATAATCCTTATTACATTACTTTTATATATTAAGTAAAAAAATCAGTCACATCTCTTTGTGAGGCAGTAGACTGCCATACACATGAGTGACGTTATCATTTTCTCTATGAAATAGAATGTAAGAAGATATATATGCTATTATAATTACATAATTATAATTATATTATAAATTGAAAATATAAATACTATATACATTATTATATTTAGTTGTGAGAAGTGGTGAATGAAAAAAGAATTTAGTCGGTTTGTGAGGAGGGAGTCTGTTGTAGACATGATCAACAATTCTATTTCCCATTTAAGGGAGAAAAAGATGGTTATAAAATATTACATTAAAAATACAAGTATAAGTAATATAATTATGTAATTATATCATAATGTTTTAAAATAATTTGAATTATCTAGATGAATAAATAAAATAAAATGCTCGGTTAAGGACGTTGACTCTTCCTCGGACAACTTCTTTTGTTTTGCACCAAAATCCTTACTGTGTTAAATTTTTTAACAAAACAAGTATTATAGGATTAGGTAAAATAAATAAGGAAGATATTTGGTTATTTAATTTCATAAAATGGGTTTTTAATGTGTGTAAATGAGAGTACAATGGGTGACCTTTTATAATTAGGGGAGAGGATACACTTGAAATTTTTGGAAAGACAGAATTACACCCATGTTTGTATCATGAAACGAGGCTATAAAATAGGCCAATTAAGACAAATATAATATAAAAGGTCAAAATATTATAATATAAATTGAATTATAATATTTTTGGGTAATTTTTAACCCTTTTCCTATTAGTTTAACCCTTGGTAAACTTATTTTTACCTTAACTACGGACAGTAATTTTTATTGTTCTCACTATTCAATATTTTAAAAAATTAAGATGAAATTAATAGATAATATAAATAATTATTACT
Source organism: Viscum album (assembly GCA_963277665.1). Classification (NCBI taxonomy): domain Eukaryota; kingdom Viridiplantae; phylum Streptophyta; class Magnoliopsida; order Santalales; family Viscaceae; genus Viscum; species Viscum album. The sequence continues at coordinate 1,745,686,703 of OY728161.1, forward strand.
CCAAATATTTAATCCATTTTTCCAAAATTTTATAACATAAGTGTTATAATTTAATTTACAATTAAAACTGCAAACGTGTTGGAAAAACAGTTTTTCTATAAATACATATTTTAAGGAAATGTTAAATCATATTATCTATATGAAGAGCTATAATAATTATATAAATTTAAATTAATATTTATATTTATATAATCTATAAATTTAAATTAAATAATTTTTTATTAGGGTTTATTTTAATTAGTTAAAAAGGATAAAAATTAGATACATTAAGAAAGATTTAATACAAAATGTGTTTTAGCGCCTAAATATAAACATATAAAAAAATAATGTACAAAGATAATTTAAATTTGAATAATTGATTTAATATAACTAAATAATACTTATTTTAGTTTTAAATTAAATTAAATTAATATTGGGTCTTTAAAATTACATAATATATTAAAAATAAATTAAAATTATATAAAAAACTAGTATTTCAACTATTCACTAAAGAATTACAATTTTATAAAAAAATATAAACATTAACAATAATTTAATTTATATTTTTTATTTTAAAAATTATTTTAATTTTATAAAATAACCATTATAATATTAATAAAAAATATTTTTAAATTATTTGTGCAAAGAGGGACTGAACAACATTTTAGATAAATATGTTTTCTTTACAAAACACTTTTTATTTATAATGGTTATTATTTTAGTTATAATCAATAGAAAACCCTTGAATTTAACACATACTTATGTAAACCATATAATTTTTATAATTTAGTTAGTCCTATAAATACTCTCCAACTTAATAGCTGGGTTATAGTGGTCCTGTTTAATTAATAATATTTTAATAGAGTATCGTATTTAATTTAAACCCCTTGTTGCATGCATCACAAGGTATCGAAGAGATTGAATTTATTTAAAAATAAATATATAATAATTTCTTTGGGTGTTATATTATCTTCTATTCTCAGTGTTTCATTTTATAAATTATATTAATTATGATATTCCTCTTTTAAATTCTTGGGGTGTTACATTATGTCTCGGTGTTATATTTATCATAGGCTATAGGTACGAACTCAATAATCTTTCATAGGGCCCTTTATCTTGGTTGGGTCTTTGATCATAAATTATACATGCACATTGAGATTTCTATGTAGTTTTTTAGAATAAAATCAGTAGGAAACCACTAATTGGACCTTAACATAAAAAAAACAAGTGTATAATGGAGGATGCATCAACAAAAAGCAAATACATATACAACTCATAATCCAATAAAGATGTCACACACTAACCAAGCATTCAGAAGACCTATCCATGCATTTATAGGGACTATGTTAGGATGAAAGTCTATTGGAACCATGATATAAAATTTAATTTATTCCACACACTTGTCCCATGAGTCACAACCTCAAATCACCACTCCTCGTCTCAAGGAAACTAGGGAGGTCATTCTCATACATGTTAACCCATCCCAAGGGTTCTTGAAAGGTTATCACATACACCACTAACCCAACCCTATGTTCCTTGGAAGGTCATCTCTTCAGACCAACCCATACCTATGTTTCTTGGGAGATCATCTCCTAACACCAGCCCATCCTGAGGTGTCTTGGGAGGTCACCATAGGCAACAAGTATAAAAATATCAATATTCATCAGTACATAATTTCAAAACTAATTTGAAGCATCATTTCTCTCAAATTTCATCTATTTAGGCGAGGCCAATCCTAAACGATTCCAAATATCTCTTGGAGGTAAAAATATCTATGTAGACAAACCCTACATCATCATCAATTCTGAGTGAAATCCCTAATCTAACCAAGATATCACCCAATTATCCCCCTATAAGGTTGAAAATATTTTTAAACAAATATAAATAAATGATTTTATATCTTAGAAAAAGGTCTCATGAGCTACACACACATTCACATATAAAATAATACATGAAACTTTATAAAAATTCCATACAATGGTATGGTCATTCCAGCAATAAGAAGGGTAAGACTAAAACACTAGTAATCAACATCCACAAAAATCTTGGAACACCAATACCCTATAAACTACCCCAAATTCAAAAAATTAGTTTTATGGATAAAATATGTAATGATAAATAAACAATCATAGATAAAATGATGTTATATTTACCCAAAGAAACACAACATAATGAATGGAATTTAATTCAGAGATGATATTAGATGATGATATAAAAATCCTTCCTAAATAATACCACACTATAAAATTATATAATGGGTTCAGGAAGAGGAGGAAGGGGATTCTTTAGTGTTATGAGTGAAAAAATGTCCATTTATAAAAATCATGAACAGGGGCCTTACCAACAAGCTTCCAGACACCACCTGCAAGATGGTGGGTGTAGGTAGCATTATCATTCCTCTATATAGTCTATCATCTATAAAATGATCCTCTAATAGATATATTGTGGATAGTTAGTGAATTATTTATGTTTCATCATCTTCTTGATGATCTCCAACACTCCTCCCGGCTCCTCATCGAACCAAAACCCACAAAATACACCAAAATAAATTTTAGAAAAATGTAACTCACTTGGAATTCACAATGTTAATTACATGTACTATTATAAACTAACTTGGTTTATCCATCCATGAGATATTCAGATCAAATCATGACATACCTAAGGCATGTTAAATGTTACCTTGGCTTGGAAACTAGTGACAGGGTTTGAAAACATAATCAATAGGGACAATTTCACCCTAATTATTGAACAAACACATCTTTAGAAAAACATAAAATCTGATTTATAAATATATGTAATGATATATATAATAGAAAATTAATTTAAAAGATAGTATAAATCACATAAATAATTTAACAATAAATACATATATAGAACCAAACAAAATTTTGGATGTCAGACAATACAAAGATAGACCAATATAAAAGAGATAAAAACACCAATCAAAAGATTCTACCACTCTATCCTTTTGACCTTTGGTGATTCTCCATATCCCATGCCACTAGTAGTTCAAATTGTAATGTCTTGGAGTTTTATGTCTATTGTTTTCAAATATTGTAAAGATTGATTTCGAGACGATGCACCATGATGAAGTTCGATTCTAAGAATTGGTGCTTCCAGGATAAGTATTTGAAATATATTAAAATATTAAATATTATGCACACACAGTTTTAATATAAGAGTGGAATAACATCTAAACAGTTTCCCAAATTATAAATATGAGGACATAATTGAGTTCAAAAGGACAGTTTTACCCAATTCATGGACTAACATTGGTTGACATGGGTCGGTTGTGGAAAAGTCTTCATAAACATTTAAATGAATAAAATGACTTATGAATATTTATTTTAGCTCTATTGTTGATGTAGTGACATGGTTTATCCTTAAATTAAACATCTTTTAGAAATATAGGGTTATCCTCATAACCATATAATTCTCTAGATAAGTTGAAGAGAGAACCTCCATAAGATCCTTCTGATGAATGACGATGAAAATTTAGATCAATGATTGGGGCACAAAAATCTTCATAGATCTTTCCAATGATGACAATGCGATGATGGTTATTCGTCATTTAATTATCTTAATTGTGGTAGGATGCATTATATTTATTTTATTTCCCATTCTTTAATTTCTATGAAAAACAGAGACTCATCCACAAAAAATTATCCAGATGATCGATTGTATTTTTTGGATGGTCTATTTGAGGGATTTATCTGGAGATGATTCTTGTGATTTTTTGGATTCATTTTTTATTCTAATAAGGAAGAAACAATATTGACATGAACATTGTTTAAGTTTTATCCCTCTCAATTTGTTTTTTCTTTTCTTCCTTGGTTCATGGATTCTTCATTCCCCTCTATTCTTTGAACCCCTTTGTAAAAAATCGATCATTGTGCCTTCCATTCTTGTTGTAATGATCTGAAACCATAGATCTGAAATAGGGATGACTCAAAAGAGTTGAAATGGTGGGCATAGTTGTAGATCAAATGATTGTGGTTGGTGAATTCTCGTTCATTGGTGGTAAAGAAAAATGGCTACGATCGTGTTTTCCAAGATGATTAAAGGCCTGAATTTTTTCGCTTTAGTGTTATGGTGGAAGAATGAACCTCAATTTGGAGTTTCGAGGTGAAATGAATAGGTGAACAAGATTCGATAGATCAACAGTTCAAACAGAATGAAGAATATGGGTTTCTAGAAAAACCTGATACACACAACATGTAGTCCTTGGCTATATGACATATAGTTCCCTTAGATAAACTCATCATGTACTTTGATAAGTACACAGACATGGGGTGAAGTACACAGGTTACCTATACAGCATGAACTACCCCACACGTCTAATTGTCCTGGATATGATACATGGGTTACCCCATGTACTGCTATATGGGAAGGGATACATGGTTTTACCTCACGTACTGGCACATGGATGATGTACATGGGTGGAACCTAGACAAAATGATAGGTGGTGTAAGCCTTATATATTATGTGTATTCCTCTTTTACATGAAAGAATTTGAATGACATGGGTCATTGTACATGGGTAATTCTTGGGTATCAAGGGACATGGTGTGTTATCCTACTACACGTTGTGTACCCCACTCTACATGTCTTGATTATCTAATCCTCTTTCTCTTGGAAAAATTATTTTAGGGTTTATTCCCTTTATAGTTTCCCTAAATGTTGGTATGAATCATTTCATACTCCTATGATTTTGATCCCTTCAATAGGACTTCCTGCATAGAGTTGTTAGAATCCCCCTGACAGGCCTGATTTGGGGTCCTCTATTTCATCTTCATGACTTAAGTGGAGTTCTTGGTTTAAAAATGACCATAAATATTCATGTTCTAATGATTTACATAGAAGTTCAATCCAGACTCAGTTGTTAGTATCACCCCATTTCCTTGGCTATGATCCTAATCTATTATATCGTATTCTATCTGGAATATCATCTTATCTTTCTCTTGGTGATACCCAACGAGTAGTACCTATCATATGGACTTCATCAGTGTTATCAGACTAAGGAGTGTGTTCTCCGAAATGAGTTCTTCATGGAATCATCAAGATAGAATTCTAGTGCTGGTATACTACGGTTTTGGATTACCTCTAGATTTTGTGTCTTCGATTGTGTAAATGTAGACATTTTTTATATGTGTTGTAGAAAAAATACCTATATATAGGTTATTGAACTTTAGTTTGTTGTATTCTTTTTGGTTTTGGATTTCTATACTGAGTATCATTTTACTCACCCTTACACGGGCTTTTCTCGAACGTTTCATGTCTTGTGTAGAAATCCAACTACCCAACTGATATGATGGAGAAGATTCCCTTATTTCTACCTAGTATTTTCTAGATCCTTCATCACTAACCATTTGTCATTGTTTCCAATAAAACATATTTAGATGTCCCATATTTCCACAATATCTTCACTCCACTAGTGTTTGGTGACAATGTCAATGATAGTGGTCTAGCCTACTGCACTGATGGTAGATCACTCTAAAAAGGTCCCATGTAACTAATCCCACTGTTTGTTCACTCCACTTCCTACTAACCTGTCTAATGTTCTAATAATTCTTCATCCTACTCTTGGAAGTCACATATCATGATCGGCCAGTACAAATATATATCTATCACTAGAAGCCTCCTTCGGGTTCCCCTCAGCTGTGAGAGCCCAATCCACTACCTCAGCTAACTTCTTCATCCAAAATAGGTAAACTTGTGACCTGATCTTGAAAATAATACCATCATAAAATAATATTGCAATAGATGTATCATATCCTTCCAAATTTGTAGAAAAGCGATGAATTTCTATAATGTTTCCAATATAGTCAATCATGGACATTCTCCCTGAGTAATTCACAAACACTCCACTTATCTCTCCCACCTCATTGTCTCTGGATAGAAGTGCTACAAGAATCTCTCCAATAATCACTTCCATAACATACTATTATTATGTCTAGTCCATGCCTAAATGTCCCAAAAGTTCTTCACAGATCCTCAATGTATATAAACAGCTAACCTTACCCTCTTCTCAGCAGGAGTCTCCAAATGGTCATGTATCATCTCGATGGACTAAACCCATAACATATTTTCCTATGTTCCACCAAATACAATGAAATTCAGAGGTATTTGTGACTAAAACTATATTTTTAGGTTATAAATAATATTCACAACCTTCCATGGGTCTCTTTACATGAATTACATAATGTTACTAAGGTTCTCTTAGAACTTTTACCCTTCTTCTTCACCCAGCACTATCGGTTACTTAGGTATCACTACTGTTAAACCATATCCATACATATCCTCATGTAATCCTATTAATAATCATCATCATGGAGTGATAAATATAAAATTATAAACACACATATTAGGACTCACAACAAAACATTATAAAATTTATATGAGAGTAATAATCATAACAAGTCACAACTAGTCTTTTCCTAAAATCTAGACACGTGGTCAAAACTAATGTGGTGCAACTACCCATATCCATCCCTCTCCTGGGTCTTGGTTATCAAGTGTAAACACTTTCTCATATTCAGTTTTCTAATTTAAACACCCAATTATTTGCACTATTTCATCATTTTACTACTTCCAATTTTATATCGGGCACAATTTTTCATTTCAATTTTAGAAGAAAAAGTAAAATAGTTCAAGTTCAAAAAATACCCAAAACCTATTTTCACATGAATTCTTAAAATGATACTTGTCAGAAAATAAAACAATGTTCCTAGAATGATTCATGTAGAAAAAACAATCATGTCATTCTGGGCCACGATTCAATCCTTGTCAAATTTAAAAAATATTTTTAACATAAAACAACAAGTGTGTCACAAAAGCTGAAATAATATTCAAATGTAACAACCAATATAAATAACAGCAATCCCACCTTCGGTACTGGGATTTTCTGCCATATATTATTGTCCAAATCCCACACACATGCTCATCTCTAATATTTAATACTTACTAGTCTCCTAACTATCATTCCCAAATAGTAATACAAAATCAAAATAAAATAAAAGTGGGATATAATAAAACATTAAAATGTCCTAGTCTGGTTTCCATGCACTGGTGCCATAATCTGGTTAGTCACAAGCCCTCAAGAACTCCTCCTTGTAAAATAAAGGATGTAGACTAGCAGTGAGGGTATGATAAGTTGATCATGGGGAGACAATACCATATTTTATCAAATTAATATTCTAGTGGGATTAATAAACAATAAAGGAATCATATATAACTATAAAAAATACCAATATCTGAAGATAATCAATAAAGGAAAATACATTATCCTACTAAATCACAAATCATATCATACAAATGTATGTGTCCAAATTTTAAAATAAAAACTACAAAATGACACTGAAGACTCTTACGTGGGTCTGAGACCACATACGGTTCCTTCATCCAATATCTATCCCTACTCATCCATCTAACATAATTCCTTTTCCCATAACCTATCATGCAATAATAAAGTATATTTCTTCACTGATCATTCAGCCTGAGTAGGGTCTGATTACAACTCAGTAAGACACCACCAATGATGTCTAAAAAAATCAAATCAATAACATTGTATGATGTTTTATAAATAAATATGTACAATGCATAAATAAAAAAGTTATCACATTATCAAACCATTCTTTATTTATCCACATTAACTCCCATGAGTTCCCATAGACACCCATTCTTCAATACCTTCTTCGGCTCATATCGGATCCCGATATATGATTGAGGGATATCATGTCTCAAAATCCAGTTATTAGCATTCTTTATTTTCACACATAGAATGACCATGTTCCCATTATTTTATTTAACCTTGAATTCCCATGCCACCATTCATACTTCACACATTAAAATAACCATGTTCCCATTATTTAATTCAAATTTTAATGGTCATGTTACCATTCATAAACACACATTAGAATTCCCATATTCCCATTTTTTAACTCATAATTAAATAGCCATGTTACCATTCAGAAACACATAATTAATTAATTAATTAATCATCAACATAAATACCATTACCAATTCCATAATTATATAACCACAATAATCCTAATAGTTAACTCAAAAATTAACTAACGATATTAATAACATTAATTAATTAAATAATTAATTAATAACACCTATTTCATTACTAATTAAGCTATTATTTTATCACATAATTATTTAATAACACTTATTTAATTACTAATTAAGTAATTAGTTTATCACATAATTACACTAAATTAATTCACCAATTAATTAAGTCATCCACACATTAATTAATTTATCAAATAATTAATCAATATTCAAAAATCAAAATTACATAATTAATTTTCAATGTTAATTATCTCATTCACCCCAATAACCCGAATGCCTTATTTTTTATTTTATTATGTATAATTCCCCATTTAAGGTTTGAAGGGAAACTATTACATGACACATAGGCCCAAGGCATAAGGCCTAACATGACCTGAAATACCTAACTCGAAGGATCATGGGCATATCATGACCAATACATGACCCATAAGCCCAACCCACTAGAATTTCCCATCCCCAGCTTCTACATATTCGATTTCCTAGCTCCCCACCTTGCCTTGTTGATCGGCTAGCATTTCCCCGTACAAAGTTGAATGGTGTATGGTCCCAATGGAGGTTTTCATACCCTCTCATTCTTCCAATCTAGTTAGCTCTACTTCTAGTGACTGCTATTATTGTTTCTCTAATCCTCTTCTAGGGCCTACTCTGTGTGAACTGGGATACTCCATGGTCTCTGTGGCCCAAAGGCCCTGTGGCCAGAAGGATATTGATGGCCCAAAGGCCCTTAAGACCCATAGTCCCAAACTAGTGGTCTAAAGGACCAAATTGGTTGAATAGTTCCAGCTACTACAGTACCAAATAGTAACTGGTAAAATACTGCTACATTATCCCTCAAAGATTCTCCTCCACCCAGTTTTGAACTTGGGTCTCTTGGATGCCATGCAGAATCCCTTACCACTCGAGTACAAGCTCGTTAATTATCTCATTCACAATAGCAATTATTCATAATCAATTCCATAGTTAATTACCTCAATCAATGATATCAATGTCAAATAATTATTCCCATAATTACTTATCTCAATTCATGAAATCAATAGCTCAAAATTAATTTCATAATTAATTGTCTCAATTGAAAAAATTTAATATCCCATATTTAATTACCCAATTAATTATCTAAATCACAATACCTAAATCACATAATCAATACCCCAATTAATTATCTAATTCCACATCCCTAAATATAATAATTAATTCCCAAATTAATTACATATTTCAAAAAAAACTTCAATTAATAAATTGGAAACATTAATTAACCCAATTTAAGAATTAGAATTGCTAAAAAAATCTATAAATTATACAATTTTCATAGACGTATCAAAATCATGACTATGGGAATTGAATATTATACCAGACACATCATATCATCTAAAAATAATCTCCCAATTGAAATCCCCCAAAATTGGGTGGCACGATGATGTGGATCTTTATCTGAATCTAAAAACCCTAAATCAAGATTAAAGAAAATCAAGATTGTGTAAATATAGATATACATATAGAATAATTGATCTAGATATCACAAATTTTATTTATATCTATCCATAAAAAATATTGAATTACTAAAATAAATTGATAAGAATGGGAGAATAATGGTAGAAGAATCGGGATAAGATTCTCATACCAAGAGAGGAGAGAACCCTAGATCTAGGATTCAAATTACAGAGAACAGAGTTTGGAAGGGCTTGGAATTCATCCAAATAGTTTCAAAAATGTGAAAGACCTCCTATGGACTAATGGGTGTCAAAATAAGTGAGTTTCAAGGTAATCAGGGTATTTTAAAATTTAAAATCGGGTGAAATTTAAAATCATGCATGGTTTGTTGGGCATTGGTGCACAGATTTCCCTAACAATGCGCCTATAATTTTAAGGGTCATGGTTACTACTAGAAGGATACATGGTTTTATACACTGTCCATCATCCATGTAAATACACTCTTACTTGGTTCACATGGTTTTTCGATTTGGGTTGCAAGATTAGGGAAAACCATGTTCCAACTGTGCACAACCCTGTATTTTCCATTTTTCTCAAAATTCCACTGAAACACACCCCATGTCATAACAAAAAGGGAAATTAATCATATAATTAAAAAATATTTCTTTAACTAAAGCCTAATTAAACTCAATAAAACATAATGATATTACATATGTAAACCACATAAAAGATACAAGTGGTGAATATGGTATGTGTCTCACAAAAATAAAAGTGATATGAAAATCTCTTAACTCAAGTTCAGATTGATTCCAAAGCACTTTATCAAAATTTATAAAAAATTTAAATCTATTATAATTAATTTATAGATTAATATTCATACTTATAATATCATATATGATCCACTTATAACATTTTATCACTCATTTATTAATAATTTCTTATTGAAATCATTAATTTCAGGTGTTCGCTATTCTGTTTTTCATGAAAATTTTGGTTCGGTAGTTCCAATAATTGTACTTGGATAATGGTTACATAATATCCATAAGGTCTAAAATGATATAAATATCATATATTTTCATTATATATATTTATATCCTTCCATAAAATTTAGATATAGAAAAATGAATTACAGCATTCATGGAGACAGTAGGTCGTACGTATACATGAATGTTGTTTTTTACTTTTTGAGGGATAAAACTAAAAAAAGGTAAATAATAATTCACCTTTAAATAATCCTTAATATATCATATATATATATATATTATATTCATTAAATAAATCCTTATTATCATCCATGTAAATCAATAATAAAAAACGGATTGCATCGCTTCGTGGAGGTGAAAGTCCACACGTATGCACAAGAGACATTATCATTTTCCAACGGATTGGAAAGTGAAAGGTAGTTATGATATTATAATTAAATAAAAATATATATATAATAAATATCTTATATATTTATTATTTCCATATTTATAACTATCCAAGTAACTTGGTGATGAAAAAAAAATTATATCGGTATGTGGAGATGTTAAACCCTGCGTTTGTACAGGCGATGTTTTCTATTTTCATGTGATGGGAAAGAAATGGAAAATGGTTGTAAAATAACCATACTAATATCTTAGTATATTTAGGATATTTATTTAATATTTTATTAGGGGTAAAATATATTTATAATAATTATAAGAATATATAATTTTGAAAGATTAGGTAAAGATTATTACCTATTCAATGATAGACTTCCATTATATCCCTTCTTAAGGACCCATGGAAATTTCATTTAAGAAGACTAAAACCACTAATTATTGGAAAAGGAAGTCTCTAAAATTATTGTTTTTGGTTTTATTAAGATAAATTTCTCAAAGTGGTGTAAAAAATTGAGGTATGGAGTGTCCTTTTATAACAGAGGAAAAGGACACACTTGGAATTGAAAATAAAAATATTAAAATATAATTAATGATTATAAATAAAAATTATCCCATATTTATATATATTTTATGTAAAAAATTATAAGTTAAAAATATCATCATTCACAAAAATTTAGATAGGTTTTGATTTCATTTGGAACCTTATCTATTGTTTCAACCCCATCATGAAGTGATTTTAACCTTAATGGTGGTGACAACATTTTCAAACTTAAAGGGTTTTGATTTTAATTATAAGTTAAAAATTACCTCATAAATGGATAAGGGATAAAATTTTAGAAAATTTGAAATCCTAAATTTCTTCTTACATGATTTATGTTATTTTTAAATAATTAAATGAAATATTATTTAAAACAAAATATCAGTAAGGTCAATTTTGACACTAGTTGTTTTATTAGACATTAAAGAGATTAATATAGTGATTTAATTTGAATATAAAAATTTAAAATATACCTAATATTTTATACTAATCTATAAAATTATTTTGGAACTATAAACCCACAAAAAAAATATCACTTTAGTTTTTAAAAACATCCACATGCATTTTCTACCGTTTGCACAAACATTATGTCGATGTTGTGTAAGAATTTATGAAAATTATTTTATCTATAAAATTTAGATATAAATTATCATGATATTAAAAATTATTTTTTATTTAAAATAATAATTTAAAATAAAACGTAACCTTTTTTACCCTTATGTCATAATTTTATTGATATTAAATTCAAGAGAGTGATATTTTTGAATATTCATTACTTTAAATAATAAAATTTTCATTATTAAGATAAAATGTGGCCAAAATTCCATATATTATATTTTATTATTCATATTCTCGACTTTATTCCATAAAATGAAATAATGGAATGTTTTTGGTTGATTTTAAGACCATATCTCATGGTTCTAACCTTGTTTTTCCAATTTTACCTTTATCGAGGTAATAAATATTTATCACTATCACTATTCATAATGAACAAAAATAAAACGTTCCTATTTACCAAATTTGAACATCATGATTTAATATATGGTAATTACATATCCTAATTTCAAGTTTCATAAATCAGTTTTAATATAAAATGGTAAAATGCAATGAAAAACTGTTTTTCGAAAAACATGTTTTTACGCATAAAAAATAACTTATATCAAAAATATAAATATTTATAATTTAAATGGAATTAATTAGAAAATTAAATGGATCATATTTGACATTAATATCATCTCAAAAATATAATGAAACTTTTAAATTACTTGATTTAATGATAGTATTTAAAAATTATGTTATTTCACTATTCACTAAAAATCAACTTTTTTAGAAAAATTAAAAAAACTCACACACAGTTAATTATGATATTATAATTTCAAAAATTATCATTATTTTATAAAATAAAATTTCAAAAATTAGGATAATTAATTGTAATTTATACATACAAAATGAAATAAAAATGATTTGTGAATCCAAATTCCCCATTGAAGCATAAAATAGCATTACTAAAAATTGAGTTATTATTTATAATAATTAATAAATAAATTTGTATATACTAGAAAAATTATACATATATTTTATAATGTGGTTAATCATATTGATACCCTCCAATTCAACCATTATGTTATTATGGTTACATTTAAATAATTATATTTCTATAATATATCATAATTTTCTTAAAAATCAGTGTTGTGGGTTACGAATGTTATAGAGATTATTATTCATTTTAAAAAAGTGGGTGTTAAGTAATATGTTTGTTTAATCATTTTAATATGGTTATATAATGTTTTATGGAGTTAGGAGGTATAAACATGAAAAAGAATTGATAAAGACATAGGCATCTTCTTCAAGTATCCTTCTATGATAAGCACATTAAGCCATCACTTATTATACTTTTATGAAGCAAAAAAACATCTATAATTAGGGGATAAAGTTTGGGTATGTATTTATGTGGGGGATTATAGATATAAATTTATAATTTGATGTGTATAATAGAGTATATGAGGTGGAATTTTATAATTTAGGGGACTGGAACACTTGTAAATATTCTAAACATTAAAATAATATAAGGTCAGTTTAAGGGAATGTTGCTCCAAATTGGCTCAATTTAAATGGAGGTATTATATAGGGTATAAATACACTAAAAAATTATTTATACAAGTTTTTAGGTTATTTTAACCCTTATCCTTCAGTTTAATCCATCTTTAACCCTTTCAACCCTTTTCATGGTATTAATATAGTTATTTTTTAGGGGTCAATAATGTTAATATAAAAGTCCATGTTGATCAAAAGTGTAAAATGGTTTATATTCCCATAAATTTACAATTAACATGAAGAAATTTATTATTTTTATGATTTCTAAAAAGAATATTATAATATTTTATAACATTAAATATCCTTAAAGTCATTTTCTGTACTTTTTAAATAATTTCACTTTAAAAACATCAATATTGCAATAAATTTCTTATTTGAATATTAAAAACATTACATACCTTTTATTTGGATCCTTAAAATTAATTCAATACTTTAACTTATCAAAAAAACATCAGTTTAAATAGTTAAAAACTATTTATATTGAATTTTCACTAGCTTGAAAACAAATTGGATGAGTGATGTGTGATCATTTTATATACTTATACCACTAAAAACCTAATAATAAAATGATATTATAAAAATAGTTTATTCATATTAAAAATATCCATTTAAAACCTTTCATAATCTCATTTTATTTTTATTAAAAAATATTAGATATGTTAAAAGAATTAGAGTGGAATTTTTGTAATTATTCCTTACATACAAAAATATTAAGGTTATTATTAAGGGACAATGACATTGATTTTCTTTAAGGGACAATATAGGAAACATTTTTTGATATAAATTCATTAAATGGACTAAAGGAATTATTTTGGGAGATTTTGAGACATTATCACAAATTTTTAACCCTGGTTGATTCATTTTAACCTTTACTAAGGTGATAAACTTTTACATTGGTTTCAATTTATTAGGAATTAAAATTTAAAGAAACTAACTTACAAATGATAAATTTATGATCCCAAATACCAAATCTATTTTCTATGATTAAATTTATATAATTTTTAAAAATTTATTTTAATATATGATTAAATAAGACAATGATTACATGTTTTTATAAATGTATGTTTTAAACACCAAAAATTGGTCTTATTCCAAAACCTTGTGTAATGACGATTTTTGTGGAATAAATTGGTTTTGGTATAATTAAATAAGAATTATTTTAATTTTAAACCAAATCAAAACTGAAATTAACCTTTTAAAAATTTAATTTCAAGAGAAGAACCAAAATTATTTTTATTTGAATAAAAACATTATTAAATTTACAAAACATAAAAAAAAGATTTATATGTTTAAAATTATATTTCTAAATGAATTATATTAATTTATTTATATATATATATATATTCACATCATTATTAAATAATGATAATTTCTTAAAATTTACATTTTTTGTAAAATCGTCATTTTTCACACTTCACCCAAAAATCAACCATCTCAAAAAAAATCCCAAAAATTCACCTAATGAAAATTATGATATGATGAATTCAAAAAAAATTATGTTTTTTAAAATTAAATTTATAAATTTATAAACTTATATTTTTAATTAAAATAAATAATATACGGTAAAACCACCTTTATAGAGAAATTCCCTTTTTAAACATTAACAATTCATAACCTTATATGATTTAATTATAATAATAAGAATTTAGTACTTATTTTTTGAGTACTAATAAATAATTTTTTTAGGTAACATATTCTATAAATATATCATAATTAAGTTATTCTTATTCATACCCACCAATATGATTTCTAGGTTAAAATAATAATATTTCCATGGCATATTGTGATTTATTTTTGTTAACATTTCCATATGGTACACTCTTTAGAACATATTATCTATTTAAAATAAAAATAAATCTAAAATATAAGGGTGTTATGTTCTAACCCTTTAAGAAATATCATCCTCTCAATATTATCTTATGTCTGGTAAAAAGGGCCAAAAATATTGTTAGAATAAAATTTAATAGATAAAAGATAAATATAGTTAGGTTCCAAGAAGTTCTTTTTAATCCACATAGATTTCAGTTCCTTTTGATAGGGACCTTAATTTATAGGGTAAGATTAGGAAATTTATCATTTATTAAACCATGCATTTAGCATTAAGAGACTAAAACATATGAATGGATTTTCTTAATCATATCAAACTTAATAGATTTATCTTCCTCTTACTCGATTGCAAGGAATTCAACTACCATTTAATAAAGAAAGTTAGAGAACATAAATTACTTGATGTATTCCCACCATTCCATTATTCATTTTTTTAGAAGTTTTCCATTGCTACTTCAGTTCATAAGATAAATAATTGTGATGCATTTTTCATGCATGAAGAACAAAAATTATCTTTTAATTGATCTTAAGATCCATAAAAGGATGACAAATGATTCATTATGATTCTAAACATTAACCAATACCAAAGTGATTATTTCAGGTAAATAAATTGTCCAATATAAAAATTTATACATAAATCTCTAAAACTACGTAAATAACACCCAATGTTCAACTTAAATCACTCCATAAATAATTAACCTTAAAACCCTTCCCAAATGCGCTAGACCAAATTCAAAAATAGAAATAAAACAAAATTTATAACATATTTTACCATGATCAACATAAAATTTATCAATAAATAACATTAACCATTCATAATTTAACATAACAAACATTTATATACACTAATCATATATTCTCTAAAATGTATTAATCCTTTCCAAAAATAACATAAATTGCCATAAAACCACAATAAAAACATTTATACTTCTATAAGTTAACTTAATATTTATCCCCCAAATAAAATTACATCCTAGAAAATAATATTCAATTTAACTTAAACATATAATATTCCTAATATAGTGAACATCCTCAAAAATATAACTAATCTATTAGAAACCAAATCACTTTTCAATCGTATGTATTATAAAAATATGATAACCCCTTTATTCCCATTAACAAGAATTACATCATAATAAATGAATGTATTTACATTAAAGGTTACTTTTTCTTTCAACATATTTTAACAATAACACTCTTCCAGTATAACATAAAACTAAATAAAATTTAAAAATTAAGGGTCATATATACCTCAATGATATATTAAGACGCGGTAAACATTTTTTAAAATTGAAATTGTCATCTTGAAATCCCATAACATAAAACCTCAAAAGGTTATATATTCTTTTAATCATACGATTATAACTAAAATTATTTAACTCATAATTATATCCTTAAATATAATATTATCCTCAATTGATAACTTCCAAACTTATAGAGTTATCTAAATCTTACTTTGATTCCAATTGAAATAACCAGAGACATGTACCCTATGATCAAGTGCTAAAATCATATTCTTTAAATGTTGGCTTTGATGCTAACTAAAACACCCCAATTTTATTTATCTATAATTACAATAGAAATAGATAATATTTAGTTAATTATATACCGAAGACTCTTTTGGTTTATAGTTTTATATAATTAGTAAAAAAAACTCATTACATAATAAAACCCGTGTTTTTCTACTCAAATTGGTATTTTACCTGTTATAACCATATTTTATTATTCAATAAGAAGACTTTAACATTTTAACCAAAATTACCCACACATGATACTATTCTAGAAATATTTTACATAATATAAGTCTTCATAAACTAAGTAAATAGAAACATAAAAAAGGTTGAGTTTAGACAATCAATAAGGGTAAACATAGGAGATATCAATTGATGATTATATGTAAGCATATGGTAACCAAAAACATATCATATAATGATATTAACATAGGAAAATCATACCCAATAAGTAAATATTATAAATATTGAGTGATGTCATAAAATAATGTCATATCAAAATACATAAGTCATAGGAGTGTAGAATTATCAATTATCAATCATGATTCATGAGAAAATATCATGAGAATATAAAATATGAATGTGGAACACACATAAATTTAGTAAATAATAGCACATTGAATATTTGTAAACACCAATGGGTTATTTATTCATATTATAGACATGTAATCAGGTATCTATATAAAATTATTAAAATGAAAGTAGTTCCATGCATAAAATTATGAATAAGTCATAATATGAACATGTCTATGATTAATTTTTAAAACACAAAATAATATTAATATACAACATAGTTATATTAAGATATATAATGATTTACATAATTCATTGGAAGGATTTATAATTTCGAGACCACCCATCACTTATTTAAAACCATATATAAGTGTGCTGAAAGATCATAAAAATATTTATCATTTCATTATAACATTTATTTTGGAAGAAAATAGTTTTATAAAAATTTAATTTTCATATAGTAATAATCAATTCATATAAAGGAATTGGGTGGTATCATAAAAACATTAATAATTTCACCATAAATTAATTGACCTATGAGAAATTAATGGATTAGATAGAATATTCCTTAAAACGTCATAATTGAAAGTCTTCTAAAGAGAAGTGGTGGCTAATATCATAAGATACTATACTTAATGTAGTGTAACATTCTTTAAAGGATATTGATATATATAAAAAATACCATTAAAAGTGAATTTAAAATTTCTTTGGAAACATGAAAAATATCATTTTCTTTTGTTATCTTTAGAAAATAAAAATGTATACAATATTAAGAAAACATTTTTATTCATGGAAACATGTAATGTAATATTGAAATAAAAAAATGGCCAAGATGGTGGTAAAATCATTTCATGTCATATACATTAAAAGAAATCATTATTTTCACATGTTGGTAAAATTTTAAAAGATATCCATACATAAAACATTTGAATATATTCATTTTAATAATTTGTAATAAAAGTTAATGTTTTTAAAAATATAATTTACTAAACATTTATCTACAGATAAAATATTATTTAATTTTTTTTGAATGATATATACAAGGTTGATAAAATTCATAGATAGAAAAGGAAATAAGATTAGTTTTTATTAAAAAAAATTCCCTGATCATTTTAAGAACAAAATGGGAGAAAATGGTACTCATACAATAAAATTACATGAATAACCATATGATAACAAAATATATTTTTTATAGGATAGGGATCATGAATTTAAATAAATTGAGATTTAGCATAGATAATCCTAAAAATAAATTAGATTGTAACATAAGTTAGTATTTCTTTGGTAACTTTTTTTTCATAACCCCCTTGAAATAAATAACATCAACAAAAAATTTAAAAATTTGAATTTAAATAGATTAATGATATATAATATAAAAGAGGATAATATAAACCTTACAAACACAAACTGATGAATAAAATGTAACATATCTCAATTAAAAAATATTGAGATAAAAATAATTATAGTTGGTAATATCTGAAGAAAACCCTTATAAAAGAGAGAAAAATATATGGATTTTTAAATAAACAATATTTTCATTAAAAAATCATAAAATCTTATTTTATGGTATATATATTAAAAAAATAAACAAGTGGTCACTATGGATATGTCTTGTTTAAATTAAAATGAGACAAAAAAACTCCTCCTCTAGTATTTATTTTCTTCATATGTGCTCTGCGAGACTTGTATAATAAATTTGGATTTATTAAAAATTTATAAATTAACCATATTCATACTTATATAACCATATATGATTCACATATAATTTATAATTACCATTTTATTAACAATTCTTCATTAAAACCATTACTTGGGTAAAATAATGCTCTATTTTCCATGAATGATTCAGTTCAACAGTTCTAGTCCTTGTAACTTTTTTATAGTTTTATCATATGAATTATCTTAATTATTTCATAAGTATAATATTTATTTATTATATAAACTTTTACAACCATTCTTATTAGTTGGAGATGAAAAATTATATACATCACTTCTTGGAGGTGGTGGTCTCCATGTACACACGAGTGATGTTCTCAATTTTCGATGGACGAAACAAATAATGGTGAAAATTAATCAAAATTTTAAGAATCATAATTATAAAAAATATATCATATATATTCAATAAATATAACCTTATTACCATCCATGTAAATAGAAAATTAAAAACCAATTGCATCGATTTGTTGAGGTGTTAGTCCGCAGGTACATAGGATAGATTTTATCATTTTCCAATTGAAGTAAGGGTGATAAGTTATATTATATATTATATATTATATATATAGGTTCATTATTATTTAATAAAAATAATATATATACATTGAATTCATTTATATAACCATCCATGAGATGTGGTGATGAAAAATAAAATATATCGCTACATGGAGATTGTAATTTATATATACACATGAGTGATGTTTTTATTTTCCATTAGATGTAATTTTGAATGAAAATGGTTTTAAAACTAATATATAACCATATTAGTATATTAAATATATTTATTTAATCATTTTTATATGGTTATATATTATTTATAATAGGTTTAAGTATAAAGATGCATTAAAAAGATCTGTAAGAACATATACCTATTCTTCAAAAATCCTGCTTTTATAAGATCCTTAAGTCATTATAGAGTGGTATTTTATAAATAAAATAACCAGTATTATTTGTATGGAAGGTTGTAAGAGTATTTGGGAATATATTTAATGAGATAAATGGCTCGTGTGTTGTGGATTAGAGAGGAGAGGCAATACCCTTTTATAATTAAGGGGAGTAGCAGAATTATAATAATTCTAAACATTAAAATACTATAAGGCCACATTCATTGAGAATTAGATCCATATTGGATAAATATAGAATTTAGGATGATATGAGGTAAAAATAAATTTAGACATTAGGACTAATACAATTTTTGATGTTATTTTAACCCATATCTATTTAGTTTAACCTTGCAATAACCCATTTAACAGTAACTGTGGTATCAAGATATGTTGTATTAAAGTGTAAATAATGTTATTCTAAAATATAAATTGTATACTAAGTGTAAAATGGTCGATATTATCAATAATTATTTATTCACTTGAAAAAATATAATATTTTTTGTATTTTTAAACTAATTAATTAAATATTGTTTTAAAATAAAATATCCTTGAAGTCATTTTCTGGACTATTCACATAATCTGACTTTTAAAACATCATGATTACCATAGATTTATAAATTTAATATTTAAATAATTAATAAAATTTAATATTTATCCATAAAAATAATTCAATATATTAACTTTTCCATGCACGTAACTTTTAATATTTTAAAACATTTTACTATGATTTTCCACCAGTTTTTACAAGCTCTGCATCAATGATGTGTATGTTTTCAAGTTATTATACCAATTAAAAAAATTAAAAACAATTAATATCATAAAAATAATTTCTTCATCTCTAAAATAACAATTTAAAACTATTCATAAAATATTTTTTATTATTTTGAAAACATATTAGAAATGTTAAAAGAAAGAGAGTGACATTTGGTCATTGTTATTTATTTAAAATAATATAATGGACATTATCAAATAAAAATAGATCCACGTAGACATATGATATAATATAGGATTATTTTAGTCAAAATAAAATCATAAAAATAAATAAATAAAATCTTTTCAGACATTATGAAACCATATTCCATTTTTTTAACCGTGATTTACACAATTTACCAATTACTGGGATGAAAAACAATTACCATGGTTACTATTAATTATGAATAGAAATTAAATTTAATTCATTTCCATATTAAAAAATTCTAATCAAAGAATTGTAATCCATTTTCTATGATTCAATTTTATAAATTGGTAAAAATTAATTTTAATAAACGTTCACAAAGCGCAACGAAAACCCATTTTTTTTTAATTTCTTTCTTAACCATAAAAATGATTTTATACCAAAATAATATGTAATATTGATTTACATGGAATAAATTTGTTAATTTTTAATGAAATAATACTTATTTTACATTCAAACAATATCAACACATAAAAGAACCTTGTGAATATTTTATTAATAAAGAACAAGTGAAAATAGTTTTTATATGAATAAAAACATTACTTAGATTTCAAAAATGTCAAACTCAAATTTGTGTGTTCAAAATTGTATTTTAAAATGGATTATATTACTTTTTAAATAATTATATATATATATAAACATTCAAATAATTCTTATATCATGATAATGTCAAAAAAGTATTTTTTTTAATTCTGTATTTTTTATAAATCACCCAAAAATAGACTATTGCATAAAGATCATAAAAATTAATCCAATTTTTTTTATATTATTAGTAGAAGTTTTATGTTATTTTTATAAAATTAAATTTCTAAATTTTATAAATTTATCTTTAAATTAAAATATAAAATATACAACAAAACACCCTTTTGATATAGATAACGATTTAGAGCGTTAAATACTATTAAATTTATATGATTTCATTTTGATCACTTAAAATTTATTAATTATTTCCAATTTACTAATAAAAAAAATTTCATTAAGATAAATTTTGTACATATATTTCATTATTCTGTTATTCAAATTAATACCCTAAAATCAAAATAGTGTGTTATAAAAATTGTATTTCTATAATATATTAGGGTACGATTTAGTTATGTTTTATGTGTGGTACATCTTATCAAGTATAGTTTTATTTAAGATAAAATAGAGTCTAAAATCACAAGTTTTTACACTATTTAGAGGGGACATGATCTAGTATTTCCCTAACTTGAGTATAAATGATCCCTTATCCTTAGTATGGGATAAGTGTTTCACCTGGACTACTCTATCCTTATTATTAAGAAGTTGTTACAAGATTGATCATACCTACACATATCATATCTTTTTTGGTGGATAAAATTATGTTTTATGGGTATAGATCAACCCAATCTAGTAAATTATCTTCCAAATATTTTACTAATTATAAAATTTCTGTCCTAGAAAATCTTTTTCTATTTCTATTTATTCATTTATAAATATATATTTCTTATATCTATTTAAATTATTAAATATAGTCAATGAATAAACTTTATTATATTCCCAATGTGTTTTAACGTGGGTTTTTACATAATTATTTTTTTATTCTCATGCCATACATGTGCACTATGGTTGACATGAAATTCCATAATCCATTTTTCATGTACCAACACATACTCATAGATGTCTATATGGGTTTTTTACATTGTGTGATAATTTATGGTGTGATTAAAGATCTAATAAGCTTTTTATATGGGGAATAAATGATATATAGTAATTTACCCATGACTATTTGAGATAAGGGTTATAACATTTAATTTTATCTAATTTTGTATAATATATTTGTAAAATTCATTTCATCCATGTATTACAATTTCATTTAATTTTATATTTATAATCAATGCAAGTAAATAACTTCAAACTAGACCATAATACCCTTAATATTGGTTTCCATCCATTGGAGATTGTGGATTGAATCCTAAGGTTATGTTTTGGCCTGATCATGTTTTAACTCAAGTGGTTGGGATCATGTTCTTTAAAATTTGGTACTAGAGAAGGTTCGTGGTATCATCCCTCCATTAGAGTTGTTGGGGGGTTGATATTAAGATTAAATATTATTTAATATATCTGGTGTATTAGATTAAACTATAAAAATTCATCATGAACCTTTTGATGATGGAACCTTATGTTTTTAGTGATGTTCAGGTTTTTAGGTAGGCACCACTAATGCAGATAAATTTTTAGCATAAATAATGTATCTATAATTTGATAAGGATATGATAAGTATATCAATATCATTAAGATCCATTCATTATTCTTAAATTATCTACTCTAGTGTGAAATTTTTAATATTTTATATTTTATATTTTATAACGTAGATTTATGAATGGATTCATTTAATTGAATAGATTGTAATAAATTAAATGTTTTTACTTATAAATTATTAGTTTCTACTTATGTAAATAAGGTAAATCATGAATGGATGTCTTATAGATGATGTTTATGTAAACCTAATTTTAGAATGTTACTTTTTTGTGATATCTATTTATTATTGTCATATGTTTATTATTTACTGTTGAAATATTTACAATATGAGTTTAAAATAATGTTTAATTACTTTATTAAAATAATATTATTGTGATAGTGGATCAAATTGGTAAAAACATGTTTCTATAATTATTGGTATAAGAAAATTCTGTCTAATTTAGTTACATTCAATTTTACATCACTCAAATTGATACCTGAAGTATGTCTCTAGCATGTTGTACCATTACAATCACATGATAACTATTCATCTTTCCGATTATTCTCATTGGTTTTGCATTGGATTTCTTGTTTCATTCCTAGTATAGTTGAAATTTATGTTTAATTATTTTTTACATTCATATCGTAATGTTTTGGTGGGTACTATATTTTATCAACTGGAAAATGGATTTTAAACCTATATTTATTGATTTTATAGAACTATATGTTTTAAAATTAATCTTGAATGAAATTTTAAGTGAAACTATTTATATTTTTGATATGTGTTGTAGAAAATATTTTTATTGAAATTTTTTTTACAAAAAAATTGAAGTATGATTTATCATTGAATTAAAAAGAGTATTCATTAAAAATATAATAATAATAATATTTGTTTAAAATCTAGATTTCAAAAAATGTGTTTTCAAGCATATTTTTTAGTTGAATTTGAAAACTGATTTCATTAAATAAATATTATTGGTTAATTATAGAATGATTTATATAACTATAATAAATCCCTTGATATTTCATATGGTGGGTAGAACCATTTGATTATATATTATTTTTATGTTGATATCTTAGTTCGGTGTCAGTGTCCTCATTAGTGATAGAGTTCCAAAACATATAAGTGTTTTATTATAATTACATATATTGAGAAATAATATCTATTTTGGTAGTAATATTTTTAGTTAAATGTGGGTATGTGTTCCTTGGAGGTAGTTTCATGGTTCTGTAATAATAAATTGACATTGCATGTTAGAGTGATCAGGGTTATATTTGTTTTTATGGGATTTAGGATCAATATAATGGGCTGACACATTGTTTTTGGATTACAAAAAATGATATGGTGGTGAGTTTGTAATGACCCTATCCTAGATGGTTATATTTTTAGGAAAATTAGTATTTAAATTTTTATGGAATTTTAATTTTTGGTTGAAGAAGAGAATAAGAGGAAATGAATCATAATAAAACCAAAACATTATAGGGAGTACACAAAAATTTCAATGGATAACTTATTTCTATCTAACCATTAGAGTTCCATTGGAATTTTGATAGGGGGCCACCAAAAATCTAGTGGCCACATGTGTATTTGTTTTTAAAATATTTATAAATGGGTAAATATATAGTTTTATTTTCCCCTTTAAATAATTGACCACACTTCCCTTATCCATCACTTTTACTCTATCATACACCCCACTAAGGCTCTGATCCACCTCCCATAAATGTTTCTACGTCCTCTTTAATGTATTGAATTAGATATTTGTGTTCTTCTTGATGTCTAAATACATGTAATCCCCTCATTCCCACCTCAAATATTCTTCCATTTAGATTTATATTATTCTCCCACTTTGAGTGGGTTATTTAATTTTATATTTCACCAGATCCATGGTAAAATTCCTTATAATAAATTTTACAATTTTGGGTTTTATTAGTGAAGACCATTATGAGTGATTTCGAACAATTGGATTGATTTTCTAGTAAAATATATTTAAAGAAGGATTTATTTATGGTAATCAGGATTTCAGACCATGATTAAGATATCAATTAGTCTTTTAATTTTTGTTTCCTATAAATTGAATCTTAGGATACATATTTTGGTATTATAGAATGTTTTTTTCTAGGTATAGAATATTTTATTATGATATTCATTTTTTCATGGGTAATTAAATATAATGGATTATAAGATATGGATTTGAGGATGTGTTGGGTAGAGTTTTAATTTTTGGAGAATGACGGAGGACTCATCAAGGATAAGTGATAGTTATGTGATTTTTTCCAAAATATATTTCATTAGGATTGGGTTTTCATTTTTTTAGAACTCTTTGTTTTCAAATTTAATAAATGGGATATCAAATTTTTCAATAATTATGAATACAGTATTTTATTATGTATTTTGGTAAGGAAAATAACTAAATTTTATATGGAGGCCATTTTATATTCTATATTACAAACATTATTTCATTATGTGGTGTATATAACGGTGTATGAATGTATTATACCAAATTTTCCATGTAATTTATTTAATTTGAAAATCCATTTAATTTTTCGACTTTCATTGGATTTGGATTCAAAAGCTCCAAATTTGAAAGGGTTTTATCTCAATTTCCCTTCATTAAAGAATGTTTTCATTTTAATCACCAATTCTAGTTTGAAATTGTGTATAAAATTATCCATTAAATTTTTTTATCACAAAACAATTAATCATCGGATTTATAGGACCCTTTCCTGATCTCTCTTTCATATTCATTTTATTTATATACTAATAATTAAATGAGGGTTTATCCTATCAATTTTCCTTTCACTGAGATATATTCCATATTCACCACCTATCCTTTATTTTGTAGTGTATATTTATCCCTATAAAATCATGTTATGATATATTTCATTTAATTTAAGGGAATTAAAAATCCTTTTAAGGTTCCCACTTTAAAGGGATTTTTTATTAAAAAAATACCATAGCATTAATAGTTTCTATAATAATAACATTTTTAAATAAATATTGTTTATGTTTAAACATTAATTAATTTAATAAATCATTTCTCTCTTAAACTCCATAAATTTTCTTATCCTTTACATACTTCTATGGTTTACATGTCATATTACTATTTTACCTCTCTACGGTTCAAAATACAATAAAAATTATTTTTGTAAGTGGAGTTAGCCAATTTTCTTATTTTTTATCCATAATATTTATCCTCTATGTATTTATTCTTAAACTTATTTTTGGATGTGCTTATATACATTTATTTGAATTATTAAGGTCATTTTCAATTAACGTTAAATTTTTTAAAAATTGTTTTAAAGGTATATTTTTAAATTTTTTCTATACAATTCATATTATATTTACTTGTTATTGTTTAAAAACGTGTGAAAAAGGATAATTATATTTAATTATTTTCGCACTGACACATTTTCATGATCTTATAATAATTTTTATTTGAAATGATTACTTTTAATATTTTTAGTTTTTTCCACAGAGATTTATATTCTAATTATTTTATAAATTGATTTCTTTTTAAATTTAATGTCATCAAAAGTATTGGATATATATTATTATTTTACAATGATAACTTTTAATGATCTTAAAAAAGTTTTTTTGATATATGTCAACATCCTTTAATGTTTATTATGCTTCATTGGGGACATTCTCTAGTGATATTATATACTTTCATCCTATTCATTTAATATGATAATGTATTCTTATGGTTTTCATTGAACCACTTTATTTCTCAAGGATTAATTAATTTACAGTGTAATTAAGACTATTTGTAGGTATTAGAGGCATAAATATGTATATTTTATCAATATGTGATGGGTTGTTCTGATATAACCCTCATATTAATTAGCTAAATTTTTTTATCTCCTGAGATATTGATTTTATGACAGGACATGATTACTTGTATATATGTTCACAAGTATGTTTGTAGAAAAATATACAACTAACTCTATTCACATGTATTTGCATGGACATAATTATTTATAGTTATGTTCATATGTATGTACATGGAAATGATTATGGGTAGATTCAATTAGTAGATTGTGAATGTAAATAACTGTGGGTAATTATGTTCATAAGTTTGTGTGTGGACATGATTTCAGGTAGTTTTTTCACAATTATTCATGTTTCCATGATTTCAGGTAGCTCTATTCACAAGTTTGTTTATGGACATGATTATAGGTAATTATGTTCACAGTTTTGTGCGTGGAAATGATTATTGTTAGTAATTATAACAATTTTTTGAATCCATATGATTATGTATATAGCATATTATTATATTTTTGTTATTTCATCATCATTATGTTCTTAGGTTTCAATAATCCAATTTCTCAAGTCTTATCTTATGCCAGAAGCATTAATCCATGAATCATGACTTCTGATCTATGTTTTTTTGGTATGATTCTATCTTTTTATCTCCATGCATTATGATTATTTTATCATGACCATATTATCATCTTATTCTCACTTGTAGTCATTGATAATTATCTCTTAGGTTTTCAAATACTAAGCATCTAAGATAAGCCCTTTTTATGTATTTATTCCATAGATATAGTGAAGAATATAACATAAAGAATGTCTTTAATGGGTTATATTAAGGTGAAGCTATAGATAAATGTTTAATGTTATAAAATTAGTTTTTATATATCAAATATCTAGATAGAATAATACTTTATGTTATTAAATTATGTGAATTTGTGAGTAGAAATGTTTAAATTATTTAAATGATGTAAAATACATGTGTTTCATACTCTGGTTTTCCCACTTTGTATTAAATAATATGTGTAAATTTTTTATTTTTAGAATTGGATCTAGGAGTGTGGGTTTTGTTTTCCTTATGAACAAGATACTCTACTGAGGTAGAGTTTTGATTAATTATTTTTGGGATTCTAAGATCAATTGGAATAATATATAGTCACTTATAATACATTGAAAATGAAAATTCTTAGTTAATGTGTGAATACAATTTTCCCTGGGTTTCATCATGACCCTATAATTTGATTTCATAAATTGTGATTATAATGCCTACACAGAGGCATCATTGGAGTTTCTTAATAATTGGGATATCAAATTATGGTGTCACACTCACCCATGAATAAGAGCATTTATAGTGATTTACTCATGGAAATGGAAAATATTTATTACTTCTTTTCTGTAAATAATGATGTTTTGTTAGTGGTTTCAGTCAGTATAGGTTGACAATGTGGTTTTCATCAGTGTTTTCTTAATAGGGAAGTATGTATATCATAATTGATTTTTCCCTTTGAACTTCCATATATTGATAGGGTAATTCCATATTAGGGGTATTGAATTGTATTCATTACTGTATTGGTTTTTACTATATTATCCTCTATTTTAATGATAGTATGTCATAATTAGTACCATACATTTCAATGTGCCTATGGATAAATGTTAAATTTGTTGTTTTCTAATCAATTTATTATGGTTTTCATTATATATTTCATGGGGGAATGTATCCCAATTATGTTTTCACTGTATTAGTTCTAGTAACAATACTCTAAATTATTAAGGTTAGTCATTGAGAGGAACACCTAATTTTTTTACCAAACTGGATGAGGTTATAGTGGGTCGATTCATGTCCTAATCATGAAAATTTCATATATTACCTTTATATGATGGAAAACTACTAATTTTTTTAAAAATGAAAAAATGAACTTTTTTTATCATATAATAACGGTTCAAAATAAACCAAAATCTTGCAATGATAATTAAAACCCAAAAAAAATCATAAAACATTATATTCTTTGCTCACACTAAATTTTTTTTCCAAAAAAAACAAAATTTGACATGTTGTCATAATTTTTCATAATTTATGGATCAACCCAAAAATTATGAGTCATTATTTCATACATATAAAATTTGAAAGCATGGAAAAATGAAAAAAAATGGACATTTAATCTATAAATAATTTAACCAGAAATATAAATCCATGTAAACAAATTCCATTTAATTTTTGGATATCAAAAAATTAAATTAATTGATAGGAACTTTCACCCTCAACATATGAAGATCTTATAATAGTTATTACCAAGGAAAAAATCGTTTTTTTAAAACCAATTAAATCATTTATATCTAAATCTATTTCTTATATTTCAATTATATTTCTTTAGGACCTCATCATATGGGTGTATTTAGGACTATAAAATGAAAAATTCATCTCCTCAAAAAAAATTAATTCATATTAACCACATAAAAACAAATGGAACCCATTTTTAAAAAGAAAAACTGTATGTCACTCCCATATAAATTTATTTATAAGAGAATAATTATTGAAAAAATTTAGGTGACATTATTAGCTTTATAAACACAATATATAATTGATTAATTATTTTTTAAAATTTATTTGAATACTACCAATGAATAATAAACCCATTTATTCCTCTATAGTATGTATAAAAACATTCATCATACACATTTTGTTTTTAAATTCAACCCATTAATGATTTCACATTACATAATGAATCATTATATTCCACTTTTTATCCCAAAATTAATTAGTATAAAAGAAATATTTTTATTATCCACTACTATTCATAATTCTTATAAATAAAAACACTTTAAAATAAAATAGAATAAATTTTTTTTTTAAAAACATAAATGGACATTATTAACATAAAATAATCATACAAATATACATTGAAAATTTTGTATAATTTCATAGTAGTTAATTCAAATAATTTTTACATTGAAAATTTTGATGAAAAAATTATAATGTTTTTTAGGATATATTATGTTATATGTTTCATATAGATAATTCTAAAGTTACACATTATAAAAAAATTAGAAATTATTAAATGAATGTTAAACTTTATTATTATTTCATATACCAAAAATACATTATAATAAAAACTAAAACTAAAAATATATTTATAGAAAATTTCTATTTAATTGAATGGAAAAAAATGTTTAATTTTTTTATATAATTTCCCATTATATAAACTAGATAAACATTCTATAAAAAAATTTAAAAATAAACGAAAATGATTAAATTATAAATGGATAAATTCCATTTATAAAATTAAACTCCATGTTATCATAAATTTCTATTGAATGTTCTCGCAGAATAAAAAACTATAAAATCATATGCAAAATTTTCATTGAAATAATCATAATAAAACCCACTATAAAAAATTATTGGAAACATCCTTGTGAAAATTTAAACTAATAAAACTAATTAAAAAATATGGGCCTTCTTTTTTCCGAACAGGGTCAAAAAAATATGTTCATATAATAGCCTCTATAAAATTTTAATAAGGGTTAGCTTTTTGTGGATAAAATCTATGGGGGTACTGAGATCAAATTATTTGATTCCAAATTAATTTTATGGGTTTCTTTGGTTTTCTATAAATCCCACTACCGATAAATTATTAATATTAATAATGTTAATCTAGGTGGTGGGACAACATAATATGGTAACCATCAGTGGGAGAATTAGACAACATAGTAATTCCCATACCAAAAAATTATTCATTCCATAAACATAGGAAACAACATAAGTTGATTTAAAATATATGAAATATATATTAGATAAATGCTCTTCCTTGTGAATTGAAAATTATATATTTCAATCCATAATTCAATATTATGTCTTGGAAAAGGTATTGAACCCTCATCAGAATAGAGTTAAGTTATTTCCTCGAACAAAAATTGTACATATCCCCTTATAATTAAATTTTTCATCAAATCAATTTAAATTATTTCAATAAATATATAAGTAATTTCCTATTATAATAACTAATGGAAAATTGACTGAATTTTTTAAATTTATTGATAAATTTTAATATTCTACTAAAAAATTTCATATTGGAAAATTAATATAAAACAAATGGAAATTAATATTAAAAAAATTCTTAAAATTTTTTAACTATATAATAAATAAAAATAAATGAAACTTCAAAAAATTGGAAATTCAAGTGAAATTTTTATTATAAAAATTATATAAATTTTTTTAATAAAAATATAATGATATTTTTCATGGGAAAATTTAAATTGAAAATTTTTATTGAAATATTCCCCTTTAATATTCATGTTAATAATGGAATGGTCACTTAATTGAGTGTTTTTTTATTTTAAACCTTTTTATCATTTAATAATCACGTCAGAAACCTTTGATTCTTAGTTGTAAACCTATGACAATTTACAAAAATAGGATTCTGAGGACACTCAACCTAGTATATGATTCTCTATTTATCCCATCATGGGGAAACATTTGTGCATGGTAACATCGAGGATAAAATATGTAACTTATATTTTCCAAATTTTGATCCTCAAACTAGTTTATGATAGGACTCTAGCTAGTGGATCTGAATTTATACATATATATATATATATATATTATTCTATATGAGGATCTTTGTCTTCTGGTCCTTACTTTCCCTAAGTGTACTCTCATGTTTATTTTTTGGGTTTCAATAAATAAATTTTTTCACATGCATGTACATACAATCACTTTCATGTTTTATGTCAGTCTTTTACATATTTATTTTATTATGTTTATATTTTAAATAATATACATACATGATACTATTTTTAATGAAAAATAAAATGAAATTTTATAATTATAGTTAAAACTATCTTGTTATTGTTTATTTTCTATATTTTATTCATAAATAACATGGTGGGATACTATTAATAATGTTAACTCACACCTTGGATACACTCCTTTGTGTGTATATAGATTGAATTCCCTAAAACTAATTATTAGGTCCAAATATCATCTCCTCTATCTATAAAGATTGCGCAATTAGCTCCATTTTGGAGAAATGGATGTCGTTTCATATGAAGGTGTTGATGTTTCATGAGGGGTTAGAAGTGTAAATACTTTATTATGCCTAATTTTAATTTATTTTATTTTTTGTATAGTTCTTGTAGATATTCATATTGTATTCTATGTTATCATTTATTTTATATCATGTGTTTTAGTACATTAGTATCATTTATTTAATATATATATATGGGTGAAATCATTCCCAATATTTATTATTGATTCCCATAGTCATTTTTTCCAGACTATAGTAATTGGGAATGTTCCTTGGATCTTATCACAAACAAGTTGGGGTATTTAGATAAAATATTTTGCTTTTTTTCATTACAATTTCAATATAAAATTAATATGAAATAAATTGAAATTATATTCTAAAATTATATTCAAATTTTTGACTATAAAATCCATTTAAAATTAAATTGTAATAATGAATCTAAAATTTCATAAAAATAATTTATTAGATAAAAAATCAATTAAAAATAATTGGGAATTTCTATTGAAAATTTTCACTAAAATTTATCACAATATAATCATGTGGAAATTACAAATAGAAAAAAAACTTATACTCTAAAATTTTAAACTAAAACATAAATTGTAAAGTAACAGTATCCAATTTTACTATAATATTTAAATTTTATTAATACTAAGGAGTGTGTTCGAAAATTTCACTGAAAAATCCATTCGTTTTTATTGAAATTTAAACTATAAAATTATCTTGTAATTTTTAACTATACAATCTGATAAAAATTTAATTGAAAATTTATAATGAAAACATTTAATGATAAATATCAACTCAAATCATCAACTAAAATAATATACTATAAAATTTAACATCCTTAATAAAGTGGATCATATAGATAAATTTCACTTCAAATTTACATGAAAAATATTGAAGTGTAAAATTCTTAAAAATCAATGAAAATCTTTTCAAAATGGTCCACATAATTTCCAACAAATAAATTGGGTGAAACTTTTATTGTAAAATTATAGTGGAGTAAAAATATTGAAATTTAAAATGGATAATTCATTAATAATAAAATATAGTGAAAATTAATAAAAAATAATATTATAAAACTCTCCTTTAATTTATCTACATAAAATAATATAGAATATTTTAGTATCAAAATATATTTAATATCACCACTTGAACATTTTAATAAGAACTTATTATTGAAATTTTTACTAAACATTGAATTTTAAGATTCAACTTGATCACTGAATGGGAATACATGATAAAATTACAATGTAAGATTCTATTGGAATTCATATAAAATTATTACTATAAAATATATCTAAAATTGTGTACATAAAATATATAATAAACTAAAAACCCCTTGTTTTGGTATAATCAATTTAGTAATCAAACTGATAAATTTATACTACAACGCTATAGTTGGATTGAACAAAACTAATAAAAATATTAACAATTATCAGTTGATGGAAGAAAAGAACCATATATTATTGAATATTAATTATATGTACTACTGTCAACTAAAGTAGAAGATTTAATTAGTTGAGAATAGAAACAAACATTAGTCAAAGGATGTGGAATTATAAAATTGTCGGTAATATCACACATCATCAGTTAATTAAAACATAGTATACATTGATCATTGATAAGATAAATTATCCCCCTATAAATAGTAGTAAAAATAATTCAAAAATTTGTCCTACTAGTTTTTTCATCATTCCAAAATAATATTCATGGTGTCGGAATAATTTCATTTTTAGAAAAAAATAATGCTTCACATTATTTAAACCTTGATAATTTCTATGTTTCATTATCCTTGACAGTAACTATAACCATAAATTCCATATGTTGATAGAGATAAATTTCAAAAATTAAAAACACAAGATTGTGGATAAAAAAATTATCAACTCCAAGTGTCATGACCTTCTACCCATGTGATCCCCTCTTGTTCTTACAGTAAAGAAAATTGTGTCCCTAGAATCTCACCCCTAATAGGTTATGTTCTTACGACATGAACTATGGTTATAAAACACACAAATTAGATTCATTTCCCATATAAATTCCATGAACCAAGATAAACCCCCAATCATCTCCATATAATATAAAATAAAAAAAATCAATAATTCATGTACATTTTACATATAAATGAGGTCTCTAAAATAAAATATAAAAAACAACTCTAAAATTAGAAACTCTGATAATACCTCAAGGCCCCAAGCTATTAATGTCTAAATGAATCACGGAATCCATCCTTGAAATCTATCAAATAGATTTATATATACATATATATGGGTGAGAATACAATTATAACTAGTTGGATCCTCCACAGAAACTATCATTAAATTGTGGAAGAATCATTTTAATTCATCAATGAATAAATAGCTAAACCAACACACACATATCTTATCATCCATCAGCCAATATCAACAAATAATCATTCCCCAAATATCACATCCATGAATAGTAAAATAATATAAAATATATATGTTCTATGAGAGCACCCCACAATAACATCCCTATTTATTTGGTTATCCTCATACCCCAATGGCATATATATTGTTCTTTAACTAATTCCATTATAATGGTATAATTGCATATACACATACCAAAACCATATAGTGTAAATAATAAAAATATAAAAATAACACATCACATACATATTAGAGTAGGGGACCATAAATATGAAAGACATCAACCTTGTTCCCATATCCTATACTACATGACCCCCATCATTTATCCACACCACTACTACCTAACTAAGTTTTTCATAATATACATGTACTAAAAACTAAAACAATTACACCATGTATGTATGAACCTTCCTTGAAAAATCACATTGCAAACTATGTTACAAGAGGGGTTGGGGAAGAGGAATTATTTAGCTATTAATTCCCTCTATAGCCAAGAAGTTGTGAAAAACAGCTAGAAACCATGTCCTTATATTGGAATCAGCCAAGTTTCCCAACTCAGGTTATGGTGAAAATAAAATAAAAATAAATTATATTAAATATAGTAT
This sequence comes from Viscum album, assembly GCA_963277665.1. NCBI lineage: Eukaryota > Viridiplantae > Streptophyta > Magnoliopsida > Santalales > Viscaceae > Viscum > Viscum album. The sequence continues at coordinate 1,745,721,550 of OY728161.1, forward strand.
TCACAAACATTCCTAAAAAATTGTTCATATGCAAATAAATACCAAAATTGATTATAAAATACACCTCACTGTCACCATCTTTAACCAGTGATCATTGCAATAACTACAACACAACCACTCAATATTTTAAAAAAATACAATCATAACAATATTCTAAACATACCATCTGAATTATTTTAGTTAAATTATATATTCAATGTGATTGACCACATTGTATTCAATTATACATATTTTATATCAAATAATTCATTAAACCACATCCTAATTTAAGACACCTATTAATCACTAATCACATTTATTCCAGCCATTTCAATTTATTGAACCCAACTATTACAAAAATTGACACTAATTAAAAAACAATCCTTTATCATTTCCAACCTATCATTTATCAATTCAAGCCCATCACCCATTATAAATTTCATTTATTCCAACCATGTTTTATTCAACTAGTAAATTTTAACACAATCACACATTAACCATTCCAATTAGTATATAAACTTCCCCACAACCCATACCAACAACCACCATGATAGCTTCCAAACCATTATTTCCACATAACCAAACATACTACCATTACCATAACCACATACCTACCCATCCACTAGCAATATATCAACAATTACACATTATCCTCCAAAAATTATATAAAAATAATCCATCTTTATTATAAGTACAATGATAAGGACATGATACCCAACAACAAGCATTGTAAAACATAATAATAAATAATATTAAACTTCCGCTGTTTAATTATTCTTCTATAAAAAATTCGAATTATTGGTATAATAATCAATAATTAAATTCAAAATTTCAACAAAACTAATTTGTTAATAACTTTAAGTGATTAAAAAGTGATGAAATGTGATTCTATCAAATTACTAGAAGTATAAAACATTTATCCCATAAGAAAACATAATCTATTAGTAGAAACTTCAACAAAACCATCAATATATTAGTAATATAATGTAATTTTATAAAGAATAAATAAATAAACCTCTTCCCTTAAATTCCTATAATACAATCTATTAGCTTGTATAGATTAATAATAAAGTCCATCAAATGAATGAAATATAATGATAATTCCATGATCTAAACATAATATAGAAGGATAATTTTTTTAATACCCTACCACATTCAGATATTTAATAACCAATAAAAAATCATAATGGGGATTGCAAACACCACCCAACACATTAGGATAAACCACAAGTCCTAAAAAAATATATTACCTATCAAAAACATAATATAACGACATCAAAACAAAAGTTTCATATTTTCACTACCTCTCTTGAAGTAATGATAAGAAAAGAATAGTGAAGAATAGAATATCAATTTACCTTGGACAATAAAATATTGATATCTTCAAGATGAGGGGAAACCAAAATAAAAGGTTGGATAAAGATCCCTAAGAATGAACTAGTCGTCACTAAGTATTTAAGGGATGTTATGGAAATAAGTGATAACTTGGTACAAGGCCTAAATTTAATACCATTCTGAAAAAAAAGAATCACATCATGGAAAGGATCATTATTCCATAATAAAACTCTAATATGAAATATTTTTGTGCTGCCCCACCCGCATATTTAATTAAAATAATATTAATACCAATATTAAAAAAACATATGGTTCATCCAAATATACCACTCTCTAATACTGAAAATCACAAGGATCGCAGCCTGATCCTTAGTCGCCTCTCCCCGACATGGTTCACCTCAATCCAAAGCATTGAATAATGAATTTAACTATGAAAAATTAGACCTCATAGATATGGAGATATAAAATTGAACACCCAAGACTTTACAATGCATTTGGAAGAGTTATTTCATAATATAGTTTGTGGAATATTAAGTAAAAGGATTTTTCAATATAAACTCAAGACACCCCTCGACCCCCATTCTGCAACACTGCCCCTTAAGGTGAAATAAAAATCTTGTTACATAGTCTTATCAAGATTCACATTATATTAAAATGGATCCATTTTTATATAATAATAATTGTGGGACCTTCATGGGGAATTTAATCAACTTAAATCCAAAACCACACATCCACCTCAATACAGTGTGACACTTAAACCTCATAGCTCACACCCCACAAAACAATTCATGATACATTTCATGAATCAACCCATAAAGTCATGACATGAAAACTATAGGACAAACATATCATCTATACATCCATAGTTGAAACAAAACACTACGTCTTGTCGCAATATATTCATTCCCGTATAAAATTAATCTTTAACTCCATCTACCTTCCTCTAGCCTTCTCCTGATGCCTCCAACACTAGAAATATAGAATCTCATGGTCTATAAAGGTACAAACTACTATGTTATATACCACTTAAATGATTCTATCCAATTTAATGAAAACTAGACAAAAAATAAAACACCATTCATGAAACTTAAACATCCGTAGGCGATACCTCTCAAAAAAGAACTGTTCCATCATTGAAAGAAAATGGTCCACTAAGATAAAAAATCTCAACCAAATCAGTATAAAATAATACTTCTTAATATTAGTGGAAAAAATATTTCAAAATAACTCAAGATATGAAGCATGAATATGTAGAAAACATTCCCATGTACACTCCTCTATACCACCATGACACGATAAGAAAAAAACTAAGGGAGTCACATCATTATGCAACACCATATTCAGATGATCTTCAATATCAAACATCCTATATATGAAAATAATTTCATACTATATATCAAACTCACCCCAAATATATGGGAGTCATTATAAAGATATCAAAAAATATGGGACACTTAAAATAAATCTTCAATCTCATTCAACTATAAAAGAAGCGAAAACATATAAAGTTGCTCTATTACATAATTCAATACATAAAAAAGAATGATAAAACAATGTGAAATCTTACTACCTTGATCAAAACTCTATTACCCACAATAAGAGGTAACCTTTGAAAAAAAATAACCTCAATGATATATGATTCCTATTGATATCTAAATATGACTTTTTATATCCATGGACATCCTTCATCTTAAATAAAATAATATGTAACTTATTGGTCATTATCTACACCACATCATGTACAAGGTTCATTGAATCTCCAAACTATGTCTAATACAACATATACCTACATGGATGACCATACAATAGCATGAATGGATCCATATCGATGGATAAGTGGTAACTATTATTATAAGAAAACGTAACTAATGGATGTTTCTTAACCTAAGATCCACTAAAATTTATAATACCTTATCACAATATGTCTTCTAGAATCTACATAGTTTAATCCATCTAAAAATATTTATGATTATTAAATGAACATATATATACTATCATAGATAAGAAAGAATAATACTAAGCACTCTAGAATCATTTGGTAATTCAATAATCTAAGTCATAAATGATTGTCCTTGAAACCCTGTAAGGTATCACTATTTTATCCACATACTCCATAATTATAGATTTTAAACAAAAATCCTTAATAAAAAATAAACAATATATATTCATCAAAAAGTGCATGGTCACCCAAATGGAATCATATCCACTTTGAGTTCATAGAAAACCTATATTGAAATCCATCATGATAATATCTACTCGGGTACATCTAATGGCTATAAATCCCATTAAAAACATGATTCATATATTTTAACTGATGAAAGACCAATCGTCATGATATAAAATCTTCCCCAAATTACTATATCCATGTACACCATAAAAGAACATTCAAGGTGTGATAAATATTGGATATAAATTGATACAAGACCAAGAGTGGGATATGAAGCTCATTAAGAACCACCTCACACATCACCAATGGAATGTAAAAAATTACCTTTAAATGACACCAGATGCTAATAATTCTTAGATCATCCCTTAATAGAATCACTAAAAATGACACAATCATAAAAATCTTCCACCTCAATATCCCCAAAATAAAAATATTAATTAATGTTCAAAAAATAATTATTCATTCATAAAATACAAGAAACCTCTATTGTTTCCCTAAAACCCATCATGATACATTTCTATAAGCTCTTACATTAGCCCCCATGGATCTCTAGACTATCAAATGCATATCCTCATGAATTTCTATCTCATAAGTGACTATATTATCTATCCCCAAGGTGTAAGATATATCAAGAACATATCCCTATAATAACTCTATTCATCTCTACTTGTGTATATTTAAATCACTTTTAGAGAGGATATACCTCAATATTTTTTAATCTACGAAGACCAAAAAATATTCACTAATGAGGTAATGTCTCCAAAAAATTAGATCTAACACCACTGATGAAAAATTAATATCATTGGTTGTTTCATAATGATTTAGTTTCCAAAACCCATTTGAGATCACCACCCTCTATTTCAAAAAGAATCAATCTAAACTAAGATGAGAGTTGTCTCAAAAAAACTATAAACATGACTCCTTCTAGAAACTGAAGAGAAATATAACTGATCAACTTATCCTTTAGGAATTTGAAATACACCTATCACTAATCAATTTAAACAAAATAATAGACCTTCCTAGTCTAGGAAATAAAAAGGGATATAATCCAAGAGAAATCAAAAATAAACCTCCAATAATATCCTATAATATTAAGGTAACTATAAAACTATACAAAATTTTTTGTGTGATACCTAAGAAATAACCACCTCTATCTTGGAAGGATCGACCACCAATATTTTATAAGACACCACATATCCAAGGAAACACAACACACATGTCTAAAACAAATAGTTAGATAGATTATTATAAACCTATTGGTGATGAAAGAATTCCAATATAGACCTTCCATGCTCATTGTGATCCTTTTTTGAAATTGACTACATTATAATTCCCCTGATGAATCCTACCAAGAACTCTAGAAATATGGATTTCATGATTCTCATGAAAATACTTGGTCCCTTGGTGGAACTATACATTATGGGTATTTTATTCAATTTCCCATAATGATACCTAAAATCAGTCTTCAAGATATCTAAATCTTTTACCCTCATAGGATGATATCTATAAAAAAAGATCTTCTAAAATCAACTACATTCATTCAACTAGTCAATAAAACCATCTATATTTGGAAGAGTATAATGGTTCATGAATATCAGAGCGTTTAGCTTCCAATTGTAATTGAACAACCTAAAACTAAAATCATTATTCTTAGTGAATAACACCTTATAATTCCATGGTGATTAAATAGGCCATATAAAACCATTATACATAAAATCATAGATCATAATACTCAGATATAAAAACTAATAATTTTTTATTTGACAAAGAACCAAAAAATTAGAGATACATTGGGATATAACTATATCCTAAACTCAATATCATACTGAGGGGTTAATTTTAGGACCTCATTGGGAAAACAAAAAAAATTCCTCAATAACTCTAGGAAACATTATTTCCAGAACCTATATTGAGAAAAATTACAACACCACTAGATAGGAAAAAATGGCCCCAAATTCCTAAAACTCATATGATGATCCCGTTAACCAATGGAAATTATATGTTTTCCATTCATATCTAAGAACAAAATTAACCTCCAAAAACAATCCAAAAATTCATACATAAATTATAAAAATTTCATGAAATGAATGAAATTGTATATGTGTAATAGAAAGAATAACTAATCCCCCAATGATTAATGATCCCAATTTTTAACTCAAAACCCTAGCACACATCAAGAAAACTTGACTAACCTCAAAATAGCATAGTCAAAACTAAGGGTACTAGATGTATCTCTACCTTATGTCTCAAATCATAGACTAAGGTGGGATTAATAAAATAATACAAAGATCTAGAATAAAAAATGTAAAATAAAAGGTTAAATATAATAAATTTTTATATCAAAAGATCTTTGGACTACCTGGAAATGACATCTCTATGGAAGGAATCTAACCACACCCTACTCCACAAATTTAGTGGCCCCACTAACATCCACCTCTAAAAATATGCTCATACAAATATCCTAGTGGATGAGGGATGTTTTATGGTTTTCACCTACCAACATGATATTCTATTTTATAGATGAAACACTATTAAAACTTCTATTGGTAAGCACTTTTAGGTAGGTGTAAGTATGGCTAATATATACATTTATCGACTATATCACACTAGATATTAGGAATGATTAGGCACTAAAATCATCAATGAAGATGACCTATAAAATAAAATTATTCTTTGAACGAGCTCCAAATAGATTCATAAGAACTAAAAACTATAGAAAAGAATAAATAATACCACTAATATCAAGTCCGTACCAATCAAAAACTCAATAGTATTAACTTTCAATATCATCTATCCTTGATTATGCTCCCTAAAATTTTTTCTACCTTCCCTCTCAAGATGACCTATACCACCCATTCATCCTCTTATTTACATAAGCCTTTTCAAGAACCTATTGATAATTAGATTGTATAAATGGGTTAATATGATGTGAAATATCTCAATATAGTGCCACCTCAAAGCATCATTCCACATCATCTAAGAAATGATCAATGGAAAATGAAGAAGGCCCCTTAATTGAATTTAGATCACCTACAATCTCATGATTCATTTTGAAGGTAAGTAAACATATGCAGGTTTCATTCCTTTATCTTTGAATAAAGAAGAATGGAATGAAAAACTTATATGAAATATTCACAAGGAACTATCAATTACTCACAATCTCTAAAGGATAGAAACCATCGCTAACATGATACTCTTAATAGATTCTAGACTGGAAAAGAGATCAAGTTCTCCTTATTGATATGGATCAAAAAAATTCTCAATATCCTCCAACCAATGATTTTTATCCTAATTAAATACATTCCCATAATACTACTTAATGAAGGAATTTTGAAACCCATGAAGAATATTCCTCTAAGACACATCCTCCTCATCTAGGTCAACCCTCTTTTGGTAAAATAGAACATTCTATATCACCATTACTAATTAAACTATTCTGAAATGATAACCATAAACCATATATATAATAAATTAAAGGAAAATAATAATCCTAAGAATATGTAATTAATTAAATATCATTTATGTCGACTCGTTTTTTCTTCCTAGAATCACTATAATTCAAATACAATATTAATCTAGCATGCTGGGTAGATAAATAATCAGTCTCTACCCTATAATCAGTATCATATTTCCTAGAATGTTTAGTAATATTATGTTCTTGGCATCAAATCATAGTGAAACCTTAATTCATGTGTCCTAGGTAGTATCCCTTGGTATATCACACACTAATATTGACTGATATTTTTTCCATACAAAACACTTGCAGTCCTTACTTATTTTTAACTCCAAAATTAATCTTATCCCTAATCGATAGCTCTAATAAAACTTTTTCATGACCCACCCCCACTTGAAACCCTACTTAGGGTATAAGATAACATGAATGTGACCTCAAAATCCCATTTTTTATAGAATATGGGTTGAAAAATAGAACCAAGAGTATAAAACACACAAATGGGAGGCATTTCCCTCACAAATCATGGGAAAAAAGTTAAACCAATAAGAGACCCCGTATAATGTAAAATAAAAACCAATTCAAAATGAATTTATATTTTATACAAAAATAAGGACTCTAAAATTAAATAAATTAAAAATAACTCCAATAGAATTGTAATACCATGTTTCTAGATCGTTATTGAATTTAGAGGGAAGTTCATTTTTTTTCAAGAGTAGGGGTCATTGTGAAATTCAAGATTTTGATCAAAATTATGGGATTTGGAACATAATAAAGGGGTTTTTTCAATTTTTATAATACCTAATAGGAACCTCATGTTCTTGGGATATCCTCAGGTGCTTCACATGGTAGTTAGAGTTTTTGTAAGGGTTTTTAGCCTAATGTGTGGCTTGGGTCACACTGTTTAGGGTAAATTGTGTGGTTAACCTTATGAGGAGAGTTTTATAGTTAATTTGGTTCATGGAAGATTAGTTTTCATTATTAGACCATGTTTAAGGTTAAACCATGCAGATTGTATTGGAAATTTAGTGAAGTATTTAGACTCAGGTTAAAGATTCATACTTATAGAGAAACCTTGAAAACAAATTATTTTCATTCAACCAAATTTTACATAGTCATCTGATGGTTTGGATAACTTTTTAGCCCAACTGTATAATGGTCGTATACTTATAAAGTTACAAACATTCATTTATTCAATGGTTTAGCTAAACATGTGACTCATTAAAAGGGATAACAAGACAATTTTTCCACTCTAAATTTTTATACCCCTCTTCCATTTCTCCTCTCAATCTCGTGTGAAGGTCATCCACCCCTACTTACTTTTTATCCTTATATATCCTCCCACCTATATAGTGCGGTTTCTTGTTCAATTTCTAAGGCTAATCAAGCAGACTACTCCTCTTCCTTTTCTATTATTCCTCCATCTTTTTTCACTAGTTTATGGTTATCTTAGTTAGGTTTTTTGATTGAAACTTCCTCAGGTATATTCTATAATAATCTAAATTAGATGCTGATTTTTTTTTGGTTGGATAGATGATATCATGAGAGAACCATCACAATCGGTTTCATGATTTTTTCATTGATCTAAATCGACATATGAAATTTTTTGGAAGTTTTTTAAAAATTGAATGAAATTGGATACTGAATCAGGGATGATAATTAGGAATTTTTTTGGATTTACATTTTGGGGTGTGTAAGGAGTAGTTTACTGCCTATTTCTTGAGGTTTAATTGAGTATATCTCACCAGATGAGATTTTAAGCACTATAACTATTTAAATTTAATTTAATTTAATTTTATAATTAAATATAAATTTCTATAAATAATTTATTTTTATATATTGTCATGAGATATGGCCTTGGGTGGATGTAGGTTGCTGAGTTAAACATGGATGAGCTTGGGTGAGATTCATTGGGAGGATATTAAAGTAAATATCCCTGAAGGAGGTAGGTGGTAACTATATATACCCCTTTTTTATAATCGTTAGTTTGTGTGGTATGTGATATATGGTCTCTACACTATGGTTTATTTACCCTTTTTATTTAAATTAATCATTTAGTTATTATTAAAGTCTTGTGGATTGATAAAAATAATGTGATAAGGGCCATGATAGACCATTGGGCACTTGTTTTCTTCCTCAGTTACTAAGGGTCAAGACCTTGATTATAATTATGTTTCATATGATACATAGAACAAGGGGAGTGAGAACTAAAATGAATAAAGTAGATGTAATGACTTTATTAGAAGTAAATTGGTGACCTATGAGTAAAGGATCATTATGGATTGGAATGATTCATCATAATAGGTCTTTATAGACCCTTGACATACTACTATATCCCATATCTTGTTGTGGAGAGTTTCATGTGAGTGCTTCCTCCCTAATGACATGTGATAACCTGGGTGGGTATGATCGGTACAAGTTATATATATGTATTAAGGCTGGATGTGGGATGAGTAACCAAGGATTACTTGGGAATTTAGATGTTTATTATATTGGCTCTCTATATTTGGCTCCAATATAGATTATTCTATGAGTAATTGAGGCCATAATATGATCATGAAAATATTGAGGGACATTATTCCCTAAGAGGGATGGATTCTAGCCTACGATTTTATTTTTCAAGGACACTCGACCACCCTAAGAGCGGGTGGATCAGGGTGTTTGATTTTTCTCTTCTTTACTGGATCTTGTTTCCAATTTGGAAGGAACTTTTTGGAACCTGTATGATGGATATGTTCATTAATTAAAACATACATAAGGAAAAAACAACATTTTTTACTTGGTTCACCACTAAGAGATACATCCAAGGAGCATACGCTGACAGGTTGTCGGTAGTACCAAATTCCAATAATCTTCACTAGTTGTGAATTATAAAGATTCATGAATAATCAATCTATCCCAGGAACACAGCCTTTACAATGGTTCATGGACAGCCCACTGCTTCCCCCAGATCACTCCCATGGACTAACCCTATCTCGTTGCCTTGGGAGAGGTCTCACTCGGTTTATCAACATGAAAGCCTCATTAAAATATTGGCCTGAAAATTCACTTTCTCTATTCTGCATGAGACACTGCTTGCATCTAAGTCCCAAATTGATTCTATTTTATATTCAATTTTCTCTTTTAGTGAAATTACTGAATTCACTAGATCTTCTTCCCTTTTTATTCACTAGAATCAAAAACTCCATTTATGATGTTTTCATTTCTGAAAACTGTCCTTGATTCTATGGATTGTCTCTGATATGAATACCACTCCTGCTCTCCGTACCTCACCTGGTCTATGTATTGCGCTTATTTTGTGTATTTCCCCAACTCTGCATACTACACCTACCCCGCATTCTATGCCTACTCTGTGCACCTCCCCAACTCAGTGTATCTATCCTACTCTGCGTACCACCTATGCTCTACTTACTGCGTCTACTTTGTGTACCATGCATGCTCCACGTACTACGCTTGCTCGGCACACCACACCTGATCCATACCCCGTTCTTTCTCCATGTACCGTGCATGCTCTGCACACTACCTCTGTATACCGCCTCTGCATATGGCCTCTATTTACCTCCATTAAATACCTCCATTGCGTACCACCTTCACCTACCTCCTTCAAGTACCACCTTTGTATACTGTTTCTTCCTTCTAAAGTCTTCTTCATATTCTGTGAATTATTTCATCTCTCACATACCATTTTTTTCTTACAAAAAATATCTACCAAGGACTACTCCTTCCAATTTTGCAACCTTTTTTGTCTTTCCTGTACCACTTCGTCATACGCATAACATCTCTTGCATAAAACTTTTGGAAATAGCCAATATATTTCACAATGATGATATTTTCTTATCATATATGTGATCGCTATAATGATGGGGTTAACCCTCCTTGTATAGGCAAATAACTATGCAAATTTCGTTAATCTATTTTACCAAAATTTTCAATGTGGTACAAAATTCACTGCATACTGAACTCCATCCATTCACAGTGAGCCTCCACCGCGTACTGCGACCCTCTGGTGAACTGCGAACCTTCACCGCATACCATGTGTCTACTGGTCTGTGTACTGCATCTCTTCTACCAATGATGATTCATTCCACGTAATGAAACTCCTTCCATGGAGAACTATTTTTTGTACCGCAACCCGTTCTTCGAACTATTCTATGTACCTTTCATGCTTACTGCATGCCTTCACTGCATATTGTCGCTATAAAACATCTTCAATTCTGCATACCACTTCAGTTACCGTTTTCATTACCTCAAATGTGGCCGAAAAACATTACAGTAACATGGTACATGGTCCATATTCTGAGGTATGAAGTTTCTACCTTTGTCTACTTCCTTCTCCATTCCATATCTTGTTCACTCATATGAAAAAATCATTCCATTTACAAAAAAATACCAATTTTGAGGTCAAAAATTTTGGGAAACACATGGAAATGACACAACTTTAAATATAAACTCCAAAAAGAACACCCATTTTCATTCACTTTTATCTTTCTTCTTCAATAGTCAACTAATTTCATCACGAACTACTTCAATCGTGATATTTACTCTTTGAACGATCAGTTCCAGCATTATCAGATTCCCCAGGGAAAGTAATACAACATACCAACTTCTCTGTCTTCTAGAAGAATCAGACTTTCCATTCAACACTGAATATGACTGGAAACATCTTCTCGTCTTTGAATTATCATTTTTAAATCTTCAAATCTCTCCATGATCCCTCATGAAATAATGCATGTCTCTCAATAACTTTGGAGTTCTTCATCATCTCCTTTATCACCTTCATAATTTTCATCTTCATTGACAACTATTGACAAAAAATTCATCCTTATACACAAATTGGTTGCAAGAATTTCCCACTTTGTACTTTTTTGTCAATAATTTAAAGTTCACCTCAAATGAATGTGTCAATATCCAAATGAGAATCTTCTCTCTCTCCTTACTTTCATTTCACATCTCTCCCATTATTGACAAGAAATAAAAAGTTCATGGGAAAAGGGTATCCATCCATAATTAAGAAATGCTCCATATCATTTCACTCTAAGTCTACTTAAGCGATGTTCATTGTAGAAAATAAGAGGATTTAATTTATACAACATGGATTTCCATTATTCACTTATCATGATACCACATGAGATGGGAACTCGGGGGGTAATTTTACTTCAAGGGTTTTCCACTATCATTCCAGGATGAAGAAATTGAATTTGATAGGTAATAATCAACCTAAAACTCATGTACTCACTTCAATAAACAAATCAAAAAACATTCAAGTGCAATTGGTAGGATAGGTGTCCTTGTGTAACATCCATTATTCTTATGCCACTGATTAATTAAGGTACTTCACCATTGTAAATATGAGATTCATTCTGAGTAACCATGGATGAGAGATTAAGAAATGAAATACCTTTTCCAATGAAATGTTCTTTAAGAATGTTCTGGAGTAATTTCATTTAATACCAAATTAAGATGATACTGATTGAAATAAGAATTGTAGAAGCTTCTTTATTTTTCTCCCCCTCAAGGGATACACTCCTCATCATCTTCATCAAGGTTAATCCTTAATCATTTTAATCTTTGAATATCAATTGAAGAATCTTACAATGATAGTAACTTCTTCAGCTTAGCTATCAAGAGTTTACATTAATCACTACTTCTCAGGTCCTACCTATAAGAGTAATCTTCACCTTAAATTAACCTTATTATTAGAAAAAATAAAATACACAAAAGATTAAGGGAATAAGGTGGTTCCTCATTTCCTCTTCAATGTTTGAAGAAAGGCTAAGATGGTTTTCATAACCAAGATGATCCATTTTTTCTAGTCTTCATCATCTCACATCTGAACATATTTTATGATATTTGTTGATGTGGAATGGTTCTCTTCACATTACCTTCCTCTTTCTGTGGAGAGTTTTTCTTCTTAACAGTCATCATGAATGATACATTCTTATTCATTTTAAGGACTACTTATTTCTCTATTATTAATGTTAGACAACCTTTTGCAATGTTACAAGATTCTATAAATACCTCACTTTAATCTTCTGTAACACATGTTTTTCTCTAGGTTTTCATTATCTCATGCACTTTATCTTAATCATGTGAATGTTTTCCTTTTACTTTATCACCATCCTTGGCCTTTTCATCTTCAAGCTTCCATATTATTTTAAAATCCTTTGGTGATATGATCAACATGTCATTTGGAACTGTTGTAACAGATTTGGATCTTACACATGGGTTTATCTGAGTTCCATCCCTCTTAGTTTCTCTTTTGGATGAATTTCCCTTAAATTCCATGGATCTAAAATCCAAGTTCTTCTTAGATTCTATACATTAGATATTCTTGGGGAAGTGTGTGTTCAGGATATTCTTCTAATTTATTCCAAAGGAAGCTATTTTATAAATAGATGGCATCCGAGTTCTTATTTTCTTATCAACGGTGAATGCATGTTGAGATGGGAACATACCTACCTTGTTACCACATCCATTGAATACATCACATATGTTATCAATCATTAGAAATATTTTTTTTGGTAAATAGATGCTTCTGGACCTGCTGATGTTTCTTCTTCTTCTATGGATTTCTTCCCTTTGATATAGGCTTTCTCTATGATTTTTCATTTAAGGGACTGTACCAACAATCCAGTGCACAATGCCAAAATCTGTTGTTGCACCAACATTGACCCAACAATATTTTCTTCTTTATATCTTTTGTATAAAGTTGTTGGAACATTTTATTAATGTGTTGTGGTGTATCTGGGGAACCATAATCCAAATTTTTCTTCCTATCCACCATATCTATGGTGGTAGGTTTCTCCTCCTCGCCTTTCCTCATCCATACTTGTTTTGAATTTTCTTTCAACCTACACTTTTTATAGAAACATATTTAAAAACAATAGTAAATGATAATATGGATGGTACCTTCACTTTCTTAACTTCTTTCGATAGATCAGTGAGTGAAGTCATGATCTTCTTATCACGTGTTGGAGTTTATTTGACAGTAGAATCCTTTAGTGAGGGTTGATTACCAGCAACAACTGATTAATTCTTTTGTGAAGCTCAATATGTGTCTTCCCAAGATTGGTCAACTGAGTATCCAATTCAATACATTTCCTATAGAGAATGAACTTAGGATCTTCAATCATGATCATCTTCTCTTCACAAGTCTTCTTCAATCTTTCAACCTAATCATCATGCATCTTGACATTTTTTTTCAAGGAATATTCTAGTTTATTAATCTTCTTGGAATCTTCTTTAAAATATAAACCTTTGTCTTCATTTCTCTTCGTCATCCATTCATCAAGTGCAAGGATCCTTTCTTCTAGTGTCATATTGACTCCTTTATTTTTGAAAGCTTCAATATGTATGGAGAGCTTATAACATTCTAAAATTTGTCCTACTATGACCTTTTCCATATTATTAGCTTCTCTTTCTAGTCGGGTGATCTCAACCTACATGCATTGAAATATTCTACAAATAGGACAACTTTTTATTCAATAATATCATGAATATAGGTTCTTAATTTTTACTGATCACTTACAAGCTCATGTGAGGTAAATATTTGATCAACATCATAACTTGTGATAGAATCCATATGTATGGTGGAACCTAATCCACCTATTCTTCTCATTACAAGACTGATATTTCTTCATTATTGGAAAGGTATGGAAAACCAAAAACATCATCTTCTTTAGATAAGAGGAAATTATTCAACTGTATCATCTCTTTATTTTTCATATTCACCGTGGCCTTGATGTGAATAGAATTATGATCAGAGATAACTAAACTTTCATCAAGACTACTCTTCATTGTTTACTCGTGATAGAAAACTCAAATCCTCTTCCCAATATAATTACTGAAGAGTATCCAACATACATAAACCTTTTCCCTCTAATACCAATTGAATTACCCTATACCACCTTCAGGGGGTGAATCAGGGTGTCACCTTTCTTTATTCATTACTGGATCTAGTTCCCACATTTCCAGGAACTTGTTTAAACCTTTATGATGGATATGTGAAGTAATAAAAACATGTAGAAGGACAAAACAAAACTTTTTATTTGGTTCTCCACTAAGGGGTACATCTAAGGAGCATACGTCGACAGGTTTTTGGTCATGCCAAATTCCACTAATCTTAACTAGCTACAGATTACAAATTTCCAGGCACAATCACTATGTCACAAGAACAATACCTTTAAAAGGTTCATGGATAACCCACTTCTTCCCTCAGATCACTTTTGTTGACTCCCTCCGGATTATTTCCTTGGGAGAGGACTCACTAAGTTTATCGACTTGAAGGTCGCTTAAACAAATTGGCATGAAAAGTCTTTGTCTCTATTCAGTACGAGACACTTATTGCATTGAATTACTGAATTGATTCTCTTTTATATTTAATTTTATCCTTTAGTGAAATTATTGAATGCACCAGAACTTCTTCACTTTTTATTTACTATAATCACAAACTCCCTTTATAATATTTTTGTTTCCAGGAACTATCCCTAATTCTGTGGACTGTCTCTGATATAGGTATCATGCCTACTCTGTGTACCACACCTGGTCTGTGTACCACTCATGTTTCACATACCTCCCCTACTCAGTGTACTTCACCTGCTCCGCGTATCTCACATGCTCGACATACCGCACCTACTCCACATACTACCTCTGCTCTGTGTACCACCTCTGCTCTACGTATCACGCGTTCTCTATACACCGCACCTACTCCACATGCTGTACCTGATCTGTCCATCATGTGTGCTCTGCGTATTGTGCCTACTCCATACACTACCTTTTCATATCGCCTCTGTATATGGCATTTGTATACTAGCTCGGTGTACTGCCTTCATGTGTTGCCTTTACGTACCACCTTTATATACTGCCTTCACTTACAACCTCTATGTATTGTTTCTTCCTTCTATGGACTTCTTCTTTGAATTCCATGACTTATTTAATCTCCCTCATATAATTTTTTTATGAAAAATATCTTCCAAATACTACTCCTTCCAATTTCAAGAACTATATTGTCTTTCGCAAACCACTTCGTCCTATGCAATGTCTCTCATGTGTACCACTTTCGAACTTAGCTGGGAGCTTTCACAATGATGATATCTTCTTATTAAATTCTCACTCTCTCTAATGATGGGATTAGAACTACTTATATAGGAAAATAACTCCAAAAATCTTATATTCCTTTGTACCCATATATTCAATGTGGTAAAAACTTCACCATATATTGAACTCCATCCACATATAGTGAGCCTCCCCTACGTACTGTGATCATCCAGTGAACTGTGAACCTTCACTGCATACCATGTGTCTGTCGGCCCATGTACTGCATCTCTTATGCCAATGATGAGTCATTCCATGTCAACTCCTTCCATGGAACCCAATTTTTGGTTCTGTGACCCGTTCTGCGAACCGTTCCACATACCTTTCCCGCTTACCACATGCTTTCACCGTGTACTATCATTGTAAACCATTTTTGGTTCTACCCACCGCTCCACATACCATTCTCGCTGCCTTGAATGTGGCCTTGAACCATTCCTAGAACATGGTATGTGGTTCATGTTCAGTGGTACACAGTTTTCTACCCTTGATGATTTCCTTTTCCATTCCAAATCTCGTTCACTCTTATGAAAAAATCCTTCATTTTCAAAAACAAAATCCTGATTTAGAGGTCCAATAATTTGGGAAACACTGGGAAATGAAACCACCTTAAATATATTCTTTGGTAAGAACACCCATTCTAATTCACTGTCATCTTTATTCTTCATCAGTCAATGGATTTCATCACAAACTCCTTCCACATTGATATGTACTCTTTGAATGATCAGTTCCAAAATCTTCAGATTCTCTAGGGAAAGTACAACAACATATCAAATTCTCTGTCTTCTAGAAGTATCAATATTTCTAGTAAACACTGAATATGACTGGCATCATCTTATCATCATTGTATGATCATTCTTAAATCTTGAAATCTATACATGATCCCTCATGCAATAATTCATGTCCCTCAGTAACTTTGGAGTACTTCTTCATCTCCTTATTCATTTAGATTTTCATTGACAACTATTTAAAACAAATACAACTTTATACACGATATGGTCCCAATAATTTTTAGTTTGATAATCCCTCGAGGGGTGTCTATGTTATGATGTGACCTAGTGGACCGCAATAGGTTCCCTAGTGATAGTTTTACCCTGAAAAGTGTGTGTATGGTAAATGGTTATAGATGATTGTCCATTTCTCCTCATAACCAAAATTGGTTTTTTGAGCCTATTATAGTTGTGATGATGATAGGTTATCCACTTGAGAGGCTAACCTCAAATAGGTGTAATTGTTTTGAATGGATGGTTGAACTTAGTGAGGTATACTATATAAGATGTTTCGACTGGGATATACTACCCACCAAGAATTTATAAGATATATGGGGTTCCATAGCTATTCTCCATGGATCTAGACTTCATACCTACTACTATATGATTGATGGTAGGGATAAACTACCCCCTCATCTGATATATGTGATTTTAATAACCTATAGTTTATAAATTATTATTTTTTCTTGAAATAATTTTTTATTATATTATATTATGCGGAATTAAATACATACAACACATAGAGAAACCAATAAGGCTTATTTTTCATTAATACAAATCATTACATTAGTCTGAAATTAAACCAACAAAAATTCAAAATATTACAAATGGAAAATTAGAAAATAAAAAAAACTATAATGAGATAATTTGGATCACTCTCGTCGGGTAAAATCATCCCTCCCACAAAAAAACACTATGGAAAAGGAAAAAAACTTTAGTAAAAAAATCAAAATTATTGAAAATTAAAATGTATTACCTTGAGAGGGATTTAGGTGAATAATTAAGGAACTAATGAATTATTATTTATAGGAGGTAATGTTACTATGGGAATAATAATGTATCTGTTAGAATAGTAACCTAACTGTTGGGAATAATAATCTAACCATTGGAATAGTAATTTGACTTCAAAATAATAAAATTTAATATAAATAATAATTATCATGAATAATTTATGTAAATATAAATATTATTATTCCATTAATAAAATATCATGATAAAAACTCAAAGAATATATAAGAACATTTTTAATAAATTCTATTTTAAGTATTTCGTATAAATAATAATTTTAACATTAAAAATAAAATGACCTATTTAATAAAATTAATCAGATAAATTAAATTAATTTCTAATATAATCACATTGAAATTTTCTAAGTGTGATTTTTTGGTTATTTTCTAAAATACATCAATTTTTCAGTGAATAGTGAAAATACAGTTTTTTTGTAACTGGCGTTTCTTTAATTGTGACATTCATGATATAATAATGAAATAAAAATTTATAGAACTTTATTCTAGAATAAAACATAGATTATTTGATAAATTAGTCATCAAAATACAATAAACATGATTTCCAAGCCTAAATATTACTTTCCAAAGTCAAAAATCTAAAATATTACGTTAAAATAATGTTTTCTCATTTTTCACCATTCCTTTTGATTAAATTAATGAATTAAACATATAAAGTTATAAAAGTATTAAAATAATGTTGTCTAATTAAATTGTGGTTTATAATGTAAAAAAAATATCCCTATTAAAAGGTTTAAATTAGATATAGTATTTTATTTAATATTTTAACTCAAAAATACCCATCACCTCAATTATAAATAACCTCTATCCCTCCCCTTAGAAAACCACTCCTCCAAGAATTTCCAAATCCAAATTACTTCTCAAATACTCTATATTAATCCTCTTATAATACATAGGGATTTTCAAGAAAAATCAAACTTAAATCATCAGGTATTTTTCTGTTGTACAATAGAATTAGCACTGGGAAGAGGGCATGTGTTCATAAACTCATATTTGTGTTTTCCTCTTCTCTTCCTATCATTATAAATCTCTTTAAAATACAAATATAATGATATTAATTATAAAAAATTTGAAAATTTTATTAATTATCTTAAACAACTAAAAAAATTATATAATTTTTATTTATATTGTAAACCTCTCTTTATTCTTCTTTGGATAATGTTCCTGATAATAGTTGGTTAACCACCAACAAGGGAGTTTCCAGTTCTTTTATATAACCACCCTTATGAATGGTTACATTATATTATTTTTAATACAAAAATTTATAAATATATGTATATAAAACATCTTTAATTAATTCTATTAATATATAAATTACATTGAAAAAAATAGTGAAATCGAATAAAAATAGGAAATTATTATGGAAAAAATAATATCACAATATCTTCCCTTTAACCAAGAAAATTAATAAATATAATAGAATTATTGAAGAATAGTGGTAAAAATAACAATAATTCAATTCTAGATCAATTCTTTAATAATCATATTTTTTTGTTCAGGAGAAAGAGATGAGACAGAATGAACTGGAATTTAAGGTATGTGGATTCTCGAACCAAACTCTGTTTCTTTGGGTCATAAAACTTTTTATTAATTTTTAGTATGGATATTCTCCTAACTTTTGTGAAATTTTATTTCACTATTCTTGAATTTTATTTTAATGAATATACATTTTTTCTTCCTTTCTAATATTATTTTTAATCCAAATCAAAAGATTTTTCAAAAATAATTTTCTCTTAAAAACACATCATTGACTCGTCTTGAGTTGTACCATATTCTCTCAAGAATTATTATTTTTATTCAAAATAGGTTTCCCCTTATCCATTTTGTAACCCCATAATTTATCCACATAAATATTCAGTATGAAATCCTTAAGAAACCTATCCTTTTCCATTGGTTATTTCATGAATATGAGTTTTGTGTGTTTTATGTGCCATGTAATATTATAAGAATTTATGATGTGATGGGTGAGCTGGAAAGTATATATCCCTATAATGAATTATTTAATATGATGTATCTCATGAGATTATATAAACTATACATGAACATTATGTTATATTTTTTTATAAATGATGATGTTATGGTTTTTGAAAATATGTTATATGTGAACAGGATGCTATCATTGTGGATAAATATGTGTGGTATTTGACCACTATGACATGATGTTACATTTTTATGAATATTCCACATTTCGTGCCTTTATAAAATGTTTCCCTCATGATCATGATTATCATCCAATGTTTATGAGAGGTTGATTATTATTTTTTTCCAGCTATGTTATATTGATTCATGTCCCTTAATCCTCCCGTACTAGGATTTTAGCTCACTCCATTCATTGATATATATCTATATAAGATTACTTGTATTAATGGGAACACAATATTTTAGAAGTATAAATAAGAATGATTTAAGTAAAAATTTATTTCTTATTATGTACAAGTGATATATGAGCCTAATTTTTCCAAGATAGTAAAAATTTGGATCCTAGATTTTTAATATTATTATTATGTTTATCTTAATAATTATATAATAGTCATGTATGAAATATTAGGGTCATCATAGTTGGTATTAGAGTAATGATTTAGTTAATTTGGGAATTACGATTAGAAAATGTTAGTGAAAACCATATGTATAAGTCTATGTACAGGTAAAACATCCTATAAGAATCATTTTAGAAAAATTATAAACATAGATAACCCATAAGATATGCCTTTAGAGATAATTTCCCTAAAGGATAAATTATTTATTCATGATTTTATTACAAACATTTTGATCAAACCTTTTTTATTTTTAAAAATAGTGGGAACTAAGAGAAACCAGGTTATCCACCCCTGTGAGGGATAGTGCAATTATTATCTGAACCGCATCCACAATTTCAATGGAGTTGGAGTTTAAAACTTAAATATTATGCTTACTTAGTTGTACGAGGCTATTAAAAATAAAATGAACCTTGTGTAACATCCTTATTCACCAATGTAGAAACTGGTAATTCGGTATTTTATATGGAAACGACACCCAATATTTTTCGAACCTTCTAATCCACTTTTTTTTGAAATAATTGGTTAAATCACTAGATAATATCTTTTATGTGCTCTATTGTTCTTCGAAAAATAAGGTGAATCTAGATATCTATCATTTTTATGTATAATATGATCAATGGTGGTAATTGATAAATAACTTTAAGATGAAGGATTAAATAGAAGAGATGGATTTGGAAGACATTAAGAACATATTTATTAATAACTATTTCCCTCAATCTCTTAAAACATTTTTTGAAAGAGATTTACTCGAGCTAAAGGAAAAAAAAGGTGAAACTATCACAATTTACAAGGAAAAACTTTAAAGTCTTATAATATACACATCAGGATTTGTTATCAATAATTATATAAAAATATATAGATTATTTAGTTGATTAAAACCACACCCTTTAAATGATCTATATATCCAAGAATTTGTGATTTATGAATAAGTGGTTCGATGTGATCTCAAAGTAGAGATAGAGTTTGGATATTTGTCCTTTGGGCATGGAGATAAGAACATAATAATTTAGTTTCAATATGGTTGGACAAATGACCGAGTAGGGAAGAGTATTCAGCAACCCGTGTGTCACAAATTTCAGAAGATTCATCAGGGGAATTTCCTTACATGGATGTGAAAATGATTCAAGTTTGGGAGAGAAGTATACCAACATCATGAATGTTGAATAGAAGAATCCAAAAAAACATGATGGAATAAATGAATTCACCTCCTAATTCACCACCGATGGTTTAATTCTCCAACTATAAAGAACAAGGGAACTATGGAAGAAAGTTCACTAAACCATGGGTCCTTGAGTGTAATCAAGGTCACCAATAACTAAAGCCAAAGGAGAAAGGGAAGTATTATGCCATAATTACTATTGAAGTGGATCTAGAAAACAAATTCATACAATTTTTACATCATATTCACTCAAGAATGAAATTTTTTTATGATTTTGGTTCTATGAATTGATTTATATCTTGAAAGTTTGATAGAACTGTTCAATCGAATCCCCGAAACCTTGAAGTTGATATATATGTAAAAATACCTTATTTTATTAACATTATAACACAATTATAGGAATATTATCTTATTAATGTACACGATAATATTCTTCAAGAAAATTTTGAAATACTTCCGTTATTGGAATGTGATACTATATTGGGAATGGATTGGCTCTCGTTATATAAAGAACACATCAACTACTGGGAGAAGGAAATCTCTTTTCATATTCTAAACCATATCATGCTCTAATAAAAATGTAAGGATGATTAATAATCTCCATTGGTAAATACCTTGATGGTGTGGGTGTTGATACCATATAAATAAGAATATATGGCCCAAATGATTGCGTTGAAGGAAAGTATCAATCTTGAGGAAATTTATATTATTAGAGAACACTCTTATGTATTTCCCAAAGCATTAACCAGACTTACTTGGGATAATTAGGTATATTTAACAATATAAAATATACCTAGATCCCCTCCAATCTCTAAATTACCCTATATAATGTCCCATATTGAACTGGATGGGTTAAATAAGTAACATCAACATAATTTGGACAAAGGTATTATATGCCCAAATGCATCACCTTGGGTTGTGCTAGTGCACTTTATAAATAAAAAGGATGGATCAATGTGGATGTGTATTGGTTGCTGAGATCTTAACAAGATCTCCATAAAGAAAAATTATCCACTTACATGGATTTATTACTTTTTTTATAAACGTTGGGGCCACCACTTCTCAAATGAGGATCTTTTCTCTAGATATCATCAACTAAAAGTTAACAAGGTTGATATTTAGAAGATGGAATTTCACACAAGGTATGGAAACTATGAGTTCATATTTATTCTCTTTAAACATAATAATTCCCTTGAAATATTCATGGAATTGATTAATATAGTCTTTACACAATACCTAAACCAATGTTTTGTAGTTATTATTGGAAATATTCTCATTTAGTCCCAGATAAAGGAGGAATATTATGGGAATCTAAGGATTGTATGGGTGACATTAAGGAATGAGAAAACGTATGCTAAGGTTAGAAAGTGCGACTTTTGGATTTAGATAGTAAAATTCTTTGGGAACATGATCTAAAGTGAGGGAATTTTTATATACCCTTAAAAGACAAAGGAAGTTGAGAAATGGAACAGACCCACTATTGTCATGGAAATCTATAGTTTTGTGGGTTATCATAGTACTACAAATGTTTTTGGGGAAATTTATCATGATTTTGTATCCTAATAACTATGTTAGCATGGAAATGGGTAATTTTTGGATGGATGGAATAATGTGAGTAAATATTCAAGGATTTTGAGAAGATGATAATCAATATTCTTGTACTCAAACTACAAATAAGTGTATAAGGTTTTGTGATATACAGTGATGATTCAAAGAAAGGATTTGGTTTTGTACTCAAGTATAATGACAAAGTGATAGCCTACACCTCATGAAAACTAAATTTCCTTGGGAAAAACTACCTGATTGAAGATCTAGAATTTGAAAATATGATCTTCACCTTGATGATTTGGTAGCACTACCACTATGGTGAGAAGTTTGAAATATATACAAATCATAAGAGTCTAAAGTATATATTCACACATAAGGAGATCAACATGTTCCAGAGAAAATGGTTATATATAATCAAGGACTATGATTACTCTATTCACTCCCATTTAGGGAATGCGTGTAGTGTAGATGATGCACTTAGTAGAAAATAACTTAATACTCTATCTATAATGTAGATTGAGAAAGACCTTATCTACATGGATATGAAAAGGATAGATCTGAAAGTCATAAAGTCATAGAATACATCCAACCATTCCCAAAATGGTTTCCTAACAATCTATCCAATAGAAGATCAAGGAGGCACAAAAGGGTGATTTTGAACTAGGCTTTGTGTTCCAACATCATATAATATAAAAAAAAGATATATTATATAATGTTCATAGATCATCTTTATCTATCAATCCTAGAAGTACCAAGATATTCCACGATCTTTGAGAACAGTTCTTATGGAAAACATAAAGAATGATATTTTTTAGTATATCTCAAGATTTTGATTAAGTAAGTATGTAAAAATAGGAAGATAGAATTATAAGGGGATGATGAAACCATTAACTATACCCACAGGGAAATGGAAGAATGTCACCATTGATTATATCACTAATATATCAAAGAAAACTAAAGGAAATAATGTGATATAAGTAGTGGTGGATCTATTCAAAAGGACTACCCACTTCATCTCTATTCAAGAATATTTCCCACTTAAAGAACTCTCCAATAAATATGTAAAATAGAAAATTAGCATTAGTTTCCACTTTAAATCATCTCCGATCATAATCCATTTACCACATCTAAATTCTAGATAAGTATTCAACATCATTTGAATATGAAATTGATTTTTAGTATGGCCTATCACCCCTGAACTAATGGTAAATATAAATGGACTATCCAGACACTCGAGGACATGATGAGATCCTATTCAATGGAATTTAAAGGAGGATGGAATAAACATCTCCCATTACATGAGTTTTGATCTAATTATAGCTTCCACTCAAGTATGAAAATGGCCCAATATGAAGCTCTATATGAAAATCGATGTAGAATAGAGACTTTTTGAGATGAAGATGGTGAAAAATCTATGAGGAATTGATCTTTCATAAGATATTATGAAGTAGGTTAAATCCATCCAATAACATATAAAATCTTCTTAAAGATGATATAAGAGATTTATTGATAACCGTTGAAGGGACTTTTTGTTTGACATTAGAGATAAATTTTTTCTTCAAATATCAGTAAGGAGTAGATTCATGTGTTTTGAAAATAAATGGAATATTATACCTAGGTATATTATCTCCTTTGATATCCTTTATCTCATAGGAGTAGTGGACTATCAGCATGCACTTCCACTAAATATAGCTTATTTTTATGACATGTCTTTTGTATTTCTCTTGAGTAAGTATATACATTACCCCTCACATGTATTTAATAAAGTGGTTATATAATGGGAGAATGATCTATTGTATGAGGAGTAGTTAGTGAAGATATTAGACTACAGAGACAAAGTTCTATGCAATAAGACAACTCACCTTGTTAAAGTCTTGTCGATGAACCATAAGTAAGAAGAGTTAATAAGGGATCGAGAGGAAACAATAAAACAAAAGTAACCTCACCTATTCTCAACTGATAATATGAGTTGAAATAATGAGGATAAAATTTATAAAGGGGATTAATGTAACAAACCAAAATTTATAATTGATATTTGATTCTTCAAATATATTTTAATTATATTATATAATATAATAGAAAACATAACACATACGACACATAGAGAAACTGATAAACCTATTTTCCATTATTGAAAATTGTTAGAATAGTCAAAAATTATACCCAGAAAAATTCCAGTTTTTATATGGGGAAAAAATAGAAAACAGAAAAACTATAATGGGAAAATTTGAAAGACCTTGTTCATCTAGAATCATCCATCCCATAAACAACACTATGGAAAAGAAACAAGATATTTGTAAACTAATCAACATTAAAGAAAATAGAAATGTAGAATCATTAGAGGAATTAAGGCAAATAATGAAAGAAATAATGTAGTAGTATTTATATGAGGTAATGTGATCACTGTAATAATAATTTGACCATTATAATAGTAACCAACCATTTGAAATGGTAATCTGATCGTTGGAATAGTAATTTGATCTAAAAATAATAAAATGTAATATAAATAATATTTATCATAAATAATTTAATTAAAAATAAATATTATAATGTAATAAAATAAATATAATTATTAAAAACTTTATGAAATTATAATCATATTTTTAATAAATTATATTTTAATGTTTTTCAAAAAAACGTATTTTTAACATTAAAAATTAAAATAACCTCTCCTTGAAAAAAATTATGATAAAATGAAAATAATTTTTGAAATAATAAAATAAAAAATTTTAGAGGGTGATTTTTTGGTAAATTTCTGAAATACTTCAATTTTCAGGTGAATAGTGGAAATACAACTTTTTTATAACTCATGTATCTTGAATCACATCATTCATGATGTTATAATGACATAATAATTCTTATATAATTATGTTCAACTAAAAAATATTTCATTTTATAAATGAGTCATTAAAATAAAATAAATATGATTTCTAAACCTAAAACGCACTTTCCATATTCTAAAATCTAAATTATTACATTAAAATATTACTTTCTCATTTTTTTCACTATTTCTTTTGATTAAAATAAAGAGTATGAATTATAAATTGATAAAAAGTTCTAATATAATTTATTATAATTCAAATATGGTTTATAATTTCATCAATATGAATATTACAATATTTACATTAGATATAGTATTTAATTCATTATTTTAACTCCAAAATACCTCTCTCCTCAAGTGTAAAAGAACCATCTCCATCCCCTTGGAAAAAAACTCCTCCTAAAATTTAAAAATTTAAAGATATACCCAAATACTCTCTATTAATATTATTATAATCCATATGGATGTTCTATAGTAATTCAACTCTAATCATCAATGGATTCTAGTGAATTACAAGGGAAGCACCACTGAGAAGATGGTATGTTTTCATCAACTCTTCTTTATACTTTCCCTTATCTTCCCATATTTATCTACCCCTTTCAAAACCAAATATTATATGATTAATTATTTAGTATTTTTACATTATTTTAATTTTGTTAACATACATTAAAAAATATATTTTTAAATTTTTTAAGTCTCTTTCCCCTCTTTTGGACAATGTTTCCGATATTGGTTGGTTAACTGCCAACAAGGACATTTCCAAATTATATTATATCACCACCATTATAGATGGTTATAAAAAAATTATTTAAAATATATAATTTTATAAATATATTTATTTCAATCATATGGAATTAATTCTACTAATCTATAAATTACATTGGACAAAATAGTGAAATCAAAGAAAAACACAAAATATTTTAGGAAAAAATTATATCAAAATATCTACCCTTTAACTAAATAAAAAAATAAATATAATAAAATGGTTGATAATAGTGGTAAAATGATAATAATTCACTTATGTATCAATTTTTTAATAAACCTAACTTTATTATTCAGGAAGAGGAATAGAAACTAAATAAATGAGGGTTTAAGGTAAGGGGATTCGTGAATCATACTCCTTTTCATTGAATTACCCATATTTTCATAAATTTATGTATAGATATTCCCAAAATATTCATTAAATATTATTTCATTATTCTTTCATTTTATTTTCATCAATATACATTTTTTCCTCCTTTCCAAAATGATTTTTAATTTAAATACAAATATTTTTTAAAAATAATTTTTATTCAAAACACATACTTGAATCATCTTGCTTTGTTTCTTATTTTATCAAGAATCATTATTTTTATGCCAAATATGATTTAAATTATTCGTTCTGTAAGCCCAAATTTTATTCAAGAAATTATTCTTTATTAAATACTAATGAAACCCATTACTTTCAATGGGTTATTTTATTACTAGGATTGTTATATGTTTATGTACTATGCATGACTATTAGCAATTATGATGTGATGGGTGTGCCTAGAATTATATATCTCTCTAATTCATTGGGTTATGTGATGTATCTCATGATATTATGTTCACTATTGGTGAACATGATGATATATTTTTTCTCAATTATGATGTTATGATTTATGTACATATGTTATATGTGTATATAAAGCTATATTTTTTTCACAACTATGTATGGTATTTAACCTCTATGTTTTGATGTTTCGTTTTTGTGAATGTCACATTCCATTCCTTTATAAAATATTCCCTTTACGATTATTATGATTATCCTATGATTAAAATATGATGATAATTATTTTTCTCCCCTATGTTATATTGATTGATGTCCCTTATTCCTACTCTTAGATAGACTATAGATCACCCCTTTCATTGATATATATCCTAAGGAAATTATATTTACTAATAATAATGTGAGATTTTATAAAGAAAAATAATAAGGATTTAAATAAATATAAATTTTTTATTATGTAAAATTTATTTACTGTAACGCCCCGACCCTAGTTACCCAGAGTCGGTGAATTATTACATAACATTGGAATGATCATAAGAAAGATCAAATCTCGAAATACCGATTGGTTTAGTAGCCTTAGAAACACTAGATATATTCATAAGTTTTACATTACATCATAAAATGAAAAACTACTACAACAACATAATGTATCCATAATCCACACTCATATCCCCACATAATATCCCTGAAGGTCATTCATAATTTACTTCTTCACTTCCTGGGAAAAATAAAACATAGAAAAGGGGTGAGCTCAAATGCCCAGTAAGGATAAGAATATAGCGGAAACTTTCATAAATAATAATAAACATTTAAGGCAATGTATAACTAAAACAAAAGCCTTTCAAACTTGAACTTTCAACATGGTAAGGCATAAATAAAATGAAATAATTCCATTTACTTATTCACATGGATATTCTACTAATCGAATAATCACATGCAAAAATCAATAACCACTTTCATAATGTTGGACTGCATAATGCCAGACTATCATAACCACATAGTCAAGGCCTCGTGCCAAGACTACAAATAAGATTTTTCCAAGGCCATGTTCCAAGACACTAGTTTGTCTCATGAGACCTACCGATGCATCGAGGAGCTATAGCGGGCTCCACCCGTCACATATTAAGTCCAATGCATTCCCATATGAAAAGGTTTAAACATAACATAAACATTCGTATTAAAACTAGCATACGAAATGTCAATACTTTCACCATAAACTATGAATGGTATAAAAATAGCACATCCACAGTCAAACAAGTCAAAAAACCATAAATACAATATAGAAGTTTTGTATCATAATAAATCAACTTCAAATAATCTTAAAATCCATCAAAGGATGTTGACATAGATGAAATCAAAATTCTTTTTAAAGAAATATCTCCTTTTATTTTGAAATAATTTAAGATCCATATAAAATAAAACATTTTCTTTCAAAATATTCTTATAATCTTTTAAGGGAAGCTTTGAAGATTTTATAACGGCGGAAAATATCCGCACCCGCCGTATAAGTTAAAAAAACATTCTTACCTTAATTCTGTCGAAAAGGTTAAAAAGGACCTTGTTTTGAAAACGATGGAAAGATTCCTTTATAAACCTCTTATAAAAAGTCAAACAAGGGTATAAATGACTTTAACCCATATTCTTGTAAATAATAAATATGTTTTGAAATACATTTTGAAGAAACATGGATGTGGATGATAAAGAGATCCCAGAAGATTATTACATATAAACAACCTCGGATAATGAAGAGATTGTGAAATAACCCTTACCTTGTACTTTTCCTTGGTTGGGGTAGGTTAACCTCCTGTATAATGGTGAAATAATTGTTATTAAATTATACAAGAATCATATACATTAATATGATATCATATATGATCTTTTAATATTGATTTGATAATAATATCTTAGTATTATCGTTGTTTCGGGTGTTAACTTACTTGTTTTCTTTTATATGTTTTGTTACATAAGACATGTTTGTAAAGGATAGGCTGTATATTATTCATATCCAGAATGATATCAAGTCCTTAAACATCATTTTTAAATCATCAAATGATAATTATACTTTAATGGTTACGATGGAGAATGAATCTCATCGCATTCGTGGAGACGGTAGTCCGTACGTACACACGAGCGACAATATCATTCTTTTGATATTAAAATAATATATAAATGGATGGTATATCATATATACAGAATAATTAACATGTTATATTTATTGTTTACATGATTTACACATCATTGTTATACCCATCCAAATAATAATATATTGAATAACAATTACCCCACGACGTGGAGACGGTAAGCCGTACGTACGCACGTATGGTGACATGTTATTCAAAGGGTGGATAGAATACTGAATATGGTTATACCATATTTATAATAACATCACAGTATATAAATGATACTAGAGTTATTATTTTAGAATAGTAACAACAAAGGAAGAAGAAGTGGAAGAAGAAATGAACTTGGAAAAGGGTGGTGAAATTATTACCTCTTCTTCGGGTTCTTCCTTTTGATTTGATCAAAAGGGCTCCTTAGGTTGGCTTTCTGATCAAACTAAGTCCCCTAGGTTGTATTGAGGGAAGTTGGGAGAGTATTTGGGAAGAGTTTGGCCGAACCAAAAGGCTTTGAAGGTGTGAAGAAATGACAAGGAGGAGTGCCCTTTTATAAGAGGGGTGAGGGGACCTTTGGAAAAGCTAGAAATATTAATTTATAATAAATTCATATTCGGATTCTAATGGATCCAAAGTTGATTATTAAAAGTTTAAGGTGGGGATGGGTCTAAAACAACTCAACCAATAGAATTTATACAGGTTTGGGTACTTATATTAACCTTATCTTTAAGTATTAACTCTAAGTTAATTAGTTTCACTTTTACAATGTCTCTTTGTATTTTTATATAATATGGTTAATAAACTTACTACATAAATCCAAGAGACCCCCAAGTGGTCCATTAATGATGAACCTATCATGATATAAGTCTCTTGGCCGAACCTTAGATTTTTAGGAATTTAATATCAATTAATAATATAATATTTGTTTTAAGAACTCTTTTATGTCAATTTTGACACTATTCAATAGTTGATTTTTGTGAAACTCATAACAGATTGATTACTTCGAACAAATTCCATTAAATCAATACTAATATATCATATTAGCCTAGAAAATTAGTTTAATTCATTAAAAGGTTCATATTATATTTATTTGGGTATTTATAATATCAATTATTTTAATTTTTCACTATTATAGTAATTACTGCATCATCATTGTGTCATAAATAAAATAAATTATTTAATGTCTAAAAATTATAAATAAAATATAATTATGTAGGAAATCTTTTTATATTTCTAATTAATATTTATAATCTAAAATCCAACATATATAACCCTATGTAACAATTGTTTTTCTAAAAGATATATGCTTGTGTCATTTTTGTATTCATTTTAACTTAATTAAAATAAAGTGTCCTTATCACCTACAAGTGGAACCATGGGGTCCCAAAATCGACCCAAATATGCCTATGGTCGAACATGTATCAACCAATAAGTCTAGGACACGTTTTAGGGTAATTTAGTATTAATATAATATTATTTTTTAACCCTTATTTACCGGATTTACCCTTAACCATGGTAAATAAAATATTTACCGCTGTAATTATTCAAAATGTATAAAAATAAAAGTTACCTATTTACACAATTTGAACATCCTGATTCCAAATATGGAATCCATATTTCTAAATTCAAAACACAGAAGTGGCAGAAATTAATTTAAAATTAATTCCCGCTGTCAAAACAAAAAGCGTGTTTTTAAGAGATAATAACTATCAAAAGATTGACACTTGTTTATGTTCGGTTTAATTGTAAAATTATGTCCAATGACCAAAATTATATTAAATGGTAAAAATATATTCTAAATATACTTTAAAACCACTCAAATTCATAATTTATCACTATTAATTATTTTGATTAAAAAAGTTGTTTTTAATTAAAATTTAGTAATTTTCACTATTCATCAAAATATGAAAATTATCCGAAATGTACCAAAATTTCACCTTAGGCTAAATTAGATATTCCGAATCCAAAAATGAAGTCCATTTTGAAATATAATATATATATAATTTGAAAAAGTAGGTATTACTATTCATAACGGCTAGTTTGATTGGTTATGGTGTGTTAGAACTCAGTGTTGCGTACAACACACGCTATCACATTATTCAAAGAGAAGCGTACCGTAGAAGCTTGGGGTGTTACATTCTCCCCTCCTTCAAATAATTTCGTCCTCGAAATTTATAGAATACTTATCACATGAAAAGACTCGGGTGATTCTTCATCATAAGTTCCTCGGGTTCCCACGTTGCCTCTTCCATCTTATGGTTTCTCCACAAAACTTTTACCAGACGCGTCGTCCGGTTTCTCAGTACTTGTTCTCTCGTATCAAGAATCCTGACGGGCTCTTCACAATAGGAAAGATCGGGTTCTAGTTCTAATTCTTCATAGGTGAGTACATGCGTTGGTTCAGGCATGTATTTCCTCAACAGAGATACGTGGAACACATCGTGAACTTTGGAGAGACTTGGCGGCATTGCCAATCGGTAAGCTACAGCCCCAATTCATTCTAGAATTTCGAAAGGTCCGATGTACCTAGGACTCAATTTACCTTTCTTACCAAAACGTATGACTCCCTTCCATGGAGATACCTTCAGGAAAACATGATCACCGACTTGAAATTCCAAATCCTTCCTTCGATTATCGGCATAGCTCTTCTGCTTACTTTGAGCTGCTTTGATGTGATTTTGGATTACTTTCACCTTTTCCACCGTTTCCTCCACCAGTTCTGGGCCTACAAGTTTTCTTTCACCAACGTCATCCCAACAGGTTGGTGTACGACATCTCTTTCTGTATAACGCTTCATATGGTGCCATCTGAATACTCGAATAGAAGCTATTGTTATAGGAAAATTCTACCAGTGGTAAATATTGATCCCACATACCCTGAAAGTCAAGTGAGCAAGATCTCAACATGTCTTCTAAGGTTTGAATAGTCCGTTCTGATTGTCCATCTGTCTGAGGGTGGTAAGCAGTGCTCGAATTAAGTTCAGTATCCAGGGAATTCTGAAGACTTTTCCAAAATCTTAAAGTAAAACGGGGATCACGATCAGAAACAATCGATAAGGGTACTCCATGAAGTCTCACAACTTCATTAATATATAGTCTTGCTAGACGTTCCAGGGGTAGATCTTCTCTTATAGCAAGAAAATGTGCTGACTTGGTAAGACAATCAACAATAACACATATTGCATCGTTCCTTCTAGGAGTCTTTGGTAGCCCCATGAAAAAGTCCATCGTAATATTGTCCCATTTCCACTCCGGTATGGGAAGATGTTGCATGACTCCTCCAGGTTGTTGCCTTCCAGCTTTCACTTGTTGACAAACCATACATCTTGACACAAAATCAGCAATCTCCCTCTTCATATTGTCCCACCAAAAATGTTCCTTCAAATCTCTATACATTTTGCTGCTCCCAGGGTGTATAGAGAAATTGGAACTATGAGCATCATCCAGCAATTCCCTTTTTAGATCAGGTATATTGGGAACACAAAGTCTCTTCCCGAATTTCAAAATTCCATCTTCATACACAAAGTCTCTCAATCTCCCATCATTCACAGCTTTAATCTTCTTCTGAAATTCTTCATCATCGGTCTGAGAACTCTTAATCCTTTCTAGTAAAGATGGTTTGGCAACCATTTGAAAAAGCATTGATGTTTCTCCTTCCCTGGTTATTCCCATGTCCATCTTCACTAGATCCATGAAAATTGGATCCCTTTCAATTCTCATCATGTTCAAAACTCCATGGTCTTTTCTGCTCAAAGCATCTTCCACCTTGTTTGCTTTCCCCGGGTGGTAGTGTATCGTGCAATCATAATCCTTGAGTAATTCAAGCCATCTCCTTTTCCTCATGTTGAGTTCTTTTTGTGAGAAAATATACTTCAAACTCTTGTGATCAGTATAAATCTCACATTTTTCACCATAGAGGTAGTGTCTCCATATCTTCAAAGCAAAGATCACAGCTGCTAACTCAAGATCATGAGTAGGATAGTTTTGTTCATGAATTTTCAACTGTCGTGATGCATAGGCAATAACTCTATCATTCTGCATAAGGACACAACCAAGTCCTTTCTTTGATGCATCACTATAAATAACGAACCCATCATTCCCCGATGGTAGAGTCAATATAGGAGCATTGACTAATCTTCTCTTCAGTTATTTGAAACATTCTTCACACTCTTTTTTTCAAACAAATTTAACCCCTTTACGTGTGAGCTTCGTTAATGGGTTAGCCAATCGGGAAAAATTCTGGACGAAACGTCGATAATAACCTGCCAAACCAATAAAACTGCGTACCTCAGTTATACTCGTAGGTGCTGGCCATTCTTGGATTGCCTTGGTCTTATAAGGATCAACAGAGATTCCATCTTTAGAGACAATATGGCCAAGAAAAGAAATCTCCTGAAGCCAGAATTCACACTTTCTAAACTTCCCATATAATTCATGCCTCCTCAGAGTCTTCAAGATAATGCGCAAGTGATTTTCATGATCTTCGTAGGTTTTGGAGTATACCAAGACATCATCAATAAATACCACCACAAATTCATCGAGATACTCCTTGAAAACTCTATTCATCAGATCCATGAATACAGAGGGTGCATTAGTCAATCCAAACAGCATTATGGTAAACTCATAATGCCCATACCTGGTTCGAAATGCTGTCTTCGGAATGTCTTCCTTCTTCACACACAACTGATGGTATCCAGATCGAAGGTCAATCTTTGAAAAGTATTGAACTCCATGAAGTTGGTCAAATAAATCATCAATACGAGGTAGGGGATACTTGTTCTTTATCGTTATAGCATTGATCTCCATGTAGTCGATACATAACCTCATAGATCCATCTTTCTTTTAAACAAAAAGAACAGGGGCTCCCCATGGAGAAACACTAGGGCGAATAAATCCCTTATTACTCAATTCCTCTAGTTGTTTCTTTAGTTCAACTAATTCTACAGTGGCCATTCTATAAGTGGTCTTCGATATAGGCCTTGATCCATAAATTAAATCAATGGAAAACTCAACTTCTCGTTCTGGAGTATGTCCAGGTAAATCTTCCGAAAATACATCTACAAATTCTTTCACAACAGGTACATCCTCTATTTGAACATTCCTTTCCTCACCCGCAGTTATTTCATTCTCTTCCTCCCCAATAATTGAATTTAGTTGAGCTACTGGGGGTGGATCTAAATAAGAATTAGGTGGTGACGATTCTGCTCTAAAGATAAGGTGTTTCTTATCATTATCATCCAAAATCGTAACCTCTTTCTTCTTACAATAAATCTTCGCATCATAGTCCGAAAGACAATCCATACCGAGGATTATATCAAACTCAATCATAGGTATGACGATGACATCAGCAGATAACGAACATTTATGTGCTCTAATGGGGACTGATTCACAAAACTTTGTTGAAATGATACTTCCCTTAGGAGTTTTAACTGACAACTACCTTATTAAATCAAATTGGAAATATCTAATTTTCTTAGCAAACTGGGAAGATATGAAACAATGCAATGATCCAGAGTCAAATAAAGCATTTTCTAAACTTGAGGAAACCATTAAATTACCTTCCACCACGTCTTTTGGAGCTTCTACCTCTGCAGTAGTGATAGCATAAGCCTGGCCTTGATCCCTTGGCCTTTTTTGAGGTATGTTCTCCTAACGCTTAGGACTTGCGTTTTCATAATGCCCCATCTCCCTGCAATTGTAGCACTGAACGTTGGTAGCTTCCTTCTTCCCCTTGCAATCATGAGCTTGGTGGCCTTTTTCACCACACTTGTAACAGACTCCCATTCCCTTCAAGCAAGTACCAGGATGTTTCTTCCCGCATTTACCACAAGATGGATATTCAACCTTTCCCTTCTTCCCCTTATTTCCATTCCCAGATTGATCAGCGGGTCTCTTCTTCTCTTGCTTTGCTTTAAAGTCATAATACTTAGAGAATTCCTTTTCGGTCTTGATAGCACATGAGACAATGTCTTCGTACGATGAAAAGGATTGTGAGACTAATGCTCGACGGAGAAATGGTTTTAACCCATCAAAGAAACGATCAATCTTACTTCTTGGGTTGCGAATATAATCTCCAGCATACCTCGCTAACCTTGTAAAGTTAGCCTCATACTTTGTGACATTCTCATCCTCCTTTTGTCTCAGACTCAGAAATTTCCTTTCCATATCTGCTCGATGGTCGCGAGGAAAGTATTTTTCTAAAAACAGATCCTTGAACTCCCTCCATTCCATATTTGATACTTCATCATCTTCCTTCATGTTTTTGAATCAATGACCACCATTGATCAGCATCTCCAGTGAGGCGGTAAACTGCCATGATAACTTTTTCCCTTTCACTGCTCCCTAAAGCCTGAAATATTTTCTCTAGGGAATTTATCCACTGTTCGGCTACTAAGGGATTTTTACTCCCATTTAACGTTGGTGGTTGTTGCCTCATGAATCGATCTAACATTGATCCTCCACGCTTCAGATCAGGGTGCTCCATACGGGTAAGGTTATTATTCATAACCTGAGTAAGTTGTCCCAGTATGGTGATTATCTGATCGGCACCAGTTGCATCACCAGCCCCACTATAATTATCTTGAGCAGGAGGGAAATCCCTACATGGAGTGCGTGCATTGATACGGTTTCCATTTCTTCCACTAGGCACCATTTCTAAACAATGGCATAAACTAGATCAGTTTATGAATCAAAATACATAATCCCATACTTATAAAACACTTAACATAAATTGAACTATTTATGGATATAATCCATAATCATAAGAATGTTTTCTTTGAGGAAGTATATACTCATAATCCCTTCAAAATGATTTGTAATGAAAATGAGAGTTATCCTAAGCATATCCCCCGGAAGTGTCGTAACCAAGAGTGCAGCAAGGCCCGTTGTCGTGCACCAGTTCCGGTTCGAGTCTAGCTCAAAGCGGTGTTTTCGGGTTTTACCCCTAGGTACATCTGTGCCAGAGCCGCCTCTACCTGCTCGTATCTAGACAGGGATGTATTGCTCTGAAAACTCACAAAATCTCTACAATACAAAAATTCTAGGAAGTTCTTCTATACTAATCCTCAAAGTTCATCTTAGGTCTACGTACTCTAATCAGAGTTTATCTAAATCTAGATTCCAAGGTTTGTACTAAACTTCCTCTGATACCAACTGCAACGCCCCGACCCTAGTTACCCAGAGTCGGTGCATTATTACATAACATTGGCATGATCATAAGAAAGATCAAATCTCGAAAGACTGATTGGTTTAGTAGACTTGGAAACACTAGATATATTCATAAGTTTTACATTACATCATAAAATGAAAAACTACTACAACAACATAATGTCTCCATAATCCACACTCATATCCCCACATAATATCCCTGTAGGTCTTTCATAATTTACTTCTTCACTTCCTGGGAAAAATAAATCATAGAAAAGGGGTG
Organism: Viscum album; assembly: GCA_963277665.1. Classification (NCBI taxonomy): domain Eukaryota; kingdom Viridiplantae; phylum Streptophyta; class Magnoliopsida; order Santalales; family Viscaceae; genus Viscum; species Viscum album. The sequence goes on from OY728161.1 coordinate 1,745,758,502, forward strand.
AGCTCAAATGCCCAGTAAGGATAACAATATAGCGGAAACTTTCATAAATAAGAATAAACATTTAAGGCAATGTATAACTAAAACAAAAGCCTTTCAAACTTGAACTTTCAACATGGTAAGGCATAAATAAAATGAAATAATTCCATTTACTTATTCACATGGATATTATACTAATCGAATAATCACATGAAAAAATCAATAACCACTTTCATAATGTTGGAATGCATAATGCCAGACTATCATAACCACATAGTCAAGGCCTCGTGCCAAGACTACAAATAAGATTTTTCCAAGGCCTTGTGCCAAGACACTAGTTTGTCTCATGAGACCTACCGATGCATCGAGGAGCTATAGCGGGCTCCACCCGTCACATATTAAGTCCAATGCATTCCCATATGAAAAGGTTTAAACACAACATAAACATTCGTATTAAAACTAGCATACGAAATGTCAATAATTTCACCATAAACTATGAATGGTATAAAAATAGCACATCCATAGTCAAACATTTCACAAAACCTTCAATACAATATAGAAGTTTTGTATCATAATAAATCAACTTCAAATAATCTTAAAATCCATCAAAGGATGTTGACATAGATGAAATAAAAATTCTTTTTAAAGAAATATCTCCTTTTATTTTGAAATCATTTAAGATCCATATAAAATAAAACATTTTCTTTGAAAATATTCTTATAAGCTTGTAAGGGAAGCTTTGAAGATTTTATAACGGCGGAAAATATCCGCACCCGCCGTATAAGTTAAAAAAACATTCTTACCTTAATTCTGTCGAAAAGGTTAAAAAGGACCTTGTTTTGAAAACGACGGAAAGATTCCTTTATAAACCTCTTATAAAAAGTCAAACAAGGGTATAAATGACTTTAACCCATATTCTTGTAAATAATAAATATGTTTTGAAATACATTTTTAAGAAACATGGATGTGGATGATAAAGAGATCCCAGTAGATTATTACATATAAATAACCTCGGATAATGAAGAGATTGTGAAATAAACCTTACCTTGTACTTTTCCTTGGTTGGGGTAGGTTAACCTCCTGTATAATGGTGAAATAATTGTTATTAAATTATACAAGAATCATATACATTAATATTATATCATATATGATCTTTTAATATTGATTTGATAATAATATCTTAGTATTATCGTTGTTTCGGGTGTTAACTTACTTGTTTTCTTTTATATGTTTTGTTACGTAAGACATGTTTGTAAAGGATATGTTGTATATTATTCATATCTAGAATGATATCAAGTCCTTAAACATCATTTTTAAATCATAAAATGATAATTATACTTTAATGGTTACGATGGAGAATGAATCTCATCGCATTCGTGGAGACGGTAGTCCGTACGTACACACGAGAGACAATATCATTCTTTTGATATTAAAATAATATATAAATGGATGGTATATCATATATACAGAATCAATAACATGTTATATTTATTGTTTACATGAGTTACACATCATTATTATACCCATCCAAATAATAATATATTGAATAACAATTACCCCACGACGTGGAGACGGTAAGCCGTACATATGCACGTATGGTGACATGTTATTCAAAGGGTGGATAGAATACTGAATATGGTTGTACCATATTTATAATAACATCACAGTATATAAATGATACTGGAGTTATTATTTTAGAATGGTAACAACAAAGGAAGAAGAAGTGGAAGAAGAAATGAACTTGGAAAAGGGTGGTGAAATCATTACCTCTTCTTCGGGTTCTTCCTTTTGATTTGATCAAAAGGGCTCCTTAGGTTGGATTTCTAATCAAACTAAGGCCCCTAGGTTGTAGTGAGGGATGTTGGGAGAGTATTTGGGCAGAGTCTGGCTGAACCAAAAGGCTTTGAAGGTGTGAAGAAATGACAAGGAGGAGTGCCCTTTTATAAGAGGGGTGAGGGGCACCTTTGGAAAAGCTAGAAATATTAATTTATAATAAATTCATATTCGGTTTCTAATGGATCAAAAGTTGATTATTCAAAGTTTAAGGATGGGATGGGTCTAAAACAACTCAACCAATAGAATTTAGACAGGTTTGGGTACTTATATTAACCATATCTTTAAGTATTAACTCTAAGTTAATTAGTTTCACTTTTACAATGTCTCTTTGTATTTTAATATAATATGGTTAATAAACTTACTACATACATACAAGAGACCCCCAAGTGGTCCATTAATGATTAACCAATCATGATATAAGTCTCTTGGCCGAACCTTAGATTTTTATGAATTTAATATCAATTAATAATATAATATTTGTTTTAAGAACTCTTTTATGTCAATTTTGACACTATTCAATAGTTGATTTTTGTGAAACTCATAACAGATTGATTACTTCGAAAAAAGTCAATTAAATCAATCCTAATATATCATATTATCCTAGAAAATTAGTTTAATTCATTAAAAGTTTCATATTATATTTATTTGGGTATTTATAATATCAATTATTTTAATTGTTCACTATTATAGTAATTACTTCATCATCATTGTGTCATAAATAAAATAAATTATTTAATGTCTAAAAATTATATATAAAATATAATTATGTAGTAAATCTTTTTATATTTCTAATGAATATTTATAATCTAAAATCCAACATATATAACTCTATGTAACAATTGTTTTTCTAAAAGATATATGCTTGTGTCATTTTTGTATTCATTTTAACTTAATTAAAATAAAGTGTCCTTATCACCTACAAGTGGCACCATGGGGTCCCAAAATCGACCCAAAGATGCCTATGGTCTAACATGTATCAACCAATAAGGCTAGGACACGTTTTAGGGTAATTTCGTATTAATATAATATTATTTTTTAACCCTTATTTACCGTATTTACCCTTAACCATGGTAAATAAAATATTTACCGCAGTAATTATTCAAAATGTCTAAAAATAAAAGTTACCTATTTACACAATTTGAACATCCTGATTCCAAATATGGAATCCATTTTTCTAAATTCAAAACACAGAAGTCGCAGAAATTAATTTAAAATTAATTCCCGCTTTCAAAATAAAAAGCGTGTTTTTAAGAGATAATAACTATCAAAAGATTGACACTTGTTTATGTTCGGTTTAATTGTAAAATTTTGTCCAATGACCAAAATTATATTAAATGGTAAAAATATATTATAAATATACTTTAAAACCACTCAAATTCATAATTTATCACTACTAATTATTTTGATTAAAAAAGTTGTTTTTAATTAAAATTTAGTAATTTTCACTATTCATCAAAATATGAAAGTTATCCGAAATGTACCAAAATTTCACCTTAGGCTAAATTAGATATTCCCAATCCAAAAATGAAGTCCATTTTGAAATATAAAATATATATAATTTCAAAAAGTAGGTATTACTATTCATAACGGCTAGTTTGATTGGTTATGGTGTGTTAGAACTCAGTGTTGCGTACAACACATGCTATCACATTATTCAAAGAGAAGCGTACCGTGGAAGCTTGGGGTGTTACATTTATGAGCCTAATTTTCCCTATAAACTAAACCATTTGATCCTGGATTTCCAACTCTATTATGTTTTTTATCTTAAAAATGATGTAATAGACATGTAAGAAAAAGTAAGTTCATTATTTTTAGTGTCATAGTTAATATTTAGTTAGTTTTGGAATTAAAATGAGAAAATTTTAGTGAAAAAAATAATTATAAGCCTATGTATATCTAAAATATCCTAGAAGAGCCACTATAGAAAAATGATAAACATATGGTACTTATACGATATGCCTTTAGAGTTAATTGTGCAAAATGATAAATTATTTTTTCATTATTTTTTTATTTACAATTTTATAAAATATTTTATATTTACATAAATTGTTGGAACTATGATAAATCATGCCAACAACCCATGTGAGGGAAAATGCAATGATTATCTGGGAAATATCACCAATGTCATTGGAGGTGGAGTTTAAAACTCCATAGTGATTCTTACTCAGTTTTATTAGGATATTAATACTAAAAGAAACCATTGAGAACATCATCCCTCACCAATGAATGAAAAAGAGGATATTGAGTCTTTTATGTTGAAACAACCACTGACATTTTGTGGATCTTCAGATCCACTTATCTTGGATCAATGGGTTAACTCAATGGAGAAGATCTTTTATGTTCTCTATTGTTCTAAAAATTATAAGGTTACTGTATCTATCTATCTTTTAGATGGATAATTCATTCAATGGTGTGAATTTATAAAGAACACCAAGCTAGAGTATAAAATTGATGAGATGTATTGGGAAGACTTTAAGAAAATATTTCATAAATATTATTTCCCTCAAAATCTTCGAACAAATATGATGACATAATTATTATAGATGAAGAAAAATTAAGTTTAATCTATCATGATTTATAATGTGAAATTTATATTTCTTTTAAGATAAACCTTGTGATTTTTTGTCAACAATTATATAAAATAGATAAATTATTTAGTGGATTAAAACCACTCCATTGAAAGGCACTAGTTATCTGATACTTTGAGAGTTCTGTTATGTTCTCCCAAAGTATATATGGAGCTTGGATATTGGTCCTTTGTACATAATGATAAATAAATAAGAATGGGGTTTCAATATTCTTGGTTAAATAAAAAAGGATGAAAGAGGATTCAACCGCCCACATTTCAAAAATTTGGGAAGAAGCATCATGGGAATTGCCTCAAAGGTATAAGGAAATGCTTCAAGAGAATGTGGGAAAGAAACAAAGATCATGAATGTCAAACATACATAAATAAAATAGAAAAAATGATATAATAAATGAAGGCATATCCTAATTCACCACACATGGTTCAATGCTTCAACTGTAAGGATAAAGGTTACTATAAATGCTAGTTCACTAAACCACATGTCCTTGAGGGTAATAAGCATCAACAACCACTAAATATAATGGATTAAGGGAAGGATTATTCCATTATTACAAATAAATTGGAGAATTAAGAAAATTTATACGAGGTACACTTTTAATTTAATCAATAATGGAAAATGTTTAATTTTATTTTGGTTCTAATAATTCATTTTATATATTGAGTGTTTGAAATATATATTGAATTAAAGCCTCCAAACAATGAATTAGTGATACATTTAAAAACACCTAGTTCTTCGATAATTGTAACATAACATTATAACACATAACATATTTTAATATGTGATAATATTCCTCTAAAAAATATTGTAATAATTTCCATAGTGGAATTTGAAACATTACTAAACCTGAATTGGATCTCATTATATAGAGCAAAAATAAAATGTTGGGAAAAGGAAATCTATTTTCATATTCCAAACCATATCATGATACTCTACAAATTTAAGGAATATTATGAATCACATTTTGGAAATCTATTTATGGTATGGGTGATGATAAACTATCACAAAGCATACCTATCCATAATAGTTTCTTCGAAGATAAGAATCAACCATGAGGTCAATCCCATTTTTAAGTAATGAACTAATGTATTTCCCATAGGGCAACCACGAATTCACATATATTGTGAGGTATATTTCTCAATATAAATTATACTTGGAGCCACACCTATCTCTAAATGATCCTTGAGAATGGACCCTGTTGGGATACAGTTAAATAAGTAGTTGCAACATCATTTGGACCAAGGGTTCATATTACCTAGTTCATCACCATGGGGTAAACTAGTTCTCTTTGTAAAGATAATGGATATATCAAAGTAGATGTGTATTGGTAAATGAGATCTTATAAAGATCGCACCAAAATAAAAAATATCCCATCTCAAGGATTGATGAATTGTTTGATCAACTATGAGGAGATCATTACTTCTCAAAGGTGGATATTTTTTCTATATATCATCTTCAAAATGTGAAGAAGGAAGATATTTAGAATACAACCTCCCGTACAATTTATGAACACAATGAGTAAAAATGTATTCCATTAAAGCTTAATAATCATCTTAAAATCTTCATGTATTTTATTAATAGAATCTTTAGACAGTACCTCAAAAAAATTGGTAGTGATTTTTGATTATATTCCCATTTACTCCAAGGGAAAGGAGGAACATAGAGATTATCTCAGGATTTTACTAGTGAAATTAAGGAATAATAACGTGTACATTAATTTTATCAAGTGTGATTTTTGGATACATCCAATCACATTCTTATGGTATGTGATCATAGGTGAGGGAATTTTTATAGACCCTTCAAAGATAAAGGAAACTGAGGAATGTACCATACCCACTAATGTCATGGAAATCCATTATTTTCATAGCTTAGTAGGGTACAACTGATGTTTTGTGGGAAATTTCTCATGATTTTCTATCCAAGTAACTATGTTAACATAGAAAGGAATAAATAATGTATGGATGGAATAATGTGAGGAAATATTTAAGGAGATCATGAAGAGGATACAAATCATGCATGTACACACACTACCAATAAGTGGAGAAGGTTTTATGATATATAGTGATGCTTTGAAGAAATTATTGGGTTTTATAATCATGAATAAAGTCAAAGTGATAGTGTACACCACGTGAAAACTAAAGATCGATAAAAACATTACCTGACTCATGATCTGGAGTTAGCACCTATGATCTTCAACATGAATATTAGGGGGTACTACCTATATGCTAAGAAGTGTGACATATATACAAAGAATAAGAGTATAAAGTATATATTCACATATATAGATATAAACATGTTTCAAATAAAATGTTTATATCTAATAAAGAACTATGATTGTTCTATTCACTACCATCTTGGAAAGTTGAACAAGGTAGAAAATGCACTTAGTAGAAAATAACATGCTCCTCTATCCATAATGTAGATTAAAAAATTATTTATCTTCAAGGATAAGAAAAGGATATATCTATAAATTATAATGGTATGGAATATATCCTTCCATTATGTAGCACCCTAATAATTTACCATATTTTTTTATAATAAATTTGACTTTGTCGATAGCTTTGTAATATAACACCTTTAGGGATTTTATATAGTTAATTTATATATTATTTATCCAAACATATTTTTTTACACTCATCCAATATATTTTATAGGCATAAGATAAAAAACAAACCCAATTTTACATACAAAATACAATATTATTATTAACGCACTTTTACTACCTTTTAATGGAAATCCTTTTTTAAATCCATTTTTATAACTTTTATAAATATTATATGTAAAAATAAACTTAATATTTGAAATTTAAACATGAAAATTAGTTTAGGGTGATTTTTTTCTATGAAGTTTCATTTTTTGATGAATTGTGAAAATAATAAATTTTCGTTGAAAATTGATTTTTCGTCACATTTTTTTATAAGGTTAAATTGTGTTTTTAAATTGTTTTCAATTTTAAATAGATTTATTTTTTTATATTAATTTAATTCAAGTTATTTAAATAAATTTCACTTTGAAATTGGATATAATAACTAGGAAAATTTTGAACATTTTTACTTCAAAAACTCACATTGTCGTCCTATCTATGGGATTAAATTTGAGTTAAATTCTACCACTTGTATATTTAGAATTTGGGAAAATAGATTCCATATTTGGAATAATAATAATTTCAAATTTATAATAAGTTCAATTTATTTTATTATCAAAAATATTATTAAAGGTAATTAAAAGTAATTACAACAATTAAGGTGAAATTAATCTTAACAAAGGACTAAACATTAAACATAAAGACCCAACTTACCTATTAACATTTCAATAATACGTTGTATGACCATATTTATACCCAATAATCTATTTTATCTAATTTTTACTATTATTGGATCCATTTTTCTTAAGAAAAGCATTGGTGGAATTCCCTTTCCAAAAATTTATAAGATTTTCACTCCTCCTCCTCTATAAAAAGTCCTCCTCTCATCCCACTTCCTCGTATCTATAAAGACACATCTGATCATAGAAAATATTCCGAAATAAATCCTAAACATACCTACCCTTAATCTATATTCCTAAAATTGTTCATAAATCCATCCAAGTAAGCCCTTTGGTGCAAACCAAAAGGGGTTACCCGATTAAGAAGCAATATCCTTCCTCAAGCTCTTTAGTTTTATTTATTTTCCCAGTCCTTAAATTCTTATTATTTCATTATTATATAAAAACAAAAGTATCATAAATATGCTAATATGTTTTTATTTTAATATTTCTACCTACACATACACACTTTTCCATCTAATCGGTAATAAACTTACCATTTTTTGTATGGTGAACTACCGCTTCACAAAACAATGTTATTAATTCTTCCTTTACTGTCTCTTGTAGTGAGAATTATAATGGAAAGTATATTTATATATGATATATATGATATTTATAATTTATTTATTATTCAAAAAAAATTATATATAACATACCTTTATGCTTTCCATGTTTTGATAGTACGATGACATTGTTTGTCGAAGTGTGGACTACCTCCCCCTCAAAGCGATGAAATTCATTCAAACTATACATGGAATGTATAAAGGATGTTTTTAATAATAACATGAAACATATATGAAATAGATATGATATTTTAATTATAATATATATATATATATATAATTTTCCTTCCATTCCATTAATATGACCAAGATATGAAAGTAGTGTGAATGCGTATGTATGGCCTACCATCTCCATGAACTGTGCATTTCATTTATAATCTCTAAATATTATGGATTATTTTAAAACATATATATGCAAGATATATATAATAGTGAAATCTTGGCTTACATTTTGGATATTATTAAACCATAATTAAATTATTAGGAATAAAAAGTATCAAGTCAAAACATACTCAACAAACTGGACAATTAAACACCTAAAATGGTGGATATAATAAAATGTTTGTAACAAATGGATAATAAGATATTATAATAAGTTAATATATAATATTATAAATAATATTATGGTTCTATTATTAATTAGTGACATGTTTCAAATAATTATACAGGAAGTTAGAGGAAGTTCAACAAATAAGGAAACATAAGGTAAGGGGTTTTATTTCAATTTACGTTCCATTGAGACATATATGTTATTATGCACTAATTCACTTTTATAAAGTGTATATACTTACCATTAACAAGTTATATCTTTAATATCCTTATTCTCATGATATTTTAAGTTTCATTTTATTTCATTATTTCAAGGGGTTTATAATTTAAAACATTTCAAAGTTGTATGGGATACTTTGGAATGTTTATATATTATTTTCCTCAAGAATGTGTTTAATGATTATCCTTGAAATCTCAATTTCTATTTTGGTTGTTAACTTTCTCTTGAAATAGTAACTTCCTTTTGATCATTTTTATTTTTCATTATATTTATCTTGAATATCCATATTTTTATATAATATATATTATTATTTCCAAAACCATATACCATTTTAAATAAAATCTTCACTTTAACAGTTATTTGATTAACATGGGAATTATTGATAAATTTTTATCTATTATTCAATATGAAAAATTTATAAGGTACATTATTAAATAGATTATTTTATATATATGTAATTATTTGGATATGTATGAAATAGGTGGGGCCTAGTTATAGATATCCCCTTGATGCATCGATAGTCTCATGAGATAATTTGGTTAGCCAAATTTAATGGTTTATTACCTGATATGTTCTAAACAGTCTTGTGAAATGTCTTGATGGTAAATTAACCATGTACCTAGGAATCATAGAGCCCAATAATTTATTATTTACCTGATTTAGATTTAGTTATTATTCATCCATTATACTTTTCATCGATATATCTATCAATACATTTCATTCTCATATTGTTGATTAAATGGAATGTGTTTTAAATAATTTACATTACCATGTTCATTTATTCCCATTGATTATTTATTTATTCCATTTTACTTATCCTTAGTAAGAATTATATATCACCATTTTTTTATTTCCCTAGTTTATGAAGAATAAATATATGAATAATCATTCATGGATATAGTTTATTTCATTTTATTATGTATCATGTCTTATTTTATATTTCCAATTTAAAATGGGTTCCATGTATGTAATATGACTTTTAATGAATGATAAACTGATTAGTCCTCCAGGATTTTATTCCCTGTAATCATTTCAATGTAATAAAGTAATGAAATGGCTCGGAGTATCTAGGTTCATGGTGTTACAATTGGTATCTGAAGAAGTTTAGCATCAACCTTGGAAACTAGATTTAGAAAACATAGATTAGGGATCAGAACCCTGATCTATAAATTGAAGATAAGTATATAGTAACATTCTATAATTTTGATAATGTGGAGATTATGTGGGTACTCTAAGTAATACATCACTGTCTGGATACTACAAGTGGATGTGGTTCTGGCACAACTGTACCTTGAACTAACAACCCCAACTAGGTGTGTTGGGCCTTACTTAGTAAAATATGGTCAATGAAAATGAAACTTACTATGCACCTAGTTTGACACTCATCGGGGATACAATTAGGATAATTCTTATTTCCTTTTCATAACCTTATAAGGGATTTAAAAGTAATAATTTCCCAAAATAAACTATGGTTTATGATTCCTAAATTAATATTATGGGCTATACCATATTTTGTTTTATATATTATTATTCTACGATATAAAATGGTGTCGACATAATTTAGAAATGGTGCCAATAAGGAAAAATAGTATCAATACTCAAGATAAATATAGATATTTCTTTACAAGGAAACCAATTAAACAAGTATTATGATGGAGAAAATTATGGATATACTAGGGTAGATTAATTAGGTTATGAAAATAACCTTGACTGAATGGAAAAAATTATTCCCCATACATAATCTCCAATAATATATTGCTTTATACAATATAATCCCCCATCATTTAGTAGGACTACTAGTACAATTATTTCTAATCAATGGATTAAGTCTCTAAGTAAGATATTCATGGTGTTGGGATGCAGTGAAATAGAAAAGGTTGAACTTTTATTATATTATCTCCAAGGTGATACTAATCAGTGTTGGCCCATGATCTTGAATACTAAGGAGGAATTAGAAATATAACTCATGTAATGGATAATAATTAAGGATATATTATTTGATAAATACTTCCCTCATGACAAAAAAATTATGATAATGAGGCATTACCTTATCTTAATGAAAAATGAATAATATAGTGTTATAGATTTTGAATATAGATTTAGAAGGTTATCTATGTCTACTATGGATTATATATGAAACACATAATTTAATATTGATAACTATTTTGAAGTTCTTAATCTAAATCTCTAAAGGGCGCTGGTTACTTATAATTTTTCATCATATGAAGATATAGTTTTGTGTGATATAGAAATGGATATGGAATTATCTAGATCATACATGTACAAGGAAAACCCATGGAATAAAATTTCTAATGAGCAAAAAGATAAATGAATACATCAAAAAATAATATAGAGATGAAAAAATACCCTTCATGTGAGAACTATGGAATGAATTACCCTAAGAAATGCCTAAAGGGAATGATATTTTTTAAAAAATGTGTATAAAGGGGTCATCATGTTAAATAATACAATGGGAAGTATGAAAACACTGATATTCAATGTTATAACTCTATGGTGATGCGTCACTATGAAAATTAATTCCCTATGACTCTAGGTATTCTACCATATAATTATACAAGGGGAGATGAAAAATAATATGTAATCACTATAATAGAGATAGAAGTAACAAATGATATGGTGGAAGGTACATTAATCATATCTTCAAATTTGAAAAATACCTTATTTTATTCCAGATCATCACACACTTTTTTATCTACCATGTTTTCTAATAAAATTATGCATTTCCCTTTTGATTTAATTAGAGAATTTATAGTCAAAACTCCTTAGGGAAGAATCATTACAAAAAATATGTGTCATGAAGTCCCCATTGTGAAATATAAATGTGATTTACATACTATCTTTATTCTTATTCCTATGGCTGACTTTTATATAATTCTTGGTATGGAATGGCTATCAAAATATGATGAAAATTTTTATTACAAGATAAAGGAAATTACACTTTGTGAGGAGGATGTACAATCCCTCATCTTCAGAGTAGAAGCTTCGTCACCTAATTCTTCTCTATATCCCCCCCCCCCATTATCTATAATGAATGAAATTATTGGGGAATATGAGAAAACAGTATCTATTTATGAAAAAATTAGTCATGAAATTTTGGATTTACCTATCATTCCGGAATACATTTATGTATTTCATTAGAAATTATCTTGATATCTCCTTGAGAAAGAAGTTAAATTCTCCAATGATTAATCCTTGATGCCAGGTCAATATCAAAGACTCCCTATAGAATGGACACTATAGAATTATTTGAATTGAATAAATGACTAGAGGATTTGGGTAATAAGGGATTTACTCACCCAAGTGTTTCACCATGGGGAGCCCATATTATATTCATTTCAAAGAAAGATGGATTCATGAGTTTTTGCATTGATTATTATGAAATCAATGCTATTAAAATAATGAAAAACTATCATATACCTCATATTTATGACTTATTTAATCAACGTCATGGATCCTAATATTTTTAAAATATTGATCTTTGTTTTTGGTATCACCAATTTTGAGTAAACAAGGAATATATTCTGAAGACATCTTTTCTGATGAGGTATGGACTTTTCGATATTACAGTAATTCCATTCGGATTGACTAATGCACCCTTTTTTACAGCCTTAATGAATAGTGAACTGAAGGAATATCTTGGTGATTTTTTTATAGTATTCATTGATGATCTTATTGTTTATTCTAGAATATATGAGTAATATGAGAATCACTTGAGGATCATTCTTAAGACTCTTAAATGGGAGGAGTTATTTGGAAAAAAAATTAAGTGAGAATTATTACTTTAAAAAATTTCTTTTCTTGTCCATATCATCACCAAGGATAGAATATAATTTGATACTGCAAAGAAAAATGAAATAAAAAAATATCTTACACAAAAAATACATAATTTTGGTACGTAGTTTCATTGGTTTGGTAGGTTAATATCAGTGATTCATTTTGAATTCTTCCTGATTGGATAACACGTTAACCCAAATTACACAAAAAGAGGTTATGTTTGTTTGGACCAAAGAATGTGAAGAATGATTTGATGATCTAAAGATAGTATTAGATAATGAACCATTTTTTTTTCTACCATATAGAAGTGATAGATTTTTTATATATATTAATGGATCAAATAAGGGACTTTGATGTGTCGTAATGGAAAATGATAATGTTGATGCATGTGCATCAAGGAAATTGAAAACTCACAACCAAAACTATCCAACACATGATATTGAGTTAGAAGATGTAATATTTACTTTAAAAGTATTGAGACATTATCTCCATAGTGAAAGATGGGTGATATACATAGATCATAAAAGCCTAAAAAAATTTCTCATAGAAAGATCCCAATATGAGACAAGGATGGTGGTTTGATCTACTGAAGGATTATGATATCACAATACACTACCACCCATGGAAATATAATAAGGTAGATGATTCTTTGAGTAGGAAGGATCATGTAGATCTAACCCAAATGAGGAATGGGAAAAATCTTATCTTCATAGATCTAGTAAATTTAGATATGTGAATTTCAATGGAATGTGATACATAAATCATTTTTCAAATGATTGTTAACCCATATTTATTATAGAGGATAAAGAATTATAAATCTAATTATGAGGACTTCCAAAAGAAAATTAAAGGTATGAAGGAAGTAAAATTAAGCATTTTTTTGTAAATATGGTGTTCTAAAATTTGGAAGGAGGTTATGTGTTTTATCTATACTTGAGATAAAATGGGAGTTGTTGGATGATCTCATAGCTCAAAATTCTCTATACACCATACTAGCACAAAGATGTATAGGGCCTTTAAGGAAAATATTTGGTGGGATAAGATAAAGTGGAAAATTGCTGATTTTGTGTCCAAGTGTTTGGTTTGTCAATAAGTGGAATCTAAGATGAAACATACTAAAGTAGTTTTATAAATAATTCCTATTATTGTGTGGAAATAGGATGAATTTTATATGAAAGTTTTCATGGGGTTACTAAATACTCCTAGGAAGAATGATGAAGTATGGGATATCGTTGATAAACTAACCATATCTGCACATTTTATTACATTAATATAGGACCTAAATCTTTATTACCATGCATGGATCACTATTAATTAAGTTGTAAAAATTCTTATTACACCTCTTTAAATTTTTTCTTATCGAGATCCACACTTAACATCGAAATTCTAGAAGACTCTTTAGAAGGATCTTGATTCCGAGATTTATTTGAGAATTGCCTACCATCATCAAAAAAAAGGATAGTATGAAAGAAAAATTCAAACAATGCAAGAATTTTTGAGATCATGCTCACTCAAAATTCCTGGTATATGGTGTCGGTGCTTACCTTCGGTGGAGTTTTCCTATAGTAATTGTTCCCATTCAATCATTCAAATGGTGTTATATGAAGCATTATATGGAATGATATTCCATAATCAAACATGTTGGGAAGATGTTGGTGAAGAGAAAATTGTATTCCTAAAACATATTGAATAGATGATGACAAAGGTAAATCCTACTTAATCTTATATTAAATCATCTCAAAGTAGGAAAAGGAGGTATGCCAATAATAGTAGGAATGATTTAGAGTTCCAAGTGGGTGGACTTGTTTTCATGAAATTATATCCATGGAAATGTGTTATAATGATTGGTAAGAAAGGTAAATTGAGTCCCAGGTCCATTATACCCTTTAAGATTCATTAAATATTTTGAGTTGTTTCTTATCATTTATAAATTCCTCTAAATCTCACAAAAGTACACGATTTGTTCCTTGTATCTATGATAAGTACATGCCATACCCAAAACATGTTCTCATATCTGATGAGATGGAGTTGTAAACTAAACATTCATGTAATGAAGAACCCATAAATATTCTTGACACCAGTGAGAATGTATTGAGTAATCAAATGACTAATCTGAAAATGGTACTCTTGATAAATCACAAAATGGAAGAAGCAACATGGGAACTAGAGGATTCTATAAAAGAGAACTATCCATATCTTTTTAAAGGTAATACCCATGAAATTTAGAGGATTAAATATATTTTAGGAGGGAATAATATATCTCCCTAATACTTTACTATATTTTTATTTTAGAATAAATTTATCATTATTGATAACTTTGCAATACATACAATACCAAATTTTAATAAAACACTATTTAGTAATGTTTTTCAGAGTAAAATAAATTCTAACACTTTTATAATATTATATAGTAAACATATATATTATATATTCCAAAAAATATTTTTACACTCATCCAGTATATTTTATAAGAATAATGTAAAAACTACCCTAATTTTATGCATAAAATGATGTATTTTTATTTAGGTACTTTTACTGCCTTTTAATAGAAAACCTATTTTAAATCCGATTTTTTTCAATTTTATAAATATTATATGTCAAAATAAACTTAATATTGAAAATAATAACACAAACATTAGGATAGGGGGAATTTTTGGTATTTTTCTATGAAGTTTTATTTTTTAATGAATAGTGAAAATAATGAATTTTAGTTCAAATTTACTTGTTTGTCGAATTTATTTATAAGGTTAAATTATATATTTAAATGGTTATAAATTTTAATTAGATTAATGTTTTATAAATTAATCCAATTAGGTAATTGTAATCAATTTATCTTTGAAATTGGTTATAAAAACCTAGAAACCTTTTTAATGTTTTTTACTTTAAAAACCAGCATTGTTGTCCCGTCTATGGGATTAAATTTAAATTAATTTCTAAAAATTATGCGTTTATAAATTGAAAATTGCATTCCATATTTTGAATCATCAAAATTTATAATTTTAAATTATTTAAAATTATTTTTTGACCAAAAATTTTAGTGAATGTAATTCAAACTAATTATAACTATTAAGATGAAATCAAGCTTATCAAAAAAAACTAAACCATAAAATTAAGGGAGAAAATAACCTCAAAATTTTCCAAAAACCATTGGATGGACATATTTATATATTATAATCCATTTTTTATAATTTAGAACATTATTTTATCAATTTTTCATAGAAAATATGTGGGGTGAATTCCCTTTCCAGAAATTTACAAGAGTGTCACTCCTCCTCCACTATAAAAGGCCTCCTCTCATCCCAATTCCTCGCACCTCTAAAGAAAATTTGGATTGATAAATATCTAGAAATATATCTCATAAAATCCCTCCACTCAACCTATAATCCTCACCTTGGTCATAAATTTATCGAGGTATTCCCTTTGGTGCAAACCAAAAAGATTTACATGATTAAGAGGTAACATCCTTCCACAAGCTATAATGTATTATTTATCTTTCCACTATTTAAATTATTTATATTCCATGATTATATAAAAACAGTATCCAAAATATACTGATATTTTTTTTGTTAATTTTTCTACTTAAACGTACACACACATATATATAATGTGTAAATAACTTTTCGGTTTTGTGTACATCGAACTACTAGATCACAAACAGAAGTTATTAATTCTCCCTTTACCGCATCTCATGGTGGGAATTATGATGGACACTATATTTATATATGATATTTATGATATTTATAATTTCTTTGTGATTATTTAATTTTTATATGAAACATACCTTTATGGTTTCCATCTTATAATAATACGATAACATAGTTTGTGGAAGTGTGGAATTTCGTCCCCTCAAAGTGATGTCATTCATTCACACTATACATGAAATTTATTGAGGATGGTTTTAATTAATATATGTAACATATATTGAATATTTATTATACTAGAATTATAATATACATGTACAATTTTATTTTAATTATTTTAATACGACAAAGAGATAAAAGTATCATTTATTCGTACGTACGGCCTGTCATCTTCATAAATAGTGTTTTTCATTTATTATTTCAAAATATTATGGATTATTATAGATAAATATAAAATAGATATATATTTATATATATACGATATTTAGATCATGTTTTACATTTTTTAATTGATTAAACCATGATCTAATTAATAGAAACAACAAGTAACATTTCAATACATACTAAACTAACTAGGAAATTAAACACCTGAAATAGTTGATATAATAAAAGATTAAAAAACGGTTAATAAGATATTATAATAAGTAAATATATGATATTATAAATATTAGTATGGTTATTTTATAAGTCATTTACATGTTTAAAACCATTATATAGTATGTTAAAGGGTGTTCACCCAAAAAGGAAACACATTGTCAGGGATTTTGTGTCATTTTACATTCCATTGTGACTTATTTGTTATTATGCACCAACTCACTTTTATATGGTGTATATAATGTCATTTTAAATGTTGTATCATGAATATAATTATTCTAATGATATTTTAAGTTTCATTTAATGTTATTAATTCATGATTATTATGATTTAAAATGTTTCAAAGTGGTATGGGAAACTTTGGAATGTTTTAAGATTATTTTTCTCAAGAATGTGTTTAATGGTTACCCTTGCAATCTCAATTTATTTTTTGATTTTTAAATTTCCCTTGAAAAAATAAATTCTCTTTGATAATTTTATTTTAATAAAATTTATCTTAAATATCTATATTCTCATGTAATGAATATTATAATTTCCTAAAATGTCTATCATTTTACATACATTATTCACCTCAATAGTTATTTGATTAACTAGAGAATTATTGACAGTTATATATCTTTTATATAATATTTATATTTGATAAGCCACAATTTTAAATTGATTTCTTGATATATGATGAATTATTTGGACATGTATTACATGGTTGGGTCCTAGTTGTAGATATCCCCTCAATGCATCAGTAGTCTCATGAGATGAATCAGTTGGCCAAATTAAATGGGTTTTTACCTGATATTTTGTAAACCTTCTTCCTAAAGATTTTAATGGTAAATTTACCATGTACCTAGGAAGCATGGAATCCAATAATTAAGTATTTCTCCCATTTATATTCAATTACTATTCATCCATGAGATTTTGCATCAACATGTCTATGGATACATTTCATGCTCAGATTATTGATTGAATGTAATGTTTTATCAGTCATTTCCATTATCATATTCATTTATTCTCATTGATTTAATATTTATTCCATTTTACTTACCCTTGATAAGAATTTTTTTCAAACCATTATTTTGCTTCCTTTCCATAGGTTATGAAAGAGAAATCACTGAATAAGCTTTCTAGGATGTGGTTTATTTTATTTTATTATGTATCGTGTCTTATTTTACATTTTCCAATGTAAAATGGGTTCCATGTATGTAATATTTATTTCCAATACTATGAAACTGGTTTTTACTTTGGGGTCTGATTCCTTGTAATCATGTCAATGAAATAAAATAATTCACCAGCTCGGGGCTTTTGGGGTTGGGGAATTATACATTCCAAAATTATTTCCCAACTATATATCTAATAGAATATTAAAGAGGCACAAAGGGATGATCTAAATCATCAAATTAATGTGAAAGAAGTAATGTAAGGGTGATTTATACATCAATGTGGATGTTTTTATTCTATTTGTGACTAGATTTTTTATTCATCCATCACTAAATATAAATAAAGATCTATTGGATAATTCACATAGATCATATTTCTCTCTCGATCCTGGAAGTATCAAGATATATCGTGATCTTTGAGAACACTTACTGTCAGAAAACATGAAGAATGATATTTTTTATTATATATCAAGATTCTTAGTATGTTATCAATTTAAATTACAAAGACATAATTCCAATGGAATAATGAAACTATTTCCTATACCCACATGGAAATAGGATAACACCACCATAGAATTTTTTATTGGTATCCCAAATACATCCAAAAGAAACAATGTGATATGGGTAGTGGTGGATCGAGTCACCACGACCGATCACTTTATCACTATTTGGTAAGATTTTCTACATTGAATAAATTTCCAAGATATATGTAATGTAAGTTGTAAAGTAACATGTTGTGCCACATTAAATCATCTTTTATTGTAATGTAAGGTTCACATATAAATTATGCAGAAGTATACAACATTCTTTGAATATTGAATTCATTTTCGGTATGGACAATCACCCCAAAAATGAGGACCAATTTTAAATGACTATTTAGAAACTCGAGGACATGGTGAGATCCTTCTCAATATAATATAAAGGAGTATGGAATCAAAATAACCCATAAGTTGAGTTATGGTACAACAATAGCTTCTCCTAAATTATTCAAATGGATCTATATGAAGCTTTTTAAGGGAAAAGATATAGAATAGAACCTTTTTGGCATGAGTACAGAGAAAAAAATATACTTTTACCTAATCTTATGAAAAAGATATTGAAGAAGGTTTTATCCAACCAACAATATATAAAATCTGCTCATATTTTGTTGAAGAGTGATGCTAAAAACCGTCAAAGAGACTTGGAGGTTGAAGTTGGAGACAAATGTTTCCTTCGAATATCACCATGGAAGAGATCCATGTATTTTGGAAGGAAATGAAATCTTAGTACTAGGTATATTATCTCCATTTAGATCCATGATCTCATAATATTGGTGACCTATTAGAATTCAATTCCTCCAAATATGGCTCAATTTTATGATGTGTTCCATTTATCTCTCCGGAGGAAGTATATATTTGACCCCTCAAGTGTATTGAATCCATCAGTTGTACAAATGGAAAATGATATCTTGTATTAGGAGCATATGGTGAACATATTGGACTACATAGACAATGGTCTACCAAAAAAATTAACCCATCTTGTCAAATTATTATGTATGAACCATAAGTATGAAGAGGAAACACTGGAACCAGGGAAAAAAATGAAATAGAAGTACCCCCACCTATTCTCAACCAAGAATATTAGTTAAAATTTAAAGGATGAAATTTGAAAAGGCTGGAAGAATGCAACAACACATAGTTTTTAAATGATATTTGTCTCTTGAAATAAATGTGTATTATATAATATTATACAATATTTAATACATATAACACATAGAGAAACTAAATATAATTTTTTTTAATTAATGTAAATTGTTACATTAGTTAGAAATTAACCCCATTAAAATAAAAAATATTACAAAGGAACAAAAAATACAAAAATAGGAAAACTACAATGGGAAATTTTCGATCACCCTGTTTAGCTAGAATCATCCCTCCCACAAACAACACTATGGAAAAAAAACAAGATATTTGTAAACCAATCGAAATTATAGAAAAAATGAAATGTATAACCTTCAGATGAATTGAGGTGGATATTTAATGTAGGAATAAAGTAGTATTTATATTAGTTAATGTAACTGTTGGAATAATAATGTCACTATTAGAATAGTTACCTGACTACTGGAAATAGTAACATGGTTTTTGGAATAGCAATTTGACCTAAAAATAATAAAATGTATTATAAAAAAATTCTCATGAATAAGTTAGGTAAATATAAATATTGAAATTCCATAACATAAATATCATGATTAATAACTCAAATAACTAAATAACATCTTTAATAAATTGTATTTTAAGGTATTTCATTAAAATCATAATATTAACATTGAAAATTAAAATGACCTATTTTAGAAAAATAATATGATAAAATGAATTTTATTTTTGAAAAAAAAAATTTATATTTTCCCATTGTAACATTTTTTGGAAATGTTTTGAAATACATTAATCTTTAGGTGAATAGTAAAAATATAGTTTTCCCATAACCGGTATATCTAGAATTTCATCATTCATGATGTAATAATGAAATAATAATTTATAGAACTTAAGGATAAACTAAAACATATTTAATTGTATAAATGAGTCATTAAAATAAAATAAACATGATTTATTAAACTAAAAACTACTTTCTAATGTCCAAAATCTAAAGTATTACATTAAAATGATATTTTTTCATTTTTTCACCATTAAATTTTATTATACTAATTAATTCGATTAATAAAATGATTAATAGTCTAAAAATCATTTAATATAATTTAAATATGGTTTATAATGTCAAAAATTTCCCTACTTCATGGTTTAACTTATATATAGTATTTTATTCAACATTTTAACTCAAAAATACATCTCTCTGCAAGTACAAATAATTCAACTCCCTCCCCTGGGAAAACCATTCCTCTAACACTTTAAAAAGAAAAATATCTTCCCAAATATTCTCTTTTAAGACTATTTCAATCCATAGGTATGATCTATAGTATTATGACTTTAATCATTAATTTATTTTAGTTCTATAAAAGGGAAGAAACCCTTTGAAGAGGGTATGTTTTCAACAACACTTCTTTACCTTTTTTCCTTATCTTACACTCTTTATCTATCCCTTTTAAGACCAAATAATCTAATATTTATTTCATAGTATTTAAACATCATATTAATTATGTTAAACCATAGTAAAAAAAAATCTTTTTTGTGTATTATTATTTTCTACCTCTCTTTCTCCTCATTTGGATAACAATCCCATAACGGTTAGTTAACTACCAACAAGAGAGTTTATAACTTATTTTATACCTCCACCCTTATGTAAGGTTATAATAAATTATTTATATTATATAAATTTTTAAATATATGTGTTTCAATCTCCTAGAATTAGTTCTACTAAATTATAAATTAAATTGAATAAAATAGTGAAATCGAACCAAAACGAGAAATTTTTATGGAATACTTGACATCAAAATATCGACCCCTTAACCAAGAAATTTAAGAGATATTATCAAATTATTGATAAGTATTAATAAAATGATAATAATAAAATTATTTATAAATATTTTAATAACCCCAAGTTTAGTATTTAGGAAGAAGAAAAATGACAAAATAAAGCAGGATTTAAGGTAATGGGATTCTCAAACCAAACACATTTTCATTAGATTATCCATCCATCTCATAATTTTCAGTATGAATATTCCCATAATATTACTTAAATATTATTTCACTATTATTACCTTTTCTTTTCAAGGATGTACATTTTTCATCGTTTCCAAAAAAAATTAATCCAAATACAATGATTTTTCTAAAAGATTATTTTTTCAAACCACATACATGAATCAACTTGAGTTATTTTTTCTTTTTCAAGAAATAATATTTTTATGCCAAATACGTTTTACCTTATTAATTTTTGACCCCAGATGTTTATTCCTGAAAGAATTATTTATTAAGTCCTTATAATAACCATTCCTTTCCATTAGTTATTTTATGACTAATATTATCATACATTTATGTAGCATGCATGATTATGAGATTTTATGATGTGATGGGTGAGTCTAGAATTATATAAAACTCTAATGCATTGGGTAACATAATGTATCTAATGAGATTATTTGAACTTTTTTTGAACATGATGCTATCATTTTTCACAACTATTTTTTGTATTTGACCACTATGATATGATTTTTCATTTGTATGTATAGGTCACATTCCATGTCTTTATAAAATATTTCCCTCATGATTATAATGATGGTCATATGCTTAATATCTGATTATTATTATTATTATTATTATCACCCATGTTATATTGATTTATTTCCCTTATTCCTCCTCTTACTTGAAATTTAGGTCACTCCTTTCATTGACGTATATACTGAGGTGATTACATGTGCTATGAATAATGAGATTTTTTATAAGGATAATGAAAATTGATTTAAATAAATGTTTATTTTATCATTATGTACAAGTGATTTATGAGCCTCATTTCCCCAATACACCGAAACTTTGGATCATGGATTTGTAACAATATTAAGTTGTTTCTCTTAAAAATGATGTAACAGTAAAGTATGAAAAAGTAGGGTCATTATAGAGATTGATGAGAGGGGTGAACTTCCCCATCCCAGTGATGAGACATATGCATGAGATGATTCGGGAGAGTCAGACTACCCTACAAAATATCAGTATAATATAAAATATGATTGGAGTTATACACTTCCTTACAACATGAGGTATACATGAGATAATATCTAAGGTTTGAACTGTCACCCAAGTGATTATTATACTATTTTATTCCTATTCCTAACTCCTAGGATCCATCTATACTTCATAGTGCTACTAGATTTCCTAATAATGTCTCTTACGAGTTGGTTGTGGGATTAATATTGGTTTTCATGGTTATGTTACATGATCAAAGACACTTTTCAATGTCTAATGTAGGTTTTGAGTGATGTTGGGTTTCACATAGAAAGCAAAAAGATCAATAGTGGGTTTTTATTTACACTTACACATTTTGTTTTATTTGTATAGATGAGTGCATCATATAAGTTCACACAATATTTAATGGTTATGTCCAGGCCCATGTTGGTGGTTTCCTTATGTGGTGTACTCACACCTTACTTAGGTGTCCATAGCACATGGTTACTTGAGAAGGCATCTATATTTACAGGTTTAGGTTGGATAAATGCATAGTAAAGTATAATCAAGTGGGATAGCTCAGATGGGATTATAGATTAGGATGATGCGAGGCTCGAGGAATGCAATACACCCTTATTGGATATTTATTCTTTTATTTACCTTTTATATATGATCAACCCAAAAGAAAGTAGCTATTTTTATTTGTTTGAATCACCATGTGTATGTGTGCCTATTTTTTTGTATGTTCATTTCATGTAGAATTATTTATTTTTTATTATATTCTTATTACTTTTATTATTTCACTATTATGGATCATTTCAGGTTGATTTTATGATATTACCTACTCTTGTTATTGGGTATTATATCTCCCTAGTAACACCCTAGACCCTCACTACTTTATGGAAACCACTAGTATATTGGGAAACCTGCCTGATGTCCCAATATCCTCGATTTGGGTTATTATAGAGTGAACCCATTTATGGATGTTACAACATTGTATCAGAGATTTTTTTTTGTCTTAATATATAAATACACAAAATAAATGGATTATAAATATATAAATTCTTAGGATAAATCTCAGAGTCATGCATTATGAATAGCTTTTATGATGGAAATTACATGTTACCAAGGTTTTTGGATTTCTATTCCTTTTTACACTTTTATAGTTGTATGATTTTACCTAGTGTGATGAAATTGTGGTTTTCCTGTTATTATTTGAAGGTTTTTGGCTCTTGTCCCATTGTCAAGAGACCTATGTACATGCATCATTCTTGTAATATAGGACTCACTTGACATTTATGTGTATATATGTGATTGATATCACTGGTGATGATGGTTTATCTATTTAAATATTCAATAGGAAATTATATGGTTTTCCCATATCACATTATGGTGGAAATATACTTAGTTGAATTGTAGTATATTTTCTTAGAATATACCCAAAGGTGCAGGCCCATATCGAATGCCCAGTCCCGTAAAAATTTATTAAAGAAAAATATGTACTACAAAGTACAAAGCTAAGGAAATAAAATTACCCCAACAACATAAGCAATCAAAAGATGTAAAAATATCCAACATCACCATCCTCTGATAAGTCTGGATCCACCGACTCCCACTCCGAATGTGAAGCATAGTGACTGGTCATATTGAGATATTTCTCCCTAAGATGTAAATCTCTTTCATACAAAGAGTTCCTAGTCATCGACTTACTCTGTCCCTTCTTTACATTTATTTCTTTCCATTTTTCTTTTTTGTCAGAGGACCTAGTAGATACAGTCTTCGGAATGTTGGAGTAGTCTCTCCTTGGCTTCTTCTTTTTTGGATCAGTTAGTGCCCCCATGCTTACATTCCCATTTTTCCCATGCATATTATCACCCTCATCGTCAGAGGTTACTTTCTTTTCCCCTCAAATAATGTCACTATAAGAGACTTGACGGAAATCCCCATTATTTTCTTTACCTCTACTAGAGACATTTCCCCAGTTTCCACTGGAGTCATTTCCCCAGTTTACAGGAGTTTAAATTGATCCCTTGGAGCAGTAATTTCCTCCATCCTTTAATGTTGCAGCCATAAAATATTTCATATTGATGTCAATTGGGGTCAAACACTGATTTTTCATTTTTCTCCCTTCCGATTTTATGTCCTCATCCACTGCACCAGCTTGAATTTCTTCTGCTCCTTCCAGCTCTGAAAATTGATTCATATAGAAAAAATCTGATCAGGAATTTTCTATAAATGAATCAGGAGCCTCTGCACCTCCTCATATCCCATGTCCATGACCTATGAATTGATGATGTTT
Source organism: Viscum album (assembly GCA_963277665.1). Classification (NCBI taxonomy): domain Eukaryota; kingdom Viridiplantae; phylum Streptophyta; class Magnoliopsida; order Santalales; family Viscaceae; genus Viscum; species Viscum album. The sequence goes on from OY728161.1 coordinate 1,745,783,600, forward strand.
ACACGTGTCATCAGCGTCAATAGAATGATTACTCTGTACCGCAACACCATCATACACCTGCACCGTTGACCCTGGTTCACTAGACATAGAGCTAAGACCCAGATCATTCCTTAGAATATAGTTCATGTAAATGTTTCTATGATATGTTTGATAGAGGAAATTATGAATTCTCTTGGTATAATAGATGTATAGTGACCCCTGGAAGGTTGGTATAAGAATTATATTCCTTAGTGGTATACCTCATGGGGTTGGTTTTAGTACTGTTTCTAAAAAAGAGAAAATGGGTTCAATTATTGAAAGTGTTAGCATCAACCTTTATGTTGTTTTCCCATATATCTTCTTGGTGGAATTTCACTTAACCGAACCATGTGACTATTGGTTACTATACATAGATCATGATAAGATGATTATAATATATATATATATATTAATGATATTATGATCATATTTTATAAAAACTACTCAATGAGGATTAGTACCCCAGTGGTATGGTGGTATGGCATGGGATATTTGATTTGTCTGAGACCCTAGAGTTTAATGTTTGGAACATGATTTTATATGATATATTAGATATGGGAAGAATGGGTAGATGATTCAGGTAATGAGATCAATTCATGTGAGGTTTTATCAGTTATATGGTGTAGGTGTGGAGATATTGGGCATACGGATATTGGTCCAATAATTTCTCATTAATTTCTCTTTAATTTCCCATTGATTTTTATGCTCACAAACACATTAATTTATTTTAATGATAATTTTTCTTTATGTTCATTCTTGTATTATATTAAATAATTATTTTAATTATCCAATAATTATGAAATACTTATTACTATAATACTCTTTTATTTTGAGTGAAATATTTTTCTTCAATGAATTATGGGCATTTTAAAGAAGTATAGAATCAATATTCGAAAAATGATGTTTCATCCTAATTTTGGTATCTAAATCTACATTGGTAATCCCATGTTTGGGCTAAGAATTATTATTGAGAGCCTAAGTTTTTTATGGAACCTCATGTTCATGTACATAATATTTGGTATGTACCTAACATAAGTAACCTCATGTTGGTAATAATACTCCACATTCTTGAGATCTATGATTGGAATCAATCAAATACTATAAAAAAATAAATCTAGATTTATCTTCATGTATATATTACCCACATAGAAACCAATGATATTTAATTTTTATTTTTTTATTATTTCATTGATTTATGTTAAAATTCTATAGAGTAAATATATAATTAAATTGATTCAATGACTATTTTAGAAGATCATCAATAATGGTTTAACTTGTACCATTTTCTTTGGGAAGTTATATTTTTATATGGATGATTAAATTAAAATTTCAAATATGATTAGATTTTTGAATATCACATTTTATCTGGTGAAATTTTCATAAAAAATACCATAATTTAGTTGGGTGTCTTATTTAATTCTAAACCAGATATATCAATAGGATTGTTGATTTTTTTTTATAAAAGTATATTTTTTTAAAGAAAAATAAAATTTTGAATCTATTTATATTAAAACCAACATAATACCTTTCTTATTATAGAATATATAATCATTTAGGATACAAATGATGATTCTTATATGTGATATATTTGTTGTATTTTGTAAAAGCTTTATAGGATTACACTTTAGAGACATACATGTTATTACAGTTGTTATTTGTTCATTAAACTAATGAAAAAATTTATTACTCCTATTCTGTTATTTAAATATATTCTCTAAATCAATTCCCTATTTTCATAATAATTTTTTTTATTTTAATTCATTCATCTATTCCTTTAAAGACCTCTTCGTCTGTCAATTGAATTGTTTTCATCTAAACTTTTTCCAAAAGAATTTATCTAACTAAAGGAAATCTTGTTTGGTTCTAAAAAAATAGGTTTTGAGTTTTATAGGGAGAAAAATATTACTATTTTAAATCCTTTTAAAAAATTTGTAACAAGTGGTAGTTTCTTGTACTCAAAAATCAAGATTCCGTGGAAAATGATCTGCTTTTAAAAATCCCCAAACTCACAGAGAGGGTGTTGTTTTGGGGACTATGGGACCTTTGTGCCTCAAACCACTTTATAATTTTTTTGTATTCTTATTTTAATTTATATTTTATATTATATTAATGAAAATAGGACATCATTACTTTTCATCTTACAAAGGTTCATCAGTTTTAAAATATTAAATTCTTTTTAAAATGATGCAATTCACCCCCCCCCCCCTCCTCTTGTGTCTTCATCATTATTTTGTCCAATGAATTGATATAATATGTGTGATCTATTGAATAATTTATTTATATCTAGAAATATTGAGTTAATGATCAAAAAGAATAAATATTTCAATTTTTGATCTCAAATAAGGTATGTCTATGATTAGGGCATCATATTTAAATGGTGGAAATTATAGATGACATAAAGCTGAAATGGTTAAATATTTTATGAATATTTATATGAAATATTGCTTTAAGGATGTCAAGACATATGAAATTCCCAAGGATAAACCCAAAAATGGGATATTTCCAAAAAAAGGTAATATGTACTAAATTCAAGATCAATGAATGTTATTATTTGCAGAATTGGACAAGGCAAATTCAACTGTGTCACTAAATTTGATACTGATTATGAAATATTTTATAAATTCATTGTTTCTTATAAAGGGGATGAAAATGATAGTAAATTGAGGTAAAAAACATCTATATTTAATTTTGATTCTTTTAAAATGTTTGAAGGTGAAATTATTACCCAAATTAATGGAATATTGATAACAATATTCAATGGTGTTTCTACTCTAGGAACAGTTATACCAAAACCCTATTAACCATTAAAAGTTTTTATAGTTTTTAATTACTATATATAATTATATTTTAGATGCAATTAGATAGTCAAATCATGTTAAATAATTAAGGATGAAGTAATTGATTGGTACACTTATGATGTATGAAGATGAGATTCAAGCCAAGGGTGAGGATCATAGAATTTTATAAAAAATAACTCTTAATTTTTCTATTCACAAATGTAAAAATAATCCAAAATAGGATGTTATATTCTATAATGACTCAATTTTTTAAAATCCAGGAGATGGGCTTTCTCTTCTAGTTATAGATTCAAAGAATTATTATAAAAGGAAGAAAGGTTTTCATAAAACATTCAATTACTACAAGAAAAGTTTTCATGGTCTAAAATAAATTATATTATATGAACATAGAAAGCTAGGACATATCAAATATGATTGTCTATAGAAAAATAAAAGTATAAAAAAATAAACGTAAAATAATATTCAAATAAAAGTAGAAAAAAATAAATGTAAAATAATATTCAAATAAAAGTTTCTAATGAATGAAAAGGTAAAAGGGTCATAAAGTATACACTAAGGGTTTCTGATGATTCCAATAGTTATTTATGTTTGGGATTTGATAGATAAAAACTCAAATCTAAAATAAAATGTGTGCTTCATGGATAAAGAGGACGACTTACAATCTTATTATTATTCTGCTTCCAATTCTAATTCTAAAAATTCCTATATTGATAAATTAGTTAAATTTTTTTCTATACTAGGAAAAAAATACAAATATTTGAAGAAAACACATAAATATATTAAGAATATTGATAATTTTATCCTATGTGAGAAAGATACTATACTAAAACAACACCCAGATTTAAAATAAAAATAAAATAAATCAAATTCATGTTATTTGAATATAAAATTTAAATTAAATAATCACTTGATAATATTGAGTCTTTAAATAGTGTCACTAGTGTGTTAACTAGAGTAAAAGGGACATTAAATGAAATTATTGGAAAAAAATCACAGAAAAAATAATGCAATTGGAAGTAATAGTAAAGAAACTAAACTGTACTGAAATTACTTTTTCCCTTGTTCAACAAATCATAGCACATCCAATGTTACTTGTTTTTATTGTATCATTAATGGTCACTATGCTAATTGTTTTTCCCTATGTAATCTTAAAATTAGTATTTTAAATAAAAATTATATTTCTAAATAATTTTCTAGAGTTAATCTTGGTGTTTCTAGTTTAATTATACAGATCTGGATTCCCAGATCATTTCTTTCTGAAACTGCAAGAACCAAAATCATTTGGGTACAAAAAAAACTTTTTTGATATTTTTTTAGGTGAAAATATATAGGAAATTTTTTTCTATATGGTGTCTTAATATTATCTATCCATGTAATATGAGTAGATCGCATTCTAAAATTCCTAAAATATATAAATTTGGTGTCAGTTTGGTCACATTTGAAGACAATGAAAATTGGAAAACCATTGGAGTTGGGTAAATTGGAGATCCAAAATCTTTCATGGTCAACAAGGTTCTCCATGTTAAAGGGTTGAATCATAATCTAAAAAGTATATCTCAAATATTAGATGATGGTTTTACTGTTAACTTCTCTATTAATTCTTGTTCTATTTTTAAGAATAAACAGCTTAAATTTAGAGCACCTTATAACATAAAATGTTTTACTTTGGACTTTATTTCTTTTTCTGAAAAAAAAATTGAATTTTTAAATTTTAAATTATGTGAATAAAGTATATGGAATTAAAATCTTACTCACTGAAATATAATTTCTAAATATAATTTATCTAAGAAGAATTTATTTTCTGGTCTTCCTTGACATAAGTTTGATGAGAAATGACTTTGTGATGCATTCCAAATAGGAAATCATTGTAATTAATCTTTCAAATAAATCAATAAAGATACTACATCTAAACCATTAGAACATAACCACATGGATTTTTTTATTCCTTATAGAGTATAAAGCTTAGGTGGTATATTATTTTTTTTGTTTTAGTTGATGATTTCTATATATTTACATGTGTTAACTTTTTTAATTTTTAAAGTGAATATTTTTCAGTCCTTAATATTTTTTGAAGTTTGTTCATGTTGGCCCATAGGATACTATTGGTCACCCTCTCTAGTATTAGTGGTCTTAATAATCACAAATTGTATCAATTCTTATTAATCATGTCTAATCATTTCAATCATGATTATTTATGTTTCAATATGTGCAATTATGTTTATCTATGATCACATATAAATTTGATACATTATGATAATATTTATATTGTATGATAGTCCAAGAGATAATATTTTCTGAGTATAATAGATTGAAACCGATAGAAATAATGAGACATTAATAGTTAAAATGATTCACCGACAACTCAATTGACATATCGACGCATGGTGCTACTGACACATGGTGCTACCGATGCAAAGAGATAGCGATGTAGAGACTCATTGGTAGTGTAATAGACACACGGATAGATTGAATGTCTCATCGATAGTGCAATTGACCTACCGATTCAAGGACTTACTGATGAAAATGACTTACCGACGCATGGTGATATTGATGCATTGACTCACGATCAGTTATAATATTAGTCACTAACACATATACAGACAGACATATTAACACACCAATGAAATGAGATATCAATAGAAGGAGATACCATCTGAGGACTCACCGATGCATAGACAGATTGACCGAGGACTCGTTGATAGACTCTTTAAAAAAAATTAATTAAAATTTCTTCAAACAGTCATATATTTAGTAATTTAATTTACTAGATTAATTTAATATATTTTTTGTAGAAATCTTAAATGTGGTTGTGAAAAAATATGTGTAACAATATCTACCTCAAATATACAAATTGTCTGGATTCAAATATATATATATAGATATATATATATACAAAGAGGAGCACAAGAAATAGATACACGCGGATACACGCATATATTAGAAGATATGAGAAGACCCCCACAAGTAATATAAAGAATGGAATAACATGAGGAATTCTTCATTCCTGCTTATTATAAACTGGAGAATTATTTTTCATCAAAATTATATCATCTCTACAGCGGGAAACCAAACTGAAGGAGAAGAACATTTCCCCCTCCTGGAAGATAGAACACAGTTCTCTATAACACTCTATTTTAAATGTTTATTTCTAGAAGAGGACTCAAACATCACATCAGCTACATACAAAGAGTCCAGATCTGAACTTCATAACACACAGAGCATTCTAAACTTTATCTAATCATTATTACTCTTTTGTGAACCTTTTAGTACATTTACGAGCAGTGTGTGCATCTTTATGTAAAACACACGTTATCTATTTAACTAAACTATAGGATACAAGATATCCTCAAACAACCACCTTTCTACACTTGTTTATCACATGTAGAACTATGGAAGAGGTCCTTTGTGACCTAATTATATTTTTTTTCCAAGGTAGAACTATAGTAGTGGTCTTATGACGTAGATAGTCTATGTACTATTGTGTTAACATTAATCCAGGGTTTTAATCAAAAATATTTATCTTTATATATTTATTGGTGGCAAGTGATCACCAAGTGGAGAGGAATAAGTCACTTTTTGAGACTGATCCTCTAATTTTATATCCATTGTGTCTTTTAACTTCGTCTTACTATGTTTTAGCTCATATTTTAGAAAAAAAACTAAATTTTACTTTTATATTTAGTATTAGATAGTATTTGTAACTATTGTTTCCTATTAAAGTATATTTAAAAGTTCTACCATTATATCATATTATTATAACTGAGAATTAATCAATCTTCTGAGAAACTATTTTAATAGACAAGCTATTATAATTTTATGATCTTGGTTAACTGGTCAATATTATATTAAATTGGAGGAATATTTTGAATAAACTTTTTAATTGAAATTTTTATAGGAACTCAATTCACTATCATCTTTAGTGTCTTACTCTGATCAATATATGGTATCAGAGGGTGTTTTTCATGTTTCTGTTTTCAAAATCTAAATCTATTTTAAAATATTTTTCTACTATGATTTCAATTGTATTTTAATGATCTTTAAATTTTCTATTAGTCATAAATTTTCATCTCTTTAAAATCACATTTCTTTATCATGTATACTATAGTGGACGGTGCTTCTACCAACAGACCTCCATTCCTTAATGGAAGAATTTATGCACAATGAAAAATTAAAAATAAAATGCACCTAGAAAGTATGGGTTTTGAGATTAGGTCTTCAATTATAGATGAATACAAGATTCCTTATATAGATATGAATTTTTGGAATGACCAAAATATGGCCGGTTATAGCAATAATTGCAAATCCATGAATTCCATATACTTTTTTTTAGGTGATAGATATTTTAATAAAAGTTTTTCATGTAAAACAGCCCATGAAATCTGGGACACCTTATCTCTTTCAAAAGTATAAACATCTACTATTAAAAAAATAAGACTTAACACATATACTATTAAATATGATAACTTTAAAATGAATCCCGATGAGCCTATCCCAGTCATGTATCTCAGGTTTAATGAAATTGTGAATACTATGATCTCTCTAGGAAGGGATGTTACATCCAACGAAAAAATCGTGATAATACTTGGATGCTTGCTTGATAGATGGAGACGAACTTCAGTTTCTATTGGAGAATCATGTGACATCCGAAATTTTCTAGTAAAGTAGCTGATAGGTATGTTGAAGATGAATGGGGAAGAACTAATGGTCAACAAACAATAGGATAATGAACCACAAAGAAAATTAGTTTCTTTCAATTCTACTACCACCAAGAAGAAAGAAAAAGTTCCATTTGAAAATGAAATATTAAGTGATGAATAATCATAAAAAGATAGTGATGAATAGATTGATCAAATATCCAGAAGTGTAAATAAATTTTATAGAAAGAATAAATTCTTTATAAATCTCAACTAAAAAGGTATGTATGATCACAAGGGCCATTGGAAAAAGTATTGGTGGAAAGGTGACACTTCTAGTGAAATAATCTTTTATGAATGTAAGAGAAAGGGACATGTAAAGGCTGATTGTCTGAATCTAAAGTACAAGAAGAAGTATAATGATAAGGACAGAAATTATAAAAATGCCATGAAGGCAACTTGGAGTGATTATGATGATATCTTAAGTGACTCAGAATCTTCTTTTAGTGAAAATGATAATAAAGAAAATATGTGTTTTATGACACACATCTGAGGTAACACTAAACTATCCTGAACACAATTCTTATTATTATGGAGATGATAGTGATTATAAAGATATAAAAAATTATGAAATTTTCTAATATTGAAAAATTCTTAAAGACACTTGTAATGAAATAATAGATAAATGAAAATCTTTAATAAAATCATATGTTTTGACTACCACTTTTACGTCTGAAATTGATGTAGAAAAGGGAAAAATCTCAACTGCTTAAGGATAACAATGAACATAAATTGTTAAATGTGAAATTAAAAAGTTATATAGAAAGATTTACAAATGTAAAATAAATCATAGTTAAAATTAATGGTAAATAAGTAGCTCCTAAGTATAATACTAGAATAGGATACGAACCAGGAAAGAGGAATATGAAAAAACTCATTTTGTATAAAAATCAAGAAAATCTAGTTCTATGCCTAGTTCTGGAATTTTTTTTGCATTTTCTATTTATGAAACATTTTCTACTGTTTCAAGATTTTATATACCAAATAATGTTTATTTTTCAAATAGTTTACATACTTCTTATTGGAAACCCATGAAGAAAATGTGGGACCCCAAAGCTCTTATTACTAATGTTATTGGACCCAAATAAATATGAGTACCAACATTTTTTCATGTCAAATCTATTTTTTTGGAAGACTATTTGAAGATCTCATTTAAAATAATATATTACTTGGATATTTTATGTTCAAGACACATGAAAATATATTACTCATGCTTCAAGAACATAATAAATATTTATGGTGGGAATGTCACTTTTTGTGACAAGGCTAAAGAAAAAATCACTGGACTTGGACATTTTGGTAACTCTAACACATTTCTAATTTCTAAAGTACTTTTTGATGATGGATTAAAATACTATCTACTTAGTATCTCTATGTTATGTGGTGATGGTTTTAATGTTAAAATTGAAAATGATGCATGCAATGTTTTTAACTCTAAAAATAAGTTAGTATATTATGCTCTAGGAAATGAAAATGATTATGATGTTAACTTATAATCATTAATTTGTCAAAATGTTTCTTACTTGAGTGATTTTCACAAATAATTATAGATTTTTCATAGAATATTAGGATACTAAAATTTACACTCACTTAGAAGCATAATAGAAAAGTATTTTTCTAGGATCTACCTAAAATTGAGTTTCCAAATGACAATGTTAATAATCCTTGTCAAAAGGGTAAAGAACAAAAAATCTCTTTCGAACTAAATAACAAAGTTTCAACTTCTCAACCTCTTTATTTGGTTCACATGATATATTTTGGACCTTCTATAGTTTCAAGTCAAATAGGGAAGCACTATGTCTATGTTCTAGTAGATGACTTCTCTAGATATACTTGGACCTTCTTCTAGGCTCACAAAAGTGATGTTTTATCTCTTTTTACCTAGTATTCTATGACTTTAGAAAACCTTAGTGGTGTTATAATTAAAACCCTAATAATTGAACACGAGCATGAGGTTTAGAACCAATAGATTGAATCCTTTTTCTCACAAAATGGATATAGTCATAACATATCTTCTCCTAGGACACCCCAGTAAAATGGAGTTATAGAAAGAAGAGATATAACCATTAAATAAATTTCTATAACCATTATCAGTGAATATGACCTACCTATATACTTTTGGGTATAAGATTTTAATATAGTTTTCTATATAATCAATAGATTCTTTATTAAACCTATCCTTAAAAGAACTCCATATGGGTTATGTAACAAAATAAAACCCATGGTTAACTACTTCAAAAAAATTGTTTCAATGTATATATTCTTAACACAAAGTATAATCTAGAAAACTTTTCCTCCAAGTGTGATGAAGGAAATTCCCTAGGTTTTTTAATTTCTATTGAAGCCTATAGAGTCTTATATAAGAGAACCAAGTGTTTGGAAGAATCTGTACATGCCAGATTTGATGAAATAGATCCCCATGAACATAAAACCTCTCTATAAGATCTTGAAGGTGATATGAAAAACATTAACAACAATACTAAATCTACTGACCATCCTATGAAGAAATCTATTAAAACATTAGGTTCTGAAAAATTTCTAGATTCTAGTAATGATGAACCTAAACCTGTTGAAGACCCTGATGTGACTAGCCCTTTATTTTCTATATTTTTTGAACTCTCAAGAACCATCCTTTACATGATATAGTTGAAGACTTAGTTAAAAGAACTCAGACTAGAGATTCTCTAAGAAATCAGGTTGAACATCGAGATTTTATGTCACATCTTGAACCTAAAAACATCAATGATTCTACAAATGACAAATTTTGGGTGATGTCAATGTAAGAAGTGTTAAATTAGTTTGAAAGAAACAATGTCTAGAAACTTGTAGATAGACCCAAATACACCTTAACTATAGGCACTAAATGGTTGTTTAGGAATAAATTATATGATACTGGTAACATAGTTATAAACAAAGCTAGATTTTATGCACAAGGTTATAGTCAAGAAGAAGTAATTGACTATGAGGAACCCTTTACACTAGTATGTAGACATTAGGCCATTGAAATCCTACATTCCAATGAAGTATATCTAAATTTCAAACTTTATCAAATGGATGTTAAGAGTGCATTCCTAAATTGGTATATAGTTGAGGATGTTTTTTTGAACAACACACTTGTTCTAAAAACCCTCATTTTCCATGTAATTTTTTCAAATTAACAAAAGATTCATTAGTTTAAAGAAATCTCTAATATCTTGGTAAGGCAGGCTCAACACTTTTCTTATTTCTAAAGATTTTTTAAAAGGTGTAATTGATCCTACTCGCTTTATAAAATGAATTTCCAAATTTGTTTTTGTAGTACAAATTTATGTAAATGATATTATTTTTTTATCTTCTAAAAACTCCTTATGTGTTCATTTTTTAAAGATAATGCAAAGTGTATTTGAAATGAGTTTAAGGGATGAACTCCAATTCTTTCTTGGAATTCAAATATTTTAAAATAAATAATCTATTATTTTAAATCAAAGTATATATAGTAAGGATATTTTAAAAATATTTTTCTTTGAAAGAACTAAGAGTAGTGACACTCTTATGACTACCACATATAATTTGGACCTTGGTGAGGATAGTATATCTATTGTTAAAACCTCTTATAGAGGAATGATTTGATGTTTACTATACTTGACTGCTTTTAGGCCATATATTATGTTTAGTGTGTGCATGTGTGCATGTTTTCATGAATATCCAAAAAAATATCATCTTATTGATATTAAAAGGATTTTTAAATACCTCAAACATACTAACAAATTACAACTATTCTATCCTAGAGGAAAACCTTTTGATTTGGTGTGTTACTTAGATTCTAATTTTAATGGTTATAAGTTAGATAGAAAAAATTACCTCTGGCACATGTCACTTTTGGGGAAAGTCTCTAGTTTCATTGTATACTAAGAAACAAAATTATGTTTCATTATCTACTTCCGAAGCAGAATACATAGCTTCTAATAGTTGTAGTTCACAAATTTTTTGGATGAAACACACATTACTAGATTATGGATATCAATTCAAACATGTCCCTATAAATTGTGATAACGTAGGTGCTCTTAATATTTCCAAGAATCTTGTTTCACATTATAGGAAAAAACAGATTGATATAAGGCACCACATTTTGAGATACCATTATCAAAAATGTGATATAACTTTAGAGTTTATTGGAACTGAACATCATCTTGCTAACATTTTCACTAATCCTTTAAACACTATAAGGAAGAACTACCTTAGACATGAGTTAGGAATGATCAACATATAGGACATTATGTTGTTATTCCTTTGATAATTATTATGTGAAGTTTTCATGGAAACACTGAAAGTATTAAGCTTACAATTTCATGATGACACTGATTACTTTTTCATACCGATGTTATGCCATGTGGACACAGTTTTCATGCAAACGCAGTTGTCATGGTGACATAGTTTTCATGTCAACATAGATGCTTTGTTTTTTCAATACCATGCCATGCCAACATTGATGCCTTGTCAAGTAGACACTATTAGTATTATAAAAAAAACTTTCATCTTGGCACCAATGAATCACTTTTTTATCCATTTTATGTTTTTACCAAAATGAAAATGTTTCATTGATTTTTTTGAACCTGGTTCATGATTTCATGATTTCATGATTTTTTTATTTCAAAATCCTTAAATGATATAAATTAGAATCTATCCACTCTACTCATTTACCCTTACACTCACTCATCCATTGCTCTCTCTACCCCCAACCTTTCACCCTCTGACCTTTAAACCGAACTATTGGAATTGTGCATTTTAAGTGATCTATTGATGTTGGAGAGTCACGTGCAACTAAGAAACATATAGCTAAATTGAGGAAAAATTTTGTACTAGTGAATCCTACTCTGAAGAACTAATTAGTAACTCCAGAAAAATAGGTTATTGTGGAATGGATTTTGGAAAGCATGTCTTTTCTTCTCGGGGTACTATAGGATCAGGGATGTCTTGATTGGTTATTAGATAATGAAATACCCTTCTACCTGAAGCTAGTTCAAGAGTTTTACATGAATATGTAGTTTCTACTGGAAGTAAGTGAAGTTTCATGTATTAATTCCATATTAAAAGGAAATAGAATTTATTTTCATCAAAATCATGTTATGAATGTCTTAAATTCCCTCATGAAGGCGTGTTTAATGATTTTTAAGGGTCATATCCTCCGGAGTGGGATATTTTCTACTTTTAGACAGCTCTGAAAGAGATTAAATATAATGATGAGAACATGAGACCCATTGCTATAGAGTTAAGTGGAGAATGTATAATTTTATTCATGTTTATTCAGCATCAAATTTGTCCCAGGAAAGGGGACTTTTCTTCTCTAAAGTATCATGATGTCTACTTGGTTTGTCTACTATGAAAATAGATTAAGGTAAATCTGTGTAGATACCTTGCTGTGCACATGAATGAAATGATCAAACCTTCTTGAAAATCCCATTCCCTACTATATCCAATGTTATTCTTAACTATGATAAAAGATAAAGGTTTTGTTAATGTGGGAGAATAATTTTTTCCAAGTGAAGTGGGATCTACCTCAGTAAAGAGATCAGTAAAAGGATGAAAATTAACTAGGACCAATAGAAGAAAGAATGGGATGGAGATGAAGACAAAATTTATGATAAGTTCAATCCATTTGACCATCCAACTTGGCCTAAGAATATTTTTTATCCTGGTTTGGGACAAGATGAAGAAGCTATTTACTATTCAGAATAAGAACAAGATCATTCCACACCTATTAGAGATCAAGGGTCACCTATTAATGATAGGAGTGATCCTGACAACATTCAAGCTCACGAATTTCATTCTTATAGACCTCATAGTCATCCAATTTCCTTGCCCTATAATGATTCCTCACTTAAAGACAATAGAGATGAGGTGATAGATGTCTCAGGCATTGTAGAATATGTAAGTAGATCTAGTTCCTATGATGAAAAAGCAGAAGGAGGTGAAGATAATGAGAGTGGCAGTGGTAGTGAAGAGAAAGAAGGTGATGAAGATTCTATTAGAAATGGATATGAAGAGCATATATTTGGAAATAATGATGATGAAATAATTGAAAGTGATTATGACCATCATAAGGATTATCAAGGTGGATATGTTGAAATGGTTGATGTTAGGGATCAGGAACAATTGGAATAACCTTTTGAAGTTGTTGTTGAAGTAAGAGATAATGCTAAAGTTTATGATGAAGTGGAAGCTCAAGAAATTCATGTACATCATTTAGTATATGAAAGAAGAAGACCTCATGATGAAGGTGAGAAACCTATGAGGATAGATCATATTGAGGGGGAGTCTCAATAAAGGGAAGATCAAGATAATGAAGAGAATCAACTTGGAAGAGTAATACTTGACACTATTAATCCTCAAGATGATGATATAATGATTTAATGGGAAAGAAATCCTAGTAATGTAGCACTGGGTTTATATTATGAAGACTTAGTTGGTGAAGTTTTTGTACATATTTATAAAGAATAAATGGAGGAGAACCTTCCTATTAACTCTGTCACTAAATCAGATTTTGAAAGGTTTAAAGAATATGCTTGTTCAGCTGTAAGTATATCAGTTCAATCTCAGATGGTGCGTGAGATTCAAACAGCTAGAAGAGAAAACACTGAGTTGATTGATGAATTGAATTCTCTCAGATCTTCAATAGTGTAACTGAGGTGGTTTTGGAAAGAAGTTCCTGATCCATTTCAAAAAGTGGGAATGAGTGAGGCCGATGTATCTAATGGTTCAAAGAAAGTGATATAGGATATTCAACACAAATTAATTACAACTGCTGATCTAATTACTACAAGAACATCCAAGTTGAGAAAAGAAATTACTGAGCTTACTTCTACAATAAATATATTAACCTCGGATTAAAAAGGTAGTGTGGATACTTTCTATAAATCATTGAATACTCATACCTCATCTCCTATTGATATTTCTTCTACCTCTGCTCAATATTATCAAACATTGTACATTGAGGTAGTTTGAAGTGTTATTAAGTAAGATCTTCATGTTCTATTTGATGCTTTTGGTTTGGCCAACCTTGAAAATATTGAGAGAAATAGTGACCATGATCATGATATGGTCAGACACAATTTCAATAGTGTTGATCCAGTAAATGCTTAGATCATAGAAAAAGTGGAATACTATTTTGAAGAAGATAATTACCAAATATCAGTTGAACATTCAGTTTATGTATTTGGGAGAGAACATTTCTTTGCCTCCAGTAACCAGAGATTTTGAATATCATGTACATAAGTTGAAATAATTCACCCTTATTTTGTAAAAAATCATGGATAATAAAGATGATTTCAAAAAAGAAATGAAGTATGGTGGTGAAATCATTGAGGATTTCATCAAGATGTTGAATCCATGCCTTCATGTAAAAACTGAATCCATTGTAGTTTCTTCTACTGCACTTGTTGGACCTACTAGATCAGTTCCTCCTCCTTGGATGTCATTTTTTCAGGCTTTGAATCAGATTCTCCCAGTGATCCAAGAACATATTCTACCTCCTATGTTGTCACAACATAAACCTATCCTTGTACCTAATGCTCCAGAAGGAGTGATTATACCTCATCTAAAAAATTCTTCATACCCTCCATCATTTTAACCACCACCTACTAGACACTTAATTGATCCCTCTGAGAAAGGGAAGGACCCTCTTCATCCGGATCCATAGTGTGGGTCAATCTCTGATAGGGCTGTTTGGACGAATTTTGTTATTTTTTCCTAAAGATTTGTAACACATTGTATTTTATTTATTAATTGAATTTTGTGTTCTTGTCTTGCATATATTTCTAATATATATAACTCTATGATAATTTTTATTTCATACTTATACTTTATTGGGGGAGAATAGTTTTAGCTCCCCTAAAACTTTTTGATAATCCCAAAAGGGGGAGAACAGTATGGAATTATCCTTATTCACTTTTATCATTGCTATTACTCTTATATATTTTATTTTTTTCTTTGATACCATTATTATTTATTTTACCTATGACCCTTATCTATATATTTTGACCAGTAATCAATAATGGGAGATGATAAGTAGAATGATTTCATTCCACATCAAATAATTGCACAAAATAATGTCATGATTTTTGATCATCAAAAAGGGGGAGATTGTTGGCCCATAAGAGAATATTTTCCACCCTCTCTAGTATCTATGGTTTTTATAATCACAAATCATGTCAGTTACTATTAATAATGTCTAACCATTTCAATCATGATTATTTATGTTTCAAAATATGCGATTATTTTTATCTATAATAACATATAAATTTTATACATTCTAATAATTTTTATGTTGCTAGACAATCCACGCAAGAATATTTTCTATGTATAACAGAATGACACCAATAGAAAGAATGAGACATGGATAGTTCAAAAAAGTCACTAAAAGCTCAATTGACCTACCGACACATGGTTCTACTAACGCAGGGTGCTACCGATGAATAGTGTTACTGATGCATAGTGCTACCGACACATGGTGATACCGACACATGGTGCTACCGATGCATAGTGCTATCGACGCTTAGAGATACAGATAAAGAGACTCAATGAAAGTGTAATCAACAAACCGACAGGCTGACTATCTCATCGATAGTGCAATTGACCTACCGATGTAAGGGCTTACCTATAAAACTAAGAAACTAACACATGGTGCTACTGATATAAGGACACGCTGTTAGTTTAAATAAGTCACTAATGTATAGATAGACCAACATATTGAAAACCCAATGAAATAAAATCTTAGGACTCACTGATATATAGATAGATTGATCGAGGATTCACCAATAGATTGTTTAAAATTTCATTTATTTAAAATTACATCTAACAGTCATATTTTGAGTATTTTAATGCACCTAATTAATTTAAAATTATTTGTAGACAACTTAAATGAGTTTATTAGAAATATGAGGTATAGTATTTACCTTAAACATGAACATTTTTAGGCTGAAATATATATATATATATATATATATTATTTCATGAAAGAGATACACACGCAGACACGCATGCACAAGAAGATACGATCAGACCCCCACGAGCAACATACGGAAAGGAATAACATGAAGAATTATTCATTATATCTTGTTGTGAACCAGAAAACTGTTGTTCATCAATGTTCCACCATCTCTATAGTATCCCATAAAACTGAAGGAGAAAATAATTTCACCCTCCTCAAAGGTAGAACACAATGCTCCATGACACTCTTTTTTCAGTGTTTGTTTCCAAAATAGGACTCAAGCTTCACATCAGCTACATACAAAAAGTCCAGAGCTTAACTGCACAACACACATATGCTTATAAACTTTATCTAATCTTTATTTCCCAATTGTATACCTATTATAACATTTATTAGCAATGTGTTCATCTATCTATAAAACCTACATTTTCTTTTGTGCTAAACTGTTGGATACTAGATATCCTAAAAAATATGCATGTATACACTTTTTTATCCCACAAAGAACTGTGGAAGATATCTTGAGTGACCTGATTGTAATTTTGTTTCCACATAGAAATTTGGTAGAGGTCTTGTGACCTGGAAAGTCTGTGTACTATTGTGTTAACCCTGATCCAAGGTGTGGATCAAAAATATGTATCTTTATAGATTTCATGGTGGAAGGTGATCACCATGTGGAGAGGACTAAGTCTCTACTTGGGACCGAACCTCTTTTTTTATATCTTTTGTGTTTTCAATGTAGTCTTTATTTGTTTTAACTCATATTTCAGGAAAACAAAATTTTATTTCTATAGTTAGTATTGGATAGTAGTTATAATTTTTTCCCTTACTAGATTAGTTTCAAAAGATGTATCAATATCTCATATTTTTATAACTAAGAATTAATCAATCTTCTAAGAAAATATTTGAATAGAAAAGCTATTATAATTTTACTACCTTGGTTAGGTGTCCAATTTTATTAAAAATTGGGAGAATATTTTAAATAAAATTTTTAGTATAAATTTTTATCAGAACTCAATTCACCCCCTATTGAGTGTCCTACTCTAACCAATGGTTCAAAATGAAAAATATTTTAGACTAATATTATTGATAACTGTTCATGGGTGAGAGCTTGATAATAATGAATTTAATTATTTTTTCTCTTATCTAAGTGTTAAACATCAATTTTCTTCTCCGTGAACAACATAAAAAATAGTTTTTTTGAAAGAATAATTAGAACTATTCATGAAATGGAAATAACTATGTTAAATGAGTATACGTTACCTACTGATTTTTCGGTAGAATTATTTATTACAATATTCCATGTTATGAATAGGATATAAATAAGTTTCATTCTTAAAAAGGAACATTATTAGATATGGAATAGTATAAAACCTAAATTTGGATACTTTAATGTTTTTGGATTCAAAATGTGCATCTTGAATACTATTGAAAATCAAGGAAATTTTGATCCAAGGTCTAATGAAATAATCTTTATTAGGTGTTATGATATTTCAAAAACCTATAGAATGATAAATAAATATTCAAGGATATATAAATAATATGTTCAAGTGATGATTGATAAGATCAATCTATTTAATCACAAAAAAAATTAATATAGAACAATTCATTTATTCTTTAAACATTTGAGTCTTGATTCTTATATTGTTAAGTTTAAAATTAAACTAGAACTTGAGCATGATCTATATGATTCTGAAGAAAATGAAACTAAGGAACCTAATGGTGTCTTACCTAGAGAAAATAGGACTTTGAAGGATCATACTTTATTGAGTATTATAAGAGATATAGATGATGGATTTTTTACTAAGAAGAATGTTTGAATACTCGTTGGGTTCCCAACCTTTCTATACGAGTTTGAACCTAAGTTTATAGAATAATATTTGGATGATCAGATTTGAATTTTGGCTATGAAATAAGATTAAAATCATTTTAAGATAAATAAATTTTTTGTAGTTTTTTAGGTGGCCCTTTTTCTATATTGTGATAGGAAAAAAATGGGTTTTTTGGAATTATTAAGCTATTCAAGGTGTATTTACTATGAATACTCGTTGGGTTACCAACCTTTAAAATTTGTTTTGACAAAGAGCATGAAGTGTAGAATTTTCATGGGGCCATTCCTCTCATTCCATGTCCAAGCTTCGTGAGATAGTTATTTGGATCCTCATCCTCTTCCACATCCAAAATGACCCTCAGACGACATGGATGGTAGGCCTAAGGGCTCTCCAAGGATGATAGTCATAAGGTCTCTCTTACTGTTTTGGGCCAACGTCCCTAAGGATCTTTGATGACATTTGCGATAGGTCCCATGTTTCGATCATGGTCAACAGTCGACCCTCATCTATATGTCCCCATTCCAGGATAACCTGATGTGGATTCTACATTTCCTCCATGGTTAACGATTATCCTCCATCGTCACACCACCATCATTATGGTTCAAATCTCGAGCGTCATGATTCACACATTTCCACTCTCTCATGTTCAAGTGGAATTCCGACATACTCGGTTTTGTCTCTTCGCACGTCTAGTTGCACTTCAGGGACGATTTAGCATCATTGGGAAGGTATTCACTGAGTTTCCCTTCATCATATAATTCCCCTTCCTATGTCGGGAAATTCCCACCACTAATTCTTGTTTCCCACACTTAGCACGACTCATGTGGGCTTAGTAGTTTTGATAGGATGTGTACCGATGCGGCCAGGCTTCTCATCATCCCACGGGATGTTAAACTGTTCTCTCATAACTATGTATGTCTTGATTCCCATCCTCATGGGGTAAGTAGGAACGCCTGACCACTTTACCTCAGGCCCATCCTAATTCTCACTCTTGGTCCCTCGACCTGAAGAGTTTCCTCCGGGGATACATAGTCTGATTTGGACTCTAAGTCCTCATTCATGTCGGTTTCATAGCTATCGCACCACATACTCCCTATTCTCTTCCCCTTCATTCCACTTCCTATCGTATGACGTTAAACTGCATGAGTCCATATGTCCTCAACGCATGACAGTAAATTGTGGTACTGCCCTGAACAAGTTCAAGATGCCTCATGTTAGTAATGGGATGCACCAGATCCCCTGCCATGTGCTTCCAGAACTACATACGGCTTGATTCCCATCCTCATGGGATATGTAGGGACACCCCGGTATTTTGACTAGGGTCTATCCCCATGAATCATAGTTCCTGGTCCTCCCCATTTCCGGCCCCTGGTTTGACCCCTTTTGGGGAACCGTGCAACTGTAATTTTTCCCCAAACAAGTTTGGGATGCCCCACGATAGCATTGGGAATCGATAGCCCCCTTGCCAGAGAGGCCCTTTCTGAGAAAAGCAATGATCCATGATCAAACCGATGCGCACATCCAATGTGCTTCCACCACGGTGGTGTAATTTTAGGAGTGTTAGAATCTGTTTGAACAAACCCTCACTCCAAGTTCCACTCTTTGTGTTCCCCTTATTCGGACCCTCATCCTCTTTCATGTATGGAGGAACCCCCTAATAGTATGGATGCTCGGACTATGCCCCACCTCTTATCTTGGGCCAATGTTTTGGAAGACTAACGGATCGCATTTGCGACAGGTCTCGTGTTTCGAACATGGTCAATGGCCGACCCTCATTTATTATCCCCACTCTACGCTAATACAATATGAATATTGTGTTTCGGGTGCAGTAAACAATTATTCTTTATTGTCATGCCACACCCACAATGTTTCGAATCCAGGATATCGTGATTCACACTTCACATTCCCATCTGTTCGGATCGACTTTAGCACCCCTGGCGTTACACCATTTGTGCACAAGAGCACATAAGAAAAACAGTAATTTGGATATTCTGAGAAATTTATTCTCCAGCCAGGCCTCTCCCATTTCCAGGAAATCCAGACCGATTGTCCAAACCCTAGATTCCTAAAGCTTGGTTTGTACTCCTATGTTTGTATGGGGTGATGAGGTAACCATCCCTTGTTTCTCACATCAGGCTTGACCCACGTTAGCTTAGGGAATGGTCGCTGGATGCTCCAAAAACATCACAAGGATGTAGTAAACTAATGTGAAAAAAAACTCATGCATGCTACGACATTCATACAATCAAAGCATGAAAGTACGTTTAAGGTTTTTTAATCATTACAGTACCCAGGGGTCAACTCCCCCCATGGACGGATTGACCTCATTGAAGGAACGTTGTAGCTATGCCACCCTCTGGCTCGTGGCATCCAAGAGATGCTTCCACTTGTTCACCTCCTGCTCCTCCTCGGTGGCGAGAGGGTGAAATTCATTGGCTGCAATCTGGGCCCACTCCACATTGGCCCGGATGGCGATCATCTCCCCAAAAGCTTGCCTCAGGCCCTCTTGGGCTTCTACTAGTTGGGACCTCATTCATGATATCAGCTCAAATTGCGCACTAAAGGAGGTCAAGTGCTCATCTGCCTAGTTTTACAGCTAATGGAACTCGTATTCAGGCTTCTGGAGCCTCTTGATGTTCACCTCCTTCCTCCGCTTCCAACCTACGCCAAGGCCTCAGTCATAATCCCGAATCTTTTCCGCAATAAGATCGCGGATGAGCATGTGAGGTCATTGAGTGTCCCCTCCCCCAACACATAGTTCACGTAGTTGTGAACAAACTATGTCCATCTCATTCAACCATAGCACTTGGGGGTGTCATCAATGAAGTGCATGATTAGCTTCCATGATCGGTGATAGACTATCTTGCTATCCTCCTCGTCAGAGGCCAACTCATCCCAGTCAGCACAATTGGATGGCTCATATGCATGGAATGCCCCCGGGAACTCCTTGGCTGGGTCCACGTCTGGCGTTGGATTGGGCGTGGTGGGTCCTAAATTGCCTGGTTGATCCTCATCATCAGATCCCACCTCGATGATCTCAGGCGTAGTCCCACTAGAACCCCCTCTAGTGGTCGGGAGAACTGCAATTCGGTCAGGCTGGATGTTCACCTGCACGACCATCAGCATGCCCCTAGGAAGGGTGCTACTAGAAGCCCCGACCAACTTCGTCGTAGTAGCCCAGGACAATTGAAGGACTGTACAGGCCAAGAAGAGGACATGAATGTTAGTTAACATGGTCAGGGGATGACAGTTGTGGATATAGTAGATAAAACTTGCAGAGGTCAAATCCCTGGTCTCGCTCTTGGGATGATGTCATCAGAACCCCAAGACGCGGCCCCCCGTTTATGGTTGGCAGGTCTGGAGATTCCAGGGGAGCTGCCTCAACTGTCCTAGACCCTCTAGACGTGGAGGTTGATACAGCCACGAGCGCGGATCCTGAAGGTCCCACATCGGCACTCGCTGAGGGGCGAGAACGAGGTCTATGCACAAGGTCCTCCTTCATAGTACAGATGCTGATAAGGAATCTAGAGTAACCTAAGGGTAGGATCTAAAGAAGAAACTTGGGATTTTACCTTGAAAGCCTCCGTGAAATCTTCGAGATCTGAGGACTGGTCATCGACTTTTACCTCCTCCGGCGGACTCTCCCTACAAGCCTCGTCTCACCAGGAGGACTCGTCTGATTCATCCGGAAGGGGGAAGCGCTCCCTCAGATCAGTGGCCGATAGCTGCGGAGGGACTATGCGATCCAACAACACCCTGAATCTATATTTCCTTGGGTGAAGGGTGCCCGGAGAATGGATGAAGTCCTCCAGCTCGGTTATGTATTGCTCTGCCTCTGCTTGGGATACTGCAAAGCCAACTCTAATAGGGTCAATCCCCAGCAAGTCCATCCCGAGGAGATTGAGGTGCTTCCATAACTCAGATGGGCCAAATAATTTCTGTTTGACCTCCCAGATGTCCCAGGCCTCTGAGAAGACAGCATTCTCCAGCATTTCAATGTGGCACAGCCATTTCCCCAAGTCCTGAGTGGAAATCCTGCGGAACACTCTCGGTGGTTTCCCCTTTGGATGACTCTATTTCGTTGGGACCACCGGATCCTCTGCCACTACCAGACCCGCTATTGTTGCACCCTCATCAACTCGTGAGGGAACTGCCGCTACATTAGCCCTACCACTACAAGATTCCCTTTTCGCCTTCCAGCCCCAGCCCCGAGGTTGGGGAGGCTCACCCTCACCTATCAGGACGGTTGGCCGCTTCAGCATCTCCCCTGGGTAGGCTGACTCCCAGCTCTGGGTGTATTATTTTATTTGACCAAGGACGACGGTCAGTGGAGGAAATACATTCAGCATCTTACCATCTTCCTGTGTGAACATGAGCCACATCTGCCTCATTACACATGGGTGCTCCTCATATCGCACCCGTAGGAAGACCTATGGGGTTAGCCACTGTAGGAATTGGAATTACCTAGCGAACTGGTGTGGGGTGTACGGCTCGCAGATTTGCTCGCGGTACACCCTAGCCACCAAGAAATCACCAAGAAAGGCCAAGAGGTAGGCTCGGTGCTCTTATGTTCCCTATCCATCATCCATGAAGGCCCCTGTCGGTAATGGTAATGGGTTGAAATTGAATTCCTCCACCCTCCACACCCGGTTTAGAACCGATGGTGTGGTGAGCTTGGTCAGAAAGCTCCCTGTGGCGTTCAAGATTGCGGGATGAAAGTTCAATCCCAGATGAGATATGGGGTTTGAATACTTGTAGATCCCCCTGATGTGTGTTGTTATCCACCCGTACAGGAGTTGGAATGGCCCTCATATACTATGTGGCCTCTTCCCCTCGCTGATGTGCCACAACACTTTGTACAACTTCGAGAGCATCGGGATCCCTAGGTTGATCCGTCCTCCTGTCGCCAAAGTGGATTCCATGATGAAAGTTCTTGGACAAACTCCCATGTTTTTATCCCTCACCAGCAAGATCCAACCACAGATGAGGGCTGCGATGAATGCCACCAACCTGACTATTGGTCATTGTTCAGTGCTGAAACTGAACCCCCAAGTATTCCACTGTCTATCCTCCAGCAGCTGCCACTATGAGTTTTCCTTAGTCCGGGCACATTTTGGGCAAGTTAGAGGCCTTGCCGGGAACTTCCTGTTTTCTGGGAAGTTCAATAACTTCTTGAACTAGTTCTTGAAGTGGAAATCCCTCACGGCCTCCTTTCCTTCCTCGGGCACGAGCTCCATCAATTCCATCGCTAGACGTGGAATATTATCTAGATCCTCCCACGCACTCATGGTCGGGAGTAATTATTCATACATCACCCCCAATATATGGACCCCAAGGATCTGATTCACGTCCCATAGGCTGATGCTGACCTCCTCATGATGCAGGTGAAAGGTATTTGTCCCCAGTGACCACCGGCTCAATAGCTTCAGCATCAACTGCTTCGGCTGGTAGATATGGAACTGGGAAGCCCATGCTGCCTCATACAGGCCCACTCTTCTTAGCTCCGCCCTAAACTCCTCGCACGAGGTGCCTACACAGAAAGCCCAAGACCAATCTTCGGTGAAGTTTCCACCTAGGCGCATGTCCCATTCCTCAGACCACCCCTTCTTTGGGTTCCCCACCACCTCTTTAAGGATGGTTCGGTATAGGGGAGGGGATGTCTCCGGCTACAATGTCCTCCCGTTGATGTTGTTCAGGTGATTGTACATACGGTCAGTGACGACAGGAGTGAATTCCTCCAATGCATGACCATAAGGCGCCCTGAACCATCAGTGCTGGCACGACGTGCTCTGGAACCAGTAGGCTGGCTCATCCCTACTTGCTGCAGGGATGAAGACATCATCCCTCATTCCAAATCCATATGGAGGCAACCTCCTGTACAAAAGATAGTTTTTTGTCTCTACAAAAATACCTCCACTAAATAACTATGGTATGAGTGTCTCCAGACCAGCTCTTCTAGCCCCAGACTATTTTCCATTTTGTCCCTCCAGGTGGCTTCCGCAAGGACCCCCTAGGCAGCTTCTTGGTGGGCCATTCTATTCTGGAACTTGGACGTTTCCTTGGCCGGTTCGTGAAGATATCTCATGAAGTGAGTTCGCAAAGGCTTCTTGTGAAGACTATTCGCGGAAGCGCTGCCTTAGCGTTCACAGCCGGATCGTGGAGTGAAAACGTGGAGTCGAAGACTCACTATGTGCTGCAAAGACCCGATTCGTAGAGAACACTCACGGAGTATGCATAGCTTCATGAATCGAGAGTGCAATAAGAAAAGGTAATGGAGAAAGGAATGGAAAAAAGATATGTAAGGCCCCCTATTTATAGGCGATGGTCGTTGGAGTTTGGTGGCGTGTCCTAGCCGCATGGAGCTTCATGGCTTGAGCGGCCTGCGCGTCCCCTATCTGCCTCGTGATCACGCCTCGCGAATCTGCACCGCGTATGACCGAGGATTTTGGAAATTTCCCTCATAATTTGACCCTTGATCTCTACACAACTAAAGGGGGGAATTTGTTGGTGCCAAAATTTGGAATAAAGAAAAAGGCCCCAAAACGGCCCCACAGACTGCCTCGTGAAGCCCCTTCACGGAGTTCCCCAGCACCGCGGCCGCTGCGAAGTAAAGAAGGCAGGGGGATCCGTGAAGGAATTTGACGTTTGCGAGCCTTCCGCGAAGACAAAGAGGCGGGATGATCCGTGACCCCGGTTGATATTCATGATCCCACCGCAAATTCAAGGATGTGGGACGCTTCACGACCCCAGTTGACTTTCGCGAGCCCACTGCAATGTCAAGGAGGCAGTATGCTCTGTGACCCCGGTTGATGTTCGTGAGCCCGCCGTGAAGCCACCTGACCCCTCTTCATGCCACGTGAGCCCTTCTCCATAGCGCCTCTTACCTATAAATACCAGGCTCCCCCTGAGTTTTCTAGATGGACAATTTGACCTTTTGGCTTCTCATCTCCCAAATCACAAATCACTCTTCCTCTCGAAGAACCATGAGTTACGCGATGTACTTATACTTCATGAAGTGCCTCTCCATTGTCTTGTTTTGATCCCCTCTTCCAAGAGGGATGCCTTTTGCTAAGCCTAAGGGCTTTTGTGAAGGAAAAGGATCCCCAAGGGGACCCGGGGCATCACGGAGCATTTATGCTTCGCGAAGCACCCTTCATGTACAATTGAACCATTTTCTCAGGAAGGATGATTGTACTTCACGAAGCACATTGCTTCCCGACACCTTGCTCCATGAGTCACCTTTTCTCTGTGAGTCTCCACTCCGCGAACACCCTTCCACTTCGTGAAGCACCTCCCATTTGCACCTCTTCCCCATGCTAAGGCTAAGGCACCCCACTTCGCGAAGCACACCCCTTAGCAAGTTCCCTCCACCACGCAGAACAACCGAGCTCCATAAGGCCCCTGCCTATGGACCCCTCTGCTTGGAAAATCCTTTTCATGTGTGACCCTCCAGGTTGTCACAATCTGACTTCAAAGTCCCCTGGATGATATTGCCCGTAGCATTGTTGCGCCTAATTCTTCTTCGCATAGGCACGCTAATGGCTAATGCTTCTTCGCATAGCCATGCTATCATGGACCCCTCGATGGTTCTCACCATGAAACCCCCTCAATATGGTGTTTTCAGTGCCTTCCCTCCCACAAGGAGCAGAGGGTATTGGTTATGTAAGTCACAGGGGTGTGGAGTGAACCCACCTCGTCTGAGCTACAGCACATTAAACTGCCAAGCACCTTCATCTTCAACACATGACATTAAACTGTGACCTGACCCCGTGCCGCACACACAGGGCCCCCCCCCACCTAGGGAATTCTCCACACCCCCTAGTCTCTATAGGGGATGATATCCTCCTTCTTTGAGTGGAGATTGTTTGTGGGGAAGGGCGTCCATCTTGGTGTAAGCCCCTAGATTTTCTTGCCGGAGGTGGCACCCCTACTCCTCCTCACTTCCTCGGTGCTAAGGCCAGTGGAGGGAGTGATAGGGAATAGGGACTCCATCTAGGATTAAGTTCCAATCCCCCTCTCCCACTAATATTTTTCATCTTTGGGCCTCCATCCTATAGTAAGTCCCAATATCTCTCTCCCTAGGCCGCTCCACGCATAAGCCCCACTCCACATCCCACAGACGCATCTTTCATGACGTGATCGCCAGGTCCCTACTAACTCTTGTCTCTCACACTGAGAAAGACTCACGTGGGTTTAGAGTAAGCATTGACCATGACACCACCCCCATCCCGCATGACGTTAAACAATATTTCACCCATGTCCCACATGAAGGTAAATTTTACACCTGAACTATGAGGAGTTTGATCCATGTCAAGGTGTGGTACATAGAAAACATCCACGAGGTTCAAGCCCAACAAACATTGGCCCCGACCTTCTCCATGTTCGTGCTCCAAGCCCCATAAACACCCTGGGCATCCTAGAGTGTAAGCCCCACACCATCCTGAACTACGTGGTCTTTGATCCATGTCAAGGCATGGTACGTAGGAAGCCACCCTGAGGTTCAATCCCGCCATCCACCTGGACCAAGGTCCTTATTCACGTCAGTTTTCCGACACCAACACCATCCCAAACTATGGGGACTTTGATCCATGTCAAGTCATGGTACGTAGGAATCCTCACGAGGTTTAAGCCCACCACCAGTGGAACCCCGGGTTCACCTTCACATCGGTTCATTGATGAAACCATTCTTGAACTACGTGGACTTTGATCCATGTCAAGGCATGGTACGTAGGATGCCTCCCTAAGGTTCAAGCCCATCACCCATCGGACCCTCGGTCCATCTTCATGTCGGTTTTCCAACACACAACATCCCAAACTACGATGAATTTGATCCATGTCAAGGCATGGTATGTAAGAAGCCTCCCTGAGGTTCAGGCCCACAACCTAGTCATTTCAACCCCCTTCTCATCGGTTCATCCTTTTCCCACATGATGTTAAACTATATTCCCATCCCATCCCAAACTATGTGGTCTTTGATCCATGTCAAGGCATGGTACGTAGGAAGTCTCTTCGAGGATGAAGCCCAAAACCATCATTCATCCTGACTCCTACCCGGGCCGCCACATCTCGGTGAGATCATGCCACTTAATTACCTTTTACAACATTCATGGAGCCTTCCACGTGTTGGCCCCAATATAGGTGTTCCCTCCAAGGGGGTTCCTCACTCTAATCCACTCTAATCAGTGTTCTGATCAGTCTGATCTGTCCCCGATGGACGTTAAACTTGTGGAATACCCTCTATTAAACATGGGAATCTGGGGAAAACCTCAGATACATGCCTATGGTATATGATTCCCCGCATTTTATGTGGGATCACTCAGGCCTCCGCACCCTTGAGAAGCCCTATAATAAGGTATAGAATAAAGACACACCAATCCCCAGCATCCAGACATGGTAGTGATGCCCCGTGTGACTACTCCCCTAACCGAAGGTTGCTGCCCTGATCGGGCACCTTGGAATGTCCAGACAGAAGCAGCATAATTAGCTTGTTTCCATGAAAATATGGCACCAGGAAGAGTTTCACGAACAACATATTAAATCTATGAGGGAGACCTGGACTAGGTGACGAGTTCCGAGGAGGAATCCACAAAAGGAAGAATAGACATCCCATCATCCTATTTCGATCAAGGATCAAACGTCCATGAAAAAGGAGAGAATGTCTCCCACCTTTGGATAGTGGGAATGCGTGGTAACAAAATCCGTGCTTGTTGCACTCAAGTATACAGATGCGCACACCCTGGAGAAAGTGTCAGAAACAATATTGAAATTAAAAAAACAAACAAAAAAATTAAATAAAAATGGGTTTTAATTTGATAAAACCAAAAATAACTATTATTAGAACAATGATTTTTATATTATGGTTTTAGGTGATGGAAGTGAGGTTTGTTTCAAGAAATAATTTTTAAAAAATAAAAAAAATGAAAAAAATGAAAAAAATTCAATCATGAGGGTGAAAAAATCATTCATTATCATTAATTTGATCAATGAACATACTTTGAGTTTTAGGGGAAATGGAATTTGATACATTGAAGGGGATAATTTCATTACACTTTTTGATATCATGCATTGTACTTAAGAGATAAAACACTTTATTGAACCTTAATTTTTAAAGAATCAAATCCTACCAACCTTAACCATCAGAGTCATTTGATCCTTTATTAAAAATTCCTCATGATTTTATATGTATTTTGACTTTACAAAGTGGATAAATTAGATAATTCACAAGACTATAAATAAGGATCATGTTCTCATGATATTAGCATAACTCTAATTTATTCGTATCATGAGAGATGAGATAAAAGAGTCAAAGGTGAGTTAAATCATGATGTGTAATGTTGAATAATAATGAATTGAGGAGATTAAATGAATGAAAGGAGAAGTTCAATCATTTTTAAAAAGGGGAAAAGTAAAATGAATGATATTATCGTTACTTTGAAAAATGGGAATTTAAAATTTTATTTTATTTGTATTTTTGAAAGTTTGATTTGACTTTGAGAATTGTTAAATTTTATTACTTGGGAAATTGAATATTAGTAACATTGGTGTCCTAGGAATTGCATGTTGTGTTTTTTTTCTAAACGAAAAGAATGGTTTAGGTGTGGGGGAATTGATAGAAACTTTTGGAAACTTACTCTAACCAACAATTTAAAACTATTGGTAATGGCTGGAAGACTTTTGGTATAAACTATACCAAATGTTGACCAAACTGTTGGCTGTTGAGGCATGGGTATAGACATATACCAATAGTTATCGAATAATTGTTGGTATATGGATTCAGAATGCACATTATCCCAATAGTTTCTAGTAACAATTGGTATAAATATTTTCCAATGGTTTAAAACTATTGCAAAATTCGAATTTTCACATCTACTCCAACAGTTTTCAAACAACTGGAATATACTTTTACAAACGGTTTGAAGTAAAAAGTTGTTATATCTTGACTTCAGAGGTCTATACCAGTGGTTTGTATGAAACAGTTGGTATAGAATCTTTTTTCCCACATAAAGCAATGGTTATAAACTATTGGGATAGCCTTGCTGTTGGAATTACAGCAGGAAACAACCAGCCTCCCCCTACAATTACCAATACAATATAGAAGTAAATTATATTCAATTCTGTACAATACCTATGAAATATAAAAGGCAATTCAGAATTGAATTCATAATTGAATTCAGAATTTAGAAGGCAATTACCCTATGAAATACAGAATTTAGAATTGAATTCTAAATTTAATTCATATAGAATTTAATTATGAATTATGAATACAATAGAAATAGAATTGAATACAGAATTATGTATGTGTTATATAGAATTCAGAATACATATAGAATTATGAATTATGTACAGTTTATTCAATTTGTAATTCAATACATATAGAATTGAATTCAGAATTTTGAATGTTTACGCTATAAAATTTCAATACAATGTACATAATTAAGTGGTGCATGTTAGTGTTACTCATTACCACTATGATAGGTGGTTGGATTTGATCAATATCATGTGCTTGTATAAGAATAATTTATGACATTTAGAACTAGTAAAATACATTAGTATTGGACTAAGATTCATGATTCTTAGTTTCCCAATATCTTAGAGTTGTCTCATTGAAATTAATTGGGATGAGCTTATAGACCTTTTTCAAACTCAATGGGATAGGTGGAATAGTGTAAAAAATGAATTGGGGAATTTCTAACACTTAGGTGAGGTATATTAAATAATGTGAATTATAAGACATCCTATGGGATAGTTTGGTTCTATAGTGGGAAGTGGTATGGGGCCTTGGTGGTGAACTTTTGATAGTATGGGGTAGAAGAAACTTGGGATATCATGACGTTTAGACCCAATTATAGAGTTTAGGATGAATATATGAGTATGAAATTAGGATATTAAATGGGTGAAATTTCTTGTGTGATGATAGAAATCTATACCGATAGATTCTCAAGGATTTTTGGTGAGTGTAGTCAAATTGTGGGGATCACACCATAAACTGATAAAGTGTATGACCCATGGTTTAGAATAGATGTGGCGAACATTTATTTAGGAATGGTTGATAGATAAAACCAAATAATTATTGTGGTTTTATGTTATTTCTTGAGTCATTGTTGGTGATTCATGTTAGGCTAATAAATTTAGAATCATAATAGATGAAAATTATAGAATTTTGATAGGGATTGTGAACCATAACAGTGGGAAATTCGATGAGGATGATCATAGTTTTATCTGTGTTAGTAAATGAACAACTTTTGTATTTATACCTTAAAGTAAGGTTATTGGGATAGTTGTCGCATGATACTTTAGGAATGTATATGGAATGATGATCTTCATCGATTATCATATAATTTAGTATGACCTTAATGTTAGATAACTGGTGATGAATGTGAATATTGACCTGAATAGCTTACCTAGGCAGTGACTGATTGGAGTTTCGATGTTGGTTATGGATGTGGAAAGGATGGTTCATATATAATTCATTGAAAACAAGAAATTTTATGATTCATTAGTGGTAATTGGATATTATTTGTGTATTAGGGTGACTAGTGAGGTATATATTTTAATTAATGGATCAAGTACAGATCAATATTTAGATATACATGTGCCAAAAAAATTATATAAAAATAGTTTCATTAATAGAGGTATTATATAGATGTTAAAATGAATCATGATAACCCCTATATAAATAAATCATGTTTCAGTTTTTGAATATGGCATTATTGTTCATAGGCTTGGGTGATTTTAGATGAATTCAGTGTGATTGAATATTGACTAATACTTTTCACATGTAATTAGATATGAAAATGGATAAATGAATTCAAAAAATTTATTTTCAAAAATGGTGGAATCATAATGGGGGTTTAATTTGGACTTTTTATTGAAAATTTAGTTTAATGGGATTAATTTTACTGATAAAGAAATTATTCCTCATTTATAATCTTGAGTAAATGATGAAAGTGAATTTTAGTAGATGGGATAGAGATTGAGATATTATTATAAATGCTTCTCAAGGATTAGATGTTGGGTGGTTAATATTTTGTCACTACTCACATTGTTATAGGTTAGTATTACTAAAGAAAAATTATATTTTTTATAGTCGCAACAATAGTGTGTTTGAGTTTCAGATTCTAATGTAATCCATAATTATTTTACATGAAAATGAGGATTATTTTTTTCCTGATCATGGATTCAAGATGAGTTTTATAAATTCTACCAGGGTTTGGAGTAGGGTGGTGTTTCTTCCAAGTGTAATAGACACCATCGAGTACCCAGAGTTAATAGAACCGGTAACTAGTGAGGTCTGTGTGGTCCTAAATTTCCTTCATCTAACCTCTATAATATAATGGTGGTGAATCGGGTAATTGATATTTTGGACTATTTGGAGACCTTTTATGGTTTCCCATTAGGTACTCGAGGGCAGTATACATGGTACCCAATGTGGTTTAATATTTTTTTTATATAGAGGATCTTGGAAAAAAATTCATATTTATCCCACCTTTAATTTTATGAAGTTATGGGACAACGTGGAAGTCCATTTGGATCACTCCTCGTATCTGTGTTTCCCCATTCAATCCTCCATGATTAAGGGTGATTTTAGTGATGTGTATGTGGAATTTTTTAGTATTATTCATCCTTACCTCATTCAATTTCACTCTCTACCATGCACCCCCCAACCTGCACCCCCCTCCCCACCAGCATAGCCCACCCCCTCCCCACATGAACACTACCCCTCCCTACCACACCCCCTCCAGTCTCCCCATGAATAGCCCCCTCTACACATCCCACCACCTCCCCACTTGCACACCCCTCCTTCCCACTTGCACATCCCCCCTCCCCACCTCACCCCACAGCAACCTCCGACTGGATAGCCCCCTCCCCCCTATACACCCCTGATCCCCACCTGCACAACCTCCCCCCACCCCCACCTCCACCCACCCACCTACACACCCCCATCCACATACACACCACCACCCACCTTCACACCCCCTCCCAACCTTCACACCCCCCTCCTAACCTTCACCCCCCACACACACACAGCATAGCCCCCCACTCCCCACCTCACCCTAAGTACCCCACCCCCTATAAATCCCCCTCCCCACATTCACCCCTCCTACCTGCACAACCCCTCTCCACCTGCAGATCCCCCCCCCCCACCAGCACCCCCACACACCTACACATCCCCCCTACCCACCTCACCCCTAGAAGCCTCCCCTTGTACAACCCCCTCCCCACCTACCCCCCCCCCCCCCCCACCTCACCCCCAGCAGCCCTCCCCCCTCCCCACCTCACCCTAGTAGACTCCCCCTGCACAGCCCCCACCCCCCCTCCCCACGTCACCCCCATCAGCCTCATCCTACACAGCCCCCTCCCCACCTCACCCCCATCAGCCTCCTCCTACACAGCCTCTCCCCCCTGCACACCCCCTCCACCACCTTCACACCCCCAACCCACCGGTACACCCCCTCCCCACCTACACACCCCTTCCCAACCTGCACACCCCCACCTACCTAAGAAATTTCAAAAATCACAAAACCATTAAGATTTCTAAAAAATATATTCTTTTATTTAATGAAAAGAGCCATGTTAATAACATTTTATAGGCTTAAACTTTCTTTAAATTCAAAAAATTATTTTCAAATACAAAAATTAATATCACGGAAGGGTCATTAAATTCAAAACTCGTCTCCCAAACATATTTATAAACCATTTTATAATGCACCAAACAAAACACACATGTGCCAGCCATAACAAAGCTGGAACCACTATTTCATAAAGTATTAAACATATCAACAAACTATAGGTGATCTTCAAAAAAATAATAAATGGGGACAACGTGGAAGTCCATTGGGATAGCTCCTCATTTATATATTTCTCTATTATATCCTCCATGATTGAGGGGGATTTTAGTGGTGTGTATATGGAATTTTTAGGTATGATTCATCCTCAATTCCCTCAATTTCACTCTCCCCCAACATTCCTTTGATTCAATGGTTGTGGATTTAGGAACGATATGAATATTCCACCACAACATAGTGCAATCAATAAAAGAGGATGGGGATTTTTTGGAGATTGATATTAAAAGAATGATTATGATGAATACTTAGGGTTTATTAATTATTTAGATAGATTAAAAACTTCAATTGATATATAGTGGGTTGATCGTGATGATATGATTACTCTACAGGTAGATTCGAAGGATTTTATAAGGTAATTTGAAAATATATGGATCCATTTTCATGTGAATTGGCTATGTCCTAAGGGAATATTTGTGAGTAAGGATCTTGGTGTGACCTTCTATACCTTGGGAATATTTTACCATCACGTAAGATATGGTATTACCTCGGTGGATGGGATTCCTTGATTCCAATGTAAAACATTTATTTAAGAAAACCTATGGGTTACAGAATCTATCCTAAAGGCATTAGAATTATTATGAGGTGAAATGATATATATTTAAATCTATTTATACAATAATGGGTGAGGCATTTTGGGGATGTGGCCTACATGAAGTTAACATATAAAAAATATAATTAATGAGTAAGGTCTTAGGAAGAAAATATAGATTCATGTGGGTTGGTTTCCTTGAGGGAAATGTGATAGTTAATAGGTTTAACTTTTATGATTGATAAATTAGTGGTGGGGTTTTGTAGAGATTCCCAGATTGTTTTGTTGAGAGATGTGGTTAAGATTTAAATACAAACTGTTATGGTAGAAATGATTAGATCTAGTTATGTGATATATTTGGCTACATGAAATTCCTATGTATAGGAAATTCTTACACGAATCTTGAAAATTACAAATTTCTCTCAAATTAACTCATATCCTCTCTAGATGACTTCCAACCGACATCAAGTACACCTTCTAGGATCATGAAACATTATACCATGATGTATCCACACAAAACTGATCAAGATGATTCATAATTTATTATAAAATCAGAATATTTTTTGTAATAAATATAACAACATAATGTATCAAGTACAACATGATCTGTAAATGAGACTAGATAAAAAATGGTGTCCCATAATGTAAAGAATCAAAAGGAAGGGAATTAGAGAAATATGAGTAAGAAGTGGTACAATTAAAATAAATAATCTAAAGTTCATTCTCCAAGAGTTTGAGTTTATTTAAAAAAGAGAATTGTGAAATATATTTGATACCATGTAAAAAAGAAAATTCATAGAATCCATACCTAAAGATCAAGTTATGTATTATTATTAATAGATAAAGAAATAAATATAATGTGACTTACCTAATAACACATATATTCAGTCAAATCAAATCATAAAACAAAAAATGTCAGTAATATATGTAAAAAATGTGACAGATCAATCTATCCCTCATAAACATCACTATCATCATCCTCATCCGCATCGCCATACCTATACCCATCATTGTCCCCACCCGTATCCCTGCCCTCATCCCCATCCTCATCCTTGTCCTCCTCCTCGGCTTCCTCCTCACTCTCTTCCTCTACCTCAGCCACCTCTTTTCCCCCATCCTCAAAAAAATCCTCGTCCTTGGCCTCTTCCCCGCCATCGTCATTACTAGGAACAAAATCATCTCAACCACCACTAAAACTACCACCTGGTGCACTATATATTTAACACATCTACAACATATATTCATCACAAGATTTTATAACCTATGGTAGAAGTGTTGGACATAAAACATTCATGAGTTTCATAAATTCAGTGTTTTCCCTATCAGACAGTTCTTTCACCTGTGTAGCCCTTTTTTAGCAATGTCTTCCCATGCCTAAACCTATTTGAACTCGGTGGCACTAAAACTGGTACTTTAAGAGGTCCAATACCTCATTTGGGATATATTCTTCCTTGTTTGGCAGCGTACTCTTCCAGGGCGCTCATCTCCCAACACCTAATGTAAGTGACCATTTGGCCCCAAATTGTTAGGTTTCTGGGTATCAAGGGCCTCTAAAGAAACATGTAATAAATATAAATAGATTATTAAGTTATAAAATAAATATTAAAATTTTAAATAAACAAAGTAAAATTTACAATATGTTGTTGTGTTGGTTTGTTAACTACACTTCTATCTTTTTTCCTTCTACTCGAGCAAAATAGTTTTGCTCGAGGCACACACCCTTCAATATTCAATACTTACCTCTATAATGAAATTGAATGTATGAATCCATAATTAAAAATAGGTTACCAATAATTGATTTGATAACTAAAATTATATGAAAACATAATAAATCTAATAAATTATGGCGGAAATAATAGAAAGTGAAAGTCTTAAAGAAAAATTATAAACAACTATTATACCTGATTCCTCTTATGATCTGACATCATAGTACATCTCAATGTGTGGAGGTGTTTTCTAGAATCAATGTTTTGTATTTTTTCTGGATGACTCCTAAATAGAATTTAATAAAAAAAAAAATAGTATTAATTAAAAACATGAAAATTTTAATTTAAATACCTTAAAATTGGTTAATACCTTAAACATGATAATCATCAAATTAGTAATCATTTTTTGATATTGTTCTATTGGAAAATCATCCATGATAGGTACAAACTCTAACTCTGTGGAAACTCTATCACACCATCCAATATAAAACTCATGCTTATAGGCTCTCCAAAGCTCACCTAACTCCGTTAGACAAACTGGCTATGCACCCTCACTATTGGGGAAATTAAATCTTTGATCAAACCAAAATATTAATTCATATAAATAAAAATAATAATATTTTACATTAAATACAATAGATTTTTTTACCCATATATGTGACCAATAATTATTCTTGTCTTTATTTGGAAACTGTCTCCATGAGAGCAGGATGACGAGAATGTTTTCAGAGTATTTTGTAAGCGTTTCCAAAAAACTCTGACATTGTTGTCCTATTTTTTGAATTATTTGATTGTCTATGTTGTAGTCCACTATCAACTGTATGCAATGGTTCCACACCACATATATGTTTGCACACCTCCACCCTACATCCTATTATTAGATTTATCTATTATGAAATAAAACAAATATTATATCAACACATTTTATAATGAAAATAAATAATGGTATAAAAATTTGTTAGGGTCCTGTAAATATACCTGAGGATGTGTGATCAATGGGTGATGTTGGATCCACATAAACTAAAGGAACACCCTTTATAGGTGGAGTGGGCCCTGGTGTATGCTCTTTATACCCAGACTGTGGTAGATCAGGAGTCGTAGAAGATAGAATATACAAGCTCATAGAGAAGGAAATATAAGTAAAAGAAGATGCCATGGATGACTGGTGAAATGCATGATATAGATGAGGAGTGGGAATCATCATATGGTAAAGATGAGTGAGGAGGATCAGATGTAAAGGGTGTTGAAAACATGGGATGCCTAAATATCCTATGTGTCCATAACAACACACTGGGATCATAATGTGGGTTAGATGGTATGTCAGTGGGAGGGGAAGGGTCTAATCGCGTATTCCAACTAGATTTCCTATCTCTCAAACCACGCTCCATCGTACCCCCAACCTGAGTACATGGTCCACTATTAGGCTTCTTGTCAAATAATTGTCGCCTCAGTGGTGCATCCTTCAAAAACATTTAAAACAAAACTAATCACATGACATTATATTTTATTTAAATATATATATTTGAATTAAAATACTCACAACATGCACTAATCGAGGAACACCCATCTCAGCCATGCGAGGATTGTTTTCCTTCATCTTTTTTCATCACACCTATTCAATAGGTTTCATTTTCTACATTTAGAAACAAATATGGATGTAATTAGAAAATGATAACTAATGTGTAACCCAAAAAAACAAAATATATGGGAGGGGATAGGGGGTTTCATGGGTTCTGGGGTCAAGAATCCATGTTAAATAAATCATTTAAATTTTAAAGGGTGTCTTAGAGTTATACTAATTTTATACATGGTCAATAAAGAATTGAAATGTTCACCAAGTTAGAAATGTTGGTTTCATAGGTTTGAATGTAGTTTAAGTCAGATACAACATATTTTTAATAAACATTAAATCAATTTCAAAAGTACTAACCTTAACAACCCAAGTTGAGATAAACCAAAATAATTGAGAACAATGATGGATGATTCAATATATTTCCCACAACAACTTCAGCTTCATAATCAAATCTGATAATTGTGCTATTGGAGTCATCATAAGAAATAAATGGATTGGTTCTAATGGAAGTAGGGATTGTGTCAATTCCATCATCTCCATCATCAAAAACATGTCTTGGAATTACATAAATAATGAAACTAAATTTAGGTCAAAGATGATCTTTGACATAAAAAACATGTTTCATCATTGAATCCAATATATATGGTTCATCGGTAGAAATATTTTGAGTCACATACATAACTTGAAATCCTCAATCAATAATAAATGTGCCCAACCTCATCATCAAATCAAACCACTATATTTTATGTGGCACAGAGGATGGTGTTCCATCATCTTTTGGCTTCCATTAGGATGTTCCGTATTTGATACAATCAGTTCATTCAGTTGTTTTCACCCAGAATAAGTTGCAATCCTTCAGGAAATCATGAATTTTTTTTCTTTTAATCCTAGTTATTCAACTAACTTCCATTCCATATAGAGGTTTGATGGAATATATGCATCATCTAGAAGTAATACCTTCAAGAAGGTAAGAATGTAATCTATGGAAGTATTAGAAATTTCATAAATGGTTTTCCCATGAAACAATCAAATTAAAAATTCATTCTTTTTCATTTTACCACATTGCCGATATACAAGAGTCTTTGTAGCATCATTCAATTTTTTTACCCTATCAACATCATGATTTTCATTGGACGCATCATGTGTTCCCATATAGAAGTCTTCTTGGGTCGACATCCTTTCCTTCTCATGGTTACGAATAAATGGAAGCAAGTCATATATAAAATTCTATTATCCAGTCCTCTCATTTTAATCATCATCATTTTGAGATTCCATTTTATCCCCATAGTGATACTACACAAAATAGTTTATTTGAAAACCATATTTGGTTATATGATATCTAACTTCTTCATGGATCAACCAAGGTCTTCCAACACAATTACAACATGGGAAAGGTATGTTACCACTATCTTAAGCATTGTGAAATAATAAATCTAAAAATCTCTCCAAATTGTTTTGAAATTTTCTTGAGATCCAATCAGTTTCATACATCCAACTACTATCCATTCTATAAAAAACTGTAATCATTCATTTCATGAAAAAAAATACAATAAGATTTAAGTTGAATAAAAAAATATTTTTAAGTAAATTGAGATTTTTTCGCTTTATATAAAACCATAACTAAAAAAATATATAGATACATGGTGAAACATAGAATTGGAAATTATATTATTGAATCAACATCGATTTCAGACTATGTAAGAGAAAAAAAATGACACGTAGTATAATTAAAAAAAATAGGAGGATTAGTTCCAATATAGAATATAGTCCTCTCCAGGTGATAGTATCCCACTACTAAGCACATTTATTTAATAAATTAAAATGAACCATGACATGGATTAGGTTTTACATGAAATAACTACACCCTAAGAAGTCCAGGATACAACCAACCTCTATTATAGTTATTCATTTGAGAAATATGTAAAACGAAGGAACAAGGAGTATCAGAGTAAACCCTTTTAAAGAATAAGATATGTGACTAGTAAATATATATTAAACATAGGCACAACCCAAATGTAAATTGAAACATAGATGATTAATTGTGTATTGAGTTTTTGATGCAACTCATTATTAGATCAACTTTTGTTAATGAATTATCATTAAATATATACCTCATTTAAGATTAAATGATCCAATGAATCTTTCTCTTAGGTGTGGTAATAAGTTACAAAAAACAATGTGTTATGTGAAGAAGTAAGTAACATAGTACCCTCATATGGTCTTGACACCCATTTCATTTGAGGCTTTATCGAATTTATACTCAAATAATAAAATATTATCCACTGAGGAACAATCAGAATTAATTAATAATATTGATAATCTTTTTTGAAAGTATTAAATGGAAATATATTCATTAAATGGTAATATATTTATTATTCATGTTGACAATATTTTGGTGTAGCATGAAATTAAAGCCCCCAATGAATTATAATTTATTCAAAAATAATAATAATTCATTAAAACTCAAGGTGTTAAAACCTAATAAGTGTACACTCCCATATCACCCAATCACACTGCCATACTCATTCACCAATGAGTCACATTCCATAAAACCTAGGCTTGTTCAAATAAAAAGTGACCATGATTCTCATCCATGTTAATTTTATCTAGAAAAAATCACCATTGGTGATTCCTTCCCAACAATACTAAGGAATCACACTCGTTCCATGGATTAATAAATGATAACTAGTCACTCAGGAATTACTATAAAACCGCAAATAACATACGCATGATTTATCTATCCTAGATCTAACCATATTAGATCATAATCAACTATCTCATCAAAAACCACACCCAAAACCAATAATTCTAGGTATCTAATAAATCCATTCCCTCTTCATATAATCATGATTCATAAATTTATTCAGTTAAAATAAATTAAAAGGATAGAAATAATTCTATATTTATTCACTTCTACCATCACAAGGGTATCGAAATAATCAAGGTGAATAATTCTCATCATGAACCATCTTTTTATGATTCCCTTCAATACTTTAAACAATTATAAATTCTTAAAATTAATAATTGAACCCCAAAGTGTTAAAATAAATCCATTTTACCAATGGAATTTATTTACATCATTAGATAACATCCCAAAACTAGATCCACATGTTCATTCCTCAAAAAAACAATGTTGTTTGGGTGGGTATAATTCCACTAAAAATTATATAATGAATCCATATAAAAATCATTATAGACACTTTATACAACTAAAGCCTATGTAATTATAAAATTCAGTCACACATAAGAATATAAATGTCATATGAATCCTACATGCCACATATGATGAATATACACAATCCTCTTTCATGTATGGTCCAATTTCCAAAACCACAAATTACAATATCAAATCAGCATGCCATACGTGAGTAAATATCTCAACTGTAA
The DNA here is from genome assembly GCA_963277665.1 of Viscum album. NCBI lineage: Eukaryota > Viridiplantae > Streptophyta > Magnoliopsida > Santalales > Viscaceae > Viscum > Viscum album. The sequence continues at coordinate 1,745,823,945 of OY728161.1, forward strand.
CATTGATAATCAAGAAGCAGAATTTTATAACCATGTTAACCTATAATTGCAACTAGATATGGGTTCATGAATCACCTATTTTTGGACTATCACATGTCCAACACATTCCTATCACCATATAATTATCCAAAAATAGTAAGAAAAATAAAAAACACTCTAATATTGATTTTTAATACACAGAATAAAATAAAAACAATAGAATCCATGATAGAATTGATCCTATTTCAACTAGTGTGTGTTCATGAAGGGATATCTACATCAAGTGGTGTAGGAGAAGCTTAGAGATTAGGGAGATCTTCATTTATTTTAATCATACTTTTTTATTAGTTAGTGGTAAGATTCATTCATTGGTGTTACTCTAGAGTAGGATCATAGTGGATCTCTATTATTATATTTTTGAGAGGTCCTTTGTGTAACCACATGGGTTTATAGTGGATAATCTAAAATTGGGGTGACTAACAAAACATGGAAAGGAGTATACATTTGATTATAAACATTTTAAAACCCTGTACATTGGGATTTATATATTTATGTTTCATATGAGGTTAGGATGAGTTGATTCAATATTTAAATGATCATGAAATTAACCAGTACAATAATTTGAATTAAAAATAAATCCTAAAAAATGTAACACTCATTCACCCCCCCCCCCCCCTCTTAGTGGTACCAACCAACATGGTCTCTACACTAGGGATCTCACAACTGAGTGAACCAACAAATACATAGAACAAGGCTTTTGTCAGGACTTCAAATACTTTTATTGGGGACCTCATAAATCAGTATAAATAGTTGTAAATTTAAACTAAATAAAATTATAAGTAGTTGAAACCTATACTAGAAATATATGATATATAAAAATAGATATCATATTTAGAACATAGTTGTATCTAAAAATAATAGTAAATGAATATTCTTTAAAAAATGATTCTTCAAGATGTATTAGTTATGAAAATATTATTCACTATAATCTAATATTTAAATAAAATAGTATTAACATAAAGTATTTTTCAATTATATCACCATATTGCTTCTTTTATATGTAATGAAAAGAATAATTCTTACTACTAAAGTTAGGTCAAGGAGATCCACAAATCACTCCATGAATATAGTACAACAGTTGATTACTTTCTCTTGAAATTAAATTAGAAATAATCATGGTGAAAATAATATAAATATATATGATATTTAAAAACATTTTCAAACAACCATTCAGAAACTTCACTACAATTCTTATGATAATTACTCTAAATTAAGTGGATTTTAATAGTTCTTAAAAATCTCCATATACACCAGCTTTCAAAATACCACAATACTTATGATTTAAGTTGACATTAAAACATAACTTATAGTATCACATAGCATTATATTACATGTAACGTAGTATTAACCATCCCATAGTGGTTCTCTATGAACAAATTATAGCACGGTTATCATCATATTAAAGTTAGTGTGTGATATTTTGAAGACAACAAGTAAGGGTAGATTCATAATTCATGAGTATCTTTTCATTCCTCTTTAGGTAAAGAAAATATAGATGTATTTATGTCAAACTAATGAAATCATGTCAATAAAACTTAAATTTAAAATAAAACAAGGATAAAATAAATCATGGTCATATTTATGTCTTCAATATCAATTAAAATTATTCCATAAAGATAAATAACAAAAACACCACAACATAAAATGAAATATGGCTTGTGTTCATAAGGTGATCAAAATACACAGTGGGTCTCACAAAGAAGAATACAGAGAAATTGAATGGAAAAAGTTAAAATAAATGGAGGAAAAAGACATAACTCATTTAAAAAAATACCTATTTGAATTGGAAGAACAATATTCAATTGAGTCAAAGATAGATCGCCGGTTAGGAAGTAGGGTTCTCAACCTCAATAAATTTTTTTTAGGTAAAAATCTTGGAGATCAGTTCTAGAATAAGTTTACATGGGAAGTAGGGTTTGAATCCTAGATATATCAGTTTTGAAGGAAGTGGGCTCAGGAAGTAGGGTTCACAAGGAGGGATAGATCTCAGGAAAAGATTGGTTCTAGATGGATGAAGGGGGCATGAATAGTTTTGGTAATTTTCTATCCCTACAATTTTTAATAACCATTGGGATGTAGGGTATATACCAATGGTTTCCACAAACCATTGGGATACCTATAACTGATCAGTCCTTTCTTAATGGTTATCTCAAACTATTGGGAAAATCAACCTTATATTGTCTTATACCAACAGTTTCAATTAATCATTAGTTTAGTTTACTTTTCCCAATAATTTTTTCAAACCATTAGGATATATGTGTTGGTATAGGTGGGATTCCCACTAGTGAGATCTAATATTTTCTGCATTTTTATATCCATTTAAATTATTCTATCCCTCCACATTTTATCAATTTGATCTTATATGGATCAATTTTGTATTTATGGTGTGTTATAAGAAAAAATGTAAAAATTGGTCAATTATAGATTTTTTTACAGAGTTTTTTCACAAGGGTATTTTGGTATTAAATTTTAAAATATTAATCCAATTTGAGTGATTATTTTATTTAGATGATTCCTTGATTTATTTTCTTTAACTTTTTTTTGTAGGACTAAGAGCTGATTTGGATATCTTGTGGCCCAAAAATATCATTGAAGTTGGAAAATTCTTCGGGCAGATAGCATGTAATCCACCTCCATAATGGAAGCATAAGTTTGGATACACACATCCAATTGAGTTTATTCTAGTTTTAACAGAATTAGGACACATAGGCTCATTACAATAATAAATTTCAATGATTTTTATAACCATTAATGTGGCAATTGGACATTATACATTGAAGAAATATTCCTGGAAATCTTACAAAGAAAAGGTAACAGTCAATAAAAATTCATAACTCCTATATCATGTGGAAAATTAATATGAAATTTGGATTGTGGATGAAAAATACATTGATAAAAAAAATTTATGAAGGATTTAATGTGTGAATCAACCATTTATTAGGAAAAATAATTGTAAAAATTTGGAGGATAGATTTTGGCCTATAAAAGGGGGAGAGATCCTCCTTCCTAATTCATTACATTCTATCCCATTCCTTCTAAGGCACGCAGGAGGATATATCCACCAAGGTAGGGAAGCCAAAAATATTCCTATTTAATTATTAATCATTTATTTTTTTTATTTTTTTAATTTTAGTTTTCAATTGTAATATTGATTTCAAATAAATTCATGCATTGTTTTTATTTATGTGTACAATCATTTACCCCTATTTCTTTTTCCATCCTTCTTTCTCTTCCAACACGAATTATATTTTCTTCTTCTTATGCACACTGTGACCTCTTAAACTAAAAAATGAGAGGATAACCTGAGACTTTTAATAAAGGAAGAATTTGTAAATTTCAATTATTCAATGCTTAAATTTTTAAGTTTTATTAAGTTTATGATGAGTAAGAGTGATGTGCACGGGTGTGGTGATTGTCCACAAAAAAATTGAACTCAAAATCATATATATTATTTTATTAAATATTTTACCTCCCTTATACTAGATACAAGATCTTAATATGTTTAAGTTGATACATTCTATAGATGAAAAGGTGTAAATGGAGCCAGGTATTGGAAGATTTCAAACTCTTGATTGAGGTATTCCTTCAACCATGAGTATAGGAGTATGTGAAGTTAAGATTGATAAATAAATTCAATATTTCACACATTTAAATAAAGTAATATTAATTCATTCATGGTATCTTAGAATTTAATTATCAAACATAATTTAAACACCAAAAAATGTAGTGTTGGAACCTAAAAATCAACCCATAAATTTTAGGTTCTGTCTTCATTAATTACATTTTCTTCATTGTATGTTAGTTTTAAGTTTTATTTCAATTAAATTCCATTACCTTCCTAGATTAGATAAAATTAACCAAAAATAAGTTTAGGTTAATTATATTAAGTGAGTAAACTACATAGAAAGCTACTCAAGTGAGACAACCCTGGTCAACCCCTATACTGCACTTGGACAAAATAAAAATTTTCTTTTTACATGACCTAAGATAGGCATGCATCAAAACTGGCACATTTTATGGAGAGATAATGAATTTTTTATTTATATTTTATATTTTCACATTATATATATATATATATATTCATAATTTTTTTTAAATAACTTAAAAAAATTATACTTCAATGATATTTTCATGCGACCATTCTTACAATGCATGGAACAATTACTCACAGGTGTATGAAAAAGAAAAATACTACACTGAGGAGGCCCTCCAATGAAGGGATGATGCACTTATGATAATGGTTAATAAGAATTAGAGAGGCATAACAACATGAATCTAACCTGAATATTGGATGGCTATAGCTGATGAGCTACAAACCGATATAAAAATATTCCTTGCCAAAAGGAAGTGCCACTAGTTTTCCACAATTTCACTAAATAAATCTAAGAAGTTGAGGCCATAATTGAGGAATAATTATAAACAAACCATTTTAGGAACCAGATTCATGTTGACCATGATGATTTTGAGTGGATTCCTGAATAATAAGACTTACTTGATGAGCTATGTGTGGGGGATCAACAAGATCTGGATGAATTCTAGAATGAATAAGAGGTACAACATGATCTCCTGGATACCTATAAAGTATAATAGCATGCACAATTTCATGTCACTCTATCCACGGAATTGGAGGAAGCCACAATAGTGATGCAATTTAAGGAGAGTATAGAAGATCCTGACTACCTACTTCCATCCACTGATACTTTCATTCGAGAGGCACTTATCACTGAATAAGTGATTGAACTAAACCCAACATAGGGAGTTAACCCTTTCTTGTGCACTATATTTTCTGATTTCATTAAATTTGATTTGAGTATCACCACTTATGGTTTTTAATTTTCATATTTGGTAAATCATTTATTTCCCTTAGAGGAAGATGAAGCAACAACACATGTATCTATTGAGGACACATGAAGCTCCCTGGTTTAGTGAACATAAATTTGTGGAAGCCCATAAAGAAATCCATGTCATTAAGCCTATGGAAACTAAGATATAGGTTCCTAACACTGAAAGGTAGATTTATAATTTACATTCTTAATGTTTAAATTCTATCGGAATAAAAATACATTCTAACTCTACTTTTGAAATTACAATACATGATTCCCATGTGAAGCCAGCACTGGAAGAGAATAAGGTTTCAAAATTAGAAACCAAGGAGGATGATTCATACTTCATCATACCCCTACCATGTAGGATATACCTTATTATGAAGGGGGGATCTTGTGTACTTTATCCATGGATCATTCATCACTCAGAAGAATGATGCACAAACTGGGAAAATCCATATGTGGTTGTTCAAATTAGAGAAGTTTCATCCACCATCTGACTTTGGATAATAGATAGTACTTGTAATGACCTAACCTTAAGTACCTAGAGTTTTTGCATTATTACAAATCATTGGAAAGATCACAATAGATAAAGTCTTGAATGACTGATTAGTTTAGTATCCATAGAAGTGATAGATACATACATAAGTTTTACATTACATCATGAAATGGAAAAACAACAACATTGTTCCCCCTTTGAACATACTCATATCCCTTAGCCTATTCCTACAGGTTAATCGTAATATACTTCTTCGCATATTGAGAAAAATATAACCTAGAAAGGTGTGAGATTAGATACTCATAATGGATAACAGTATAGAAGAAACTATCATAAATAAGCACAAATATTTAAGTAAATGTATAAGACTAAAACATGAGCCTTTTAAACATAAAATTCAGCATAATATGGAAAAGATAAATCAAATAATTCCATTTAACTATTCACATGTATATTCTACTAGTTGAATAATAACATGTAATATCAATTTCAAATTTCATAATAATGTAATTCATAATGTCGGACACCATAACCACATATTCAAGGCCTCATTCCAAGACTACAAATAAGATTTTTTAAGGCCTTGGGTCAGGACACTAGTTTGTCTCATGAGACCTACCGATGCATCGAGGAGATATATCAGGCTCCACCTATCACTTAATAAGTCAAATGCATTACTCATATGAAAACGTTGAAACATAACATAAACATTTTTATGAAAACTATCGTACAAAATGTTAGTAGTTTAACCATAAACCATTAATGGTATAAAAGTAGCACATACACAGTCAAACATATCATAAATCATTCTATAAATTAGAGAAGATTTTATTATAGTAAATCAACCTCAATCAAGAATAATATTTAATAAACGATGTTGACATAGTTGAAAATAATCAATAAAACTCTTTGAGATAAATACCCCTTTTAAAGAAATCATTTAAAAGTTGCATGATTTATAAAGGAAGTCATTTAAAAGATATTTTTTAATAAAAGTTTCCCATAGCACTTTGAAACTTTTAAAATAGATTAACAATTTAAAACAATCATGTTCATATAAATAAATCCTTAAAATAATTTTTAAAACATGGACATTAATTACAAAGATTTAGAAAAAATCATTAAAACATTTAAAATGATGATCTTGATAAAGATTCCCTTCTAAAAAACCTTAACATTTTTATTTTTAAAACATTTTTAGGAAACATGTACATGGATGGTAAAAATGTCCAAGTAAATACTTACAAATAAACAATCTCAGATAAAATAACCACATACATAAATATGATATCATATATGATCTTCTAATATTTCTTTGTTAATAATGAGATTTAGGAATTAACCCTTACCTTGTAATTTTTCTTGATAGAGGGTAAATTAACCTCATATATAATAGTTAAATAATTGTTATTAAATTATAAAATAACCTCATACATAAATATGATATCATATATGATCTTCTAATATTTCACTGTTAATAATATTTCAGTAGTATCATTGTTTCGGGTGTTAATTGATTCGTTTTCCTTTATATGTTTTGTAATGTAAGTCATTTTTCTATGGATAGGATATATTTTATTCATAACCATAATTATATTAAGTTCTTAAACATTATTTTTAATCATAAAATGAAAATTATTCTAGAATAATTATGATGGGGAATGAATCTCATCGCATTCGTGGAGACGATAATCCGTACGTACACACGAGCGATAATATAATTCTTTTGATGGTGAAATAAATTGTAATTAGATGTTATATCATATATAAAGAATCATTAACATGTTATATTTATTATTTACATAAATTATACTCATTATTATACCCATCCAAATAATGAAGTGTTGAATAACAAACCACACCACGACGTGGAGAGGTAAGTCATACGTACGCACGTATGGTGACTTTGACATTCATAGGATGGATATAATGATTAATATGGTTGTACCATATTTTTAATAAAATCATAGTAAGTATAAGTTACTGGAGTTATTATTTTGTTATGTAAATAAAAAAGAAAGAATAAGTGGAGGAAGAAAAGAACTTTGAAAGAGTTGATGAAATTATTACCTCTTCTTCGGGTGCTTCTTTTGGATTTGATCAAAAGGGATCCTTAGGTTGTATTCTGATCAACTTAATGCCTCTATTCTTAAGTGAGGGTAGTTGGGATGATATTTTATCAGTGTTTTTCGATGCCAAATGGCTTTGAAGGTGTGATTTTTGAGAGAATGGGAAGTACCCTTTTATAAGAGAGGTGAGGGTCACTTTAGGAAAAGCTTGAAATAATATTTTATTATAAAATTATTTTTGGTTTCTAATGTCTCTAAAAGAATTCATTTCTAGGATAAGGTGGGTATGGGTCAAAAAACTCTCAACCAATAGGTTTTATACAGGTTTAGTTCACCATATTAACCTTATATTTTAGATTTAACTCTTAGTTAAATAGTTTATCTTTTACCATGTATTATTGTCTTATTATAATAAATGGTTAATAAACATACTATGAAAATCCAATCGAACCCAAAGTGGTTCATTATATATATATAACCCTATCTAAGTCCTTTAAATGAACCTTATATTTTTATGAATAATATATCAATTGATAATATAGTATTTCTTTTAAAAACACATTTATGTCAATTTTGACACAATTTAGTATTTGGTTCTTGTGAAAGTCATGACAACTTTTTCACTTTGAAAAAACAATAATCAACCCTTAAATTTCATATTAACCTAGAAAATTATTGGAATACATCAAAAGTCCAAATTTACAATTATATTAATATTTATAATAACAATTATTTTAATCTTTCATTAATAAGATAATTATTGTATCATCATTGTGTCATAAATAAACTTATTTAATGTATAAAAATTATAAATAAAATACCATTATGTAGGAAATATTTTGAGATTTCTAATGAATATTTTTAGTCAAATTTATCTTATGTATATCCCTATATTAAAATTTTTTTAGTTATTAAACTTTTAATTTTATACTTTTAACTCTTCTTTAAATAAAATAAAAATAAATTTCCTAATCTAATACAAGTGGACCAAAAGGATCATATTTTATTCCTAAGGTTGATGTTATTCGAAATAAACTTATCCAATATAATTAGGACATGTGTTAGGGTAATTAAAATATCATTTTTACCTTTAATTACCCTATTTACTTTTAACTGTGGTAAATAAAATTCAAAAGTTACTATTCACTAAAAATTATTCTCATCCTATTGAACTACATTTTACTTACTGATGTCAATTTTGCCTCTAGGATTTTTGAAATTTCAATCACAGAAGTAGTAAAATTACGTTTTATGCAAATTTTCAAATGTGCCTAGAAGGTGGGTAAAAGACGTTAAAAGTTCAACAAAATTTTATATATCTAATCTTATTATAAAATGACTAGAATGAATTAAATTGAACATATATATGTATTATGTATCTATTTTTACCTAAAATAAATTTATATAAAATAACTAATTATTTAAATAAAAAGTCAGTTTTAAACAATAACGCAGTGTTTTTCGCAATTCATAAAAAAATTGAAAGCTTTCAGAAAAATACCAAAAATTCACCCTAAGCTAATTTTGATATTCCAAATACAAAAATAAAGTCCATTTTGAAAAATAAAATTTATAAATTTTCAAAAATAAGGTATTACTATTCATAGTGGCTATTTTTATTGGTCATGGTGTGCTAGAACTCGAAGTTGCGTACAACACAAGCTCTTGCATTATTCAAAGAGAAATGTACCGTGGAATCTTGGGGTGTTACATTTTTCCCTCATTCAAATAATTTTGTCCTCAAAATTTCTAGAATATTACTATATAAAATGATTTGAGTGGATTTTCATCATAAGTTCCTCAGGTTCCCATGTTCCTGCTTCCATCTTATGGTTTCTCCATGAAACTTTTAGTAGAAGCATCACCTAGTTTTTCAACACTCATTCTCTGGTATCAAGAATCTTGATAGGCTCTTCACAATAAGATAGATTCAGTTCCAGTTCTATTTCTTCATAAGTGAGTACATGAGTTGGGTTAGGAATGTATTTTATCAATAGTGATACATAGAACACATCATTAACTTTGGATAGACTTGGAGGCATTTCCAAACGAGAAAGGTACAACTCAAATTCATTATAATATTTCGAAAGGTCCGATGTACTTGGACTTAATTTACCCTTCTTAATGAATCATAAAACTCCCTTCCAGGGAGATACCTTCCAGACAACATGATCTCTTACATGAAATTCCAAATCCTTACTTTGGTTATCGGCATATCTCTTTTGCCTACTTTGAGATGCTTTGATGTGGGTTTGGAGAATTTCACCTCTTCCACTGTTTCCTCAACAAGTTTTAGTCATATAAGTTTTCTTTCACCAATGTCATACCAATAAGTTGGTGTACGACATCTCTTTCCATATAATGTTTCATATGGTGCCATCAGAATACTTTAATGGATGTTATTGTTATAGGAAAATTCTACCAGAGGTAAATATTGATCCCACATACATTGAAAGTCAAGTGATAAATATATCAACATGTATTCTAAGGTTTTTATAGTCTGTTCGGATTGTCCATCAATTTGAGGGTGGTAGGAAGTTCTCAAATGAAGTTCTATATCTAGGGCCTTCTGAAGACTTTTCCAGAATCTTGATGTAAAACTGGGATCATGGTCAGAAACAATCGATATGGGTACTCCATGAAGTCTTACACCTTCATTAATATATAGTCTTTCTAAATGTTCAAGAGGTAAATATTTTTTTATAGAAAGAAAATGTGCTGACCTGGTAAGATGATCAACAATGACCCATATTGCATCATTCCTTCTAGGAGTCTTTGGTAGTCCCATGAGAAAGTCCATCATAATATCATCCCACTTCCACTTAGGTATGGGAAGAGGTTGCATGACTCCTCTACGATGTTGTCTTCTATCCTTAACATGTTGACAAACCATACATCTGGACACATAATCAGCAATCTCCCTCTTTATGTTGTCCCACCAAAAATGTTCCTTCATATCTCTATATATCTTAGTCCTACTAGGGTGTATAGAGAAATTGGAGCTATGTGCATCATCCAACAATTCCCTTTTTAGATCAGGTATATTGGGAACACAAAGTATCTTCCCAATTTTCAAAATTGCATCTTCATATACGAAGACAATAAATCTCCCATCATTCACACTGTTTATTTTCTTTTGAAACTCCTTATCATAAGTATGATAACTTTTTATCCTTTAAATTAAAGATTTTTTGGAAACTATTTGAAAAAGTATTGATGTTTCACCTTCCATGATTATTCTCATATCTATCTTTACTAGATCCATGAAGATAAGATCCCTTTCAGCTCACATCTTATTCGAAACTCCATGATCCTTTCTACTCAAAGAATATACCACCTTATTTCCCTTCCTCGGGTGGTAGTGTATAGTACAATCATAATCCTTGATTAGTTCAATCCATATTCTTTTCCTCATCTTGAGTTTTTTCTATGAGAAAATATACTTCAAACTCTTGTGATCAGTATATATCTCAAATTTTTTACCATAGAGATAGAGTGTATATATATTCAAATTAATTATTACAGCTTCTAACTCAAGATCATGAGTAGGATAGTTTTTTTCATAAATTTTTAGCTGCCGTGATGTATAGGAAATAATTCTATAATTCTGCATAAGGACACAACCAAGTCCTTTCTTTGAAGCATCACTATAAATAAAAAACCCATCATTCCCCGATGGTAGAGTCGAGATAGGAGCATTGACTAATATTCTCTTTATTTCTTCAAAACATTATTCACACTCTTTTTCCCAAACAAATTTAACCCCTTTATGTGTGAGCTTGGTTAATGGGTTTGCCAATCAGGCAAAATTCTAGGTGAAACACTGATAATAACCTACTAAACCAATAAAACTGCGTACCTTAGTTATACTCATCCATTTTGGCCATTCTTTTATTTCTCTTGTCTTAGAAGGATCAACAAAGATTATAACCTTAGAGACAATATAGACAAAAAATAATTCTCTTGAAGAAAAAATTCACACTTGCTAAACTTCCCATATAATTCATTTATTCTAAGTGTCTTCAGAATAGTGCAGAAGTGATTTTCATGATATTCGTATATTTTTTAGTACAATAAGATATCATCAATAAATACCACTACAAAGTCATAAAGATATTCCTTGAAACTCTATTCATTATATTCATGAATACATAAGGGGAATAAGTCAGTCCAAAAGGCATTACTATAAAATTGTAATTCCCATACCTGGATTGAAATGTTGTCTTTGGAATGTCTTCTTTCTTCACGCACAAGTGATGATATCCAGATCGAAGGTCTATATTTGAAAAATATTGAGCTCCAGGAAGTTGATCAAATAAATCATCAATGCGAGATAGGGGATACTTGTTCTTTATTGTTTTAGAATTGATCTCTCTATAGTCAATTCCCAACCTCATATATCCATATTTCTTTTTAACAAAAATAACAGGGGATCCCCAATGTGAAACACTAGGGTGAATAAATCCTTTATTACTCAATTCCTCTAGTTGTTTCTCTAGATCCACTAATTTTACAGTGGTTATTCTATAAATTTTATTCTATATAGGCCTTGAACTAGGAATTAAATTAATGGAAACTCAATTTCTTGTTCTAGAGGATGTCTAGGTAAATCCTGTAGAAACACATCAACATATTCTTGCACAATAGGTGCATCCTCTATTTGAACAATCCATTCTTAACCCATAGTTATTTCATTCTCTTTCTCCCCAATAATTGAATTTAGTAGAGCTACATGGGGTGTATCTAGATAAGAATAAAATGGTGATGTTTCTTCTTTAAAGATATGGTACTCCTTATAATCTTCGAAAATTGTAACCTCCTTCTTATTATAATAAATTTTCGCATCATGGTATGAAATTCAATTCATACTGAGGATTATATCAAATTATGTCATGGGTATGATGATGAGATCAGCAGATACAGCACATTTATATGCCCTAATGGGAACTGATTCACAAAACATTATTGCAATGATACTTCCCTTAGAAGTTTTGAATAACAACTCCCTTGTTAAAAAAAATTGGAAATATCTAATTTTCTTAGAAAACGGGGAAGATATGAAACAATTTGATGATCCAGAATCAAATAAAGCATTGGATAAATTTGAGGAAACCATTTAATTACCTTCCACCACGTCATTCGGAGCTTCAACCTCAGTCGTAGTGATCTCATATTCATGGCCTTTCTCCCTTGGCCTTTTCTGAGTTACGTTTCCTTGGCTCTTAAGACATTCCTTTTCATAATTCCCCATTTCTCTAAAATTTTAGAATCCAATATTGATATCCTCTTTCTTTCCCTTCCAATCATGAGATTGGTGGCCTTTTTCACCACACTTGTAACAGAATCTCATTCCCTTCATGGAAGTACTAGGGTGTTTCTTCTCACATTTAACGCAAGATGGAAGTTTAACTTTTCCCCTCTTCCCCTTATTTCTATTTCTAGAGTGTTCAGTAGATCTCTTATTCTTTTTATTTTCTTTAATGTAGTAAGACTTAGAGAATTTCTTTTTTGTCTTGATAGCACATGAGACAATATCTTCGTATGATGAGAAGTATTTTGAGACTAATTCTCAACAAAGAAATGGTTTTAACCCATCCAATAATTGATCAACCTTACTCTTTGGGTTATGCATATAATCTTTCCCATGCCTTGATAACCTTGTTAAGTAAGCCTCAAACATTGTGACATTCCCATCCTCCTTTTGCCTCATACTCAGAAATTGTCTTTCCATATCTGCTCGATGGTCACGAGGAAAGTAATTTCTAAGAAAAGTTTTTTAAACTCCCTCCATTCCATATTTGATACTTCTTCATCCTCATTTGTGTTTTTAATTAATGATCCCTATTTATCTACATATCCTGTGAAGTGATAAATTTCCATGACAACTTTTTCCCTTTCACTACTCTCTAAAGCATTCAATATTTTCTCTAAGGAACTTATCCATTTCTCAGCTACAAATGGATTTGTAGTCCAATTGAATTTTGGTGATAGTTGCCTCATGAAGCGGTCTAAAATTGATCCCCCATGTTACGGATCAAGGTGGTCCATACGGGTAAGGTTATTATTCATTACCTGAGTGAGTTGTCCCAGTATGGTTATATGCTATTCAGCACCAGTTGCATCACCAGCTCCACTATAATTATCTTGAGTATGAGGGAAATACCTTCATGGATTACATGTGTTGATGAGGTTTCCATTTCTTCCACTATGCATCATTTCTAAACAATGGCATACACTATATTAGTTTATGAATAAAAATACATAATTCCAAACTAGTAAAATACCTAACATAAATTGAATAGTTTATGCATATAATCCATAATAAAAAAAATGTTTTCTTTGAGGAGGTACTTACTCATAAATCCTTCATAATGGTTTGTAAAGAAAATGTGAATTATCCCTATCATATCCATTAGGAAGTTCTTCTATACTAATCCTCAATGTCTATCTGAGGAAACTATTCTCCGATTAGAGTTCTTTTAAATCTAGTTTCTAAGGTTTGTACTAAACTTCCTCTAATAACAACTGTAATGCCCCAGCCCTAGTTACCCAGAGTCGGTGCATTATTTCATAACATTAGTATGATCACAAGAAATCAAGTCTCGAAAGAATGATTAGTTTCGTAGCCTGGTAAGTTCCAGATATATACATAAGTTTTACATTACATCATGAAATGAAAAAACAACAACAACATTGTGTCCCTTTGAACACACTCATATCCCTAAGCTAGTTCCTGCAATTTAATCATAATATACTTCTTCGCATCCTGGAAAAAAATAAAACATAGAAATGGGTGATCTCATATGCTTAGTAAGGATAAAAATATATTAGAAACTATCATAAATAAGAATAAACATTTAAGGAAATGTATAAGACTAAAACACATGCCTTTTAAACAAAAACTGCAGCATAATATCGAAAAGATAAATCAAATAATGCCACTTATTTATTCACATGGATATTCTACTTGTCGAATAATCACATGTAATATCAATATCCAATTTCATAATGATGGAATGCATAACACCGAACATCATAACCACATAGTCAAGGCCTCGTACTAAGACTATAAATAAGATTTTTTCAAGGCCTTATGCTAAGACACTAGTTTGTCTCATTAGACCTACTGATGCATTGAGGAGTTATATCAGGCTCCGCCCAACACTTACTAAGCCCAATGCATTCCACACACGAAAAGGTTGAAACATAACATAAATATTCATATTAAAACTAGAATATGAAATGTTAATACTTTAACCATAAACCAGGAATGGTATTAAAATATAACATCCACAATCAAAAATATCATAACTCATTCAATACAATATTGAAGATTTTATTATAGTAAATCAGCCTCAATCAAAAATAATAACCAATAAAGTATGTTGGAAGAGTTGAAAATAATCAATAAAACTCATTGTGAGAAATATCCCTTTTCATGAAATCATTTAAAAGTCATACAATTTAAAAAGGAATTCATTGAAAATAGGTTACTGAATTAATGTGTCCCATACCAATTTGAAACTTTTGAAAGAAATTAACTCTTTAAAATAATCATGTCTAAATAAATAAATCCTTAATATCATTTTTAAAACATGGACATTAATTAAAAATATTTGAAAAAATAAATCATTAAAAAATTTAAAATTCAGATCTTGATAAATATTACCTTCCAAAAAACCTTAAAATATTTATTTTTAAAACATTTTTATGATACATGGACATGGATGATAAAAATGTCCCAGTAAATACTTACACATAAACAATCTCATATAATAATGAGATTAAAGAATTTACCCTTAACTTGTAATTTTCCTTGATATAAGGTACTCTAAACTCATGTATAATAGTTATATCAATGTTATTAAATTATAAAATAACCACATACATAAATATAATATCATATATGATCTTCCAATATTTCTTTGTTAATAATATTTCAGTAGTATCATTGTTTCAGGTGTTAACTGATTCGTTTTACTTTATATGTTTTGTTATGTAAGTTATATTTGATATAGATAGGATGTATATGATTCATATAAATAATGATATTAAGTTCTTAAACATTATTTTTAATCATAAAACTAAAATTATTCTTGAATGATTATGATGGGGAATGAATCTCATCGCATTTGTGGAGATGATAATCCATACGTACGCACGAGCAACAATATAATTCTATTAATGGGGAAATAATATATAATTGGATGCTATATCATATATTAAGAATCATTAACATGTTATATTTATTATTTACATCAATTATACTCATTATTATACCCATCCAAATATTGAAGTGTGGAATAACAAACTACACCACAACGTGGAGATGATAAGTCGTACATACACACGTATGGCTACTTTGGCATTCATAGGATGGATAGAATAATTAATATGGTTGTACCATATTTATAATAACATCATAGTAAGTATAAGTTACTAGAGTTATTATTTTTTTATGGAAAAATCCAAGAAAGAGAAAGTGTAAGAAGAAAAGAACTTTGAAATAGTTGATGAAATTATTACCTCTTCTTCAGGTGCTTCCTTTTGATTTGATCAAAAGGGATCCTTAGGTTGGTTTCTAATCAAAGTAAGGACTCTAGGTTGAATTGAGGGTAGTTGGGAGAATATTTAATTAGTTTAGGTCTGATCCAAATGGATTTGGGGGTTTTATTTTGAGAGAAGGGGAAGTACCCTTGTATAAAAGAGGTGAGTATCACTTTAGGAAAAGATTGAAATATTATTTTATTATAAAATCATTTTAGGTTTCTAATGGATCCAAAAGAATTTATTTTGTGGATAAGGTGAGGATAGTCTAAAACCTCTCAACCAAGAGGTTTTAGAAAGTTTTAGGTCACTATATTAACCTTATCTTTTAGATTCAAATATTAGTTTAATAGTTTAACTTTTAACAAGTATTCTTATATTATTATAATAAATTGTTAATAAACTTACTAAAAAATTCAATCAAACCCCAAGTGGTTCTATATTGATATATGTATCTTTTTTCTAAGTCCTCTATCAAAACCTTATATTTTTAGGAATATTATATCAATTAATAATATTGTATTTTTTTAAAAATCATTAATGTCAATTTTGACACTATTTAGTATTTGGTTTTTAAGAAAGTCCTTACAACTTTATCACATTGAAAAAAAATAGACCACAAAAAGTAATATTAACCTATAAAATTATTGGAATACAGCAAAAGTATCAATTTACTATTATTTTAATATTTACAAAATCTATTATTTTAAACTTTCATTAATAAGATAATTACTGCATCATCATTGTGTCATAAATAAATTTAATTATTTATTATATAAAAATTATAAATAAAATACAATTATGTAGGAAATATTTTGAGATTTATAATGAATATTTATAATTGAATTTATCTTATGTATAACCCTATATTAAATAAAATTGTTATTAATGTTTGAATTTAACATTTTTAACTCTTCTTTAAATAAAATAATAATAAATATCCTAATCTAATCCAAGTGGACCAAAAAGATAAAATTTTATTCTTAAGTTTGATTTTATTCTAAATAAACTTATCCAATAGAATTATTACATGTGTTAAAGTAATTATAATACCATTTTAACCTTTAATTACTCTATTTACTTTTAACCGTGGTAAATAAAATTCAAAAGTTAGTATTCGCCAAAAAATATTTTTATTCTATTGAACCAAATTTTACTTACTGATTTCAACTGTGTCTCTCAAATTTTTGAAATTCCAATCACAAAAGTGGTAAAATTAAATTTTATGCAAATTTTCAAATGTTCCTAGAAGGTGGGTAAAAGACATTAAAAGTTCAATAAAATTTTATATATCTAAACTTATTATAAAAATAATCCAATGAATTACATTGAACATATATATGTATTATGTATCTATTTTGACCTAAAATAAATTTAAAGAAAATAACTAATTATTTAAATAAAAAATTGGTTTTAAACAATAATATAGTTTTTTTCACTATTCAACAAAAATTGAATGTTTTCAGAAAAATACCAAAAATTCACCCTAAGCTAATTTTGATATCCGAAATCCTAAAATGAAGTCCATTTTGAAAAATAAAATTTCTGAAATTTCAAAAACTGGGTATTACTATTCATAAAACTAATTTGATTGGTCTTGGTGTGCAAGAACTCGAAGATGCGTAAAATGCACGATATTGTTTTATTCCAAGAGAAACGTACCATGGAAGCTTGGGGTGTTATAGTACTACCTACTAGAAGTAGTAATACTCTAAGGCCCACTTAGGGGATTGTACCAAGATTTATTCTTAATTTTCTTTCTAGTACTTTCATTTTCAATCTTAATAATTTAGATTCCAAATTCAGTCTTAGGAGTTATTCAAGAATGCAGCCACTACCTTCTATCTTTTCAAGCAATAATGACATGATACTTATGCTTAATTGAGTTTTTTTCTTTTATTGTTTCATGATGGTAGAATGAATCCTCAAATAGTTGAACATAAAGACTAATCTTCATGGGTAAGGGAGTTCATTTTTAATGTTTAAACTTTTAAACTCCTAACATTTTTTAGTCCAATACATGTTTTGAGATTTAATGATAACAATTTAATGCCCACACTTGAATTAATGTTTAACTTGACTTACCTAGGAGACATGAATTTCATTGGAATCCAGTGATGCCATGTTTTTATAATTCAATGTTAATGAACTTGAATGAGTAAAATGGAGAATTGAAAGTTTAAAATGAATCCTAGATATTGAAATAATGACTCATGATTTGAGGGAATTTATTTATTAATGTTAATGAAATTTACCAACCATTTTTCATGCTTTGAATTTCAGAAATTTATGTGAATTGATTTTTTATTATTAATCATGCCTTGTGAGATTTTCCAATATCATATATCCCATTACTGATAGGATTTCATGAATAATTACTTCCTATTTATCTTGAGTATATTTCTTGAGTGATCATGGGACATGTCACCTTCTAGAACATGTATTGAAACTTTTCAAAGCTATGACTGTGAAAAAAAACATTAAAACGGATTAAGTAATCTTTTTAAAATCCATAGTTCTTAAATACCACCATTAAATCAATCCTTATTTATACCATAGAAACCATGAATGACCTTTATAGGGATTATCCATGTTTCAATCAATTTTTATCCATTTCAACCCTACTCATGGTATTTTCATGATATTTTAATGTTAAAGTGTGGGGGTAAAGGGAATCATGGTTGAAGGGATGATATACCATGTAAATAAAAATGTGTGTGGGTGATCTTTTGGGTAATGAGAATATTCATTTGATTCATTAATTATACTATGTACTGTTGTGCCTCTCTTGAATAAAAAAATATAAATAATAAAATAATAAACAAAAAAATGAAATAGAAATGGGTTGTGATTTGAGAAAACCAAAAATCACCATTACTAGACTGATGATTTTTATCATATGTTGTTAAGTGATTCATTTTGAGGTTTTTTCAAGCATAAATTTTAAAAAAATAAAAAAATTGAAAACAAAAATATTTTAAAAAATCAATCATGAGGGTGAACAGATCATTCATTATGCTTTACTTTGATCAATGACCATACTTTTAGTGTTAGGGGAAATGGGAGTTAATACATTGAGGGGATAATTTCATTACAATTTTTGAAATCATGTATTTCACATAATAGGTAAACCTCCTCCTTGAGCCTTAATTTTTAAATCATAAAATCCTACCAACCATATGCCTCAGAGTAATTTGAACCTTTATTGAAAATTAATCTTTATTTTAAGTGTATTTTATCTTTAAAAAGTGGATAAAGTTGTTCATTCACAATCATATGTATAAAAAGAATTTTCTCATTATATTAGCATAACACAAATTTATTTGTAACATTAGAGATGATAGAAAAGATTCAATGATGAGGTAAATCATGATGTGACTTGTTTAATAATAATAAATTGAGTAGATTGAATCAATGAAAGGAGAAGTAACATCATTTTTAAAAAGGGGGTAAGCGAAATGCATTATTTTATTTTTTATTTTCTAAATGGGAAATTAAATTGATATTTTATGTTTTTTTTAATTTTTATTTGACATTGAGAATTGTTAAATATTTTTACTTTGGTATTTGAATATTGGTAACATTGGTGTCCTCTGAATTCCATTTTGAGATTTTAATCTTGAGAAAAAGCATGGTTTAATTGTGTGGGAAATGATAGAGCTAATATTTTCCCCATTTTTATATGAATTTAAATTATTTAATCCCTCCAAATATTATCAATTTGATCTTATATGTATCCATTTTGGATTTATTTTGTGTTGTGAGAAAAAATGTTAAAATTGGCCAATTGTGGAATTTTTATAGAATTTTAATACAAGGGTATTTTGGTAATAAATTTTAAAATATTAATCTAATTTGAGTGATTATTTTATTTATATGATTCCTTGATTTATTTTCTTCAACTTTTTATGCATGACTAAGAGCTTATTTGGACATCTTGATACCGGAAAGAATCATTTATGTTGGAAATTCCTCTAAGCGGACAATGTGGACCCCACCTCTATAACGGAAGAAAAATTCTAGCTACACCCCTCCAATTGAGGTTATTCTAAAATAATTAGAATTAGGACACATATTCTCATTACAATAAGAAATTTGATGGATTTTTTCAACCATTAATTTGGAAATTGGATGTTATAAATTCAATAAAGCTTCCTAGAAATCTTAGACAATAAAGGTGATAGTCAATAAAAAATTTATAACTCCTACATCACGTGGTCAATTAAGCTAAAATTTGGAGGGATAATTAACAATCCATTTATAAACAACTTTTATGAAGGATTTAATGGGATAATCATCCATATATTGGGTCAAAACTTGTAAAACTTCATAAGATAGATTCTGGACTATAAAAGGAGTAGAGTTACTCCTTCACAATTCATTCCATTCCATTCCATCTCATTCCTTCCAAGGCACCAAGGAGGAGATCTCAATTGCGGGAGGCTGGCCAAAAGTATTCTTATTTTATTCTTCATAATTTATTTTTTTCATTATTTTAGTTTTAGTTTAAAATTGTAATCAATATTTCTAATAAATTCTTGCATTGTTTTTATTTTTTGTGTCCACCCATCCACCCCCACTTCTTCTTCCATAATTATTTATCTTCAAACTATAACTATCCTTTATTATTCTTATATAAAATGTGACCTCTTAAACTCAAAATTGAGGGGCTAATCTGAGACAAGTCGTGGAGAAGGCATGTGGCAATTTCATATATTCATTAATTAAATTCTTAAGTTTTATTAAGATTTTGATGAGCAAGAGTGATGTGCTTAGATGGGTCGATCATCCACCATGACACTGAACTCAAAATAATTTATATTCTTTTATTAAATTTTTTCCCTCCAATATAATGGATACAATATCTTCATATGATGGAGTTGATCCATTTATTAGACTAATTGGAATATGATGGAGCTAGGTCTTAGAAGATGTCACACACTCGATCGAGGTGTGACATCAACGCTGATTATAGGAGGAGGTGAAGTTAAGATTGCTAAATACATTCAAGATTTCACACCATTAAATAAAATTATAGTAATTCATGCATGATATATCAGATTCGAATTAAAAAACTTAATTTAAATACCAACAAGTAGAATTATGGAACCCAGAAACTAACCCATAAAGGCTAATTTCTTTCTTCATTAATTACATTTTGTCATTTCATGTTAGTTTTAACTTTTATTTTAATTAAATTCCATCACATTCCTAGATTAAATATAGGCAACCAAAAATTAGTTTAGGTGAATTAGATTAAGTGACTAAACTACTGAGAAATTCCCTCAACTGAGACAACCATGGTAAGCCACTGAGTTGTACTAGTAAAACATAGAATTTTTTGTCATTAACTTTGACAGGACTGTATCAAAACTTGTGGCTTTTTCAAGAGATAATTATTAGTTTATTTAATTTTTATATTTTCAAATTATATATATATATTCCTTATTTTTTTTAAAAACATTAAAAAAATCTTCCTTCATGTTGTTTTCAAGAGATAATTCTTGCAATACTTGGAACAATTACTCATAGGTGTAGGAATAAGAAAAATACTACACTGAGGAGGCCCTCCAACAAAGGGATGATGCACTTATTATAATCATTAAAAAGAAGCGAAGAGGCATAGAAACATGGATCTCACATGAATATTTGTTGGTTGTGGCTGATTAGATCCAAACTGACATAAAATATTCCATGGCCAAGAAGGAAGTTCCACTAGTTTCCCCCAATTTCACTAAAGACATCCAAGAATTTGATGACAGATATAAGGAATATCAACAACCCAACTATTTTAGGAACCAAATTCAAGCTGACCATTATGATCTAGAGTGGATTCAATATGAGGAATACATACCTGATGAGCTATGTGTGGGGGATCAATAAGATCTATATGAATTTTGGAATGAGTATGAGGTACAAAAAGATCTCCCTGATAACTATAAAGTATAATATCCAGTACCATTGCATGTCACTCTATCCATGGAAGAGGAGGAAGCCAAAATAGGAATTAAATTTTAAGAGAGGGTGGAAGATCTTGAATACCTAATCCCATCCACTAATACATTCATTCGAGATGAACTTATCACTAAAGAATTGACTGAACCAAACCCAACTCATGGAGTTGATCCTTTATTAAACACTATCTTTGATGATTTCATTAAATGTGATTTTAGTATCACTCCTTAGGGTTTTAAATTTTTATATTTGGTTAATCCGTGATTTTCCTAAGAGGGAGACGAAACAATAACACCTATATATATGGAGGAACACATGGAGCTCCCTCAATTTAATGAATATAAATTTGTGGAAGCCCATAATGAAATCCATGTGAGTGAGCATGTGGAAAAAGAAATAGAGGATTCTTAAACTGGAATGGGGAATTTGGATTTACATTCTTCATGTTTATATTCTATTAAATTAAAAATATGTTCTAACCCTAATTCTCAAATTACAGTACATGCATCCCATGCAAATCCAGCACTAGAAGAGAAGATGGTAGAACAAGTAGAAACCAATGACGATGAGTCATACTTCATCCAACCACCGCCATTCAAGATATACATCATTGTGAAGGGGAGATCTAGTGTACTCTATCCATGGATCATTACTCACCCATAAGGATGATGTAAAAGTTAGGAAAATCCATATGTGTTTGTTCAAATCAGAGAAGCTTCATCCACCGTTTGACTTTGGATTACAAATGGCATTTCCTAATAGAGGCAGTAAAACTCCAAGGCCCCCTTGGGGGATTGTACAAAAACTTATCCTTTAATTTCCTTTTATTTTTTTCATTTTCAATCTTAGGAATTTATATTCAAATTTCTGTCTTATGAATTAGTCAATCATGCATCCCCCTCCATCCTATATTTTCAATCTCTAATGACATGATACTTGTGTTTAATTGAGTTGTTTTCTTTTATAAGTTCATGATGGTATAAGGAAGCCTCAAACAATGGAAGAGAAGGACTAAGTTTTAAGGGGAAGGGAGTTCATTTTTATTGTTTAAACTTGTAAAAATCTTAAATTTTTTGGTCCAATACATGTTTTGAATTAATGCTTTACTTGACTTATCTTGGAGACATGAGTTTATTAGGAATCCTATGATTCCATGTTTTTTAATTAAATGTTAATGAAATTTAATAAGTAAAATGGATAATTGAATTTGTAAAGTGAAGAATGGATATTTAAATAATGACTAATGATTTGAGGGAATAGATTGATTCATGTAAATTAAATTTCCCAAGCCTTTTTCAGGCTTTGAATTTTGGAAATTTATGTGAATTAATTTTTTATTATTAATAATGCCTTGAGTGATTGTATAATATCATATATCTCATTACTAAAATGATTTCTAGACCAAGAACTACCAATATATCTTGAGCATAATTCTTTAGTGATCTTGAAACATGTCACCTGCCAGAACATGAATTAAAACATTTCAAAGCTATGACTGTGCAAAAACACATTTAAAAGGATTGAGGCATTTTTTAAAAATTATTTATCCTTAAATACCACATTTACATCAATCCTTATTTATCCCATAGATACCATGAATTAACTTTATATGTAAGATCCATTTTCAAGAAATTTTTATCCATTTCTACCCTATTCTTGGTATTTTCATGATATTTTAAAGTTAAAGTGCGGGGTTAAAGGGAATCATGGTGAAAGGGATGATATACATTGTAAATTAAAAGTGTGGGGGACTTTTTTGGTTAATTTGAAAGTTCATTTGATTTATTAATTTTACTCTATATTTTTTTACCCATCATGAATAATAAAGTATATAAAATTAAAAAAATAAACAAAAAATGAAACAAAAATGGGTTGTGATTTGAGAAAACCAAAAATCACCCTTTCTAGACTGATAGTTTTTATTATATATTCTTAGGTGATGGATTTGAGGGTTTTTTCAAGCATAAATTTTGAAAAAAGAAAAATAAATGAACAACATATTTAAAAAAATCAATCAGGGGGTGAACAAATCATTCATTAATCTTTACATTGGTCAATGACCATAATTTGAGTTTTGGGGGGAAAGGTAGTTGATATATTGTAAGGGAGAATTTCATTACACTTTTTTATATCATGCATTGTACTTAAGAGATAAATTTCCTACTTGAGATTTAATTTTTAAAGCATCAAATCCTACCAACCTTAGGCCTTATAGTCATTTGAACCTTTATTGAAAAGTCCTCATTATTTTATGTGACTTTTGTCTTTATAAAGTGAAGAAAGTAGTTCATTTGCAAGAATATGGATAAGGAGCATGTTCTCATGATAATGAGAATAACTCTACATTATTTGTATCATGATATATGAGAGAAAATGTTCAAAGGTGAGTTAAATCGTGATGTAGGATGTTTAATAAAAATGAATTAAGGAGCTTAAATTAATGAAATGATAAGTTTCACCCTTTTTAAAAAGGGGAAAAATAAAGTGCATGATTTTATTTTTTATTTGAAAAATTGGAAATTAAATTGATATTTATGTGTTTTTTTTGGAATGATTGATTTGAAATTGAAAATAATTAAATTTTTTTACTTTTATATTTGAATATTGGTAACATTGGTGTCCTGTGAATTCCATGTTTAGATTTTATGCTTGAGGAAAAGCGTGGATTAAGTGTGGGGGAATTGATAGAGATAAAAATTTTGTCAGTTTTATATGCATTTAAATTATTTATTCCCTATATATTTTTTCAATTTTATCTTATATGGATCAATTTTGGATTTATGTTGTGTTTTGAGATAAAATATCAAAATTGGTCAATTCTAGAATTTTTCAAGAATTTTATCACAAGGGTATTTTGGTAATAACTTTAAAATATTAACACAATTTGAGTGATTATTTTTTAAGATTATTCCTTGATTTAATTTCTTAAACTCTATATGCAAGATAAAGAGCTGATTCAAACATCTTGAGGCCTAAAAAAATAATTGATGTTAGAAAATCCTCTAGGTGGATAGCATGGACCCCACCTCCATAACAAAAGCACAAGTCAGGACACACACCTAGAATCGATTTTATTCCACATTAATTGGAACTAGGACACATAAATTCTTTCCATTAATAAATCTTATAGACATTGGAAACCATTAAGGTGGTAATGGGATGTTATACATTGAATAAAGCATCTTAGAAATCTCTAACAGAAAAAGTAATAGTCAATAAAAAATTCATAATTCATAATTCTCATAGTTATTTAATCAAAAATTTTGGGATTGAAAGAAAATTAAATTTACTAAAACGTATTATGAAGGATGTAATTCATGAATTATCAATATATTAGGTCTAAAATGTGTAAACATTCACATGACATATTCTAGCCTATAAAAGGAGTAGAGAACCTCTTTCCCAATTCATTCTATTCCATTCCATCCCATTCCATCCAACAAACCAAGTATTATATCTACATCAAGGGTTTAAAATGAAAAATATTCCCCTTTTCTTCTTCATCATTTATTTGTTTTCATAATTTTCGTTTTAGTTTTCAATTATAATCTAGATTTCTAATAAATTCATGCAGTGTTTTTATTTTTTTGTCCACCCATCTACCCCCTTTTCTTCTTACATCCTTCTTTCTCTTCCAACTCAAATTATATTTTCATATTTTTTTATACACCATGAACTATTATACGAAAAAATGAGGGTTTAACCCAAGACTTGCCCTGAGGGAGGTATGTGGCAATTTCATTTATTCAGTGCTTAAATTATTATGTTTTATTATGTTTTTAATGAGAAAGAGTGATGTTAATGGGTGTGAGAATATTCCACCATAACACTAAACTCAAAGTCATTTATATAATTTTATTAAATTCATTACTTCCCTTCTACGAGATTTAGTATCTTCATATTATATACTTTATCTATTCAGTAGATGAAATGGCATATGATAGAGCCAGTTCTTGGAAGATGCCACACTCTCGATCGAGGTGTGCCGTAAACCTTGATTATATTAGGAGGTTAAGTTAAGATTACTAAATGAATTAAATATTTCACACAATTAAATAAAATAATATTAATTCATGCATGATATCTCATAATTGAATTATCAAACTTAATTTAAACACGAATTAGAAGAATTATGGAAACCAAAAACAAACCCTTAAAGGCCAAGTTATTTTTTCATTAATTATATTTTTTCACTGAATTTTAGTTATAAATTTTATTTCAATTAAATTAAATTACCATCCTAGATTAAATACAGGAAACCAAAAAGTAGTTTTGGTCAATTATATTAAGTGACTAAATGACTGAGAAATCTCCTCAAGTGAGATGACTCTAGTCAGCCACTATATTGCACTAGTAAAACATTGAAATTTTCTTTTTCCATGCCCTAAGATAGGAATGTGTCATTTTTTAAAGTATAATTAATTAATTTATATTACTAATAATATAATTAAGTTCATTTGGATTAATTTTACGTAATATTTTGATATAAAAAAATTATACTTAAGAAAACATTTTCAATAGAAAATTTCATTTCTTCATGTTTTATGGGTTTAATTTTAAATTAAATTCCACCAAGTATATGGATTTTATATAATAAAATGGATTTAATATTTTTAATAAACATTTAAAAAAAATTAGGAGCCCACATTCATTGTTTTCTTTAATAAATAGTAAAAACTATAAGTGTGTCACTATGATTAAGGTTAAAACTAGTTCACCAGGGGTAAAGGCAAGATATAAGGGTTAGTTTGACAATTGAAATTGTCTAAATATTATTTTTTCCTATATCTACATTTTCTTATCCAAAAATTTAATATCATGCCATTTGGAAGAACTTTTCATGAGTATTACATTATTATATTTTAATCTTTTAAGAGATTACATGGGTGTCCTCTCCCTCACTTATAGAGGGACACCCCTACTTTATCTTATTTACACCACTTTGATCCATATAAATAGAAAAACTCCAGATAATTATTCTAGAAAATTAGAAATCCACAAATTAGAGGTTTTTTTATTCTTAAAAGACCATTCAAAGGATCCTTTAGAAAGGATCAAAAGGAAGCTAACTAAAGGATATATAATCATCATGTCAGAACTATTTAAATTATTTCTTCTTCAACCTCATATAAATTTATGGTATTCATAATAAAATAATAACTTGTGTATAATTGATATACTAAAATGATGGTATGATTATGTAACCACCATTATTCACCCAATTTTAAATCTAATTGGAAGTGAAGTTACACTTGTGCGTAGTGTGGACTACCACCTCCGCGTAGTGATACAATTGATTTTTCATCCCCATATTTAATGGATGATTTTTGTGATGTCTTTAAAGTTTATATATTATATTATGACATAATTATAGTTTTCTAATTATAATATTATATCTACCATATTACCTTCACATCTGTTGTATAATGATAATGTTACTTGTCCATATGTGTGGACTACCACCTCCTTAAAGTGATGTGATTTTTTTCATTTTATTTGGATGATAATAAGGATATATTTAATTTATATATATATTATTTATTATATAGTTATATATATGGGATAATAACATCATTTATGAGTATGTACAACCTACCATCTCCATGAATGATGTAAATCATTTTTCTATCAATGCCTTTTATATGTGATTTTAAATATGTATATAATGAATATATATGATATTTATATAATGATTAAAATTATATATATTATGTAACTGTGATCAAATTACATGTATTGCAACTAAAAAACAAAAAAATTGATGAAAAATGAAAGATTTAACATCCTAAAATGATGGTTTTAATAATGAATTATTAATAAATTAGTGTCGAAATTTTATGAGGGGATCATATATGATATTATAATTATGTATATGATTATGGTATATATTTATAATATATATAAATTTATTATATATGAGGTATGGGTGTTTTTTAATAAATATTAACATGAGGTAAGCGATTTATGTTTCAATCTCATTTTAATTTGGATTGTTTATTCATGAATTTCTATTATAGGAAATTATATGATTGTTTTCTAATAAACCACATTCATTTTATCACACTCTTTTAATCCATGAAATTTTAATGTAATAGTAAAATTTTCTTCTCTTTGGTAGTTAAATTTATTAGGAAAATATTTTTTATAAAAATACGATTTATTTTCTCTTTAATAGGGAATCTTTTTCTTCCATGTCCATATTTTATTTAAAATGTTTTCAAGAATTTTTTTCTATTATTATGTGATTTTTTAAATTTATTTTTACCCATGTTTAAATTTCTATAAAAAGGTTTCAAATTAATCTCCTTGTCTTTTTCTAAATGAGTTACTTTTGAGTTTTCACTGAAAATATGAAAGGAATCTTTGTTTTAATGTACATAGATTGAATGGAATTAGTCACTATCATGACCACTCAATTCATTTAATATTATATTAAAATATTACAAGTTTATTTTCAAAGAAATTTTTTTCCCTTAATATTTTGTGATGTTTTAGATTATAAATAAGTGATTTAAATAAGAGAAGAGTATTTTTCTCAAGAAATGTTTTCGTGATATTTTAATGAATTTTTTATCTATGATATCAACATTTTATATTTATTAAGATTTATTGGGGATATAATCCACTAATACCATCCTTATTCTTTCTTTCATTGTTTTATCATTATGGTGATGATATTTTTATGAAACTCAATTTTTTTACATAGGTTAAGTTGTGATGATATGATGAATGTTTTATAATCTTATGGCATAAATATGAATTGATTATGATTATATGATAGAAGGGATATAAATTATATATCCCTCAAATTATTTAGGTAGATATTAATGTCATGTGTTCTCTAAGGGTACATGAGAGGTTATCCTAATATCGAAAGAGGGTACACCTGAGGGTATCCCAATCCTAAAAGATAGTACATGGGAGGTTATCCCAAGCACAAATCAGGTACATGGGAATTTTTCTCAATCATAATATGTTATAAATGTCTTTATGGTAATACTTGACATAATATTTCTATGATTATGATTATTCCACACCTTATTCCACTCTTTTAAGACATGATCTTATGATAATGTTATGTTATCATGGAACTTGTTCTTTGATTCCTTTATGATTCACATCATATGAACTGCCAAGATTTATAGAATGACTCATGTTTATAATATAATAATTTATGGTTATAATCTTAAAATTTTATTCTCATGTTATCATACCATTATGCTCATGTTATTTTTAAATGATCATTGATGACTACTTTTTCCCTTTATGAGCATCTAAGATCACCCTTTATTATATTTTAATTTCCACATGATATTAAGAAATATCATAAGTATAATTTTTATAAGATGGTTTCTAAATGTGATGTACTATGTGGGATATGATTTAGATCATTTATGTATTAGTTTTTAGGTATATAATTTTCTAAAGACACTAAACCTTTACGGTTATAATGTGGATCATAATGTTATGTAATGAATATTCATCTAAAAAAATATATTATTTATATATCAAAAGTATGGGTATCTATAGGTAATTTCATGAAAACCATCTCATGTTATTTGTGAAAACATTAAGAATATTCATGATGGGTACTCGAAGTTTCATGAGGCAATGTTAAGGGTTCTATGTAATAAATATAAATATTTTATAATGAATTCAAATGATATCACTGATGCCAATTTGAATCATATAAATGTTCTTATTTGATATATGAGAGTCCTAGATGAAGATCTTAAATATTATAAGATCATGGAGAGGATCAGGAGAATACTCCCTCCTCATTTAAATGTAAGAGTGTCCTTTAATGAAAAAAAGGACCCAAAATAAATATCACTTTATAGTTTGCATAGTAATCTTGTTTCTTGTGATATGAGAAACTAATACAAAGAATAAAGAATGAAGTACAGTACCCATGAGGTGGACTTTAACTACATGAATAATCTCTCAATAAATTAGAATATATATGTGGAAGAAGTTGATAAGGTTTTGTTATTTTTATCATTTAATCTTAAGATAGGAAGAGAAACGTTCTCAGGAAAGTTTCTTCTTTCTTTCTTCAAATGTGTAAAGGTGGTCCATATTATGGTTAAATGTACCAAGAACCATCAATAAGATTATGTTAAACATAGTTATTCCAAAAATAAGACAAAAAATGTTAAAGATACATATAATTCTCAAGGTATGTCCTTTAAAAAGAAAAATTTTCTTTCTAAAGAAACAGATAATTTTGCATAAAGTGAAGCATAAGAAGTGAAAATTTGTAAGGATGAATTTGTATTGATGGTTATTTCCAATAAGATAAGTGATAATTATAGTGATAATGATAATGGTGGATTTTTGGTATGGGTTGATCTATAATCATAAGTTGAGATATCCCTTGAAGAACATTATGTATGGAGATAAAAGACTAAGAAGGATAATGTAGTGGTTCATGATTACAAGCTCTGCATATAACAAAAAGAATAATAAAAGCTATAGGTTAATTCTAGGATTCCAAAAATCAATCCTAGAATTCCTGTAACTTCAGGAAAAGAATTATAACTAAAACCTAAAGTTAAAGAAGAAACAATAAGCATATATTATTTAGATAAAACTGACAATGAAAGGGTTAAAATACTTGAGGTTCTCATAGAAGAAGTTATGAATTGGAATAGAAAGCGTGAATATAATGTAATATTATTTAAACCCATCATGATGATATAAAATTAAAATGAATCATCATCAATTCAAACCATATTTTTTTCTTAGGAATATTATATACCTATTCATTATGTTAACCGGTTCAAGGATAAAGAAAAATTTGTAGTGAAGTATGTTGGAGAGAAGAAGAAATATCTTTTTATTTAAAAAACATGGGTACTAACTCCTCAAATATGAAAAATCTTAAAAATATAGAAAAGGAAACAAATTACATAGCCATGTTTAATTCAAATTCTTCAAGACTTTTATGTTTTTTTTTTTGAAATTTGGGATACACTTACTACAGGTGTTTTATAGCCAGGATATTTTTTCAAGAGTAATGACATTCCAAACAAGAAAGAAAAATATCTAATTATTCTTTTCACTATTAATAGATATTTATTAATGAAAATTATTTAATCATAAAGAAATAAATTGTCCTCAATGATAGAAAAAAGGGCTTTAATAATGTCTCTAAGTGGAAGAAATCAAAAGATAAAATATTCATCCAAAAGTATAGAAACACAAATCATATTTTCATTTTTCCCTGGATAATAAGATTTTACATATCCATATGTTGAGGAGGAACATATATCTCCACCATTATTGAAGAAAGGGGTCTTAGAGAAGTCTAACTTTTCTAAAATTTCCTTGAGGGAAATTGAAAATTTTATTCCTGGGATATTGGATAGTTGATACACATCACACATGACTAAAAATGAAGAACTTTTTGTGAGTATCAATCATAGAAATAAAGTATGAGTGTATTAAAATTATTGGTTCCACAAAACAAAATTTGAGGCAAAGATATCAGGCTAGTTGACGTTATCTTATTTGATATAGTAAGTTATAACCGTCTCATTGTTAGTAAATTGTGTGACTCTGAACATGCATTGGAGTTCCCAAAAATGGTATGATATGTTAAATATAATTATATTTGACTTAATTTAATTGGAAGAAGAAATAAGTTATGTTTTTACATTTTTGGATAGAATAATTTGTGTGTGTTATCCAAAGTGGAGTAGAACAGGCTATGTCATAAGAAAGTTGTCCATTTGAGCCAAAAATCTCTGGAGAGGTTGATAGAGAGTGATGGAACACATTATATTCTCCATCTCATGCATGAACAAACTCACTTATGGGATTCATATAAAGGAGAGAAGATTGTAAAGAATTATTACAAGAAAAATAAGGTAAAGGCATCATTGTTTCTTAAGATAGTTCACATGGATGTTTTAGGGATGGTCACACCCAAAGAAACAAATGGAAAAGAGTATTATGTGTTGTTTGTTGATGAATTCTGTCAGATTTAATAGATTATTACTATTACATATAAGACTCAGGTGTACATATGTATCACTATATATCATAGGAGATGTGAAATATTCTTGGTGTGAAAATTCAAAAAAATTAAAAGTCAATGGCACTGAATTGATAAATCATCATGTTAGGGAAATATTTGTAGAATAATGGAATTAAAAATCATTTTTTGAAGGTTATGACACCCTAATAAATTGGTCTAGTGGAGGGGAGAAATAAAATTATCAACCAAAATATCCCATAAAATACTCATTGAAAAGTTCCATATAGAAATTTATTGGAAAATTTTTTTATAGTTGTGTACATCTCAAATAAAGTATTTATTTATGAAAATTAAGGGATAAATACATATGAAATTTGGTGTGGAAAGAAACCTATACTCAATTACTTTTGTGATTTTAGAAGTGTGTGTTTTATTCTCGATAAGGAGAAGATTATAATGTTTAAATAACATGGTTATGAATTAATATTTATTGGATAATCATCTAAGAGTAAGTAATATAGGTTAAAAAATAATATACCTGGAAATATGGCTGGGATAAATTTTGTTGTGGTGGTAGAATGTAGGAAAATAATAGCCACACATGAGAAAAGTTTTCATGAAGACCAACTAATTCTTTAATCTTAATTGTATGAAGAAGAAAAAAAAATCAAGGGGTTTCAAGGAATGATGATAAATATAATGATGAATTATGTTGTTAAGTAGATACAAAAATTACAATAGGTTCAA
Source organism: Viscum album (assembly GCA_963277665.1). Taxonomy (NCBI): domain Eukaryota; kingdom Viridiplantae; phylum Streptophyta; class Magnoliopsida; order Santalales; family Viscaceae; genus Viscum; species Viscum album. Next base: position 1,745,856,606 of record OY728161.1, read on the forward strand.
GAAAATGAATAAGAAGGGTTGAAATTGCTAAAGGAAATATTATGGGAAATTGGACTACCTGGTTCAAATGAGAAGAATGAAGGCTCAGGATCAGGTATCACTCCTATCGCTGGTGTGATCAAAATGATTTAAAGAATACTCTAATGATTAGAACTAGTTCAAGTCTATGAATTGAGAGATTGATTAAGTTGAGAAGAATGAAACATGGGATGTTTTTTCAAGTCCATATAACCATAATGTTATCATAACCAAGTGGGTATTCTAAAAAATGATTAATGTATATGGAATGATGATTCATAAAAAACAATGTATTATATGCAAGGGGTATTCCCAAATTGAAGGAATCTATGTTCATGAGACATTTTCTCCAGAATCATGACTTGAAACCATTCAGTTATTCATATCCATAGGGATTCTAAAGGGTTTCAAGGTATATTAACTTGAATTCAAATATATATCTGGTAAAGTATTTCTTGAATACAAAGTGTACATTGAAAAATAGATGGTATTTCCATTAATGATGATACGGGTAAAGTGTATCGATTTAAGAAGGATTTTTATGGCCATAAAAATCACAAAAATAATGGTATTATAGGTTTGATCAATTTCTAAAGAAGCATGGTTTTCATAGATTATGGGCTTATCATATCATTTATATCAAGAAAGATAATGAGTATTGATTGATGGTTTTTAACTATATTGATGACATAATTTTTAGAGGCTTGGATGAAAACCAATGAAAATAGATTTTAGAACTCATGAGGGGTGAATTTGGGACATCTCTAATTCTTGAGTTTTCAATTTTCTTTTTCTTATAGGTAAATTAAAGAAAGGATGTAAGATTTAACTCCCAAATATAATATTCCAAAGTATATTTAAGGATATTCCATATAGAGGATTCAAGGACCATGGAAACTACAAAAAATGAAAGACTGAAATTGTAAAAATATAAAGATATAAATAAGGTATATGTGATTCTTATAAATAAATAATTGTATGTTTTCATTTTTTCACTACAACTTGGCCAAAAATTTTATTTCATACTTCTCAAGATTATTGTTTTCTGAGTGATCCTCAGTAAATCCACAGGAAATATATCAAAATAATTCTTTAATACAATCCTCACATTATGGAATATGGGTTGTTTTATCATAAATATTCACGTTAGAATTTATTTGGATTTACTAATGCATATTGGGTTGGTTTGGTCGATGAATAAAATTTTTCTTCTTAAGGTGAATTCTATATTTGCAATTATTTAATACCATGGTAAAATAAGAAGTATGATTACATACCCTTTATCACTCTGAAGTATGAATACATCATTTCCACACCCACATGTACTTGGTTTCTATGGAAGAATAAACAGCTTAATCATGTGGGTGTAGATGTGATTTCTCCTCTTCCAATAATGTGTGACATCTCAAGTGTGATAAATCATATCAAAAGTCCGATAAAACATTCATGGACCAATCAAATTGAGATTAAATACCATTTTATAAAGGATAAGGTTGACCAATGAATTTTGATTTTATAATATGTGTTAACACAAGATCAATTTTTCGATATCTTTATAAAGGCTCTACCTAAATTGGTGTTTGAGAACCACTGGTTGGATCATTAATTCTAACCACATCTGTATGCTTAATTGGTTTGGGGATAAAACCCCCACTCATTATGGTTTCTCTTGTGATAAATGTGTGTTTTATTTCCTATAATTATAGGATTTATAATATTTTCTTATGAAATTTTCAAAGTAGTGATCTTTTTGGGTTAGTCTCCCAAGGGGGAGAAATATCCAAGTGTGATTGAAAGGGGGATAATCTCATGGGATATGTAAACCCTCAAGGAGAAAAGTGAAAATGGGGAGAGTATGGTATGGTCTATAGAGAGGTATCTAGAGGTATGTAGTCATGAATTTATTTTCATTCAGTTATTATTTTTTTCACCTATCATGGATCATGTGATATTATAAATTTTGATTAGTGGATTATTGATTCAAATCCTGAAATTGTTATTTTTATAGTAAGAATAATAGGTTTTTATAGTGTTTGGAGTGTTTTAACAATCCCAAAGGGGAATATTGTTACCAAAAACCCCTAAAAATAATTTTTGGGGTATGCTTGGTAAAACATTTGGTGAAGTATTCTTCATGGGAAATTAAAGGAAGGAGGTTCTCATGTTTAGTAAAGGAAATACAAAAAATATAAAGGACCTCACCCAAGGGGTTCTTGTGGTGCTTGAATTGTTTGTGGTGTCTACCTATGATAAATGGGGAATCCCAAAACAAGTGTAAAGGTGTTTAAAGTAGTTTGTGGTCAACAGGTGTATTTGTAAACCAAAATAGATAAAAGGATAAGGACTATTCCCATGGAGTTGGGCTTGTTAGAGAAAAATTGCCAACATGTTTGCACCAGTACATGGAGAGGAAGTGGTGATTGAGACCAACATTTGGAAGAGGTGAACATGGTCAAGTCTGAATCATTTTTCTTGACATGGTGATCTACGGGTCTAACTATGAACCATTGAATTTCCCCTATAGTTGTTTTAGAGTTCATGGATTAAAGGAAGGCCACCTATGAAAAATAACTTCAAGGAGGAAGTTATGGGAGTTGTGGTCAATTTTTTGAGATAAAATGGACAATATTTTCTCACCATTCAATAGTGTATAATATATTGGTGTTTTAATTTACATATCTAGATATAACACATTGGATAACCCTTATACTTAATGGAAATTGTAACTGACACTTTTTGATAGGTTTCAAGTAATCTTTTGAATGCTATTATTCATGCATTCATGGGAATAGTGGAATAAAAATTTGATGAAGTAGTGGATTTGGACAAGGATAAAAATAGATAAGGGATGGAGATATGAGAAACATCTTAAAGAATCTAAAGGGAATAAAATTGTTGAATTATTAAAAATATTATCTATATTATTGAAATTTAAATAAGGTGTATTTATAGGAGCCATATTCTCTCATTAGAAGTTCAATAATTACAATGTTTTCTAGAAACACCATTATTGGTAAAGATTTCCATTATCTTCAGGTGATGAAAAAATATATAATCAAGTGGAGTACTGATTTTTATGATCTAATGGAGTAGTTATCTTTCTAAACATTTGTGGTAGTTAACCAAGAGGGTCAATGAGAACACACAAAACATATACTTGTAAAATCAGTGATCTTTTAGTGATTTTGGTTCATTGGCACATTACCATGTATGCTCATGTATGTATCCCAGTGAGGGTGAACCAAGTAAAATCTATCATTACATTCACTATTTTCTTCCCTATTTGAGAGTAAATAGAAATTAATTGAAGTGTTACTCAATGTGGGATAACAATAATCATAATTGATGAATAATTGTTTTTAACTTATATACCTTGATTCAACACCCCCCCCCCCCCTCTTAGGGTGTAATCCTCATTAAGGTTTTAAAGTGTACCTTGGAGATCCAAAATACAAACTAGTAATTCAATGAAAATCATGTCATTATTGGTATCTTGAACTCTATAGTTGACGATGTAGTGACTCAGGATTTTTTTTGTAATAATTTGGAATATTTCTAAGAATATTTTCTGAGCTAGGTGCCAAGTTAGTGAAAAAATTTGGAGGCCATAGATCCTCATTGCATTAATATTAAAAACATATCAAATATATTTTTTTTACATGTGCATAATTTCTTTGTAAAAGTGTAATAACTCTTGATCGGTTCCTTAAATCAGAAATTTGAGACTGCGGTTGAGTCTGTAACATGGTTTTTATATTTGGATCCACATAAAAATTTTCAAAATCTGGTGGTCAGTCAGGGGAGAGCATTGGTAGGGTGTTAAATGGAGTTTATTAATTTAATTAAAATTAAATCAATACTCCTCCCATATTTTGATATCATGAATGTTATTGGATGATAGGATCCCCCCATATAATGGATTACCAAAGGTCAAACAACAGCTAGTAGGAGCTATTGATCCCTGTTTCTAAAATCGATAATTACCAGATCGAACTACAGTGGATCTCAAGCCTTGTTTTGAACCAAAATCTTTGGTGTTTTAGAACAATGTAAGTGGATTTTAGTTTTAAGTCATGAAACCCCTTTTTATGTGTTTTTAAGGTTATATAGCCCTTATACGTCTACTAGGGATCCCCTAGTAGTAGATCTCTAGGTTTTGATTGGAACTGGTGCATTCTGGGTGGCTCTTAAGGAATTTCCATTTTAAATTATCGATCACACAGTGTACAGTGCAAGATCACACACTGTGTGTTCTTTCCATTTAGGGAACATGATCTTTAGGGGACTATACACCATGTATCATTGGTACACCCCATGTAGAAATCCCAAGTTGTGTGGTTGAGGGACATGGACAAGGTTTTCATGTCAAAAGACAGGGTCATATGACAGTACATTACCAAGGTACACGAACATGGGCATGGGTTGAGGACATGTCCATTCAACCAAGTGAGTTGATACTAGGTGTGTAAACTATATACAGCCATATAAGATCACATGTCCATCCAATCCATGTGGAAAAGGGCATATCAATGTGTTCAGGACATCTTGTACGCTATGTTGACCCTAGTACATATCATGAAATTTTCTTGGGAACTCCGCCTAGCATATCTTCTTTTTAGATACATTAATTCATGCCTATGAGTAGCCTATCCTAAGTAGTTGTTCTATATAGAATGAAATGATAGCCTTTGTGGTGGATTTTGATATACTATGTGGAATCATTTAAGAATGATACTATATTAACAATGTTAAATCATGGGTAGTGATCAACATGGATCACTGGAGAGATGTCAAGGTTAGTACCCTTCGCTATCTCCATATGATACAGGTACCCCTAGACTCTATAGGCTAGTAGAGCAGTGATCCCCTGTTACTAGGGTGCGGGTCCCTTCCCATGACAATGTTGTGGCGTGAGGGGTGGTGAGCATGATTATCCTTTTAGAAATGTGTGACTGATGTTAAGGTTGGATTGTTTTATTGTATAGACATTGGGACTAGTACTCCCTTATCACACCAGGGAATGGGTTTCCCTTACCTCTCATATCGATAGAGATGGAACTCCCCTATACATAGGGTGTTGGTCATCTACCCATAGTGTAGTTATCCCAATGTTGGTACTCCCTTTTCAAGATATGGTGTGGGTTCCACATATCATTTGTGTAGATGGGTATGGATCTCCCATGTCATATTAGGGTATGATCCCTCCATACTCATAGTGAATATAGATTTGGTAATCCCATGGGGTAATAGGGTGTAGGTACTCTATCCATTGAGAAAATACACCCCTGTCATACGTGAAACAAGTCCTCCATATGTGATGTTCAGAGAGATTTGGTACTCCCCTGTCATTCCATGGTTTTGTTCCTCTATTCTAGGGTTGGTACTCACCTATCGTGTTAGGGTACAGGTTCCCCATTGTAATTGGGAAGGTAGAGATGAAACTCCCCTATACACAAGGTACATATCCCTATCTATGGAGTGGTACTTCTCCATCCTTAAGTGGAGGTGGGGAGTGGGTCCTACATTGGATTTGGATCTCCCTAGCCTATGGGGTGTATTTATAAGGAGTGTAACCCTCCGATTTTTATGCATGAAACCTGGTTAGAAGGTTGTGGTGCTTCAACATGGTGAGATACATGTCGCTACATATGGGTGCAACAAAGGTTTTTTAGGATGGTTAGGGATTAATAATCCCTCAGCTATGATGTAGCGATGGGGTTCAGGTACCTCCATAATCTCTCTTTATAGAGGAGAAACAAGGTGTATAAATTGGATTAGTTCACCCTCAAATGTGTTCAGTGGTGAGGGTGGTAATATCTACATGGGTTTTTATGATCTTTTGTGGGGCTCAAGAAATAAGTGATAAGACCTGTGGTGTTGGGAATAATAGTTTGAACAAGAGAGCTACTCCCAATGAAGAATATCTCTCAGATGTGTACCATTAGGGATGGAAAATATTGTTAAGTTAATTCTCCTATATGAGTGTTACTATCGATCCTCAAGTAGAATCTGGTGGATGGATATGAGGTTGGGACCTCCCAAGACTTGGAGTCTGAGATGAGTATATCTGGGTGTTTTTTGGGATACCTTCTGGTGATATCATGTAGTTTATTGTCTCACCCTGTGGTTAGATATGAGTAGTCATGTATGGTCAAGGAGTGGTCAATATAGAATTTCTATCTTATTTGGATTTCCTCCTCGGGCTGGGTCGAGCATACTATTACCTTTCAGTTTCTCCTTTTTATTTTGGGTTTTTAGGGATACTATTAGGTATTTTTATACTCACCCCTATATGGTATTTTCCTTTACATATCACGTCTTCTGTAGACAATGGTCCTTTCTAAAGAGTATTGGGAGGACTTAGATCACGTAGAGAATAGTGATCTAGATAGAGAAAGGTGTTTATCAGTACTTGAACAAGGTGTTTTTTGGTTGTTTCATTTGATAGTAGTATCCTACTTCTGAGTATGTTGGACTCTTATAAAGTTTTTATTGGTCTTGTATTTTTTCCTTTTTTACGATTTTAGCACTTTTTTTACTCTGGTTATGGGATAGATGTATGCATTCATTTTTCAGTTATTATCTCTAAAATGTTGCATAGAGATGTATATGGGTACATTAATATATATATCATATGCTAAGGCCTCCCATGTGTATGATATTCCTGCTCATCGCTATATGACATCCCCTAGCCTATTGTATGTGTGCTTGGGGAATTAAGTCTTGGGCCCTAGTGGGTCGGGTCATGATATATTTGTATGAGAGGGGGTTCGGCATTGGGAGTGCAATGTAGAGTTTCTCTAGATGTGTTCTTTGTTTTGGATTTAGGGAGACATTGTTAAAGTTTCTCAAGTTCATATTTTTAGATAGGGACTTTGTTGTTGATGTAGTGTCTGACATATCTATTCACTAGGACTTTGATACCTGGCTTGTTGACTTAGTACATTATGGCACTAGTTATAGAGGAAATTTGGTACATGCATCATATTGGACTAGGTTTTGGGTATCATTTACATATTTATTTTGTAACATCCCAAGTAATTAATGAGTAATAGATATTTTTATCTATGTCTATTAATGAATTAGATAGTGTTTTAGAGGCTTAAAATGAAAATAAATCCAATCTTAAGCATGGAATACACTAATATTTTTAAAAGATTGATTTACTGCCTTTTGATGGAAAACCATTTTTAAATCTATCTTTTGACAATTTTATAAGCTATGTTTGTCAAAATAAACTTATTCTTTATTATTGGGACATCAAAATTAACTTTTTGTGAATTTTTGGTATTTTTCAGACAATGTTCATTTTTTAATGAATAGTGAAAAATACTGCATTTTACATCAAAACTGCTTTTTAATCTAATTTATTTATATGATTAGAGTATCTTTTGAATTGGTTTTGAAGTAAAATTATAATATATTTTTACCATTTAATCTAATTGGGGTCATTGGAATCAATTTCACTTTGAAATTGGACTTAAACTGGTGTCAATCTTTTGATACTTATTGTTTCATAAAAACACGTTATTTGTCATGACAGCGGGAATTAATTATTAAATTAATTTATGTGACTTATATGTTTTGAATTTTTTAAAATAGACTTCATTTTTTAATTCATAATATCAAATATAGCTTACGGTGAATTTTTTGTATTTTTCTGAAAAACTTCAATTTTTGATGAATAGTGAAACCACTAAGTGGTACTTATAAAAACTGATTTTTCGTTTAAATAAAATTTTACCACTTATGGGTTTTGAAATTCAAAAAACTGACATACATGGTTGTCATTAAGAAGTAAAATGTGGTTCAATGAGATTAAAATAATTTTTTGGTGAATAGTAACTCTTATGTTCTTAATCGTGATTAGAGGTAATTAGTGTAGTTTAAGGTAAAAATAATGCTTTAAAAAATGAGATGAGCTTGACACATGTCCTACCCTCATTGGATGTGTCATGTCCGACCAAGACAATCTATGGGTCAACTTGGGGACCCCATGGAGCCACTTTGGTTGGGAAATGACATAAATAACTTTTTATTTAATGTAAAAGTAAAAATGACACAAACATGAGATGTTTTACTAAAACAATTTTTACATGGAGTTATAAAGATCAGATTATTTATTATAAATAATCATTGGAAAGATAAAAATATATCCTACATCATATTATTTTTTTTATAATTTTTAGACTTCAAATAAATTAAATTATTTATGACATCATGATGATGCAGCGATGAGCTCATTATTTAACGATTTATATAAAATGGAATGATAATGTAAAATCTAAGACCTACACATGTCCAAAACCTATTGGATGGGTGGATTTTGAACCCTTATCACCTTATCCTCTAAAAACATCAATGTGGGACCTCTTAAATTCGAATACCATTTTAAAATAAAGTGACTTTTCTTTACCTTCCAAGAGTGCCCCTCCTCTCCTCTTATAAAACGCCCCCACCTCTACCTCCTTACCCACACTCCCAAAGCCTTTGGCTCGGCCAAAACCTTCCCATTTTGGCTCTAAATATCCCTATCTTACTCCTTGAAGCCTCAATTTGAGCATAAGTCTTCACAAGGAAGCCTTTGAGCTCAAATCTAAGAGAGTTACCCGATTTTAAGGTAATGTCTTCTTTGGAGTCCTTTTGTTTGATTTTGCTTCTCCAACCCCCTAAACTCTATTTATTCTTTCCTTTTATAACAAAAACAGTATCTTAAATATACTAGGATGTTGTTATAAGAAGGATTTTATCTACACTTACACACACCTACATCTAATGGTTAAAGAACATACTGTTTCCGTGGATGGTGAATTTCTGCCTCCCGAAACGATGATTGTTCAACATTATTTTAACACCTTCAAAGGTGGTCATTAAGATGTCACTATATTTATATATGATATATAATATGTTTATGGTTTACTTAAGATTCTTTATTTTTCATTTTGGGCATACCTTTATGGTTTCCATTATGGGTAAACGCGATATCTTCATTTAAGGAAGTGCGGACTACCGCCCCCTCAAAGTGATTTGATTCGTTAAATACCATATGTGGGACGTATAAAGGATGGAACTATGATATTATATATGATCTTATACTGGAACTATAATATACCTTTATATCATTATGATTCCATTATATAAAATACGAAATAGAAATGAAAGTAGCGTTCATGCGTACGTACGGCTTACCGTCTCCATGAACGGTGCATTTCATTTCTTACCTCTAAATGATTATGTAATATTATAAAATGAAGGTATATACTGTATATATATGATATATACATCATGATTATAATTCTGGATATAATGGATACATGAAAAACTTGTAATTATAAAGGGTTTATTTTGGACTCAAGTACCAATGATCGTTAAAACGACCGTTATTAACATAAATAATTACATAGTGTTAATGACATGGAAATAAGTGATATAAAAGGAATAATGAACTTGAAAAAGGTTCTTAAGAAAGAAGAAAGTAACTCAAGTTTATTATTCAGGACATTAAAGAACGATCGAGTCAAGTTGGACCCGAGGTATGGGACTTCGTCTCAATCTCCTTTCATTGAGGCATATTTTGTTTTATACAAAACCTTCTTTTATACAGTGTATAAACCCTGTTGACTTTTACGTTTATTAAAAAGAGAATCTGTTTTATACGAAGTGTTTACTAAATGACAAAAGGGAATGTTTTTGTCGTACGTATGCGGCGACAACGACTTCTCCGCCGCCGTGACCACTATTTGAGTTTTGGCTTCCTCTACAAGCCATACCTTTTTTTAAAAGAAAAATGAATACCATGTTTTACTTTTATTTTATTTTGGTATTGAAAATGGTTTTCATAATGTTTTTATATCAATGTGTTGTATTGATATCTTGGGATTGAAAGGTGGAAATGTTATGTTTTCTTTATGCATGTTTTATGTGATACGATTATGTTGATGTTCTTAGGCATTATTATGAAGACGGGTGGTTCCGTGATAAACTAAGTGCGGGTGAGCCCGATATAGCTCTCCAATGCATTGGGTAATGCGAAGGAGTGAAACATTAAGGTTTCTCCGAAGAGATTTAGGGAATATACTGTGATGGGTATTCCAAACGTAACCAAGAGGGTTACTCCCTACGTAAGAATGTTATGAATGCTTCAAGTTACCCTTATGTCTTATGATTTCTATGATTTATTCATGATTTGATGAGGTATGTTAAAGTAGTTATGTTTTATGGGTAAAGTATGATTTCATTCTTATGTATATATGTACCCATGTTTCCTTTCCATATTTTTTTATATCCCTTACTGAGCTTTTTATGATCATCCCATGTTTTTTGAAATGTTTTTCACAGGTCAAGGGAAAGGTACATGATATGATGATAGTGTCAAGGAAGTGTCAAGAAAGAATCCATGTTTTATTTTAAATATGTTTCCATTCATGGGAAAGAAGAATACTATCATTATGTAACCACTATGTTTATATGTGGAATGTAATGCAGGGTTTATGATCTAATTCTCTAAAACTCTAAACCCAAAAAGATCCTCAATGTGTAATCTTGTAATAACTCAAGATTAAGTAAGGTTTAAGGATGGGGCCTTATAGTTGGTATCAGAGGTCAGTTTGATAACTTTAGGAGTTAGAATTCTATTAAATTATTATCCAAAAATATTTTTTTTATGGTCAAATTGAAGTGATATAGTATTTGAAGATTACCATGTTTCTTCATCTAAGACATGTTTTTTCAGAATGGTTTTCCGCAGAGGAAATAGGGAAGCAGAGCTAGGAAGGAATGCAGAAGGAAATAACCTTCCAAATCAGCATCCTAAGATGGTCGGAATTGGAACTGAACAGTTTGTTGCAGTAATAGCGCAGTTGACTCAAGCAATAAATGGCAGTGGTATCCATACACGAGATAAGCCAGATCAACCACAGAGGAACATGTCTGTGGTGGAACATTTCATGATGCAACATTCCCCATCATTCAGAGGATCATCTGACCCTGTGCTAGCTGAAGGGTGGATTAAAGCACTGGAGAAGATTTTTGATGTCATGGGGTGTTCAGACAATCAAAAGGTTAGTCTTGCTATTTATCGTTTGGAGGGTGAAGCAGATCAGTGGTGGTCGATGGTTAAAAATATAAGGGACACTGATGAGATTGATGCTCTCGACTGGGATGAATTCAAAGGTATGTTTCTTGAGAAGTATTTTCCTAAGGCTGTTCGACTTAGGATGGAAAATCAATTCTTGGAATTGAGGCAAGAGGAAGACTCAGTGGCTGCCTATGTAGAAAGGTTCACTCGATTGGAAAGGTATGCTCCAAATTTTATCTGAGACCTTGATAGTAAAATCAATCATTTTTACTCAGGATTAAAGCCAAAATATCGAAGGGAATTAGCTTCTCGTGAGTTTAAAAGTTATGAAAATCTTGTTAGATGTGCCGAGAAGGTGGAAATGGAGTTTTCTGATGATCAAGTGTTCTATAACAACCAACAGAAGAAGAGACCGAGGTGGCAGGAGAAAGGTAAGAATTCTTCAAAAAAAGTCTGACAGTAAGAAATCTAAGTTTCCATTTTGTGATAAATGTGGGAAAAGGCATGCTGGGGAATGTCTTCTGAATTCTAGAAAGTGCTACCGATGTGGTAAGATGGGACATAAGGCTCGTGATTGCACTGGAAAAGATCAGGGTGATGGTAAGACCAAATTTGATTTACAGTTAGTGAAATGTTATAAGTGCAATGAGATAGGTCACTATGCAAACGAGTGTCCGACAAAGAGCTTGGGTGATGGGAAGCAGTTAGACTACAAGCAGAAAGGGGTGGTGAAATCCTTTGCAACTACTTCAGTAGATGTCGGGCCATCAAATGAAGTTGTATCCAGGTACTTTGTTTGTTTTTTCAGATTATGCCAGTGTGTTGTTTGATTCGGGGTCTACACATTCTTTCATCTTTGAAACCTTTTCTAGTAAAATGGGAATACCATCTCAAGAAGTGACTCCTGAACTTTTGGTAAAAACACCTGGGGGAAATGTTGAGGCAAAAAGAATTTATAAGAATCTTCCTATCCTTATCTGTGGAAAGAACCTACTTGCAAACCTTATTGTTCTACCTCTAGAAGAGTTTGATGTTATCCTGGGTATGGATTGGCTATCTATTTACCATGCTAAGATTGACTATATATCTAAAGAAGTTTCTTTTCAGAAAGACTTTCATTTTGTGTACAATAATGAACCCTTACTGTTGATAACTTATCAAGAGGCCAAGAAACTTGTAAAAGATGGAATTGAATGTTACCTTGCACACATCGTTGAAAATAAAGGAACTATTCAGATTAATTATGTGCCAGTGGTAAATGAGTATCCTGATGTTTTTCCTGATGAGTTTCCTGGAATAATACCAGATCGGGAAGTTGAGTTTACTGTTGACTTAGTTCCTGATGCTAAGACAATTTCAAAACCCCCTTATCGAATGGATCAAATTGAACTTTTAGAGTTGAAGGAGCAATTGCAAGATTTATTAGAGAAAGGTTTCATTCGACCTAGCACATCACCATGGGGTGATCCCGTTTTATTTGTTAAAAAGAAAGATGGTTCAATGAGACTTTTCATTGATTATAGAGCCTTTAATAACATCACTTTTAAGAACAAATATCCTTTGCCTCATATCGATGATTTGTTTGATCAGCTCCAGGGAGCTCAGTTTTTTTCAAAAATTGACCTGAGATCGGGGTACCATCAGCTGAAGGTAAAGGAAGCAGATGTTCTGAAGACCGCATTCCGTACAAGATATGGCCATTATGAATTTGAAGTAATGCCTTTTGGGCTAACCAATGAACCTTCTGTATTCATGTACTTAATGAATAGAATTTTCCATGAGTTCTTAGATAAGTTTGTGGTGGTTTTCATTGATGATATTTTGGTGTTTTCTAAAAGTAAAGAGGAGCATGAAAGACATTTAAGGGTTATCTTTCAAACCTTAAAAGAAAGTAAACTATGTGGAAAATTCAGCAAGTGTGAGTTTTGGTTGCAAAAAATTTCTTTCCTTGCTCATATTGTTTCTAAAGATGGGATAACTGTTGATCCTGCAAAAACAAAGGTTGTTGAAGAATGGCCAATTCCCACAAATGTAACTGAGATTCGTAGCTTCCTTGGTTTGGCAGGATATTACTGAAGGTTTTTTAGAAATTTTTCACGGTTATCTAGTCCAATGACTAAGCTAACTCGGAAGGGTGTTAAGTTTATCTGGACAAAAGAATGTGATGATTGTTTTCAGGAATTGAAAAGAAGATTGGTGAATGCTCCAGTTTTGGCACTACCTTCCAGGAATGGTGAGTTTCTTATATACAGTGATTCTTTATTGAAAGGACTTGGTTGCGTCCAAATACAGAATGATCAGGTAATTGCTTATTCTTCACGACAGTTGAAAACTCATGAGGTAAATTACCCTACACATGATTTGGAATTAACTGCTGTTTTTTTTCACTTTAAAAATTTGGAGGCATCATTTGTATGGAGTAAAGTGTGAAATATATACTGATCATAAAATTTTAAAGTATATATTCACTCAGAAATAGTTAAACATGAGACAGAGGAGATGGCTGGAATTAATCAAGGATTATGATTGTAGAATTCATTACCATCCGGGAAAATCAAATAAAGTGGATGATGCTTTGAGTCGAAAAAGTAATGCTTCATTAGCAATGTTTCATTTGGAACGTGATCCTTTGGTTAAGGATTTGATGAAAATTGTCATATAATTTTTTGGTGCAGGAAGTTCTTCTGTTTTGTTTCAGGTATCAGTGAGATCATCTCTATCAGATAAAATCAAGAAAGCACAGAAGCAAGACAGTGAGTTGCAGAAAAAGGTAGAGCTGGTTCAGAAAGGTAAGTTTCCTGAATTCAACATTGATAATGATTGTGTTTTGAGATTTGGGAGGAGATTGTGTGTGCCTTTTGATTCACAGTTGAAGAGAGAGTTGTTATGTGAAGCTCATAGTTCTCCGTTTTCAGTTCATCCTGGCAGTACTAAGATGTACAGAGATCTGCGGGAGTATTACTGGTGGGATGGAATGAAAAGAGATATTGCTGATTTTACTGTGAAGTGTTTGACATGTCAACAGGTTAAAGTAGAGCGGCTGTTACCGAAAGGGATGTTTCAGCCTTTACCAATGCCAGAGTGAAAATGGGAGAATATATCCATGGACTTTGTTGTGGGATTACCGAAGACATCTCTAGGTAATAATGTAATCTGGGTTATTGTTGATCGCTTGACTAAATCTACTCATTTCCTTTCTATACAAGATACTTTTTCCCTAGATCAACTTTTCCATTTGTATCTTAAAGAGATAGTCAGGTTACCTGGAGTTCCCCTCTCCATTGTATCTGATCGTGATCCCAGGTTCACTTCTAACTTTTGGAAAGGCCTTCAGAAGTCATTGGGTACTAAATTAAATTTTAGTACAGCTTTTCATCCTCAATCAGATGGGCAGTCAGAACGAACAATTCAGACCTTGGAGGATATGCTACGTTCTTGCTCTATAGATTATCAGGGAAGTTGGGACCAACATCTTTCTTTGGTTGAATTTTCATATAATAACAGTTTTCATTCCAGTATACAGATGGAACCATTTCAGGCATTATATGGGAAGCGGTGTCAAACTCCAGCTTTCTGGGATGAAGTGGGTGAAAGGAAGTTGATGGGACCAGAATTGGTAGAAGAGATGGAAGAAAAAGTTCAACTGATTCAGAAGTACATGAGAACAGCTCAGAGTAGGCATAAGAGTTATGCGGATAACCGGAGGAAGGATCTATCTTTCAAGGTAGGTGATCATGTTTTTCTCAAGGTTTCTCCTTGGAAAAGTGTGATGAGATTTGGTAAGAAAGGAAATCTGAGTCCAAGGTTTATTGGACCATATGAAATTATAGAGAGAGTTGGATCAGTTGCATACCGGGTGGCTTTACCTCCGAGTTTATCTCAGGTACACAATGTTTTTCACGTTTCGATGTTGAGAAAGTATATGCCAGATCCATCTCATGTTTTGAGTCCAGAGGCAGTTCAGCTGGAAGAGAACCTATCTTATGAGGAACAACCGGTCCAGATTCTTGACCACAGGGAGAAAGTGTTACGGAATAAGGTGATTAATCAGGTAAAGGATTTGTGGAAAAACCACATGATGGAAGAGGCAACATGGGATTCTGAAAATGCAATGAGGGATAAGTACCCCCATTTATTCGATAAGTAAATAAATTGCGAGGATGAAATTTTCAAAAGGGGGGAAGGATGTAACATCCCAAGTAAGTAATGAGTAATAGATATTTTTATCTATGTCTATTAATGAATTAGATAGTGTTTTAGAGGCTTAAAATGAAAATAAATCCAATCTTAAGCATGGAAGACACTAATATTTTTAAAAGATTGATTTACTGCCTTTTGATGGAAAACCATTTTTAAATCTATCTTTTGACAATTTTATAAGCTATGTTTGTCAAAATAAACTTATTATTTATGATTGGGACATCAAAATTAACTTTGTGTGAATTTTTGGTATTTTTCAGACAATGTTCATTTTTTAATGAATAGTGAAAAATACTGCATTTTACATCAAAATTGCTTTTTAATATAATTTATTTATATGATTAGATTATATTTTGAATTGGTTTTGAAGTAAAATTAGAATATATTTTTACCATTTAATCTAATGGTGGTTATTGGAATCAATTTCACTTGGAAATTGGACTTAAACTGGTTTCAATCTTTTGATACTTATTGTTTCATAAAAACACGTTATTTGTCATGACAGCGGGAATTAATTATTAAATTAATTAATGTGACTTATATGTTTTGAATTTTTTAAAATAGACTTAATTTTTGAATTCGGAATATCAAATATATCTTAGGGTGAATTTTTGGTATTTTTCTGAAAAACTTCAATTTTTGATGAATAGTGAAACCACTAAGTGGTACTTATAAAAACTGATTTTTCGTTTAAATGAAATTTTACCAATTCTGTGTTTTGAATTTCAAATATCCGACATACATGGTTTTCATTAAGAAGTAAAATGTGGTTCAATGAGATTAAAATAATTTTTTGGTGAATAGTAACTCTTAAGTTCTTAATCGTGATTAGAGGTAATTAGTGTAGTTTAAGGTAAAAATAATGCTTTAATAAAATGAGATGAGCTTGAAACATGTCCTACCCTCATTGGATGTGTCATGGCCGACCAATAAAATCCATGGGTCAACTTGGGGACCCCATGGAGCCACTTTGGTTTGGAAATGACATAAATAACTTTTTATTTAATGTAAAAGTAAAAATGACACAAACATGAGATGTTTTACTAAAACAATTTTTACATGGGGTTATAAAGATCAGATTTTTGATTATAAATAGTCATTGTAAGGATAAAAAGATTTCCTACATCATAGTATTTTTTTTTATAATTTGTAGATTTTAAATAAATTAAATTATTTATGACATCATGATGATGCAGCGATGACCTCATTATTTAACGATTTAAATAAAATGGAATGATAATGTAAAATCTAAGACCTACACATGGCCAAAACCTATTGTATGGGTGGATTTCAAACCCTTATCACCTTATCCTCGAAACACATCAATGTGGGACCTCTTAAATCCGAATACCATTTTAAAATAAAGTGACTTTTCTTTACCTTCCAAGAGTGCCCTTCCTCTCCTCTTATAAAAGGCCCCCACCTCTACCTCCTTACCCATACTCCCAAAGCCTTTGGCTCGGCCAACCCCTGACCATTCTGGCTCTCCAGATCCCTCTCTTACTCCTTGAAGCCACACTTTGGGCAGAAGTCTTCCCAAGTAAGCTTTTGATCTCAAATCTAAGAGAGTTACCCGATTTTAAGGTAATGTCTTCTTTTGAGTCCTTTTGTATGATTTTGCTTCTCCAACCCCCTAAAATATTTTTATTCTTTCCTTTTGTAACAACACCATTATCTTCCATATACTAGTATGTTTTTATAATAAGTATTAGAGCTACACTTACACACACCTACATCTAATGGTTAAAGAACATATTGTTTCTGTGGATGGCGAATTTCTGCCTCCTGAAACGATGATTGTTCAACATTATTTTAACACCTTCAAAGGTGAACATTAAGATGTAACTATATTTATATATGATATATAATATGTTTATGTTTTCCTTAAGATTCTGTACTTTTCATTTTGGGCATTCCTTTATGGTTTCCATTATGGGTAAACGCGATATCTTCATTTAAGGAAGTGCGGACTACCACCCCCTCAAAGTGATTTGATTCGTTAAATACTATATGTGGGACGTATAAAGGATGGAACTATGATATTATATATGATATTATACTGGAATTATAATATAACTTTATATCATTGTTATTCCATTCTATAAAATACGAAATAGAAATGAAAGTAGCGTTCATGCGTACGTACGACTTACCGTCTCCATGAACGGTGCATTTCATTTCTTACCTCTAAATGATTATGTAATATTATAAAATGCATGTATATACTGGATATATATGATATATACATCATGATTATAATTCTGGATATATTGGATACATGAACAACTTGTAATTATAAAGGGTTTATTTTTGACTCAAGTACCAATGATCGTTAAAACGACCGTTATTAACTTAAATAATTACATAGTGTTAATGACATGGAAATAAGTGATATAAAAGGAATAATGAACTTCAAAAAGGTTCTTAAGCAAGTAGAAATTAACTCAAGTTTATTATTCAGGACATTAAAGAACGGTCGAGTCAAGTCGGACCCGAGGTATGGGACTTCGTCTCAATCTCCTTTCATTGAGGCATATTTTGTTTTATACACAACCTTCTTTTATACAGTGTATAAACCCCGTTGACTTTTACATTTATTAAAAAGAGAATCCTTTTTATACGAAGCGTTTACTAAATGACAAAAGGGAATTTTTTTGTCGTACGTATGCGGTGACAATGACTTCTCCGCCGCCGTGACCATTATTTGAGTTTCGGCTTCCTCTACAAGCCATACCGTCTTTTTAAAAGAACAATAAATACCATGTTTTACTTTTATTTTATTTTGGTATTGAAAATGGTTTTCAAAATGTTTTTATATCAATGTGTTGTATTGATATCTTGTGATTGAAAGGTGGAAATTTTATGTTTCCTTTATGCATGTTTTATGTGATACGATTATATTGAGGTTCCTGGGCATTATTATGAAGACGGGTGGTTCCGTGATAAACTAAGGTCGGGTGATCCTGATATAGCTCTCCAATTCATTGGGTAACGCGAAGGAGTGAAACGTTAAGGTTTCTCCGAATAGATTTAGGTAATATACTGTGATGGATATTCCAAACGTTACCAAGAGGGTTACTCCCTACGTAAGAATGTTATGAATGCCTCAAGTTACCCTTATGTCTTATGATTTCTATGATTTATTCATGATTTGATGAGGTATGTTAAAGTGCTTGTGTTTTATGGGTAAAGTATTATTTCATTCTTATGTATATATGTACCCATGTTTCCTTTCCATATTTTTTATATCCCTTACAGAGCTTTTTATGCTCATCCCAAGTTTTTTGAAATGTTTTTCACAGGTCAAGGGAAAGGTACATGATATGATGATAGTGTCAAGAAAGTGTCAAAAAAGAATCCATGTTTTATTTTAAATATGTTTCCATTAATGGGAAATAAGAATACTATCTTTATGTAACCACTTTGTTTATATGTGTAATGTAATGAAAGTTTTATGATCTAATTCTCTAAAACTCTAAACCCAAAAAGATCCTCAATGTGTAATCTTGTAATAACTCAGGTTTAAGTAAGGTTTAAGGCTGGGGCCTTATATATTTAGCTCCCCATATATACTCTGTGATCATGGGGTGTCTTGATTCTATTTCATGATGCCAATGTGATGAAAATCAGATAGGGTTACATGGAGGGATTGTGATGATGATCTGCCCAATGACGAGGCTTAAATGCAAGGCATTACATAGGATGTGGTACCTCCAAGTGTTCGACCAGTAGAGGTACCACTCATTGATCAACTATTTATTCTAGTAGTTTAGGCTGAGGATGTGCATAGGATGAGAGTGTTATATAAGTTCCAAATGTAGTGACCTATGGGTTATCGGGGTGAATCGGACACCAAGGAAGCAAATGATTTGATTGAGGTGGTCACATGCATTTTATTCCTGGTGAGGAAACCTCCTTATCAAACGGTGTTCCTAGAGGTGATTATTCTATAGGGATCGGTTAATAGATGGTGTATTCTGATGACGTAGACATAGGATGATATGGTTCTCACGTGGTAAAGTTTTTAGTATCTCTTCAGGGAAGAGTTTTATCCTTCCAGGTTATGATTGGTGCATATTTAGGACCATATACAACTTCTTCATGGTAGCATGTCCATGAAAGAGTACTCTGATAGGTTCACCTACCTTTAATGATACTCCTTGGATATGGTTTGAGATTCATTTTTATGAGAATGAACCCTGGATTAGATCCTCTTCAGAAACATACAAGGAGGTATTGTATCCTTTTGATTTCCATCTTATACAGGGTTGATGGAGAGAGATATAGTTATAGAGAGATTCTGAGAGGAGGGTTGGAAAGATGGATCCAAAAGTTGTTATTGTGATGTTGATACGTCTGTAATGAATTGAATCTAACAGTCTATATTTTTGCAGCGTAGGAGGCACACATATGCCCAGACTAGAACATGTGGGTCTGCTGCATAAGAGTTACATCAAGGCTCTTGTTAGCCACAAGAGAGGTGGTGTTACACTTGTTATGGATTGGGAAATCTTGCATGATATTGTCCAACCCACCATGTTGTGGAGAAGGAGATGTTCAATGAACCACCCTAGAAGTTGTAACAACTAGATCATGGAGTTCCTCATGATATTGGATGTGGTGGAGGAGCGGGGAGAGAAATGGGAGTTGGTAGATGGTTATAGATGTTTCCACTACCACCCCCAGGTGATATGTACCTGGTGTTGGGTGTTTAAGGATAGGGGAAAGGATAACTATAGGATACATAGGCCTATAAATCAGAGTATTAGAGTATGATTAGAGGTATTCTCTATATACTATAGACTTTTTTAGTAGTATTGATAAACACTTTTATGAGGTTCTGTATTCTTACACTTCTTTATATAAGTTTATCCATGGTGACATGGGGCAATAGTAGAGCCCTATGATAGAGTTGTTTTATGTAGAGATGAACTTAGGTGTAAAATTGAAATATCACCCACTGATATGCGTTCTTTTGATGTGACGAAAAACCACGCGAGTGAGTCAGTGCTTCCCAAAGCAGATAATACCATGGAGTGGCATATGAGTTCTTTAAAATTGAGTGTTTGGGGTCTGGTTGTGTGTTGGAGTGTTGGATCGGGGCATGTTGATTCCTGTATATATTTTTAGCTCAACCTGTAGGCTTGTAGGCTCTAGTGGAAGGATATCCTTACATAGAATCTTTCCATAGCAGCAAAGAGAGTCCCTAAGAAGTTTACTCAATGTGGATTGGTTTCCGACCATCCATACTGAGTTGGTTTGATGCTAGTGGGTCGGTAGTGTTTTTAGATCATGGTATGGAGTTCTTCCTTATGTTGTTGAAGTGATCCCAAATCATTTATGACAAGTTCAAGTTTGAGAAGATACAACCAACTTTTATTTGATGGCTGGTATGACCCCTGGAGTAGTGAAGCTATAATCTTTTGGTTTCTTTCTCTAGTGGTGGAGTTGAGGATGTATAACCAAGGATGTGTTGGGTTTACCTCTCCACTGGGATTTTCATTCATAGATCAACACTCAAGGAATATCCCTATATTTGTGTTGACATATCATTTGACTCCCATGAAGAATTATGAGATATGGTGCAGATAGAGGTTTATCGAAGGAAAGCTTGGTATGACCCATTGTGTGTTCTTTGACATCCCTATATTGTTTTTTGGAACCCTCATGTTATTACAGTCATAGTTGTACATGAAACTTTTTAGGTTAGTTTGGTTCAATTCATCCAAGGGTGGATGAGGACTATCAGTTTATGTCAGTATATGCATCGGGTTAGCGAGGTGGTGTACCGCTAGAACTTATGACCTCAGATGGACCGAGTCTTTAGTTTTTTCCACCTATTACATCTAAGGTGACATGTGTACAATTCATTTCACAATTTTAACATAGTTGAGATTAAATTTTGGTAATTTTTTAGATTTGGAGGTTCCCTTAAGTGCATGTTTATAGACAGCATGGGAACCCTCTCACTAGCTCACTAGCGTAGGAAGTCCAGTTGAGAGCTCAATTTCCCCCTTGGGTGTAGGATTTCACTTTTGTAGGTTGAAAATACTTAAGTATGGTAGAATTTAGTAACTTATTTTTTCTGTATAAGACTTTGTAATATTTTTAGAAATATTTTTGGACCTAGGTGTTGAGTCATCATGGAAATACGAGGTCCAGAGAGTCTCAGTGCAGTGATATAAAAAAATATTAAATATATTTTATCACACCCACACAATTTCTTTGTAAACATGGAATAACTCCTGATAGGAGTCCCAGATCAGAAATTTGAGACGATGATTGAGTCCAAAACATATTTTTTACCAAAGGTAGGACTTAAGATTTTTTACCATTGGTTGATCGGTCGGGGGAGAGCGTTGTCAAGGTGTTAAATGAAGATTATTGATTTAATAAAAATTAAATCAATAACCCCCCCCCCCTCCCTTTGGGGATCTCACAAAGTAGGGGAGGAGAGGACCCCCCACCACCCCCATGTGATTGATGACCTGAGGTCGAACTAAAGTGAGGAGGTTTTGATTATCCCCATTTTTTATGTTGATCAACACCAGATCGAGATGCAACGGATTCTAAAGCTTCGGTGTTTCACCACAAGGTAAGTGGATTTGAGTTTTAAGTCCCAATAATCCTTTTCATTAATTTTTTTAAGTTTATTTAACCATTATATTAATTATATTTATCCATTAAGAGTATATATGTGGGTTTTGGTGAGAGTCGAGGCATTTTGGGCGGCTCACAGGGAATTCCCATTTGGAATTACCGATCACACTGTGTGTAGTATAGAAGAATACATCATGTGTTATTCTCATTTTGGGAAGATGATATTAAGGGGACTAAAAACCATGTACTAGGGGTACACACCATGTAGTGATACTAGGTCTTGTAGTTAAGGGACATGTCTAGGGTTTTCATGTTATGAGTTATGTCCAGGTGACAGTACACTTTCAGGGTATATGGACATGGGGTTCCGAACATGGGAATAGGTTGAGGACAAGGCTAGGGGCCTAGTTGAGGTGAGACACACTATATACACCATGTACATAATGTGTAAGATCACATTCCATATAATTCATGCGGTAGAGTACATGGATATGTGTTCATGTGAGGTCACATGTCATGTGGACCCCAATACACACCCTATACTTTTCTTGGGAACTCCACCTAGAACATATCCTTCTTCAAGACTCAGATTCAGGCCTATGAGTAGCCTATAATAAGTATTTGTTCCTTTTAGAACATTATGGTAGCTTTCATGGTGGATTTTATGATACAATGTAGTGTGATTAAAGCAAGACATTGTTTTACCGATGCTAAATCATGTGTAGTGATCAGAGTGGACCACTTGAGAGATTTTGGGCCTGGTACCCTACCCTGTCACCTTAGGATTCGAGTACCCATAGACTCATTAGGCTAGTATATTGGTTCTCCCCTATTATCAAGGTGTGGGTCCCATGTATGTGGTAGTGTTAGGACGTGATGTTCGGTGTGTGTGACACTCATTTTAGTGATCTGTAACTAATGCTAAGGACATATTGGTTTAATGGAGAGATGTTGTTACTAGTACTCCCCTATCACACTAAGGTGTGGGTTTTACTTACCTCTCATATCGGTAGAGATATAACTCCCCTATACATAGGGTGTGGGTCCTATACCCACATTGTAGTTCTCCCAAGGAAGGTACTCCCCTTTCAGACCAGAGTGCAGGTCCCCTATATTGTTTTTGTAGATGGAGACAGATCTCCCATGTCATATCAGAGTGAGGTCCCTCCATACTTAGGGTGAAGATAGATTTGTTACTCCCTTGAGATTCCAGGGTGTGGTTTATCTATCCATGGAGTTAGTAAGCCCCTGTTATAAAGGGTGAGGGTACTCCATATGTGATGTTTATATAGAGTTGGTACTCCCCTACTGTTCTAGGGTCTGAGTGTTGTATTCTGAGGTTTTTACTCCCTTGCCTTGTTAGGGTGTGAGTCCCTCATTTTGATGGAATAAGTAGAGATGAAAATACCATATACATAGGGTTCAGGTCCTCTATCTATGGATTGGTACTCCCCCGTCTTCTAGTGGTGGAGGGGAGTGGGTACACCATTGGATTTGGATCTCCCTCAACTATGGAGTGTAGTTTCATTGAGTGGGCCCTCCACTTTTTATGTGTGACACCTGGTTTGGAGGTAGTTCTCCCATGATGTGGTGAGGTGTGATACTCTCCCTATCTCTACTAAAGTGGTTTCCTAGGATGTTTATTGGTTATTATTACCTCAGTTGTGAGGTCATGGTGATGTGTGGGTCCCTCATTACTCTCTCTTTAGAGAGGATGAATGTGGTGCATAGACTAGAGCAGTGATCCCTTGACTGTGTGTAGTGTCAAGGGGAAGGTATCTCTACTCAGGTTTTTATGAACTTGTCTGTGGCATAAGATAGTGGGGATATGACCTATAGTGTTGGGAAATAGAATTGGACCTATAGATATGTTCCTGATGAAGCATATCTATCAGGTGTGTTCAATTTGGGATGGAATATCTTGTCGAGTGGTTCTACAAGATGAGAATTATTGTTGGGACTCAAGTAGAATCTTATGGATGTCTGTGAAGCTCAGACTTCATGAGACATAGATTATGATATGTTTATATCTAGGTGTTTTATAGGATACCTTGTGGTGATATAACATATTTTATTGAATCATTATGTGGTTAGAAATGACTAGTCATGTATGGTTGAGCAGTGGTCAAGATGTAGTTTCCCTCTCATTTAGTTTTTCTCCTATGGCTGGGTCGAGTGGAATGTTTCCATTCAGTTTTTCCATTTTATTTTTGGTTTTTAGGGTGCCTATAGGGTGTTTTTAGACTCACACCTACAAGAGTTTTACCCACACATGTCGTGTCTTGTGAAAATGATGGACCTTTCAATGGAGTCCCATGAGAACATAGATCAGGAGGAGCATTGTAATCTAGACAGACAAAGGTGTTTACTAGTGCTTAAACATGGTGCAATCCAGTGGTTTCATTTCATAGTGTTCCCCTCCTTCTGAATAGGCTAGACTCTTTTTTAGTTTTAGGTGGGCTTGTATTTTTTCCTTTTTATGCTTTGATTACTTTTTTGGTACTATGATTCTGGGATAGATTTATTCATAAATTTTTTCAATTATTATCTCTGCACTATTTTATGGTGATGTATGTGGGTGTCTTTATATAGGTATCATAGGATAAGGCCCCCCATGTGTTTGATATTCCTACTAGGTACTGGATGTCATCCCTAAGCCTATTGGAGGCAAGCTTGGTGATTCACAGCTCGAGCTACAGTGTGTTGGGTCATGAAAAATGATGTGGGAATTATCATGAAGATACTAGTGAAGCTTAGACACATAGAAAGCATCTTGAACTTTTTCTAACAACGGGGAAATCACCAACCGATAAGCCACCTACTAACATGCCCCAACACCTTAAAGGGTCTAAAACTGGGGGTGATATTTCTCCTCCAACCAATCCTCCAATGCACATGTCGAGGGGAAACCTTAAAGAAAACCCAGTCATTGACATTAAACTCCAAAAGAATCCTCCACCGATCAGCATAAACCTTTGGGCTGTCTAGTTCCACCATCATCTTTTTGTGAACCACCAGAATCTTATAAATCATGCTCTACACCAAATCAAGACCAAGAACCAAGGCCTCTCTAATCCTAGTCTAGCTCAATCGGGATTGACATTTCCTCTCATACAATACCACAAAGTGGGTCATAAATATAGATAAGTAATTTTTGTTATTATAAGAAAACTAAACCAAAGATAAGTGTCTCACCCAATATACACAAAAATATAAGTTGCATTCTCATAGTATATCCTCCAGTATTTGGATGTTCCACTCTTTTATTCCATATATCTATTTTTGGAAATTAGTCTTAATATATAATTGGTATCCAAATGAATTCTATAATCCCTTCTAGACTCACAAAGTAAATCGATCATCTCATTATGAAATAATTGTCATTGGATTTACATGAAGCCTCACCACATCATCTATATACCATATTTCCAAAAATTAAAGAGTTATCAACTCCTATATCACCAAAAATTGAATTGCCTTTGTTAGTAAATCCATGACCACCTGGAGAGATTTATAACCCCCTAATACAAGAATAACTTGGTGATGAAATCCATCATGTTCCCCCCACTTCAACTCATGGATACTAAAAGTCTTCTAAAACCCACCATGGAAATGATATTTTACTTTCACCTACTGAAAGACCATGAATCATTCCTAAACTCCACCACTGAACACTTCATTCCTAGCCATAAAAATTGCCTCATAAATACTTGATACATCTTAGATACTATAGAGTACTAATAAATTTGAGCTATGAAGCTCATGGTGGAATCCATAATGCATCGTTAATATTATGAACATCCTTCCCGAGAACATTACCCAATGTTTTCCATCCTTTGAACATCCCTTGAAGTGTCACCATGAATGACCCAATCATGTATCATCACTACCACTAAATCCCCCAAATAAGACTCTTCCACGTATTATAATATATTAGTCTCTACCTTAATCTATAATAAGTATCTTTTTTCATCATCCACCTATTCTATGAGATGAAAAGAACCTAACTCCTCTATCACTAACTAGGAATCTCATATTCTTGAATGACTCCCCATGATTTTATTCTTAGTGTTTCAATGAAAATATTTTCTTTTACTAATGTGTAAGAGATCTTAAAATCATGGTGCCTAATAAACTCCATATATCTTTACTATCTAAGATTCATGACATGTAGAGAAAATATATATCTATGGCTATTATGATTCATAAAGACCAAAAAGCATTCCCAGATAAGGTAACATCACCACAACCTCAGGGAAAACACCTCTTCTGTTATCTCATGTTCATGGGTGGAATATTTATGTTTGTGTGTAATAAATACCTATACCCATAGGATATCACTTCCCACTATTTCATTAAGATGAATCCCAAACCCAAGTGATAAAGAATCAACAAGCACCTCAAATATCACACCCTTCTCTGGATACTAAAGAACTGGGGCCCTGACCAATTACTAATTCAAGTTGTCAAATTCTACCTAGAACTTACTAGTCCAAATAAACTCTTGGAATTTCCTAGTCAAGTATATTAGTAGGGATAGAATCCCATAGAATTCAGACATAAACCTCCAATAATAAGCCATGAGACCAAGAAATCTACTGACCTATCCCATGTTCTTTACTGTTTCCCAAGAAAAAACTACATCAACCATTGATGGATCCAATGATACTCCCTATGGGACACTACATTCCCAAGGAAATTCAAATTTAGAAACCATAACATACACTTGGTAAATTTCCAATACACTTGGTTATGTCGAAGAGTCTAAAAAATGATCCTCAGGTGCTTGGTATGCACATTCATTTACCTCAGGTATAGGATAAAATCATCAATGAAAATGACTAAAAATGGCTCAATGAATCATGAAACACATAGTTCTTGAGTATTTTGAACACATATGGTGTGTTTGTGACACAATACAGGATTACTACATACTCAAAGTGGCCATATCGGAACTGAAAAGCAGTCTTCAGAATATCTGATTTCTTCATCCTCAGTTGATGATATCCATACTAAGAATCGATTATAGAAAACTAGAAATCTCCCTTAAACTATCCCAATAGATCATTAATTATTGGAAGAGTGTAATGATTCTTGATAATCACCTGATTCAGCCTATGGTATTCTATATACAGCATTATATTACCATCCACCTTTTTGGTGAACAAAACTATATCTCTTTATGGTAACACACTAGACCAAGTAAGTCCTTTATAATTCAGATAATCAATATAAGTATTCAAATCCCACAACTCTAAGATTTATATTCAATAAAGACCCATAAAATCAGTGTAGAACCCAACTGAAACTTATTCCAAACTCAACATCATGTCAAGGGGTAGTTTCAAAACCTCATTAGGGGAAACATATAGAAATTTCACAACAAATATGGGGTCTCAACCTCCTAAACTCTCATTGAATCAAATAACGACTAATAAATCAAAGAAATAAGTGGATCTTCTTATCTATCGACCATCCCAAAAACATTCTAATTAGAGAAAAACACACATTTTCTTCCCATATCAGAAAACTAAACTCTACTCTATAAAAAAACCATTGCACGAATATAATACAACTTATCCATACAAATAATTACATCATATGGATTAATATATAGTAAAAATAAATCTCCCAATGATTGAAATCTCCCCATTACCTGTCTAAATTCCCAAAAAACATCACGTAATCTAGTAAGGCCTATGACTAGCATAAATAACACCATGGGTGTGGAAAACCTCTCCACATCTAGTCCAATTTCTAATACCAAGGTGGGTGTAACAATGGTGTGTGAAGATCTACATTACAAAAAATTAAAAAAAACCATTGTAGATGATAAACTGGTTATACCTATAACAACCTATGGGGCCTCTATAATTGGTGCCCCTATCACCTATATCTAGCCTCAACTGGATCCTCTACCTCACTACTAATAGCCTCTACATCCATAATTTGTCATGGATCACTGATAGTAAGGTACATCTTGAGGATACCCACTTATAACTCCACATCCGCTTGGATGTTAATAAAACTAATGAACCAGAGAGAGGAAATTAGTTAGAAGGCCCTAGTACTGATACTCTCTTGAGGGAAACTACCAATTCTTCTGGAAGGGGTCCTAACCACCCTAACCATACTGACTCTATAGGGATAAAGGAAATTTATGATGGTAATGACCTTGAACTTTTCCACCAAAACACATGAAAAGAGATATCCCAATAATTTTCATCTCGTGAGAAACATGATACTGACTGTTGAGGTCATCTCACTTCCAATAAAAAAACTCAACTATCCTAACATTTGTGACCCTCAATTTGACACCTTTCGCCTTATATTTCTAGGTTGACCCTCAACTAGGGTTTCTCTAACCCAATCATTTACCATCTCATTTACATATACATTTTTATGCACCTACAAATACATTGGTAACATAAATAGGGTGACTAAAGAATAAATGGAGGGTCATAATGCCTCCTCTAAGTGTTATGGTCATGACTCCTCATCTATAAAGACATTAGTGCCAAATCATAAAAAGGTCATTAAACTTAATACCAAGATTATAAACACTATGTATCCCCTATCTAAGAAAGAGAAACTCATTACTCATTATTTCCTTTACTATCATAAATAATAAATCATCCCTAAAATCCTGCTAGAAATCGTCCTATGACACACTGGTCTCCTCTTTATCTATGAGGTACAACATCCACCACATACATGCTACTCCCATAAACTGGCTAACTTCTCTAGGAATACAATACTTAGCTCAGGCTCAAATAAAGCTCAAATCAATCCTTAACTCCTTTAACCAGTACTCCATTTGAAGATCAGAGATAATTATCACATAAATTGTTGAAATTTGATGTTTAAATTCATGAGACCTCCTCTTTCACTACTCATTTTCCTGATATGGGTCAACCCTTTTATGGATAATAGGGTCAACCTATTGAACCTCTATAGTTAAAACTACCCATATATAGTGACCAACTGTAATATCTATAAATAAATTAGGAACACCTAGTCTTTATAACAATTTATTTATTTAGATTCATTTAATTAATTAATTTATTTCTTCCTTGAATCAATCCATTCAAAATAAAACTAAATCATGTATGATTCATAAACCACTCATATGTCTCTACCCATTAAAAAATGTCACTTGATTAATATATTTTGAGAACTTAACTTACTTATCTCATATCATAGGGGGGTCCTAATATCCTAGGTCCTAGTTAGTATTCCTTACTTTCATCACATACTATGTTTGGATAGCACTATTTCCTTTCCAATGCATGTAGTTTTCACCAGTTCCAAACTCAAAAATCTACCCTATCTCTTAACCAACACCTTTTTTTACCACTCTATCATAACCCCACCTACACTATTACCCCTCTTGGGATATTAGTGAAGAGAAGGAGTGAACCTTGTGTTCCAAATCTAGTTGGCCCTGGGTTTATGACTATCACTAATGGTATATAACACTAATATTAGAGTCATTACCCCCAACTATCCTAGGAAAATATAGAAAGCACAAAAAACTAATCATAATGAAATGTAAAGAAACCAAAATCATATATAAAGAAAACCAAAAATACATGAATATTAAATAGATATAAATATATCTAAAATAAAACAATACTAAAAGGATGATGTGGAAAAAACCAGAAAAACTACAAGCTCTGAGCTAGTATTATCCATCCCAATTACCAAAGTCCTCATGGAAGTGTAAAAATAGTTTATATATATGTTGATGAGAATAACATGTATAATTAATGGGATCATTCCCATGTTCTCTCATGATTAAATTTAAAATATAATACTAATACCCTGGTGAAAAAACATCAGATCTAACTAGAACCAACATAGCTCAACTATTTTCCCACATCCTTACTAAGGCTCTCTCACCTAAAATAAATCCAAAAGTAGTATAGTAATATCATAAAAATGTTGATAAAGTATCCCCAAAACCACTCCCCTAATGGTTTTTTCTCTCACCCAACATGAAGAAATACTTTTCTCTCATCCCTTACATATCCACAAAATTACCGCAACAATTACATTTCATGTCACTCAACACCAACTAAATCTCACATATTGTGACACCAAATGCATATATCATATAAAATTACCATATTAGTATGGTAACATGAATGCATAGGATATCATCCTTATTCCCTCATCCCACCAAGCATGACCCCCACCACATATCTTATCATTGGTGTAACCAAAATCTATTGCTGATGGGAGAGTGGGGGAGAGGTTGTAATCAGCCCTCTATATCCTCACCTACTATATATTAGGGAACTCCCCTAGGTTTTTTAGGTTTTTTTCAGGTTATATGACTTGGGTGGGGTATATAATAAAAAAATAAGAGAATATAGGTTTATAATAGTCTCGTGCAAGACCATGCATATGGGTTCACACAAGTAACACTACTGTAACCACCATTAGGGAACTATTGACATCATGCTACAAAGTGCTAATTATAATCCAAAATCATCACAGAAAGTTCCAAAACCAATTATCTATTTTCCATTATTTTATCTAAAAAATCATCTACCGATATTTATATATTTAATTATTAATGTAAATTCACACAGATGGTTTATATAACCATAACTGCATTATTATTTAAGATGATATTATTACATTTATATTAGACCACTACCAATAAACCACCACATAAATCTATAAATCAAAACTAAGGACACTAAGCTAAAAAACAACCCCACTAATTTTTACACAACCAAGACCACCAAGCCACACATAAACAAATTTCACCAAGATAAAAATAATAATGTTAAGAATAGAACATGTATATTCAAATTAGTCTTTTCTCTACCAATGTTATGTGTTTAATAATTTAAATTGTATTCTCGAATCAGCCCAACCCTATTTGGTATGCTTCTATAACAATCATAAATAATGATACAACAAAAATAATATAAAAAAAATAGTAACCTCGTGTGCATCACACTATTCCCTTCAATTTCACAAGTATTTATTATTATCTTCATTGTTCCAATTAATACCATTAACCAAATGGAAATAAAAATAATGATAATATAATTCACATAAAAAGGGTGAGAATTAAAATCCCTTGCCTCAAAATAATGTTTTCATCATTCTAAAAAAATCCAAAGCAGTAGAGGATGAATTTTGGGGCCACAACCAAATAGGGTTTCTTCAAATAAAACTGAAATGAAGTGATAACTCATAAAAATATGTGCACAATAAACCTACCAATACAATAAATGTTGTATTTTTTAATATTATAAATAAATAAGGAATACATTAGATAGAATGAGGACTCACCTAGAATCACCAATATAAAGTATTAAAAAGAAAATGGTGAATGAATGGGATTTTAATCTATTAGGGATCCTAAAATCACTTAATAATCACCTAATTGGTGAGTGGAATAAATGGATAATTAAGAAAATTAAATATAGGATGGAATTTATAGATATTTAATAAATTTCCCCATTCCTAGAGAGAAGGTATGATTCATTTCGTTCAAATTATATGGTTTATATTCATAAAAGAGTTCATAATAAAACAAACATATGATAGATTTCACATGTTGAATAAATATTTCACAAGGGGAATTATTCAAAGCCCAAACTCCCCACCCCACCCCTAAAAATTCTATCAGGACATTTATGTTGTGAACCGGTGATTCACAATGTGAATCGCCGCCTAAAATTATAGATTTAACTCCATCTCTTCTTCTTACTTCCTCAAACTCATCTCAAGATTCCCAACACCTAAAAATATAAAGGAATAGGAAAAAATTGTCCAATCCAATATAGATCGACTTGGTGCGAGATAAATATTATTTTATTCTAACATGAACTTATATTTGTGGGATTTTTTCTTCTATTTGTTAATTTTTATACCATGATGCCTTATTTATTGGATTATTCATACTCTAATTCTATATTTTTTAAGGATTATATTTGGTTAATTTTCCATTATTATGTACTCTCAACAGAGAGTATAGTATATCCACAATAACACACTAGACCCTTGATACTAATCGACAACCACTGATATAAAAGGAGGTGTGCATGAGGTCCCAATAGCCTATGGTCTAATTATTATAGAGTGATCTAGGATGGGGATGTTATAGGAAGGTACTCTAATAGAAAATCTAATAATTGAGCTATTAATATCCACATTTTTCTACAATTACCTCCTATAAACCTATAAAACATATTTATATATATGGGTGAATATATGAGTATACTGAGTATGATCCTCCCTAGAAACTCTCATGAAAATTTAGAGGAAACATAATAATGGATCACCGAATAAAAAATAGAACCAAAACACACTTATATGTTCATATATATCCCAACCATAGTAAGTCTCACTTTCCTAATATTTCATCCATGTGTAGTAATATAATATCCAAAAAAACTTCAAGAAGGTACCCTACAACCACTTCCCCTCTAATTTGGTTAGGTTCATGCCCTAATGGCATGTGTTCTATGCTTCAACCCATTTCATATAAAAACCTAACTACATATCCACATATCTCAACCCCAAAGAGAAAACCATATCTATATCACAACCTCACATCATATCATCTGCAAAGTAGGGCATCATGAACTTGAAGGACATCGACCTCATCCCTCATCCTACTATGTCCAACACCCACCATGTATCTACACCACCACTACATAACTAGGTCATCAAGAATATATATACACCAAATCCTAAAGACATTATATGTGTTATATATAAACCTACCACAATCCATCACAACCCATTCAACAACTGAAGGGAAGCATAAAAGTGAGGTAAATAGACCATAAGTTCCCTATATAACATTAATATTGGGTAAATAATTATGAATCTTTTTCATCATGTGGCCAAGTTACCCAAATTAGGTAGTGGTGTGTAGGAAATACTAAAAAATACAATGAATATAATATTCACACACATTTCAAGCCTAGGGGATCATACTCAAAAGAATACGATAATGTCACATAAGATCCTTCTCACTATCACCATTTTCATACAATGAATAATATAATAACTTCAATAAAACTAAATGGATCTTTCCACACAAGATATACATAATTAAATTCTCAAAATCCCATTTCAAATATCATAATAAAATTCAAGATTCAACCATACCAACCACATTACATTCAATTATCAATAATTAATGTTAAAAATTTTATTAAGCCACTTCATGATTTAAGATAATTTTTAGTCATTAATCTTATTTATTTCAGTATTCCATTTATTTGAAAAAACTATTCTAAACATTTCCATAAATCATCAAAAAAACCATAATTTATTAATTTCATCCAATCATTTATTATTTCCAATCCATCACTCAATACCTATTTCATTTAATCTAACTATATTATTTTCCATCGAGAAAATATAATAGAACCCCACATCAACTTAACCTATCACTGCATAAACCACCAAAAAACTCATACCAATTGCTTCCATAATATCCATAAAACCAATTATCTTCCATATAATTAGCCATATAATCACTAAGAAAACTACGCAATAACCCATACACTACTACAATAATAATAACTACAAATCATCCTCCCAAAAAACCATAATAATCAACCATAAAACATTTAATCCCAATGATAAAGACTTCATAAAAAGTAGTAAGAAATGGGAAACATATAAAAAATAATCTTGAATAACCAATTATTAGTTATTCTTCTGTATTCAATCATAATTCTAGGTTAAAACATCAAAAGAAAAATCTCATATTTCAACACAACTAATTCATTTCTAACATTAAGATATTAACCAATTATAAATAGTGATTATAATCAATCAATAGTATAATGAAACATGTGTCATATTGTAAAACATAATATCTTTGATGTAATATCATAAAAACCATCAATATATAAGCAGTACGTAGGAATATCATAGAGAACATATTAATAACCCACTTCCCTTCAATTCCTTCATTCAAATTAAATATATTATATGGGTTATTATATACCATCCACACAATGAAAAAAAATCATGGAAATTTCACTATATATAAATACTAAAAAAGGAGAAGTTTTGAATCCAATAACTCAACTGGAGTTTTAATAGTTGTTTCATAGGAAAATGAGGAAGCTTCAATAAAACACTATCCAACACATGAAGATCAATGACAAGGTATGTGCATGAAAATTATCCATCAAAATAAAAATAAAATCAAACCATGAACAAATATGAAATGTTTTTATAAAATACCAATAATAAAGGATAATAATTTAATTAACAGCAATATAAGAGGAATTCACTTTGGTTAAAAAATATTTGATCATTTCAAGATGATATCCACAACAAGTCAAAGGATGGATAAAGATATCTAAATACACACAACTAGTTACCTATATTTTTAAAGAAGTAGTATAATTAATAGATTATTTGATATAAGGACAAAATTTATAATAATTCTAGGATAATTAAGGAATCAAAACATAAAAGGGGTCATCACACTATAATGGAACTCTGATCTGAGAACCATGGTGTGTTACCTACCCAAATATCATAGTAAACACACATTATAACTGATACAAATTAAAACTATTATAGTGAAACCAAGGATACCATACAAACACAAAATTTTTATCATTATAGTATGATCTTTTTCCTCATATCCTCAAACTAGGCACACCGTAAACCAAACTACAGTTTGATTAAATAAACATTTATACTATTTAAATTAGAGAGACAGATCAAGGAAATCAACCACCCTAGTTTTCATGATGCAAAAAAAGGGTAAAAGTTAAATATCCTTCAGTGAAGATTAAATTAAAGGTTCATGTAAGATAAAAAAAACTTTTATACCACCACACTATAATACCACCCTTCATAGCATAATGAAACTCATATAGAATAAATTTAAGAACATTCATGTGAGATTTAACCGAAGACTTTTCTATTGAAAAATAACTTGGGAACCTTTATACTATAACCAAAATTATTTATGTCATATCTATGATAACTTTGGACCAATCTACTGATAAGTGACCTGACTCAATGGACACATATCCTCAAGAAGGGATCCCCATATACTATAGGTTTTTAACTAATAGTGAGGTTTAACTAGGGTATGTTAGAAATATTATACCCTCATTATCAAAGTAGCACAACTGTAATATAAGGAAAGTAAAAAAATAAAAAATAGAAAGTGAAATTAAATCATTTAAAACAAATGATAAGTTATTATAAATGATAAATATCTAAAAGGATACAAAAATCACAAAAAATCTATGTCATAGAAAAAATGTTGATGTCATGATGCTATAAAAAAATGGGGAGTGAGGGAAACGGTTGTTTGGAATAAAAAATCACATGGTATAAAAAAATTTAAAAAAAGGCCAAAATTTAAACTCTAATATCATCATGAGAAATATGTCAATACTCTATTCCCATACTCTATCCTAGTATTGAGAATCAATAATCCATAGTTGGGTGCTTCACTTTGTCCCTACCTGTATCCATGAAGTTTTTTTGGGTACCAAATGGCATCCCGAACAGGGTGTGAGTAAAACTCAGTAGAGAACCACAATCACTGTTTAATAATATCCTTTTTTTTAATATATCATGATTCAATGTGAAAGTAATAATAAAAAATAAGTGAATATGATAAATAATACTCTTTTCGACTCAGGTTTCTCATAGGATACCCTTCTGATACTACCTTATTTGGCCTAAGTTGAAATTTTGTTGATCATTGATCATTTTATAATATAGGCTCATAAAATATGGCACATAAACAAGGATTACTTACACAATGATAATTGTATAAGGTATCAAAAAATACATGGTATTAAAAAATTCATAGTTAAATTGAGGAATTATATAGGTGATGTAGAATGAAATATCTAATAACCCAAATCAACGATCTGTAATTCCATGTACAACTTCCAAAATCAAGTGAGGCATGGAATTTCATGTCCAATGGTTCCCAATAAAAAATGAGTATTTTCATGTTCGACATCTCTAACTAAGGGGTCATGGAGATTCATGTCCAAAAATTCCCAATAAATATTAAGAAGCACCATATCCAACAACTATATATAAATATTAAGGAGTTTCATGTGGAACAATTATAAATAAATTATTATGAGCACTATTAATGACTTAACTATATTAATTAAGGTTCATTCCATTACCTTTTCACTTATCAATGAAAAAAGTTAAAAAAAATATCATTCACACCATTAATAAATTCATTTTCAAATAATAAAATTCCATGTTAGTATACATGCCAAAATAATTTTCATTTAATTTGTATTTATAATTTCACTTAGTATTTATAAAATGGGTCTAGTGAAATAACCAAATAATCTACAATTAATTGGTATAGTTTAATCATTTCCCATTATCAAGGGCCAATACAGAAGAATAATTCACAACTAAATAAGGGATAAGTAAAATATTTGTATCATCTTACATTATATCATAGTTAATTCCATTTAATAATCCCATTTGAAAATAATAAGTCGGTACACATCAAAGGTGGTTTAATCTTAATAAAATAAAATAAGAATCATGGGAATATATGAAACAAACCCCAATGGTATGTGGTTTGATTCAACGTATATGACCTCCAAATAAGAAATTTGGTGTGGAAATAGTAACTAATTTATAACATTAGTAATATACTAGATTAATATCACATTTTAGAGGTGACACATGGGAAGTCCAACATGCAACATAATGGTGAATGATATAAATATATATACTTTTAGGTAAAGGTACTAGACCACCTACCTTATGTCAATAGAGGAATCCTCATCAAATATAGACATTTTATTTGGGTAGGAATGATATATATTGAAGAAAATAGAGAAATTTATAGGAAATATGGAATAAGATATGGAATGAAGATATCATCAACTTTGGTGAAATAAAGTAGGGAAATAATCAAGAGGACTCATATACATACTTAGGGTGATAAAAAATGACCTAAAATATTCGATTCCATGTTCATATAGTGTATATATCATAAATAATATGAGGAGAGATAATGGGGGACGTCAAGTGGGCTATTGTGCATTAAAATGGAAGAAAAAGGCTGCATTAGATTTGAGATGGAGGATGGGGAAATGGAAATTTCATCATTTTTAAAAGGGGTACATGTTTTCCTCACATGGTTGGCCAAACTCGGTGCCAACCATGCATAGCTACTACCAAAGGTGACTCCCCCTTGCATTGTTAGGTGCACAATTATGAGAAACCATGTTCCAACCATGCTATGTACACTTGTAATAAACTGTTGGTTTTTCACAGCCATGAAACCCTCCTTAAATAGTTAAATAAACCATTTGGAACCCATTATGGAATGCATGGTTTATGTTCATGGTTAACACTAATCATTCACTAACTGTGTGCCTCACCTATTTCTCTAAAAACCAAAGTTATGGGCGTTAACATAATATCAAACACTCATGAAGACTTGCTTAACCCTTTAGGTGATTTCATTATAGTGAAAACAAGGATATATATTGAAATTTAAAGGATTCATACCTCATGAGAAAAAATGAGATCTTATAACCTTCCCTCCTTAATAAAATAGATCCTTGATCTTCGCTAAGGGTGGTTGATCTGCATCAAATAATAACTCTATCCACTGAGCACATATATCAGACTCTCTATTGTAGGTATCATCCTATACATGGTAATGTTTACATAGCACCAATAATAGAGGAACTAAAATATCTTGAATATTATTTATGCTATGATCAATGATATGAATAGGATACTCCTCAAAAGAATAATCATCTTCTAAATTAACTTCCTTAGGATCAAAATCACGAGACGATTTATAATGATAATGTTGAAGCTATGAAACAAAAAAGACATGTGAATATCTTGTTACCTTGAGGTGGATCTATCTGATAGGTCATTGGCCCAACTCCCTATAATATCTCAAAAGGATTAATAAATCTATTTTCCATATTTTCTAGTCACTAAAACCATTGATGGCCCAATCTAGGAGAAACATATAAGATCACCCAATATCCCACCTCAAAATCCAAAGGTTGGTGGTGACAATTGTCATATGAATTAATCCTTGGATGAAATGTATCAAAACACTTTTGGATTAATTTTACCTACTCCAATGCCTCCTGGATAAGGTGAGGTCCTAGTAGAACTACCACTTCTGCCGATAGCCAGTATAGGGGTGAACGGGAAGACCTTCTATAAAGTGCCTTGCAAGGATCCATATATATTGTTGCTTGGAAAATATTATTACAAGTGAACTCAATTAGAAGTAAGTGTTTCTCCTAATAACCTATAAGATAAAGGATTAATACTCTAAGAATCCCCTATAACCCATGTATGGTATTCTTGGACTAACCATC
The DNA here is from genome assembly GCA_963277665.1 of Viscum album. NCBI lineage: Eukaryota > Viridiplantae > Streptophyta > Magnoliopsida > Santalales > Viscaceae > Viscum > Viscum album. The sequence continues at coordinate 1,745,894,862 of OY728161.1, forward strand.
AATTAGAAGGTGATATGATGTACTTAGAAGTACCTATAATCCAAGAGCCCTATAAAACTCTTTCTAAAACCAAGAAGTGAACTGATCATCCTTATTTGATATAATGGTATGAGGGAAACCATGTAGGCATATAATCTCTCTAATATCATCTAAATCTAATCCATTGAGAAGGTCACCTAATATGGAATAAATGGTAAACTTTTCTTAGTCTTTACATGATCACCCGTATTTCATCACTGCCTTAAGGGGATTTCAATAAGAACATCACAAAATCCATAGGGAAATTATCTCATTTCCCTTCTATAATGGGTAATGGTTGTAAAATCATAGTAGGATGCTCATGTTTTCCCATCAAATGCTGATAAGTAGAAGACTGAGTAACAAAAAAATTTATCTGCCTCTTCATCCCAGGCCACCCATACTAGCGGTGTAAGACATGATACATTGGTTACTCTTTCATGAATTTAGGTACCTAGACACATCCATGAGTATGCAATATATCATTCTCATGAAGGACCTAACCAGGAAGTGGGACCCCATTTAAACACTTTCCCTTAAGAATAAGCCTTTGGGATCTGAAAGTTATATCATCTTCACTTGATCTATAAGTGAATAAGTCACTGATAGAGTTATGAATATAGGCTTCTTATTATACTCATAATTCTCTATATGCATCTTATAAAACATATCTATCTACTACCACCCACTACTATCTTTCTAAATAAATTTTTTTTGAGTCTTTAGGATCAAATAATTATCCACTAAATTACTTTTTCCATCAATAAAAATAATCCCCAAGTCGAAATACTAAAGGTATTCAATGTATGAGGTGTAAATCGTGCTGATAGAATATGTATTTGAGGATTTTATGGTCTTTATACACCAAAACCACTCCCCAATAAAATAATGTCTCTAGCCTAAAAAATCATGAACCCCAACAACTAACTTGAGATATTTGTTTAGGTAATTACACACATGAGACCTCAATTAGTGAGACCCATATGCCTCAACTCGATCACCTTGCACCAAAATTTCTCCCATATCAATAAATTATGCTTCATAATAAACTATATAACCTTTTTTAGGATTAATTAAAATCTAGATTAGCACTAATTTTATCCTTCCTTTTAAATCCTAAAAGGATTCATCATAGGATTCTAACCATTAAACTTAACACCTTTCTTTGTAAATATTATAAGTGGTGATGCAATAAGAAATGTTATTTAAATAAAATTTACATAGTAACTAGGTAGTCCCAAGATGCTATAAATATCAAAAATGTTCTTGGGATTATCCGAGGAAAAAATTCTCTCACCTTGTAAAGACCCGTAAAATTCAAGGGAAATCTTTTCTTAATTTTCTTTGGAATTTTACAAGAGCGCGGTTTCTGACGGCACCTGATTCCAAGGCCCGGAGTGCCCGAAATCATTTTCTGAAGTTTGGCTCGGGTACGTTCAGTGAACGAACGAGCGGGAATTTATAACTTTTGATCCGGTGCTCGGAATTGAAATCCGATGACACTGATGAACTCGCAGCGCCGATATTCGCTTAAGAAGACCTTTTCCGAAGTTGCGTTTATTACGGGACGAAAGTTAGTTTTTGGGAGATTTATAAAAAGTTAAATAAAAATGTGGTACACTTTTTATTTTTTCTTACTTGTTGGTTAACTCCTCTCAAAGGAAGTTAAAGGTGGGACCCACATCCACTTAACCTCACTTGGGAGGATTAAGTGTGGTGGGGCCCACACGAAACCCAACCTTCCATCTCCTCTCAAAACTCCTTTAACCCCTCTTTAAATGACATGTCAACTTGTTATTTAATTTTGGAGTTATTTTTATTTGAATTTCAAACCTTTGAAATTCAATTTGTTAAGTTTGTGAATAAAATAAGACACTATATTATTTTGTTGGGTTAGAACTCTCTAGCATTCTTGAGGGGATTTTGGGAGCTCCTTCTTCTTCTTCAACCTTGACGAAGAACGCGAAGAACCTTCGAGCTCCGACGAAGAACGCCGCTCCTCTCATCTTCTTAGCCCGTTGTTTCCGAAGATTGACGACGCCTTCCGTGTCAAAGAAAGGGAACGCCGCTTCCTCCTCGGACTTCCTTCGTCGGCATACGAAGATTTGCCAACGACGTACCTCTTCGGACGTACCTCTTCATCATCGGATTTGACGAACGATTACCACGACGCCTGACCTCCGCGACGTTGTCTTCCGCAGGTCGTTGACGATCTTCGAACTTGAACCCAAGGTAGGGGTTGTTGTTGATTATTTATTTATTTATTTATTCTCGTTCGTGGTTCTATCATGACAAACATGAGGATATTTAAATATGTGTTATTGTTTAACGTGAGGGGGCCGGACCGCATGAACACGGCCGAACCCCCTCCTTTGTTCTTGTTGATTTATCTTGCGGATGAAACAAGATGGCGTGGTGCCGTCGCACCACGCGGAAATTCACACCATGGAAGAATAATCATGAACGCGACGTCGTCGCGCCGCGTCGAAGGGAATCGAAGGCGCCGCGGCTGGAGAGGGGCCGCGGCGGAGGGGCGCGGTGTCGTCGCACCGCGCCGGACGACGAACACCACGGCCGGTTCCGGGCCGCGGCGAGACGGGAAGACCGGCGGCTCGTCGGGCTGCCGGTGACGGAAGCCGGTAGGGGACCGGCTTTTCCAGTCCCGTTGGAGAAAAACCGGCCGGCCAGGTGGCCGGCCGGAAGGTCAAAGACTAGGGGAATTTAATTCCCCCAGTCAGCTCTAAAGCCCCCCCATTTATGAGGGGAGGCGGTTTCCTTGAGGGGGGCAGTCGGCCCCCCGGTTCTCTTCAAAGCAGGCCCCCACGAGGGGGGGCCGGTCTCCAAAAGGCGCGGCTCTTAAGCCACGCCGCCAGCTGGAAGCGGGGGCTTAGCCCCCCGCGCGTGACATCAGCGGCGCCAGGCCGCGCCGCCACCTGACGGGCCGGGCCGCGCCGCCGCGCCGGGCCGCGCCGCCGCGCCGGACCGCGCCGCCGCGCCGGACCGCCGCCGGCCGGGCCGGGTCGGACCCGGGTCGGGTTGGACCCGGTTCGGGTAAACCCGGTTCGGGCCGACCCAGGGGGGGTTCGGGCCGGGTCGGCCCGGACCCGGACCCCCCGTTTTCGAGACGGTCTCGGTCTTTTGGACATAACTTGAGCCACGGACCTCCGATTGACGAACCGTCTGCGGAAACGCGATCCTTGGATCGAGACGGTCGTTTCGGTATATTACACTCAGGGTTTCGGAATACTTTGAGGTCGGCCGGGTTGGTTCGTTCACGAAACCAACCGGGCCTTCGGAGCGGAAACGCTCATATCTTGAGCTACGGACGTCCGATTGACGTGCCGTCAGCTTTGTTGTGTTCCTCTTAGTGAGACGGATCTTTTGGAATACTCCGCCTGAGGTTTGGACGCAGGTGGAGTACAGTCAGGTTGGTTTTGCCTTAAAAACCAACCGGGCCCCTGGGACGAAAAAGCCAATAACTCTCAGACCGGGCGTCCGAACGACGCGCCGTCTGTTGCGTTGAGTTCCTGTTGACGATACGGAACTTTTGGATACATCAAATCTGGACTTTGTGACAGTTGATGTATCAGCCTCTCGGCTCGTGGAGCGGACCTCCGAACGAGCTTGCTGTGTGCGGGAACCCTAGTGCTGGCTACGACTGTTACTGTGACTACTACTGCTACTGCTACTGTGACTGCGACGACGACATTACAGATATCCTGTGTGGATTCGACGACGACGACTACAGCACTCAGCGATCCTACGTGGATCAGTGCTACAGGTCCTGTGTGGGCCCGATCATGTGTGGGTCTGATCCTGTGTGGGTCTTTGCGCTCAGCGGTCCTGTGTGAACCAGCGCCTACAGGTCCTATGTGGGCCCGATCCTGTGTGGGTCTTTTGCGGGGGTTAGTTACCTATCGATCCTTTGTGGGTCTGACGATTTAGATGGATCAGAGATCATCTTTATCGTCTTTCGAGAAGTATACCTGTGTGAGCTGAATCAAGTTGCTTTCCTGTGTGGATTTCGTTTTGCTTTCCTATGTGGAATACGTTTACTTTCCTGTGTGGACTGAGTTGTACTTGGGCTCGGAGGATGGAGCGTGTTTGAATTGATGACTTAGGTATATGTATGGGAATATACCTAAGCAGTGTCGGTTGTTACTTCGTGTTTGTACCTTTCTTCGTGATTTATCCTTTGTGGATTTTGAGAGACCTTCAGGGGTCTCGGGGTCCCTACTGAGTAGATTATACTCACCCCTACACGGGCTATGCCCGCACTACGTTGTGTTGGTTGCAGACAACGGACAACGTTGATCTTGGCTGAGGCTTGCAGAGCAGGACGGTACCTGGAGGTGGACCACTAGGCGGGACGTGTTCGGAGCGGACGACGGGACCCGAGGAGCAGTGGACCTATCTGTACCCACCCTTCAGGTGGGATTTCCAGTGGACAGCTCGGTGTTGCAGCTTTTGCTTTACAGTTGCTGTTTTCCCTTTCGAGTTGTACTTTACTTTCAGTTTGGGTTTGTATACTGGCCCATTTACTTTTCCGCACTTTCAGTTGTACTCTGTTTTTACTTAGTGTTTACTTTCTGCTTGCTTACTCTGTGGTGTTTTTTTACTTTACAAAGGCAATGCCTTCCCTTTTTACCGGGATTTACACCTTGGTGCAGTCGCCAGCCCCTGGCCTATGGAAGGCGGGCTTGGGGTAGTCACGGCATAGGCCCCGAGGACGGGTCGTGACAAATTGGTATCAAAGGAGTTCAGTTCTACAGCGAACTCTGATCTTTTCTATGTGAAGCAATAATGTTTTGCGTATTTAGTGTGGTTATCAGTCCAGGGAGTCCAGTGTTGGTGCGGCGGACGATGTATCCGTACACCAGGACCCTGACTTCTGATTTCCGACTTAATGCACGAAAACATTGATTGCGTGTGTGTTTCAAAGTTTTCTTTGTGATTACTTTATATCAGCTCACTAGGTATACTGTTCTGACCGTGGCGCACCTGTTTCCTTTTTAGGATGGCCCCACGATGGCAGCCAGCTAGGGTTCCGAGAGTCGAGTGTGACGACAGCCCACCGAGCGACGAGGCCTCAGTGCAGGGCCCTTTGTCAGCAGTGGCACCGGTGGTAGCTCTACCCGCCGAGCCCCCGATGCTTCCAGCACCAGCCGCTGACGATGCACGTCGCCTCAGCGCACTGCATGAGTTTCAGCACCAGCGACCGCCCAGGTTTCGCGGGGAGACGGATCCCCAGGCAGCTGAGGACTGGCTGGAGGCAGTGGTACGTGTGTTTAGGCTAGTGAGGACACCAGCAGACCTCATGGTGATCCTCGCTGCGAGCCTACTACACGCAGCAGCAGGACGATGGTGGAGCTTGATGCTCCAGGTGCACGATGAGAAATCTCTTCTTTGGACGGACTTTGAGAGCCTCTTCCGCTCGGATTTCGTCCCAGCCACCCTTCGTGTGGTGCGTATTCAGGAGATTCTTCAGCTGCGGCAGGGCAGCAAGACGGTCGCTCAGTACTCGGCGAGATTTACCGATCTCTCGCGCTACTCGACCGACATGGTGTGAGACCCATTCTTCCAGGCCCGGACCTTCGAGCAGGGTTTGAGACATGATATCAATGCATCGCTGATCTCCCTCAGCATACCGACTCAGACAGAAGTACTGGAGCGGGCCCTTCTGATTGAGAGCTTCCTTGCTGAGTCTACACCAGCGCAGCGACCCACCGCAGGGCGGCACGTGGCAGAGTCATCTACAGCAGGCAGTCGACGGATGACTCAGGGGTCTAGACAGACCAGACCTTCGGGCAGACGACCTCAGGGCACTGGCTCAGCAGTGCGGAGCACACAGCGAGGAGCCAGTCTTTCGAGAGGCAGACAGTGCTACTCGTGCGGTGGGCAGGGCCACATGGCTCGTGACTGCCCGACCCGCTGTGCCGAGGAGCAGCAGACAGTTGAGGGACCACCGAGGCAGAGGCAGAGGGTCGACCATGGAGGTCCGCATGGAGGAGGCGGACGAGGAAGAGGAGTTGGCCGAGCAGCAGGTGGTGGGCGACGCTTTGAGGCTCTGCCACCACCACCACCAGGAGGTCCACCCCGACCACAGGGAGCTGGCGGTCAGAGACAGGCACAGCTCCAGGCAGCAGAGGCCTACGACCACGGCGCACCCAAGATGATTCGAGGTACTATCTGTGTCTATTCCACCCTTGCTGCAGTTCTTATAGACACAGGAGCGAGTCACTCTTTCATAGCCGTCGCCCTTGTTCGGAGATCGGAGATTCCGACAGAGCCGTTGGCTCGATCCTTACGGCTAGAGACTCCTACGGGAGCAGACTCGACGATTATGCGCTGGTGCTGGTAGTGTGAGCTCACTCTAGGAGGTGAGAGCTTCGGCTGGGATCTTCTTGTAGCAACGTCGAGGCCTTACGACGTCATCTTGGGCATGGATTGGCTATCTACGGTCCATGCGCAGATTGACTGTTTTAGGCGCAAGGTGCGATGTGTACGCACCGACGGGAGCAGGTTAACCTTCACCGGTGAGAAGGGAGCCTTTGCAGAATAGGATGGACTTCCGCGGAGGAGAGGATAGACCATCACTCATCAGTTGGATAGCCTCATCCTTGGAGCAGTTGACGTGCGGAGTCCTAGTTTTCCTGTAGTGGTGGATCAGTTTGCGGACGTTTTTCCCGATGACGTTCCAGGGCTACCTCCTCGCAGAGAGGTATACTTTTATATTGACTTGTACCCCGGGACAGCCCCGATATCCACTCCAGCGTATCGGATGGCCCCCGCCGAGCTTCGAGAGCTACGGGTACAGTTGGAGGACTTGCAGGGCAAGGGGTTCATCCGACCCAATGTTTCACCCTGGGCTTCCCCGATATTGTTCAACAAGAAGGCGGACAGGAGCCTGCAGCTTTGTGTTGACTATCGTCGCTTGAACCAGGTGACAGTGAGGAACAAGTATCCGCTACCGAGGATTGATGACCTCTTTGATCAGCTCAAGGGATCACAGTGGTTCTCGAAGATAGACCTCAGGTCAGGCTATCATCAGCTCAGAGTCAGAGACGAGGATGTGCAGAAGACGGCCTTCAGATGTCGGTATGGCCACTATGAGTTCTTGGTTATGACTTTCGGCGTAACCAATGCTCCAGCAGTGTTCATGGCCCTCATGAACAGGATCTTTCAGCCATACCTTTATCGGTTTGTCGTAGTCTTCATCGGCGACTTTCTGATTTACTCTACGACTGAGGAGGAGCACGCCTATCACTTGCGAGTTGTACTAGACACACTCCGAGAGAACCAGCTTTATGGTAAGCTCTCGAAGTGCCAGTTCTGGATACGTGAGGTCCACTTCTTGGGACACGTTATCTCTGAGGTGGGAGTTGCAGTGGATCCTGCGATAATTGAGGTTGTGTTAGCATGGGAGCCACCCAGGAGCGTGACTGAGGTTCGGAGTTTCTTGGGACTAGCTGGATACTATCGGAGATTCGTGACAGACTTCTCTAGAGTTGCGGCACCACTCATAGCTTTGACGAAGAAGGGGAAACCCTTCGTGTGGTCATATTGATGTCAGCAGAGCTTCCAGGAGCTGAGACAGAGATTGACTAGCGCACCTATCTTGAGGTTGCCTGAGGAGGGAGTAGGGTACGTAGTCTACTGCGATGCATCAGGGACTGGACTCGGATGTGTTCTAATGCAGGAGCGGGTAGTGATCTCCTATGGATCACGTCAGTTGAGGCCGCATGAGAAGAACTACGCTACCCATGACCTGGAGTTAGCAGCAGTGGTCTTCGCTCTGAAGACATGGCGACACTATCTGATGGGCAAGCGCTTTACAGTCTTTTCCGATCATCAGAGTCTCAGGTATATCTTCTCGCAGAAGGACCTGAACCTGAGACAGTGGCGATGGATCGAGTTCCTCCATGACTATGACTTTGAGATAGTCTATACTCCTGGGAAGGGGAACGTAGTAGCCGATGCCCTCAGCAGGAGGACGGGCATTCAGCTACTTGAGGAGGCGACGGAGCAGCTAGCCTCTTTGCAGATATCCTTCGTGGATAGAGATGGAATAGACTTCCTTCAGTCTCTCACAGTCACCCCTCCACTACTGCAGCGGGTCAGAGGGGCACAGCGAGAGGACGTTGACTGTGAGACACGGCATGCACAGATATCCTCGGTACATGAACCTGATGGTTTCTCCCTTGGAGCAGAGCACGACATCCTTTTCAGAGGACGTACCATGGTACCAGTCGCTTTGCGAGAGGAAGTGCTGAGAGAGTTTCACACTTCTCCTTTGGCGGTACATCCTGGAGTGGCGAAGATGTACCAGGACCTCAGACGACAGCACTGGTGGCCAGGCATGAAGAAGGCAGTAGTAGAGTTCGTTTCTCGATGCCTCACCTGCCAGCAGGTGAAGGCAGAGCATCAGGTACCAGCAGTCTTGGTACAGCCCTTGGAGGTCCCGGAGTGGAAGTGGGATGGCATATCTATGAACTTCGTAACTGGACTTCCACGCACTTCCAGAGGTCACGACTCCATCTGGGTGATTGTTGACCGACTCACCAAGTCGGCACACTTCTTACCCATCAGAGAGCAGGGCTGAGTGGAGAGCTTGGGACGTCTCTACGTTCAGGAGATTGTGAGGCTTCACGGTGTGTCATCATCTATCGTCTCCGATGGAGATGCTCTCTTTACTTCCCGGCTTTGGAAGGGGTTACAGGAGGCCTTCAGGACGCAGCTACGTCTGAGCAAAGCCTTTCACCCTCAGACGGATGGTCAGACGGAGAGGACCATTCAGACTCTCGAGGACATGCTCCGCGCATGTGTCCTTGACTTTGGTAGTAGCTGGGAGGACCACCTACCCTTGGTGGAGTTTGCGTACAACAACAACTACCACTCCACCATCGGGATGGCACCGTACGAGGCGTTGTACGACCGACCTTGTAGATCTCCTTTGTGCTGGACAGACCCTGGGGAGTCAGCACTGGTGGGACCGGAGATGGTCCAGGCCACGACAGAGAAGGTCCAGGTCATCTAGGAGCGGATGAGGACAGCTCAGAGCTGGCAGAATTCATACGCTGACAGGAGGCGGAGGCCACTAGAGTTCGAGGATGGTGACCATGTCTTTTTGCGGGTCTCACCTCGACGTGGTATTCGGAGATTTGGCCGAGGCGGCAAGTTATCTCCACGCTTCATCGGACCCTTCCAGATCCTCAGCAGGATTGGTGAGGTGGCTTATCGCCTGGCTCTACAACCTCAGTTGCACCGGGTGCATGACATCTTCCACGTATCTCAGCTGAGGAGATACGTGCACGACCCGACGCACATCATTGACCATGGGGAGCTTGACGTTGACGATGGGGTGACTTTTACGGAGGTCCCGGTGGAGATAGAGGATCGACAGGAGCGGGTCCTACATGGGCGATCGATTCCTCTTGTGCGCATCAGATGGCAGCACGGGAACCTCCAAGAGAGCACATGGGAGCGGGAGGCTCAGATGCGTGCTCAGTACCCTCATTTGTTTCCCTAGTTTTTGATGTATCTTTACGGGGACGTAAAGCCCTGAGGTGGGAGTAATGTAAAGACCCGTAAAATTCAAGGGAAATTTTTTCTTAATTTTCTTTGGAATTTTACAAGAGCGCGGTTTCTGACGGCACCTGATTCCGAGGCCCGGAGTGCCCGGAATCATTTTCCGAAGTTTGGCTCGGGTACGTTCAGTGAACGAACGAGCGGGAATTTCTAACTTTTGATCTAGTGCTCGGAATTGAAATCCGAGGACACCGATGAACTCGCAGCACCGATATTCGCTTAAGAAGACCTTTTCCGAAGTTGCATTTATTGCGGGACGAAATTTAGTTTTTGGGAGATTTATAAAAACTTAAATAAAAATGTGGTACACTTTTTATTTTTTCTTACTTGTTGGTTAACTCCTCTCAAAGGAAGTTAAAGGTGGGACCCACATCCACTTAACCTCTCTTGGGAGGATTAAGTGTGGTGGGGCCCACACAAAACCCAACCTTCCATCTCCTCTCAAAACTCCTTTAACCCCTCTTTAAATGACATGTCAACTTGTTATTTAATTTTGGAGTTATTTTTATTTGAATTTCAAACCTTTGAAATTCAATTTGTTAAGTTTGTGAATAAAATAAGACTCTATCTTATTTTGTTGGTTTATAACTCTCTAGCCTTCTTGAGAGGATTTTGGGAGCTCCTTCTTCTTCTTCAACCTTGACGAAGAACGCGAAGAACCTTCGAGCTCCGACGAAGAACGCCTCTCCTCTCATTTTCTTAGCCCGTTGTTTCCGAAGATTGACGACGCCTTCCGTGTCAACGAAAGGGAACGCCGCTTCCTCCTCGGACTTCCTTCATCGGCATACGAAGATTCTCCAACGACGTACCTCTTCGGACGTACCTCTTCGTCATCGGATTTGACGAACGATTACCGTGACGCCCGACCTCCGCGACGTTGTCTTCCGCAGGTCGTTGACGATCTTCAAACTTGAACCCAAGGTAGGGGTTGTTGTTGATTATTTATTTATTTATTTATTCTCGTTCGTGGTTCTAGCATGACAAACGTGAGGATATTTAAATATGTGTTATTGTTTAACGTGAGGGGGCCGGACCGCATGAACACGGCCGAACCCCCTCCTTTGTTCTTGTTGATTTATCTTGCGGATGAAACAAGATGGCGTGGTGCCGTCGCACCACGCGGAAATTCACACCGTGGAAGAATCATCACGAACGCGACGTCGTCGCGCCGCGTCGAAGGGAATCGAAGGCGCCGCGGCCGGAGCGGGGCCGCGGTGGAGGGGCGCGGTGCCGTCGCACCACGCCGGACGACGAACACCGCAGCCGATTCCGGGCCGCGGCGAGACGGGAAGAGCGGCGGCTCGCCGGGCCGCCGGTGACGGAATCCGGAAGGGGACCGGCTTTGCCGGTCCCGTTGGAGAAAAACCGGCCGGCTAGGTGGCCGGTCGGAAGGTCAAAGACCGGGGGAATTTAATTCCCCCGGTCAGCTCTAAAGCCCCCCCATTTATGAGGGGGGGGGGGGGGGGCGGTTTCCTTGAGGGGGGCAGGCGGCCCCCCGGTTCTCTTCAAAGCAGGCCCCCACGAGGGGGGGCCGGTCTCCAAAATGCGCGGCTCTTAAGCCGCGCCGCCAGCTGGAAGCGGGGGCTTAGCCCCCCGCGCGTGACATCAGCGGCGCCAGGCCGCGCCGCCGCCGGCCGGGCCGCGCCGCCGCGCCGGACCGCGCCGTCGTGCCGGTCCGCGCCGCCGCGCCGGACCGCCGCCGGCCGGGCCGGGTCGGCCCGGACCCGGACTCCCCTTTTTCGAGACGGTTTCGGTCTTTTGGCCATAACTTGAGCCACGGACCTCCGATTGACAAACCTTCTTCGGAAATGCAATCCTTGGATCGAGATGGTCATTTCGGTATATTACACTCAGGGTTTCGGAATACTTTGAGTTCGGACGGGTTGGTTCGTTCACGAAACCAACCGGGCCTTCGGAGCGGAAACACTCATATCTTGAGCTACGGACGTCCGATTGACGTGCCGTCAGCTTTGTTGTGTTCCTCTTAGTGAGACGGATCTTTTGGCATACTCCGCCCGAGGTTTGGACGTAGGTGGAGTACGGTCGGGTTGGTTTTGCCTTAAAAACCAACCGGGCCCCTGGGACGAAAAAGCCAATAACTCTCAGACCGGGCGTCCGAACGACGCGCCGTCTGTTGCGTTGAGTTCCTGTTGACGATACGGAACTTTTGGATACATCAACCCTGGACTTTGTGACAGTTGACGTATCAGCCTCTCGGCTCGTGGAGCAGACCTCCGAACGAGCTTGCTGTGTGCGGGAACCCTAGTGCTGGCTGCGACTGTTACTGTGACTACTACTGCTACTGCTATTGTGACTGCAACGACGACAGTACAGAGATCCTGTGTGGATTCGACGACGACGACTACAGCACTCAGCGATCCTACGTGGATCAGTGCTACAGGTCCTGTGTGGGCCCGATCCTATGTGGGTCCGATCCTGTGTGGGTCTTTGCGCTCAGCGGTCCTGTGTGAACCAGCACCTACAGGTCCTATGTGGGCTCGATCCTGTGTGGGTCTTTTGCGGGGGTTAGTTAACTATCGATCCTTCGTGGGTCTGATGATTTAGATGGATCGGAGATCATCTTTATCATCTTTCGTGAAGTATACCTGTGTGAGCTGAATCCAGTTGCTTTCCTGTGTGGATTTCGTTTTGCTTTCCTGTGTGGAATACGTTTACTTTCCTGTGTGGACTGAGTTGTACTTGGGCTCGGAGGATGGAGCGTGTTTGAATTGATGACTTAGGTATATGTATGGGCATATACCTAAGCAGTGTCGGTTTTTTCTTTGTGTTTGTACCTTTCTTCGTGATTTATCCTTTGTGGATTTTGAGAGACCTTCAGGGGTCTCGGGGTCCCTACTGAGTAGCTTATACTCACCCCTGCACGGGCTATGCCCGCACTACGTTGTGTTGGTTGCAGACGACGGACAGTGTTGATCTTGGCTGAGGCTTGCAGAGCAGGACAGTACCTGGAGGTGGACCACTAGGCGGGACGTGTTCGGAGCGGACGATGGGACCCGAGGAGCAGTGGAGCTATCTGTACCCACCCTTCAGGTGGGATTTCCAGTGGACAGCTCGGTGTTGCATCTTTTACTTTACAGTTACTGTTTTTCCTTTCGAGTTGTACTTTACTTTCAGTTTGGGTTTGTATACTGGCCCATTTACTTTTCCTCACTTTCAGTTGTACTCTATTTTTACTTAGTGTTTACTTTCCGCTTGCTTACTCTATGGTGTTTGTTTACTTTACAAAGGCAATGCCTTCCCTTTTTACCGGGATTTACGCCTTGGTGCTAGTCGCCAGCCCCTGGCCTATGGAAGGAGGGCTTGGGGTAGTCACGGCACGGGCCCCGAGGACGGGTCGTGACACACCTTCTCTGGGTCCACATACACCCTCGATTTTGATATGATGTGACCCAGGAAGTGAACTTTATCAATCCAAAAGTGGCATTTTGTGATCTTGGAATATAACTTATCCTCTCTTAGTGTACTCAATATAATTTAAAGATGTTTTTCATGATAATTTCATGTTTGAAAATCCACCAGGATATCAACCTCTAAAATTACCATAAATGAGTCCTAGTATAGGAGGAAACCCCTAATTAATCAAGGATATTAAAATAGTCAGTGCGTTAATTAGATTGAAATATAAGACTAGATACTCATAAAGGATATATTTTATTTTAAAAGTTTTACATGGAAAATATAAGGCTTTAACCCTTACTTGATGATAGCTTGATCTCAAATCAATTTTTGGGAAAAATATAGCTCCTTGGAGATGGTCGAAGAGATCCTCTATATGAGGTAGTGGGTACCAAATCATAACTATAAGCTAATTCAACCACTGGTGATCCACAAAAAACCTAACGGTCCCATCTTTATTCTTGGAGAAAAGAATGGGTGAACTCAAATGTGAAGTATTGGGTCTTATAAACCATTTTTATTCAAGTTCCTATGATTGTATCTTCAATTCATGAAGCTGTGTGTTTAATGGCTAGATTATAAAATGAATTCAATATTTATTTTCAAAATCTTGGGGTGTTACATTTACCCCAGAAGATTTCCAAACATATGTTTATGAACAAGTCTTACAAAACCCAAATTTGTTGTTTCTTAAGAATCATCTCAGTGATTTCATCATTGGTAATGTAAATCAACCTATAAATACTAGAAGTTCCTTAAGAAATAAAGTAGAAAATCTTGCATTACTTTACCAATTAGAACAAAAAAATAACTAATAAAGCTTTAGGTGATTCTGATTGGATAAATCCATGCAAGATGAGATAAATGAATTTGAAAGGAATAAAGTCTGGACCTTGGTTGAAATACCTAAGGAAACTTCTGTTATTAGAGTAAAATGGGTCTTTAAAAATAAGTGTGATGAAAATGGAATCAAAGTAAGAAATAAATATAGATTAGTTGATAAAGGCTATAATCAAAAAGAATGAATAGACAATGAAGAATCCTATGCTCTAGTAACTATACATGAATCTATTCATATTTTACTTGCCTTTGCAGAATTCTTTAATTTCAAACTTTTTCAAATGGGTGTTAAATGTACTTTTTTAATGGATATGTTCAAGAGGAAGTTTTTTTTAACAAAATACTATTTTTAAAGATAAAAAACATCTTGAACATGTTTTTAAACTTACCAAAGCTTTATATAGACTTAAACAAGCCCCAAGAGCCTGTTATGATATACTTATAGTTTTTTTTCTTCAAAAAACTTTCATTAAGGTAAATGTTTATCCAACCCTTTTATAAATAAAGATAAGAAAAATGTTTTCATTTTTCCAATTTATGTTGATGACATTATATTTGGTTCAACTTAGTAATATTTAACTGATTCATTTGCAAATCTAATGAAATCTGAGTTTGAAATGAGTATGATGGGTAAGTTAACATTTTTTCTTTCTTTTAAAATTTCTCAAAAACCAGAAGGAATCTATATATACCAAAATAAGTATATTAAATATCATCTTAAAACTATGTATATGACAACACTAAAAGTATTAGTACTCCCATTGGTACCTCAAACTCACTTGATCTTGATGAAACTGGGAAACCAGTGGATCAAACATTGTTTAGAGGTATGATAAGAAGTTTACTATACTTGATAGCTAGTCATCCTAAATTGATGTTTTCAATGTACTTATGTGAAAGATATCAATCCAATCCTAAGGAAACTCATTTAAAGGTAGTGAAAATAATTTTTCACTCCTTAAAGGGAACCATGGATTTAAGACTCTTTTATACTTATGGAAATGATGTTGTCTTAAAAAGATTTTTAGATGCTGACTTTGGTGGATATAGAATGGATAGGAAAAGTCTATCTGGAACTTGTCATTTCATAGGAGATTCATTATTTTCTTGGTCATGAAAAAAGTAACACTCAGTAGCACTTTCCACTGTTGAGGCTGAATATGTAGTAGCTGGAAGTTGTTGTGCTCAAATATTATGGATGCAACACACACTCACATACTATGGTATGAGTATTACCAAAAAACATATATTGTGTAATAATACTAGTGACATTTCCTTAAGTAAAAACCATGCACATCACTCCTGTGAAAAACACATAGATATTAGGCATCACTTTCTTAGGAATCACACACAAAAATGAGATATCATTATTCAATTTATCAGAATTCAAGATCAACTTGTTGATATTTTCAAAAAAACATTACCCTCTGATATATTTTAATTCATTAAAAAGAATTTAGGAATAGAAAATGTGAGTAAATCTTCTATATTAACTTATTGTTGATACTTATCCTCTTATAGTAAGAAAATCATTTTCATAGGGGGAGTACATTTTCATGTTATTCAAAAAAAAGCGTAGTCAAAATTTTTGGTAGTAAAATTTTTTCATAGTAAAAATTTTTCATAGTAAAATTTTTTCATAGTTAAAATTTTTCATAATCAAAACTTTTCATAGCCAAGAAGAATTTTTCTTATTACGAATAATATTCTTAGCAATCTGGAAGGTATGTTTCCTTTCCTAAGTTTTCATAATCATCTTTTTACTTGTTGGTATTTTCATTTTATTTTAAATTTTTCAGATTCACTTTTTCTTAATTGTAAATGTTTACCTTAAAAACCTCAAAATATTGAAACTTATCAAAATCCTTCTTTGGTTATCATCTCAACTGTCAAATTTGATCAGAAGTTTTTTCAACCGTTAGATCAAACAAGGAGGTTGAACTGTCACCTCAATTGCCTATATAAAGCCCCTCCAATGGTTGTCCCACATTAGTTTTTCAAGCTTTCGTGTGCTGAAGCTCTGCCCATGTACTTAATGTCATTCCAGATCTCCAAATTTTACCAAGTTCCGAATGTCTATTGAAGCTTATCCTCAAAAAGATATGTCAACTATTAAGGAAATATCTGAATGTAAGATATAATTAGAAAGGTTATTTGATCCAAAATTCTTCGATAAATATGATTCTATCATATCTAAGAAAATTAAGTTGAATGGATGAGAGAGCCTTTTTGTTTCAAAGCCGAAGGCATAAGATCCAGTGTATCTGGACTTATTGATTGAGTTCTATGAGATAGAAAGTTTCTTTATAGAAGAAGGCAGATACAAGTTCTATTTCAAGTGTTGTAGAAAGAGTTACTCTCTTTCTTTTAGTAAGTAAGAAAGTCTTATTGGAATTCCTTATGAAGGAGAAGCAAAATTCTATACTCAAAAATTACCTAATGTATTAGGATCTTTTGATAAGGAAAAGGAAATATATTCTCCTATTTTGATAGGAGTGAAGACTCCAAAGATTGTTCATCTGTCTACGAACTTACATATTCTTAAATTATGGGTTCAAGGATTTATATTTCCAAGGAAAGGGGATAAGGACACTCTGAAGAAGATTAGTATATATATAATGGATTTATTAGTGAAGCTCAAGAAGATAAACCTAGTTAAAAATATCTTCGTGATGATTGAGAATATCAAGAATGGAAATCTGAAATCTCAAATCATTATATATCTGGTTATTCTCTTAAAGATTATAGTTCTTTGTTTAGAATATTTCAAAATTCCATGCAGTTTCAAGCTGAGAAATTAGAAGGTAATGTTGTTGAGTGATGATACCTTAAATAGGATGAAGGTTGGAATATCTAATGAATTTGGAGAATTTTATGATCTCTCTAAGAAGAAGTAGAAGCATTTTCAAAGACACTGGAAGTGGATGAAACCTCTAAGAAAGTCATAAGGAAGAGAAAGGATAAAGAACTAGAAGACAAAATAAAAACCCCTTGTGGTTAAGGAAACTTAATCAGAACCACCGAAGCCAAATAACCAAAAATATTATCCTAATGAAGTAGTGGCTAGGTGGAGAGAGGATAAAAAAAAGAAGGAATGGGAGCCTAAGTTTGTATTGGATTGTGGTGAGGTAAAATCCTTAAATATAAAGGTTACTGAAGATCTTGAGAAGAAACAGAAAGAGAATAAGCAAAAGAAGAAGATGTTTGAGGATGAGACAGTACAATCTCTTCTAAAAGATGATGAGAAAGCATTTGAAAAAATCCCAGTGCAAGGATATTTTTTGCTAGAATTACTTCCTGTGACTCCGGGAAAGAAAGTGGTCATTCTGGAATCACATATGGAAGAAGAAATTGTTGAAGAAGAAGAAGTGGAAGAAGGATAATAGGAAGAAGGTAGTGGTGATACTGAGGATGTGAAAAAGAAAGTAAAGGATTATCAGGAGAAGGAAAGTATTTCTGAGAAATTATCAGTCCGAACTTCTGAAGCTGAGTCTTAAAAACTTGCTACTCCAGGAAAATATGAGAAGGGTGAGGAAGAAGTGAATAAATTGTTTGAAGAGGAAATTAGAAATCATGATTTTATCCATCCAGAGTATATTGAGGCAGGAGCTGAGAAAAAAGAAGTAGATGAAGATAAGATTGTTCAGCTACCAAATAGTGAACATGAATCTCCCAAAGCTCAAGACATCATTCTAAGATCTAATAAGAGAAATCAGGTGACATTATATACACCTAGTAAATATATGGTGAAGAATATTGATGTTGGTGCTTCATCAAAGAATAAATTTGAAGACATGGAAAAGGAATCCTCATCAACCAAACACCCATATTCAAAATCATCTTCCCTTGGACATGATTTTGTTGTTTAGTCATTGAAAAAGCTAGTTGGTACTATTCCCGTATTCCCATGTATAGATTCAAGATGCCAGATGCTTCAATATATGATTAATCAGAAATCATATTCAGTTTCCATGGTTATGGACAAATGTGTCGGACTAGCGGTAGATTTTAAAACCTTCCTCATTTGTTATGAGGCTCATAAAAGATATTTCAAGAAGATTACAAGCTGGTAAAAGAAGAAAATAGAAGATATGATAATCTTCAATGGATTTCATGATAATTTAAAGGATTATTTTGATCCTAAATATGGGAAGATCAAGGAACTTAAAAATAGTTTAGAGGAAAAGTTAATCCTATAACAGACTACTCAAAACCAAAAAGTTAAAGATCTGAAAGGAAGGCTTAATTCGGTGGCCATGAATTGGAAGAGGGAAATAGATCCCATAATTGAGATTGAATATATGCTTGTTAAGCAAGATGAAGTGTTGAAAACATAAGCATAATGTCTTAAGGCTCAGGAAGAAAAAATTAAATCCTTAGAGAAGAAAATTGAAGAACATGGTCAGTTTCTTAAGCGTGTAGAAGAATATCACAAGGATCTCAAGAAGATAAAAACCATTGTGAATAAGCTAATGTCGAAGGATAAAGAAGGATAATTTCTTTCCATTACGATATTTTTTTGTACTTTTAAATGTTAATGAAATGCTTATTGTTCATTATATATTTTGTTTGAGGTTTTTTAGTAATAATTTTTCAGGTACCAATTTTTTTCTTTCTATACCCTCTATTTGATTTTGAAAATCACAAATGGGGATAAATGAATGATAAAAAGAATACAAAGTAATGAATATATTTCCCTATGTAAGGGGGAGTTCATCCAGAGTAAATTTCTTATCAATGAAGATTTTCATATGAAAATAATGTAAAATATCATTCAGGAAATCAAGAATATGATCCTTAGTGATTATGAAGCCTAAGGGGGAGTTAGTCATATTAACTATGATCCATAAGTAAAGGGAGATATGTTTTTATTTTTAAGTCCATAAAATTTATTAGTCCATAGATTATTTTTAGTAAGGATGTTGGTTCTTTCCAAAAAGGGGGAGATTATTGAGTCAATAATGTTTCCTTATGATTATTCCATTCCTTTATGTTTTGAAAATAACAAACACTATATCTCAAGGAAAATTTTATTTCCCTGAAGATTTATCTTAATAAGGAAATTTTCCTTTCCCATGGAAATTTTCTCCTTTCCTTCATTTTCATTGTTCATGTTATAGTTTCTCAAAATAAAACTCTTTTTATTTCTAAGTTTAAAATTAGGTTTCATATATAAAACCTGAGAATCCTATAAATACTTAGATATATGTTATTCTGTTTCTAGGTTTTGAATTTATATTCTAAATTCTCTAAATTCAAAATCTGAATTCTCGAAAATTCAGAATCTAAATTATCTGAAACTCAGACTCTGAATTCTTTGAAATTCAGATTCTAAATTCTCTGAAATTAAGATTCATAATTCTATAAAATTCAGATTCTGAACTCTCAGAAATTCAATTTCCAAATTCTTTATAATTTCGATTCTGAATTCCTCAGAATTCAGGTTCTGAATTCCTTATAATTCAGACTCTAAATTCCTCAAAATTCAGATTATGAATTCCTCAGAATTCCTATTCTAAATTCTTCAGAATTAATTTTTCAAATTCTTCATAAATCAGATTCCAAATTTTTCAGAATTTATACCCGGAATTACTCAAAATTAAGTTTCCAAATTATTCAGAATTTAGATTCCAAATTCATTAGAATTCAGACTCCTACGTCTATAGAATTCTGATTCTAAATTCCTTGAAAAACAGAATCTGAATATCCATGTAATATAGACTCTGAATGTTTATTTTCTTAGACTCTAAAATTAATTTTTCCTTGGACTCTGAAAAATTGTATTTGGTTAAGAAACCATATTTTTCTTACCCATGTTTTAATTATGAAATGTTGTCATTCATTCTATTTCTAATTAACGGTTTTTTGAGTGACACATGTACAGGTCCATACAAGATTCATGGAAAAATATGATTATTGGATGAGGGAGTCAACCATTGGAGAAGTTATTATAAATAGAACCTCTTTTGAATGAGATCATAACCAACTATTAACTCGATCAATCTAGAGATTACATGCGTCTGAAGTGATTTCTATAGAGAGAGACTCACATGCCTTATGCGTACTAAACATCTTTTTTAGCTTTCTTTGTGCGACTCTGATTATTGTTGTGTACAATCGAGGGCTTCCAGGGATTAGAAGACAGAGGTGTCTACTACCTTAAAGTTCGAGGGCTTCCGGGGGTAGGAAGACAGAGGTTTCGACTACCTTAATGTTCGAGGAATTCCTTATTTAGGAATACAAAGGTTCTCACTACCTTGAAGTTCGAGGGCTTGTGTAACAAGACAGATTATGATATTCCTATCGAGGGCTTACCCTGGTGTGGGTAAGATAGACTTTCATGAAATTATAAATCAAGTTACCTTTATCCAAGGTTGTTGGATAACCTTCTATTTGGGTTAAAATAGTTCATACTTGTTAATTGTATTGTTTCAAGTTTATTTTCCACTGCGTTTTTATTAATAAGGAAAGTATAACTATCTTATACTTTCTTGTATTTTTATACTCCGATTAAAAAGATTCTATACGATTTAAGGTATAATATTTTTAATTGTAAACTTTTCTTAAGTTTCATTTCTAGAACCATTTTTCCAGAACCTAGAAAGTTTGTAGAACTAAGAGGTCTTGTGAATTTATATTGTTTAACTTTGTTAAACATAGTTTTCCTCAAGGTTAAAAACAAAAGTTTTATACCAACTTTAAAGGTTCCAAAGGAATTTTTTAAGTATACAATTCACCCCCCCCCCCCCCGTGTATATTGAGCATCTACATTCATATTTTGATCCTACATCAATTGGTTTCTTTGGCACTTAAAGATTCTTTGGGACATTGCATCGAAAGTGGTTGTGCCAGTCATTTTAGAAAAAGAGACTGAGAAAGAATAATTAAGTCTCTTTTCAAGGTTATTTATTAAGGTTTATTTTCTTTCTCCCCTCAATGAACATGTTATCCTTGCTACTGATGAGTATTGGTTTGAGATATTGATCTCTTCGGAGAAGTTTCTTGCCTTCTGATCCATGTTTTCAAACATTGGGCACCTCGATAGAGCTTGTCACAGGAATCTAAAATGTTCTAACTATAATAAGATGGGTCATTTCACTAATCGGTGAATGTTTAAACAACCAATCCATATAGTTGATAGCATGTAGCATACTAGTTTCTTTGTTAGTGATAGGAAGGGAAGGAAGCTCAAGTTGTCATTCAATATTTTTTGGATATTTTGGCTGTTACAATATCCTTTATGATAGCTAATAAAGATCAATATTATGATGTTAGTAATTACAGGACTTATGTTCATGTTGTGCACCCCACTATTGAGGGTCTGGGTGTGTTTTTTAGGGTTCTCTACCCAATAATATGCATGCTTCTCTGTAGAAGAATTTGGTTGGTTCATGGTATAATAATGCATTACATGCAGATGAATTTTTTTTTCAAGATAGAGAGGATATCTTAAAGAAGGAAATTCTGTTAATGGAGGGGTCATCTTGTTAAATGTTGTTGTTGATGATGTTCCTTTGGATTAGGCTTCATGGGAGGGTGAAGAAGAGGACTCTTATGTGGTTCACTCACCTGGAAAGAAGTCACCCTCAGAGCATGAGGATATGGCTGACCTGCTTGAGAATGAACACTATGACCAGATTTGATGAAAAGTGAAAAAATGGTGCAGTTGGAGTGTCTCTTCAGAAAATGAATTCCAATAAGGGTGGTAAGTTCGGTGCACCTGCTGACTTCAAGGATAGATTAGGAACCAATGAGGATTCTCATGTGATTTATAATGTGGTTTATCTCAAAGTATGTTTTGATGAGGCATCTTGTATTCCACTCATGAAATATGAAACCTTGTCTAAAGGTAAGAATAAATTAGTAGATAATGAGGGTTTCCAATTGGTTACCCCTCAAAAATCTAAAACAATTCTAACCACAACTTGAGTTGGTTCGAACATTTCATCTCCCCTTGTAGGCTATACATCCTAGTAGTAATGTGGATGATCTCAAGCACCTTGAATGGAATTATCCATCAAATTTTTATGATCTTACAAAGAATGCTTCTGGATAATTTGGAAATGCTTCAAATGAGGAATTCATCATTGCATGGAATAAGAATAATAAATTCATTGTTCAAAAATAATGGAATGGTGAAAGGGTCATTGAACGAACAAATAAGGAAGTGGTGGGATGGTTCTTATCATAGTTGGAGGTTCTTTTTTCTATGATGGAGTTTTATGTGTTTGTATTTAGGGGTTATTTGGTAGTACAGAAGCTTCCAGTAATTAATTCTGATGATGGAATTCATTTGAACCTAGTGATGAACTTCTGTGACCTGTCATGGAAATTCAGAATTTACTTTATGTTGGAGGAATCCTCTAAGTTGGAATCTGTTGAGGACTATAATACAATGTAACCAAAGACATGGTGATAAGGGTGACATCCAAAGTGAAGTGATAGATATCCAAGGAATATGGGATCTAAGGGTATGAAAAGGAAGTGATTTTTTGTTTCAATGGGGGCATTTTATGTTTGAACTGTTCTTTTCGATGTAAGGTTATCTTCTTTCAATAAATTATAAGTCATGGTTTTGGATTAAAAACCAATAAATGGGCCTTTTAAGTAAATATATTAATAATTATTCTTATATAATTATATATATATATATATATTTAAATTTGGGGTCAAATCCTCTTTTATTTTGAAAGAAACAACCTCTTTCTATCTTGGTATGGTGAGACCCATTACATAGTCTTTAGGCCCAAAGCCAAGTGTCCCATAAGCATTGCATGAAGGACTTGGGACTTGAAATCCCCAATTCTAGGACTGAAGGCTCATTATTTAGCCCAAAGGCCCCTCTAGGGTATACTAATGTAGTCAAGCTACTACAATGTCGTCTCCATTATAGTATGCGCTACAGTACCTGCCACCGCTATAGTGTCATTGCTGCTACAGTTCTACAGCTACTATAGTACATTTCTATAGTAACTCAGAGGATTTTCCCTTCCCAGTTTGGAACCTGGGTCTTTTAGATGTTGACATATAGGTTTTACCACTCAGGAGCCACCCCAACTACATGTATATATATATATTAGATACTAAGGGGTACAATTACATTGAAAGGCACACACACACACACACATATACTTAAACCATGACGGGAATGCTATAGTTCCCCCCCAAGGGATAACCCAGCCAGTACCATCCTAAAGGCCCAACTGATTACAGATCATATTTATCACTCCATAATCAATGTGACCGCAATCTGGCCTCTCCAAATAGTCCAATGATGATAGACTCCATCCATGCCATGTGTTGTGTGATTACCACACCAGAGCCACCAAAACATCATCTGTTGACATCTCGTCAAAAGCCATGATGGGTTTCCAAATACAACTATCAGACCACCACCCCCACTTCCAAGAAGATGTTCACCCATCCCAACCACCCATCACCAAATCCATCATGGCTTGGCTCGGTAGTGCAGTTCACTGATTAGTCCTTAGTGAAGTAGTGTTGTCACTGACATCTACGGTCCATCAACAACAACATCCATTGCATTAGTAAAGAAGGTTTTTTTACTCCCTGTATATAAAATCATTCCTTCCATCACACATGTATTTCTCCATCACAATACCATTGATCAACATCAACAGTGCCCAACACAATCCCACCAACATCCCATTCTGTAGTTAGTCACCTTCATAGAGCCGATCAGACACTACCACATCTCTTTCATTGTCGTCCGCCTGCACTATCCCCATCAGGTCGATCGTCCACCCCTACTTCATTGTCGTCTTACTACGCACAACCACCCATCAAGCATCACCTTCATTGTTCCCACAAAAGGAGTCTCGATTACCTTCCCCTACAGTTGCACGCAAACTTTGCTTCTCCCATTCGGTCGTCTGCATGCACCAAGCTTTTGCTGCAGCACCGCACTAACACTATCAGAGGACCGCCAGCACCGCACTCACATATACATGCTGCTTCCAAATTGTCCAACCATTTAAACCCACCTTCATTGTTTTACCTATCTCGAGTGGGACCTCCCCACCAGTCATCGACTTCAAGGAAAAACAGTGACTCATGTCATCCGTCATAGCACCCGTAATCTTATGCCACATGCCCCAGGTAGTCGAAAAATCCCTAAAAAGTATTTTTATATAATTATAAATATATTTATATCATTATAAATATAATAACAACATTTATTATAATTTTAAAATTATGTAAATATGTATTTATTGATTTATAATTACAATTATAAATAAATATATCTAAAAAGTATTTATATATTTATATAAATTTATTTATGTAAATTTATTTATTTGTTAATATATAATTAAAAATATAATAAATATATTTTTTATTTAAATATATTTATTATAATTTTATATTTATTTAAATATATTTTTATTTATTTATTTATAATTTCATAAATAATTTTTTAAAAATTATATATATTTATTATCGTATAATTAAATATTTAAATTAAAATGTTGTTAAAAAATCATTTAAATAAATTAATTATATAAATCTCAAACATATTTTAATTCTTAAAACTTTATAAGTAAAAATTAATAAATATTATTAACATAAATTACAAATATATTGAAAATATTTCATGTATAATAAATAAATATATGTATAAATAAATATTAAAAAAATGATTAAATATATTTTTTACATTATTAATGTATATATAATAATAAATGAATAAATTAAATTAAATAAATTGCAAAAATATTAAAAAGTTTATTTGTAACATTTACGTGAATTAAAAATATACATTTGTACACATATACATCTACACACATATATATAATCATATGTATATACACACATACACATACATGCATGTTGTTATACATGTATATATGATTTAAATTACATAATATCAGTATAAATATATGTCTAAATAAATATTTCATTTATATATTATATTGTTGTTTAAATAAAATATTGATATATTTTATTTATTCTATTTATATACACATGTTGTAACTAATGTATATAAATAAACTATTAAACATTTTGACTAATATAAATTTGATAAATTTTTATGTATAAATTTATGAAAATAAGATTCATTTTTTATTAAAAGTTATGTAAATCATATTTATATATTACTTTCATATATATATTTACTTATTTTAATATAAATATTATTTAAAAATTGTAAATATATTTATTTATTTATTTATAATTATAATTATAAATAAATATATTTATAAATATATATATAATTGTAATGACCCGTAACTCTATCAGTGGCATTTCCCTTATTATATTTATTTCATATAGTATAGACTATATAATATCACTTATAGAACACAATACAAACATCATAAATGAATAATGAATTAAATAAGAGGTATTTCTAGAAGTTAAGGAACCTATATTGATAAAATGGTAACATTACCTTAGAAATAGTAATGTGACCCTTATGAATAGTGAACTAGACAATAGAATAGTAACCACACAAAAGAAATTATAAATAAAAATTTTCTATCTTATAAATGAAATTATGGTATTATTATATCATAGTGTAAGTAAATCAATATTTTAAACATTAATATTTAAGTGTTAGTATTTTTGTAAGTCATATATATTTAATTACAATATTATAATTAATAAAATGATTTAAAAGAAAATTAATTTTCACAAAAATTAATTATAAATCAATATTTTGTTGTCTTATGATTATAGTATAAGTTTATGAGACCTTAATTAATTTTTGAAAGTGTTATAAAATAAGTTATAAATTTAAATCTTAATTTTTCGAGTAAATATTGATTTTAATTAAAAATTAAATTCATCATAATTTTAAAATTATTTTCACAAAATGGAGTTCATTTTTTAATTCTACACATCAAAAAATTGTTAGGTTAAATTTTAAAAAAATTTCTGAAATACTTGAATATTTAGTGAAAAGTAAAATATGGTAATTTACAGTGTACATACATTATAAGCTAAATACACTATTCCTTGATTCATGACTAATTTTAGAAACCTTGGTTCAAACTTATATGCACTTATTACTATATTGAGTCACTATAATTAATACTATTTATTATCTTGAGAAAAATAATAAAATAATGAATAAAATAATGAGAAATCGACACTCTCCTCCACTATAAATATTTCCCCTCACCAGCCCCTCTCCTAAAAACTCTAAGAATTTAATATTTTGAGAATTATTCCAAAATACACTTCTCTAGTCTCTACCCATTTCTAGTATATCTTGGTCTTTCTAAAAGACCAAAACCTCTTACCCTAAGGAGGTTCTCAAGGAGGATAATTCATAAGGTAAATCCTATTCCTTTTTCTTTTAATTTCATTTCCAATTTATTTTATTTACATTCCATATGTTAGTTTAAACCTGAATATATATGATGATTATGTTTCTCCACTTTCATATAATAAATTAATTGGACTTAGTAAGTGACGGGTGGAGCCTATTATAGCCCCTTAATGCATCAGTAGGTCTCATGAGAAAAACTATCCTAGGTTTTTACCTATTGTGAATGATGTCTTGGATGAGGCCTTGACAGTATGATTATGATGTTTGGAATTATAGAAATTACCTCATTATGAAACTTTTAATTTATTTCCCATGTGATTATTCAACTAGTAGAATATCCATGGTTATGTTTTACTGTGGAATTATTTAATCAGCTTTTAATTCCTACAATTTTATGCTTAATATTGTGTTTTAACAACTTATGTAATTTTAGTTATTCATCGTGATTTTTATTCATGCTTCCACTATATTACATTCCCTTACTAAGCACTTGAGTTCACCCCTTATATTTATTTTTTCTGGGATGCCAAGATGAATTTTATAAATGACATGAAAAGATAATCTAGAAGAATAAGAGTGTATCAAAAAGAGTTTCTATGATGTATTTAATTTCAAGGTGTAATGTTGAACTCATATATGTGTCTTGTTTTTCAAGGCTACAAAGATATTCTGTCCTTTAGGATGTGTCTTCCTTGTTTATATGCCAACATAATAAAATAATGCACCAAATCTGGGCTTCTAGGGTTGAGGAATTATAATAATTATAAATATATTTATATAATTATATATATTAATGTAATTATATATATTTATATAATTATATATACATATAATTATATGTATATTAATAAATAAGTATACCTAATTATAAATATAATAAATATATATAATTTAAATATATTTATTATAATAATAAAATTATTTAAATATATATATTTATAATTCTTGTCATGGCCCGAACCATGTTGGGAATCAAGCTGCAACTACCCCAAACTCGCCTCTATAGGCCAGGGGAGAAAGACCAACTCCAAAGGCATAACTAACATAGGGAGGCCTTTTCCTAAGTACCTATACACACACACACATAACCATCTTGATGAAAAAGTGCTGAGGGAAATTGTAAAAGATGCAACACTACTATAAAGTAAACCAAACATGCATGAACCTCTAGAAAGTAAAAAAGTACGGTAGTGTAAACTAAAAAGTTAAGGGAAAATTACATTCCCAACTAGAAATATGTACCAACCTAAAAAAATGAAAATTAAACTAATGATAGAGCCCAACTGCTAAATCCCAAGTTATGACCACCATACACAGTCCAAGCACCTGGTTTTCCTAAGATCCTCTACAGTCACGGTCAACATTTTTGTCATCTACATAAAACATGAATCATATGGGGAAATACCATATAGGGGTGAGTTTATACATACCTAGTAGGATACCCCGAAAGTTAAAAGGAAATAAATAAGTGATACAATATGAAAATAAAGACGGTATATGCAAGATACATTCAAAGAGAATAACTCAACCCAACCAAGAGTGAAAGTAATATCGTCTAAACACAAGAGGCTAAACATGGTGAGTAGATAAACTACCCATCGAGTCTTTACCAAATATAGTAGGATCGTAGACTCATCCAACTAGGATAATCTAAACATGGAACGCATGTGGAATACCTTGCGTGTTTTCACCTCTCCTGGAAGGAGAGTAAACAAACCAAAGGTGTGGATACAGAAGAATATATATGTGCTTAGTCAAAGAAACTAAAATGATAGAGTGAGGGGATATCCATATCATAGCTCAACCTAAGAAGAAGAGTATCCAATAGTTCCATATGTCCATCAATGATTCCCAACATCTCATGCCTCTACCCAAAATTAATCATCCAAGTCTGTCCATACCTCATCACTACGTTTCACAATCAAAGGGCCAAAAACTTGAAGTAGAGCACCTACACCCTAGTACGTCAAGGGGGTTCCACACTGTAAGTCATCGAGGACACCATGACCTAGCTATGCAGGAGGGTCAACTTGGTATCCATCGAAGACTCCATTTTCTATCTATGTTGGATGGTCAACTCTGTATCCATCGAGGATGCCCCTACCCAGGTATGTTGGAGAGTAAACTCAGTATTCTTCAAGGATTACACTACCCAGCTATATTGGAGGGTCAACTCGATATCCATCGAGTACTCCAATACCAAGTTATGTTGTATGGTCAAATTGTAATGGTAATCGAGGAACTCCATTACCCAGCCCTGCTAGAGGGTACTACTTGTAAAGGTATTGATGATCCTACGCAATCACTATTGTCATCAGGTACTACTTTATTATGCACTATGCTCAAAAAATTTCACATCATATCTCCAAATACTCAACCAAAGACACCATTTAATTTTATGTGTAAAAACACTCTTGATAGGATACTTGTGGGCCAAAATTTGAGTTCAAACAAAGAAGATACTGATAGTTGAAGTTTCCTAAAAAATAAACCATGGGAACATGGCATGTGAGGGGACCAACATGGTATGTGGTCCTATTTTACCACCTAGCCATATCCCTAGACAGAACAAGGATCCATCCCATGTAGTAGTAAATGTCGTATAGGTGGACTACACAGCGTGTCCAAGATAACTAATACCAGGTCATTCCCAGATCATTGTGTCCATGTACTAGACCATGTGTACTATATACATGGTGTGTTGACTCACACGGGGTGCTTCTTATGTGTCTAAGACATGTTTGTGTACTCAGGTACACATCCATGTGCCTATAAGTGTACTCTACATGGTTTCTCGTATGTTTTATCCATCACATGGGTTCCCATCTAGGAAAGGGGTACACAAAATGTAGGAGGGATACACATTGTTTCATCCTTAACTTTTCCAAAACCCTAGACACCACCATGAATGGGGTGCATGTCATTTCTTCATCCTTGAACATGGTGTGTAGTCAGGTTTTTTCCAGTATACTATATATACTTCCCATGCTTGAATCTGTCTATTCCACCTTTGATTTCAGCCTATCTCTAGATAAAAATGGCTGATCATTCCATGGTTTGTGGATTCTAGTTTTCGAACACTGGAAATAAACTTCGTAGGTTCTTTGAAGATTTTTTTCACATCTTTCACACCACTGAACCATAAAACATCGATTCCTTGATCTATAACCATAAAAAGTATCATTTTTTCCATGAAAGATTCCCAAATCTAGTCTTATTTCACTGATTTGTGACTATTTCATCGACTTGCCGTGGTTTTGGGGGACCGATCAGGCTTAGTAATGATCGATAATGTCGAACTACAACCGTTGGGTCATACTGATGGTGAAATCAAAGCAGAATGGGTGAAAAGAACCACAATAAATTTTAGATGATTCATTTCAAGTGTTATTGTCCAATCGATCAAGAGTGAGTATCCCAGGGTTAGAAAACAGTTGAAATTAAACAAAATTTCAATACTTGGTAATGTTAAAAGGCTGCAAAAGGATGAAGATCAAAGAATAATGATCAATCTAATCAATCGATTTAATATAAAGTGAACAAAAACACCAATTTAAGTCTCTTAACTCAATTTTGGATCGTTCTTTGATAAATAATGCATCTTCTAATGATTGAGAGAAGTTGTTTCATTCGATACATCCTGATTAGATTAGATCTGATGTTTCATCGTCATCCGATGAGATTTTACAATGGAGGAGGGAAGAGAGAATCATTGGAAATTATAGGATTATGAGTATAACCCTGTAAAATTTTCCATGATGATATATTTATAACATTTTTTCTAGGATGAAAATGAATTAATTAATTATTTTGATAATTAATTAACTAAATGAACGTACCTCTAATGATCAAGTTGTCTGAATGCCCCGTACTAGCCCATTTTATGTCGTGCCTAAGATAAACACTACATTTTAGACTTAATTATGGCCTTGTATTTATGATATGATCTTACATTTAAGAATTATGCTATTTTCTTTAAAAATATTTGCATGCGCAATATAAAATATAATTAATATGTATATAAAATTAATTTTGGGAAAACTGGGCTTCAGAATCACACATCGTCTCAGTTCCTAGCTCTAGAAATATATATATAAATATTTCAAAGTCTTACAGGGAAATACCTGAGTCTCTATATCATTCCCTACTTTAAAATTTTTGTCCCCTAAAATAAAAAACTAAACAAATAACTCTGGATACTGAGCCCGCACTTGGATCTCCTACTCCAAAGAACTCTCTTATACATTATCATGCTACCATAACACATAAACCAAGGGGATGGTCCATCAACATAGTGTTCTCTCCTATCGATCCTTAATTTCCATCAGGTTCTCTGTGATGGTGAATCCATCCTTTATGACAAGCTCTCCCCAATCGATGACATGCATGAGGTCATGCACGTATCACCTCAACTGTGACATGTGAAAGACGGTGTGCACCCGCTCCAATTGTGGGGGTAAGGAGAGGCAGTAATCAACCTATCCAACCCTCTGCACAATCTATAATGACCCGATAAACATAGGGGATAAATTGCATTCTAGTTTAAACCTCTACAATCCATGTCATGTGGATACTCTCAAGAAAATTTGGTCTCCCATATCGAACTCTAAGGGCCTATGATGAAGATCCGGGTAAAATTTCAATCTATTAGGGGTCGTCCTCATCCGCTCACGAATGACCAAGACTTTCTCTATCAATACTTGAACCATCTATGGTCTCATAAGAGATGTATCATTATAACATATTGATCAGGGTTCCACATATTGATTCCCTAATCTGTTTAGTCACATGACCTCAAGCACACCTCCCTATACGCCAGGGGCTACTGACTGGTAGTGAGGGTCAAATAGCAGTCATGAGACGACTATAGCCTCTTTGTAAGAGAAAAACACCAGTAGAAATTTAATAAAAAATAATAAAATATATAACCATAACCATAAATATTAAAATATAAAATGATGACAAACACTAAAGATACAATATAAAAGTGAACAATAAATGTGTCATGCTATTGTACGTGCCAAGTGTCAAAATGAAAACTTAAAAGTAAAGAAACTAAAGACTCCCAAATGGGCCTTGAACCATGTCTGGTTCCCTTATCCATGCTCCATCTCGACTCATCCACCTAACTCAGGGCCTATTACCTTATCACATCCCACAACCATGAAATCTATTCAGGTACCAATCAAGCATCCTAAGTTGGGGTTGAGTACAACATAGTAGGACACCACAAACAGCATCTAAAAAATGTCTAATCAAGTAATAGTTTATTTGGTTGTATAAATAACAAATCACAATGAATAAATATATAGTTACCACATTATCAAATATTCTTTATTTAACCACATAATGTCATGGGTTCCCATAGATACTCGTATCCCAATACCTATTTCGTCCCATGCTGAATTCTGAACTATTGACAAGGAAAATCATATCTTAGAATTCCATTGTTACCATTCATTAAAAATATCCATATATTAATGACCACGTTGCCATTCATTAATACATACTTAAATTCCCCTGATACCATTCATACTTCACACATTAGAATTTCCATGTTCGCATTATTTATTTCTCAACTAAATTACCCTATTACTATTAATAAATTCACAATAGAATGACCATTTTACCATTCATCAACACATAATTAATTCAATAATTAATTAATCACATAAATTCCATTATTAATCTGACAATTAGTTAAACACATAAATTCCATTATTTAATTCAATATTTAACTAATACCATCAATAACATTAATTATTTCAATAATTAATTAATCAGATAAATAATATTAATTAATTAAACAATTAATTAATCACATCAAATACATTAATTAATTGAACAACTAATTAATCACTTTAATTCTATTAGTCAATTAAATAATTAACTAACCACACCAATTTTATTATGAATTAAAAAATTATTTTCACACATCAACCTATTTAATTAATTCCTCAATTAATTAATCATGTCAATCCCATTAATTAATTTATCAATTAATTAATCAATATTCACAAACTCAAAATCCCACAATTAATTATCTCAATTGTAATATCAATACATAATAATTAATTCTGAAATTAACTATCTCAATCAAAAAACTCAATATCTTCTAATTAATTCTATAATTAATTATCTCAATCTATAATTCACAAAATCCCCAATTTCACAGCTCCTTAATTAATTAATTCAATTAATTAATTAATTCAATCAACAAAACAATCGATAAACATCTAACAGTAATTATATAACTACATACACATAACTTAAATAAATACTTTGGGATTTAAAATATACATCGCCCACCTCGATTCGTTGATATAAGGCTCGGGCCTTAAACCTTACATAATCTTGGGTTTTGATTAAGAATTTTATTTCTTTCATGTTAAGGATCTTCTCTAGTTTAGAGTTTGAGAATTAGGCCTTAACTATTACATTAAATATCAAAATTTACAAAGTAGATACTTATACTATATCCAATTTTTTCACAATAATAAAAATCCATAAATAAAACAAGAATTATTTTCTTGATAAAAACATTCTAGAATTCTTCCTTTATCGTATCCTTCCTTATACCCTATGAAAAAAATTTCAAAAACATGGGATGAGAATAAAAATCCCAGTAAGGAATATAAAATAAGGAATGAAACTATTAGTCCTTAAATATTTAAAACCCAGAAAAACATTTTCAGAAAATCATAATTTTCACCCATAAGACACAAACTACTTAGCTTACATCATGTAATCTTAATATTACTACAAAACATCATAGAAATCATAAAACATAAAGGTAAATTATGGAATCTATAACATACTTACATTGTAGATTTCATAGATACAATATAGAGTAACCTTCATAGTTACATTTGAAATATCTATCATAGTATATTCCCTAAATCTCTTAGGATAAATCTTAATATTTACCTATGTCACGTTACCTAATGTATTAGAGAGCTCTCACGGGATCACCTGCCCTAGGTTTATCATGAAACAACCCATATTTGGTTTATCATGTAACCTTTTTTCAAATTTCCAAGTACAATTACATAA
Source organism: Viscum album (assembly GCA_963277665.1). Taxonomy (NCBI): domain Eukaryota; kingdom Viridiplantae; phylum Streptophyta; class Magnoliopsida; order Santalales; family Viscaceae; genus Viscum; species Viscum album. Next base: position 1,745,928,070 of record OY728161.1, read on the forward strand.
TCATAACACATAAAATATTTAAATTATCGATATTTCACTCATCAATCACAATAAATAAATTCAAGATATTTAAATATTCAATCCATTTCCAAAAACATTTAAAACATTTAATAAAGAGAATTTTGAATCAAAGTGTCTCATACCACTTTGAAACTTTTGAAATAAATAATCATTTTAAAACATTCATGCCTATATAAATAAATTTATAAAAACCATTTTTAAAACATGGACATAAAATTTAAATATTTATTTGAATAATTTATCAAAACATTAAAGCAAGGTTTCTTGTTAAAAATTCTCTTACCACTTGATAAACACTTGAATAAGACTAATTGAAGATTATAATTAAACAAACTTCAAATATCATGAGAATATATTAATTCATGATATGACTTTTCAAAAGGGTTGTCTATACACCTTATTGGATAATAAAGGTGTATAATATCAATATATTCCATAATAAAAGAATATTGAGATGAAGTCCCTTAAAAAGATCATATAATCAGATTAAGGATAAATCGATGACATAATTATGTGTGGAAAAAATAATTATACCCAATATAATTGGATATTCAGTTTCAAAAAACTAGAGGTCATTCATATATATTCTTTGAAAAACAAAACCAATTACATATATATTTAACTCAATGAAATGAGATTGAGTTAAGATTTCCCTTACAAAGTTCATATAAATGACGTAATAATTTATCAATGGGGTGATTATGTTTTGAAATATTATATCCACACAAATGGAAGTGTAAATTACAACATAAATAAATAAACAATTATTCCATAGATAATCTTGGCATAATATAATCAATAAAGTATTCATAAAACCAAATGAGTGGAAATTGAGTTTAGAAATTCCCTTACAAAGATCATTTTGTAAATAAAATAGATGGATTATGTGTATTCACTATATCTAAACGTAAATAAAGTATAATTACAATATAATACATCAAAATTTATTTCTCACATAATCATATCATGACATAATCAAGAAGTATAAGATTAACCCTAATAATGGAAATTGGGTTAAGAAGTTCCCTTACCTCGAATCTGACTTGTCTCAGTCATTATTTATATTCATGAATAATAAACATAGGTTAATTTCTATATGATTAATAACCTTTTTCAAGTTAATTAATAATTTTATATTTCTTATTATCTTGTTATAAAAATTATATAATTATTTAAGTTCATATGGTTTGTTTTGTCGATGTTCGTTACATGAGTTTAAAATGAACTTGTTTTGATGTAAATTGACCATGTAGTAAAAAGTCCATCATCCCTAGAATATTAGACATGATTTAAATATCATATATATTCATTATATATGAATTTATAATTTCCATAATATTTCGATATAATAAATGAAATGTATCGTTCATGGAGACGGTAGGCCGTACTTACGCATTAACGCCACTTTCATTTATTTGTCATATTAAAAGAATAATAGTCAAATGAAATTAATGTATATTGTAATACCAGTATTATATTTATTTCATTTATGTCTCATAGTTTAAAAAATCATCTTTTATATTTTCCATGTCTAGCATGAACGAGTCATATCACATTAAAGGGGTGGTAGTCCACACTTCCTCAAATACAATTATCATATTTACTCATCATGGAGAGCATAATGGTTTATTGAAAATAAAAATTATAAAAGAATAGAAAAAATATAAATATAATATATATCATATATAAATACAGTTCCATCATAATTTCCACCATGAGAGGTTGTAGGAGAAAATTGAACAATCATCGTTTCGTGAGTCAGTATTTACCCGTACACAGAAACAGTATGTTTGTATCCATTAGATAGAGGTGTGTGTAAGTGTAGTTAGAATAATTCTCATAAAAAAATAATAGTATACTTAGTATCCTTATGTTGTTATTAAATTATAAAATAATAATATCATAGGGGTGGATAAGGAAAATAAAGGAAAGAAACCTGAGAGGAGACATTACCTCTAAATTGGGTAACTTCTTTTGATTTGAGGCAAAAGGATTTATTGAATTTCATTATTCCCAAGTTAAGGATTATAAGAAGAAATTATGGATGTTGGGATATTATTTGATCATAATTTTGAAAATACAAGGGTCTTGATATGTGTTAGTAAGTGGGTAGAGGTGGTGGCCTTTTATAAGAGAGAGGAGGGGTACTTTAGGAAAGTCTTGAAATATTATTATATTTAAAATTTATTTTTGATTTATAATAGTTCCAAAGTGATATAATTAGAATATAAGATGAGTATGGGTTGAAATAATCTCATTTAATAGGTTTTATAAAATTTTATCTCTTAAAATTAACCTTATGTTTTATCTTTAACCCTTAGTTAAAAACAATAACTCTTACCATGTTTTCTTGTATTTTCATAATATATGGTTACTTTAGTTACTATTAGATGAAAATAGAACCAGAAGTGTATAATTAATTAAATTTTTAACATTATATAAGTCATTTTTATGAATAATATATTTTTAGGACTGATATATCATTTAATGAAATTGTATTTGTTTTAAAAACTCATTTATGTCAATTTTGACACTATTTAGTAATTGATTTTTGTTAAAGTCATAATAACTTGATTCCTTTGAACCGAAGGAATTAAATTAAATATAACATGTCAATATCATCCTTAAAATTCGTGTATGTAATCATAAAGATAAAATTATATTTATTTTAATATTTATAATATCATTTATTTGAATCTTTCATTAATAAGGTAATCATTGTATCATCATTGTGTCATAAATAAAATTATTTATTTAATGTTTAAAAATTATAAATAAAATACCATGATGTATGAAATATTTTTATATTTATAATTAATATTTGTATCCAAATATATCAGTTATATAACCCAATATTAAAAAAAATTTAGTAAAAGATACATGTTTATGTTATATTTCTCTTTACTTTAAATTGTTTCTTATAACATGTCATTTTAAAACCCAAGTGGCTCCATGGGCTCCAAAAATAGATACAAGGATGAATATGGTTATACATAACTCATCAAATAGGATTAGTACATTATTTAGGGTAGTTTAATATTATTATAATATTATTTTTTTACACTTATTTACTAGATTTACCCTTTAACCAAGGTAAATAAAAATAATTACTGAAGTAACTATTCATAATATCCAAAAAATAAAAGGTACCTATTTAAAAAATTATAACCTTATAATTCAAAATATGGAATCCATTTTTCCAAATTCAAAACACATAAAGTTTTGTTATTAATTTAAAATTAGTTTTCATTGTCAAAACCAGAAAGTGTATTTTTAAGAAGTAAAAACTACCAAAAGATGGGCATGTGTTTATGTCCAATTTCAATTTGAAATTACTTATATAGAATTTTTTTTGATTAAATGATAAAAATATATTCCATTTATAATTTAAAACTATTAAATAATATTATTTAACCATATAAATTATCTTGATGGAAAAAAAATTAATTAAAATTTAAAGTATTTTTACTATTTATCAAAACATGATAGTTATCATAAAAATATCAAAAATTAATCCAAAGTAAATTTTTATGTCCCTATTATAGATAAGGATCTTATTTTGTCAAATAGAACATATAAAGGTGTCAAAAAATAAATTTAAAAATGGTTTTCCATTAAAAGGAAGTAAAACATCATTTTTAGAAAAATACAACTTTTATCTAAAAAAATTAAATTTTTTCTTATATCATAACTAGAAAACATATAAGATGAATTTAAAATGTTAAATTGAATATATAACATGTATTTTTCATAAAAATACATAAATAGTGATATGATTTTATAAACACAATTATTCTCTTTTTAAATAGGTTTTCATAAAAACACATTCTTTATATTAAATTAGTTTTTATTTCTATTTATAATAAATTTGGTAACCAATGAATCATTATTTAAACATAGGTAAATCATATTTTCATAATTCAGTTGATAATATTCATCCTCGTCATTCAAATGGTTAGGTTATAATTGTAACATTTAAATAATAATATTTAGTTGTTCGTTTAAGCACATTGTAGTATATCATGTATGCTCTTGAACATAGCATGTCTTTCTTAAAACTCCGGATGTTACATCATTCCCTCATTTTTTAAATTTCATCCTCCCAATTTTAAAATTTAGCTCAGTAACTTCATTAAAAATCCCACATTGTAAAAGGGGTTAATAAAACTACCACTTTAAAAGAAAGAAAGAGAAATACAAAGGTCACATGAGATAACACATACTAGGGTTCCATGTAAGAAAACATTGATATAGAAGAAAAATTAAGTGTGATGTTCTGATGGAGAGTGATAGAAAACATGATTAGGAGAAATTTAACAACCAAAAAACCATAAACTTATGATGGGTTAAATGGTATTTGATTTCCTAGTAGGAAGAGTAAATGGAAAAAATGTTTATTTTAAGGTCCTTTTCATAAAGTTGAGGAATTATTTTAATACTTTTAATAAGAACAGAAGGAATCATACTTACATGTCAAGTATAGTTTTATCCATTAATAAATATCTATGACGAACTCATCTTTTCTCCAAATAATGAGTATTCAAGATGACTTAGTCACACTTGAAGCGCTTGAATAAACTTCTAGAAAATCACATAATACATAAAAGATGAACTATATATTTCCCCTATCATTATAAATTAACCCCAAAAATCGATTAAAAAAAGATCAGATAATCCCCCAAAATAATAATATTTTATAAAAGGAAATCTACTCTTGATCTCTAAAATTCGACAAAACAATACCCAAAGTTAAATAAAGGCCATTCAATAAACAATTTTCCTTTAAATTATTTAAAATAATCCAAGTAATATTGAAACCTAAAACTAAGAAGGATTTTATCACATAATTTTACAATATAAATTTTACATTTATTTCCAAATAACATCAACCACTCTTAATGTCTCAAACCAAAATGTAATTAACCTAATCACATTTTCTCCATGATACGTTAATCATTTCCACAAATAACCCAAATATCCATTTGTCCAAAATAAAAACATAGATTCTTCCAAAATAAAATTCAACCATTACTCCTTAAATGAAATCCCATATTATTCTTTTTTACTTAGGCATATAGTGTTCCCAAAAGAGAGAACGTCTTCTAAAAATAACATTTATCACTTAATCACTAAATAATTTTCCTATTCTAAGAATATCCATTTTATAAAACATATGTTACCAAAATAAACATATTCTTAATCCATAAAATAATTTAACTAGATGGAATAAGTCATACTAACTAGGGACTTCAAGTTGTCTGGTGTTAGTTGATGCACCCTTATCGCCCTTCAGTTGTGGGTTTAATTCTCATAACCTTGACGGATGTGATGGGTTATCACCCATAATGTGGGTTGTCCTTTTTCTAAAACTATATAATTCATATAATATTCCTAATATGAGATAAAATCATCAAAATAACCATAACATAATTTAACCTCAAGTTTATCTCATGCCTTTCATTTCACTTCTCAAAATGTAATAACAAGTAATTACTTCAAATTAAGGACCATATAAACCCTAAATATTATTTATAATTTTATCCAAAAAAATAAAAGGTAATTCTTCCTAAAATATAATTTTCACATAACAAAATTTAGGGTTACACATACTAGAGAAAAGTATTCCAAATTAATCAAATCAATAAAAGAGAATTAATACTTTTAAAAATTTCATCACCCATAGATCTAACGTAACTCCAAAATTTTTAAAATGTAGAAATCTCAATTATCCAGAATTATTTAGGATCCCTTAACCATGTTTTTACAAATTATTTTGTAATACTTACTTACTACAAACAAAATCATGAATCATGTCCTAATATTAAATAATTTCAAAACATAAGCTAAGAAATAATTCATACCTTTCATTTGTCATTTTCAGTTTGCTCATCTTCAATTGAAATGGAATTATGTATTGGTAAACATATATTTGTATGGACATGATGATACATTTCATGTACCTTATTCATAAGACATCAATTTGTATAATGACTATACTTCCCACATTTAAAACATTCAACTCATAACTCATAAAGAACTTATTTCCCTTTCCTGGAGTCAACTGATCGCTTCCTTTTTCTATAGAAGGTTATTGCTTTATGACCTTCATTACCACATCTATAACTTCTTCGTGTTGCTTTAAAACATTTTCCTAGGTGCTTCTTTCAACATACTTGACACATATGTTGTTGAATATACTTACCTTTATGATTATTACCTAAACTTCCACATGGATTCATTTCTATTATATATAATGCCTTAGACAATTCCCCAAGGTTCAAGTGGTAAATAATGACTCCAGATAGTTGGTTAAGAATAACCAAAAGAGTTATCATTGAATCTCCCATTTTATTTGGTCACTTATTTAGAAAACAACCACAGTTTCCTTTACATGCATTGTTACTTTGGTTCCTGCTAGATCTATCCATTTACTAAAACCAAAAAGGAAAGTGTGAGTATATTAGTAAAATAATCATATATTATCTTATGAGGAGGGTAAACACTAATATATACTTATTCATGTTATCTTAAACTCATTCAATTTATCTAAAATAACTATGAGTCTTTCTATTATTCTAACCATTGTGGTTATATAAAACATGTCACTTTTGCTTAAATAACACCCTAACCTCTAAATTTATCTAAACCAACCTCTGATACCAACTATATGGCCATGGCCTTAAACCTTACAAAATCTTGAGTTTTGATCAAGAATTTACTTTCTTTCACATTGAGGATATTTTTAGGTTTATATTTTTAGATAATTAATCCATAACTATTACATTACATCGCAAAAATTAAAAATTAGACACTTCTACTCTATCAAATTTTTTCACAATAATAAAACTCCTTAAATAAAAAAAGAATTATTATCTTGATAAAAATATTCTTGAATTCCTCCTTTCTCTTATACTTCTTTTTACCATGTAAAAAACATTTCAAAAACTTGGGATGAGCATAAAAATCTCAGTAAGTAATATAAAATAAGGAATAAAACTGTTAGTCCGTGAATATTTAAAACCCATGAAAACATATTCACAAAATCATATTTTCACCCATAAAACATAAACTACTTAGCTTACATAATTTAATATTATTATTCCTACAAAACTTCATAGAAATCATAAAACATAAAGGTAAATTATGGCTTCCATAACATAATTTCATTGTAGGTTTCACAACTACATAGGGAGTAACCTTCATGGTTATGTTTGTAATACCAATCATAGTATATTCCCAAAATATCTTAGGATAAACCTTAACGTTTAACTCTATCACATTACCCAATTCATTGGAGAGTGATCATGAGCTCACCTACCCTAGGTTTATCATGAAAGCTTCCGTATTTGGTTTACCACATAACCACCTATCAAATGTCCAAGTACCATTACATAATCAAAACACATAAAATATTTAAATTATCAACCTTTCACTCATTAATCAAAAGAAATAAATTTAATATATTGAAATATTCAATCCTTTTACAAAAACATTTAAAACATTTAATAAAGAGAATTTTGAATCAAATTTTCCCATAAAACATTTAAAATTTTAAAATAAATCATCATTTTAAGACATTCATGTCCATATAAATACATTTATAAAAACCATTTTGAAAACATGGACATTGAATTGAAATATTTATTAGAATAAGTCATCAAAACAATAAAAGTGATGTTTTTAGTTAAAAATTTCTTTACCAATTTAGAAACAATTGAATAATAATAATTAAATAGTATCATTAAAAAAACATCAAATATTCTGAGAATATAGTAACTCATGATATGATGTGTCAAAATGGTTTTATATACACCTTATATGATAATAAAGGTGCATAATATCAAGATAGAACTAAATTAAAGAAGAATGAGACAAAGTCCATTAAAAATATTGTATCATTAGATTAAGGATAAATAAATGACATAATTATGTATGAAAAAAATAAATACACCCAATATAATTGGATATTTAGTGTTAAAAAATTATAGGTAATTTACACATATTCTTGGAAAAACAAAACTAATGAAATGGATATTTAACTCAATGAAATGAGATTGAGTTAAAATTTCCATTACAAAGTTCGTATAAATGATGAAAGAATTTATCAATGGGGTGATTATGTGTAGTAATAGTATATAAGCACAAAGGTAAGTGAAAATTACAACATAAATAAATAAATAGTGATTCCACACATAATCTTGGTATAATATAATCAATGAAGTATGCGTAAAACCCAATGAGTGGAAATTGAGTTTAGAAATTCCCTTACAAAGATAATTTTGTTAATAAAATAGATTGATTGTGAATATTCACTATAAGTACACAAAAATAATATATAATTACAATATAGGACATAAAAATTTATTTCTCTCATAATCATATGATGACATAATGAAGAATTTGAAGATTAACCCAAATAATTGAAATTGGGTTAAGAAGTTCCCTTACCTTGAATCTGACTTGTCTTGTCCGTTCTTTTTATTCCTAAATAATAAAGTTAAGTCAATTTATACTTCATTTAGAACCTTTTTAAAGTTTATTATTCATTTTATATTACTTATTATCATTTTATAAAAATTATATATTATTTATGTTCATATGGTTCGTTTTTTTGATGTTTGGTACCTGAGTCGAAAATGAACTCGTTTCGATGTAAATTGTCCATGTAGTAAAAAGTATATCATATCTAGAATTTTATTCATTATTAAAATATAATATATATATATATATATATATATACAGTATGTATATATTTATAATTTCCATAATATTTGGAGATAAGAAGTGAAATGCACCGTTCATGGAGATTGTAGGACGTAGGTACGTATGAACGCTACTTTCATTTCATTGTCATGTTAAAATAATAATAATCAAATGATATAAATGTATATTATAATACCAGTATTATATTTATTTCATGTATGTATCATAGATTAAATAAAACCATCCTTTATATGTTCCATGTATAGCATGAATGAGTCATATCACTTTGAGGGCACGGTAGTCCACACTTCCTCAAATGAAATTATCATATTTACACATCATGGAAAGAATAAATTTATGTTGTAAATAAAAATTATACAAGAATAGAAACAATATAAATATAATATATATCATATATAAATATAGTTATATCATAATTTCCACCATGAGAGGTGTTAGGAGAAAATTTAACAATCATCGTTTAGTGAGGTAGTAGTTCACCGTACACAGAAACAGTATGTTCATATCCATTAGATAGAGGTGTGTGTAAGTGCAGTTAGAATACTTATGATAAAAAAGTCCTAGTATATTTAATTTCTTGGTGTTATCATTCAATAATATAATAATAAGATCATAGGGGATGTAGAAGGAAAATAAATCAAAGGAACCTGATGGAATGAATTACCTCTAAATCATGTAACATCATTGGATTTGAGCCAAAATGCTTTCTTGGATTGCCTTATTCTCAAGGTAAGGATTATAAGAGTAAAGGAGGGATGTTGGGAGATTATTTTTTCATAATTTTGATGATACAAGGGGCTTGAGAGAGGTGAGTAAGTGGGTAGAGGTGGTTTCCTTTTATAAGATGGAGGAGGGGCACTTTAGGAAAGTCTTGAAATATTATTATATTAAAAAAATATTTTCGAATTATAATAGTTTAAAAGTGATATAATTAGAATATAAGATTAGGATCGGTCTAAATCCTCTCAACCAATAGGTTTTATACATGTTTATGCCATAAAATTAACCTTGTCTTTTAGCTCTAACCCTAAGTTAAAAACATTAACTCTTACCATGTCTTCTTGTGTTTTCATAATATATGGTTACTTTAGTTACTATTAGATTCCAATATAACAAAAAGTGGACCATTAATTTCATTTTTAACATTATATAAGTAATTTTACAGAATATTTGTTTTTTAGTACTAATATATCATTTAATAAAATAGTATTTGTTTTAAAAACTCATTTATTTCAATTTTTACACTATTTAGTAATTGATTTTTGATAAAGTCGTAAAAAATTGATTCCTTAGAAACAAAGGAATTAACTCAAATATAATATTTCAAAATCATCCAAAAAATTAATGTATGTAATTATAAAAATAAAATTATATGTATTTTAATATTTATAATATCATTTATTTGAATCTTTCATTAATAAGGTAATCCTTGCATCATCATTGTATCATAAATAAAATTATTTATTTAATGTCTTAAATTTATAAATAAAATACCATGATGTAAGTAAATTTTCTTATCTTTCAAATTAATATTTATAGTTAAATATATCTATTATATAACCCTATATTAAAATTGTTTTAGTAAAATATACATGTTTGTGTTATATTTCTCTTTACTTTAAATTAATTTTTATAATATGTCATTATCACACACAAGTGGCTCCAGGGTGTCCCAAAATTGGCCCAAGGATGCCTACGGTCATACATATCTCATTCAATAGGATTATTACATGTGTTAGGGTAGTTTAATATTATTATAATATTATTTTTTTACCCTTATTTACTATATTTACCCTTTAACCATGATAAATAAAAATAATTACTGAAGTTACTATTCAAAATGTACAAAAATAAAAGGTACCTATTGACATAATTGGTACCTTTCTATTCAAAATATGGAATCCATTTTTCCAAATTCAAAACACATAAATTTTAGTTATTAATTTAAAAGTAATTCCCGTTGTCAAAACTAGAAAGCGTGTTTTTAAGAAGTAAAAACTATTAAAATATGTACATGTGTTTATGTCCAATTTCAAAGTGAAATTACTTATAATGAACAAAATTAGATTAAATGATAAAAAATATATTCCATTTTTACTTTTAAATCATTAAATAATATTATTTTACCATATAAATTATCTTGATGGAAAAAGTTATTTTCAATTAAAATTTATAGTCTTTTTACTATTCATTAAAACATGATAGTTATCAGAAAAATATCAAAAAATCATCCAAAGTAAATTTTGATGTCTTGATTCTAAATAAGAAGTTTATTTTGTCAAATAGAACATATAAAGGTGTTAAAAACTAAATTTAAAAAGGGTTTTCTATCAAAAGGCGGTAAAACTGCATTTTTAGAAAAACACTTCTTTTATCCAAAAAAATGAATTTGTTCTTATATCATATCTAGAAAACATATAAGATGAATTTAAAATATTAAATTGAATATATAACATATATTTTTCATAAAAATCCATAAATATTGATATGATTTTATAAACACAATTATTCTCTTTTTGAATAGGTTTTCATAAAATCACATCCTTTGTATTCAATTGGTTTTTATTTCCATTTATAATAAATTTTTTAACTAATAAATCATTATTTAAACATGTTTAAATCATATTTTCATAATTCAGTTGATAATATTTAGTCCTTCCATTCCAACAGCTAGGTTATAATGGTAACATTTAAATAATAATATTTAGTTGTTTGTTTAAGCTCGATGTTGCGTATCATGTATGCTGTTGAATATAGTTTTTCTTTCTTAAAACTTGGGATGTTATAATTGGAAAGCGATAGCCTAATGGAAACCCCCAAAATTTGAGTGGCATAACAACATAAAATTAGATCATGATCTATAACCCTAAATCAAGATTAAACAAATCAAGATCTCTTAAATATATATCTAGATCTATAATCCAATATCTATATGCACTTAACCATGTCTATATCTAAGAAATAGGAGGAAAAACCCCTTTCCTGAATTGATAAGAAAGTAAGAGGAATGAAAATACAATGTGGGACAAGATTCACATACTGGGAGAGGTGTAGATCTTCAATCTAGGATTCAAATCATGAATAAAAGAGGTTGGGAAGTCTTGGAATCCATCTAGGAGGCTCTAAAATCATGAAAGGATGTCCAGGGTTGAATGGACATCGATTTGTGATTAAATTGGGGGTCTGGGTAATTAAGAATATAATTTTCCGGTCAACATAATTTCATCATACGGTTTGTTGGGAAGAGGCTCATGGTTTCCCCTAACTATGTGCCTAAACCTTGTAACTCTATTATAGGGGGGAACAGTTTCTTCTAATATGGAACACAGTTTAAAAAAGCGTTCACAAACCATGAAATTCCCCTTTGTCCAGGGTAGCATAGTTTTCTGGTAAGGGGAACATAGTTAGGGATAACTGTGCCCCAACCATGCACATCCCTTACCCCTTAAATTTTCCTCAATTTTCACCCAATCACACCCCAAGGTAAAACCCAACAAAAGTATTATAAAACAAATAAAAAAATAAATACTAGAAATCAAACTCGAGTCATCTCTAGAAAAGGTTGGGGTTTTACATTCTCCCCACCTTATAATAGCTCATACTCGAGCTTCACTCCCAAGCATCTCTATTATTCTGAGTCAAAAATATTGGTCCATTGAGATCACATAACTTCTTCTCTCTCACAAGTTTTCTCCTGAACATGTTGATCACACTACGATTCAATGTTTTATTTTCACCCATACACCACTGTGCTAAACTAGTTTTGTATTGAAAATTATAAAAAAAAATTCACTTCATGTTTTATTTAATTATTTTTTATTTATTAATTTTAAAAATGTAAATGATACATGTTTTGATAATATTATTGAAGATAGAGGTGATTTGGAGGGCCCATGATGATGTCCAAGAAAAATGGGCCAAACTGTGCAGGATCCATGCACACCAATGGACTCAACCGCATATGTCGACTAAACCGTGCATCCAAATGGCCTGAAATTTTTTTGGTATGGTCCAAAATTTAATATGATACATTTCATATGAAAAAAACCAAAGCCTCATTCGGCCTCTACTATTCCCATCTGAGCTGATCTGTCCAAAGAATCAAATCTGCACAAAGTCAAATGTGGTGTTCTGTATTTTATCAATATCTCGATCTGTTGTTCTCTAAATGGTTCCAACCTTTCCATGTATATAGTAAATAGTTGGATATTAAACTTTTTAGTTTTCTAAAAATCTAGATAATACTATCTATTGGCCGAAAATAATGGGACAATTGGTTTCTCAAAATCAGGGTGCCCAAAACCACATCCCATTTTGGCTATAAAAGAGAACCTTGGGCTCCCCATTTTAGATTTCTAACCAAAAGTGAATCTCTACCATTTTTAATTCATATATGATTATCATCCTCATCCTTGAATTTATGGAGGCCCCTATCCTCATATGGGGACCAAGAATAAATAAGTAGTTCCACCTGATCTTCCTCCTCCTCCCGATGTCAAGCTAAACGGTGGGTGTTCATTGTGAGGGAGCTACACACATATCAAGGGAGTTATTATTCTTATTTTAGATATTTTTTTGAATTAATTTGGGTTTGAAAACATTTATGTCCATGTATCTTACATAATTCAATGTTTTAATTCTTGTTTTGATGCATAAGATTGAGATACTCTTAATTTCTAACCAATCGGTGTGAGGTTTTGAGTACGTGAATTGTGTTGTTCTAATTGGAAAACACAAAAATCCTTATCATACCCATATTATTGAGATTTAAATCTTTTTTTTAGTCTCTTATTCCATGAATAATTTCTGGACCCTGAAAATATTTTTGTTACGTCAAGGTTTGTTTCTTTAAGCATTGAAATAAAAGCTTAGGAATTAATCAGGATTCCAATTAATTTCAACCAAGGAATTACTCCAAACATAATGAATATCTATTAACAATGAAATTTAAATGTGTATAGTGAAATCACAATCAAACATTTTATATAATATTTTTCAAAATCTATTTGGTTTCTCAACTTTTAAGCTTTCAATTAAGTCATTTCATCCTAAAAATATTTTCAAAACCACCCCTATTTTTGTACTTCTTATTAAAAACACACACTCTAAACCCACCAAAACTCCTTCAGAGATGACCTAGGGTCTTCCCTAGGATATAAATCAACCTTAAAATAATAATAAATTTTAATTTTCATGAAAAAACATTCAAATTTTGGAGCCATTGTCAGGGAGAACTTTGGTTTTTAAGTGTGTGTTTTTATATGATTTTTTTAAATTTTGTGAATATTTATTTGTTTTATCTTATACCTTTATCTATATTTTTATGTTCTATTTTATTTCTTTTATAGGTTTTCTGCATGATTCTTTCTAATCCAGGAGATTTACCTCCTTTCAAACCTGAACTGAAGATGATCTTATGTCAGTGACCCCGAGACGCACAAGAGAACCCTTTGAAGGAGGACACATAAGACAACAACACTCTTTTTGATCCTTAATCTTCTTCTTATAGAACCAACATCAAAACAGAAATAAACCTGTATAACATGGATGATAAAAAAAGAACACTAAAATAACTAACCTTAACTGATGTTGATATCCAACCCACATACATTAAATTACAAGGAGAGGAACCCAATTTTGAACTAAATATAGTTTAATTCATCTATTACCAAGATTCCATGGAATTCCTGGAGAAGATCCACATAAACACTTAAAAGAATTTCATACTGTGTTTTATACATTTAAACCTATAAATTTGGATAAAGAAAAAGTAAATCTCAGAGCATTCCCATTTTCATTGAAAGACACTACAAAAGACTGTATTTAATTTTTGAATTCAACAATTAGAGTTTGGGCGGACATGAAACGCCTTTTTCTTGAAAAATATTTCCCAGCCCCTTGAACTGAAACTATAAGGAAATAAATATTTGGTATAATGAAATCACAAGAGGAAACATTACATGAATATTTGGAATGCTTTAAAAGGTTATGTTCAAGATGTCAACACCACCAAATAAGTTATCACCTTTTAATTTAGTATTTTTAATAAGATTTAATTCTTATCAACCAAAATATGATTTATGTTGTTGTAGGTGGTGTGCTAGTTGATAAGAACCCAATTTCTGCAAGAACCCTTATTGATAACATGGTACAAAACACTAAGAAACTCGGTTCACAGTTCAGTGTAACCATTTGAGGTGTCCATGAGGTGAAAAGTGATGAATTCAAGAAGAAGGTGGACATGAAGTTCGAAGAGATAAGTACCCTTTTACGACAACTCACTCTCTCCCAAAGAAAATCTCAATCTTCTCCTCCTATAAATTTTGGAATCTTCTCTTCGGACACCCATTATTCTAATCAATGCCTCAAATTGAGATAAACTTCAAAGAGTTGTGAGGCAATCTTTCCAGGATGCCCCTATAACAAACCCTTTAGTCAAGAACCTTACTATCTATCTAACCCTAGGTGGTAAGAAACCCAAGCATATAGGAAAGGGGGTGTTCAAACTAGCCTCATCAACCATAGAACCAACAAGGGCATATTAGTCATCCACCACCACCACCCTGAAATCATCAACCACAAAAAAGGCCTTTCCAACAAACCCCTCCAAAACCCAAGCCTAGATTAAAATACATGATCAAAAAAATGGTTTCCAATATTCTCTAATTCCAAAAAACCACCCAAGCAGTCATAAAAGACTTAAAAACCAAATTAGGCCAACTTTCCAACTCGATAGGGGAAATCCAATTCCATGGGTCTGGTAAACTACCTTCTCAACCAGTATATAACCCTAGGGATATGAGAAATGTTAGATCCATCAACCATTGAAGTGGAACAAAACTTAAAATTCAAATGTCCCCTCCACTAGAGTCATCCCCTGCTAAGGAAACCACCATCCCAACCATTTGAAATTCTTAAAATGAGGTAGAACCTTGTCCTGAGAGAATCCCTTCCAAAGGGAAGAGAGTGTCTATTAATGAGCCACCTATCCCAACCATTCCTCTTACATTTTCCCAAAGGGCCACCCAACCTAAAAAACAAAAGGAAACTAAACTTGATAAGGAAATATTGGAAACATTCAAAAAAAAGTGTAGGTTAACATCCCCTTGATTGATGTCGTGTAGAAAATTCCACGATACGCCAAGTTTCTAAAGGATATGTGTACACACCAAAGGTGAATTCGAGGTGATGAGAAGGTGAGCTTGGGGAGGAAGGTTTCAACATTGATAGACCCATCACCTTCCACCAAGTGCAATGATCCTGGAACATTCTCAATTTCGTGCACCATATGGGAGTATTCTTTTTCGAACTCTATGCTTGTTTTAAGTGCTTCTATAAATTATATGTCTCGCTATATTTACTCTTATTTGCATATCAGTGAACTAAAATCCACCAGAATAGTCATTCATCTAGAAAATTGGAGTACAACACACCCTTCTAGAGTGTTAGAGGATGTTCTTGTGAGGGTGAAAATTTTAATTTTTCTTGCTTATTTTTATGTGATAAAAATGGAAGATGATAGGATGAATGGACATTCCCAAATTATATTGGTTATACCCTTCTTGAAAACCGCTAAAATCATAATTAATGTTCGCAATGGTACATTATCTATGGAATTTTCTGGTGACATATTCCATTTCAACATCCTTGATACCCTGAAGCACCCCTCAGAAGAACATTCCTCTCTCTTTATTAATTCTATAGATGTACTCCCTTACCTTGAAAAAAACATCATTTCATTCACCTGATCCCCATTCTGAGTTTTCTTCATTGATAGAAATTATATTAAATGATTCATACATTGATTTTTTTAGTAGTCTAGAGAAATTTAATGCATATTTATTGATTGATGATTTATTGAACACGGAAGATCACTTGACCATCAATGATACTGCTAAGCTTGAAAAAGCTCATTCCTCTATTGAGGATGATTCCATTGAGCAGTTAGATGATATCAGTGACCTCTCACTTTCACACACACTCCCATCAATCCTAAATTCACCACAATTGGAACTGAAATAACTTCCTCAAGATTTAAAATATTCATATCTTAAGAATGTAAACAAGTTTCCAATCATCATTTCTAGTTCACTCCCTCCTAATCATGAATTGTTAATGCTTAAACTTTTGATGGAGTATAAACAATATTTGGGATGAACACTTGTAGAAATCCCTAGTATTAGCCCATCAATTTTCACACATCATATTTTATTAAATAATGAAGCTAAACTAGTGAGGCAAGAACAACGACGACTGAACCCCAACCTCTTATATGTATTAAAAAAAGAAGTAACAAAAATATTGGTTGTTTGAATCATTTACCCCATCTCTTGAAGCTAATGGGTCAGTTAAGTACAAGTGGTTCCTAAAAAATAGGTGTGATTGTAATAACAAATGAAAATAATGAATTGGTTCCAACTCGTGTGCAGAATAGTTGGTGTGTCTATATAGACTGTCTCCGACTAAAACAACACACTAAGAAGGACCATTTCCCTTTTCCATTCAATGTCCAAATTCTAGAGAGGCTACAGGTTAAGTACCACTACTATTTCCTTGATGGGTATTATGGATACTTTCACATCCATATTTCCCCCAAGGATCAGAAAAAGACAACCTTAACTTGCCCCTTTAAAACATTTACATATATGAGGATGCCATTTGGTCTGTGCAATGCTCTGAGTACTTTCTAACAATGTATGGTTAGTATTTTTTAGGATTACCTGGATAATTTCATGAAAGTTTTCATGGATTATTTAACTGTTTATGTCTCCTATTTTGATGAATGTTTGAGTAGTCCTGCTTTAGTCCTATATCATTTTATTGAAAATAATCTCATATTAAATTATGATAAATTCCATTTCATAGTGCAACAAGGTGTAGTTTTGGGACATGTAATTTTTGGGGATGTTATCTAAGTAGATAAATCAAAAGTGGATGTAATTTCTTCCCTAATATTCCCCAAAATGTATGGCATGTGTGGTCTTTCCTAGGTCATGCTGGATTTTACCGTCATTTCATTCGTGACTTTAGTAAAATTGCACTCCACATCTCTGGATTACTCCAAAAAGAAAAAGAATTTTATTTTGATAAATAATTTGAGGAAACTTTTCATAAGCTAAAATGGAGTCTCACATCACCCTCAATAATCCAACCACCTCAGTGGGATATACCATTTGAGCTCATATGTGACACCTCTAACTATGCAGTTGGGGCAGTCTTATCACAAAGGGTTGATCGAGCTCTACATGTCATTTCCTCTTCCTCACGTACACTAGACCCTACCCAAGAAAACTACATCACAAATGAAAAATAATTTCTTTCCATTTTTTTTACCTTGGACAAATTCATGTCTTATCTTTTAGGATCCAAATTCATTGTTTTATCAAACCATGTAGCCCTCTAATATCTCCTCAAGAAACTTAAATCCAAACCTTGTCTCATTCGTTGGATTCTCCACCTTTAGGAACTCAATTTAGAAATTAGAGATAAAAAAGGAGCAGAGAATGCGGTGGCTGGCCATATCAGTAGGATTTACCCATCTTCAGACATTGAATCATCCCCATGTATTCCCATAAATGAAATTTTTCCTGATGAGAAATTGTACCAAGTGAAAGATGGTGTTCCTTGGTATGTCGAAATTCTAAATTATTTGGTATCATATTGAATTACTATGGATTTCAAAAAAAATAATCCAACCGTCTAAAAAATGAGTGTCATTGGAACATTTTGGATGACCCCTACCTCTAGCGTACATGTAGTAATCATGTACTTAGGCGTTGTGTTCCCAATAGCGAGTTTTAGTCTTTCCTAATATTCTTCCACACTCTTTCTTTTGGGGGCCACTTTAGTCCCAAACAGACTACTCGCAAGGTCCTTGATTCTGGACTCTTTTGTCCAACACTTTTTCGGGATGCCGATGATTTTTTAAATATTGTCCTCATTGTAAAATAATGGTTAATGTCTCTAAAATAAATGAAATTACACAACAACCATTTCTCTTTCATGACATTTTTTATGTTTGGGGTATTGAATTTATGGGGCCATTTCCCAATTCCTTTGAAAACTTGTACATTCTTCTAGCAGTTTATTATGTGACAAAATGGGTAGAGGCACGATCTACAAGGATTGATGATTCTAAGGTAGTTGTAGAATTTTTTAGAACCCAAATATTCTGTAGGTTTGGCTTACCTAGGTCCACCATCATCAGTGACCAGGGTTCTCATTTCTACAACCGAATAATGTAATCACTTTTGTATCAGTATGGGGTTGATCATCGAGTGTCTACTGCATATCACTTAAAGACCAATGGTCAAGATGAGGTGTCAAATAGAGAGGTAAAACAAATTATTGAAAAAAAAATTCAACCCAATAGTAAATATTGGATTCTTATACTAAATGATTCATTATGGACTTACCGTACTGCCTTTAAAACTCCCATTGGCTTGTCACCATATCGGTTGGTATTTGGAAAGAGTTTTCACCTCCCTATTGAGATTGAACATTGGGCCTACTAGGCCATCAAAAAATGCAATTATAATCTTTCTGGTGCAAGTGATCAAAGGAAGTTGCAGATTAAGGAGCTAGAATAAATGAGAAGAGATGCATATGAGAAATCAAGGATTTATAAGGAGCATAACAAGGCTGACCACGACCGTCTCATCCTTCATCATCAGTTACGCATTGGGCGGAAGGTTCTCCTCAACAATACAAGGTTGAAGTTGCATCTAGGTAAGCTTCGTTCCCACTGGTTTGGACCATAAATTGTTACAAACATATCTCCATTTGGTGTTTTCTAGGTTCAAAATGAAGAAACTGAGAAAACCATCAGTGTCAATGGGCAGCGGATGAAGCACTTCCATGAATCCATTCTGGAGTCCCTGATGTAGGAACTCCATATTCAGAAAGCAATCTATGAAAGAAACTCACCCGGTTTTATCCTTCCTTTCCACATTCTTTTTTCATACAATGAGGACACTGCACACTTTAGGTGTGGGGGGACAGGTATATTCCTGGGTTAGTTAGGAATTTTCATCATTGTTCTTCTTTTTCTCATTTTTTAGCTTGCTGAATTTTATTATCACTTTTCCCCCTTTCCCTCCCACTTACCTTTTTTTGGAATATTACTTTTTTTATGACCACTTTATCATGGAAAATGATTCCCATTTAATCATGGAAGCTATTGAAAATTCATGTGGAATTTATGTATTTCATGCTGTTTTAGCATTCAAAGAAAACTAATGCAATGTGCATTTTAGCAAAAAATCAATACTATGGTGTGACTTTCTTTTGAAATTTAGTTCTTTGTTGGTGATATAAATGGTTGTATCGTTTTAAAACGTTAGAGAAGAATGGTTCCATTTTTGTTAATACTTTAAGGGAAAATTATGTCACTTAATTTCTCCACACAACTTTTCACCCAACCATGAAGTATGAAAATTTCTACTTAATAAAATGTAAATATAATTTAGGTTTACTTTTCTCTACTTTCCAAAATCATTTTCCATAAGTTCGTTCCTTATCTGGTCTATTTAATTACAGTACCAGATTTACCTATACATTTGTACCTATTATTTGACTCTTATACGCCCTAAAAAATTGTTTGTATATTGGGCAGGTCAAAAACTACCCTTCCTTGACTTTTTATCTTGTTATAACTATTACAATTAGTGTTGTGAGGAGATCAAACAAGGGTTGGGAGAAGAGTGAGATTTTTTCCAAGTGAAACTTTTGAAAAATGTAATAATAAATGAGGGGAGTGATGAAATGTAAAACATATGGGGATATCTAGGTTGGGAGCTTATGGTTTGACTTCTAGGAATGCTTAATTTAGTGCGTTTTGAAATTTTATTGCAAAGGATATGGGGAAAGTTCAGTGGAAAGGGTCTTGTAAGTAGAAAATTATTAACACAACTTATATTCACTTGATAGAAATTGGAAAGAATAGCATGAAATGGTTTTCACACACACATGTGGAGAATTAATGACATGATTAACTTTAAAATTATTTTCTTTTATTAGTATCATGCATCTCTTGGAATTTCATTTGGATAAAATTTTTGAGATGTCCTTTTCAATGATCATTGAGAATAACTCCTCAGTGTGTGTTTTTCCTTTAACCATATTTCTATCAGGAATTAAATTTTCATTTAATGTTGAATATTTATGAAGTTGGATATATCTACATGCATAATTTATGAAAGTTTAACTTTTCCCAGGAGTGAAAATGTTTAGGTGTGGGGGTGTGATCGCACTATGATTCACTATTTAATTTTCACCCTTACACCACTATACTAAACTAGTTTTTTATTAAAAATTATAAAAATAATAACAAATTTTACTACATTTTTTATTGAATTATTTTGTATTTATTAGTGTTAAAAAATATAAATTATACTTGTTTTTATAATCACATTGAATATGGAGGTGATTTGGAGGGCCCATGATGATGTCCAAGAAAAATGGGCCAAACTGTTCTGGATCCATGCACACCAGTTAACTCAACTGAATATTTATACAAAAACATGAATCCAAATGTGATGAAATTTTTCTTTATGGTCCAAAATTTTATGGTCTAAATTTCATTTGAAGGAATCAAAGCCTCATTCAGACTTACTATGCCCATCCGAACTGATCTGTCCAAAGAATCAAATCTACACAAAGTCAAATGAGGTGTTCTGTATTTTATCAATATCTCGAGATTTAGTTTTCCAAATGGGGAAAAACTTTTGATGGAGATAGTAAAAAGGTGGGGATACAAATTTTTAGTTTTCTAAAAAGCAAGATAAGACTGTATAGTGGATGAAAACAACAGTACAATTGGTTTCTTGAAATCAGGGTGCCCAAAACCACCTCCCATTTTGGCTATAAAAGAGCACCTTGGGCTCCCCATTTTGGAGATCAAACCAAAAGTGAATATCTTCCATTTTTAATTCCTAGATTATTATCCTCATCATACATAAATTTACTGATTCCCCTGTCATCATAGGGGGATCAATAATGAAGAAGTAATTCCACCCAAGCTTTCTCCTCCTCCCGATGTCGAGCTAAACAGTGGGCGTTCATTGTAAGGTATCTACGCACATGTCAAGGGAGTTATGATTCTTATTTTAGCTATCGTTTTGGAGTAATTTGGGTGTGAAAACAATTCTTCTCATGTATCTTGCATAATTTTATATTGGAAATCTTGTTTTGATTCATGTGATTGAGATACTCTTAATTTCTAACTGATAGGTGTGAAGTTTTGAGTGTGTGTCTTGTGTTGTTCCGATTAGATATCACAAGAATACATTTAATACCCTAATTATTGAGATTTAAATATTATTTTAAATCTCTTATTCCATGCATAAGTTTTGGACCTTTAAAATCTGATTGTTACATCAAGCTTTGGTTCTTTAAGCTTTGAAATAAAAGCTTAGGAATTAATCGGGATTCCAATTAATATCAACGAAGGAATTACTCCAAACCTAAATGAATATATATGAAAAATGAACTTTAAATTTGTGTATTGAAATCAAAATGAACCCTTTTATCTCATATCTTTTAAAATCCATTTGGGGTCTCAACTTTTAAGCTTTCAATTAAGTCATTTCATCCTAAAACTATTTTCAAAACCACCCCCTATTATAGTAATTATTATTAAAAACGCACACTCTAAACCCACAAATTCTCCTTGAGATACTAACTAGGTTTTTACATAGAATATAAATTAACCTTAAAATCATAATCAATTTGACATGTCACGACAGTGCATTCACATGTCCATGTTTCCACAATACATGAACTATCAGCATAGTCTTTCCCCTCAAAACATCCACACTATGATCCAACATATGCATCAGATACTCCTAAAAGGATGCATCTATCTCAAGACCAACATCATTCACAATGATCGCATGAAAAGGGTCATGTTGATACAACTGAATTTGTCACGCATGAAAAACATCATGCATAACATTGTATCTTTTTGGAAGATTCAATCAATACACCACCATCCCAATCCCCTCCACAACCTCAAACGATCCAATAAACCTGGGTGCCAACTTGCCTAGTCTTTGTATCCTTCAGTGAACCAATCTAGGAAACACCCAAAGGGATACATTATCACCATATATTAACTATAAGGTTTGTCGATGTATATTAGCATACAACATCTGTCTACTCGGATCTGTAGCCATATGTTTTTGAATCGTCTAAACCTTCTCTGACATCTCTTACACAAGACTTGATCTCAACAACTCTAACTCACCTACCTCCATCTATCATAGAGGTGGTATGGATGGCCTAACATAAATAGACTCATATAGTTCCATCTAAATAGTTTCCTTATAACTATTTTTATAGGTGAACTCCAATAGTGCCCCATGATTCTCCCAAGACCCACCAAAGTCAAGAACATACACTCGCAGCATATCCTCAAGAAAATGTATAGTAAGCTCTAAATTCCCATCTCTCTATGGGTGGAAAGTCCTACTAAAAAAACATATTTACTAAGAGCCCTATATAATAAAATCTAGATGCACAATGTAAAATTCAAGTTGTGGTCTAAAACAATAGACCGTGGAACCCCATGTAAATGTATTATCTCTCGAACATAGAGTTCTCCCAACTATTACACTAAGAATGTTTTATGTATAGGTAAGAAATGTGTTTCCTTTTTCAAATGGTGTATAAAAATCCAAACAGAATCATTATTTTGAGGTGTCATCAGGAGACCCACCACAAATTCTATAGTCACGTGATCCCAATTCCACTCTAAAAATGGGTAGAAGCTATAACAAACCTCTAGTTCATTGATGCTCGACCTTCACCTGATGACAGGTGGAGAATCATGTCATGTACCCTTTTATCTTCTTTTTCATGCCCAGCCACTAGAACATTCATCAAAGGTCATGGTACATTTTGGTCACACCTAGATGTAACACCCACTTCAAGGTATGAAACTCACATATTAGCTCATCTCACTTGCTCGTAGGAACAACAACTCGATTCCTAACATATATGACCTCATCCTCATCTATGATCTAATCAGAAGGTGAATCCCCACCTTCAAGGATTTTCCTCAAGGTTAGATGTTCTGGTTACTCATATTGATTGTCTTGTATCCGTATCAAAAGTGTAGAATCCACTAAAACTGATATGAGGGTCATCTTCTTCTGACTCTTCTGAACCACATTGTGAATTTCAGCTAGTAAAGACACCATCTTCCACTCAGCACTAAACTCATGAGCCTCCTAAGTCTTATTTTTTATACTCAAATCATCAGTAACAATGTTCCCCTTTATGGGCATATATGCCAGCTCAAAATTGAAAGACTATATATAATCAAACCATCTCTACTGCTGAAGATTCAAATATCCCTAAAAAAATATAATTCAATATCTTATGGTCCATATACATATTAAACATTTCTCTCGATGGATAATGTAACCAACAATTTAAAGAATAAACCATTACTTCTAACTCGAGTTAATGTGTAGGGTAGTTCTATTCAAGTGGCCTCAACTGCCAAGACCCATAAGCCACAACTAAATCTCCTTGCATCAACACTACTTCAAGTCCAACCCTAGAAGCATCACAATACACCATATAATTCTCACCTGGATTGGGTATGATAAAGATTGGTTCTGATCATAAACACTTCTTTAACTCCTGGAAAGCATTACCACATGATTATGACCAATAAAACTTCAACCCCTTTTTTAAGCCTGAAAGTGGCACTGCGAAATTGGAAAAGTTCTGAATGAATCTATGATAATATCCTTCCAACCCCAGAAAGCTATAGATATAGAATACATTCTTGGAATTCTCCTAAGAAACCACTTCCTAAACTTTATCTAGGTCCACATACACACTTTCCTATTAGATTATGTGACCTAATAAGTGTACTTGATCAATCCAAAACTAACACTTAGATATCTTGGTGTATGTCCTATTCTCTCTTAGTGTACTCAGGATGATGTAAAGATGTTTTCCACGATTTTCATGAGTTTTTGAGTACAACAAGATAAAATCTAGAAAAACTACCATAAAAAATATTGGTATATATGGAAGATCATGTTCATTAAGGCCATAAAATTGTTGTTGTGTTTGTCAACCCAATAGGAATTACAACAAACTCATATAGGCCATACCTACTTCTGAAATCAGTCCTCTGTATATCAGAAGTCCAAACTCTCAACTGATGATACCCTAATCTCAAGTCTATATTGTAAAAGAAACAAGATACCCTCAATTAGTCAAACAAATCATAGATACATGGAATAACATGCTAGTTCTTCAAATTCATTTGATTTGACATCTAATAATCAACATAAGAGTGAAAAATTATATCCACCTTCTTAGATAAGAAAACTAGTGAACCCTAAGGTGACGTACTCAGATGGATGAAACCATTATCCACAAACTCTTCCAACTAAGTCTTAAGCTCTTGAAGCACTTTTTATTCCATTCTATATGGTGGAATTGAAACTAGCTCATCCCCTATCATGAGCTCAATGGTAAATTCCACATCTCTCTCAGGTGGAAACCCTGAGAATTCTGTAGTAAAGACACCCTAAAATTGTTCCACTATAGGTGGAAGGAAATCATACTCTACACCTCAATAATCCATTAATAGATTAGAAACATGGGTTTTGAACTCTCCTAGTTGCTGAGTAATTGGCCCTGCTTAGCCTGCCTGGATATCCCACTCTCCACAGTGAACATAATTGTCACCCTTTTAAGACATAAAAGTAACTCTCCTATAATAAAAGTCTATGTGGGATTGGTATGCCACTAAATAGTCCATGCCCATAATTATATAAAATCCTCACATGTTAAGAATATAGAGATCCCACCGAAAAATATACTCTGCAACTCGAGAGAACACCCCATACACAAGAAAATTTCACTTGAACGTACTCCTAATGGTGTGTCTATCATCAAAACTCCACTCATGAACTCCATAACCCGGATCAAATTATTCAAAATTTATATATAAATAAAGGAATGAGAGGAACTAGTATCAAATAAGGAACTAGTCAAAGTAGAATCTATAAGAATATTACCTCTCACTATTAATGATCTAGCATCATTATCCACTAGTGTAGGATGAACTACATAAAACTATCATGCCCCTCTTCCCTATGATGCAGTCTGACTCCCCCTAAGCTACAACACTCAGCTGATATGGGATCCCTTTCCCAAAATCATAGCATCCACTACCTCTACCACTTCATCCAAAAGAACTCTAGCTATCAGACTGATATAGTGCAGAAGACCCCCTTCCCACACCCTAGTTCTGTCTAGTTCATGTATCACTTATCTTCAGTTAGTGGGTCATAAATAAATTTTGTAGATGTCTCAAATTTCCACAAGATCAGCATTATATTGGGGTCTTGGGTAACTATCTCTGAAAGTGTCCCAACCTACCACACTGGTGACAAATCACTCAAGTATAATCCTAAGAAGCTGATCCATATATCTATACACCCTGCTTCCCACTACCCGGACTAATGTTTTCATAGCAACACTTCCTAATCTCAAGAGTCACACCTCCTAATCATCCATCTGTAACTATTTATCCTTCACTAGAAGCCTTCTTCAGGTTCCACTCAACTATGAGAGTAAGATCCACCACCTCATAAAACTTATTTAACCAAAATTTTAACTTGGGACTTAATCTCACATTTAATACCATCCTAAAAATGACTTGTCGTAGTTGTATCATCTACTTCCAATGTTGGATAAAATCATTTAAAATCTATAAAGAGACTAGAGTATTTCATCATGAATATACTCCCTGGATTCAACCTCATTAACTTAGCATCTCTCACCTGCCTCAATGTCTCTGGATAGAAGTGCTCCAAGATACTCTCCAAAAAATCCTTCCATAAAATACCATCAGTCTATCCAATCTACACATGAATGTCCCACCAGTGCATCACTGATCCTCAAAACATATATGCCTTCAACTTGCACCTCCTCTTAGTAGGAGTCTCTAAATGGTCAGCTATTTTCTTATTCTACTCAACCCAGAATTCAAATCCATTAGTTCCACCCTCTCTAGTAAAATTTAGAGGGTGCTACAACTGAAACTCCCTCATCATATTACACATACTCTTGAAAACCCACATTGGGTCTCTTTCCCTAAGCTACATGAAGTGAGAAAAGTTCTCTCTAAACTTCTCCCTGACTTCCTCACCCATCACGATTGGGGCCTCAGGTTCCACCACTGGTGGATCACCCCTATACATGTCCTTTGGTAATCCTCTCAACAAGTTTCATTATGGAGGAATACTCAATATAATTCCAAACAGTCACGTTAGTTAACATTTAACAAAATCAACACATTAACATAATAGGGAAACACAACAGTCCAAAACAAGTTATTTCCCTAACCCTCACCATGCGGTCAAAACCAAGGTGTTATCACTAATTATAACCATCCTACTCCTAGGTCCTAGTTAATAAGGGTAAACACATTCTCATTATTCAATTTTATCATTTTGACACTCATTTATTCCCATATTGCATCATTTTAGAATCATTAAAAATTTCATTTTAGGTTCTATTTTCGTTTCAATTTCACAAGAAAGAAAAAATAATTCAAGTTCAACAACTTACCCATAACCCATTTCCTCGTGCATGCCAAAAATGATGCATGTTAGAATAACCTTGACTACCTAGAATGATGCATGAATACTCATCTATCATTTCATATCAGTTCATGAGTCAATTATCAGAAAATATCAAAAACAATAATCACATCACACCACAAGGGCATCACCCATGGTGAAATAATATTCAACTGTAATAAAAAACAACAATAACAATAATCACGCCTTGGGTACTTAGGGACTTACCCATACATGGGTTAGCTACTACCATGTATGATCTCATAACCAAGGCTCTACTCTTCCTAGTCTCTTGTCTACCTTTCCCAAATAGTAATACAAAAGAAAAAGAAAATAAAATTCCTTTAATACTACTTTGTAATGTCCTGAACCTGGTGCCACACACTGGTGCCCCAATTAGGTCAGTCACATGGCCTCAAGCGCACCTCCCCATACACTAGAGGTTTCCGAATAGAAGTGAGGGTCTAATATCAGTCATGGGGAGACAATACCAACTTTTTCAGAGTAAAAAACTAGTGAATATTAAATAAACAATAACCAAATATATAACAATAACAAAAAAATATGCCA
The DNA here is from genome assembly GCA_963277665.1 of Viscum album. Lineage (NCBI taxonomy): Eukaryota > Viridiplantae > Streptophyta > Magnoliopsida > Santalales > Viscaceae > Viscum > Viscum album. Next base: position 1,745,955,999 of record OY728161.1, read on the forward strand.
ATATCACATGATGATCAACATCGAAGATACAACATCAAACTGAACAATAAATGTGTCATATTAATATATGTGCCAAGTTTCAAAATGAAAACTCAAATGAAAAAGACACTAATGACTCCCAAATAGGCCCCAAACCATGTATGGTTTCCTCATATATGGTCCATCCCAACTCACCCGCCTAACTCAGGGCATTTTTCCTAATCTTGTCCTGCAACCATGAAATTTATTCTGGTATCAATTGGGAAACCCAAGTAGGGTGTGATTTCAAATCATTAGGCCACCACTAACAGCATCTAAAATAATATGCAACAAAATAATAGTGTATGAAATCGTATAAAGAACAAATCACAATGCATATATAAACAATTATCACATTATCAACAATTATTTATTTAACCACATAAATCTCAAGGTTCCCAGAGTCACTTGTATCTGAATAACAACATCGGCCCATTCTGAAGTCTGAACTATTTTAAAGAAATAGAATATATCAGGATTATATTGTTACCATTAATTAATTCTATTCATATACAAATGACCATGTTACCATTCATCAACACATAATTAATTAAAAAATTAACTAATCGCATCAATTTCAATACTAATCCAACAATTAGTTAAACATAAAAATTTCTTTAGTTAATTCAATAATTGACTAATCACATCAATAAAATTAATTAATTAAAAAATTAATTAATAACATAAATAATTTTAATTAATTATAAAATAATTAATCACATCAAATACATTAATTAATTAAACAACTAATTAATCACTTGAATTCTATTAGTCAATTCAACAATTAACTAACCACACCAATTTCATTACTAATTAAAAAATTAGTTAAACACATAAATCTCCTTAATTAATTTCTAAATTAATTAAGTACATCAATCCCATTAATTAATTCATCAATTAATTAATAAATATCCACAAACTCAAAATCCCACAATTAATTGAAAATTTTATTATCTCAATCACAATATCAATGATTTATAATTAATTACACAATTAATTATCTTAATCAACAAACACAATATCTCATAACTAATTCTATAATTAATTATCTCAATCTATAATTCCCAAAATCTCCAATTTCACATCGCCTCAATTAATTAATTCACTAAATTAATTAATTAAATCAAGAACACTATTTCTAAACAACTAATATCAATTATATAATTACATACAAAAAATTTAAATAAAGAATTTGGTATTTTAATTATAGACCATCTACCTAGATTCATTGATGAGCGATTTCCCAATAGAAATCACCAAAATTTGAGTGGCACAATGATGTAGAATGAAATCCAGATCTAGAACCCTAAATCAGTATTAAAAAATAGAGATCTCTTAAATATAGATCTAGTTATACAATACTAGATATATATCCTTAAAACTTTAACTATATCTAACCAAAATAGTAGGAACAACCCATTTCTTGAATGTATTAGAAAGGAAGAGGAACAGGAAAACCAAGTGGGATTGGATTCACTTACCAGTAGAGGTTTAGATCTTTGATTCGGGCTTGAATCATGAAGAAAAGAGGTCAATAAGGCTTTGAATCAATCCTAAAGGATCCAAAATCATGAAATGTCATCTAGGGTCAAATGGGAGGTGATTTGCAATTAATTCGGGGGTCTGGGTAATTGACAATCTAATTTTCAGGTCAACCTAATTCTCATTCATGGTTTACTAGGATGAGGAACATGATTTCTCATAACTTTCTACCTAAACCTTGAACCTCAATTATAGTGGTACATGATTTCTCCTAAGAGGGTGCATGGTTTGAAAAACCATACACCAACCATGAAATCCACCTCAATCCAAGGTTTTATGTTTTGTAGGGCTGGGCACACGATTAAGTACAACCATGCCCCAACCATTCACTACCATTCTCCCTTATATTTTTCTCAATTTTCACCCAAACTCACCCTAAGGTAAAACACAACCAAATTATACATAAACAAATTAAAAATAAATGCCTGAAATCAAGCCCGATTCATATCCATAAAATTTTATGTTTTACACTCACCGATCTTTATCCAGCACAAGGGTGACCTATAGGGTCTTCCGTACAGGGCCTCAAAAGGTGTCATGCTGAAATTTGAGTGATATATATTGTTTTATTCAAAATATAACAATAAAAGGTGATCCTACTAGCTTTAGATAAAGTCTAACACACACGTCCCTAGCATATCTACCAACACCTGGATATTACACTTGGTCTACCCATCGGTCTGGGGGTGAACGGATGTATGTATAATCATATAGGTCCCAAATTCCTCTTGTACGCCTCTCTATAATCATGATATAGACTATGGATTATTATTAGATACAATCATCAAGGACACACTATAAAGGTGAATGACCTCTCATACATATAGCTGCCCAAAACTCTCCATCGAAATCTACTCCCTAGTGCAAAGGAAGTGTGTCGACTTCATGATTCGTTCAACTATAACCTAGATGGCACCATGGCCCTTCTATATGCATAGAATTACTATTAAAAGGTCCATGGATATTTCATCCCACTTCCACTATGGTGTCTCAAGGGGATGAAACAAACCTATTGAAACTTGTTGATTATCCTTTACTTTTTGATAGGTGAGACACAGATAGAAAAACTCAACTATACTTCACCTAATTCAGTACCACAAAAACTACCACTTAAGGTCTCTATACATCTTACCCCCAATGGGATGTAATGTTATGGGATAAGTTTGGAACTCTTGAATCACCTCCTCCCACAATGTGACTGGAACTACTGCCTAACCCTAAAACAAGATGATGTGATTCGCTCATTTAAAATATCAATATGGTGAGTCTCTTGTGGATATATGATCATGTAAGACCTCATATTCGATGTTTAATAGTTGGGACTCTCTCAAATTCTTGATAACCAAAGGATTCAACACCATCAACAACAAAAAATTTGGTCCCTCTTGCACCACCCTTGTCAGCTGCAAGGAGGCCAACTACTCTAAAGCCTCATGTACTAAGAAATCCTAAGACATTTTAAAAAGGGAATGTGGTACAAAACTTCCCTTCCTTGGAGTATATACTATCTTGAAGTCGTATTCCTATAAGAACTCCAACCAAAATCATTGTCTTAGGTTTAGATCTCTATATGTGAAGACGTACCTAAGAATCTGGTGGTTTGAGTCAACCATAAAGTGCTCCCCCAGAAGGTAGTGCCTTCACGTCCTTAGGGAGAAGACTATCACTGCCAGATCTAAGTCATGATTCACATAGTTTTTTTTGGTGTCTCAACTACCGTGACATGTACATGATATTTCCTATCACTGTATCAACATGTAGTCGAGGTAATCACTCACGGAATCACAATACACCATGAACTCCACAGCTTCCTATGGTATTCTCAACATAGGATCACTCATTAGGCTCAACCACAACTCCTCAAAGGCCCTCTATCACTGCTCAGACTAGGTAAATGGATACCCTTTAAATTTTTGGGCAGTAAAAGGGGATTCGATTCTGGAGAAGTATGTCACAAAACTCCTTTAGTACCATGTTAAACCAAGAAAACTTTTCACCTCCAACATTCTCTTGGGTAACTCTCAAGAAATAACTGTATCAATATTCACTGGATCAATGGATAAAACATGCTCCAAAATGACATTCCTCATAAATTGAACCTCATGAGTCCAAAAATTGCACATTGAGATATTTCTATAAATCTGATTCTCTCAAAGAAAAAATAATACCATCCTCAAGTGCTTTGTATGTTCCTTATCTTAGGAAAAGTAGACAAGTATGTCGTTGATGAAGTCTACAACATACTAGTCCAATAATGGATACAAAACCTAGTTCATCAAATCCATAAACATGGAGGGGAAATTTTTCGCACTGAAGGTCATCACTAGGAACTCATAGTGTCTATAGGGACATCGAAATGCCAACATTAAATATTAGCCTCGCGATCCATCAACTGGTGGTAGATGGACCTGATATTGATCTTTAAGAACCATCATGTGGCTCAGAACAGTCCAATAGATTGTAAATCCTCATAAAGGGGTACTTTTTCTTTATCATGGACCGGTTGAGGCGATCATAATATATGTAAATACGTAATCTCTCATCTGCCTTTTTTCTGAACAAGACTGGAACTGCCTGGGGGAAACAATGGGTTTGATTAAAACATTCTCTTGAAGGTCCTCCAACTACCACCACAACTCCTAGAGCTCGGTAGGGGTTATTTTATATGATACAGAAGATGTCAGAGTAGTCCTGGGATGCAAGTCGGAGAAAAAATACATCTACCTCCTTAGAGGAAGTCCTGAAACACCCTCGGGGAAGACTTCCATGTAATCCTTTGCAAATGAAGTAACTAAGATTCCTAAATATCCTGATGCACCAAGGTCTATACTCACTAACTAATGGGTGATGGGTTTAATCCTCTTTATCATAGGACCCACTTGTCCTGCCATGAGATATCTCTCAATAGAAAAGGAGAATCATTTCCCATCAGTGTGTAGCCATCTGACTTATTTTCTATGATAATCAATCTGGTTTTATTATATAGACAATAAATCCATACTTAATGTGATATCATAGGTTTCCATCGTTATTACCAAAATTTCCCATGTGAACCTATCTTCTTCAATAGATAGCTCGCACTACCATAATGTAAAATATTCAGCGAAAGTGTTCCATGTAGGAACCTCAAGATGAACTTGCTGGGCTATCACCTCAACAGGGAGCTCCATCTCTTGCACCAAGAGTATAGAGATAAAGAAATGATTGTAACTTGTTTCTACTAATATTGAAGCAAGATTAGAATAAACAAAAATTGCACCTCTTGTCATTTCCTATGCTACGGGATCATAAACATCTAAATCATGTAGTAGTCTGCAACCCCAACTACCAGCTCCTTGATCCTGGCAGGGGCCAAATGGTGGTGGTTGTGGAAGGATCTCATAGCAGTGTCCACCACTCATAGCTCCTATTGCTCCTCTTCCAGCTCCGCCTCCCTAGGGACCACCCTGCCCTTGCTTGGAGATCCCTAATCATGGCATTACCTCCATCGTGGAATAACATCATCTATCTGTCTAAGTTGGTCAGCAGTTCTAGACGGGCAGTCTTGCACTATGTGACCCCGCACATCATATGCAAAAAAACCACCCCACTCTGTGTTACCCTGGTGGCATGCGTTATCCCTACACTTCACAACCTTATGCTTGAGCCTGATCATAAAACGGATTCCTACGTCGAGATCCCAACGAATGGCGTGTGCTTTCTGTTTTAGATGACTCGTCTTTGTGACACCCACTGCCACCTCAAGCTACCTAGCATCCCTATGATATAAATCCCTCTATCACCAATGCCCAATCCAGCACCCAACATAGGTAGGGATATATAAGGCAACTATGCTAGCCTGGATCTCTCGGCGGAGTCCCTGCTCAAACTTTCATGCTCAAAAGTAGCCATTGCGTATAATGTTAAGGGAGTACCAAGTAAGATCAGTGAACCTTGTTGCGTACTCAATCATTTTCATCCCTCACTGATGCAGCTCCAAAAGCTCTGAAATCTAAACTGAGCACAGGAAGGAGGGGTAGTACTCATCAAAGAATATTTATTGGAATTCGATCCACTATTTTCTTTAAGAAGCTACACATGTGAAATATAAAATATAATAAATATTTTTATAAAATTAATTTTGTGCACATCAGTCCTTGGAATCACATTCTGTCTCAGTTCCTACCTCTGAAAATATATATATAATTTTTTAAAAGTCTTAAAAGGAAAAAACCATGTCTCCAAAATTCTAATTATAATCTCATATTTTTATATAAATATATATTTATATATTTATATAATTATATACATTAATATAATTATATATATGTATATAACTATATATTTGTATAGAATTATATATATTTATATAATTATATATATATTAATATATAATTATATATAATTATAAATCTAATAAAAATATTTATTACTTAAATATATTTAATATAATTATATAAATATATTTATTATTTAAATATATTTATTATTTAAAAAATATATATATAAATATATTTATTATTAAAATATATATTTATTTATTTATAATTTTATAAATAATTTTTTTAAAACATTATATATATTTGAATTATAAAAAAATATTAATATATCACATTTATATTAATTATAAACAAGCATTTTTTAATTAATGTATATAAATAAACATTAATTTTTGAATATAAATATGATAATTATATATATATATTACTAATATTATTTATTAAAAGTTTTTATGAGCACTAAGAATAGTACTAATAAAGATCTGCAATTATCGGTGCTAAAAAATGAAGTACCCCAGAACACCCTAAGAGGGGAGGGTGAATCAAGGTGTCAACTTTTTCTTTTGAAAGATGGGGATCTTGTCCCCACATTGGTAAGAACTCATTAAATAGGTCAGTCAAATGAAAGTAAGGAAATGACACAACACTTTTACATGGTTCACCACAAAGGGCTACGTCCAAGGAGCATACCCCGATAGTGCGGCAGTCGTACCTAAATCCATTAATCTTCACAAGTTGTGGAGTACAAGAGTTTGGTCACAGACACTCTGTTCCAGGCACACTTCCCATACAAACGTTCATGAATAGATCACTGCTTCCCTCACAAAACTTATGTAAACTCCCCCTAGCTTAATGATTTGAGAGAGGTCAAACTTAGTTTTTCAACTTGAAAGTCACTTCAATAGATTATCATTGAATTCTTTATCTCTATCTAGCACGAGACACTATTTGCATCAAAGACCTGAGTATATTCTCACTGAAAGCCCTGACCGCTCAACACTAATACTCAAAGAAACCCTTTGTGAAGCCCCTTCACAAATATCAACCCTTTACAAAGCTCTCTACTTCATAGAGCACAACCCTTCGTAGATCTCACTGCCTCATGGAGCAACCTACTTCGCAAAGCTCACTGAGCCAACATGGAACCCCATGTCTTCACAAATCTCACCTGACTTAGAATTATTATCATCATTCAAGACATTGAATGTCTCTTCACGAAGCTCAAGCCCACAAAGAACAACCTGCTTCATGGAGCACCACTTTCTTCGCGAAGTCAAAGCGATCTCAAATTTTCACTCTAAAGAATTGTCCGGAATGAAGAGGGGTGGCCTCTTATTTATAGGCACAGTTAAATGTGGAGCTCCCCTTCTTCAGGCATGAAATCTGGATCTATCAAAACATCTTCATGGAACTTCCTCCATCTATCAAAGCTCCGTTGAAATTTTTGGTTCAAGGAGCTCGTCGTAATCGCAGATCTCTCCATAAAAACCCTTTGTACTTCCTCAAAGTACTTCCATAAAGATCCTTTCCTTCACTATTCATGATTCTTGTCGTAACCTCGAAGAAACACCATCACAAATCACGAAGCTTCATTTATTTGAAATACTCATTCCAGTCTATGTAAAATCCATTCCTTTTCCATATAAATGAAATGATGATTCTAAAATAATACCTTTCGCAAATCTCAAAGATAAAACTTTCATAATCACAGAGCACACCGCCTCAATTCATCCAGTCACTTTGAAATCCACTTCATGAAGCTTGTCTTCCTGAAACTCCTTCCTTTTCCATATTTTCATAAAGCCTTCAAGAAGAATCACTTTGGAAATGCTTTCCATTCTCTAAATTTTGGACACCAAAAATTTGGAAAACACTGGGAAACGATGTCACCTTAAAAACTGATTACTCCCTGACCTGTATAATCCCTTTCCATGCAATATCCCTGCTCATCCATTAGAGGATTAACAATAAACACAAACCATGCTCCTTTTTTAGCAAAGAACATCCTTGGTTCCAACAAAAAAATCATTGATAAAGGGTATACCATTATCAGTTATTTTTTTAGCACTAATAAAATATACGTATATCAACACTTTTAGATAGAACTGATAAACGTAACCCTTTTATCAACACTTTGTCTTTAGCGTAGATAAAAATAGGTTTTGTGTATTACATGATTTATAGAAGTGAATATCATATTTTCATTTGGATATATATATCCATGCATATGTTGTTAAACCATCATAAAATGTGAAAAACATCATTATGTGAAAAAATGGACAATGATTGAAACCAAATCCTAACTCATATGTATATATTAGTTTGTATTTCCCTCAATATGTAAAACCCTAGAATTAAAAATTATGATATTTTGAAAAAAAATATTTTAAATGATATTGTAATTATACTTTAAAATTTATTATGGCTCTAAAAATTTTATCCAATATTTCCTGAGCATATATTTTGAAATATTATAAAAAGATAAATTAGTTTTAGATGTTATTATCAATATACTATATGTTCTATTGTAAATTTTGTTAATTTTATATAATATAATGGTTTCTTCATTTTTTATTAATTTTTTAATTTAAACCCTTAAATAGAAGACATTATTTTATTATAATAGATGTTTCATGTAGCATTATTTTTTATATATGTTTCTTTATTTTGTACAAAAAAACATTGGTAAATATTTTTAAAATTATGTAATGATTTTTAATAATAGATTTTAGATTTTAAAAATGTAAATCTACCAAAAAAAAGAAAATATATTAAAATATACCAAAAAGAACATGTAAATGATAGTGAAAACATAATTTATTAATATTCTTAAATTACACATTGTTTTTGTTTTGTATAAAACCACAAAACAAATATGAAAAAAACCCATTTAAAAAGAAGAATAATTGAATATATATTTTTATATATTCAAAAAAACATTAAACAAAATCATCACACTTAGGAATAAAAAAACAATAAGTTAAATTAGTTTTATACCACTTGATCCATCTTATTCATCTTTAAAAATCAATATTAATTTCAAAGGAAAGAAGATGAAATTTTTTTAAGGTTTTAATATTAATATAAAATTAAACAAACTTTTTTTAATACTTGTCAAACAATTTGAATTAAATCTAAAAGGGTGGAATAAGAGTATATCACCATGAATGATACCTAAAGCTATGTTTTCTAAATTTTCAACTATTATTTCTTCTTATTATATATTTTTTTCATTATTTTTCACACACAAACATATTTTGTGGGTGTAATTCTGATTATAAAATCATTTATTATTGGTATGATGTTTTATAGGATTAGAACCCAAAGGTTCTAAATCAATATTCATAAACATAATAAAAATTATATAATAGGAATAAAAAATAGTTGTATGTTTGTTTGTTTGTTTGTATGAATGTATGTATAAAGGTGTGTACTAATGCATGTTTTTATTTGTATGTCTGTGTGTGTGTGTAAAGAAGTGTATGTGTGTTTTATATGATTTTAAATATGTATTTATATATAATGTATCTATCTATGAATGTGTGTGCATGTATGTATATATGAATACATGTTTTTTTGTTTGTTTATTCATTTGTTTGTATGCATATTAGTATGTATGTGAATATATAAATATATTTATGTATATATATTTTTTAAATATGTTTGTTTGTGTACATATGTACATATTTATGTATGGATGCATGCATGCATGAATGCATATATGTATGTATGAATGTACGTACACATGCATGCATTCACATACATACATACGTATGTATGCATTCATGCATCTATTTCAGTGTGTGTGTGTGTGTGTGTGATTGTTTGGGCACATGCATGTGTCTCTTTGTGTGTGTGTGTGTGTCTGTGCGTGTGTCATTGTGTGTATCATTGTGTGTGTGTGCGCGCACACGTGCATGTGTGTCATTTATATTAAAAGGATTTATTTGGATAACATGAGATATTTAGTTTATTTAAATTATTTACATAAAATATAAAATATTTATTTGATTACAAAATTGTTCAAAAACATCATATTTTTTGAATATGAAGAACTTAATATTAAATATCATGTAAATTATTATATTAATTAGTTGATATTAAAGAAAATATAAAATGGTCATGTTTATATATGAAATTATAAATTTGTTATGATTGATTTATTTTTTAAAAGTTCATAGTTATTTATCTCATGATTAAATTTATGAATTGTTAATTTTTTTAATTTATTAGTTCTTTTATTTTCATATGAATGTAAAATATTTATATTATGAATGTATGTATGATTTTTTTTAAGTTATTAATCTACTTCTTATGAATACAATTCCATTAAAATAAAGAGTTAAATACTAGATATGAAAGAAGATTTACTTGTGTTCAATCATGACTATGATTTTTTATAAGCCATGAACATAAAAGTAATGGTTGATCTATGGATATTGGGTCTTTATGTTATACTACTCACTAACCATGAGGATTAATCTATGTTATGAAAAGTATTGGTCAACTACTTTTTGCACCATACTTTCTATTTTAGGAATTTTGGTTTTATATGATTCTAATCCTTTACATAAAATGGCCTAATATAGATTATTCATGGGATATATCTTAATATGTTTGAATATAATTAGCATTTATTTTTAGGTAAGTAACACAAACCATGAGTTATATAAAGAGTTATACATTAATATGTTTTTAATATATTAATTTGGTTGAAGGTATAATATACAAAACTAAAACTTTATAATCATTCAAACAAAAAAGGGAATAAATGGGATAAAATAGTGATATTTAAACCCCTCTCAAAATACTAAGAGTTATATTCTTTCTAAATAAATAAATTTTCTAGACATTGATCATCGAAATGGGTTGGTCATACCAAATTTGGGTTCCTATAGATTATTTTTTGTAATGAAAGTAGGTTATAGGTGATGTGAAAACCTAGGTAATAATAGATACAAATCAATATTATAATTTATAATTATTCATTTTATATATTTAAATTCAATATAGTTTTATAAATAATTTAATAAAAGTTTTCAGTCGAAAAAGTTATAGTTTTATTTAACTAAATTATTTTTCCATAAATTACACGGTTTTGTTTAGAAGATAAATTTATTTATTTTAGAAATTGAATTTGATAAAAATTAATTCATTTTTTTAATCAAAATATCAAATATAACATAGGATTTTTTTTTTCTGATTTTTTTTATTTGAATAGTGAAAAAATGACGATTTTTACAAAACTATATTTTCTTTTCATTAAATCATGTAATTTAAAAGTACCATTATATTTTGGTTTTGATTTTAAATTAAAATTAGATCTATTTTATTAAAAATAATATTAAAAAATATATAGTAATCAATATTATATTTTATTTTGGTATAAGTTAATTTTTAGGTTTACAAACGCATTTTTCTAAAACCCATTTTTCATTTCGTTTTATGAATTTATATTAAAATTAATTTTCTCCACTTCTACAAATTTAATCTTGAAAAATGTATTCCATTTTCTAATAATAATTTTCAAATTTATTAATTATTTTAATTTCATTTTTTTATTATGAATAGTAACCTTGTTAAAAATGTGTCACCATGGTAATGGGTAAATCAGGTTAATTAAGGAAAAAAACAAAGTGATAAGGCCACAAAATCTTATATTAATTGTTATTTTATGATTAAAAGTTTACCCTTATCACGTTATATTATAAATAGGATAGTTTTTTATTTACCTTCTCTATATTAATAATTTTTAAATTTTAAATTTTTAGAAAATTATAAGTGTGTCACTCTCCTCACTTATAAAAACTCGCATACTCTAATACAATCCTCGCACCATTTGAGAAATATATTTCATCCAATACTTAATTAAACCTATCCCCATGTCCTATAGGTCCTATTATTCTCAAAATACCAATCCTAGAAGATGTAAGTTGCAATCCAAAGGGAAATATCCAAGGAATAGGTGTAAGTCCTAATCAACCTATTTCAAGTTTATTTATTCTTTCACACCCTTGAAATATTATTCAACCATACTAAAATAATAAAATAATAATCTTATATATAATTAAATGTTATTATGATTATTTTATAACCCATTTTCATATATGTTTATATCTTATTATAAATGAAAATGTTGCTCGTGCATATGTGTGGAAAACTACCTCCCAGAAGCAATGTGTTTCATATTTCATCATAGAATCATATTTATGGTTATAATGAATAAAAAAATGAATAAAAATTATATTTATGACACTAATATTATTCTATAAATAAATTATATTACTTTTCATATTACTCTTTCCATCCATTGGAAATTGATAACGTTTTTCGTGCATACGTTTAGAATACCACCTCCACAAAACGATGTGATTCATTTTTCATTTTCACCTTAAAATGATGGTTATAAGGATGATAATAATGAATAAATATGAAATTTATAACATATATATGATTCTTTCAAAGTAAATTAATATCAAATTTTTTTCTTTTCCACCTGTTAGAAAAAAAATCACAACGGTGTTCATGCATTTGTACAGACTACCATATCCACGAAATAACATGGTTAATTTTACATAAATGCCTTACATGGTTGGTTTTAAAATTTTATATAATTTATAAATATGATAAATATAAAAAATAAATATTGTTTTATAATTAAACCATAAACCCTCTAAGCACAGTCAATACACCAATGTCATTTTATGTTTATAAACCAATCGACCCCCAAACATCTAATGTGAACTTGACCATTTTAGTAACTAAATAAAACATGGTAATAAATGAAATAAATGGAACAATAATGATTAAATGAACATTAAATAAATTCTTAAGAAATTATTAAAGCAATATAATTTTATTATTATGTATTTAGATAACATATGAAGTTAGATAGGATATAAGGTAAGGAGATGTTATTTAAAAACTTTGTTTTAAAGTATTTATTTAAAATATTTTTCTTCCATGTCCATGATCTTCAAAATGATTTAGAAATGTTATAGTTTATAATTCAGAGTATTTTAAATGATTTTTTCAACTAAATTTTAATTTCTTTTTAAAAATTAATCTTTTAAACAATTACCAAATGGTCCATTTTATTATTTTTTACCAAAGTGTAAAAAAGATTGTTTTTTATGTATACAGCTTGACTACTTTTCCCTATATAATAACCATTATTTGTTATCAAATTTCCTTTAAAATTTTCCATGATTATTTTCAAACAAACCCATTCTCCAAATATTTTGTGAATTTATAGTTTTAAATTTTTTTCTAAAGAAACTAAAATTTCTTCTCGTCTTTATAAGATAATTGAGAGTGTTATTGCTTATGGGATTGAATGCCAATTCAAATGGATTTTATGATTAAAGTTAAAGTTATATTTTTTTATTCATTTTATGGTTCTTTTAACTTTTATATATATGAGGGTTGAGCCTGATATAGATATTATGTTAGGTGATCTCGATATATCTCTCTCATGCATTAGGTAAAGTGAAAAGATTTACCAGTTATAGGTTACTCCTAAGAGATATATGAATTATCTAGTTATGTGATTTCATTATAAGGGTTCTTAAAAGTTACAATGTTAGTATATTATCCCTAGGTACCTAATTGATATGATTTAAATTGTTTATAAATGAAATATTTTTATTTTAAAAGGTAAGTAAATAAGCTTACGTTTTTTAGGAAAGTTTATGATCTTTTTAAAAATAAAGGTAAATTGATTTTTTTTTGAGAAGTTCTTCATGAGTTTTCATGTTTTCCACAAAAACATAATGATTATAAATTTTACTTTATGATTAAATATGAAATTTTGTATGAAATGTATTTATAAATTAAGTTTTTTTCATGAAAAATAAATGGATATTTGAGGTCAAATGTTTAATGTGAAAAAAGAAAACTTTCATATGGATTTTTTAGGTTTTCAAATAGACTTACAAGTTTATTTTATTTTATGCATCATACTGATCTTGGTTTTTATCATACCACATTTTCAAATGTTTTTTCATATGGTAAGGATGGGTATAAAAGTTAATAAAAATGCAGTTCCATCTATTGGAGTTACCTTAGACTAAGTTAGTGCGTCTCTATAAAGAAATTGTTTTGAAAAAAATGGATACTTTGTGAAAAATTCCACTTTTTTATGTAATCTTTTACCAATTATCTAAAAATATAAACTAAAAAAGTTATTGTAAATGTAATAAAGTGAAACCCATGTTATAAAACATGTAATTATGGGTTTTTTAAGGTATAGAGTGTTATATTTTGTATTAGAAGAAAATATTTAGATTGCATTAGAGTTTATAGTGATATTAAAAGAAAATTTAAATAGATTATAATTTGTGTTAATTTTTTCATAACATATATTTTGTATATTTCCATGTTTCTTCACCTAATCATTGTTTTTTCAGAATGGGTTTCCATAGATGAAATGGGGTAACTGAGGTAGGAAGTCATCAGATAGATAATATCCTTCCAAATCAATAACCTAGAATGGTTAGAATTGGAATAGAGTATTTTGTAGCTATCAATGTAGGAAAAAATTCCATAGAGTTACTGAATTATTTAATAAGTAACATGTCTATAGTGAATCATTTCATAAAACATAACCCTATGGCATTTAGTAGATCTTAGGATCTAGAGAAAGACGAAGGATGTATCAATGCACTGGAGAAGATATTTGAAGTTTTTGGGTGTTAAAAAATTTATAATGTAACCCTTTCTATTTATTATTTTGAAGCTGAATTCGATCAATGGTTTCCTTTGATTAAGAACACAAAGGGAAAAAGAAGAAATTTATGTCAAGGAATGGATAATATATAAAGATCGCTTCCTTAAAAATTATTTTTCTAAACTTATTAAAATTAAAATGGAAAGTAAATTCTTGGAACTTAATCTAAATAAATGGGACAATATTGATTTATATGAATATAATTTTACAAGATTTTATAGTTATACACTGAATTTCATTTTGGACCATGATAGTAAAATTGTTCAATTTTACTCAAGATTAAATCCAAGTTTACGAAGGGCTTTGGTTACTTGTGAGTATATAAGTTATGAGAAGAATTTGTAGTGTTCTAAGAAAGTTGAGATGGTATTTGTGGAATTTTTTAAAAATAAGGATAATAATCAATCCATGTGGCATACAAGGTGGAAGAATTCAGAAAAGAAACCTAAAGTTAATAAAATTTAATCACCCTCTTGTGATAAGTGTGGAAAGAATCATTTTGGAGAATGTATAATGAGTTCTAGGAAGTTTTACTGATGTGTGAAGCATGAACACTTGGTTCATGACTACAAGGAAAAGATAAATGTTAATGGTCAAACCGGTAATAAAAATAAGGTAGTGAAATTCAATAATTTCAATGATTTAGGACATAATGTAAATGCATGTCCAAGGTTAGTTACTCATGGTTGGAATCATCATCACAATAGAAAGGTGCATAAAATTCTCTAGTTACTATTACAGTAGATTTGGGACCCTCAAATAAAGTGGTGGTAGTTACATTACTTTTTTACTCAGACTATTCTAATGTATTTTTTGATTTGGGATCTACAAATTATTTTATATCTAGGAAATTTTGAGGTAAAATGGAAATACCATCATAATAAATATAGTCATAACTCTTAGAAAAAACTCATAGGGCTCGTATAAAGCCAATAAGAATTTAAAAAAATATTCCTATTATAATACATGGAGTGGTTTTTTATTCAAATTTTTTTTATTTACTATTATATCATTTCATGTTATTTTGGGTATGGATTGGATTTAATTTTATATTTCTATGATATATTCTATAGGTAAAGAGGTTATTTTTAGAATAAGTTTCCATTTTTATAGAATAATGAATTCGTATCTTTGATAACATATCATGAATCTGAGAAACTGATAAAATATATATGTAAAAGTCATATTGACTATATTGTTGAGAAGAAAGGAACTGCTCAAATTGGTGATGTTCCAGTAATAAATGAATATTTGGATGTATTTACTCATGAATCTAATGGTTTTTTCTAGATCATGAAGTTGATTTTAGTTTTTAATTAGTGTATAACGCTAATGCAGTTTAAAAACCTACCTATCAAATGGATTTAGATGATTTATTATAATTAAAAAATAAATTATGGGAGTTACTTGATAAGTATTTCTTCCACCCCTATCACTTCATTGTGGGGTGATCCTATTTTTTTCACAAATAAAGATTCTTATATTAGGTTTTTCATTGATTATAGAGAACTAAATAACATCACTATTAAGAACAAGTATCTATTTCCTTATATCAATGACTTATTTGATCATCTTTAGGGTGAAAGTTACTTTTCAATGAATGATCTCAAGTTTGAGTATCGCTAGCTGAATGTGAAGAAGGGAGAAAATTTTAAGAAGGAATTATATAGTAGGTATGGTCATTACGATCTTGTGGTTATGCCTTTAGAGTTACCAAATGTACCCACTATATTTACGGATCCAATGAATGTAGTTTTCTGTGATTTTTAGGATAAATTTATTGTTATGTTTATTGATAATATTATAATATACTCTAAAAGATATGAAGATCATGAGAAATACCTAATAATTATTTTGTAGACTTTGAAAGAAAATAATTTTAATGGAAAATTCATTAAATGTAAATTTTGGCTATTTTCTTGGGAATATTGTTTGTAAATATGGAATATCTATTGATCCATATAAAACCAAAGTTGTGTAATAGTGTCCAATTCCTAAAAATTTCACTAGTATTATAAATTTTCTTGAATTAGTGGGATGCTACCAATGATTTTTTCAGAACAATTCTTAGTTATCTAGTACAACAACAAAGTTAACTTGAAAAGTAGTTATATTCATATGTAAAAAGGTATGCAATGGTTATTTTCGTAAATTTAAAAATAATATTGGATAATTTTCCAGTCTTATCATATCCAAAAATAAATAGTGAATTTTTTATTTACAATGATACTTATTTGGAGGGGCTTTGTTGTGTCTTGATATAGAATCATCAGGTTATCTTATATCTATATCTTCAATTGAAACCCATTGAGAAAAATTATCCTACACATGACCTTGATATTTATGTTGTTGTTTCTTCATTATAATATAGATGGAACATATATATAGAGAGAAATGTGAAACGTATATTGATAATAAAAGTTTAAAGTATATATTCACTCAAAAAGAGTTGAACATGAGGTAAATAAGATGTATATAACTACTTAAATATCATGATTTCACAATTCTCTATCATCCTAGTATTTCAAAAAAATGTGGATAGTGACTTGATTCAAAAATATAATGCATCATTAACTATGTTACAACTATAACATGATCCTTTAGTTAATTATTTAATAAATTTTTTCATTGAAATTATTCTTTTAGGAATTTATTTGGTTTTTGGACCAGGTATCAGTGAAGTCATATTTTTCATAAATAATTAAGGAGGCTCAAAAGGAATATCTTAGTTTATAATAAAGATTATAATCAGTCAAGAATTTTTATTTGCCTATGTTCAATGTTGATAAATAAGGTGTTATCAAATTTGGAAAGAGGTTTTGTGTGTTAAGTGGTTCCCAATTGAAGGAGTAATTGTTAAGTGAATATCATATTTCTTCATTTTATAATAATTCTGGAAGCACTAATATTTACTGAGACCTTCGAATTTTTTTGGTGGGAAGGTATAAAGAAATATATAGTTGCTTTTACTATAAAATATTTAACTTACTAGAAGGTTAAATATGAATGAAAACTAGAGAAGGGGATGCTTCAACCTTTATCAGTGCCGGAATGGAAATGTGAGAGTATATCCATAAAATTCTTGGTGGGATTACCAAATAAATCTGGATGTAATAATTTTATTTGGGTTATTGTTGATTGTTTGACCAAATCGGTGCAATTTATTCATATTTGAGACACCATGACTTTAGATAAAATTGAAATAATTTATGTTAAGGATATAATAAGGTTACATAGAGTTCCCATATCCATACTATATAATCATGTTCCTAGGTTAACATTAAATTTTAGGAAAGGGCTTCATAATTCAAAGGGTACTGAATTAAATTTTAGTGCATATTTTTATCCTCGATGTAGTGGATAATCAGACCATATAATTTAGAAATTAAAAGATATTTATCGATATTTATCATTATATTATTTGGGAATTTTGTATAATCATTTGTATTTATTTTATTTTCTTATCAAATCTATTTTCATTCAAGAATATAGATGGCGCCTTTTGAGGCATTATATAGAAAATTGTGTCAGACTCCAACATATTGGGAAAAGTAAGTAAGAGGAATTTATTGGGACTATAATTAGTATAATGTATGGTTGATAAGGTAAATATGATTTAGAAAAATATTAGGATATCTCGGAGCAGGTAGGGGAGTTGTGTAGATCACATGAGAAAATGTCTCTTGTTTGAGGTAGTCGATCATGTTTTTATTAAAGTATCTCCATAGAAAAGTGTTACGCATTTTGAAAAAAGTGAATGATAATTCCATATTTTATTGGTCAATAAGAAATTATAGAAAATTTAGGTTCATTTTATTATAGAGTATATATAACACCAATTTTATCTCAGGTATGTGATTTGTTTCATGTTTCATTGTTAAGTATGTACACAATGCATCTCATATTTGGAGCCACGAAGTGATACATTAGAGGAGAATCAATCTTTTGAGGAAAATTCATTTTAGATTTGGGATCATATATAGAAGTTACTTTGAAATATTTTGATTCAAAAGGTAAAAGATTTATGGAATAATCACATGATTGAGGAAGCAACATGGGAATTGGAAAATGCTATGAGGAAAAAATACCCTCACTTGTTTAAGAAAATAATTAAATTGTGAGGAAACTATTTCTTAAAGGTGGGAGAGTGTGAAAAACAAATTAATCCTATAAATAAATAAATATTATGATTTATATGTATTTATTTTATGGATTATATTAATCATATTTTTATAAATTATTTTATAAATGCTTTTAATCGAAAAAGTAATGGTTTTATTTAACTATATTTTTTTCCATTAATTACATTTTTTTTATTTAAAAGATAACTTTAATTATTTAAGAAATTTAATTTTATAAAAAATATATGAATTTTTGAATCAAAAAACCTAATATACCTTAGAAATAATTTTTAGTATTTTTATAAATATATTAATTTTCTGAGTGAATAGTGAAATGCATATTTTTGTAAAAAATTCATTTATTTTCATTGAATCGAGTAATTTAAAATTACATTTTTTTAATTTTATTTTATAGTTACATAATATCCATATTATTAAAAATAATTTAAAAAAATTTATAGGAGTAAATATTAAATTTTATTTTTGTAAAAGCTCATTTTTGAGCTTACAAACACATTTTCAAAAAACAGTTTTTTATTGTGTTTTACGCATTTATATTAAAATTAATTTCAAAAAATTATAGAAATTTAATATTTAAAAATTTATTCCATATTTTTAATCATGATTTTCAAATTTAGTAATTATTTCAATTTCATTTTTTATCATTATGAATTGTAACCATGGTAGAAATGTGTCACTGCGATAAAGGGTAAATCAGTGTAATTAATGTAAAAAATAAGTTATAAGTACATGAAAAATTATATTAATTCTTATTGTATGTTTTTATATTTATAGTAATAAAATTATATACAAAATTTTTTCATTTTTGGGCCACTTTCCCAAGATTAATACTTTATAATATTTAAATAATTATAAATACTAAAAGTGTTCCTCTCCCCTCACTTATAAAATGGTACCTCTTCTTCTCCATTATTCAAACCTTTTGATAACTCTATTTCAATAAATCCTAAAATCCTCTATAAAAACATACATACACATCCCCTATAGGTCATTTTCTTCTCAAAAGACCAATTATATAATGCTTAAGGTGTGATCTAGAGGGAGATATTTGAGGATAATGTATAAGTCCTAACCGACCCATTTCAAGATTATTTCTTATTCCTCCTCCTTAAAATATTCTTAACCATTACTAAAATAATAATATCAATATCTTATATATACATAAATTTTATTATTATTATGTTATAACCCTTTTTCATCTCATTTTCCATCTTAGGATAAGTGAAAGTGTCGCTCATACATACGTGTGGAAGACCACCTTCATGAAGTGATGTGTTTCATTTTTCATCACCAGATAATATGGATGGTTATAATGATTAAAAAATAATATATATGATATTTAGGACATAATTTTTATTATCTAAAGATAATATATCACTTATTTTCTTACTATTTTCATATGTTGTAAATTGATAACATCGCTCGTGCGTATGTGTGAAATACCACCTCAATAAAGCGATGTGATTTATTTATAATTTTCAACATATAAGGATAGTAATAAGTATGTAAATAATGTATAAATGTGAAATTTATAGCATGAGTATTGTTATTTAAAAATAAAATATTATCAACTATATTTCTTCTCCACCTCTTAGACAAAATAAAAATGGTGTTCATGCGTATGTATGGACTACCATATCCATGAAATTATGTGGTCCGTTTTCCATAATCACTTTAAATTTTTGGTTTTAAAAGTTTATATAATGTATAAATATTATAGACATAAAATTTTAAATATTCTGAAGATAATGGAACCATAAACCATTTGACCATGATCATTGCACCATTGTGGTTTTTAGGTTTTAAACTGAACGACCATAAAACATCCAACGTGAACTTAACCATTTTAATAACTAAATATAACATGGTAATAAATTAAATAAAAGGAATAATAATAATTTAATTAATATTAAAAAGGTTATTAATCAAGTATAAAACTATTATAATTTTTTTATTCATGAGTTAGAGAATGTACAAATCTAGATGGGACATAAGGTAAAGGGATTTTATTTAAAACCTTATTTAATGTATTTAGCTCAAATATTTTTCTTCCATGACCATGTTATTTTTTTTTTTAAAGAATGATATTATTTATAATTAAAATAGTGTTAAGTTTAATTTTGAACTAATTTTGACTTTCTTGTTAAAGGTTTAAAAATAATCTTGTAAATAATTACAAAATATGTCATTTTGATGTTTTTACCAAAGTTAAAAAGAATTATTTTTAACATATAGGGATTTACCACTTTCCCCTAACATTATAGTATTTATTCATTATCAATATTACTTTAAAAATTTCCATGCTTATTTTAAAATAAACTATTTCTCTCATTATTTGGTGGTTTTTTAGTTTGAAAAAGTTTTTCCAAGGAAATATAAATTATATCACATCTTTATGAGATAACTATAAGTATTATTAATTATGGGCTTGAATTCCAACTCAAATGGGTTTAATGAATAAATTTGAGTATATATTAGTTTTATTCATTCTATATTTCCTATATATTTTATATTAATTAAATGTGATCCCAATAGATAATTGATGTTAGGTAATCTCAATATAGCACTCCAATACATTGGGTAAAGTGACAGAGTTTACCAGTTATAGGTTACTGCTAAGAGATATTGGAATTATTTTTTTATTTGATTCAATTGTAAGGGTTATTTTAAGATTTACTATAAGAATAATTTCCCAATTTACCTACATGATATTCTTTCAATGGTGTATAAAATAAATCTTTTGATTTTAAAAGGTAAGAAGATGAACTTATATTTTTAAGGAAATTTTATAAACTTTTAAAAATAATGGTTAAAGGATTGTTTTAAGGGGAAGGTAGTCATGAGTATTCATGATTTAAAATAAAACCTTATGATTATTATTTTTCCTTTATGATTTCATATAAAATTTTATATTAAATATGTTAAGAAATTAATTTGTTTTCATTAAAAAGTAAATGGATATTTAATATTAAATGTTTATTGTGAAAAGAAAACTTTATTATGTATTTTTTATGTTTAAAAATAGACTAATAGGTTTATTTTATTTTATATCCCTTATTTAGATCTTTTTCTCATCCCACATTCTCAAATGATTTTTCATATGGCTTAAGGATAGATAGAAGAGTTAATAAAGTCAAAGTTTTGGATATGGGAATTACCTTTAATAAAGAAAGTGTGTATTTATAAAGAACTTTTTTGTAGAAAAAATGGTTATTTTGTATAAATGTATATGATTTTGTGTAATTTTTTACCTAATTCTATAAAAATATAATCTAAAAAGATCCTATAAATGTAATAATATGAAACCATCATTATAAATCATTTAATTATGGGTTATTTATGGTATGAGGTGTTATAAGTAACTTCAATAGTATTAGGTTCTCATATATATAATGATCATTAGGTAATACTTGGATATGAAACCCTAAAAGTTAATATTATATAGGAATGTAGTTGGAATAATCCATATAATTAATTGTGTAAGTGGTTTCCTTCTCAACTATCCCATATATATATATGATATGATTAACATAATTTTATAAGTAAATATCTAAGATATGAGAGGAAAGAAAAAGTAGAATAAAATATTTTATAAAATATATATCTTATATCACTAGTGGATATAATGTAAATTTAAAGGGGACATCATTTTAATGGGAGTAACATCTAATAAATCCTTAATAATTTATAGTAAATTATGATACTAATCTGATAAAAAGATGTTTTTGTAGATAAAATGAAAACATAATTATCAAATAGTGCTTTAGGATATATTCTAAAAATTGATAAATTTAATGATATTACCTTATTAGGCTAATAGAGAAACTTCATAATAATTAGTAAGTAAGAACGAAAATTTTATGTGTTAGAGAAACCCCTATTAGAGCAGCCGACTAGTGAACCTGTACAAAAATAGATATAGATACTTATGATAAAAATTTAAAGAATTCACTCGATACTTACACTCTCATTAATATATCTATATAACTTAATATTAAAATGAGAACACATATGCATTAAAAATGATATAAACCCTAAAAATACTATATCATGAACAAGTGAAGAATGAGAGGATTGTCATTTAAAATTATTTTCCAAATAAAGATGGTTGAAGGAACTTTATTCTATCCACATATACTCAATATAAATGGGTATGTCAATTAATTGTATATGCTGGGGTATCTATTAGTAATTGATATAGTTACATATTTCATTTTCGAAACATTTTCATAAGGGTTTTGGTAATTTATTATTAACTATAACATGAAAATTTTAAATTAAAGTTTACCTGATCTCCTCAATATGTTAAAGATAGATGAGTAATACATTAAAGGAATACGATATAGTGTTGTGTTAATAGTATATAATGGTAAAATTTTAATATAAAATAAGGATATATGAGGATCCAATAGTTATCATGGATCATTAAAACTTAAAGGTGGTTTCTAGAGGATGGGTAGTGTTTACATTGAGGAAAACTAGATCATTGGACAAGGAATTTCAAAAAATAACTAACATTATACAAGAAACATTATAGAGTGTACATGATAGGTATTAATGTCATGGAATTTGGATATTATATTTTAAAAGGAACATGATACTAACTATGCATTATAGAAATGTGGAAAATATGTATAAGAGTTAAAAACTAACAAAGAGTTAATGTAAAGAGCTTAAAGTTTTAATTTTAATGATAAAAAAATGGTTTCTACAATAATTGAATGGATACAATGGTTTAATTAAATTATATAATAATAAAGAATGTAAAATATATCACTTTTTGTTCTTTTTTTATAAAAAAATATTTATTAGAAAAAAATAAATATTTTTTAAATGATATGGTTTACTTTAAATGAATATTATGATTCATATAATTATATGACATGTTTAAGAAGAATATAGGGTTTAAAATGTCTTATCTTAGACAAAATATTTTATCTAATTTGTTTCGAAAATATAAGGTAAGTGTTCTCATCACCTAATAGTGGCATATTTTAATGATTAATATATTTTTTTCAGAATCTTTCTCCAAAAACATTGAATAAAATATAAGACATGGATTTTAATAGTAAATTTGTTAAATATTCTCATAGATAAAATAATTTTTAATTCCTAACATAAAAGAGCCTGTTTTGTAGAAATATATTTGAGAGAAAATACAGTTTATAAGTGGACAATATAAATATTCTCATACTTTGAGAAGTTTAAAGTGTAACAAATAATTAATCATAACAATATAATACAATGTGAAAATAATATAATATAATATAGAAGTTTAGGATGTGTTGTTGAAGAATTATATTTATGTAAAGATTTATATTTTAAATTTATTATAATGTGATCTCATAAAAGGGAGAAATATAAAATGTTCTAATTATGATGGTGGTTAATACAGAAATAATTTTATTTTTTAGAAAATCAGAGTTATTAACATCATAAAATTCGATATTATGAAGTAATAAGTTCGGATATTATGTTAAAAGTGTTGAAAAAAAGGATTATAAATGAAAATATCAAAATTATTCAAATATAATTTCATCATAGATTTTAACCCATTAAATAATTTTAGTTATAGGATTTTAAAATGGTTATATAGAGATGTGATAGTTGTTTCATATATATGTAATTAATTAAATAAAACCTTAAAAATATAGCAAACATAAGGCCTCTCTAGTGTTATTTCATATGGGATATGATTAAATTGTATCTTATTTATGATTTTTCTGATATTATTAAAAGATTTTAAGAATATATATAATGAATCATGTTATGTAAAAGGTAGTCTCTAATTTATCATTCTTTCATGTTTTTTTTGTTTATATTATAGGAAGTATAACAATAATTAACCTATCAATGTATGATTTTGATTTATCCGTAATCGATAGACTTCATGGTATATTATAGGTTATTATAACATATGAATATCATTATGTGTTTGATTTTATATAGAGATGTAAAATTCAATCATGAGAAATAAAAATATTTTTTTATACTAGATTTCCCACTCTATATACCACATAGAGTTTCATACACTATATATTTCATATACTAGGGGTGTATATTTCATATTGAATCCTTATTACCTAAGGTTGAAAAGATACCTATAATTAGAACCTTCATACTTTAATACATTTCTTAGACTATCCTTGAGGATAATTTAATTAGGGGTGGTTTGATATATTGTTAATCATGTCATCAATTAAGGTTTAAAAAAGTGGTTATTTGTCCTTACATATGATAGGTATGAAATTTATCCCCTTGATTAAGATAGAGTAAAAATTTTATGTCCATATAAAGATAAGAAACATGTGATGTGATTGTCTATTTGGGTAAGGGTCACGTGTTGTGGTCATCCATTTGGATAAATGAAATGTGATGTGTTCTTATCTCATTTCAGTTTATACTCAAAGAATTAATAACTTGTGAGTAGGCTATAGGATACTGATAGTATTTGTGTCTTTTATTAATTCAATCTCTTGGTAAAATGGATTATATGACCGTGCATACTTATATATGATAGATTTTGTTGATATTAGTGTGGAAATGCATGTGTTTAATAGAGATATTTCTAGATATCTTTATAAATTGAGTAGAATTAATCCTTTTCTAAAGGATTATATTTGATTATAATTTTGGATTAGATAATTCATAATTTCATATAATGATAAAAAACCTCATGGTGTCAAAATTTTTAGTTTTTTTGAATTTGGATTATCATTTTAGATTAAAAAATCATAATTGTTTTGAATGATAAAAAGTACCACGGTGTAATACATTTTAGTTTTTGTTAATAAGGATCGTGTTCTGTTATAAATTATTTATAAAAAATATTGGGAACTACCCCAAAAGAGAAATAAAGGATATATAAAAACATTTTGTATATATTTTCATAAGTTATTAAATATTATGTAACATGTGGTAAAAATGAATGATGTATTTTTCATATTATTTTCTAAATACATTTAAAAAAATCATATTTTTTCAAAAGTTATTCATATGACATGGAATAAAGTGAAATGGAACTAAGTATTTGAGGATTAAATTCAAGTGTGAAATTGAAATAAATATACATTAAATCTAAACCAAGACATGATGGTCTAAACCATTTTATAGTTTTATTTTTATAAACCATGACATAGTTACTCTCACTATGATGTGGTTTTATACATGGATGTGTACATACTATGTGATTTTATATGACACAACCACTTTCTCTAATTATAAGAATAATGTTTGGATGATTATCATGGGATAATGATTTAATAAGTTCTGATGATTTAATATAATTTTTTTAAAGAGTTAAACTACGGTATGTGTTTGTGTGTTTCGTTTCTTGTAACCTCTTAACCTTAACTAAAATTAAAAGAGTTAAACATCTCATTATTATTTATTGACCATTAAAAATGTTTGATAATGTGATTCATAATTATAACATTTCATAAACATTTTTAATGATGAACAATGAATGTTTATGAAATGTTTAATTATCAAGGATAATCCTTGAATCCTATATGAGGAGGCCAAGATAATGATATGGTTATACATTATTATTTTCATATAAACAACAAGTAATAAGATTTATTTATAGATCTTATTTATATTCAATCATTTAATCAAGGGTTCTTATAGTCCATGGCTTGAAGAAAGTTCATCCCAAGCATTATGAGATTCATATAACCCATGGAAAACATAAGATAAAGGATTATTATGGTTTCTTTTCAGTGATACTTGTAAAAATAGTTTAATAAGATCTTAGATAAATTTTTTCAATAGAAGAAAGTTGTGTTCTTTAATTATATATGTTCAATCTAAAACAAATGGATTGATCTTATGGATAATAGATTTAGTTGATTTTTTTAGTGTTTTGATAGTATTTATGTAATGACCCAAAGTTTCATTAATGGAAAATCCTTCTTGATCCAGTTAAATGTTTCTTTATGAAAAATGTTTTTATAAGATGTCAACTTCTTTAGTTTTACGTTAAGATTTGTTACCGTTACTTTTATAGCCGTTGAACAGTGATCATCTGGGTAGTTTAAATATAAGGCTTTAACGAACCAATTTTCTACTCAGACAAAGGAAGCGAATTTTCTACTCAGACAAAGGAAGCGATGGCCTCATCCAGTAGAATTGCCCCTTACGAAGCCCATTTTTCAGAGCTCGGAAAAGAGGTGGCGTCTTTGGGCTTTTCCCTTGACCAAGCCCAAGCTGAGCTTCATCAAGTCAAGCTCGAACGTGATCGTCTACGGGAAAAGTGGAAGTTGATTGAAATTACCACTCGAGCGATGTTATCCGAGCCACCCCAAGAGTCTATCACCATCGCACACCTCACCCTTAGGTCTTATGCGGCTATCTTAAGGGGTTATGTAACAAATAAGTATCACCATGTTCATGTACATTATTTCTGTATATAATAATGAATATAATTTCTAGTCATTTTTGATACATTGTAATTAGTTTTTAAAGTACAAATGGTGTTTTTAGTTATTATTTAATTAAGAATTATATTTTATTAAATTAAAGGATTTTTTAATTAAATAATATTTTAATAAAATATTATTATTAATATTAAATTAATTTTTTATTAAGTATAAATGATCTTATAATTTTATGAATACAATTAAAATTTTTATTTAGGTTTGAAAGCCATTTCTGTCAAAACCCGTGAATTTTTTTATATAAATGTGGGTTTTTATTTTAAAAGTAAAAATTCACATATTTAGAAAATTATTTAGATAAAATAAATATTATTTTTGGAATCAGGACGTCGAAATTATCCAATGGTGAATTTTTCATAATTTTCTGAGACAGTCAAATTTTTGGGTAAAAATTAAATACCATTTAAATATATAATGTGTTTTATGACATCATAATGACCCAATGGTGATGTAATAAAATACCATAATCCTTATGTTCGGACAATATGTATTTTATCATTAAAATAATGAGGTTTTGGGTTTTTTTGACTTACTTTTCAAAGCATTAATGGAGCCCTCAAGACTTATTCAACACTTTTCCTTTTTAAATTAATTTCCATGGGAGTGTGACTCACCTCCACATAAGCAACCCTAATTTTTTAATAAGTTCGGACCTTGGCCTTGTAAAATATTTTTTTACTCTTTCCTTTTCCAGAAAACATGGGCAAATACCATGATATGGTTTGTGGTTTGGATTATTTTAATATAAGGGGTCCCAAACCTAAATAATAAAGAATTCTCTCACCTTTCCTATATAAACCCACCCAAGATCCCACTTCCTCCTCACTAAAATCCCTTGAAGTTAGTCCAACCTCTGCCCTACTCTCTCTAGAATCCTCTCAAGGTGCCCCAAGCTCCCAAGAAGCCTCTCACAAACCTCTCTCTAGCCTTTGGAAGCACACTTCCAAGTAAGGGGTTTTCTTCCTTTCTCATTTTTTGTCAATTTTCATTAAGTTGTATTGCCCTTTTTATTTCAATTATGAATGTTGTGGTATGGTTTCACACCTCCCCCATACTGTCCTCTTATTTTTTGAATGATGGGATAACCCTTTCTCTCTCATTAAATTCCTCCCATGTACACCCGTTACTATGCCGAAATTCCGAAAGGAACTTCTCTCTCTTCTTTTACATTCAAGCAATACTTTTGTATCGTGAATCTAAATTCCATTTCTATTGTTGGGACATGTATATATATTATCTACTTACTTTCCATTACATGTAAATATGATTAGGAACCCCTTTCTCTCTCATCAACCTTTTTTTTTATGAATTCTTATGTCACGCTGTTACGCTGCCGAAATCGCACCGATTTTCTAAGCCAAAGTCTTTGTGTAGTGAATACCATTCCCAGTTCTCCATCAAGGGTATTCACCTTTATTCACATTTACTTATTGATTGTAAATTTCATGTATGAATTCCACATTCCTTTATCTTGGAATAAATGATTATGTTTTATGAATCCATGTTTTATGATCCATGTGGCACACTTATGCATGAAATGAAATGTTTAAGAAGGGTGCGCCCTTTATAGCGCTCCAATGCATTGGGTAAAGTATAGTATCACGATATGTCATGTGCAATGAGTGTTTACTCATGCTAATTCAAGTGCAACGAGGGTTTACTCGTGCTTCAAGTGCAATGAGGGTTTAATCATGCTCCATGTGCAATGAGCCTTGGCTCATGCTAATTCAATGTTAAGTGTTGTTGCCACATTTCCATGTTATGATTATCATGTTTTATCATACCTTTATGTTCATGTTTCTCTTATGCTCTATTGATATGCCCATTGCCTAACATGTATTGTACTCCTCATGTTATTCATTGTGTACTTCCTTACTGGGCTTTATTGCTCACCCTTTTCTTATGCATGTCCTCAGGTTATCCCATGCAATGCTAAGTACGAAGGAATGTAGTGGTCATGTAAAGGAAGTTTTCAATAAAGATGTTGTATTTCAAGTTTAAAGTTTTTATGTAATTATCCTAATCCCCAAAGACACTAAACCTCTCGATCTTCTTTGTTGTATCAAGTGAAGTTTTATATAATAAATCATGTTTAAGTTGTAATAAAAAGAAGGGTTGTCATAGTTGGTATCGGAGGGAGGTTTAGTTATTTTTGGGATTAAGAAACCCTAGTAAAGCCTTAGATACAAGACTAAGCATAATAAAAACATCCCTAAGTTTTGGTAAATACTAAGTAAGTGGTTTATCAAACAAATACATCCTTGTCTGGATACGAGCAGGTAGAGGCGGCTCTGGCACAGATGTATCCTAGGGGTTAAACCCGAAAACACCGCTTTGAGCTAGACTCGAACGGGAATTGGTGCACGACAACGAGTCTTGATGCACTCTTGGTTACGACACTCCCGGGGGATATGTTTTGATAAATTCACAATCTTAGTATGAACCCTTATTAAGGGAAAAATGCCCCTAAGAATATATGTTAGAAGGAAGATCATAAAAATCCTGGATTGAATCCTATAGACTCATGAGTTAAAGAGATTAAAGTTTATTTATAAGTCATCAACTTTTGTCTTTGGATTACCCTTTATGTGTTACCCCTAAATTTCCTTTTATTCCAGCCAATGGCCGGTAATAGGAGAACTCGGGCTAACAACCGTTGTGAAGATCAGTGTGATGATTGTACTTATGAGATGCCCAATCCAATGGGAGCAGGAATCGCGAACTTTGTCACGCTTCTCTCTCAGCTAACTCAAGTTTTGAATAGAAACACTGGTCAAGAGGAACGTTCGACCCCCCCTAAGAAAGAACAAGTCGCTATTGAAAGCTTCATGATACAAAGGTCTCCTACTTTTAGTGGATCATCCGATCCCACGATCGCTGAACAATGGATCAACTCCATTGAAAAGATATTCTCCATCCTCCAATGCTCTGAAAAAGAGAAGGTTCTCCTGGCGGCTTATCGTATGGAGGGTGAAGCTGATCAATGGTGGACGTTGATCAAAAATACGAAGCCTGAGGAGGAGATTGAGGCTTTGGAATGGAAGGAATTCTGGAAGATGTTTTTCGATAAATATTTTCCGCGCACCCTCCGTCTTAAGATGGAAAGGGACTTCCTTTCCCTCAAACAGAAAGATGAAGAATCTGTGGGAGCGTACGAGGCAAACTTTACAAGGCTTGCACGATACGCTTCCGGCTTTGTCGTTACCTCCGAATGCAAGGTTGACTGCTTCTTTGGTGGACTGAAGCCTAGATTGCAGAAAGCATTAGCGATCTGTGACTTCGACAGCTATGAGGAAATTTTCCGATGTGCCCTCAAGGTTAAAATGGAGATCTGAGAATCACAGGGGTATCATGGGGACAAGAAGCGTAAGGTGGACTTCAATGCTGGTGGTCCGATGGATAAATCCAACGGCGCTAAGAAATTCCAGCACCCCACTTGCCAAAAGTGTGGAAAGAAGCACCCTGGAAATTTCCTTAGGGGGACAAGAAAATGCTTCAAGTGTGGAAGAGAAGGGCACCTAGCTGTTAACTGTCAGCAAGAATGACCCGCGGCTGCGACTGAGGAGAGGAACGCTCCGTTTGAACCTCAACGCATTGTTCAATGCTACAAATGCAAATAACCGGGTCATTTTTCAAATCAGTGTTCTAATCCAAGGGTTATCGGAGGCAACCAGCAACCTCCAAGACAACAAGGAAGAAATTTTGCCATCACTTCTGCCAAAGTGAACCCCGACAACGAAGTGGTGAAAGGTACGCTAGTTATTCATTCAAGAATAGCGAACGTACTTTTTTATTCAGGTTCTACGCATTCTTTTATATCTCAAAAGTTTAGTAGAACAATCCCTGCACCACCACAAATCATGGAAGTAAAGATGTCGGTGAGTACAGAAAATGGGGAAATCATTGCATCCCATGAGTATAAGTCCTCCCCTGTTATAATCTATGGATTGAATTTCCCGGCGAACCTCGTCATACTCCCTTTGGTGGAATTTGATGCAATTCTTGGCATGGATTGGCTTTCCTTATATAGAGCCAACATAAATTGTCGGGAGAGGGAAATCACACTACATATGGAGAATCGACCCCCGATTCTTTACAAGTGTCAGGAGGAAGATGAATCTCCTTTAGATCCATCATCTCAAGCATGGATATTACTGCCTTATGAGCACGCATATCTGGCTCAGATGATTGAGTCCAAGGAAGAAACCACCCTTGAAGAAATGTCTATTGTGAGGGAATTCGCTGAAGTATTTCCCGAGGAACTTCCTGGTCTTCCTCCAAGAAGAGATGTTGAGTTCTCAATTGAACTTATACCTGGGGCGCTACCAATATCCAAGACTCCATATAGAATGGTTGTTTTTGAACTTGAAGAGCTGAAGAAACAACTACAAGATAATCTGGATAAAGGTTTTATACGCCCAAGTGCATCACCATGGGGTGCACCAGTCCTCTTCGTCAAGAAGAAGGATGGGTCAATGCGGCTTTGCATCGATTATCGTGAACTTAACAAAATCACGATAAAGAACAAGTATCCTCTCCCATGAATCGATGACTTTTTTGATCAGCTGCGTGGAGCACAATACTTCTCCAAGGTGGACTTGCGGTCGGGATATTATCAAGTAAGGGTGAAGAAGGAAGATATCCCCAAGACTGCTTTTCGTACAAGGTACGGGTACTATGAATTCATAGTAATGCCTTTCGGACTCACCAATGCTCCAACAATATTCATGGACTTGATGAATAGAGTCTTTAGAGATTACCTAGACAAATTTGTGGTAGTCTTTATAGATGATATTCTAATATACTCCAAAACCAAGGAGGACCATGAGGAGCATTTAAAAACTGTATTAGAGACTTTGCGCAAGGAGAAGCTCTATGCAAAGTATAGAAAGTGTGAGTTTTGGTTGAAGTAAGTCTCATTATTGGGTCATATCATCACAAGAAATGGGATATCTGTGGACCCCTCCAAAACAGATGCAATTGAGGGATGGCCGAGGCCAACATCGGTAACTGATATTCGTAGCTTCTTAGGGATAGCTGGATATTATCGATGATTTGTGAGAAATTTCTCACGATTTTCCAACCCTCTTACCAAGCTAACTCGAAAGGGAGTAAAGTTTTCTTGGAGTGATGAATGCGAAGAAAGCTTCAAGGAGTTGAAAAGCAGGCTTATCACTGCACTCGTGCTCACTTTACCCACAAGTGGGGAGCTTTTTGTGGTATTCAGTGATGCTTCGAAGAAGGGATTAGGATGTGTGCTGATGCAGAATGATAAAGTGATATCCTATGCCTCAAGGCAGTTGAAAATCCATGAGCAAAAATATCCAACGCATGATCTGGAGTTGGCGGCGGTGATCTTTGCATTGAAAATATGGCGGCATTATCTCTATGGAGAGAAATGTGAGATATATACTGACCACAAGAGTCTTAAATATATATTCACACAGAAAGAGCTTAATATGCGCCAGAGAAGATGGATAGAGCTCATCAAGGATTATGACTGTTCAATACATTACCACCCTAGGAAGGCAAACAAGGTGGCGGATGCCCTAAGTAGAAAGGATCCAGCTATTCTATCAATGATGATAATTGAGAAGGATCCAATCTTCTTAGACTTGATAAAGATGGATGTGGGAATCATAAAGAAGGGAACATCATCAATCCTTTCACAAATGATTGCCCAACCATCTCTTTTGGAAAGAATAAAGGATTCTCAAAAGGATGATGCGGGAATCCAAGAAAAAGTGGAAGCTATCAAAAAGGGAAAATCCTCAGAGTTTAATTTTAATGAAGAAGGAATTGTGCGGTTTGGGAAAATACTATGTGTTCCATCAAGTCCAGAGCTGAAGAAGGAACTTTTGGATGATGCACATAGTTCAAATTTCTCTATTCACCCAGGGAGCACAAAGATGTATCGAGATCTCCGAGAAAACTTTTGGTGGGATAATATGAAGAAGGAGATCGTTGAATATACATCAAAGTGCCTGGTGTGTCAGCAAGTGAAGGCAGAGAGGAAGAAGTCTAAGGGGATGATGCAACCATTGCCCATACCAAAATGGAAATGGGAGAACATCACCATGGACTTTGTCACCGGTCTTCCAAGGACATCCAAAGGCAACAATGCAATCTGGGTTGTTGTGGATCGTCTTACAAAGACTTCACACTTCATTTCTATTCGAGAGGATTTCTCTTTGGATCAACTGGCACGGATATATATCAGGGAAGTTGTACAGTTTCATGGAGTACCACTATCTATTGTGTCTGACCGAGATCCAAGATTCACCTCTAAGTTTTGAAAGAGTCTTCAACATGCTCTGAATACTGAACTAAACTTCAGTACGGCCTATCATCCTCAAACTGATGGCCAATCCGAGCGGACTATCCAAACACTTGAGGATATGTTGAGAGCGTGCTCAATGGACTTTAAAAGAGGATGGGATCAACATCTTTCTCTAGTTGAGTTCTCTTATAATAATAGTTTACACTCAAGCATCCAAATGGAACCATATGAAGCCCTGTATGGGAAAAGGTGTAGAACACCGGCATGTTGGGATGACTTCGGTGAACGTAAGCTGCTTGGACCAGAAATGGTCGAAGAAATGGTGGAGAAGGTGAAAACCATTCAGCAGCATATCAAGGCAGCCCAAAGTCGACAGAAGAGTTATGCAGATAATCGTCGACGAGACCTTGAGTTTAAAGTCGGAGACATGGTGTTTTTACACATATCTCCGTGGAAGAAGGTCATGAGGTTTGGAAAGAAAGGGAAGTTAAGTCCAAGGTACATCGGCCCCTTCGAGATTCTTGATCGTGTTGGGGTTGTGGCCTATCGACTATCACTTCCACCTATTATGGCCAAGGTGCATGATGTCTTTCATGTATCCCTCTTAAGGAAGTACATAACAGAACCTTCACATGTACTCTCTTCTGAGGTGGTACAATTTGAAGACGATCTTTCTTATGAGGAGCAACCAGTGAAGATCTTAGATCGTAGAGAAAAAGTTCTACGAAATAAGACAATGCCCCTCGTCAAGGTGTTGTGGAGAAACCACAAGTTTGAAGAAGCAACTTGGGAGTCAGAGGATATGATAAAGCTAAGTTACCCACATTTGTTTTAGTGTGGGAAAAGGAAAATTTCGAGGAAGAAATTTCTTAAGGGGGGAATGTTGTAACGACCCAAAGCTTCATTAATGGAAAATCCCTCTTGATCTAGTTAAATGTTTCTTTATGAAAAATGTTTTTATAAGATGTCAACTTCTTTAGTTTTATGTTAAGATTTGTGACCGTTACTTTTATAGCCGTTGAACAGTGATCATCTGGGTAGTTTAAATATAAGGATTTAACGAACCAATTTTCTACTCAGACAAAGGAAGCGATGGCCTCATCCAGTACAATTGCCCCTTACGAAGCCCATTTGTCAGAGCTTGGAAAAGAGGTGGCATCTTTGGGCTTTTCCCTTGACCAATCCCAAGATGAGATTCATCAAGTCAAGCTCGAACGTGATCGTCTACGGGAAAAGTGGAAGTTGATTGAAATTACCACTCGAGCGATGTTATCCGAGCCTCCCCAAGAGTCTGTCACCATCGCACACCTCACCCTTAGGTCTTATGCGGCTATCTTAAGGGGTTATGTAACAAATAAGTAGCACCATGTTCATGTACATTATTTCTGTATATAATAATGAATATAATTTCTAGTCATTTTTGATACATTGTAATTAGTTTTTAAAGTACAAATGGTGTTTTTAGTTATTATTTAATTAAGAATTATATTTTATTAAATTAAAGGATTTTTGAATTAAATAATATTTTAATAAAATAGTATTATTAATATTAAATTAATTTTTTATTAAGTATAAATTATCTTATAATTTTATGAATACAATTAAAATTTTTATTTAGGTTTGAAAGCCATTTCTGTCAAAACCCAGATTTTTTTATATAAATGTCGGTTTTTATTTTAAAAGTGAAAATTCACATATTTAGAAAATTATTTAGATAAAATGAATATTATTTTTGGGATCAGGACGTCGAAATTATCCAATGGTGAATTTTTCATAATTTTCTGAGACAGTCAAATTTTTGGGTAAAAATTAAATACCATTTAAATATATAATGTGTTTTATGACATCATAATGAACCAATGGTGATGTAATAAAATACCATAATCCTTATGTTAGGCCAATATGTGTTTTATCATTAAAATAATGAGGTTTTGGGTCTGTTTGACTTACTTTTCAAAGCATTAATGGAGCCCTCAAGACTTATTCAACACTTTGCCTTTTTAAATTAATTTCCATGGGAGTCTGACTCACCTCCACATAAGCAACCCTAATTTTTTAATAAGTTCGGACCTTGGCCTTGTAAAATATTGTTTTCCTCTTTCCTTTTCCATAAACCATGGGCAAATACCATGGGATGGTTTGTGTTTTGGATTATTTTAATATAAGGGGTCCCAAACCTAAATAATAAAGAATTTCTCACCTTTCCTATATAAACCCACCCAAGCTCCCACTTCCTCCTCACTCAAATCCCTTGAAGTTCGTCCAACCTATGCCCTACTCTCTCTAGAATCCTCTCAAGGTGCCCCAAGCTCCCAATAATCCTCTCACAAGCCTCTCTCTAGCCTTTGGAAGCACACTTCCAAGTAAGGGGTTTTCTTCCTTTCTCATTTTTTGTCAATTTTCTTTAAGTTGTATTTCCCTTTTTATTTCAATTATGAATGTTGGGGTATGGTTTCGCACCTCCCCCATACTGCCGTCTTATTGTTTGAATGATGGGAGAACCCTTTCTCTCTCATTAAATGCCTCCCATGTACACCTGTTACTATGTCGAAATTCCGAAAGGAACTTCTCTCTCTTCTTTTACATTCAAGCAATACTTTTGTATCATGAATCTAAATTCCATTTCTATTGTTGGGAAATGTATATATATTATCTCCTTACTGTCCATTACATTTAAATATGATGAGGAACCCCTTTCTCTCTCATTAACCTTTTTTTATGAATTCTTATGTCACGCCGTTACGCTGCCGAAATCGCACCGATATTCTAAGCCAATGTCTTTGTGTAGTGAATACCATGCCCATTTCTCCATCAAGGGTATTCACCTTTATGCACATTTACATATTGATTGTAAAGTTCATGTATGAATTCCACATTCCTTTATCGTGGAATAAATGATTATGTTTTATGAATCCATGTTTTATGATCCATGTGGCACACTTATGCATGAAATGAAATGTTTAAGAAGGGTGCGCCCTTTATAGCGCTCCAATGCATTGGGTAAAGTATAGTGTCATGATACGTCATGTGAAATGAGTGTTTACTCATTCTAATTCAAGTGCAACGAGGGTTTACTCGTGCTTCAAGTTCAATGAGGGTTTACTCATGCTCCATGTGCAATGAGCCTTGGCTCGTGCTAATTCAATGTTAAGTGTTGTTGCCACATTTCCATGTTATGATTATCATGCTTTATCATACCTTTATGTTCATGTTTATCTTATTCTCTATTGATATGCCCATTTCCTAACATGTATTGTACTCCTCATGTTATTCATTGTGTACTCCCTTACTGGGCTTTATAGCTCACCCTTTTCTTATGCATGTCCTCAGGTTATCCCATGCAATGCTAAGTACGAAGGAATGTAGTGGTCATTTAAAGGAAGTTTTCAATAAAGATGTTGTATTTCATGTTTAAAGTTTTTATGTAATGATCCTAAGCCCCAAAGACACTAAACCTCTCGATCTTCTTTGTTGTATCAAGTGAAGTTTTATGTAATAAAGCATGTTTAAGTTGTAATAAAAAGAAGGGTTGTCATAATTTATACCATATAAATAATATAGTGTATATATATATATATATTCTTGTATATATATAAATATATTTTGTTTTGTGCATTATATAATTTTTCAGTGTGTGTATATATATAATTTTATTTTTGTGTGCGTGTGAATGTTTCTGATTTCCAATGTGTATTATATAAATATTATATATATATATATATATTGTTTTCTTTATAACCTCAAATAATATTTTTTTTACTGAAAATCACATTAAAGTAGTTAAACACTAAAAAACACACCAAATCCATGAAAACCAGAAAATTAGAATAAATGGATAAAAAGGTAATTAGAAAGTGAGTTAATTTTTGAAAATTGAATAGTCAATTTCATCAATATCATACATACAATCCTATATATTACAACATATTTAGAGAGTCCAAACAAGCATCAATTTGGAATAAAAATAACTTTTCCAATTACATTCTTCTTATACTTAGATTTCAACTTTTCAAATTCCAAGTTAGTCTAGGATTCATCCTTAGCATCACTAAGAAGTTAAAAAAATTTATATACTATAAAAAAGGGAACTATACTTCATAAATTTCTCCATTTGATCAAAATTATTGAATTTCCCTTGTCAAGAAAACTGAGAACCACAAAGAGGTGAGGGTGAACTAGTAAAACTGAAAAAATCTTAACCAACAATCTCATAGATTTTCTCATTCTAGTTAAAGTGTTCGATAAAATATATGATCAATAAAAGAGGATGAAAATGATAAATATAGATATATAGAATAAATAATAACACAAATTATTTTTATAAGGTTCACTTATTATTTTTACCAAGTGGTTGTGTCCTTGGTGACTAATGATTTTGATCCCACTTCCAATGTCTTTGTTTTATTATCAACAAATAAATAGGTTTTAGGAGCAGGAAAATGGTCCTAGACTCCTAGTAATATACTTAAATAAATACAAGTAAGATATAAAAAGTTAATTGATAAGATTAAATGATCATTTTACCTCTTCTTCAAGTTCCTCTAATGATAGATCAAATCTTCACTATTTTTCCTCACTCAAACCATGAACAAAATACACAAAAATACACTAAATATACTTGTATAACTATAAAAAAATTCATGTTATAAGATCAAAATGAATATATACTTTTATTAAAGGTTATATAAAACAATGAAGTGTTTACATGGATTCAGTGACTTGTTCCCTAACCATATCAATTAAGATTAATTTTGAATTTTTATATCAGTAAATTAGTAATAAAAAGTCTTGTTTTTTAAAAAAAAATAATGTTTAATTTTATTTTGGGGGAAGAAGAGACCCACTAGAAACCTATTGGAAGGAAATTGACATAACCCAATGCATCGGGGCCTCACTTAGGCTAGAGATAAGATGTGAGTTACATCCCAAGACATCCTTCAATGGGTTAGGGGCTAGTGACAAGCATTGAGTAGAAAAAACACACAATATGGGAGGCCTTATCCTAAATCAAACTACAATAAAAACATACCTACAATTCCTAATAAAAATAAACATCAAAATCAAAATATATAAAATAATACATAAATTGTATATATTTTAAGCATTATATAATTATATTGGTACAACACCAAGTAGAAAAATACTAAAAAAACTAAATATTTGATAGATTCCAAATCTGTTAAACCCAAGATTCTAGAAAGAACCTACTCACAATATGTACCCCTAGATCAATTTCTAACTGAAAAGTTCATATCCTCCACCATGAGCTACCATGATCCAACATTCATTTCCAAGTATCCCCAGGAATCATCTTCAAACAAGGCACACCAGCTCGAAAACCTCAAATACCATCCTAAACCTTCATTTGAAATAAAGTAACAAAGGTGAAATAAATAAATAGTCATATTGAACCCTTGGTATAAGAGAGTACGCAGGAGGAACACAACAACAGATACAAATTTTCTCAACCACTAGATGTCAAAAGAAATGAGAAGATTCTTGGTCATCTTAAATATAATAATAAAGTTATACTTCATGAGAAAACAAGAATTATCAGAGAACTAGAAATCCTAAAATATATATTTTTGATATCCTTATTGCATGAGGGAACCGACATACATCCTATGAATCTGAACTCCCCGAAGACTAAAACCATTTTAACCTCTCTGGAATCATAAAGGTAAACTTACACCGTGTTGGAAGACATATCACAGATAAAGAATCTCATAAAACTAGTTATTTAAGGGATTCTTGACTCTACCTATCAAATGTCTTAGAGATAGAAGATATTACAGTTGAGTATATAGGGGGATACTTTACCCTACATGTAGTATATGATAGAGGATTCCACTCCTAGTATACGGGGGGATACTAGACTCTATCTATAAGATGAGAATGTTCTTATAATAATTTTTGAACCTCATATTTGGGTATCCAATGACGAAGAGTATAAAGTGCTTGTATCACCACATATATCATCTCCAATAATGATTTAAATGTCACCATCATTTTATATATGGTAAAACAACAATTATGAACTATTTATATACCCAAATATTAATCTTGATCAATGAAAAATGGAAATTCACTACCGATGGGAGATTTACATGGTGTATGGAGACATTAAAAGGTGTTCTACATCTTAGGTAATGAAAAAAACCTACAACATGTTGAATGCTACATCATGTCCAAAGATGCACCATTTGATGAAAGGATTCCCAGGGGTCAAAATTCTTTTTTTTACCATTATTACACTGTGGAGTAGAATGTTTCTATGATTTGTATGTTTTAGTGGTCATATAATTTGGGTGGAAATCTTATGTAAAATTGGGAGTGTCATTATGCTTAGATCCATCCTCGTAGAGGGTTAGAAGAGTTATATAAGACCAAGGAACAAAACAGGGACCACCATGACCTAATCAAACTTCATTGTACATTTTATAGGGATATAAAGAGTCTTAAATCATTGTTCCATGTTGTTTTGTGTGGATAAATTACTAAACTGAAACATTGATGGGGAACCACACCATAGAGATTATATGGGGAGTATTTTATCATAATCTTTGAAAAAGGGGCACCAAGACGTTCCCAAGGGGGAACCCTTTCATAGAGGGTGCACATGATAATAAAAATTTAGTTTTATATTTATACCTTTATTGTTTTTATTTGATCTAATCAAGTTGAATTCCCATATAATGCACCATCCAAGTTTTTTGAGCCTCCAATGGTTGATTTCCATCTATCCCCAGCTAAAACTTAGATTTTTAAACTACCTTATTGATGTCTACACATGTCATCATCCACCTACAGCTACCAAGGAGTCACACTAAATCATATATTCCCATATTTAGTCAATATCACCTAATGATTCTTCTGTAAGACCCAACCATCATCACCATATCCCAAAACAATCAGTCATGAATCTGGTTTTTACCATGTATCGACCTGGTAAAAATTCAGTAAAATAATCATCAAAATCAAGGTATAATAATAATATTGAGGATGAATGGTAATGGAAAACAATAAAAAATAAAAACTAAGATTTAAAATTAGTTGATTAATATAAAATAAATCAATCATTGATGCATCATTAGTATAGTATGGAAGAGAATATGAAAACTTTTTAATTTTAAGAAAAAATAAAGAATATAAACCAATGGGTCCATGAAACATTAAAATAAAAAAATATTAATTATTTTATTCTTTATAATCATGAATAATTAAGAGGGTCATCAGTAAAAAAGACTTATCTTGGTCTAGATCAACTGTTATTGAATAACTCTTGTATCCATTGTTGAAGTCAAGGTCTCATTTTTTGATGTCATGTTATCTAGTCTTGATCTTTAATATGATGTCGCAACCACCCAAAAATGAAATCTCTCCACCCTTCCTCTCTCTAGGGTCTATTCTAATGAAGAATGACGACCCATAATGAGGAAACATAAGAGGGTTTAAATAAAGGGAAAATTATTTTATTTTTCTATCTATAAACCAATTATCCAAATAATCTACCCATGATGATAAAAACATGAAGGTCCCAATGTGAAAGAAAAGTTATAATATCCCTTGGGTATGACCCCAATTCATGAAAACATATTTTTCTAATTATTTTCATCAAATACCTCATTTAGGAGATATGTTCAATTTGTCATATATATGTGTGTGTGAACCTATAATAACATATATTTTTTAATATATTATTTTTTAGGATTATTTGTACTTGTAATTCAATGTTGTATCAACTAAGGGGTAGACCCCACACCCTAAAATCAACAAGATCAAACCACAAAAAAAAATATTCCTTGAAAAAAAACTTCCAAGATACTTCCAAATATCATACTAACATGTAATATTAGCAAGTTGATTCTATAAAATCCTCATGAAACTCTAATTTTTAATCATCTATAACATAATAAAATTGTAACACCCCAACCTAACCCATTGTCTTAGGAAGGACCAAGGTACCACTAAACTTATGTGATTTCTCCTAGATACCAAAGGATGACAATAAATTCCAAGGGATTGACTAAAGTATGGGGTAATATTTTCCCTTACATATAAAACAACCTCTAAGAGAAAACAAATCAATAGAATAAAATGAAAATTATGTATGATATAAAAAATAATAATAATTCAATGACATAAGAAACTAGAAACATAATAAAAGTCATAATAGTAAAATTAGTACCATAATTCTACATTAATAAATGAAAAAAAGTACCCAAGAGTGTTATGAAAATGCGTGGAGAAAAAAATTATTGAATATTCAAAGAATAAGATTAAAAGTGAAAAAATAGAATAATAAGAATAAGATCATGACACATAAAGATTTATGTGTTTTAGGTAATATCACTATGTCCACAGATGGGTAGAAATATCACTATGTCTAAGAGAATAATTATATGAAAAATTAGAGTTTCACACACTAGAAACCCATCTCAATGAGTTAATAAAGAAAATAATGCAAAAGTTAAACCAACCACAAAATAATTCCATTGTGTTATAGTGATCGGTGGTTAGAAGTATATAGAGTTATAGTACCACTGTATCTAATATATGAGATTCTAAAGTAACCTTGTCAAGGTCTACACTGCTATAGTGACTTTTTAGTTTCTTTGACCAGCTCTTCTACTATATAGTCAAAGTTTCTAAAATACCCAAAATTTGGGCTGAGGCCTTTGGCCCTTATACCACTGAGAAATGGAATGTTGTTGCAACCCCGATGACCTCACTATAGTTTTCAAACCATGGGAGTTTCAATCTATTCTACAATACGGATCTCCAATAATTATACCACCTTCATCCAAGCATTATGCTACATTAGTCCAACAAAATAAGTAAAGTCACTAATGTGGCACTGTATCTAAATCCAATGCAAGATATCTCAAATATCTAACTTCAAAACAATGAGATTGCAGCATCAATGTGATCATCGAGAAAATTATGAGACCTACCCCTTTCCTTTTTTATGGTAAAAAACACATGCATGTGAACTAAGATACATATACAAGGGTGAGTATATCAAATCAGTAGTAAGTCCCCAAGACTTCCCACACACACCAATAAAATAAAACAAGCTTTATTACATTTCATATAACACATGAGTGAGAAACATAAAACAATTATGAAAAATATGCATATATGTAAGTAGTGATAAGAACTAACACCATGGAGGAAACTCATGCCATGCATATATCACACATGAAAATTCCCAACAAATGGGATCTCATCCCATATGTTTACTAAAGAGTCATAACTCATGAGTGGAACTCATCCCTCTAAACCTAATCCATCACTTGGAGGTATAATCTTGAGTGCCCCCAAATAGACATGGAATCCAAGTATGGATCTATTGAGGCCCCAATATGCATATGAACACATGCCAATCATATCATTCCATGTTCTCACACCCAAGATACTTCTTTGAAAAACAATTTCTCATTTCATCATTTCATCAAAGCATGTTTTAGGAAAATCCTCCAACCATTAGTTTTACTTCTAGAAAAAAA
The DNA here is from genome assembly GCA_963277665.1 of Viscum album. Lineage (NCBI taxonomy): Eukaryota > Viridiplantae > Streptophyta > Magnoliopsida > Santalales > Viscaceae > Viscum > Viscum album. The sequence continues at coordinate 1,745,998,915 of OY728161.1, forward strand.
ATAAGAATTATCATTGGTTATTATCAAGAAAACACAATAGTAGTTTCTAAAAACCAACCCTTACAATTCTATGAAAGGTGGAGAGGGATAGAATCTATCTATGTTCACAAAATTTTACATGAATAATCATTCCATGATTCATAAATATAGGATCTCATTTTTGTTGCTTCAAAAAAATATCAAAGAGGTTTTATCAAAACAATACCTATACCATAGATATAAGCATGAAATACATACTCTAGGGTTTCTCCAAAATGAAAACTAGATCATTAAAAATGATAAGAAGAACCAAAATTATTATAATTGATTCCTTAGGTCCAATGCTCTAATATCAATTGAAATTGGTCTTCGGAAGGAATTAGGTCACCAAAATAGCCTAGGAGAATCTTGATGTTTATCAAGAAATAAGGAAGACTAATGAGTACCAAATGGGTGCTATAATTAATAGGCTAGATATAACTAACATTATTCATGGTTTTACAAATTAATTCACACTTTAAATCTTAGAGATAACTACATATGCATAAATTAAAGTTCTCTCAGCCTTACAAGTCTAGAAACCCATTCATATCATGAATAATGTCTCACACCATGAACAAATTCAAATTAAATTCCCATCAAATCTTAATAGAAACCATCTATGATATAAATCATTTTTTATTCTATAAACCACATCCTACAACCAAATTCCATATCTATTTTTAATTCCTCCTTCAAAAACTTCTGACGATCCAACCTAACTATTCTATAACTTAAAAGAAATAGCATAAAAGGGTAACATACCTCAAATTGGGGGTGTCTTTCCATACTCATAAATATTTCTGCTATCAAGGATTTGTAAAAATTTCACCCATTTCTCTATCATATGATTTTCCCATTCCTAATTCTATTATTGCATCCAACCATGTTTCTATAGGACCAACACCAGCAATATCCATCAGCCACACAAGTCATTTTCTTGTCTTTCCAAAATTAAAATCAGGTTGTAAATAAATGTCACATAATTCTTAAGAGTCATGTGATCCCAACTAATGACATGATCTATACTAGTTTGGTACTTCTTTAATTTTGATACATAGAATCCATTATGAAACAAACTAAATATCAATGGTAAATCTAGTTGATAAGAAAATTTTCTAATTTATTAAAGTATTTAAAAAAACCAACATATTGAGGATCTAACTTCCCTTACTTACCCAAATGAAGATTACCCAACCTTAGAGAAATGAATAATAATATATGATCAAACAGTTTTAAAGAAAAGTGGCGATAACTATGATCTATATATAATTTCAAATGACTATATGCTAACTCTATCATTTTCTTTATTATCTATATGTTATCAATAGTCTCATGCACCGGGCTTGATCTAATTAGTGTGTTTCCCCAGTATTGACCCAAAAAAGTGGAAAATGACATAGACGTCTATACAATGCCTTAAACTAGGCCATATGTATCATGGATTGATAATTTTTTTATAAGAAATCTTCACTAAATAAAAATAGTCTTCCCATGAACCACTAAATTCTATTACACAAGCTCTGATAATGCCCACCAATGTCTAAATTGTACGTTGTGATTGGACATATATTTGGGTATGATATGTTAGGATCATGGTAAAATTGGTTCCAAGTGCATGTTATAAGGACTTATAAATATATGAAGTGAATTTATGGTCTCTATTAGAGATAATAAAAACTTGAACCCCATACAATTTTACCAATTCTTGAAGATTGTGCTTTTCTAACTCATATACGATATTCATATCCCTAATTAGAATGAACTATGGTGAATTCATGAGTAGATCTATAATCAACCAAATGGTATCATGCTTCCAATTAATTCTTATTATAAAAGTGATAAAATATATGGTAATATGCTCTCATTTTCATACAGGTATGGGTAGCGATTGTAACATGGAATCTAGTCATTAATGTTTGTCCTTCACCTATTGATAAGTGATACATCTTGAAATATATTTGACTGCCCTTATTTTCATACAATACCACCATAAATGATCTTTTATTTACATGTACATTATTTGGGTACCCATGTGGATTTATCATTTCAAATGGTGGTAAGTATAAAGAAATTTTTTGTGGAAAGATGGAGAAACTATGATCTAGTCATGAAAGAAAAACACTAAACTTGCATCATTTTTCCTTATATGCATAGCCACCACACCATTATGGTTTGTCCTCACTACTTGAAAATCAAGGTCTAACTACTAAGCCTCCTTTACTAGTTTAACCATGTTTGGAATCATATTTACTAAAAAGAAAATTATAACCTCATCCTCCTCAGCATATTCCAAGTTCATATCAGTAATTACCCCTATTAATTTTCATTGGTCTTGAGCCACTTAAACCACTTAATTAAATTAATTGTGACTTAATGAATTAGACATGGAATTTCCTTTCTATTGTGTATAAGCCAAGTAAAATTCAAACATATAAAGATATTACATATAGTTTCATTGTCTCAAGTTCATGTATCAATTTGAAAATACATGTTTCAGTATTTTTTGATCTGTTAAAAAATTTAAATTTCCACCAAAGAGATTTTGGCACCATGTTTTGTAGGAATATACCACAACATCTAATTATACATCATGTTTTGGATAGTTATTCTCATGTATTCTTAATTTTCATGATCCATAAGCTACGAAATTATTTCTCTACATGAGAAAACAACCTAATCCAAACCCATATGCATCATAAAAGACAACCTATCCCTTACCAAGTTTGGTAAAGATAAGGATAAATGTTTAAGTGATCCAAACCCTGAGTGCATCAAATTATTTTTGATAGACATCACTTTAGTGGAATAGAATTCTCATCCTTATCAAAGTAGTCATGAGACAAGTGAGACATGTGAACTAAAATAAAAATCAATGATAGTAGCATACTAATAACAATAATCTATATATCTCAAAGGCATTATTATGAGGTTACTAAGAAATAATGGCCTTAATCTTATCAGGATTTACTAATGTGCCTTTTTTTGAAATTTCATGCCCAATAAAGAGAACTTACTATATCCAAAATTCACACTTTAAGAATTTTTCATAAAGATAATAGTCTCATAATGTACCTAATACAATCTCTACATTATTTTAATTATCATATTTTCTATGATAATACACTAATATGTCATCAAGAAATACCACAATGAAATAATAAAAGTATCTATGAAATGTGTAATTCATAAATTCCAGGAATAATTTTGGCACATTTGTGAGACCAAAGGGCATAAAAAGTATTCATATTGTACATAATGTCTTCTAAAAGATGTCTTAGGGATATCCTCTTTCCTGACATGGATTCAGTTGTACCTTGATTGAAGATAAATTTTGGAGAAGCATTTGTCCCACTTTAATAGATCATAGAGAACTTCAATTAGAGGAAGAGTATATAGATTCTTTATCATAAATTTATTAATATTATAATAAAAAATCCAATGTCAGAGTGTTTCATAAGACTTCTTAACAAATAAAATTAGAGAATCCCATGGTGAAACACACTTATTTTAAATCCCTTTATTTCTAATTCTTATGATTAGACTTTCAACTTTCACAAATTTATTGGAAATATTATATATTATGGAAGTGAAATAGGATTCATTCCAAGGAGTAAGTCGATAGAAAATTTCACTAACCTTTCAGGTGGTAGTCGAGAAATTTTTTAAGATGATATGTCAATGTATTGATCTACCATGCTTGTAAAATACCTATTTTAAGTTACATAAATATATCCCAAGGTGAAAACTAAAAATTGATACGATATGGTTTTGAAAACTATCAATAAAGGTCCTACTCTTCTTTCATTTAGATCTTATTCTCCCTTGAATAACTAGAAAACTCCATAAGAAGATGTAATAGTAACTTTTCAATAATAGTGGCCAATATAAACCTTAAATTATACTAGTTGGTCCATTACTAAGATTATATTGAATATTTTCATTTCTAAGACAGTGAACTCCCACAAAAACTTGGTTAATCCAACAACAAATAAATATGATAAAAATTTAAATCCCCTGAATTATCATTTCCTAAGATGTGCCTTTATGCTCATAACATGAGGCATCATTTTCAATGGTAATCCCAATTATTTTACTACATTATAAGTATTAAAATAATTTCAATCACTGGTTTCAAATAAAACATGAAATAGGGTAGAGTTAAGAGGAATACTAGATTTTCCATTAAAATACCTACATCTTTATTTGTGATGCTCTACTCAGTTTTAAAGAGTTTTTGATCCACTACCCTTGATTGATTTATTCTCCCCTATTAATGTGGTACCTACTGAAGTGTCATGGTGTTTCTAGAATCACCTTGAGTACCCCGATCCCAATAGAAATAATTATTATGATGATAGAATCCAAGTTGAGCATTATAATCCTATGAAATAATAGAACTATCACTAATAGTTGAATTCAAAAGGTTTTTGAAATAGAACTCAAGATTAACCTATAGACTATAATTAAGAAAATTACAAGTAGGTTTCATGAATTCAATATTCATATGTTCCAGATATCAAAATTAAAAATAAATGGGTTGGCTACTATGATGTGGAGTAAAATAAACTAATCTGGTGGACTGGTTCTCTGGTACTCTACTAACATGGGAGTGATTATCCCTTTTATACTTTTTCCCTATATTAGAGTTCCCACTATTTTCTGGGAAGAAAAATGTATCCCCTCTACTAAGGTTTCCAATGATGAATTTATTTACCACTATATCCTTGTTCACCATTTCTATGTAGTTTTTAATGTAGAACATCACCACCAAAGAGTAAATGTCTAGTTGCAGACTCGATTTGAACATCTATTCCTTGAGCGAGTCACTAGATACCACTTCATATAAAAATAAATAATGGTATATAAAATAGGATACATATTCCAAAACAAAAAAATTATTACTTTAGATGGAATAAATATATGGTTTGTTATACTCATAAGGTATAAACATATAATATTTTGTTAAAAAAATCCTCAAAACACTCATATGTGAGACTTTGTTCAACCTTAAAATGAAGCTGGAGGTCCCACCATTGTATTTCCAAGTACTTGAGAATATAAAATATTATTTTAACTTTAATTTCATCTGGATTTCCCAAGAAATTAAATATTTTATTAAATTTTCTCAGTCATTCCTCAAATTACTCAAGTCCCAAGTCACCTCTAAAAAGCAGTGGATTTTACCTCTATAATTATGAGGAATGATCAATATGATGTGGTTCCCCATATTAATTTAAATTTTTGATATCTTAGAAAACCTGCAAGATACATCTGACCAGTTTCTTATTCACTTGTGGTTCCTTAGGTGGAACCATGTTCTCAGTATCATCCACTCGATGATTCCTAAGTCTTTTTACTGGTGGTATTTTCCTATAATCATAGAAAAATCACCACTCAGTCATAATTGAATAATTTAATCCTATAAAATATACAATATATCAAATAATTACATAAAATATCACTAAAATATCATATGAAAGATTTATTCCTGGTAGGAATTCATGTATTGTTTCATGATACTAGACTCTCATCAGCCAAACCCATAACGATGAGATGATGAAAAATCTAGAAGTGTTTCATAATACACTTCATACTTGAACCACTCTGGTAACATAAATTTCATTATTAAGATATTAGATATACCTTTTTATACTCTATATTTCACATCTCGACACATCTTATCTCCATGCCTACCATTCCCAATGGATGGACCCAACTGAGCTCTGATGGCATTTATATCACCCTGACCTAGCCCATTGGCTTGAGAAGGACTGAAGTGACACTGAACTTTAGTGATGTACCCCAGACAAGAAGCAATAGAAATAAATTCCAAATTCTTGATTAAACCATGGGGGATAATTTAACATTATATATAAAACAACCTATAATATAAAAACTCAATAGATTAAAATGAACATAATGTATGATATAAAAACCAACTAAAATACACAGATAAAAGAAACCAAAAACATAATTAGAGTTGTATTAGTAAAACAGGCACCATAAGTATACATCAATAAAATATCTAAATACACCAAAAGAAACCAAGGTAGTAATTTATCACCATGACTAACTCCACAAAAAGACATCTCTAAGCTCCAAATCCCAAAAAATGAGATTGCAGTGTCAAGGTGCTATGCTAGTAAATTATGAGACCTTCCCCTTACTTGTATCATGGTAAAAAAAATTCTGCATATGTATTAGGATTCATATATAGGGTTGATTATATTATCTTAGTAGGAAATCCCCAATACATACCACACATACCACTAAAACAAAAAAAAGGTTAGCTAACACTAAATATTAAAGAGGAATGAGTAATATAAAATAGTTGTGCAAGATATGCATATACATAAGTTGTGATAATAACTCACACCAGGAAGGTCACCCATGTCATGAATGAACTCACACATAAAAATTCCCAAACAATGGGATTCCATCCCATATATATATTTAATGTTCCTAACTTATGAGAAAAACCTGTCTCTCCAAACCCAATCCTTCACTTTGCGGTATAATGAAAGGTACCCCCAAATCAGCATTGTGGTCAAGTTTGAATCAAAAAATACCCAATATGAATAAGAACAAACATTAATTATTTTATGGAAATTTATCACACCCAATATAATTCTTTGAATATTAATTTCTAATTAAATAATTTCATCATACATGTTGTGGGTAAATCCCCAAACCCATAGTTTCAAATCTGGTAAAAAATGGGGAATTGTCATGGGTTTTTATCAAGAAAACATAGATTTCGTTTCAGAAAACCAAGTTGTATAGTTATATAAAAGTGGATAGGGATATAATCCACCTATATCTAATGATTTTGACAAGAAGAATCATTCCATGATTCATAGATCTGGTCCCCTAATTCCATTCCTTCAAAAAAATCCTAATGAGGTTCTATAAAAATGATCAGTGGACCATAGATATAGGCATGATAGCCCCAATATAGGTTTTCTCATAAAAAATAAGATTAAAAATGATAAATATTTCTCTAGGTATAACACTCAAAGATCCATTTAAATTGTTCTCTAGAATGAATAGGATCACCAAAATCACTAAGAGGAAGCCTAAAGTTCATGGAGAAATAAGGAACGCTAATGAAAATTGAAGGGGTTCTAAAATTAATAGGTTGGATTGAACTAATAGAATTCATGGTGTGACATTGTAATTCACACTTTTAATCTTTGATATATCCATATATTCCGAAATTCAATTCGCTTAAACCTTATAAGTCCAAAAATCAATTCGTGTCATGAATAACATCTCATTCTTTGAACAGCTTCAAATTAGATTCATATCGACTCTATCTAAAAACCATTAAAATCATAAACAATATCTTATAAAAATATTATATCTCTAGTTTGATATGATCCTCTAAAATCTTTAATAAGTCCAACGTAAGTATATTATAACATAAAATAAATGGGATAAATTGGTAATTTACCTGAAACTATGGGTTTCATGCAAACCCTCCACATCATAGAAATCTTCATGAAACATTTCTTATCTTGTACAAGATGAAAGTGAAACCCCTATTCTGTAATAAATTTCCAATATCAATTCAATATTGAGATCATGTTGATGTAAAAAAACCTTATTGTATCTTTACACAACTACCTTATAGGATGAGGTTACCTTTACATAACCTCTAAAAACTTGATAATGCCACTACACAGATATCATTACCTTTACATATCCATTCATTACCTTTTCAAAAATATCCCAAGACCTTTATGTAGATACCCTCTCCTCTTTCATCTATGCCTCATCATTGGACTTTGTCAAAACCATCATTGTGAGTCTCAAACTCTTCTCCATGTCTATATTAATTCACGATGTAATGTGGTTGCCTACGATGTAACCTATAATTTGGTGTAGTTGGTTCTAAACTCCCTTGAAATCAATAATAGAGGTATTTGGAATAGGTGAGGTTTTGGTGGTGCAGGATATATGAGATGAATATGATGAGCATATGGTATCAAGAGAAAAATAATTTCCTAAAATGATAAACAGTTCACATGTGAACATTTTTTCCACATTGGTTTTGCATAGGGTTGGACTCTGCTTTATATATATAAGGGAAATATCTAGCTACTAGAATTATATCCCCATTCCAACCCATCTAGATTCACCATCCCAAAACCTCCCATGTATTGGGTTCTCCTCTCTTGACACTTGAACCTTCTTGGCATAGACCCATGACAAGGTCACTCACACTATTACCTTCTTTCCATCGGCCAGTCACGGTAATGACCCTCCAGGTGTAGTCGACCTAATCTCCCTTGGTTGGTTAGTTGACCATATGTTTTATAAAATATTCATAAAATTAATTTTCTAATATAAAAATTCTCAACATGTCAACTTAAATATTTTAAATTCATTCTTTTTTCTTTCATTTCTTTCCAGAATTCAATTTTAATGTTCTCGGCCAAATATGAATATATCCAATGAAAAATTAAGGAAATAGTAATAAATTTATCAATAAAATCAATTAATTAAACTTTTAAAATGCATCAAAAAAATAGATTCATCAATGGTTATCTAGTGGGAATGAAAAATGACACACTAGGCCTCTATTTAAAAAGATAAAAATTGAGTTTGACGGTCCTATGTTGGTTAGAGGTTATTTAAATGAAATAATTTTTCACAACAAGAGGGGTGGTATTAATAGGACTTTAATATGATGCACATTTTATAAAGTGTTATTAATGATATAAGCCTAAATTAATTTGGTTGTGAAGGAGACCCTATTACATAGTTTAAATGACAGAATGTTAATCTAGAATCTATGATCACTTGGATAGATTTATAGCATCCTTTTAACGGAAGATGATGTTCTATTCATTTAGAGTTTCACATTTATCTCCAATTACTTTAGTTTATAGGAATATTTTTTTAAACTTTAGTCCTAATAATTTTTTCAACATAAAAATTGAGATCTTTAAATTTTAAAACATTATAGATAAAGGATCAGAGGTTTAAGACTATATTTGAAACATCCAGAGTAACATGAATGTTTATAATAAAATCTATAAGATTGGAGTTGACCTCTATGGATAGGAGAGTAGTCTTACACAAAAATTTTGAAAAATAAATTTATTATTATGTTGATAATGAGATTTATGATGTCTATGGTTCTTCTTTTAATGATGATTCAAGGTATAAAATTTTTATCTTATATAATCATCTTGATAACTTACTGTTGACTGGATAATAGTTTTGTAAACTTGAAAGAAGGTCTAAATATGTGTAGGAATGTGATTAAAATACCAGTTTTTTCATGAAAAACTTCAATTTTAATGGACCGAAGGCCTAATTTTTTAGTTATTTTTTGAATAAACCCCCTTTTAAGGATAAAGGGGTAAACCTTGCATGACTTCAAAGACATAGAGACATAAAAAATAACCCAAAGTTCATAAGGTCCACAATCAACCTAGAGAAAGACTACATAGAAATACCCCTCCCTAGAATCAACAACATTATAGAAAGCTTACAACAATACATGGATACTCAGCAATCCATCCCATGAAAAAATGCACGGACCTAGTACTGATGGTTGGGCCATACCCTCTCAAACTTCTAAATATGAAAATCCATGCACAGTGAAAACTATCTGCTCTGATTCCTCATCTGGAAAATTTCCTTTTATAATGTCTGGTACAATCCATCATCCAAAATACTAAACCACAAACAAAATGATTCAAACTCTATCCAATAAATCCAACAACAAAATCATCCATATTTCAATCCAACAACAACCAGAACAAAATCACCTTTAACCCTTCATAAGAGAACCACCATTACAACATCCCAGTCATTGGACCCATCAGAAGAACCCTACTTCCATTTGTGGGATCTCCTCCAACCTCACCCCCATGGAAGTAACCCAAAGAGGAAGGAAGAACAAGGTTATAAATCCAAACCTCCATTAATGAGGACTGGGAGGCCCAACACCATACCGAGATTGCATCACTAACGAAGAGATCTGAGCCGATATGACCCAAAAATGCCGCTCTAGGCATGGATCTAATCAGATCTAAACCACAGAAGGATCAAAACTGAAGTCCAAATCATTCCAACCATGGGAGGAGGAAGAAACCATTGAGGTGGAGAAGAGGAGCACTAAAGATAGCAGCACCACACAAGCACCCTCCGAACATCTAAAATCAACGTAACAGAGTGATCCACCTATGTCGCAATGACCACTGAACCCAATCCTTCAAGAGAAAAAATTAGGATCAGAAGGAAGGGGGAGCGATATTTCTTTTAGAGATATTAAGGAATATAAAGTTCTCAAGGATTTAAAAAGTATGCACACTACTAAGTCCCCATATTTAAATAGACTTTATGCAATTTAATATAATAAATTTTGGAATGTTGTGGGTGTGAATATAATAAATATTATAAATTGGTTTTGGAAGGGGACTAAATTATTTACACTATATAATGAGAATATTATTATACAAATTCTTAAGATTTAAAATCCAAATTCAATTGAATAATTTAGACTAATTTTTCTTTGTAATTTCTGGTAAAAATTATTTTTAAAGGTGTCTATAAATATGTTGTGGAAAATTTTTCCCTATTTTATTTCAAAAATTCAAAGTGCTTTTGTGGATCAATAGTTCATAACAAACCAAAAAAGTATTTCCCTTGAAATATTACAGTCTATTAATGTATGATCTATTTCTAGTAAAGAATCAATTTCATTAAATCTTGATATGATTAATTCTTATGATAGAGTGGTATAAAATTTTATAGAATTTACCACAACTAAATGTGGGTTTTATTAATTATGGTTTCAAATTGTAATAAAATATATCTCATCAATATCTTAGAATTTTAAGATAAATGTAGGATTTACTAAAATAATTATTCCATAAAGAGAGTTATGTTTAGTATATTTTATTTCTCCATAAATGTTCATTATTATTTTAGTTTTTTTAAATATTATTTTAAATGTACCATTTCATGGGTGAATATGTGGTGTTAAATCTAGTAAGAAAGGCCCATTGTTTTTTTCAAATGATTTCCTATTATTTTCTAGAGATACTTGTGAGGAATATAGAACTATTGATCATATTATATATCTTTATTATAAAGCCTTAATCCATAAGGTAAATTTTTAAAAAAACTAGATAAATTGTTTAGTAGAGTTTTTTTTAAGGAGAGGGGTGAATTGTTCCATGTTATTAATGTTAAATAAGTTTATTAACATAATAAATATCTTGGGATACCAATTTTGGTTGTAATATTCAATAAAAATGTTTTCTACTTAGTTATTGATCACGTGTGGAAGTGAATTAATGGCTGGAAGGGTAAATTTTCATATAAAGTTGGGAAGGATGTACTATTGAAATAAGAAGCATGAAAAATTCCCACATATATTATTTCATTGTTTAAATTCATTGATACTATTATTTATAAAATCAATTAATTATTTTCTCATTATTTTTGGGGTAATCTGATGGGAAGGATAAAAATATTTGGGTTTCTTGGAATAAGTTTTTTGTCAATCTTCCATTGGTGTGGGTTGGGAAAATTTATGATGATTTTGAAAAAACAATCTTGATGGTTAGATTAATTATTTAATTCATTCTAAAATAGGAAAAATGAAAAAAAAATATAAAGAAGTTTATACAAGTCTAAATATCTTGTTGTAGAGGGATTTTTTCAGTTAATTTCATTTAGTTTTAACATTAACATATAGTAAGATCCATGTTTATGGGATGAATATTGTAAGTTTTTTTAGTTTAGGTGTTCCTCTAGGTATTAACAATTATATAGTGTCTGATATCATTTAGGGTCACCTTTTAAGATAAAATTTAAATGATATTAGATTCTTATTTATTGAGAGGGATAGAAAGATTATTTGTATTATTATTATATATCAAAGGGATGTGGTTTTCATTTGTTTTGGATTTTCACTAAGCATCATGTCAGGCTCAGACCACATACCCAAGGCTTCTCCAACCTTTAATTCCCCCGGTCTCACCCTGAATTAGTACTCCGACAATGAACCCTATCCCTCTGACTAGTTAGACACCAGAGCCTAGAAGACCAACACCATCATGGAAAACATTTTGAATATATATATACAAAATTTAAATAACTAAATAAACTTTTTTAAAAAATAAAAATTAATATATAAATTTTTTTCTAAAACCAAACATATGTAAAATTAATTATATAGAAAACAATGTATTAATACATGTCTAACCTCTTACCCTTTCTTGACCATCACACAAGTTCCTTCAAGTTCATATAGTTATTCATATGAAGTGTTTGATATTATTGGATTCTTAATAAGATAGTTTATTTTTATTCCATATTTAAGGAATAATTGAAAAAAATATAGACCCACTTTCAAGGTCAACGATGAGCCTAATCTAAACACACAATGCTAAAAAACGCTTGTAACCTCAATGGACCAACTTTTTTTGCATTGATTTCAGGGATTAACATGAACCCTTACTTCCATTGACCATCAAGAACAACCTTGTAATAGGATATCATCAGGGATACTTAATTCTTAGTGGGGAATACAAAAACAAACTATATAAGAAAAATTATAAATTACCCTTTTTTAACATAACTGTTTTTTATAGTTCTTATGGCGTGTTCATTCACTAGGAATAGTCAACCTATAGAGCCTCTAAATATATCAGTTAAGGTATCTAAAAATAGGAATAATTAGAGTAAGTATTTTATATATTATTTCAATCATTGTCTAATTAGTATATAGACCATGTCAAGAAAATTCATAGTAAAGAAAATTTAGAGTTTAATCTCATCTAGTTTTTTTGATTTTAACAAAGCTGAAAAATTTAAACTTGAGGATCTGTGACTAGAAAAATACATTCACAATTTTCATTTCATATTCAAACAATATCCTCTCTCATTTAAAGGTTAATTTTACTACATTAAAATTAAGGTTTCTAATACTTTCCATATATATGGTATGTTTGACAGAACTTAATTTTAGAAATATGCCCTAAAGGAAAAATTATAGCATGGTGATAAAAAACACATCATGGATTATGTTGGTATGAACCATAATATAGTTTCATTAGGACATGGAGTGGTTCATGGTGATGAATGTATTATTCGATAACACATGGTATTCGTTTTTTCCCTATTTTATGCTATCATACTCGGTATGATTATCATATGATGATGATTTGAGGAGTTTGAATAAATAAATAAATTATTTAAACATTAAACAATGAATCATAATGATGATATGTTATGAATGTTTTTTTAAATGTATCATTTATAACCCAATTTTTGAGAAACAATTGTACTATAAAGATAATCATTGGATGGTTAATATAAACTCGCTAATAGTTTGTGATTTGTATAGTATTAAAATACTAGATTCATGCTAAAAAATGATTTTAAGATGAAGTTAATTCAATATCTCTATCTATTTCTGTTTAGGTATAAGGTTCTATAAAACCATGAGGAAGAGAAAATATTTCCCAAGCATTGAGAGATTCACATAACCCATGGATACTCTATAGTAAGGGGTTAATTGGTTTATTCTCATAGATTACTATCAATCATCTATAAATAACTTGGATAGACTAGGTAAATAGAGAAAAGTTGTACCACTATTCATTTATTAATTAATTCTGAACCAAATGGAATGATCCTATGGAATAACACAGTTTTGGTTAATATTTTCCAAAACATTTGGACAAGAATTTTCCACTCCAAAATCCAACATATAACACTTCTCACTTTTTAAAAAAAATTGAAAAAATAATTGACATTCTTTATATGTCATAAAAATACATAAACTTTATTGTATAATAAAACCACAAAAATCATTCAATTTTTTAATAAGAAATAAAATATATATATAAATAATTTCCAAATTGTTTATTGGAAATGATTTTTTATCACTTATATAAGAGATTATCTATGAATATTTAATTATATTTCATGTTTCTTATGGGTAATCCTGGTGTACTGACTTAGGTTTTGACCTATAAGACTTTAGAATATTTCTAAGACTATTTTTAAAGACAGATAGAGTAGGTTCTCTTCTATTTTTCCATGGTTTAGGTCCTCTATATGTGGATTCAGTACTCCACTTCCGTTCCAGGTCATGGGTCCTCCATACGTGACATATTGACAGAGTGTTTTCTCCCCTACCGTGTTAGGGTGTGGGTACTCTATCCTTGGTGTTAGGACTCCCCTATTATGCTAGGTTGTGGGTCATCCATACATGATGTTCCAACAGAGTGGTACTCCCCTATCATACCAAGGTGCGGGTCCACTAACATTGGGTTGGTAATCCTCTATTCTGTTAGGGTGTGGGTCCCCTATAGTGATCATACTAGAAGAGTGGTATTCCTCTTCCATACCAAGATGTCTTTCATTTATCCACATATTGGTAACACCCTATCATACCAAGGTGTGGGTCATCTATCTATGGAGTTTCACTCCCCCATATTTATGTAGTGATGGAGAGTGGGTCCTCCACTAGAGTAAGATATCCCTCAATTGAGGAGAATAGTAAGAGGAGTATCCCCCTCCACATTTTTTGTATGATACTTGGTTAGGATTTAGTGTTACCTCAATGTAGTGAGGTGTGGGCCTCTCTCTATAGGTGTGACTAAGGTTTCATAGGATGGTTAGGAGTTAGTTCTCCCTTTACATAGTGAGGTTCTGACCTCTCCCTAAGGGTGAGACAGAGGTTTCATGGGATGGTCAAGAGATACTAAACCCTCAATTATGGGGTAATAGTGAGGTGTAGGTTCCTTCTATCTCTCTATATTTAAAGAGTATTCGCATAGTGCATGGTCTGGAGTAGTTCTCCCTCAACTATATGTAGTCGTGAGGTGATCCTCTCCACTTGGGCTCCTATGAGCTTACGTAGTGTGCAAGACAACAGTGATAGGACCTCTAGTGTTAGGAACTAGAGTTGTACTTACAGATCTATTTTAGATGGATTTATTTCACTTGGATGTACTATATGGGATGGTAGGGCTGCTTCTAATGGATTATATCTCTCATAATAGTTCAATATGGGATGGAAAATATCATGGATTTTGTTCTTCTAGGTGTGTGTTACCTTCGACCCTCAAGTAGAATCCTATAGCTGGATATGAGGTTAGACCATCATGAGAGTTGGAGTCTAGGACAAGTATATTTAGGATATTCTAGGAGTAATTGCGGTGTTGTCACACTATTGGTTGAAACCCCATGTGGGATGAGCTAACTAGTCATGTATAACCAAGGATGGTTTTGATATGGAGTCTCTATCTTATTTTGATTCCCTCTGGATGGGTCGAGAAAACTATTTCCTTTTAGTTTCTCACTTTTCTTTTGGGTTTTGGGGAGCCTGCTGAGTATTGTTATAATCACCCATGTATGAGCTTTTCCCTCGTATGTTTTGTCTTGTGTAGACCATTGGCCTTATGATGGAGTCCTAGGAAGACCCAATCTGGGAAAAGATTAGTGAATTTTAAAGACCAAGGTGTTTAATAGATCTTGGACAAGGATCTTTCTAGAAGTTGAATTTGATTATGATCTACTCCTTCTAAGTAGGTTGGACACTTTTATAGCTTTTTGTGGGTGCATATTTTTCAATTTTACACTTTCAGTACTCCTATTGTAAATTGGTTGTGGGATAGACATATTCATGCAATTATTTGTAATTTTATATTATATCTGCATTATTTCATGGAGATTTTTATGTGTGCATGTGTAAAAGTACTATAGGATTAGGCCTCCAATTTTTGTGATATTCTTACTCGGTGCTAGATGCTAGTACTTGGATTATTTGAGGTGGGATTATTGTGGTTGTGGATCAAGACATGTGGAGTTAGGTCATGACAAAGTGGAATCAGAGTGGGTTAAACTTTTGGACCGAAGTGTCCTGAGATTGGTTTGGGTTTCATAGAAACAATGTTAAATTATTTTGAGTTCATATTTTATTCTAGGGACTCCAGAGTTTGTGTGGTAGCTGACATGTCTATTCACTAGGACTCTGATAACCTTATTTTTAACTCAGTGCACTAGGACACTGGTTGTAGGGAAATTTTGGTACATGCATCACATAGGATTGGGTTATGGGTTCCATGTCCTTCTTGATTCACCTCCCCAGATATACTCTTTGACTGGTGCATGTCTTGATTCTATTTTAGAATTCCACCATGATGAAATCCAAATAGGGTTCCACATCGAGATTGTAATTAGGATTTACCCCAAAATAAGGCTTCAGTACAGGGCACTGGTCCTGAGGCAGAACCTCTGAGTGGCCTTCTAGTTGATCCACCACCTGGTTAATAGTAGTTGTACTGGTAGTACCAGCCAGTGATGCACACAATATGGGTGTTCTACATTAGTTCTAGAGGAAGAAACCACTAAGTAATTGAGGTGATCAAGTCCCCCAAGAATCTGATGACTGGATTGAGGTAGTCATTCGCATTTTTTTCCTTATGAGGAAACCTCTCAATTAGGGAGTCATCCTATTGGAAATCCTTCAATAGGGTTCAGTTGGGAGATGGTGGTGTTTGGTGATACAGACCCATGATCAAGTGATGGTCACCTAGGTGGAGTTTGAGTGGCTCTTCAAAGAAAATGTTTTATCCATCCATATTAAGATCTATGTGTATATAGAATATTATATAGCTTCAATACGGTATCATTCTTGTGGAAGAGTACTCCAAGAGGTTCACAGAACACTTGTGATACACCTTGGATATGGTTCAAGATCCATTTTTTCAAGAATAGACCTTTAAGCAGGGCCTCCAAAAATACATTCAAGTATGTGTGGTCTCATATTGCCTTCCCTCATAGTCATAGGTACTATAGCAATATTTTGTGGTTTATAGATTCCCATTGGAGGTTAATGTGGATTTGGTCACCAATGGTAGTCATCATAATTAGATTTCTACAGTATCTAGTAGACAATAGTTGATGGGATCATGGTGCAGGAGGCATACCCTTGCCTAGACTCAGGAACATGGGCCTATAGTGTAGGAGCTTCTTTGGGGATCTGATCAGCCTCATGAGAGGTGGTGTTACACTTATAACATATGTGGAAATATTTCTTGAGACTTTCCAACCCGCTGAATTATAGAGAGGGATAAGGTTGATGGACCACCCTAGAAGAGGCAGTTTTTGGAATAGAGAGTTCCACATGATGGAGAATGTGAAAGAGGGTTGGGGGAGCAATAAAAGGAGTTAGATGGTTCGAGTTTCCACCACCACCTCTAGGTGTTCCGCACTAGACTTAAGGAGCTAGAGGAAATGGGAGAGGATAGCTATAGGCCACAAAGTCCTTTGACCTAGATGATCTAAGGATGAATTGAGTTATGCTCTATGTCCTTTCTAAATTATTTAATAGTATTGATAGAAACTATTGTGATGTACTCTTTTCAATCCACTTCTTTCTCAATTTTTATCCAAGGTGATATGGAGTATCGGTAGAACCCTATGTTGGTGTTGTTTGATGTATCATCAGACTTACATGGAAGAGGGACACTTCCCCCACTGAGACACATTATTATGAAATGATAAAAACTTGTGGGAAATTATTTCCACTAAAATTGAATAGTGTTGAGGTGTGGTGGATGAGTTCCTTTGACTTGTGTGTTTAGGGCACGTTTGTGTGTTAAGGTATTAAAGTAGGCCCTAACATTTTAAGTTGATCCTTTTAGCTCGACCCATATTCATGAAAGCCCTAGTGGAGGGAGAGCCTTGCATAGAACCATTATGTATAGGTAGAGTAAGATCCTATAATGTTTCATCAATGTGAATTGGTTTCCTACTATCCATGGTCATTTTTTTCCACTAGTGGGTGTGGAAGTTGGTGGTTCGTAGATGGAAGGCCTGGTAAGACCAAGTGTTTACACTTGGGTAGCCCTGTATTGTTCATTATTACCCTTTTGTGATTGGTTTTATCTTTTTACCTGAGACACATGAGTATTTCATGGTTTAGTTCATCTATGGGAATATGATAACTATTTGGTCACATCAGTATCTATGTCAATTTAACGATTTGGTGTCCTTCTAAACCCTGTGACTGCAGATGGATCAAGTTCTTGGTATTTTCTACCTTACTTAGTTGAGGTGACATGTGCCTTCTTTTTGCACAATGTCGACCTAGTTTGATTTGGAAGTGGGTATGGTCTATCCCTTTCTGTACCATTGGTTATGTGCTTATAGGAATCATGAGAACACTTGGTGAGCTCACTGGTGTGGGAGACCCAGTAGAGAGTTATTTTTTCTCCTTCTTCCCAGTAGTTATATTTTTATGGAAAATATTCTTAAGGTGGGGATGATTTAGTGACTCGTGTTTTGACCTATAAGATTGTGAAAAATTTCTAAGAATATTTTTGAAACTAGGTGCTGAGTAATTGTGGGATTATAGGGATCAAAGAGCCTCAGTGTGGTGATAGTAAATATATTTTATCGTGTGTGCATAGTTTATTTGAAAATTTGGAATAAATATTATGTAGAGTCTCAGATAGAAAATATAAGTATGTGTTTGAGTTCAAAACATGGTGTTTACCCTGGGTGTGACATAAAATATGTTAGCACCGGGTGCCAAGATGGAGGCGCGCTGGTGGGGTGTTAAAAGACGGATATCTTTTTAATAGAAATTAAATGAACACCCATCCCCTTTCCCCATTTGGTGAATGCATGATAGATTATATGAACAAATACCATCCCCCCTTAGAGATATAGATAAAAATGAGGCATATCCAAGGAGAATAGGCTCCGACAATATCCAATCTTGACGGTGATCACTCCTAGATTATGGTGCAGAAACTTCAGAGCATATATCTGAACTTGAAGCTTTGAAATTTTTCCATGAGGTAGGTGGATTTGAGTTTTAAGTATCAATCCAATTTTTTATGCATTTTTAAAGGTTTTAGAGCCCTTATATGACTGCTAGATATCCCTTGAGGGTTGATCTTTAAGTTTTAGGCGAAACCATGGTGAATAAGGATACTTGAATAGAATTACCATTTGGGATTCCCGATCACATGGCATGTAGTACAGGGTCACATATCATGTGTTCTTCCCATTCTGGGAAGATGATTTTTGAGGAATAGATTCTATATACCAGGGTTACACTCAATGTAGTGACTCGGGTCTTGTGGCCAATGAACATGGCTAGGGAAACCATGTCAAGAGACATGGTCATGTGAAAGTACACAGCCAGAGTACATGGACCTGGAGTTCTTGACATGGGAATGTTCAATAGACACATCCAAGTGGCCAGGTAGTCAATAAAATCATGTATTAAGGGTACACACCATGTGTGTCACACATCTTGCTAAGAAACCTGAGGAAGAGCACGGTCGGGGGACCGAGTGAGGAGAGACACGTCATGTGAAACTTGTACATGTTGTGTAATATCACATGGATTACCAAGACATATAGAATTAAAAATGAATAAGTATTCAGGTAGGGTTCACACATCATGTGGAACTCCATACACATTGTGTACCATTTCATGGAGACTTCCGCCTAGTGTATTTTCTTCTTTGGGGATCAGATTTAGGCTTTCAAGTAGCCTATCCTAAGCATTTTCCCATATAAAACATGATGGTGGAATTCATGGTGTCATTGGAGGTACGATTTGGATTGATTAAATCATGAAACTACTGTAGTGATTCTAGATCTTAGGTAGTTATCCAGGTGGATCACTGGGTTGAAGTCAAGGTTGGTACCCCTCCCAATCATCTCAGGATGTGGGTCTCCTAGACACTTTAGGTCATTAGAGTGGTGCTACCTTATCATATTAGGTCGATGGTTCCTTAAATGTGGATATGTCATGGTATGATGCATGAAGATCATAACACTCCTTTGAGAGATTCTTGATTGATGTTGAATATCAGTTTATTGTATCAGAGAGACCTTGGGACCAATACTCCCCTAACTTACTAGGGCGTGGGTTTCCCTTGCCTCTCATTTCGGTAGAAAAAAACCCCCTTTGCATAGGGTGAAGGTCCTCTACACACGAAGTAGTTTTCCCAAGGTGAGTACTCCCATATTGAACTAGGTCCTAGGTTCCCTGTTTTGTTTGTGTATTTGGAGATAGACCCCCCTATCATACCAATACGCAAGTCCTCCATACTCATTGAGTAGATCTAGTATTTAGTACCCTATCGTTCCAGGGTGTGGTTACTCTATATGTGGTTTCGGTACTCACCTACCATTTCAAGGAATGGGTCCTCCATACGTGATGTATATATAGAGTGGGTACTCCCCTATTTTTCTAGGGGGTGGTTCCTCTATCCTTAGAGTTGGAACTCCCCTTTCATTCTGGGGTGAGATTCCTCCATATTAAATGTTTCAGATGAGTGGTGCTCCCCTGTCATACCACAGTACAGGTCCTCTAGCCCAGGGTCAGTACTCCCCTATCATGTCAGGGTGTGGTACCCACATAGTGATCGTACTGGTAGAGTGGTACTCCCCTTTCATACCAGGGTGTGGGTCCTCTAGCCATTGAGTGGTACTCCCCTATCATACTTGGGTATGGGTCCTATATATATAGATTTGAGCTCTCTTGTCTTCGAGTATCTATATGGAGTGGGTCCTCCACTAGAGAGTATCTCCCTCAGTTGAAGAGAATACTATGAGGAGCAGGTGCCTCCACTTGTTGTGTATTATAACTAGTTAGTATTTAGTGCTCCCCTAATGTAATAAGTTACGATTTTATACCTATTGGTGATACACTGGTTTCAGGGAATAGTTAGGAGTTAGTGTTCCTTCAATGCATTGAGGTGAGGTCCTCTCCCTATGAGTTTAATAGAGGTTTCATATGATGGTTAAAATCTAGTAATCCTTTGTATGTAGGGAAACAACAAGGTGTGAATCCCTTCTCTGTATATATATATCTCTCTATAGAGAGGATTCATGTGGTGCATGGTATATAGTAGTGCTCCCTTAATTTTATATAGTGGATAGGGGAGGTCCACTCCACTTGAGTTCCTATGATCTGGTTCAGGGTGCAAGAGAGTGGTGATAAGACCTCTAGTGTTGGTCACTAGAGTTGGACCTAGAGATTTGTTCTTAATGGAGCATGTTATCTCAAACATACCATCTAGAATAGTAGGGTTGTTCCTAATGGAGTGCATATATTGGATGAGTTCTATCTTGGATGGAAGATCTCATGGAGTGTGTCCTCTTGGGTGTGTGTTACCTTCGAGCCTCAAGTAGAATCTTGTAGCTAGTTATGAGGTTGGAACCTCACAAGACATGGAGTCTAGGAAAAGTATATCTAAGAGATTCTAGGAGTCCTTATGGTGTTATCACATGTCTTGGTTGATACCCCATATAGGTTGAGCTAACTAGTCATGTATATCCGGGGATGGGTTTGAGATAGAGTTTCTCTCTCATTTTAGTTCCCTATTGCTAGGTTGAGTTGACTATTTCCTTTCAGTTACTCCATTTTCTTTTGGGTTTTATGGTGCTTACTGATTATTGTTATAATCAATCCTACAAGATATTTTCCCACAAATATTGTGTCTTATGTAGACCATGTTTCTTTCAACAAGGTCCCAGAAGGACCTAACATAGGCCAAGATTAGTGAGTTGGACTGATCAAGATATTTACTTGATCTGGTCTAAGGAGCCTTCTGGTGATTGAATTTGATAGCAATCCCATGATTCTGAGTAGTTTGGACAATTTTATATCTTTTTTGGGTGTTTATTTTGACCTATTACACTTTAATTACACCTTTTATACTCTTTTTGTGAGATAAATGTATGCATGAATTTCATTTTTAGTTTATATTATCCATGTATTGTGGCATAGAGATGTTTGTGAGTGCATGTGTACAATTACCATACGCTAAGGCCTCTCATTTGTGTGACGTTCCCACTCAGTGCTAAATGCCAGCCCCTAACCTATTAGAGGTGGGATTGGAATGGTCATGGATCGAGCCCCGTTGGGTCGAGTAAGACACCTGGTGGATGGAAACCCAGATTATTATAATCTTTTTTTGATGTCTTTTTGGCCCGTGTCAATTCTATGGGAAAAATTGATTACAAGAATTTGAGAAATTCTTATTCCTTCTCAAGATTTAAGAAATATGGATTCTTTTGGTTATAAACCATAAAAATGGATAAAATAAAAAATTAGAAAATTAGAAAATAAGTAATAAAATAATAAAAAATAATTATTTAAATAAATTATTAAATTTATTTTTAAAATAAATAAAATCTAATCAATAATTTATAATTTATAATTTATTAATGTATTAATATTTTACTATTAAAAAAATTAAATTATTATTATTATTTTCAATATGTATCAAACATCATTATGCTATATTCTATATTATTTCATTTAACTTCATTACATTACATCAAGGCCCTATTTGATTGATAGAGTTTGAGTGAAAGGAAATGAGAAGATTGGATAAGATACGAAAAGAAATGGAATAAAAATTAAAATATAGTGTTTGGTTAGTGATGGAAATGAAATTAAATTAATATCATTAAAATGATGATAAAATAATAATTAATAGAAAATAATTAATAAAAAATATAATAAATAATTTTATAATATTATGGTAATAATAAATTTATAATAATAACCATATATATAATTTTCCCTCTATTTCTACCCATATATGGGGGTAAGTTGGTTTTCTTAATTTGAAGGAAAATGGGAATAAAGATTTCATGGGAACAAAACATGTCAAAAAAATAATCCCCAATTATATAACTTCTTAGTCGAACTAAATTATGCCTAAGATATTTTTATCACGAAGGACCTCAAAAAAATCAAATTAAAACAATTTTTTTCTAAATACTTATTATAAGAAATAAGTATTTTTATTAAATGATAATCAGAAATTGTAACCTTTAAATAATTCCAGTGAAATATATTAATATAACAAAAAAATATACAATTTTTAAACCTAAATAAATGGCGTTAACTACATGGATTAATTTTTTTCTATTTTCTCTATTTAAGATCTTATTTTTATTAAAACCATTTAAAATAAGATCATCTTGAATAATTTATTTAAGGGTACTTTTAGGGATAACACTATCTATTTTAATATGTGAATTTTTATTTAAGATTACCCTATTAATAGGTGAATCACTAGGTCTACTTCTAACATTCCCAAACCATCTTATTCTAGTCTTAGTCATCTTCTCATCAATCAGAGTCACTCAAAGTTTCACTCAAACGCATTCATTTATAATATTATCTATATTAGTATTTCCACATGTGAATCTTAAAATTTTCATTTATTATACCCTTGTTTTCTTCTCAATATTTCTTTTTAAAGGATAATAGTCACTTCCATATTGAATAGTTGGCTTAATAAAAGTCCTGTAAAATCTACCCTTTAATTTCAATGGAATTTTATGATCACAAATCACCCCAAAAATCCTTCTCTATTTTAACAAAATATGTTGAATCCTATGAGATATATCTCTATTAATATCTCTATTACATTTAAAAAATAATCCTAAATATAGAAAACAATCGAGTTTTGAAATAATATGGT
Source organism: Viscum album (assembly GCA_963277665.1). Classification (NCBI taxonomy): domain Eukaryota; kingdom Viridiplantae; phylum Streptophyta; class Magnoliopsida; order Santalales; family Viscaceae; genus Viscum; species Viscum album. The sequence goes on from OY728161.1 coordinate 1,746,022,443, forward strand.
GTCTTAATTTCTTAACCATTACATTACTATACCAACCTTTTCTAAAAGGACACTCGATATATTTATAGGTAATAAAAAATAGATACAATCTACTAAGTTGTAATTAAATATTGTGGATAAATTCTAAACTCCTCTAAAAATCTACCTCTAGTTAGGTCATATATATTCATTATACTTAGAATGTTAAAAAAATACATATTCATGAACCCAGAATCCACACTCAAGCATGATATAATAGTCTGTTAATTAGTATGCTAAGAAATTCCATCCATTTCACTTTCAGTTATAGAGATCAAACCATTAGTGTTCACCATTATATATGGATCAATGAAATTTCAAGAAAAAAAATATCATATAATTTATTCTCACTTTCATGCTAAGAAATCCTCATAAATTTATAAGTAAATTTATAGTTAGACCTTATCCAAGGAATATATATTGTTTATTTTAAATAATTATAAAATTGAAATCTTAAGGATCCATAATTAGAAAAATTATTTTAGTATTTTTATTTTATATTTCATCTCTATACTCTCACATTGATTCTTAATTTGAAATCATTAAAAAATTCTAATTCTTATCACTTATATATCCCATTGATATCACTTATTGAAAACTATTTATAACATTTACTAATTATGATAATAAGTTTGAAAAAATATGTGACATTCATTTTATTTTTGGAAAACACTTACACTCAACTATAAAAGAAACATATTTAAAATAGTGGTAGAAAAACACTTTTAATAATCTATTTGGAAAAATTACATAGTCGAGTATCTAATTTTTTTATTGAAATCTTTTCTCTTGAACTTATACAATTTATTTTCTCTAAAAAAATTAATTATAAGGACCCATTTCATATGGGGTATCCTAGTGGAGGGAAACCCTAATTCCTATAATCTTTTAATGGTTTTTGTTTGTCCTACATCAATTACGGGGTTGATTTTTTATTATTGCATTTTAAGAAATTCATATTTTTTCAATATTGAAGGAGACTATGTTATTTTGGTTTTAATTTTTTTAAAATAAATTAAAATAAAATAATGATAAAATAAGTAATAAAATAATTAAAAATATTTATTTGAATTAATTATTAATATTTTTAATAAATCAAATACAGATTAATTAAAAGTTATATAAATTATTATTTATATATTTATTTTCATTATGAACCCAACATCATTTTTCTATATCCCATAATATTCCTTTATACATTATTTTATTCTATCAAGCACTTAGGTTATTGATAAAATGTTATTTAAAGGAAATGGATAGAAAGGATATGATAAGAAAATAAAAGAAATAAAATTTAAAATATAGTGTTTGGTTAGTGATGAAATGGGAAATAAATTAAAATAATTAAAATGATAATATAATTATAAATGGAACTAATTATAATATTGTGTAGTCCCATAGAAATTATTAACTGGTAGGGAGTGAATCAATGAATAAAATTCTTTTATGATTCTCCCACTAATCAAATTTGGTCACCAGTTAGGATGATAAAAAAAATTCTCACCAATCATTTTTTATTCACCACTGATCCTTTTCAATGTTAATAATTTTATTGTAGTGATTGAATTTTAACATTCATGTAATAAAGAAGAACATGGTTATGTGAAAGGTTCACCATTCAAAATGAATGGATACATCCTTAACATGGAATGATATCATTCATTGCCACACAATCCACTAGAATCACCAAATAGATCACAACGAGTAAGATTTGTACTTGAAAATCATGTGTGTAAAAAAATTTATGAGGTGATTCCGCACACTATGAGATAAATATTCAAAGAAAAATAATTAAATATCTTCTCAAATCACCAAGATCCATTGAATATACTGTCATCAGAGTACTTCTTCACTTTGATCACTACGACTATGAAATTCAATATCCAAGCACTTTCTATAGACAACCCAATATATTATTCCTTATTAAACTAATATATCATGAATTAAAGATGTATTTATGATAATAAAACATGAATATAAAACTCAATAACTCACTAAAAATCATTATATTTCATCTGCTTCAAAGAAATTCATCAATCTTTACTATTTTAAGATTCCTCTTTAAGAGAATATGGTGATAAATGGAAGTATTCTTCATTGGTGCCTATCATTCTATCTTTATACCATATCTACGTCATTTTAAACCTCTATTAAATATATCAGACACACACTTTCCTCTTCTTTTTATTAAACTTTTAATTTTTAATTGAAAATCCAAAAACCACTTCCACCATTAATTTCAATACTTTAATTTAAAACCTTAGAAAAATACAACCCATTGTCTCACCATTGATTTTATTTAGGGACATGTATAATTGATTTTGAGTATTCTATAAGTCATTCATAAATCTAGATCGTCAAAACATCTTGAAACTGGACCATAAACCAAATCACAACATACTAAAGTGAGTAACAAATCACGAATTTTACGGTCATTCCTTGTTGGTGGAAGATTGAATTTTTATTTAGAGTGGGGATTTTTTATGAATTTGGATTTGGATCAATAATTTTATCATTTTAAAGTCTCTCAGAGATGTTTTTTCATAGGTAATGGGGCCAATATGGGTGTTTGGGTAAGTGGAAGAGATGGTTCATGGTGGCCCTCTAGCTAAAATTTCATCTACAGGCAGCCACCATGGCATAGTGAAGGACATTGAAGCATGGTGGTCTTGTTCAATTAATACCATAGTGTAGCCATATGGGGTTATTCCATGGATATGTAAGGGAGCTGTGGGGTTGGTAATCTTCTTATCTTTAAATATTTTTTAATATACTCCCCCTAACTGATTTATGATCCCCTATTAAGGTATCAGGGTGTTTTTTGAATCACCTTCAGTACCTTGATTCTGAGGGTGAGAATTTGATATGATTGTCCTATTTGAGAATTATAATCCAATGATATAGTAGACCATATTTTCATGTTTTCTTTGGAAGGTTTGTGAAATATCACTTAAGATTCCCTTTATAACTACAATTATAATAGTTTTGAATAAATTTCATGCATTTTCTCTTCATATGTTCCAATAATCTATATTGAAACCAACTAGGTTGGTTAATATGATGTTGAGGGTAATAAAGTGATCCAATAGACTAGTTATCTAGCAATCTACTACTATGGGATTATTTTTCCCTTCAATTCATGTTCTCTTCATTGGAGTTCCCACTAGTGTCTATGAGAACAAAGGTTTTCACTCCACTGAGGTTTCTAGTGATGTATTTGTCTACAACTATATCCTTGTTTACCATGTTCATATGGTTTTAAATGTATAACATCACCACATTAAAGTGCATTTTTGGTCAAAGGCCTACTTTGAACATTCATTCCTTTAGTGACTCACTAGATTCCACTTCATGTAAAAAGAGAGAAAGGTATATAAATCAGGCTGCATATTTCATAACCAAAATTTATTCCTACTTTAGCTGGAAGAAATATTTGTTTTGTTCTACTTGAAATGTATTTGAGTATAATTTTTTATTAAAAAATTCCTTAAACCCCTCCCAAGTGAGCCCTTGGTCGACCTTAGCTTGAACGGTAAGGTACCACCGTTTTCATGCAAGGTACTTGAGCATGTACACAACAAGTTTCACTTTAATTTAATTTTGGGTTACCAAGAAATTAATGATTCTATTCATTCTTCCCATTCATTACTCTACTTGCTCAAGTCAACATTCACCCTGACAGATCAGTGGATTTTACCTTTGGGGTTCTAGGGAACAATCCACATGACGTGGTTTCTTAGGTTGATTTCATTTTTTTGATAACTTGGAACACATATATGATGATTTTAACCAATTTTTTATTCACTTGTAGTTCCTAAGGTGGAACCACATTTTCAGTAGCATCTTCTCTATGATTCATAAGTCTCCTAACTAGTGTCATTTTCCTATAGAAATATAAAAATAACTACTCATTCATAACCAAATACTTTAATCCCATAAAATATACCATATATCAAATCTTGACCTATAATATCACTAAAATATCATATGAATGAAGCATTAATAGTGAAAAGTGGTATACTAATTCATAATACTAGACTCTTATAGTCTAAAAACATGCCAATGAGGTGAGGAAAATACTATAAGTATTTCTAACACTCTTTATACCTAAACAACCCTAGTAACTTGATGTTTAGTATAAATATTTTAGTTATTCCTTTTTATACTCTAAATTTCATGTCCCAATACATCTTATATCTATTCCTACTATTCTCAACTGATGAACCAAACATGTCTTTAATACCATTTTTAATACCTCAACCTGACATATTATCTTGGGAAGGATCAAACTACCACTAAACATAGGTGATGTCCCATAGACATGAAAGGCTAGAAATAAATTCCAAGGGATTTACCAAACCATGGGGATGATTTTCCCTTATATAGAAAAAAACTTGTAACATAAAAAATTAACATAATAAAATGAACATAATGAATGATATAAAAACCAACCGAACTCCAATGAAAAAAGAAACTAGAAACATAATCAAAGTTTTAGCAATAAAATATGCAACACAAATATACATCAATAAAAGATATAAAGACACCAAAACAAACCAAGGCACCAATATGGAACCATGAATAACTCTATATAAAGACATATTAAATATTAAACTCCTAGAAAATGATATTTCAGCATCATGGTGATCTACTAGTGAAGTGAGAGACTTGTCCCTGACCTGTATCATAGTAAAAAAATATGCATATGTACCAGGATTCATATGTAGGGATGAGTATATAAAATCAGTAGGAAATCCCCAAAATTAACAACAATTCCACTAAAAAAACAAGTTAGCTAAAATTTGATATAAAATAAGAGTGATCAATATAAAATTGTTGTACAATATATGAATATATGTAAGCAGTGATAATAAATCACACTATTAAGGTTATTCATTCCATGCATCCACTCATGTATGAAAATACCCAAACAATCGGATCCCATACCATATGTCCATTGAACAGTCCTAACTCATAAGTGGAACTCATCTCTATAGACTCAAGTTTCCACTTGGTGGAATAATCATGAGTGCCCCCAAATTGGAATGACATCCAAGTTCAAATCCTGCAATTCCCTAATATGCATATGAACACACACCAATCATGTCACACAAAGTTCTCACACCCAAGATACTTATTTGAAAAAATATTTACCATTTAATCATTTCATCAAAAATATTGTGAGTGAATTCCCTAAACCATTGATTCAAATCTAGTAAAACAAGAATAATTATCAAGGGTTTTATCAAGAAAACAAGAAATTTGTATTTGAAAACCAAGCTTTTAAATTCTAGGAAATGTGGATAGGGATAAAATCCACCATACTCAAATGAGTTTTACATGAAGAATCATTTTGTGATTCATATATTTGGTCTCCCCTTTCCATTATTTCAATATAAAAAATAACCCTAGACCATATATCTAGGCATAAAAGCCCCAGTTTTGAGTTTCTCCCAAAATAAAACAAGAAGATTACAAAGGAGGAGGAGAAATAGAATTCTTACCTATGATTCCCTAGGTCTAATGATTAAATACACATTGAAATCGGTCTATGGAATGAATATAATCAACAAAATCACCTAGAGGAAGCCTAAAGTTTGAGGGGGGAAAGATGACTAATGATAACTGAAGGGGAACTATAATTAATAGGATTGATATAACTAACACCATTCCCAGTGTGATATATGAATTCACACCATGAATCTTTTAAATAGACACATACATAAAAATTCAAGTCACCACAACCTTACAAGTCCCAAAACTCATTCCCGCCATGAATAAAATCTCACACCTTGAATGACTTCAAATTACATACTCGATGAATCTTCTTAAAAACCATTTACGTCATGAATAATATTTCATACCATGATTTATCTTCTACAGCCAAATTTTAGCTCCAGTTTGACTTCCTACTCTAAATTTTTTTTAATAATATAACACAACCATTCCATAACCTTAAAGAGATAGTATAAAATGGTAACATAACTCAAACTTGAGGTGTCACACAAACCCTCCATGCCACAATAATATTCATGCAGTATTTCTTCTTCCAATAATGACATAAGTGAAAACCATATAGAACAGTGCATCATATAGATCATTTAAACACGGATATCATCGTAATTTCAATAGCCTAATTTTGTCTTTGTATAACTCCATTGAAATCCAATGTTATTATTATGTAACCTTCAAAAACTCAGTGATACCCTTATGTTTCTAGCATAACCCTTATGCATCCATTACCTTTATGGAGATATCCTAGGACCTTTACATAGCTCCCCTATCCTCCATCAGCTACGACACAGTACTAGACTATATTTAAAACTTAACTATGACTTTCTAACTCAACTCCATATATTTAGTAGTTCAATATATAATTTTTTGTCTTATGGTGAAACCTCCACTTTATGCAGGAGGGTTTGAGCTCCCACAATGTCAACCATAGAGGTATGTGTTGTAGAAAATTCAATGGTGGTGTAGAATATGTATGAAGAATATGATAAGCATAAAACATCAAGATGATAATGTTTTTTAAAATTATGAACAGTTTCCACACTATCATTTTTTTACAAGTTCAGCATCCACTTCATATATATGGTGGTGGCATCTAGCTTCCAAAATAATATCCCTAAACCACCTTGTTCGAACTCAACTTCCAAACATCTCTCGTGCATTGGGAACTTCTCTCTTCACACAAGCACTCCCCTAGGGATGACCCATGCCAGTATCACTCACAATGCTCCCTCTTTTCCACCAACCTACAGTAATGATGATTGGTTGGAGGCCCATGTAACTCCCCGACCCCAGTTACCCAGATTCGGTGCATTATTACATAACATTGGCATGATCACAAGAAAGATTAAATCTCGAAAGACCGATTGGTTTAGTAGCCTTGGAAACACTAGATATATTCATAAAGTTTTATATTACATCATAAAGTGAAAATATACTACAACAACATATTGTCTCCATATTCCACACTATTATCCCCTCATAATATCCCTGCAGTTTATTCATAATTTACTTCTTCACATCCTGGGAAAAATAAAACATAGAAAAGGGGTGAGCTCAAATGCTCAGTAAGGATAACAATATAGCGGAAACTTTCATAAATAAGAGTAAACATTTAAGTCAATGTATAACTAAAACAAAAGCCTTTTAAACTTGAACTTCAACATAGTATGGCAAAAATAAAATTAAATAATTCCATTCACTTATTCACATGGATATTCTACTAATCAAATAATCACATGCAATACCAATAACCACTTTCATAATGATGGAATGCATAATGCCAGACTATCATAACCATATAGCCAAGTCCTTGTGCCAAGACTACAAATAAGATTTTGTCAAGGCCTTGTTCCAAGACACTAGTTTGTCTCATGAGACCTACCGATGCATTGAGGAGCTATAGCGGGCTCCACCCGTCACATATTAAGTCCAATTCATTCCCATATGAAAAGGTTTAAACATAACATAAACATTCGTATTAAAACTAGCATATGAAATGTAAATACTTTCACCATAAACCATGAATGGTATAAAAATAGAACATCCACAGTCAAACATATCACAAAACCTTCAATACAATATAGAAGTTTTGTATCATAATAAATCAACTTCAAATAAGCGTAAAATCCATCAAAGGATGTTGACATAGATGAAATCAAAACTCTTTTTAGAGAATTATCTCTTTCTATTTTGAAATCATTTAAGAGTCATATATTTATAAAATAAAACATTTTCTTTGAAAATATTCTTATAATCTTGTAAGGGAAGCTTTGAAGATTTTATAATGGTGGAAAATAGCCACACCCTCCGTATATGTTAAAAAAACATTCTTACCTTAATTCTGTCGAAAAGGTTAAAAAGCACCTTGTTTGGAAAACGACAGAAAGATTCCTTTATAAACTTCTAATAAAAATTCAAACAAGGTTATAAATGACTTTAACCCATATTATAGTAAATATTAAAAAAAATTGAAATACATTTTTAAGAAACATGGATGTGGATGATAAAAGAGATCCCAGTATATTATTACGTATAAACAACCTCGGATAATGAAGAGATTGTGAAATAAACCCTTACCAATTTAGTAACTTACAAAACATACAACCCATGAAAGAGGTATCATACAATGAATATTTAAATACACATAAATTAAATTGTATTACACAAATAATATAATTATGGGAAGTACATACACCACACAAAATGTAATGGTGGCAATATGGCATGAATCTCACGGGAATAGGGAGTGAGATGAAAACCCCTTACCTTGTAATTTTCCTTGGTTGGGGTAGGTTAACCTCCTGTATAATGGTGAAATAATTGTTATTAAATTATACAAGAATAATATACATTAATATGATATCATATATGATCTTTTATTTATTTGTTAATAATATCTTAGTATTATCGTTGTTTCGGGTGTTAACTTACTCGTTTTCTTTTATATGTTTTGTTACGTAAGCTAGGTTTGTCATGGATAGGTTTTATCTTAATCATATATAGAATTATATCAAGTCCTTATATACTATTATTAATCATCAAATTAGCATTAGACTTGAATGGATACGATGGAGAATGAATCTCATCACGTTCGTGGAGACGGTAGTCCGTACGTACGCACGAGCGACAATATCATTCTTTTGATATTAAAATAATATATAATTAGATGTTATATCATATATACAGAACCATTATCATGTTACATTTATTATTTACATGAATTAAACATCATTATTATACCCATCTAAATAATATTTTATTGAATAACAATTACACCGCGACGTGGAGACGGTAAGTCGTACGTACGCACGTATGGTGACATGTTATTCAAAGGATGGATAGAATACTGAATATGATTGTACCATATTTATAATAACATCACAGTATATATAAGATACTGGAGTTATTATTTTATAACGGTAATAACAAAGAAAGAAGAATTGGAAGAAGAAAGGAACTTGGAAAAGGGTGGTGAAATCATTACCTCTTCTCCGGGTTCTTCCTATTGATTTGATCAAAATGGCTCTTAGGTTGGCTTTCTGACTAAAGGAAGGCCTCTAGGATGAATTTAGGGAAGTTGGGAGAGTATTTGGGCAGAGGTTTGCCGAACCAAAAGGCTTTTAAGGTGTGATTTAATGAGAAGGGAGACTTCCCTTTTATAAGAGGGGTGAGGGGCACCTTTGGAAAAGCTAGAAATATTATTTTATAATAAATTCATATTCGGTTTATAATGGCTCCAAAGTGGATTATTTAAATTTTAAGGTGGGGATAGGTCGAAAAAAACTCAACCAATTGAATTTATATAGGTTTGGGTCATTATAATAACCTTATCTTTAAGTATTAACTCTTAGTTAATTAGTTTCACTTTTACAATGTCTCTTTGTATTTTTATATTATATGGTTAATAAACATACTATATACATACAAGAGACCCCCAAGTGGTCCATCAATGATACACCTATCATGATATAAGTCTCTTTTCCGAACCTTATATTTTTAGGAATTTAATATCAATTAATAATATAATATTTGATTAAAAAACTCTTTTATGTCAATTTTGACACTATTTGGAAAATTGATTTTTGTGAAAATTATAACAGAATTATTAGTTCAAAAAAAGTCAATTAAATCAATCCTAATATGTCATATTATCCTATAAAATTAGATTAATTAATTAAAAGTCTCAAATTATATTTATTTGGGTATTTATAATATCAATTATTTTAATTTTTCACTATTATGGTAATTACTGTATCATCATTGTGTCATATATAACATAAATTATTTAATGTCTAAAAATTATAAATAAAATATAATTATATAGGAAATAATTTTAGATTTCTAATGAATATTTACAATCTAATTTATCTTATGTATAACCCTATATTAAAAATGTTTTAGTAAATAAACTTTGAGTTTAACTCTTTTAACTCTTCTTTAAATTAAATAATAATAAATGTCCTAATCTAATCCAAGTGGACTTAAATGATAATATATTATTCCTAAGGTTGTTTTTGGTCAAGATACACTTTTCCAATAGAATTAGGACATGTGTTAGGGTAATATTAGTATCATTTTTACCCTTAATTACCCTATTTACTTTTAACCGTGGTAAATAAAAGTAAAAAGTTATTATTCACCAAAAATTATTTTCATCTCATTGAACCAAATTTTACTACTTGATATTAACCATGTCTCTTGGATTTTCGAAATTCCATTCACAGAAGCGGTAAAATTAAGTTTTATGAAAAATTCAGTTTTTTAACTACCACTTAGTGGTTTCACTATTCATCAAAAATTGAAGTTTTTCTGAATAATGCCAAAATTTCACCCTAAGCTACAATTGATATTCCGAATTCAAAAATGATGTCTATTTTACAAAATTCCAAACAGATAAGTTTCATTAATTAATTCTATAATTAATTCCCGCTGTTACAACAAATAGTGTGTTTTTAAGAAACAATATATATCAAAAGATTGACAATTGTTTATGTCCAATTTCAAAGTGAAATTAATTCTAATGAACACCATTGGATAAAATGGTAAAAATATATTCTAATTATACTTTAAAACCACTAAATAATATAATTTATCACTATTAATTATTTTGATTAAAAAAGTTGTTTTTAATTAAAATTTAGTAATTTTCACTATTCATCAAAATATTATAGTTATCCGAAAAGTACCAAAATTTCACCTTAGGCTAAATTCGATACTCCGAATCCAAAAATGAAGTCCATTTTGAGAGATAAAATTTCAAAAAGTAGGTATTACTATTCATCACGGCTAGTTTGATCGGTTGTGGTGTGTGTTAGAACTCGATGTTGCGTACAACACACGCTATTGCATTATTCAAAGGGAAGCATACCATAGAAGCTTGGGGTGTTACAGCCCACCTAATACAGTTGACCTGGTCTCCCATGCCAAGTTGGTTGACCGTATTTTTTATTAAATATTTATAAAATTTATTTACCAAAATCATCATTCATAACATTCCATATTCTATCTTTTATAATATTCTTTTTTCCTTCATTTATTTTCAAAATGAAATTTGAATGTTCTCATCCAAATATAAATAAATCTAATGAAAAATTAGTGCATGAATAGTAAATTTATTAAAAAATTAATGGATTATAATTTTTTAATAGAATATGATGTTCTATTAATTCAAATCTTCACTTTTATCTCTAATTACTTTAGTTCATGGGCCTATTTTATTAAACCTTATCCCTAATAAAATTTTCAATAGAATAATGGAGATATTTAACATTTGAAACATTATGCCTTAAGGATGAGAGGTTTAAGACAATAGTTAAAATATTCATAGTAACCAGAATATATATAATAAAATATAGAAGATTGGAACTGACCTCCATGCATGGGGGGTAGTCTTACATGAAATTTTGAAAAGAAAATTTATTATAATTTTGAGAATGAGCATTTTGATCTTTTTGGTCCTTATTTCAATGATGAGTCAAGGTTTTTAATTTTTTTCTTAGATAATCATCTTGATAACTACATATTTAGTAGAGAATAGTTATTTTAAACTTAAAATAAGGTCTAAATATGTGTAGAAAGGTGATAAAAATACCACTTTCTCCTTTTAAAATTTATTGTTTGAATATGAAATAATTTCATTTAAAAATTAAAAGTCATTAATGTTTGTCTGGTGGTAGAATATGATGGAATAAAAAATAATCATTTCATATTTTCATGAGAATTAATTTAAATTAAACATATATTTATTTATAAAGAAGTGAATAATTATATTATCTTGGTAGTTTCTCAAGATATGATTGATATTTTTCATAAATATATTCATGAATATAAATTTCTTTAGGATTTAAACTATATGAATCCTACTATGGCACCATGTTTAGATAGTCTTCACATAGTTTTTCATTAGAAATTTTGGCATTTTGTGGGTACCGATGTAATAAATATTATGAATTCGTTTTGGAATAAGAATGAATTGATTACTATATATAATAATAATGTTATTAAACTAATTCCTATGATTTAAAATACGAATTCAATAGTGTAAATTTGACCAATTTTACTTTGTAATTTTATTTATAAATTATTTTTAATGGCGTCTGTGAATATATTGTGGGAAATTTTACCTACCATTATTTAAGAAATATATAGTGTGTTTGTATCTCAACAGTTAATTAAAAATAAATAGATTATTTCCAATAAAATATTCCATTCTATGAATGTTTAATGACTTTCTATAAAATGATCAATAACATTAAATCTTGATATAATGAAAGCTTATGACAGAGTGGGATAAAATTTTATGGAATTTACCTTAACTAATGTTGGTTTCATGAATTATGGGTTCATAATGTTAACAAATGTATCTCAAAAATCTCTTTTAAGGTTAAGATCAATGGAGTATTTACTAGAACCAGTATTCCATAAATATATTTATTTCATGGGGATTATATTTCTCTATATTTGTTTAAATGCATCTTTGAAATGGAGAATCCATGGTTTTAAAGAAAGCAAGAAGGGCCTGGTGACTATTCTTTCTTTTAAATGATTATATCATATTTTCTTGAGCTAATCAAGAGGGAAAATGTACTATTTATCATCTTATAGATTATTATAATAGAGCCTAGTTTTAGAAGTTGAATTTCAAAAAATTAGAGGTATCATTTAGTAGAGATGTTTTGAAGGATAATGATGAATTGTTTCATGTGATTAATGTTAAACAAGTTGGAAAAAATAATAATATATTAGGTTACCAACTATGGTTGTAAGATCCAAGAACATTTTTTTACAATTTTTTATTAATCATGTGGGGAAGGGAATTAATAGATGGAAGGGTAAGTGCATCTCTAAATCTAGAAAGGATATATTATTGAACTTTATAGCACAAGAAGCACCTATTTATATTATATCATTATTTAAATTATTTGATACTCTTATTTATAAAATCCATTCAATATTTTCTATTTTTTAGTGGGGTAATCTGATGGAAAGGAGAAAAAGCATTGGGTTTCTTAGAATATGTTATGTTTGCTGAAATTTTGGTGGCATGGGTTGGGAAAATTTAATGGTTCTTTTGAAAATGAAATGTTGGTTACTGGATTCAGGATATAATGCATTATAAAATAGGTTTGAGTTCAAGTTTTTTATGAAGACATTTATGAGGTTGTAAATCTCTTCTTATAGAAGGATTTTTTAGATAATTTCAGATAGTTTTTATGTTAAGATTTGGGAACATCCATAGTTATGGGATAAAAATTTCAGGTTGTTTACTTTAGATGATCCTCTAGGTATTAAAAAATATATGGTTCATGATATCATTGAAGATGATTTTTTTAGGATTGAATTTAAATCATATATAGATCTTATTAAATGAGTGGAATAGGGAGATTATTTTGAGTATTCATATATGTCAAAGGGATGGTATGATCATTTTTTTTTGTAGTTTCACTATGCATTAGATAAAAACCAAACCACATCCCCAAGGCTTCTCTAACGTTAACATTTTTTCCCATCTCACACTGAATTAGAACTTCAAAAATGAACCCAAACCCTTTGATGAGTTAGACACTAGATCCCAGAGTACTAGAACCACCATGAAACCTATATTGAATACATTTATCAAAAAGATAAATAATTCAATACATTTAAATAAATAAAAATAAAAATATTAAATATTTTTTAAAACCAAACATATATAAAATTCATCATATAGAAAACAAAGAATTAATACATGTCTGACCTATTTCCCATTTTTGAGCATCATCCCAGTTTTTTAGGTTTATACAGTCATTCATCCAGAGTGTTGGAGATCAGTGGATTATTAATAAGATAGATTGTTTTTAGTCTAGATTCAAGGAACTTCTTCCAAAAAAATCCACTTTTAAGTTTAGTTATGACCAATCGCAACACATAATGGTGAAAATTTATTATAACCTCAATGGATCTGATATTTGTTATTCTAATTTTTGTGATTACCCTGAACCCTTTCTACCATTCACCTTCAAGAATAACCTTTTGACCAAAAATAATTATGGATACATTATTCTTAGTGGAATAAAATAAAAACTATATAGGAAAAATTATAAATCACTCTTTTTTTAACATAAGGTTTTAGGATAGTTATGGTGGCATATTCATTCATAGGAAACAATTGACCTATTAAGTCACTAAATATATTTTTTTAGGCAACCAAAAAACAACAAGAATAAATCATAGAACTATATACATTATTACATTCATTGTCCAATTAGTATAGAGACTATCTCAAGAAAATTAAAAGTTAATAAAATTTGGAGTTCAATGTCATCTAAATTATTCTGGTTTAACAAAGATAAAAACTATAAACATGAGGATCTTTGACCAGAAAAACACTTTCATAATTTTAATTTCATATTTTAATACTAGCCTCTCACATTGAAAGGTTAATTTTATAGCATTAAAAATAAGGTTTCTAATAAGTTCCTCATATAGTGTATGTTTGATAGTAGTTAGTGTTATAAATATACTCTAAAGAAAAGATGACAACAAGTTGTTCATAACCAAATCATGGTTTATACTAGTATAAACCACAACATAGTGTCATTATGTCTTGGTGTGGTGCATGGTGATGCATAGAATATTCGATAAGACATGTCAATAATTATTTCTACCATTTCATGATATCATACTCATTTTTACTATCATATAATAATTATTTCAGAACTTTTAATGGATAAATTTTTTGTCTAAATGTTAAATAAAGAATCACAATTATGGGATTTTATGAAAGTTTTATGAAATGACTCATTGATAACCAAATGTTTTAGAAATTTAAAGAATCCATATAAAATACTTAGTGGTATATATAAATAGACTCATATCTTTTATTTTTTTTATAATATGAATACAACATTCCTACTATAAAATTTATATAAGATTACACTCTTGTTCTGTATATCTCTCTCTCTATAACTCTAGGATTCTAGAGAACCATGAGGTAGTGATAATCTTTCCAAAGTATTTGTATATTCACAAAAACTATGGATACCCTATAGGAAGGGTACTTTGGCTATTTCTAAGTGATTACTATCAAGATAGTGTCAAAAATCTTGGATAGAACAAATTGAAAGAGAAAATCTATGTTTTTATTCATTTATTAATTTAGTCCAAACCATATGTAATGATCCTATGAAAAAAATATTTTTGGTTGATGTTTTTTTTCTATGATTAGATAAGTGTGGTCCCCTTCAAAACCCAAAACATAAAACTTATCACTTTTAATTATTAGTTAGAAAAAATAAGTGATGTTCATTCTATTTTTGAAAAAAAAAACACTTGAAACTTTAATATATAATAAAACCACATAAAAAATCACTTTTTAAATAAAAAAACTAAAAAAATTTATAGAATTTCCAGATCGTTCACTATAAATGTTCTTCTAGCACCTATACAAGTGATTTTATCTATAAATTTATTTATATGAACTGTTTCATATAAAGAATCTCAGTGGATGTAAATCCCAATTCATGTTATCCTTTTGTGTTTTCTATTTAGAATTTATCAATTACATGTGAAATATTGATTAATTGATTTTATAAAATTCGTATTCCTACTAAATATTAAATAAATATGGATTCTTTTGGCTATAAACCTTAAATGATCAAATAAGTAACAAAATTATGAAAAATAATTATTTCAGTTAACTATTAATTTTTTCAAAAAAATAAATAAAATTTGATTAACAATATAAAATTTATAATTTATTAATATTTTATTATTTTATTATTAAAAAATAAAATTATTATTTTATTTATTTATTTATTTCCATTATGTATAAAACATCATTCTACTACATTCCATATTACTTTGTTTCACTCCATTCCATTCCTTCAGGGGCCCTTTTTATTAATAGGATTAAAGTGGAAGAAAATAAAAAGATAGGATAATATATGAAAAGAAATTAAAGAAAAATTAAAAGATAGTGTTTGGTTAGTGATAGAAATGAAAGTAGATTAATATCATTAAAATGATGGTAAAAAAATAATAAAAATATAATAATTAGTAAATATATACATTAAATATTATTATAATATTATGATATTAATAAAGTTATAAGAATTACCAAATATATATACGATTTTACCTCTATTTCCACCCATATATAGGGGTAATATGGTTTTCTTCAATTGAATAACACTAGGTAGAAATATTTCATGGGAACCAAACATGTAAAAAAAGAGAGAATCCTCATTTATCTCTCTTCTCAGCTAAACCAAATGAGTCCTAAGATATTTTTAAAGAAACTAAAAAAATAAGAATTGTTATTGAATTATAATAAAGAAATGTAACCATTAAATGAGGTTACTACCATTTATTCAAACAAAAAAAACAAAAAATTGTTAAACCTAATTAAATGGGGTCTTCTACATGGTTCGAATGTCATAAATTTTCTCTACTAAAGACCATATTTCATTGAAACCATTTAGAACAAGATCAAATTGAATAATTTATTTATGAGATATTTTAGGGATACCATTATATCTTTTAACAAAAGAATTAATTATTAATATTTCCCTATTAATAGGTTCAACCCTATGTATTCTTATAACATGTTCAAACCATATTAATATATTCTCAATCATCTTATCATCAATTAAAGTCACCCTAATTTTCTCTTGAACATATTCATTTTTAATATTATCAGTATTAGTATGTCTTCATGAACATCTTAATATTTTCATTTCTACTACCCTTAGTTTTTTCAAGATATCCCATCAAAGGCTAACACTCACTACCCTATATAATAGTTGGTCTAAAAACAATCCTATAAAATTTACCAATTAGTTTCAAAGGAATTTTACAATCACAATGCACCCTAAAAGTATTTCTTTATTTTATCCATATGGTTTGAATCCTATTAGTTATATATTCATTAATATATCCATCACATTATAGAAATAATACTAAATATATAAAACAATAAAATTTTAAAATAACTTGGTCTCTAAATTTAATATCTATATTATTACTAGATTATCCCTTTATAAAATGAAACTCCATATATTTATAGAAAATAAAAAATAGATATAAGATATTGATCTATAATTAATGATTTTGAATCAATCCAAAACTCCTATAGCACTCTCCCTTAAGTTGGGTTATATATATTCATCATACTCAGAATTTTACATGAAAACATATTTGTGAACCTTGAATTATATGTTTTGTGGTCTCTTAATCCTATGTTGGGGAAAAATCAGTTCACCTAATAAAAAACATTATTATATTTATTTTTATTAAATTTTAGGAAGTGTGAGTTGGGTTTTCGAATCACACTACATGATTTTAAAAAAAATAATTTTCACCATTCCATATGGAACTAAGAAATTTCATGAAAAAAATATCTTAAAATTCCACTAAATTTCATTCCATGAAATCTTATGAAATTTCTATGAAAATTTGGAGTTAAACCTATTCTAAGGCAGCTATATTATTTATTTTCAACAATGATAAAAGTGAAAACTTTAGGGTCCATGATCCAAAAATTTCTTCCATCATTTTTATTTCAAATTTCAACATTATACTCTCGCATTGAATCTTAATTAAATTGAATTAAAAAAATTATGATACTTATCACTTATAGCTCCCATTGATAGCACATACTGGAAAATATTTATAACACTTCCTTATTATAATAACACTTTTGAAAAAATATTTTATTTTCATTTTTTTGGAATAACACTTAACGATTGGTTGTAAAATAAAACGCATAAATCAGTGAAAAAAAAACACGTTCAATAAGAGATCTAAAAAATTTACAAATTAGTGTTTCCAATTTTTTTATTGAAAATGTTTTTCTAACACTAATAAAAGTGATTTTATCTACTAAATTTTAGTATAAAGCCTTTAGTATGGCGTATCTTGGTGGAGGGAAACCCTGATTCGCAAAATATTTTAATGGTGTATGTTTGTCCTACATCAATTCCTAGGCAATTTTTTTATTACCAAATTTTAAGAAATTCATATTTTTTCTCAATATTTAAGGTATATGAATTATTTTTATTATAAAATTTATAAAAATTAAAATAAAATAAAATAATAAATGATAAAATAAAAAAAATAAAAAATAAAAAAAATAATTATTTCAATTAATTATTAATATTTTAAATAAAACAAATACAAATTAATTAAAATTGATTTAAATTATTATTTATATATTTATTATCATTATATAGCTAGAATAATTTTTCTATATTCCATTATATTTTATTCTAATTCATTTTATTCCATTAATCCCCTTTGATTTTTGATAGAAGAAAATTAGAAGAAAATGAATATAAATGATATAATAGGGAAAAAGAAAAATTAAAAGATAGTGTTTGGTTCATGATGAAAAGGAAAATAAATTAACATCATTAAAATTATGATATAATTGTAAAGGTAACTACTACCAATGTAGTTTAGTACCATAATAAGTATTCACTGAGAGGGGGCGAGTCAATTAAAATAATTCTTTTATGATTCTCCCACTAATCAACATTCATCACTGATTAGGATTATAACAAACAAGTTATCACAAATAATTTTTTATTCACCACCAAACCTTTTTAATTTTAATCAATTTAGTATGGTTATTTCATTTTCACATCCACGTAACAAAGAAGAACACGATTATGTATAAGGTTTTCCATTTAAAATAAATGGTCACATCCTTTATACGGTGTAGTATCATCTATCACCACATGATCCACTATAATCATAAACGGATTACAATATGAAGGGTTCATCCTTGAAACTCATGTGTGTAAAAATTTCAATGATTTGATCCTACACATTATGAGATGACTATTCAACAAAATAGAAATAAATATCTTCTTTAATCACCAAGAGTTTTTTAATCCACTATCATCAGAGTATCACCTCTTCTTCTTTAGTTTTATCACTAAAACTCTGAAATTTAGCAGCCAAACACTTACTTTAGACCACAAAATATATTATCCCTTATTCAATTGATATATCATGAATTATAGATGAATATATAATCATGAGAAAAGGTAAAACTCAAAAAATCACTATATAATCATTTTAGTTCATGTCCTTCAAAGAAATTTTTCGATCTTTATTATCTAAAGATATCACTTTAAGCATAATAATGTATTCAAATTTGGCACACCATATTTGATGTTTGGAATACTTTACTTTGACATTACCTTAATGAATATTTCACAGTTTTTCCAAAATTTATTTCACTATATTAATCCCTATAACATTTATGAACTATTTAGTGAGGCTAATATATCATTCATTACACACTGGTCTATCTCAATATTCTTTTTATTAGCTACATTCATCACAACACCTTTCTTTATGAGAGTTAAACCCTTCATTTATAATGTCTAGTACTTAAGTACCAAGGGAGATTAAGTAAAGTGTCATTATTTCCTTCCAAAAATTATAATTTTCCCATAAAATTAAGGAACTCCTTTTTAATTGTCTACATTAATTTGGTCCTTGGAAAAAAATAAAAAATTAGAAACAAAAATAAAAACAAGTAGAGATAACTTCTCACAATAACTTCAAGTAGAATTGATATCTTTAAAGGAAACTAAAGGATCTAGTACCAATTGTAGAAGGAAATACTACCAATATATTATGTTCTGATAGAAAATATTCATTGATAGATGGGTAAATTAGTGAATAGAATTATTTTAAAATTCTCCAACAAATCAACTTTCATCACTATTTAGGATTTTAACAAACAATTTTTCACCAATATTTATTTCTTCACCACTAAATTTTTTGATGTTAATAAATTTAGTTCAGTGACTTCATTTTCACATACATGCAATAAATAAAAACACAAATATATACAGGGTTTACATTTAAAATTATGGTTACATTCCTAGAAAGTTATGGTATCATGAATCTCTACATGATCTATTATAATCACCAAATGGATTACAATAAGAAAGGTGTATTCTTGAAACTCATGTGTGTACAAATGTCTCCCAAAATTTTTGATTTAAACACTCACACTTTGAGATAACACTTCTAATAAATAGGAAAAGGTATCATCTCAAATAACTAAGAGTCTCTAAAACTAATATCTACAAAGTATCACCTAGTATTCTTTACTTTGATCACTGAAACT
The DNA here is from genome assembly GCA_963277665.1 of Viscum album. Lineage (NCBI taxonomy): Eukaryota > Viridiplantae > Streptophyta > Magnoliopsida > Santalales > Viscaceae > Viscum > Viscum album. Next base: position 1,746,042,601 of record OY728161.1, read on the forward strand.
TTGAAATTCAACAACCAAACACTTCTTATAGATAACCCAACATCATTTTCCTTACTAAACTAAGATATTAGGATGTATAGATTAATCTAAAATAATAGAACAATAATATAAAAATTATAAACCCATTGTACAAGCATTTTAATCCATATCCTTTAAATAAAGTATTCGATCTTAATTTTCTAAAGTTTTATCATTAAGACCACATGATAATTAGTAGCAAGAATTCTTTCTAGGTTACTCTCCTTTTTCTATCTATCCAAATTATATGATTCATTATCCATCTATATTCCTCATAACATCCACAAACATTCTTCAAATTTTAATTAAAATTGTTATTATTAATTCAAAATCCAATCACCACTTAAATATTTAACTTATTCCACTTAAATTTTATCCATTTAACCATTACAACCCACTTTATCACCATTGTTATGTTTTAGGGATGTTGATAACTGAGTGGGAGTATCTCATGATTCATTCATAAGGATACATCATTAAAGAATCTTGAAATTTTTTTAAAATAAAAAGGTGTGGTGAGTTCAATAACCAAATATTTATACACCAAATGCTCAAATCAAATTTTTCTATAGAAGAATTGTGGCATGACATTCTTTATTACAATGTGGCCACATTTTCTAGAGATAACCACTTTTATTATGGCCTCTATATTTATAGTGTTATTATTGACTTCATGATTCTACCATCCCCCTCATAATACAGTTTATTTTCCCATTATAATCATCTTAACTACATATTATCATGACCTTTTGTAATGTAGTGTGATATGGGACTTCATGAAATAATCACCCACTTCACAAAATAATCATTTTCCCATCTCAAAACATCCTAAACAAAAAAATGGACACCATGTTGCAGAATGGCCTATAAATCATGAAAGAGAATAATAATTATCATTATATCTAAGATTAAAATAATGATGTGAGAATTTTTCATTATAGCATGATTTATTCTACCTCACCAAATTATCATATTCAGTAAGCACAACATGTCATAATAGCTTCTCATTGTGGCATGATTTCCCATTTCAACTCCAAAAATATCTTCAAAACATTCTTCACTCATCCATAAACTATTTAACTTATTTGAATTCATTTGATTTTTAATATGATTAAAGTGTTGACAAATATCTTTAAAACAAAAACAACACCAATATCAGCAGTCACATCGACTTTTATTCATATTCAATCAATAATAATAATAATAATAATTACATATGAATATATATATATATATTATAATTTTTTCCTCTATTTCCTTATATATATGGGAGTAAACCGTATTCGTTAATGTGATGTTAAAAACCTTATACTCTATTACATTATAAGAATTATGGTGATAGAGGTTTTTGGGGGATTCTAGAGGAGTTAGAGAGGGAATAAATAGATGGAGAAGTATCCCTATAGCATAAAACCTGGGGTTGTAGTGCAAAACTGTCCAATATAGTATAAGAGGTATGGTTGTGATGTAGGGTTATATTTAGATGAGTTTTGAGGATACTATCATTTTGGGGGGTATCCACAACATGAAACCTTCATTACAACGTAGAACTTCTTGGAAGATGATGGTTGTGGTATGGAGAAATAACCATTTCTTAGTTGAAGGCTTGACTGTAGTTTGGTGCTACTACCAATTATAAAATAGTTGTGACATGTAGATGGGGTTTCAGTATAGCCTCTTCATGGTTTTTGGGGTTTTGTGGAATAATTTTCTTGCATGCACTATGTTTACCCCGTGTTTTATGGGATCTATGGCATGTGATAACCATGAAAATCAAATTTTTGGTTTGACCAGAAGGGATAAGACATGGTGAGGGGTGTTTTCCATAGACCCTTCAGTTTTAATCTATTCCAAGGTGTGATCTTATGAGATACATGATGGTCTTACATTTTTCGTGTTGGTTATAAATTCTCAGTGTCCCTTGAACCCAACCATCCCTCTAATGTTTCTCTTTTTTCTTGGTTCACTCAAGTGTGTCCCAATGAGGTATTTTAACCCCCTTTTTGTATTTCAACTGAGAAACTTGGATATTTATCTATAGGGGTTCATGCGAGTTTTCCCCTTGATATTCTTCTAATTTTAACCAAATTTCTTCTCCTTGGAGGGTCTTCTATCAGGGAATCATGGATTTTAGTGTGGTTTTTATGAGGGGATGATGTAGTTTTTGTGTTCTAGTATAGTAAGGTGTTCTTATTCCTTATGTTGTTCGGTGGTGTCCTTTATCTCGATCCAACCTTGAACAATGGATTAGAAATCTTTGTTTGAGATAGGGTATCCTTCATCTCTCATTTAGTGTATCATGCAGGATGATTTATTCTTTTGTTTAACTTTGGGAAGATGGTTTTAATATAGATTAATGAAAATAATTATGTAGTTTAATTTAAATTTAAAGGTGGAGGATAATTATTCTCATGTTTTTAAAAGCCTTTTGATATTTTTTATATTTAGGTTATTCATGCTTATTGTACCACTTAAAATAATGGTTTTTAGCATATTTTTTGGATGAATTGATATGTGTTATGGATCCATTAATTTTTTATTACTGTGAAACCACCTTTAATAAATGGTTAATAAGTTTTATTTAGATAAATAATTGGTTATACATTGAAATTATGTCTTGTGCGAGAATAACCTAAAATAAATAAGTATAATTTATGAATCCACCTTGTTAAATATGAAATATTATAAGTATAATAACCCTACTATTTTATTACAAACTTAATCATGATTTATTACATACACTCTTTACTTGATACAACATGAAAGATTGAGAGTTATAGTGTCTTTGGGGATTAGGAACATTACATAACAGCTTAGAACATAAAACACCCAACATCTTTATTGAAAACTTCCTTTACATGACCACTACATTCCCTCATACTTAGCATTGCATGGGATAACCTAAGGACATGCATAAAAAAAGGGTGAGCTATAAAGCCCGGTAAGGGAATAAACATGGAATAACATGGGGAATACAATAAAAGTTAGTAAATAAGAATATCAATGGAGCATAATAGAAACATAAACATAAGGGCATGATAAATCATGATAATCATAACATGGAAATGTGGCAACAACACTTAACATGGAATTAGCATGAGCCAAGGCCCATTACACATGGAGCATGAAGCATGAGTAAACCCTCATTGTACTTGATTTAGAACGAGTCAATACTCATTGCACAGTACATATCATGATACTATACTTTACCCAATGCATTGGAGTGCTATCAGGGCGCACCCTTCTTAATCATTTCATTTCATGCATAAGTGCACCACATGGATCATAAAACATAAATTCATTAAAAATAATCATTTATTCCATGATAAAGGAGTTTGTAATTAATACATGAAACTCTTTAAAGAATAAGTAAATGTATATAAAGTTGAATACCCTTTATAGAGAAATGGGCATGGTATTCACTACACAATGACTTTGGCTTGGAAAATCACGGTACAATTTTGGCAGCATAACGATGTGACATAAGAATTCATAAAAATGGATGATGAGATAGAAAAGGGTATATCATCATATTTACATGAAATATAAAATAATGGGTGTCATATAGATAAATCTCCCAACAATTGTAATGGAATTTAGATTCATGATACAAAAGAATTACTTGAATGTAAATGAGGAGAGAGAAATTCCTTATGGAATTTTGGCATGGTAATGGGTGTACATGGGAGGCATTTAATGAGAGAAAAAGGGGTATCTCATTACTAAAACATAAATATGGAAGTATGGGGGAGGTGAAAAATTATACCCCAATATTTTTAATTTAAAACAAAAGGGCATAACAACTTAAATAAAATTGGACAAAAATGAGAAAGTAAGAAATCCCTTACTTGGAAGTGTGATCCCAAAGGCTTGGGAGAGGCTTGGGAGAGGCTTCTTGAGAGATTGGGGCACCTTGGGAGGATTCTAGATATTTGAGGGTGGGGGTTTTTCGAACTCAAAAGGCTTTTAGTTAAGAGTAAGTGGGATCTTGGGTGGGTTTATATAGGAAATTAGAAAGAATTCTTTATTATTTAGGTTTGGGACACCTCACATTAAACTAATAAAAACCATAAACTATCCCATGTTTTTTGCCCATGGTTTTTTCCAAAGAGGAGAGTAAAAAAAATATTTTATAATTTCAATGGTCTAACTTCTTAAAATAATAGGGTTTATTATGTGTAGGTGAGTCACACTCTCAGGGAAAACAATTTAAAAATAAAAAATGTTTTATAAGCGTTAAAGGGTCAACTAAAGCTTTGTAAAATAATTCAAACAAACCCAAAATCACATTATTTTAATGTTAAAACATATATTGTATTAACATAATGTTTATAGTATTTTATTACGTCACTATTGGGTCATTATGATGTCATAAAACACATTATATATTTAAATGGTATTTAATTTTTACCCAAAAATTCGACTGTCTCAGAAAATTATGAAAAATTCAACATTGGATAATTTCAACATCTTGATTCCAAAAATAATATTAATTTTATCTAAATAATTTTCTAAATATGTGAATTTTTACTTTTAAAATAAAAACTGACATTTATCAAAAATTCATGGGTTTTAACAAAAATAACTTTCAAACCTTAATAAAAATTACAATTGCATTCATGAAATTATATAATAATTAATAAAAAATAATTTAATAATAATAATATTCTATTAAAATATTATTTAATTAAAAATCCATTAATTCATCAAAATATATTTCTTAGTTTAATATTAACTAAAAAAACTATTTGTGCTTTAAAAACTATTTACAAAGTAAAAATAATAAAACAAATGCACATTCTTTATAAAAAAAATAATGTACATAGTAATAGTGTGAGGGTATTGTTACATAACCCCTTATAACACCTACATAATACTGAAGGGTAAGGTGTGTGATGGTGATAGACTCTTAGGGTGGCTTGAATAACATCGCTCGGGTGGTAGTCTCTATTAACTTCCACTTCTCCCATAGTCTATTCTTCTCAAGCTTAACATGTTCAATATCGGCTTGGTCTTGGTCAAGACCAAAGTCCAATGACACCACCTCCTTTCCAAGCTCTGAAAAATGGGATTCGTATGGGTCAAGTCTACTGGATGAGGTCATCGCTTCCTTTGTCTGAGTAAATTGGATTTGTTAAAGCCATATATTTATACTAATCATGTCATCGTTGTTCAACAGCTATATTTTCAATGGTCACAATTCATAACGGTATTTTAAAAACCAAAACATAAAACCAAATAAGTCCATACATTTTACATAACCACAAGAAGACATTTAAATAGACCAAGAGGAATTTTCATTAATGAATTTTTGGGTCGTTACAATCTTCCCCCTTAATAAATTTTTCCCTAGAAATTTCATTTTCACACTCTAAAACAAATGAGGGTAACTCTACTTCATCACTTCATCTAATTACCACATTACTTATTCAAACTTGTGGTTTTTCCACAACACCTTGATGAGGGACATTGTCTTATTTCGTAGAACTTTTTGTCTATGGTCTAAGATCATCACTAGTTGCTCCTTGTAAGATAGATCATCCTCTAGTTGTACTACCTATAAAGAGAGTACATGTGAAAGGTTTGGTATGTACATATTTAAGAGGGTTACATAAAAGACATCATGTACTTTGTCCATGGTAGGTGGAAGTGTTAGTCGATAGGCCACAACCCTGACATGATCAAGAATCTCAAAGGGGCTGATGTACCTAGGACTTAACTTCCATTTATTTAAAAATCTCATGACCTTATTACATGGGGATATGCGTAGAAATACCATGTCTCCAACTTTAAACTCAATGTATCATTTGCAGTTATCTACATAACTCTTCTGTCGACTCTGGGATGCCTTGATATGCTGGTTAATGGTTTTCACATTCTCCACCATTTCTTTGACCATTTTTGGTCTTATTAGCTTACGCTCACCGACTTCGTCCCAAAATGTTGGTGTTATGAACCTCTTCCCATATAGGTCTTCATAAGGTTCCATTCAGATGCTCGAGTGGAAACTGTTATTATAGGAGAATTCAACCAGAGGAAGATGTTTATCTCAACCTCCTTTAAATTCCATTGAACATGTTCTTAATATATCTTTAATTTTATGAATAGTTCTCTCTGGTTGGCCATCATTTTGAGGATTATAGGTTGTATGGAAGTTTAGTTCATTATCCAGAGCATGCTAAAGACTCTTCCAAAACTTAGAGGTGAATCTTGGATCTCGATCAGATACAATAGATAGTGGTACTATATGCATCCTTACCACTTCCTTAATATAAATCTGTGCCAATTGATCCAATGAGAAATCTTCCTGAATTTAAATAAAGTGTGCAAACTTTATAAGACGATCCCCAAAAACCCATATTTTATTATTTCCTTTGGATGTCTTCAGAAGTCCGATGAAAAAGACCATGGTGATTTTCTCCCATTTCCATGCTGGTATGGACAATGGTTTCATCATCCCCTTATACTTATGCCTCTATGCCTTCACATGCTAACACACCAAGCACGTTGATGTATACTCAGTGATATCTTTCTTCATATTATCCCACCAATAATGCTCTTGGAGATCTCAATACATCTTTGTGTTTCCTGGGTGAATAGAGAAATTTGAACTATGTGCATCATCCAAAAGTTCCTTCTTCATCTCTGGACTTGATGGAAAACATATTCTATTCCCAAATATCACAATTATTTCTTCATTAACATTGAATTATGAGTATTTCCCTTTTCTGATATCTTCCACTTTCTTCTAAATTCCCACATCATCCTTTTGATCATCCTTTAACCTTTCCAAAAGAGATGGTTTAGAAATTATTTGTGAAAGTATTGATGCTGTTACCTTATTTATGATTCTCGTGTCCATCTTCATCAAGTATAAGAAGATTGGATCCTTATAAATTCTCCTCAATGATAGAATTGTTGGGTCCTTTCTACTTAGATCATCTTCCACCTTGTTCAGTTTCCCAGGTTGGTAATGAATTGAGATGTCATAGTCTTTGATCATCTCTAACCATATTCATTGGTGTATGTTCAACTCTTTCTGTGTGAATATATACTTGAGGCTTTTGTGGTTCATATGTATTTCACACTTCTCCCCAAAGATATAATTCCACCAAATTTTTTAAGTGAAGATCACCACAGCCAACTCTAAATCAGTTGTTGGATAATTTTTCTCATGAACTTTGAATTGCCTTGAATCATAGGCAAAGACTTTTTCATTTTGCATCAACACACAGCCCATGCCCTTCTTCGAAGCATCATTGAATACCACAAAAATTTATTCACTTGTGGGTAAAGTGAGCACATGCACAGCAATAATCCTCCTTTTTTACTCCTTGAATATTTCTTCACATTCATCACTCCAAGAAAATTTTACTCCCTTCTCAGTTATATTGGTAAGAGGGTTGGACAATCATGATAAATTTCTCACAAATCTTCAATAATATCTAGTTAACCCCAATAATCTATGGATATCTGTTACCGATGTTGGACTCAGTCATCCCTCAATTGCATCTATTTTGGAGGGATCCATAGATATCCCATTGATTGTGATGATATAGCCTAAGAATGAGACCTCTTTAAACCAAAACACACACTTAATGTACTTTGCATAGAGCTTCTCCTTTTGCAAGGTCTCTAGTATAGTTATTAGATGATTTTAATGATCCACATTGTTTTTGGAGTATATAAGAATATCATCTATAAAGACTACCAAAAAAATTCAAGGTAATCCCTAAAGACTCTATTTATCAAGTCCATGAATATTTATGGAGCATTACTGAATCCAAAAGGAATTACTATAAATTCATAGTGCCTGTATCTTGTGTGAAAATAAATCTTGGGAATATCTTCCTTCTTCACCCTTACGTGATAAAATACCGACCACAAATATACCTTCGAAAAGTATTATTCTCCACGCAACTGATTGAACAAGTCATAAATTCATGGGAGAGGATACTTATTCTTTATCATGATTTTATTAAGCTCATGATAATCGATGCAAAGGCGCATTGACCCATCCTTCTTCTTGATAAAGAGGACTACTGCACCCCATGTTGAAGCACTTGGGTGTATAAACCCTTTATCTAGATTCCATTTAAGTTGTTTCTTCATCTCCTCAAGCTCCACAATATCCATTCTATACGGAACCTTGGATATTGGCAATGCCCCTAGTATAAGATCAATTGAGAATTCAATATCTCTTCTAGTAGGAAGACCAGGCAATTCCTCTAGAAAAACTTCAGAAAATTCCCTCACAATAGGCATGCCTTCAAGGATAGTTGCCTCCTTAGACTCAATCATCTGAGCCAGACATGTGTGCTCATATGGCAGTAATATCCACACAAGAGATGATGGATCTAAGGAAGATTAATCTTCCTCCTTGAACTTGTAAAGAATCAGGGGTCGATTCTCTACATGGGGAGTGATTTCCCTCTCACGGAAATTTATGTTGTCTCTATATAAGGAAAGCCAATACATGCCAAGAATTGCATCAAATTCCACCAAAGGGAGTATGATGAGGTTCACCAGGAAATTCAATCCACATATTATGATATGGGAGGATTTATATTCATGGGATGAAATGATTTCCCCATTTGTCGTACTCACCGACATCTTTACTTCCATGATTTATGGTGGTGTTGGGATTGTTCTACTAAACTTTTGGGATATAAAAGAATTAATAGAATCTAAATTAAAAAGTATGTTTGTTATTCTTGAATGAATAACTAGTGTACCTATCACCACTTTGTTTTCAGGGTTCACTTCAGCAGTAGTGATGGAAAAATCTCTCCCTTGCTGCCTTAGAGGTTTTTATTTTCCTCTGAAAACCCTTGGATTAGGGAACTGATTTGAAAGATACCCTGGTTCTTTGCAGTTGTATCAATGAACAATGCATTGAGGTTCAAACGGGGTGTTCCTTTTCTCTATTGCAGCCATGGGTTTTTCTTGTTAGTAGTTAACAGCTAGGTGTCCTTCTCCTCCACACCTAAAAATTTCCTCTTCCCCTTCAGGCAATTTCTAGGGTGCTTCTTTCCGCACCATTGGCAAGTGGGGTGCTGGATCTTCTTAGCACCATTGGATTTATCCATCAGACCACCAACATTGAAGTCCACCTTATGCTTCTTATCCCCATGATACCCCTAAGATTATCCGATCTCCATTTCGACCTTGAGGGAACATTGGAAAATTTCCTCAAAGCTGTCGAAGTCATGGATCGCCAACGGTTTCCATAGGCTAGGTTTTATCCCACCAAAGAAGCGGTCAACCATGTATTCGGGGGTAACGAAAACGCTGGAGTCATATCGTGCAAGCCTTGTGAAATTTTCCTCATACGCTCTGATAGATTCTTCATCTTTTTTCTTGAAGGCAAACAAGTCCCTTTCCATCTTAAGTCGGAGGGTGCATGGGAAATATTTATCAAAAAACATCTTTCTGAAATCCTTCCATTCCAACGCCTCGATCACCTCCTTAGGATTTGTATTTTTTTATAAATTTCCACCATTGATCAGATTTACCCTCTATACGATAAGAATCTAGGAAAACCATATCTTATTCAGAACATTTAAGGATGTAGAATATCTTTTCAATGGATTTGATCCATTGTTTGGTTATTGAGGGATCAGATGGTCCATAAAAAGTAGGAGTTCTTTGTCTCATGAAGCTCTTGATAGGGACTTGTTATTTCTTAGGGGGGTTGAACATTCCTCTTGACCCATGTTTCTATTCAAAGCTTGAGTTAACTAAGAGATAAGAATGAAAACGTTCATGATTCCCACTCCCATCATATTGGTCATCTCATTAGCCTAGTCATCACATTGATCTTCATATCGGTTGTTAGCCCGAGTCCTCCTATTACCAGCCATTGGCTAGAATAAGAGGAAATTTAGGGGTAACACATAAAGGGTAATCCAAGGAAAAAACTGATGACTTATAAATAACTTTTATTTCCTTAACTTATGAATCCATAGGCTTCAATCTATGATATTCATGATCTACTTTCTAATATATATTCCTAGGGGAATTTTTTTTAATTATCTTAATAAAGGTTTAGACTAAGCTTGTGAATTTACTAAAGCATATCCACTGGGAGTGTAATAACCAAGAGTGTAGTAGGGCCCATTGTCATGCACTAGTTCCCATTTGATTTTATCTCAAAGCATTGTTTTTGGGTTTTACCCCAAGGATACATTTGTGCCAGAGTTTCCTCTACCTGCTCATATCAAGACAGAGATGTATTTTCTTGATAAACCACTTACTCAATACTCAACAATACTTAAGGATGTTTTTATTATACTTATTCTTGTATCTAATTCTTCACTAGGTTTTTCTAATCCTGATCCCAAAAAATAACTAAACCTATCCTATAATACCAACTATAACAACCCTACTCTTTTATTACAAACTTAAACATGATTTATTACATAAAATCTTCACTTGATACAACATGGAAGATCGAGAGGTCTAGTTTATTTGGGGCTTAGTAACATTAAATAATAGCTTAGAACATAAAACACACAATATCTTTATTGAAAAATTCCTTTACATGACCACTACATTCCCTCATACATAGAATTTCATGGGATAACCTGAGGACATGCATAAAAAAGGGTGATCTATAAAGCCCAGTAAGGGAATAAACATGGAATAACATGAGGAATAAAAGACATTTTAGTCAATAGTCATATCAATGGATCATAATATAACCATAAACACAAAGTCATGATAAATATGATAATAATAACATGGAAATGTGGCAACAACACTTAACATAAAATTAGCATGAGCCAAGGATCATTGCACATGGAGAATGATTAAACCCTCATTGCACATGAAGAACGAGTAAACCCTCATTGCACTTGAATTATCATGATTCAACACTAATTTCACATGATGTATCATGATACTATACTTTACCCAATGCATTGGAGCGCTGTCAGGGTGCACCCTTCTTAATCATTTCATTTCATGCATAAGTGTGCCACATGGATCATAAAACATGGATTCATTAAACATCATCATTTATTCCATTATAAAGGAGTGTGTAATTCATACATGAAACTATTTAAACAATAATTAAATATTCATAAAGTTGAATACCCTTGGTAGAGAAATGTTCATGGTATTCACTACACAATGACTTTGGCTTGGAAAATCGCGGTAAAATTTTGGTAGCATAACTGCGTGACATAAGAATTCATAAAAATGGTTGATGAGAGAGAAAGGGGTTTCTCATAATATTTACATGAAATGGAAAGTAATGGTTTATATAGATACATTCCCCAAAAATTTTAATGGAATTTAGATTCATGATACAAAAAATTACTTGAATGTAAATGAGGAGAGATAAATTCCTTACGGAATTTCAACATGGTAACGGGTGTACATGAGAGGCATTTAATGAGAGATAAAGGGGTATCTCATCACTCAAAAATAAATAGGGAAGTATTGAGGATGTGATAAATCATACCCCAACATTTTTAATTGAAAAAAAAGGCCATAACAACTTAAATAAAATTGGATAAAAATGAGAAAGGAAGAAATCCCTTACTTGGAACTGTGATCCCCAAGGCTTGGGAGAGGCTTGAGAGAGGCTTCTTCAGAGCTTGGGGAACCTTGGGAGGATTATAGAGAAAGGAGGTAAGGGTTTTTTCAAACTCCAAAGGATTTTAGTGAAGATTAATTTGGAGCTTGGGTGGGTTTATATAGGAAAGGAGAGGGAATTCTTTATTATTTAGGTTTGGGACACCACACATTAAACTAATCAAAACCAAAAACCAGACCATTTTTTTGCCCATTTTTTTTTCCAAATGGGATTGGAAAATAATATTTTATAAGGAAAATGGTAGAACTTCTTAAAATAATAGGGTTTCTTATGTAGAGGTAAGTCGCACTCTCAAGGAAAACAATTTAAAAAGACAAAATGTTTTATAAGCCTTGAAGGGTCCACTAAATCTTTGTAAAATAAATAAAACAAACCCAAAATCACATTATTTTAATGGTAAAACTTATATTGTACGAACATAATGTTTATAGTATTTGATTACATCACTATTGGGTCATTATGATGTCATAAAACACATTATATATTTAAACGGTATTTAATTTTTACCCAAAAATTCGACAGTATCAGAAAATTATGAAAAATTCACCATTGGATAATTTTGAAATCCTGATTCCAAAAATAATATTAATTTTATCTAATTAATTTTTTAAATATGTGAATTTTTACTTTTAAAATAAAAACTGACATTTATTGAAAATTCATGGGTTTTGAAAAAAAACAACTTTCAAACCTTAATAAAAATTACAATGGCATTCATAAAATTATATGATCATTATAAAAAGTAATTTAATAATAATAATATTTTTTTAAAATATTATTTAATTCAAAAATCCATTAATTCATCAAAATATATTTTTTAGTTGAATATTAAATAAAAAAATTATTTGTGATTTAAATACTATTTACAAAGTAAAAATAATAAAATGAATGCACATTATTTATATAAAAATAATGTACATAGTCATATTGTTAGGTTCTTATTACATAACCCCTTATAACACCCACATAAGGCTGAAGGGTAAGGTGTGCGATTTTGACAGACTCTTGGGGTGGCTCGGATAACATCGCTTGGGTGGTAATCTCTATTTACTTCCACTTCTCCCGTAGTCAGTTCTGCTCAAGCTTAATGTGTTCAAGCTTGGCTTGGTCTTGATCAAAATAGAAGACCAATGACACCACCTTCATTCCAAGCTCTGACAAATGGGCTTCGTATCAGGCAAGTCTACTGGATGAGGTCATCGCTTCCTTTGTCTGAGTAAATTGGATTTGTTAAAGCCCTATATTTATACAAATCATGTGATTACTGTTCAACGGCTATATTTTCAATGGTTAGAATTCATAATGGTATTTTAAAATCCAAAACATAAAACCAAATAAGTCAATATGTTTTACATAACCACAAGAAGACATTTAAATAGACCAAGAGGAACTTTCATTAATGAATTTTTGGTTTGTTACAATAATTGATTTTGTGTGGCTATAAAATGTGTGTTTGTGGTGTGTGGGGATGATGTGTTGCACTTTGGTTGTGTTTTGGGGAGATTATGTGCATTTTTGATGTAGGTTGGTTATGTTATGAATTTTGTGGTTGTGTTATGGGACAGTTGTGATGGAAAGTGGTGGTAATGTGGCAGTTTTGACAAGTAGGTGGTTGTGGTTGTGTGATGGTGCTAGTGTGGGTTAGTTGGCATGGGAATGATGGTTTATTGTTTATTGTGTTTTGATGTGTTGTTCTAGTTATTCATGTAGTGTTGGAATTAAATGATAATTTTTAAATTGAAATTATTTTGGTTGGTTTGGTTAATGGGATGGAAATGGATAATGAATTAATTCAAAATGGGAAGTGTGGTTAAATATAGTTGATGTTTAATGTGAAATTAAATTGGATGATAATGAAATTAAGTGATTGGATAATGGAATTGGTTGGTAATGTGAAAAGTGGAAAATGGATTATGTTGAGAAAGAAGATGAAATGTGAAATGTGCCATGTGGCCTATTGTGTGGTGTTATATATTTAGCAGTGGTGGTGAAAGTGGTAATGATATGAGGTTGGGTGGTGATTTTTTGAGTTGTTTAGTGATTTTTTGTGAACCAAAAGGTTGGGCTTGTGTATGGTTATATATATATATAATATGTGTATATTCCTTGTGATTTTATATACACACCCCACCCATATAGATCACCTTATAGGGACAACCAAATATTATTAGGGTGTCTTTCCCAATATCCCAGTGATGAGGATGGATGGTTAGAAACTATATATATCCCACTCTCTCTTCTATGTGATGTTGACATGCATAGGTTGTGTTGTTAAAAAGTCAAAATTTCACTATTGAGATGTGATGTGATGGAACAAGTGTCTTTAGGAAAGGTGTGATAAGATGAGATGTGATGAGATAACTTATGGTGGGGGTTGGGAATGGAAAAAGTAGGGCACGAGGTTTATTTCCTTCATGTTCGTGATTCCCTCCTACTCTGGTTATGATTTTGGATGATATGTGATGTGATGGACAATGTGACTTTTGGTTAGATGTAATGTGATAGTTCAGGTGACTTCATGTGATATGTGATGTGATGGCCCATGTTTCTTTTAGTGAGATGTGATGTGATGTGATGGTCAGTTGCACATGGGGTGTTTTTTATGATGTGATGTTTGGAAGATATGGGAGTTCTAGGGTGAACGACGTGGGGGTGTGAGAGTAGAAAATAAATGGGAAATATGTGTGGGGTACCCTTTATTGATATGCCTCTTATTGTGTTTCTATACTTGTCTTTATTTATTTGGTGAGCTTTCCTTAGTGAGGATGAGATTAGATTGTTGGGCTAATAAGGTATTTTTGGTTTTGATCTTTACTCATGGGTGAATTAGTATTATCTTTTCACATATTCAAGGGTGACTTGGTTATGATCCTACTGAGTATACTTTTATACTCACCCTATGTATATAAAACTATTTTCATGTTTCCAAGAGGACTTTGTTGGACCATTATGGCCAATACTAGATCATACCTTTGGGTTGTCGCTATGTTACTACCTTAGATTTTCTTTTGGGTATTTATTTGGAGACTTTTATCTATATCTATTTTACTTGTACATGAATTATCGAGTGGTTTTGGTTTCCTTTTTTATATTGTGTATTGGATTTACTTTTTTTTTATTTATCATATCCTTAGATAATATTATTATAGAAGGTAATGCCTCCAATTTGTGAGTGTTTTTAATACCATCGATGATAGTTTCCAACCCGGGGCCTATTAGAGGTAGTATTTGAGGTTTATTATCTTTATTACATCATTTTTAGGCCAGGAGGGGTACCTTTAGAGGGAGGGGTCTGTGACAGAGTGGTATCAGAGTAGATAGTTGAGAGATATGATGGAGTTTAGAGTTATACATCATTTTAATTGCAATGGTTTGTAAGACAATGACATTATTTGATCTTGGTGTGTAACATAGGCTACGGAAGACTAGACAGGATAGTGGATTTTAGGGGGGCCCATGATTCGATGTAAGGACTCTGAGCCTACTAAATTATCAATTGAGGTGGAACCACTGGTAGGGTAGAGACCTGCGAGAGGTGCATGCATCATGAATGACTTGTGTTCTTGTTTGAATTGGGTGGTTTTGGGGAAGTTAAAATGAATTAAAAGTATATTAATAAAATTACATACAACCTATAAATACCATGACCCTAGTATCCTAGAGCTGGTTGTTACTTTATTAAATTGGAATTAGATACATGAAAGTGCATCTTGAAGGACTGAATAGTTTAGTAGTCTTCGGAGACTAGATACATACTTGAATCTTATATTTCAATTGAAAACATAAAATAAAACTGGTAATTTTCTTTTATAAAACCACTATTACCTTTATCTTATCCATTTATATCGATCATAACACATTTCCTAGAATCCTAGAGAAATTAAACCTAAGAAAGGGGTGAGATATAATGATCAGTAAGGGTATACATACAGCGGAAGATATCATAAACAAATAAGGAATAAAAAATATGAAAATATAAATAAATAAAACACATGTAATTTAGTAAATAACCTGAACTTGGAGAATAATATGGTAGGAATAAATTATGATCAAAATCATGTCATATAAATAATCACATGATATTGAAACTTATCCATGGATATTATAACTAATCAAATAATCACGTGGACATTAATGAATAATCTCATAATAATGGGATGCATAATTCCATACATCATAACCATACCATCAAGGCCTCATTATAAGATATCTTATATAAATGTGTATCGTATTGGCCAAATACCCAAGTTATTTTGTCTCATTAGACCCACTTATTCATCGAGGGGCTATATTAGGCCACACCCATCACTTACTAGGTCCAATGCATTCCTCATCTGAAAGGGGAGAACCATTATCAATGTAAACATTCATATTGAAAAACTACCATAAGAAATGTTAATAACTTTATTAATCAATAAACATAATCAATGTAAACATTTATATAGAAAAACTATCTTATGAAATGTTAATAATTTCCCCAATCAGTAAACATAATCATAAACCATCCAGAGTACTATGGATAATGCTATCAAAATCATACATCCCAGTCAATATGATCATAAAACATCCATAGAAATAATAATTATGGTGTTATTACAATATATTCCCAACAGATCATAGGGTAAAATGAGCGTTTTTGTCATTTATGAATAGAAATACTATAAAAATTCCATTAAAACATACTTGATGAAAATATCATTTTCACTTTAAAAATCACTTTCAAAAACTAAAGATTTCCTTAATATTATGAAATAAATTTTCTTTGAAAATAAACTTATAAAATTTTAAAATTAATCTTTAATATAATGAGTGTTCATGGTAGTAGGTAATTTATTACATGTTGTATAAGTTAAAAAACATTCTTTTCACATTGTTGTAAAAATGTTAAAAAGTGACTAATTTAGAAAATGATAAGAATATTCCTATCAAACCATTTTGTAAATTTTCAATCATGGGAAAAAATTTCTTTAATAAATAATTTTGAGAGTATTAAAAACATTTTTAAAAATATTTTTAGATAACATGGATATGTAAGAAAAAAAAATTAACAAAAGAGTTAAATAACAATAGCTTTTCTTAAAAACATTTTCTCAATTATTTTAAGTACCAAAGAGATGAAAATGGTACTATTACTTGAAAAGTTAATGAATAAACATAGTATAATAAAACATATTGCTTTTAAGATATAAATATCAAACTATTCCCCCAAGGGATACTTAAACATAAATAATCCCGAATAATTATAAGATTGGGAAATAAACCCTTACCACGTTGGTAACTTTTGAATCGTAATCCCCATGAAAGAAATAAATTAAAATAAAACTTTAGATACCATGAAGATAAATATATTCATGATATAAAATATCAAATTTAAATTATATACACCACACAAAATAAATATGTGATTAATATGTCATATGTATCACGGAAATAAAAGTGGGACGAGAAACGCTTACCTTAGGTACAATTTCCTTTATACAATTATGAACCTATTGTATAATAAATATAGATTTATTATAAATATATTAAATAATAATACCCATATATAATATACCATATTTTATTTTCTTACAATTTTTTATCACCCATTTATTAACAATTCTTTATTAAAACATTATTCTAGGTGACAACTACTTCATTTTTCACGTATGTTTTGGTTCGGTAGTTTTGATCCTTGTAATTTTATCATGATTACATCATCTAAAAAATTTTACCCATGATATAAATATCATATATGTTCATAATATAATTAGTCATAATATTCCCTAAAATTTAGAGGTAGAAAAATGAGTTACACCGTCCATGGAGATGGTAGGTCGTATGTACACATGGACATTGTTTTAAATTTTTGATGGAAGGAACAAAAGAAAGGTAAATAATATTTCACACTTAAATAATAATTATTATATCATATATATATCATATATATTCATTAAATATATCCTTATTACCATCCATAACACAATATAATGAAAAACATCTCACATCATTTAATGGAGGTGGTAGTCCACATGTACACACAAGTGATGTCATCATTTTACAACAGATTAGAAGGTAAGATGTTATATGTGATATTATAATTAAATAAGTGTAATAATTTTATAAATATAATATATTTACAATATATACATTTGTGAGTGGTGGCGATGGAAAATTAAATGTATCAATTGGCAAGGTGGTAGTCTTTCGTACACACGGTCGACGGTTTCTTTTCCTGTTTAATGGAACGGGAGATGGATATAGGTCATGACATTAACATAATAAAATATCAATATATCTGAGAAATTTTTTTATCAAATTTTATGGAGATTTTAAGGTTTAAAATATTGAAATAAAATTAAAATCCATGGTTAAGAACTATACCTCTTCTTCAGACAACTTCTTTAGATTTATTCCTAAATCTTTCATAGATTGGTTTTCTAATGAAACCAAGGACTCTAGGTTATGGGGAGGGATATAAATAATAGATTTAGGTAATTATTGTATGAACTAAATTCCTCTTTTATTGTGAAGAGGAAAGGATAGGATGTGTCCTTTTATAAGTGGGGTAGGGGACTTTTATTGAAATTACTTGTAAATTTCCAAAAAAATACAAAACAATAAATTCATTACCAAGAAAAATGATTCCAAATGACCTTAGATATGAATTTGGTATATGATAACGTAAAAATATGTCTAGATAATAGGTTTTTTATAAGTTTAATTGAAAAATTACCGTCATTTTTTTTAACCCCCCCTCCCCCCACAGTAAACCCATTTTAACCTTAACTGTGGTAATTAATTTTTAATATTTTTACTATTTATTTTGTCCAAAAATTAAGTTGAAATTGTTACCTAATATTAATTTTTATGATTAAAATTTTATAATACATTTTTATAAATCCAAATTACATAATTTTTAGGATATAACTTAATGTTAAACCTGCAGATGCGATGAAACAACGGTTTTCCAAAGGAAAAGTTTTCATAACTATAAAAAGATTTTATTTTAAAATTAAACATAAAATTAATTAATATCACCCAAATTAGATTAATTATAATATAATTTTACTAATTTTACTTTTAAAATAATTTTTAATCAATCTTAACTTTGTAAATTATTTAAACGTAAAGGTAGTTTTCTACAAAAAATCGGTATTTTTTTATTATTCATCTAAAAAATATTTTTAGAAAATTATCAAAAAATAAATCTAAGATAATTTTAACATTATAATTTAATAAATGAATTTAATTTTTGAAAATAAATTTTATAAAATTTGAAAATTTTACTTTTAACGTAATTGTACGAAACGTGACGAAGTCGTTTTTTAGAGAAAAAAAATACAGTTTTTCATAAATACATGTATTTCTCTTTCAAATGATTTTTTTATTTATAATTAATTGATAACTAAAATATTAATTTATACATGTAAAAATAATATAATATTTATAATTTAGTTGGTCTAATTCATACTTACCAATTTAATGGATAGGTTATAGTAGTATACTATTTTATAATTCTTTTAGGCTCAAGATGGCATGTATCACAAGCAACTGAAGAGATTGAATTAATTTAAATGGAAATATCTATCACAAATACATGGGTGTTAAATTATTCCATACTATAAAAAATATCATCCTTAAAATTTCTATAATTTTAACTCATAAAAATATTTGGGTAGTTTTTCATCATAACTTCCATAGGTATCCACATCACCTCTTCTATTTTATGATTTCTCAAAGTACCTTTACGATTTAAGTTGTCAGATTCCTCAACACTTGTTCTCTAGTGTGAAAAATCTGTATAGTCTCTTAACATTAAGATATATCATGCTCCAATTATATTTCTTTATAGTTAGGCACGTGCATTGATTTTGGCATGTACTTCCTAAACAATGATATATGGAACATGTCATGTACTTTAGAGAGACTTGGTGGCATTACCAAATGGTAATCCATAAGTCTAATGTTTTCTAGGATTTCAAAAGATACAATGTTCTGAGGGCTTATTTTTTCTTTCTTAACAAAACTTATAACACCATTCCATGTAGATACTTTCAAGAAAACATGATCTTCCACTTAAAATATACAGTCTTTCCTCCAGTTATCGGCATAGAACTTTTGCATGATTTGAGATTCTTTGTTATGTTTTTTTATAGTCTTTACCTTTGTTGTTATCTCCTCCACAATTTCTAGGTTTACAATATTCCTTTCACCAAATTTATCCTAATAAGTTGAAGTATGACATTTATTGCCATATAATTCTTCATGTGGTTCCATTTTAATACTTGAATGGAAGCTATTATTGTAGTAAAACTCTAACAAAGTTAAATATTGATTTCAAATACCTTTAAATTCAAGAGATAATAACCTCAAAATGTCTTCTACTTTTTGAATATTCATTTTATATTGTCCATCAGTTTGAGGGTGATAAGTGTTTCTCAAATTAAGCTTAGTATCAAGAGCCTCCTAAATATATTTCCATAATTTCGATGTAAATAGTGTATCATGATCTTAAACAATTGAAATAGGTATACCATGAACTCTTAAAACTTAATTAATATATATTTTTGAAAGGTGTTCCCGAGGTAAATCGTATCTTATAGCAAGGAAATGTAAATATTTGGTAGGTGATAAAAAATAACTCAAATTTAATGATTATTTCTAGGATTATTTATTAATATAGTGACAAATTCCATAGTTTTAACACCCCAAAAATATAAATCAAGAACATTTTATTTGATATCATGTATGAAACGCAACACCAAGTTTGTAAGTAAATATAATATTCCAAGAATTTATTATATATTTACTATTTTAAACAAATTAAATATATTTTATAGATTTAAATGCATGTGATACTAATTTATCATGAAACATATACAACAACAAGTTTCTTTTATGTCTTACATTATATGCAAGACTGAGTTCTACCAAATAATAATATGTTACAAAAATATTATTATTTAATAAAATAAGATATAAACTAGTCCTTATAAATATTATTAACTAACTTATGAAAATATATGGTCTAAAAAAATATAAAATGAATTCATTAGTTACAAATTGATTATAAATAAATGTAATTCCCAATTAAAAATGAAGGAAATTGTTTTCATAAAAAACTATTTTTATGCTCAAAAGCTATTTTATCCTAATAAATTAAATTAATTAAAATTATTTAATGATATTAATGTAATATATATATATATATATATTAAATAAAATATTTTTTATATTCATTCAATATATTTTATAGACATATGATAAGAAAAAACCAATTTTACACATAAAATACTATATATTTAGTTAGGCACTTTTACCGCCTTTTAATGGATAACCTATTTTAAATAAAAAATTTGGAACATTTATAGATTATATATCTCAAAATAAACTTCATATTTGAAATAAAAACATAAGAATTAGGTTAGAGTAAATTTTTGGTATTTTTCTGTGAAGTTTCATTTTTTAATGAATAATGAAAATACTGAATTTTAGTTCAAAACTTCTTTTTCATATTATTTATTTATAAGGATAAATAATATTTTAAATTTTTTTTAAAGTTTAATTATATCATATTTTTATCAATTAAACCAATTTATTTCATTGTAATCAATTTCACTTTGAAATTGACTATAAAAATATAGCAAACTTTCAGACATTTTTACTTTAAAACCCTGCATTATCGTCCCATTTATGGGATTAAATTTAAATTAATTTCTGCCACTTATATGGTTTTAATTTGGAAAAATTTATTCCATATTTGTAATAATCATAATTTATAACATATAATGTGTTTAACTCAGTTTTTTACCAAAAATATTAGTGAAACTAATTAAAATTAATTACAATGCTTAAGGTAAAATAAAACTTAATGTAGGACTAAAACTTAAAATTAAGGGACCAAATGGCCTATAAAATTTTTCAAGATCCATTTTCTAGCCATATTTCGACCATATTCTCCCTTTTATTGACTTTAGTCCATTATTGGTCCACTTTAAATGGGAAAAACATGGGTGGGATTCCCTTTCCAAAAATTTACAAGAGTGTCACTCCTACTCCACTATAAAAAGGCATCCTCTACTCCCACTTCCTCACACCTATCAAGACACTTTGTATCAATCAATATCTCCCCAAATATCTTCTAAAAAAACCTCATATAAACCTATAATAATCAACTTTGTCAAAAAGTCATCCAAGGAATCCCTAGGGTTCAAACCAAAAGGAGTTACCTGATTTAGATGTAACATGTTTTCTTAAGATCTTTAGTTTTATTTCCATTATCCACCCCATAAACTCTTATTATTACATGCCTATATAAAAAAAATAATATACTAAATATACTATTATTTTTTTATGCTAATTTTTCTACCTGAACTCACACACACATCCATCTAATGGGTAACAAACATATTATTTATGTGTAAGGCGAACTACCGCCTCACGAAACGATGATTGTTTGTTTTCCTTTACCACCTATCATGGTTGGGATTTGTGATGGGAATTATGTTTATATATTTTATATACAATATTTATTATTTCTTTATTCTTCTTCAATTATTTTACTAAAAATATATTTATATATTCCATATTGTGTAAAAATGATAACATTATTTGTGTAAGTGTGGACTACCGCCCCCTTAAAGCAATGTGATGCCTTCACACGATACATTTAATGTATAAATTATGATTTAGTTATACATATTTAACATAAAAACATATATATTATATTCATGAAATAATTAACTTTCTAAAAAATAACATTTATATATATATATATATATCGTTTTCTTTATTACCCTTTCACACATTAAAAAAGTGATAATGTTGGTCGTGGATGTGTGGGCTATCGCCTCCTCGACATGATGTGGTTCCTTTTACATAATAATAATTTAATATTTAAGTATATATGATTATATAACATTTTATTTATGATATAATTATCATTATTTAAATATATAATGTTACTTACCTTCTTTCCATAACAATCACTGAAAAATGGGAATGTTACTCATGTATATATATGGCCTATTATCTCCTTTATTATAACATTGGTTCATTTTTCATAACCATATTTAATGATTGGTTTTAAAATTATAATTATTATATAAATAGAATAATTATTTTATTATTATTATTCTTAAGATGTTATATAATGAGCCCTTTAACCATAGTTGACCTACAAAAGTTATTTCTGATACATAAACCAAATTTGGTCAAAACACCTAATGTAAACATAATTGTTTAAGTAGTTGTATAATACATGTTAATAAGTGAAATAAAAGTTATCATAAAAATTTAAAATGTTTTCAAGCAATTAAATAATTAACTTAAGTTTTTATTCATGAATATAAAGACATGCGATACAAATCAGATGCATGGTAAGGGATTTTATCTCAATTTACATTCCATTGAGAATTATTTGTTGTTATAAACCTAGTATATTTTATTTGGTGTATATACTGAAATTTTACATGATAGATCATGAATATTCTTACTCTCATGATATTATAATTTTCATTTAATTTGATTCCTTCATAGGGATTACGATTTAAATATTTTCAAAATGGATGAGACACTTTGGAATGTTTAAAGATTATTTTCTTAAATAATAATACTAATGATATTTCAATAGTATTTACATTAGATGAAATCATATGACCCTTTTTTAATAAACCCTTTAATTTTATCCTCCTCTAGTTATTCATTACCTCTTTCAAGTATTAGTTCCATTTTTTCACTCTTTCGTATTAAAATGTTTTAGAAAATGTTTTTTTAAGAAAAAACCAACTTAATTTATCTCTTTAGTCAGAGAAAATGTTTTCTTATAAAAACCATTTTTTATTAAAATGTTTTGAAAAATGATTTTATCCTTCTCAAAATGATTTTGTAAATACATTATTACCCTTTTTTCTTTTACCAATGTCTTTAAAGGAATCTTTTTGTTGTTTTCCGAACAATGAATTTTTTTAACCTTTTTACCATAAAAAAGAATGTTATTTTTACCTCATATATAATATATGAAATTGCCCATCATTATTTCCTTAAAGATTAATTTTCAGGTTAAAAAAGTTTTTTTTTAAGAAAATGTTTTCAAAATTTATTTTCAGAGAAAAGTTTTTCCACAAAAATAAGATATTTTCCTCAAGAATATTTTTAAAATATTTTTTTAATATTTTTATTCATCAATGACAGAAACCATTTATTTTACTCCAATTGGTAAATGTTGTGTAGATATTGTACTTAATCTTACTCGGGATGGTTTATAATTTATTTTTCTAAGGATATTATTCACATTCACTTCCTTGATTCCTTTTGATCCCATTGATATATTAAATTTACTATAATCATTTGACATTGAATTTTCCCTAATTATTCATATCATTTTTCATGGATATGACTATTTCTTGAACCGTATAACATTTTTCATATGGTGTTTATTTTAAATTTAGTAGATTATTTTGGGAAACATTGATAAATATGCATCCTTTATTCAATATGAATATTTGATGAGGCATGTTATCTATTCAAAATGAGCAATGTTTTGGATAGGTAAGACATGGGTTGAGGACCATTTAAGGTAATCCCTATGGGCTGGATATTGGTTAATAAAATCCCCTTGATGTATATATAGTATCATGGGATGAAATTTGGTAATAAAAACCCTTCTCATTTGTAACCAGTATGTTATAAACTATCTTTTGAAAGGTCATGACAACAGAGATAAGGTTGGTTAAACCAAATCAGTTTATACCCAGTATATTATAAACCATCTTATGAAAGGTATTGATAGTATTGGTTCCATGTAACTAGGAAACATGGAATCTAATAATTAATCATTTACCTCATTTAGATTCATTTGTTATTTATCTATGAGATTTTTCATCGACATATCTATGGATACACTTCATTTTTAGTTCATTTACTAAATGGAATGTGTTTTAGTTTTTTACTTTACTATATTTATTTTTCCTTATCTAGTTATTGGGATTGAATTTGTTCCTATTTATTACCTTTACATATTTTTTATGTACTTCCTTCTCAGTTTGTTTATTTCATGGTATGTGTTTTCAGTTATTTACTATGCTATAATTGATATGCTCATTGATTCATTATTGTTTCGACTATATTTTTTACCTTACTAAGAATTTGATCTCACAATTATTATGTTTACTTTCTACATGAATCCAACAATCGTACGATTAAATATATAAAAAGATATACTAGACATAATAAATTTATCCTTGAAGTTATTTAGGAAAAAATTATGTTGTAATTAGTGTATTAATTTGTAATACAAGAGTCATGTATGTATCTGGTTTACCAATCCTACTAAACTCTCAATCCTTTAGGATTTTATTCTTTGTAAAAATTTAAATTTAATTGATAGTAGACACTTTCTTAGGCCCTTATGGTGTTGAGTCCCTACAGTTGGTATCAAAGAAAGTTTAGTAGAAACCTTGGGAACTAGATTTAGGAAAACTTAGATTAGAGAACATAACACTAATATCGACATTGAGTCTAATTATAGAAGAACACCATATAATTTTGGTAAATTAGAGATTATTTTGGTCCTCCTATAAATAAATCCATTTCTAGATATTATAAGTTGATGTGGTTCTAGCACAGATGTACTTAGGAGTAACAAATTCAATAAGGTGTGTTAGTCTTGACTTGGCGTAACCTGGTACATGGAAACTGGCCTTATTGTGCACCTGGTTTGAAACTCCTGAGATATATTCTTAAGATAATTCACATTTTCTTTACAAAACATTATGACGAATATTAATAGATAGTGAAAATGAATAACCTAGGTTAAACCTAAGGTGTCTTAGATTGAAAATAAATTTTCAAGATTTAGAAATCCTAAAAATGATTATATGATTTTTTTTTAATATGATAATTGATGATCACACTATTATTTTTGTTTTAAGTAAATACCCTCCTCTATAGTAAAAACTCCAAACCAAGTAATAACCTATGTGTAAATAAATGGATGAAGTATTTATGTATTAGGGTTATATTGAAAACCATAGGTAAAAGGATATTTAGTGATTAAACTTATTTCAAGGATTTACATCATATTTATTTTTGGAAATTATAATAATTTAGTTTTATAAAAGGAAAACTTTTATGCCAAGTGACAACCAATAAAGTTTGGTAATTCTACAGGTCTTGAGACCATGATCTAAGGACAATAAAGGTTTTACGCCAACCACTAACCTAGGAAATGTCTTGGTTAATGTGTCGTTGTTTTTAGTTATAAAATTTGATGAATAAATATTAATGATGAAGCAGTAGTGTAAATTTTTAGATTTAGATATTAATTTATTAACTATATTAATTTGGATAATAGTTGGAGACAAATAGTTGGACTTTTCACTCTTTTATGTGCCTTGTGACCCATTAAAAGTTTATTTCTGTGCTTTAGGCCTCAAAATTACTTTTTTAATGATTTGGAAAATTGAATGAATCACAACCAAATGTTGAAATTATATTTATAGAAATATATAAAGTAAGTATACATAGGTAATAAAATAATTTCTCAACATTATGAAAACTATCTTCAAACAAAAATGTTGTCCTAATGCATTGATTTTTGTTAAACTGATGGCCTTCTAAATCATCACAGATTTATGGATTGGAGGCCCTAAACTTTTTATTGATCATTAATTTTTTTTGATTGATAACCTCAATCACTCACTATAAATATTTATGATTTTTATCTAAGTATATATCTCTAATTCCCACTAATGTACTCTCACTTAGTGACCTAGTTACATGTTAGTCCATATGACCTTTGTAATTCCTATTATATTTTTTCTAGAGGTTTTTTGATGAACCCTTATCATGATATGGGATTATAAAAATTGTAAATATTAAATAATATATCATTAAGATCATGTTTAAATTTAGAGGACATAATTTATTTAAGGTGGGTAGAATGTAATGCACTGAAAATATATGTAGGAACATTATATTTGATAATGTGTATGACACGCAACACCAATCACATAAGGGAATATAATATTCAGATAATTTATAATATATTTACTATTTCAAATATATTAAATATATTTTATATCATTAAATTCATGTGATACTGATTTATCATGCGACATACGCAACAACGAGTTTCTTTGATGGATTGCATTACATACAAGATCAAGTTCTACCAAACAATAATATATTATTAAAATATTATTATTTAATATAATAAGACATAAACTAGCTGTTATGAATATTATTAAATAAATTATGAAAATATATGGTTTAAAAAAATATATAATGAATTAATAAGATACAAATTGATTAGAAATTAATATAAGACCAAATTTAAAATGAAATAAATGCTTTTCATAAAAACCTTTTTTATGCTCACAAAGCTGTTTTAACCTAATAAATTAAATTAATTAAAATTATTGAGTGATATTAATGTAATATATATATTATATATTCAATAAAATAATTTTTTTATTCATCCAATATATTTTTAGACATAAGATAAGAATAAACCAAATTTTACGCATAAAATATTATATTTTTATTTAGGCACTTTTACCGCCTTTTAATGGATAACCTATTTTAAATCCAATTTTTGTAACTTTTATAGATTATATATGTAAAAATAAAATTTATATTTTAAATTATAAAAAATGGATTAAATATTTTGAATAAGAAAAATGGATTAAATATTTTGAATAAGAATAATTTCCAATATCTAATAAGGTAAAATTAGTTTTTTACCATAAATATTAGTAAAACTGATTAAAATTAATTTCAATGATTAAAGTAAAATTAAGCTTAATGGGGGACTAAAACTTGGTCTTAAGGGAACAAATGACCTATAAACTTGTAAAATATCTATTTTATGGAAATATTTTGACCCTATACTTCATTAAATATAATTTTTACATTATTGGATCCACTTGAAATGGGAAAAATATGGGTGGAATTCCCTTTCCTAAAATTTACAAGAGTGACACACCACCTCCACTATAAAAAGGCCTACTATCTGCCCACTTCCTTACACCTATCAATACACTTTGGATTGACTAATATCGAATAAAATATATCCTAAACATCCCTCCCCTAAACCTATAATCCTAAAATATTTCATAAAGATGTCCACGGAATCCCTTGGGTTCAAACCAAAAGAAGTTACCTGATTAAGAGGAAACATCTTTCCTTGAGCTGTTTAGTATTATTTCCATTATCTATCCCCCTAAACTCTTCTTATTAATTGATTATATAAAAAAATAGTACCCTAAATATACAAGTTTATTTTTATGCTATGTTTTCAACCTAAACTCACACACAAATTCATATAATGGGTAAAAAATATATTGTTTATGTGTAAGGTGAACTAACGCCTCATGAAAAGATGATTGTTAGTTTTCCTTTACCACATCTCATGGTTGGGAATTATTATGGACACTCTATTTATATATGATATTTATTATATTTATTATGTCTTTAATATTATTTATTTATTTTATAACACATATCTTTATACTTTCTTTTTTGCGTAAAAATGATAACATTGTTAGTGGAAGTGTGGACTATTGCCCCCTCAAAGTGATGTGATGTGTTCACAGGATGCATGGAATGTTTAAATGATGGTTTTAATTAAACATATGTGACATAAAAAACATATATATTATATCCATTACATAATTAACTTTATGAAAATAATATATATATATATATATATCATTTCCTTTATTACCCTTTCGCCCACTAAAAAATGATAATGTCGGTTGTGGACGTGTGGACTACTACCTCCTCGACGAGATGTGATTCCTTTTAAATAAAAATAATTATATATATAATTATATATGATTATATAACATGTTATTTATGATATAATTATTATTCTATAATGATATAGGATTAATTACTTTCTTTTCATAATGATTATTGAAAAATGGGAATGTTACTCATGCATAAGCACGACCTACCGTCTCCATGATTATAACGTTGGTTCATTTTTTATAAAGATATTTAATTATTGGTTTTAAAAGTAAAATTAATATATAAATATAATAATTATTTCATTATTATTATTCTGAAGATGTTATATAATGACCCCTTTGACCATAGTTGACCTACAAAAGTTGTTTTTGACACATAAATCGAATTTGGTAAAAACACCTAATGAAAACATAATTTTTTAAGTAGTTGTGTACAACATGGAAATAAGTGAAATAAAATTTATGATAAAGATGAAAAAATTCTCAATAAAGTAAAAAATTAACATAATTTTTTTATTCGGGAATATAAAGACACACAAGACAAATCGGACACAAGGTAAGGGATTTCATCTCAATTTACATTCCATTGGATCTTATTTGTTGTTATGCACATATTCTATTTTATATGGTGTATATACTTCCATTTTATATGATATATCATGAATCTCCTTAATCTCATTATATTATAACTTTCATTTAATTTTATTCCTTCATGAGGATTATAATTTAAAATGTTTCAAAGTTGTATGGGATAATTTGGAATGTTTAAAGATTACTTTCCTCAAGAATAATACTATTGATCTTTCAATGGTATTTCCATTTGAGGAAATTATATGACCATTTTTTAATAAACCCTTTCATTTTATTCTCCTCTAGTAATTAAATATTTCTTAAGAAAACCCTACATCATTTCTCTCTTTAGTCGAATAACCAATTTTATTCTAAAAAACATGGTTTTTAAAATATTTTAAAAAATGATTTTATCATTTTAAAAATTATTTAGTAAATTATTTTTTACACTTATTTTCTTTTACCGCTATATTTAAAGTAATATTTTTTCACTTTCTGAACAAGGCATTTTTTTAAAAAAATTACCATGCAAATGGCCTGTACTTTTTACCTCATATTGCATTTATGGAATTACCCGTGATCATTTATTTGAAGCATAATTTGTTTGTTTAAAAGGTTACTTTTTTAAGAGAATGTTTTGAAAAGTTGTTTCAAAGGAAATTTTTTTCAATAAAAAAGGATATTTTCCTCAATAATGTTTTTAAAAGATATTTTTATAATATTTCCATTCATCCATGACAACAAAATTTTATTTTACTCCACTTGGGAAATGTTATGTTGATACCATCCTTAATATTCCTTTTTATGGTTTATAATTTAATTGCATAAGGATAATATTCTCATTCACTTCCTTTATTCCTTTTAGTCCCCTTGATATATTCAATTTCTTATGATCATTTGACATCAAATTTTCCCCAAATATCCATATCATTTTTCATGGATATGACTATTGATTGAATTGTATAACATTTTTCATATGATGTTTACTTTGAAATTTATTAGATTATTTGGGTAAATATTTATAAATTTGTATCCTTTATTCAATATAGATATTTGATAAGTCATATTGTCTATTCGATATGAGAAATGTTTTAAATATGTAAGACACGGGTTGGGGGCCGTTTAAGGTAAGCCCTGCGAGTTTGGGACTGGTTAATGAAATCCCCTAGAAACATCGATAGTATTATAAGATTAAATTTGGTTAGACAAACCCTTCACATTTGTAACTAGTATGTTATAAATTATATTATTAAATGTAGTGATAGTAGAGATAAGTTTGGACAAACCAAGTCAGTTTATACCAGTATGTTATAAACTGTCTTGTGAACAGTATTTATGGTACTGGTTCCATGTACCTAAGAAACATGGAATATAATAATTAATAATTTAACTCATTTATATTCATTTATTATTCATCCATAAGATTTTACATTGACCTATCTTTGGATACATTTCATTTTCAGTTCATTGATAAAATTTCATGTGCTTTAGTTTCTTACCTAGCCTTATTTATTTTTCCTTATCTAGTTATTAGGATGGAATGTGTTCTCATTTATTACCTTACCATATTTTTATGTACTTCCTTATCAGTGTTTTGATTACATGGTATGTGTTTTCAGTTATTTATAATGATATAATTGTTATTCTCATTGATTCATTATTTCTTCCACTATATTTTTTCTCTTAATGAGCATTCGATCTCACCCTTATTACGTTTCCTTTCCCCAAGAATCCAATAATCATACTATGAAATATATGTAGGGATATAATATATAAAATAAAGTTATCCTCAATTTTATTTATAAAAAATTATGTTGTAATTAGTGTATTAATTTTTAATACATGACTCATGTATGTATCTGGTTTACCAATACTATTAAAATCTTGGTCCTTTAGGATTTTATTACTTTTAATAATGCCAATGTAATTGATAGAAAACATAGGCTATGGGACTTCTAGGGTCAAGTTGCTACAATAGTAATTTCATATCATTTCCATATAGGAATAGGGCAATGTTTCTTGACTCTATCGAATGTTTTCCTTTAACCTTCACCTGTTAGAAAACTAGACATCTTGACCCATAATCATAAAATTCCCAATTCATTTATCCCACCAGAAATGTTCCTTAAAATCTATATACATTTTGGTTTTATTGGAGTGTATATATAAATTATAGCTATGATAATTATCCAACAATTCTCCCTTCAGCTCAGTTATATATGGGACACATAGTCTCTTTCCAAATTTTAGAATTTCATATTCACAATTGAAGTCTTCCAATTTTACATCATTCAGGGATTTAATTTTCTTTTGAAGATTATCATCATCAAGTTGAGAAATTTTTATATTTTCCAAAAAAGATGTTTTGGAAATAATTTTAAAAAGGAGTGAAGTTTATCATTACTTAATAATTACCAAAACCATATTTACTAAATATGTGAACAAATGATCCTTGTGAATCCTTATTTTGGTTAGGACTCCATGATTTTTCTAAATCAATGCATCTTATACATTATTTTCCTTCCCTAGTGGGTTTTGTATTGAGATATCATAGTCCTTGAGTATATCAAGATATCACCTTTTCCTCATGTTGATCTCTTTCGATTAAAAGATGTATTTCAAACTCTTATGATCCATATATATCTCACACTTTTCACTAAATATAATGTATCTATATCTTCAAAGAAAATATTGCATCCTCTAACTCAATATCATGTGTTTTATAGTTCCATTTATGAATCTTTAACTATCTTAATTCATTGGAAATAACATTATCATTATACATAAGGACACAACCAAATACCTTCTTCGACTCTTCACTATATATTACAAACCCATAATTTCATAATGATAGAGTCATAGAATTCACCAATTTTGTCTTCAATTATTCAAAACATTATTCACATTCCTTTATCCATATGATCTTAACCCATTTACAAGTAATCTTAGTTAACGGGTTATCCAATTAGGAAAAATTTTGATCAGATCAATGATAGTAACCTTCCAAACCAATGAAACTACGTACCTTAGTTATTTTCATTGATGTAGTCCATTCTTGGACCAACTTTTCCTTTATAGGATCAATTTAGATTTCATCCATGTAGAAAATATGTCCAAGAAAAGAAATTTTCTCAAGACATAACACACTCTTGATAAATTTCACATATAACTCTTTTCTTTTAAGAGTCTCAAGAATAATCCTCAAGTAATTATCATGGTACTCATAGCTATTATAGTACACCAAGACATCATCAATAAATACCAAAAAAAATTATCAAGAAATTTCATTAATACTCTGTTCATTAGATCTGTGAAGATGGAGGGTGAATTAGTCAATTAAAATGGAATTACAATGAAATAATAATGTTCATAACTCATATGAAATACTATCTTCTAAATATATTACTTCTTTAATTTCAATTGATGATACCTAGAATAATAGTCAATATTTGAAAAATATTGAGTTCCATGAATTTGGTCAAATAATGCATCGATACAAGGTAGACAATACTTGCTCTTTATTTTGATAGAATTGATTTCCCTATAATCAATTCCCAAAATATTAGACCTATATTTATTATTAATGAAAATAATTTGGTCTCCCCTAGGTGAAACACTAGGGGATATAAATACCTTACCACAAAACTCCTCTAGTTTTTTCTTTAACTCCAATAATTACATAGTGTCCATTATAGAGGGATTCGTTGATATAGATATTGTATTAGGTATTAAATTAATGGAAAACTCAACTTCATTCTCTAGTGGATACCCAAATAATTCTTCAGAAAATTCATCAATGTATTCATGTATAATAGGTGCATCCTCAATTTTAATATTACCTTTTCCATCTATTGTTTTTTTTTCTCTTATTCCCCAAGAATCTAATTCAAAAGATCTATTGGGGGTGGATCTAGACATGAATCAGATGATAAATTACCCCTATAAAGATAATTAATTCCACATTTTCTTCACAAATCATAACTTACTTCTCTTTGCAATATATTTTTGCACCATATTTTTAGAGTTAGTATATACCAAGTATTATATCAAAATATATTATAGGTTTAATAATGAAGTCAGAAAATAGGGCACATTTATTTGTCATAATGCGAACTGATTAATCCATCCATATTATGGTGATACTTACACTAGGAGTCTTGAATGATAAATCCCTTCTTAAGGTTCTATGGAAATATCTATTTTTATTAGAAAACTTGGAAGATATAAAAGAGTGTGAAGACTTAGAATCAAATAAAGTATTAGATAAATTTGAGGATATGGGTAAAGTACATTCCACCACATCATTTGGAACTTCAAACTTGGCTGTTATGATCACATAATCTTAGGATTTCTCCATTTTCATTTTCTAGGGAAAATTCCCTTGACACATAGGAAAATTAGTTGCATAGTGTCCCATATACTTACAATTTAACCATTGCACATTGGAATCTTATTTATTTCCCTTGAAATCATGAGCATGGTGTCTTTTCTATACACACTTATAGAAAATTCCCATTCATAGAAAGCATGTTACATGGTGTTTCTTTCAACATTAATTAAAATTTATAAATTTGACTCTTCCCTTCTTCCCTTTATCTATATTTCCTTTTCTAGAGTGCTCAACCACCCTTTTATCTTCAATCCCTTTGAAGACATAAGACTTGGAGAACTGTATCTCTATCTTGAAAGCACATGGTATTATATCCTCATGTGATGAGAATGTCTGGGAGACGGATGTCATTCTAAGGATTATATTAATCCCATCAAATAAATGGTTAATATTTCTATTTAGATTACATATATAGTCAGAAACATGCATTTATAACCTTGTAAAGTTATTTTCATACTTAGAAACATTTTTTTCTTATTTTTGTCTCAAACTCGAGAATTTTATCTCTATATCTTCTCATTTCTCATGGGGAAATATTTTTCCAAGAAGAGTACCTTTAAATCCTTCTACTCCATGTTTTTTGTTTCTTTTTCATCCTTAATTTTTTGAATCAACGACCACCATTGATCCGAATCCATCAAGAGGTGATAAAATGACATAAAAACCTTCTCCCTCACATTAATTCCAAAAGTAAGAAATAACTTATTTAAGTAAATTATCCACTGATCAATTACAAATGGATTTACAATCCCATTAAACTATGGAGGTTACTAGAACTTTAAGCGGTCTACCATTGTTACACCATGTTGTGGATCAGTATGTTTCTTCATATGAGAAAGGTTATTAGACATAACCTGAGTCATCTTCCCCAATATAGTTATAATTTTATTAGCTCTAACTCCAACTTCATTATCTTTCCCAAAAGGGAAATACCTACATGGATTATGCGCATTGATATGGTTTTAATTCCTTCCACTAGGTTAAATTTCTAAATAATGGCATGTACTAGATTATATCATAACATTATGAATCATAATGTATAATTTCTAAACTAGTGAAACACATAACATAAATTGAAAATTTTATTTATAGTTAATCTCATAATTATAAATTGAGTATATTTGGTAATAATATCAAGTCATACAAATATTTTAAAATCCTTCATAAGGTTTTGTAAATAAAGTTTTAATTAGACCAAGCATATCCCCCTTGAGTGTCAAACTAGGTATGCATCAAGGCCTATTTTTGTGCACCAGGTGATGTTCAAGTCAAATCCCAATGAAAATTTTTTGGAGTTATTAACCCTATTTAAATCTATTCCCAAGCTTCACCCACTTGTATTATCCATACATGGATGTATTTATAGTAAATTCACACAATCTATACCTTACCAAAACTTTAGGATGTTATCCTATACTTAGACATATCCTAAAAGTTATTCATAGGGTTATGTTCTTTAATCCATGTTTTCCTAAATCTAGTTCCCACGGTTTATATTAAATATCATATAATACCAAATTTAAAGACCTCAACTCTAGTTTCCCAGAGTTAGTGGTTACTTTATTAAATTGGCACTAGATACAAATAATTTCATCCTAAAGGACCAAATAGTTTAGTAATCTTGGGAGATGGGATACATACTTTAATTTTATATTATAATTGAAAATATAAAATACAACATAATATTTTCTTTTATAACACCACTATTCCATTTATTTTACCACTTAATATCAATCATAACACACTTCATGGCGTCTTATGGAAAGTAAACATGAGAAAGTAATGATCTTTAATTCTCAGTAAGGGTATGAGTACAATGAAAGCTATCATATATGAATAAGGTATAATAAATATGGAAAGGTAAATAACTAAAACACATGTCATTTAATTAATAACTTGAACATAAATAATAATATGGTAGGAATAAATTATGATCAAAATAATTCCATATAAATAATAATATGAGCTTAAAACGTGTCCATGTATATTCCAACCAATCAAATAATCACATGGACATCAATAAATAACTTCATAATGAATAAATTCATAATATAAGACATCATAAGTATATCGTCAAGGCCCTATTACAATACATCTTATATAAATGTGTAAGTCCTCATCTAAATACCAAAGATAGTTTGTATCCTGATACCTACTAATGCATATAAGAGCTATAGGTTTCCCCTCCCGTCACTAAGTCCAATGTATTTCTCATATAAAAGGGGAGAAACATAATCAATGTAAACATTCATATTGAAAAAATTTCATATAAAATGTTAATAATTTATATAATCAATATAAACATTCATATTTAGAAATTGTCATATAAAATGTTAATAATTTCCCAAATAAATAAACATAATAATAAAACAACTAGGGTACTATGGAGAATGGTATCAAAATAGTACATATTAATCAAAATGATCATAAAATATCTAGATAAATTATATGGATGGTATAATTATAAAATATTCACAGTAGATAATAAGGTAAAATAAGGGTAGTTTTCATTGATGAATATAAATAGCATAAAAATCAATTAAAACATTCATAGGTAAAATATCATTTTTAATTTGAAAATAACATACAAAAACTAAAAAATTATAGAATATTATTAAAAAAAATTAAAATAACCTTATAAACTTTTAAAGTAAACATCAAAATAATAGTGGTCATTATGGTGGGTAATTTTTTACATGTTGTATAATTTAAAAAACAAACTTTTCACACTGTTAAAAAAAGATAAAATGTACCTTATTTAGAAAATAAAAAAAAGATTCATTTCAAAGAATTTTTTAAAATTTAAAAAATGGGAAAAAATTATTTAATAAATCCTTTGTAGAGTATTAAAAATATTTTTGAATATTTTTTTAGAAAACATGGATATGGAAGAAAAATGATTTTTTTCTAAAGATAGAAATAAAATCAGTTTTCCTTAAAAACATTTTCTCAATAATTTTAAGTACAAAATAAAGTAAAATCATAATATTTCATGAAAATTTCATGAATAAAAAAATAAGAAGAACATAGTTTGGGTTTTAGATATAAATATAAAATTTTTCCCCTAATGGGTACTTAAACATAAATAATTCTGAATAATGATGTGATCGTGAAGTAAACCCTTACAACTTTGGTAACTATTAAATTGCAAGACCTGGGAAAGAAATAACATCAAATGAAACTTTGGATACCATTAATATAAAGATATTTAGGATATAACATGTTAAAGGATAATTATATACACCACATAAAATAAATAAGTGGTGAATATGACATGTGTCTCACGGAAGTACAAGTGTGATGAGAAACCCTTACCTGAGGTCCGGTTTCCTTTGTGTGTGTTTGAACCTATTATATAATTAATATAAATTTATTATAAATCTATTATAAAATAATATTCATATATATATCATACCATATATTATTTTCATATAGATTTTTATCACCTATTTATTAACAATTATTTATTAAAAACATTATTCTGTGTGATAACTACTTCATTTTTCGCGTATGTTTTGGTTTAGTAGTTTTGGTCCGTGTACTTTGATCATAGTTACATCATATCCAGAATATTACCCATGATATAAATATAATATATATTAATAATATAATTATTTATAATATTCCATAGAAGTTATAGGTAGAAAAATGAGTAACATCATTCATAGAGACAATAGGTCGTACGTATGCATGAATGTTTTTTTTTTATTTTTAATTGATAGAATAAAATAAAGTTAAATAATATTTCACCTTTAAAAAATACTTATTATATAAGATATATCATATATATTTATTAAATCAACCCTTATTACCATCCATTTCAAAATATAACGGAAAAACATTTCACATCGCTTCGTGGAGGTGACAGTTCACACGTACGCATGATCAACGTTATTATTTTCCAACAGATTATAAGGTAAGAAGTTATATGTTATATTATAATTAAAAAAGTGTAATTATTTATAAAATATAATATATATATATATATATATATTATCCATCATTATATCTAGATGTGATATGTGGTGATGGAAAGCGAATTACATTGGTTCATGAGGTGGTAGTCCATCATACACACGAACAATAGTTTTGTTTCTCATTTGATGGAAGAGGAGATATATATAGGTAATGTCATTAAGATAATATAATCTCAGTATATTTAATATAATGGTGTTATTATTTTATCATATTTTAAGGATATTTGAATGAGTTAAAGGAGGAAATAAAATGAAAACACGTGGTTAAGAACTATACTTCTTCTTCGAACAACCACTTTAGGTTTATACCTAAAGCCTTCCTAGATTTATTTTATGATCAAACCAAGGACTATAGGTAGTGGGTATTGATGTAAGGAAGTGATTTTATAAATTCTTGTCCAAAAAAGATCTCTTTATGTTTTGATAGGATGTGATAGGAGGTGTCCTTTTATAAGTGGGGGAGGGGACCTTCTTGGAAATTACTTGGAAATTTCCCAAAAGAATAAAAAATGATAAATTCATTCCTAATAAATATGCTTCCAAATGACCTTATATTATAATTTGGGATATTATAAGGTCTATATGTGGCCATAAAATAGTATTTTTACAAGTTTAATTGGAAAAATTATCCTTATCATTTGGTGTACCCCCCCCCCCCCCTAGTAAACCCATTTTAACCTTAACCGTAGTAATTAATTTTTACTATTTAACTATTCATTATGACAAAAAATTAAGTTGAAATCATAAAATAATATTAATTATTATGATTAAAAATATTTAATCCATTTTTCCAAATCGGAATCACATAATTTTTATGATTTAATTAAAATATAAACCCACAAACATAATAAAAAAATGGTTTTCCAAAGGAAATATTTTCATAAGTATAAAAAATTATATATTAAAATTGAATATATAAAAGATTAAAATGAACTAAATTGGATTAATTATAAAATAATTCAACTAATTTTATTTTTAAAATAATTTTAAACAAAATATAACTTTTAAAATGTATTAAACGAAAAGGCATTTTTCAACAAAAAATCCATATTTTTTTATTATTCATCAAAAAATAATCTTTTCATAAAATTATAAAAACAATCACTATAAGATAATTTTGAAATGATTATTTAAAAAATAAATTTAATTTTTTTCAAATAAATTTTAAAAAAACAATCAAAATTTAATTTTAACATAAGTTCACAAAACATGATGATATTATTTTTCAAAAAATACAGTTTTTCATAAAGACAATTCTTTTTATTTAAAATGATTTTTATTTTTATGTCTGAAAATTCTATAACCAATAAATTTATTTATACATGTTTAAAACATATAATTTTCCTAATTTTTTTAGTTATATTCGTACCTACTGATTTAATAGCTAGGTTAAAGTAGTATATTATTATACGGTTCTTTTATATTTGTGGTTATGTGTACTACAAGATATAAAAGAGATTGAATTTATTTAAAAAGAAATATATAATTAAAAGTATCATGTTTTTATAATAAAAATCCTATGAAATTTTTTTCCCTTTAAATTATGGATCATGTTCATCGTTTGTGTGAGGTTCAGGTGGTAGAGGTTCAGTGGGCAGATCTAGTTGATTATTGGAGGGTTGATCAGGTTGAGTAGGATGATTAGTGGTAGAGGGAATTGTGTTATTTATAGTGTTATATTATAGGTAAGTATGAGGGAAGTGTTTTGGATATGTAGATAGAGAGTTTTTTTAGGAGATTTAGATCAATTTCAATTTAATATGGGCTCAAATTGAATACTTGGACATGTTGGCCGCTAGTCAAATATAGGGAGCTACACATCAATGGTAGACACTATATCTTGGGGAGTGGAAGGAGGTATATGTTTCATGGGTAAAATTTCAGAAATAGTTATAGGAAAAGTTCCTTTTATTGACCATGATGATAGTGAATAGGTAGGAGCTAATTTCTCTTTAGTAGAGGAGTTTGTCTGTACAGGATCTTGAGATAAAGTTCAAGGATCTTCTTCCTTTCTTCCCAATATTTTTTTCTAATGAGAAGTCCCAAATGTGGCATCTTGATGAGGAAATAAATCCTTATATCAAGTATGCAACTACTCCTCTTATTTTACTGATGTATCTGTAGGTTCAAAAGAAGGTGGAGGTGATTGATCGTATTCAATAATAAGGTGGTTTACCATGAGAGGCGAACCAGTTGGGTTCCTTGAGGAGTATAGTTTTCAATGTAAGGTCTCAGGTTCCAAGGCCTTTTAGGCGTCAACCAGTCTGGACTTGACCTTATCTAATTCCTTCTCATCCTTCTGGGTTCATTGGTTTCCATGCTCTTACTGGGGGATTTGTGATATTGTGTTTTTTCTATGGGGTTTATGTTAATCAAGAGAATCAGTTGTCTGTGGTTCTTCAAGATTATTTTTGTGTATGTGGTCAAGTTCAACAATATCCTCAATAGTATTTGTCAGTGATTTCATTTCATCAACAAGGATATCATGATTATTCTCTACCAAGGGGATATGGAGAAGGTAGAGGTCAACCTCATGATGTTCCTTGAGTTTAGGGACCTTAGCCTAATAATTTCCATGTATTTGGATGTCAACAGAGAGGAAGAGGATATGGGTGTGGTTAGTTGCATGAAGTGAAGGTAGTAGTGATAGAGGGTCTATAGATCATTTGAGGTACGATTAGTTCATTCTATACCCTTATTTTTACCTTATTCGATTCAAGAGCTTCACACTCCCTTATTTCACCGAATCTATTCTATGTTCTAATACTAGATATAGATAATCTTCATTTTCCCCTAGTGTTGACTATGGTAGATTTCATGAACCAATTCGGGGTTCCGTCCAACCCGACACCCAATCCAATACATGGAAAGGCTCGAATGGAATTCCTGATCCCCATGGGTTAGAAAATAGTTTATGGGTATCAACAATACACTTTGGAAATGATTTTACCCATTGATATAATCACAAACAACCAAAAATAATAAGCATCACGATAACTAATAACCACAACTTAACAAGGTACAACAATTTTCAGATTCAAAGTTTTACAACTTTAACAAAAACCAAAAATACTACAAAAAAAGGGAATAACAAAACTATCCCAAAAACCACCATCCAACAAGAGGTACATCACCCTCAATCCACCACCATCAACACCTGTAAGAAGTTTAAAACTAGAAACCGGGTCTACCATCACCACCAAAATACATCTTATATTTACCGGGGTTATACATAATAAAGTATACATAAACCCGAAGGTGTATGTAGGGTGTGAGATAAATCTCAATAGGATTCCACCCAAAAGAAATATTCCATGATATAACATTAGAATAAAAATCACCATGAAAATTTCCATAATAATATTTGAAACATTTCTAAGAAAAAAATTAAGGAAAACTTTCTCAAGAAACACATATTAAGGAAAACCTTTTTCATAAATAATATTTCATGAAATAAAAATGTACACAAGGTCTACCAAATGTTAATATATAGAACTATATCACATAATTATCATGACATAAGAGAGAATCATGGTAAAATCCCTATAGGTAACTACCACTAGTGGGAACCTTTGAACCTCTTACTTTAGTGATCAAAATCCTCCACCTAAACTACTAATGACATTCCTATGCACGAGACACTAGAGTGAAATGCATCCCAAAGTCCAGTGGTCTCTAAATCATAAGTCAATACCAACATTTTTTCTATGAACAAGATAATATATGGGATCCCATCCCAAGATCTAGTAGTCTTTGATCACTTCACATTTTTTGTTAGTATTTCATCATCAATACTGCAAGAATAATTCGGGCCTAGCCACTACCGAGTTAACTAACATTCTAGTTAGAGTTCTACCACTTAGATACCAAGGATTCTCTATGTGCTCAAATTCCATTTCACATATCACATAAATCACCACTTTCATGTACACATGCCAAGAATCATAATAACACAATGAAATCACTACTTTCACATTTTCACATTGATCCAATGATAAAAATCCACATGGAAACCTCTATTTTCCATAAACAAAACCACTTTCCATTTCACATGCACACCAAAACCATTTGGAAATACATTTCATACCAATTTCATAATTTATGAAACCCATTTGTAAATACAACAAGAATAACACAAATGTAATCCAACCATTTCCAAGGGAAAATCCCATTTTAAAATTCATACTCACAAAAAAAAATATTTTATAACATTCTTCACATCACTTTCATAATTCAAAGACACATTTAAGGTGCATAACAAAGAATCCAACATGCAACAAAACCCATTTCTCATGGAAAATACTATTTCAACACATTATCACCTTTAAATGTCTTTGAAAATGTATTTAACACCTTAAACACAAGGCATAAAACATAATAAAGAAACAACATAATGAAGAACACATGAACCATGACCACTTTCCTTTAGAAATACCATTTTCATCACATGTGCATCTCAAACCTTTCCAAAACATATTTCTCACCAAACAAAAAATCTATAAAACACATTTAAATAATCAATAAATCAATAGAAACTCATATAATAATGAAAAAACATGGAACCACCTACCTCACACTTGTAAACTTTCAAAATATGGTGTGAAACCACAATTGAACCTCCACAAGACCCTATAAAGTCAAGATCAAACAATAAGCATCATGATTTCACCCAACATCTCAATATTGGACCCTCATTAGGTCAAATAACCTAATAAATAAGAAGAACTCAAGAAAGAGGGAACAAAAACCCTAGAATAAGGGAGAAATCAAGATAAAATAGACTTACATGAGAATTCCTTGAAGTTCCAAGTCTAAAACCACCCAAATATTAATGAAAAAAGGCTCCAAGAAGGCTTGGAGGAATCTATCATAGCTAAAAATACCATATGATGTGGATGGGAGGTGATTTAGGGTTAAAATCAAAGAGGTAACAGGAGTAATTTTCCACTTTTTAATGAATGTGATAGGTTTCATGGTTATCCTGCATGGTTTTCTAAACCGTGCACCAACCGTGTGGTCACCACTGTCCAAAATGAACATTTATTGTATGGTTTCCTGGGAGAAGGTTAATGGTTTCCCCAAACTATGTTCCAACCATGTGCCACCTGATTTAAATCCCAAAATCTCCATTTTCACTAAAAATTCAAGGAGAACCCCAAGGATAAATTCAAGACCAAAAATAAACAAAATAATACTTCAAAACCAAATCATAGATGTGACCATTCTACCCCCATAAATACTTTCCTCCCACAGAAAGTCACTCCAACGTCTAATCAATGAACAAAAATGGATACTCCTCCTTAACCCAAGAATTCCACTCCCAAGCCTCATGATCATCACTACCATGTACGCAATGAAATCAGACCAATGGAATAAACTTCCCATGAGGCACTTTTTCCTGAGAATCTAAAATCTACACTAGTTTCTCAAATGCAAAAAAAAATCAATTTCCAATTCCAACTCTTCCCAATTCAACACATGAGATGGATCTAGATTATAATTTTTCAGATGAGATACATGGAACATGTCACGAATTGACATCAACTAAGAGGGAAAAGATAACTTGTATGCCACCTTACCAACTCTTTCAGTAATCAAAAATGGTCTGACATACCTTGTTGTTAGCTTCCCTTACGTACCTATTCAATAGTGACCCAAGTGAGGTTCCACTTTTAGGAACATCCAGTCACCCATAGAACACTCTAAAGCTTGATTCCTATGATCGGTATTAGACTAATAGTGAATGTTCACCATCAACAAACACTACCTAATAAACTTAACTTTTTCAGATGTTTCTTACATAAGGCTCAGTCCCAATAATAATGTATCACCTACCTCATCCTAACATAAAGGGGACCAAAATAGATAACCATAAATTGCCTCAAAAAGAGACATTCTAATTGAGTATTGGTAACTATTGTTATATGAAAACTCAACCAAACCCAAATAGCTATCCCATGAACCTCTGAGATCCAACACACATGCCTGAATCATGTCTTCCAAAATTTGATTCTCACACTTCATCGGACCATACGTTTTAGGTTGGTATGTCCTACTTAACATGACTTATGACCACATCACATTATTATGGCATTACCAAAATTGTGAGGTAAAATGGGGGTCCATATCTGAAGGAATTACCGAAAACATACCATGAAGTCTCATAACACCCTGAACATACAACCGACCAATCTCATATACCTTATCTTAATCCATGGTTGGAATGAAAAGGGATGATTTGGTCATACAATAAAACACTACCCAAATGGAATTTTTACTCTGTGGTGTATGAGGTAATCTAACAATAAAATCCATGGAAATATCTTCCCAATTCCAAGTAGTAATGGGTAGTGGATAAAGAAAACTAGAGGGTCTTTAGTGCTCTTATTTAACCTGTTGACATGTATAACAACAAGATACAAAGTCGGCTATGTATCACATCATACTTGGATACCAAAA
The DNA here is from genome assembly GCA_963277665.1 of Viscum album. Classification (NCBI taxonomy): domain Eukaryota; kingdom Viridiplantae; phylum Streptophyta; class Magnoliopsida; order Santalales; family Viscaceae; genus Viscum; species Viscum album. The sequence goes on from OY728161.1 coordinate 1,746,086,350, forward strand.
CTATCAATGCACATCATAAGAAATTTTTATGGAACTAGGTTGAACTATCACTAGGACCGGTGGCTATCCTACATCACCACCTTACTTAAATACAAAGGAACTTTGAAGTGACCCTTAAAGCTCAAGAATCCCTCATGAGAAAATGACCAATCATAAGGTGTCTCCTCACTATTTAGAAACTGCATATAATGATAAAAAATCTCATCACTTGGATTCTCTTGAAAAATCAACTCCATAAGGGAAGTTTCCCACTGAACACTATCCAAGAACACACATCCACTATGTTCTTTGGTCTCTAGGTGAATCTAAAAAAAAATCCCCATCAAATTCCACTCATATCTAGACTCTTTAATTACCTACATTAGCACTTTCCTACTCAAATCATCTACCACCACATTACCTTTTACTAGGGCATAGACTACATCAAAATTCAACCCCTGAAGGTACTCAACCCAACAACGCTACATTAAATTCAAATACTTCTGGGAGAAATTTTATGCTAAACTCTTATGATTCGAAAAAACTAATAAAATACCCCCAAAAATATAATGGTTCCACATCTTCAAGGCATGCATCACTACTGCTAACTCCAATTTATGATTTTGGTAATTCTTTTCATGACTTCATAGTTGGAAAAACCCATAATCCACCACACAGTCATATGTTATTATCACACACCCAAGACCCATACCTGAGGCATCACAATAGACCACATATCCCTTTCTATATTATAGAAATATCAAAACATGGGTTTTTTTTTAACCACCTCTTTGTCTCATCAAAGGACTCCTTCTAGTCTAGGATCCATTCAAGCATTACCCATTTTCAGGTAAGTGTTATCATGGATGAAGAAAGATGATAGAAATCCCAAAAAAACCACATATAATACCCTGTGAGGACCAAAAATCTCATAATCTCAAAAACATTCTTTGGATATTCCCATGAAATAATTGCACTTGTCTTCTTGGGGTCCACTGAAACCCCATGATCCAAGATCACATGCCCTAGAAACTTCACCTCCATAATCCATAAGGTTGACTTAGAAAACTTTTCATAGAGATGATGATCTGAAAGGGTTCCTAGAACAATTCTAAAATTATGCTTATTCTCCTCCTTAGTCCTATAATAAACAATTATTTCATCCAAAAATACCATGAAAAATGAGTCGAGATACTGATGGAACTCCCTATTCATAAGTTCCATGAAGACCAATGGAACTTTCGTCAACCTAAAATGTAGGACCAAGTACTCAAAATGGCCATACCTGCTTCAGAAGCCTTTTTTTAAAATATCTTCTGCTCTAAATCTGGCTTGATGATACCCAAAGCATAGTTCAATCTTGGAAAACCACCTTTCCCCCTTAAGCTAATCAGAAAATCATTAATATAGGGAAAATTGTACTTGTTCTTGATCGCTACCTTGTTTAGTTTCTAATAATCGATGCACAACCAGAGAGATCCATCATCCTTTTTCACAAACAGATATGGTGCAGCCCAAGGTAAGATGCTCAGAAGAATGAATCTTTTAGATTCCAAATCATCCAATTGTAACTTTAATTACCACATCTTGGTGGGGACCATACGGTATTAGTTAATAGATACCAGTTGTGTTCCCATAACCAAATAAATGGAGAACTCTACATCCCGCTCCAGAGGAAAACCCGAGAAATCCACTAGGAAAACCTCTAGGAACTCATCTACCACATGAGTTAATCCACCATTAGAAGAACTATAATCTTCCTATAATGTGATTGAAGGTATCTGAAAAATAATTTTTTCCAATTCCATAAGTGGAGTTCCATAAAATCTCGACCAAGGATCCCATTCACATTGAAAAACATGGGTACTTCCATTAGGTGATACGAAATTCACTCATCACCTATAAAAATCAATGTGCACCAGGAAATTCACTATCTAATCCATACCAAGGATCAAGTAAAAGAGTTCCATTTCCAAAACTAGAAAATCTCATTCCAACTCATCCCCTGATATAGTGACTGCACAAGACGAACACCTAAAACCCTACTCTTTCTTCTTACCAAGAGGTGTTACCAACTCCATTGTATACAACATAATATAGGTTGGAAACTTTAACCCATCCACAATATGGGAAGAAATAAAAGAGATGGAGGCACCAGTATCAAATATAACAATATCTAAAGATGATTCCATAATAATGATACCTCAAACTGTCATAGGCCCTACATCTGATTCCACCGGTGCTCATTCCACCGCATAAAGTTTATTCATATCAGCCTAACCCTTAGAAAAACCAATTACATGTGGCTCTTCCCTAAACTTACTATTCCTATAAAAAGATATAGCCCTACCTCCATGATCTCAAAATTTAAAACTCACTAACTTGTATGGTTTTGATTGGGATGAAATCCCTTTGAAAGCTACAAATATAGAACCACTCTGATATGGGCACTCCACCTTCCAGAATCGCTATAAATTCCCCATAGCGCTACACCGATGACAAGGTATGGGTGGATATGAACATACAGATCGCATGTGTCCTACATTCCTACACTAATGTAAGATGGCTGAACTATCATCAGAAAACACAGGTGAAGACAACCAATAAGAATGTCCTAAACCAACACCTCCCTTCTTCCATTTCTCATCCCACTTCATCTTCTTCTTAGATGAAATTCCACTACCCACTACTAACACCGCATTAAAGAAACCATACTTTCCATTATGATCAATTTCAACCATCATGGTATAATCAACCACCTCATCATAGGTTTTTATCTTGAACAAGAAGACCTAAGATCAAATATCTTACCATAACCCCATCTCCAACTTTTGAGCCTTTATCCGCTCATTGGAAATGATCTCAGGTGCATACAAATCAAAATCAGAAAAGTTGTTAGCATACTCCATCATGGTCTGTTCTCCTTAACTAAGCTTCAAATACTCCTAGTACTTGGAAAAGGCCAAAATATTAGGACAATACTACTTGTTTAAGACAACCTTGAAATCCTTCCAACCCATCTTCTCATGCTTTCCAGCTTTCACCACTGATTCCCAACACTTATGATTGGGACCTTCAAACATAAACGAACCACACATCACACTAACTACCACAAGAGTATCAAGAAACTAAAACATACTCTATTTTCTCAATCCACTCCTCTTCTTTATGGGGTTCTGTGCTACCCTGGAAAGAAGGAGTCTTGTTCTTGATGAACTCTTGAGTTTTTTCTTTTCTAGGATATGGTTCAGCTTCTCTAACATGATAAAGACCAGATCCTGCTTCTTAACCCAAATCTTGGATAGCCCAAACCACTACTTCCACTAATCTTTTATCTATTTTTGGGGTAGAAATATCCTCAGTCTCTTCCCATAGTTGCAAAGGAATTCTTTGATGATGCATTTTATTATATCAAGCAAAAACCATAGGGAAAAACCATCAACGCATATTCTAAAAATTTTCAACAACAATAACAAATACCAACACTTCTATAAAACAAAACATAAAGAAATCCATCACAATAATAACACCTATAAAATCACTCCACCCCCCACCCAATGTCCATATATAGTTTGCAGCTTGTATGTCTCACCTATAGGAGAAGTCAGACTAAATACTAGTATACCATAGAAACTCGAGTCCTGCCACAAGGCGTGATGGATAGACACCCCACTCACAACTAAAACCTCAAACCCTAACAATACTAGCTATGGTATATCCATCATCTTTCCCCAAATAACTTGACCCAAAAAGGGCATAACCTCATCTGATTTTATTTTTTCATGAACCAAATTGGGGTGCCATCCAACTTAACACTCAATATGATTCATGGCATGGCCCGAAGGGCATTCAAAATCCCCACAAGCTGGAAACGATCTCCTGGGTATCAGAAATAAACTTTGGTAATTATTTCACCCATTTATATAATCACAAACAACCAACAATTATAAGAATCACAATAACTAATAACCACAACCAAACAAGGTACAAAAAATTTTCCAATTCACATTTTTATAACTTTAACCAAAACCAAAAATACTAAAACAAAAATTGAACAACAAAACTATCCCAAAAATCACTATGAAACAAGAGGGACATAAAACACAATCCACCACCATCAACACCTACAAGAAGTGGAACACTAGCAACCGAACCCACCATCTCCACCATGATACATCTTTCCTTTACGTAGGTTATAAATAAAAAAGTATATATACATGTAAGGTATATGTAGGTTGTGAGCCAAATCCCAGTAGGATGCCACCCAAAATAAAGATTCAATTATATAACATTAGAAGATATATCAACATGAAAATTTCCATAATAATATTTGAAACATTTATAAGAAAACATTTTGAGGAAGCTTTCTCAAGAAACACCTTTTAAGGAAAACCTTTTTCAAAAATAATAAGTATTGAAATAAAAAATGTACACAAGTTATATCATATGCTGACAGATAGCACCACATCACATAAGCATCATGTCATAAGAGAGAAACATGGTAAAATCCATATAGGCAACTAGCACCAGTGGGACCCTTTGAACCTCATACTTTAGTGATCAAAATCCTCCTACTAAACTACCAACAGTGCTCCCATGTATGATTCACTAGAGGAGAATTCATCCCAAGGTCCAATGGTCTTCAAATCATAATCTAATACCAATATTATTCCCATGCATGATCCACTAGAGGATATCCCATACCAAGGTCTACTAATCTCCAATCATATAACATGTTTTCTTAGTGTTGCATCATCAATCCTATTAGAAGAATCTGGGCCTCACCACTACCGAGAAAGCTAGCATGCTAGTTTTAGTTCATCAACCTATATACCTGAGATTCCCTTTGTTCTCAATTTCCATTTCACATATCACATAAATTATCACTTTCACAAACATATTCCAAGCATCATAAGAACACAATGAAATTCACCACTTTCCCATTTTCACATTGATCCAATGATCAAAATCCACAAGGAAACCACTATTTTCCATAAAAAAACCCACTTTATATTTTCACATGCACACCAAAACCTTTTGGAAATACATTTAATACCACTTACACAATTTATGAAACCCATTTGGAAGAACAAAAATAAAACATATGGAATCCAACCATTTCCATGGGAAAATCCCCTTTTAAATTTATACTCACATAAAAAAATTATAAAATGATTCACATCACGTTAATAATTCAAATACACATTTAAGGTGCACAAAAAATAATAAAATATAAAAAAAATACCATTAATCTTGTAAAATCCTCTTTCAACACATTTTCACCTTTAAATTTCTTTGAAAATGCATTTTGCACCATTCACACAAGGCATAAAACATAATCAAAAACACCATAATGAAGAACACATGAAACATGAACACTTTCATTTAAAAATAAAAATTTTATTACATATACATATCAAACATTTTCAAAACATATTTTTCACCACACAAATAATCCATAAAACACATTTAAACAATAAAGAAATCAACTAAAACTCATCTAATAATCTAAAAGCATGGAACCACCTACTTCACACATCTAAACTTCTAAAATCTGGTGTGAAACCACAACCACACCACCAAAAGAGCCTATAACAGCAAGACCTAATAATAAACATCATTATTTCTCCCAACATCTCAATATTAGACCCTTATTAGGTCAAATAACTTGCTGTAAAAGAAGAACTCAAGAAAGAGGGAAGAGAAACCCTAAAAGAACGGATAAATCATGATAAAAGAGACTTAATTGATAATTACTTCAATTTAGAAGTATAAAACCACCCAAATATTGATTCTAAAATGCTACAATAATCTTGGAGGAATATCTCATGGTTGAAAATACTATATGGGATGGATGGGAGATGATTTATGGTTAAAATAGAAGAGGGCACAAGACTAATTTTCTACTTTTTAATAACCTAGATAGGTTGTATGGTTAGCTGATAAAACAAAATTTTATTGAATATTTTATTGATAACAAATGATATAATATCCTAACATTATGCTAAATATGATCAATTATGAAATATTTGGGATTAGATCATTCATTTTCAAATTTTATGAAAATTCCAGTTTTACTCTTTTAAAATTCAATGTAGTATTTCAGGAATAAATATTGTTATATAAAATATTTTGACTTAAAATTTTGTAACTGTGTTCCTAAATTAATGGGATACAAATTCAATTCAGTACATAATAGCTTGATCGTGCACTTGAGTGGATAAAATGGACTATGAAGACAAAGTTGGATAGAACCATCCAGATTGGACACCACTTCACTATTTGGGCCATATCTTCTTCATCTGGACTTGGATTGAGATCCAATTTAAAGGGAATCTCTGGGACATTATTAGGAAAAAATAATCCTTCTATAAGGCCGGACAATTTACGCATTTTTTAGGAAAACTATATGGTGAAACTTAGAATAAAATATTTTTCGTGTTTTCATTTCATACTTAAAAAAGTTATGTAACCCTAGCCCTCAAAAACTCTATTTAAATTGGATTTTCACTCTTTTTTAGGGATTTTAGACGCTTTGGGAATGTGTGTTAGAAATTTTATCTCTTGGGAACACCTCACAACCCTTGGAAGAAGAAAGGCCTTGTGCAAAGTTCTCTTCCAAGAAGGCTCTCCTCTCCTACCTCCTCTTTTTTTCCTTGTTTTTATGCTTGTAACAAGAATTTTCTTTAATAAATATTTTGTATTATTATATTTTCATATTATTATTTTTTTCTTCTTGGTCTGGAATCTAAGAGTGGAGATGATATTGGGTATTCCCCTTTCAATCCATTACTTATGAAAAACCTCTCCATGATGACAACTCTACCCATGGAAAAGTGATTTCTTTTATAGTTGATCTAATCCCCACTCCCTTAATTTATTTATTTTGAATAAATAAACATAATATAATTCATAAATTGTGATCAATTAATTTAGTTTTAATTTTTAAGGGACTCAATCGACTTTCACTTGACCGCGTGGTCGGGCTTGTGTAAACCGTGTGAGTGAAACCTCAATCACAAAATCTAATCACTTTGGGAAATAATTTTAGGGTTTAAGTCTCATCCATAAACACAATTAATTCTTAAATATAGGGATTATATTCTTAACTAATTTACCATTGACCACAAGTTGGATTTTGGATCACTATCAAAACAGGGTGCTCCGATTGAAGGTCTCAAAGTTAACCTAGGGCTCATTTTTACAAATATTTGTGGTTGTGTTAATTTTCGTAGGGTTCGGAGGTTAACAAGGTTAGAGGATCAGAATTGAACAAATTATAATTATATGAGATAATGATAAATTAATGGTTAAGGTATTTGATTAGATTAACTATGTCTTTTCATATAAGTATTTTTTTAGTGTTTCTGAGAAATTGTCTCTTGATTGTTGCTTCTCATTTCCTTATTTAATTTACTATTTGAAAAGTCACAAAACAAACCCCTATATTTATTTTCCTTTGTTTTGAACTATTTAAGTACTTACTTAGATCCCATTAATAGTTGTTTAATTCACTTACTCCTTAAGAGAACGACCTAGGTCAGCTACTGTGTTTCACTTAGTAAAATCAAAAATAAATATTTTTGAGAGTGTGTGCAACAATGTCCTTTAAAATTGACATCGTTGCTGGGAATGAAAGTAATTATTTCAACCAATTAGAGGTATTATTTTTATTTTACATTTTATTCACTTATTCTCTTTTTTCTTCCTTCTTTACCCAATCTGAATTTCTTCTTCTTCTTTTATTTTCTTCTACTTCTTTTTGGACCATCATCTCAAACTTCGCATTTTTATTTTACTACGGTCCACATTCCTTCTTTTATTTTTTATTTTATTTACAACAAAAACTAATCTTGAAGATATATTAGATCTTGACCCTGAGATTTAAAACATCCTTAGGGCTTGAATCAGACATTCTCAGTCTATGAGAAGTTTCAATATTCAAACAGTTGGAGAATTTCTCTACTCCAAGAACATTGAAATTAGAAACACTTCTAATTACAACATAAAACAAGAACAAATGTTTGAAAATAATAGAAATTAACTTAATATAACTATTATAGAATTAGATGCACCTGATATTAACTATATACCAAATTTTATTTCATACCTAAATTTTAAATCGGACTTTGAATTGAAATCAAGATTAATTCACCTACTTCCAAAATTTCGTGGACTCTCTAGCTAGGATCCCAATAAAAACCTTGAATAATTTAATGTGGTATTCTTAACCTTAAAACCAAGAAATGTTTCTAAAGATCAAATCAAACTAAAGGAATTCCCATTTTCACTTGATGGAGCTACAAAATATTGGATGTATTATTTACAACCTGTAGATGTAACTTGTTGGAATGATTTGAAACATATTTTCTTAAAGAGATTTTTTCCAGCATCAAGGACCACTTCCATTTTTAAGGAGATATCGGGGATTAAGAAAGATCAAGGGGAGTCAATGTATGAGTACTGGGAGAGATTTAAGAAGTTATGTGCAAGATTACCACATCACCAAATTAGTGAGAAACTTCTCATCCAATACTTCTATGATGGACTCACACCTATTTAGAGGATCATGTTTTATGTCGTAGTTGGAGGAGCATTTGTGGAAAAGACACCAGTAGATGCATGTGCATTGATTGACAAAATGGCCCAAAACACTCAATAATTTGGCGATTGAGGTACACCACATGTCAGGGGAGTACATCAGGTAAGTCATTCTTCTCTTGAGAGTCATTTGGTTGATACCAAGTTAAAATAATTGACCACTATGGTGAGGCAGATTTCTTTGGATCAAAATACATCTCAACCCCCTCTTTCAAGGCCTTGTGGCATTTTCACTGAGACAAGACACCCAACTGACTATTGCCCACAATTACAAGAGACAGAGGATTGTGCAGCAGTATTCCTAGGGAGGCCATATCACCAACAATAATAGACATTCCCCCAAAAGAAGTTTGATTCATTGGCTCCAACATACAACCAAGGGTTGAAGGATCAATCAAACATGAGCTATGGATCTTGAAAATAACAAAGGCCCCCTTTTCAACAAAACTTACAGCAGCCTCCCCCTTACCAACAGGGTTTCCAACAACCCCAAAAAATATTCGAAGCCCAAGCATCAAAAAACAAAAAATATACAAGGGAATCCCCCAACCAAGGTAGATTCTAACACTGATTAATCAACAGAATGAGATGAAGAGTCAAGGTTCAAAGCTGATGGAGTTTATGACTCAAATGAGACAGATTTTCACTGCCCTCCATGAGCTGGTAAGTAAGAATTCTAGAAATATACCTTCCCAAACTACTCCAAATCCCAAGGGGAATCTCAGTACCATCACATTGAGAAGTGGGAAGAAAATGAATGATACATCTGTACCAACCATTCCACTGAGATTCACATCAACTCTAAAAAATCCCCATTCCACACCAACTGATGAGAAATCTAAGGATAAAGATAAAGGTAAGAAAAATATTGATGTCGTTCCTCCTAAACCCCTTCCATTTCCATACAGAGTTGTACAAACAAAAAATATGGTTGAATAAGCAATATAAAATTAGGTTTTGGACACATTCAAGCGGGTGGAAATCAAAAATCCTCTACTTGAAGCCATTAAGAAAGTCCCAAGGTATGTGAAATTATTAAAATAACTTTGTACCAATAGAAGAGGGATAAAGGGAAATGAGAGGATAAATATCAGAATGAATGTGTCAACACTTATTACACCAACTATAGCAATAACAACAAAGTGAAAGGATCTAGGTACATTCAACATACCATGCACCATAGGGGAGTTTCACTTTTCTGATGATATTTGTGATTTGGGAGCTTCCATAAAAGTGATGCCTCACTCTGTATTCTCTTCATTGTAGGTTGGTGAGCTGAAACCGATGAGATTAGTGGTGCAGTTGGCAAATAGAGCTACATCATATCCAGCGGGAGTCCTTGAGGATGTACTTGTCCGAGTAAGAGACATATCTTTACAATATATTTCTATATGATCAACATCACTTTGTATTCTCTTCTTTGCATGTTGGTGAGCTGAAACCGATTAGAGTAGTGGTGTAGTTGGCGAATAGAGATACAAAGAGCATAAGAAAAGTTCAACTCCCTTATGGTGCATGGTATGGTGAATGTCCCTGGATCCTTGCACTTTGTTGGCATTTCTAGAGTTGGTGTAATAAGTGTTGACACATTCCTTCCCAGATTTATCCTCTCATTTCCCTTGATCCCTCTTCTATTGGTACAAAGTTTTTTTAAGAATTTCGCAAACCTTTGGATTTTCTTGATGGCTTGAAGTAGAGGAATGTTGATTTTCACATGCTTGAATGTGTCCAAAACATCCTTTTACATTTCTTCTTCAGCCATCTTGTTGGTTTGTCCAATCTATTTGGAAATGGAAAGGGTTTAGGAGGAACAAAATCAATCTTTTTCTTACCTTTTTCTTTCTCCTTGGATTTCTCATCAGTTGGTGTGGAATGGGTATTTTCTAGATTTGAGGTGAATCCTAGTGTAATGGTAGGTATATATGTATCATTAATTTTCTTCCCACTTCTCAATGTGATGGCACTAACATTCCCCTTGGGATTTGGAGTAGGTTGGGAAGGTAGATTTCCAGAATTCTTACTTACCATTTCATGGAGGGCAGTGGAAATTTGGCATATTTGAGTCCTCAGCTCCCTCAACTCTAAACCTGGACTCTTTATCTCATTCTATTTATTAAGAACAATTGGCATTAAAAGGTCATCAGTGTTAGAATATACCTTGGTTGGGTGATTCCTTTTTTGTTGGTTTATTGATGCTTGGGCTTCAAATCTTCTTTGGGTTTGTTGGAAACACTATTGTTAAGGAGGAGGCTACTGGAAGTTTTTTTGAAAAGGGGACCTTTGTTGTTATCCAAAGCCATACCTCATGTCTGATTGATCCTTCTACCCATGGTTGTATATTAGATAAAAGGAATCAAACTTCTTCTGGGGTTATATATATTGTTTTTGCTGATATGGTCTCTCGAGGAATATTGTTGTGCAATCCTCTGTCTCTTATAATTGTGGGAAACAGTCAGTTGATTGGATTGTCTCAGTGAAAATGTCACAAGGCCTTGAAGGAGGGGGTTCATATGTCTTTTGATCCAAATAAATTTTCCTCACCATATTGGTCAATTATTCTAACTTGGTATCAATCAAATGACTCTCAAGAGAATAAGGACATACCTGATGTACTCCCCTGACATGTGTTGTACCTCGATCACCAAATTATTTAGAGTTTTGGTCCATTTTTTCAATCTATGCATGTGAAGCTACTTGTGTCTTGTCCAACAATTCTCCTCTCTATAGGTGTGAGTCCTTCATAGAAGTATTGGATGAGGAGTTTCTCACTGATTTGGTGATGTGGGAATCTTGCACACAACTTCTTGAATTACTCCTAGTACTCATACATTGACTCACCTTGGTCTTTCTTAATCCCCAATATCTCCTTATGAATGGAAGTGTTCCTTGATGCTGGAAAATATCTGCAAGAAAAGACGTTTCAAATCGTTCCAACAGGTTACATCTTCATGTTGTAAATAATACATCCAGTCTTTTGTAGCTCCATCAAGTGAAAATGGTAATGCCCTTAGTTTTATTTGATCTTCAAAAACATTTCTTGGTTTTATTGTTGAGAAAATCACATTAAATTCTTTAAGGTTTCTATTAAGAACCTCACCAAAGAGGCCTTGAAATTTTGGAAGTAGGTGAATTAATCCAGATTTCAGTTCAAAGTCCGATTTGAGATTCGGGTATGCAATGCAATTTTCTTGATAGTTAATATTAGGTGAAACCAATTCTTTAATAGTTTTATTAAGTTAATTTCCATTATTTTCATCCATTGGTTCTTGTTTTATGTTAGAATTAGAAGTGTTTCCAATTTGAATGTTCTTGGAGTAGAGAAATTCTCTAACTGTTTGAATGTTGAAATTCCCATAGACTGAGAATGTATGATTTGATCCATAAGGTTGTTTTCAATCTGAGGGTAAAGATCTAAGTGATCTTCGGGATTAGTTTGTGCCATAAATAAAATAAAAAAATAAAAGAAGGAAAGTGGACCATAGTAAAATAAAAATGAGAAGTTTGAGTTGATGGACCAAAAAGAATTAGAAGAAAATAAAAGAAGAAGAAGAAATTCAGATTCAGTAAAGAAGGAAGAAATAAGAGAAGAAGTGAATAAAATGTAAAATAAAATAAATACATCTAATTGGTTGAAATAATTACTTGCCTCCCCAGTAGCGGTGCCAATATGAAAGGACGTTGTTGTGCACGCTCTCAAAAATATTTATTTTTGATTTTACTAAGTGCAGCACAGTGGCTGAACTACGTCATTATCTCAAGTAGGAATTTAATTAAACAAATATTAATGGGATTTAAGTAAGTACTTAAATAGTTCAAAACAAAGGAAAAGAAAGATGGGGATTGTTTTGTGACTTTTCAAACAGTAAATTAAACTAGAAAATTAGAAGCAATAATTAAGAGACAATTTCTAAGAAACACTTATATGAGAAGACGTAGCTGATCTAATCAAACCCATTCACCATTAATTTATCATTATCTCATATAATTATAATTCATTCAATTATGATCCCCTAACATTGTTAACCTCCAAACCCTAAGGAAATTAACACAACCATAAATATTTTTTAAAATGAGCCCTAGGTTAACTTTGGGAACTTTAATCGCAGCACCCTGCATTTATTGTGATCCAAAATCAAACTTGTGGTCCGTGGTCAATTAGGTAATAATATCCTCCCTATATTTGAGAATTAATTATGTTTAGGGATGAGACTTAAACCCTACAATTCTATACCAAAGTTATTAGATTTTACGATTGAGGTTTCACTCACACAGTTTATACAAGCCCAACCACGCGGTCAAGTGCAAGTCAATTGAGTCACTTAGAAATTAAAACTCAATTAAGTGATCAAAATTTATGAATTAAATTATGTTTACGGATTCAAAATAAATAAATTAAGGGAGTGTGGATTAGATCAACTACGAAAGAAATCACTCGTCCATGGGCGGAGTTGTCATCATGGAGACGTTTTGCATACGCAATGGATTGAAAGGGGAATACCCAATCTCATATCCAATATTAGATTCCAGCCCAAGAAAAAAAATAATAAGATTAAAAGAGAAGAATACAGAATATTTTTTGAAGAAAATTCACATCACAAGTATAAAAACAAGGAAAAACAAAGAGGAGGTGGGAGAGAGGATCCTCCTTGGAAGAGAACATTGCACAAGGTCTTACTTATTCCAAGGGTTGTGAGGTGTTACCAAGAGACACCCTTTTGTAAACACCTTCCCAAATCCTCGACCATCCCTCCCAAAGAGTGAAAATCCCATTTAAATAGATTTTTTGAGGGCTAGGTTTACATAACTTTTCTAAGTATTAAATGAAAAATCGGCCAAATATTTAATTCCATGATTCACCGCATAGTTGACCTCAAAAACGCATGAATTGGCCAGCCTTATAGAAGGATTATTTGTTTATAATTATGTCCCAGATCTACTCTCCAAATTTGGGATCAATAAAAGTCTGGATGAAGAAGATACGACCCAAATAGTGAAGTGGTGTCCAATCTGGATGGTTCTATCCAACTTTGTCTTCATGGTCAATTTACTCCACACAAATGCACGATCCAACCCCCACGTCCTAAATAGAATTGGTAGCTCATTAATTCCTAAACACAGTTAAAAAATTTTAAGTCAAAAATATTTTACATAACAATATCTATGCCCAAAATACTACAGTGTATTTTAAAAGGGTAAAATTGTAATTTTCATCAAATTTGAAAATTAATGATCTAATCCCAAATATTTAATAATTGATCATATTTAGCGTAATGTGAGGAAATTAAATCATTTATTATCAATAAAATTTTCAATAAAATTTTGTTTTATCAACTCCCCCACACTTACCCTTTTTCACTCCTGGGAAAAACCTCATATCAAGTAAACATCAATATCAAATCAAAATAAATTTTAAAACACATATCCTTGAGATCAAACTATTCCACACCAAAAAACAAAAGATATCATACCTTATAAAAAATCATTATTTCAAGTTCTCCATTTATATCATTCAATGTATTTCCACTTCATTTATCCTCCCATGCACAAAACACTTACCTCAATTGAATTTTCTATTATCACACAAATGTCAATTTTTAGAAATGTCTTTATCATCCAAACTAATACAAGGTTCAACATAGGCTTGATAAATTCCTACGTCACCACTCGATGTGAGTCAAGGACATATTTTTATCATGAGGACTTTTTAGGGTTGTTCTGTGGCTTTCGGTTGGTAGGATCAAGATGTGAAAAATTCTAAGGCTGAATGAGGAGGGCTTGACTCTTTTTGAAGAAAAATTGAATTAATCTAATTTTTACTTTAATATGTTCTTCTCCTCAATCCCTATAGCATCGATTCATGTTCATTATCATGAAAAATAAAGGAATTTTCACACCATTCAACATTTCAGGAGTAAAAATTTCAATCTACTCAAACATGATTTTCTTGAAAGCTTCAGATAGGCACAACTTTCTCTCTATTAGAAGCTCCAGAAAGGCACAGCTTCACTTATCATGAAAGCTCTAGAAATGGCACAGCTTTCAATATGATGATTTTCTTCAGTAGTAAACACATCTCTTCAAAATTTAATTTTCCACTAAAATTTTCACATAATGTCGTAGCATAATACAAGACAGTTTCCCCCACACTTAAGTTCAACTAGATTATGAAATTTCACTTCAATAGTTTTTTGGATTGGGAAAATTGGCATGTAATATAGCTAACATAATAGGCTTTTAATGGCTGCTAAGGGATACAAGGATTAAATGTTCAAGGTAGGCCATTATAAAAAATAGATTCTTGAAATATGGGATTTAATACCAAACAAATTCCTCAATCATTTAAACATAAGTACCTCAAACCCTCAAGTTTTGACTAAAATAAATCAAATTTTGATTAAATCAATCATGGTTTGGTTCTCTCAAGAAGTGATTTAAATGTAAAGAATATGAAAATAATGGTTCAGAATCCTCATAGGAAAGTTATTTCAAATATAAAGACAGTGAGATGTGTCATGGGATTCAAAATTTAGTGTACTTTTCATGAAATTATGAAATATTTGAACTTGAAACAAAGTCATTTTCACCATTCATTTAATCTTAGTTTCAAAGGATAAATTTTTTCACTTATTGATATGGATTTCAAAATAGTGATGAGAATAATTTCATCTCCAAAGTTTCAAAAATACATAAAAATTTGAAAAATAAACACAAAAAATTTGAAAAACACCCAAGATTTTTTCTTTCCTTTCATTTTTTTTAATCATTGAAAAATAGGAAAAAAATTAAAATTAATAAACTAAAAGGTTCCCTCCCCCATAATTAAAATATTGCATTTTCCTCAATGTGAACCCATGAGATGATATATGCACATGAAATGCAGAATTTTAAATAGAACAACTAATATAAAAGTGAAAGGGTTAGGAACAACTTGTTATGCTCATGTGATGATGGGGTTATGTAGTGTGATGAAATCTACTGCATTAGTAGGAATTCCTTCAATGTATTTATTCAAACATTTCTCGTTGACTCTAAATCTATTTCTTGTGTTCTCTTGTGTGATCTCCACTGCACCATAAGGAAAAACATTAGTCACAACATAAGGACCTAACCATCTGGAACACAACTTACCAGACATCAACTTTAGTCATGAACTGTAGAGAAGGACTTTCTATCTAATATGAAACTCCTTTTGTTGGATCATTTTTTCATGAAATGCTTTAGATCTTTCCTTATAGAGTCTTGAGTTCTCATATGAAGACAATAAAATCTCCTCAAGCTCTTGAATTTGCATCTTTCTTTAGATTCCAGCTTGGTCCAAATCCATGGTGCATTCCTTTATAGACCAATAAGCTTGATGCTCAAATTCCATGGGGAGATGACATGCTTTCCCAAAAACAATCCAAAATGGGGACATACCAATGGGTGCCTTGTATGTTATCTTATAAGCCCAAAGTGAATCATCCAAGCGCTTGCTCCAATATTTCCTATTCGACTGCATAGTTTTCTCCAAAATTTGTTTCAACTCATGATTTGAAACCACAACCTGGCCATTTATTTGGGGGTGGTATGGTGTTGATATTTTGTGTGTCACCCCATACTTACGAATAAGGGAAGAAAGATTCCAATTGCATAAGTGTGTTCCTTGGTCACTGATGATGGCCTTCGATACTCCAAACCTGCAAAAAATATGTGCTTTGAAAAAGTACACAAAAACATGAGAATCATCAGTCCTGGTGGCCTTATCCTCCATCCATTTACTCACATAATCAACAGCAACCAAAATATACAAAAAAACCAAAGGAACTAGGAAAAGGACCCATAAAATTGATACCCCATACGTCAAAAATCTCACAGAATAGTATGGTTTGTTGAGGCATCTCATGTCTCCTAGAAATGTTCCCAGTGTGTTGGAAATGAGAGAATGACTTACAAAACACATGGGAATCATGGAATAAGCTAGGCCAATATAATTCAGAGTCTAAAACTTTCCTAGTTGTTCATTGGGGTCCAAAGTGTCCACCACAAGCAAGTGTATGAAATAATTGTAGAACAGACTCAAACTCATGATCAGGAACAAACCTCCTAATAACTTGGTCACTACACATATGCTAGAGGTAGGGGTCATCCCACATATAAAACCAAGACTCACTCTTTAATTTTTGGACTTTATTTTTCTTTAAATTTGCATGGATTTCAGAGGCAACAAGGTAGTTAACTAAATTAGCATACAAAGGATGCGTACTTGAGATGGAATAAAGATGCTCATCAGGGAAAGTGTCCTGAAGTGGTACCTGGTCCAAGGCGTCATCCTATAGTGTGTGAGTAAGCCTACTCATGTGGTTTTCCACCAAGTTTTCCAAACCCTTCTTTTCCTTTATCTCAATATCAAATTCTTGAAGAAGGAGCATCCATCAGATTAGCCTGGGCTTTGCATCTGGTTTCTTCAAGAGGTACCTCAGAGCTGCATGGTCAGAAAAAACAACTACTTTAGAGACCAATAAATATGAATGGAATTTATCTAAAGAAAATATGACACCAAGAAACTCCTTTTCCATGGTTTTTTAGTTTGATTGGTCTAAATATAGTGTCCTCGATGTATAGGAAATCACATTTGAGCGTTCATCCACCCTCTGAGATAAGACAGCTCCAACTGTAAAGTTAGATGCTTCACAGATAAGCTCAAAAGGAATCTCCCACAGTGGGGACTGTATGATTGGTGGAGTGGTTAGACACTTCTTTAGCTCATCAAAGAATGTCCTGCAGGAATCATCAAACACAAAATCAGAATCCTTTTAAAGTAATCGTGACATAAGAAGATAAATCTTACTAAAATATTTGATGAAGCGCCAATAAAATCCTGCATGTCCTAAGAAAGCTCTAACATAACGCACATATGAATGATATGGTGAGGATGCAATAATGACTATCTTAGATCTATCAGCCTCTTTCCCATGTTTTGACACTACATGCCCTACGACAATTCCATGCTCTACCATGAAATGACATTTTCAAAGTTCAAGACTAGATTCTTCTCAATAAAAAGATTCAACACCTTTCCCAAACTAGAGATACAATCATCAAATGAAGACCCATACACTGTAAAATCATCTATATATACCTCCATGTAGGTCTCAATAAAATTATAAAAAAATACTCAGCATGCATCTCTGGAAGGTACCCGGGGCGTTGGAAAGTCTAAATGGCATCCTTCAATAGCCAAACGTACCGAATGGACAAGTGAATGTTTCTTTATCTTGATCCTCTAGAGCAATAGAAACCTGAAAATATCCATAAAATCTATCCAAGAAACATTAGTGTGTTTTCCCAGCTAGTCTCTCAAGCATCTGATCAATAAATGGGAGGAGGAAATGGTCTTTGCGAGTGGACTTATTTAGTTTCCTATAATCAATACACACACACCAACTATTTTTCACCCTCATTATAACTAACTCATCTTTCTCATTTTTAACAACTCTAACACCACTTTTCTTAGGCACAACCTGAATAGGACTCACCCACTGGGAATCTGAAATGGGATATATTATACCATCCTTGAGAAATTTTTCAACCTCTTTTTTAACAACTTCCAAAATGGTTCGATTGATTCTCCTTTGTGGTTGCCTCACTGGTTTAGCCCCATCCTCCAAAATAATCCTATGCATACAAATAGAGGGGCTAAAACCTCATATGTTATCCAAGGCCCACCCAATTTCCCTGATGTTCTCCCTCAAAAGATTCAAAATCTTTTCTTCATGTTCAAAAGGAATATTGTTAGCAATGATAACAGGTAATTTCTCACCACTTAAAAAGTATGAGTATTTTAGATGTGGTGGTAATGGCTTGAGTTCCAATGTAGGGGTGATGTATGGATGGAGTAATTGAAGGAACTGAAATATATGCACAATGAGAATCAGTATCAAAATAGAAATCATCACAATCAGATAATAAATCATTAAATCCATCAGCATACTCAATAGATATGTCATAATCAAAGTTCAAATGATCATAATATGATTCAATTTCAAAATCAAATCTAAGAGAGTCTTGTTCATTAGAAATAGGTGTGGAAGAACTCTTGGACATAAAACTAGAA
Source organism: Viscum album (assembly GCA_963277665.1). Lineage (NCBI taxonomy): Eukaryota > Viridiplantae > Streptophyta > Magnoliopsida > Santalales > Viscaceae > Viscum > Viscum album. The sequence goes on from OY728161.1 coordinate 1,746,105,023, forward strand.
CCAATACTCATAATCTCCCTAAGCATAGGACAATAAAATTACATGGGGTTTTTATTTGGTGGTTCAAAATGGGAGATAACAAATGAAGAATGGTCCTCTAAGGGGTACTTCATGGAGTCCATAACATTAAATATCACAACTTTATCCCCAAACTCCATGGAAAGTGTACCCTCATTGACATTTATGATAGTTTTTCAGTTTTGAGGAAGGGTCTACCTAAGATAATGGGAGCATGAGAACTTACTTGATCATCCTCCATGTTAATCATGTAGAAATCTGATGGAAAGATCATGTCTCTTACCCTGACAAGTACATCCTCAAGGATTCTCGTTAGATATTTTGTAGCTCTATTCTCCAATTGCACCACTACTCTCATCAGTTTTAGCTCACTAACCTGAAAATAAGAGAATAAAGAGTGTGTCATCACATTTATAGAGGCTCCCAAATCCCAAAGAGAATCAAAAAAGTGAAACTTCCCTATGTTTCATGGTATAGTAAATTCCCCTAGATCCTTTCACTTTGTTGACATTGCTAGAGTTGGTGTAATAAGTGCTGACACATTCCTTCCCAGATTTATCCTTTCATTTCCCTTAATCCCTCTTCGATTGGTACAAAGTTATCTTAAGAATTTCGCATACCTTGGGGTTTTCTTGATGTCTTCAAGTAGAGGAATATTGAATTCCACACGCTTGAATGTGTGAAAAACCTCCTTTTTCATTGCTTCTTCAGCCATCGTTTTTGTTAGTACAACTCTGTTTGGAGATGTAAGGGGTTTAGGAGGAACAACATCAATCTTTTGCTTACCTTTGTCTTTCTCCTTGGATTTCTCATCAGTTGGTGTGGAATGGGGATTTTCTGGAGTTGAGGTGAATCCCGGTGGAATGGTAAGTACAAATGTATCATTCATTTTCTTCACACTTCTCAATGTGATGGCACTGACATTCCCCTTGGGATTTGGAGTAGGTTGGGAAGGTAGATTTTCATAATTCTTACTTACCAGTTCATGGAGGCCAGTGGAAATCTGGCTCATTTGAGTCCTCAACTCCCTCAGTTCTAAACCTTGACTCTTCAGCTCATTCTGTTGATTAAGAAAAATTTTCTTCAAAAGGTCATCAATGTTAAAATCTACCTTGGTTGGGGGATTCCCTTGTTGATGGTTTGTCGATTCTTGGGCTTCAAATATTATTTGGGGTTGTTAGAAACCCTTCTAGTAAGGTGGAGGCTACTGGAAGTTTTGTTGAAAAGGGAGCCTTTGTTGTTTTTCAGAACCATACCTCATATCTGATTGATCTTTCCACCCTTGGTTGTGTGCTGGTGTAAAAAAAATCAATCTTTTTTTGGGGATATGGTTGTTATTGCTGCTGATATGGTCTCCCTAGGAATACTACTGCGCAATCCTCTATCTCTTGTAATTGTGGGAAAAAGTCAGTTGGGTGGCTTGCCTCAGTGCAAATTCCACAAGTCCTTGAAGGAGGGGGTTGAGATATCTTTTGAGAGAAAGCAATTTGCCTCACCATAGTGGTCAATTCTTATAACTTGGTATCAATCAAATGACTCTCAAGAGAAGGACTTATCTGATGTACTCCCCTGACATGTGGTGTACCTCTATCACCAAATTGTTGAGAGTTTTGGGACATTTTGTCAATAAATTCACGTGAAGCTACTGGTGTCTTGTCCACCAATTATCCACTAGCTACGGCCTCCACCATGCTCATCTCTATAGGTGTGAGTCCTTTATAGAAGTATTGGATGAGGAGTTTCTCACTGGTTTGGTGATGTAGAAATCTTGCACACAACTTCTTGGATTGCTCCCATTACTCATACATTGACTCCCCTTGGACTTGATTAATCCCTGGTATCTTCTTACGAATGGAAGTGGTCCTTTATGCTAGAAAAATCTCTGCAAGAAAATACATTTCAAATCATTCTAACAAGTTACATCTTCTAGTTGTAAATAATGCATCGAGTCTTTTGTAGCTCCATCAAGTGAAAATGGGAATGCCCTCAGTTTGATTTGATCTTCAGAAACATTTCTTGGTTTTAAGGTTGAGAAAACCACATTAAATTATTTAAGGTCTTTATTGGGATCCTCACCAAAGAGGCCATGAAATTTTGGAAGTAGGTGAATTAATCTAGATTTCAGTTCAAAGTCTGATTCGAGATTCGGGTATGCAATACAATTTGGTTGATAGTTAATATCAGGTGCATCAAATTGTCAAATAGTTTTATTGAGTTAATTTCCATTATTTTCATCCATTGGTTCTTGTTTTATGTTGTAATTAGAAGTGTTTCCAATTTCAATGATCTTGAAGTGGATAAATTCTCCAACTGTTTGAATGTTGAAACATCTCATAGACTGAGAATGTCTGATTCAAGCCCTAAGGTTGCTTTCAATCTTAGGTTCAATATCTAAGAGATCTTTGGAATTAGTTCATGTCATAAATAAAATAAAAAAGAAAATAAGGAAAGTGGACCATATTAAAATAAAAATGATAATTTTGAGTTGATGGTCCAAAAAGAAGTAGAAGAAAATAAAAGAAGATGAAAAAATTCAGATTGGGTAAAGAAGTAAGAAAGAAGAAAAGAAGTTAATAAAATGTAAAATAAAATAAATACCTCTAATTGGTTGAAATAATTACTTGCCTCCCTGACAACGGTTCCAATTTGAAAGGATGTTGTCACACACGCTCTCAAAAATATTTATTTGTGATTTTACTAAGTGCAGAACAGTGGCTGACCTAGGTCATTCTATCATGGAGGAAGTGAATTAAACAACTATTAATGGGATTTAAGTAAGTACTTAAATATTTAAAAACACAATAAAAGAAATATGGGGGATTCATTTTGTGACTTTTCAAATAGTAAATTAAACAAGACAATGAGAAGCAACAATCAAGAGACAATTTCTTAGAAACACTTATATGAGAAAACATAGTTGATCTAATAAAACACCTTCAATATTCATTATCATTATCCCATATAATTATAATTCCTTTAATATTGATCCCCTAACCTTGTTAACCTCTAAACCCTACAGAAATTAACACAACCACAAATATTGGTGAAAATGATCCCTAGGTTAACTTCGGGACCTTCAATCGGAGCACCCTCCTTTGATTGTGATCCAAAAGCCAATTCTGGTCAGTGGTCAATTAGGTCAGAATATCTTCCCTGGATTTTAGAACTAATTGTGTTTAGGGATGAGACTTAAACCCTACAATTCTATCCCAAGGTGATTAGATTTTGCGATTGAGGTTTCACTCACACAGTTTACACAAGCCCGACCACGCGGTCAAGTGCAAGTCGATTGAGTCACTTAGAAATTAAAACTAAATTAATTGATCACATTTTATGAATTAAAGTATGATTATGTATTCTAAATAAATAAATTAATGGAGTGGGGATTAGATCAACTATGAAAGAAATCACTCTTCCAAGGGAGGAGTTGTCATCGTGGAGACGTTTTACATAAGCAATGGATTGAAAGGGGAATACCCAATCTCATCTACACTATTAGATTCTATCCCTATAAGAAAAATAAGAATATGATAATAGAATAATATATAATATTTATTGAAGAAAATTCACATTACAAGCATAAAAACAAGGAAAAACAAAGAGGATGTGGGAGAGGAGAGCCTTCTTGGAAGAGAACTTTTCACAAGGCCTTACTTCTTCCAAGGGTTTTGAGGTGTTCCCAAGAGACAACCTTCCTTCCACACCTTCCAAAATACTCTAAAAACCCTCCCAAATAGTAAAAATTCCATTTAAATAGATTTTTTGAGGTCTAGGGTTACATAAATTTTGTAAGTGTGAAATGAAAACTCAGAAAAATATTTTATTCCAAGTTACACAGCATAGATGACCTCTAAAATGTGTGAATTGGCCAAACTTATATAAGGATTATTTGTTACTAATTATTTATCCTATATTCCCTCCAAATTTGGTCTCAATCCAAGTCATAATGAAGAAGATACGGCCCAAATAGTGAAGTGGTGTCCAATCTTGATGGTATTGTCCAACTTTGTCTTTATGACCCATTTACTCCACACAAATGCACGATCCAGCTCTCATGAACTGAATATAATTTGTATCCCATTAAGTCAGGAATACATTTATAAAATTTTAAGTCAAAATATTTTACATAAAAATATTTATACCCAAAAAACTATAGTGAATTTTAAATGGGTAAAACTGGAATTTTCATCAAATTTGCAAGTGAATGGTCTAATCTAAAATATTTCATAATTGATCATATTTAGAATAATGTGAGGAAATTATATCATTTATTATCAATAAAATATTAAAAAAAATTGTGTTTTATAAACTCCCCCACACTTACCCTTTTGCACTCCTGGGAAAAACCTCATATCAAGTAAACATCAATATCAAATCAAAACAAATTTTAAAACATTTATCCTTGAGATCCAACAATTACACACCAAAAAAAATATATCATGCCTCATAAAAAACATTATTTCAATTTTTCCATTTATATCATTCAATACATTTCCACTTCATTTATCCTCTCATGCAAAAAACACTTACCTTAATTGAATTTTATCTTATCACACAAATGTTAATTTTTAGCAATGTCATTCTCATCCAAACTCATACAAGGGTCTCCATAGACTTGATAAATTCCTACATCACCACCCAATGTGATTCAAGGACATATGTTTATTATGAGGACTTTTCAGGGTTGTTTTGTGGCTTTTGGTTGGTAGGATTAAGATGTGAAAAATTATGAGGTTGAATGAGGAGGGCTTGACTCTTTTTCAAGAAAAATTTAATTAATCTAATTTTCACTTTAATATGGTCTCCTCCTCAATCCCCATAGCATAAATTCATGTTCATCATTATGAAAAATAAAGGAATGTGCACACCATTAAACATTTCTGCAGTAAAAATTTCAATCTTCTCAAACATGATTTTCTTGAAAGCTCTAGATAGGCACAACTTTATCTCAATATTAGAAGCTCCAGAACGCCACAGCTTCACTTATCATTAAAGCTCCAAAAAAGGAACAGCTTTCAATATGATGATTTTCCTCAGAAGCAAACACACCTATTCATAATTTAATTTTCCACCCAAATTATCACAGAATGTGGTAGCACAACACAAGACTGCTTCCCCCACACTTAAGTTCAACTAGATTATGCAATTTCACTTCAAGAGTTGGTTGGATAGGGAAATTTTTCTTGTAATGTGGCTAACCTAACAGGATTTTCATGGATTCTAAGGTATACAAGTATTAAATGTTCAAGGTAGGACATTATAAAAAAAATTCCTGAAATAGGGTCTTCAATACCAAACAAATTCCTAAATCATTTAAACATAAGTACCACAAACCCTTAAGTTTTGATAGAAATAAATCAAATTATGGTTAAATAAATCATAGTTTTGTTCTCTTAAGAATTGAGGTAAATGTAAAGACTATGAAAATAATGGTTCATAATCATCACAGAAAAGTGATTTCAAATATAAAGATAATAAGATGTATCATGGGATTCAAAATTTAGTGTACTTTTCATGAAATTACTAAATATTTGAACTTGAAACAAAGTCATTTTCAGCATTCATTTAAGCTCAGTTTCAAGCTATAAACTATTTCACTTATTGATATGGATTTCAAAATGGTTATGAGAATCATTTCAGCTCAAAATTTTCAGAAACACACTAAAACTTGAAAACTAAACACCCAAAATTTTAAAAACACACAATTTTTTTTAATAGGAAAATAATTGAAATTACAAAGCTAAAAGGTTCCCCCCCACACACACACTTAAAATATTGCATTATCCTTAATGTGAACCCATGAGATGATATATTCACATAAAATTAAGAATTTTAAATAGAACAAATAATATAAAAGTGAAAGGGTTAGGAACAACTTGTTATGCTCAAGTAATGAGGGGGTCATGCAGTGTGATTAAATATACTGCATCAGTAGGAAGTCCCTCAATTATTTCTTCAAATGTTTCTTGTTTACTGTAAATATTTTTGAATCGCTCCTAGTACTCATACATTTACTCCCCTTGGGTTTTCTTAATCCCTAATATCTCCTTATGAATGGAAGTGGTCCTTAATTCTAGAAAAAATCTTTGCAAGAAAAGACGATTCAAATCGTTCCAAAAAATTAGTGAGAAACTCCTCATCCAATACTTATATGAAGGACTTGCATCTATGAAGAGTTTCATGGTGTATGGTGCGGCTAGAGGAGAATTGGTGGATGATACACCAGTAGCTGCACGTGCATTGATTGACAAAATGGCCCAAAACTCCTAATAATTTGGTGATTAAAGTACACCACATGTCAAGGGAGTACATCTGGTAAGTCTATCTTCTCTTGAAATTAATTTGATTGATACCAAGTTGGAATTATTGAAGACTATGGTGAGGCAGATTTCTTTGGCACAAAAGACATCCCAACCCCCTCCTTCAAGGCCTTGTGGAATTTGCACTCAGACAAGACACCCAACTGACTTTTGACCATAACTACAAGAGACAGAAGATTGTGCAGCAGTGTTTCTTGGGAGACCATATCAGCAACAATGACAATTATATCCCCAAAAGAAGCTTGATTATTTTTCACTAGCATACAAATAAGGGTGGAAAGATCAATCGGACATGAGGTATGGCTCTGGAAAACAACAAAGGCCCCCTTTTCAATAAAACTTCTAGCAGCCTCCACCTTACCAGCAGAGTTTCTAACCCCAAATAATATTTGAAGCCAAAGAATCAAAAAACCATCAACAAGGGAATCCCCCAACCATAGTAGATTCTAACACTGATGAAATTTTGAAGAAAATTTTTCTTAATCAACAGAATGAGCTGAAGAGTCAAGTTTTAGAGCTTAGGGAGTTGAGGACTCAAATGAGCCAGATTTCCACTACCCTCCATGAACTGGTAAGTTAGAATTCTGGAAATCTAATTTCCCAACCTACTCAAAATCCCAAGGGGAATGTCAGTACCATCACATTGAGAGGTGGGAAGAAAATGAAAGATACATTTGTACCTACCATTCCACCGGGATTCACCTCAACTCCATAAAAGGCTCATTCCACACCAACCGATGATCAATCCAAGGATAAATACAAAGGTAAGAAAAATATTGATGTTGTTCCTCCTAAACCCCTTCCATTTCCAAATAGATTTGTACAAACCAAAAATATTCCTGAATAAGCAATGAAAAAGGAGGTTTTGGACACATTCAAGCATGTGGAAATCAACATTCTTCTACTTGAAGCCATCAAGAAAATCCCAAGGTATGAAAAATTTTTAAAAGAACTTTATACCAATAGAAGAGGGATCAAGGGAAATGAGAGGATAAATTTGTGAAGGAATGTGTCAGCACTCATTACACCAACTCTATCAATGCCAACAAAGTTTAAGGATCTAGGGACATTCACCATAACATGCACCATAGGGGAGTTTCACTTTTATGATTCTCTTTGTGATTTGGGAGCTTCCATAAATGTGATGCCTCACTCTGTATTCTCTTCTTTGCAGGTTGGTGAGCTGAAGCCGATGAGAGTAGTGGTGAAGTTGGAAAATAGAGCTACAATATATCCAGCGGGAGTCCTTGAGGATTTACTTGTTCGGGTAAGAGACATGATCTTTCCAGCATATTTCTATGTGCTTAACATAGAGGATGATCAGGTAAGTTCTCATGCTCCCATTATCTTAGGTAGACCCTTCATAAAAACTGCGAAAACTATCATAAATGTCAATGAGGGTACACTTTCCATGGAGTTTGGAGAATAAGTTGTTATATTTAATGTTATGGACTCCATGAAGTACCCCTCCGAGGACCATTCTACATTTCTTATCTCTCATTTTGAACCACCAAATAAGAACTCTAGGGATTTTGATTGTCCTATTCTTAGGTAGATTATGAGTATTGGTTCTAGTTTGATGTCTAAGAGTACTTCCACACATATTTATAATGCACAAGAATCTATTAGATTTTATTTTGAAATAGAATCATATTCTGATCATTTGAACTCTGATTAAGACATGGTTATTGAGTATGCTAATGGATTTGATGCTTTATTCTCTGATTGTGATGATTTCTGTTTTGATATTAATGATCATTGTGTATATATTTCAGTTACATCAATTTCTACAACCATACACCACCCCCCCCCCCTACATTGGAACTCAAGCCATTACCACCAAATCTCAAATACTCATACTTTTTAAGTGGTGAGAAATTACCTGTTATCATTGCTAACAATATTCCTTTTGAACATAAAGAAAAGCTTTTGAATCTTTTGAGGGAGAACATTAGGGAAATCAGGTGGACCTTGGCTGACATATCAGGTATTATCCACTCCATTTTCATGCATAGGATTCTTTTGGAGGATGGGGCTAAACCGATTAGGCATCCACAAAGAAGACTCAATCAAACCCTTCTGGAAGTTTTTAAAAAAGAAGTTGAGAAATTTCTCGAGGCAGTTATAATATTTACCATTTCATATTCTCAGTGGGTAAGTCCTATTCAGGTTGTGCCTAAGAAAAGTGGTGTTAATATAGTTAAAAATTATAAAGATGATTTAGTTCCAATGAGGGTGAAAAACAGTCGGTGTGTGTATTGATTATAGGAAACTAAATCAGTCTACTCGCAAAGACCATTTCTCCCTACCATTTATTGATCAAATGTTTGAGAGACTAGCTGGGAAGACACGTTATTGTTTCTTGGATCAGTTTTCTGGATATTTTCAGGTTCCTATTACTCTGTAGTATCAAGAAAAGACAACATTCACTTGTCCATTCGGTACATTTGCCTACCGAAGGACGCCATTTGGACTTTGCAATGCCCCAGGTACCTTCCAGAGATGCATGGTGAGTATTTTTTTTGATTTTATTAAGACTTGAATGGAGGTATTTATGGATGAATTTACAATATATGGAACCTCATTTGATGAATGTCTAAGTAGTTTTGGAAAGGTTTTGAATCATTGTATTGAGAAGAATCTAGTCTTGAACTTTTAAAAGTGTCATTTCATGGTAGAGCATGGGATTGTCTTAGGGAATGTAGTGTCAAAACATGGGATAGAGGTTGATAGATCTAAGGTAGATATTATTTCATCATTACCATATCCTTCATGTGTGTGTGATGTTAGATCTTTCCTAGGGAATACATAATTTTATCAGCACTTCATTAAAGATTTTAGTAAGATTTATCTTCCTATGTCATGATTTCTTCAAAAAGATTCTGATTTTGGGTTTGATGATTCTTTCAGGACTTCCTTTAATTATCTAAAGAAGTTTCCGACCACTCCACTAATAATACATCCCCCACAGTGGGAGATTCATTTTGAGATTATGTGTGATGCCTCCAACTTCGTAGTTGGAGCTGTCTTATCTCAAAGGGTGGAGGGATGTTTACATTTGATCTTCTATGCTTCAATGATATTAGATTCAGCCCAATAAAACTACAAAACCACAGAAAATGAGTTTCTTGCTGTCATATTCACTTTAGATAAATTTTGTTCATATTTATTGGGCTTTAAAGTATTTTTTTTCTGACCATGCCACTTTGAGGTACCTCTTAAAGAAACCAGACACAAAGCCCAGGCTAATCTGATGGATTCTCCTCCTTCAAGAATTTAATATTGAGAAAAAGGAAAATAAGGTGTTGGAAAACTTGGTGGTAGACCACATTAGTAGTCTTACTCACACACTAGAGGATGACACCTTGGATTAGGTACCACTTTGGGACACTTTCCACAATGAGCATCTTTATTCCATCTCAGGCATGCATCCTTGGTATGCTGATTTAGTTAAATACCTTATTAACTCTGAAATCCCTAAAAATTTAAAGAAACATCAAGTCCAAAAATTAAAGAGTGATTCTAGGTTTTATGTTTTGGAGGAACCCTACCTCTGGAACATGTGTAGTGACCAAGTTATTAGGAGGTGTGTTCATGATCATGAATTTGATTCTGTTATACAATTATGTCATACAATTGCTTGTGGTGGACACTTTGGACCCTAATGGACAAATAGGAAAGTTTAGGACTTTGGATTATATTATCCTAGATTATTCCATGATGCCCATGTGTTATTTAAGTCATGCCCTTGTTGCCAACACACTAGGAACATTTCTAGGATACATGAGATGCCCCAACAACCAATACTATTCTTTGAGATTTTTGATGTATGGGGTATCAATTTTATGGGTCCTTTTCTGAGTTCCTTTGTTTTTTGTGTATTTTGGTTGTTTTTGATTATGTGAGTAAATGGGTAGAGTCTAAGGACACCTGGACTGATGATTCTCATGTTGTTGTGGACTTTTTCAAAGTGCAGATTTTTTTCAGGTTTGGAGTACCGAAGACCATCATCAGTGACCAAGGAACACACTTCTGCAATCGGAATTTTTCTTCCATTCTTCATAAGTATGGTGTGACACACAAAACATCAACATCATACCACCCCCAAACAAATGTCTAGGATAAGGTTTCAAATCGTGAGTTGAAACAAATTTTGGAGAAAATTGTGCAGCCGAATAGGAAAGATTGGGGAAAGCTCTTGGATGATGCACTTTGGGCTTATAGGATAGTATACAAGACACCCATTGGTATGTCCCTATTTTGGATTTTTTTTGGGAAATCATTTCATCTCCCTGTGGAATTTGAGCATCGGGCTTATTGGGCTATAAAGAAATCCAACATGGATTTGGCCCAAGAAGGAATCCAAAGAAATATGCAAATTCAAGAGCTTGAGGAGATTAGATTGTCTTCATATGATAACTTATGGATCTATAAGGAAATATACAAAGAATCTCATGAAAAAATGATCCAAAAAAGGGATTTTCATGTTAGATATAAAGTCGTTCTCTACAGTTTGCAACTGAATTTGATGCCTGGTAAGTTGTGTTCCAGATGGTTAGGTCATTATGTTGTGACTAATGTTTTTCCTTATGGTGCAGTGGATATCACACAAGAGGACACAGAAAGGAGCTTTATAGTCAACAGGAAACATTTGAAGAAATAAATTGAGGGACTTCCTACTGATTCAGTAGATTTCATCACACTTCATGACCTCATCATCACTTGAGCATGGTAGGATGTTCAAAACCCTTTCACTTTTATATTGTTTTTTCTATTTAAAATTCTGTATTTCATGTGCATATATCATCTCATGGGTTTACATTGAGGACAATTCAATATTTTAAGTGTGGGGGAGGAACCTTTTAGTTTAGTAATTTCAATTGTTTTTCTGTTTTTAAAAAAGGGAAAACAAAAAAATTGTTTTTTTTTTAATTTTGTGTGTTTATTTTTCAATTTTTTGTGTGTTTTTGAAACTTTTGAGCTGAAATGATTCTCATCACCATTTTTAAATCCATATAAATAAGTGAAACAATTTATACCTTGAAACTAATCTTAAATGAATACTGAAAATGACTTTTTTTCAAGTTCAAATATTTAGTAATTTCATGAAAAGAATACAGAATTTTGAATCCCATGACACATCTCATTGTCTTTCTATTTGAAATCAATTTCCTGTGAGGATTCTGAACCATTATTTTCATATTCTTTACATTTACCTCATTTCTTGAGATAACAAAACCATGCTTGATTTAAACAGAATTTGATTTATTCCTGTCAAAACATGAGGGTTTTAGGTACTTATGTTTAAATTATTGAGGCATTATTTTAGTATTAAATCCCCTATTTCAAGAATACTTTTTTTATAATGGCCTTGCTTGAACATTTAATCCTTGTATCCCTTAGAAACCATGAATATCCTATTAGGTTATCCACATTACAAGACAATTTTCCCTATCCAACTAACTCTTGAAGTGAAATTATCCTAGCTTATTCCATGATGACCATGTGTTTTGTAAGTCATGCTCTCATTGACAACACACTAGGAACATTTCTAAGAGACATGAGATGCCCCAAAAATCCATACTATTCTATGAGATTTTTTATGTATGGGGTATTAATTTTATGGGTTGTTTTTTTAGTTCCTTTGGTTTTTTTATATTTTGGTTGATGTTGATTATGTGAGTAAATGGGTGGAGGATAAGGCCACCAGGACTGATGATTCTCATGTTGTTTTGGACTTTTTCAAAGCACGTATTTTTTGTAGGTTTGGAGTACTATAGGCTATCATCAGTGACCAAGTAACACACTTATGCAATCGAAATCTTTCTTCCCTTATTCGGAATTATGGGGTGAAATGAAAAACATCAACACCATACCACCCTCAAAAAAATGGCCAGGATGAGGTTTCAAATCATGAGTTGAAACAAATTTTGGAGAAAACTGTGCAGCCAAATATGAAATATTTGAGCAAGCGCTTGGATGATACACTTTGGGATTATAGGACAGCATAAAAGACACCCATTGGTATATCCCCATTTCGGATTGTTTTTGGGAAAGCATGTCATCTCCCCATGGAAGTTAAGCATCGGGCTTGTTGGGATATAAAGAAATGCAACACAGATTTGGCCTAATCTGAAATCCAAAGAAAGTTGAAAATTCAAGAGATTGAGGAGATTCGATTGTCTTCATATGATAACTCAAGGCTCTATAAGTAAAGATACAAATAATTTCATGACAAAATGATCCAACAAAGGGAGTTTCATGTTAGAGAGAAAGTCCTTCTCTACAGTTCACGAATGAAGTTGATGCCTGGTAAGTTTCATTCTAGATGGTTAGGTCCTTATGTTGTGACTAATGTTTTTCCTTATGGTGTAGTGGAGATCACACAATAGGACACATGAAGGAGATTTACAATCAATGGGAAACGTTTGAAGAAATACATTGAGGGAATTCCTACTGATGCAGTAGATTTCATGACACTGCATGACCCCATCATCACTTGGGAAAAGGTGGATGGTTTCCCCAAACCATGCACCAACTGTGCTCCACCTTCTCTTAATCCCAAAATCTTTATTTTTTACCAAAAACTCAAGAGGAAACCCAAGGACAAATGCAAGACCAAAAATAAATAAATAAAATATCTCAAAACCAAATCACAGATGTGAAAATAGCTGGAGGCCAGACCATCTTGTTTGATGTGCGTCGGGGGTGTAGACTAATGATGGGGCCACACCAGTCATGTGAGGATATTTTTTTTCTTCAAATGTAGTCATATGATTTCATCCTTAGCATTGAATTTTTTCATTTTGTGCATACTTTTATTGACTACTTTCAAAGGAGAGCCTTGTTCTTAGATATGGATGGACAGTGTGCGGTTCTCATTAGTGAGAGGAGTTATCAGTTGGGTAGTAGGTTCATGGAGACCCTTATTTATTTGATGGAAACATTTTATATGGAATTATTAAACACTACGACGTATGAGGTTCTTAATGTTTTATGTATTTTATGGATGTTTTTTCTAAAGAGGTTGTAACTCTACCCCCTCAAGGTGATGTTAAGTTCAGGATAGACTTACAACACAGTGCTTCTATGATTTCAATATCCCCTTATTGGATGTAACCTTATGATTTATGGGATTTTAGGATTCAGATAGATGATATGATTCAAAAGGTTTTCACTAATCCCAGTATATCATCGTGGGATGATCCAGTGTTTTTTTCAAGAAGGTGGATGGTAGTATGAGGTTGTGCATAGACTACCAGAGGTTGAATTAGTTGACGATCAAGAATCATTTCCATATTCCAAGGATATATGATCTTTTTTACTAGGTGATATGGGAGAGTTGGTTTTCTAAGATAAATATACAATATAGACATCAACAGTTGAGGTTGAAGGATAGTTATATCCCAAAGACTACCTTCAGATATAGGTATAAACAATTTGATTTTGTGGCCATGTCATTTGGTTCCATGAAAGTGCTGACTATGTTCATGGGGTGAATGAACTCTATGTTCCATGAATTCCTAGACCATTTCACAATCAAGTTATGTAACACCACAATCTTCCATGGTACATTTCCCTTTGAATAATTCAATAGCTTGCATTGCACACAACTTCGAGATTCTAAGACACCACGACCAATCAAACTAGCCGTTATGAATAGTAATACCCACTTTTTGAAATTTGATAAATTTTATTCTTCAAAATAGACTTCAATTTTTGATTTTTAATATCAAAATTGGCTTAGGGTGAATTTTTGGTACTTTTCTGAAAATTTTCAATTTTTGATGAATAGTGAAAAATACTAAATTTTAATTGAAAACAACTTTTTTAATCGAAATAATTTATAGTGCTAAATTATAAATTTGAATGGTTTTTAAGTATCATTAGATTATATTTTTATCATTTAATATAATTTATGTAATTGGATGTAATTTCACATTTAAACTGTACATAAACAAGGGTCAATCTTTTGATAGTTATTATTTCCTAAAAAACATGCTTTTTGTTTTGACAATGAGAATTAATTTTAAATTAATTTTTGCCACTTCTATGTTTTGAATTTGGAAAAATGGATTCCATATTTGGAATCCGGAGTTCCAAATTGTGTAAATAGATAACTTTTATTTTTAGACCTTATGAATATTTACTTGAGTAAATATTTTATTTACCATGGTTAAAGGGTAAATCTGGTAAATAAGGGTAAAAAAATATTATTATAATAATGTTAAATTACCCTAACATGTTTCCTATTCCTATTGGTTGATACATATCCGACCATGAGAATCCTTGGGTTGATTTTGGGACCCCATGGAGCCACTTGAGTGTGATAATGGAACTTTATATTAATTAATTTAAAGTAAAGACAAAAATGACATAAACATATATCTTTTAGTAAAATAATTTTTACAATAAGTTATATATATTATCTTTTCAAATATAAATATTAATTTTAAAGATAAAAATATTTCCTACATCATGATATATTTTTTTATTATTTTTAGACATCAAATAAATAAAATTATTTATGATACCATAATGATGCAGTGTTTACCTCATAAAATAATGATTTAAATAAATGAGATTATAAAAATTTAAATAATATCTAAGTACTATCAAATTCTTATTGGATGATTTTATTTTGAACATTAGTCATATTATCTTCAACTTTAATGAGTTTTAGACCTTTAGAAACCGAAAATCATTATATAATAAAATAATATTTTCAAACATTCCTAAAGAGCCCCTCCTCCTCCTTATAAAAAGCCCTCACCTATAACCCATTTCTCACATCTCTCAAGCCACTTGTATCGTCCAAAATTGGCTCAATTAATCTCTTTACATCCCTCTCTTACTCTTAGAAGCCTTAACTTAGGCAGAAGGTACTTCAAGGAAGCCTTTTGGTTCAAACCAAAGGGAGTTACCTGATTTAAAGGTAACATCTCCTCTTAAGTTCTTTTCTTTTATTTTACTTCTCCAAACTCCTAAAATCTCTTAATTCCTTTATTTTATAAAAACATCATTATACTCAATATACTAGGTTGTTGTTATGAGAATTATTTTAACTACACTTACTTGCACCTCCATCTAATGGGTATAGAACATAATGTTTTTGTGGATGGTGAACTACTGCCTCACGAAACGATGATTGTTCAATCTTCTACTACCACATCTTATGGGGGAAATTATGATGGAACTATAATTATATATGATATTTATATTATCTATAATCTTATTTAATTATCTTTTATAGCATACCCTTATTCTTTTCAAGTTGTATGTATACGATAATTTCATTTGAGGAAGTGAGAACTACCGCCCCCTCAAAGTGATATGACTCGTTCATACTACACATGGAACATATAAAGGATGGAGTTAATTAAAATACATAACATATATAAAATATTATATTATAATGGAATATTAATATACCTATGTATCATTTGGTTTTTTTCCTTTAAAAAGATTAAAGTAGCGTTCGTGCGTACGTACGGATTACCGTCTCCACGAACGCGATGAGATTCATTCCCAATCATAACCATTCAAGAATAATTTTCATTTTATTATTAAAAATAATATTTAATAACATAATAGATTTCTTTATATTAATAAAATACATCCTATACATAACAAACATGACTAACTTGAGAAAACATATAAATGAAAACGAATCAATTAACACCTGAAACAATGATACTACTAAAATATTATTAAAAAAACAATATTAGAAGACCATATATGATATCATATTTATGTATTTAGTTATTTTATAATTTAATAAAAATTATTTAACTATTATACATGAGGTTAACGTACCCTCGACCAATGAAAAGTACAAGGTAAGGTTTAATTTCACAATCTCTTTATTATCCGAGGCTGTTTTTATGTAAGTATCTACTGGGACCTATTTATCATCCACATCCATGTTTCTTAAAAATGTATTTCAAAAGATTTTTTTACTATTTACAAGACTATTTTTTAAAGTCATTTATACCCTTTTTTACTTTTTATAAAATGGTTTGAAAGTAATTTTTCCTTCATTTTCCAAACAAGGTACTTTATGACCTTTTCGACAAATTAAGGTAAAAATGTTTTTTAACTTATATGGCGGGTGTGGTTATTCTCTGCCATTATATCACCTTTTAATCTTCCCTTATAAGCTTATAATAATATTCTCAAAATAAATGTTTTCTTTTATAATTATTTGACTCTTAAATTATTTCAAAATAGAAAGATATATTTCTCTCAAAGAGTTTTGATTTCATCTATCTCAACATCCTTTGATAAATTTTAAACTTGTTTGAAGTTGATTTATTATGATACAAATATTCTATATTTTATTTAAGGTTTTTTGATATGTTTGACTATGGATGTGTTATTTTTATACCATTCATGGTTTGTGGTTAAAGTATTGAAATTTAGTATGCTAGTTTTAATACAAATGTTTATGTTATGTTTCAACCTTTTCATATGAGGAATGTATTGGACTTAGTAAGTGACAGGTGGATCCTTCTATAGCTCCTCGGTGCATCGGTAGGTCTCATGAGACAATTATATGTGGAATTAGTCAAGGCCTTTCCCAATTTGATATATGGTTTTGGTCGAGCCCTTAATCATTTTTAGACGTCTTGGTCGAGGTCTTGACAAAATGATTCAGAATGTCTGGCATTATACATTCCCACATTATGAAAATAATATTGATGGTTCATGTGGTTATTTGACTAGTAGAATACCCATGAATATGTTTTATTATTGCATTATTTACTCATCTCATATTCCTACCATAAATTGTACATGTTTATTATTTGTAAAGGCATGTGTTTTCAATTATTCACCATGCCTAATGTTTATATTATCTTCCGCTATATTGCTTACTCTTACTGAGCGTTTGAGCTCACCCCTTTATTATGTTTCATTTTCCTAGGATATTAAGAATTTATTAATGAGTGACTTATAAGCATAATATAGGAGGCTTGGATGTTTCTAATGGAATAAATTATTATTTTATTTCTTTTCAAGTTATAATGTTGAACTTATGTATATATCTTGTTTCGAATAATACTAAACTGATCATTCTTTCAGGACATGATTCCTTATATCATGCCAATATTATATAATAATGCACCTACTATGGGTAATTGGGGTCAGGGCATTAAATTTGTTATAATATGAAGTTTAGTATAAACCTTGGAAACTAGATTTAGATAAACTCTGATTAGAGCACATTACCCTAAGATAAACTTTGAGGATAACTATAGATGAACTTTATAGAATTTTGGTGATGTAGAGATTTTGTGAGTCTTCCAAGAAATACATCCCTGTCTAGATATGAGCAGGTAGAGGTGGCTATGGCACAGATGTACCTAGGAGTGAAAACTCTGACAAGGAGTTTCAGGCTTGACCTGGGGTATCCTGGTACACGACAATGGACCTTGCTGCACTCTTGGTTACGACACTCCCAGGGGATATGCTTAGGATAATTCACATTTTATTTACAAATCATTATGAAGGATTTATGAGTATATGCTTCCTCAAATAAAACATTTTTTATGATTATGGATTATATCCATAAATTTTTCAATTTATGTTAAGTGTTTTACAAGTTTGGAATTATGTATTGTGATTCAAAAACTAATCTATTATATGCCATTGTTTATAAATGGTGCCTATTGTAAGGAATGGAAACAGTATCAATGCACGTAATCCATGTAGGGACTTCCCTTCTACTCAATATAATTATAGTGGAGCTGGTGATTCAATTGGTGTTGATTATCTTATCACTATACTGGGACAACTCACTCAGGTTATGAATAATAACCTTACCCGTATGGAGCACCCTAATCCATAACATGGAGGATCAATGTTAGACCACTTCATGAGGAAACAACCACCAAAATTAAATTGGTATACAAATCCATTTATATCTGAGCAATGGATAAGTTCCTTAGAGAAAATATTTCATTCTTTGGGGAGTAGTGAAAGGGAAAAAAATTCATGGCAGTTTATCACCTCATGGGAGATGCAGATCAATGGTGGTCATTAATTCAAAACAGAAAGGAGGATGAAGAAGTATCATGTATAAAATGGATGGATTTAAAAGATATTTTCTTATAAACATACTTTCCTCGTGACCATTGAGTAGATATGGAAAGTAATTTTCTGAGTTTGAGGCAAAAAGAGGATGATAATGTCACAAAGTATGAAGATAACTTTACAAGGTAAGTAAGTAATACTGTAGATTATATATGTAACCCAAGAATTAATACTGATAATTTCTTTGATGGGTTAAAACCATTTATCCATTGATAATTAGTCTCACAATCCTTCTCATCATATGAAGATATTGTCTCGTGTTCTATCAAGACAGAAAAGGAATTCTCTAAGTCTTAAGACTTTAAAGAAAAGCAAGAGAAGAAGATATTTGTTAAACACTCTAGTAAAGAAAATAAATAAATATGTAAGAAGGGAAGATTTGAATTTCCACCCTGTGATAATTGTGGAAGGAAGCACCCTAGTTCCTATCTAAAAGGAAAAGTAGTATACTATAAATGTGGATAGAAATGTCATCTTGCTAGTGATTGTAAGGGGAAGAAAGAATCTACCAATGTAAAATGATACAATTTCAAGGATATGGGACATTATAAAAATGAATTTCCTAAGCGCCAAGGAAACTTACCTCAGAAAAGGTCAAGGGATCCATGAAAAGCTTATATGATCACTACTGCTGAGGTTGAAGCTTTGAAAGATGTGGTGGAAGGTAATTTAATGGTTTCCTCAAGTTTATCCAATGATTTATTTGATTCTAGATCATCTCATTATTTCATATCTTCCTAGTTTTCTAAGAAAATTTGATATTTCCAATTTTATTTAATAAGGGATTTGTCAGTCAAAAATCCTAAGGGAAGTATCATTGCAACAAAGTTTTGTGAATCAGTTTCCATTAGGGAATATAAATGTTATTTATCTGCTGATATCATTATCATACCCATGATTGAATTTGATATAATCCTCAGTATGGATTTTATTTTGGACAATGATGAGAAAATTTATTGTAAGAAGAAAGAGGTTATAATTTTTGATGATGGTAAGGAATACCTTATCTTTAGAGCAAAAATTCTACCATCTGATTCTTATCTAGATCCACCCCCAATATCTCTAATAAATTAAATTATTGGGGAGTAAGATAATGAAATAAATATGGGTGAGGAAAGGAATGTTCAAATAGAGTATGTACCTATTGTGTAGGAATATGTTGATTTGTTTTTAGAGGATTTACCTGGACATCCTCTAGAAGGAGAAATTGAGTTTTCTATTGACTTAATTCCTGGTTCAAGGGCCATATCGAAGACCCCTTATAGAATTTCCACTATGAAATTAGTGTAACTAAAGAAAAAACTAGAGTAATTAAGTAATAAAGGGTTTATTCTCCCTAGTGTTTCTCTATGGGGAGCCCGTGTCCTTTTTGTTAAGAAGAAAGATGGATCTATGAGGTTGTGCATTGACTATAGGGAGATCAAGGCTATAACAATAAATAACAAGTATCCCATACCTCACATTGATGATTTATTTGATTAAATTCATGGAGCTAAATAGTTTTTAAAGATTGAACTTCAATATGGATACCATCAGTTGTGAGTGAAGAAGGAAGACATTCTGAAGACAGCATTTCGAACCAGGTACGAGCATTATGAGTTTACAGTAATGCCTTTTGAACTGACTAATTCACCCTCTTCCTTCATGGATCTAATGAATAGAGTTTTAAAGGAATATCTTGATGAATTTGTAGTGGTATTTATTGATGATATCTTGGTATACTCTAAAATCTACGAAGATCATGAAAATCACTTGTGCATTATGAATACTCTGAGAGCAGATGAATTATATGGGAAGTTTAGCAATTATGAATTCTGGCTTCAGGATATTTCTTTTCTTGTCCATATTGTCTCCAAGGATGGAATATCTATTGAACATTCTAAGACTAAGGCAATCCAAGAATGGCTAGCACTGATGAGTATAACTAAGGTACACAATTTTATTGGTTTAGTAGGTTATTATCTACATTTTTTCCAAAAATTTTCCCGGTTGGATAACCCATTAACAAAGCTCACACAAAAAGGGGTTAAATTTTTTTGGACAAAAGAGTGTGAAGAATGTTTTGAATAATTTAAGAGAATATTATTTAATGTTTCTATATTGACTCTATCATCGGGGAATGATGGGTTTGTTATTTATAGTGATGTATCAAAGAAAGGACTTGGTTGTGTCCTTATGTAGAATGATAGAGTAATTTCTTATGCATCATGACAGCTGAAAATTCATGAGCAAAACTATCCTACTCATGATCTTGAGTTGGAAGCTGTAATATTTGCATTGAAGATATGGAGACACTATCTCTATGGTGAAAAATGTGAGATATATACCGATCAAAAGAGTTTTAAGTATATTTTCCCACAGAAATAACTCAACATGAGGAAAATTTGATGGTTTTAACTACTCAAAGATTATTATTGCACTATACACTACCACCCAGGGAAGGAAAATAAGGTGGAAGATGCTTTGAGCAGAAAGGATCATGGAGTTATGAACAAGATGAGAGTTGAAATGGATCCTATGTTCATGGATCTAGTAAAGATGGATATGGGAATAATCATGGAAAGTAAAACATCGATACTTTTTCAAATGGTTGATAAACCATCTTTACTATAAAGGATAAAAAGTTCTCAGACTGATGATGAGGAGTTTCAAAAGGAAATTAAAGTTGTGAATGATGGGATATTTATTGACTTCGTATATGAATATGGAATTTTGAAATTTGGAAAGAGACTTTGTGTTCCTGATATACCTGATATAAAAAGGGAATTGTTGGATGATGATCATAGCTCCAATTTCTCTATACACCCTGGTAGCAATAAGATGTATAGAGATTTGAAGGAACATTTTTGGTGGGACAACATGAAGAGGGAGATTGCTGATTATGTGTCTAGATGTATGGTTTGTCAATAATTGAAAGCTGGAAGGAAACATCTTGGAGGAGTCATGCAACCTCTTCCCATACCTGAGTGGAAATGGGATGATATTACGATGGACTTTGTCATTGGACTACCAAGGACTCCTAGAAGGAATGATGCAATATGGGTCATTGTTGATCGTCTTACCAATTCAGCACATTTCCATGATATAAGAGAAGATTTACCACTTGAATGTTTAGCAAGACTATATATTAATTAAGTTGTAAGACTTCATGGAGTACCCCTATCAATTTTTTCGAATCATGATCCCCATTTTACATCAAGATTCTAGAAAAGTCTTCAGTAGGCCCTAGATACTGAACTTCACTTGAGCACTACCTACCACCCTCAAACTGATGGACAATCAAAACGGACTATTCAAACTTTATAAGACATGTTGAGATCTTTCTCACTTTACTTTAAAGGTATTTGGGATTAGTATTTACTTCTGGTATAATTTCCCTATAATAATAGTTTCCATTCATGTATTCATATGGCACCATATGAAGCGTTATATGGAAAGAGATTCCACACACCAACTTGTTGGGATGATATTAGTGAAAGAAAACTTGTAGGCCCAGAACTTGTTGAGGAAACAATGGAGAAGGTGAAGATTATCCAAACCCACATCAAAGTAGCTCATAGTAAGTAAAATAGCAATGCCGATAATCGAAGTAAGGATTTGGAATTTCAAGTAGGTGATCATGTTTTCTTGAAGGTATCTTCATGGAATAGTGTTATATGTTTCAGTAAGAAGGGTAAATTGAGTCCTAGGTACATCGAACCTTTAAAAATTCTAGAGCGAATTGGGTTTGTATCTTACCATTTGGAAATGTCTCCAAGTCTCTCCAAAGTTCATGATGTGTTCCACGTATCACTATTGAGAAAATGCATTCCTAACCTAAAAAATATACTCACCTATACAGAAATATAACTGAAACTCGGTTTGTCTTATTGAAAAGATCCTATCAAGATTCTTGATACTAGAGAACAAGTTTTGAGAACCAAACAACTCGTCTGGTAAAAGTTCTATGGAGAAATCATAAGATGGAAGAGGCAACATGGGAACCTGAGGAACTTATGATGAAGAACCACTCGAATATTTTTATTTAGAAGTATTATAAAAAATTTGAGGACAAAATTATTTGAATGAGAGAATAATGTAACACCCCAAGCTTCCACGGTACGTTTCCCTTTGAATAATTCAATATCTTGCGTTGTACGCAACTTCGAGATTCTAACACACCATGACCAATCAAACTAGCCATTATGAATAGTAATACACAATTTTTGAAATTTGATAAATTTTATTTTTCAAAATGGACTTCATTTTTGGATTTTTAATATCAAAATTGGATTAGGGTGAATTTTTGGTACTTTTCTGAAAACTTTTAATTTTTTATGAATAGTGAAAAATACTAAATTTTAATTAAAAACAACTTTTTTAATCGAATTAATTTATAGTGTTAAAGAATACATTTGAATGGATTTTAAGTATAATTAGATTATATTTTTATAATTTAATATAATTTAGGTCATTGGATGTAATTTCATGTTTAAACTAGACATAAACAAGTGTTAATCTTTTGATAGTTATTATTTCTTAAAAAACACCCTTTTTGTTTTGACAACGGGAATTAATTTTAAATTAATTTCTGACACTTATATGTTTTGAATTTGGAAAAATGGATTATATATTCAGAATCAGGAGGTCCAAATTGTGTAAATAGATAACTTTTATTTTTAGAAATTATGAATATTTATTTCAGTAAATATTTTATTTATCATGGTTAAATGGTAAATCTGGTAAATAAGGGTAAAAATATTATTATAATAATGTTAAATTATGCTAACATGTGTCTAATTCCTATTTTTTGATACATATCCGACCATGGGCATCTTTTGGTAGATTTTGGGACCCCATGGAGCAACTTGAGTGTGATAATGATACTTTATATTAATTAATTTAAAGTAAAGACAAAAATGACATAAACATATATCTTTTAGTAAAATAATTTTTACAAGGGGTTATATATGTTATATTTTTTACTATAAATATTCATTTTAAATATAAAAATATTTACAACATCATGGTTTTTTTATAATTTTTAGAAATCAAATAAATAAAATTAATTATGATCCAATAATGATGCATTGTTTACCTCATTAAAAAATGATTTAAATAAATGAGACTATAAAAATTAAAACAATATCCAAAACCAGTACAATTCTTATTGGATGGTTTTATTTTGAACATGAGTCATCTTATCTTATACTTTAATGAGTTTTGGACCTTTATAAACCGAAAATCATTATATAATAAAATAATATTTTCAAACATTTCTAAAGATCCCCTCCTCCTCCTTATAAAAATCTTTCACCTCTAACTCATTTCTCAAGAATCTAAAGATACTTATCTGATCCAAACTCTACCCAATTAAGATCCTTACATCCCTCTATTCCTCTTATAATCCTTACCTTAGGTATAAGGCACTTCAAGGAATCCTTTTGGTTCAAACCAAATGGAGTTACCTGATTTAAAGGTAACATATCCTCTTAAGTTCTTTTATTTTATTTTACTTCTCCAACCCCCTAAACTCTCTTTATTACTTTATTTTATAACAACAAAATTATCCTAGATATACTATTTTGTTTCTATGAGAATTATTTTAACTAAACTTACACACACCTCCATCTAATGGGTATAGAATATAAAGTTTCTGTGGACAACAAACTACTGCCTCACGAAACGATGATTGTTCAATCTTCTACTACCACCTATTATAGTGTCCATTATGATGTAAATATAATTATATATGATATTTATGATATTTATATTATATATAATCTTCTATAATTCTCTTTTATAGCATACCCTTATTCTTTTCATGTTGTATATATACGATAATTTCATTTGAGGAAGTGCAGACTACCGCCCCCTCAAAGTGATATGAGTCGTTCGTACCATACATGGAACGTATAAAGGATGGTGTTAATGAAAATACATAACATATATAAAATATTATATTATAATGGAATAATAATATACCTATGTATCATTTGTTTTTCTTTCCTTTCAAAAAAATGTAAGTAGTGTTCGTGCATACGTACGGATTACCGTCTCCACGAACGCGATGAGATTCATTCCCAATCATAACCATTCAAGAATATTTTTCATTTGATTATTAAAAATAATATTTAATAACATAATATTTTTCTGGATATTAATCAAATACATCCTATACATAACAAACATAACTTACTTGACAAAACATATAAATGAAAACGAATCAATTAACACTTGAAACAATGATACTACTAAAATATTATTAACAAAGAAATAGTAGAAGGCCGTATATGATATTATATTTATGTATGTAGTTCTTGTATAATTTAATAAAAATTATTTAAATATTATACAGGAGTTTAACATACCCTCAACCATGTAAAAGTACAAGGTAAGAGTTAATTTCACAATCTCTTTACTATCTGAGGTTGTTTTTACGTAAGTATATACCGGGACCTCTTTATCATCCACATCCATGTTTCTTAAAAATTCATTTCAAAACATTTTTTTACTATTTACTAGACTATGGTTTAAATTCATTTATACCCTTATTTTACTTTTTATAAAATGGTTTTAAGGGAATCATTCTATCATTTTCCAAACAAGGTACTTTATGACCTTTTCGAAAAATTAAGGTAAGAATGTTTTTTAAATTATACGGTGGGTGTGGTTATTCTCTACCATTATATCACATTTGAATATTCAATTACAAGCTTATAAGAATATTTTAAAAATAAATGTTTTCTATTATAATTATCTGACTCTTAAATGATTTCCAAATAGAAAGAGATATTTCTCTCAAATAGTTTTGATTTCATCTATGCCAACATCATTTGATAAATTTTACACTTGTTTGAAGTTGATTTATTATGATACAAATATTCCATATTGTATTTAGGGTTTTGTAATATGTTTGACTATGTATTTTTTATTTTTATACCATTCACGGTTTATGGTTAAAGTATTGACATTTCGTATGCTAGTTTTAATATGAATGTTTATATTATGTTTCAACCTTTTCATATGAGGAATGTATTGGACTTAGTAAGGGACGGGTGGAGCCTGCTATAGCTACATGGTGCATAGGTAGGTCTCATGATACAATTATACATGGAATTGGCTGAGGCCTTTCCCAATTTGATATATGGTTTTGGCCGAGGCCTTAATCATTTTTAGACATCTTGGTCGAGGCCTTGAAAAAATGTTTCAGAATGTACAGCATTATACATTCCCTCATTATGAAAATAATATTGATAGTTCATGTGGTTATTCCACTAGTATAATACCCATTAATATGTTTTATTATGGCATTATTTACTCATCTCATATTTCTTCCATAAAGTGTACATTTTTATTATTTTTAAAGGCATGTGTTTTCAATTATTCATTGTGGCTAATGTTTATGTTATCTTCCGCTATATTGCTTACTCTTACTGAGAATTTGATCTCACCCCTTTCTGATGTTTTATTTTCCCAGGATATGAAGAATTTAGTTATTAGTGACTTGCAGGAATAATCTAGGAGGCTTGGATGTTTCTAATGGAATAAATTAGTTTTGTATTTCTTTTCAAGTTGTAATATTGAACTTATGTATATATCTTGTTTCCAATAATACTAAGATGGTAGGTATTTCAGGACATGATTCCTTATATCATTCCAATATTATGTAATAATGCACCGAATCTAGGTAATTGGGGTTGGGGCATTAAAAGTTCATCGAAGACATATTGATCTACTCAAAGTTAGAGGAGGATCATTCTAATCATCTTAGAGTTGTCTTATAGGTTCTTTGATAGCACCATATCTATGGAAATTCTTCTAAATTCATGTTTTTTATGTTAGAGGAGTATTTTATTAGGAATTTGGTGTCCCATTAGGGTGTGTTCATCAACACATCGAAGGTCAAGGTAGTTTTTTCCTTGGCGTCACCCAAGAATGTTACTGAGGTTCATAGCTTCCTTGGTCTTATGGGCTATTACTGGAGGTTCATGTCTATTTTCTCATAGATTTTATACCCATTTACATATTTGACCAATAAGGACTAGGTTTTTATCTAGACTAATAAGTGTTAGGAATTGTTTTACCACCTGAAAGAGAAATTAGTTAGTGCTTTGGTGATCCAGTTTCTATAGGAGGGAATGATACTTGAGGTGTTTCGTGATGCTTTCTGTCTGGGATTGGGGTGAGTTTTGATAAAGCATACAAAATTGATCTATTATGGATCTAAAAAGTTACATTACCATGAGAATAACTATTCCAACCATGATCTGGAGCTATCATCTGTTGTTTTTTCATTGAAGCTATGGTGACATTACCTCATTGGGGAGTGCTTTTTGGTCTTTATAGATCACATGAGCTTGAGGTATATCTTTTCATAGAGTGATCTGAATATATGAAAAAAAGGTGGATGAAGTTTCTTTAGGATTATGAATTTGATATATCTTACACCTTAGTAAATGGGAATGCTATTTCCAACTCTTTATAGAGAAATTATTGGAAGGATATTGTTCAAGATTATATATATGTTTAGAGTATGATGGAGTAGTTTCAATCCCTACACTTAGATGAAAGGGTGGATTATTGTGGAGGTTTCATGTTTCAAATGAAAGAATTTTTATATCTGATATAGAAGGTGGATGAGTCTTATTAGGGAGACTTATAGTAAAAGGTGATGCACGATCATGTTGGCCACAGAGATAATCCATAGGGATGGTCAGAGGATTGTTAGAAACAAATTTTCTTAAGGAAGGATATTTTTTCCAATGGTAATGCATGAGGGAGTCCTTCATTAGTTTCATAGCTCACATTTAACGATACACCTAGGAGAATATAAGATATACTATGGATTTAGTATATAGTTTTGTTGTCCTAGGATGAAATGGATGGTGGAAGAGTTTGTGGCTCAATATCTTGATTTATATACATTAAGGGAATAAAATTGTGTTCCTAGAGAATTATTTTATTCCTTGGATGTTATTTAGTGGAAATGGGATGACATATCGATGGAATTAATCATAGTTTTACCCTAAACTCAATAGTTTTTGTGATGATATCTGTGTAATCATATATTTTTTGATGAAATCAGCTCACTTACTAGGGATTAGGTAGTTGGGTGCCATATATATTGTGGAAAGGAGTTATGTGGATGAAGTAGTGTTTTTACATTTAATTCTAGGGTCCATTATCTTGTATTAGGATTCACATTTTACCTCATGAACTTGAAGGGAATTGCATCTTTCTTTTGGCTCCCAGTTATTCCTTAGCACTACTTCACACCCTCAGATGAATAGAAAAATGGAGGGTAATGTCCAAATATTGGAGGATATGTTTCGGGTATGTATCTTTTACTTTATATGATCTTTTGAAAAACAATTACCTTTGGTTTAATATTATTATAATAATAATTATCACACATATATCAGTATGGCCCAATTAGAGTCTTTGTATGAGTGTTGTTTCATTCTTCAATGTGTTGTACCAAGGTTATAGATTCATCGGTTCTTGGTCTCGTTGTCATGAAGAGCAATAAAGAGAAGTTTAAGGTTAGTTGTGATAGGATGAAAGAAAAAAAATACTGGAAAAAAGTATTATTTTGAACGTAGGAGGAGGCTATTGGATTTCGAGTTTGGGGACCATGTGTTCCTAAAGTTTTCTTCTCAACATGGGTAGTGGAGGTTTGGAAGGGGAGTAATCTATCACCCTAATTTGTTGGGTCTTTTGAATTGTTGGGGAATGTTGTAAAAGTGTATTATCATTTGTAACTTCCACCATGATTAGAACATATTCATGGAACCTTCTACATCTCTTAGGTTTGTCAGTTTCTTCATAGTGAACACCATGTATTTGAATTAGTAGAGTTGAATATCAAGGATGATGTGATATTCATAAAGAAACCAGTGGAGATCCAGTATCATCGAGAGAGGGTGATGTGTGGATGGAACATTCATTTGTTTCATGTATTATTGATTCATGGTGTCCTAGAGGAGAGTACTTGGGAGTGTGAGATGAATATTTGTTCTCATTACCCTAATTTGTTTGGAGTTTTGCATTAATATTTTTTTCTTTATGATGTGATGTTTGAATCTTTATGGTTTACGATATTTGCTTCTTTTTTACTAATGTAGTGTGTTTTTTAAATATTCAAGAATATGAATAGGGGAATACTTGATTCTTAATCAATATTTATTATACTTTGACATGATAAAAACTATTCGGGTGAGTTAGTTCCACCCAAAGAGAATAATATATTTACATGGAAGATATAATTCCTTGAATTTTTTCTATGGGGATCTATTGTGTGTTGGTTCTGGTGATAATTAACTTGTTATATTGGTGGATGGGGTGGTTTTGTAGATATTTATGTATAAGGGATGAGGTTTTTGGCTGGTATTAAATGGTGTGGTGTTGTTCCCAATAGGGTGAATGGTAAAGTGGTGCGGTGGTGTGTTTGTGTGAACTATTTCTTGAACATTTTCATCTGGGTTCAATGTGTTTTTGGGTGGTGGTTTTTCAATTGTAAAATGATCATTTAGTGGTATCATGAGGAATATTTTTTTATACCTTTTCTCGATTTCCTTTTGGGTTGGTTTTGATTCTCTAGGGTTAGAATAGTTTTAAAGTTATCAGATGTAATGGCCTAGACCTTTTGACCCATTACTTTGTAGGAATTCTAGTAGTATAGGTGTTTGGGGGTGTCTTGAGTATTTGGAGAGGTTTTAGATAACTAGATAAGGATCACTATGATGTGGAGACTAGGTTTATGGCACAAAGGTTTTCCCTGCAGTGTAGGAAGGCTGGTTGTGGTGTAGGGGAAACTCGGAATAAATTTTGAGGCTACTACTGTTTTGGGGGTAGTTTCACTATGAAACCTTGGTTGAGGCATATCCCTTATCAACAGGTTATGGTTTTAGTGTAGAGAAATATCTATGACTTATGGGGATTCCTAAGTGTATTTTATTACTACTGTCAATTCTGGCATAGTTGCGCCATGGAGATTGGGCTATAGTGAATCCTCTTCTTGGTTGTTGGGGTCTGTAGCATAATGGTCTGAGCTACACTGTGGTCATCCCTATTTTATAGGATCTATGGAATGTTAATATCCATGAATATTATATTTCAGTTTTAACAGAAGGGTTACGGCATGGTGAGGGGTGTTTCAACATAATCCCTTCTATTTTCATCTATTTTATAGTGTGGTCCTATGGGTTGCATCATGGTATTATATTTTTTGGGATGGGTATAAATTCATAGAGTCACTCAAATTCAACCATTATTCCAATATTTATCTCATTTCTTGGGTTACCCAATTTCCTCACAATAATCTATTTCATCCCCCTTTTAGTGGCTTTCAACATCATCCCTTAGAGATCAATCCATGGTAGTTTGAGTGAGTTTTCCCCCTTGATATTCTCCTATTTTTATCCCTATTTATTATTCTAGTATGGTTTGTTATCGTGGAATCATGGTTTTCATTTTTTTATTTAATGATGGGATGATTTGGTTATTGTGTTCTAGGCTTGTATTTTGTTTTTATTCCATGTGGTGTTTGGTGGTGTCCATTCTCTCGATACAACCTTCCACATCATATCAAAAATCTTCGTTTGAGGTAGGGGATCCTTCATTTATCATCTAGTGGTTCATGCGGGATGGGATATGTTTTTTTTTTTACCTTTTTTAATATGGTTTTCATCCATATTAATGAATATAATTAATTTTTTTTAATTTAAATTTAAGGGGGGTAGAATGAATCTCATGTTTTTACATCCTTTTTATATTGTTTATGTTGAGGTTATTCGTGATTGTTGTGCCACTAAAAACATGTTTTTTGGGATCCAATTTTTGTGATAAATTATTATGAATTATGGATCCATTAATGTGTGATTTTTGTGACACTATATTGAATAAATGGTTAATCTATTTTATTCAGATAAATAATTTGTTATACATAAAAAATATGGATTATTTAAGAATACCCTAAAATAAAGAAGTTTAATTGATGAATCCCCCTTATTAAACCTAAAATATGATAAGTGATTTTGTGTGGTTGTAAAATGTGTGTTTATGGTGTGTGGGGATGATTTGTTGTGGTATGGCTATGTTGTGAGGTGGTGATGTGCAGTTGTGATGTGGGTGGTTATGTTATGAGTTGTGTGGTCATGTTATAGGGTGGTTGTGATGGAAAGTGGTGGTGATGTGGTGATTGTGACAAGAAGTGGTTGTGTCTATGTAATAGTGGAAATGTCGTCTAGTTGGAATGGTAATGATTGGTTGATCATCTTTTTGTTGTGATGTATTGTTCTAGTTTCTTGGGTAATTATGTAATTAAATGATAATGTTGATATTTAAATGGCATGGGCTGGTTTGGTTAATGGGATGGAAATGGATAATGAATGAATTAAAAATGGGAAGTGTGGTTAAATAAGGTTGATGTTTACTATGAAATTAAAATGGGAAAAATAATTAAATTAAGGGTCTAGATAATGGAATTGGTTGGTAATTTTAAAACATGAAAATAACTTAAGTTGATAAAGAATATGAAATGTGAAATATAGCTTGTGTCTTATTGTGTGGTGTTATGAATTTAGTGGTGGAAGAGAAATTGGTAGTGATGTGAGGTTTGGTGGTGATGTTGTGATATTGTTAGTTCTCTTTTGTAAACCCATAGGTTGGTATTGTGTACAATTACATTTATATATATATATATAATCCATGTATGTTCCTTGTGATTTTTTATACACATACCACCCATGTCGATTACCTTGTGCTGAAAACCAACTGTTTTTTGGGGTTTCTTTCCAAACATCCTGATGATTAGGATGGATGGATGGATACCCTCTATGTTCCACTCTCTCTTCCAGGTGAAGTTAAAATTCATAGGATGTAATGGCTAGAAGTCAAAAGTGCCATGTATAGATGTGATGTGATGGACCATGTGTCTTTGGGTGAGGTGTGATGAGATGAGATGTGATGATATGGCTTATGGTGGGGGTCGTTCATGGTAGGAGGAGGGTATGAGGTTGATTTCCTTCATGTTCACGATACCCTAATACTCTAGTTATGATTGTGGATGATATGTGATGTGATGACTCATGTATCTTCAGGTGATATGTGATGTGATGGCCTAAGTGTGTTTGGGTGATATGTGATGTGATTCCCTAAGTATCATCAGGTGAGATGTGATGTGATGGAATAAATGTCTTTGGGAGAGATGTGATTTTATAGCTAGTTTAATGTAGCGTTCTTGGCCCAATATAATGTTAGTAAGAGATGGGAGAACCAGGACATATGACGTTGGGGTGTGAGAGTGGAAATTATATGGGAAAATAGTGTGGGGTACCCTTTATCGATATTATTTTATTATGTTATTATACTCATCATGAGTTATTTATTTATCATGCCTTTGTGAGCATGGGGTTGGATAGTTGACATGTTTATGTGTTGTTGGTTCTATTTTTTGTCAAGGGTGCATTAATATGCTATTTTCACATGTTCACGGGAGACTCTGGTATGATCCTACTAAGTATACTTGTATACTCACCCTATGTATATATAACTGTTTTCAGGTTTCTAGGAAGAATTTATAGACTTTGAGGGAGATTACTAGCTCAGACCTTTAGGTTGTTGTTGTGTTGTTACCTTAGATTTTCTTTTGGGTATTTATTTGGATAATATTATATGTATCTATTTTATTTATACATGAATTGTAGGATGATTTTGGTTTCTTTTCTATATTATTTCATGGAGTTTCTTGAGGTTAATTTATCTTATCTCTCAATCCTATTATTATAGAGATTAATAGATACCATTTGTGAGTTTTTTTATACCCTTAGTGCTAGTTGCAAACACGAGGCCTACTAGAGGCGGGACTCAGGGGGGTCATTATCTCTTTTCCTTCATTGTCATCCTAGGAGAGGTACCATTAGAGGGAGTGGGTTAAGGCACTTAATTTAAATGAAATCATCCTCTCTAGTTAAAAATTTTATGGGAACTGAACATTTCAAAAAAGAGGGGGGAATTTTTCTCCCTTCTCCTCCATACCAAAAACGGCCTCAATGATCTGTATCACATAGGGACAAAGTGTTTTTTTTTCAAAAATTATTATTTTAAAAATATATATTAGAAGTTATAAAAAAAATTATTAAATGATAATTAAAAAATTATAACCTTTAACTAGGTTCATTGCAATATATTTATAAGAAATAAAAAATCGACACAAACAACCATACTATAACTTGAAGGTCTCCGAGCACATTAAAAGTAGAGGTTTGATGCCCTATTTTAGTGTTCCTTAAAATTAAATGAATTAATCCTAATGAACTTGATTAACTCAACCCCAAAAACTTTAAGAGAGTATTTTTCACATTTAATTTATAATTAATTTAAAAAAATACCTCAAACATGATAATTTTTCTTGATCAATTCTGATGTCGCTCTTATTATTTCATCATTGTGATGGATAATACAAGAGGGGAATCCTTCAGTTGTATCCACATGTGCTCTATGAATCTAAGAACAAATTTCTTTATATTCAAAGTGTAATCACGTAGGAACATAGAGCTTTACATCATTCACCATTAATCACAACAAGATATTCTATTTTTCTCCCTTTATTCTTGAGAGGAAGGGAGGATGATTTTGTATATAGAGATTAAGATAATTCTATAAAGTTTCTATGTTGTGTTAACAACTCCAATCTCTTAAAATGATATATATTGGAATATATACTTAGGGTTAATATTTGATAATTTCGCAATAGTCCATTATCAAATATTTATTCCAAGTTATTACCTAAGTCTAATAATAATAATATCGTTGTTGTTGTTATTGTTGTTGTTGTTGTTGTTATTAATATTATTTCCATAACATGTATTTATTTAAATATAATTTGTTAAATAAATATATTAATATTTATTTAAAAATATATTAAATAAAATATATCATTTCTACTATGTCCTTAACTTGGCTCGTCAATCCTTCACAGAATTTATCAAACCCTGAATAATAAGATATTTATTCAAATAAATATTATTCATTAAAAAATAAATAAATATTATATTCAATAAAATCATGAATAAATATTTATTTTATTATTCATGTAACTAAATAAATATTTATATTAATCTATTCACTAAACTAATAAATAAATAAATATTTATTTATTTTTTGACTTATGAATAATAAAAAATAGATAAAATTAATCTCATATATTCTAAACTCAAATACCTCATGATTTTATTTATATGATTAACAATACTTAAATAGTTATTATTTTACAAGCTGAGAATAATATTTATTTTAAATATTAAATTCAATATATTTTAATGAAATTTTAAATACACTTAGTTTTTGATTCTATATGCCTCTTTCTCAATGTCATTTGGTGAACTTACCTAAAATCCATTTTCATAATCTAGAAACACATTAAGGCACCCATAGAGAAAGAAGTTGATATCACAACAACAAAAATTATTCCTATTAATTCAATTGTGTAATACAATCTCTTTGTATCGATATTTAATCAATAAGAATGTATAATTGGGCCATCACACTAAATTCTTGATTTATCATTCTTTTACTTTCCAAAAATGAACTTTTTGATAAACTTCCAAAGCCATGGATTTAATCAAATAGTTCCATTTTAATCAAAGGTATAATGATATCTTCTTCCATTAACTAAAAAGGGGAAAATACTTTCTTGAAATATTCAATTAACGTAATATCAATTATAACATACCCAACGTATATTACCTCGTCATGGGTATGTGACGTTATCATTTCAATCCATACATAAGAGTATGCGCTTCATGATATACATTAATAATAATCTCAATTATAAGAGATAATATACATTTTCATAGATAGGAATATCCAATGTCACATAAAACATGTGGAATTCCTATTGACGGGTCTTCCCTCATAACCACCCTTCTTGGAGATTATCAAGTGTGAACTTTATAAGGATAAGTCTAAATTTATTACGTTTCCCTAGCTCTAATAGTTAAACATCATATGTATCTTATCATAAAAATGTTATCTAGACCATAGGTTATATGTTTAAGAATATTATCATAGAATTTATAGGCTTTAATTGTAGTAGGGAACTATTATAACCTTTTGATGAAAAAAAAATAATCTAATGACAGTATCATATTAATGTTACCAACAGCAATAAATTCCCACTTTCACTAGAGCCTACTGTTAAAAACTTATATTCCACTAACTATCATAGGATATTAATGATCATATTGAGATAAGGCTTTAGTCAATGGGTCTAGCACATGATCTTCTATGTCTACTCTATTTTCTATGATTTTTCCCCTTTTAGAATAATCTCTCAATAGGTGATACTTCTGAAGTATATACTTCATCCATTGATGTGACATGGAATCCTTGGATAAAACCTCTAATACACTATTATCACAACATAGAGTGATGGAATATTTATTATTAGGTACTAAATCAAGATCCTAGATGAATTTATGTATCCAAAATACTTTAGATATAGAAGAATCCACAATATACTCAAATTCCATTATAGAATTAGTTGCCACTATCTTCTTATAACTCTTCCTACTCACACTTCATCTATTAAGAAAAAACACACCCTAACTATGTTTTTGTATCATTCTGATCTATTTGGAAACTAGAAATTTTATATCCTCTAAAAACTAGTTCCTACACTCCTCCATAAACTAGTAAAATATCCTTTTTATGCCCAGGTACATCATGATAGTATTTATTGCTGACCAATGTGTCTCTCCTAGGTCTGACTGATATCTTTATACCATGCTCAAAGAGTAGGAAAAATCAATCCTAGTATATAGCATGACATATATGATAGATCTAATCATATAATTATAAGGGATTATACTCATTCTTTCTCTCTAATATTGTGTTCGAGGATACATTTTCTTAGAGATATGTATACCATGTGACATTGGTAATAATCCTCTCTTTAATTAATCTATTTTAAATCTCTTCAATAATTTATCAATGTATGTATCTTTACTTAATCTAATAATCCCCTTAGATCTATCTTTATGGATATTAATTTCTAAGATGTATGATGCTTCACCTAAGTCTTTCATGGAGAAGTATTTTTATGACCATTTCTTAACAAACTAAAATACTAGTATCTCATTTCTCATCAGTAATATGTCATCAGCATATACTATAAGTAAAACTAATGAACTCTCACTAAACCTATTATAAACATAGTTCTCACATTCATTTTTTAGGAAACCAAATTCACTTATTCCTTCATCAAAATGAATGTTCCATGATCTTGATGTTTTCTTAAACCCATAAATGGATCTATGGAACTTGGACACCTTATTAGAATCCTTTAGTGTCACAAATACTTGTGGTTTTTTTATATAGACATATTTTACAAGGTTTCTATTAATTAATATGGTCTTTAAATCCATTTTAAAAATCTCATAATCATGTAAAGTTATTATGTAAAGTAAAAATTCTAATATATTTCATTATAATGACTAGTGAAAAGGTTTTTTCATAGTATATGACTTGATGTTTCTTAAGCTCTTTAATAACCAGACACTCCTTATAATTATTGATATTACCATACATGTCTAGTTTATTTTTGAATACTCATTTTCACTGGATAGTATTTATATCAACTAAAGATCTACCAAAACCCAAACTTGGTTTAGGTACATAGAATCCATTTCAAAATTTATTGATTCTTGTCACTTTTCAAATTACAAAATTTTTAATACTTTATTATAGGGAATTGTTTCATCAAGATTTTGTGGTGTGGAATGGTTTTTTCTCATCACGTTACCATTTTCACTTTTCCTTGAAACTCCCAATGGTTCCCCCATCCATAGCTGGGGATGGACCTTCTTTCCAAAGGCCGGTTTTTGTCTGGGTTTTCAAGCCCATCGACTCTTAGGTACTCGCATTGTTCGAGAGGATGGGAGGTCGGTATCATATCACCCTTTTGGGGGGAATTTTTGCTTACTTTTGGAATCTCTTATAGATTTAAGATATGTTCATGAACCTCTTCCTAATCCTGATGCGGGACCAGTTACCCTAACAAAATGGTTATAGGTTAACTCTCTTTTATATGCGGCAGACTAGGATCTCTTTTGTGAATCCAGCTCTATGTATCTAAGGTTATTCATCATCTTATAGTAATGAGTGGTCACTTATATGATGAAACCATATGACCAAGTGTTTTGGGATATACTCCCTTTTATGGAAGTGTTTGATATTCTGAGGATGGGACTAAGCCATTATGAGGCATCTTACGTATCATGGTTATTACAAGAATCAAAACCCACATAGTTCAGTTGATCTATGTAGTTTAACATCATGCAGTATGGACTAATATGGGGGGTGTTGTAATACCAAATATTTGAGCTTGAGTCTGGAAGAGACGTCCTACGTATCCTGGTTATGGTAAGAATCAGAGTCATCATAGTTTGGTTGATGTTTGGGCTTACACACTGAGGTTGCCCTGGTGAATGTGTATTTGATACCTAATGAGGTGTCTGTTGTATCCCCCTAAGCCCACATGATCCATGCTTGTTGTGAGAAACAAGGGGCTGCATGATCAACCTCGTGGAAAATTGATATAGGATCTTCATATTGGGGTAGTCCTTGGAGTGTTTGATATAGAGCTCAGTCCTTTAAGGAGGTGCCATACGTATCCCAATTATGGTGGGAATCAAATTCATTGTAGTTCTCTTGGAGATATTGGGAATTACACACTAAGGTTTCCCTAGTGAATAGGCCTTATTATTTGGAAGGTGTCGCATGATCCTATTATCATACCCTAGAGGTCATCACGTGACCTGGCTTGACACGTGTGGAGGGTGTCGTGAGAGTCATCATAGCGTGATCCAAGGGGTGTTTCATGTCTTCATTGACACCTTAAGGAGACATCGCGAGACTAGGCCAACATGTCTAGAGGGTGTTACATGTCTTGGATGACACCTTAGGTAGACATCGTGGGACTAGTCTGACATGTCCAGAGGGTACACCGTGAGAGCTGGATTGTCATGTCTAGATGGGTCGATGAGACTCAGCTGACATGTGTTGACACCATTATATGAGTCAGGAGGTTCATCTTAAGAACATTTCTAGTCTAGGGTGATGAACCTAGAGGTTCTTCAGGATACAAGTTGTGTCTACAAAGCATCCATAAGACTTGTCCCGACATGTCTAAAGCATTTTTCATATCCCATATGACATGTCGAATGGATGTCGTGAGGTCTATCTGGCCCGACTTGGTACTATTGCTTATTCTTGATTGACACATGTGAAGCATGAGGAGGTTCATGATCATGTCTTCCTCTTGGGTTTTCCACTTTGAATCCTGGTTTTTTTTTCATGTTGCGAGTGCCTTGGTTCGGTTCAGTGTTAGTTTGTTTGGGTATCATGTGATCTGGAGGACATGCGACATAGTCTTCACATGTCTCTCCAGAAGTCTTTCGCATGATCTTTTATTGATCATGTGTATGGATTTACACCTGGAACATGACTTCTCTCACAGTCCACCAGTGTATTACCTAGTGGAAGGTCGACCGGTCACATGATCAGATGTGTACAGAAGCCTGGTGTCTAGGTGCTGACGTCTGTAGTGGCGGTCTAGGTCCAAAATTATAGTGTTAAATCCACTAACCAATGAACCAACCAACCAAACCTTTTTTATCAGTTTGAGTAGAGAATTTATAGGTGTATCCATCCACGTACTAGCTGGTTTGTGTGGGGAATCTGGTGTGATTCTAGGATGTATTCGATGTGGGGTCTAGCATTACGTGGTTTTCACGAGTCTCTACGATGGACCACATCAAGGGAATCACCTAAATTTCAGTGACCATAAGTCCATCCATACTTTATCAGATTATTGCTGACTATTGAGGACTTGTGATTCGAAAGACTTCCATTTCATCATGTTGACATTTACAAGGGTCTTCGCAATATCCGAATAACTATCAAAAGGCAATCTTGAGTCCTTGGATGGCTTGCATTGGGGTCTCATGGGACCACACTGAGGGTGTGCTGGGTGCATCGCATGACCTTCAGTGATGGAGAACCCTACTCGGCTACCCCTTTCCTATCTTCTTCGCTTTATATGATGAAGTTCATAAGTCATGCGAGATTGTATGTATGGAATTGAGGGTATTTCCTCTATGTTTTGGAGACACGTCACATGAAAATTATGGGTCGTATGGTGCATGAACTTTTTTTGGACAAGTCCTCGATCCAAAGGGATTCTATGAGATGAGGCAGGCATGTCACTGAGGGATCATGGTGTTGTGTGGGTCATTACAGGGCATACTGCATGTCTTTCAGTGACTTTGAACCCCTATCACTTCCCCTTTTTTTATCTCCTTTGTTTTACTTCACAAATTTATAGGTTTTTGAAGGATTTCATGATCAATTTATGGGTTTTATTCCCAATTTTTTCTGATGTCTCACTTAACCAATATGGTGAATATAGAGATCATGCAAGAATTTAGGGGAAAAGTCTGTCTGTCTATCTTTAGAGCATTGCAGAGTTGTCTGGACGCATGTGCAAGGTTCCGAGCAGTGAGGATAACAATACAAAGGGACTTTGTGAGGAGATATGGTTATGATACTGAGGTCTCACGGTGTATCTTGGATCAATTTTAGGTACACGTCTCATGTCCTTCAGTGACTGTGGAAAACAATCACCTCCTACCTTTTGATCCCCTTTGTTTTATGTGACAAGGGTTGGGAAGTATACGAGTTTTATCAAGGAATATCTGTGATTGTTACTCAATTTTCTAGTGTTGTATCATGTGAACAATGTGGATCATATGAGAGTGCACAAGTATTATGGAAAAACCCATGATCCTTTCCTTAAAGTTTCATGGAATTGTATGGAGGTTTTTATGTGGCACGAATGATGAGACAAAGGGGTTTTATGAGGCACACCAGACAAGTCATGGTGAATCACATGTCTTTAAGGGTGCATTTCATGTCCTTCAGTGACTGTGATCCCCTCTTGTCTCCTCCTAGTTATCTCCTTCATTTTTTTTGACAAAGTCTCAGAGGTCTCGCAAGATTGATTGGATATCTTTTAGAGATTTTATTATTCCCAATGATGATTTGGTGTGTGATCTATGTGACCAACAGGGGTCTATTCCTTGAAATGTTACTTACCTTGATTTTTTAAGGATTCTAGATGGTTTTTTAGGTACTTTCCAATGACAAACTGCACAGCCTGGGGGATGCTCATTTAGCTGTTATTGTTTGGCCACTGGTGAACAAGGGTTCTCATTGAGGAGGGATCCATGGGACTTGTTGTGAGTTAGGAATCTTGCATGGAGACTTCTAATGACCTTACAGTGTTCATTAAATTACGAGTCTTTAACTTTACTCTTCTTCTTTACTCTCATGAGGGGAAATAAAAAAATATCCAAATTTGTATGTTTCTTTCTTTGTGGTTTTGCTGATGCATATTTGGTAGGCATCAGCAAATTCCCCCCCCCCCAAGAGAAACATCTGATAGGACAAGGACCTGGTCATGAGTACAACTAAATGTTCTCCAGATTCCTTAGTGGTGTCATGAACCCGTGCTCTCAGGTGAAATTTAGTTTACCGGGTGACATTTGGTATTTTTTGAATCTCCTATATATAAGGGGTGTAGAGGACATTTTATTCCACCATTAACCTCCTTATCCAGAGCGCTCCCACTACTGCCTTGTCGCAAGACCTTACCATGAACTCAGATCACAAGTCATGCCCGTAAG
The DNA here is from genome assembly GCA_963277665.1 of Viscum album. NCBI lineage: Eukaryota > Viridiplantae > Streptophyta > Magnoliopsida > Santalales > Viscaceae > Viscum > Viscum album. The sequence continues at coordinate 1,746,145,182 of OY728161.1, forward strand.
TCTGCTCCGTGAGTCCTGACTGCGAGCTTTGCTCTTGCGCAAGACTGGTTTCTCTTAGACACTCATTTGTCTCAACCATGGACTAAGCTTCTGTAATTCCTTAAACTTAGGCGATTATTAGGAGGATTTTGAGAGTTACTCTAGCTCATCCTCTAGATCGATTTCATGTGACCATTTCCAAGTCACATGACTGCAAGCCTCCAAGGAGGTCATGTGACGCGCTCGGGGCCTTGCGGGGGTTATGCGCCCCATGAGTCTTCTAGAGACCAAGTGGTTTGTGAACTCTTTTGTGTGGCTCATATAGCCTTGGATAGGTTATGTGATGTGCATGATGCCATTGGGGAATTCTCATGCCTTTATATTTTTTTAAGACTTTATATTTTTCATCTAACATGCTCTACTTACTTATTTTTCAGATGGATTATGTATCCCATTAAGGTTCCTAGACCATGGCTAATCAAAGGGCCATTCTTTCTAGGAATTGCAATGTTGGTCACTGCTATCATGTGCATACTAATATTGATATTTTGTATAAGTTCCTTTTACACAGCATCCAAGATTATCCTCTATATGACTGACTTTCATTTTATGAGTTTTTTCTAGTGGATGATGTAGTTATTCCCTCTCCAAACTTCAATCTACTATCTAATTGGGTGTTTAGTTCCTCCAACTATGTTTAGATGATGATTAATGAGTATGGACAGCTGGAAAATTCCCAACCTCAGGGCTTATCCTACCTGCTGCCCAACTCCCCCTGAGCTCAGATGGTTGTGATCTTTCCCAACAGCCTATCACTCATATCTATTAAATCATATTTTCATCTTCCCTAAATGCTTCTGGTGGTGGGTGGTACTCAAAGTGGGACCTTCACCCCGGTGGAAACTTCTTTGATGAATGGGAATGTACATCCTAGGTACGAAAATGCTGTCTGGAATTTTCTGATGCTCTATACAGGGTTCATCTTTATGAAGCCATGTGGATATCTCGGTTCATCGCCTATTTCTATCCAGACCTCCTTTGAGAAATGATCATTCGTTGGTGCCCTGGGACCAACACATTCCACCTTCCTCATGGTGAGGTGGGTATCAGCCTATGGGATATCCATAAGTTGGGTAGAGTCCCTTTTCTTAGAGAGATGTATGATGAGTTCCTCCCTACTATAAAACTTTGGATTAATCCTCTACAGACTCTGGATTTATAGAAAGAGATGCATGTCTTCCTAAGGAAGAAACTAGGGAGAGAGCTGACAGTACGCTCACTTGTTTCCTTCACTGACTGGATCAAAAATTTCCAATATAGTATTGGGGTCAAGACAAGCATTATTATCCCTCATCAATGTCCCTCCTAGAAAGTTCATGATGATTCTGACTCATATTGGACTATTCTGGAAGTTGGGAATCATACTTCATGGGATTATCAAGTGAATGTGGAGGTTTCTCCAAAACTTAGGTTAGAAGGTTTTCTAGCTATATTTCTAAATGGGTGGCTCTTCCCAGCTATAGATGCATGCTCTGGCATCCATTTTATCACCCTGGTGATGGTGGCACAACTTGAAGTCGGGAGATATCTTGACTTGGAGGTACCGGTACTTATGTGCCTTTACCAGATGTTGGGTTATATCCATCAAGGCAACACTCCCTATAGGATTAGAGGTCCCCTTAAATTCTTGTTTGGTTGGATAGGGGATAACTTTTTTTTATGAGTACTATAATACTTCCCAGATTCTGGACCCCATACCCTACCCCAGACTGTTGTACATCTCTGAAGTTGGGCCTATATCCCTAACCCCTGTAGAGATCAAAGGTGTGATGTGCTAGTCTGACAATTTTGAATTCTATACCATATGTATACCAGCTAGTTCAATCATTGATTTGGGAAGTATCTCTCTCGATGAGATATCTTATATGGTTTCCCTTTGGGATGGGGTCCTTGAAACCAGGGTAGATGATCTTATTATCTATGAACTGTACTTGTTGCATCAGTTTTCTTGAAAATTTGGTTGTGTGTAAAGGTTTTCCCCCATTCCCATGTCTAGTGTCCATGGGGAATGATATCCCAGTGCCATCCTCTTATTTTGGAAGATACTATCTCATGAAGACATTGAGGTTGTAATTATATTTATACCTTCTGATTCTCCTGCTTTCCTCACCCATGATTATGCTCAGGCTTAAATGATGGATTATCCCAATGGTATATTAGGACAACCATCCTATCATGTGAAAAAGCCTCTTGCATTGCTGACACCTCTATCTATGGCATCGATGGATCCGATTGCGGATTTTGGAGAGGCATCCTGGAAATGAACTCGCTCAGATGAAATCTATTTAGACAGCGGATTAGATTCTGTTGAGGAAATCAGTTCTCCCATGTAGGCTATGGATGATTTTCCTATTGAATGGGGGTGTATGGGGCCTCCTCTCATATTTTATCAATGATTCAACTGGTTGGGGATCCTTCTACCATACCAAATTTGTTGGATGTTAAGGCTTGGTCATGTTGTAGGATAGTCTAGGAGCGTATCTAGGCCTTGATTACTAAGACCCATCTGGAGACATTCTATCATTGAGGGCAGAGGCTTCTCCAACTATCTCATGATTTGGGAGAAGACGGTTTTGATCGGAAGACTCTTTTCAAAATTATGCAATGGATCATTCTAACCCAAAGATACTTGGCTTTATAAGAGAGGATCTTGTATGATTTTCCAAATGAGGCCTCCCTCACCCAACAATTGAAAGAGACTATGGAATCACTAGAGAAGGGTTGTCAGTTATTGTCTATATTTTAAGCCCAAATGGATGCTTCAACAATGAAGATATGGAATCATGAAGAGATGATTGCTCGGTTGAAGTATAATATTTTAATAGCATCTGATTCCTTGGCCACTTCTTGAAGGAGGGTTGAAGAGCTGACTACTCTAGTTGAATTTCTTCGTCCTATAGTAGAGGTTGAGGAATCGGGGAGTGAGAAACATCAATGCTGGATTGAATCATCCCTCCAAACCATTTCCAGTCTTACTAGAACTACTAATCATTTTTTGTTGTAATTCAGTTTTCTTGCACCGTAAACCATACTTTTGCACTACACCCCATTTTTGTTGAGGTTTTTGGAGAGACTCCAAAATTTGTAGATTCTTCCCTCCTTTCCATATTTTTAATGGATGAGTTTAGTTTACTATCCAATCTTCTTCTCTGTATGATACTTTACAATTCTATTACATTAGGAATTGTTGTAAGGGACCATCTCTTTCATTGCGGCATATGAGTGTGAATGTTTTATGTGCGGGGAAATCATCAGATCAAGAGATATGTCCTGAAGGATGAGTACTTTACATATTTTTGGAGAGTAGCTCTGGCATGATAGGTCCATATAGAGATACTCAAAACAATGGTCACATGATTTATTTTAGGTTATTTAGCTCAGACCACCTATTTCTTTAGTTTAGGGACTTTTATCTTGAACCTTTTGTTACTATAGTTTAGGGTCTTTTAGCTCAAACATTCATAGAATATGGGGTGGAAGGCCAGAAATGACTCAAAACACTATGGGGTGTTGAGTTCTACCATGGTACCGATAGGTATCATGAGGATAGGAGTTCCTTTAATGTAAAGTAGGTATACTTTTAGCTGGCAGGTTAAGTCCCTTGTGTTTCGGTAGCATGGCTAGGAAAAGATAATCTTCACTCTTTTTTAGGGTTACAAAATATTCATGGGGTGAATATGGTTGAGGGTGAAATACTTGGGAAGCTAGGCCTTCCTGGATAGTTGCAATTTGGGTGATGTAAGTCACAATCCAAAAGTCTGAGCTGGGTGATATTGAATGGGGTAGACATGCCAGGTATGTCCCTTAACACTATGGGGTGTCATGTTCCATCGTGGTGTCATTGAGGCTCACAAGTATTAATAGGTATTTTATACCGAGCCAAGATGTTTCTGGTTGGTGGGTCTGAGCACTTGTATCAATATCATGGACAAGAGGAGAGGTATATTTTCCTTTCAAAGGGTTGTGAAATATTTATAAAGGCTCAAACATCAAGATGATTAAGTTTGGTATGGAATGAAGGCTATTCAAAAAAGGTTTTGTCACCCTAGGGAAAGTTAGCTCATAATTTAATAGCTCAAGCCCTATGACTTGTGGTTTTTAATCACAAGGTGTGAGCCATCAAAAGGATCAAGAATTAAGGGTTGCATTCTGGGTTTGAGAATGGGTACAAAACATGGTGATGTGATATAAAGGATATAAAATCTACTTGGATAGTCTCATATGGAGACTATGTATCATAGTATAAAGAACCCAAGTAATGAGGAAGGTATGGGATAGTCATCCCGGAGGGAACCTATAACACAATGGGGTGTTGGTCTCCTCTTTGATGATTCCAGACTCATAAGAATTAGAAATCCCTTTACACTGAGCCAAGATGTTTATAGTTGGTGGGTCTAAGCCCTCACATCAATAGCATGGACAAGTGGAGAGATCTCTTTTCCACATCAGGGGAAATGAAATATTTGTGACAACATGATATGATTTAGATAATGAAGTGGGATATATGGAAAATGTAAGATCCAATAAGGATTCGATCAACCTAAAAGTTGTGCCACCACCTGTCAAACATATTCTCACAGCATGAAGATGTGACGAATCATTGCTCTAATTCCTTCCTGGAACAGGGGGTCTAGCAAGCATAGATTGGATTTTACTAGGGATATATATTAGACCCTATTAGATTTATTCCTTATTTACTTATGACCTAATTTTTTCCTTAACTCTGAAGGTGAAGAGTTTAGCGAGCAGAGACTTGACTTTTTATCAAGACACCCTTTGCAAGTTTTTGACCTGATATATTTTTTTTTCTATTTCATTGGTATTTTAAGGTCTTACAATTTGGACCATTATGTGATCATGTTTAAGATCGTATATCTTTGACCAAGGTGTGATAAGTTTAAGGTCATTCCACTTGGACCTAGTATGGGGATGTTACACAAGAGGCTCATTAGGATACTTAGGGTCAAGAGTACTCCAACATCCCTTTAAGTGGGAGATGGAGAAATTGTAAATCATGGATTATGTTTCTTAGTCCATGAGTGATGATATGGTACAATAATTCTAGGGATGACCAATAACACAATGGGGTGTTGGGTTCCACCTTAGTGATTTCAGGCTCACAAGAATTAGAAAGACGTTTACACTGGACCAAGATATCTTTGGTTGGTGGGTCTAAGACCTCACATCAATAGCATGTCCAAGTAGAGAGACCTTTTTTCTTATTCAAGGGAAGTGAAAGTTTTGTGAAAACCTGAGACACTTTATACATGGAGTGTGGAACATGGATTGAGGTGATTAAAAATATGATGGAATCACTCTGTTCTATGGTTAGCCAAGGTAAGGATTTTGTGATCCTTTGATAAGGAGGGATGATAGATGATGACCTATGTAGTTTATCATTATATATTGGGTATTTAATTACATGTAGTTTAATGTTATGTGGTAAGTACTAACATCCATGTAGTTTAATGTCTTGTGGTGAGAACTCTTCCATGCAGTTTAACATTATGCCATAAGGATGTAAGAACTGCTGTAAAAGGTGATAATGTTGTGGCTAGGCCCCAGGATGAAGACTTGGTCATCACTAAATATCCCATAGGAATGAGAATTAATCCCCACATAGTTATTGGAAGTTTCCATGTAGTTTAATGCCATACAGTAAGGAAAAAGTTGACCCATCATAAATTGATCATGACATTCATCTCTGGGTAGTTGAATGCCATGTAGTGATGATATGAGAACCGATGTGAAAGGAGGTAATGTTGTGACTAGGACCTAGGATGAGGACATGGGAATCACTATGTATCATATAGGAATGATAATCAATCCACACATAGTTATTGAAGGACCGTGCAGTTTAACGTCATGTGGAAAATAATTAATTTTATGTAGTTTAATGTCATGCGGTAAGGATGATGTGTCACAATTTAATATAGTTTCATAGGGACATATGTGGATAGTTTAGGGTCATGTGATTTGGACTATAAGATAGAGTCCTTGATAGAGATGCACAATGTGGTTCCATGAAGCGACCTGATGTGAATGAAGACCAAATAGGTCTCAGCCACACCACACATCTTTCTAATAGGACTTAAGACAATGGGACAAAAGGAGGTTATGCCTATGGATATACCAAAGAAAAAATGTTTGGGATTCACTACGTATCTCATGAGGATGAGAATAAATCCATCCATAGTTATGAAAGCTCCATTAAATTTAATGACATGTGGTCAGGATGTATTCCCATGCAATTTAATTTCGTGTTGTAAGGATGAAGAATTACCTATCATGAAAGGAAGACAATCCTATGGATGGGCCTATAAGTAGGTTCCATGGCATCACTACATATCCTATGATGATAGGAATCAATCCATATGTAGTTCTTAGAATTATATGCAGTTTAACATCATGTGGTGAGGATGAAGATATTCCATGTAGTTTAATGTCATGTGGTGAGGACAAAGGAAAATCGGCATGAAGATGATGGAATAGATAAGTTCCATGAAACATCAGGCTTGAACCATATGGAGGTTTCCTATATATCCTAGCTAGTTGATAATCAAATTCCACATAGTTCTCGGAAGAGGAGATACTCTATGTAGATATTGATCATACATAGAGGTGGGTGTTATCTCTTATTGATAGTTTCAATTGGGCCTAGGATTGGAGATCAAGGCATCAATACGTATCTCATGGGAGAGAGAATCAATCTATATGTAGTTATTAGAATTTTTTGTAGTTTAACATCATGCGGTAAGGATGAAGGTGGGGGGATGAGGCCCCAAAGGGGATGTTCATGGTGTGATAAAGCAAACCCAAAATGAATGAAGACTGAAGAGATATACACCACACCATATATCCCTAAAAGGGGTGCAATACAAGAGGCCTGAAAGAAGTTAGGTTTTTTAGTACCTAGGTATGGACCCAAGGATTAAATGATCAGGAATTCCCACATATTCTATAAGGGTGGGAATCAATCCACACATGGTTCTAGAAGCACCGTGTAATTTAACATTATGTGGAAAGGACAAATTTCTATGTAGTCTAATGTTATGTGGTAGGGATGAAGATATTATGACATGAGAGGAATATATTCCTATGTTTAGTCCCAAGTAGGGGTTCAGGCATCATTATGTATCCCATAAGGATGGGAATCAAACCATACATAGTTCTTGGGATGCCGGTGTGGTAGGAGACTAACACTAGTGATGGTGTTCCTCTTGTATAGTTTCATGTTGTGTAGGAGACATTGACCGTGCATTTTAACATCATGCGGTGAGAACTCATTGCATACCCTTTAACTCCTTGTATTTAGGATGATAATGATCTCACCCCAATCCTTCATGACTTTTTTTGTGTGGGGAAACCCTTATCAGAATTCCTAAGCTCGCGTGAGCTATGCTCGATGTGAGAAACAAGGACTGACAAGGGTCCCTACCAGTATTTAGAGGCATGGAGGATAGGATATGAGTATTTATATTATGTGTTGGCTAGGAAAATATATAGTATCAAGGTGTCCCTACGTATCTCATTGAAAATGATAATCAAGCCGCATGTAGTTCTAGAGAGACCATGTAGTTTAACATCATGTGGTGAGGATGCACCTGCATAGTTTATTATCATGTACAAGACATGTCCTAAAGTTTAACGTCATGAAGCAAGGACAATTATGGGACTTAAACCATCCTTAATTCCCTATTTTTGGTGATTATGCAAAGTATTTATTGAGAAATCTTACATTGGTGGGTGGTATGACATGCTCCCCATTCATGGTGGCTAGCGAATATGCTCCATTATGATAGACTTTATGTATGGAATATGGTTCCTCCCACTTGGGTTCCAACTTTGAAGACTTATTTCCCAGCATCATTAGAGTTTTGAGCACTAGCACAATTTCTCCCTGGAGGAACGAATCTAGGAAAACCTTTTTATTGAAGGCTTATGTTATTCGGTTCCAGTGGATCTCAAGGTTGTGTAGTGTGTGAAACATCTTCTCATCTAGCCACTTCAACTCATCCAGATGTTTTTTTTCCTGTTCATCATCTAAGAGTTTCCTGAAAATGGCTATTTTTAGTGAGGGAAGCTATACCTCTATGGGTAGCACTGCCTCTGTCTCGTACACTAACAAGTATGGCATCGCTTGGGTAGTAGTACGTGTCGTGGTACGGTAGGCCCATAAAGCATGGAGGAGTTTTTATAGCCAATCTTTCTTATCCTTTTTCACCATCTTCTAGAGTATGTTTGATAGGGTCTCCTTAAAGGCCTCTATCCATCCATTTTCTACCACATGATAGTGATATGAGTGATTTGATTCAATGTTATACTCCTGATATAGCTTCTTCAACTCCACGGAACAAAATTTGGCGTCGTTTTCCATCAATATCGTGTGAGGGGATCTAAACCTAGTGATGATATGGGAATTTAGGAAGTTGATGATATTCTTCATTTTGACTTCCTTGAGGGGTATTTATTTAGCCCATTTGGAGAAGAAGTCAGTGGGAGTAAGGATGTACTTGAACTGCTTTGCAGTGGCTGGGGGATATGGCCCCACAACATCCATCCCCCAAATGGTGAATGGACAAGAATATTTTGATGTATACAATAATTATGGGGTTTGATGGATGATTTTTTCATTAATCTAGCATGCATGACATTTTTTGGTGAATTCCACGCAATCTTGTATCATGGTATTCCAGTAATACCCCAACCTTCTGATCTTGTGGGAGAGACTAGTTCCATATTTGTGGGAACAATAAGATCCTATGTGGACCTCTTCCATGACAGTGAGTATTTCTCCTTCTACTGTGCACTTGAGGATAATTCCATCGAACCCACTATTTTATAGGATTTTCTAATCATTTTGGTCATCTTGTAAGTTGAAGTTTTTTTCCCAGTGTTGGACCTATTCCTTTCTAGTGAAATACTTTAGGATATTTCCATCCCTATGATAGATGATTATAGGCTCCATCCACCCATAGGAGGTCTCTGGTTCATCACACACTAGGGTGGTGCTGACCTAATTGATCTCCTTTATATCACATATGATGATCGATGAGACCATTCTTTGATGTACTATACAGAAGGGAACCTCCTCTTAATCAGGGTCAGCCAAGACGGTGGTTGTGTTAGCTAGTGAATCGGCATGAGCATTCTATGATTAAGGGATATAATTAAATGTAGGATCAAATGGTAATTCTTCCATTAGTCCCCTAACAAAGCCATTGAGGGGGGCTATTTTTTCCTTCTTGATGGAATATTCACTATTGATCTACTTTATCAACAGTTCTGAATCCCTTTTGATGTTTAGGTAGGTTATGTGCAGCTACAAATCTAGTTCCTACCCAATGATAAGGGCTTGGTATTCAGCCTCATTTTTCATGCAGCCTTTGGACAGTGAGAAAGAGTAGGTCATAACTTCTTTTTCTAGAGAGACAAATATAACCCCTAGGCCAACCTAATTGAGAATTGGGTTTTCCATTCTTGTGCCGATAGGACTCTGGGAGGCACCATCAAAATACATCTTCCATGTCTGGGGAGTGTCGTGGGCATAAACGATCTCTTCGTCTAGGATCTTGGTGTCCTCTAGTGTATTTTTTAGGGTGGGATGTTCTTTTACGAAGTCATCCAAAGCTTTCCCTTTTACTAATTTCTAGAATATGAAATGGATGTCGTATTTCTGTAGAATGACCAACCATCGAGCCAAGTGCCCGATCAACATAGGGTGTCCAAGGATATAATTGATTAGTTAAATACAAGAGACCAGGTGGACCTTGTGGTATTGTAGGTAATACCTCAGCTTTTTCACTGTGAAGATGAGTGCAAGGCAGTTCTTTTTGACATCAAAATATCTGGTGTCAGCACCCAGCCTATTCTGGATGAGGTTGTAAAGAATATTCTTGCTCCTCATGTCATTCTTCTTCACAAGGAGGGTGACTAGTGATAATTCTATGTTGGCCACATATAATATTAGTGGTCCCCCTTCCACTAGAGGCATCAAAACTGGTGAGTGTAGCAGATAATTCTTCAGATTTTTAAAATAATTTTTACACTCATCATCCCATTGGTAGGTGACCCCCTTCTTCATTAGCCTTGTGAAGGGGAGGGCTTTGGTGGAAAAGTTAGATATGAATCTCTTAATGTAGGTTTGGTTCCCTTGGAGCCCCCTTAATTATTTTAGATTCATGGGTGGAGACATTTCTAGGATAGCACTAGTCTTCTCTAGGTATGCCTCGATATCATGGTGGCATACCAAAAAAACTGAGGAATTTACCTGATGTTACTCCAAAAGCACACTTTAGTGGATTTATATTTAGACTATGTTGTCACATCTTGTCGAATATTTCTTATAGATCCATGAAGTGATCATATCACTATCAGGATTTGATGACTAGGTCGTCAACATAACACTTGGCTATCCTTCCCAAGAATGTCTTAAAGATATGATGCATGGAGCACTGATATTTGGAACCGATATTCTTTAACCCGAAGGGCATGACCCGGTAGCATAATATCCCCTAGGGTTCCTTGAAGGTGGTTAAGTCTTCATCCTATGGGTCCATTTTTATCTAATTGTACTTTGAGTAACCATCCATGAAGAAAGGGCTTGGAATCTAGTAGTGGTGTCGATCAAGAGTTCAGTTATCAGTAATGGGAAATAATCCTTTGGTAAATTCTGATTAAGGTATCTGAAATCAATGTAGACCCTAATATTCCTATTATTTTTCTTGATGGGGATGATGTTGGAAAGCTATTTCGGGTATTTCACTTCTTGGAAAAGTTGTCTTTGATCAACATGTCAAATTCTACCTCCACATTTTTATCATGAGAGGGGTGCATTCTTATTGCCACCTTCTTGAATCCCTGATTCTCTTTGAGTAGTCTGAGATAGTGTGTAGCCACATCTAGATTCAATCTAGGAATTAATATATATCTCTAAGAAAACACATATCGTCATTGCTTCAGTAATGTGATATACATATCCTGCTCTTTAGGAGGCCTGGCAGTGCTAATAAAGGTAGGTCGCAGGTATTCTTTTTTCCCCAGGTTTATCTATCGGAGCTCATCTATGGTGGTGGAAACACCTTCCTCAAATACTAGAGGTTCATTTCTGAGATCATCCTCATCTTCTTCTGTTTCTAATTCATCTCTTTTCATTTGATTTGAAGAATAGATATACTGAAGATTTTCACTGAGTATAAGAGATTCATGGACCTTTGGGACTCAGTCTTCTATTTTGAACATGTTTATGGGGAGCACATAATCCTCATCGATCATGCTCCTAGGATTTACAGGGTGGTCCATAAACCTTTGGTGGTGGAAACCTATATAACATCATCCGCCATCTACTTTTTTCATCCCTTCTTGTAGAAGTCTTCTTTAGCATATATGGCTCCTCAAGTCTCGAAGGGGGAATTGTTTCCATAAAGTATGTCGACCTTTCCATTGATGGGGTTATTAAAACATTGATGTAATTTTGACGGTCCCACTGAGTGTCTATGAAGTCAGGGTCTTCCAATCAAGAAATTATATTTCATGTCTTACTGGATAACTATGAACTCAGAATCAGATGTGAGCTCCCCAAATTAGGTCTCTAGCTTAATCATCCCAAGGGGCCTTTTCTCATTCTTATCATATCCCTGGATGGTCAGATTTGTAGGGGATAATTATCCTTCTCTATACCCCAAACTTCAGAGGTTTTAGGTTGGGATGAGATTGATATCATATCCATTGTCGATCAACACCCTTTAGACATTGATGTTATTGAGTTTTCCTTAGATGTAAAAGGTTCTGATGTGTCCCTTGATTGCCTCCTCCTAATCTTGATAAGTGAATGATATGGAAACATGATATCCTAAGGACATGGTATCCACTCGATAGACATTGGCCATAGTGAGTTCTATCTCAAATTCCTATGGGCTTTGGAGGGCTTCAATAAGTGCCTCCCCGAGTTCTATCGAAATATGAAGAACATCAAGGATTGAGAGCTTGGCTGGGATCAAAGCTAGTTATTTTATTACATCATAATTTTGTGAAAAAAAATTCCACTTCCTGACATGGGGATAATCTAGGGCGTGCGGCTCAGAAGCTAGAGTAGCTGAGGTTGATGGACCCAGGGATTGCACAGAGGTTGAGGGAGTATCCACCACTAGTGGCATAGGTTACACTAGCCTTCCTCATTTCCTAAGTTTATCATGTTAAACCCCCATTAAGCAGTAATTCAAGACAATCGGGTGCGGGTGACTACTGGAAAGATCTGAGGCACCTCCCTACTTTCTTTGAACCTACTAGAGTGCTTTCCCATGGGTCTCGGTTGCATATGTGTATATTGTGGAGATATGGCTAGGATATTGACTTCATCCATATCTGTATTGTCCTTTGTATCCTCAACTTCACCACATGTGTCCTCTTGTTCCCCAGTTATATATAGGAAAATCATATTCAAGGGCATACTCATCATCAAAGAAGGGGTTTTTCAAGTTTATCATGTTGAAATAACTGAATATGAGTGCTTTACGTGATGAGGATTTTGTTTAGTGGGGAGGTTCCCATGTTGATAATGTTGCAGAGAAGAAATTTTCAAGAGTTAGAGTCTTATTTGGAGCATAATATAACTCTTCATATTCTATTTCTTCCTACTTCTAGTGGTCATTCCCACCCTTGGGAGGTACATCATACTTCTAATTTTTGGGTGGTGGAGCTATTTAGAGATTGCGCAACTGTTTCCTTAGGGAATCCTGAGCTTGATAAACTATTTTATGAGTTATCCAGTTGTCTAACTTATGTTCTTTCCTAGTAGGAACTTTCTACCATCCTTCCACTTCCTTTGACTAGGAAGTGATTATAAAATACACTTTTTCTATAGGACTGTCTAATATCACTTGTCAAGAGTCGACCATGCCTTGAAAGATTTCCTTCAAGACAAAGTAGTTCTGGATATTATAACCCAACCTTCTGTGTAAAGGGTAGTAGTCGGGACGATTGGTGAGGTTGACTTCATCAGGATTCTTGGGTTGTGGAAGCGTGAGAAAGTTGTTTTCCATGGCTACCAAGAAGTAGCTTGGGACTTTCTCATTTCATAAAATGTACACCTTATTCATTCATTCATAAAATCTTGGTTGGTCTTGGTTTCTCTGTGCTTCCAACCAAGGGAAATTCTATGACTGTCATCAGTCAGCAGGAGGTGTTGGGTGATTCGGAGCTTTCTTGGGTTCTTGGACTATTATGGTCTTGAGGGTGATAGATTTAGCTTCCACTCTTCCTAGATTTTTTCCTTATGTTGTGGGAGTGTGTTGAGACTTGGATCAGGTTCTTTGAATAGCCTCTTCAAGAAATTATGTTGTTTCAGTGAACTCTTTGAATCAACCTAGATATTTCATGGGGATTATGGGTGTCTACAACTCATCCCTGATATTTTCAGCATAGAGTTCCAATAGTTATTCCTGTAAGAGAGTGATACTGAGAAAATAGGTCAGACCCTTCCACCTTGTAATTAAGTTAGATACCCTTTCATTCTCACACTAATTGAATTTTTTTAGGTCTATGATCATTATCTTCCTCGGTGTTGAATTAAATTAGTAAAGTAACTGACGAAAAAGGTCTTTCCATCCCACGATAGATCCTATTGGCAGACTGATATACCAGAAAAAGGTGGTACCTATCAATGTTTGTACAAAACATGTCATTTTTTTTACCTCCTGCTGATCCCAAGGGCCCATCATCTGCCCGCATTGAGACACAAAGTGTGTGAGATACTGCTCTGGATCACCTACATCATTGAAGGTGGGAAAGGTAGGATTTCCAATGTTGGGTAGAGGCAGGGTATCATCTGCCCATTTCAGATATTGATTCTTCTTAGGTTACATTGGCACGTGTCTCCCTTCCATAGATTCCATCTGAGTAGCTATGGATTCAATGGTAGTGAGAAATTTTTGAGGCACTATTGTTTGATCATCCTCCCATCCATAGGGAGCAAGTGGGAGACGATAAGGTGGTCCCACTTTCATCTCCTGTTGATCCAATATCTATCCTATGACTGAGGAGTTACCCTGGTGTGGGAGAGTCTATTGCCACAGCTGGGGAAAGTCCCAATTGTTCCTAACTTCCTCGTTTATATGGATGAGTTTTCTAGACCCATATCCAATATTATATTTATATGCTTCTCTAGTTGGTGGATCGACTATAGGAGGGAGAATATTCACCACTGGATGGAGATGATACCCAATGGGAATATTTCCCATGATCAGCTCCACATTGAGCTACCATAAAGCTCTTATTTCACTCTCATATTACGAAAATTGATCTTATAAAGGTGGAAACCTAGGTGTGGTTCCTTCTTTCCCTTTATCTTTAAAGATATTCTGCTAAGGAGGTGGAAAATAATTATTTTTTGGTGCTAAATTATAGATCATTCTTTGATTTCAGGTGTGCACAACCTCATTTAGTGTGTCCAAATCACCCTTCTCTTAGGTTATGTATTCCCTTTTGTGACCCTCTACATTCGGATCTTGATCCATTCCTGCCATGTTAATAGTGACGATGTTTATAAAGGCATATCGAGCAATGGTGTTTGTTTCATTTCTTTCCACATGAAAAGCCAGTTCTATAAGGATTTCATTAGGGTATTTATTCAAAACCTTGTCATTATTGGGTCATTTTGGATTGTGACCCCAGTGGGGCTTGATTTATTTTAATGTGTGGTCTTCTTATATTGGTTTATGAACGGTGAACTTGAGGTAATTTCTGATTAGGTTTTCTGAATGAGTTCCAACCAACAGAGGTTTGTCTTGTGGTGGGAGGAACTGGTGGGATGCTGACTGTTGATCTCTTCCTCCCAACCTAGAGAATATTGATTCCCTCTATGGTGTCGATGATGATAAAAATCCCCCCATACCTATGAGCTAGGTTTTATCTAGGGATATCATTAGACATGGAGATGTAGTTGTCCCCATCCTGTTGTGGTTGAGGTGATCTAGAATCGCTGCTGATGTCTCCAATCCCTTTTTAGAGGATAATGAATTTGGAGATGGAGATTGAGATATAAATTCCCCTAGCCCTATGGGATGGGGTTTATTTGGGACTACCACAAGCACATCCAAAATTTTATCAGGAACTGATGACCTGAGGGGTGGAGGCAGTGGAAGATGTTCTTCTGGTCTAGGGGGTTGATTCCGTTCTTCGATAGCCATTCTAGAAACTACTACTACAGTCTCTATGATGCAGGGAAGTTGTTCTTATGTGATATTTGGGTGTGATGGAAGCTCATGATGAGGATCATTCCTCATGGATAGTTGTCTAAGTGATCACAACTTTGAAATCTATGTTTAGAATGTCCTTCTATTATCTTGAGGGGCCTAGTTTGAAGTCTTTTTTTTCTATCCTCTCTCCCCATTTTTGATGTATATGCATTTTTGGAACGGAGGAATTCTGTTATAGTGACCAACTAGCCCAATCATTTCCCATCCCCTAACCTTTCTGGAGGCTATAACATTGTAGGATTCCATGTATGAGGGGATTTTCTATTCTAGGGGAGTGGTGAAGTGTAACACTCTATACTGTTCCCATCCTAAAATCCAGATGCCTAACATGGCTTCGGAGATCAGCTGTCAAAGTTTCATAATGTAATGGAAGTAAGCATGTTGTAAATTTTCATTGTGCATTTCTAGTTTTGGATCCAGATCCATGGATATTGCAGCTAGGTCGAGCTATAAACAGAGTATCTTGATGTTCTAAAGGTGACACTCATATCCTAGATAAGGTAGATGTTGATCCTTCAGTCACTGATGAGTAGCCCACATATTATGGCATAGATAAAGAATGCACTCCTTTTATAGCTTGTTGGGGATCTCATATCTGGAAGTAGCGAGGGGACAAAACATGATGGGGAGGTTGTTTCTATCTAACTCTCTCTATATATCAATGTTAGCCTCTTCTTCATCATACTTACATGCCTCCATCTGGTCAGACCATAGAAGATGAATCTAATGGTCATCTGATGACAGGAGTGGAGTGTTGTTGGATGCTGATGGGGAACTATATACAGTTGACCTTGGTGTTTCGAGTACCTCTCTATATTAAGGTGATTCACGCTCAAATTTACCCAAGAGAAGAAGGTAGAACGGTCCTTGTAGTCTAGCTTGGGTTGTCGAATCCTCAGAGACCTAAGAAGTAACCTACAGACACATACATTCTATGGATTGTTTTTGGATATGAAGTGGACAACATGGGTTTATTTAATATGGTTTTAAATGAACTCTAAGTGACTTAAGTGAATTAAATTTAAAATAATGATTTTATCCTAGGTTATCACTTGGGGTGGATTGGACGTATTCCCTTTTCAATTATTTCAATTTCTTATATTCGAGATGAGTTCATTTAATAAGATCAAACAACTTCATCCCTTACTGATTTAATACCAACACACCATAATAATAATCACCTATACACTTGGAGGATAAAATTTATGAGCACTCCAAGGTAAAGGTTTGTATTAGCACTTGAAGTATGTGGCCTTAAAATTCAACAAGGACGAAGAAGTTTTAAAATCATCAAATAAAAATCTCAATTAAAAGAAGTGATTATACATTAATGGGGTGATAAATAACATAAAATACATCCCCTTGATACTCCCTTGGATTAACCCATAAGTGTGTTAGCCCTCCATTGATTCTATGGTTTCAATGGAAGCGAGAAGTAGACTCATGAGGGAGGAAATGGAGAAGTAAAAAAACAATGAAATAATGATCACTCCACTGTTGTGTGATAATTTTACAAGGTTTGGTGTGAATAAATTCACACCTTGAACCAACGGTATAAAATTGATATTAAGAACAATATAATAAGATGAGAAGAAGAACTTTTATTAAGAAACTAAAGTGAATTGAACAACTTACATGTGAAAGACAAACTTGAGATAACAAAATCACAACACAACATTATAATGAAAGGAAGCTCAAAATATGATAAACTCCTCCACCAACACTACCTTAAATAGGAATTTCAAGAGGCTTGGTTCGAGATCCCAATAGTAAAAAGGATCCCACTTGAGTATGGTAGGCCAAGGGTTGTGGAAAGTACGGGAGAGGAGACTTTTCCACCCTTGACCCAAAGTTAGAGTTAGCTTGCTTCCACCAAAAAGAGGTGCCTAGAAGACCTTCAAGATAGCCGAATTTGTAACACCTCAAGCTTCCATGGTACGCACCTCTTTGAATAATACAATAGCGTGTGTTGTATGAACTTCGAGTTCTAACACACCACAACCAATCAAACTAGCCGTTATGAATAGTAATACCCACTTTTTGAAATTTTATAAATTTTATCTTTCAAAATGGACTTCATTTTTGGATTTGGAATATTGAAATCAGATTAGGGTGAATTTTTGGTATTTTTCTGAAAACTTTCAATTTGTAATGAATAGTGAAAACATCGAGTTATAGTTTAAAACCGAATTTTTATTTAAATAAATATTTATTTTATTTAAATTTATTTTAGGTCAAAATAGATACATAATAAAAATATAATTTTAATTTAATTTATTGGAGTTAGTTTATAATAATTTTAGATATATAAAAATTTTATTGAACTTTTTACCGTCTTTTACCCACCTCCTAGGAGCATTTGCAAATTTACATAAAACTTAATTTTACTACTTCTATAAGTTGAATTTTAAAAATCCGAGAGACACGGTTGATATTATTAAGTAAAATGTGTTTCAATAAGATGAAAATAATTTTTTGTGAATAGTAACTTTTTACTTTTATTTACCACGGTTAAAAGTAAATAGGGTAATTAAGGGTAAAAATGATATTATTATTACCCTAACACATGTCCTAATTCTATTATATAAGTATAATTAGACCAAAAACAAACTTAGGAATAAAATATGAACCTCTTTGGTCCACTTGGATTAGATTAGGACATTTATTATTATTTAATTCAAAGAAGAGTTAAAAAAGTTAAAATCAAAGTTTAATAAATAAAACATTTTTAATATAAGGTTACACATAAGATAAATTCAACTATAAATATTAATTAGAAATATAAAAATATTTCATACATAATGGTATTTTATTTAATTTTTTTAGACATTAAATAATTTAATTTATTTATGACATAATGATGATGCAGTAATTATCTAATTAATGAAAGATTAAAATAATTGACATTATAAATATTAAAATAAATATAATTTGAGAATTTTTATGAATTCCACTAATTTTATAGGTTAATATGACATATTAGGGTTAGTTAGATAAAAAGAATTCGAAGTAATAATGCTGTTATGAATTTAGAAAAAACAAAATACCGAATGGTGTCAAAATTGACATAAAAGAGTTTTTAAAACAAATATTATATTATTAATTGATATTCTATTCCTAAAAATATAAGGTTTGGACAAAAGACTTATATAATGATAGGTGTATAATTAATGAACAACTTTGGGTTTTATTGGAATTATATAGTAATTTTATTAACCATATAATATAAAAATACAAAGAGACATGGTAAATGTCAAACTATTTAACTAAGAGTTAAATCTAAAAGATAAAGTTAATATAGTGACCCAAACCTGTCTAAAACCTATTGGATGAGTTATTTTTGACCCATACCCACTTTATCCTTTAAATAATACATTTTGGAGCCATTATAAACAAAAAATTATTTTATTATAAAATAATATTTCTAGCTTTTCCTAAGGTGCCCCTCACCCCTCTTATAAAAGGGCACTCCCCCTTCTCTCTAATTCACACGTTAAAAGCCATTTGGCTCGGCCAAAACCTACCCAAATACCCTCTCAACTGTCCTACCTTCATCATAGAGGCATTTATTTAGTCATAAATCCAACTTAAGGATCCCTTTTGATCAAATCAAAAGGAATAACCCGAAGAAGAGGTAAATATTTCATCACCTCTTTCAAGTTCCATTTTTCTTCCACTTCCTCTTTCTTTGTTGTTTACATTATAAAATAATAACTCCAGTATCTTATATATAATGTGATGTTATTATAAATATGTTAAAACTATATTCATTATTATATCCATCCTTTGAAAGACATGTCACCATACGTGCGTACGTATGGCTTACCGTCTCCACGTCGTGGTGTAATTATTATTCAATACATTATTATTTGGATGGGTATAATAATGTTGTGTAATTGATATAAATAATAAATATAACATGATAATGATTTTTTATATATGATATACCATCCAATTATATATTATTTTAATATCAAAAGAATAATATTTTCGCTCGTGCATACGTACGGATTACCGTCTCCATGAACGCGATGAGATTCGTTCCCCATCATATCCATTCAAGACTAATTTTTATTAGATGATTAAAAATAATGTTTAAAGACTTAATATCATTTTGAATATGAATATGATACATCCTATCCATAACAAATATTACTTACGTAACAAATAATATAAAGGAAAATGAATCAGTTAACACCCGAAATGACGATAATATTAAGATATTATTAACAAAGCAATATTAAAATATCATATATGATATCATATTAATGTATATTATTCTTGTATAATTTAATAACAATTATTTCACCATTATACATGAGGTTAACCTACCCTCGAACAAGGAAAAGTACAAGGTAAGGGTTAATTCTACAATCTCTTCATTATCTGAGGTTGTTTATACGTAATTATCTACTGGGACCTCTTTATCATCCACATCCATGTTTCTTAAAATGTATTTCAAAACATTTTTACTATTTACTAGAAAATGGGTTAAATTCATTTACATCCTTATTTTACCTTATATGTTATTGAAAGGAATCTTTCCATCTTTTTCCAAACAAGGTACTTTATAACCTTTTCAACAAAATTAAGGTAAGAATGTCTTTTTAACTTATACGGTGGGTGTGGCTATTTTCCACAGTTATAACATCATTGAATCTTCCCTTACAAGCTTATAAGAATATTTTCAAAATAAATTTTTTCTTTAAAATTATGTGATGCTTAAATGATTTCAAAATATAAATAGATATTTCTCTAAAAAGGGTTTTGATTTCATCTATGTCAACATCCTTTGATAGATTTTAAGTTTATTTGAAGTTGATTTATTATGATAAAACTTCCATATTGTATTGAAGTTTTTGTGATATGTTTTACTATTGATGTGTTATTTTTATACCATTCATGGTTTATGGTTAAAGTATTAACATTTTTTATGCTAGTTTTAATACGAATGTTTATGTTATATTTCAACCTTTTCATATAAGGAATGTATTGAACTTAGTAAGTGACGGGTGGAGCCCGCTATAGCTCCTCGATTCATCGATAGGTCTCATGAGACAACTAGAAGTGTAATTGGCTGAGGCCTTTCCTAATTTGATATATGGTTTTGGCCAAGGCCTTTCCCAATTTGATATATGGTTTTGTCCGAGGCCTTAATCATTTTTAGACGTCTTGGCTGATGCCTTGGCAAAATGTTTCAGAATGTCCAGCATTATACATTCCCTTATTATGAAAATAATATTGATGGTTCATGTGATCATTCGACTAGTAGAATACTCATGATTATGTTTTATTATGGCATTATATACTCTGCTCATATTCCTACCATAAAAGTATTCATGTTTATTATTGGTAAAGTCATGTGGTTTCAATTATTCATCATGATTAATATTTATGTTATCTTCTGTTGTATTGCTTACCCTTACCAAGCTTTGAGATCACCCCTTTCTTATGTTTCATTTTTCTAGGATATGAAGAAGTTTTTTATGAGTGACTTTCAGGAATAATCTAGGAGGCTTGGATGTTTCTAATGGAATAAATCCATGTTGTATTTCTTTTCAAGTTGTAAAGTTGAACTTATGTATGAATCTTGTTTCCAATAATACTAAATTGATCAGTCTTTCAAGATATTATTTCCTTGTAATCATGCCAATGTTATGTAATAATTCACCGACTTTGGGTAACTAGGGTCGGGGTGTTATAGTTGGTATCAGAGGAAGTTTAGTACAAACCTTGGAAGCTATATTTAGAAAAACTCTTATTAGAGAATATTACCCTAATATAGACTTTGATGATTAGTATAGAAGAACTTCCTAGAATTTTGGTATTGTAGATATTTTGTGAGTTTTCCAAAAAATACATCCTTGTCTGGATACGATCAGGTAGAGGTGGCTCTGGCACAGATGTACCTAAGGGTAAAACCTGAAAACACCACTTTGAGATAGACATGAATGGGAATTGGTGCACAACAACAGGCTTTGTTGCACTCTTGGTTATGACACTCTCTGGGAATATGCTTAGAATAATTCTTATTTTATTTAAAAATCATTATGAAGGGTTTATGAGTATATACTTTCTTAAATAAAACATTTTTATGATTATGGATTATATCCATAAACTGTTCAATTTATGTTAATTGATTTACAAGATTGGAATTATGTATTGTGATTCATAAACTAATCTAGTGTATTCCATTGTTTAGAAATGGTGCCTAGTGAAAGGAATGGAAACCATATCAATGCACATAATCCATGTAGGGATTTACCTCCTACTCAAGATAATTATAGTGGAGCTGGTGAAGCAACTGGTGCTGATCAACTTATCACCATACTGGGACAATTCACTCAGGTTATGAATAATAACCTTACCCGTATGGAGCACCCTGATCCACAATGTGGAGGATCAATGTTATACCACTTCATTAGGTAACAACCACCAACATTAAATGGGAGTACAAATCCATTAGTAGCTGATCAATGGATAGATTACTTAGAGAAAACATTTCATTCTTTGGGGAGTAGTGAAAGGAAAAAAATCATGGCAGTTTATCGCTTCACATGAGATGCAGATCAATGGTGGTCATTAATCCAAAACACAAAGGAAGATGAATAAGTATAAAGTTTGTAATGTAGGGAGTTTAAAGAGATTTTCTTAGAAAAATAACTTCCTCGTGACCATCGAGTGGATATGGAAAGTCAATTTCTAAGTCAGAGACAAAAGGAGGATGATAACGTTGTAAAGTATGAAGATAACTTTACAAGGTTAGAAAGGCATGCTATAGATTATATACGTAACCCAAGAAGTAAGATTGACCATTTATTTGATGGGTTAAAACTGTTTCTCCATCGATCATTAGTATCACAGTCCTTCTCATCATACAAAGATATTGTCTCGTGTGCTATCAAGACAGAAAAGTAATTCTCTAAGTCTTATGACTTTAAAGAAAATCAAGAGAAGAATAGATATGATGAACACTCTAGGAAAGGAAATAAATAAATAGGGAAGAAGGGAAGAATTGAATTTCCACCCTGTGATAATTGTGGAAGGAAGCACCCTGGTGCCTGTCTAAAAGTAAAAGGAGTATGCTACAAATCTAGAAAGAAAGGCCATCTTGCTGGTGATTGTAAGGGAAATAAAGACGCTACCAATGTTCAATGCTACAATTGTAGGGAGATGGGACATTATTCAAATGAATTTCCTAAGCATCAGGGAAAATTACCTCAGAAAAGGCCATGGGATTAAGGCCAAGATTATGTGATCACTACTACTGAGGTTGAAGACCCGAAAGACGTGGTGGAAGGTAATTTAATGGTTTCATAAAGTTTATCCAATGATTTATTTTATTCTGGATCATCACATTGTTTCATATCTTCCCAGTTTACTAATAAAATTAGATATTTACAATTTTATTTAACAAGGGAGTTGTCAGTCAAAACTCCTAAGGGAAGTATCATTGCTACAAAGTTTTTTGAATCAGTTCTCATTAGGGAATTTAAATGTTCTTTATCTACTGATCTCGTTGTAATACCCATGATTGAATTTGATATAATCCTCGGTATAGATTTTATTTTGGACCATGATGCAAAAATTTATTTTAAGAAGAAGTAGGTTACTATTTTTTATGACGATGATAAAGAACACCTTATCTTTAGAGAAGAATCGTCACCACTTAATTCATATTTAGATCCACCCCCAGTAGATCAACTAAATTCAATTATTAGGGAGGAAGATAATGAAATAACTGTGGTTGAGAAAAAGAATGTTCAAATAGAGGATGTACCTATTGTGCAAGAGTATGTTGATGTATTTCTAGAGGATTTACCTGGACATCCTCCAAAATGAGAAATTGAGTTTTTCATTGATTTAATTCCTGGTTCAAGGCCCATATCGAAGACCCCTTATAGAATAGAAACTATGGAATTAGTGGAACTAAATAAAAAACTAGAGGAATTGAGTAATAAGGGAATTATTTTCCCAAGTGTTTCTCCATGGGGATCCCCTGTCCTTTTTTGTTAAGAAGAAATATGGATCTATGAGGTTGTGCATTGACTATAGGGAGATCAATGCTATAACAATAAAGAACAAGTATCCCCTACCTCGCATTGATGATTTATTCGACCAACTTAATGGAGCTCAATACTTTTCAAAGATTTGCCTTCGATATGGATATCATCAGTTGTGTGTGAAGAAGGAAGAAATTCTGAAAATAGTATTTCGAACCAGGTACGGGCATTATGATTTTACAGTAATTCCTTTTGGATTGACTAATACACCCTTTGTCCTCATGGATCTAATGAATAGAGTTTTCAAGGAATATCTTGATGAATTTATAGTGGTATTTATTGATGATATCTTGGTATACTCTAAAAGCTATGAAAATAATGAAAATCACTTGCACATTATCCTGAAGACTCTGAGAAGACATGAATTATATGGGAAGTTTAGCAAGTCTGAATTCTGGATTCAGGAGATTTCTTTTCTTGGCCATATTTTCTCCAAGTATGGAATCTCTATTGATCCTTCTAAGACTAAGGAAATCCAATAATGGCCAAAACTAATGAGTATAACTGAGGTACGCAATTTTATTGGTTTAGTAGGTTATTATCGACGTTTTGTCCATAATTTTTTCCAGTTGGCTAACTCATTAACAAAGCTCACACGAAAAGGGGTTAAATTTATTTGTACAAAAGAGTGTGAATAATGTTTTGAATAATTGAAGAGAAGATTAGTCAATGCTCCTATCATGACTCTACCATCAGGTAATGATGGGTTTGTTATTTATAGTGATGCATTGAAGAAAGGACTTGGTTGTGTCCTTATGCAGAATGATAGAGTTATTTCCTATGAATCACGACAACTAAAAATTCATGAGAAAAAATATCCTACTTATGATCTTGAGTTTGCATCTATAATCTTTGCTTTGAAGATTTGGAGACACTATATCTATGGTGAAAAATGTGAGATTTATACTGATCAAAAGATTTTGAAGTATATTTTCTCACAGAAAGAACTCAACATGAGGCAATGGAGATGGATTTAACTACTCAAGGATTATGATTTCATGATACACTACCACCCAGGGAAGGAAAATAAGGTGGCAGATTCTTTGAGAAAAAAGGATCATGGAGTTTTGAACAAGATGAGAATTGAAAAGGATCCTATATACATGGATCTTGTAAAGATGGATATGGGAATCACCATGGAAGGTGAAACATCAATAATTTTTCAAATGGTTTCCAAACCATCTTTACTAGAAAGGATAAATAGTTCTTAGACCAATGATGAAGAGTTTAAAAAGAATATTAAATATGTGAATGATGGGAGATTGAGTGAATTTGTGTATGAAGATGGAATTTTGAAATTTGGGAAGAGACTTTGTGTTCCTGATATACCAGATCTAAAAAGATAATTTTTGGATGATGCTCAAAGATCCAATTTCTATATACACCCTAGGATCACCAAAATGTATAGATATTTGAAGGAACATTTTTGGTGGGACAACATGAAGAGGGAGATTGCTGATTTTGTGTCAAGATGTATGGTTTTTCAATAAGTGAAAGCTGGAAGGAAACAGCCTGGAGGATTTATGCAACCTTTACTCATACCTGAGTGGAAATGGGATAATATTACGATGGACTTTGTCATGGGACTACCAAAGACTCCTAGAAGGAATGATGAAATATGGGTCATTGTTGATCATTTTACCAATTCAACACATTTTCTTGCTATAAGAGAAGATTTACCACTTGAACGGCTAGAAAGACTATATATTAATGAAGTTGTGAGACTTCATGGAGTACCCCTATTAATTGTTTCTGATCGTGATCCAAATTTTACATCAATATTCTAGAAAATTCTTTAGAAATCCTTGGATACTGAACTTCGTTTGAGCACTGCCTACCACCCCCAAACTGATGGACAATCAGAACGGAATATTAAAATGTTAGAATACATGTTGAGATCATGATCACTTGACTTTCAAGGTATGTGGGATCAATATTTAACTCTGGTAGAATTTTCCTATAATAACAGCTTCCATTCAAGTATTCAGATGGCACCATATGAAGCATTATACAGAAAGAGATGTCGCACACCAACCTATTGGGATGATGTTGGTGAAAGAAAACTCGTAGGCCCAGAACATGTGGAGGAAACTTTGGAAAAGTTTAAGGCAATCCAAACCCACATCAAAGCAGCTCAAAGTAGTCATAAGAGCTATGACAATAACCAAAGGAAGGATTTGGAATTTCAGGTAGGAGCCCATGTTTTCTTGAAGGTATCTCTATGTAAGGGTGTTATACATTTAGGTAAAAAGAGAAAATTATGTCCCAGGTACATCAGACCTTTTGAAATTCTAGAACGAATTGGGTCAGTAGGTTACCAGTTGGCAATGCCGCCAAGTCTCTCCAAATTTCACAATGTGTTCCACATATCACTATTGATAAAATACATGCCTAACCCAACGCATGTACTCACCTATGAGGAATTAGTGTTGGAACCTAATATGTCTTATTGAGAAGAGACTATCAAGGTTCTTGATACAAGAGAATATGTGCTGATAAACCAGACGACTCATCTGGTAAAAGTTCTATGGAGAAACCATAAGATGGAAGAGGAAACGTGGGAACCTGAGGAAATTATGATGAAGAACCACCTGATTATTTTTAAAAAGTAATACACTAGAAATTTTGAGGATGAAATTATTTGAAGGAGTGGAGAATGTAACACCCCAAGCTTCCACGGTACGCTTCTCTTTGAAAAATACCACAGCTTGTGTTGTATGCAACTTCAAGTTCTAACACACCACAACCAATCAAACTAGTCGTTATGAATAGTAATACCCACTTTTTGAAATTTTATAAATTTTATCTTTCAAATTTGACTTCATTTTTGGATTCGTAATATCGAAATTAGCTTAGGGTGAATTTTTGGTATTTTTCTGAAAACTTTCAATTTTTGTTGAATAGTGAAAAATGCCAAGTTATAGTTTAAAACTGAATTTTTATTTAAATAATTATTTATTTTATTTAAATTTATTTTAGGTCAAAATAGATACATAATACCTATAAATTTTCAATGTAATTAATTGGATTCAGTTTATAATAATTTTAGATATATAAATATTTTATTGAACTTTTTACCGTCTTTTACCCACCTCCAAGGAGCATTTGCAAATTTATATAAAACTTAATTTTACCGCTTCAGTGAGTTGAATTTAAAAAATACAAGAGACACAGTTTATATTAGTAAGTAAATTTTTTTTCAATAAGATGAAAATAATTTTTGGTGAATAATAACTTTTTACTTTTATTTAACACGGTTAAAAGTAAATAGGGTAATTAAGGATAAAAATGATATTATTATTACCCTAAAACATGTCCTAATTCTATTTGATAAGTATAATTAGACCAAAAAAAACCTTATGAATAAAATATGAACCACTTTAGTCCACTTGTATTAGATTAGGACATTTATTATTATTTAATTCAAAGAAGAGTTAAAAGAGTTAAAATCAAAGTTTAATAACTAAAACATTTTTAATATAGAGTTAAACATAATATAAACTCTAATATAAATATTAATTAGAAATATAAAAATATTTCCTACATAATTGTATTTTATTTATATTTTTTAGACATGAAATAATTTAATTTATGTATGACATAATGATGATGTAGTAATTACCTAATTAATGAAAGATTAAAATAATTGACATTATAAATATCCAAATAAATGTAATTTGAGACCTTTTATGAGTTAAACTAATTTTATAGGTTAATATGACATATTAGTGTTGGTTAGATGAATTTTTTTCGAAGTAATAATTCTGTTATGAATTTATAAAAAACAAAATACCAAATAGTGTCAAAATTGACATAAAAGAGTTTTTAAAACAAATATTATATTATTAATTAATATTATATTCCTAAAAATATAAGGTTCAGACAAAAGACTTATATAATTATAGGGGTATCATTAATGAACCACTTGGGATTATCTTATAAGTATATAGTAATTTTATTAACCATATAATATAAAAATACAAAGAGACATGGTAAATGTCAAACTATTTAACTAAGAGTTAAATCTAAACTATAAGGTTAATATAGTGACCCAAACCTGTATAAAACCAATTGGTTGAGTGTTTTTCGACCCATACCCACCTTATACTTTAAATAATCCATTTTTTAGCCATTAGAAACCGAAAATTATTTTATTATAAAATAATATTTTTAGCTTTTCCTAAGGTGCCCCTCACCCCTCTTATAAAAGGGAACTCCACCTTCTCTCTAATTCACACATTAAAAGCCATTTTGATTGGCCAAAACCTACAAAAATACCCTCTCAACTGTCCTACCTTCATCCTATAGGTCTTCCTTTAGTCATAAATCCAACTTAAGGAGCCCTTTTGATCAAATAAAAAGGAAGAACCTGAAGAAGAGGTAAATATTTCATCACCTCTTTCAAGTTCCTTTCTTCTTCCACTTCCTCTTTCTTTGTTGTTTCCATCATAAAATAATAACTCCAGTATCTTCTATATAATATTATGTTATTATAAATATGGTACAACCATATTCATTATTCTATCCATCCTTTGAATGACATGTCACCATACGTGCGTACGTACGGCTTACCGTCTCCACGTTATGGTGTAATTATTATTCAATATATTATTATTTGGATGGGTATAATAATGAATTGTAATTGATGTAAATAATAAATATAACATGATAATTATTCTTTATATATGATATACCATCCAATTATATATTATTTTAATATCAAAATAATGATATTGTTTCTCGTGCGTACGTACGGATTACCGTCTCCACGAACGTGATGAGATTTGTTCCCCATCATATCCATTCAAGACTAATTTTCATTAGATGATTAAAAATAATTTCTAAAGAATTAATATCATTCTGAATATAAATAAGATACATCCTATCCATAACAAACATTACTTACATAACAAATCATATAAAGTAAAATGAATTAGTTAACACCCTAAATGATGATAATACTAAGATATTATTAACAAAGAAATATTAAAAGATCATATATGATATCATATTAAGGTATATGATTATTTTATAATTTAATAACAATTATTTCACCATTATATAGGAGTTTAACCTACCCTAAACCAAGGAAAAATACAAGGTAAGGGTTAATTCTACAATCTCTTCATTATCCGAGGTTGTTTATACGTAATTATCTACTAGGACCTCTTTATCATCCACATCCATGTTTCTTAAAATGTATTTCAAAACATTTTTAATATTTACTAGAAAATGTTTTAAAGTCATTTATACCCTTATTTTACCTTATATGTTTTTGAAAGGAATCTTTCTGTCTTTTTCCAAACAAGTTACTTTATAACCTTTTTGACAAAATTAAGGTAAGAATGTCTTTTTAACTTATACAGAAGGTGTGGATATTTTCACTCGTTATAACATCATAAAAGCTTCCCTTACAATATTATAATAATATTTTCAAAATAAATGTTTTATTTATAATTATGTGACTCTTAAATGATTTCAAAATTGAAATAGATATTTCTCTAAAAAAAGGTTTTGATTTCATCTATGTCAACATCCTTTGATGGATTTTAAGTTTATTTGAAGTTGATTTATTATGATACAAAACTTCCATATTGTATTGAAGGTTTTGTGATATGTTTGATTGTGGATGTTCTATTTCTATACCATTCATTTTTTATAGTTAAATTTTTGACATTTTGTATGCTCATTTTAATATGAATGTTTATGTTATATTTAAACCTTTTCATATGAGGAATGTATTGGACTTAGTAAGTGACGGGTGGAGCCCTCTATAGCTCCTCGATTCATCAGTAGGCCTCATGAGACAACTAGATGTGGAATTGACCGAGGCCTTTCCCAATTTTATATATGGTTTTGGATGAGGCCTTAATCATTTTTAGACGTCTTGGTCGAGGCCTTGAAAAAAAATTAAAATGTCTGGCATTATACATTCCCTCATTATGAAAATAATATTGATGGTTCATGTGGTCATTAGACTAGTAGAATACCCATGATTATGTTTTATTATGGCATTATTTACTCATCTCATATTCCTTCCATAAAAGTGTTCATGTTTATTATTGTTAAAGGAATGTGGTTTCAATTATTCACCATGCTTAATATTTATATTATCTTCCACTATATTGCTTACCCTTACTGAGCATTTGAGCTCACCCCTTTCTTATGTTTCATTTTTTCAGGATACGAAGAAGTTAGTTATGAATGACTTTCAGGCATAATCTAGGATTCTTGGATGTTTCTAATGGAATAAATCCATGTTGTATTTCTTTTCAAGTTTTAAAGTTGAACTTATGTATAAATCTTGTTTCCAATAATACTAAATTGATCGGTCTTTTGAGACATGATTTTCTTGTGATCATGCCAATGTTATGTAATAATGCACTGACTCTGGGTAACTAGGGTCAGGGTGTTACAAAATTGGAGTGGTCCGTAAAAGACAAAAATGAATCTCCATATGTCCCCTAGCGCTCTGTAAAATTTCATCCCAAATGAATATTTGGTTTTCGAGATATGATTAAATTTGTGGGATGATTTTTTGGACCATAGAATCTGGCCCAGAATTTTATCTCCAAATTGGGCCGCCTTAATAACCACTATGGAGGCCTAATTAGCACTGGATCCTGAAGAATTATTTGTTCCTATATATTTATTATATCATCCCATGGAATTTGAGCTTCATTGGGCCTGTATGTTAGGCCCCACATTCTCATCAGTGGGACGATGTCCAATATGCCTTCTCCAGAATTGTTTGCATGAAATCCCATTGTGGTGGTCTTTAAATATGAATATTCCAACACTCCACAAGTATGAATTGTTTACAATATAATTAGAAACCTTAAAATTAAATATGAAAATAAAATCAAGATCATTGGGTACTTTAAATGATGTTAAAAAATGTACCACATAATAGTGCATTTTAAGAAAGAATTACAATCATAATTTGAAATGATGTTCAAAGTGTAAAATGAACTAAAATGGTGTTTATGAATAATAAATCACATAAATAGTATATATATTAACAATCAATATTATCCTCATTTAGTATCTAATCCTAAGGTTTTGGTGTTTGGTTCACCTCTCTATATGGAGGTGTTTGGAAAAAGGGAGGATTTCCTTGCCCATGAGAGATATCATTGTGGGGTGGTTGAACCCCGTGGATGTTAGGAGTAGAGTCTCTATGATCCATCTCCACATTACCATGAGGAGTACTATTATGGTAATGAATTTCTCCTAATTCCACATCGATAGAAGAATTGAAGAAACCTTGTTGTGTTGAGAGTGTGTCTCGAACAACCTCAAGGACACTGGCATTGAGAAGATTAGAAATATGAGTCATGCTCTACGTTGTGGTCAGAGTATGTCGACTTGCATTTTGTGGTTGTGTAGGGATATGGGCATGTTGTACGGCGGTTTATGAAATTTTTATATAACTTCTTTGTGTTATGGGGATATAATCCCACTACTGAGGATCTTTTGGAATATATCGATAAGTATCCTAATTGTCTATAGGGATATGAGTCTGTCCTGAGGCGTGTGCCACTCTCACTTGGTGAGCCTCAGTCATGAAGGGGGTATGGGCTTGATCTTGAGCCTTTGGGATATGTTTTCATTCTTTTTTTGTAGGAGTATGATCTTTCCCCAATGTGTGTGCTGCTCTCACCTAGTTAGCTCTGGTTGGATCAAGAGTTTACGCCTAGTTCGAATATGAATTCCCTACCCTAATATGCCGACAGACCTTTGGAATGGAATAAGTAATATGAGCATCCTCCTATATTTCTTTGGAATAATGCTAATGTAGTCGTTCATTGGTGAAAATAGGAATATGTTCCTTATATGATCTTCTAGAGTATGTTGATTAGATTCACTGATAGTAATATGATCATGTCTCGAGGATTTTTCCACTTTCACATGGTTAGCCTCGGCCAGAATGAGAATATGGGCCCAATCCTAGGCCTTTGGTATATACCGTTGGTCTTCTTCGACAGGCATGCGCCCTTGTCCCGAGGCATGTTCCTCTCTCACCTGGTTGGCCCCAGTTGGAACGGGATTATGAGCCTGGTCTGATGCCTCACCCTTTATCGAGATATGTTGATAATCCTCCCAAGCAGGAGTAAGAATGTGTGCTCGCTCTGGTAAAACCACTTGATCATGATGATCAGAGTGTTAAATTTTCCTGTATATAGATATTTTAGTATATTTCTATCCCTTGATCTAAAATAGTTCCTGAATATTCCGATGGAGTTCTTCAGCTATTGCTAAAATGTATTGGCATTTTAGAAAATTGTGTGTGGGGATGTAAGCCCACACATTTTCCATCTCCATAACCTGTAGAAAAATATATTCTATTAAAGTGGGAATGTGCACCCACTTATATCCTCTATGTTCCATTGGTATATGTCGATGGGCTTCATGCATGGGGATAGGAGTATGATCCTCCCCTATGTCTGTTGTGAGAATATGCCCATAGATTTTTTCTAAGCGAGCAAGAATATGTGCTTACTAGATGGTCCCTTCCAGATTATGTTAGCTGGTTCTATCAGTAGGAGTGGGGGTATTATCCCTTTCTTGGGTATCCAGTGTCTTCTTTCTTCAATGATTCTTCCTCGGCAGAGCCCGTGAATGGGTGTCTAAGGTGGTTGTCTGTTAGGAGGTACCCTTATCAGGCGGCTGATAGGTACTAGTATGATGATGCTAGCGACAATGATTAGAAGGAACCCTCCTTGGTGGTGCCTGAACTATGGGGAAGCCAAATCCCCTGATCCACCTTTATTAGGTATAGAAGGTGGTGGTTTTCATGATTTGGGGATAGGATCCTGAATCGATTGTTCATGGAAATAGAGGCCATTGGTTTAGTGGAAACCTTCATTGAGCGACGTGGACTCACCGGTTGAAATTCTTAAAGAATCTCACGAGCAGCTTTTATAGTCAGTATTGTACCATATCGATGGTACTTCTGAATCATCATGTTTTTTACCTACTTCTGGTGTCATTTGGTAGGAGATACCATTTTACAACCCATGTGGATCACAACAGTGGATGAATTACTGGAATGAGTGCTGGAAGATAAAGACATTCTCATGGATCGGGAGTCTGAAATCATGTAGACAATAAGAAACAAGGCCACCAATTAGTGCCATATAATATGCATAATAATGCTCAATTAGATATGCATAGTCAACACAATTGTTCTATATTATTTTTTCATCCATTCTTCTTGCATGGAATTGTCAACATGAGGATGGACTTACAGGAATATCGATTTATGGTGGTCTTATTGCTTTGTTTGTATACAGATTACAAAGAAAATTGTCCTAATAGGTTCACATCGAGCTTATTAGTGTTGTTTATGTATGAGGGTCAAGCAACATGGCTTAACAGATTATAACCCAATTGTCTGTTATTAGAGGGGTTTGTATCAGATTCATCATTTTTGTTTGCATATGGGGAAAAAAGGAATGGTCTAATGGATTATAAACCAATCATTTTGTTATTTCAAAGATTCACATTAGGTTCACCATTTTTGTTTCACCGGGATTTTGTGGTGTGGAATGGGTTTCTCTCATCATGTTACCATTGTAACTTTTCCCTAAAACTCCTAATGGTTCCCCCATATGTAGCTAGGTATGTACCTTCTTTACAAAGTTTGGAGGTCTTTTGGTTTTTCAGGTCCAACAACTCTTGGGAACTCACATTGGTCAAGAGGATGGGATTTCGGGCTCATCGAGCCCTTTTCGGTGGAATTTTTGCCTACTTCGGGACTCTCTTATAGATTTAAGACATGTTTGTCAACCTCTTCCTAATCATAATAAGGGACCGGTTACCCTAAAAAATGGCTATGGTTTAACTCTCTTTTACATGTGACAGACTGGGACCTATTTTGTGAATCCATCTGTATGTATCTGAGGTTCTTCATCATTTTCTAGTAATGATTGGTCTCTTATATATTGAAACCATATGACCAAGTGTTTCAGGATATGCTCCCTTTTATGGTGGTGATTGATATTTCTAGGATTGGATTAATCCATTATGAGGCGTCCTACATATCCTGGCTATTACAGGAATCAAAACCCACATACTTCATTTGATCCATGAAGTTTATCATCATGCAGTAAGGACTAATATGGGGGTTTCATTTCACCAAATATTTGAACTTGATTCTAGAAGAGATGTCCCATGTATCCTAGTTATGGCAGGAATCAGATTCATCATAGTTCAGTCTATGTTGGGGATTACACAATGAGGTTTCCCTAGTGAATGGGTATTTGATGCCTAATGAGGTGTTTGTTGCATCCCCCTAAGCCCACGTGAGCCATGATCAATATGAGAAACAAGTGGGAGAGCATGATCAGCCTCATGGTGTATGTATATGGGATATGCATATTGGGGAAGTCCTTGGAGTGTTTAATATGGATCTCAGGCCTTTAATTAGGCATCTTACATCTCCCAGTTGTGGTGGGAATCAGAGTCCTCGTAGTTCTTTTAGAGATGTTGGGGCTTACACACTGAGGATACCCTAGTGAATAGTCCTTATCTAGAATGTGTTGCATGATCCTATTGTAATACCCTAAAGGTCATCGTGTGACTTGGATTGACATATGTGAAGGGTGTCGTGAGATTCATGGTAGTGTAATCTAAAGGGTGTTGTGTGTCTTGGATGAAAAATCAGGGAGACATTGCAAGACCAGGTTGACATGTCCAGAGGTTGTCTCATGTCTTGGATGACTCCTCAGGGAGACATCACTGGACCAGGATGACTTGTCCATAGGGTACGCTGTGAGAGTGGGATTTTCATGTCTAGATATGTCAACAAGACTCGACTGACATGATTGGGCGTCGTTATATGAGTCATTTGGTGCATCCTGAGGATGTCTCTAGTCCGAGGTGATGAACCCAGAAGGTTCGCAGGATCCAAGTGGGGTCTTTGAAGGGTCCACAAGACTTGTCCCGATATGTCTGAAGTGTTCTACATATCCCAGATGACATGTCAAAGGGATTTCATGAGGTATGGGTGGCGCGAATTGGAAAAATCACTTATTCTTGATTGAAACATTCAAAGCATGAAGAAGTCCATAATCATGTCTTTAGCTTAAGTTTTCCACTTTGAATCCTAGTCCCCCCCCCCCCCTCGTTGCAAGTTCCTTGGTTCGATTCAGTGGTAGTTTGTTTGGGTCTTGCATGATCTGGAGGGTATGTGATATGGTCTTCGCATGCCTCTCCATAAGTCATTCACGTGATATTTTATTGATCATGAGGAGGACTTTACTCCTTACACAGGACTATTTTGGCAGTCCACCGGTGTATTACCTGGTGGAAATTTGACCGGTCGTGTGACCAGATGTGTGTAAAATCCCAAAGTCCAAGCACTGACGTGCATAATGGTGGCATGGGTCCAAACTTCTAACATTTGATCCACTAACCAATGAACCAACCAAATGAACCATTTTTACAAGTTAGAGTATAGAATTTATATTCATATCCATCTTCATACTCACCGGTTTGTGTGGGGAATCTAGTGTAAGTCCAGGCTCGAGTGGATGTGGGGTCTGGCATTATGTGGTTTTTATGAGTCTCTGTGGTGGACTGCATCAAGGGCACCGCCTGATTTTCAATGGCCTCAAGTACATCCATCCTTTATCGGATTATTGATGACTATTGAGGAATTTTGCTTCGAAGGACTTCCATGTCGCCATGTCAATATGTCCAAGGGTCTTCGTGAGATCCAAATGACTATTACAAGGAATTCACGAGTCCTTTTATGTCTTTTCTTGGGGTCTCATGGGGCCACACTGAGGGTGTGATGGGTGCATCACATGCCCTTAAGCGACTAAAAACCTTGTTCACCTCCTCCTTTCTTATCTCCTTCACTTTATAAGATGAAGGTCAGGAGTCATGATAGATTTCACGTATGGCGTTGAGGTTATTTCCTCTATTTTTTAGAGACGTTTCATGTGACCAGTATGGGTCATATGGTGCGTGAGATTTTTGTGGACAAGTCCTTGAGCCAAAGGGCTTATGTGAGGTGAAACAAGAATGTCACTGAGGGCTCATGGTGTCGTGTGGTTCATTAGGGGGCGCACCTCATGTCTTTCAGCAACCATGGCCCCTCTCTCTTCCCCTTTTTATATCTCCTTTTTCATTTCAGAAAGGTCTGGGGTCATGTGGTATTTCATGATCAATGTCTGGATTTTATTTCCAATCTTGGGTGATGTCTCTCTTGACTAATATGGGGAATATGGAGATCGTGCGAGCATGTAGGGGACAAGTCTGTCCAACTATGTTTAGTGCATCATGGAGTTTTATAGATGTACATGTGTGCTTTTGAGCGGCAAGGCTGACAAGCTGAAGGGACTTCACGAGGCGATGCAGTTATGATTTTGAGGTCTTGTGGTGTCTTGCAGATCAATTCAAGGTGTGTGTCTCATGACCTTTAGTGTTGGGACCACTTTGTGTTTAAAGATTGTATTTTTTGTCAATAGTTGTTAATGCTGGTCAAAATGAAGAAATAGGTGAAGGACTCCAAAGTTAATGGAGATCGGCTGAAGTGAGGATGCTTGGAGAATTATTATGAAATCATATCATTGAATGTCATGTTTGGAAAATTCTCCATGAAGTCAAATCAGACGATTGTTGAATTGATCCTAAGTTCAAAGAACTTTTGTCAAAGGTGACACATTTTTTACAACAATGAAGAATGGCGAGGTATCATCCATCTGAGGATGATTGAAGAAGACTGGGGAATTAAAGAAGACCATGGAATGCTTCACGATTTCATGAGAACCATTCAATATCTTACTTTTAGAAAAGAATCATATGATTTGAATGAAGTAGAGAAAGACGGTTGACGAAGAATAGAGAGTGTGGAAGGGATTTGAATTCTAAGAAGGTCAGGAATTACACATTTCCTTGAAATTAGATGATTGTTGCACTATTATTAAAGTTCCAAATACATGTATCAAATTTGATACATTGTCTGCAACATTGAAGGTATTTAAAGAAGCATTAAGCCTCCACTTTTGGATGAAGAGAGATGATTGGAGTTCTTTGGAATTAATACTCCAAAAGGCATTGAGGATTTGTGGTGATGATGAATAAGTAATTTGGAATTCATATTCCAAAAAGAATGGACAAAAACAAATGATTCTTTACGGATATGTATTTCAAAAATATCATAAGTCAGGAGAACTTGTGATGCAAGCCTTAAGATGGAAAGGGGAGAAATGATGATGCCAGTCATATAAAATTTTGATTGGAAGGAATGATGCTGCTGAAAGATAGGGAAGTTGTAGTACTTCCCATTATAATTCTGACGATGATAGATCTAGAATATTAAAGGATATATATCACGATATTGGAATTCATGATAAAAGCTGAAGAATGGTTATGAGAAGTAGTAAAGAGAGAAATAACAAAGCAACAGACAATCTGGGGGCGGCATAAAAGCACAGTTTAAGGTGGCATCATTTTCCAGTGTTTGCCAAATTTTAGGGCCTGAAAATCAGGAGATGAAGATGTGTTTTTGGTAATGGATGGGGCATGCAAGATTGAATATGGTTTAGATTTTTTCATGCAAGGCATGATTCAAGGTCAGAACATTGAAAAATTACAAAGGCATGGAGTGCGTGGAAATTTAGGAAAGTTGCACAAAAAAATAAAGTGGTGCGTGAAATATATGTGGGTTGCGTGAAATATCAGCGGGATGCGCAAAATATTGGCATGGTGCATGAAATAGAGGAATGAAGTTTTTTACACAAAAGGTGTTTGGAGATCATAAGCTCAAAAATTGGCAAAGGCATGAGGTGCATGAAAAATTGGATCATTGCGCGAAATATGATGTCACGAGAAAGTCTAGGTTTGCGCGCAATATGGAACGCAGTGTGGAATGTTGTGCGCAATTGGTGCTTAATGCTTAGACTGATGAAAAATGGAAAAGTCGGGAGGTGCAAAAAAAATTCAGGTGGCGCACAAAAATAAAGGAAGGTGCACGTAATTAAAGAAGTGAAAAATAGTTTTACGTGCTGGAAGGATTTGTACACGCAAGAAGGGGTTTTACGCGTAGGGTCAAAAATGCCTATAAATATGAGGTAACCCCCTATCATTTGTAGAGTCTAGACACTTAGACAAATCCCAAGCTCTGACACATGTAAAAATTGAATTGTAGAGTACTGCGTCAAAAAGAAGAAGTGTTGTGTGAAAAAGGGAAGTTCTGCGTGAAAAAGAAGAGTTGTGCGAAAAGGGTTTTTCATGCCAAGAGGTGTTTTTATGCGCAAGGTTTGAATTTTACACGCAACCCACCTAAAAGGGTGCATGAAAAATTTGGGGGTCCCGTGGGAATTTTATAGGTGCATAACACTCTCGAAGCATCTTTGCGAAGAAGAAAGAACTGTGAACCATTGGGTTTCACAAAGAGAAGTTGAACCGCGCTCACACGACTGGTGCTTATCACCCTCGTTGTACTTTCTAAAGTAAAGAAGAACTAGATGTGAAATTGAACTCACATCTGCACAAAGAAATAATCTAGTATACCAACACACTTACGTGTTGGTATTGAGAACTGAAGAAAGAGATTAATACATTGCAGTACCATTCCATATTCTACTGTGTCAAAGAAAAAGGAGAGATAAAGAAGAATAACAGAGTATTCCCAATTGAATGATGACAATTGTTTAGGGCAGTTTGATTAAGATGATGCCAAGTGAACTGATCTTCATTTTTTGATTAATCACATTGGTATATGTGATTCTATCCAATAAGATAGAAGAAGTTTTAGTGTAGTTGGTTGTTTCACTAAGAAGAATAAATAAGAAGTCTAGTGCAGTTGGTGTTGCACTAGAAAAGGAAGAGAAGGAAAGAAGGAAGAATTGCTTGCCTACTACTTTGAAAGTAATCAAGTGAAGAGTACTAAAGAAGACAAAGAGTAGAACCTACCTTATCAAGAAGGAAGAAGACTATCTCCATAGGTAGTATAAAGAATCAGCTAGAGGCTGCAAGTTGGACTAGGCCATCACCAGTTCAGGGAAGAGGATTGTTTCCCACCCCCCTCTAAAGTGTAGGGACTCACATTGTATAGAGGATTGTTTTCCTAGCCACTCCATTGTAATAGCATATCACATTATAGTGGAGAATCCATGCACTGGTCATCCCCATGCATGGAGAGGACGTAGCTACTCTTATTGAGTGGTGAACCTTGTAAAAATATCAGGTGCATATTTTTACTGCTTTCTATTATTACATGCAACAGGGAAAAGAGAATAAGAGAATCAAGATACTAACAGGTCAAGAGGTACAGGGATAAAAGTTGAAATTGGTTTTAAAAGTCCCCAACACTGATTCATCCCCCCTCTCAGTGTTAAGTATATCCCAAACTAGTCATCTCATTCAGCAACTAAGGAAACCACTCGCCTCCTCCATTTTGATCCCCTTTGTTTTGTGAGAAGGTTTGGGAGGTGACCGATTTGTCATGATATGTCAAATTTATTATGATTTTAAGGTTTATTTATAGTATAGTGCAGACCCTAAGTCGTCTCTCAAGGATTTTTGGTGGTTTGTAGTGTGAATTTTTAATAAAAAGTAACAAAATAGGTGGGGTCTTGAAAACTATTTTAATAAAATGACTTGATTTAAATAGTTTAATAGTTGATAAATAAAGGTGGTGTTTTAGAATTATGATATAATGATATCATTTCAATTTCACTACACATATTTTATAGTTCATTGTTCAGAAAATTTTTACATGGTTTTGTTTAATTCTTTTGTTGATGGTTGTCAAGATCTTGATTCCCCTCTTACCTCTTAAATTGTTTCACAAAGTACCAACCTTTGACACAAAAATTGTGTTTTCAAGGATTGGACCTCAAGCATAGAGTGAAGGATACCAAAGAATACTAATATCTTATTTATGTGTGAGATAAACTGGATTCTTGTGTTTCCCAATTGAAACAACCCAAGATCCCCACTTGAAATCTCAACCCAATTGATGTTGAGATAAAAAGTGTTTCACTTAATTATAACAAAATAAATGTATTCAGTGGAGAAGAAAATGAAGGTTAAATATAATTGAAATATTTAACACAAAAATTATAGAAAACCAGTATAAGAACATGTTCTGGAACTCCCTCACAAGTATGTGTAGCTCCCTCGAAATAATTATCCACCGTTTAGCTCTTCATTGAGAGGAGGAGAAGGCTCAGGTGGAACTTTTCCTTCAACCTTGATCCCCCTATGAGGATAGGGGACTCCAGAACTTATAGTATGAGGAGAATAATTCTATGGAAATTCAAATTGGTATCACTTCACTCCTTTTCCAAACTTACAAATGAGGAGCCCAAGGTGCCAATTTATAGGAAAATTTGAAGGTGGTTTTTAGCCCCCATATTTCTAGAAAACACTTGGCCCATGGTTTTCAACCAATAGATAGTAAAATATCACTTTTAACAAAACTATAAACATTTTTTACCACCTCTTTAATATCTCCAAAGAAATTTTGGAACCATTTGTAAAAATATATCCTGATATATTTACAAAATAAAGAACACATTTTTTCACTTCATGCAGATTCTATCCCCTGGACAGAATGGTTCGGATGGTCTGCTTAATGGACTAATGGGGATTGTATTCCTTGAGATGATTTATATACCATGAAGTTCTATATCGTCTCACAAAGTTTCATACCATTTGGAGGCACATAATTCTATTAATGTTCAAAACAGTGGACAAATGTCCATGGGTTGTCATGCAGTTTGGCCCATTTTCCTTCTAGATCATCTTTGGGGCCTCCAAATCAAGTCCTCCTACAATGAAATTGTGAATACAAGTAACATTTACCTTTTTAATAGTGATAAAAACAAAATAATTGAATCAAATATGAAGTTAAATTTTTTATTATTTTTATAATTTTAAATAAAAAACTATTTTAGTAGTGTGGTGTAAGTGTGAAAATGAAACAGTGAATCGCAGTGCGATCACACCCCCACAATAAAAAAATTAACTTCTGGGAAAAGTCATATTTCTTAAAATTATCCATATAGATATTTAAAACTTCATAAATATTTAACATTCAATGAAAATTTAATTCCTGATAGAAATATGATCAAAGAAGAAAACCCACTGAGGATTTATTCTCACTGATCATAGAAAAAGACATCTCAAAAATTGTATCCAAATGAAATTCCAAGAGTCATATGATACCAATAAAAAAATAATTAAAAATTTAATCATGTCACTAATTCTCCATGTGTGTGTGTGTGACAACCATTTCATGCTATTCTTTCCACTTTATATCAAGTAAACATAAGTTATTTTAAAAATTTTCTACTTACATGATCCTTTCCACTGAACCTTCCCTACATCCTTTGCAATCAAATTTCAAGACCCACTCACTTAAGCATTCCCAGAAGTCAAACCATAAGCTCCTGACCTAGATATCCCCATATGTTGTACATTTCATCACTCCCCTCATTTATTTTTTTTTAAAGGTTTCACTTGGAACAAATCTCACACTCTTCGCTCAACCCATGTTTGATCTCCTCACAGCGCTAATTGTAATAGTTATAACAATATCAAAAGTCAAGGAAGGGTGGTTTTTGGCCTGGCCAAGACACAACCCATTTTTTAAGGGTGTACAATAGTCAG
Source organism: Viscum album (assembly GCA_963277665.1). Lineage (NCBI taxonomy): Eukaryota > Viridiplantae > Streptophyta > Magnoliopsida > Santalales > Viscaceae > Viscum > Viscum album. Next base: position 1,746,186,169 of record OY728161.1, read on the forward strand.
ATAACAAGGATGGTAATAAAATAGATCGGATGAGGAACAACAGTATAGAAAAATCATATTGAAGGTAGAGAAAAATTAACCTAACTTATATTTATATTCCATTAAGTAAGAAATTTTTACACTTCATGGTTGGGTGCAAAGATGTGTGGAGATATTAAGTAAAAAAATTACCTTAAACTATTTACACAAAGGGTACCATTCTTATTAAAGGTTTAAAAATGATACAACCATTTATATCATCGAAAAACAACCAAATTTCAAGAGAAAGTCAAACCGTAGTATTGAATTATTACTGAAATGCAAATTTTATCAAAAAAAACAAATGTTAAAACAACATGAAATACAAAAATTCCTCATGAATTTTAAATAACTTCCATTATTAAATGTGAATCATTTTCTATGATAAAGTGGGTATAAAAAATTAACATTTTGGAACAAAAGTGAGGGTGGAATAGGGGGAAAGTGAAAATACTATTCAACAAGCTAAAAAGTGAAAAAGAAAAAAGATAATGAAAATTCTTAACTAACCCAGGAATATACCCATCCCCCCACACCTAGAGTGTAAATTTTCCTCACTGTAATAAAAATAAAATGTGAGAATTAAGGATAAAACCTAGTGGGTGTAATTGGTATGTTACTTCTTGAACATAGATTTACTCTATCAGGAACATGAGAAGGGCTTCGTGGAAGATCTTTAGTCGCTGCCCATTGATAGTGAAGGTTTTCTTGGTTTCTTCATTTTAAACCTGAACAACACCAAATGGAGATATATTATTAAAAGTGTATGGTCTAAACCATTGAGAACGAATGTTACCTAGATGCAATTTCAGCCTTGAATTATAGAGGAGGACCTTCTACCCAATTTGGAACTAATAATGAAGGATAAGATGGTTTTGCGAAGCCTTGGTTCACTCCTTATAAATATAAGAGTTCTTATATGAATCTCTTCTTATTTCCTACAGATCTTGAATCTTCAACTTCCTTTGAGGACCTCTACCAAAATGGTTATAATTTCATTTTTTAATATCCCTATAGGCCCGGTTATCAATCTCAATAGGTAGGTGACAACTATTTCCAAACACTAGCCGATATAGTGACATTCCAATGAGAGTTTTGAAAGTAGTACGGTAAGCCCATAAGGAATCATCAAGTTTAAGACTCCAATCTTTTCTATTAGGTTGAACCATTTTTTCAATAATCTATTTTTCCTCACTATTTGACACCTAATCTTGACCATTAGTATGTGGGTGATATGTAATAGACACTCTATGCCCGACCCCATACTGATCCAAAATAGATTTCATTGTTCAGTTACAAAAATGAGAACCCTAGTCACTTATGATGAACCTAGGTAATCTAAACCTATAGAATATTTGGGTTCTCAGAAATTCCAAAAATACCTTAGAATCATCAGTTCTTTTAAATCGTGCCTCTACCCATTTTGAAACATAATCCACTACTAGAATAATTTAAAGGTTCCCAAATTAATTAGGGAATGGTCTCATAAAGTCAATTCCCCAAACATCAAAAATGTCATGGAAGAGAAAAGGTTTTTGCGACATTACATTTCTTTTAGATACATTCCCCATTCTTTGACAATGAGGATAAGATTTAAAAAAAATTAGGGGTATCCTGAAAATGTGTTGGATAAATGATACCAGAATCAAGGACCTTGTGATCAGTCCTTTGGGGACCAAAGTGGCCCCCACAATAAAGAGTGTGACAAAAACTATAGACGGACTAAAAATTGCTATCAGGAACACAACGCCTTAGGACTTGATCACTATATGTGTGCCAAAGGTAGGGGTCATCTCAAATGTACCAAAAAGACTCATGTTTTATATGGTCGGCCTAGTTTTTATTGAAATTAGTAGGAATGCAAGATGCTACCAAATAATTTACAATTTTGGCATACCAAGGAATAACATCTTGCACTCAGTACAATTAATCATCTGGAAACATGGAATTTATTGGAATATAGGGGGATGATTCAATGTCCTGGGATGGTTGGATCCTACTAATATGGTCAGCCACCACATTTTCTTCTCCTTTTTTATCACTAATTTCTAAATTGAATTTCTAAATGAGGATTATCCAGCAAATGAGATGTGGTTTGGCTTCCAATTTCTTAAGGAGATACTGGAGGGATGCATGGTCTGAGAACACAATGACTTTGGACCCTAAAAGGTATGAACTGAATTTATCCAAGGTAAACACAATGTCAAGAAATTATTTTTAATTTGTGGTGTAGTTTTCTTGGGTAGGGTCCAGTGTATGTGAGGCATTGGCTATGACATGTGGAGCTCGGTCGACCCTTTGTGATAAGACTTCCCTAACTGCACAGTTGGATTCATCACACATGAGCTCAAATGGTAAATCCCATTAAGGTAGTTTAATTACCAGGGGTGACATGAGGCTCCATTTTAACTTATTAAAATCTTCCTCACATTCTTTATCAAAAACAAATTCCTTTTCTTTTTGGAGCATTCGGGAGAGGGGGAGTGCAATTTTACTAAAGTCATGAATGAAATGATGATAAAATTCAACATGACCTAGGAAAGACTGCACATCTCATAAATTTTTTGGGAATGGTAAGGAAGAAATGACATCCACTTTTGATTTATCAACTTTTATACCATACCCAGAAATGAAATATCCCAAAACTATACCTCATCGCACCATGAAATGGAATTTATCATAATTAAATATGATATTCTTTCCAATATGGTGATGTAGGACTAAACCAAGACTACTCAAACATTCATAAAAATAAGAAACATAAACAATGAAATCATACATGAATATTTCTATGAAATTCTCCAAGTAATATAAAAAAATATTAACCATGCATCACTGGAAAGTACCCAGAGAAATTCACAAACCAAATGTCATCCTCCTATATGAAAATGTGCCAAATGGGCAAGTAAATTTTGTCTTTTCCCAATCTTTAGGGGAAATATGGGTCTGAAAGTATCCATGATACCCATCAAGAAAATGGTAATGGGACTTCCCTGCTAGTCTCTCAAGTATTTGGTCAATGAATGGAAATGGGAAATGGTTCTTCCTAGTGGGTTGGTTTAATCGGAGATAATATATACAAAAATGCCAACTATTCTTCACACAAGTTGGAACCAATTCATTATTTTCATTTTTAATTATAGTAAGACCAGTTTTTTTAGGAACCACTTGTATTGGACTGACCCATTGGTTTTTATAGATGGGGTAAATGATTCCATCACCCAATAATTTTTCTACCTTCTTTTTAACAGCATCTATAAGGTTTGGATTCAGTCGACATTGTAACTACCACACTGGTTTATCCTCATCATTTAAAAATATATTATGTGTGCAAATTAATGGTTTAATACCAGGAATTTCATCAAGGGTTCATCCCAAAGCTTGTTTATACTTCCTCAAAAGTTCAATCAGTCGCAATTCGTGCTCAATAGGGAGTGAACTAGTAATGATGACTAAAAACTTGTTTCTATTCTCAAGATATTAATATTTTAAATCTTGAGGTAGTTTTTTTAGTTTCAATTAAAGTGGATTTTGGATTAATGGGAGTGTGTGTGAAAGTGAGAGGTCACTAATCTCATCTAACTTCTCAATGGTAACATCCTCAGATGAGGAATGAGATTTTATAAGATTCGTAGTATCATCGATGGACAATGGATCCTTAGTGTTCAAGAAATAATTAATTAATAAACATACATGAAATTTTTCTAGAACACTACAACAATCAATGAATGATTCATTTCCTATAATTTTAGTCAAAGATAAAAAACTCAGAAAGGGGATTAGGGAAAATAAAAGTTGTTTTTTCAAGGAAAGGGAGTACATCAATTGAATTAACAGAGAGATATTAATGTTATTATAAGGGGTGCTTCATGGAATCAAGGATGTTGAGGTGGAAAATGTCACCACCAAACTCCATAGATAATGTACCATTATGGAAATTAATTAAGTTTTTGGTAGTTTTCAAGAAGGTTCTCCCCAATATAATTGGTTAATTTCCATTCATCCTATCATCTTCCATTTTTAGCACATAAAAATCAGCAGAGAAAAATTAAAATTTTCACCTTCACAAGAACATCCTCTAACACACCAGAGGGGTGTGCGGTACTCTAGTTTGATAGTTTTACAAAAATTCTAGTGGGGTTTAGTTCCATGACCTTCAATGAAGAGTAAATAGAGTGAGGAATCACATTTATAGAAGCACCCAAATCAAGCATAACATTGGAAAAGGAATACTCCCCTATGGTGCAAGAAATTCAGAATGTTCCCAGATCGTTGAATTTTGTGTGAAGTGATGGATATATCAATGCTGATACATTCCTCCCCAAGCTCATCTTCTCATCACCTAGAAGTAGACTTTAGTGTGTACACATATCCTTCAAAAACTTGGTGTATCTTGTAATTTTCTTCACAGAATCAATCAAAGGAATGTTAACATTCACTTTTTTGAAAGTTTTCAATATTTCTTTATCAAGTTCAATTTCCTTTTGTTTACTTGGTCGGTTGGCCCTTTGGGGAAATAGAATAGGAGTAGTTGGGATAGGCAACTCATCAATAGACACACTCTTTTCTTTAGAATGGATTCTCTCAGGACAAGGATTTTCTTATCTTGGACCATTTTTAGTAGTCGTTGGGATGGTGGTTTCCTTAGTAAAGGATGACTATATTGGAGGGTTAATTTGAATTTTAATATGAGTTCCAATCCTAAGAGTGATGGCACTAACATTTCCTTTATCCCTAGGGTTAAATACTGGTTGAGAGGGTAGTTTACCTAACCCATGACTTTGGATTTCCCCCCATCGACTTAGCTAGTTGGCCTAATTGGTTTTTTAAGACTTGTATGGATTCTTGGGTGGTTTTTTGGAATTGGAGATTGTTGGAAGCCATTTTTTTCATCATATATTCTCAGATATTCTCAGGTTTTGGAGGGGTTTGTTGGAAATTCCTTTGTTGTGGTTGAGTATTTATGGGTGGTGGTGGATGACTACTATACCTTGATTAGTTCCATTATTGTTGAGGTTGGTTTAAATAACCCCTTTACTATAGTATTTGTTTTCCTTCCTCCCAGGATTGGATGGATACTAAGGTTATTTCCTAAAGGGTTGGTTATAGAGGCAGACTGGAAAGATTGTCTCACAACTCTCAAAAGTTTCTCTTAGTTGGGGGAATTGAACAGAGTAGTGGGTGTCAGAAGAATATATACCACAATGGATAGGATAATGAGATTGGGATTTCCCTTGGTAAAGAGAAATTTGTCTTATAAGGTTACTTACCTCTTCAAACTTTGTGTCAACCTTTTTCTCGAATTTGGTACTTTTCACCTCATGGACACCTTGAATGGGTACACTAGACCTTGTACTAAATTGTTGAGTGTTCTGTGCCATATTCTCAATCATAGTTCTTACAGAAATTGGGGTCCTATCCACTAGTGTACCACCTACAGCGGCATCAATCATATTTCGATCAATAGGAATTAATCCGTAATAAAAAAACTGAATTAAAAGTTAATAACTTATTTGTTAGTGTGGGAAACTTTAACATAACCTTTTAAAGTATTCCCAATATTCATGTAATTTTTTCCCTTGTGATTTACATATACCACAAATTTCTTTCCTTATAGTTTCAGTTCGATGTCCTGGTAAATCTTTTTCAATAAAAATACATGTCATGTCCACTCAACCTCTAATTGGTGAATTAACATAGTAAATCCAGTATTTTGCAGTGTATTATAATGAAAATGTGAATTATTTGAGATGTACTTATTCTTCATCCACATTAGTAGGATTTAAATTAGAACACACGACATGAAATTATTTTAATTGTTTATGTGCATCTTCTCCCAAGAGTTCATGGAATCTTCATAATAAATTAATTAAACCGGATTTTAGTTCAAAATTAGGTGCCTCTCCTTGTATTTGAATATATGTAAGTTGAATATCAAAATCAAGTGAGGTTAGTTATTTTAGTGTTCAATTTTTTTCATCCATGTTATACATATTAATTTCAGGTTCTAATTTGGTTCCATAAGAAGAGGGGTTTGTAAAATTCTCAAGTGGTGGTGTGTCCTCCTTCAAAGGGTTGTCTTGTGCATCTTGGTGTTGTTGATGTAAGATCCTCTCTAGTTCGGGTTTTATAGGTGGTAAGTATCCCAGAGTAGAACGCATCATGCATAGAACCTACACAAGAAATAAATCAGAACAAAAAAGTATATGAAAAGGTAGGAGATCAAACAAATAAATATTCACAAAAATTACAAAAACCTTATCAAAAACACACACTAAAACCAAAGTTATCCCCGGAAACGGCGCAAAAATTTTACCACTTTGTCATGAAACGTCAAATTTATTATTATTTGAAGGTTGATTAATAGTATAGGTAAGACCCTAGGTCATCTCTAAAGGAGCATTGGTGGTTTGTAGTGTGAATGTTTAATAAAAAGGAACAAAAGAGGGGGTGGTTTTGAAAACTATTTTAAGAAAATGACTTGATTTAAAGAGGTTAATAGTTAATAAATAAAGGTGAAGATTTATAATTATGAGATAATTAGATCATTTCAATTTCAATACAAATCTTGGATAGTTCATTTTTCTGAAAATATTGACATGGTTTTGTTTAATTCTTTGGTTGAGGGTTGTCAAGATCTTGATTCCCCTATTGTCTCTGAAATCATTGCACAAAGTACCAATCTTTGACACAAAAATCATGTTTTTAAGTATTGGACCTCAATAATAGAGTAAAGGATACCAAATAATACTAATATATTATATATGTGTGAGATAAATATGATGCTTTTGTTTCCTAATTGGAACAACCCAAGATTCCCCACTTGAAATCTCAACCCAATCGGTGATGAGATAAAAAGTGTTTCACTTAATTATAAAAAATGAAATGTATTTAGTGGATAAGTGAATCAATTTTAAACATAATTGAAATATTTAACACACAAATTATAGAAAACCAATAGAATAACAAGTTTTGGAACTCACTCCCAAGTATGTGTAGCTCCCTCGAAATGATCGTCCACTGTTTAGCTCGCCATTGATAGGAGGAGGAGGCTCGGGTGAAACTTTACCTTCATCCTTGATCCCACTATGAGTATAGGGGCCTACCAAACTTCTAATATGAGGATATTACTCCTCTGGAACTCAAAATTTTCAGCACTTCACTCCTTGTCCGAACTTATAAATGAGGACCCCAAGGTGCCAATTTATAGGAAAATTGGAAGGTGGTTTTGAGCCCTTGGATTTCTAAAAAACACTTGGACCATGGTTTTCAACCATTAGATAGTCAAATCACGCTTTTTAAAAAACTAAAAACATGTTTAAACACCTCTTCAATATCTTCACTAAAAAATTTCACCATTGTTTCAAATAGAGCCCGAGAGGTTTACAAAATATAGAACACATTTGTTGACTTCGTGCAGATTCTATTCCCTGGATAGAATGGTTTGGATGGGTCTATTAATGGATGAATGGGGATTTGTTTCCTTGATATGAGTTGTATACCATGAATATTTAGAAAGTATCACAAAGTTTCATCCTATTTTGACATAGTTAATTCGATTAATGTTCAAAAAAGTGGACAGATGTCCATGGGTTGCCATGAAGTTTGGCCCATTTTCCTTCTGGATCATCTTTGGGGCCTCCAAATCACCTCCTCCTACAATGAAATAATAAAAAAAAGTAACATTTCCCTTATTAACAGTGATAAACACAAAATAATTTAATCAAACATGAAGTTCAATTTGTTGTTATTTTTATAATTACCAATACAAAATTAGTTTAGGACAGTGGTGTAAGGGTGAAAATGTAACAGTGAATCGTTGTGCGATCAGGAGGTATGCGAGTTTTCTCAAGTAATACATGTGATTTTGACTTGATTTTATATTTCTATTCTATGTGACCAATGTTTATCATATTATAGTGCACAATTATTGTGTAGAAAACCATTTGGTTTTCCTTAGAGCATCGTGGAATTGTCTGGAGGTTTCCATGTAGCACGTTTGATGAGTCGAAGGGGTTTCATGAGGTGCACCAGATAGGTTGTCGTGTGTCATAAGCCTTTAGGGATGCACTGCGTGTCCTTTAGTGACCGTGATCCCCTCTCACCTCCTCCTAGTTATCTCTTTCATTCTTTGAGACGAAGGATCAGAGGTCTCATGAGATGGCTTGGATATCATATAGGGATTTCATTCTTCCCAATGATGATTTAGTGTGTGATCTATGTAAATAGTAGGGGTATATTCTTTTAAATGTTTCTTCCCTTGATTTTATAAGGGTTCTGAATGGTTTTTCATGTACTTTAAAATGAAAAACTACATGGCATGGTGGATTCTCATCCAGTTATCTCCATTCATCCACTAGTGGACAAGGGTACTCGTTGAGGAGGGATCTACGGGACTTGTCATGGGTTAGGTGCCTTGCGTGGAGACTTTGTGTGACCTTTTAGTGGTCACACAATCATGATTCTTTAACCATACTCTTCTTATTTTCTATTGTGGGGAAAAAGAAAAAAAAATATCCACATTTGGATGTTTCTTCCTTTGTGGTTTTACTGATTCCTATCTAGATGGAATCAACAGACATAGGTTTTTTATTTTCAACTAATAATGTTCCACCGTACTTAGTGATTAGAAAACCATCTCACTAGTTCTCTAACATCTCTAATGCTCCCACGCAATAATTATGCCTCTGGAACAACTTATTCCACTGTGTATTGTGGAATTTGTTCCAATTCTAACTCTTATGTTATAATGACTCAAATTTTTTCCAAGTAGAGACTTAGCTCAATTTTGAGTTACAAATTATCAGGACCTTCCAAGGATAAGATATAAAAGTTACCCCATAAAATGACCTCAAAAAAATATGATGGTTTTATTGATCCTAGGGTGTGGTGTTTACCTTCATGTTGACTTTTGGTGAATTTATGAGGATAGTGAAATTTATGGGATTTTTAATATTTATTTATTCTAATATAATTAATGGTGATATATTTTGAATGAAATATCATATGGAAATTTTGATATTATAGTTATGTTTGGAATATGGGTTTTACCCTAGGGTGGTGTAACCTTCGCTCATATCTTGGGTCCTCAAGATGACCCATCACAGGTGCATCAATTAATGAAATTAATTAATATATAATTTATTTTATTTATGGTGAAACCATATAATTTCTCCTATTAATCCTTAATTATAGATCCAGCTTAAGTTTATCCACTATTATGATTGAGGCATACCCTAGAGTGAGAGAGGGGAGAGAGGCTGAATCTTAGTGGAACTGATGATGATTAAAGGAATGAGACTAAATACATGATGAGATCAATGATAAAATCATTCAAAGATGATGGGAAAACCATAGAATTAATAAAAAAAATAAATTTATGGTTGTTAGTCTATATGGTGTGGCTTTTTTTGTCTTTATCCATCTTTGTGATTTCAAGCCTAGAAAATTTATCCCTTTATTTATGTTGAGTGTAGTGTATGTCCCTAAAAAATTATCAATTTATAATAATTAATTATCATTTTTTAAACAAAATTATTCCTAATTAGTGAATTACATGCCCAATGATCAGTGGTCAAGATTCGTAATGGACACGATTGATTTCTTCCTATGATTCTACTTTGTTTTCTCTTCCACATTCTTCGTGCATCCATCTCTGGCCTTCGCTATGGTCAGTGGTTCTAAGAATCTTAGTAAAAACCTATATTTTATCTATATCTAGTGCCATGAGAAATTAATTTGGGTTTGAAAGTGAATAGTGAGGCATGTGGGTGGATAATAAAGAAAAAAAGGATCATGGGAGGTGTTTTGGTGTGGTTTCTTGAAGGAAATTGCTTGAGGGGCTGATGGGGGTTGCATGAATGCCCCTATCATTCTATTTTTTGGTGAATTTGTGATCATAAATTAACCATTGGAGATCCCACACCCCTGTAAGATGTATTTTGGGAAGTTTAAATCTTGATCATAGGATATGATGGTGAAAATGAGAGAATTATGGGCATTCTATAATTTTGGGTTTAAAGAACACCATCATATGGAATGTGATCCACCACCACATATCACGTATCATCTAGGAAATGATTGTTAGGGTTTTGAGGGAGAATAGGATCACATGGTGTGTGATCTTGGTACACACATCATGTTCCCCTAAGTTTACTATCATGGAATGTACAGGGATTATGCACCCATGTCGTCATTTGGCCACACACGCCTTGTGGGTCAGGACCACATGTTATGTACCCTTCGAATCACACAACTCAGCCTCCCTAATGGTACATTCCAAGTGAGCTAGTTGAGTCTACATGTCATGAACCCTTTAGGTCACACCATGTATTTCATCCTTTACATGACATAAGCAACAGTGGTACACATTGAGTACCCTTCCAAACCCACGTGTCATGTACCCTAGTACATGCACCATGTAGGTGGACCCATACATTACATGCGGATAACATTATATAACTAGATTACCATGAGGGGCTACACACCTATACCCCTAAGGTACATGCCATGTACATTTCTGTCCATAATAGTTCTTTGTATATCCTTTCTTGGTACATGGATTGGGATATGAGAGTAGTATGTCCTAATATTTTTTTCACATAGAATGTGATTTTGTGATTTAATTCATCATCATATGTGAGAAAAGATGGGATACATAAAGTTAGTCTCTTTATCTCCACAGGGATGATGGTGGGGTTTAGGCATGATAATCAAAACATTCTAAGGATAGGTACCCCCTGGTGGAGAGTTTATATCAGGGAATGGGTCCCCCGCTGATTCACAAGTATGGTCAGTTACCCCCTACACACTCAAGGTGAGCTTACTTTATCTACATATTCAATTACCGCCACACCATGTAAGAACTTAGATGGGTGGAGGGTCCCCCACTGGAACTGATTACCCCCTCAACCTCTACACAAGATTTAGTGAGGAGCATGTCCTCCTTTATGGTTTCCAATGGAGATTTGGAAGTTGGAGAAGTTAAGTAGATTAGATTCTTTGATACTTATGACTCCATAGGCTCCCTTTGGTTTCCTTTGACTTGTGATATATGAATGGTTATCGACTTTAAAATATGTGGTAATTTAAGTAATTTGAAAATTATTAGTTACTTTTGAGGTGTGGCCTTCAAGGATTAGAGCTGATATGACTATGATTTATTTTCATCACTAGGGATTCTAGTGATAGTGTATATCAGGATCTTTATTTTTATTTCTTTTGGATGCATTCTAATTCTAAATTTTGAGATGGATTATTTCTTGACTTTCCTTGGTGGTTTTGGGGTGACCTACCAAGTATATTTATACTCCCCCTGTATAGGTCTTGTGATCACATGTATTTTTTATTTTTATATGATGCAAGTATCAAGGACTATATTGATGGATGTGGTACTATTATTGCTTGTTTGGAGTTGATGTTTGGCAATGAATAGTGGATCATGGTGGTTTGTGATGTTTAACCCTTATTGTTTTAGTGGGAAAAAATAAAAATTCAAACAGAAATATATAGAGAAACTAGAATATTAAATTTTGAAATACAAACTTAAACAACTAGAGAAATCAAGAAATTAGGTAGGGAATATAAGAACCAACATGACCTCGCATTGAACATGACCACTAATGTTGTATCACCTATCATAAGTCAATTTTTATCACTATTAACTATTACTGATGTATCTATAAGCATAGAATCCACAAATAAAAATCTTTCATAATAGTCACAAACACCTTCTTTGTCAAGGATGGTGACTAACTGAAGGAACTAGGGTCGAACTGAAAGGGTAAAACCTCACTGAAAACCCCATCACACCACTTGTAGAAAATACAGAACAAAAATAGATGCAAACATATGAAACCAACCCTTTTCACCTCAACTTATAAAAAAATCATCAATAAAGAAAATACCAAACCAACTGAGATACTCTACCACTAGTGATAGATTCCACCACCAACACCATGACTAAACAACATCGAAGTAGCACCGCCCAACCATCAGAACTCTTTTAGTAGGAATATTGTTATCAAGTATGAATCACCTTCACCTTACACCCTAAACACATTAATAACATCAAAAAACCCAATAAAATGAAGAACATGAATGAAAAGGACTAAAGTAATACCATGGAAAAATGGGTGTGAATGCAAAAACAAAAAAAAAACCATTAGACACAAAATACCCAAACCAGATCAGCCATCACACCCAAATCACCACTCTATCATCATCATCCCAATCCATATAAGGTGTTATCATGCTACAACAATATGGGGTTAATCATTTTGGGAAATATTGAAAGAGTGGAGGAGGAAAGCTTCAGCCACGAGGAAACCACTTAAAGGAGGTATATCAATCAGGAAACCCTAGAAGAGGGTGAGGCATATGCAAGAGAGATGAAGAATAGGAGAATTCAGATCAATTCTCATCACTAAATACTACCACCAAAATAATCCCAAACCACCATGTTTTTCAATGCACTAACTAATATTGGGATTTAGTGCAGAAATACAGGAATAAAGAGAAGTGGTTTATGGTGAATGGTGCTCATACTACAAATAATAGATGATAATTATCACATTGAGAACCCTATATGGAATATTGATCCATTAGTAGATGATATTTTTTAACTTGAAACAAAAAAGGCTCTATTGTGGTTGGATTATGATCCCTTGTTCAAGATGGAGTTGAAATCTAAGGTAATATTTATCAATTTGTAGTTGTGTTTTCAGTAAACACCACCTATGTTAAAGTAACTAGATCAGGGGTTGGTAGTTGAGTATCCTTGTAAAAGATGATCCATGGCATTAGGATTAGGATAGTGCATCATCTAAGATATACATAGTAGTGTTATGGATGGACCTTAATGTCAAAAATAGTGTTAAGATCAGAGACTAACCTATGTAGGTCCAGTTTCATACTGGGAGGCTATTCGATGGAAGAACCAGTAGTGTGAGGGAAGTTAGAGATGGAAGATGCATCGGTACACTCTTGTAATCACCAACCTTGGTTAGATCCTATCATACATGGGGAACTTACAGTCAAAGCTATGGGAAGAAGTGCATGATAGTTGGTTATGGTCAATCATCAATTAATATAGTTTGGATTATGATTCATATCCTCTATTCATGGACCCTCATACTAGATAGTTTAGGTATGAGTTAATATTTATCCCTTATATGTTTAGGAGTTGTAGATTCTAATGGAACCCCTATATACGGACCCTTTTCCACTAGAGAGTTTCATATGATGGTGATCGTCTATCACTCCCAAATTTCCAATGGAGTGAGTTTGTCCTTACTGGATAAATAGGTTTTTCAAAATAATACTCTATGGTAGATATGAGATTCAATGGTACCTACCTTAGAATGGATTAGGTACCAGTGCTAGTGCTACATGGTGATATACAGTTGAGTAAATGAGGTAAGGTTTAACCTCAATAATGAGCGGTGTCCCCTCAGGTGTGGCGAGAAGTTCCACCCTCAATAATTTTTAGTCATTGACCCATCATATGTTAAGCATGTTTTATGCATTATGTGCACGTATTAGAATTAAATTTCTATAAATGTGAAGGAATATATGAATTCTTACAAAGGGTGCCCTATGGTGGTCCCATAATGGGATAATAATGCATGCATCATCATGAATTCAAGAGATAGCATTCAAGTTTTGTTGAGTGGGATGATGAACACCCTTGTATCATTTATGGGTAATATTGATTGAATACTTCCTAGTTTTAGTTCAATGGGGGTCATTTTTATCATTCAATAAAATTCTTTGGTCTCACCATGATAGTATTAACTATGTAGTGACATCTCATAAAGTGAGTATCAGATTCATGGGTTACTATTTTTCCTTCATGAGGTTGAAACTATGGTAAATATTGATATTAGAGTGGCTCAATATCAGAATGGTGTGTAGTTATTATAGTATAATACTGTATGTCTAGATGATGGAGGAGGTGTGTGAATATCTTTCTTCAGGGAATTTGATCCATGCATGAATAGGGGTTCATTGCTCACCTTAGATTAATGGTGGTAGATAAACTCTTCCCTTGGGTGATAGGATACCACAATGGTGATTTTTACTTAATGTTATTATGTGTCTATACATTATCAGTAAGTGTACCTAAATGGTTTTTCCTTAGTGTTCATATTGAATATCATTATGGTCATACTAAGTGAAGAATTACCTAGTAGAGAATAGACATTAGTGTGATATTTCCAATAAATTATTATTGGTGTACCCATAACATTATAACTCTTATTATGTCATGGGTGAAGTAGTTTTATTATGAGCTTGTGGTTTTTGAATTATCTTGTTTGGTGGGTGTTATCCTAGAATTTGGATCTGATGAGGTAGGGTCATCTGAATAGTCAAGACTATCTGCTTTGGATTTTAGTGGATTGGATGACCTGATAGGTAGTGGTGTGATGTTGGAAAGTTTTATGAGGTTGGTGTTGATCCAGAGGTACTCTTCAGTATATTTCATAGAATAGAGACAACAACATCCAAGCTTTCTCTAATAGTAGATGCAAACTTATTTGATATTAGGATGTGTATTAAGGATTCAAGAGGTTGTTTGTGAAGAGGTTGAGGAAGAATCACCATGTCACCTTTATGTTGTGAGATAAAAACAATGGTTCTTATTCCTTTTGGGAAATATGTAATGAAGAAACATACATATTTCTATATAATTATTCTATCTTGAAAATACTATGGTGTCAGTGTAAAATATTGTGAATCACTCAGTGGTGGAGTGCGGTGTAGATTATTTTTTCTCATATTGAAACCATCAATAAATCTCTTTAAAATTGGAGAGTGAAGCACTCACACCAAAGGTAGACTTGTAAATGAACCATTATACGGAGGATATAAATTTTTCATAGTTTTGTTTCATCTTAAAATATGGGAGACCTTTGAGTATGATGTTTGGGTAAGATTCACCTAGATTGGGATTATGTTCCTACTTAGTTCATTCTTCAAGATGAGCTTGAACTGATAGTCTTGGTAATGGGAAGTGGAGTTCTTTTCTTTGATGATGGTGTTCCAAATTCATATAGGTCCAGACCCTTAGAGATGAAATAAGTTCTTGAAAAGGTGGATTGTTTTTAGAATAAGGTTGTTTTATGAGATTCCTTTTTGATGATCCCCAGTTTTTTCCTTTACTTCATTTTTCATTGATCACAACAAAGTATTATCTTGTTCTCTCTTTGTTCTTGATAGGGAGGGAGGGTGATTTTCTCTCTAAGGACTGAGAGAATTCCCTATATTTTCTCCATTGTGCACAACAACACCAATATCCTAAAATGGTATAATTTGGAATATATACTTAGAGTTAATATTAGATAATTGCACAATTTCCCTTGATCAAATAATTATTCTAAGTTATTACTCGTGTATAATAATAATATTTTTTTGTTATTATTTACATTTCATGAGTTTATTTAAATATCATTTTTAAATAAAAAAATTAATTTTTACTCAATATAAATTATTACATTAATGTTACATTAAAGAACAATCATCATGTGATAATATATTTATTAATATTCTAGTAATAAAAAGTAAAAAATAATTTGGTTCTAGGTCACCAACTCCAACGTAGTGAAATATTTTCAATCAATCCCAAACTTCTACAAGACTCCCTCCTCAAGAAGGATCATATATATTCAATATATTCATATTGTAATAAAAATTGCATGCATGTACCTGAATCCCATATAATAAAAACATAGGAAAGTATTTTTCTAAATGTAGTAAAAAGTGAGTTTTTTCTTATCAAAGTTCTTGAAAAAAATGGCAGTCACCTATACATGTTTGGTGAGCACATGAAATATAGGATTGGTATTGATTTTTATAGTGGCTTGATTATCAACCCTGATGTGTAAAAGAGTCCAAATAGATCAACCAATCTCATATAAAAATGTCATTCTCATGTATTTATTTTCACATGATTCATGGAATGATACTCAGACTCCATACTCAATAAAGATATAACAATATTTTTCTTACTATATCAAGATATAATATTTCCCTAGATAAAAACATGTGCCACCCAAGAATAGGTGAACCACTAAGAGGGGGGTTTAATCATTGGTTCATTTTTATAACTTCCTTTCACATCAAGTTAACCCCTATGGCTTGTCAAGGTCTATTCAATTAATAAATCTCAATCCCACTACATGTAGTAAAAAAGAAAGTGATGCATATAGATTTTTACAAGGTTTATCCCTAATGATTGAACCTACTTCTTATTGTGCTCAAATTTTATGAGTCACTGATTTTCTAATATTATCAATAAACAATTATAGTTTTATGGGAATGAATCATCCTTTACCCAAAAATTAATCTTGCACAAAAGACTCTTGAAAAAATGATTATATGGGTACCCACCAGTTATAGTGTTTAGATTATCCTCTGAGCCTCCTAGATAAAAAATCATATTTTACTCACAAAAATTAACCTCTTGTAATTATTTATATAAAAATTAATCATTTTGATACTTTATATTCCAACAAACTCAACTCTTTGAGATCCTTCAACTCAGAGTATCTTCTGGTAAATTTAGGTTGCACTCTCTCTAATTTTCTTTACTCAAAAGGCTCAAAATAATTAGTGAAAATAATAGTAGAAACAAAAACATTTTATTAAACATTTTCCCTCTATGTATGACTAGAATATATATGATAAAATTGGGGAATTTGTGAGCTCTGATTTGAACCTTCCTCTCACTCCAATTCTTAGTCAACATCATTGAATAACTTCTGAAGATATTATATTTTTGACTTCATAAATTCCTCTAAAAGAGTCAGATTGAATAAAAAACTTTCCTTCATGAATAATGAACATTTAATATCAAAATTATCACCATAAAATTCTTTGTAACTTCAAAATTTTTATTTTAAGTCACTTGGTAACTTCTGATGAATGTAATTCTAGTGAACATACTTCTAGTTCTTCCTCTATTTTAGTTCAACTCACCCTCCTACAACCTTCAGAACTTGGAATAGCTCTAATATGAATTTTTATCTTCTAGTAAAAATCTATCAATGCCCCAAATAATTTTTTAAGATTTTGAATGTAGATTATTTTTTCAATCAACTCATTTATTGGATTTTTTCTACTCTTTTTTCAGAATAAATCACATATTTTCTTTCCTTTCCCCTTTAAAATATTCTTGCATAAACATTCACTCTTCTCTATTCTAATTGAATTATACTTCTATCACTACTACTTGAATCGCTTTTGATCTTTCTACAAAGTGATGTTCTTCCATTGAACTAATAGTGCAGAAATAGATGACTACATTTTTGGAGTTCCAACCGATACACCTCCAACTCTTCATGCCTCCATGAGTTTTTGATGAACTTATGAAAACCTATGGAATTAGTTCTCCAAATTTACAAACCTTTTTACCCCAACTCAAAAACATTCTTTCAAATGATGTTAACAACAAATAAAATATATTTATGATCCTATTGGAACTTCAATCTCATACTTTGGATTTATTGGAAACACAACTATTTTTCAATACTCAATACTTTTTATTTCCATCTAATCACATCCTTTTCTCAAGGAAAAAATTATTAATTCTACACTGCTAAAGATAAAAAAAATTAGAGAATTTAATCCCTTATTCAAAAGAAATTTTTGTCCATGTGATTTTGATATACCCCCCCCCCCCAATTCATCCACTTTACTTTTTCTCCCCTTTTTATGAGAACTCCATACTCAAATCAATGAATAATAAAAGAGTTCAAAGTTCTACTTTTAGTAAAGAGTTTTATTTTTATCCCCCTTTGTTAACATAATACAATGAATAGTGTAATTATTCTTACATAACTTCTATTAAGTGTTAGGTGAAGGATTTTCATGACCCCCTCCTCCCAAAGAGTACCCCTCCTAGGCTAGTAATGGGATAAGGGAGATGGTGACCACCTGAGTCCCGTATCCAATAGGACCCAGGTTGGTGACTAGCATCAAGGGTATATCATACATATAATTGGAGGCATTACCCTTCAAGATAAACATGTAGAATATAGAGATAAGATAGATACACCAATAAAACCATGCTTATATAGAGAAAATATTCCCAATTGAAGATATGTAATTTAATATAAGAATAAAACAACTGTAAGTAAATTATAAGTACTAAAAAGGTAAACTCAGTAGGGCTACAAAGCCCAAAAATCTCATGAAAAACCACGAGCTAGTAATATACATTCTTATGTCCAACCTACTACTACTGACCTAAAAATAGTTTATATATACATGGTGTGAGAATAAAAGTATACTCAATAGGATCCTCCCTATAACTTCTCAAGTAAAAGATAAAGAAAGCATACTAAAACCTAGTGAACAACAAGTGAAACTAACACATCAATTAAACATGTATATTAAGTTACCAACCTCACCATGGATATCTCTCACCAAGTCAAACATACAATAGAGATCATATATTATGATAATAAATCAATAAAGGTACTTTTCTATCGCTCCCCTACTGGTTTTATTCTCTTCCCCAACATCATATGTCCTGATCTATCTCTCTACAAAAGTAAGCCATCCTAAAGACACCTGGGCTAAGTATCACAACATGAATCTCATGAATCACATCATATCATAATCTCATATCACATCACCATATAGTAACCAAGTATTCTCTAGGATCTATCACTAATCATATTATGTGTATCATACATCGGGTATTATACCTCAGGCCATCATATCCCATATATCAAATAAGGTACCTCAATCTATCACAGCTTATACATGTCATACCTATAATAATTCTTTGGATAGTATATTTTGAGACACATGTGTATGAAATAATAATAATCCATTACATTCCTCTATACACATATATGGAAAACTAACGAACATGCATACCATCTCATAATACCCCCAAGAGAAGAGAGTGGGGCTAGAGGGGGTAGTCAGTTATCCAACCTCACCACTGGGATGTTGGGGAAAACACCCTCCCATAGTCCAATAGGTGTAATCCTCCCTATAAAAATGGGTGGGGTAGCATAAGAAATTAAAAAAACTACATGATATAATATAGCTCACAACCACACTATGGGTAATAACCTAGTCTTAAGTTTAACTGCAGTTATCATCACTCAGACACTCGAATGACACTACTAGGGACTAGATATTCTATAAGCACATAAGTATTTAAGGAGATACATTAATTTTATTCTTTTATTTTAATATTTCACTTCATATTAATTAATTCGTTAACCATTCATTAACATTATTCCAATTACATTTCCTTATTCATCCAAGTGAAGTCCATGCCCTCCAGGAATAATTCAACTGATTACATAGTTTATTATGATTAATATTAACATTTTCATTCCAAAAATAACCAACCTCATGGGTCAAACATATATTAAACATCATTACCATTCCATAATTATAATTACTATAGAAAAATATCATAATATACCATCAAGAGATACATCCAAGAACATCTATCTGCCTAAAGAAATTGAGAAATAAATGCATATAAAACAAGAAACCTAGTCATCCATCCATTAAATGGATTCATTAATAGAAAGAATCTAGATTATGTGAAATAATGGGTAATCACATATTCAACCCATTACATAATATCCAATTCCATCCCAGATGCGCACATGCATATCTCCATGCATCTTGCGATCACAGGCATCAACTGCCACCACAACCTTAGGTCTCCCCACCCATATTTCTTCACCCATCCCAAGATCGCATCACGTTGCATAGAAAGGATCATATAAATATCATATATAAGGATTTAAAAAATATATTCAATGGGGAAACCTCACCCTAAAAACAAGTCATTAATCCTGCACATGCAAATGGGCTCTCATGACCCCCAACATAAGGCATCTAGCCTTTATAAACAACGAAAACTCTCACCCCAAGCACTTGTCTTTATCAAACCACTAGTTTTTATTCCATTTTGAATTAACCAATTCATTATTTAGAGGTTACAAATAAGGGAAACTTGCGGAATAGGCTATAAAAACCTATTAAATTAATTAAACATTCTTATCAGTATTTTCCATCTTTAATAAGATTTATATAAAGTAATTATCATTATCATGCTTTTAATCATTAATATCATTAAAAAGAATTCTAGATTCAAGTTATTTATCTAATTAAATTAACACATGGAATTAAAAATTAAATTAAACATGCATACTTACATCAATTTTATTACCATAAAATTATGAGAAACACCAAATTAGTTAAATATGCCTCATTTTTAATTCTTTATCCAACCAACAAACATTACCAGTTTTACATTCTTTATAAAAATTCATCAATTTAAACATGATAAACCAAGCATAAAAACATATAATATAAATCATAGTATAGATAGAACACTATCTATAAAAACAATAGGAAAACCATTATCATGATGGAAAGAGACAACGTGGGGTCTCTAAACATAAACCAATTCCATTATTTAATCCAATTTAATATTTATTAGGTTAATTAAAATGCCATAAAAAGTGATATACCATGGTCAATTTATGATTTCATGTAAATATAAAGGAGAAACAATGAATCATCTACCTCAAAAGCATCAATGTTCTTCACACGAGAACGGGTCAACATTGTGGGTCACTGATCACCTTTATTGTGAGGAAACTATATTCTACCAAGGATATTTTTTCATAAAAACACTAAAAAATGAAAAATAAAACTCCATTATAATGATAGTGATCAAAATCCATAGAATGGAAAGAATAATGGGAGGAAAACAATATCAAGTTGAGGAGAAACCACTTGAAAAGGATAACCTACCTCATATCACCATAGATTGAACTCGAGAAGTTGGGGATTGATCCATATCAAAAGGTGGATTAAAATAATTCAAAAAAACTTTAGGGTTATTAGGTTTAAAGAGAATAGAGTGGTGTAAAATTGAGTTCTAGGGGGCTTGGTGGTATTTATAGGAAAATAAATTTTTAGAGGACCATTAGGCCACCCCTAGGAGCATCTCGCAACCTGCTGAAAAATAAGAGGACTGGGGAGCAATATAAGGAGACCAAACTACATTCCCCTGGTCAAACCTATGTTCAAGATCGATATATGTATTCATAGTGTACATCCAATTTATCTTGGGTAGGTACTATGGAATAGCCTAAATCCCATGTTGTAACTACCCCCAATTTGGAATAATGGTCCAAACCCCCTATATTATAGCCTCCTCACTCCACACTGTAATGCTCGACTCCAAGGGAAGGGACTACACTGAATCCAAAAACCATGAAATAGTAACCCCAAAAAGTTATTAGACCAATTTTAATCCTTCAAGATTCCCTTCACTGTAACTGGGATACCATGCCACATAATCCTGAACTATGGCACAGCCCATGGCTCCACACCGCAACCTGGACTCAAATAGTAGTGGAATCATCTATCACAATCCAACCTAAAGGGGCTCGATCCCTGACTCTCAAGACCACCTCCATAGTCCATAAGATATAATCTAACACTGATTAGGCATATCACACACATGGGAGGCCTTAGCCTATTTTACAGACACACACACACACATATACACCTCCATAAAATAATTAAAATATATATAAACTGAAAATAAATACATGAATATATTTATCTCAAACCATAGCACTGCAAAAGTAAAAAAAGGGAAAATAAAGGCCAACCAAAATAAAACTATGAAAGCATCCAACTTGCATGGATGGAGGGGATCACTATCAAAAGAACCCACCAGAAATATCCTCATCCAAGATCCAATAAACACCCTAATCAGTCTAGCTCACTAAGAACTACCTACTCCAAGTTCTCCTGGGACTTCATCAAAAGGTGTGTGGTATTCACAAGACACAAAACATACAGGAAAACCCCATGAAGGGGTGAGTATAACAATACTCATTAGGTGTCTCAGATACCCAAAATAAAAAGAGAGTAATTCAAAGGTAATAGTTTGCTCAACCCAACCAGAGGGAACCCAAATGAGGGATAAACTCCATCTCAAAACCATCGTCATCTAAACATGAATAATCAGCTCATACCACTTGGTGTTTCATCCATGATGTGAAAACACTAAAATAACTTATATAAATACACATAGATATACTCATCTCATACTCCAAGCCTCGTGAGGTTCTAACCTCATAGCCAAAAATAGGTTTCTACTTGAGTCACTAAAGGCGACATATGTCTAGGAGCACACACTCCATGAGCTATGTCATCCTAGATGACACTCATCTAAGAGATACACTCCACTGGTTATAACTCTTCCATCCTTGATGGATCATCTGAGAGGTACCTCTCTATCAGGTACTAAACTTCCATCCCTGATGGAACCTCTAAGATATAACACTCAATTTGTTATCACAAGCCAATGGAATGACACCACCATCCCAAAGGGAATACATATAAGAGAACATGATCATCGGATCTATCCATAGAGAAATTCACACTGGAACTTAGTGGATATTGATAGTCAAATAGAGGATCTCACCCATCACTAATCGGGGATGATACTAACCCTAATGGAACCACGAAAGGTATCATATCTTGTAAAGGGTATCACTCCCAAGGTCCACTGGGGGGCACTATAAACCTAGTCTGGAAAACTGAAAACCACATCTCCTCGAATAGGGGATCACTCCCAGGGTCTGCTGGTGGACACTACGAACCCAGTCTGGAAAACTAAAAACCACATATCCTCGGATATGAGATCACTTCCAAGGTCCACTAGGGGACACCATGAAACCAATATGGTAACCCAATGATCACTATCAGATAGGGGATAACACCCAAGATCTGTTAGAGGACACCACAAACTCAATCAGACGTCCCGGAGATCATATCACTCAGATATATGATCGCCACCCATGTATTGTTGTTCATGACGATTCCAAAAACCCCATCTGCTTTAATGTAGGGGATTGTATCACTGACGATTCCACAAACCCTACATAAAACATCTACTGAGTAGGGGATCTTATAACTGATGATTCCACAACCCCGCTGAAACTGCCCACTACGTAGGGGATCATACAACTGAGGATATCACAAAAACTAAAGGGATATCCTAATAGATAGGAGATCACCTCCCATTTATTATTGGTCATGGTGATACCAAGAACCCGATCCAGGGAAAACAACATGTTGGATGATCCCACCCTGACCTCTTTGGAGGGACACAACAACTCTCAACAAAATAATAGAGGATCCCACCCCAGCATCTCAGGAGGGATGATACAACTCTACCAAGATCATACTATTGAGGTGATCACAATTAAATACCAATGATGTAATTCCACATGTACCCTCATAAGGATAGACCAGTGGAAATCACTCAACCACTGTTGGTCCAAACATTGCTAACCCAAACGACTGACTACATCACCTCACCCTGCATCTCCTAGGCCTAAACTGTGGCCACCATCATGTTCTATGGATAAAAATGATCAAGAAGTTTTACTCATAGGTCTAAATCTGAGCCCCATATAATAATATATATTGGGTGGAAACTTCTCCAAGAGGAGACTATACGGCGTGTAAGGGGGTCTACATGGCGTGTGACCCCACATGAACACCTAGATGTTTCCTATAAAAGCATGGATTGGTTGGTCATGTGGGATTAAATTACATGTACTTATGTTACATAGCATGTATTTCCTTACCCAAACCCCTTGCCATGTCTTCCCTTCACACGGATCATCCAGTCGTGTCTCACACACGGCATGTACCCCCCAGGTACACGGTGTGTCCCAACTAAATGACTCCCTGATTGTGAAATCTACCCATTTATGTGTCTAGAACACCATATTTATGTACTCTGGTCATGTACTCTCACATGGCCATGTATGTTCATATAGATTCCCTGGCCATGTTCTCAGGCCACACAACATGGGGTCACTACACAGCATGTAACCCGTAGTACATGGTGTGTAGTCCCCAAAACTCATCTTCCCTGAACAGAAATAACACATGGCATGTACCAATACACTACATGACATTTATATGGTAATTATGTCAGTAATTTCCCTACAAACATCTAAAATCTCTCCTGTTTACCCTGAAATACATATATTTATCCTCAAGGGGTCCCTAGAAAGCATCTAAGGGATCTAAAACCTTAAAACGATGCGTAAAAAGTGGATCAGTACTTAAAACTCAAAACCACCAACCATTTGGAAAAAATATGAATATTAAAGGTTGAATCAGCACTTAAAATATTTTTTAGCATGATTTGGGAGCGATCTCCATCAATATCAAAGATTATTGGTGCCTTGTTTCCTCAATTCGGTCCTCAGCTCATCTATCACCAAAGGGGGATAGGGGATCCACTCCTCATATTGTGCACACAAAGGGGAAGGGAGGTAAGGGATTTTTTAATTTTATTAAAAAAACAACCTCTACTTAATACCCTACCCATGATTTGGCTCTATTTTAACACCCAGTGTCGACAAAGATTATATCACGCTTAGGGTAAACACAATGTTCTGAACTCAACTGAGGTCTCATAATTATGATCTGATACTTCACTTAGGATTTATTCTATATTTCAAAAGAAACAACACATGCGTGATAAAATATATATAATATTTTAATCCCACCACACTGAGGCTCTATGGACCTCATAATCCTATGCCAAATCTATGCCTGGCTTCAGAAATATTTTTATAAATATTCCAATGTTTTATAGGGAAAAATTTGAGTCACTACATTTTCCACACCTTGTGGCTTTTCGTCCCCAAAAATCAAAATCCTGGGCACAAGGGAATGAAACTGAGCTCTCAACTAGGACTCTCATTCTAGTGAACTCACTAAGACCACCACAAAGGCTACCAAGGGTTCATGTACTACCTACAAGCATGCACTTAGGGGAACCACAAGGCTCATCCACACCCGATGTCTAGCTAAACCAGTACTACATCATGCAACAAAGTGGGCACATGTCTCCTCAGCTGATATAGGTGTGAAAACACTAAAAAACAGGTCTATCTACAGTCATAGGTTCTAGTGGTAAAACCCCTTGCTAACCTGATGTAAAGACCAACAAAACCCTACTCCGAACACACAAGTCAAATGAACTCATCCACCGCATATCAATACTATCCACTTTGGGTGGCACTGACTCACCCGTAAAATTTTTCAACACATCTCAAGAACACATTTAATTAGGGAAAGCATCCCTAATTCTTGTGAGTCTGAAGCCACATCAAACCGAACCACACCCTCCACAAGAATCTATCATATAAAGCTAACTCCAAACACATGAGGGTACCAACAAAAAAAACATGGATACTCAAGTACACATGATGGGTCTTACCAATCCCTCAATTATAACCTCTAACACATAACCCCTCCCCAAACACACAAGTCATAGGGAATAATCCACCACTCCATGAAACTATCCAATTTGGGCAGCACTAACTCAGCCTCATAGTTTTATTCACATCACAAAAACACGTCTCGGTCGAGGAAGGATCCCTCTTCCTCATTAATTCAAATCTATATCAATAAACACCAACACGGGGTTACACTAATTCAATGTGTCACCCCAAAAAAACTCAAGAAGGAAGTGGAAAGAAAAGAATACCTCACAATAGTGTCTCGTAATACTAATGAAAAAAGTAGAAAGGAAACATAGAGTACCTATATCCACCCTTGAAGCCTCTAGGTCAAAGGCCTTTATAGCCTACAGCTATCCTCACCCCTATCCTCCAGCTCCCTGAGCCTAGAATGGACCACCAGGGGTGGTGGTGGAAACTCATACCATCTGTCACCTCCTTCTACTCTACCCACTCCACCGCCACACCCACCACCCTGCGGACCTCCATGCTCTAAACACTACCTCTTCCCAAGAGGCCCATCGACTAACTCCCTCTCAATAACATGTAAAGTTAGATAATCTCAAGATTGATGTCCCTGGTCATTATAAGAGTAACACCACCTCTATTGTGGCTGACCAAAACCATCCTGGAAGCCCTAAGCCTCATACCCTCCATCATGGGATTTCCTCCTAAAGTGTCTCATACACCCAGATCCTCGAGCCTTCCATTGGATACTAGTTGTCAAACCAACTACTAAGGTATTAGCTACTACATTCCCAACACTAACTATTGGTGTCTACTCATCTAGAAATCTCTCCACCACCAAGGTCCAATCAAGAACTATAGCATATATGGGAATTCACATTAACACCACTGACACCTTGGTCTCTTGGAATAATCCCTAATCAAAGGTATGTGCTTTAAAAAAGGATCTTGAACTATATCTAAGGAGTAATGCGACTGATTTGTAAACCTCATCGAGAACTCTTCCATGGTCACATTATCCTATAGAAGCTGAAGAAGCTCCTAGATATGCACTGACCTCAAAATGGTCAGATAGAACTCCTCCTTGAAGATTAAATAAAACTCTTCCCAAGTGAGAATCCCCTTATCATGGGTATATGTCATAAGAATCCACCATCTCCTGGTTAAACCCTACAGAAGGCTCAGCACTAGGACCACCATATGATCGGGAGGTTTCCTCATAAGGATAAAAATGAGCATGGTTGCCTCGATCCATTAATTAGTTTCCTGGGGGTATGGATCACCCTGATAACTTAGAGTTCATTACCTCTGGAACTCATGTAGTGCACTCCACCTACACGTATCCTCAGCCTAGACTACTGGCACAACTAGCTACTCAATAGGTGAAATCTCAACTGGAGGACCAACCGGAGGTCCGACATCAGAACCAGTTCCTTAAACTGAAGCCTTACCATGGGACATATTGTCATAATGATCCCACTGTGGAAACCTATCTAGATTTAATTATGGAGGAATCATAAAATACAATCAAGATACACCATAGTCAAAGAGTATATTTGGGGAGTTGACTCAAAAGAACATAAAAAACCCAAAACCTAGCCCTAAATGATGCATGTACCATTTTTTCCTATGACTAGTATCATAATGTATTGAGTCAAAAAGTAGGTTATAAGAGTTTTGGTGAATGGATACATCATTATACATGCCAAAACTAGAGTAACCTAACCTGAAATACGAACTCGAAGTACTACAAAACTATATCTATGTAATCGAAACCAATCTAATAGCTAGAAAAACCTCACTATGCAGTCCCAAAGGTGGATCCTCCTCTAATACCACTCTATTATGACTCGATCCAATGGGTCTTGAATTGTTACTCCCCAAGACCATCTCCATAGGCTAGGGGATCACGTCTAGTGTCGAGTAGTAATATCACACGCATGTAAGGCCTTATCCTATCATGCATATACACACGCACACACATACACCCCTATAAAATAGTATAGAGATATATAAACTGAAAATAAAATCATGCACACATCTATCCCAAACCAGAGAATAATAGAAGTGAAAAAAGGGAAAATATCAGCCCACCAAAAGAAAACTATAAAAGTGTCCAGACTTCATAGATGGATGGGATCACTATCAAAAGCACCCACTGGAAATCTCCCCATCCAATCTCTCATAAACACCCTGGTCGGTATATCTCACTAAGCTCTGCCTGCTCTAGGTTTTCATGGAACTCCTTCGAAGGGCTTAGGGTCGGAACAAGACACAACACAAGTGGGAAAATTCTATTTGTGGGTGAGTATAACAATACCCAACAGGCACCCCAAATACCCAAAAGAAAAAAGGGATCAATTGAAACACAATTGTCTTGTAACGACCCAATATTTTTTTTAAAGGAAATTACTTTCTTATAAATATTTCATAATCACATTAACTACTAAGTGCTATGGGACCCTTAAAACATAATTTTGTTGCTTCTGTGAAGTAAATTTCAAAAATCTGACATACACAGTCATGATCAGTAAGTTATTTAGAGTCCAATAAGAAAAACTTAATTTTTGGTGAATAGTAACCTAACCTTATGAATAGTAACATACCCTTATGAATAGTGATATACCCTAATGAATAGTAACCTTACCTATGATAATATATAAATAATATTCAAGTTTAAAGTAGGATATACCTATATTTTAGAATAATTTAATGAATGTTTTAAAACTGGTTTTTGATAATAAATTATGATTTTAATTAAATATTAAATTAATAATATTTAGAAAATTATTTTTAAAAAATGGACTTCATTTTTTGGATTCTACACGATGAAAAATGGTTAGGGTAAATTTTTGGTATTTTTCTAAAATACTTGATTTTTTTTATGAATAGTAAAATGCGGTAATTAACCGTATATATACATTATAAGATAAATAGACTATTCCTAGCATCATGGATGATTTCACCACCCTTAATCCTAATTCACATGATAAAATTACTATTCTTAGTCATGGAATACTTACTATTACTTGTCTTGTGAAGAAAAATAAATTAATTAGTTTTATATTAAGAAATCTCCTCTCTCCTCCACTATAAAAACCCCCTCTCACCCACTCTTCCAATCACTCCTCTCAAGCCTTGTTCCTTCTCCAAATTCTGGAAAAATACCCTCCCAACCTCCTCTCCCACGTCCAGAAAGCTTTGGTCTCATTAAAAGACCAAAACCTCTCCCTTAAGGAGGTTCTCAAGGAAGTTTGGTTCAAGGGGTAAATTCCTCTTTTCAATTCTTTGTCTTTCCTTTCAAGTTCATTTGTTTTCTTTTTCTATTACCTCTCTTTATCTAAATTTTGTGATGAATCTAGTACCTTATATGTACTGGAATGTTTTCATGATAGTGTAATAATTTATCATCATCTCCCCCTTTTTACCTTCTTTTATACTAGTAGCAAGAACAACATCTGAGATGTGTCAATTTTACACATTCAAGGACGATAGACTTTAGATTTCTTTTTTCATTCTAAATTATGGTCATGAAACCATTATTGTTATGGTTGAACCATATTATTATATATAATATAACCTATTTAAGATTCTTTAATCCCTATGTTCAAATGGTGTTAGGTTATAAAGAAAAATGAGTTCGTTGTAATCAAAACCTACAAATTAACCGAAACAATTATCATTAAAGTTCTATATGATAATTCAACCTCATTCCATGTAACCAAGTTATATAAATAAAAAATAACACCTATTTATGTTCATAAATAATATATAATTTCAATTCTGGAGATTTACATCCATTCCACTTCATTACTTAAAAACAAGTGAACTGAATGTGAAAATAAGAGAAACGAACACTCCAGAACGACGAAA
The DNA here is from genome assembly GCA_963277665.1 of Viscum album. Lineage (NCBI taxonomy): Eukaryota > Viridiplantae > Streptophyta > Magnoliopsida > Santalales > Viscaceae > Viscum > Viscum album. The sequence continues at coordinate 1,746,215,358 of OY728161.1, forward strand.
TTCAATACAATAAAATGTCAATAAAGACATAAATGAACTAACCATAATTATGTTAAACTAAATACATGTATAATGGGTTCTGAAATAATTTATTAAAAAGTATAATTTCATATTCTAGGAGCTTAATTACAAGAGCGGAACACGTTTGGAGTTAAGGTAAGAGTTTCTTCATCTCACTTCCATTTTCGTGAGATTTTCCATGTTCACTACTAATACTTTTGTATGGTGTATGTATACTGACCATTGAATCCACATATCATGAACATATTTAAATTCATGTTAATAAATCTATAATTTTAATGTTATTAATTTTTTGGGCATACGAATCGTTTGATTTCAAAGTGGTAAGGGTTTTTCCACCCAAACTTCCATTTTCATTCGGGATACTTTCATTGTCTAATTACCTCAATAAAATTATTATGTGTTGTTATGTACTCATCATATATTCTGTGTGAGTATCATATATATGTGTACAAACTAGAAGCCTTCCTTATTTTATGGATAGTTACACATTTTTAAAGGAACTTTCAAAGTTGTTTCCAAAATACAAGCCCGATCCAAGGGAATTTCTCAATTTTTTTCCTATTTTAAAGGGCACTCTATGATAGGTTTTTGGAAACCTTTATCGTTATAAAATAAATCATTTTATTATAAAAATACTATCTTTCCTCACTTCTGGTTTTATACAAATATTTTTCTAAAATAACACTTCTTTTCGAAATAAAAGAGTATTTATCTCAAGAATTGCTTAATGATTTTATAAGAGTGTTTTCGTCTAATTCAACACTCTTGTTGATTCCATGGTATTATTGGGTTTAATGATTTATGAATTCATCTAACATATTTGATTTAATGGTTTATGACTAACTCTATTGTGGATGATCTGTCTTAAAACCATTCAACATATTATTCTGAATGGTTAGTGTTTATGTTCAATAATTGGGGAAAGTTTGTTACATTTCATATGATAGTTTTAATATGAATGTATATGTCATTTATGTTTATCTCCGCTCATATAAGGAATGTATTGGACTTATTATGTGATGGGTGGGGCCCTCTATAGCCCCCCTATGCATCAGTAGGTCTTATGAGACAAATAGACGTGGAATTAGCCAAGGCCTTTCCCAATGTGATATAGATTTTGACTGAGGCCTTAATCATTAGATGTCTTGGCCGAGGCCTTGAAAAAATGTTTCAGAATGTCTGGAATTATGCATTCCATCATTATGAGTTCATATATTGATATTTCATGTGGTTATTAGACTAGTAGAATACCCATGATTATGTTTTATTATGTCATTATTTACTCAGCTCATATTCCTGCCATAATGTGTTCATGTTTATTATTAAAGGCATGTGTTTTCAATTATTCACCATGTATAATGTTTATATTATCTTCCAATATATTTCTTACTCTTACTGAGTGTTTGATCTCACCCCTTTCTTATGTTTTATTTTCTCAGGACATGAAGAAGTGTTTTATGAATGACTTGCAAGCATAATCTAGGAGATGTGATGACTCTAGAGGAATAAATTGGTATTGTTTTTCTTTTCCTTATGTAAAGTTGAACTTATGTATGTATGTTTTTTCAATAATACTAAACTACTTGGTCCTTCTGAATTCGTATTCCTTGTATGTATGCCAACGTAATCAAACAAGTCACTGGCTCTGGGCAACTGGGGTTGGGTCCTTACAGTTGGTATCAGAGGAAGTTTAGTAGAATACTTGGAAACTAGATTTAGAAAACGTAGAATTAGGGAAGAGTCCCTAAGTTAGTCTTTGAGGATATACATACAATAACATCCTGTTACTTTGGTAAGGAATAGATTATGTGGATCTTTCAAGCAATACATCTCTGTCTGGATACGAGCTGGTAGAGGCGGCTTTAGCACAGATGTATCTAGGGGTAAAACCTAAAAACACCACTTTGAGCTAGACTCGAACGGGAACTGGTGCACGACAATAGGCCTTGTTTCACTCTTGGTTATGATACTCCCGGGGGGAATGCTTAGGATAATTCACATTTTCTTTACAAGCCATTATGAAGGATTGAAATGTAAAATATTCCTCAAAAAATCATTTTTGTGAATATGGGATTATCCATGCATAGGATATCAATTTTTTAGAGTATTTTTAAGTTAAGATTATACATTATGATTCATAACCTAATATATTGTATGTCATTATCTATATATGGTGCCTAGTGGATGGAATGGAAATCTCACGAATGCACGTGTCCCCTGTAGGGATTTTCCTCTAACGCAAGACAATGATGTTGGTTCTGGTGCTGTGACTGGTGCAAAGCAACTCATAACTATACTGGGACAACTTACTCAAGTTATAAATAATAACCTTACTCATATGGAGCATCCGGATCCACCACATGAGAAGCCATGCTAGATCGCTTTATGCGACAATAGCCTCCATCATTCAATGGGACTACAAACCCATTTGTAGATGAGCAGTGGATAAGTTCCCTCGAGAAGATATTTCATGCTTTGGGATCTAATGAAAGAGAGAAGGTTATCATGGTAGTATATCGCCTTTCGTAAGATGCAGATAAGTGGTGGTCATTAATCCAAAACACAAAGGAGGAGGAAGAGATATAAGAGATGGAATGGAGGGATTTTATGGAAAAATTCTTAGAATAATATTTCACTCGTGAGCAGCAAGAAAATATGGAGAGGCAATTCTTGAATCTGAGGAAAAAGGAGGATAAAAATGTTTCCAAGTATGAATCCAACTTCACAAGGTTAGCAAGACATGTTGTGGACTATATACGAAATCCAAGGAGCAAAATTGATCGATTCTTTGATGGCCTAAAGCCATTCCTCTGATGGGAACTAGTCTCCCAAAGTTTTTCATCATATGAGGATATAGTTTCATGTGCCATCAAGACAGAAAAAGAATACTCTAAGTCATATGACTTTAAGGGAAAGAAAGAAAAGAAGAGGGCTGCTGAAAACCCTAGGAAAGTAAATAAGGAAACGGGGAAGAAGGGAAGAGTCGAATTTCCACCATGTGACAATTGTGGAAGGAAACACCCTGGTGCATTCTTAAAAGGAAAAGTAGTATGCTACAAATGTGGTCAAAAAGGCCATGTTGATGGTGATTGAAAAGGGAAGAAGGAATCCAATGATGTTCAATGATATAGTTCTTGGGAGATGGGACACTATGCTAATGATTGTCCAAAACATCAAGGAAATATACAACAGAAAAGGCCAAGGGATCAGGGAAAAGATTATGAAATCACAACTGTAGAGGTTGAAGTACCTAATAATGTGGTGGCAGGTACTTTAATTTTTTCCTCAAGTTTAGCTAATGCTTTATTTGATTCTGGATCATCACATTTTTTCATATCTTCCCAGTTTTCTAAGAAAATTAGATATTTCCAATTTGATTTAACAAGGAAGTTGTCAGTCAAAACTACTAAGGGAAGTATCATTGCTACAAAGTTCTATCAATCAGTTTCCATTAGGGCATATAAATGTTCTTTATCTGCTGATATCATCATCATACCCATGATTTAATTTGATATAATCCTTGGTATGGATTGGATTTCAAACCATGATGAAAAAATTTATTGTAAGAAGAAGGAGGTTACGATTTTTTATAACGATGATAAAGAACACCTTATCTTTATAGCAGAATCGTCACCACCTGATTCTTATCTAGATCCACACCCAGTAGCTCAAATAAATTCAATTATTGGGGAGGAAGAGAATGAAATAACTGTGGGTGAGGAAAATAATGTTCAAATATAGGATGTACCTATTTTGAGAGAATATGTTTATGTGTTTCCAGAAGATTTACCTGGACATCCTCCAGAACGATAAATTGAGTTTTCCATTGATTTAATTTTTGGTTCAAGGCCTATATCGAAGACCCCTTATAGAATGGCCACTGTGGAATTATTGGAACTAAAGAAACAACTAGATTAATTGAGTAATAAGGGATTTATCCACCCTAGTGTTTCTCCATGGGGAGACCATGTCCTTTTTATTAAGAAGAAAGATGGATCTATGAGGTTATGTATCGACTATAGGGAGATCAATGCTATAATAATAAAGAATAAGTATCCCCTACCTAGCATTGATGATTTATTTGACCAACTGCATGGAGCTCAATACTTTTCAAAGATTGACCTTCGATCTGGATATCATCAGTTGAGTGTGAAGAAGGAAGACATTCCGAAAACTATGATTTGAACCAGGTATGGGCATTACGAGTTTACAATAATGCCTTTTGTATTGACTAATGCACCCTCTGTCTTCATGGATCTAATGAATAGAGTTTTCAAGGAATATCTAGATGATTTTGTAGTGGTATTTATTAATGATATCTTGGTATACTCCAAAATCTACAAAGATCATGAAAATCAATTGCGCATTATGCTGAAGAATCTTAGAAGATATGAATTATATGGGAAGTTTAGTAAGTGTGAATTCTGGCTTCAGGAGATTTCATTTCCTAGCCATATTGTTTCTAAGGATGGAATCCTAGTTGATCCTAAAAAGACAAAGGCAATACAAGATTGGCCCATGCCAACAAACATAAATGAGGTACGCAGTTTTATTGGCTTAGCAAGTTATTATTGGCGTTTCGTACAGAATTTTTCCTGACTGGCTAACCTGCTAATGAAGCTTTCACGTAAAGTGTTTAAATTTGTTTGGACAAAAGATTGTGAATAATGTTTCAAAGAACTGAAGAGAAGATTCGTCAATGCTCCTATATTGACTCTACCGTCGGGGAATGACGGGTTTGTTATTTATAGTGATGCTTCAAAGAAAGTACTTGGTTGTGTCCTTATGCAAAATGATAGGGTTATTGCTTATGCATCATGACAGCTAAAAATTCCTGAGAAAAACTATCCTACTCATGATTTTGAGTTAGCTGTTGTAATCTTTTCTTTGAAGATATGGATACATTATCTCTATGGTGAAAATTTTTAGATTTATACTGATCACAAGAGTTTGAAGTATATTTTCTCACAGAAATAACTCAACATGAGGCTAAGGATATGGCTTGAACTACTCAATTATTAATATTGCACAATACACTACCACCCAGGTAAGGAAAATAAGGTGGCAGATGCTTTGAGCAGAAAGGATCGTGGAGTTTTGAAAAAATGAGAGTTGAAAGGGATCCTATTTTAATGGATCTAATAAAGATGGATATGGGAATAACCATGGAAGGTGAAACATCAATGCTTTTTCAAATGGTTTCCAAACCATCTTTACTAGAAAGGATAAAAAGTTCTCAGGCTGATGATGAGGGGTTTCAAAAGAAGATTAAATCTGTGAATGGTGGGAGATTGAGTGACTTCATATATGAAGATAGAATTTTGAAATTTGGGAAGAGTCTTTGTGTTCTCGATATACCTGATCTAAAGAGGGAATTGTTGGATGATGCTCATAGTTCCAATTTCCCTATACACCCTAATAGCACTAAGATGTATAGAGATTTGAAGGAACATTTTTGGTGGGACAACATGAAGAGGGAGATTGCTGATTTTGTGTCAAGATGTATGGTTTGTCAACAAGTGAAAGCTGAAAGGAAACAGCCTGGAGGAGTATTGCAACCTCTTACCATACCTGTGTAGAAATGGGATAATATCACAATGGAATTTTTCATGGGACTACTGAAGACTCCTAGAATGAACGATGAAATATGGGTCATTGTTGAACGTCTTACCAAGTCAGCGCATTTTCTTTCTATAAGAGAATATCTGCCACTTGAAAGTCTATCAAGACTATATATTAATGAAGTTGTGAGACTTCATGGAGTACCCCTATCGATTGTTTCTGATCGTGATCCACATTTTACGTCAAGATTCTGGAAAAGTATTCAGAAGACCCTAGATACTGATCTTCATTTGAGCACTGCCTACCACCCACAAACTAATGGCCAAACAGAACGGACTATTCAAACTTTGGAAGACATGTTGAGGTCTTGTTCACTTGATTTTCAAGGCATGTGGGATCAGTATTTACCTCTCGTAGAATTTTCTTACTACAATAGATTTCATTCAAGTATACAGATGGCACCCTATGAAGCATTATATGGGAGATGATGTCGTACACCAACTTGTTGGGATGATGTTTATGAAAGAAAGCTCGTGGGCCCAGAACTTATTGAAGAAACAATGTAAAAGGTGAAGATTATCCAGAACCATATCAAAATATCTCAAAGTAGGCAAAAGAGATATGAAGATAATCGAAGGAAGGATTTGGAATTTCAAGAAGGTGATCATGTTTTCTTAAAGGTATCTCCATGGAAGGGTATTATACTATTCGGTAATAAGGGAAAGTTAAGTCCCAGGTACATCGGACCTTTTGAAATTATGGACCGAGTTGGAGCTGTAGCTTACCATTTGGAAATGCTGCCAAGTCTCTACAAGGTTCACAATGTGTTTCACGTGTCAATGTTAAGAAAGTACATTCTAGACCCAACACATGTACTCACTTATGAAGAAGTGGAACTTGAGCCCAGTCTATCTTACTGTGAAGAGCCTATCAAGATTCTTGATACTAGAGAACAAGTATTGAGAAATCAGACGACTCGTTTGGTAAAGTTTCTATGGAGGAACCATAATATGGAGGAAGCAACATGGGATTCTGAGGAGCTTATGTTAAAGACATATCCAAATCATTTTAGGTAATATTTTTTGAATTTTGAGGACGAAATTTTTGTAAGGAGGGGGAGAATGTAACGAACCAATATTTTTTTTAAAGGAAATTACTTTCTTATAAATATGTCATAATCACATTAACTACTAAGTTCTATGGAACCCTTAAAACATAAGTTTTTCACTTCTGTGATGTGAATTTCAAAAATTTGACATACACAGTCGCGATCAGTAAGTTATTTAGAGTCCAATAAGAAAAACTTAATTTTTGTGAATAGTAACCTACCCTTATGAATAGTAACATACCCTTATGAATAGTGATATACCCTAATGAATAGTAACCTTACATATAATAATATATAAATAATATTCAAGTTGAAAGTACGATATACCTATATTTTAGAATAAGTTAATGAATATTTTAAAACTGGTTTTTTATAATAAATTATGGTTTTAATTAAATATTAAATTAATAATATTTAGAAAATTATTTTTAAAAAATGGACTTCATTTTTGTATTCTACATGTCAAAAAATATTTAGGGTGAATTTTTAGGATTTTTTGTAAATACTTGATTTTTTTTATGAATAGTAAAATACGGTAATTTACCGTATATATACATTATAAGCTAAATAGACTATTCCTAGAATCAGGGATGATGTCACCATGATTAATCATAATTCAAATGATAAAATTACTATTCTTTGTCATGGAATACTTATTATTACTTTTCTTGTGAAGATATAATAAATTAATGAGTTTTATATTAAGAAATCCCCTCTCTCCTACACTATAAAAACCCCCTCTCACCCCCTCTTCCAATAACTCCTCTCAAGCCTTGTGCCTTCTCCAAATTCTGGCCAAATACCCTCCCAACCTCCTCTCCCACTTCCAGAAAGCTTTGGTCTCATTAAAATACCAAAACCTCTCCCTTAAGGAGGTTCTCAAGGAAGTTTTTTTCAAGAGGTAAATTCCTCTTTTCAATTCTTTGTCTTTCCTTTCAAGTTCATTTGTTTTATTTTTCTATTACCTCTCTTTATACAAATTTTGTGATGAATCTAGTACCTTTTATGTACTGTAATGTTTTCATGATATTGGAATAAGTTATCATCATCTCCCCCTTTTTACCTTCTTTTATACTAGTATCAAGAACACCATCTGAGGTGTGTCAATTTTATACATTCAAGGATGATGGAATTTCGATTTCTTTTATCATTCTAAATTCTGGTCATTAAAACATTATTGTTATGGTTCAAACAGATTATTATATATAATATAACCTATTTAATATTATTTAATCCCTTTTTTCAAATGGTGTTAGGTTATAAAGAAAAATGAGTTCGTTGTAATCAAAACCCACAAATTAACTGAAACAATTATCATTAAATTTCTATATGATAATTCATACTTGTTCCATGTAACCAAGTTATATAAATGAAAAATAACACCTATTTATGTTCATAAATAATATATAATTTCAATTCTGAAGATTCACATCCATTCCACTTCATTACTTAAAAACAAGTGAACCGAATATGAAAATAAGAGAAACGAACACTCCAGAACGACGAAATTCAATACAATAACTTGTCAATAAAGACATAAATGAACTAACCTGAATTATGGTAAACTAAATACAAGTCTAATAGGTTATTAAAAAAGTTATTAACAAGTATAATTTCATATTCCATGAGCTTAAGTACAAGAGCGGAACACGTTTGGAGTTAAGGTAAGGGTTTCTTCATCTCACTTCCATTTTCATGAGATTTTCCATGTTCACTACTAATACTTTTGTATGGTGTATGTATACTGACCATTGATTCCACATATCATGAATATATTTATCTTCATGGTAATAAATATATAATTTTTATGTTATTAATTTTGGGGGCATACAAATCGTTTGATTTCAAAGTGGTAAGGGCTTTTCCACCCGAACTTTCATTTTCATTCGGGATACTTTCATTGTCTAATTACCTCAATGAAATTATTATGTATTGTTATGTAATCATCATATATTCTATGTGAGTATCATATATATTTGTAAAAACCAGAACCCTTCCTTATTTTATGGATAGTTACACATTTTTAAAGTAACTTTCAAAGTTGTTTCCAAATTACAAGCCCGATCCAAGGGAATTTCTCAAATTCTTTCCTATTTTCAAGGGCACTCTATGATCTGTTTTTGGAAACCTTTATCATTATAAAATAACTCATTTTATTATGAAAATAATATCTTACCTCACTTATGGTTTTATACAAATATTTTTTCAAAAAAAACTCTTGTTTTCAAAATAAAAGAGTATTTATCTCAAGAATTACTTAATGATTTTATGAGAGTGTTTTTGTCTAATTCAACACTCTTGTTTATTACATGGTATTATTGGGTTTAATAATTTATGAAGTCATCTACCATATTTGATTTAATGGTTTATGACTAACTCTATTATGGATGATCTGTCCTAAAACCATTCACCATATTATTTCGAATGGTTAGTGTTTATGTTCAATAATTGGGCAAAGTTTGCTACATTTCATATGATAGTTTCAATATGAATGTATATGTCATTTATGTTTATCCCCACTCATATAAGGAATTCATTGGACTTATTATGTGATGGGTGGGCCCACTATAGCCCCTCAATGCATCGGTAGGTCTCATGAGACAAATAGACATGGAATTGGTCGGGGCCTTTCCCAATGTGATATAGATTTTGGTTGAGTCCTTAATCATTAGATGTCTTGGCAGATGCCTTGACAACATGTTTCAGAATGTCCGGAATTATGCATTCCATCATTATGAGTTCATCTATTGATATTTCATGTGGTTATTCGACTAGTATAATACCCATGATTATGTTTTATTATGGTATTATTTACTCAACTCATATTTCTACCATAATGTGTTCATGTTTATTATTAAAGGCATGTGTTTTCAATTATTCACCATGTCTAATGTTTATATTATCTTCCACTGTATTTCTTACTCTTACTGAGCATTTGATCTCACCCCTTTCTTATTTTCATTTTCTCAGGACATGAAGAAGTATTTTATGAATGACTTGTAATCATAATCTAGGAGATGTGATGACTCTAGTGGAATAAATTAGTGTTGTTTTTTTTTCTTATGTAAAGTTGAACTTATGTATGTATCTTGTTTCCAATAATACTAAACTACTTGGTCCTTCGGGATTCGTATTCCTTGTATGTATTCCAACGTAATCAAACAAGGCACCATCTCCGGGAAACTAGGGTCGTGTCCTTACATGTTTGCTTGATCTAACGAGAGGAAATCCAAACAAGATAGAAGCTCCATCTCGAAACCATCCTCGGATAAACATGACTAGTCGGCTCATACCACCTGGTATGTCATCCCAGATGTGAAAACACCATAAGGACTCCCAGATATACACCCAGATATACTCATCTCAAACTCTAAGCCTCATGAGGTTCCGACCTCATAGCCATCGATAGGTTTCTACTTGAGGCCCTAAAGGAAACATACGTCTAGAAGCACACACTCCATGAGCATTGTCATCCCATATGACACTCACCTAAGAGATACACTCCACTGGGTACAACTCTTCCATCCTTGATGGCACATCCAAGAGGTGCCTCTCTATCAAGTATTAAACTGCCATCCTTGATGGAACCTCTAAGAGATACCACTCAATCGGGTATCACAAGCTTATGGAACAACACTACCATCCCAAAGGGAACTCATCTGAGAGAACATGATCATCAGATCCTTACATGAATAAAGTCACACTAGAACTCAATGGATATCTATACTTAGATAGGATATCTCACCAATCCCTAATGGGGGATGCTACTAACCCTACTAGAACCACAAAAGGTCTCATGTCTCAGGAAGGGGGTCACTCCCAGGGTTTTATGGGGGACACTATGAACCCAGTCTGGAAAACTAAAAAACCAAATCACCTCAAATAGGGGATCACTCCCAATAGGGGACACCAAAAACCCAATCTGGTAACCCAAATATCTCTCTCAGATAGGGTATCACACCCAGGGTCCTCTGGGGGACACCAAAAACCCAATATGATGTATTGGAGATCATATCACTTAGATAGTGGATCTCATTCCTTGTAGTATTAGTCACAATGATTACACAAACTTCATTTGGTATAATGTAGTGGATTATATCACCGACGATTACACAAACCCTATATAAACCATCTGTTGAGTAGGGGGTCATATAACTGATGATTCGATAACCCTACTAAAATTTCCTACTATGTAGAGGATCATACAACCGATGATACCAAAAACCCTATAGTGTTATCCTTCTAGATAGAGGATCAACACTAATGTAGTGTTGGTCATGGTGATACCAAGAAACTGATTCAATGAAAAAAAATATTCTAGAGGATCCCACCCCAGCCTCTCTGGTGGGATACAACAAATCTAACCAAAATGATAGAGGATCCCAACCTGGCCTCTCTGAAGGGATACTAAAACTCTATCCAAGATCATCCTAATAATGGGATCACAATCCTGTATTGAGGATGTAATGACACATGTACCCTTATAGGTATGGACCAAGGGAACTCACTCAACCACTACTGGTCCAAACATCACTAACCCAAAATACCCACCACATTGCCTCACCCCACATATCCTAGAACCAAATCATGTCCACCATCACGTTCTACATAGAAAAATGATAAGGATAGGCCACTTTTAGGCCTAAATATGAGCCTCAAATAAGGAGATACGCTGGGTAGAAACTCCTCTAAGAGAAGACTACATAGCGTGTAAGAGGGTCTACATGGCGTGTGACCCCTCTTGAACACCCGGACATCTCCTTTAAAAGGAAATAATTTCTATTAATATGGTATTACATGATTTTTAACTACAATAAACGGAAAATCTCACCTCACCCAGACCCCCGACCATGTATTCCCTTCACATGGCTCAGCCATCCATGTCACACACACGACATGCACCCCCAGGTTCATGGAATGTCCTGGCTAAATAGCTCCTTGGACATGCCATATGCCTATGTCTTTGTCTGGAACCCCATGAATGTGTACTCTAGTCATGTAATCTCACACGACCATGTACATTTACATGGATTCCCAGGCCATATCCTCAGGCCACATGACATGGGGTCACTACATGGCGTGTAAGCCATGTTACATGGTGTGTAGTCTCCAAAACTAATCTTACCTAAATAGGAAGAACACACTACATGTACCACAGCACTATAAGACATGTATATGGGAATTCAATCAATAATTTCTCATTTAATAGCCTAAATCGCCCCCATTTACCTCGAAACACACAGATCGACCCTAAAGGGGTCCCTAACAAGAGTCTAAGGGCTCTACAACCTTAAAAAAATGTATAAAAAAAGAGATCATGACTTAAAAAATAAAAAACACCAACCTTGTGGTGAAATTTCAAAATTAGAGGTTGAATTTGTGCTTGAGAAATGATGCATCATGATCCGATAGTGATCACCATCAAGATCGGAGATCGGTAGCACCTTGTTTCCTCGATTCGGTCCTTGGGTCATCCTTCTCCAAAGGGGAGAGGGGATCATCTAATCATATCGTACGCACCAAGGGGGTGGTACGTGAGGGATATTGTTTTAATTTTCTTAAAATAATATCCTCTATTTAACTCCCCACCCATGATTCTCCTCCTTCCAAACACCCAATGCCGACAAATTTTAGGTCACACCTAGGGTAAAAACGATGTTATGAACTCAATTGTGGTCTCAAAATTCTAATATGAGACTCCTATCATAAGTTATTCCACATTACAAAAGAAATTGTGCACACATGATTATTTAATATTTTAATACCACCGCACTAAGGCTCTATAACCCTTAGAATCCTGCACTGACTCAGTTCTTAGCTTCATAAAGATTCTTATAAATATTCTAAAGTCTTACAGGGAAAACTTTGAGTCACTAAATCCCCCCCCCCCACTCCCATTTACCCTCAAAACTCCTTGTAACCTCCTATAAGTGCCTCCAATACCCAAAAATACACAAAATAAAGGGCCACTAAGGTATTTTCCCTTAAATTAGATACATCTCAAACCATTATCATCCTCAATAATCCAAAACCAAACCCAGGGAAAAAATAAGAAAAATGGGCTATCTGAGCAACCACCCCATGAGATACCTCTCAAGGATCTCATCATCACAAGTTCTCAACCACCTAACTTATAGGAATAAAACACAAAACCATGAAAAACATTAACCATCTCCAAAAAAATATCTCAAGGAAAGATACATCTCAAATTAGAGTGAGAACACAATAAGAAAACAAGATAAAACCATATCATAAACCAAAAAAGTTTTAACATCCACAAAGGGTGTTACAACAAGAGAATAGATAAAAAAAATGGATAGGGGTACTGAGTGTGAATATATAAATCATATTCCAAAGTACTCTCCTCAATTCCACTATGTTTCCATATGAAAAGAACCAGAGGAATAGCACATTTATGCAACACCTTCTCTCGGCGGTATTGGATCTCCATAGTCTAGTCCTTGAAGGTCACATCATTATCAACATCAATATCACCAAAATAAATGATGTAAGAGTATTCATGAAGGTAAATAATAACCTAAAACTAATATAGGATTACATGTAACTAGATTATATATAGAGGAAGTTCTATATGATACGCTATAACTCCAACATGAGGTAACACCTTGAAAGGACCAAAAACCCCAGGGAGAAAGCTTACACCCATGACCAAACCTTTACTACCCATAATTAGGAGTCACATTAAGGAACACTTAATCTCTAACTTTAAACTATAAAGGTATTATTATATGATATTAATATGACTTCAAATGATCCTAAACTTGTTTTTTCTTTTTCAAATTACCTGAACCATCTCTATCATGTTCTGCACTAACTCCGGCTAAAGAATAGCTAACTCTCTAGCCCCATTATAGAAAAATGGATAATGGAAAAGTCAGTTGTACAAATGTTTAAATGGTTTCATACCAATGGTGTAGTGAAAAATATTATTTTATGAAAAAATTTCCAAAGTAAGGTACCACATCGATGAACCTCCAAAATTTAAAACACAAGAATTCAACATTTCTTCAAGAGTCAAGATAGTACACTCTGTCTAACTGTACATCTGTGGATGAAAGAAAGTGATAAGGAATAATTGAGATCCAAAATCATTTTGTAGACCTATATATACCCTATATATAAAACAAGGATCATGATCAAATATAATCATCCTTATGACTCTATGGAGTTTCACGACCTCCTCCAGATACTTCCTTGATAAAACCTCCACTAATATTGACTCCTTAACCACTATAAAGTGGTTTAATTTCATCAAATGATCAAATATAATCCATATAGAATCAAATAATCCCTGATATTGAGGTAAACTGATAATAAATACCATCTATATTTCCTACCACTTCCATTGAGGAAAATTTAATGGCTGGAGTAACCCACTGAGAACATGGTTCTTGACCTTCACCTTCTAGAAGACTAAACATCAAGGCACAAACTCTGCAACTGCATGATTCAACCCAAGCCACCAAAAATAACCTCTCATATATAGATAAATATTATTCATACTAGGATTTACCACTAGGGGTGATCTATGGAAATCATGGAGAACCATCTCATGCGTCACCAAATAGACAAAAAAATTCCCCTAAAACAACACCTGGTGTTGTCCATCTTCAGAATAACCATCAGGGGCATCACTAAAGACAACTTTCTCTCTCTAAACCTTAACCTTAAAATCAACTAGCTATGACTCCTCCACATAATACACCAAAGAAAAATCATAATTTGTAAATGAGAACATATGCCTTAAACCTCTCCCATATCAAGATACATCACTGAGAGAACTTTCATCAATCTCTAAGAATCTCCAAATTCATGCACAGAAGCACTATGTGACTTCCTACTTAGTAAATAAACTAAAAAATTTCCCTTTCTTGGTTTGTATAAAATCTCAAAGTTATAATCCTAAAATAATTCCATCCACTATTTTTTTCATAAGTTTAATTCATAGTGGGAGAATACATACCTTGGGATCTTATAATCAATAAAAAACACAAAAGTCTCACTAATGAGGTAATGTCACTATAACTTCAAGGAAAACACAACTTCCACTAACTAGAGATCGTGGGTGGCATAGTTACACTCATAGGGATGTAACTATAGATACCCATAAAAAATAAATGATATTTGATTCATCATAACACATACCAAACCAAGATTAAAAGCATCATATAAAACCTCAAACTAAACTCCCTCTGCTAGAAAACAAAGGACTAGAGCACTGACTAACTTCTCCTTTAGGTACTCAAAAGCTATATAACACTAGTCAGTCCACAAGAACACCTTATCATTTCTAGTCAAATCTTTCATAGGACTCATAGCCTTAGATAATTTGGCTATGAACTACCTATAATATCTTGTAATATTAAGGAAACTCCACACCTCTACAATGGTCTTGGGGGATACCCAAGAAACAACTGCATGTATCTTCAAAGAATCCACAATTAATCCCTGATATGAAAAAAATAACCCAAGAAATGAACTTCATGATCCCAAAAATCACACTTTAATAAATTCCTAAGAAGCTGATAACAATGAAGAACTCCCAAAACTTCCTATAGATACTCTGCATGCTCCTCCTCAAATGTGTAGTACGCAAGGATGTCATCGATGAAAACCACCATGAACTGTTCTAAGAACTCTATTAACATTTATTTCATTAAACCCATAAAAATTTATATAGATTTCATCTCATTGAATGGAATCACAATTCCCATGAAGACATAATAAAGTAGTTTTTGGAATATCCTTATCCTTTACCCACATTTGATGATATCCTAACCATAGATTGAACTTCGAGAACTAACTAGCTCCCTTTATATAATTGAATAAATCATAAATAAATGTAATAGGATAGAGTTTATTTCCAAACGCTTGATTCAAGTGATGATAATAGATAAAAATCCACAAACTACCTTAAACCTTCTTCACAAAAAAAACTAGTGCTCCCCAAGGTGACACGTTTAGCCGAACAAAACCCCACTACAACAGATCATCAATCTGTACTCACAAATCTCATAACTCAGAAGGTTCCATCATATACAATGACATAAAGATAGGAGAACCTCCTAACTATATCTCAATCCCAAACTTGATATCCCATTGAGGGGGGAATTTTATAACCTCATTAGTAAAAGCATTAAGGTACTCTTCCACAACCCTGGGAAATATTGATGGATGAACCTCTGATGAACTCAAAATCATATCTACCATCAAGGAAGACAAGGATGGAACACACCACTGACCCATACAAGGGTCTCTATCACCAACGAACACTATCGAATCTCTATCAGCATCATAGAACACAAACTGGCTCCTAAATAAATCCATAATTTCTTGCAAAAAATATATTCAGTTCATACCAAATATTATTTCATATGGTTGTATTTTTAATCATAAGATATCTACCAAGGAGTGGTGTTTCCTCAGAACTAGCTCACAGTCTCTACATACTTTATACAAATAATTTCAACCTCAAATTAGTGTATTCAACTCCAAGGGAACTAGATTTTTATACACCTCAATCCCCAAAACATGGAATGGGGAAGGTGATATAAAGGTGTGTGTATCTACCGAATGAAACAATTCATGCACCCATGTATAAAAAAAATAAAATGGTACCTTAAAAAATGTTTGGATCTCTCTGTGCTGATAATTCCAAAGCATGAAACTAACCATGAAATTATCCAAGACCTCTTTGGCCTTGATGATGACCACCTCCATGGCTACACTCTACTCTTGAGGATCAAGAACATATTAGGTATTTCCGCTGCATGCCCCATTCCCTCTCTTCCAATCCCAAGCTAGAGAATCATGTTGTTGCTACCACAGTTGAAACTACCTCAACAGAGGAACCTAAAGTGGAACACTTTTTTCATGTTTCCAACTTAGAAAGGTTGGTCACTCTCTCCATTGATGGCCTCAACCTTCACAAGAAAAAAAATGTATCTAATATATTTTCATATACTTGAGATCCACCACCCTTAAAGAAATGAGATGATGAGGGTGGAGACCTACCCCTAGATAACCAAAAACTCTTATGTCTAGAAAAATGGGAACCTCAGACCACAAATATACTTAATGATGAATCTTGATGAATACCCTCTCATGATGTTATGATTCTATCCATCATCCTCTCATCAACATATTTTCTTTCCAACACCTTAAGATAAGTCAACAACATAAATGGGGTAACATATAACTTGATATCTATACACAAAGACTCCTCAAAATGCCTCACCCTAACATCCTCATCTGGAAATAGGTCTGAAGTATATCATAGAAGGGTCTTAAAATGGATCCTGAACTCCTGCACACTGTAACTCCATTATCGAATGGTAAGTAACTCCTATTGACTAGCCACTTTCATGGTCAAAGAAAGAAACTCTACTCAGAACAAGTCTCTAAAATTCTCCCATGAGACCTATAAATCCCCACGATTGCCGAGGAACAATATCCATTATTTTCTGATACTCCATGTTGTATCATCATAGCCAACAAAATCTAGTTATACATCCAATAATGTATCGAATTGAAAGTTATTGAAACCTACTCCAATAAGTCTTCTATGACTAAGTTTTAAATAGATTCCTCCTACTTGTACAAACTGTAGCATTGGAACTCTTAGAGTTTCCTCCTATGAGTTTCATCTTAGTCCACCTCTACTCTATGGAGATCTGCTAGAACATCTTATTGAACATATTCAATGTGAACCTGATGAGGATGTTGACCTGGATCTATGCCTATAGAAAGAAAAAAACTATTAGATCACCTAAATCTAGAATGTGGAATACTTAATATTAATTAATTTTTTACTTTATTTATTTATTGAAGTTTTAACCTAATCTTAAGGTCTTACCATTTCAAACAGTAAATAAGAATTATAAATTATCCTTTCCTAGGTATCTACCCTATAACTAGTATCACTTCACTCAATAGGATCAGTAAACTTAAAGGTCTGTGAAATATATCACAATGGACCCTAAATAACTATGACTCATCTGATCTCCCATGTTTAAATCGCTTATTAAATATAGTTGACATCATTTATCTACCAACCTATGAATTATAGAATATTCCTAACTCCAAACTACATCATATACATCAATTTGAACCTTTGATACCACTCTATCACAATCCCCTCCCCCTAAAGAGTACCCCTCCTAGGATGAAAATGAGAGAAGGGAGATGGTGACCACCTGAGTCCCACCTCTACTAGGTCCCGAGTTGGAGACTAAAACCAAGGGTATATCATAAATATAATGGGAGGAATTACCCTTTAATATATACATGTGTAATAGAGAGATAATAAAAATACTCCAATAAACTCCTTATCATATAGATAATATAATCCCAAGTGCATACTTGTAATGTAATAGAATACTAAAAACAACTATAAAAGAAACTACAAGTACCAAAAAGGTAAACTAGGCAGCGGCCATGAAGACCAAACATATCCTACAAACCCACAATCTAGTAATATCCATATCCATCTCCAACATGCTCCTTATATCCTAAAAAATAGTTTATATATATGTGGGGTGAGCATAGTAGTATACTTAGTAGGATCCTCCCCATATCTTCTTGTGAAAAATATAAAGAAATCATATTAATTCTCAGTGAAAAAAAATTGAAACTAACTCATTACCTAAAAAGGTATATTATGTTCCTAAACTCACCATGGATATCTTTCACCAAGTCACACATACAATAGAGATCATATATTATAATAAAAAATCAATAATAGTACCCCTACAACTGCTTCTCCACAGGTTTGTTACTCTACCCCAAAGTCATATGTCCTAATCCATCTCTCTCCAAAAGAAATCCAACCCGAAGACACCTGGGATAACTATAACAACATACATCTCATGCATCGCATCATCTCATCATCTCATCATCCCATATCACATCACCATATAGTAACCAAGTATTTTATGGGATCCACCATAGCTCGTATAATGTGTATCATATATCGGTTATTATACCATAATCCATTACATACCATACACCGAGTAAGGAACCTCAAGACATCATAGCATATACATGTCATACCTATAATAATATTTTGGATACTTATTCAAAGATACATGTGTGTAAAATAACCACAAGCCATTACAAACCTATATACACATACATGTGAAACTAACCACCATGCATACCAACACATAATACCACCAAGAGAAGAGAATAGGGCTAGAGGGGTTAGTCAACCATCCATCCTCACCACTATAATGTTAGGAAAAACAACCTCCCAAAGTCTATTGGGGTTCATCCACCCTACCGACATGATTGGGGTAGCATATGAAATTACAAAATGTACAAGCTATAATATAGATCACAACCACACTATGGGCAATAACCTAGTCCTAATCTCAACTGCAGCTATTGTCACTCGAAAACTTGACTAACACTACTAGGGAATAGATATCCTATAAGCACATAAGTATTTAAGGAGATAAATTATGTTTATTATTTTCTTTTAACATTTTACTTCATGATAATTAATTAATTTTATTCCTATTAAATTTTATTAATCATATAAGTGAATTTGATTCCCTCATGGCATAATCTAACTAAGTCCATGGTTTCTCAAGATTAACATTAACATTTTCATTATAATACGAACCAAACCAATGGGTTAAACATTTATCAAACATCATTACCATTCCATAATTACTGGAACTATAGGAAAACATCCTAAGAAATCATCAAGAGATGCATCCAAGAACATCTAGTTACCTCGAGCAATATGGAAAGGAATACAGATAAAATAAGCAACCCATCCATCCATCCATTAAACAAATTCATTAATAGCATGAATACAGCTTAATCATAGTAACAGGTAATCCTAGATTCAAAATATTCCATCATCACTGGTGCCATCCCTGATTCCCACATGTATATCACCATGAATCTCATTATCACTAGAATCAACTACTGCCACAACCTCAAGCCTCCCCACCCATATCTCTTTAGCCATCTCAGGATCACATCACATCACATAGAAAGTATCATATCCAGAGCACAAAGAAGGTATAAAGTAACAAATATAGTTAATAGGGAAACTTGGACCTAAAAATAAGGCATTCAGCCTTCAGATGAAAACGGACTCTCGCAACCCCCAACATAAGGCATTTAACCTTTTTAAACAATAATCACTCTCTTACCTAAGCATTTATATTTATCAAACAACCAGGTTTTATTCTATATTGAATTAACTGGTTCATTATTCATAGGTTCCAACAATGGGAAACATAATCCATCAGTTATAATAAGCTATTAAATTAATTAAACATGCCTCCTATAATTTTCTAGATTTAATAATTTTTAAAGAAAATAATTCTTATTATCAAGACTTTAATCATAAATCTCATTAAAAAGAATTTCAACTTCAAGTTATTTATCCAATTCCATTAACACATGGAATAACACATTTAATTAAACATGCATACTTTAATCAATTTGATTACCATAAAATTACTAGATTTTTTAAACCTTCCTCTTCTTTAATTATTTATCCAACCAATAAAACATTATAAACTTTAAATTATTTATCCAAATTAATAAATTTCAACATGTTAAACCAAGCATAAAAATATTCTATATAAATCATGGTATAGATAGCACACTATCTAGGAAAATAAGAGGAAAAATATTATCACGGTGGAAAGCAACAACATGCAATCACTAAACATAAACCAATTCCATTCTTTAATCCAGTTTAATATTTATTAGGTTAATTTGATCTCCATATAAAGGGATAAATCATGATAAATTTATGATTTCATGTAAATATAAAGGAGAATAAACAAATCCCCTACCTCAAAAGCATCAATGTTCTTCACACGAGAATGGATCAATGTTGTGGATCTCTGATCACCTCTCCCATGAGGAAACTATGTTCTCCCAAGGATTTCATGCCACGAACACATCATAAAATAAGGTAAATACCATTAGAAAGATAGAGATGAAACACCATATTATAGCAATAAGGAAGAGAGTAAAATGAGATCAAATGGATGATAAACCACTTGAAAATGATAAGACCTACCTCAGATCACCAAAAGTTGAAATCCGGAAGTCATGAATTGATCCCTATTAAAAGGGGGATTCAAATACTTTGAAAATAGCTCTAGGGTGCATAGGGTTTAAGGGAAAGGAATGAAAGAAAATTAGGTTCATGGGGGTCTTAGGGGAATTTATATAAATATGGGTTTTAAGAGGACTATGGAAGATCCCCAAGTACCATGCCATAGGATTTTGAAAAACCATAGGACTATGAAATAATGGAAGGATACCATGCCATATCCCCCAATAAAACCCACATCTGAGATCAATGTATAGATTCATGGAAAAGATCCTATTTAGTCAGGGGAGGGATGGAGGTGAGGCCTACATCCCACACTGTATCCACCCTCAATTTGGAAGAACATCCCAAAACCCTTATGTTATATACTCCTTGAACCGCACCATAGTTCTAAACACTAGGGAAAGAGCCTACACTGAAACCAACCATCATGGCATAGCTACCCCCCAAAAAGTAAATAACCCTAACTTTCCTCCTCCGATCCTCCCTACACCTTAGTTGGAATACCACTCCATAGAATCCTATATTATAGAGAAACTAATGGATCCATGATATATCCTATCCTCAAATAGAAGTATCCCCCCACATTTACATTTACCCTCCAAACTCCTTGGAACCTTTTTTAGGTGCCTCAAACATCCAAAGCATACAAAGGGAAGGGCCACTAAAGTCTAGGCACTTACAAGGATGAACATAAATATTTATCCTTAATTCCTCAAACCTTTCTCTTTGTATCAATTAAGTAAAAATATCATCAATTTGATTCTTTTTTGAAATATATTCCAAATTAACTTCTCTAGAATAAAATTTCTCCTTGATGAAATGAAACCTGATGTATGTATTTTTTTTATTTGGATTGTTGTACTGAGTTCTTTAAAAGGTAAATTTCACTTTAATTATCACAAATAATTTTCAATATAGTTTCAATATTCACCTTCAATTATTCAAGCTAAAAATCCATCCACATAATTTGAGTTTAAGCATGGGTGGTAGTGACATAGTCTGATTTTGGTATACTCAAAGTTACTAAGTTTTTTTTCATCAAATGAAACTTTCTCCCAAAAATAATGTTTCTCCAAATGTTTATTTATGATCATTAGAATCATCGGACCAATCATCATCCATGAATCCTAGTAATTTCAACTCATCACTTCTTATATACATCAAACCAAATTTTAATGTCCCTTTAAAATACCTCAAAAAAATTTAGCATTCACCAAATGTGATCCATTTTGATCACCCTGATATCAGGAACATAAAGTGACTACGAGTATAATATCTAGTCAAGATGTAGTCAGATAGATTAAACTTATGATTAACCTTATAAAGTCTATTTGATTGATAATTTTACCAGATTTATATTTCTCAACTTTACTCCTATAGAGATGGGAGTAGAAACTTCCATTGAATCTTCCATGTAAAACTTCCTCAATATATCCTTGGAGTAATTATCTTATGAAAGTTATATATAACTAATTTTTTATCAAATTTATATCCTGATAAATAAATTCTTCTACCCAGGCATTGAAATTTCAAATTACTCTCTCATTTTCTCTAATAACACCTTATATTTATGATCTTTTTCACAGGTAAATATTATATCATCAACATAAACAATGAATATAAGAGTTATGTAAATTTCCTCCTTAAAATATAATTTATTATCAAATTTTACTTTAGAGAATTTAAATATCTTCAAGAAGCTATAAATTTTATAATACCATGGATGAGGGTCCTGTTTCAAACCATATAAAGCTTTCTTGAGTTTAAAAACAATGTTATCATCTTCATCAAGTATGAATCCCTATAGTTGTTCAATGTAAACTTCTTATTCAACTTCACCATTAAATAATGTTGAATTAATATCCATATTATAAACTCTATAATTTTGATGAATATAAATAGCCAAATAAATTCATATGCTCTTAAGTCTTTCAACATTAGAAAATGTTTCTACAAAATCAACGCCTTCCACCTGAGAATATCTCTTGCAAACAAACCATGCTTTATTTTGTGAAACTTATTTTCATTAACCATGTTAATGAACACCCTTTTATTTATAATGATATTATTTTCTTCTAGTATTAGGAAATTTTTCAAGGTTTCATTCTTTTCAATTTGATCTAATTCCTCATTTTTGGATTTTACCTTTAATTATATGTAACGAACTAGGATTTCATTAATGGAATTTCCCTTATGAATATGTAATTGTGTCATATTTAGTAATATAATATTATAGAATTCATTATAACCACATGATAATTCCAATAAAATTTTATTATAATAATTTGAACATTAAATTTAGATAATGAAATTGGAAATGATAATTTAAATTATTACAATGTGATAAAAAAATATAAAACAAGATAACTAAAATACAAAAATTTGGATCTGCTCAAAGAACCAGAATAACCACACTCACAAACAACACTTTAGAAATGAAGAAAAATATTATCAATCCAATATGAATTTTGAAAATCAAAATATATAACCATGAGACAAATATAATTGAATGGATAATGAATGAAATATGGGGTATTTATAGAAAGTAGGGAACTCATATGACCGTTATAAATCTGACTTTTGAAATAGTAATTTGACCATTAGGAATAGTAACCTACCATTAGAATAGTAAACTCACCTGTGGAAATATAAAATAATATTTAGGTATCTTATAAAATGAAAATATAAAATATTTATATCATGATACAAGAAAATAAATTTTTTTAAAATGATAGAATAAATGTTTGAATTTTTTTCAAACATGTATGTTTTATTATCATTTTTATAATAAATATATAGATTTTAAAGAAATTTTATTTTCATAATGGATTTATAAATTAATATTAAGTTTTATTATAATTATAAGATAATTTTATGAGACCTTAAATAATTTTTCAAAGGGTTATAAAATTGATCATAATATTAAAATTGGTAATTTTTAAATAAATGAGGATTTTATTTAAAAATTAAATTTATCATCATTTAGAAAATTATTTTCATAAAATTGATTTCATTTCTAGAATCTAAAGATGAAAAAAATTCTTAGGGTAAATTTTTGGTATTTTTTTTAAATGGTTGAATTTTTGTGAATAGTGAAATGCAATAAAATATAGTATTTAACATTATAAGGAAAATACATTAATTTTTGAGACATGGATGATGTAATAACCCATTATTTAAAACTCACATGAAAAATTTACTATATATGGTCACAAAAATAAATACTATTGATATTCTTGAGCCAAAATAATAAACTAATGAATATAATGTTCAAAAACACCCCTCACTACCCCTTCTTTTCACACCTTATAAGAATTCGATCTTGAAAAAATTCTAACCAAATATCTTACCAAACCTCTCCCCCATATATTATTGATTTTGGTCTCACCAAAATACTAATTTAAAGTGCCTTAAGTATTATTTTAAAGAGGTGACATTTAAAAGGTGGTATTCTCAATTTACCTCTTTTAAATTCTTTTCTTCCTTTACCTTTCCCTTACCTCCCTCATACAACATTAAATAATAAATATAGAATAATATATTTACTTTTATTTTAAATTTATAATGTAATGTTTACTATATACCCATTTTTTATCTTATATTATTCAAATAAAAATGAAATCATTGTCCATATCATGTCAGTTCACCGCCTTCATGGATGATGAGTTTTTATTTTCCGCTATTGCCTTCATGGAAAGTTAAAATTCATTTATAATGGTCTAAAATGAACCAATTATGTATATTATATATTTTTTCATGTTTTTTAATTAATATAAATTCGTAACATTAATTAAAACGAAACTAGTTTTTGATGCTTGGTAAAACCGCCTAAATGAACTAGCCACTTAACAATAACATTTTCACTAAGTGAATCATATCTATATTAGAACACATATGGGTATTTGTTAAAATTATAATTTATGGAATTATATTAATACCATTTAATTTTACCTCTAGTGGCGTAGTCCCATTTGACAATAACATCAATCATTATCCACAAATGATCTAACCTTGGAACTATGAAACGAATTCTCCCTGAACAAAAAAAATAAACATTACCTAATTAAAATGGTTATAAATGAACACAATAAAATTATAATAAATCAAATATATATGGAAAGGTTTTTTAATTAATTAATTAATTGATTTTATTTTATTTTATAGGATGTTAAGTGCAAGTGAAAAATGGATCTGAATATAAGGTAAGGGATCTCTATGAACCACCCTTTTCTTTAGGTTATGACCTTTATCTCTCTAAAACCTATTCTCTATCTCTCTTTGATGTTACTAAATGATTATAAATTTTATATTTATGTATCTTATATATATAAAAATCTTATTATCCCTTACTTTTATGGGGTAATACATGCCTTATGTTTATTTATCAAATACCTTATGATTGATTCCCTTTTGTGGCACACATGAGAATATACATGTTATGATGGGTGTGCCAAAATAGTGATCTAATAAATTAGGTAATGTTTTTATCTAATGATTCATTATGTATGGTATTAGTTAGTAAACCTAATCCATTATGGGACTCTATCAACATGTGATATCATCTTAGCAGTTAGCCTTGACTCATGTTTATGTCATATTATATGTTGCTCATATATTATCATGTTTCTATGATCTTATGATACCATGTTCTTTAAGTTATGATCTCATATGATTATTCATGACCCTTATTTTTTATGATATAATGTTATGATTTTTGACTCATATGTTATGTTTCTATATCATGTTTGTTCTCTTACTGGGCTTTATAGCTTTCCCCTTTCCTTTATGTATTCCCCAGGTTATCCTATGTAGTTTTAGGATCTCAATGGGATATAGTAACTAATTATGGAAAATAAAATAAAGATTATTTTTTTTAGTTTCATATTGATTTATTTTGAACCTAGTCTTCTAAATAAATTAGGCATCATGATATTTGGGATGTAATTATTGGATATTTATGTTAAAAATCACGTAATAATATATGTAAAAGGCTTGGGTTTCTATATTGTGTTCAACCACTCCTGATACATACTAAGGTTCAAATATATAGATAAATATAATTTTATTATACATTCTCATATTTATCTTTGTTTGAACTATAGATTTACAAGTTTTGATAATATTACTTGGTTCAACTTACTTATTTAATGTCTAGAATTTTAAGTTTCTACTTACAGTGGAACCTTATTTATTACTAGATTTATCATAAAATGTTTGTTCCATATTGGAATCATAAATCTCTTATTCTTCACAAGTTCTTATAGATGATTTTATGACATATTCTATTGGTTCATCATATTCAACTTTTTCTTATTTCATTGATTTGGACTCATTTTAAATCACTTTAACATCACATGTGTCCACAATTTTATGTGATCATTTGTTCTAGTACCTATAGCTCCTTCCATTGGTTTTGTATCACAAGAAAATTACTTCTTCAGTTTTCTCATAAAATTTTCATAAGTTTTAATTTTTTTATCTTTATTAGGAACAGATTTTTGAAAACTTTAAGATATTTCACCATTGGTTTCTTCATATACCACATCTCATATGGGTAATTCCCACTTCTTGTGCAAATAGAAATCTATCATAAACATGTAAAACAATACATATAGCTTCCCTCTGAAAGAATTTTGGAAATTATACTCTACAACCATGATCCTTCCCATTTCATCCAAAATTATCTTTTTTTCTTTCTAAAAAACCATTTTTTTTAGGGGTATAGGAGCACTATATTGATTTTTTATTCTATACTTTGATAGATAGGATTCAAAAGTGTTACATGTAAATTCATTTCCATTATTCATTTTTACCTTATGGATATGTGGATAAAGTTGTTTTTGAGATTCCCTCCTATAAATCATAAAAATATTCATGGAATAGGATTTATATTTCAAAAACAAAACACCATTCCTTTAGGTGAAGTCATAAATAAAAGTGATAAAGTAAAAAATAAACCTTTGTGGATTAAAGCCTTATCAATCCACATATATCAAAATATATTAGTTTAAGAGGTTTTGTGGAATAAATTTCTACTCTTATATGTTTTCCTTCTATCATATTCCCTTTCTGAAAAACTTCAAAAACAATGGTTCTTTTTATTTTCAATAGAGGTAGATCTCTTAAAGATTTTTCCTTTGATATTTTTTTAGATTTTTTTGGCCTAGATGACCAAGTCTTCCATGCCACAACTAATTTTCATATTTCTCACTTAAGTATCATGAGTTTCTATAATTCCTAATCTAAAACATATTTCCATTGGTTCTTACTCCTTCAGAAATAGTTCTTCCATCCTTCAAGCATCGGATGATAAAAAATTTTCTCTAGAAAATCACTTTATTTCCATCATCACACTTATTTATTACACTTAGTAAGTTATGTTTAAGTCCATAAAGAAATAATATGTCCTTTTATTTTAATTTCTGATCACGTATGATGATTGTTACACTTAAAATTGTAAGTACTTATCATTTATAAAGGTTACTACTCATCCATTATATTCTTTGAAGTTTCTTAGGATTTTAACCTCACCAGTCATTTGTGAGGAACATCCACTATCAAGAATTCATAGTTTCTCCTTCCAAATTTCTTTCAAGGTGAATTTAATAATTAGGTATTTTTCATATATTTTTTAGCTTTCCCTTATCATTTTTTCTTATAGTGTAGGAAGTTTATCTAGGAAGATTTTTCATGTATTCTTCCACACAGTGACAAGTCTAATCACATATTCTATAAGTTTTTTTCCAGGAAGTCAAAAATATTTCTTGATAAAGAGTTCTTAACTTTTGATTACTCCTTAAATGAGATATCACTTCTCATATTTCGATTGATATTTTCTTTTCTTTGAATTTTTCTCTCCCTCAACTCATACCTTCTTCCTCAGAGTGACATGTTGTCCCAGTATTTATAGGTTTTTTACACATAGTTTCCACAACATCAATAATATCCTTCAAACCTCCATATTCTTGATTGATAAAATGTGTAGTTTTATAATAGTCATAGTGGTTCATCAATAGATATAACTCCATTATTCTTCTATCATGGAGGATATTTATTTTTGGAGTTATTTATAAATTTTATTAGTTTGATAGAAGTACTAACATTATTCTTCTCAATCCATACTTTCTCATTTTTGTTTGAGAACCCTGAATTTTTACCAGAAATTGATCTATCTTAATTTTTAGTAGGGATAGATTTTACCAATTTTTTAGGATCATCTTTTTCAAAATCTTGTGATGATTCATATTTAACTTTTGTTTCTTCATTGAAATAATCCTTCAACCTCTTAAAATTTCTTTTGACTTCAAGATATTTATATTATGTCTTACCTGGTTCATATTCTATTATATCTAGCTTCTTACCTTAATATTTAAAAACAATTATCCTACTCTTCCCTATTTAACTTGAGGTTTTTTATTTCCTCAATTTATGAATTCTTTTTTTTTTTGATAAAATCTTATTCAATTTGAATCTTCTTCTATACTTTACTTTTTAGTAGGATAGTTTCCTTCTTGAGTTTGGTATTTTTATCTTCAAGTTCTAATTTTATAATGTGTTCCATGTAAGTTAATTCTACTCCTTCTCCTTCTTCATTTAAGTTTTCCTCATGTTTATATGATCTATGATGTTTATAAATTTCTCTAAAAATTTTTTATTGGATAATATAGATACTAATGATTCCCCATGGATTATTTACATAGAAAAATTATTTTCTTCTTCTGGATGAACTTAATTCTTTTTCAGATGATTTTAAACCCCCCTTTGTATATTTATTCCACTTCTTCATCTAGGTTTTTCATTAGACTCATTTTATTCATCTTTATTAATTTTATTTCAAGGAAAATTGATAGAAAAGTTCCCAACTCTGACACACTCGAATCATTTTAATGGAAGTTTTACTTTGCACTTCCTTTTACCCATTCTTAAATTTCGAGAGAGAGGATGCATTATCCTCTTCTACTCTTTATCCATCTAATAATTATATTTTTATTTATTAGAATATTTATTATATGGTACATTGAGTTTTAGTTTCCTTATGGATTCAAAATCCATTTATTCCTTATCTATTTTCTTAAATGATAGATACTTCCCCATTTCATATGCCATGAGAATATTTTTAATTTCATCAACAAATAAATAATCTCTATCCTAAATGAATGATATTTTAGGATTAAATCTATCTATGAAATTTATTATTAATTTTTTCGCAATAATTTAGTTTGATAGAGTGTCTCCACATCCCCTGTTATTACTGAAAATTTCATTAAATATTTTCAAATAATAAAAAATGGTTTCCTCATTATCTATATTTAAGTCCTTAAAATTAATTCTATAGATTTTAAATTTTACTTACTTTACTTTGAAATTATCTTCAAAGATACTTTCTAGTTTATCCCAAGTATCCTTGACTAATTTATGAACCACTAATTTGGTGTAAACCTTGTCTAATAAAGTCATGAGAATAAAATTCCAATCCTTTCCATCAACTTCCATGTTCCTTGTTTTTGAAAAAGTACTAGGTGAATTTTTCCCTAGGTGTAAAACCTTATGTAGTATCATCCACCACTTCCCATCCAAGATACGGGAGATAGGGTATCATCCCATTTTTTCATTTATGAAAATTTTTTCCATAAAAGGAATGAATACCATGGTTGTTAATGGAATTTTAGTTATCCATTCAATCAAAGGGATCCAAAAGAGGGAACCTCACTTTTATTCCAATTGTGATAACCAATAATGGGTGAACTACTGAGAAGAGAAAGTTTAATACATAGATATTTTTTAAACTTTATTTTACATTAAGTTAACCTATATGAATTATTAAGGTCAATATTTATTCAAGTAATAAATCTCACTCTCACTACATGAAGCAAAGTAAATAGGAAAGAAATACACATAGATTTTTACAAGGTTCAAACCCAATGGGAGAACCTACTCCTTACTATACTCAAAATTTATGAGTCATATATTTTCCACTATGATAAATCAATTGTTATTGTGGTATTATAAGGGATCAACCTTTACCCAAAAGTGCATCCTACACAAAATTTTCTTTAAAAAAATATTATACTAGTTCCCACCATCTTTGAGGCTCCAGAATAGAAAAAGAAACTTCTGGTTATAAACTTCATCCTCCATAAATTCATCACCTGGAACTTTGTTCTTCTGATACTTCAGACACCAAAAAACTCAACTTCGCAAGCTCCTTTTTCAACTAAGAGTATATTTTAATGAATGCAGGTTGGACTCTCGATAATTTTTTCACACAAAATGATCAATATAATCAGTTAAAATAACATAAGAAATGAAGTTTTTTTTGAATTTTTCCACTTTATATAACTATTATATCTATGATAAAAGTGGGTAACATGAAGGATATCATTTTAAACTCCCAATTACTTCAACTCTTCATTCAGAATCATTAAATAACTTCTAAATATATCATATTTTTGACTTCATCAAATCCTATGAAAGGCTTAGATTGAATCATAAACTTTCCTTCATGAATAATGAACATTGGCCATCTATCTTAGAATCATGTAATTGGTTGTTACTTTAAAAATTTGATGTGAATTCACTAGGAAACTTCCAGTGAATATACTTTTGGATCTACCACAACTTCAGTTCTACTCACCCTCCTATAGACTTTGATACTTTGAACACCTATGATATGAATTTTTTTCTTCTAGTGAACATCCATTGATTCTAAAAGAATTTTTCAAGTATTGTAATGCAGCTTCTTTTTCTGATCAACTCATTCATTAGACTTTCACTTTTTCATATTTTGGTTAAATCATAGTTTTTATTTCCTTTATTTTTTTGGTTCTTCTAGAATCAACTTTCCCTCTTCTCTGTTTTTATTGACTTAGACTTCTATCATTAATGATTGAATCATTTTTGGTATTTCAAGTGATGTTCTTTTTATGAATGAATAGTATAAAAATGTATGACTACATTTATAGAGTTCCCTTTGGTACACCTATAACTCTTCATACCACCATGATTTTCCAGTGAACTTATGAAAACTTCAGGATTTAGTTCTCTGGAATTACAAAAAAAATTAGTCTAACTCAAAAACATTCTTTCAAATATTTTTAACAAAAAATAAAATATCTTTACGATCCAAAGGAAACTTTAAAATAGTGTATCCAAATATATATTTTTGGAGGATAATAATCTTGTGTAATAAGTATCACAAAATGCATTTATCTTCATATAGCCATGATTAGAATATAGGAATCTCCAAACCTAGTCCTTTTTTTATATCTAATAAAACAAAAACATCCCAATATAATTTAGTATGGTTCTTTACAAACTAGTTAATCTTACTAACTACACAGAAAATATTTCATCTAGTCATAGTCAAACAGTTTAATTTTTCAACTAGACAGTGATATATGTATGGTGATAAGAATACCACACTCAATGTGTTGAGAGTTTTAAAATATTTTAATAGGGATATCATTAATTTCAAATAAATACAAACCTATTCCCAACATCAATTCCATAGAATAATTTCATAGAGATAAGAAAATACCTTTCAAGCATCAAGAAACCTCTATCCCCAATAAATACTTTAGTGAACCCTAGTTTTTGGTATGTAAATTATGATAAAGAAAAGACTCAAGCCAAAAAATTATAGAAAAAAATGTTTTCTATTATCAAAATTCCATCAACATAAACAACCAAAAAGATATAACTATTTGATGATGGGTGATAAGATTGATGGTTCTAGTGTGAGAATCTATGGGAGAAACATATAGATCTCTATATTGGAAGTTACTGTACAACAGAGAATTATAAGAGAATAAAAATAATCACTCCCGTAAAAATCACTCCTTGAGTCCAAGATTGTATCCACCTATAGAAAATCTAGAACTAATTGAATTCCCCCACACACATAATAATCAACAAAAATATACCAAATATAAAGTATAATTACCTCCATAATCCTACACTTAAGTAACATTACCCTTTCTCCTAGAATACATCTTAAGGTTACCCTTATCCCTATACCTAAGGGTACCCCTGACCTATGGAAGAGGGTGTATATTAGGCCCCATACCTTATCACTTCCTCTTCCTTGGAGAAACTCCTTATACCCAAGGTGAAATAAGGACAATAGGATTTAATCGGTGAAGTATCCTTTTAAGTTTCATTCTATCCACTATACCAATCATTTTTTGTCATGATCATGGACCTTGATCAAAATAATTGTTTATGGACATACTTTTTCATTGATTTACACCAAGGAAAAATTTTGAAATATGTCTCCAAATTGGTCTCCTTCTACCAACTTAATTTGGGAGACATTAAAAATTGGATGAACTCTACTTTCCTTAGGTAAAGAAAACTGGTAAGAAACATTTCCCACTCTTTCCATAATAGGTAACAGGCCCTAAAATCAAGCTTCCAACTTGGGATAAACTTTGGAATAATATAATCTAGGTTTATAGATTCACATCTTGGAAAAAACCAAGTCATCAACTTGAAAGGTGACCTCCCTCCATTTCCTGTTAGTCAAATTTTTCATAGATTGTGGAGCTATATAAGGAATTATATAAAGATGTTTCATCACTTTATCTTGATCTAAAAAAATAGTATCCAATTCCTCCACTACTATCTATCCCTATGTTTAATAAGTAAAAATAAGTATTTTACTTCAATAAACTACATCGGATAGTGTTTTTTATGCTGAAACTTGAAAATTGTTATAGTGAAACTCAGACCATTTCAACCATAAAATTCAATACATGGGCTTGTTTGAGGATAAACTCCAAAAATATGTTTCAATTATTTGATTCACCACCTCAATTTATCCATTAATTTGAGGCTAAATAGGAAGAACTCATTTTTTATTTGGTTCCATGCAACCTGAAAAACTCCTTCCAAAACAAACTAGTAAACAATGGGACCCAATCACTCATTGTAGCACTCAGTATTCTATTTAACCATACTATTTCTTTAATAAGGAGTGTATCTATATCCTTGGTGGAATAGGTAAGCTTTAATGGTAGTAAATAAGCATACTTGGATAACCAATCGACTTCCACTATAATGAATTCAAATCCATGGGGTTGGGGTAGACCTGTAATAAAGTCAATTAAAATATTTTCCAAAATGAGCTCTAAAATTAAAAGTATTTGTATGAGCTCAGATGGTATAAGAGTTTCATATTTTTTTTGTTGTAAAACCTCATAATCTTAAACATTCCTTAGAATTACTTGTGTTATACAACTACAATATAGATCACTATCCAACCTTTTACAAGTATTTAAAAGTAGATTATGTCCTCCAAATAGGAAAATGTGATAGAAATGAAGTATTCATCAAATCAATCTCAAATCCTTAGTTAGCACCAAACATCACTTTAAAATAAATAACCCATTTTGAAGAGTATACCCCAATTTTGGATCATACTCAAGAGTTTCCAAAATTAAGGTTAAACCTTGATTGTTGGAGAATCCATCCTTAATGTGTTGTAGATTTACTTAATAAGTATATGAAATAGCCATGTTCAAGGAATTTTCACCCATAATCTGAGATAGTTCATCGGTTGCATGATTTATTTTTTCAGGCTTATAGACCAATTCAAATTAAAATACCAATAGTTTGGATTGCTATCATTATTGATCTATCACTGGAATATACTGGCTCAAAAAATTATTTAAGCTTTTGTGGAGCATATGCACACTGAGATAATACCCCATAAGTTACTTCTTCAAATGGTGGACCACATGCACCAAATTCATCAATTCCTTTTCATACAATTATTTGGATAAATTATAATTTGATATTTCCTTTCTAGAATAAGAAATCAGTATTCCCTTTTATATTAGAATGTTCACTCGATAGCCTCAGAATTACACTTCATAATGAACTCTTTGGAAAAATATTCTAACTGTAATAGAGGATATCACACCAAAAAACCCTTCAATGTTTCAAATGTTACTTGGGTCTCATAACCCCACATAATTTTTTTTCTTCATAAAATATTTCAAATTATTCACAAGATTACCATAATCTTTAATAAATTTTCTATAATACCCATATAGCCACAAAAATCCTCTTACCCCCTCACTCCTATAGGTACGGTCCGATTATGAATAGTGGATAATTTCTTAGGGTCTATGTCAACTCCCTTATTAGAAATAATATGTCTTGGTAATTCCACTATTCTTCCTACCAAATAAACACTTTTTCATGTTCACTTTAAAACTATTGCATTTTTTTATTTCTAACACCATCTCCGAGTGACACAAATGTTCTTCCCATCCACTGTTGTAAACTATAATATCATAAAAAAGTAGTCACATTCTTCCAAATTAATGGTTTAAAAATTGTATTCATTATGGCCTAAAATGTTTTTGGTTCATTTATCAAGACAAATGGCATGACTAGGTACTCATAATTCCCCTCATGTGTCTGGAATGTGGTATTCCCAATATATTCCACCTAACCTCACCCTTTATGGAAACTAAATTTAAGATCAAGATTGATAAAATATTTTTCCCCATACAATTCATCTAATAACACCTCAATTATGGGTATGGGAAAATGATAAGAAATTTTGATCCTATTTAAAGATATATAATCATCACACAACCTTTGTCTTACATCCTTATTATTTACTAAGAGGGATTGAGTATGTATTGTTATTATTACTTATTACTCCCTACATTAACAACTTTCCCACTGACCTATTCACCTTATATTTAAAATGGTGAGTGATTTTATAAGGTCTCACATTGACCAGTTCAACTGACTCCTTTATTTTGATAGCATGGTTTATGGGTCGCTATAGAGGAAACCCCTTAGGTTCTTTAAATATCACCTTGAATTTAGCTAAAAAAGGCTAAAAACCCTTTTTTATTCCCTATTCCAATTCCTTTCCCCTTGCTTCCATACCTTCCCACTGAAAATTCTAAGAGACGCATTTCCATCCCTCAAAATAATTTTGTAAAGAAGTCAACGATTCTTCCTGGGTTGGGTATATCCCTCTAAGAATAAATCACTCTCCCTAATAATAAAAACTCATAAAATACTTCTAATGTGGTATAATATACCCCAAAGTATACAATAAAACCACACCTAACACTATATATGGACCCATGGTGTCAAAGAAATAAGCTTCCACCTTCATCTTCAAGTTCTACAGTTGTACAAGAATATTTACACACTTCCTACTAGAAAAAACTCAATGATCTTCCCCCAATATGACCCCAAATAGATCGTTTTGAGTAATTAGAACATCTAAATACTACAAAAAAGATTTTGAAACAAAATTATGAATGGATCCACTATCTATCAACACCAGAATTGGTACGCTATCAACATTCCCTTCTAGTAAAATAGACTTTTTCTCTCGCATTAATTATTCCTCCAAAGCATTTAATGACAAATCTTGGCATGCCATTTCCCACAATTCCCCCATCTAGTTCATAATCTACCTCTCCATGATCTACACATACTCTATTTATTCCTTAGGGTTCAACACATTCCTAGTACATTATTCAAAACCCCTTCTTAGGGCACATATATGTGGACCCAAATTTCATACCATAAGAAAAAAAATCCTTTTTCATTTCGCTCTTCATATTCTATTTTGGATAGATTTATTGTGACCATATATTTGGGACTAAATTTCCTCTTTCCCCTACATTTTATCCTTAATTATTTCAGGCCCCGTGGCACTAGGATTCATCTTAGTAATTCCACTACTCAAAGGTCAAGTAATTTGGTAACCCCGTCCCATTATTCTCTACTTCTGATAACAAAGTACTCCCTTAATAAGTATTTCTCGCTAAAAATTTCTCAATAGGGAGATAGTACATGATTTATTTTTTGGTATGTGTATCATCACAATTCTTTTTTTCTCTGGATATAGGCCGCCAAAAAGGAAACTAATATACCATGAATCCATGAAGATCGAAACTCAAATAGAAACCCTTTCAAAATCACGAATGTACTTGTCTATTGTTGTAGTATATTTGGTTAAATTTAACTACTTAAAGGGGTCACTCTCTTCAGTAGTTCTATAATGAAAAATAATTTGAATCCTCAGATATTCCCAAGAAAAATCTAGATGATATGAGAGAAACAACATAAAACAGTGCTATATAAGGCCTTCCATGAAAATAAATATTAATAGAAATCTAAATTCATTGTTTATTTTATGAATTATAAAGCAATTTTATTTCCAATATATCCAGATAATAGGATCCTATCTGATAAATGATGGAATCTATACTCTTTTTGTGATAGATCTTATGTAACGACTTAGAATTTTATCAATCGAATTTCCCTTCTTATAATTATGTTATATAGTATAAAACACATACATCACATAAATAATATAATAAAAACATTATTTTCATAAATTAAGAATAAAATAAGTGGTATTTATAGAAATTAAGGAATCAATACCAATGGAATAGTAACTTGATCGTTGGAATAGTAATGTGACCATTAGGAATAGTAAACCATCCAATAGAATAGTAACCTCACATATGAAAGTAAAAATAAAATTTAGTAATCTTAGGAATGAAAATATAATATATTTATATCATTTAATAAGTAAATAGATTTTTTAAAAATGATAAATTAAGTATTGGTATTTTTTGTGAAATGTAAATGTTTATTTACAATTTTATAATTAATATAATGATTTAAAAGAAAATTTATTTTCATAAAATAGATTCATAAATTAATATTTTTTGTCTTATGTTTATAGGATAATTTTATGAGACCTTAATTAATTTACATTATAATTTTAAAATCTATATTGTTCAAATAAAAGATTATTTTAATTAAAAATTAAATTTATCATATTTAGAAAATTATTTTCATAAAATGGAGTTCATTTTTTAAATATATGAATTAAAAAATGTTAAGGTTCAATGTTTGTGATTTTTATAAAATATTTAAATTTTTGGTGAATAGTGAAATATATTAATTTATGGTATTTAACATTATAAGAAAATGAATGAATTTTTGAGTCATGGTTGAGTCATGGATGATGTAAGTGGTCAGTATCTCAAACTCGCATTATCTAGTTAATTTAATTAGTCTTAATAATCAAAACTATTGATATTCTTGATCCAAAATAATAATCAAATGAATAAAATAATAAAAAAACTTTTCTCCTCCCACTATAAATACCACCCCTCACTGCCTCTTCTCCTCACACATTATAATCCTTGGAGCTTGATTTTATTATACCCAATTCCTCTCCCAAACCTCTTCCTCTAATTCTAGTCTTGTTAGTCTCACCAAAAGACCATTTCCAATTACCTTAATAAGGTTCTTAAGGAGACAACACTCAAGAGGTCAAACCCTCCCTCCCTCTCTTTTAATTTATTTACTTTTCTTATCCTTCCCTCTCCTCCCCTATCCAAAGTAACATGATAAATCTAGTATCATATATATATATATATTAGAATTTAATTTTTTAATGGAATATCCATCATCAAATCTCTTCTCCTATCCTTTTGTTCTAAAAATTAAAACATCTTCTGTGAGGTGTCAATTCAACACCTTCATGGACAATGAGTTTTCTTTTTTCATTATTGCCTTCAAGACTGGTTATAAAACCATTTTTATGGTTGAAATAGATTAAAATATGTGTATTAAAACTTATTTAATGTTATTTAACTAGTATATAAACATTTCATTAAATAAAATGATAATAATTTTGTATGGTTGTAAAAACTGCCAAAATAAACTAATATTTTTTCATCAACATTTTATCTAAATAATCACACTCATATTAAGAGGAAAATTGTCACGCGCTCCTTATCTACCAAGATTAATGAAAAAAAATGATTTACCCTCATAGCCCTTCCCTACTAAAAATTTTCCTGCATCCTCAGATTCATCTGACTATTATAACTCAGAAGCTTCTTCAAGTGACAATAATGAAAATGATCCTTCTTATAGGGATGCTTATCAGATAGAGGATAAATTAGACTTTCCAAAGGATATTGATTCTTGGATATAGGATAATTATGTAACATCCTTTTGAAAATATAAAAATGGTGACATGACTGCTGATATTTATCTTAATATCAAATAAAGGATGTTTATTAAAGTTGTTGAAGAATTTAAGAAGGACCCAAACTTAAACTTCAAAGATATCCCTTGGAAATGAGATATGGATTCTGGTTTTCATGAACTCTATTGGGGCCTATCTCTGTAATTTTTGTAGAATGTTTTTTCCTTTTAAGTCTCCATTTTCAAACCAAAGATGTTTGACCCTTACATATACTAGCACTAATCTACAAATCTTATCTCATCAATACATATTTTCTCTTTATGCTGTAAACATGGAAGTACCACTTTACTAGAAGCATGGATTTATTCTTAGTTGTTGGGTGTTGTTGTTGTTTCGTTCAGACGCATCTGGAATCCATTAGTCTTCATTTTTGTGCAGTTGGTTCGCCTCACTTTCCTACTGGTATTGTTTTACAAGAGTTTGTTGAATCATTATTGTGTTATCTTGGAGTTTCTACCCTCATGAATAAGAAAGGATTGATGTAGTGATATATTCTGTTTTTGTTTTTTTTATAACATCATGTACCTTTTTATTTTTCTGATGGTTTAATCTCATTACACCTCATGATTTTACTGTATCCTCCTTGCTTTAATAAAATTTTGGGGCATGAATTGGGTGACCAATTAATGTTACAACCTTTTAAAAAAAATCACACTCATGTCAAAAAATAAAATTATATATGGGAACATTTAAATTTCTTTAAATAAATTAATACTATATTATTCTATTTCTAAATTTTTTATTCCATTTGACAATAACTTTCATAATTATATACAAATGAACCAACCCTGAAACCATGAAATGAACAATCCCAAAACGACAAAATTAAATACTATAAGTCAAAAAAAATGGCCATAAATGAACCTAATAAAATTATAATAAATTAAATATATGTATAATAGGTTCTGAATTAATTAATTAATAGATTTAATTTTATTTTATTTTCTAGGACATTAAGTACAAGTTTAGAACACTTTTGGACATAAGGTAAGGGATTCTCTTATAACCTTCATTTTTTCCTTCGGGTTACGCTTTCTCTCTCTTTACCCTGATGTAATTATTAATTATTATTATTTTCTCCACCTACATTATATGTGAGTGTTCCAAACATATGT
Organism: Viscum album; assembly: GCA_963277665.1. Taxonomy (NCBI): domain Eukaryota; kingdom Viridiplantae; phylum Streptophyta; class Magnoliopsida; order Santalales; family Viscaceae; genus Viscum; species Viscum album. The sequence goes on from OY728161.1 coordinate 1,746,254,330, forward strand.
ACCTATATTAATTATTCTTTATTTTATGGGGAAATAAATTTTTTATAAGGTTCCGTTTTCAATTCTTCCTGATAAAAAAATTAATTAAAGGGAACTTCCTAATTTCTTACCAAGTTTAAAGTACACTCCATAATCTATTTTAATACAAAAATATTTTTATAAAATCACTCTTTTTATCATGAAAATCTATCTTAGTTCATTTATGGTTTTATTTAAACAATTATTCTTTTTTCCCTTTAATTATTTTTATATTTTCCCTTAACCTCGCTAAAAAGGATCATTTCTAAAGTTTCTTAAACTCTTTTTACATGTTTTTACTTCATTTGGAGATAATTTATTAGTATATATTCCTATTTTCTCTTATTAATGTTCATGTATGATTTAAATATATTCTTCCATGAACACCTTTATGATATTCCCATTTTTTATGCCATATGACATGATTACGATGCCCATTTATTTCCATGGGAAACCCTTATATTTATTCCTTATGTTTGATTCTTCATGTGAAAAACATATTCATAAACATGTTATTATGGGTGCACATAGATATAATTCTAATTCATTGGGTAATGTTTAATATTATTAGACATCATGTTGGGACAGGGAGTAAACCTGGTTCCTTTATGGGACTTTTTTCACCATGTGATATAGTCTTGGTAGTTAGCCTTGACTCATATTTATATCATGTTATATATTGTTGCCACATTCCCATGTTTCCATGATAACAGGATCCCATATTCTATATGTTATGCTTCCATATGTTTATTCATGTTCCATTCCTTTTTATGTCATCGTGTTAGGTCTTCTAACCCATTTGTTATGCTTTATTTCTATGTTTTTTCCTTACCAAGATTTTTAGATCATCCCTTTTGTCTATGTATTACCTAGGTTATACTATGAATATATAATATCTAAAATTCGTTTATGAGATCATTATGGATTATTAATATAGTGATGTTTTATTTTATTTCCATGTTTTCAGTTTTATGTACCTAATCTTCTAAAGACACTAGACTTTATGATACCTAGTTTGTATTTGATGGTTAATTATGCTTAAAATCATGTAATAATATGTGTAAAAGGATAGGGTCACTATGGTTGGTATCATATCATGGTCTAATTATTTTTGTATATTAGGACTAAAAAATTTTAGTAATAACCCTAGGGATAATTCTATCACCATAGATAACTTAGATCGAAACTTTATGGAATTACAAGATAGGATATACTTTCCATTTTCAAGTTTATCCTTATTTTTTCAAAGTTTACTTTTTATATTCTTATTAGATAAGTACTAAATAACCCTAATTTTATTCACTTTTTCTTAGTTAATGTCTAGAAATATGAGAACCCATGCTAATAGTAAATGTTATAGCCAATGTGATGATTTCCCTAATGAAATTTCAAATAAGATGGGAACAGGAGCTCAAAACTTCATGAAAGTAATTTATTAATAGGATCAAGTTATGAATAATAACATGAATCATGTGGAATACCCTCCTTCTCCTAATAAAGAGCAAGTTGTGGTTGAATCCTTTATGTGACAAAGGCTTACCATCTTAAGTGGATATTCTGATCCTATCATCATGGAACAATGGATTAACTCCATTGAGAAGATATTTTCTATCCTTCAATTCTCATAAGAATATAAATCTATATTGATAGTCTATCATTTAAATGGGGAATTTTATCATTGGTGGACATTTATCAAAAACACAAAGTCTAAGGAGGAAATTGATTCCATGGAACTAGAAGATTTCAAGAATGTATTTTTCAATAAATATTTTCCTTGAACTCTCCATCTTAAGAAGGATATGGAGTTTATCAAACTGCAGAAAAGGGAAGATGGGTCTATTGGGGAATATAAAGAAAACTTCATAATAATTTCATGATACTCTTCCAACTTTTTCACAAACATGGAAAGCAAGGTGGATTGATTCTTTAGCATACTAAAGCTGAGTCTATAAAAAGTGTTGGTGATTTGAGACTTTGATAACTATAAGGAGATTTTCCATTGTGCCCTTAATGTTAAAATGGATATCGAAGAATCTCAGTGGCCTTTTGATCCTTGAGATAAAAAGAGGAAAATGTATTTTAATATGGGAGTATCAATAGATAAATCCCATGATGGAAAGAAAACTCAACATCCCAAGTGTCAAAAGTGTGGGAAGAATCATCCTAGAAACTACCTAAGCGGAACCAGAAGATGCTTCAAATGTGGAAAACAGGGACATATGTCTGATAACTACAGAAGATATATGAATAATCCCACTAATATAGAAAAATAATTGAATGTTATAATCAAAACTCAGCTTATAGTGCAATGTTTCAACCATAAGAAGAATGGGAATTATGTGAGACAATTCCCTAAGCCAAAGGTTATTGGAGGCAATCAACAACAACCTACAAGGAAATAAGGAAGTGAATATGATATCACTACTATTGAGTGTATCCCAAAAATGATGTGGTGATAAGTATACTAGTTATTCATGAAAGAATATAAAATGTACTATTTGATTATGGTTCTATACATTCTTCCATATCTTATAAGTTTAGTAGAACTATTCAAACACCACCTCAAAATATGGAGGTTGAGTTATCTGTGAGAATAGAAAATGGGGAAATTATTGCATCCAAAGTATATAAATCCTCATCAGTTAATGTTTGTGGACTGAACCTCCAAGTAAATCTCATTTTACTTCCTTTGGTGGATTTTGATGCTATATTGGACATGGATTGGATATCTTTATACAAAACCAACATCAACTATCAGGAAAGGGGGATCACTCTTCACATCCCAAGGCTTCCTCCAATTCTGTACAAGTGTAAAGAGGAGAATGAATCTCCTTTAGAATGATCATCACAATTATGGATATTATTTCCTTATGATCAATTATATCTAGCACAAATGATTGAAACAAAGTAGATAATCATGATCGAAGAAATTCCCATCGTGAGGGACTAAACTAATGTGTTCCCTGAATAATTTTTTGGTCTTCCTCTTAATTGAGATTATGAGTAATCAATTGAAATTATTCGTCCTATATAAAATACACCTTATAGAGTGGACACCATTGAGTTGGATGAACTAAATAAGCGGTTACAAGAGAATCTATATAAGGGGTTTATATGCCTGAATACTTCACCATGGGGTGAGCCAGTCATATTCATCAAGAAAAGGGATGGATAAATGCTCCTATGCATTAATTATCATGATCTCAATAAAATCATGATAAATAAAAAGTATCCCCTTCCATGGGTAGATGACTTGGTTGATCAACTTTGTGGGGATAAGTATTTCTCTAAGGTGGACCTTCAGTCAGGATATTACCAATTAAAGGTGAAGAAGGAAGATATTATCAAGACTGCCTTTCAAACAAAGTATAGATACTATAAGTTCATAGTGGTTCCATTTTTTACTCACTAATTCTCCAAAAAATTTCATATACTTAATGAATAGTCTTTAGAGATTATCTTGATAAATTTTTTGTAGTATTTATCAATGACACTCTGATATACTCCAAAATAAAGGAGGAGCATGAGTGGAATTTGAATACTATGCTAAAGACTTTATTAAGGGAGAAAATTTATGCAAATTATAGAAAATTTGAGTTCTGGGTGGAGGAAGTATCATTCCTGGGGCATGTTATTGCCAATAAAGGAATATTTTTGACCCTTCCAAGACAAAGGTAATCGAAGAGTGGCCCAGACCAACATATTTAATGGAGATCCATAGTTTTCTTAGTCTAGTTGGGTATTATCGATGAATTTTAAAGAAATTATCATGATTTTCAAACCCATTAACCAAGATTACTTGGAAGGGAGTAACATTTTTTTAGACCAATGAATTTGAAGACTACTTCAAAGAGTTAAAAAATAGGCTAATCACTATACCAGTACTCACACTACAGAAAAGTGGGGAACTCTTTATGGTATACAGTGATTCTTTAAATAATGTATTAGGTTTTTTACTGATGAAAAATGATAAATTGATAGCCCATTCTATAAGGTAGTTGAAAATTTATGAGAAAAACTATCCCACACATGATCTAGAGTTGGCGGTTATGATCTTCACGTTGAAAATCTGGTGGAATTATCTCTACGGGGAGAAGTGTGAGATATATACTGATCATAAGAGACTAAAATATATATTCACACAAAAATAGATTAATATGTTCCAGTGAATATGGTTAGATCTCATCAAGGATTATGACTACTCAATCCACTACCATCCTAGTAAAGAAAATAAAGTGGTGGATTCTCTAAGTAGAAAGAATCCTGAAACTTTATCAATGATGACAATTGAGAAGGATCCAATATTATTTGACCTTAAAAGTATGGACATGGTAATCATTTAGTAAGTAATAACATCAATCCTTTATCAAATGATTTCTCAACTATCCCTTATGGAAAAATAAAGGATGCTCAAAGAAATACTGTAGAAATTCAAAAAAATGTGGATGCTACCAGAAATGGGAAATATTCAAAGTTAAAAATTTATGAGGAGGGAGTCGTAAGATTTGGTTCATGGCTATGTGTACCACATAATTAAAATATAAAGAAAGATCTTCTAAATGACACACATAGCTCAACCTTCACTATACACCTAGGGAGTGCAAAGATGTATCAAGATCTTTGAGAGCACTATTAGTGGGACAATGATTATCCACTGAATGAGGCTAATATTATTTGTTTATATTATAATATTAATATTCTTAATTATTCATAAACCCCATTTTTAGTGTGTTTTAAAATTCAAACATTATTTCACATCCTGATTGTAATTATTTCTTAAAGTGAACTATTACTTGGTACATTTTGTGACACATTGTAAATCACCCATTGGTATTGATTTGAATTTCATATTTCATTATCAAGTTTATCATTTCATTTAGAATAATCCATTATTTTTTATCACTTGGAGATTCATCCTTTTGGTGCATTTTTTTGACACATTATAAATCACCCATTGGTATTGATTTGAATTTAATATTTCATTACCAGGTTTCTCATTGTAAATCACCCGTTTGTCTTATAATGTTTGTATTTATCATGTAATTTGTTTTAATTCACCTTATATTTTTAATAAAACATCTTCATCTCCTCAATGTTGATACCATTTCATTATGGTGTGAATTTATTCACACAGAAAATTGTGAAATTCCTCACATAATGGTGGAGTTTTCATTATTTCTTTGTTTTAACTTCTTCAATCCCTCTTATTTAAGTCAACTCCCGTCTTCCTTTGAAAGTTTCACATATATGGAAGGATAACCATTTTATGGTTTGATCCTAGGTATTTCTATGGGTTTGTATTGAATGTTATTTCATGATAATTGATATTTTAATCAGTTCATTATTTTAATATTTATATTTGATGAGCTATTTTCTTCTTTGTCTTCGCCAACTTTAACTATGATACATTTTGAGTGCTAGTATGATCAAATTCCTTGGAGTGATCATTAAAGTTATCCTCTAAGTGAATTGGTGATTAGCCATGGAATTTTTTAAGGATAAAATTGGTTAATGATGTTGGGGAATTACCTCATTGTTTGGATGCATCTTGAATTAGTGAGATGAATTTTTATAACAAAACAAATACATTCAATCTATCCATAGGGATAACCTACAATCAACTCATATTAATTTTTTTTTCATCCACATAATTAAGTGTTTTATTATTTAATTTATACCATTCTCTTATGAACTTTATTATTCTTATATCCTAATTTAAATTAACACTAAAGTTGGCCACATCATAGCCAATCCTCCCAACAAATCTGAGTGTCTCAAGGTTACTTCTTCGGTCCCTATGGATTTGATCCCTACATGTACTAAAAATACCACTTCTACCTGTAGGGTAAATTTGGGTGTGAAAGAACAATATGAATAAGGATATTTCTTAATATACAACAAATTGCTTGGTATTTCAGCAAGTAAATTCTGAAAGAAAAAAATTCTAAGGGAATGATGCAACCATTACCCATACCAACATGGAAATGGGAAAACATCACCATGGAATTTGTCAATATACTTCCAAATACATCTAGAGGAAATAATGATATATGGTTTATTATATATCATCTTATGAAGACATCTCACTTTATCACAATTTGATAGGACTTCTTACTCGATCAACTTGCATGGATATACATCATAGAATTGGTGAGGCTTCATGGAGTACCACTATCGATTGTATTTGATTAAGATATTGGATTTACCTCTAAGTTATGGAAAAGTATCCAACATGATCTAAAAACTAAGCTGAAATTTAGTATGGCCTATCATCCTCAAACTGATGGTCAATCTGAGAAGATAATTCTGACACTGGAAGACATGTTGAGAGAATCTTCTATGGACTTCAAAGGAGGATGGTACCAACATATTCCATTATTCAAGTTCTTATAAAACAATAGTTTCCACTCAAACATCCAAATGGATCTATATGAATCCCTTTATGGTAAAATATGGAGAACATTAGCATGATGGGATGAAGTCAGTGAACATAAGATATTGTTACTTAAAATGGTTGAAGAAATTATCAAAAAGGTGAAAAACATTCAGAAAAAAAATTGGGCTTCCCAAAGTAGATAGAATAGATATGAAGACAATCATCAATGGTACCTAGATTTTAAGGACAGAGACATGGTATTCCTTTGCATATCTCCATGGAATAGGATCATGAGATTTGGGAAGAAAGGAAAATGAGTCCCAGGTACATTGGCCCCTTCGAGATTCTTGATCTTGTTGGAGATGTGGTCTATCGAAAAGTACTTCCACCTACCATGTATTAAGTAAATTATATATTCCATGTATACCTATTGAGGAAGTACATACCAGATCCCTCACATGTACTGAATCTGTAGGTGGTACAACTAGAGAGTGACCTCTCATGTGAAGAACAGTTGATGAAGATTATGGACTGTAGAGATAAAGTTTTATGAAAAAAGACTACTCACCTAGTCAAAGTATTATGGTAGAACCGTAAGTATGAAGAGGAAACATGGGTACTAGATAATGAAATGAAGAAGAAATACCCCCACTTATTTTCAAATTATAATGTAAAATGAAATTTTGAGGGTGAAATTTCATAATGTGGAAAAATGTAACAACCTAGAATTTTATCAATCGAATTTAACTTATTATAATTATGTTATATAGTATAAAACATATACATCACATAGAAAATTTAATAAAAACACTATTTTCATAAATTAAAAATAAAATAAGTTGTATTTATAGAAATTAAGGAACATATACCAATAGAATAGTAACTTGACGGCTGGAATAGTAATGCGACCATTAGAAATAGTAAATTGACCAATAGAATAGTAACCTCACCAATGAAAGTATAAATAAAATTTATTTATCTTATTAATGAAAATATAATATATTTATATCATGTAATAAGTAAATAAATTTTTTAAAAATGATAAATTAAGTATTGGTATTTTTTGTGAAACGTAAATGTTTATTTACAATTTTATAATTAATATAATGATTTAAACTAAAAAATATTTTCATAAAACATATTCATAAATTTATATTTTATTGTGTTATTATTATAAGATAATTTTATGAGACCTTAATTAATTTCACTTATAATTTTAAAATCATTATTTTTTTAATAAATGATGATTTTAATTAAAAAATAAATTTCCCATATTTAGAAAATTATTTTCATAAAATGGATTCCATTTTTGAAATATACACATTGAAAAATGGTTATGGAAAATTGTTTTGATTTTTCTAAAATATTTGAATTTTTTTAATAGTGAAATACAGTAATTTATGGTATTTCACATTTAAAGTAAATAAATAAAGTTTTGAGTCATGGTTGAGTCATGGATGATGTAAGTGGACATTATATCAAACTCACATGCTCTAGTTACTGTACTTATTCATAATAATCAACACTATTGATAGTCTTGAGCCAAATAATAAACAAATGAATAAAATAATCAAAAACACCCCTCTCCTCCCACTATAAATACCACCCCTATCCACCTCTTATCCTCACACCTTTTATGCCTTTGAGATTTCTTATATTCTACCCAATTCCTCTCCCAAACATCTTCCCCAAGTTTTGGTCTTACTAGTCTCACCAAAATACTATTTCCAAGTTCCTTAAGGAGGTTCTCAAGGAGACGACACTTAAGTGGTAAAACCCTCCCTCTCTCTCTCTTTTAATTTATTTTCTTTTCTTATCCTTCTCTCACCTCCCCTATCAAAAGTAGCGTGATAAATTCAGTATCATATATATACTGGAATATTATTTTGTTAATGTAATATCCATAATCAAATCTCTTCTCCTCTTCTTTTGTTCTAAAATTGAAAGCATGGTTCGTGAGGTATCGATTCTCCACCTTCATGGATGACGAGTTATCCTTTTTCATTAACGCATTAAAGACTAATAATAAAACCATTTTTATGGTTAAAAAAAATTATAATATGTTTATTACCACTTATTTAATGTTTTGTAACTAGTATATAAACATATTATTAAATAAAATGATACTAATTCTTAATGGTCGTAAAACCCACTAAAATAAACTAATCTTTTTTTCATCAACGTTTTATCTAAATAATCATACTCATGTCAAAAAATAAAATGATATATAGAACCATTTAAATTTATATAAATAAATTAATACCATATCATTCTTTTTCTGGAGTTTTTCTTCTATTTGAAATGAAATTTCATAATTATATACAAGTGAACCAACCATGAAACCATGAAATAAACACTCCCAATATGATGAAATTAAACACTATAAGTCAAAAAATGGATATAAATGAACCTAATAAAATTTTGATAAATTAAATACATGTATAATTGGTTCTGAATTAATTAATAAATCATTTTAATTTTATTATTCTGTACATTAAGTATAAGTGTAGAACACTTTCAGACATAAGGTATGGGATTCTCTCTGAACCTCCATTTTTCCTTCAGGTTACACTTTCTCTCTCTATTTACCCTAATGTAATTATTAATTATTCTTATTTACTCCTCTTAAATTCTTTATATATGTTCCAAAAATATGTACCTAGCTGAATTATTCTTTCTTTGATGGAAAATACATGTTTTATAAGGTTCTCTTTTCAATCACTCCTGATAAGAAAGCCCAATTAAAGGGAACTTCCCAATTTTTTACCCAATTTCAAGTACACTCTATAATCTATTTTAATCCACCAATATTTTTCTAAAATAAATATTTTTATCTTGAAAAACTATCTTAGTTCATTTCTGGTTTTATTCAAACAATTATTCATTTTTCCCCTTTAAGTATTTTTAATATTTTCCCTTAACCGCACTAAAACATCTCTTTTTTAAAGTATCTTAAACATTATTTTTACATGTTTTCACTTCAGTTGGACATCATTTATCAAGATCTATTCCAATTTTACCTTATGAATTATCGTGTATGATTTAAATGTATTCTTTCATGGACACCTTTATGATACGCCCATTTGTTATGCCTTGTGACATTATTATTGTACCCATTTCTTTCTATGGGAAACCCTTGTTTTATTCCTTATGTTTGATTATTCGTGTGGAACACATATTCATGAACATATTATTATTTTTGTGCCCAAATATCACTCCAATGAATTGGGTAATGTTTAGTCCCATGAGACATTATGTTGGGATAGGGAGTAAACTTGGTTCCTTTATGGGACTTTGTCCACCATGTGATATAGTATTTAAAGTTAGCCCTAACTTGTGTTTATGTCATGTTATATGTTTTTTCCACATTCCTATGTTTCCATGATTACATGATCCCATGTTTTATATGTTATGCTTCCATATTTTTATTCATGTTCCATGCATTTTTATGTCATCATGTTATGCCTTTTAACCCATGTGTTATGCTTTATTTCTATGTTTATTCCCTTATTAGGATTTTTAGCTCATCCCTTTTGTCTATGTATTCCCCAAGTTATCCTATGAAGATGTAAGTTCTAAAAGTAAGTTAGGAGCTCATTGTGGATGATTAATATATATATGTTTTATTCTATTCCCATGTTTTCAGTTTTATGTACCTAATGTTACAAAGACACTAGACTTTACGATCCTTGGTTTATACTTGATCGTTAATTATGATTAAAATAATATAATAATATGTGTAAAGGTACGGGGTTGCTATATCTTAAGTCATCCCACATCTCTTCTGCACCTTCACCTCTCCCCTTTCACAAATGTAAATTTTGTTCATCAACTAAATTATCTCTATTGTAGCTACTATTAATCAAGCTAGGATGATAATTTAAATTGTTTTTTCATTATTATATAGAGTCTATGTAACATCCTGATATAGATTACCATCGAATCGGTAGCCAGACTGGTGGGTCATATTGCCTCAAGCATGTCTCCCCGTATGCCAGATGCTGCCAACTAGCAATGAGGGTGTAAGGTGGTGATAGTGGGGAGACAATAGCCTCATGATTAGAGAAGCATAGTGGTATCTGAAAAATAAATAGAAGATAATAGTGGAAGTAGTATAAATTAGAGACAAAGTAGTATAAGACAAATAATAACAATTTAATATAAGTGCCCAATACTAGTTTATAAAATAGTTGAATTCATGACATGGTAATGATACATAAGCTAAAATCAGTAAACAATATAGAATTTTACAGTACAAAACTCAAATAAAGAAAAGATGGAAAATCCCTAAGGTGATCTCCACAAGCATCCTAAGATTTGACTCATTCCTTTTCTCCTAACTCCTCAGATACAAGCATACAACAATCAACCTAGGTCCTATAAATGTAAGGTCTACTCGGGTACCAAGGTCACATGAGAAGGGTGTGAGATGAAATATCAGTAGGTCATCACCCACGATGTCAAGCCCAACCCAGGAAGTGCAGTATAAATTAAACAGTGTGCAGGTATAAAGAATTAATAACATAAGTGAATAAATAAATAACACATGTCCTGGTTCCTAAGGGACACTTGACGGTGATACCTGCTTCGTCTCATAGCCATGTTATGTCTAATCATGTCACTATATATATATATATATATATCATAAATGGAATGGGTAAAGAATACCTCCCACACATAAATACAAGATAGTTGGTATGGGGTAAGAATGCCTCTCATCCATAGATGTTTATATTATACTAGAATGGGGTAATAATTCCTCTCATCCATAATCATTTACATGACTGGCATGGGGTAAGAATGCCTCCCATCCATAGATGTTTATATTGTAATGAAATGGGGTAATAATGCATCCCATCCAAAATCATTTACATAACTGGCATGGGGTAAGAATTACTCTCATCCATAATCATTTATCACACTGACATGGGGTGAGAATACCTCCCATCCATAATGTTTATAATACTAGAATGGGGTAATAATTCCTCCCATCCATAATGTTTATATACTAGCATGGGGTAAGAATGCCTCCCACCCATAATCATTCAATCATTTCCATAAATACAATGTAATTCATAAGGCAGTACCTCTTATGTGTTTCAAATAGACATACCATATTACATATAGGCAATCACATTCACATTTATACTTAAGGCAACCCATCTTAAGTATTTCAAACAAAACATTAACATATTTATCACCTTCAATTTAAATAAATGAGGCAAGGTCCTCTCATGCTTCTCATTAGCCATATTCTATTTCATTTCAAGGATACTTTTTATAAAAACCGTTTAATAAAAGTCAAAAAAAATCATTATGTTTAAACCATTTATTCAAGACATGCTATTTAGTATGAGTTATACTACTCAAGATCATTCTCACTCATTTTTACTAAACATGGAAAATTGATTCTAAGGTACAAGTGTCATGATCATTTCAAGTGAAGGATGACACTATCTCATTTAATCCTTCCTAATCAAGTTTTTTAAATACTCATATCTCAAGGAAAATTCCATTTAATGGTTAAGATGGAACTAATTAGATATTCAGGGCAACAAGCATTTGACCATTAAGGGGAAAATCATTTAGGAATGTCTGTAAGGTCGTGTGTTAAACATGAAACAGGACTTTCCAAAACAAAAGTAGCAATCATATAGAACGAATAGTGAAATAAGCCAAGCATAACATCAAGGTATAAGTAAGGATCTGAGGCAATATAGTAGGCAAGAATAGAAGTCTACTTACTACTTTTTATCTTGAAGACAACACACCTCTGCTAGAGGGGTTTTATTATAAAATCATGACTTTTCTTAATAAAAAAATAACTTATATCATTTAATAATTTCTTCCATTTCACTAAAGAGAATCATTTAGGAAAAACTACTATAATGGAAAATCATTAATAAGAGTGCAAGAATGAAAAATTAATTAATTAATTCTTTCATAAATTAAAAGGGAATTTAAAGGGACCCTACCTCAGGGTGGAACCAAACTAAACATTTTGGATCTTGGTGCTTTCTAACTAAAATATGATGCTCCCCCACTGAGAATATTCACCTTCACACACATTTTAGGACACATATCCCCCATGCACACACCCTCATGGTCATGAACATGTGCAAGGGGATCCTTACATATATGATTATATGCATATACTCATCTCCACTCACATATGTATGCACTTTCATATATATACATAGGAAAACCTAGCCACATACATGTATATTCACTTCCATGGATGACTTTACACATAACAGGGGAACACACATATATGTATATACTTACCTATGCATAGGTATACAAGTCGCCTTAGACCTAGTGACCAGAAACTACATGGCAGGGACCAACGCACTACCGGTTAAATATTAGGAAGTCAAAAATAAATAAAGAACCTAATAAAGGAGGTGTGAAACAAAGAAAAAAATTTAAACCCTTACCTCATATGGTAGTGATGAACCAAAACAAGCCAAACCGCCTTGCCTTCAGTGGTGGTTGTTGGAACATGCAAAAATAGGTCTCAAGAGACGGATCACACAAACCTAAAAACAAATAACACCAAAATCTAGATCAAACCCTAACCTAGGGTATTCAGACGAACCTCACCATGAGCCAAATAGAACAAAAAATGGCCAGAAATGAGGAGGATAGGGAATTAGGAGGCCTACCTTGGATAATTGCACAAAGAAATGGAAGGAAACAGAAACTGGAGAGGGATCTGGGAGAGGGGGGCATCACGCATCGAAGGGGAACCCCCCCTAGAGGTGTTTCATGTGGGTATAGAGATATAGGTGAGGGGTGTGTATTTAATTTTTCAGTTTTATTTTATTTTATTTTTATTTTAAGTTTAAACAATTTATTTAACACACACACCATGTAGTTTAAGCCTCACGGTTTGGAAAACCGTGCACCAACCGTGTGGTACCCCCTATTTAAGAAACTCTCCCTCACATGGTTCATCTTGCATAGTTAGGATAACCATGCGTAGACTATACGACGAACAGAATCAAGGTACTTCCTCAAAAAATCAACTATGTGGTTAGGCGCACAGTTTTGAAAACCGTGCATAACGCCTTTGCCTCAACTACATTAGCCTATACGATTTTCTTCTATGGGTCGCACAGTTTAAGACAAATTGCATGCCCACTGCATTTCCTTCAAACTTTAATTTTCTGGGTGTGGCACTCCCAAAACTCCTTGAGACACCCGGAAAACTCTTTGAGCCTTCACCCAATTCCAAAAACATCACTTAGAAGAATTCCAACTTTCAAAATTAAATTTCAAATCTCTTTTTTAAAAATGAACCATCCAGTAATTGAAAAGTTCAAATTTCTTTACTTTTTCATCTAGTTTAAAACACAGGACATTACAACCTTCCCACCTTAGAACTTATCATCCTTGGTAAGCCTTTAGGAACAAGTAACACATCACCTGAACTACAAGCGTTGTGAAGATTTTTTTGAACTATCGCATTATGTTCCCAAAATTCCCAACACACCCTTAAGCATCCATTTAATAAAGTAGAACTCAAGCCATTTAAAACTTGATCCAATGATCATTCTCTAACTAAAACATTAGAATAGCTCTTACCTGAGCCATTTTAACCAGAGACACAATCTCGTCGTCATCTCATTAAGCATCTGACCAAAGGTACTTCCCACCTTAGTCTTTAATGTTAAGCGGCCAATTCTAAACCATGGTTTAACCCACCATTGTAATTTCCTTACAAGCATGCCTCTAAGAATTTTGGCGGTGCTTCTCACATGATTCCTTGAAATGGTTAAAACAATTGATCCCCATCGAACTTAAAGTCCAAGTCAAGATGGTTTTTCATGGAAAGCACCAACTAACACAAACCACACTCATCCCCACCTGAAGACATGCCAAAAATAGTCCTTCATCAACCATGAACATTATACAATAAGAACCACCCAACAATATCAACATATTTTAAATATTTGGCATGGCGTAAGACCAATGCTCTCTTAATGCGTCAATGATGATGAAAAGATAGGTTACATGCTCGTAACTTAACATGAGTTCACTAAAAGTATTTGAATGGATTTTAGTCGATCATACCAAATTACTAGAAAGAAGAGAGGTCAAACCACCACTGGTTGACTTCCTTGAAAGTCACTCAACTTCACCAGCTGACACGTCAACGCGACTTAAGACTTGCAATCCTAAAAGGAATTCAAACATGATCAACCATTCCAAAAAAATCATTTTAGGTAGTTTCCCTTCTACTTGGAATGACTAATTTATCAAAATCATTATGGTGCTCCTTGGATCCATGATCACAACATCAAAACATATAAAGAAGGTCAAAAAAATAAGATCGATGTGTCAAAACACCTGAGTCTTCCAAGAGACATCCTGATCATTGGGATGAAACTAATTATTTAACTCTAGGTATATCTACAAAGGAGATGATTCAAGAACACACATAATAAATATAGAAAGGATCAACATATTAACTAAACTCAATTGGTATGTTATATCATTTAACACTCAATGGTACCATGTATATCAATGCATAACACCCGAGGAAAATAAAAGGGTTCAAATAACCAAAAAAAATCCAACCATACCCAAGGAATTTCTAGCCTACTGAAAACAAGTATTACAGTATGCTCACACCCAAATGAAATTCCAAGAAAAACATGACCATCCATCTGAACATGGGTGTCATTTAGAATCTAGGGGTCCTACTAGGGACAACAATGCCTGAATAACACCAAATGTTAAAAAGTTCATGGTACAAGTATTTAATTTTAAACTCTAAGGGTACTAACTATAAATTATATCCCCTTACTAAGAACAAACTTTAACCCAAGCATTTGGTCACGCCAAAAAAAAGTCTCACAGGCTCAAGATTCTGACATTTAGTCCATTTCTAACCAAGAGAAAGCACATTGAAAACACTTACGGTTCCATTCCAAGGAAAATCAAGGATAGCATAAACTACAATTACTCAAGGTTCTAAAACCAAGGTCACCACCTACAGTTCCATTTATAAGACCTTTAAATTTATTCACATTTAACCATTAACCATTTAAAGATTTAACCCAAGCACCAGGTACCCTTTTTCAAAACAAAAATTCAAGGTACTTGATTTTAACCAATGCCCCAAGGGAAAAGCAGGAAAGTTTCAGAAAAATACCTTTTAAACCATTAAATATTTTTATACATCCTGTATTTATAAAGAAATTGAGCGAAACAAAACCATTTAACAATTAAGGTGTCCTACGAGGGTCCCATTTTAACCATATTGGGTTCTTCAAAAAGCAACCCAAAAATAATTATTCAAATCATTAAAGTTCTAAACACCCAAATGGTTCATTTCATAAGAACATTACCCAACTGGACAACTTGGGTCCAATTTCACATCTAAGCTAACCAAATCATTGCAGACCAAATCTTAAACAACTCCTTACATTTATAGCCACATCACAACACATCATACCATTACATTTAATATGGGTTGTCATTTCCCAATTCATGAAGTACCCATACACACCATGGATTGAGAATTGGCTCCCATTAGTCAAAAAAATTTCATTTCAAAATTTAACATGATCATATATAATGTTCTAGTGATATGGGTGGCCACCTACCAACCCATAAAGCACTCATACACTTTACAGTTTGGCATTTGGATCCCTTTAGTCATAACCAATTTACTTTAGCCTTTAACCTAGCATCCTCTACATGTTAACAACATCATTAAAATGTATGTATATATTATGCTCAAGATGGATTGAATATATGGGTTACCATTTCCTGATTATAAGTTTCTCATACACCTTATAGTCAAAAACTAGTTCTCATTCATTCACAACCCATATATTTCCATCCCATCCAACCATTTATGTGTTAAATTAAAACAACATGTTTTCAAAATCATTGACACAGAAGCATGGCATATTATCAGGTAAGGCATGCTAAATAACAAACAACATGGAACACTATCATATCAATAGGAAAACCACTAATGCAACTACATGGCATAGAATTATGCATGGAATGTGAATTTCCTATGTTCCTATTATGATGCATGTAATGAAACTTCCTTTCCATACCAGGCCAAGGGTAAAATTCCACAAAGTTCATAAAACATAAACAGCAGAAAGTACTTCAAACACTCTTGGTGAAATCATATCAAATGTAATAGCGAACAACATAAGCAACAATCCCAACCTTGGCCACTTGGTCATTTTCTGTACATGGGGTGATCAGTACCAAGAACGGCTATTAAACAAGTGTCAAAACATTCCTAATCTCCTTTATACCATCCCAAAATAGTAAGACAAAGGAAATGAAACACCTCTCATACCACTTTGTAACGTCCCAACCCAAATTACCATCAAACTAGTAGCCAGACCGGTGGGTCACATAGCCTCAAGTGCATCTCCCAGTATGCCAAAGGTTTCCGACTAACAGTGATGATGTAAAGTGGTGATAGTGGGAATACTATACCCTCATGATCAAAGAATAATAGCGGTATCTCAGAACTAAATAGAAATTAATAACATAAGTAGTATAAAGCAGAGACAAAGAAGCAGAATACAGATAATAACAATTTAATATAAGTGTCCAAAGCTAGTTTATATAGAAAATGAATGCATTAAATGGTAATGATACATAAGCTAAAATCAATAAAAATTACAGCATGCTACAATACATGACTGAAATAAAGAAAAGAAAAAAAATCCCTAAGGTGATCTCCATGGAATCCTGAACTTCAACTCAGTCCTTTGCTCCTAACTCCTTAGGTAGAAGCATACAACAGTCAAACTGGGTCCTGAAAATAAAAGGTCTGGGGTACTAAGGTCACCTAAGCAGGGTGTGAGATGAAATCTTAGTAGGCTGGCACCCACGGTGTTAAGCCCAACCCAGATAGTGCAATATAAATTAAGCAGTGTGCAGGTATAAAGAATTAATAACAGAAGTGGATAAATAAATAACACATATTTAGGTTCCTATAGGACACCTGATGTCATTACCTTCTTCGGCTCATAGACGAATTAAGTTTGATCATTTCACTATATATATATCATAAATAGTGTGGGGTAAGAATTCCTACCACCCATAAATAGAATATAGCTGGCATGGGGTAAGAATACCTCCCATACATAGATGTTTATATTGTACTAGTATGGGGTAAGAATGCCACCCATCCATAATCATTTACATAACCAGCATGGGGTAAGAATGCCTCCCATCCATAGATGTTTATATTGTATTGGAATAGGGTAATAATTCCTCCCATACAAAATCATTTACATAACTAGCATGGGGTAATAATTTCTCCCATCCATAATCATTTATAATACTGGCATGGGGTAAGAATGCCTCCCATCCATAATGTTTATAATACTAACATGGAGTAAGAATTCCACCCATCCATAAAGTTTATATATTGTCATGGGGTAAGAATGTCTCTCATCCATAATCATTCAATCATTCCATAATTACAACATAAGGAATAAGGTAGTACCTACCATGAATTTCAAATAGCCATACCATATTACATATAGGAAATCACGTTCACATTTATACTTAGGGAAAACCATCTTAAGTATTTAAATAAAAACATTAACATATTGATCACCTTTAATTTAAATACATGAGGCAAGGGCCTCTCATGATCCTCATTATCTATATTCTATTTCATTTCAAGGAGACTTTTTATCGAAACCATTTAATACAAGTTAAAAAATTCATTATGGCTAAACCATTTATTCAAGACATGCCATTTGGTATGAGTTATCCTACTCAATGTCATTCTCACTCAATTTTCCTAAACATGGAAAAATGATAATAAGGTACAAGTTTCATGGTCATTTCAAGTGAAGGATCTCACTATATCATTTAATCCTTCCCAATCAAGTCTGTTAAATCCTTATATCTCAAGGAAAATTCCATTTAATGGTTAAGCTATAACTAATTAGATATTAAGGTCAACAAGTGTTTGACCATTAAGGGGAAACTCATTTAGGAACATCTATAAGGACATATGCTAAACATGATATAGGACTTTCCATAACAAAAGTAGCAATCATAGAGAACGACCAGTGAAATAATCCAATCATAACATCAAGGTATAAGCAAGGATCTAAGGCAATAGATAAGGCAATCATAGAAGTCTACTTCATACATTTTATCTTGAATAAAACACACCTTTGTTGGAGGGGTTTTATTATAAAATCATGACTTTGTTTAATAAAAAAATAATTTATCTCATTTAAGCATTTCTTCCATTTCACCAAAGATAATCATTTAGGAAAAACTACTATAAATGGAAAAGCATTAATAAGAGTGAAAGAATGAACAATTAATTAATTAATGTTTTCATAAATTAAAAGGGCATAGAAAGGGACCCTACCTCAGGGTGGAACCAAACCAAACATTTCAACTCTTGGAACTTTCTAACTAAAATATGTTGCACCCCCACTAAGAATATGCACCTTCACATACATGTAAGGACACCTAGACCCTATGCACACACTTACATGGCCATGAACATGTGCAAGGGGATCCTTATATATATTCTTATATGCATATATCTGTCTCCACTCACCTACGTATTCACTTTCATATATATATATAGGAACACATATCCCCATACATGTATATTCACTACCATGTATGAATATACACATAATGGTGGAACCTAAATATATATATACTTACCTATGTATACGCAGGCAATTCACCTTAGACCCAGCGACCCAAAACCACACGGGGGGGACCAACGCACTTCTGGTAAAATATTAGGAAGTCAAAAACACATAAAGGATCTAATAAAGGAGTTTTGAAACAAAGTAGAAGGTGTAAAACCTTACCTCATTTAGATGTGACGAACCGAAACAAGCCGAACCACCTTGCCTTCAGCGGCGGTTGTCGGAACACGCAAGAATAGGTCCCGAGAGATGATTCGCACAACCCTAAAACCAAATAACACAAAAATATGGATCAAAACCTAACCTAGGATATTTTTCCAAACCTCACCAGGTTCCAAATAGACCGAAAAATAGCCAGAAACAAGAATGAGAGGTAAGGAGGAGGCCTGCCTTGGTGTATCATTCAAAGAAACAGAAGGAAACGACAACCGAAGAGGGAGATGGGAGAGGGGGTTGTTGTGTGTTTAAGGGGAACCCTCCTGGGGGTGTGTCGTGTGGGTATGGTGAGAGAGGTGAGGGGGTATGTGTTTAAGTTTTCATTTTTATTTTATTTTAATTTTAAACAACATCTTTAACACACACACCACACGGTTTAGGCCGCACGGTTTGGAAAACTGTGCACCAACCATGTGGCACCCCCTATTTAAGAAACTCCCCCTTGCAAGATTCGTCTTGCATGGTTAGCCTAACCATGCGTAAACCATGTGATTAATAGTGTTGAGGTACTTCTTCAAAACATCTACCATGTGGCTAGGCACGAGGTTTGAAAAACCATGCATAGGCTGTGTGTAATGCCTCTGCCTCACCTGCATTAACCCGCACAGTTTCCTACTGTGGGCCACACAATTTTAGAAAAACTATATGCCCTTTGTAGGTTCTTAAAAATTGAATTTCATGGGTTCAATGCTCCCAAAACTCCTCAAGATACCCATGAAACTCCTCAATCCATCTCCCATGTCCAAAAACATCACTTAAAAGCGTTCCAACTCTCAGAATTCAATTCCAAACCTCAGTTTTAAAAATGAACTGTCCAGTAATTGAAAGGTTCAAATTTATTTTCTTTTCTATCTAGTTTAAAACATGGGATTTTATGGTCCATACACTCCTTTCCTTTTCCCTATAGATCATTTTGTGATGGTATAAGACTGGATGTGTTGTAGTTCTCTTATAGAAAGTTTCCAAGGTGATATTGTCACAATGAGAACTTTTTCAAGGGCTTCGTTCATTCCTACATCACCACCTATAACTCTTTTTTCTCCCACATGAGCTCAACCTACCCTCAGAAAATAATTTTGGATGTTGAATGAACTTATAATAATCATTCATCATGTTTCTCCAACCTTTATTTCTAATGTAATGTTTATTCCACTTGCACCTGCATCATCTGCTTCAATCTAGCACTCGCAGTCTCCACCAATTCCACTTGTGACTCTATCCTGGTCTTCATCCAACAATATCTACTCATTAACAATCCTATTAGTCAAATTACAAATCTATTAATTAAGGAACCAATTGATAGGATAATTTTTTTCTAGTGTGAGAATATATGTGAGAAATGTGTGGATCTCTGTATTGGAAGTTTTTGTACAACAGAGAATTACAGAAGGATAATAAAAGGAAGTAATTCCCTTGGAATCACTCTCAGAGAACAAGGTCATATCCTCCTATATAAAATCTAGAACAAACCAAATCCCCCCCCACACACACACACACAATAATTGAGATAAATATACCCACCCCTAAGTATAATTACCTCCTTAAACCTACACTTAAGTAACATGATCCTTCCTCTTAGATTACATCTTAAAGGTACCCTCATCCTCAGGTTGGTACCAAATGGTACCCATGGAATTTGTAAGTGGGTGTATTATTCCCCCTACCTTATCAACAGGTGATAAAAAACTAAGGGGTATTTCAGGCTTTGACTTAAACCAAAACCAATCACAATTGCACGTAAGTGGTCAAACCTAGCACGTAGAGGTTGTTTAAGTCCATAAAGAGAGTAATGAAGACAACATACCTTCAAAATCTCACCTTAAACTAACTAAACTTGCTAACTACACAAGAAGTTTTGATTGATTCATAATAAAATAGTTTAAATTTCCAAATACACAACAATATATGTCTGGTGATAAGAATGCCTCACTCAATGTGTAAAGAGTCTTCACCTAGTTCAGGAGGAGAAACATTGATTTCAGAGAGAGAAATACATATGACTTACACCAAGTCCATAACATAATTTCATCGAGATAAAAAATACCTTTCAAATATCAATAGACCTCCATCACTAATTAATTTTTTATGAACCCAAGTCTTTGGTCTGAAAATTATGATTAAGAAAGGACTTGAGCCGATCAATTCCCATAGAATCATCATTTGTGATCATAATGTTATCAACATAGACAACCAATATTATCTGACTAATAGATGATCGGTGATAAAAAGTCTAGGGGTCTTTCAATCTCTAAGTTAATCTAAAATCAATCATAGGTTCTTCACATGAATGGTTAAACTAGCATGTGGAGATTGTTTAACACCATAAAGAGAGAAGTGAATACAACATACCATAAAACTCCCACATTAAGAAACAAAACAAAGAGGTTGGTCGATAGAGAAACCCAAAATAGACTACTTATATTTCAGAAAAAGGTAAATTGTAATTACTACAAATAGAGGATGGAGAAGATGAAATGGGAGAATAAGAAGAATAGAGGAGGAGAATAGAGATGCATCACCCCTCAAGTATAAGGACCCATCCTTAAAACATTACATAATCATGAATTAAATGAATAATTAACATTTAGGATCTTTTTAGGTTTAGAGTTTTAGAGAATTAGGACATAACTATTACATCTCACAAGATTACAAAGTAGGCACTTCTACTCAGTTTCCATTTTTTCATAAAATAAAAACTCTTAAAAAGAAACATGTCTAGTTCCATGTTTTAGATAGAATGTCTTTCCTTGATCTCATACTTTACCCTATTCACCTTTAAGTCTTGTGGAAAACATTTCAAAAACTTGGGGTGAGCGTAAAAATCTCAATAAGGGATATAAATATACGGAAAGAAAACATTAGTCCATGTATACATAAGAATCAATGAAATCATACTTTACTCTTAAAACATAAACACTTTAACATACCTTATGAAATCATAATATTTATGAATAATTCATAGAAATCATAATATGTAAAGGTAACTTGAGGCATTCATAACATTCTTACGTAGGGAGTAACCCTCATGGTTACGTTTGGAATACCCACCACAGTATATTCCCTAAATCTCTTCGCAGAAACCTTAGAGTTTAACTCCTTCGCATTACCCAATGCATTGGAGAGATATCACGGCCTCACCCGCCCTTATTTTATCACGGAACCACCCATCTTCATAAACAATGCCCAAGAACCATAACATAATCGTATCACAAAAAACATGCATAAAGAAAACATAACATTTCCACATTTTAATCACAATATATAAATAAAACACATTGATATAATCAAAACATGATCAAAACCATTTTCAATACCAAAATAAAAGAAAATTAAATCATGGTATTTATTTTTCATTTAAAAAAATTTATGGCTTGTAGAGGAATTCGAAACTCAAATAATGGTCACGGCGGCGGAGAAGTCGTTGTCGCCACATACGTAAGAAAAAAACATTCCTTTTTGTCGTTTAGTAAAACACTTCATATAAAAATATTCCTTTTTAATAAAAGTAAAATTCAAGGGATTTTATACACCATATAAAATAAAGTTGTGTATAAAACAAAATATGCCTCAATGAAATGATATTGAGAGGAATTCCCGTACAAAAACGGTATCCTTATATTAAGGATAAATCAATTACATAATTTATGTGTGATAAATATAAATACAGCCAATATAAGTGGATATTAAGTGTAAAACAATCATATTAATTCACACATATTCATAGAATGACATATTCAATGAGTACAAGTTTAACCCAAAGGATTGAGTTAAGAAGTTCCCTTGCAAAAATTTAACAGCCAAACGGCATCACTTAAAAATTCCGAAAATGAGTTGATGAGAGAGAAAATGGTATCTCATCACTTGGACATAAAATTAACATCAATAATGATATAGAATAACATATTCCAATATAATAAGATGTAAATTAAAATACATAACAAAAGAAGTCTTTTAAAGAGGAGGGTGAAAGGTTCCCTTACCGATTTGGGTAACTTTCGAAACATACACCCCATGAAAGAAGGGTCATATAATGAAGATGTAAATACCCATAAATTAAATTATATTACACAAAGAATATAATAATGGGCAGTACATACACCACACAAAAGGAAATAGTGGCAAATGTAGCAGGAATCTCACAGGAACACAAAGTGAGATAAAAACCTCTTAACTCGTTGTGATTAATCGAGTCGTATGAATAAAAGATAATAAACACCAAATGAATCACAGAATACCATGATTATAAATAGAATCATGATAATATATATAAAATGGAAGTACATAATACACCACATGTAATAAATAAGTGGTAAACAATGGAAATCTCACAGAATTAAAAGTGAGATAAGAAATCCCCTTAAGAAAATTTGGCAGCCTAACGGCGCCACTTAAAACTTCCAAAAAATGGATTGATGAGATAAAATAGGGTATCTCATCATATTAACATAAAAATTACAGTAATATGAATATAAAAAAAACATTCCCAAATATAAGAAATAGTATCTTAAAAGAAGTGACATAAAAGAGAGTACTTAAAAAGAAAGAGAGAGGTTGGATCCCTTAACTCAAGTCTGACTTGTCTTGTTCATTTCTTTATATTCCTGAATAATAAACTTTGGTCAATTAATAATTTCTTAAGGATCTCATTTAAAGTTTATTATTAAATTCATATCACATATTATAATGTTATAATAATTAGTTAATTATGTGAGTTCATATCAGACGTTTTTGTCGATGTTCGGTATATGAGTCAAAAATAAACTTGTTTGAAAATAATTGCCTATGTATTTATAAGTACATCATCTCCAGAATGTAATTAATGATTTAAATATCATATATATCCATTATATATTCATTTTATACTATTCCATAACATTTGGAGATAAAATTGAAATGCACCATTCATGGAGACGGTAGGTCGTACGTACGCATGAACGCTACTTTCATTTCTTTGTCACATTAATGGAATTAAAACTAAATGATATATATATATATATATTATAATTACAGTATAATATATATGTTATATAGGTCACATAAGTTCATTAATTTCATTCTTTATACATTTCATGTATTTCATGAACGAGTGACATCACTTGAGGGGGCGGTAGTCCACACTTCCTCAAATGAAATTATCACATTTTCACAACATGCAAAGCATAAAGGTATGTTTTAAATGTAAAATACAAAAGCATGGAGAGGAAATAAATATAATATATATCATAAATAAATATAGTTCCATCATAATGGACACCATGAGAGGTGGTAGGAGAAGATAGAACAATCATCATTTCGTGAGGCAGTAATTCGTCATCCACGGAAACAGTATGTTCTTTAATCATTAGACGGAGGTGTGTGTAAGTGTAGCTCAAATAATTCTCATAAAAACATCCTAGTATATTGAAGATACTTTTTTTGTTACAAAAGAAAGTAATAAAAAGAGGTTAAGGAGTTGGAGAAGCAAAATAAAACAAAATAACATAAGAAAAGACATTACCTTTAAATCAGGTAACTCCTTTTGGTTTGAACCAAAAGGGTTTCTTGAAGATCTTTCTACCTATGGTAAGGCTTCTAGGATGAAGAGAGGGATGTGGAGAGATAAAATAAGCAGAATTTGGTCGAGCCAAAGGCTTTTGAGGTGTGGGTAAGGGGGTAGATGTGGGGGCCTTTTATAAGAGGGAGGAGGGGCACTCTTGGAAAGTCTTGAAAAGTTACTTTATTATAAAATGATTTTCGGATATTAAAGGTCCCAAAATTATATATTTTGAGGATAAGGTGATAAGGGTTCAAAATCCATCCATCCAATAGGTTTTTGAAAAGTTTAAGTCTTATATTTTACCTTATCTTCTCATTTTATTTAAATCGCTCATTAATGAGGTAATCACTGCATCATCACGGTGTCATAAATAAATTTATTTATTTAATGTATAAAAATTATAAAAAAAATTACCATCATGTAGTAAATATTTTTAGCTTTCCAAATAATTTTTATAGTCAAAGATATCATTTATGTAAACAAAATTAAAATTGTTTTACTTAGGTGATACATGCTTTGGTTACATTTTCTTTTCTTTAAGAAAATATGATAAAACGTCACTATCACACTAAAGTGATTCCATGTGGTCCCAAGGTTGGCACAAGGCATCCCATGGTCGGACATGAAACCACCAATAGAATTAAAACACATGTTGGGGTCATTTTATATTTTTATGATATTATTTTATTACCCTTAACTACCCGATTACTAATTAAACACGATAATTAAAGATAATTACCATCGTTACTATTCATAATATCCAAAAACAAAAGAGTCTTAATTACATAATTTGGACCTTCTGATTCAAAATATGGAATCCATTTTATCAAATTCCAAACACATAAATTGCAGTAATTAATTTAAAATAATTCTCGTTGTCAAAACCAAAGACGGGTTTTTAAGAAGTAAAATCTATAAAAATATTGATTTGTTTTTACATCCAATTTAAAAGTGAAATTACATAAAATGACCAACATTGTATTAAATGATAAAAACATAATTAAATTACACCTTAAAACCAATTAAAATGACAATATTACTATATAAATACATTGGATGAAAAGGCAGTTTTGAATAAAATGCAGTATTTTTCACTATTCATTGAAAATGAAAATTTGTCATAAAAATACCAAAAATTCACCCTAAACTATATTTGTTATTCCAAATTCAAAAATGATATCAATTTTACCAAATTAAAAACATAGAAGTTGCATTAATTAATTTTATAATCAATTCTCGCTGTCAAAACAAATAGCATGTTTTTAAGAAACAATATCTATTAAAAGATTGACACTTGTTTATGTCCAATTTCAAAGTGAAATTAATTAAAATGACCAACATTGGATTAAATGGTAAAAATATATTTTAATTACACTTTAAACCCAATTAAAAAGATAATCTGACCATATAAATAAATTAGACTAAAAGGAGGTTTTGAATTAAAATACAGCATTTTCACTATTCATTAAAAAAATGAACTTTATCGGCAAAATAACAAAAAATTACATAAAGTAAATTTTTATGTCTTGATTCTAAAGAAAGATTTTATTTTGTCAAATATAACATATAAAATTGTCAAAAATATATTTAAAAAGGGTTTGCCATCAAAAGGCGGTTAATCGACCTTTTAAAGAATATTAGAAGATTTATGCTTAAAATTGGATTCACTTGCATTTTAAGCCTCTAACATTTATTTGGATAAATGAAAAAATATTTGACAAGAATATATAATCATTTGGTAGTTAGTTCTGTTCATTCCTACCATTACAATGGTTAGGCGTTAACTACCATTTAAAATAGTATTGTTATATTATTAGTGTACAGCGTAAGATTTCAAAGAAACTCATTGTTGCATATTGGGTAAGCCATTGAACATAGAATTCCCTTTAAAGTAATATTAATATTTTATTCAAAAATATTAATAAATATGAAAATGTCATATTCCTTATTTACCTAGGATGTTACATCCTTCCCCCCTTTTGGGAATTGCGTCCTCGCAATTTTAAAATTGGGCTTGGAAATTTCATTGAAAGCCCCACATCGAAAAAGGAGTCAATTAAACTATCACTTTAAAAGAAATAAATAGAAGTACAATGGTCACCTGAGTTAACCCATACTAGGATTCCATGAAAACATGGATATGGAGGAGAAAAAAAAGGGTCATGTTCTGATGGAAAGTGATAAAAAACATGATTAGGAGAAAGTTAACCCCAAGAAAATCACAAACTTATGATGGGTTAAACGGTATTTGATTCCCCAGTAGGAAAAGTTAACAGACAACATTTTTGTTTTAAGTTACTTTTCATAGAGGAATTTATTTATGAGATTAACTAAATCATAAGGAAATATACTCACTTGTCATGTAGACTTTCATCTTTTACTAGATTTCTAACACAAACTCAAATTTTCTCCAAACGATGAGTATTTCAGGATGACTTGTTCATATTAAGATCGCTATAATCAACTTCTAGAGAATAACCTAACCCACAAAAGATGAACTATATATTTTCCATGTATTTAGACCTTAACCAAAACCAAAAATTGTTAGTACAGATAATACACAAAAAGGATAATCCTTTATAAAAAGAAATACTACTCTTAATCTCCAAAATTTATCCAACAAAACCCAAAGTTCATCAAAGACCATTCAATAAATAGCTATCCATAAAATTCTTCAAAGTAATCCAAACTAAGAATTAAACCCAAATCTCCTAAGGATTTAATCACATAGTCTTCCAAGATAAATCTTAACATTTATCTCCAAATAACATCAGTTATTCTTAAAGTCTCATACTGAAAAGTAACTAACCTAATCACATATCATCCATGATAGGCTAATAATTTCCATAGATAACCCAAAATCAACTTATTCCTGATTCATAAGATCATCTAACTAAAATAATTTTTCATACTAACCAGGGACTTCATGTAGTCCAGTGGTAGGCGATAAATACCAGTCGTACTTTGGTTGTGGGTTCGATTCCCACAGCTTTGTCCGATGCGACGGGTTGTCACACAGTCTACGTGTGGTCCTTTTTCCAAAACTATATAATTCTTAAAACATTCCCCAAAAGAGATAAAATCATCAAAAATAACCATAACATAATTTAACCTCAATTTTATCTCATGCCTTTCATTTTCCATCATAACATATAGTAACCCATAATTACCTCAAAAGTAAGGATCATATAAACCCTAATGGTTACCTTTATAATTATTACCTGAACTTTCACATCAAGTTAGTTATCTCATACATGATGCATTAGAGAACTCACCAAGGTTCAAGTGGTTAATCATGACTCCTGATATTTCATTGAGAAAAACCACAAGAGTTCTCATTACAGCTCCCATATCATTCAGTTGTTCTTTCAGAAAACCATCATAGTTTTCTTCACATCCATTGTTACTTTGGTGCCTACTAGATCTAGCCATTTACTAAAACCAAAAAGGTCTGTGTGATTATATCATTAGAATAATCATATAATAATGAGGCATATAAACACTAAGATATACTTATCCAAGTTATCTCAAACTCATTCCAACTTTCTAAAAAAAGAAATGACTACATCCAATATACTAACCATTATGGTTATCTACAACTTGTCACTTATGCTTAAATAACACTCTAACCTCAAAAGTTATCTAAACCGACCTTTGATACCAACTATAAGGACCCAGCCTTATAGCATTACATAATCTTGAATTAAATGAATAATTCACATTGAGGATCTTTTCAGGTTTAGAGTTTTAGAGAATTAGGACATAACTATTACATCTCACAAGATTACAAAGTAGTCACTTCTACTCAGTTTCCATTTTTTTCATAAAATAAAAACTCTTAAAAAGAAACATTTCTAGTTCCATGTTTTAGATAGCATGTTTTTCCTTGATCCCATACTTGACCCTATTCACCTTTAAGTCCTGTGTAAAACATTTCAAAAACTTGGGCTGAGCGTAAAAAGCTCAGTAAGGGATATAAAAATACGGAAAGAAAACATTATTCCATGTATACATAAGAATCAATAAAATCATACTTTACTCTTAAAACACAAGCACTTTAACATACCTTATGAAATCATAAGATTTATGAATAACTCATAGAAATCATAAGACGTAAAGGTAACTTGAGGCATTCATAACATTCTTACATAGGGAGTAACCCTCATGGTTACGTTTGGAATACCCACCATAGTATATTCCCTAAATCTCTTCAGAGAAACCTTAGCGTTTAACTCCATCGCGTTACTCAATGCATTGAAGAGCTATCACGAGCTCACCCACCCTTAGTTTATCACGGAACCACCCGTCTTCATAAACAATTCCCAAGAACCATAACATAATTGTATCACATAAAACATGCATAAAGAAAACATAACATTTCCACATTTCAATCACAAGATATCAATACAACACATTGATATAATCAAAACATTATCAAAACCATTTTCAATACCAAAATAAAATAAAATTAAAGCATGGTATTTATTTTTCATTTAAAAAAATTCATGGCTTGTAGAGGAAGTCTAAACTCAAATAATGGTCACGGCGGCGGAGAAGTCGTTGTCGCAGCATACGTAAGACAAAAACATTCCCTTTTGTCATTTAGTAAAACGCTTCGTATAAAAAGATTCCTTTTGAATAAAAGTCAAAGTCAAAGGGGTTTATACACCATATAAAAGAAAATTATGTATAAAACAAAATATGGCTCAATGAAATGAGATTGAGATGAAGTCCCGTACAAAGACGGTATCCTTAGATTAAGGATAAATCAATTACATAATTTATGTGTGAAAAATATAAATACACCCAATATAAGTGGATATTAAGTGTAAAACAATCATAGTCATTCACACATATTCATATAATGAAATATTCAAGGAGTAAAAGTTTAACCCAAAGGATTGAGTTAAGAAGTTCCCTTGCAAAAATTCAACAGCCTAACGGCGTCACTTTAAAATTCAAAAAATGAGTTTATGAGAGAGAAAATGGTATCTCATCACTTGGACATAAAATTAACATCAATAAGGATATAGAAGAACATATCCAAATATAATAAGTTGTAAATTAAAAGACATAACAAAAGAAGTATTTTAAAAAGAGGAGAGTAAAAGGTTCCCTTACCGATTTGGGTAACTTTCGAAACGTACACCCCGTGAAAGAAGGGTCATACAATGAAGATGTAAATACCCATAAATTAAATTATATTACACAAAGAATACAATAATGGGAAGTACATACACCACACAAAAGGAAATAGTGGAAAATGTATCATGAATCTCATGGGAACACAAAGTGAGATAAAAACCTCTTACCTTGTTGTGATCAATCGAGTCGTATGACCAAAAGATAATAAACACCAAATGAATCATAGATTACCATGATTATAAATAGAATCATGATAATATATATCAAATGTCAGTACACAATACACCACATGTAATAAATAAGTGGAGAACAATGGAAATCTCACAGAATTAAAAGCGAGATAAGAAATCCCCTTACGAAAATTCGACAGCCTAACGTAACCACTTAAAACTTCCAAAAAATGGATTGATGAGATAAAATAGGTTCTATCATCATATTAACATAAAAATTATAGTAATAATAATATAAAATAAAATTCCCAAACATAATAAAGAGAATCATAAAAGAAGTGACATAAAAGAGAGTACTTAAAAAGAAAGAGAGAGGTTGGATCCCTTACCTCAAGTCCGACTTGTCTTGTTCGTTTCTTTATATTCCTGAATAATAAACTTTGGTCAATTAATAATTGATTAAGGACCTAATTTAAATTTTATTATTCAATTCATATCACATATTATAATGTTATAATAATTAGTTAATTATGTGAGTTCATATCAGACGTTTTTGTCGATGTTCGGTATATGAGTCAAAAATAAACTTGTTTGAAAATAATTTCCTTTGTAGTTATAAGTACATCATCTTCAGAATGGAATTAATGATTTAAATATCATATATATCCAGTATATATTCATTTTATACTATTACATAATATTTTGAGATAAAAATGAAATTCACCGTTCATGGAGACGGTAGACTGTACGTACGCATGAACGCTACTTTCATTTCTTTGTCACATTAATGGAATTAAAAATAAATGAGATATAT
Source organism: Viscum album (assembly GCA_963277665.1). Lineage (NCBI taxonomy): Eukaryota > Viridiplantae > Streptophyta > Magnoliopsida > Santalales > Viscaceae > Viscum > Viscum album. Next base: position 1,746,285,288 of record OY728161.1, read on the forward strand.
ATATATATATATATATTATAATTCCAGTATAATATATATGTTATATAGGTCACATAAGTTCATTAATTTCATTCTTTATATATTCCATGTATTTCCTGAACGAGTCACGTCACTTGACGGGGCGGTACTCCACACTTCCTCAAATGAAATTATCGCATTTTCACAACATGTAAAGCATAAAGGTATATTTTAAATGTAAAATGCAGAAGCATAGATAGAAAATAAATATAATATATATCATAAATAAATATAGTGTCATCATAATGGCCGCCATAAGAGGTGGTAGGAGAAGATAGAACAATCATCGTTTTGTGAGGCAGTAATTCGCCATCCACGGAAACAATATGTTCTTTAACCATTAGATGGAGGTGTGTGTAAGTGTAGCTCGAATCCTTCTCATAAAAACATCCTAGTATATTGAAGATACTTGTGTTGTTACAAAAGAAAGGGATAAAAAGAGTTTAAGGATTTGGAGAAGAAAAATAAAACAAAAGAACATAAGAAAAGACATTACCTTTAAATTGGGTAACTCCCTTTAGTTTGAACCAAAAGGGTTTCTTGAAGAGCTTTCTGCCTAAGGTAAGGCTTCTAGGATAAAGAGAGGTATGTGGAGAGATAAAATGAGTAGATTTTGGTCGAGCCAAAGGCTTGAGAGGTGTGGGTAAGGGGGTAGAGGTGGGGGCCATTTATAAGAGGGAGGAGGGGAACTCTTGGAAAGTCTTGAAAAGTTACTTTATTATAAAATGATTTTCAAATATTAAAGGTCCCACAATTATATATTTCAAAGATAAGGTGATAAGGGTTCAAAATACACCCATCCAATAGGTTTTTTACAAGTGTAAGTCTTATATTTTACCTTATCTTCTCATTTTATTTAAATTTTTCATTAATGAGGTAATCACTGCATCATCACAGTGTCATAAATAAATTTATTTATTTAATGTCTAAAAATTATAAAAAAATTACCATCGTGTAGGAAATATTTTTAGATTTACAAATAATGTTTATAGTCAAAGAGAAAATTTATGTAAACAAAATTAAAATTGTTTTACTTAGGTAATACATACTTTGGTTACATTTTCCTTTCTTTAATAAAATATGATAAAAGGACACTATCACACTAATGTGATTTCATGGGGTCCCAAGGTTGGAACAAGGCGTCCCATGGTCGGAAATGACCCCACCAATAGCATTAGGACACATTTTGGGGTCATTTTATATTTTTATGATGTTATTTTATTACCCTTAACTACCTGATTACTAATTAAACACGATAATTAAAGATAATTACCGTCGTTACTATTTATAATGTCCAAAAACAAAAGAGTCTTAATTACATAATTTGAACCTTCTGATTCCAAATATGGAATCAATTTTATCAAATTCCAAACACAGAAATTTTAGTAATTAATTTAAAATAATTCCTGTTGTCAAAATCAAAGACAGGTTTTTAAGAAGTAAAATCTATCAAAAGATTGATTTGTTTTTACATCCAATTTAAAAGTGAAATTGCATACAATAACCAACATTGTATTAAATGATAAAAATATAATTAAATTAAACCTTAAAACCAATTAAAATGACAATATAATTATATAAATAAATTGGATGAAAATACAGTTTTGAATTAAAATGCAGTATTTTTCACTATTCATTGAAAATGAATATTTGTCAGAAAAATACCAGAAATTCACCCTAAGCTATATTTGATATTCCAAATTCAGAAATGATATCAATTTTACCAAATTCAAAACATAGAAGTTGCATTAATTAATTTTATAATCAATTCCCGCTGTCAAAACAAATAGCGTGTTTTAAGAAACAATATCTATTAAAAGATTGACACTTGTTTATATCCAATTTCAAAGTGAAATTAATTAAAATGACCATCATTGGATTAAATGGTAAAAATATATTTTAATTACACTTTAAAACCAATTAAAAATATAATCTGACCATATAAATAAATTAGATTAAAAGGAGGTTTTGAATTAAAATACAGCATTTTCATTATTCATTAAAAAAATGAACTTTATCGACAAAATAACAAAAATTTACACAAAGTAAACTTTGATGTCTTAATTCTAAAGAAGGATTTTATTTTTTCAAATATAACATATAAAATTTTCAAAAATAGATTTAAAAAAGGGTTCTCCATCAAAAGGAGGTTAATCAACCTTTTAAAGAATTTTAGAATATTTATGCTTAAAATTGGATTCATTTGCATTTTAAGCCTCTAATATTTATTTGGATAAATGCAAAAATATTTGACAAGCATATATAATCATTTGGTAGTTAGTTATGTTCATTCTTGTCATTACAATGGCTAGGCGTTAACTACCATTTAAATTAATATTATTATATTATTAGTGTGCAACGTAAGATTTCAAAGAAACTCATTATTGCATATTGGGTACGACATTGAACATAGCATTCCCTTTAAAGTAATATTAATATTTTATTCACAAATATTAATAAATATGAAAATGTCATATTCTTTATTTACTTGGGATGTTACATCGAGAGGCACTAAACTCCCTCACCCAAGCCTCACAAATGAACCCAACTATAAGATAAATCTCCATTCCCTCTCTCACCATCTCATCCCCTATTTATAACAGCCTATACTAACAACTTGTGTGTCCCCCAGCATTTTCCCCCCAAAATCCTATATTATTCCTCCTATTGTACTCCCCTTAAAAAATCCATCTTCCCTTGGATCCCATAGATTATTACCCCATCTATGATCCCCCATAACAACTCCCGTTGGCCCAACCAATCCTCCCTTGGAAGATTCTCTTCCATAACAAATAGCCCTCCTATATGGAAACACCCCATTATAACAGCAGAACCTCCCCTTTCAAGGTCCATGTATACTTATCACTCACACCCGATCAAAAAACCAACTTTTTCTTAAATTGGTGGTCAAGTCCTATAATTTCATACATATAAAAATAGAATTTCAGAGTTGAAAAATGACCTACCATGGCCAAGAAATATGTGCAACATAATTTCAGTGGAGGTCGATTATGGAAAGCATATAGCATCCATACCCAGATGAAGCTTCCCCTCCCCATTTTATAGGGCTTTCCACATCCCCATGTCTTTATTTTTCCTCTATCTATCACTAATACTAAATGATCTGGCTCAGCTAACTCAATTTTAATCTTTTTATCATGTTGAAGGATCTCCACCATGTCACTTCTATATTGGAAGTAATTCCACTTTTTCATGATAAAATACTATGATGTGAATTTGATAACAAGGAAAAGGGGAATCTAAATATCTTCTGAATATGTAAATGTCATCATAAACCACTTCACTTCATTCCTCCTACCAGATTGAGGTGTATCGGGATCGTAATAGAAAGTTTCAAACAATTTAAATGCTTTACTCCTATGACATTCCTTTTCCTTGGTATTAGATTTAAATTGATCCAATAATTAAATAGAGAAATAAATTGAGGTAATTGCCATATTAATCACATCTGGAATTGATTCCAATGTTACTACTCTTTTTTATATATTTTCTATAAATTACGCCATTACACCTTTCACAAATGATTATATCACCCCAATCTTTGCATTCGAGGAGGCCAAAACTAGGTTGTCCTTTCATTTATCTAAATCTCTGAGCCATGGAGGCCATTTTGACCATATATGATATCCCCAAAGGGATATTCCATCCATCATATTCATCTTCACGATCCCTAAGACCATTTTTACTCTTGTGCATCTCATTTGCAAACTGTGGGGAAAACTTGGACTTCAAATTGGTCCTAGAAATAATCATTTCCTTAATCAAACCTCTACCTATTTTGTTGTCATTAACTCCACCAAGTATCTCTTGTTTTTGTGATTCTAGTAGATACTTGATACCCATCTCATTGTTGATGCTAAATCAAGTCTCACAGCTTTAGCCTTATGTTTGGAAGAAAAACTTGCCTCATAAGTCCTAGGAGAAGGACCCCCCTCCATCACTTCATGTATTGGATTATATGTATTGTTTATCCAACACCACAAACTTAAGGAGTTAAATATTTTTGTCATTTCTTGGCCAGAGACCCCTAGAGGGACTCTGAGAACTAAATCTTTCAACACACCAAGCATGCTCATGACCATCACTAAGTTTTCATGGAATTTTGTTGTAGAACCATTTCCAGATCTTCCCTAGTAAATGGAGAACTATTTCCATACCTAGAATGCCATTTTTTCAACTGTAGTGGTGCATCTCTCCCCTCAAATAAAGGTAGGTCAATAAATTGGGATACTATACACTAATCAAAATTAGAAGAAATGGGATTTGTGACTAACCCATTATTCTGGCGTTGGTTCCCAAGGTTGGTAGGCTCTATCAAGTGCGGTGCTAAAAAACTCATCATAATCAATGGGTGTGCCATGTCTTGCTGAGGTGTCAACTCCTCCTAGGGTAGCATATTTTTAAACAGATCCTACCTAGGCAAATCTAAGGAACATTATGCCTTTGACATCATCGTATAACCTATTAGATCCTCATGACCCCATCCCTGCTTCCCTAAAACAATAGATCTCACCAAATGCACCTCCGGCATACCTAGGACTGCATCTCATGTTGTTATATATATATATATAAAATCTAGCTATATGTGTTCTAGACTCCTCTGTGACCTCTAACAGTCATGTCTCCCTCTACAATGGTTGTGTCACCAATCGATGCACCAAATAGGAGATGTAGTTTCATAATTCAGAGAAATTGTGCTCTTATTCCTTTCAGAATTTAGCCTACTTATGGTGCTCATGTTCATCCTAAGTGTGTTTCACATGATCATAGGATTGCTTCTTCATGGTGAGACTTTACATGGTTGATGTCATGGTGGAGATCATAGAGTCATGTTTCAATTCAATCATCCCTATCTATTATTCAACACCCTCTAGATGAGCTTGATTCGTAACTCCATTGTCACTGTGGTGGTGGAGTGGATGAAAAGTTGGATAAAAGTGAAAGGTTGGACCAAATGATAGAGAAGCCTGAAACATATTACTTGTATTCTAGAAAATGATAAACCAAAATTATAGCAAGTATAGGCTGAATAAAAAGAAATAGGAGAATAAGAGGAATATAGGAAATGGATACAGATGCAGCTCCCCTCAAGAGGCACTCAGCTCCCTCACCCAAGCAACATGGTTGAAACCAGATGCAAGATAAATCTCTATGCCCTCTCTCACTAGCCCGTCCATTATTTATAACATCCCCTTATAACAACACATGGGGGGCCCAACATATTCCCCCAAGGATTCTTAGCATATTCCCCCAGTTTTACTCCCCACTAATAACTCTGGCTTCCCCTAGGCCCCAAGATTATTCCCCTAGGTGTACTCACCCCTAACAACTTCATTTGGTCTAAGCAATCCTACCTTGGAAAATTCCCTTCCATAAACAACACCCCCCTGCGTAGCATCACCCCAACATAATAGCAGAACTTCCCCCCTTTCACAGCTCATGGATTCCTATCATTAGTCCATATAAACCTCCTCATCAAAATTTACTAGGAAAAACATTCCTCTCATCCAACTAATGGATATATCAGTGATGAGAATTAGTCAATAAAATAAGAAGGCAAATATAAGGCATTTTTTCAACAAGAAAAAAGGTATTCAAAGAGTCAATCTTGTGAGTTTGAGCATACACCTTAGCGAAGAATTGAGGCCTAGGATGAGCTATCTACATTAATCTACATGATATAACCCCACTTACAACCAACATCCATATTATTAGATGATGTATGGATATGTTCCCAAGTATGATTGTCCTCTAGATCACACAACTCATAAAACATTTCAAAAAACCACCTAGAATGAGATTTATCCTTAACAAAAGTACATGGCGAGGAAATATTATCCAAAGTAGAAACCAAAACATAATTAAAATCAAACAACCATAATAATAAGTAGGTATCATACCAAGACAAGTACCTTTCTGGATATTAATAGACAAATCATCATCGGAGAGAAAGGGATCAATCGATGAAGCATGTACCTCGATATCAGTGGTAAAAGTGATGTGTTGCGTGCAAGCAAGACAAGGAAGTGACAATTGTAGTGTGAAAGTGATGTGTATAAATGAAATTGAACAAAGTATCAACATGAAACTTGAGAAGAGGTAGATAAGACATCCTAGGATTAGATGGAGGATGAAAATTGATGGTATAAGGAAGGCAAACATAAAGGTTATGGTCAAAAGGTTCAAAAAAGGGAGGCTGAAAAGAGGAAAACTCCTCAAAGGACATGTCAGTATTATACCACATAACACCCCTAGTCTAGGAAGTAATGATGATAGCCTCAATGGAAGAAAAAATAACAAAGAAGATTAATAAAATACCATAATGTACTTTGTGTGCAGATTGTTCGTTGAACCTATAATTGTATTTTTTATACAAGATGTTGTGTTTCCAATAAGATGCATTTTAGAGAATAAACATCAAGATTATAGAGTTTAGAAAAGATATCTTGAACATAAAATAGACACCCAAAGACACAAAAGGGTGGATAATGAGGTGGGTAGGTGGGGAATAAAGTGTGATAAAGCATATTATATTGAAGAACTGCTAAGGGAATATGGTTGAAAATATAAGTAAACATAAGTGAGACACCATGGATTTGGTATGTGAGTTTCCCTAAGTTTTAGTGAATTTTGAGCTAAAATTTATAGCTTTGGGAGTTTTTTGGTTGATACAGGATTAAGTACACATTTATCTAAACCATGCAGGTCAACCATGCATTATGGTTTTGAGTTAGAGGCAAACGCATGATTAGGTTCATAGTTGGCCAAAATGTGTAAGCCAACCATATAGGATGGTGTTCAAGTCGGTAGCTAATGTATGGATGGGTGCACTATTATCCAAAACATGTATGTTAACCGTGTATGTTGGGAAAAAGTGGGTTCTGAGGAATGCATGATCAGGCGTGTGGTTTGGATATTGGCTTGATATACAGATCAAATCCCCTGACACCAAGTTGCAGTATGGAGATCACACTACAACACAAAGCTTCCACAAAACAAAACTCTCATTTTAATTCCAAATATCATACCTCCATGATTTTTCATAAATTCGATGTTGCAATAACCTTGTGAAACTCTATTTATTCATCATTTATGGCACAATCAAACTGTAACACCCCAACCCGACTCATTGTCTTGGGAAGGACTGAAGTTCCACTAACCTTAGGTGATGTCCCCATAAAACCAAAGGTTAGAAATAAATTCTAAGGTCTTGAGAAAATCATGAGGGACAATTTTCCCTTGCATAGAAAAAACATGTAACAGAAAAACTCAATAGAATAAAATAAACATGATGCATGATGCATGATATAAAAACCAACAGAAATCCAATGAAATAAAAAACCATAAACATAATCAAAATCGCAATAGTAAAAAAAACACCACAAGTCTACATCAATAAAATACCCTAAGACACTAAAAGAAACCAATGCATCAATTTGGATCCATAACTAACACCACAATAATACATCTCTGAGATCCAACTCCCCAATAATGAGATTATAAAATAACACCAGGATATATATTCAAGGTAACTATATCAAATCAGTAGTAAATCCCTAACACTTCCCACACATGCCACTAAAATAAGAAAAAGTTAACTAACATTGAATATAAAATAGGAGTGGGCAATATAAAATAGTTGTGTAAGATATGAATATACATAAGTAGTGATAATAACTCACACCATGAAGGAAACCCATGAAATGAACACACACACATGAAAATTTCAAACCAATGGGTTCTCATCCCATATGTTCTCTGAACAATCCTACCTCATGAGTGGAACCCGTCCCACCTAAACCAAGTCATCACTTGGAGGTATAATCTTGAGTGCCCCCAAATCGGTACAATAGCCAATCTGAATCCAACAAGGCCCCAATATGCATATGAATATACGCAAATCATTTCATACCAAGTTCTCACACCCAATATAATTCTTTGAAAAATAATTTCTCATTCAAGAATTTCATCAAAAATATTGTGGGAAAATCCCCCAACTCATAGTTTCAAATCTAGTAAAACAGGGATAATTATCATGGTTTGTTACCAAGGAAACATAGCAGTTGTTTTTGAAAACCAAGCCTCACTATTTTAGGCAAAGTGGATATGGAGAGAATCCACATGCCTCTAATGCATTCAATGTGAAGAATTGTTCCACGATTCACGTATCAAGATTCTGATTTCCATTCCTTCAACGAATCCCAAATAGGTTCTATAAAAATGATACCTAGACCATAGATCCAGGTATGGCAGCCTTTTTTTATAAGGTTTCTCCCAAGATAAAACAATGGGATTTCAAAGGAGAAGAAGAACAGGAATTCTTAACTTTGATTCCCTAGGTCCAACACTCAAAGATCCATTTAAATCAGTCTCCATGAGGAATAAGATCACCAAAATCCTTTAGAGGAAACCTATAGTTCTAAGGGGAGTAATAGTAATGAGGATTGAAGGTGTTTTGGAATGAATGGGCTAGTTGGAACTAACATCATTCTTTGAGTGATATGGTAATTCACATTGTGAATCTTTGAGATAGCCATATACACCGAAATTCAAGTTGTATCATCCTTACAGGTGTTGAAACCCATTCACACCATGAATAACATCTCACATCATGAATGACTTCAAATTAGATTCTTATCAAATTTTCCTAGAAACCATTCACATCATGAATCATTTTTTACATTGTGAATCATCAATTACTTCCAGATTCCTACTCTAGTTTAACTTCCTCTAAACAATTTCAATGTTCCATTCCAATCCAACCATTATATCACTTAAAAAATGGCATAAAATGGTAATGTACCTCAAACTAGGGGTGTCAAATTCTCCCCTCCATTGGGATTCTTTTCCTTGGAAATCTTGAGGTTATCAGTGATTTAGAACAATTCCAAGCATTGCTCTATCATATTATTCTCTCATTCCCAAGTCTCTTCCTGCATCTGACTATGTTTCCATAAGACCCACTCTAGTGATATCCATTTTCCACACAAGACCTTTTCTTTCTTGTCTAAAATGTGAATTGGAGTGTGAATAAATATTGCATCAGGATCAATGGTCACATTAACCCAACTAATTACATGGTCAAGACTAGGTTGGAAATTCTTTAATTGTGAAACATGGAAAAAATTATGAACCGAATTGAATCTTGGTGGTAGAGTTAGTCGATAAGAAACTTTTCAAATCCATTCAAGTACTTCAAAAGGTCAAACATATCGAGGAGCCACATTCAATTTCTTACCCAAACGACGGTGCCCTAACCTTAAAGAAACACATAAGAATTCCTAATTAGACACTTCAAAAGACAAGGGGTGGCGATGATGATCTGTATAGGATTTTTGACGACTCTAGGTTTTCTCTATACTTTTCCTGAACATTTGTATCTATTCAGTAGTCTCACACACCAGTATTGGTCCAATTAGTAAATTTTCCCTAGTATGCACCCAAAAAACTAGAGAATGACATAGACATCCATATAATGCCTCATACTTGGTTATATGTATCATGAATTGATAACTTTTGTTATAAGAAAACTCCACCAAATGAAAATGGTCTTCCCATGAAACACTAAAGTTCAGCACACAAGCTCTAAGCATGTCCTCCTACATCGAAATTATATGCTCTAACTTGAAATATTTTTTGGGATGATATATCATGCTCATGGTCAACTTAGTTCCAAGTTCCTGTTGTAAGGACCACCAAAACCATGATGTGAATCTAGGGTCTCGGTCAAAGATAATAGAAATTTGAACCTCATGTAATTTCTCCACCTCTTAGAGATAGATCTATTATAACTCATCTACTATATTCATCTCTCGAATTGAAAAGAAGTTTTTTGACTTAGTGAGCCAGTCCACAACCACCCAAATGGTGTTATGTTTCTAAATCATTTTCAGTCGACTAGTGATGAATTCCATGGAAATATGCTCTCATTTCCATACAAGTATGGATAGTGACTGTAACATGCCAGCTGACTATTGATGTTTTTCCATCACCTTTTGACAAGTGATACATATCACAATATATTCATCCATCCTTATTTTTATACCCAACCAATACAAATGATATTTCATTTCCCTCTACATTTTCTAGGTACCCTGGTGGATTTCCCATTTCAAATGGTGGTAAACAGAAAGAAACTGGTCTTGGAAAGGTGGAGGAACTACAATTCAGCCTCAAAAGTGCAGCACTAAATTTTCATCCTTTGTCCATCCATCTATAGTTTCCCCACCATAGAGGTGCGATCATTATAACACAGTTAAGGTTTAACTATTGAGCCTCCTTAACTAGTTCAACCAAGTATGGAATCAGGGTAACTAGAAAGAAGAATATAACCTCATCCTGTATAGAACATTCCAACTTCATATCAACAATTACCCCCCATTAATTGTTATTGGTTTCGAGCCTCTCAAACCACTTGATTATATGAATTATGACTCAATGCATCAGCTAGTGAATTTTCTTTCCCTTGTGTATAAACCAAGTCAAAGTTGAACATATGAAGACATTTCATCCAGCATTATTGTCTAAAGTTCAATTATCATTGTGAAATTATGTGTTTCAAGTTTTTATGATCATTGAACACTATAAAATTTTCACCAAAGAGATAGTTGCACCATGTTTTGAGGGAATGGACCACTGCAACTAATTCTAGATCATGTGTTGGATAGTTCTTCTCACGTATCCTCAATTTTTTTGATTTGTAAGCTACAACGTGATCACACTGCATGAGAACACAACCAAATATAGACCCATATTCAATATAAAATATAACACATCCCTTACCTAATTCAGGAGAGATAATGATAGTTATAGAATTAAATCGATCCTTGATTTCATCAAAAGATTTATAACATTCATCACTCTAGTGGAATGGAATGTCCTTGTCAACACAGTCATGAGAGAATAGAGATGTGACAAGTCACAGAAAAAGAGATGACAATAACCTATTAATCATAAGAATATGCGTATCTTGAAGACATTATTAGGTGGTTGCCAAGAAATAACAGTTTCAATCTTATCAAGAACAACCAATATACCTTTTCCCAAAATGGTGTTCCTAAGAAAGTGAACTTCTTGTATCTAGAGGTCACACTTTTAGAATTTAGTATAAAGATAGTGGTCTCATAATGTTCCCAATACAATCTTCAAGTGCCTTTCATTATTATCTTGCATGCAATAATACACTAAAATTTTGTCAGAAAATACCACAATGACAGAATACAGGTATCTGTGAAAGATATGAGTCATTAATTCCATGAAGACTATTGGTGCATTAGTGAGACCAAATGGCATGACCAAATATTCATAGTGGCCATAACGGATTCTAAATGTTGTATTGGGGGTATCATATTTCCTGACTCAAAGTTGGTGGTACCCCGATCGAAGATCAATTATGTAGAACCATTTGGCTCTCATAAACTAATCAAAGAGATCATCAATTAGAGGAAGAGGATATTGATTCTTTATTGTAACTTTCTTCAGCTTATGATAATCAACATAAAGTCAGAATGTGTCATCCACGTTGTTAACAAATATAACTAGAGTAGCCTAAAGCGATGTACCTGGTCTTATAAATCCCTTGCTTTTTTATTCTTCCAATTGGACTTTTAACTCTCTCAGCACTGTTGGCACTATTATATATGGTAGACATGAAATAGGATTCATTCCTAGGAGTAGGTTGATAGAAAATTCCACTCCCCTTTCAGGTGGAAGTCTATAGAAAATGTCCATAAATGACGTCAAGGTATTGATCTACTATTCTAGGAAAATATCTATTTTTGGTTGTGTCAATAGACACCAAAGTGGTCACTTCCAAATGATACAATATGGTTTCAACCACTATCACTAAATTCCATGCTCTTCTTACATTCAAATTCCATTCTCCCTTGAATAACTAGAAAACCCATCAGGATATGTAAAAGTCACTTGTTGAGCGTATCAGTTAATATGAGCCTTAAATGCTACTAGTCAATCCATTACCAAGATGAGATCAAAGATATCCATTTCTAAAATAGTGAACTCCTACAAAAAACTAGATTGATCCATTGGTGATTGAAAATATTGAACCTTTAAATCCCCTACACTCACATTGTCTGAGAGGTGTCTTGATGCTCATAATGTGAGGCATCATTTCCATAGGCAAGCCTAATTATTTTACCACATGAGAAGAAATACAATAATGGGAAGCATTTATGTCATAAAAAACATGCATTAGGGTAGAGTTAAGGAGAATGGTACCTCACACCATTGAGGGGCCTACATCTTTGTTTGACATATTCTTCTCAACTACAAAGAATTTTCGATCCACTCCCCCTAAATGCTTCCTGCTTCCCTGTTAAGGCAGTACCTACTAAGGTGTCAGGGTGTTTATGGAATCACCCTAAGTACCTCAATTCTGAGGGTAATAATTACTCATATAAGAGCATCCTGGTTGAGCATTAGAAGCATGAGATATAGTAGAATCTTCTCCACTAGTTAACTTCAGAAGGTTTGTACAATATCACTTAAGATGCCCCTTCCAATCAAAATCATGGCATTGTTGAGGTAGTGTCTTTCATTACCTTTTCATATGTTACAATAATCTACATTGAAAACAACAGGGATGGTTATTGCGATGTAGAGAGAATGAAATTGATCCAGTGGATTGGTTCCCTGAATTGGAGATCCCACCAGTGTCTGGGAGGAAAAAGGTGTTCCCTCCACTGAGGTTCTCAGTGATGTCTTTCTCTACCACTATAGCATTGTTCACCATGTCTGTGTAGTTTTTATTATAGTTGGTGTCCTGGAACCAACTGTTTGTACTTTGATTACATGGATATTTAATGTATTTAAATATTAAACATCTTATTACGTATTGTTCATTGTTCTGCATGACTATGATGTAATAATGTCCTAGATTATTTGTTGAATTGATAAGGTCATGGCAGTTCCTTGCTATGATGAGAACCTTGAAATGATATAAAAATATTCTTAAATATAGTTCTGCGGTTGAATGACATACTATAATGGGACACATAGTATACAGACTGTTAGGTGCAAGTACTCGTAAGCATATGAGACTTCCTCTCATGAAATTCGCACTTGGTAATCTCTAAGATGGGAGATTATGAGAACAAACCCACCAGTAGGAATTCTTCATGTTTTGGTGTCATCGGATATTCTTATCTGCAATCCTGTGTAATGGTCCTTAGACTTTAAGATTATCATTAATATGTGTCACGACTCGCGCACTTTGATTTACTGACGAAAACTGTCACGCCATATGTTGGCGGGAAGTAGGGTACATTGGGTGTATCACAAGCGGCATGTTATTAATGGATAAGTCGAGGAAGGATTTGTCCCTTCCATTTATGGAAGTTGATATCTCATCTTTTTGATTGAAATAGAACGGTCGTACAAAATTCCATGTCCATGGTGTAACGACGAGTTTATTTCAGGTAGTCAAAGAATGACATATCAAGCACAAAGGTTGATTACACTATCATGAAACTGGCTTGATGAGATATTTAGAAAAAGGGATTATATTACACATTGAGCGTTCGTATGTGGATGTCGTTATTGCGACTTTAAGTTCTTTCTCTTGGGTGCCTTGACCAGTTGTTAAACAGTACTCTTGGACTTTAGGAAAACCCGCCTAATGCCAATGAGAAAGAATCCTAGAGGGTCACACACTAAGTGTTTTTTGTGGTCGCGATTAAATTCTATTTGAATTTAATTAATGAAATAAATATTATTCTCAAAACTGTGGAATAATTTTATTCAAGTTAAAATGATCGCATAAATTAAATAAATATTTATTCACCAGATTGTGAGTAAAATATATTTATATATTTTATTGAACATTTAACAAATATTTATTTACTAGTTTGTAAATAAAATATTTATTTAAAAGAATAAATTATTTATTTATTCAGGTGTTCAATAAATAGAAGAGGAGTTCGAGCGGACCAAGGCCGGTCTGGTAGTAAAATAAATATTTGCAAGATGGTAAATAATTATTTAACTAGTTGGCACAAGTTAAAATAATAATAACGCTGCTATTATTTTGTGATGCGGAATTTTATTTATAATTCCATTTTGCGCAATTTAGCGCACCATAAATAATGACACGGTATTATTATTAAGAGCATGGGTTTTCTCTAAGGTTATGAATGTATTTAATTGTTGTTACGCAATTAAATATCGTAACTGAAGCCTCATATTGATAAATAGACAAGTAAATCTATTGTATAATGTACCGAACTACACGCCCGGTGAATTGAGAATTGTTGAGCCAAATAATTTCTCACTCAAATCTTCTTCTCTCCCCTCTCAAGAATGAGAGACGTTCTTCAAAACTGAAGAACAAACGATCAAGAACGACCAACACAAGACTCTCACTTCACCGCACTAGCTCCCGGAGAACGAGTGGTGTTGATCGGAGACCATTGGAGTACGTGTGTATCACCACTAGAGGGATTCTTGTTTGGATCCTTACAAGCATAATGCGACAATCAGAATGGTCATTCCGGATGATCAACATCATCAACGAAGAAAGTACCAAAAATCCAGGTATTCTTTTCTTTATAAAATTAATTAAATTAATTATAAACATGATGTGCAAGATCCTCCTTAAAGGTTTAAAACCTCTTTATTCTTTTTTTATTTCTTGGAGACTGGTGTCCATCATCGTATTGATCCCGAAATAATCATTGATCGTGGTAAAATTTAAAGTTGGGCGTCGGCTCAATCGCGCTTCCGCTGCGCCCAAAACCTACAAGTGGTATCAGAGCGAGCTCATCATCGTTTATAATTATGTAATTATCGTTGATAATTTACGCTTTAATAATTTAGTTTGTCAATTCAAGATTTAATCATTCTTGTAATTTAAAATTTCAAGATATGTTCTTCGATTTTTCGTTTCTCACAGATTTCACAGAAACGAATATTTTTTGGATTAAAATTAAAAAGAGGAACTCATCAGGAGGAACCGACAATTCTACCCAGGTGACACGAAAGTACACGTCATGTGTTTAGACCTACACGTCGTGTTCTCTTCCATACACATTGTGTAGTCATGTTCAGCGCATCAGGAGTAATTCGGCAATTACTCAAGTTGTGTGCATTTATTACACGCGATGTAATTAATTTTACACCACATATTGATCGGGACAGATAGGCACACGCTTATCGGATTACACGTCGTGTGGTCCACTGCACACGGTGTGTAGTCTCTTCAAGTCAGGGGCAAAGTTGTGTATACCATACATGGATTGAGCCGACTGGTGACCATGTAACGCAGAGACAACACAGTGTGTAACCCACTATACATGTCGTGTACTCTAAAGTTTCTGAAGTACGCCTCACACGTCGAGTCCCTAGGCGTGTACTTCAGGAAAGATGGTGAAGGCAGTACACACCGTGTAGTGAGAACTACACGTCGTGTACTTTACCAAATTATATAAAGGTAAAACTTTAATGCTTTGTAATGTTTAGAACTATTTATCATGTATAAATCGTACTATATGTTGTTACTTTATGCATTGAAGCATCGTGTATGTCATATGTCAGAAGAGTAAAACAGTATACGAATATAATACATATTGGTAGATTCGAACAGGTATTTACTAGGTTACCTCCAAGGTGCATTTACGTACAAGGATGAGAATCACAAGAAAATTCAAAAAAGGATTAAGATAAAAGGATTGATTAATTAAAAATAATAATTAATCAATTTGAGCGTAATTTATCTTAATAAGAACGATTAAAGAATTGAATGTTAGTTTTATTAAATGTGTAACTCGTTGCATGTATGTGGATGATCATGAGCTAAACCAGACCTTGTATGTGATTTGTTTCCCTTTTAATTTATTTGTTAAATTAATTGTTGGTCAGCGTGTCATCTCTCCTCACTAATATGTTGGGTCTGCATGCTCATGGTTTCTTTTATGTAAACTCCTTTTTACCCCTCGCATGTGTGTGAGTTAAAAAACATAAATAATGGATGGAGATCCCAAGACATTGGAGGTGGTTCAAGTTGGAGTCGAGACGAAACTAATCTCAGGAGATACAAAGGTGGACAGATGGAAAGTTGTAAACACGAACCCAAAAGGTTCAAGGTGTTTCTTCCCTAGGTCAGGGTTAGTTTATCAACCACTAGATAAACTAACCATTAGAAAAACTCATGATCATTCCTTTTATTTTATTTCTATCAGTTGCATGGTTTTTTTTTTCATTGTGGATATGTTGTCGTGGTCACATAATTAATGAATTATTAGCATGCAAGATGAAACTAAAATAAACCAAGTTTATGCATAAATATTATCAAGACATGGTTGATCACTTAAGTAAGTTCCACTTAATATTAAAAATCATGTGATAAATATAATAAGGCAATTTAAGCATAAGAGATAAAAATCCCTCAACAAAATATTAAGTCAGACTAAGCCTTTCGTTGCTTGATTAAGAGAAAGACTCAATAAAACTATGTGTTTGACTAACCCTTGTTGAGACACTTACTTTTATACAGGAAGCCCTTAGAAAGGTTTCGGGTTGACTTAACCATATTACATCAAGAGGAGTAGCCTTTGCTAGACTTGGTATAATATTGGAGGCAAGTGTTGAGGAAATCTAAGTTAGGATTTCAGGATTGGGGAGTCTACTCAACGGATCAAGGAGTTACAAGCCTGCAGTTGGCAAAGACCTTCCTACCTAAATACCTTCAAATAGCTTGACCAACCCTTGTTGGGGTTATGTGAAGGGGAATATGGATCCTTGCCACTAGAATTTCATGACAACTAGACATTCCAAGTTCAATGGTGAGGGTCATTGAAACTTGATAAAATAGTATGAGACTTAATAAAATTAATTTATTATTTCTCATAAAATGTAATCATGAAAAATCTAATCATCTGCTCTTTTAATTGTAGAATAAAATGACAAGCTCGTCAACCACACTATCCCTGCGATCAATTCTAGATAGAGACAACATCCTCACTGGCAGTAACTTCCAGGAATGGTTTAGATGCCTTCGGGTTATTCTACACCATGAACAGAAGTCTTACGTGCTGGAGTCAGCATTACCTGATCCGCCTACCCAAGAGGTGAGTGATCAAGATTTCCTTGTCTACAATCAACATATGAACAACGTGCTCGACGTTCAATGTTTGATGTTATCATCAATGTCTAGTGAGCTCATGAAGTCTCACAAAAACATGGATGCCTGTAGCATGCTCGAGTACCTCTATAGTCTTTACCAGGAGAGAGAAAGACAGGAAAGATTTGAGATATCCAAGGCACTCTTTCAGAGTAAACTTGGAGAGGGTTCCCCAGCTGGGCCTCATGCAGTCAAGCTCATTGGCTACATTGAGCGTCTGGAGGTTCTATGGTTTAAACTCCCCGAAGAACTGGGCACTGATCTCATTCTCGCATCACTCCCTCAGATCTTCGCTAGCTTTGTTGTTAATTTCAATATGAACAACATTGAGAAGTCTCTATCTGATCTTATTATCCTCATTCTCCAAGTGGACAAAGATATGAAGTGCGGCAAGCCTTCTGTCCCCTATGGTGAAT
Organism: Viscum album; assembly: GCA_963277665.1. NCBI lineage: Eukaryota > Viridiplantae > Streptophyta > Magnoliopsida > Santalales > Viscaceae > Viscum > Viscum album. Next base: position 1,746,302,877 of record OY728161.1, read on the forward strand.
AAGAGTAAAGGGAAGGCAAAGATCTTTAATCTCAAAGCTTCTTCACGCCCTTCCAAGAAAAAGAAGATCAAAGGGGAGGTAAGGGAATATGAGGTTGTTTGTTTCACATGTGGAAAGAATGACCACTGGAAGAAAAACTACACCCAGCCAAAGAAGCAAGAGGAAGCTTCAAGAGCGTTTGTTATCGAGTGCAATTTATCTGTTTCTACAAATTGGGTATTGGATACAGCTTGTGGTGCTCACATATGTATTCAAATACAGGAACCAAGTAGATTCATGAAAATTGACATGGGGAGTAGATCTACGAGCAACCAACGGAGCCAGACTTGTTGTTGTAGCTGTAGGGGACTACCACCTCACATTGACAACTGGGATGATCTTGGTGCTGAAGGGTTGTTTTTATGTGCCTTCTGAAACCAAAAACATTATTTTTGTATCCAAACTCAATACATATGGATTTGTTTTCAAGTTCAGAAATGAATGTTGCTTCTTTTACAAAGATAGCATTTGTTTTGGTAGGGAACATTTATACAACGGTCTTTACGTGTTGGATTACACAAAACCAAGTAATGGCAATCGATAACAAAGATACTTCGCATGACTCATACCACACCCAACTTAAGCATCATCGGCTAGGTCATGAAAACAAGAAACGCTTGACAAAGTTACATCAAGATAGATATTTAGATTTTTTAAACTAAAACCACTTGGCATATGTCATGCGTGTTTACAAGGCAAAATGACCAAAGCCCCATTTAGTGGGAAAAGTGAAAGGGCCAAAGAGCTTCTTAAGTTGGTTCATACCGATGTGTGTGGACCATTTCCAATTGAAGCAAGGGGTGGATACTCATACTTCATAACTTTTACTGATGATTTTAGTAGATATGGATATATCTACTTAATGGGGTATAAGTTGGATTCTTTTGATAAGTTTAAAGAATACAAGAATGAATTTGAGAACCAGCTTGGTAAAAAGATTAAGAAACTCTGCTCAGACCGAGGTGGAGAGTATCTTAATCAAAACTTCATTGATAACTTACGAGAGTTTGGGATCTTATCCAAACTCACTCCTCCTTACACGCCTCAGTGGAATGGTGTAAGCGAAAGGAGGAACCACACCTTACTGGACATGGTAAGATCAATGATGAGTCATGCAAGTCTTCCATTATCCTTTTGGGGATATGCGTTACAAACAATGGCACACATACCTAACCAAGTACCAACTAAATCGATAAATGGTATTCCATACAAGCTTTGGAGTGGAAGAAAAGTCATGTTATCAAATTTACATGTGTAAGGTAGTGAAGCGTTTGTTAAGGCCTATTTAGGTAACAAACTTGCACCTCGAGGTACAAGGTGTACCTTTATAAGATACCCCAAGGAAACAAGGGGATGTTACCTATAAAATCCCTCGAACAAAAAGGTTATAGTGGCATGACACACCATATTCCTTGAGAGGGAACACATCTCCAAAAGAGATAGTGGGAGCGAGATAGACTTCAATGAAGTCGAGGCTCAAGGTACACAAGAGTTAGTACAGGAACAGATTCCACAAAGCCCCGTGGGAGAAGAATTTGTTCTAGAGACACAAGTATTGCGTAGGAGTACAAGAGAGGTTAGAGAACCAGAACAGTGCGGTTTTCTAGTTACCGATGATGGTGACTCATTATTGGTTGATAATAATGATCCTCTAACCTACAAGGAAGTAGTAAGTGGCACAGACGTTGCTAAGTGGTAAGAATCCATGAATTCTGAAATGGATTCCATGTACCAAAACCAAGTTTGGATTTTGGTAGATCCTCCAGTTGATGTAAAGCTTGTTGGTTGCAAATGGGTATTCAAGAAGAAACTGGACATGGAAGGACAAGTCATTACCTATAAGGCGCGACTGGTTGCAAAAGGGTTTAAACAGCGTCAAAAAATTGACTACGATAAAACCTTTTCACCAGTTGCAATGCTGAAATCCATCAAAATTCTATTGTCCATTGATGCTTACCATGACTATGAGATTTGGAAAGTGGGTGTCAAAACAGCCTTCTTTAACAAGAACCTTCAGGATGATGTCTACATGACACAACCTGAAGGGTTTGTGACTCCAAAGGATGCCAATAAGGTGTGCAAGTTACAGAAATCCATTTACAGATTAAAGAAAACATCTAGGTCATGGAACATTCGTTTTGATGAAGCCATAACGAAATTTGGTTTTATTAAGAATGAATGTGATCCTTGTGTCTACAAACGGTTTAGTGGGAGTGTGGTTGTTTTCCTAATAGTATATGTTGATGACATATTACTTATTAGAAACAAGATATCAATCTTACAGTCTGTTAAGGAATGGTTGAATCAATGCTTCTCCGTGAAGGACTTGGGTGAGGCAACATATATTTTTGGGATCAAGATCCATCGTGATAGATCCAAGAGATTGTTGGGCCTAAGTCAAAGTACATACATTGACAAGATACTGAAGAGATTCAGTATGGGATAATCCAAGAGGGGATTGTTGCCAGCGTCACAAGGCATTCATCTTTCTAAGAAAATGTGTCCTCAAACACATGAGGAAAGAGATAGAATGACAAGGAATCCATATGCATCAGTGATTGGGTCAGTCATGTATGTCATGATATGTACTAGGATAGATGTTGCCTACGCATTGAGTGTGGTAGGCAGATATCAAGCCGACCCAGGTGACCATCATTGGATGGCAGTCAGGACTATCCTTGAGTATCTGAGGTGTACTAAGGATATGTTCCTAGTTTATGGAGGAGATGAGGAACTAGTCATCAGACGATATGCATATGCTAGTTTACAGACTGATCAAGATGACATGAAGTCGCAAACAGGATACATCTTCACTTTGAATGGAGGTGCAGTGAGTTGGAAGAGCTCAAAACAGAGTGTGGTCGCGGATTCTATAGCAGAGTCCGAGTATATCGCACCTTCCGAGGCAGCTAAAGAAGCAATTTGGATGTGAAGCTTCATCGAGGAGCTGGATATGGTACCTAGCAGTAAAGATCTCATCACACTCTATTGTGATAATACTGCAGTGGTGGCTCTTGTAAAAGAGTCAAGGTCACATACTTCGGAAGTATCATCTCTTGAGGGATTTTTCTCAGATAGGTGAAGTTGCAGTGAGCAGTATTTTCACAAAAGACAACGTAGCAGACCCCTTGACTAAAGCTTTGACTCAACAGAAGCATGATCATCATGTGAGGTCTAGCGGACTGAAAGTCGTAGGAAGTTGACTATAGTCCAAGTGGGAGTTTGTTAGAGTTGGTGTCCTAGAACCAACTGTTTGTACTTTGATTACATGGATATTTAATGTATTTAAATATTAAAAATCTTATTACATATTGTTCATTATTATGCATGGCTATGATGTAATAATGTCTTAGAATATTTGTTGCATTGATAAGGTCATGGCAGTTATCCGCTATAATGAGAACCTTGAAATGCTATAATAATATTCCTAAATATAGTTCTGCAGTTGGATGACATACTATGATGGGACACATAGTATACAAACCGTCAGGTGCGAGTACTCGTAAGCAGATGAGACTTCCTCTCATGAAGTTCGTACGTGATAATCTCCAAGATGGGAGATTATGATAACGGACCCACCGGTAGGAATTCCGCATGTTTTGGTGTCATCGGATATTCCTATCTGCGAGCGTGTGTAATGGTCCTTAGACTTTAAGATTATCATTAATACGTGTCATGACTCGCGCACTTTGATTTACTGATGAAAACAGTCACGCCATATGTTGTCGGGAAGTAGGGTACATTGGGTGCGTCACGAGTGGCATGTTATTAATGGATAAGTCGAGGAAGGATTTGACCCTTTCATTTATGAAAATTGATATCTCGACCCTTTGATTGAAATAGAACCGTCGCGCGAAATTTCATAATCATGATGTAACAACGAGTTTATTTCAGGTAGTCAAAGAGCGATGTATCAAGCACATAGGTTGATGGCACTATCATGAAACCTACTTGATGAGATATTTAAACAAAGGGATTATATTACACATTGTGCGTTCGTATGTGGATGTCGTTGTTGCGACTTTAAGTTCTTTCTCTTGGGTGACTTGACCCGTTGCTAGACAGTACTCTTAGACTTTAGGCAAACTTGCCTAATACCAACGAGAAAGAATCTTAGAGGGTCACACACTAAGTGTTTTCTGTAGTCTCGGTTAAATTCTATTTGAATTTAATTAATGGAATAAATATTATTCTCAATACCGTGGAATAATTTTATTCAAGTTAAAATGATCGCATAAATTAAATAAATATTTATTCGTCAGATTGTGAGTAAAATATATTTATTTATTTTATTGAACATTTAATAAATATTTATTTACTAGTTTGTAAATAAAATATTTATTTAAGAGAATAAATTATTTATTTATTCAGGTGTTCAATAAATGGAAGAGGAGTTTGAGTGAACCAAGGTCAGTCCAGTAGTAAAATAATTATTTGCAAAACGATAAATAATTATTTAACTAGTTAGCACAAGTTAAAATAATAATAACGCTGTTATTATTTTGACGTGGAATTTTATTTATAATTCTGTTTTGCGCAAGTTGACGCATCATAAATAATAAAGTGATATTATTATTAAGAGCATGAGTTTCCTCTAAGGTTATGAATGTATTTAATTATTGTTACGCAATTAAATATTGTGACCGAAGCCCCATGTCGATAAATAGACAAGTACGTCTATTTTGTCATGTACCGAACAACACGTCCGATGAATTGAGAATTGTTGAGCCAAACAATTTCTCTCTCAAATCATCTTCTCTCCCCTCTCAAGAATGAGAGACGTTCTTCAAAACTGAAGAGCAAGCAATCAAGAACGACCGACACAAGACACTCGTTTCGCCGCGCTAGCACCCGGAGAACGAGTGGTGTCGATCGAAGGTCATCAGAGCACTTGTGGATCACCGCTAGAGGGATTCTAGTTTGGATCCTCACAAGCGCAATGCAGCAATCTGGAAGGGTCATTCCGGACGATCAACATCATCAAAGAAGAAAGTACCAAAGATCCAGGTATTCTTTTCTTTATAAAATTAATTAAATTAATTATAAACATGATGTGAAAGATCCTCCTTAAAGGTTTCGGGTCTCTTCCTTCTTTATCTAAATATTTGATTCTATTCTGTGGAGACTAACATTCATCGTCGTATTGATCTCGGAATAATCAATGATCATAGTAAAAATTAAAGTTGGGTGTTGGCTCAATCGCGCTTCTGTTGCGCCCGAAATCTACAATTTTCAATGTAGAACATCACCATCCTAGAGAAAATTTATAGTCATAGATTTGCTTCAAACATCTGTTCCTTGAGTGAGTCACTAGCAACCACTTCTTGTAAAAAGTGAGCAAGGTATGTAAACCAATCACCATATTCCATGACCAAAATGTTTCATTCAGCTGGAATAAATCCATGGTTCGTGATACTCGAAAGGTATGTGAGTATAATTTTTTGTTAAACAATTCCTTAAAACCCTCCCAAGTGATCCATTGGTCAACCTTATCTTAAACGGCAAGGTCTCACCATTATCGTGTCAGGTCCTCGAGCATATACAAGACGAGTTTCACTTTAATTCTTGTGGGGGTTCCCAAGAAATTAAATGTTTTTCTCATTATTCCCAATCATGCCTCTACTTGCTCAGGTCTTAAGTCACCCCAAAAGATTGGTGGATTTTTCCTTTGGGAATCTTATGAACAATCCACATGATGTGGTTCCTTGGGTTGGTTTCCATTTTCTATAGCTTAGAATGCATCTCCGATGCTTCGGGAAAATTAATGATTCACTTTTGGTTCCTCGGGTGGAACCACATTCTCAGCAACATCCTCTTGGTGATTCCTAAGTCTCCTGACTGGTAGCATTTTCCTAATCATAGAAAAATGACCACTTAGTCATAATTGAATACTTTAATCTCATAACATATACCATATATCAAATCATGACACAAAATATCACTAAAATATCATTTCAATTTTTTATTCCTAGTGAGAATTCTTGTACTAATGCATGATACTAGACTCTCATCGGTTAAACCTGCAATGATTAGGTGACGACAAACTTAAAAGTGTTTCATAACACTCTACATGCCTAAACCACTCTAATAACTTGAAGTTCAGCATAAAGAGGTTAACTATGCCTTTTTATTCTCTATGTTTAATGTCTCAACACATCCTGTCTCTGCACCTACCGAACCTAACTCTAATATCATTTGTAACACATCTGTTTGACCCATTGGATTAGGAAGAACCGAACTGTCACTGACCTTAGGTGACTTCCCCTAGACACCAAAGGCTGATAATAAATGCAAAGGGTTTGACCAAATCGTAGAGGCTGATTTTCCCTTATATAAACAACAACCTATAATAGAAAAACTCAATAAAATATAATGAACAAGATGCATGATATAAAAACCAACAGAAATCCAATGACATAAAAAACCAGAAACATAATCAGAGTTGCAGTAGTAAAACAGCAAGAAACCAAGGCACTAAAAGTGGCACCATGACTAACTCCACAGCAAGACGTCTCCAAGCTCCAACTTACAAACAACGAGACTGCAGTGTCAAGGTGCTCTAATAGTAAAGTATGAGACCTTCCCTTTACATGTATCATGATAAACAACGTATGCATATGCATTAAGATGCATATGTAGGGGGTGAGTATATCAACTCAATAGGCAATCCACAAGAATTCCCACACACGCCACTAAAAAAAGAACAAGTTAGCAACATTTAATATAGAACATGAGTGAGCAATATAAAACAGTTGTGCAAGATATGCATATACATAAGTAGTGATAATTACTCACACCATGGAGGTCACCCATGACATGCACACAGCCACACATGCAAATTCCCAACCAATGGGATCTCATCCCATATGTCTACTGAACAATCCTAACTCACGAGTGGAACCCATTCCACCAGACCCAAGCCATCACTTGGTAGTATAATCCTGAGTGCCCCCAAATTGACACAATAGCCAAGTTTGAATCCAACAAAGCCCCAATATGCATTTGAACAAATGCCAATCATGCCATGCTAAGTTCTCACACTCAAGATACTTTGAAAAACAATTTCTCATTCAAGCATTTCATCAAACATGTTGGGGGTGAAGCCCCAACCCATAATTTCAAATCCTGTAAAACAAGGAGAATTATCATGGGTTTTTATCAAGAAAACACAGCAATTGTTTTTGAAAACCAAGCTGTCTAATTTTAGGAAAAGTGGGGAGGGAGAGAATCCACCTACCTTCAATGTGTTTGACATGAAGAATTGTTCTACGATTCATAGATCTAATCTCCCATTTTCGTTCCTTCAACGAATCCCAAAGAGGTTCTATCAAAATGATCCCTAAACCATAAATCCAAGCATGATAGCCCCGGTTTAAGGTTTCTCCAAAAGAAAACAAGGAGATTACAAAGGAGAAGAATAATCGGAATTCTTACCTTTGGTTCCCTAGGTCCCACGCTCGAAGATCCATTGAAATCAATCTCTGTAAAGAATATGATCACCAAAATCGCCTAGAGGAAGCCTGAAGTTCAAGAGGGAAGAAGGAAGACTAATGAGAACCGAAGGGACGCTAGAATTAATAAGTTGGTTGGAACTAACATCATCCATGGGTATAAATTCACTATGAATATTCAAGATATCCACATACATCGAAATTCAAGTCACCTCAACCTTAGAAGTCCTAAAACTCATTCACACCATGAATAACATCTCATGTCGTGAATGACGTCAAATTTAATTCTCATCGAATCTGCCCAGAAACCATTAATGTCACGAACCATCTTTTGTAACCAGATTCAAGCTTTTCAAGCTTCAGTTTGACTTCATCCTATGAACACTTCCAGTGATCCAACCAAACCATTCCATAGCTTAAAAGCAACATCATAAAATGGTAACATACCTCAAATCGAGGGTGTCACAAACCCTCCACATCGCAGCAATCTCCAAGCATCATTTCTTATTCCAGCCACACCGTAAGTGAAAACCAAACGACGCAGCGCATCGTACAGATCAGTTCAACACTGAGATCCTCCTGATGTTAATAACCTTCATTGTATCTTTACATAGCTCCCTTACAGACTGAGGTTGCCTTTACAATGATACCCCGACGTAGCTAGCACAGTCATCTGTTGCCTTTACACAGATAGCCTAGAACCTTTACGTAGCTCCCCTCTCCTCCATCAGCTGCAACATAGCACTAGACTACGCTGCAACCTTCTTTGCAGGTCTCGAACTCTTCTTCATGTCTACGATAGTTCAATGTGTAATGTGGTGGCCTACGGTGCAACATCTACTACAATGCAGTTGGGTCTGAGCTCCCTTAACATCAACCATGGAGGTTTGTTGCACAAGCAAGACGATAGGGATACAGAATATGTCTAAGGAAGATGATGTGAATACAGCTACCAAAATAACAGCCCTAGACCACCCCGTCTGGACTCACCTACCCACACCTCTCGTGTGTCAGGTACTCCTCTCACGTGCGTCAGGTACTCCTTGGTTTGTCATCCTTTTCAGGTTGTCGCGGATGTGTTTGAAGGGTACCTTGGGGTTGCGACAAGGTTCTTCTGGTTTCGGTCCCAACAGTGTTTGCTACGGGAGAGTTAGTCTAAGCTCTACCCCTTTGTTTCCTATCTCTGTAGGTGTTTTGACTTCCTTAAGCACTTTGATGGTTTCATTGTAAGTTGTGGTTGTTTGGTTCGATCCTGAGGTGGGGAGATGTGCAGCTGGACTTGATCTTTGGAACAGTCCCAGAAGAGGATTCAAAGCTGGTGGTTCACCTTTGCAGTGCTTTTCGGATTCGGTTGTTTGAGAGGGTATGGCGTCAGCCATCGGATCGGGTCTGTGCTTTGTCACTGGATACTTGCTTGCCGATTAGTCCTGCATCGTTGAAGTGCTTCATCTTGTTTTATGTTGGGGAGGGACTGCTCTGGTTTTCAAACTGGCTGTATCTCTTTTTGTACTTCGGGTGTGATTGTCCTATGTCCATGAAGTCTTCGAGTTTCATCCTTATTGGCTTAAAAGGACTTATCAATAATAAAAATATTTGAAGGCCTTCGGGTTGGATGGAATGGATTAAACTTTCAAAATGCATGCGCAAAATAAAATCATCATTGGTTATCCAAGGGAGATGATAAATGCAGCACCTGGCATCAGTTTAAAAGGATACAAAGGGAGTTTGATGGTCCCATACCGGTTGGAGGTGATTTCAATGAAATTCTTTTTCACAAGAAGAGGGGAGGTGTTGATAGGATTGTATGCATGTTTTATGAAGTGTTTTTAACAATACAGGCCTAAATGATTTTGGTTATGAAGGAGACCCTTTTACATGGTGTAAAGGAATGTTAATATGATAATCTATGAGCACTTGGATAGTTTTTTTGGAATCCTTGGATGTTCCATTCATTGAGTTTCACATTTACCTCCAATTACATCAGTTCATAGGCCTATTTTGTTCAACTTCAGTCTGATATTTTTTTCAACGGAAAAAAGGAGATCTTTCAAATTTGATACATTATGAGTAGAGGATCAGAGGTTTAAGACTACAGTTGAAACATCCGCAGTAACTTAATGTGTATAATAGAATCTAGAAGATTGCAATTGGCCACTAAGCTTGGGGGGTGGTCTTAACAAAATTTTGAAAAAGATGGTTATAATGCTAAGAACGAGCTTTATGCTATTTATGGCTCTTCTGTCGATGAGTTGAGGGATAGAATTTGTACCTTGGAAAAAACTGGTATTTTTTATCACCTTCCTGCGAATATGTTGTGGGAAATTTTACCCTCCGTTATTTCAGAAATGCAAAGTGCTTTTGTGGCTCCGGGGTTAAGGCCCGGACCACCTCCCCAAGGCTTCTCCAACCTTGACTTTTTGCCCCCGTCTCACCCTGAACCGGAATTCTGGCAGCAAACCCTGGCCCTCCGACGAGTTGGACACCGGAGCCTGGAAGACCAGCACCACCGTGGAACCCATGTTGAAAGCAGCTATCTGAAAGTTAAATAATTCAATCTTTAAAAAAATTAAAAATGAAAATAGCAAAAGTTTTCTAAAACCAAACAGTAAAGAAAACAAAGCATTAATACACGTCTAACCTCTTGCCCTTTCCTGACCATCACCCCAGTTCCTTGAGGTTCATACAGTCGTTCGTCCGGAGTGTTGGAGATCAGTGGCTTTTTAATCGGCCGGTTTGTTTTCAGTCCAGATTCAAGGAACAGCTGCAAAACGGGGGAAAAAAAAACAACCCACTTTCAAGGTCAGCCATGACCAATCTGAACACGCAATGGTGAAAAATGCTTGTAACCTCAATGGACCCAATATTTGTTGCGCCAATTGCAGTGATTGCCATGAACCCTTCCCGCCATTGACCTTCAAGCACAACCTTGTAACAGGATACTTGATTCTTAGTGGAATAAAAAAAAAGACTAACTGCATAGGCAAAATTATAAATTACCCTTTCGTTTTCAACATAAAGGTTTTTTATAGTTCTTGCAGCACGTTCATTCACAGGGAACAGTCGACCTGCAAGGCCACCAAATATATCAGTTGAGGCATCTGAAAAATAACAAGAATAAATTGAAGAACTGTATACATTGTTTCATTCACTGTCCAATTAGTATAGAGACCATCTCAAGCAAATTCCCAGTAAAGCAAACATGGAGTTCAACCTCATCTAAATTGTTCAGTTTTAACAAAGCTAAAAAATGTCAACTTGAGGATCCGTGACCGGAAAAACAATTGCACAATTTGCATTTCAGATTTGAACACTAGCCTCTCACATTAAAAATAAGGTTTCTGATACCTGCCGCATATAGGGTATGTCAGGCAGCAATTTGAGTTACCCCAAAAGCCCGAAGGCCATACATATTTTTTATTATTTTGGATAATCCTCTTTTACGGTTGAGGAACCTTACATAGCCCATAGGTCCAGAGGTAAATATGGTCTCATGCATGGCCCTTGAAGGCCGAGAGATTGACACAAGAGAGACCCACCCAGCATATATATATATATATATTTATGCTGGTATAAACCACAACATAGTGTCACTACACTGTAGTGTGGTGCATGGGTTATTCGATAACGCATGGCAATCGTGGTTTCTCCCATTGCATGCTATCATACTCAGTTTGATTATCATATGATGATGATTTGAGGAGTTTGAATGGCTAAATCCGTTTAAACATTAAACAATGAATCACAATGATGAGCTCTTATGAGTTTTGTGAAACGTCTCATTGATAACTGAATTGTTAGAAGGAAATGTTTTTCTAGCGCTTATACATGTGATTTTCTCTAGAAATAAGTATAGAGCCTGTTTCTTATGGGGAATCCTGGTGGGTGGAAACCCAGAATCCCACAATCATTTAATGGTCTGTTTGGCCTACACCAATTCCCATGGCAATTTTTGATTACCAGATTTTAAGAGATTCATATTTTTTCTCAAGATTGAAGGAATCTTGATTCTTTTGGTTATCAACTTTTTAAAAAATAAAATAAAATAAGAAATAAAATAAGTAATAAAATAATGAAAAAATATATATTTTAATTAATTATGAATATTTTTAATAAAACAAATACAAATAAATTAAAAATGATTTAAATTATTATTTATATATTTATTTTCGTCATGTAGCGAGCATCATTTTTCTACATTCCATCGTATTTCATTCTGCTTCATTTTATTCCATCAAGCCCCTTCGGTTTAATACAGAATGCAAGTGGAAGGAAATGAATAGAAAGGATACAATAGGAAAAGAAAAGAAAGAAAAATTAAAAGATGGTGTTTGGTTAGTGATGAAAAGAAAAATAGATTATCATTAAAATGATGATATAATTGTAAAGGGCGCTACTGCCAATGTAGCGCAGTCCCACAACAAGTATTCACTCGGAGAGGGTGAATCAATGGATAAAATTCTTTTACGATTCTCCCACCAATCAACTTTCATCACCGGTCAGGATGACAACAAATAAGTTGTAAGAGTGGTGACCCAATACCCAAGATGCCTCTCTAAGGCTTTGGTGTTTACTTATAATGAATAATAAAACTGACATAATACCTCAACTTCGATGTCGGACTCACATCCTCTAACATAAGTTATCACCAATCATTTTTTAGTCACCACCAAACCTTTTTAATGTTAATCAGTTTAGTATAGCGATCTCATTTGCATATCCACGTAACAAAGAAGAACAAGGTGACGTACAAGGTTCGTCATTCAAAATGAATGGCTACATCCTTAGCATGGCATTGTATCATCCATCGCCACACGATCCACTAGAATCATCAAATGGATTACATCAAGTAGGGTTTATCCTTGATAATTTACCATTTGCCCCCCACCCCTCGTTTAAGTTGAACCAAGGACGGGAGGATGCCATTTCAGCCAACCTCTCCCCGCCTCTTCCGCCCTTTGACCCCCCATGGGTTTGGGATGATTTTGGAGGCGCTTCGATGGCGATTGCATATGTTTGTTTATGCATGGGCGTGAATGTCTGCATACTGCATGGGGTTCAGGTTAGATGCTTAGGGACCAAGAGCGCCCTAGAGAAAGTAGGATGGCATTGGGCCTTCTATGCTCGGAATAAGTGCTCTTTAGCACTTAGGTAAATTGGGATTGTTTGGCAACTACATCGCCAAGGGGTGAAGGCGCCGGTTAGGTTGACGTGAGGACTTAAGTAGGTCTCGAGATACAAGTGGTGATGCGGAGTAGCCTAGGTTGGGTTCTGATAGGTACTTAGGAATGAGAGAGAGATTAGCAAAGGAAATCTATTAATTCCAGCAATAGCAAGAAGAGGGATTGCAGAAGATTAGAGAAAAAGAAGGAAGAAGAAAAAGATCGGACTCCCGGAAGACACTCCCTGAGGCCGAAGGCCACAACCCCAATTCTGCACTGCAGAATCCTTTGAAAAACATTTGTAGCTTCCCCTAGCAACTTTCCTCGTTAATACACCCCACCCACTGCCTAACAACTCTAATAACAACTACCTAACAACCCATCCCATTATTACTCAAGTAATTACATCCCTACCCTTGGCAGTTATTTCTACCCAGCCTCGTTCGCCAAACCAGCCCACCGACACCCCGGCAGTCCTTCCCCAAGCAATCTCCTTTCGATGTGGTGGCTCATGTACATCTATGTCTCCCCTACAGACCCCAGTATTTGCAACGGCTGCTAGCATCCTGCTAGTATCCTCATGTAGCTCTGTGTTACAGCCTCTAGAGCTGCTTGTGTTCCCCTTGCAATGTTCCCTCGCAAACTTCCTCTGCAACTCTCAGCTCTTTCGACTCTTGATGCAAAGGATGGATGCGAACCCCGGTGAGGATGTGGATGCAGCCAGCTTTGCTGTAACTGCAACAACTGTTGCCTTCCTTGCTTGTCTCTGTTGGATTGGTGTAGCCCGATCCGGTTGGGTTGAATGCTTGTGGCCTGCAACTGTCGCGGGTTGAGCTCCGCGGTGAGCTCGTTGGGGGTTGCAGGGGGCAATGCGCCCCTGCTCCAGGGGTCCGGGGACCGAAGGCCCCCGGCCCATTTTTTTGGCACTGTAGCAATGATGACACTGTAGCAGAGCTGACCGACCAACCAACAGGTACTGTAGCAGTGCGGACTTCGGGCTCAACTGGACTGTATCACTTTTGACTTCCAACCGGCAGCCATTGTAGCGCTTTTGACAAAGCTGGCCGTCGTTCACTGTAGCGACGCGGACTTACTTTTCCCGAACAGTGATCGTCTTTACTAATCCTTATTTCATCTTTTCCTTGATAAAGTAGTACTTGATATCAATGTGCTTTGATTAAGAATGTTGAACTAAATTTCTCAAAAGATTTATGGCACTCTGGTTGTCACAACCCACCAATACAGGCAACTTCACTTTCACTCCCAAATTTTTTAGTTCTGTCTTCATCGAGTGGTTGTTTGGGTGGCAGCAACATATTCCACATCGGCGGTGCTTAAGGTAACAGAATTCTGCTTCTTGGTGTGCTATGTAACACACTTCTCCCAAGAAAAACACTCCCAACGTGGACTTCTGATCAGCAATACTTCCAACCCAATCCGCATCGGCACCATCCAAACAAATCAAGTTTTCCTTTGTTACCGTATTTCAAACCATAATTTGCAGTGCCTTTGATATACCTTAGAATCATTTTTGCTGCTATGAAATTAGATTCTTTTGACACATTTTTATATTTTGCACACAATGTAACACCATAGACAACATCTGGTCACGAAGATGTCAAATAGAGTAAACCCCCAATAAGTTGCTCCTTTTGATCAACCTCATTTCCTTCTTCATCTTTCGAAATCTTGGTTCCCACTAAAATTGGGATAGAAATCAGCTTTGCATCTTCCATTTCAAACTTATTCAGTAACTTCCGAGCAAATTTCTATGGAGAAAGAAACATATGATCCTTCACTTGAGAAAATTGAAGACACGAGTACTTCATCCCTCCCAAAATTGACATCTCAAACATCTCCTTCATTTGAGTGGAAAATTCCTTACAAACATCTGTTTCATTTCCAACAAAGAAAATATCATCAACATAAACAGTAACTATGAGACCTTCTTGCTTTCTTTGATGTAAAGGTTGTTGTTCACTCTTCCTTTCTTGAACTCCAGACAAGCTTAGAATATCATGCTCTTAAAGCTTGTTTTAACCCATACATCACCTAGTTCGACTTACAAACACATTTCTCATCATCTCCAAGCACAAAGCCTTCGGGTTGCTCATTCTATACCTCCTCTTCAAATTCACCATTGAGAAAGACCGATTTCAAATCCAATTGGAAAATGTTGTGTCTCCTTTGAGCGATGATATGCAAGAAAAATCTGTATGGTCTTGAGCTTAGCAACCAGAGAAAATGTCTCATTGAAGTCTATTCCTTCAACCTGAGACTACCCTTTCCATACAAGTCTTGTTTTGTTTCTCATCACTTCTCCCTTTTCATTTAACTTATTACGAAACACGCACTTTGTTCCTTCAAGTGTTGTTTTTCTCGATCCGATTCCAACTTCTCATTCATAGCACAAATCCACTCTTGATGCTTCAACACATCATCCACACTTCTCAGTTCCACGTGAGAAATCAATGAGGTATGAGATGTTGACCTCATCACTTAGTTTAAACCAATTGTCCATGATCACCAATGATATTCTGGGCATCTAGTTGCTTCCTCAGCCTTGAATGAACTGACTTTCTTCATTCTTCATCACTGGAAACGGTTGAATCAACATCCTCTTCATGCCCATCACTCAAATGTTCCGAACTTTCAAAGCATTCGGCTTGTTGTCCGGTCAATTCTTCATTTTTTCATTGACTTCACAAGTGTTCCTTACAGTATACACCCATTAGATGATTGTTCAAACATCTTCACAACAGCAGCATCAACCATCTTTCGGGATTCCTTATTGTAGCAGCGATATCATTTCTCATTTGATGGATGTCCAAGGAAAATTCCCTGAACTCCTCTTCGCTCAAACTTGCTCATATTAGAACCCTTAACTTTGATGACACAAGGGCTACCAAACACCATTGGATACTTTAATCTTGGGGTTTTATAGTAATACAGCTTGTATGGAGATATATCAAAGTTCAAACAATATAGACATCGGTTTTGAATGTTGGCCTCCAAAAAAATTGAGAAGTATCATGTTCAACCAACATGGTTCGAGCGATCTCAACTAAACTTCAGTTATTCCTTTCAACAACACCATTTTGTTATGGGGTATACGATACACTATACTCGTAATGAATCCCCTGTTTCTCTAAATACTCAACAAACTTATCACATATATATTCGACTCCATTACCCGAACGGATTCTTGTCATGAAGTAACCACATTCTTTCTCTGCACTTCTCACAAAACCCTTAACTTCTTTAATGCTTCCAATTTGTGCTTCATGGACATGATACATGTGATTCAAGTCATAAATGAATGAAATGAAATATTTATCACCATCCATCGATTTCTTACTATCGATCCGCAAATATCTGAATGGACAAGTTGCAAGGGGATGAGTTGTTTCGACCTCTACCTTTTTATGTGAAGGATTCACAATCTTCTATCTTTTGACATGTAGAGCATTCTCATTTCTCCCTCTTAAGCAATGGCACATCACAAACATTGTCTCCTTGAGTCATCTTGTTCATGCACTTTTGACCAATGTGGTTGAGCCGTAGATGTCACAACTCCTTGAGAATGTTGTTAATGGGGTAGAATGGTGTGGGGGGTGAAAGGTGGTGGGGTCATGGGGTTTTCAGATGATTTGGTTCAAGGACCACCAAGTAAGATGATTGGGGCGACCGGAACAAACAAGCGGGTCAACTTTTCTCTCGTATCAATGAACACGATGGGGCTCCGAGCGATGATTGTTGTTGTACGAGATACTTCCATTTCAAATACTACTGGATGGGGGCATTGCAGTATGGGTGGAGTGGGCTGGAGTCTGATCAATTTGTTGGAGTTGGTGTCCTAGAACCAACTGTTTGTACTTTGATTACATAAATATTTAATAAATTTAAATATTAAACATCTTATTACATATTGTTCATTGTTTTGCATTACTATAATGTAATAATGTCCTAGAGTATTTGTCGCATTAATAAAGTCATAGCAGTTCCCCGCTATGATGAGAACTTTGAAGTGTTATGACAATATTCTTAAATATAGTTATGCGGTTACATGACAAAATATGATGGGACACATAATATATAGACTGTCAGGTGCGAGTACTCGTAAGCGGATGAGACTTATTCTCATAAAGTTCGCACTTTGTAATCTCCAAGCCGGAAGATTATGAGAATAGACCCGCCAGTAGGAATTCTGCATGTTTTGGAGTCATCGAATATTCCTATCTGCAAGCGTGTGTAATGATCCTTAAACTTTAAGATTATCATTAATACGTGTCGCGACTCGCGCAAGTGGTATCAGAGGGGGCTCATCATCGTTTATAATTATTTAAATAATTCGTAGATGATTTACGCTTTAATAATTTAGTTTGTCAATTCATGTTTAACCTTTCTTGTAATCTGAAATTCAAGATCTTTTCTTCCTCTTTTCGTTTCTCCCAGATCTAACAGAAACAAATAATTTTTTGATTAAAATTAAATCAAGCATCTCATCAGAAGGTGCTGACAATTCTGTCCAGGTAACACGACAGCACACGCCGTGCATTCGGAGTTACACGCCATGTAATCTGCCATACACACCGTGTAATCCAGATTACACACCATGTAGTTGTGTTCAATGCATCGGAAGTAATTCGGCAATTACTCAAACCGTGTGTATTAATGACACGCGGTGTAGTTAATTCTTACAGCGCGTGTTGACCAGGACAGGCTGGTGCACGATCAGCCGAATTACACGTCGTGTGGCCAATTGGACACAACGTGTAGTCCCTTCGGGTCAAGGGCCAAACTATGTATCTCATACACGGCTAAGTCGACCAATAACCGTGTAACCCGAAGACAACACAGCGTGTGGCCCACTGGACACGCCATGTACTCCGAAATTTCCAAAGTACGCCTCACACATCGAGTCCCTAGACGGTGAAGGCAGTACACGCCGTGTAGTCAGAACTACACGACGTGTACTTTACCAAATTACACAAAATTAAAACTTTAATGTTTGTGTAATGTTCAAAATTACATATTATGTAGATTCGAATGACCGCTCACCGTGTTACCTCCAAGGTTATGGATGGGAATCTCAGGGAAATTCATAAAAGGATTAAGATAAAATGACTAATTAATTAAAGATAATAATTAATCGATTCGAGCACGATTTATCTTAATAAGAACGATTAAAGAATTGAATGGTAGTTTTATTAAATGCGTAATCCGTTGCATGTATGTAGATGATCATTAGCTAGACAAGACCTTTGTATGTGATTGGTTTCCATTTAATTTATTTTAAATTAAATTGTTGGTCTGCGTGTCATCTCTCCTCATTAATATATAGAGTCTGCGTGCCCATAGTTTCTTTTATGTAAACCCCATTTTTACCTCTCACATGCGTGTGAGTTAAAAAACATATGTAATGGATGGAGCTCCCAAGCTTGTGGAGGCGGTTCAAAAAAAGAGCCGAGACAAAACCAATCCAAGGAGATACAAAGGTGGACATGTGGAAAGTTGTAGACACAAACCATAAATGGTTCAAGGTGTTTCTCCCCTAGGTCAGCGGTTAGTTTATCAACTGCTAGATAAACTAACCATTTGAAGAGCTCATGATCATGCCCTTTATTTTATTTCTATCAATTGCATGGTTTTTCATTATGGATGTATCGTCGCGACTACATAATTAATGAATTAACAAGCATGCAAGATGGAACTAAAATAAATGAGGCTTATGCGTAAATATTATCAAGACATGGTTAATCACTTAAGTTCCACTTAATATTAACAAGCATGTGATAAAAATAATAAGGCAATTTACGCATAAGAGATAAAAATCCCTCACAATTGGCTCGAGCCCATGCAACGGAAACGATGGCATTGAGATCTGGGGTCGGCGAGCTGCAACTATGGTAATGGGGAATCCGGATCATTGTACCACGTAGCGAGCATTCTTCAAGCTCGAATAACGGGAATTTTCAGTATCTCCTACCTGAAATAGGTTTCCTTTAGTTTGTGGTCCTCGAGTCAGGAAACATCCATCCTTCGATTTCTTCACCACACATTCATCCTTCAATTTCTTCACCACACATCCATCTTTTGAAAGATCACTCCATTTCCTTCATCGTATAAGTGAGAAAACATAGGACGTTATGTTTCAAACTGTAGAACCGTACTCCTAACCTCAATGAGAGACGAAGCCCTTTATTTATAGATAGAGGAAAAAGGAATACAAGAAGAGCAAACTGATGCGAGACTCTAACATACACGTAATTGAGTCCAAACTAGAACAGGTTTATCTTGGAAGAAAAGTCTCACAAACAAAAAACAAAGAGAGGAAAAACACACAGACTGAACACACTCCCCCTCAAGTTGGGTCATAAATGTTGTGGATGCCCACCTTGGTGCACAAAGAATCCAGGCGAGCTCCCAGCAAGCTTTTGGTTAAGATGTCAGCAAGCTAATGAGTTGTTGGAATGATGCTAAAGCTGATATGTTTTTGTTTCAGGTGATGGTGAAGAAAGTGACAGTCAACCTCAATATGTTTCGTTCGTTTATAAAAAACTGGATTAGAAACAATCATTGTGGCCACCACCTGATTATCACACCAAATATGAGCAAAATTTTGTGGCGGGAAACCAATTTCATGAAGTCGACGAAGCCATAGAATTTCAATAGTGATTGTGGTCATCGCACGGTATTTAGATTCAGCATTGGATCTGGAGATAACAGTTTGTTTCTTGTTTCGCCAGAAGATTAAGTTACTAGCTAGAAAAGCCGCAAACCCAAAAGTAGACTTTCGGGTAGAGAAGCAGCCAGCGTAGTCAGCATCACAGAATGTCTCAATGTCCAGATGATCGTGATACGAATACCGAAGACCACGGGCAGGGTCTTAATGTATCCGACAATGCGAAGGACAACGTTCCATTGGGATTTTGTCGAATATTCCATGAATTGACTGACCTTGCTGACAGAGCAGGCAATATCCGAACGAGTCATAGTAAGATAATTGAGTTTTCCCACAAGACGGCGATACCTATCTGGATGAAAATAAGGGTCAATGGCGGTGGTTTAAGAGGAGTGTCGATGGCAACTACCTAAGACAAGTCAGTATCATGCAAGATATCAAATGCATATTTTCATTGTGAAAGGAAGATGCTTGTTGGAGAACATGAGACTTCAATGCCAAGAAAATATGTCAAAGGACTCAGACCTTTGGTATAAAACAGTTATTGAAGATAAGCCTTGAGATGGGTAATGGCATGTGAATCGCTCCCAGTAATAATTATATCATCAACATACACAACTAACATGATGCACCTAGAGAACATTTTTTGATAGAAAACGGTATGATCCTTCATACTCTGAGATAGACCAAAGGTAGCGATGACGGTGCAGAATCTATCAAACCACGCACGAGGAGACTGTTTGAGACCATAAAGAGACCGACGAAGCTGAAAAACATGAGACCTTGTCCCGGAGGCAAGTTAGTCAGGAGGTTGCTGCAAATATATTTCTTCTTTAAGAAAACCATAAAAAATGCATTCTTGACATCAAGTTGATGAAGAGGCCAATTATGAGCAGTTGTAAGAGATATAGATAATCGAACGACGACCATTTTAGCAACCGAAGAGAAGGTATCGTCGACAAGTCTGAGCAAAGCCTTTGACTACAAGATGGGTTTTAAGGCGATGAAGAATACCATCTGCATTTAGACGGACTGAATAAATTCATTTGTTGTCGACAACCTATTTACCTGTCAGAAGGGAGACCAAATCCCAGATGTGATTGTCATCCAAGACCTGTAATTCATCATGCATTGCTTGAAACCAACCAGGATGAGATTTAGCCTTAATAACCGTACAAGGAACATATATCGTCTCCAGAACGGAAAAGCCTTTGTATGAAGTTGTGTATAAAGGATTATTTTGGCAAGAGAAAGTATCTTTCCGCAATGCAATCGGCAAGTCATCGGTGCCCGTAGCAGGAGCGACGGACAAAGTCGGGGAAATGGTGTCCTCAATCTAGACAGGGGGGCACGTTCGATGAACGACGAGAGTAGACAGAGTCAAAGGGAAGATCATCAGATCGGGTCAACAGAGGCAGGGGTGGGAGAGGAAGACAATTATCGATGGTGGTATCAGAATGGGGAGAGGGTGGAGAGGATGGAGAGGATAACAATGGAGAGTTCTCAATAAATGAAACATCAGCGGAGATGATATAACGTCCCAAGTCATTGTTGGATTGGTGTAACCCGATCCGTTTTGAATGATGTTGGACAGAATGCTTCCGGCCCATACTGCGCACCAGGTGAGCTCGTTGGGGGTTGCAGGGGGCAACACACCCCTGCTCTGGGGGTCCTGGAGCCGAAGGCCCCGATCCAAATTTGAAAGCGTTATAGCAACTCTGACTGACTGTAGAAGAGCTGATCGACCGACACTGACATGGAACTGTAGCAGCGGGGACTTTGGCATGACTACTGTAGCAACTCGAATAATGAAGACAGTGGTATTGTAGTTACGCAGACTTCCAGCCGCTAGACACTGTAGCAGCTTGGACTTGGGTGGTCGTAGCACTGTAGTGTTACGGACTTTCAACCACCTTTCACTGTAGCACAACTGACTTTCTGTACGATTGGTGGAATAGTGTTTCATCTTCTTTATTAGCCCATTTCGGGCTAGGGTTTATGTGTGCTTGAAACCCATGTGATACTCCCCAGCAATTTGAGCTTCCAAATCATAGTGATAATTCTGCCTCTGTGGACGTAGGGATTATTCTCGAACCACGTAGATCTCTATGTCCCGAGATCTTTTCGTTCTTTGTTTTTTCCTTTTACTCTTCTGTGAATCATTTATCACTTCATTGCTTCTGGCGTTTTCCGCAACAGTCAAGAGAGAAACAACGGTAGTCGCACTGAGTACGAGAGTAGCCCAGAAAGATGCAACAGAGAGCCTTTGGAGAAAATTTAGAGAGACAAGGATGAGTGTCACAAATATAACAAAGACACCCAAACACGTGAAGTGGAAGAGGGTGAGGAGGAAGAGAGGGGGACAGAGCTTAAAATGGACTCTCCACCTGAATGATAAAAGGAATACGATTTATAAGATAAGTGACAATAAGAATAACATCCCCAAAAATAAGAGGCACACAATAAGGTCAGAGCAGTTTTCAGAATATGACAATATTTACGCTCAACCACACCATTCTGCTGAGGGGTATCGGGGAAGGATGTTTGATATAGGATATCGTGATCTTTGAGAAGTTGGTGACGAGAAGAGAATAAATATTCTCAGTCATTATCCGAGCGGAGACATTTAATAGGCATGGAGAATTGAGTGTGAATTTCATGGTAAAAAGTTTTGAAAATATCACACCTCTGAACGATCACGAAGGAGATATAGTCATATCATCTGAGAGAAGTCATCAATAAAAGATACATAACAATGGTACCTTGACTAATAAGGAACCCTGCAAAGACCCCATACATCAGAATGAACTAAAACAAAAAAAATCGCCGCACGCGTCACTAAACGAGAAACATACGTCGCCCGGTGATGTTTAGCAAACTTACAGGATTCACAATGGAAGGAAATGTGTGGACTAAAATGGGGGCAAAGCTTATGTAAGACTAAAGTCGGTGGATGACCATGGCGAAAATGTAGATCGAGAGCACGAGCAGAGGTGGATGAGCAAGCAAGGATAGTAAGCATACCTGAATGACCTATGAGGTGATCAGTGTTGGAATTGGTGCCCCAAAACCAATTTCTGTGTACTTTATGATGACCGGTATTCATAATTTTGAATATTAATAAACTACTTATCATATCATGATTGTTCTTATGCGTAACATAGTACGTGATAATGTCCTAAGAGTAGGTGCCGCACTAAAAGATCATAGCAGTTCCCCTCTATGATAAGAACCCGAAAGTGCTACGAGACACTATTCTAAATATAAATTCTATAGTCAGATGATATCATTTGAGGGACACAAGTGATACAGGCTATCAGGGATGAAGACTCCTAGGACTTCAAGGCACCTTCTCATGGTGTACGGCCTTGATAATATCCAATGCGGGGTATTATGAAAACAAGACCCACAAGTAGTAAATTCGCATTTATACGTCATTAAATGTTCCTATCTGTGGATGTGTGTATTGATCCTTAGACTTTAAGATTATTATTAATGAGTATTATGAGTCGCGTACTTTGATGTATTGACGAAAACCGTGATGACATATGTTTACGACGAGATAGGATACGTTGGGTGCGTCACGAGTGATATTGCATTAATAAATAATGCAAGAAAAGATTTTTCCCTTCTGTTCTTTAATGAAAGTTGATATTTAAAGCCCTTTAATGGAAATGATATAGCCTAAATAAATCCATGGTCATGGTGTTCTATAAGCAAGTTCATTTTTCAGGATGTCAAAAAAAAGACATCGAGCACATAGGTTGATGGCACCGACATGCAACCTGCTTGAATAGAGATATCATGATAAAGAGATTATATTACACAGTAAGCGTCCATATAAGGTATTATGTTGTTGCGCCATTAACTTCTTTCTTTATGGATGTTTTGACGTGTTGTTAGACGCCTAATGTCACTGAGAAAGAGGCCTAGAGGGTCACACATTAAGTGTGTCCAGAATCTCAGTTAAATAATAATATTATTATTTATTATTCAACAAGTTGAATAAATATTATTCTCGCACGTGATTTAATAATTATTCATGTTTAATTGATCGCATATATTCTGTCACCAGTTATTCGATAGAATATAATGTGTAGAATATTTAATAAATATTTATTTGATATTTAGTTAATATAATATTTATTTATTTATTAACGAATAATGCAGTGATATTTATTTAATAAATAAATAGTCATTATTAAAGGCCCGATAAATATTGTGGAGGAATGGCGGACCGTATTTAATGGTTCGGTGAGAAATAATAAATATTGAATATTATTTGATTGAATAAAATTTAATTTAATTCGCAAGTCAAGCGCATGTCGAGAAATAATAATAATATCATTGGTTTGGTTGTGCACAACAGATTTGGAGAATCCTCCAAAGCCTTAAAGAGCTCCCTTCTCCAAGAACGCTTTGAAGAACGGAGAGCAATCTTCCTCCACCTCACACTAAGTCAACATATTTGCGTTGTATTATCTGTCGTGCTAGCACCCAGAGATTCCTACGGCAACGTTCAGAGATTTGTG
The DNA here is from genome assembly GCA_963277665.1 of Viscum album. Taxonomy (NCBI): domain Eukaryota; kingdom Viridiplantae; phylum Streptophyta; class Magnoliopsida; order Santalales; family Viscaceae; genus Viscum; species Viscum album. The sequence goes on from OY728161.1 coordinate 1,746,326,743, forward strand.
GAACACATGTGGATCACCGCTAGAGGGAATCTGCTCTTGATTCCTACAACGCAACGACGATACAGCGCAAATCTATTGTCAGATCCATCAATGAAGAAAGAATTTCAACAAGGTAATTCTTTAATTAATTAAATTGATTATAAATAATATGTGATGATCGTCTCCCTGGTTCTGACCTTTTATCCCTTATCTATATCCTTTGATTTAATTCTGTAGATCACGACGTTTATCGTTGTGTAAATCTCGAATTGATAATTGATCGTGACAAAAAACAAAATTGGGCACGACCCATCGCACGCTTCCGCTGCGTCTGGAACCTACAAGTGGTATCAGAGCGGTTATCATTTAGTTTTCAATTCAGATTTAATGTTTCTTTTAATCTGAATTGCGAGATTTGCTTCTTCCTCCGTTTCTCGTAGATCTAATCAAAACGATTAATTTTATGAACGAAATAAAATCAAAGATCTCGTCAGGAGATGCTGAGGATTATGGTCGGATAACACAGGAGTACACGCCGTGTAACCGAAGTTGCACGTCGTGTACTTGTGTTCAATGCATCAGAAATTAGTTCGAAAATTAATTCAAACTGTGTACATTGATGACACGTGGTGTATTTATTTCTTACACCGCGTGTTGATCGGGTCAGCCTGGCACACAGTCAACCGGAGTACGCGCCGCGTAACCCACGTACACAGCTTGTAGTCCCTTTGAGTCAAAGACAGGTCGTGTATTACCATACACAGCCTGTCTAATTGGTGATCGTGTAACTTGGAGACCACACGTGTAGTCGCTTATACACGCCATGTACTCCAATTTTCCGAGACACGGTTTACACACCGAATCCCTAGGCGTGTGCCTCGGATAAACGGTGAGAGACGTACACGCCATGTAGTTTCATGTACATGTCGTGTACTTACATCAAATTACGCAGATTTAAAATTTATTTATTATATTGTGTAAACATTATCAACATTTACTTGTGTATGGTCATTAAGTTGATAGGACGCACCATGTGATAGGTTTTAATATATATATATATATATAATTAAAAAGTGCGTAATGTTCATATCTGCATATAATGTATGAGTCGTATTACAGTTGTTACTCTACGTGCATTGAAGCATAACACGTGACCGAAAAATCATGTAATTCATGTAATCATTAAGTTAATAGTACACGTCATGAAAGTACGTTATAAGTTGCGTATGTCATGTTGTTATGTAAAATAATTGAGAGAGGGAGAAAAGAGGAATAAACTGTGTAAATTGAAATAGTTGCAGAATTGCAATAGCAGGAAAACAGCAAAAAATCAGCAATGGAGGGAGAGAGAGACCCGTGGAAGACCACTCCTCCGAGCCCACCCCTTGCTGGACGTCCCAACGCACCAGCCCTCACACAGCAGCCAACTGTGCTGATTTCCCAAAAATGAGTCCGTCCATTCCAGCCCCCTGCTGCCTATTTTTATACCCCACCAGCTCAAAGCTACAGTTGGCACTTCATTACAAAAATACAGTATTGCTCCTAACCGACTAACAAACTCTAACAAACTGACAAACATTTCAGCCAATAACAAACTCTTAACACCTGGACAGCCCTTTATTCCTAACAAACATTCGAGCGCGATTTATCTTAAATAAGAACGGTTAAGAATTAAATGCTTGTTTTATTAAGTGTGTAATTCGTTGCATGCATGCTTGTTTTATTAAGTGTGTAATTCGTTGCATGCATCTGGATGATCATTAGCATAGACCAAACATTTGTATGAGATTGGCTTAATTTATTTTATTATTAAATTAAATTGTTGGTCTACGTGTCTTCTCTCTTATTATGTAAGGGTCTGCATACTCATAGTTTCTTTTATGTAAACCCCTTGTTTCTCTCACCTGCATGTGAGTAAAATCATATGTAATAGATGGAGCTCCCAAACTAGTGGAGGCGGTTCAAATTTGGAGTCGAGACGAAACCAATCCAAAAGAGATACATAGATGGACAAGTGAAAAGTTGTAACACGAACCTCAATTGGTTCAAGGTGTTTTTCCCCTAGTTCAACGGTTAGGTTTATCAACCACTAGATAAACTAAGCATTAGTAAAAGCTCATGATCATACCACTTTATTATTTTATTTCTGTCAAGTTGCATGGTTATTTCATTATGGGTATTTTGTCACGATCACATGAATTAATGAAATTAACAAGCATGCAAAATAGAACTAAAATAAATTGGCTTATGCATAAATATTATCTAAGACATGGTTAATCAAGTGAATCTACTCCATATTAACAAGCATGTAATAAAAATAATAATTGGCAATTTATGCATAAAAGGATAAAATCCCTCGATTATATATATTAAATCGGTATAGCCTACCACTACTTCAATTAAAATCGAACCATAATTCAAAATGATTGACCAACCAAAGTTGGGGTGCTTCCAATTATTGTGGAATTCTAACTTGAAATTTTTGGCTGACTTCGCTTAGTTCACATCAAGGGTTGACTGTCAAAGCAAAACTTGATGTAAATGAGAGGTAAGGGTTGAGGAAATCCAATTTAAGGATTTAAAGATTGGGGAGTCCACTCAACAGATCAAAGAACAGTGAGTTAATTTGGTTGTCATTTGGAATGCCTACCTAAAACCATTCGAGTTGTTTAACTTGTTGGATTGGTGTAACCCGATCAGTTCTGGATGATGTTAGGTCGAATGTTTGCGGCCCATACTACGCACTAGGCTGCAACTTCGCGGGTCGAGCTCCGCAGTGAGCTCGTTAGGGGTTGCGGGGGGCTACACGCCCTACTCTGTTGGTCCGGGAGCCGAAGGTCCTCAGCCCAAATTTAGTGGGGTTGTAGCAACTCTGACCAACTGTAGCAGAGCTAACCGACCGACACCGACAATGTCACGACCCGTCCTCAGGGCCCGTGTCGTGACTACCCCAAGCCCGCCTTCCATAGGCCAGAGGCTGGCGACTAGCACCAAAGGCGTAAATCCCGATAACTGGGAAGGCATTGCTTTTATAAAAGTAAACAAAACACCACAGAGTACAAGCGGAAGTAATACACTAAGTACAAAAGAAAATGCTGAAAAGTAAATGGGCCAGAATACAAACCCAACTGAAAAGTACAGCTACAACTGAATAGAAGTACAACAGAAAGACAAGCAGCTGGAAGAGTAGAAGCAGCTCCTGGGTCGTCCACCTCGGATCCTACCTGTAGGGTAGGTACAGATAGCGCAGCTCCTAGATCGTCCACCACGGATCCTACCTGAAGGGTAGGTACAGATAGCCTCCTCAACGCTCTCGCCCGTCAACCTCCTCCGAGTATCGTCTCGTCGTGAAGTCCACCTCCGAATACTGACTCGTCGTGAGGTCCACCTCCGGGTACCGTCCAGTCCTCGAACACTCGATCTCTGTCAGCGATGTCCGTCGTCTACATCCAACACAACGAGGTGCGGGCATAGCCCGTGCAGGGGTGAGTATAACGATACTCAGTAGGGACCCCGAGACCCTCATGGTCTCTCTAAATCCAACAAGGATAACCACAAGCAGAATCTCAACAGATAACCCTTACTTAGGTATAAGCCCATACTTATACCTAAGTTATCAAGTAACTCATCTCAATCATGAGAAAACACAAAGGTTATGAAATCAACGGATAACCACTACTTAGATATATGCTCATACATATACCTAAGTTATCAAGTGACTCATCTCAATCATGAGGTAAACACAATGGTCAAAGACTCAGCTCAAACCAGGATTTTATTAACGATATCGAAACCACGGCTGCTGGAGAACTCCTCCTCTGTCGAGTACAGTGGGTCTGCCGCTACAACCAAGCGCGTCCCACTAACCTTGGACTGCTGAAGTATTCCACCTGTCGAGTACTGTGGGTCTGCCGCTGCAACCAAGCGCATCCCACCATGGGTCTGCCGCTACAACCAAGCGCACCCCCTCATAGCCTACAGAGGTACTCCTTCTGTCGAGTACCGCGGGTTTGCCGCTACAACCAAACGCACCTCCACCGTGGGTCTGCCGCTACATCCAAGCGCACCCCACTTGCCTATCTGAATCACTCTGAGTCGATCGATCAGCAGTCGTCAAGTCTCAGTCAGCTACTAGGTCTCTGAACTCAGCTAGCTCGTCTCCGGGAGGGTCCGCTCCACGAGCTACTGGTCGATACTCCAAGTATCACAAGGTCCCACGAATAAGTATCTCAAAGGACCCCCTCGTCATAGGGGTCTCAGCACAACAGATGGCGCGTCAATCGGACGCCCGGTCTGTGAATTATTAGTCTTTTCGTCCCAGGGGTCCGGTTGGTTTCGTGTGCGAACCGACCCGGTCGTATCTCAACTGTACCCCAAACTCTTATAGGATATACTCATAGGGACCGTTTCTCAACGTGATCACCAACGCCGCTGACGGTTCGTCAAACGGACGTTCGGTCTGAAAGTTATCAGTTTTTCCGTTCCAGGGGTCCGGTTGGATTTCGGGTTCAATCCCACCTGGCCACTATCCAACTGCGTCCAAACCTCAGGCGAAGTATGTCAAAAGTTCCGTCTCATCAAGAGGAATCCAACAAAGTCGACGGCACGTCAATCGGACGTCCGGAACTCAAGATATAAGTGTTTCCGCTCCGAGGGCCCGGTTGGTTTCGTGTTCGAACCAACCCGGCCGTACCCAAAGTTCTCTGAAACCCTGAGTGTAATATACCGAATCGACCGTCTCGATCCAAGGATCGCATCGCAACTGAAGGTGCATCGATCGGAGGTCCGTAGCCCAAGTTATGGGCAAATGACTGAAAAAAGTCTGAAAATAGGGGGTTCGGGCCCAGTCCGACCCGGCCCGAGACCCCCTGGGTCGGCCCGAACCGGGTCGACCGGACCCGAGTCCGGGTCCAGCACAACAGAGCGCGGCCCGGCCCGGCCTGGGCAGCCGGCTGGCCTGGCGCTGGCGCGGTGCCCGCGTGGCCAGCGGGTGCGGGGGTTACGCCCCCCCCCCTGGTCTCCCTCAGTCCCGCGCGGCCGCGGGACCAGCCACCTGCCGCCGCGGCTTCAGCCGCAGCGGCCCCTTTTCGTCGGCGCGCCGACAGGCCCTTCCGTAGACCACCGGAGTTGCTCCGGTGGTCCGTTTTCAATTTCGTCTTCGCCTGCGGTCCTCCCGAGACCTGCCCTTCGCTGCAAAGCCTTCAAATCGCCCCTACGGCCCGTTCTTCCATGGATCGTCGATCCGCACGCCAAATAAACAAACCGCGTCTCTTCGTGGTTTTCCGGCGCGGCGCGACGGTGCCGCGGCTTCGTTCGGCCTCCACGGCGCAGCGCAATGGCGCCGCGCTTCTTCGCCGATGATCCTCCTTGTTTCCGCGCGATGTCGTTGCACCGCGACACCTTTGATCGAGCCGCAACAAACACATTAACAAAGGAGGAAGAGGGTCGGCCGTGTTCGTGCGGTCCGACCTCCCGTTAATCCGATATCAAGCGGCTTAAGAAAAATTGATTTTGGACGGTCAGGAAAGATTCATGAACCAAAATCAAACCCCCTACCTCGAAATTGACGTCGCACGTCGTCGGGTCGCAGAAGTCGAACGTCGTGGAAGACGGCGTCGCGGATCGAGGCTCCGTAAGCGTCGTCGGCATTCGCCCGATGAAGGATGCGGCGCGTCGTCGTTCTTCGACGAAGGCGTCTCTCACCGGCTGCGGAGAGGGAAGAAGAACGGCACGTCATTCACTCCTTACGGTGACGGCGTTCTTCGTCGGGTTCTTGACGTTCTTCGCGTTCTTCAACGAAGAAGACGAGTTCTATCTCCTCCCATCCCCCACACAACCATCCAACCCCTAATAAAATAAGACTTCTTATTTTATTACCCATCCCATGCATTTCCAAAACATTTCAAAATGTTGTATTAACTTAACTTAATTAATCTTGAGCTTGTCAAAATTAAATGAAGTAGAGTTGACATCATTAATGAGAGGGTGTGTCACAAGGGGGGTTGGAGTGAGTTATGGAAGATGAGTGGTCACCCACATAATGGGGGAGTTAGAGGAGGTTTAAGGAATGTGAAGGGGTGGGGTTCGTGTGGGCCCCAGCTCACCTTTAATCCTCTCATGGGTAGTTAACTACAAGTGGGTCCCACCCTTAACTCCCTTAGGTTATAACCACATAAGAGAGGGATAAAGTGTTGTGACACAACACTTAATCCACTTAACAAGAAATGAAAATATAATTGTAAAACAATTATATTTTTATCCCTCACTTTTTTTTAAAACAACTCCTTCCGAGAAAACGCAACTCCAAAAAGGGTCTTCTTAAGCAATTACCGGCGTTGCGGTTTCATCGGTGCCCTCGGATTTCAATTCCGAGCACCGGTTCAAAAAATAGAAAAACCCGCTCGTTTGTTCACTGAATGTATCTGAGCTAAACTTCGGAAATTGATTCCGGACACACCGGACCTCGGAATCAGGCGCCGTCAAAAACTGCGTTCTTGTAATATCCCAATGAAATTAAGAAAAAAAATTCCTTGAAATTTCCGGGTCTTTACAGACAAAGCATTGTAGCAGTGCGGACTTTTGGCACAACTACTGTAACTCCGCGGACTTCCAACCACCGACCACTGTAGCACCTTGGACTTGGGTGGTCAAGGCACTGTAGCGATGCGAACTTCCAACCACCTTTTACTATGGCAAAGCGGACTTTTTGTGCGGTTGATGGAATAGTGTTTCATCCTCTTTATCAGCCCATTTCAGACTAGGGTTTCTGGCTGTGTGAAACTCTGATACTCACTGTAATTTTGTGCTCCTGAAACTAATGATATTTCTGTCTCTCCGTGGACGTAGGGATCATTTCCCGAACCACATAAATCTCTATGACTTGTGTGATTCTTTCTTCTGTCTTTTCTTCATCTGCAAACCTATTTTATTGTTGCGACTCCCAACATTTCCGCAACAACTAATATGAAAGGTTGAGTTCAGAATTCTCAAATTGAACAATGGCTATAGAAGAAGACAAGGTGAAGACCGATCGCTTCGATGGAACTAACTTCAGTTACTGGAGGATGCAGATCGAGGATTATCTTTATCAGAAAAAGATGCATTTGCCGCTTCTAGGTTTGAAGTCAACGGACATGAAGTAGTCGAAGTGGGAGCTGCTGGATTGACAGGTTCTGGGAGTTGTGCGTCTTACGTTGGCCAAAAATGGGGCGTTCAACATCAAAGAGGAGAAGACAACGATTGGGTCGATGAAAGCTCTCTTAAATATGTACGAAAAGCCTTTTGCGGCAAAGTGCACTTGATGCGACGATTGTTCAATCTAAAAATGGTTGAAAGGAGAATTGTTGCAAATCACGTCAACAAATTCAACACCATCATAAGCTGACATCAGTCGAAATTGCGTTTGGTGGTGAAGTATGTGCACTGGTTTTACAATCTTCATTACCTGAGTTTGGGAAGTGACTGTAACAGTTGTGAGCAGTTCTTCGGGGAATACCAAGATGTGGTTCTGAAGGATGTACTGGACCTGATCCTCAGTGAGGATATTTGAAGAAGAAAATCGGGCAGATTCTCTGGTTCTACTCTGAATGTAGAAGGAAGAGGAAGATATTCACGAGACAATCATAGAGGACGATCAAAGTCAAGAAGAAAGAGCAGAGACAAGGCAAAGGGGACCGGTCCTACCTACTAGATTTGCGAGAAGGAAGGACATGTCAAGGAGTGCGGAGAAAAACAGAAAGAACCTGAAACCAGTGGAGCAAACACGACTGTTAAAGGAACTGATGTGTTGCTGCTGAGCGTGGATATCCCTATGGAGTCTTGGATTTTAGACTCAGGGGCGTTTTTCCATTCCACATCGGAGAAGGGTTTCCTAGACAATTTTGTTTCTGAAAATTTTGGCAAGGTACATCTTGTTGATGATAAACCCTTGCAGATTGTGGGGAAAAGAGATGCACGGATCAAAAACAACAGTGAAAGTTTGAGGGTTCTGAAAAACGTACGGTACATCTCTGGCTTAAGAAGAAATCTTATTTCTGTCGAGCAGCTTGATGATGCAAGCTTCAATACCATGTTTACTAGTGGTGCCTGGAAGATTACCGAGGCAGCCATGGTCATAACTTGGGGAGCAAAGAATGGTACCTTGTACAACATGACAGAAACAAGGATGGACATGCTTGCATTAGTAAATGTTGTCGGGAATTCAAAATTGTGGCACCACATGTTAGGCCACATGAGTGGGAAGGGGATGAATGTGCTGGAATTAAAAGGACTGCTACCAGAGCTGAAGTCAGTAGATGTTGGCCTTTATAAAGAATGTATTTTCGAAAAGCAGGAGAATGTGTTTTTTGCAAAAGGAGCAGCTAAACCTGGTGCACACAGATGTTTGGGGGCCTGCACCAGTACATTCCCTTAGAGGGTCACAATATTATGTGACATTTATTGACCATGGTGGAGAATGAGTCATGATCAAAGTTGAAATGCTTGAGGTCTGACAACAGTAGAGAGAATGGCAGCGAGGAGTTCATAAAATTCTGTTCCAATAATGGAATCCGGTGGGAGAAGACTATCCCAGGAACAACACAGCAAAATGGTGCAGCTGAAACGATGAATAGGACACTGAATGAACGTGCCAGGAGCATGAGGCTGCACTCAGGGTTACCCAAGACCTTCTAGACTGATGCAGTGAACATAGCAGCATATCTCATTAACAGGAGTTCATCTGTACCAATGAGAGAATGTCTACCTGAGGAGCTCTGGTCTGGTAAGGAGATGGTCATCAGGAGCCAGAATGTGATATTTAATGAAGGTGTCACGTACAAAGATCGTCATGCAGCTGAAGATGAAAATGGGAACAAAGAATCATAGTGCAAAAAGCAAGTGTATCTCATTAACAGGAGTTCATCTGCACCAATGAGAGAATGTCTACCTGAGGAGCTCTGGTCTGGTAAGGAGATGGTCATCAGGAGCCAGAATGTGATATTTAATGAAGGTGTCACGTACAAAGATCGTCATGCAGCTGAAGATGAAAATGGGAACAAAGAATCATAGTGCAAAAAGCAAGTGGAGCTTGAAGGTATACCTGAGCATGAGCCACCAAAACCAATGGAGCCTACTCAAGTGGAGTTGAGGAGATCAACAAGGGTGAGAAGGTCTATGCAGAGGTATTCACCATCCTTACATTACTTGTTATTGACTGACGATGGAGAACCAAAATGCTTTGAAGAGGCAATGCAGTTGAATGAGTCGAGCAAGTGGGAGGTGGCCAAGAAGGAAAAAATTTCTTTACTACATGACAACAATACTTGGAAGTTGACACATTTGCCACAAGGGAAGAAAGCATTGCAGAACAAGTGGGTATACCGGGTCAATGAAGAACAGGATGGCAAGAGGAGGTTCAAGGCAAGACTGGTGGTGAAAGGCTTTCAATGGGAGTGAGTTGATTTCACTGAAATTTTCTCACCTGTAGTGAAGCTTACCACCATTCGGGTGGTTCTCAGCATTGTGGCATCAAAAGACCAGTATCGTGAGCAGATTTATGTGAAGACGGCTTTCCTTCATAGAGATCTGAAGGAGGACATCTATATACAGCAGCCAGAGGGATATGTTGCGTCTAGGAAGGAAGACTTGGTGTGCAAACTCCAGAAGAGCTTGTATGGGTTGAAGCAGACACTCAGGCAGTGGAACAAAAGGTTTGATGCATTCATGACTAAAAATGCATACAAACGATGTAGCCTAGATCAATGTTGTTACATAAAGTATTTGGTGATGAATATATTATAGTGGTTCTGTATGTGGATGACATGTTCATTACAGGATCATGTAGGCAGAAGATTGATGAGTTGAAAGGGTAGTTGGCAAAGGAGTTCGAAATGAAGGATCTTGGAGAAACTAGCAAGATTTTGAGGATAAAGATCAAGAGACCGTGCAGCTGGAACCTTAATGTTATCATAGGCTAAATACATTAGGAAGGTTCTGAGAAGATTCAATATGCTAAAAACAAATCTAGTCTTTATTCCCCTGACGGATCATTTCAAACTATCAAAAGAGCAATCACCCAAGACGATAAAAGAGGTTGAGAACATGGCAAAAGTTTCATACGTGTGCAGTGGAAGTTGTGAGCGGATACATGGCTAACCCTGGAAAGCAACATTGGGAAGTTGAGAAGTGGATACTAAGGTATTTGAAGGGCAACAAGGTGGTATCTTTGTGCTTTGGGAAAAGAAATTCATTGCATGGGTATGTGGATGGTGACCTTTGAGGTGGACGTCGACAGCAGGAGTACCACAAGTTATGTATTTACCTGTGGAGGAGCTGCAATAAGTTGGATATCACAAGTGCAGAAGGTGGTGGCTTTATCCGCCACAGAGGCAGAATACACTGTTGTAACGGAAGCTGGGAAAGAGATGGTTTGGCTGAAAAACTTTCTGAGCTGAGAAGAAAGCGAGACGAGAATTTATTGCACTGTGATAGTGAGAGTGTTATGTATCTTGCAAAGAACCCAATGTTTCATTCCCGAACGAAGCACGTGTTGAAATTTTTTTATTTAAAATTTAAATATTGAGAGAGAATTATTAATGGAGGGATTTTCTCAAAATTAATGGAAGATTTTTTTCCAACATTAATGAAGAGTTATTCCCAATATTAATTGATGGAATAATGAATGTTGACCGTGTTAATTGGAGATATGGACTGGGTGTCTATATAAGAGGATGTGATAGCATGTTTTGAAATAGCAGAGTCGGCAAGATGTAGCCAGTGGATGAGAGAATGAAGGGGTTGCCGTATTTGCGGTAACCGGTGCGAAAGGTGGGCTAGCAAAGATGTAGCCTCCAAGAGAGAACCGAGAAGGGGTTGCCGCATTTGCGGTAAATCGTGCGAAGAGATGATGAAGACGAATGAAGCAGAGGCGATGACGGCGATGATGGCGTGTCAACGACGGCGAATGAAAGAGTGTGTGCGAAGATGATGGCGTGCGACGATGGAGAGATAATTGTCGACGACGGAGCGCAAAGAGATTCATGAAGATGCCATGTATCGAAAGTCCTCTTGGTTGCGGAGATCAAGCGGCGTGTCCCGGTTGCAATGATCGGCGGTACAACAAAAATGGTACGTTCATGGGTGTCGATGTGTCGAGAGAGAAATCCTTCGGTTGAGTTGTAAAAGGCCTTCGGGTGGTGTTAAAAATCCTTCAGGTGATGTTAAAAATCCTTCAGGTGATGTAAAATCCTTTGGGTGATAAAATGTCTTCGGGTGATAAAAGGCCTTCGGGTGAATCTTCTTCTCTTGTGTGTTTCTGCAACAACGACTTCCACTACGGCGTCGGGCTCCGCGCACCAACAGTGGTATCAGAGGGATTGGTTGAAGTGCTCGGTTGCAGAACACGGTGGAAAGCATCTGGTGGAGAAGCTTATCAAGGACTCGGATGTCATCGGAAAATGACGGCGGTATCAGCGATGTTGCTGGAATATCAAAAATCTTTTTGGCCGCAGGTGTCATGCGGCGTGTTTCATTCATTGGGTGACATTCGGAGCTTGGTGGATTCGGCGATCAAATTGACCCAGATGGTGGAGATGAATGTGGAGTATTTGAATTTTAAATCAAGGTGGAGATTGTTGGGATTTTTTGATTTAAAATTTAAATATCAAGGAGAGAAAATTATTAATGGAGGGATTTTCTCAACATTAATGGACGATTTTCTCCCAACATTAATGAAGAGTTATTCACAATATTAATTGATGGAATAATGAATGTTGACTGCATTAATTAGATATATGGGTTGGGTGTCTATATAATAGGATGCAGTAGCATGTTTTGAAATAGCAGAGTCGGCAAGATGTAGCCGGTGCATGAAAGAATGAAGAAGGGGTTGCCGCATTTGCGGTAACCGATGCGAAAGTTGGGCTAGCAAAGATGTAGCCGTCAAAAGAGAATCGGGAAGGGGTTGCCGCATTTGCGGTAAATCATGCGAAGAGATGATGAAGACGAATGAAGCAGAAGCGATGATGACGGCGATGATGGCGGCGATGATGGCGTGTCAACGACAACAAATGAAAGCGCGTGTGTGAAGATGATGGTGTGCGACGATGGAGAGAATTGTCAACGACGGCGTGCAAAGAGATTCATGAAGATGTCATGTATCGAAAGTCCTCTTGGTTGCGGAGATCAAGCGGCGTGTCCCGATTGCGATGATCAGCGGTACAACAAAAATGGTACATTCATGGGTGTCGATGTGTCGAGAGAGAAATCATTCGAGTGCGTTGTAAAAGGCCTTCGGGTGATGTTAAAAATCTTTCAGGTGATGTTAAAAATCCTTCGGGTGATGTTAAAAATCCTTCAAGAGATGTAAAATCTTTCGGGTGATAAAATGACTTCGGGTGATAAAAGGCTTTCGGGCGAATCTTCTTCTCTTGTGTGTTTTTGCAACAACGACTTCCGCTACGGCGTCAGACTCCGCGCCCCAACAGCAGTATCAGAGGGATTGGTTGAAGTGCTCGGTTGAAGAACACGGTGGCAAGCATCTGTTGGAGAAGCTTATCAAGGACTTGGATGTCATCGGAAAATGACGGCGGTATCAGCGATGTTGCTGGAATATCAAAAATCTTCTTGGCCGCAGGTGTCATGCAGCGTGTTCCGTTCATTGGGTGATATTCGGAGCTTGGTGGATTCGGCGATCAAATTGACCCAGATGGTGGAGATGAATGTGGAGTATTTGAATTTTAAATCAAGGTGGAGATTGTTGGGATTTTTTGATTTAAAATGAGAGAAAATTATTAATGGAGGGATTTTCTCAACATTAATGGAGGATTTTCTCCCAACATTAAGGAAGAGTTATTCCCAATATTAATTGATGGAATAATGAATGTTGACCGCATTAATTGGAGATATGGGTTGGGTGTCTATATAAGAGGATGCGGTAGCATGTTTTGAAATAGCAGAGTTGGCAAGATGTAGCCGGTGCAAGAGAGAATGAAGAAGGGGTTGCCGCATTTGCGGTAACCGGTGCGAAAGGTGGGCTGGAAAAGATGTAGCCGCCAAGAGAGAACCGGGAAGGGGTTGCCGCATTTGCGGTAAATCATTCGAAGAGATGATGAAGACGAATGAAGCAGAGGCGATGATGACGGTGATGATGGCGTGTCAACGACGGCGAATGAAAGCGTGTGTGCGAAGATGATAGCGTGCGACGATAGAGAGAGAATTGTCGACGACGACGTGCAAAGAGATTCATTAAGATGTCATGTATCGAAAGTCCTCTTGGTTGCGGAGATCAAGCGGCGTGTCCCGGTTGCGATGATCGGCGGTACAACAAAAATGGCACGTTCATGGGTGTCGATGTCTCGAGAGAGAAATCCTTCGGGTGAGTTGTAAAAGGCCTTCGGATGATGTTAAAAATCCTTCGGGTGATGTTAAAAATCCTTCGGGTGATGTAAAATCCTTTGGGTGATAAAATGTCTTCGGGTGATAAAAGGCCTTCGGGTGAATCTTCTTCTCTTGTGTGTTTCTGCAACAATGACTTCCGCTACAACGTCGGGCCCCGCGTCCCAACAGCACGTTCAGTTGAAGTACTATTTCATCAGAGGTTTGATATAGGATGGGTTGCTAACATTACAAAAAATTTGTGGAACCAACAATTCGGAATACATGTTGACAAAACCAATGGTAATACAGAAGTTGAGGCATTATTGTGTCTCTGTTGGTCTCCACTGATAAATGGAGGATGAGAGGAAGAACATGGGAGAACATTATCGGAGCACAAAAAGAAAAACAGCTGGTATTTCATGAATCGCCAGCTTGAATTTGAAGTTGTGAATGGAATGCACGTGCACTAGTGAGAGAAGAAGAGGAGGAGCACAGATTAAGTAAGTTGTTTAAATCAATGGCATCAAAGCAGGTCAACGTAGTGGATCAGGCTCCAAGTGGAAGCTTGTTGGATTGGTGTAGCCAATTCGTTCTAGATGATGTTGGGCCGAATGCTTGCGACCCATACTGCGCACCAGGCCGCAACTTCGCAGGTCGAGCTCCGCGGTGAGCTCGTTGGGGGTTGCAGAGGGCAACGCGCCCCGCTCCGGGGATCCAGCGATCGAACGCCCCCGACCCAAATTTAGGGGCACTATAGCGACCTGACCAACTGTAACAAAGTTGACCAACCAGCACCGACAAAGCACTGTAGCAGTGCAGACTTTTGACACGACTATTGTAGCTCCGTGGATTTCTAGCTGTCGGCCACTGTAGCACCTTGGACTTGGGTGGTTGCGGCACTATAGCGATGCGGACTTTCACCCACCTTTTACTATTACACAGCAGACTTTCTGTGTGGTTGGTGGAATAGCATTTCATCATCTTTATCAGCCCATTTCGGGCTAGGGTTTCTAGGTGTGAAGCTCTAATACTCCCTGTAATTTTGTGCTCCTGAAACTAATGATATTTTTGTCTCTCCAGGGACGTAAAGATCATTTCCCGAACCACATAAATCTTTGTGTCCTGTGTGATTCTTTCTTTTGTCTTTTCTTCATCTGCAACCCTATTTTCTCGTCACAACTCCCAACATTTCCGTAACATGACCAACCAAAGTTGGGGTAATGAGAAGGAGAATATGAATCTCTGCCACTAGAATGTCCAAGCAACAGGATGTTCTAAAGCCAATGGTGAGGGCTATTGGTTTTCGATAAAATATGGGGAGATTAATAAATATAATATTTATTTATTTGTCTAAATTTTATGAGATAAGGTACTAAAATTCTACTCATCTTATTTTGTAGAAACAGGATTAAAATAACTTCAAACATATCATTGTGATCCATACTTGAGAAGGATAACCTTCTCACCGACACAAATCTTCAAGAGTGGCAAAGACGTTTATCGTTATTCTTCGCCATGAAAGGAAATTTTATGTGCTGGAACAACCTATTCCTGATCCGCCTGGCAATGAGGCAAGTGATGAAGAGTTATCACTCTATGAGAGACATTTGAACAATTCCACAGATGTTCAATGTTTTGTGCTATCATCCATGTCCAATGAGCTTTTGAAGCAACATGAGGACATGAATGCTTATAGCATGATGTCTCACCTTCGGAATCTCACCTTCAGAATCTCTATCAAAAGAATGCGAGACAAAAGAGGTATGAAATCTCCAATGCTTTGTTTACAACTAAACTTGGAGAGTCTTCGGCAGCTGGCCTTCATGTAGTCAAGTTTATTGGTTATATTGAACGCTTAGACATCTTAAAAATTAAATTCTCGGATGAGTTGCGTACAGATCTCATACTTTCATCACTGGCCAAAACCTTCTTCAGTTTTAATGTTAATTACAATATGGGCAATAATGAGAAGAGTCTTTCGAAACTTCTTACTTTGATTCGCCAAGTGGATAAGGACATGGAGCATGATAAACCCGCAGTCCTTATGGTGAACAAGAAAAAGAAAAACAAGGCAAAGAGACTCAAGACTCATAACAAGTATAAAGCTCCCGAGCACTGTCCTTTCAAGAAGAGGAAGATCCAGAGGCGGGGCAAGGAAAAAGAGGCAGTATGTTTTGCATGTGGCAAGTCAGGCCATTGGAAGAGAAACTACACCCAGAAGTAAGGGGAAGCTAAAGGTACGTTCGTTATCAAGTGTAATCTTTCAATATCTACAAATTGGGTATTAGATATAGCTTGTGGTGCTCACATTTCTATCCAAATAAAGGAACCAAGTAAATTCTAGAAGACTGCTAGAGGAGAGGTGGATCTACGAGCTGCTAATGGTGTGAGGCCGGCTGCTCTAGCCATTGGTGACTACCACCTTTCATTGCCAACGAGAATGATTTTGGTTTTAAAAGATTGTTATTATGTACCTACGGTTACTAAGAACATAATTTATGTATCATGCCTAGATGCAAATGGGTTTATTTGGAAATAAAAATTGTTTCTTTTACAAAGACAACATATGTTATGGTATGGCGCATTTAAATAACGGTTTTTATGTATTAAATTACAGTATTGGCAATTGATAACGAATCATGTTCACACAACTCATATAACACTCAGCTATGACGTTGTCGTCTTGGTCATGTAAACGAGAAGGGTTTGACAAAGCTCTTCTGAATTAAAACCACTTGAAAGATGTCATGTTTGTTTACAAGGAAAAATGATCAAACCACCATTTGGTGGATATGGTGAAAGGGCCGCAGAGCTTCTAGGATTGGTACACACTGATGTGTGTGGACCATTTCCAGTAGAAGCTAGAGATGAATATTCTTACTTCATAACTTTTACTAATGACTTGAGTAGATATGGTTATGTCTACTTGATGAGGTATAAGACCGAGTCCTTAGAGAAATTCAAAAAAATCAAGAATGAAGTAGAGAATCAACTTGGTAAGAAGATAAAGAAACTGTGATCGGATCGAGGTGGTGAATATCTTAACCAAGAGTTTATCGACTTCTTACGAGTGTTTGGGATTCTATCTCAACTCACTCCACCATATACACTCCAGTAGAATGGTGTTAGTGAAAGGAGGAATCGTATCTTATTAAACATGGTAAGGTCGATAATGAGTCATGCAAATCTTTTATTATCATTTTGGGAATATGCATTTCAAACTGCGGCATACACATTAAACTGAGTATCAACTAAAGCGGCAAATAGAATTTCCTTCGAGTTATGGAGTGGAAAGAAACTTGTTTTGTCGCATACACGTGTATGGGATTGTGAGGCGTTTGTTAAGGCCTTCTCAGGCAACAAACTAGCACCTTGGGGCACAAAGTGTATCTTAATAGGGTATCCCAAGAAAACAAAGAGATACTATCTATACAACCCCTCAGACAAGAAATTGATTGTCGCTACACAAGTCATCTTTCTTGAAAAGAAGCACATCCTCAAAAAGGGTAGTAGAAGCAAAATTTACTTCAATGAAGTTGATGCTCAAGATACAGAAGAGTTGGTACAGGAACGGGTTCCACAAGTCCCCGTGGAAGAAGAAGTTCCTGAAACACAAGTACTGCGTAGGAGCGCAAGAGAGGTAAGAGAACCATAGAGATATGGTTTTCTAGTTACCGGAGATGGTGACTCATTATTGGTTGACAATGATGAACTTTTCTCTTACAAAGAGACAGTAGAGAGCTCAGAAGCTGCAAGATGGCAAGAAGCTATGAATTCTGAAATGGATTCCATGTATCAGAACCAAGTTTGGGTTTTGATCGATGCGTCAATTGATGTAAAGCTCATAGGATGCAAATGGGTATTCAAAATGAAACTGGACATGGAAGGTAAAGTAAATACCTATAAAACAAGGCTAGTGGCTAAAGGGTTTAAACAGCGTCAAGGAATTGACTGCGATGAAACCTTTTCACCAATTGTCATGTTTAAATCCATTAGAATTCTACTTGTTATAGCAGCTTACCATAACTATGAGATTTGGCAGATGGATGTCAAAACTGCATTCCTTAATGGGAACATTCAGAAAGATGTCTATATGACACAACCAGAAGGGTTTGTGACTCTCGGTGATGCCAAAAAGAATTGCAAGTTGGAGAGATCCATTTATGGATTGAATCAAGCATTCAGGCCATTTCGATTTGATGAAGCTATAAAAGAATTTAGATTCATTAAGAACGAATGTGAGTCATGTGTTTACAAAAGGTTTAGTGGAAATGCAGTTGTTATCCTAGTAGTATATGTTGATGACATATTACTTGTTGGAAATGACATACCAGTCTTACAGCCTATTAAGGACTGGTTAAACAAGTGTTTCTCTATGAAGGACTTTAGGTAAAGCAGTCTATATTGTAGGGATCAAGATCATTCGTGATAGATCCAAAACGCTGCTTGGACTAAGTCAAAGTACATATGTTGACCAGATACTAAAGAGATTTAATATGGAACAATCCAAGAGGGAATTAGTTCCAGTGTCACATGGTTTACATTTTTCTAAGAAAATGTGTCCTCATACACAACATGAGAAAGAGAAAATGAGTAAGATCTCATACGCTTCGGCGATAGGATCAATCATGTATGACATGTTATGTACTAGACTTGATGTTACCTATGCATTGAGCATTGGAGACAGATATCAAGCAGATCCAGGAAAACAGCATTGGTCAGTTGTTAAGGTTATCCTTCAGTATCTGAGAAAAACTACGGATATGTTCCTGGTGTATGGAGGAGACGAGGAGTTGGTCATCAAGGATGCTAGTTTTTAGACATATCAAAATGATATGAAGTCACAATCAGGATATATTTTATGTCTCAACGGAGGAGCTATGAGCTGAAAGAGTTCAAAGCAGCCAATTGTCGTTGATTCTACAGCAGAGTCTAAGTATATAGCGGCTTCTGATACAGGCAAGGAAGTCGTTTGGATACGGAACTTTGTCCACGAGCTTGATGTGGCACCTAGCAGTAAAGACCCTATCACATTGTATTGTGATAATACCGCAGCGGTGGCTCTTGCAAAAGAGTCAAGGTCACATCAACGAACAAATTATATACTCCGAAAGTATCACCTCTTGAGGAATTTTTATCAGATGGGTGGAAGTTGCAATAAGCAGAGTACTGTTAGGACAATGAGTGTCGGAGAGAGGTTAAGGAAGTGAAACACTGCTTTTCATTATTCAGATGCAACAGAAAACATGAAATACAGCAGGGAAAAACAGAAAAAAACAGAGGAAAAGTAGGAGGAAGGAGATGGTGATAAAAGGAAATCTCTTAGATGACCACTTCCGTAGAGCCCAGGTCGAGTCCTCCCAGGGGCTCAATCCCTCTGTTGGATTGGTGTTGCCCGATCCAGTTGGGCCGAATGCTTGTGGCCCGCAACTGTCGCGGGTCGAGCTCCGCGGTGAGCTCGTTGGGGGTTGCAGGGGGCAACGCGCCCCTGCTCCGGGGGTCCGGGGGCCGAAGGCCCCCAGCCCAATATTTTCGGCACTGTAGCAATGCTGACCACTGTAGCGAAGCTGACCGACAGACACCGACAGGCACTGTAGTGGTGCGGACTTCAGGGTCAACTTCACTGTAGCGCTTTTGGCAAAGTGAGCCGCCGATCACTGTTGCAACGCGTACTACTATTCGGAACAATGGACCGTCTTCTTCATATGTAGCCCATTTCGGGCTAGGGTTTTACTACTGAAAAAAAAAACCCTCTGTAATTTGTGCTTCCAAAATAGTGAATTTCTGTCTCTCCCGTGGACGTAGGGATTTTTCCCAAACCACGTAAATCGTTGTGTCTTCTGCTTTCTTTCTTTCGTTTTTTCCCGTTTTCTGTCGTTGTGTCTCCCGACGATTCCGCATCACCCTCCTGCAGCAACCAGTTGTCAATGTAAAGAAAAATGATATCCCCCCGACCCTACAGCACATCCCTATTTAATGCCCCACCTGCTAGCCAACAACCCCCTAACCAAAATACCGTACTGCCCCTAGGTAGTTACAACAACTCACTTTCCTGGGGACAGTACCTCCAACCATACAATAGACAGCCCAACACATCCGCACTCCTAACATAGTACCCACGAAAGAGAACATGGCGAACCCCTTGACTAAATGTCTATCTCAGCAGAAGCATGAGTATCATGTGAGAGCTAGCGGACTGAAGGTTGTTAGCAGTTGGTTCTAGTGCAAGTGGGAGTCTGTTGGAGTCAGTACCCTAGAACCAATTTATGTGTACTTTATGATGATTTGTATTCATAGTTTTGAATATTAATAAACTACTTATCATATCATGATTGTTCTTCTGCGTAACATAATACGTGATAATGTTCTAAGAGTAGGTGTCGCGCTAAAAGGTCATAGCAGTTCCCCACTATGATAAGAACCCAGAAGTGCTACGACACTATTCTAAAATATAAGTTTTACAGCCGGATGATATCATTTGAGGGACACAAGTGATACAGACTATCAGGGGTGGAGACTCGTAGGATTTTGAGGTACCTTCTCATGGTGTACGTCCTTGATAATATCCAGTGTGGGATATTATGAAAACAAGACCCCCAAGTAAAAAATCTACATTTATATGTGTCATTGGATGCTCCTATTTGCGAACGTGTGTATCGATCCTTAGGCTTTAAGACTATTATTAATGAGTATTATGAATCGCGTACTTTGATGTATTGACGAAAACCATGACGACATATGTTCGGGGCGAGGTACGATACGTTGGGTGTGTCGCGAGTAATATTGCATTAATGAATAATGCGAGAAAAGATTTTTCCCTTTTGTTCTTTAACGGAAGTTAATATCTCAGGCTCTTTGATGAAAATGATATACCCTAAATAAATTCATAGTCATGGTGTTCTATAAGAAATTTCATTTTCAGGGAAGTCAAAGAAAGAGACATCGAGCACATAGGTTGATGGCACGGCATGCAACCTGCTTGATTAGAGATATCTTGATAAAGGAATTATATTACACAGTAAGCGTCTGTATGAGTTATTATGTCGTTGCGGCACTAGCTTCTTTCTCTACGGGTGCTTTGGCCTGTTGTTAAACGTTAACCTTGGACTTTAGGCTGCTTCACCTAATGCCACTGATAAAGAGGTCTAGAGGGTTATACACTAAGTGTATCCAGAATCTCAGTTAAATTATATTATTATTATTTATTATTTAACAAGTTGAATAAATATTATTCTCACACGTAGATTAATAATTATTCATGCTTAATTGATCGCATATATTCCGTCACTAGTTATTCGAGAGAATATAATGTGTGCAGAATATTTAATAAATATTTATTTGATATTTAATGAATATAATATTTATTTATTTATTGGAGAATAATGCATTGATATTTATTTAATAAATAAATAGTTATTATTCAAGGTCCGATAAATATTGTGGAGGAATGGCGGAACGTGTTTAATGGTCCGATCAGAAATAATAAATATTGAA
This sequence comes from Viscum album, assembly GCA_963277665.1. NCBI lineage: Eukaryota > Viridiplantae > Streptophyta > Magnoliopsida > Santalales > Viscaceae > Viscum > Viscum album. The sequence goes on from OY728161.1 coordinate 1,746,347,572, forward strand.
TATTATTTGATTAAATAATATTTAATTTAATTCGCAAGTTAAGCGCATGTCGAGAAATAATAATAATATTATTATTATTATTATTATTAGGATTCTATGAGGATTAAATAAATAATAAATGGCACTTGTGCAATTATCTTATTTTAACCCCTAGCAGTATATAAACTCAGTTGTATTATTTTCTAAGTGATTCAATTCATTGGTTTAGTTGTGCACGACGGATTTGGAGAATCCTCTCAAGCTCTAGAGAGCTCCCTTCTCCAAGAACGCTCCCAAGAACGGAGAGCGATCTTCCTCCACCTTCCACTCTCAAGTCAAGAGAGATCAAAGAGAACGCTTTGGAAGCGGTTCTCGAGGAGATCAAAGGCGGACGACGCAAGCGATAGGATTTGTCGTGCTAGCACCTGGAGATTCCTACAACAACGTTCGGAGATTTGTGCAACACATGTGGATCACCGTTAGAGAGAATTTGTTCTTGATTCCTATAACGCAGATCTGTTATCAGATCCATCAACGAAGAATTCCAACAAGGTAATTCTTTAATTAATTAAATTGATTATAAATAATATGTGATGATCCTCTCTCTGGTTTCGGCGTTCTATCCCTTGTCTATATTCTTTGATTCAATTTTGTAGATCATGATGTTTAACGTTGTGCAAATCTGGGATTGATCATCGATCATGACAAAAGGTAAACTTGGGCACGAACCATTGCACGTTTCCGCTGCGCCCAGAACCTACAATCAAAAGCACCAGAATCAAGCATCCAAACTGTCGGTCGACTAGATACACAAGCGGTAGGGTCACCAGTCTGAGCAATATAGGCTGAAGAAAAGGCGGGTGGCACAGCAGCCCGATGAGAATGTAAAACGCAATCTCAGTCATAGAGAGTTCTAGGTGGTGATGGATATTAGATGGTGGCGAGGATGCTGCCATGTCTGGAAGAAGAAGGGGAATCTGGCCCGGGCTGCAGGGTACGGGTATGGATGGCCATAAAAAGCCTTGGTAGGAATAAGTTGATGAAAAAATGTATCCATCCCCTTAAGAGAAACGGTAACAAATTTATTCCACATCTGAAAAATTTGTGGAATCAATTCATTCATCAACAAGGTGAGTGGGGGCAATGGAATCTTGTCGGTCATTGTAATAAAAGCAAGATATGTGGACTTGAATCAATCAAGATAGGGAGACATGATCCGAGTTTAAAGAAGGTCCACTATAAACATGGACTAATAAGGTAGTAAAAACATAAAGCAGTTTCCAATCATTGAGGAAAGGCAGAAATCATGAGAGATTTCAGGACAGATGGCAAGGAGTTGAAGAAAGGAGTAAGCAGAAGGTAGGGAGGACACAATGCCAAAAGAGGCGTTCGAGTTGGCCATGAGGGGTGCACATAAGGTGTTTCCATGGGGGGCACTTGGCACCTAGAGATGTGCTTAAGAGGCAACCATACGGTGCCGACAGAGTAGAGCAGGCACAAGAAGCATTTATGTGTGCTTGAAGTGGCCAACGCGAGCGCAACAGGAGCGTGCTGTGCCTGGAGCGGGAGGCATGCCTACAGTGATCAGGACTGGGAGATGATAATCAGGACTCGTGACTTCTAAGTGAATGATAATCATAACTTATAACCTCTAAGTAATGTCAGTACCATCTATTTATAGGAAATAAAATATAAATACAAACTACCAGGCCATGACTGAAGATTGTGGGTCAAGCCCAAACACCTCTAACAAGATTTATAGATATTTTTCATTAAGTGCCATCAAATGCAATCTAATAACCTAACACAAAAGCTGATATTTCGACAAGACAAGGTTTCTAAAGTTCTATTTGCAAAGATTAATATACATAAGTTCTCTTTTTCACTTTATTCTCCAACATCAAGGTTTATGCCTAAATATTTTCTTCACTTTCAGCTGAATAAATTGCAGGTTTACATAAAAGATCTGCAAAAGGAAATCTAGACATCATCTGTTTTAATGAAAACAGCTTATGCCATAAAATATCTTCAAGAAAAATAAACTATTTCCAGCAAATGGCTTAACAATACCCAAAAAGCAATACGATTTTTAGGAAAAAGAAACATTCAGCTTTCTAAAAAAATATTATCCATTGATCCTGGTTTCCGACACAACACACACTGAAAATTGTGGAAAACATATAGCAGTGAAACAGGGCCTTGGAAGAAATGGAGAAAGCAGAACTTCATTAAAACACAGAAGGATGAGTAATGCGATTTGAAAAAAAAAACACGGGAATATCAAATGGCAGGCCTAACAAAAACACGTCTGCATAATCTGCATGATCAAACACAAAGATCCTCCAAACATATAAAGGATTGACCTGAAAAATGTCGGCGAGAAAAAACATTCCAATCAACTGGAGAATGAACTCGGTGATAGTCACCAGGCCATAAATATATTACACAGTAAAAAAGGCCTTTTGATGGACTGCAATAAAATACAATATGGTCAAGTCAGCATTTCCAACAATTAACCATAAATAACAGAGTAGCTAAAAGAGGAACTGAAATCCAAAACAAACTAGGTATTTCAGTCAATAAAACACTTCAGCTCCCCCTTTTGGGAATGTAATTTCAGCCCAGGAGCAACAGCAGTTGCCAAACAGCATAACATATATGGTCCAAGTAGATACACCAGTGTGCAAACCATGCTCCTCAGTCTTGCTTATGAAGCAACTCAAATGCATGTGACAGTTGCTGAAGGGAACAAGTTTTAATGGAATTTTTTTATGTGATAGAATAAATAAATTCTTTGTGAGGGTTCACAAAAAATGGCCGAGAAGTGAAGTCAAAAAATCAAAGGGTGTCTCACTAGCATCCAAAAGTGTGTGCTGATAAAGTCAGAGGATTGAATTGATGAAACAGTCCTTTCTGCATATTGAACTGACAAATTGCCTGCCAAACTACTATGGTTGCATTTTAAATGTAATTACAAACTTGAAAATTATTTCATTGCAGTTTGGAGGTGACCAACAGTGCCCCCCTCCAAATAGAACAGCCCGGCATGTTTATCAAACAAGCCTTGATCACTATTAAATTCTCATAGAACATGATAGTTTGTGATATTCACTTTCAAGCTTCCATGAGTTAGATGCTGACCCAAGGAGAGTAGGTTCATTTGACTCCTAAGATATACTAGGTTATGTATTAGCCCTGCGTTTTTTGTTTCTTAAGAATGGGTATTTTGCCCATTTTCTTCTAAATAAATAAAATTTGAAGGGTACCATATCTACTTACTTGAAATGCTGCATCTTTCTATTAACAAGCATCGCATTGATTAACCTGTATCTTTAAATTTAAATAGTTGAGCAATGAAAACAACAACTAATCGGGCATGTTCGTAGATGGTTACCAAGCTAATTCTGAATCCCAAACTTTTGGAGATGCCAATGAAATTCTCCACCAGGATTTCTTACTGCTATGTTCACTGGTCTTTTGTTCATTACTCTCCCCGGGCCGATGTTCTTCAGTCATCATGGGAAGTAATGAGTTTGAACCAAGAAGAGAGGAGGCGGGATAAGAGAACCCCTTAACTTGTTCTATCATTGCTCCCACCCCTTTCAGCTCCCCAAATCTTAAAATTGTACCATCCACAGGACTGATCTACAAGTGAAGCCAATCAATTTGCCAATCAATTTTATATACATTTTTGTAAGAGGCAGCAACAATGTAGAACAAACAAATGGTCAACTAATAAGATGTCTGGGAAGCTGTTACCAGTTACCAGACATTGTGGGTCCAAATCAATAGGCCTTGAGCCTTTTTTTAGTCTGCGTACAAAGAATTCCTGTAGAGAAGCATACTGATCCAAAGGCAAAGCTGCTTCTTCTAAATCTGAATTAGAATTAGAACCAAGTAGTTGCGTTACTGATAATGTCTTATTTTGCAAAAATCCATCATGCATATCTGAATAAACTGCCAGCTACAGTATTGAATCTGCAGAATTGTATCAATAGAAACAAAATCACATGAGGTAAAATGATTATACTTGAGTGAAATGCTCGGGCCCATGCTTTATAAGCATACGGACGCAGCCAAACAGGGATTTCCTGAAAAAATATATTACAAAAAAAAAAATTCATTTTGACTGGCAATATAATGTGCACGTGGTATCACAGTAAGCGCAATGAATGAAAATGCAGATAGTTGAATTTTTCAAAAGGAAGAAATAGCCGCACACCCACACAGAGCATCAGGACAAGGGTGTTTGGGGAAATAAGCAATACCATGGATTGATATCTCCTTGCTTCTGCGTCCACTATATTTTTTTTTTTTTTTTTTTTGGGTTCCCCTTTTACCAGACTGGGGGCTTAATGGAGTAGTGCATTTCTGACACTCCTATTACTGAATAGTTCTGCTGAATAAATAATAATATTTGAGTTCTAGAAAAAGTTGCCATTTCCATCTATCAATATTGCAGTATCTAGAATAAAGTCAATCAACCGTAGAGGATATTGTGAAACACTGTGTTGAGGCGGGACCCTGGAAAGTCTACACACGCGGGGCAAAGCAGGAAATGTTTATGGAGATTCTGTTGTGGCGGGTCCCACTTCACATGGTGATTCGGTTAGGGGTTGTCCAGGTGTTGAATCAGAGGAGCACAAGGGCAGTTCAGGAATTCCACAGGGAGAATTGAGTTAGAAGTGGTTCTGTTATTAAATGGGACCCGCGGGAAGGAGCTGGGCATCAGGAATTATTCTGGTCAGTTACGGCCTTCCAAGCTTGGGCAGCAAAAAGCAGGTTCCTCTGTATTTTTTCCTGCTTTCCCTGATTCTGTACTGTTTTGGCTCTTTTTGTTCAGCTGTAAGGTAAGTACTCTATTTTTGAATATACGCCTGCTTCCATCTATTCTTCTAGAATTTTGTGATTCGTATCACTTTGGTCCGATCTGCCTCCTCACAAGATGCCAGTCTTCTTCCTTTCTCCTCTTTTATTTTTGACTCATGGAGACGCGTCAACTCGGCCATTTGGACGGCGTCGAGCAGCGCTTGGGCCGTTTAGAATCCTCTCTCCAGGAAATCCTGGAAAAGCAACAACAATCTGAAGTCGAGCGGCAACGTTGGGAGAAGGAGCTTACTAATCAAGCTGAGTTTTGTCGGTTAATGACACGACACATTGACAAACAAGCCTAGCGTTCTGACTGCCCGACGTTCGGTGATACCACTCTTTCGGGAGTTCCTCCAGGAAATCATGCCACGCCCGACGCACCACTCCCACACCATTCTGGCGCCCCGGACGCAACTGGTAATGTTGTTCCTTTTGACATAGCACATACCTCTCGACCTTTGGATTTGCTTTCCAACACGTATGATAATCGGCTTTCGGCTCGCCGGGTGGAACTCCCAATGTTCGACAGTTCGGACCCGCGGGGCTGGCTCACTCGTGCCGAGCTGTATTTTCGTGTTCAGCAGACTCCGGAAAATCTGAAGTTGTCCCTCGCGCAGGTCTGCATGGAAGGAATAGTTGTCCACGGGTTCAGCCGCAGATTTTTTGGTCCTCTTTCAAAACCGAGCTAATGGCACGCTTTAATGGATTGGATAATCAAAATCCTTATGAAGAATTGGCTGCGTTACAACAGCAAACTTCAGTCGCTGAGTACATCGAACAGTTCGAGTATTTGGCGTCATTGGTTCCTCGGCAACCGGAGCTGCAATATGTCAAATATTTTTTGCATAGCTTGCGTGATGACATCCGCAGTTGGGTGCGCATTCAAAATCCTGAGACTCGTCTCCACGCGATGCGTGTCGCAAGGCACGTTGAGATGGCAGTTGCCAAATGCAGTAATTCTGGTTTTCGTTCATTTCCTCCTCACCCTTCTGCTTTCCGGGATGGGGATCGTTGGCTTCCTCCCCACAGCAGACCCCCAAAAGTCTCCCAACCAAGGCCTTCTACCCGTATGATTCGCCAACGCGATATAGGTCCTACTGCCAACACAACAGACTATACAAAACCGTCACCTCCAAGAAGTCGTGGCACACGTTATTTGTCCTCACAAGAATGGGAAGATCGTCGGAAGCATGGCTTATGCTTTCGTTGCGGTCTTCCCTATAGCCCGCTTCATAAATGCCTGGATGCTGAATTGCGTGTCACGCTATTAGGGGAGGATGACGAAGTACAGGGGGATTACCTCTCAGAGCCTCCGACTGCTGATTCTCCTTCGGTTCCTGAGGGGGAATGTTCAGTTGTGCCTTATCAAGACATTACACCTCTGTTCTCTGTTCAGGATTTCCACGGCACACCAGCTGTTTCTATGAAGGTTGAGGGCCTATTGAACGACGTTCCTATACTAATTATGTTGGATAGTGGCGCTACACATAATTTTATTTCCCCTAAACTGGTTCAATTGGTTCAGTTATCCACTTCTTCATCGACGCTTGTAAGAGTAAAACTGGGTGATGGACATCTTGCTCAAACTCACGGACTCTGTCACCAACTTCCTATATTAATTGGTAATTTTTCCTGCATTGTGGATGCTCATATTTTGGACTTAGGCGGTCTGGATTTTATTCTGGGAATAGCGTGGTTGCGTACTTTGGGTGACATAACCACAAATTGGAATGCTATAACAATGCGTTTTTCTTCTGGCGGTCACGAATACTCCCTCATCGGTGCTCCACAAAAATTCCAGACAGTTGCTTCTTTAAACCCTCCTTCCAACCATACTGTTCTCCCAGTGCTACAGCAGCTTATTTTGGGTTGTCAAGCTCAGTGTCCAGCAACACAGTTACCCACTCAGCAACAACATGCCTTTAACAGTTTATTACAGGAGTTTGAAGCAATTTTTCGTGACCCACAGGGACTGCCACCTACACACCAGTGGGAGCACAGAATTCGATTAGAGTAGGGGTAGGGGCCGGTAGGTGTACGGCCTTATCGTTATCCGCATTTTCAAAAAAAATGAGATCAAAAAACAGGTCCATATTATGTTACGACTTGGCATTATCCGTTCAGTACCAACGCTTTCTCCAGCCCGATTCTGTTGGTCAAAAAAAAAAGATGGCTCCTGGCGGCTTTGTGTGGATTACCGGGCTCTCAATCGTGTAACTATTGCGGATAAATTTCCTATTCCAACGCTCCTTCCACTTTTCAGGCCGCCATGAACGATGTGTTCCGTCCATTTCTCCGAAAATTCATTCTGATTTTTTTTTTATGATATCCTCATTTAAAGCAGAGATTGGCAGCAGCACCTACACCATCTTCTCTTGGCGCTGGACTCCCTTCGCCAGAATTGTTTTTTTGTCAATCCAAAAAAATGTTTATTTGCTCAATCTCGGATTGCCTCTCTTGGTCGTATCATCTCATCTGCTAGAGTTTCGGTTGACCCCACTAAAATACAGGTTGTTGTAGATTGGCCCCAACCCTTGTCAGTCACGGGGGTACGTGGGTTCCTAGGCCTCACTGGCTATTACCGGAAGTTTATTCAAGGCTATGGACAGATTGCTCATCCCCTGACTGTACTAACTCGTAAAACAGGTTTTCTATGGACTCCTGCTGCTCAACATGCTTTTGACCACTTAAGCTCCTTACGAACGCCCCGGTGTTGGTCTTACCAAATTTCTCCAAACCTTTCGAAGTAGAATGTGATGCTTCAGGCCGGGGAGTCGGTGCAATCCTGATGCAAAATCGCCACCCAATCGCTTATTTCAACAAAGCTTTTGGTGATAAAACGTTGTCTAAGTCTACCTATGAAAAAGAAATTATGGCCTTAGTTTTGGCCATTCAGGATTGGCGCCCATATTTATTAGGCAGCTCTTTCACGGTATTTTCAGACCACCGCAGTCTTCAATTTTTACTACAACAGCGGGTTGTTTCAGCAGATCAACAAAACTGGATCACTAAACTATTGGGCTATCAATTTGATGTCAAATTCAAACCAAGCACGGCTTACTCTGAAGCGAATTCCTTATCCCACAGAGAGTAAGCAGTTGAATTTCATCTTCTTCAGTCTTTTCCCGTGTGGGCTGATAGTGTCTCTTTAACCGCAGATGTCCAGTCTGATCCAATACTCGAACAGATCATTAACAACCTGCAGGTGGACAGCTCCTCGAGACATGGTTTCACTTTTTCTACTGGGATACTCCGTTATCAGGGTCGCCTCGTGATTTCTGCATCTTCTCCGTGGGCACCCCATCTTTTGGCCGAATTTCATGCCGCCCCCCAAGGTGAACATGCTGGATTTTATCGCACTTATAGACGGCTGGCCGCTAATCTGTACTGGATTGGAATGCGTCATCAGGTACTTAATTTCGTCCGCCAATGCGACATTTGCCAACGTTTCAAATACTTCACCTTGCCCCAACTGGTTTACTACAGCCTCTCGAGCTTCCCACTCTCATTTGGGAAGATATCTCCATCGATTTTATCACCATGGATTTTATCTCCAGCCTCCCAAAATCTCGGGGCTTTGATGTGATTTTAGTGGTCGTTGATCGGTTATCCAAATATGCTCACTTCATTTTGATGAAACATCCTTATTCAGCCAAATCAGTGGCTGCGATTTTCATGCAAGAGATCGTTCGTTTACATGGGGTACCGGCGTCCATTGCCAGCGATCATGACCCAGTCTTCCTCAGTAATTTCTGGACAGAACTGTTTCGTCTTCACCATACGAAACTCAAGTTAAGTTCGTCCTATCATCCGCAAACCGACGGCCAAACGGAAGTAGTCAACCGCTGTCTTGAAACGTACCTCCATTGTTTCGCGGGGGAGCAGCCAAAATCCTGGTCTTTTGGCTATCTTGGGCTGAATTTAACTACAATACTTCTTGGCACTCATCTATCAACACGGCTACTTTTGAGATCGTCTATGGTCGGCCACCGCCCACTCTTCTGATATCCCAGCCGTCCGAAATCCGTGTTGAAGTCGTGGCCACCGCTTTGCGGGATCGCGATGAGGCTCTTCGACAACTCAAGCATCATTTGAGTCGTTCTCAAAGTTATATGAAACAGCGCACTGACAGTCTTCGTCGTCATGTGAAATTCCAGGTGGGTGACCATGTATATCTCAAACTGCGCCCTCACTGGCAGACTTCGTTGGCTCATCGGATTAATCAAAAACTCTCCCCGAAATTTTTTGGCCCTTTCCCCATCTTAAAACGAGTGGGTTCCGTCGCCTATCACTTGGAGTTACCACCAACCGCTCTCGCCTTCACCCGGTTTTCCACATTTCTCAACTTAAAAGAGCAGTGGGCAACCACCCAATTCAGTCCTCTTTACCAGCCGGTTTGGCCCCCGATTCCATGGACTAGCCTGAGCCTGAAGCAATCCTTTCTCACCGTCTCCAGCAACGACTTCAATCCTCTATTCCTCAGTCCCTTAATCAATGGCGCGGCCAGACCGCTGAGAACACCACTTGGGAGGATGATTGCGTCCTCCTTAATCAATTTCCCTCCTTTCAGCTTGCGGACAAGTCTGTATCTCAAACCAGGGGGAGTGTTAACGCGGGACTCTGGAAAGTCTACACACGCAGGGGCAAAGCAGAAAGTGTTTATGGAGATTCTGTTGTGGCGGGTCCCACTACACATGGTGATTCGGTTAGGGGTCGTCCAGGTGTTGAATCAGAGGAGCACAAGAGCAGTTCAGGAATTCCACAGGGAGAATTCAGTTAGAAGTGGCTCTGTTATTAAATGGGACCCGCGGGAGGAAGCTGGGCATCAGGAATTATTCTGGTCAGTTAGGGCCTTCCAGGCTTGGGCAGCAGAAAGCAGGTTCCTCTGTATTTTTTCCTGTTTTCCCTGATTCTGTACTGTTTTGGCTCTTTTTGTTCAGCTGTAAGGTCAGTACTCTATTTTTTAATATACGTCCGCTTCCATCTGTTCTTCTGGAATTTTGTGATTCGTATCACACTGGAAAAGTCTTATATTTCTTGGATGATTCTAATGACGTGGAAACAATGTGATTCGCAACAAGACAAGGTCAGATAACATGCTAGCTGCTTGCTGTAATTAATGCCCGAAAAGAAGCAGTGGCTGCAGACTGAGAATATCTTTGATAAAAAATAATGATGAACTTGATTGTATAAACGGGGAATCCACAAGAATCTGAAGATAATTAAACAAGATATATCTGCAGTAGATGAGGAAGAAACTCACCAAACCAGTTAAGAAACCCCAAAATCTTGAAATAGTTCGCAGAGGCAGCACCCCTAAAAATGAAGCCTAAAGTTTGCAAGAGTGACGAATATTTTGTTAAAAGGTAAAAGCATTTATGCAACTCCAGCAATCTGCACAACAGCCATGCGTTGAAATAACATGGTAGAAAATAAATACATATGATACCTTTACATCTGGTTGGAACTCAAATTCAACTCCATTCATCCTTGCCTCTTCAATCTGTTAAGAAAAAAATAATCCAGAGTCTAAAATTCTCCAATACAACATGAAAAGTTCCATTGTAACGAAATAACATTGACATGCAGATCACGGCCTAAATATTTTACATCAAGCAGGTCCAAACCAAGTTAGAGAGGGCGCAAGCTTACTGAGCATGAGAACAAAAGCCCTATTGCAGTTAACCTTGAAAGTGGTGATACCAAAGAGAGTGATAAGGTTCACCCCACGTGATTTTTAAAATGAAGATTGAAAAACCCAAGCAGGATCTATGTGATCCTTGAGAGGGGGATGAATCAGTATTCTTTTTTTCTTTTATGTTTTCTTTCTTAGGAAACAACTTTCGTCTCCTGTTAAAGAGTTGTAACTTTGCTGAAAAACAAACTCACAAGCACAACCACACGAACACAAGAATTTACAAAATTCACTACTCAACAAGAGTAGCTAGTCTTTGACATGGTTTGGAAATAATCCAATATCACGCAATCGACTAGAAAACAATCCTTTTATGTGGTTACAACAAATAGGAAGTATCCTTTTACTTTAATGGCACTATGATCAATACAACGGTGCATGTGTTTCTCAAACACAAAAGATGTAAATATGATTTCGTAACAAGTTTAGAAACTTTCACCAAACAGGTTCAGAACTTTGTCGTTGTGTAGCTTCTTCAAACTTCACTTTTGTTATTCTTGCAGAACCACTTCACTTTCTTACCCAGCAGCAGTTAAGAACTTATTCTCTAGACTTTGTACAAAACCTCAGTTTGATCACTCTGTCCGATTCCTCTATTTGTTTCCCACTGTCGGTTTCGTCTGTCCGGAAATGAGTCTGTCCAGAAAACAGTCCGTCCAGTTTTTCTACAACGAACCAAAACCCTACTCGTTCTTCTTTCTTCGTCCAGAATCTGTCTGTCCGATTCTTCTGTCTGATCTTGTCTGTCAGATGAGTTCGTCCGGAAAGTTCATCCGGTAAACCCTGATCACAACTTCTTTGTTTGCTACAAACTTGTTCTTCACCTCAACCAAGAGATTCCTTGGTTGGAAATAACCTCCTCAAAACTCTGGCCAACAGAAGTTCGTCTGATGTACCTGTACGAAACCAATTCTGCAACACTACTTTTGCCTGCACGTGAACAGTCACTCCTTCGTACTGTCACTTCCACCCTTTATATAGGTGCACTCAAAATAGCAAAGGCGGGAACTCCAATTTATTTTCCCACGTCAATGAAAAACTAAAATTCAAAACTACTGCTCAAACAATTTATAATTTGAGACATTCACAACTTTCCTTCAAACTTTCTTAAAACTCGGCGAGAATCACGATTTTCCTCCGGGATTTTTGTAACAATAAAAGACCAACTCATTGTCGTCACATTTTGATAACTTTACAAACTTTGTAAAGTTCTTCATTTCTTATGAAGACCTTTGTCCGAAAAATGATTGTTCGGAAAATGTTTGTCCAAAAGATCTTCACAAGATTCCTTCATCGGGAAACTAAGTCTGCTCAATTGCGTCCGGTCTTGTCTGTCTGGAAAACTGAGTTTGAAAACAAACTTGAGCTCTTATGCCTTTCAGCAACTTCTTCATTCGCTCAACTTTTAGTCCACAACTTCAAAAATCTTTAGTAAGACACTGTCCGGAAGTATGTGTACGGAACTCCGATGATCTCCCTTCTTAAGTTTGCACAGATATTAAAACTTTGCTCTTGCGGCCTAACTGAAAACCGATACCATTGTCACCGGACAACAAACCCAACAACATTCACAAACTTCTCACTTCAAAGACTTCATAATTCTTTAGCCAGATCTCTGCTCGGTCTTCTGTCTGGAAACCTCTGTCGGGAATTCTTTCTTAGAAACGCGTAGTATGAACTTTGTACATACCAACGATTTTCTCCCCCTATCTACAAAAATGCTTGGATCATGAACTCTTAATAATTCATGATGTTGAAAACTTTCATAACATCAAAGCTTCGCCAGATTTATTCTCACAAAAACTCTGTCTGAAAAACTGAGTCCAGAAAACTGTATCCAAAAATTTTGCGATCGAAGGACTTCAACTTCCCCACTTTATCAAAAGCAAGTATCATAAGATTTTTCATGATGTTAGGAATTTTGAGATCTGCATAGCATCGTTTTTTAATATCTGTTGGAGTCTACATCCCACATCGGACATGTGGTCCGATGTCGTCTTTATTATTCATTATAAAAGAAGTTCAAAATCTCCTTTAGAGAGAACCTTGGGTATTCGCTCTCTCCTTTTATCATTCTGCATGGTATCAGAGGAAGGTTAACCCTAACCCTTCCATCAATTTTTTCCCCTCGGAGCACACCTGCGTTCTCCCCCGTTGGGGGCGGCCCAAGGCCCCTTGGCCACAATCATAGCGGCGCCGCCCCATGCGCCTCCTGCCGCCCCCTGCGCCTCCCGCCGCAACCCCTCCTCTCTCGGTAACGACACCGCCGCTCGTCCGATCCCCCTGGAGATCTCGTCCCTCATGTGTCCACCGCGACGTCGTCCGCTTCCCGTCACCCTCCCACGCTGCCTTCTGAGCAGGTGCGCAGTTCCCCGACAGACCCCTTCCGCACACCCGCACCCCGTCCAACCCCGACGGCTCCTCCCTAAGCGACGGATCCTGTTGTGTCTCTTTCGTTGTCGTCGAGCCACGTCGGCCACCGTCACGATTTTGCGATCTCATTGGTGAAGACTGTCGTCGGCCCGCACGCAAGTCGCCCTCACCTGGAGCGCTCCTCATGTCGGACGAACCCCTGTCGGACAAACCCCCATCCCGAGCACGCTCCTCCCTATCGGAGGACAACTCCCGACGACACCTCTCCTCACTACACCAGGCAAGTCAGGCCGCATGCAACCTCCCTGAGCGACAGCCCTTCTCCAGCGGGGCTGCCCTCCCAGATCCGACCATATCCGGCCAAATCCCATCTGCAGCGCGCTTCCTCCCGCTGGTCAGCTGCTTCCTCCGCTTCCGCACCTCCTCCGCCTCTACGCGACTCCTCTGCTTCCGCTTCGGCCTTCTGCACAAGCCCTCCCAGCGCGATGCTTCTGCGTCGACTCCCTCCCTATCCACCGTTGCTCCCTCCATGTCGGCCTCCTCCTGCGGCAACCCCAGCCTCCATGTTGGCCTCCTCCTAAGGAATCTCCGCCTCCCGATGACCGGCCCACCAGTGCGGATTTCCCGGAGCTCCGACGACTAGCCCGCCCGTGCAGCTTTCCCAGCGCTCCGACGACCGACCCCGCCAGAGCGGCTTTCCCGGCGCTTTATCAACCGGCCCGCCAGTGCGGCTTTCCCGACGCTTTATCGGCTTCTCCATCATCAATCACCTTCCTGAGGGGGAGCAACAGTCATGGCGTTTTATCTTTTCTTTGTTTTGTCTTGTTTTGTAATCGAGCTGGGTATGTCCAACTTCAGGGGGGTGTTTGCAGCGTCTGTTGATTGTTTTGTTTTTCTTTATGTGTTCAAGCTAGGTACACCTAACTTGAGGAGGACTGTTGGAGTCTGCATTTCACATCGGACTTGTGGTCCGATATAGTCTTTATTATTCATTATAAAGGAACCTCAAGGCCTCCTTTAGAGAGAACCTTGAGGATTGGGTCTTCACCTCTTTTTATCGTTCTACAATATCGAACATTCCGTCCGATAAGCTTTGTTCGGAAAGGTATGTCCGAAAACCAGTTCTAGATAAAACATTCAAAACAAAAACAACTGATGAACTTGTTATGAAAACTTAGTTTGATCTTCTGCATCCGACCCTCTATGTCCGATCCACTGCGTCAAATCATGAGATTTACAAAGTGAGATGATTTCTATAAAAGACAACAAAAGACAATTCCTCCAACAAATTTATTTCAAACAACAAACAAAACCATGTTGTCCATAAGTAGTGACTTAAGAAACTTCTTTCTCAAGCACCATTTCAAAACCATTTTCTTCGAACTCTCCTAACTTTTTCACAAAAACCCGCAAGAACAATGTTTCCTGCATCCGCTTCAACAAACTATTAAAACAGCTTACCCATTTTAAGAACTCCCCCTGAATACATGTTTTTCTTAAAAGGTTTGACACATACTGTAGAAATATAAAAGAGGTAGACCTGAATCCTCAAGCTCCTCTCTAAAGGAAGCCTTGAGGTTCTTTTATAATGAATAATAAACACCACATCAGACCATAAGTCTGTTATGGGATACAGACTCCAACACTCCCCCTCAAGCTAGGTGTACCTAGCTTGGACACATAAAGAAACGGAAGCAAAGAAAACAAAGAACACTGCAAACACTCCTCAAATTGGACATACCCAACTTGATTACAAAACTAGACAAAACAAAAGAAAAGAAAACATTTGCGATTGCACCTCCCCCTCAAGATCGCAGCTCCCCCTTGAGATGAAAACGATTAATGATTGAAGATAGCGTTGAAAGGCTGGATAACATCAGTGGTGCGGCATGTCGTCGAGGTGCAGCATCGAAACCGCGCAGGCAGGGCCGGACGTCGGAGCGCCTGGAAACCCGAACTAGCAGGGCCGGACAAAAGAGCGTCGAGAAATCCAAACTAACGGGGCCGAACGATAGAGCGCTGAGAAAGCCGCATTGTAGATCGACGACGCGATGGATGTGCGGAAGCGAGCCGTTGCAGGAGGCCGCTCAGGAAAGAATGGCCAAGGCGCGCGAGGGGCACTAGAGCACTGGAGGGGGCTGGTTGGAGGGCTTCTTCAAAAAAAAGAAAAAAGAGGTGTCGCAGATCCGGATCTAATGGAAGGTGGATGGTCCAGTCGTGCACGTTGAGGGAGGGAGGCTAGGAACCAAAGCAGGAGGAGCGGTCGTGGCCTGGCGCAGGGTCGGTGCGGCTAGATCCCGTCGGGATCGAGAGGCGCGACCGGGAGGCGCCGTCAGGATTGAGAGGTGCGGCAGGGCCGGGAGCTGAATGGTGTCGAGAATCCGCCGGGAAGAGCGTCGGCGAGCGAGAGCCGCGCCCATGGAGCCGCGCAAGGAGGCGGGAGCCACGTCGAGTTCGAGAAGTTTCGCCTGGGCTAAGGGAGGCAGGGTCGAGCGACGTCGAGAGTTTCCGACTAGGAGTGTGCCGCAGGGAGGGACGCCGCTGGAGGGTCGTGGGAGTCGGAAGCCGCGTCCGAAAGCGAGAGCCGCGTGTCGAGGCGGGAGGCGGGAGGCGCGCCGGGATGTCGGGAGGGGAAGCGCGTAGGGCGGGAGCCGCGAGTCACAACGGAAGGCGAGAGGCGCGCCGCGATACCGCGCCAACAAGGAGGGCAGGGTCGTCGCGCGCAGAGGGTGTCGCGGCTCGTGCAGGCCGGCGGAGGGGGAGGAAGCCCACCGGGAGGAGTCGCGGCCCAAGGAGGTGACGACCGGGGCGGACATGGCCGGGCTCGTCGATGCGCGCAGGAGGAGGGTCATCAGGGGCCGACACGAGGGAGGGAGGGAGGACCTCGAGCGGGAGGTTTCCGTCAAGAATGACGGAGGGTCGTCTGGGAAACGAGGCCGGAGGGGCGGCGGCAAACGAGACCTACAGGCTAGAGGTCACGGCCCCCCAAAGGGAAAATTGGTTGAAACCCTAAACGAGAAATTAAAAAAAAATGAGAGGACGGGCTCGGGTTTAAAAAACCTCCTCTGAGTGCACTTCTTTCTCAGGCGTTACCACACGGTTTTCAAGTCCTGGATGAATAGGCTTAGGACTTGCTCGATTCTCCTTTCTATCTCTTCCCGGGTTGCAACTCATCTCCAGATCCTTCCAAGAAGCGTTTTACTCTAACCATCTCGAGGGTTCGGTTGAAGGTAAGAAGGTGAAAGGGTCAAAGGTAAAGAGAGCTAAAGGGTAAGAGTGCGAGAGTGGAAGACCAAGAGTAAGAAGCAAGATCGACTCGGTTTTATCATTTAGGGTTTTATAAACCGTAAATCGAGTAAACCGGGTCAAATAAAAAGAAATAAGTAAAACAACGTCGTTTTCAAAAAAATTAAAAACAGTCGGTGAGTTTTATCGGTGAGTTTTATCGGTGAGTGGTCATCAGTGAGACATCATCGGTGTCGGTAAGACACTGTCGGCGTGACACTGTTGGTGTCGGCATGACACTATCAGCATGACACTGTCGGTGTCAGCATGGCATTGTCAGTGTCGGCGAGACATTACCAGTGTCCTATCAGTGAGTCATCCATACTAAGTTTTAACGGTGAGTTATTAATAGTAGGTCCTCAAAAATTAATCATCCTTAATTCATGTCTGATGTAACTCGTTTTTTCAGAGTTTAATGGCATAGTAAATATATCACCAAGATGATGTTTTGTGTCAATAAATTCAAGAGTTATATCACCTTTTTGATAATGATATCTCAAAAAGTGATGTCTTACATCGATATGTTTTGTTCTAAAATGAGAAACAGGATTCTTTGATATATTAATAGCACTTGTATTGTCACAATTTATAGGGACATGTCTAAACTGATATCCATAACCTACCAAGTGTGTTTCATTCACAAAATATGAGCACAACAACTACCAGCAGCTATGTATTCAACCTCAACAGTACATAATGCGACCTAATTTTTCTTTTTAATACACCATGATACTAGAGACTTGTCCAAAAAGTAACATGTTCCAGAGGTGTTTTTTTTATCTAACTTACAACCATCAAAATCATCATCTGAATAACTAACTAAATCAAATGTTTGTCCTCTAGGCTAGAACAATCCTAAGTTGGTAGTATACTTGAGGTATTTGAAAAAAAAATTAACAGCATTTAAATGAGATTCTTTGGGGTTTGCTTGAAAACGGACACACATACATACACTAAACATAATATCAGGCCGGCTAGCAATCAAGTAAATCAGATTTACATCAAGGTCCAACTTACAGATAGTACTCATTGGAGTATCATTACTTTTTGTACTATCAAAACCAAACCTTTTTAAAAGATCTTTAGTATATTTACTTTGATTTAAAATAATACCTTCTTTATTTTGAAAGATTTGAAATCTAAGAAAAAATTTGAGTTCCATTAAACTCATTTCAAATTCACTTTGCATCATTTTTTAAAAATCAATACATAAAGAATTCTTTGAAAATCCAAAAATAATGTCATCAACATAGATTTGCACTACTAAAACATCTTTAGAAATTCTTTTTATAAAGAGAGTAGGATCAGCTATAACTTTTGTAAAACCTTTAGAAATAAGAAAAGTACTTAGTCTATAATACCAAACTCTTGGAGCCTGTTTTAAACCATATAAAACCTTTGTTAACTTAAAAACGTGATTTGAAAAATAAAGGTTTGTAAAACCAGGGGGTTGTTCAACAAAAACATCTTCAACTATATACCCATTTAAGAATGCACTTTTAACATCCATTTGATATAGTTTTAAATTGAGATGAGTTGCATATGCTAGCAGGATTCTAATGGCTTCAAGTCTAGCAACTTGTGCAAAAGTTTCTTCATAGTCAATGTCTTCCTCTTGACTATATCCTTGTGCAACCAGTCTGGTCTTATTCCTCACTATGGTGTCTGTTTCATCTACTTTGTTTCTAAAGACCCACTTAGTGCCTATGGTTAAGGTGTCTTTAGATCTATCTACTAGTTTCCAAACTTTATTTCGTTCAAACTGATTCAACTCTTTTTGCATAGTCATCACCCAAAATTCATCATTGATTGCATCATTAATGTTTTTAGGTTCAAGTTGTGACAAGAAGGCTTGATGTTCAACCTGGTTCCTAAGAGAAGCTCTAGTCTGTATCCATTTATCTAAGTCTTCAACTACAACATCTAAGGGGTGGTTCTTAAGGGTTCTAACAGATCTAGAAAATGAAGGACTAGTTATTTTAGGTTCATCTATAGGTTCAGGTTCACTATGATTAGAGTCTGGAGATTTTCCAGAACTGAAAGATTTAGCATCTTGCTTAACAGCCGACTCAGAAGGTCTAGCATTTATGTCCAAATTGGACAGATCATCCTCAATATTTTCAAGAGGGGTTTTAGGTTCATGTGGATTTGTTTCATCAAATTTAACATGTACAGATTTTTCCACACATTTGGTTCTTTTATTAAAAACTTTATAGGCTTTACTAGAGGTTGAGTAATCTAGAAAAATTCCTTCATCACTTTTGATTGCAAATTTATTAAGATTGTCCTTAGTATTGAGAATATAAACCTTGCAACCAAAAACTTTAAAGTAGCTAACTTTGGGTTTCCTATTGTTTCATAACTCAAAGAGAGTTTTCTTAAGAATTGGTCTGATTAAGACTCTGTTAATTATATAACAAGTTGTATTGACAACTTTAGCCCAAAAATAAACAGTTAAGTCATACTCATTAAGCATTGTCCGAGCTATTTCTTGTAATGTTCTATTCCTTCTCAAACTCACGGCAATGGTCACTCCTTAAGGTTTTTATCCTAAGACCACTTAGGTTCTCTACAGATCTAGCATACTTGGTGAAGTAAGAACAAGCCTCACTCTTGTGAGCTAAAAAGAAGATCCAAGTATACCTACAGAAGTCATCTACAAGAACATAGACATAATGCTTCCCACTAAGACTTGAAACTTTAGATGGTCCAAACAAATCCATGTGAACCAACTCAAGTGGTTGAGAAGTTAGAAACTTCTTTCTTTGGTTTGAAAGATATATTGTAATGTTTTCCCTTTTGACAAAGATTGCAAACTTTATTGTCTGGAAATTCTAGTTTGGGTAGATCCTTGACTAACTCTTTCCTTGCAAGCTTTCTAAGTGAGTGAGTGTTACAGTGACCTAATCTCCTATGTCAAAGCCAGGATTCTTTATGAAAGACACTTAAGCAAGAAACATTTTAAGAAACTAAAGAATCCAAGTTCACAGCATAAACATTCTCATTTCTAAAAGCAATAAATACTAACTCATTTTTAGAATTAAACACATTACATGCATCATTTTCAAATTTAACATTGAAACCATCATCACATAACTAAGAGATATTGAGCAGATTGTACTTTAATCCATCAACAAAAAACACTTTGTAAATTAAAATTGAATTAATGTTACTGATTTGACCAAGGCCAATTATTTTGTCTTTAGCGTTGTCATCAAAAGTGACATGCCCACCATCAATTTTTATAAGATTCTTGAAGCTCGAGTAGTCCCCTGTCATGTGTCTTAAACATCCATTATCCAAGTACCATAAGCTTTTGCAGGAGCTCTTGAAACATGCTTCCTACAAAGACAGTTCAAACAAGAAAAGATTTTGGTACCCAGACTTGCTTGAGTCCAGTAATATTAGTAATTAATGCTTTGGGAACCCATACTTGCTTCATGGGTTTCCTATAAACAATTTGTAAAGTATTGGAAAAATAAACTCTATTTGGTCTGGAAAAACTAGAAACAGTAGAAGATTGTCCACTGCTGGAACTTGCAATAGATTTTTCAAATCTAGGTACACAGCCTAATTTTTCGGATTTTGATACGAAATTATTTTTAACAAGGTTTCTTTGTCCTGGTTGATAACCTATAAAGGTAACATATTTCGGTGCAAGCATTTGAATGAGAGTGTTCTTGTCATTGGTAAACTTTTCTAAGTCCTTTTTCATCTGCTCATTTGATAATTTAAGCTCATTATTTTCTTTTAAGCAATTGAGCATTTTTCTCTCTCTGTAGTAAGATCAGATTTAACAGTAGAGGTGAGAGCATGTTGTTTCTTCAAAACTTTATATTTATCTTTTAATTCATTGCATGTGTCTTAAAGCATTCTGCAGTAATCAAACATTTCCTCATTGATCATGTTTTCATAATCAGATTCATCTTCAGAATAGTAGGAATTTTGTACAAGAGATTCAAGGGTTACCTCAGAAGTTTTCGTCATAAAGCACATGTTAGCTTTGTCACCTTTCTCATCATGTGGAGACTCTGACTCACTGGAGCTATCCTCAGAAGCACTCCTCATAAGCACTCTAAGTGGTCTTCGTTGCCTTCTTATACCTTTAATCTTTATCCTCATATTTATTCTTATACTTTAACTTAGAACAGTCAGCCTTTACATGTCCTCTTCTCTTACATTCATAACAGATTATCTTATTAGAGTTATCATCTCTCCTCCAGTCCTTTTTCCAGTTGCCCTTATAGTCATACTTTCCTTTGTAGTTGGGCTTCTTAAAGAACTTCTTCTTTCTGTAAAATTTTTTAAACCTTCTGGCTAATTGAGCCACTTCCTCATCACTGTCAGATGGTGATTCTTCGTTGCTTGAACTGTCAGAATGAGTTTGTGCCTTCTTCTTTTCTTTGTGTTTAGAAGCAGTGGTCTTGAAAGTCACTGACTTTCTCTTTGGTTCATCATCCTCTTCTTTGTTGACCTACAATTCTTCCTCGTACATCATCCGCTTACCTATCAACTCCTTTGCTGGCAGAGTGTTGATGTCACAGGATTCTCTTATTGACACGGAAGTTCATCTCCATCTTTCTGGTAGACATCTGAGAATTCTCATGATTTATTTCTTCGGTGTAACATCATTTCCCAGAGAGATCATAGTATTTACAATTTCATTAAACCAGAGATACATGTCAAAGATAAGTTCATCAGGCTTCATTTTGAAATTATCATATTTAATAGTATATGTATTGAGTCTCATTTCCTTAACATTAGTGGTTCCTTCATGTGAAACAGCTAAATTATCCCAAATTTCAAATGTTGTTTTACATGCAGAAATCCTATTGAATTCTTCATCTCCTAAGACACAATATACGGCATTCATTGCTTTGCAGTTATTATTATAAGCTGCCTTAGTTGGATCATCCCATGTATTTCGAGCAGTATCAGGAATCTTATATTCATTTATAATTGAAGACCAAATTTCAAAACTCATACTTTCTAAATGCATTTTCATCTTAATTTTCCACTGAGCATAATTAGTTCCATTGAAAAATGGAGGTCTGTTGGTAGCAGCACCTTCCAATCTATTATCCATAATAAATAATAAAGAATAGGTTTTTAAAGAGCTAAAAATTTAGAACTAACAGAAATTTAGAGATCTTTAAAACACAACTAAAATCACAGTTGAAAAGATTTGAAAAAGCTTTGAAAACATTGAAAATAGAAGATTAAAAACAACCCTCTAATACCAAATGTTGGTCGGAGTAGGACACTCAAGAGGAGGGGTGAATTGAGTTCCTATCAAAATTTCTGTTAAAAACCTTATTTAAAAATTCCCCCAATTTAAAATCTCAACAGCCCAGTTAACCAAAGTAGCAGATTTATTAGAGTTTTAAATGTTCAGTTAATTTCTCAAAAGATTGATTATTTCTCAGTTACAGCAATTTAAAAGATTGATATAACTTTTGAAAGTAATTTACTAAATCAAAAACAGTTATAAACACTAAGATTAACTATCAAAGTACTATTTAGTTTTCTGAAATATGTGAGAAAACGGACAAGCAGAGACTTAGTCCTCTCCACTTGGTCATCACCTGTCACCAAGCAGTTTATATTAATAAACTTGATCCACACCCTGGATCGGGTTTCACAACAGCACACAAGGCTGTCCAGATCAACTAGACTTTTACCATAGTTATTCGTGGGAAACAAAATACAATCATGCAACACAGAGGACTTCTTCCACAATTATACATGGAAGAAAAATAATGTAAATGAGTGAGTGAAGATATATTGCATCTTCCAGCTTAGCTCAGGAGACGGTATGTGTGTGTGATACAAACACACACACTGCTCGAAAAGTAATAAGAATGTGCACAACAGAGCAGAAAGAATGAGAAAAGGTTTAGAATGCTCTGTGTGATGCGCTTGAAGCTTCTGGACTTCTTAGGTGTAACAGATGTGAAGCTCGAGTCCACTTCTGGAAACAAACACCAAAACAGAGTGTCGTGAAAGCTTTGTGTTCTGGTTTCCAGTGAGGTGAGATGTTCCTCGAAGGTGTTCTTCACTAGGGTTTGTTGCTGCAAGGATGTCGGGATTTTTGGTTCACAACAAATCTTTCCTTGTTCGCAGTTAGCAAGAATGAGTGCTCTTCTCATGTATGCTTTTCTCCACCTTGTAAGTTCTCTCTGTATGGTTGCGCTTTTTGCTCAGGTGATTTCTTTATATACTGCAGAGATCGACAATAGGCATGTTCTGAATATGTGGTGTACCTCGTACTGGTCTCTGACAATGACTACAAAAGACGGACGAGGTCATTAATATAATAAGCAGTACTAAGTTCCATAAATATGACTGTTAGAATTAATTTTGAATTTAAGCGTAAAGAAAATTTTCTAAGTGTTGATCGGTAGGTCCTGTTGTCGGTAGGTCCTTCTGTCAGTAGGTCCTTCTGTCGGTAGGTCTTTCTGTCAATAGGTCGGGCGTTGGTAGATTAGCTGTCAATATGTTCTTCTGTCGGTAGGTTGATGTGTCGGTGAGTCATTGTTGTCGGTGAGTTTTGTCAATGAGTCAGACTATCAGTGACTCAAACTTGTATCGGTGACTCAACCTGTCGGTAGCTCATAATTCTGTCGGTGACTCATCTGTCGGTAGGTCATACTTCTGTCGGTGAGTCATGATATCGGTGACTCATACTTGGTCATTTTTGTCTATTTGTTTGTCTTATATTATAAACATTAACAGAATATGTTAAACTTATAGTTAGAACATAGATAATCATAATTAAGCATATTTGAACTTAAAACTCAAGACATGATTAAACATGATTTGACATTATTTGTGAGGATTAAAACTCGAGAGGGCCAACAGATTTGTTTAAGGGCCCTTTTAGGTCTATTTCTACTTCCTTTAATAAGTGAGTTTTTCATTAAACTTACACTATTAAAAGTTGTATCATTGGGTCTCCTTCTAACATATTCAAACCATCTTAATCTAGTTTCAATCATCTTCTCATCAATCAGAGTCACTCCAATTTTCTCTTAAACACATTCATTTCTAATCTTATCCATTTTAGTATGTCCACATGTCTATTTTAACATTTTCATTTCTTCTACATTTATTTTATGTTCAAGATGCCCCGTCAAAGACCAACACTCATTACCATATAGAATAATTGGTCTAATAACAGTCCTGTAAAATTTACCCTTCAATTTCAAAAGAATTTTACGATCACAAAGCACCCTAGAAGTCTTTCATTTTTTATCCATCCAAATTGAAACATGTGAGAGACATCTGCATTAATATCTCCATCACATTACATAAATGAACTTAAATATCGAAAACGATCAACTCTTGAAATAATGTGGTTTCTTAATCTCACATTCATAACATTACAAGATGATCATTTGTTAAAAAGACACTTCATATATTCTATCTTATCCCTATTAAGACATAAAGCTTTCGATTCTAAAGTCTATCTCAAAGTTCTAACTTTAAATTGATAGTCTTTTTGAATTCTGCAATGAATACATTATCATCCGCAAAAAACATGCAATTAGGTATCTCGTTTTGAATATGCTTTGTAAGTTATCTAAAACCAAAACAAAAAGGTATGGGCTTAAAGCCAACCCTTGATGCAGTCCTATCTAGACAGGGTAGTCCATAGTATTATCTACTTGATTTCTAACTCGAGTCAAATTCTCTTCCTACGTGTCTAGGATGAGTTTGATATACGCCACCTGCATCTCTTTTCTTTTAGAAGATTTCCATAAAACCTCTCTAAGAACTTTATCATATGTTTTTTCCAAATCAATGAAAACGATATGCAAATCTTGGACTTTATGTCGATAATACTCTGTCAGATCTCTAGCCAAATAAATTGATTCTGTGGTTGAACGTCAGGGCATAAAACCAAATTGATTATCTGAAACGTTAGTTTCCCTTCGAATCCTGTGTTCAATCACTCCTCCCAAAGTTTCGTGGTGTGACTCGTAAGTTTAATGTATATAATTGATTATCCTGTATGTTTATACATAGGTACTAGAGAACTCTTCCTACATTACAACGGGAAATAGCAATCACACATGAAGACATGCGCGCCTTCGGATCATTTGAGCAAAGAACAAAATCACCAGTAAAACAGGTAGATGTTCAGAGGGTAAAGGGAACAGATCCATGAAAACAGCTGATACCTTTTTGTCACCATACATTCGACGAGCATGAAGAGCACCGAGCATCAATATAGTAGCCACCGTCGCACCAGGAACTAGGAATGAATTTCCTATATAGATACTCAATAATGAGCTCCACATTTTCCCCGATTTTACACCAAGTCAAGCACAACACCTTCCCATCATAAATTATGAACCAACGCAGATTTGCATGCTTCCTGGAAGCTCAGCGCATGCATCGAGTAGATTTTGGATCGAGTAGCAGGAACATGCAGTATAGCTTACCATCAGAACTGCTGTTTCCGCCATTGCTGGAAACTCGAAGTGTTTTGAGCTTCTTGGCAAGTGAAGTGAATCTGAAACGCTGGCGAAGTAAATGGTTGACATGAGCCTGGTAGTGGACCGAGAGAGGCGGGTTCCAGAATATTCTTCGTTTCATTGCGGAGGTGAGTGAGGGCAGCCACTGCCTGGGGTTTTTGTACGCGGTTTTTTCCGCATGCGCGGATATGCTTCGCTGCCAGAAATTTTTATCCAACGCGTCCTAAAAATTCTACAATTCATGTTAAAGAACGGCCATGGGTAGGGTAACGTAAAAATTGTGGTACGAGAACCCGAATTATAAGGTGGGAACTCAAAAGATTTGTTATTTGATTAATTTTAAAAAACACTACCCTCATCTAAATCCAATTAACCCAGTTGATACCTTTTATTGTATAAATCTGAATGACGATGGTCGAGGGTGAAGGTTAAAGGACAATACGACGGAGAAGTCGCAAGCGAACGACGACTTTCGCCAGTAGTAAACGAACAATGTCTTTCGAGCGAGGGGGGGGGGGGCGAGGGAATCACCAAACAAAAAAATATTTATCTTAGCAACACCTTTGAGTTAGAAACCTTAGTCGCGATATAAGTTTGATCAACGTCACGTGATTCGGTTGAATCCAGTTGTCGATGGATGTTAAATTAATTTAGGTTGATTGAATAAATTAATTGATTTAATTATTTAATTGATCTCTTAAACATATCAATGATCTATATAAATCCTTTTATAGCTCGTTTCTATGATTGGTTGCATAACCCTGAAAATTTGAGAGGAGGGTCATGGGGGAGACTGTTGGTGGACGACTGTGGAATTGTTGATCGACGTCAAACGAAAGTGGGGATTCTTGGAGACGACAATGAGCGCAACGAGTTCTTTAACTTCAACGCATGCGTACGAATTATCCTCCAACGATCGATTCAATCCTAAATATGGCTTTTATTCTGTTGGTTTGTTTCCCTGCTCTTGATTTTTCCATGACAAACATGAATTAATTCTTTTAGAAATTGATTCATGCATCGTTCTTGTTGGATTGTGTAACATCCCCGATCTGGAAGCCACTAAATTAGTGCCCCGAGCCGAGTCGTCACATGACCTCAAGCGCGACTCCCTGTACGCCAGAGGTTGCCGACTAGCGGTGAGAGTCTAATGAGTCACATAGGGTGACTATACCCTCTTTACCATAAATAAGTCACAACAGAACACAATATAAATAGCGGAATAATATAAAACAACTAATAAACACATAAGCCAAACATCACCCAAATTGGTACAAACCATAATTCAACATTAACAATGTCACAACATACTAGTAGTGCAAGTGAATAAAACCCAAAAAATTAAGACAAACGGTCAAATCCCCAAACGGGTCCCGACTCGAAGTCCGAATCCTTCTTCATGTACATCTCAAGCCCAACTCGGCATTCTAGAGTAGGGCTTTTGCCCTTGTCCTGACGTGCAACCGATAAATCTGCTCAGGTACCCAACGACGATCTGAGTAGAGTGTGAGTACAAAACTCAGTAGGCCACCACCAACGGTGTCTACAAAATATCCAGTTTAATAGATAGTGCATGCAAGTACAAAATAAATGGTAAGTAAACAAGGGACAGTTCAAATGCCATTGGTTAACAAGGTTCATTTAATTCATTCCTAACATTTAACCCAATTATATTTCTTATACCATCTTTACTACGTAATCCATTTTTAACACATGCTCTTTGGGTTAGGCATAAACATCATATATACATGGGTCTAAGGCAATCAATCACTATGCACAAGGGAAATAAGTCAAGTCTCTATCTCACTAGGGCTACACAAACAACCCTTTATGCAATTACCCAAAAACGTAGGCACAAACATCAATACTCCATTTACAACTAAATCAACTATTTAGACATGTTCTACATGGGCTTCACATTATCGCTCGATAACCCTTCATTTAGCCCTACCATTTTCTAGGTCTGGAAATGTCGGCACACCCCATGGGTGGCCCTAAAATGGTCAAGTCATTCTCCATGCATCCCACGAGGACCATGAGAGACACCCAATTTACCGAATCATACTCAAGGTAACCAATACACAACAAGAGAAAGGTAAATATCAATACACATGCACAGATCTATAATAAAACTACAGGATATAACTTGTAGATCACCTACCTCGAATCCGATGATGAACACACTCCTAATCGTGGCCTTAGATCTCGATTCAACCACCCTTTGAAGCCTCAACCTAAATCTCTTCATAAAAAAGGTTTTAGAGCTTTGAATGGAGAGAGGGAAGAGATGATATCCCTAAACAAACAAAAAGAGAAGAAAGAGTGGGATTAGCCTTATCTGGATCTTCAATCTGCAACAGACGACACTTCAAATGACCAATAATAGAAGGAGAATCACCTCTTGGACGATCTTGGAAGCTTGGCTCGTTTCTAGGGTTCAAGGGAGGAGAAATGGAGGAAATCCTGAGTTGGGTATAAAATCCTGTAATGAAATTTTTATAATTTTCTCAATGTTTTTGGGTCACACGGTTTACCCACACGGTTTTCCAAACTGTGCGCAAACCATGCAGATGCTACTGTCCAAAATCACCCCCTTCGCACGGTTACCTGGGATTCCCGCACGGTTTGCTCTAATTGTGCGCAAACCGCACAATATGCCCAGAAACTCATTTTTCTCCCTTTTTTATGTCCCGAACCCCTAGAACACTCTTGATCATTCTCATGAACTTGGAAAACAATTATTCCAGCCATAAGAAGGGTCTTAAACTAAAATATAAACAAAAACACACCTTAAGAAAAACCTGACCTTACAACCTTCCCACCTTATAATGGCTCGTCCTCGAGCCACTCTTCCAAGAATCACTAAGATTCCGTAACTAGAGATCATTCCACTAGGCCTGCCTATCCATTACCATTTTCCAAGTTTCTGGTTGCACATCATAATGCTCATCGAACACGGATCAAGGGCACAAACTTGCCCCGCAAGTCTTCCTCACCGCAACCACAACACGAACTGACAACTCCTCAAGGATGCATCAACTTCAACCATACCTAGCCACTAAAACTTCACTGAGAAAACATAGACAATATTTCCTGACTCAAAACCTACAAAAACTTCGCATAGAACATCACATCATCATGGAGGAACCAATCGGCACCCTCTCGGTCCGATCCTCTACACAACTCATGACCCAAATCACATGGCGTCATTTTCCTCTATTTTCGAAACTCTAACAATGAAAAAACTCAATATATCTCAAAAGAGAATGCACGGTCCTTCCAACCACACTTCCCAACTTACGTCGATTCAACACTATCGAGGAAAGATAACCTGAATCTCAACTCAACTTTCACATCACCTGACATGTTCCAACTCACTACGCCCAAACATCCATAGGGGCATTACCTTGCATTGGCATCCAGCCACACCATCGAAACCATTCGGGAGGACATCCCTACATTATCCATCCAAGGACTAAGATCAACTTGACCTCACTTAGGTATAACTTCATTTCAAAAAAGCACTTGTCATTACAATATGAACTCAGAGGTGGGTCACTCTCACCACACCCATTCAAGTTTACCATCTCAAGTCGGACTGCCCCCGAATGGCTTGTCCTAGAACACCCACCTTCTACTAATGGTACACTACCCCTTTCTCACCTTCCCAAGGTGATTATTGGCTTGAAGTCTATCATTATCATCCCACACGACCACTGAAGTCGCTCCCCAAATTCCAGTAGAATTCCATCATCACGACGTTACTGCCCTCCAGACCATCATTGGGCTTCACCCTCGACATGACACCACATCTCATGGCCAAGGTTCCCTCAACTTAAATATGTTCCAAAACCACCCAAGGAAAAATTACACGAGTCTAACCCTGATCTTCATTGGAGTTATAGAACTCAACCCTTCTTGCCACGACCTATTGTCACATCCAACCACACCCTTCTACGACTTTAGCACATACATCAAAAGCTTCACTTAGAACCACCTTGGGCTCGAATCCAACACTTTTCTCATCAGTCACCACATCTAAGGCCTACATTTTCTCTCTGTGGAACCTAACATGCACCTTATAGGTTCCTCATTGGCATCATGATGCCACTACACCAATTTGATGTTCTTCTCTTCACATCTAGGTCTTACTTATCATTCCCCACCTTAGGAGTGTCGTTACCATTACTCTCAATGAGGGATCCCAACCACAGTGTCTTCCACTCAATCACAAGTCGAACCTCAAAACATAGACAGGCTATCTAGATTTTTCCCAAAACCAGAAAATGAACGTCACCCAGTGCCCGTTCCCGGCTTCTGTGAACGACGCCCATGGCGTTTGTCAGCATTCGTTCCATCCCAAGGACCTCAACCAAATCCATTGATGGTGTACATCCCATCATCAAGACCCACATATATTATTTCCATGAGTGTAAAATCCATGATGTCCCTCATCCAACCAAACATCTTCAAGTCTCTTGGCATAAAGATAGAGCTTATCAACGTACCTAGGATGATATCAAGATATTGGGCAAGATTGTTACTAGCTGAGGTACACTAAGAAGTTGTCGAAGAACACCACCACCAACTTATCCATTCATGATGTCAAACTATGGGACACCATGACCTGCCAAGGATCTTAGGCTCCCCTACTGAACACATCTCATCAATACTTAACCACGGTTACTCAGGTGTGATTTCCAACCAAGTCTCACCACCACCCCACGACCAAATCTCCAAGCAGTATTAAACCAACATTTCATGTGGAACTACTTCCAACACACCGCTCGAGTTCTTCTGATGTGTCCCTAACAGCTAACAACTAAAGGACAAAGGTCTACCATACCACTCAAACTAATGGTCTCTCACAAATAAACCTTTACCTATGTGTAGAACATTGCCCACTTACTTACCTAACCATGTATCTTGGTTAGTCAACCTCATTATCCTTGAGGCGACCTTTTCATCTTACCCAACAACCAAACCATTAATACAAACAATTCAGCCATGTGACCACTCTCACCTTGGGTGTCACCATTGAGCGAAAGCATATAACCACAATTCAACCACCCTTATCTCTTCCACTCAAAAACAACTTGAAGACCTCTATTAATCATCATCCAAACAGGTGAGTCAGGCATCCATACGATACAAACCTTAAAAAAAAACCTTACCTTTTATCACAAACACTAGGGTGACCTTATGAAAGAACCAGGTATAACTACACCATTTACTAAAACTTGGTGGTACTTAGTATGAATTGAAACCACCTCTCAAGAATCTCCCATGATTAATATTCCAAGGTGCTTGTATAGTTGGGATAACCTCTGATTCTCACTCAAATTTACCCAAAAGAAGAAGGTAGGACGGTTCTTGTAGTTTAGCTTGGGTTGTCGAATCCTCAGAGACCTAAGAAGTAACTTACAGACACCTACATTATATGGACTGTTTTTGGCTATGAAGTGGCCAAATTGGGTTGATTTTATATGAGTTTAAAGGAATTCTAAGAGACTTAAGTGAATTCAATTTAAAATAATGAGTTAATCCTAGGTTATCGCTCGGGGTGGATTGGACGCATTTCCTTTTCAATGATTTCAATTTCTTATATTTGAGATGGGTTCATTTAAGGAGATAAAACAACATCATCACCTACTGGTTTAATTACTACACCCTTTAATAATAATCACCTATACACTTGAAGGATCAAAGTTTTGAGCACTTCAAGGTAAAGGTTCGTATTATCACTTGAAGTGCGTGGCCTTAAATTCAACAAGGACGATGGAGTTTAAAAATCATCAAATAAAAATCTCAATTAAAGAAGTGATTATACATTAATGAGGTGATAAATAACATACAATCTAGCCCCTTTCTACTCCCTTGGATCAACCCATAAGTGGTTTAGCCCTCCATTGATCCCATGGTTTCAATGGAAGTGGAAAGTAGACTCATGAGGGAGGAAATGGAGAAGTAAAGAAAACAATAAAAATAAAATGATCACTCCACCGTTGTGTGAATAATTTCACAAGGTTTGGTATGAATAAATTCACACCTTGATCCAACAGTATCAAAGTGATATGAAGAACAACAGAATAAGAGTATAAGAAGAACTTTTATTAAGAAACTAAAGTGAATTGAACAACTTACATGTGAAAGACAAATTTGAGAAAACAAAATTGCAGCATAACATTACAATTGAACAAAGCACCAAAGATTAAAAAATATTTCACCAACACTACCTTAAATAGGAATTTTGGGAGGCTTGGGTCGAGACTCCAACAGTACAAAGGATCTCACTTGAGTATGGTAGGCCTAGGGTGGTGGAAAGTAAGGGAGAGGAGACTTTTCCACCCTTGACCCGAGGTGGCATCCAGCTTGCTTCCACCGAACAGACGCGCTTGTAAGTCCTTCTAGATGGCCGAATAAGAGTGGGACATAGAAGAATAAAATGGATCCCCGGATGTCTTCTAACCTACTGTAAAATTTGGGCCCATTTGGAGTTTTGGATTCCGAGATATGATCATATTAGTGGGCTGTTTTTCTGGGCCGCAGAATCTGGCCCAGAATTTTATCTCTAACTTGGGCCACCTAAATGGACACAATGGAGGCCGAATTAGCATTGGATCCTAAAGAGTGGTTTGTTCCTATACATGTATTATAGAATACCACGAAAGTTGGGGGTAATTGGGCCTATATTTTGGGCCCCACAGTCTCATCAGTGGGATGGTGTCCAATCTACCTTCTCCAGAATTGCTTCATTTCATTGCCAAATATCTCCATCATCCTCCATGAATTATCCATTGATCCCTAAATAAAACATGTTCATATTGGAGTGTAGATAAATTTCCAAAAATATCAAATTAAAATACGTATAATTAGATGAATAATTTGGTACTTTAAATGATGTTAAAAAATGTACCACATAATAGTGCATTTTAAGAAGGTATTACAATCATAATGTGAAATGATGTTCAAAGTGTAAAATGCACTAAAATGGTGTTTATGAATAATAAAGAACATGAATATTATATATATTACCAATTAATATTAGCCTAATTTAGTGGCTAATCACACCCCCCAACTTGATTTTTTCTAGTCCCGAGCAAAATATATCTCAACAATATGAAATTCGAATTCCCTTTTCCAAAAAACATTTTAATACACAATGACCACCAAAAAACCTTATACCAAACAATCATGAAACCCATAAAAATATTTTAATACAAGATAGTTTCATAAGAAGATCCCAATCCCAAGCCCATTCCTTTGTTCAAATTCATTTCCATATTTCATCTAATATCAATTAAGTATGAGGATGTGTTGTGCATCACAATAGACATGGGGGGTTCATCTTTATTCAAGGGGGAAATTACAAAAGTGCTAGGTGGAATCACATTTCAATATTAAGATGATTATTCATTTTTTTTTATAATTTTTTTGTTTTGTTTTTTATTTTATTTTTTGTTTTTGCAATTTTGCCATGGTAATTGAAGTTGCACTCAAAAGAGTCAACCCCTGTAGCGAGACTTTGTCGATGACTCCCAGGCTCAAAGACCTTAGGGCACCAAGTGAAGCCCACATACTCGGGTATCATCTCGAGTGAACTCAGTCAAAAAAAAATTTAAATTGCCAAAAATAGAGATAAAATTGCTAACTCTGGGCCAGACAACTATGGAGTCACGACCCCCAAGTGCCGAAAGCCACGCATTAGGTCATTTCATTACTCTACGCGCAATTTTTTTTTTAATATTTTTTTTGAATACTCATATTAAACTAAAATGATCACCAAACCTATGCTATATATTTAGGGGACCCCATGAACTCAAACTAATACCCCACTATCCAAAGGACGTTCATTATGATCTTTTTTTATTTGGATGAAAATATAAACGATGAAATATCACATTGGACAACCACACTTTCCAAAATCTATGCTCATGAAATTATACAAGGATTAAAATCAGAATTAGGGTATGCTAAATTATTTGATATTCAGTTTCAAAGTGTGAAATGTGTATTACCATGTTCAAAGTTAAAGGAATTTTTCCTTCCATTTACACATTTTTTTTCAAATCATTAAATTTTTTTTGACACAAAAGCATTTTTTTATTTTATCTTCCCCCCCAAACTTAAAATAACACTATCCCCAGTGTTTAAAGAAAAGAAAATTTAGAAGGGGGTATAGGAATAAAAGGGGAGTTCAATAAGGAAATTGAAATATTAGGATCATTAAATGAAGTCACCTGGTGGTTGAAGTTTGAAGTTCTTGATGCTCCCTTTTAATCCTTTGATATCCATGTCGCTTGCAGAGTTCCCTAGTGGAAAAATGAAAACAAACAAACAAAACAAAACAGTATATATATATATATATATATATAAGTAAAATATAAGTATATATATAAAATAAAATAAACCGATGATACATTGTCTTCTTTTTAATTTTCTGGGTAAGGTATTACTCAAGGATCACACCACGTGACACAGATGAATATGGTGCTCCCCTTTCATACCCATCCATACTCATAATAGAAGAATGGGTCAAAAGTCTATTTATTATTATTATTATTATTATTATTATTAAATATCAAAATGATTCAGAAAGATTAGAAACATGAAAAACCACGGGTTGCCTCTCGTGCAGTGCTTTTGTTTAACGTCGTTAGCTCGACTTGAACCCCACAACTTACCCAATACCAACTTTCAACATTTTAAGGAACAAATGTTTCACCACTTATACTTGGTTGAGATTCATTCTATTTTTAGAATTTTTTTCATACACAAACCTATGTTCTAAAATGAGTGGTAAAATCAAAGGAATATCAGAAATGGTTGATCCGGTTTCCTCTGTAGTCTTTCCTAAGACATCAATGATCATTCCAACTTTTTTGGTTTCAAGAGAAGAATTAATTCCAATTTAAAGGTCATGATTATACCATATGAATAGATTCTTTAGAGGGGAGGGAAGGAAAATAATTTTGAGCTCAGGTTGGATAGGACATTTAGGCAAAAGTTGATATTTTGAATCCAACTCAGTTTTATTTTCCAAATTTATCAACAAAATTGGTTCCTTTTTAATAGAAGATTCAACCATGAAATTAGAAAGATTAGTTTCAGGAATGGGTATGGACTCAAAATTTTTGATTTCTCTTAATGGTTTAGTGATTTGTGTTTTTGAAAAATTATCAATGGAGTTATATTCATGAGACTCAATCCATGATGTCAAATTTACCTCTTGTGAATACAGAAAATCAGTTTCCTTTTGATTTAAAAACCCATCAACAATTCCTTGATCCTATTCATCTTCCCCAAATCCAAAGGGTTTTTCTTCAGTAAATTCATGAGAGGTTTGTGGGAAACTAGACACTTCACATAAGGTTATGGAAGGGACAGTTTGTGTAGGGACGGGTTCCTCAAAATTTCTAATGCTTTGTAGTTCTAACCTCAATGATGAAATCTCAAAATTCATTATCTCCATTTTTTGACACAATTTTTCAAGTAATGGTTGTGGATCAGGATGGATAAGGGGTTGAGACAGATGGTCTATTCCAGGAGGATAACTATGTTGTTGGAATTGCACAGGAGGGTGTTCAGATTGGCTTTGTGGGGATTGAAACTCATTATATGTTGAGATGTTTTGTGGATCACAGGAGTAAAAACATTGTGGTTCATTAGATTGTTGATTATACCACAAGTATAAATTATTATGGTCATTGTACATCACACATGGGTTTGGGTGATCAAAGTAGGGATATGTTTCCCATGTTTAGACTTGTTCAAAATTGAATTCCATAGGAGTGAGGGGGTGAGACCAGAGAATAGGGATGAAGAAAAAGAATGATAATGTCTAAGATAACTTACTTAGGTCCCCGACAATGGCGCCAAAATTTTATTCTCTCTAAAATTTACCCAAAAGAAGAAGGTAGGACGGTCCTTGTAGTTTAGCTTGAGTTGTTGAATCCTCAGAGACCTAAGAAGTAACCTATAGACACGTACATTATATGGACTGTTTTTGGCTATGAAGTGGCCAAATTGGGTTGATTTTATATGGGTTTAAAGTAAATCTAAGAGACTTAAGTGAATTCAATTTAAAAGAATGAGTTGATCCTAGGTTATCGCTCGGGGTCGATTGGACGTATTTCCTTTTCAATGATTTCAATTTCTTATATTTGAGATGAGTTCATTTAAGGAGATAAAACAATATCATCACTTACTGGTTTAATGCCTACACCCTTTAATACTAATCACATATACACTTGAAGGATCAATGTTTTGATCACTTTAAGGTAAAGGTTCGTATTAGCACTTGAAGTGTGTGGCCTTAAATTCAACAAGGACGATGGAGTTTAAAAATCATCAAATAAAAATCTCAATTAAAGAAGTGATTATACGTTAATGAGGTGATTAATAACATCTAATCCAGCCCCTTTCTACTCCCTTGGATCAACCCATAAGTGGGTTATGTTGAAATAGTGGGTGCCCTAGACCCAACTATGTAGTACTTTTTATTACCGTATCATGTGTACAGTTAGATATACTTGATAATATCTTACCATTATAGTGCGGACTTTTCTGCATTCACTATAATAATGATAATATCCAAAGGTTAGTTGTCGTGTCGAGAGGTTATAGCAGATCCCAGGCTATAATGAGAACCTCAAGATACAATGACATTGACCTTAAATATATGTTATATAGTCTAGATACATCTTACTGACTGGACACAGTAGATGTCCGACTATCAGGTGCTGGGGGATCATAAGCATTGAAACTTCTTCTCATAAAGTTCGCACTTGGTGATCTCTAGTAGTGAGATCACGAGGACAGACCCGCCAATAGGAACACTACATGTTTTGGGTGTCATTGGTTGTTTCTATCTACGAACATGTGTAGTGGTCTCCTGACTTGAGACCATTACCAATGTATATCATTTAATTACGTACTTTGATGCAAGGCGAAAACCATGGCAGTAATGTCGTGGCGAGGTAGTTTGTGTTGGGTGCGTCATTAGTGGTATGACGTTGGTTGAATGGTCAAGAAAGGATTT
Source organism: Viscum album (assembly GCA_963277665.1). Lineage (NCBI taxonomy): Eukaryota > Viridiplantae > Streptophyta > Magnoliopsida > Santalales > Viscaceae > Viscum > Viscum album. The sequence continues at coordinate 1,746,383,294 of OY728161.1, forward strand.
GTCGCTTCCAAGTTTAGGAAGTTATGTATCTCAGGCCTGGTTGATCAGGATGGTGCCGCCTTCATAAGCCTTTGGCCAAAGTAGTAGAAAGGTGAATCCATCTAGTTAGATCAATAAATAATAAAGCAAGATAAGGGCGATGACACAAGAGTGCATCCTGCTTTATGAGATACTTAATGACAAAGAGACTATAGTACACAGTCAGTGTTCGTAGGATGGTAGTCGTTGCTATGGCTATCCTTATCTCTTTAGGGGCTATGACGGGTTGCTAGACCCCACTCTTGGTCTGTGAATTTTATTCACTGCTATCGAGATAAGGGCCTAGAGGGTCACACACAACAGCGTATTCAAGAATCTGCACCTATTCAGTGGAATAGGAATATGGACATAGTGGGCCCCGCCACGGGGTTCGAGCGTTTTCCAAGTTGTCGATCACCAAAAAAATTAAATAAATTCATTAATATTCAAGTTATGAATATTTGGGATTGAATTTATTTAATGTATTTACGAGTTTTGTAAATACGAGAAAGTGTTAATCGAACGAATATTATTTTAATATTCAAGGTTCGTTTAATATTAAGAGGGACATTGAGTCGAGTTAAAAGGCTCAGATTTTTATCACATAATATATTTTATATATTACAAGTATGTGATAAAATTAATAAATAATATTAATGCAGTTTTAAGTCGTCATAATTATTTATTTAGAGAACGTTGATATTAACGGGGGCCGGGGAACCCAACCGAGTATTTCTCAACGTCTTTATAAATAAGAGAGGAGGCTCTCTCTCTTGGTGTGCACATCACTATTCATTCATTTATGGAATGAAATTTGAGAGCCTCTCTCTCCTACCGCTTCCAAGAGAGAGAAGCTGAAGATCAAAGAGCTCAGATCAAGTTTCTTCTCTTGCAGCACAAGATCGACGATGCGGTGATTGTCTGGACGTCGAAGATATCGTTGAATCGCCGCGCTAGCACCCGGAGTTCGACGATCGGCGTTCCCGCGGATTTTTGAGGCACGTGTGGACGATCTAGAGGGATACTGCTATGGATCCTTCATGCAACGATCGCCGTCAAAAAGTATCGGTTGACAACGACTTTAGATATGCAACGGGTATGTTTTTGTTTTATTTTTGTGCTCTTTATAATCTACGCGAGATCCTCGGACCTCTCTGGGGCTCGGATCGTCAGCGATGACAAGTACCGTCATTGCGACGATGAAAATTTTAAAAATCCCCGGCCCACCGGCTTCCGCTGCGGGCCCCAGAAATCTTACAGGTTATCCCTCCATTGATATCATGGTTTCAATGGAAGCAGAAAGTAGACTCGTGAGGGAGGAAATGGAGAAGTAAAGAAAACAATAAAAATAAAATGATCACTCCACTGTTGTGTGAATAATTTCACAAGGTTTGGTGTGAATAAATTCACACCTTGATCCAACAATATCAAAGTGATATGAAGAACAACAGAATAAGAGTATAAGAAGAACTTTTATTAAGAAACTAAAGTTAATTGAACAACTTACATGTGAAAGACAAATTTGAGACAACAAAATTGCAGCATAACATTACAATTGAACAAAGCACCAAAGATTAAAAACTCTTTCACCACCACTACCTTAAATAGGAATTTTGGGAGCCTTGGGTCAAGCCTCCAACAGTACAAAGGATCCCACTTGAGTATGGTAGGCCTAGGGTGGTGGAAAGTAAGGGAGAGGAGACTTTTCCACCCTTGACCCGAGGTGGCAACCAGCTTGCTTCCACCGAACAGACGCGCTTGTAAGTCCTTCTATATGGCCGAATAAGAGTGGGACATAGAAGAATAAAATGGATCCCAGATGTCTTCTAACCTCCTGTAAAATTTGGTCCCATTTGGAGTTTTGGATTCCGAGATATGATCATATTAGTGGGCTGTTTTTCTGGGCCGCAGAATCTGGCCCAGAATTTTATCTCTAACTTGGGCCACCTAAATGGACACCATGGAGGCCGAATTAGCATTGTATCCTAAAGAGTGATTTGTTCCTATACATGTATTATAGCATCCCACGAAATTTGGGGGTAATTGGGCCTATATTTTGGGCCCCACAGTCTCATCAGTGGGTGGTGTCCAATCTGCCTTCTCCAGAATTGCTTCCTTTCATTGCCAAATATCCCCATCATCCTCCATGAATTATCCATTGATCCCTGAATGAAACATGTTCATATTGGAGTGTAGATAAATTTCCAAAAATATCAAATTAAAATATGTATAATCATATGAATCATTTGGTACTTTAAATGATGTTAAAAAATGTACCACATAATAGTGCATTTTAAGAAGGTATTACAATCATAATGTGAAATGATGTTCAAAGTGTAAAATGCACTAAAATGGTGTTTATGAATAATAAATAACATGAATATTATATATATTACCAATTAATATTAGCCTCATTTAGTGGCAAATCACACCCCCAAACTTGAGTTTTTCTAGTCCCGAGCAAAATATATCTCAACAATATGAAATTTGAATTCCCTTTTCCAAAAAACATTTTAATACACAATGATCACCAAAAAAACTTATACCAAAAAATCATGAAACCCATCAAAATATTTTAATATAAGATAGTTTCATAAGCATATCCCAATCCCAAGCCCATTTCTTTGTTCAAATTCATTGCCATATTTCATCCAATATCAATTAAGTATGAGGATGTGTTGTGCATCACAATAGACATGGGGGTTCATCTTTATTCAAGGGGGAAATTACGGAAGTGCTAGGTGGAATAAAATTTCAATATTAAGATGAGTATTCATTTTTTTTGTATAATTTTTTTTTTGTTTTATTTTTTATTTTATTTTTTGTTTTTTCAATTTTGCCATGGTAATTGAAGTTGCACTCAAAAGAGTCAACCCCGGTAGCGAGACTTTGCCGATAACTCCTAGGCTCAAAGCCCTTAGGGCACCAAGTGAAGCCCACATACTCAGGCATCATCTCGAGTTAACTTAGTCTAAAACAAATTCAAATTACCAAAAAATAGAGATAAAATTACTAACTCTGGGCCAGACAACTATGGAGTCATGATCCCCAAGTGCCGAAAGCCACGCATTAGGTCATTTCATTGCTCTACGCGCAATTTTTTTTTTAATAATTTTTTTGAATAATCATATTAAACTAAAATGATCACCAAACCTATGATATATATTTAGGGGACCCCATGAACTCAAACTAATACCCCACTATCCAAAGGACGTGCATTTTGATCTTTTTTTTATTTGGATGAAAATATAAACGATGAAATATCACATTGGACAGTCACACTTTCCAAAATCTATGATCATGAAATTATACAAGGATTAAAATCAGAATTAGGGTATGTTAAATTATTTGATATTCAGTTTCAAAGTGTGCAATGTGTATTACCATGTTCAAAGTTAAAGGAATTTTTCCTTCCATTTACACTTTTTTTTTTCAAATCATTACATTTTTTTTTGACACAAAAGAATTTTTTTATTTTATATCCCCCCCAACTTAAAATAACACTATCCCCAGTGTTTAAAGAAAAGAAAATTTAGAAAGGTGTAGAGGAATAAAAGGGGAGGTCAATAAGGAAATTGAAATATTAGGATCATAGAATGAAGTCACCTGGTGGTTGAAGTTTGAAGTTCTTGATGCTCCCTTTTAATCCTTTGATATCCATGTCGCTTGCATAGTTCCCTAGTGGAAAAAGGAAAACAAACAAACAAAATAAAATAGTATATATATATAAGTAAAATATAAGTATATATATAAAATAAAATAAACCGATGATACATTGTCTTCTTTTTAATTTTCTGGGTAAGGTATTACTCATGGATCACACCACGTGACACAGATGAATATGGTGCTCTCCTTTCGTACCCATCCATACTCATAATATAAGAATAGGTCAAAAGTCTATTTTTTATTATTATTATTAAATATCAAAATGATTCAGAAAGATTAGAAACATGAAAAACCACGGGTTGCCTCCCGTGCAACGCTTTTGTTTAACGTCGTTAGCTCGACTTGAACCCCACAACTTACCCAATACCAAATTTCAACATTTTAAGGACCAAATGTTTCACCACTTCTACTATGTTGAGATTCATTCTATTTTTAGAATTTTTTTCATACACAAACCTATGTTCTAAAATGAGTGGTAAAATCAAAGGAATATCAGAAATGGTTGATCCAGTTTCCTCTGAAGTCTTTCCTAAGACATCAATGATCATTCCAACTTTTTTGGTTTCAAGATAAGAATTAATTCCAATTGAAAGGTCATGATTATACCATATGAATGGATTCTTTAGAGGGGAGGGAAGGACAATAATTTTGAGCTCAGGTTGGATAGGACATTTAGGCACAAGTTGATATTTTGAATCCAACTCAGTTTTATTTTCCAAATTTCTCAACAAAATTAGTTCCTTTTTAATAGAAGATTCAACCAACAAATTAGAAATATTAGTTTCAGGAATGGGTATGGACTCAAATTTTGTGATTTATCTTAATGGTTTAGTGATTTGTGTTTTTGAAAAATTATCAATGGAGTTATATTCATGAGACTCAATCCATGATGTCAAATTTACCTCTTGTGAATACAGAAAATCAGTTTCCTTTTGATTTTAAAACCCATCAACAATTCCTTGATCCTCTTCATCTTCCCCAAATTCAAAGGGTTTTTCTTCAGTAAATTCATGAGAGGTTTGTGGGAAACTAGACACTTCACATAAGGTTATGGAAGGGACAGTTTGTGTAGGGACGGGTTCCTCACAATTTCTAATGCTTTGTAGTTCTAACCTCAATGATGAAATCTCAAAAATCATTATCTCCATTTTTTGACACAATTTTTCAAGTAATGGTTGTGGATCAGGATGGATAAGGGGTTGAGACAGATGGTCTATTCCAGGAGGATAACTATGTTGTTGGAATTGCACAGGAGGGTGTTCAGATTGGCTTTGTGGGGATTGAAACTCATTATATGTTGAGATGTTTTGTGGATCACAGGAGTAAAAACATTGTGGTTCATTAGATTGTTGATTATCCCACAAGTATAAATTAGTATGGTCATTGTACATCACACATGGGGTTGGGTGATCAAAGTAGGGATAGGTTTCCCATGTTTGGACTTGTTAAAAATTGAATTCCATAGGAGTGAGGGGGTGAGAACAGAGAATAGGGATGAAGAAAAAGAATGATAATGTCTAAGATAACTTACTTAGGTCCCTGGAAACGGCGCCAAAATTTGATTCTCGCTCAAATTTACCCAAAAGAAGAAGGTAGGACGGTCCTTGTAGTTTAGCTTGGGTTGTCGAATCCTCAGAGACCTAAGAAGTAACCTATAGACACGTACATTCTATGGACTGTTTTTGGATATGAAGTGGCCAACTTGGGTTGATTTTATATGGGTTTAAAGTAACTCTAAGAGACTTAAGTGAATTCAATTTAAAAGAATGAGTTGATCCTAGGTTATCGCTCGGGGTGGATTGGACGTATTTCCTTTTCAATGATTTCAATTTTTTATATTTGAGATGGGTTCATTTAAGGAGATAAAACAACATTATCACTTACTGGTTTAATGCCTACACCCTTTAATACTAATCACATATACACTTGAAGGATCAAAGTTTTGAGCACTTCAAGGTAAAGGTTCGTATTAGCACTTGAAGTGTGTGGCCTTAAATTCAACAAGGACGATGGAGTTTAAAAATAATCAAATAAAAATCTCAATTAAAGAAGTGATTATACATTAATGAGGTGATAAATAACATCCAATCCAGACCATTTCTACTCCATTGGATCAACCCATAAGTGGGTTATGTTGAAATAGTGGGTGCCCTAGACCCAACTATGTAGTACTTTTGATTACCATATCATGTGTACAGTTAAATATGCTTGATAATATCTTACCATTATAGTGCAGACTTTTTTGTGTCCACTATAATAATGATAATGTCCAAAGGTTAGTTGTCCTATCGAGAGGTAATAGCAGATCCCAGGCTATAATGAGAACCTCAAGATACAATGACATTGACCTTAAATATATGTTCTATAGTCTAGATACATCTTACTGACTGGACATAGTAGATGTCTGACTATCAGGTGTTGGGGGCTCATAAGCATTGAGACTTCTTCTCATGATGTTCGCACTTGGTGATCTCTAGTAGTGATATCATGAGGACAGACCCGCCAATAGGAACACCACATGTTTTGTGTGTCATTGGTTGTTCCTATCGACGAACATGTGTACTGGTCTCCTGACTTGAGACCATTACCAATGTATATCATTTAATTACGTACTTTGATGCAAGGTGAAAACCATGGCAGTAATTTCGTGGTGAGGTAGTTTGTGTTGGGTGCATCATTAGTGGTATGACGTTGGTTGAATGGTCAAGAAAGGATTTGTCGCTTCCAAGTTTAGGAAGTTATGTATCTCAGGCCTGGTTGATTAGGATGGTGCCGCCTTCATAAGTCTTTGGCCAAAGCAGTAGAAAGACGAATCCACCCGGTTAGATCAACAAATAATAAAGTAAGATAAGGGTGATGACACAAGAGTGCGTCCTGCTTTATGAGATACTTAATGAAAAAGAGACTATAGTACACAGTCAGTGTTCGTAGGATGGTAGTCGTTGCCATGACTATCATTATCTCTTTAGGGGCTATGACGGGTTGCTAGACCCCGCTCTTGGTCTGTGAATTTTATTCACTGCTATCAAGATAAGGGCCTAGAGGGTCACACACAACAGCGTATTCAAGAATCCGCACCTATTCAGTGGAGTAGGAATATGGACATAGTGGGCCCCGCCACGGGGTTCGAGCGTTTTCCATGTTGTCGATCACTAAAAGAATTAAATAAATTCATTAATATTCAAGTTATGAATATTTGGGATTGAGTTTATTTAATGTATTTACAAGTTTTGTAAATACGAGAAAGTGTTAATCGAACGAATATTATTTTAATATTCAAGGTTCGTTTAATATTAAGCGGGACATCGAGTCGAGTTAAAAGGCTCAGATTTTTATCACGTAATATATTTTATATATTACAAGTATGTGATAAAATTATTAAATAATATTGACGTAGTTTTAAGTCGTAATAATTATTTATTTAGAGAACGTTGATATTAACGGGGGCCGGGGAACCCAACCGGGTATTTCTCAACGTCTCTATAAATAAGAGAGGAGGCTCTCTCTCTTGGTGGGCACATCACTATTCATTCATTTATGGAATGAAATTTGAGAGCCTCTCTCTCCTCCCGCTTCCAATAGAGAGAAACTGAAGATCAAAGAGCTCGGATCAAGTTCCTTCTCTTGCATCGCAAGATCGACGATGCGGTGATCGTCAGGACGTCGAAGATATTGTTGAATCGCCGCGCTAGCACCCGGAGTTCGACGATCGGTGTTCCCGCAGATTTTTGAGGCGCGTGTGGATGATCTAGAGGGATCTTGATATGGATCCTTCGTGCAATGATCGCCATCAAAAATTAGCGGTTGAAAATGGCTTCAGATATGCAACGGGTATGTTTTCGTTTTATTTTTGTGCTCTTTACAATCTACCACTACTATATATAAGGCCATTAGCGACCGCCATTGGCGGTCGCTAAAGGGCTGTAGCGGCCGCGCAGCGACCGCCAATGGCGGTCGCTGTTGCCTCGTCGCTAGAGGCCTTGAGCGACCGCCATTGGCGGTCGCTGAAGGCCCCCTGCCGGGCACCTATAGCGACCGCCTATGGCGGTCGCTATTCTAAAAAAAAAAAATTTTTAAATTTTTTTTTATTGAATTGAATATAAATAAATATATATATATATATATAATATATTTTAAATGTTTTAATATATATTTAATATATATATAAAATCAAATCATTGTGCTATAATATATATATACTATTAAATACAATATTTTAAATACAAATCATTGTGCTATAAATATATATATATATATACTATTAAATACAATATTTTAAATATATATATATATACTATTAAATACAATATTTTAAATATATATATATATATAATATATTTTAAATGTTTGAATATATATTTAATATATATTTAATATATATATAATATCAAATCATTGTGCTATAATAATTTAAAAACTTCGATTCAAGAAATAATCTCATTTCAGGTCGTTCGGAGCACGTTTGCTCCGAATCGGACCGCCGCACGCCGTTTTGGTGTTTAACGGCGCCGGAAACGCGTTTCCGACCGCCGCGGTCACACGACACCTCCGAATGAGGTGCCGTCTGGCCGACCATTTCACAATTGACGCCCCGGATGTTGTCGTACGGTTTCGTGGCATTCGGAGGTCGTTCGGGTGGTTTTGACCCCCCAACGCGCCATTTCAGCGCGCGCCACGCTGCTGAAAACGACACAATCGGGCGTGCCGCGCGCACCGCACGTCCGATGGTCGTGAGGCCTCCTCCTGCATCTCAGGAATAATATTCCTATCGTTCCCGTGCGGTTTCAGGTTGTTCGGAGCACGTTTGCTCCGAATCGGACCGCCGCACGCCGTTTTGGTGTTTAACGGCGCCGGAAACGCGTTTCCGGCCGCCGCGGTCACACGGCACCTCCGAATGAGGTGCCGTCTGGCCGACCATTTCACAATTGACGCCCCGGATGTTGTCGTACGGTTTCGTGGCATTCGGAGGTCGTTCGGGTGGTTTTGACCCCCCAACGCGCCATTTCAGCGCGCGCCGCGCTGCTGAAAACGACACAATCGGACGTGCTGCGCGCACCGCACGTCCGATGGTCGTGCGGCCTCCTCCTGCATCTCAGGAATAATATTCCTATCGTTACCGTGCGGTTTCAGGTCGTTCGGAGCACGTTTGCTCCGAATCGGACCGCCGCACGCCGTTTTGGTGTTTAACGGCACCGGAAACGCGTTTCCGGCCGCCGCGGTCACACGGCACCTCCGAATGAGGTGCCGTCTGGCCGAACATTTCACAATTGACGCCCCGGATGTTGTCGTACGGTTTCGTGGCATTCGGAGGTCGTTCGGGTGGTTTTGACCCCCCAACGCGCCATTTCAGCGCGCGCCGCGCTGCTGAAAACGACACAATCGGGCGTGCCGCGCGCACCGCACGTCCGATGGTCGTGCGGCCTCCTCCTGCATCTCAGGAATAATATTCCTATCGTTCCCGTGCGGTTTCAGGTCGTTCGGAGCACGTTTGCTCCGAATCGGACCGCCGCACGCCGTTTTGGTGTTTAACGGCGCCGGAAACGCGTTTCCGGCTGCCGCGGTCACACGGCACCTCCGAATGAGGTGCCGTCTGGCCGAACATTTCACAATTGACGCCCCGGATGTTGTCGTACGGTTTCGTGGAATTCGGAGGTCGTTCGGGTGGTTTTGACCCCCCAACGCGCCATTTCAGCGCGCGCCGCGCTGCTGAAAACGACACAATCGGGCGTGCCGCGCGCACCGCACGTCCGATGGTCGTGCGGCCTCCTCCTGCATCTCAGGAATAATATTCCTATCGTTCCCGTGCGGTTTCAGGTCGTTCGGAGCACGTTTGCTCCGAATCGGACCGCCGCACGCCGTTTTGGTGTTTAACGGCGCCGGAAACGCGTTTCCGGCCGCCGCGGTCAAACGGCACCTCCGAATGAGGTGCCGTCTGGACGAGCATTTCAAAATTGACGCCCCGGATGTTGTTGTACGGTTTCGTGGCATTCGGAGGTCGTTCGGGTGGTTTTGACCCCCCAACGCGCCATTTCAGCGCGCGCCGCGCTGCTGAAAACGACACAATCGGGCGTGCCGCGCGCACCGCACGTCCGATGGTCGTGCGGCCTCCTCCTGCATCTCAGGAATAATATTCATATCGTTCCCGTGCGGTTTCAGGTCGTTCGGAGCACGTTTGCTCCGAATCGGACCGCCGCACGCCGTTTTGGTGTTTAACGGCGCCGGAAACGCGTTTCCGGCCGCCGCGGTCACACGGCACCTCCGAATGAGGTGCCGTCTGGCCGACCATTTCACAATTGACGCCCCGGATGTTTTCGTACGGTTTCGTGGCATTCGGAGGTCGTTCGGGTGGTTTTGACCCCCCAACGCGCCATTTCAGCGCGCGCCGCGCTGCTGAAAACGACACAATCGGGCGTGCCGCGCGCACCGCACGTCCGATGGACGTGCGGCCTCCTCCTTCATCTCAGGAATAATATTCCTATCGTTCCCGTGCGGTTTCAGGTCGTTCGGAGCACGTTTTCTCCGAATCGGACCGCCGCACGCCGTTTTGGTGTTTAACGGCGCCGGAAACGCGTTTCCGGCCGCCGCGGTCACACGGCACCTCCGAATGAGGTTCCGTCTGGCCGACCATTTCACAATTGACGCCCCGGATGTTGTCGTACGGTTTCGTGGCATTCGGAGGTCGTTCGGGTGGTTTTGACCCCCCAACGCGCCATTTCAGCGCGCGCCGCGCTGCTGAAAACGACACAATCGGGCGTGCCGCGCGCACCGCACGTCCGATGGTCGTGCGGCCTCCTCCTGCATCTCAGGAATAATATTCCTATCGTTCCCGTGCGGTTTCAGGTCGTTCGGAGCACGTTTGCTCCGAATCGGACCGCCGCACGCCGTTTTGGTGTTTAACGGCGCCGGAAACTCGTTTCCGGCCGCCGCGGTCACACGGCACCTCCGAATGAGGTGCCGTCTGGCCGAGCATTTCACAATTGACGCCCCGGATGTTGTCGTACGGTTTCGTGGCATTCGGAGGTCGTTCGGGTGGTTTTGACCCCCCAACGCGCCATTTCAGCGCGCGCCGCGCTGCTGAAAACGACACAATCGGGCGTGCCGCGCGCACCGCACGTCCGATGGTCGTGCGGCCTCCTCCTGCATCTCAGGAATAATATTCCTATCGTTCCCGTGCGGTTTCAGGTCGTTCGGAGCACGTTTGCTCCGAATCGGACCGCCGCACGCCGTTTTGGTGTTTAACGGCGCCGGAAACGCGTTTCCGGCCGCCGCGGTCACACGGCACCTCCGAATGAGGTGCCGTCTGGCCGACCATTTCACAATTGATGCCGCGGATGTTTTCGTACGGTTTCGTGGCATTCGGAGGTCGTTCGGGTGGTTTTGACCCCCCAACGCGCCATTTCAGCGCGCGCCGCGCTGCTGAAAACGACACAATCGGGCGTGCCGCGCGCACCGCACGTCCGATGGACGTGCGGCCTCCTCCTGCATCTCAGGAATAATATTCCTATCGTTCCCGTGCGGTTTCAGGTCGTTCGGAGCACGTTTGCTCTGAATCGGACCGCCGCACGCCGTTTTGGTGTTTAACGGCGCCGGAAACGCGTTTCCGGACGCCGCGGTCACACAGCACCTCCGAATGAGGTGCCGTCTGGCCGACCATTTCACAATTGACGCCCCAGATGTTGTCGTACGGTTTCGTGGCATTCGGAGGTCGTTCGGGTGGTTTTGACCCCCCAACGCGCCATTTCAGCCCGCGCCGCGCTGCTGAAAACGACACAATCGGGCGTGCCGCGCGCACCGCACGTCCGATGGTCGTGCGGCCTCCTCCTGCATCTCAGGAATAATATTCCTATCGTTCCCGTGCGGTTTCAGGTCGTTCGGAGCACGTTTGCTCCGAATCGGACCGCCGCACGCCGTTTTGGTGTTTAACGGCGCCGGAAACTCGTTTCCAGCCGCCGCGGTCACACGGCACCTCCGAATGAGGTGCCGTCTGGCCGAGCATTTCACAATTGACGCCCCGGATGTTGTCGTACGGTTTCGTGGCATTCGGAGGTCGTTCGGGTGGTTTTGACCCCCCAACGCGCCATTTCAGCGCGCGCCGCGCTGCTGAAAACGACACAATCGGGCGTGCCGCGCGCACCGCACGTCCGATGGTCGTGCGGCCTCCTCCTGCATCTCAGGAATAATATTCCTATCGTTCCCGTGCGGTTTCAGGTCGTTCGGAGCACGTTTGCTCCGAATCGGACCGCCGCACGCCGTTTTGGTGTTTAACGGCGCCGGAAACGCGTTTCCGGCCGCCGCGGTCACACGGCACCTCCGAATGAGGTGCCGTCTGGCCGACCATTTCAAAATTGACGCCCCGGATGTTGTCGTACGGTTTCGTGGCATTCGGAGGTCGTTCGGGTGGTTTTGACCCCCCAACGCGCCATTTCAGCGCGCGCCGCGCTGCTGAAAACGACACAATCGGGCGTGCCGCGCGCACCGCACGTCCGATGGTCGTGCGGCCTCCTCCTGCATCTCAGGAATAATATTCCTATCGTTCCCGTGCGGTTTCAGGTCGTTCGGAGCACGTTTTCTCCGAATCGGACCGCCGCACGCCGTTTTGGTGTTTAACGGCGCCGGAAACGCGTTTCCGGCCGCCGCGGTCACACGGCACCTCCGAATGAGGTGCCGTCTGGCCGACCATTTCACAATTGACGCCCGGATGTTTTCGTACGGTTTCGTGGCATTCGGAGGTCGTTCGGGTGGTTTTGACCCCCCAACGCGCCATTTCAGCGCGCGCCGCGCTGCTGAAAACGACACAATCGGGCGTGCCGCGCGCACCGCACGTCCGATGGTCGTGCGGCCTCCTCCTGCATCTCAGGAATAATATTCCTATCGTTCCCGTGCGGTTTCAGGTCGTTCGGAGCACGTTTGCTCCGAATCGGACCGCCGCACGCCGTTTTGGTGTTTAACGGCGCCGGAAACGCGTTTCCGGCCGCCGCGGTCACACGGCACCTCCGAACGAGGTGCCGTCTGGCCGACCATTTCACAATTGACGCCCCGGATGTTGTCGTACGGTTTCGTGGCATTCGGAGGTCGTTCGGGTGGTTTTGACCCCCCAACGCGCCATTTCAGCGCGCGCCGCGCTGCTGAAAACGACACAATCGGGCGTGCCGCGCGCACCGCACGTCCGATGGTCGTGCGGCCTCCTCCTGCATCTCAGGAATAATATTCCTATCGTTACCGTGCGGTTTCAGGTCGTTCGGAGCACGTTTGCTCCGAATCGGACCGCCGCACGCCGTTTTGGTGTTTAACGGCGCCGGAAACGCGTTTCCGGCCGCTGCGGTCACACGGCACCTCCGAATGAGGTGCCGTCTGGCCGACCATTTCAAAATTGACGCCCCGGATGTTGTCGTACGGTTTCGTGGCATTCGGAGGTCGTTCGGGTGGTTTTGACCCCCCAACGCGTCATTTCAGCGCGCGCCGCGCTGCTGAAAACGACACAATCGGGCGTGCCGCGCGCCACCGCACGTCCGATGGACGTGCGACCTCCTCCTGCATCTCAGGAATAATATTCCTATCGTTCCCGTGCGGTTTCAGGTCGTTCGGAGCACGTTTGCTCCGAATCGGACCGCCGCACGCCGTTTTGGTGTTTAACGGCGCCGGAAACGCGTTTCCGGCCGCCGCGGTCACACGGCACCTCCGAATGAGGTGCCATCTGGCCGACCATTTCACAATTGACGACCCGGATGTTGTCGTACGGTTTCGTGGCATTCGGAGGTCGTTCGGGTGGTTTTGACCCCCCAACGCGCCATTTCAGCGCGCGCCGCGCTGCTGAAAACGACACAATCGGGCGTGCCGCGCGCACCGCACGTCCGATGGTCGTGCGGCCTCCTCCTGCATCTCAGGAATAATATTCCTATCGTTCCCGTGCGGTTTCAGGTCGTTCGGAGCACGTTTTCTCCGAATCGGACCGCCGCACGCCGTTTTGGTGTTTAACGGCGCCGGAAACGCGTTTCCGGCCGCCGCGGTCACACGGCACCTCCGAATGAGGTGCCGTCTGGCCGACCATTTCACAATTGACGCCCCGGATGTTGTCGTACGGTTTCGTGGCATTCGGAGGTCGTTCGGGTGGTTTTGACCCCCCAACGCGTCATTTCAGCGCGCGCCGCGCTGCTGAAAACGACACAATCGGGCGTGCCGCGCGCACCGCACGTCTGATGGACGTGCGGCCTCCTTCTGCATCTCAGGAATAATATTCCTATCGTTCCCGTGCGGTTTCAGGTCGTTCGGAGCCCGTTTGCTCCGAATCGGACCGCCGCACGCCGTTTTGGTGTTTAACGGCGCCGGAAACGCGTTTCCGGCCGCCGCGGTCACACGGCACCTCCGAATGAGGTGCCGTCTGGCCGACCATTTCACAATTGACGCCCCGGATGTTTTCGTACGGTTTCGTGGCATTCGGAGGTCGTTCGGGTGGTTTTGACCCCCCAACGCGTCATTTCAGCGCGCGCCGCGCTGCTGAAAACGACACAATCGGGCGTGCCGCGCGCACCGCACGTCCGATGGTCGTGCGGCCTCCTCCTGCATCTCAGGAATAATATTCCTATCGTTCCCGTGCGGTTTCAGGTCGTTCGGAGCACGTTTGCTCCGAATCGGACCGCCGCACGCCGTTTTGGTGTTTAACGGCGCCGGAAACGCGTTTCCGGCCGCCGCGGTCACACGGCACCTCCGAATGAGGTGCTGTCTGGCCGACCATTTCACAATTGACGCCCCGGATGTTGTCGTACGGTTTCGTGGCATTCGGAGGTCGTTCGGGTGGTTTTGACCCCCCAACGCGCCATTTCAGCGCGCGCCGCGCTGCTGAAAACGACACAATCGGGGGTGCGGGGGGTGCGGGGGGCTGAACGGGGGTGCGGGGGGTGCGGGGGGTGCGGGGGGGGGGGGGGGTGCGGGGGGCTGTACGGGGTGGCGGGGGGCTGTACGGGGGTGGCGGGGGGCTGTACGGGAGTTCGGGGGGCTGTACGGGGGTGCGGGGGGGGGGGGGGGGGGGGGGCTGTACAGGGGTGCGGGGGGCTGTACGGGGGTGGCGGGGGGCTGTACGGGGGTTCGGGGGGCTGTACGGGGGTGCGGGGGGCAGTACGGGGGTGCGGGGGGGTTGTACGGGGGTGCGGGTGGTTGTACGGGGGTGCGGGGGGTTGTACGGGGGTGCGGGGGGCTCTCCGGGGGTGCGGGGGGCTGTACGGGGGTGCGGGGGGGGGGGGGGCTGTACGGGGGTGCGGGGGGGGGGGGGGGCTGTACGGGGGTGCGGGGGGGGGGGGGGGGGGGGCTGTACGGGGGGTGGCGGGGGGCTGTACGGGGGTGCGGGGGGCTGTACGGGGGTGGCGGGGGGTTGTACGGGGGTTCGGGGGGCTGTAGGGGGGTTCGGGGGGCTGTACGGGGGTGCGGGGTGGGGGGGGGGGGCTGTACGGGGGTGCAGGGGGCTGTACGGGGGTGGCGGGGGGTTGTACGGGGGTTCGGGGGGCTGTACGGGGGTGCGGGGGGGGGGGGGGGGGCTGTACGGGGGTGCGGGGGGCTGTAGGGGGGTGGCGGGGGCCTGTACGGGGGTGGCGGGGGGCAGTACGGGGGTGCGGGGGGTTGTACGGGGGTGCGGGGGGGCTGTACGGGGGTGCGGGGGGCTGTACGGGGGTGCGGGGGGGGGGGGGGGGGGCTGTACGGGGGTGGCGGGGGGCAGTACGGGGGTTCGTGGGGTTGTACGGGGGTGCGGGGGGCTGTACGGGGGTGCGGGGGGGCTGTACGGGGGTGCGGGGGGGCTGTACGGGGGTGCGGGGGGCTGTACGGGGGTGCGGGGGTGGCTGTACGGGGGTGCGGGGGGCTGTACGGCGGTGCGGGGGGCTCTCCGGGGGTGCAAAGGTCATCCCATTGATTACAAAAGTGAAAAATAAAAGTGATAACATCTAATTAATACATATTTCTTTTATCGATACCATACAAAAATTTATAAAAAATATATTGGATAATACATAATCTATAATATCAGATTTATTGATCTGTTGGAATTAGTTCGACTTTTTCAAATGTAGAATCATTCAAGATTATCTGATCAAAAACTCAATATGTGTATAAAATATTTAAAAGACCACCATGGATGGTAATAATGCATTACTTAAATGAATAAATACAGTACATTAATGTCAACCCTACCAGTAAAAACAAAAAACATATCTCGTGAATATATGGTGCGTCACGCGTTGCCATCACTGTTACCTCCTTCTGGTGGGCCAGGTGCCTACAACAAATAAACATTATAAATATTTTAATAACAAAAATAATTTAAATTAAATAAATAAATACAGTATATACCTGCGTCGTATGATCCCCTGTACCATCAGCTCGACGCACATATTCCCGCAGTGCTCTAACCTCAGCTGTCAATTGCGCATTTGTCTCCTCGGAAGCGCGCAGCCGTGCCTCAAAATCTGACATCTGCTGTGTCATATGAGCAACAGCAGGACCGACAACCGCAGCGCGTGACACTACAGAACGAGGAATCCCTGCTCCATAGGTCAAACTATAGCCATGCCCGTCCCGACCAATAATGCGATGAAAGATCTCATCCCGTCGCATGGGAAGCTGTCGCTGGTCCTCTGGCAGATGTTCTAACTCAGCTTCAAATTGATCCTGTGAAATATTTAAATATATATAAATATATATATGTTAATATAAAGATTTATGTAATTATTGGTAAGTACAGACACTTACTATCAATGCTGCAACCTCTGGATCATTGCGATCACGAGTCCTTATCTACACCGACATTTTATCAGTTGCTGCACCTTGCCCTCGCAACTGTATATTAAAAGAATATAAACACAAAACCATATTAATTAATAAATTAAAAAGTGAATAATATATACCTCATGTCGGATCTGAGACACGTGACGAGTCCCGAGCCTGTGAGCTGGTCCCTGCAACGCTCGATTCTCCGAATGGCGTGTTGACACCTCCTACATTCAATTCATTCAAATTTCAAACAAATCACATATTCTTGAAAATATATATACAGCAAAATAATTAATATACAAACCGCAACACCCTCAGTAGACCAATATGCAACCAAGTCACGCCACTGAGCCGGGAGGACACCTCTCGGGACTTTTTCCAAAATGTCAGGGGCACCCACATTTGGTACCCAGTGGTCCCTCTTCACTTTGCCTTTATAATCTTTCCACAGCTTACGACATTTGCTCATACACACGGGCCGAAACTCTTCAGGGCATACTTTCAAATTTTGCTATAATGAAAATAATCAAACATATTAGTATTATTTATAAATAGAAAATAAAGTAAAATTATTTTCTTACCTGAACCTCCCTCCATAGACGATCTAATGTGTCCTGAGGGATAGAAGCCCAATCACGCGTGGTCAATGGAAATCGATGTGGGTCACGTATGATATGACCCATCTGACGAATAAATGCCGGGGCATTCGGTCCCACGGGATGAAATACCTCATCAAATGAAACATCTATCGTCGTGTCGGAATTCCATGCTAATATGCCACGACCAGGGCCTCTCCTGCGAGAGGAAGAAGCAGCCGAGTCTGATCCTGTTGAAAACAATTTTATATATAAATTGACAAATGTTATATATATATATATATGTTAATTACATAAATAATATAGATAATGACTGTCAAACATACCTCGACCCTGAGACGTAGATGCCTCAGATGGATGATGTGGATTTTCTGCCTCTTCCCCTGACATGTCTGCAATCATACAAAATATCAGTAATGAGTCCAAAGTGTTTAAAAGATAAATTGGATTGTTCTTAATAAATCAAACTTGTACAACTGTTAATCAAACAAAAAATGGATTGAATAATTAGTTGTGAATGAATTTTAAAAAATCAGAAAGTTAATCAACCTAAATATTTATGATTGAATTAACTTACAAAAGTGAGGATTAAAACTTATAAGGATTTATAAAATGATTAGATAATTTATGATATCCTAGGACATTCTACTGAATAGCGGGAAAACAATTATACCTTTCATTAAGCATGCAAATCGACCGTTTCTCCTTCAACAGCCGCTCTGACCCAATAAATATCTTCTTCACGTTGAACTACGGTATGTTGATCAAGTTGTTGGTAAACAAACAGAACAGTCTCGGGTTCATCTTCTTCAAATAAAAACACTCCTCGCCGAGACATTTTGACAACAACTTGCCAACTTGGATCCGAAGGCAAAGTAACGAAGAATACTTGTTCCGCTTGTGATGTCAAGATGAAAGGTTCATTCTCAACTCGTTCATTATTTCTGTATAACATGTAGTTAAAATTCACCAATGAAAACTGATATTGATCGACTTTACATCCACGCATTGAATCAACCCAATTACACTTTAACAATATGTACTTCAAACCGTGTGTGTATACAACTTCAATGATGTCTATCAATTGACCATAGTAATAACCAGAATCGACAAAGGGACAACCGATTCCACTGTTTTGTGTTGCTCGTTTGTCGTCAACATCTTTAATGCGAAATCAAAAACCATTAGAATCAATAGCTTTATAACGACGAGCGGTTATAGATGGACCCTCAGCCAGTTGGATAAATACTCCAGGTAACGTGGGGTCCCCTAACTCCCTCAGCTTACGAACCTACATAATTTATAAAAATCAATACTGATATATGCAGAAAGAATTAGTTTAATACTTCACTCATAATGAAAATCAATTTATACATACATAATCCTTGAACCAATCATGAAATGCCGCATAATGAGATTGTTGAATTTGCAACTCAGTCGCACGATGCATCTCTTCTTTTATCTCATTAATGTGTTTCCTGCAAATGATTACGCGATGTTTAAAAGATCAACTTATGCAAAGAAAACATGTAAAAGTTATACAAGCACATTGATAAGATACTTACTGCATTAATGGTGCAACTGATGGAGTATTGAACAAGATATATCGATGTGCTTGTATCCACTCGATGTTGTCCATATCAAATGTGGTTCCTTCTCCAACTGGACCATCATGAATCCGAGAGGGCTTATCTAATTTTGTTTCAACATCCGTAAGATATTCTGCACAAAAGGTAGTACACTCGTCCATCAAATAACCATTGGCTATTGATGCCTCTGGACGAGCTCTGTTGCGTACAAATCTTTTCAATGTACTCAAATACCGTTCAATAGGATACATCCACCTGAATTGCACTGGACCAGCAGCCATTACTTCATCAGTTAGGTGCACTGTTAAGTGGACCATAACATCGAAAAATGAGGGGGGGAAAAGTTTCTCAAAGTGACAAAGCGTAAGTACAATTCGGTCCTGCAAACTTTTTAAATCACTCATTCGTTGATTTCTTAAACAAAGCTGTCTAAAAAAATTACTCATCTCAATCAAGGGCTGAACAACATTGGGGGATAAACAATCACAAATTGCGATTGGAATCAACTGCTGAAGTAATATGTGATTGTCATGACTTTTCAACCCTTGCAATGTCTTGCTCGTCAGATTCACACACTTTGAAATATTAGAAGAGTAACCATCAGGCACCTTGACCATCTTCAAAATGGAAAGAAATGTCTCTTTCTCCTCTGTAGTCATCGAATACTGTGCAGCAGGCATATATGCCTTGTTTCCCTCAGCTAACTGTAAATGCAACTGTTTCCTTAAACCCATTTCTTCCAAATCACGGCGTGCATTAACATGGTCCTTTGACTTTCCACTGACACCTAAAATGGTCCACAATATGTTATCACAAACATTTTTTTCAATGTGCATGACATCCAAATTATGCCTCAACATGTTAGTTTTCCAATACGGAAGACTATAAAAAATACTTTTCTTTTTCCAATTGTGACTGCGCTGCCTACCCGCAGCACGAATATTACGTACTGGAGGAGCCACCAAATCCTGAATTTCATATACCGTGCGGATGTTTTCTTCCTCAATCTGCGATAACATTTCGACTCCTGTCATGATCTTTGGTGCTGGGCTGAACTCTCTAGAACCATCAAATGCCACTCTGTCCTTTCTGAACCTGTGCTGGGGAGGGAGAAAACGCCTGTGACCCATGTATGCCCATTTTTTGGAATGTTTAAGCCATACAGATTTTTTACTTTTATTGCAACAAGGGCAAGCAAATTCCCCTTTCGTACTCCAGCCTGATAAATTTGTATAAGCTGGGAAGTCATTGATTGTCCACAATAAAGCTGCATGCAGTTTGAACATTTCATTCGTTTCGCAGTCATAAGTCATCACACCATCGCCCCAAAATTCATTCGACTCATCAATCAATGGATGAAGGTAAACATCAATCTTATCCCCCGGACTTTTAGGTCCATCAATAAGAGTGTAAAGTAATATAAATTGTTGCTTCATACAAAGCCACGGAGGAAGATTATATGGAACCAACACCACGGGCCATGTGCTATGAGTTGCACCAACCATAGACTTGAATGGATTGAAACCATCTGCTGCCAATCCCAATCGGACATTACGAACATCTTTAGCAAAGTCGGGATGTCTCTTATCAAAATCCTTCCATGCATGAGAGTCTGCCGGGTGGGTTAACATGTCACTTTCATGAACTCTTTCTGCATGCCATCTCATTAAATTAGAAACTTTAGATGACATAAAAAATCTTTTCAACCTCGGTTTAAGGGGAAAGTAACGCATTTGCTTTACGGCAATCGGTTTCCCCTGTATCGCAATCTGACTTTGATGAGTCTTATTTCCCCTGTTCTCTTTCCACCTGGAAGCGCCACAAACCGTACAGATTTCCAAATGAGCAGTTTCATTTCTAAACAACATACAGTTGTTTGCACATGCATCTATAGTCTCATATGTAAAACCTAAGTTCTCTGTCAACTTACGAGCATAGTAATACGACTCAGGAATCTTAGCGTCAACAGGAAGAACTTTTTTCAATAAAACCAAAAGCATGTCGAATGATGTGTCTGACCAATTGTTCAAAGTCTTCAAATGCAACAACTCCACGATGAACGACAGTTTATTGTAAGAAGTACATCCAGGATATAATTCTGTTTTCGCATCATCAAGTACTTCATAAAACCTCCTCGAATCACGATCTGCACCAGAGCGAAGATTTATCTCACCGGTCTCAAGATTCTGGATGTCAATGCCTTCAGGATCAAACCCACGTACCATTTCAGTAAGCATTTCATGCATTGGATCAGTCATCCTTGCATCAACATCCATCTGAGCTGCATCTGTATTTTGACAACGAACATATTCTTCTCCATGATGAGTCCAACTCTTATAATTTTTCAGAAATCCATTAAAGAAAAGGTGCTCCCTCATAGTATCTCGTGTGAATTGATATCTGTTAGCACATTTTCTACATGGACAACTAATATAGTCACTTTCAAATCCTCTCGTGAAGTCAATAAACTGCATAATGCCATTGAAATATTCTCTAGACGTTCGATTTGGAAGATCAATCCAACTCTTATCCATAATAATATCTGTATAACAAACATTTACACAATACTTATTACATTTACATTTTTCAAATCAACTATATTCAAAATAAATATTAACCATTTGTTTATGAACCATTGATAAAATAATAATGTAACTGAAAGCTCATGTTACCTGATTGAGCTACAAACCTGAAAGGGAGGGGAGCCGAAGGCGGTGCTGCGAGGGAGAGGAGGCAGCGAAGGGGAGCCGGAGCCAAAGGCGGTGCGGCAAGGGAGGGGACGGGCGGCGGTGGCGGCGGGGAGCTGGAGGAGAGGAGGCGGTGAGGGGACGGGGGACGGGCAGCGAGGGGGGGGGGTGTCCGGGGTCGGGGGGGGGGGGGGGGGGCTGTCCGAGGTGCGGGGAGGGGTGTCCGGGGTGTCGGGGGCCTGTCAGGGGTGCGGGCAGGGGTGTTCGGGGTGCGGGGGTGTCCGGGGTGCGGGGGAGGGGGGGCTGTCTGGGGTGCAGGGGGGCTGTCGGGGGTGCGGGGTGGGGTGTCCGGGGTGCGGGGGGCCTGTCCGGGGTGCGGGGGGGCTGTCCGGGTTCGGAGGGGGGGTGTCCGAGTGCGGGGGGGGGGGGGGGGGGGGGCTGTCCGGGGTGCGGGGAGGCGTCCGGGGTGCGGTCCGGAGTGCGCGGGGGGGGGGGGGGGGCTGTCCGGGGTGCGGGGAGGCGTCCGGGGTGCGGGGGGTGGTCCGGAGTGCGTGGGGGGGTGCTGTCCGAGGTGCGGTGAGGCGTCCGGGGTGCAGGGGGCGGTCCGGAGTGCGCGCCGGGGGCTGTCCGGGGTGCGGGTGCCGTCCGGGGTGGGGGGGGGGGGGAGGGCCGAGAGGCCGGAGGGCGGCGGCCGGAGGCCCGAGGGCGGAGGGCGGCGGCCGGAGGGCAGATGGCAGGCGGCGGGGGAGGCCGGGCGGCGGGGGAGGGCGGGCGGCGGGGGAGGCCGGGCGGCGGGGGAGGGCGGGCGGCGGGGGAGGCCGGGCGGCGGGGGAGGGCGGGCGGCGGGGGAGGCCGGGCGGCGGGGGAGGCCGGGCGGCGGGGGAGGCCGGGCGGCGGGGGAGGGGAGGGCGGCGCGAGGGAGGGCGGCGAGGGAGGGTTAGGGCGAGGGAGATCGAGGGAGAGGGCGCGGGGGGGGGGGGGGGGGGGGGCGCAGAAACCCCCCGAAATTTTTTAGGCAGCTTAGCGACCGCCATTGGCGGTCGCTAATGGTGAGCAATAGAGACCGCCAATGGCGGTCGCCCGAGTCTGGGGGGCTCCAATGCCCCCTTTTCTAGTAGTGTACGCGAGATCCTCAGACCTCTCTGGGGCTCGGATCGTCGGCGACGAGATGTACCGTCGTTGCGCCGACGAAAATTTTAAAAATCCCCGGCCCACAGGCTTCCGTTGCGGGCCCCAGAAACATTACAGGTTATCCCTCCATTGATCCAATGGTTTCAATGGAAGCAGAAAGTAGACTCATGAGGGAGGAAATGGAGAAGTAAAGAAAACAATAAAAATAAAATGACCACTCCACCGTTGTGTGAATAATTTCACAAGGTTTGGTGTGAATAAATTCACACCTTGATCCAACAGTATCAAATTGATATTAAGAACAACAGAATAAGAGTATAAGAAGAACTTTTATTAAGAAACTAAAGTGAATTGAACAACTTACATGTGAAAGACAAATTTGAGACAACAAAATTACAGCATAACATTACAATTGAACAAAGCACCAAAGATTAAAAAATCCTTCACCACCGCTACCTTAAATAGGAATTTTGGGAGCCTTGGGTAGAGCCTCCAACAGTACAAAGGATCCCGCTTGAGTATGGTAGGCCTAGGGTGGTGGAAAGTAAGGGAGAGGAGACTTTTCCACCCTTGACCCGAGGTGGCCGCCAGCTTGCTTCCACCGAATAGACGCGCTTGTAAGTCCTTCTAGATAGACAAATCAGAGTGGTCCATAGACGAATAAAATGGATCCCTTTATTTCTTCTAACCTCCTGTAAAATTTGGGCCCATTTGGAGTTGTGGATTCCGAGATATGATCATATTAGTGGGCTGTTTTTCTAGGTCGAAGAATCTGGCCCAGAATTTTATCTCTAACTTGGACCGCCTAAATGGACACCATGGAGGCCGAATTAGCATTGGATACTGAAGAGTGATTTGTTCCTATACATGTCTTATAGCATCCCACGAAAGTTGGGGTTAATTGAGCCTGTATTTTGGGCCCCAAAGTCTCATCAGTGGGCTGGTGTCCAATCTGCCTTCTCCAGAATTGCTTCCTTTCATTGCCAAATATCTCCATCATCCTCCATGAATTATCCATTGATACCTGAATGAAACATGTTCATATTGGAGTGTAGATAAATTTATAAAAATATCAAATTAAAATATTTATAATAAGATGAATCATTTGGTACTTTAAATGATGTTAAAAAATGTACCACATAATAGTGCATTTTAAGAAGGTATTACAATCATAATGTGAAATGATGTTCAAAGTGTAAAATGCACTAAAATGGTGTTTATGAAAAATAAAGAACATGAATATTATATATATTACCAATGAATATTAGCCTCATTTAGTGGCTAATCACACCCCTCAACTTGAGTTTTGCTAGTTCCGAACAAAATATATCTCAACAATATGAAATTCGAATTCCCTTTTCCAAAAAACATTTTAATACACAATGATCACCAAAAAACCTTATACCAAACAATCATGAAACCCATAAAAATATTTTATTACAAGATAGTTTCATAAGCAGATCCCAATCCCAAGCCCATTTCTTTGTTCAAATTCATTGCCATATTTAATCCAATATCAATTAAATATGATGATGTGTTGTGCATCACAATAGACATGAGGGTTCATCTTTATTCAAGGGGGAAATTACGGAAGCGCTAGGTGGAATGACATTTCAATATTAAGATGAGTATTCATTTTTTTTGTATATTTTTTTTTGTTTTTTGTTTTATTTTATTTTTTGTTTTTGCAATTTTGCCATGGTAATTGAAGTTGCACTCAAAAGAGTCAACCCCTGTAGCGAGACTTTGCCGATGACTCCCAGGCTCAAAGACCTTAGGGCACCAAGTGAAGCCCACATACTCAAGCATCATCTTGAGTTAACTTAGTCAAAAACAAATTCAAATTACCAAAAATAGAGATAAAATTACTAACTCTGGGCTAGACAACTATGGAGTCACGATCCCCAAGTGCCGAAAGCCACGCATTAGGTCATTTCATTACTCTACGCGCAATTTTTTTTTAATAATTTTTTTTGAATACTCATATAAAACTAAAATGATCACCAAACCTATACTATATATTTAGGGGACCCCATGAACTCAAACTAATACTCCACTATCCAAAGGACGTGCATTGTGATCTTTTTTTTTATTTGGATGAAAATATAAACGATGAAATATCAAATTGGACAGCCACACTTTCCAAAATCTATGCTCATGAAATTATACAAGGATTAAAATCAGAATTAGGGTATGCTAAATTATTTGATATTCAGTTTCAAAGTGTGAAATGTGTATTACCATGTTCAAAGTTAAAGGAATTTTTCCTTCCATTTACACATTTTTTTTCAAATCATTAATTTTTTTTTGACACAAAAGCATTTTTTTATTTTATCTCCCCCCAACTTAAAATAACACTGTCCCCAGTGTTTAAAGAAAAGAAAATTTAGCAGGGGGTAGAGGAATAAAAGGGGAGTTTAATAAGGAAATTGAAATATTGGGATCATGGAATGAAGTCACTTGGTGGTTGAAGTTTGAAGTTCTTGATGCTCCCTTTTAATCCTTTGATATCCATGTCACTTGCAGAGTTCCCTAGTGGAAAAAGGAAAACAAAAAAACAAAACAAAACAGTATATATATATATATAAGTAAAATATAAGTATATATATAAAATAAAATAAACCGATGATACATTGTCTTCTTTTTAATTTTCTGGGTAAGGTATTACTCAAGGATCACACCACGTGACACAGATGAATACGGTGCTCCCCTTTCGTACCCATCCATACTCATAATAGAAGAACAGGTAAAAATTCTATTTATTATTATTATTATTATTATTAAATATCAAAATGATTCAGAAATATTAGAAACATGAAAAACCACTGGTTGCTTCCCGTGCAGCGCTTTTGCTTAACGTCGTTAGCTCGACTTGAACCCCACAACTTACCCAATAACAAATTTCAACATTTTAAGGACCAAATGTTTCACCACTTCTACTAGGTTGAGATTCATTCTATTTTTAGAATTTTTTTCATACACAAACCTATGTTCTAAAATGAGTGGTAAAATCAAAGGAATATCAGAAATGGTTGATCCAGTTTCCTCTGTAGTCTTTCCTAAGACATCAATGATCATTCCAAATTTTTTGGTTTCAAGAGAAGAATGAATTCCAATTGAAAGTTCATGATTATACCATATGAATGGATTCTTTAGAGGGGAGGGAAGGACAATAATTTTGAGCTCAGGTTGGATAAGACATTTAGGCACAAGTTGATATTTTGAATCCAACTCAGTTTTATTTTCCAAATTTCTCAACAAAATTGGTTCCTTTTTAATAGAAGATTCAACCACCAAATTAGAAATATTAGTTTCAGGAATGGGTATGGACTCAAAGTTTGTGATTTCTCTTAATGGTTTAGTGATTTGTGTTTTTGAAAAATTATCAATGGAGTTATATTCATGAGACTCAATCCATGATGTCAAATTTACCTCTTGTGAATACAGAAAATCAGTTTCCTTTTGATTTAAAAACCCATCAATAATTCCTTGATCCTCTTCATCTTCCCCAAATCCAAAGGGTTTTTCTTCAGTAAATTCATGAGAGGTTTGTGGGAAACTAGACTCTTCACATAAGGTTATGGAAGAGACAGTTTGTGTAGGGATGAGATCCTCACAATTTCTAATGCTTTGTAGTTCTAACCTCAATGATGAAATCTCAAAATTCATTATCTCCATTTGTTGACAAAATTTTTCAAGTAATGGTTGTGGATCAGGATGGATAAGGGGTTGAGACAGATGGTCTATTCCAGGAGGATAACTATGTTGTTGGAATTGCACAGGAGGGTGTTCAGATTGGCTTTGTGGGGATTGAAACTCATTATATGTTGGGATGTTCTGTGGATCACAGGAGTAAAAACATTGTGGTTCATTAGATTGTTGATTATTCCATAATTATAAATTAGTATGGTCATTGTACATCACACATGGGGTTGAGTGATCAAATTAGGGATAGGTTTCCCATGTTTGGACTTGTTCAAAATTGAATTCCATAGGAGTGAGGGGGTGAGAACAGAGAAAAGGGATGAATAAAAAGAATGATAATGTCTAAGATAACTTACTTAGGTCCCCGAAAATGGTGCCAAAATTTGATTCTCGCTCAAATTTACCCAAAAGAAGAAGGTAGGACGGTCCTTGTAGTTTAGCTTGGGTTGTCGAATCCTCAGAGACCTAAGAAGTAAGCTATAGACACGTACATTCTATGGACTGTTTTTGGATATGAAGTATCCAACTTGGGTTGATTTTATATGGGTTTAAAGGAACTCTAAGAGACTTAAGTGAATTCAATTTAAAAGAGTGAGTTGATCCTAGGTTATCGCTTGGGGTGGATTGGACGTATTTCCTTTTCAATGATTTCAATTTCTTATATTTGTGATGGGTTCATTTAAGGAGATAAAATAACATCATCACTTACTGGTTTAATGCCTACACCCTTTAATACTAATCACCTATACACTTGAAGGATAAAAGTTTTGAGAACTTCAAGGTAAAGGTTCGTATTAGCACTTGAAGCGTGTGGCCTTAAATTCAGCAAGGACGATGGAGTTTAAAAATCATCAAATAAAAATCTCAATTAAAGAAGTGATTATACATTAATGAGGTGATAAATAACATCCAATCCATCCCCTTGATACTCCCTTGGATCAACCCATAAGTTGGTTAGCCCTCCATTGATCTCATGGTTTCAATAGAAGCAGAAAGTAGACTTATGAGGGAGGAAATGGAGAAGTAAAGAAAACAATAAAAATAAAATGATCACTCCACCGTTGTGTGAATAATTTCACAAGGTTTGGTGTGAATAAATTCACACCATGATCCAACGGTAACAAATTGATATGAAGAACAACAGAATAAGAGTAGAAGAAGAACTTTTATTAAGAAACTAAAGTGAATTGAACAACATACATGTGAAAGACAAATTTGAGACAACAAAATTGCAGCATAACATTACAATTGAACAAAGCACCAAAGATTAAAAACTCCTTCACCACCACTGACTTAAATAGGAATTTTGTGAGCCTTAGGTCGAGCCTCCAACAGTAAAAAGGATCCCACTTGAGTATGGTAGGCCTAGGGTGGTGGAAAGTAAGGGAGAGGAGACTTTTCCACCCTTGACCCGAGGTGGCATCCAGCTTGCTTCCACCGAACAGAAGTGCTTGTAAGTACTTCTAGATGGAAGAATAAGAGTGGGACATAGAAGAATAAAATGGATCCCCGGATGTCTTATAACTTCCTGTAAAATTTGGGCCCATTTGGAGTTGTGGATTCTGAGATATGATCATATTAGTGGGATGTGTTTCTGGGCCGCAGAATCTAACTCAGAATTTTATCTCTAAATTGGGCCGCCTAAATGGACACCATGGACGCAGAATTAGCATTGGATCCTGAAGAGTGATTTGTTCCTATACATGTATTATAGAGTCACACGAAATTTGGGGTTAATTGGGCCTGTATTTTGGGCCCCAAAGTCTCATCAGTGGGCTGGTGTCGAATCTACCTTCTCTAGAATTGCTTCCTTTCATTGCCAAATATCTCCATCATCCTCCATGAATCCTCCATTGATCCCTGAATGAAACATGTTCATATTAAAGTGTATATCAATTTCAAAAAATATCAAATTAAAATATGTATAATCAGATGAATAATTTGGTACTTTAAATGATGTTAAAAAATGTACCACATAATAGTGCATTTTAAGAAGGTATTACAATCATAATGTGAAATGATGTTCAAAGTGTAAAATGCACTAAAATAGTGTTTATGAATAATAAAGAACATGAATATTATATATATTACCAATGAATATTAGCCTCATTTAGTGGCTAATCAACCTCCCATGAGGTCACCCTTGATTTTCTGAACTATCATCATGTAACCACAACTCGAGTGGTACCGCCAACCATCAACCTTCCCACTTAGCCCTCTAGGACAAATCCACACTATGCAACACTATGAGTTCCACTATCAAAGTCTAAAACATCTACATGTGCAACACACACCCAAAAGCACTAGAAACCCTGTACGACCTCTCTCATAGGTCACCTTGAAGGATGAATGGTACCAACTCCCTAGACTAGAGTCACAACCAGAAAAATCCATTGGTCCTCTTTCCAAACCATACATATCATGACACGAACGAAGTAATGCTTGTGAATGGAAATCTCACCCCAGTTCCAATGAACAATGTTCCTAGCACACCAAACAACCATTTACTCTAGGTTTTTTACCAAAGGTGTACACATTCATTGAAACTACGAGCAAAACATCCTCTTTGGGATTCAAAACACAACTCATAAGTTATCTACTCACAAGGTCACTAAGACCCAGGCACCATCCTTAGGGTCTAGCATGCACTCCGTACGGTCGCAAACCATGAAAGTTTTCGCACTCACATTACCAAACAACACCTTGAAACCCAAAGGACACAACCCTACCAAGGGTTCCCTAAACACACCACCTAGGTCATATCATGACCATCAAGGCCCCACAATTCAAATCCAAAGTCTCAAACTAGGGAACTCTCACTACCCTAAACCACATATACAAGGGTCAAACCGATAACACAAAGAATACCCACTTTTGAACTTAATCATTCTCATTTTAAACTTCTCATTCACCTTATGCTTCGAAGAATGACTGATAGGATTAAACCACAGATGGAAAAGGTCTCATGCTATCAAACTTAAAACAACCATTCTTCATACTCTATCTGAATGGTCATCATCACACTTAGAACACTACCCTCTACCATACTTATCGCATATCATGGTCAACATGGGGTAACCAATTTACTTAATCACAAGTCTTTCATCAACATCCCTTCACACCACTTCCTCTTTTACAACACGGTCCTTTCCTCTTAGGAAGATTTCCCATTTCACAACTTATTACAGTCATCATTTTAACTCATTTACACCTTTCATTAGGCAAAATTCATCAAAAATTTTACCGAAATTATGCAATATTTATCTTTTAGATACCGAATCAACCGTTACAATTTATCACAACCCAAAATTTTAACCCAGTCACAACATTTCTTTATACATGACATTCCTTAACTATTCATTTTCATTATTTTCATTCACCCACTTGCATTTCCATTATTAGGCATCATTTTCTTTAGATTTATCAAGGAAGTAAAATTCATTCTACTCTCTATGACCCGCACACCCATCCTGTGTGTGTCCCTATAATGATGCATACCACCTATATCCTTAGGTGCCTAAAATGATGCAGGAATGCACAACCTCATGTCATTCCAGTAATGAGAAAAATATATTAAATTAATCAAATGACATAACATGTGCATCACCCAATGGTGAAATATCACTCAACAGTAACAACACACATCAAGAACAATAATTCCCACCCAGGGTGACTTGGGTTTTCCCCTGTACTTGAGTTAGATAATCCTAAGAACAAACTCATTACCAAGGCTTGACACTATCCTAATCTCCCGTCTACCATCCCCAAATATCAAGAAAGAGAAAAGAAATCATCTGATACCAATTTTTAATATCCTTGACCTGAGATCCACTAAATCGGTGCCCTGATCTGAGTCGTCACATGACCTCAAGCATGCCTCCCCATACGCCAAAGGTTGCCGACTAGTGGTGAGGGTCTAATGAGTCACGTGGAAATACTATACCCTCTTTACCAAAGTAATCCATAACAGAACACAATATAAATAACATAATAATATGAAACAACTAATAAACATACAATCCAAACATTAACCAAATTAGTACAAACCATAATTCAACATTAAAAATGTCATAACATACTAGTAGTGCAAGTGAATAAAACCCAAAAAAATAAGACAAATGAACAAATCCATAAACAAGTCCCAACTCAATGTCCGGATCCTTCTCCATGTACATACCAAGCCCAACTCGACATCCTAGAGTAGGGTCATTGACCTTGTCCTGACCTACAACCAAGAAATATGATCGGGTACCCAACGACGTCCCGAGTAGGGTGTGAGTACAAAAATCAGTAGGCCACCACCAATGGTGTCTACAAAATATCCGGTCTAATAGATAGTACATGCAAGTACAAAATAAATGGTAAGTAAACAAGGGACAATTTAGGTGCCACTAGTTAACACGGTTCATTTAATTCATTCTTAGCATTTAACCTAATTCCATTTCTCATACCATCTTTACTACATAATATATTTTAACACATGCTCTTTGGGTTAGACATATACATCATATATACATGGGTCTAAGGTAATAGATCACTATTAATAGGGGAAATAAGTAAAGCCCCTATCTCACTAGGGCTACACATATCACATCAACACATTATTATCACCTCGAAGCCTCAGTCTGGGTGGAATGCAACCATTAGGGGAATAGAGCGTCTGTCCCGTTCCCTAACCTGTGCATTTTTGGTGTGGAGTTTAGAGCCTCAGTCTAACTCGACCCATGGGTGTAGAGCCTCATGTCAATACCCCCACTCTACTAATCCATGTGCATATGCTTATTTATCCAATCACCACAACCATACCATAACACAACCAAGCATAAACAATGCTATTGGCGATCACAATACATAACAAACAACATGGGAATTAATACTATGCCATAATTCATTAATACATTTACCATTTACAATTCATATACATGTAGCCAAATTCCCATTCTCATGTCTTAACCCCTTAAGTGTGTTCAATAACCCCCATAATTATCCAATATCCATCAATTACCATATATTAACCCATTTAGCCCATTCACCATTTCACAAGCATTTACCCCTTATGCATTTCAGGTTCGATTCTTATAATACATAGCACAATCACTTTATCACATTCAACCCATTAGGTATGCCCCATAATTTTCCATGTATTAACTCATTCCACATTCATAAATTCCATTATGCAACCATTTACATGTTCTTAACTCACAATCCATTTCCAATTTAACATGCTCATCATTTCTGTCACGAACCAAATCTGGTCACCGCCAAAACCGGCACCAAACCCAGCCTGTGACATGACCCGAGGAGCGTTCCCGATCCCCACGGGCTGGCATAAGTGCCCGGGTATCATATCATGATGATTGGGAACGATTTACCAGATTTTATAAACATTAAACAACAAACAAACTCAATAGAACAAATCTGGATTTTTTTACTAAAACCGTCTTTCACAAAATTTCAGAACTGAAATACATAAGTTAAAACTATGTTTAAAGAACATTAAAATGGTACATAACAAAATAAAGACATCCCAAGAACCTCCACAAGGAAAGAGACACCACCCTCAAGCTATCTCCACGACACTGCATCCCAATGGACAACTAAAAACCTGAATCAATGGAATAAATCCTGTACCCAAACCTGTGACATAAAAGAAGAAAATCTACTTACACCCAAAGGTGTAAGTAGGGTGTGAGAAAAAGCCCAGTAGGATACCACCACTAATAGATTCCATGTGATAAACATTTAATGGCGAAAAGCATGCAAGTTTTCAAAGACATGAGATGCTAGTTAAAATTTCTAAAAGATGCAACATTAAATAAAAACAGTTTTCAGGTGGGATAATTTAAAGAATAAAAACATTTAAAATAAATACCATAGCTACTGAATTTTCCAGCCTCTTATACCGTATACCGACGGTAAGAACAAAGTATCCAGTGAGCACAATCAATGGGAAATAACCCCTAGGCACTAGCTAGCTGTGGGTCCCAGGTACCTCGTATCTCGGTGAGAGTAACCATCACAAATATCCATTCTCGTGCACAAGCCACTAGTAGGGAACATAACCATAACCTAGTGGTCCCCAATTATCATCATCATAGTTTAGTTAGAGTTGTAAGCGTCAATCTTGCTAAGTGAAACTGAGGCCAAACCCCACGGATTCACTAGCATACTAGTACACGTCCACCCACCTAGATACCCGGGTTTTCCCTTTGTGCTCAAACAAGTTCAGCAATCCAAGAAGTATAGTTTTCACATAAAAATATCACTTCCACATCACAAATTAACCAAACAGCCCCATGTACATCACGCAAGTCAAAAATTCCACTTTTCATTCAAATTCATTTTGAAATCAAACTCACTCCAAATTGCCTACAACACTTTTCAAATTTCTTTAACACTTCCACAAATCCATTAAACAATTTTATAAAACCATTAAAAGATATTCAACTCACATAACAGCCCACACACATGTCACACAATACCCTTCTCACCTTCACAATTCATTTTATAAATAAACTCACATGAAATATCCCACACCCGTGTTTCGCACACAAAACACAATTTAGTAAAACATTTAGACAATTTATAAAAAAATTATAAAAATGTTTAACATTTCAAATCACCACTTTACCATTAAAAAACCCACATTAGGTGAACACACTCACCCAAACAGTACATATACACCCTTTCCCAACTTTGTTTAACCAAATAAAATATTGGCAATTTTTATAAAACAAACCCAAGAGGTATAACCATTGTTTGCACACTAAACCCATTTCAAAACCCTCATTTAAAAGCAAAATCATACCAATACAAATCCAAAACAGAATTTTTCAGCCCTAAAACAATTATTAAACCACCACCAAATGTTATAAAAATACATCAAATAATACCACAAAGATACACATGAAAAACACACGTTTTCATAAATCACCTTCAAGAAGTACAACATGTTTTTACTCCTTAAACTCATTAAAAAAAACCTACTTTCAAGGCCAACATGACAATAAGGAATTAACAAACCATAATTGGCATCCCCTTTAAAGACTAATAAATCACTTTCATATGTTATAAACTAAACCCAAACATTACCCCAAGAGACACACATGAAAAGTACCCAATTTCAAGCTATAATGCAACTAAAAATTAAATGTTCAACCAAATCCATCAAAACTGTTTTCAAAGAACATAAAACAGATTATAAACATGCTAAATTAATAATCCATGCAAGCTAACTCATCATAAAATGGCTACACATGGAATCACCTACCTTTTGAGTCGAAATCCTCAAAACCTTAAGCGCACCACCGCCGCACCACAAGGAATATAAATCCATACCTAGACCACCAAAAATTGACCCAAAAGATACCAAATCAGACCTTAGGATCTAACCCTAACTTCTGGACATTTTTGAACATAATTAAAGAGGGAGGAAACCCTAAGGAGAATGAAAAATTGAAGAGAGAAACACTTACTCAAAACAATCATGAATAAAACGACCCAAAATCCACCAGATTATGAATCTGAAAAAATCCAACCATTCAAGGTATGTTCGAACAAGGATTATGAGACCATGTAAGAATTTGAATGGGGAAAAAAGAGTGAGAATTGAAGGATTTATGAAGGAAACAAATTACCTTTATTAATCTGCCCGAAATGTGAGTGCTTCAGAAGTTTCAACCAAAACCGTGATGAAAATGAGCTTCAAAGAGGGTGGGAGGATATGGGACGCGCGGCTGGGTTCATGGGGAGTGTTTGGGGCTTGGAATCACCGAAAAATACTTAATATTGGATAAGTTATTAATTAAACAAAATTTATTTTTAAAACTGGAATTGGGCTTTCGGGCAGGCCCAATCCCTTAAATAAAAACTCATATACAACTTGTTTATGGTTTTCTAAAGGCTCAAAACTACAATGGTGGTGTTTCTATATCAGGTTAGACCATTGAGGAACTTTAATGGGTGAAAAATATTAAAAATTGAAAAAGTTATAAAAGAAACAAAATTTATTTTTAAATCTGGAATTGGGCTCACGGTTTGGCCCAATTCATGAAAACTCACCCATTCCACCATAAAAGCTTGACAAACCCCAAAAACAAATAATAAATGAAAATTAAATGAAATTTAACTTTAAAATAAGTCATGTATGTGACAATTCTCCCCACCATGAAAACTTTCCATCCACAGAAAGCGACCACAAGGCCAGATACCAAAACCATGCCCAACCGATAAACTAAGATGTAATTCTTTGCCAAGCTTTTCCCCCAAGGGTAAAAACACCTTCAGTGATCAATTAAGGAATGATTAATCTCAAAACCCAAACTTAAACCACATTAATGAAATGATCAATCACATTCATACATTATCCCAAAATGAAACTCCTCGAACGTTATCCGAACAAGACTCAAGCAATTCACCCAAACGAACAACAACTTCAAACAAGGTTACACATACCTTGCTATAACTAAACCATTGGGCTCTCTCCAATCTCAATGGTTACCCAAAGAAGATTTAGGTATCTTGATAGATCCGAATGAGACTACCTACCAACAATCCTTGACCATGGATAAGACTAAGTTATTGGTACGGGAAAAAAAAATAGGCTCCCCACCATAAGAACCAACAATCTTAATCGACCAGCATGGGACGGTACAGAAAGACCCCAAAATATAAAGTGTTGGGATGACCACATGGTGAGTCTGCACGGTTTGGGAAACCATGAACCAACAGTGTAGATTCTTCTATCTACATGGTTTTTTTTGTTCATGGTTAGAACTAACCATGCGAAAACCGTGTGCTCAACTTTTCAAGCCAAATTTCCAACCATTCTCCAAAGACTCAATGGAAACCAAATGGGGAGGGAATAACATTGTGTGATGACATGGGTACAAAACCCTCCACCTATTTCCACAGAACGGGAAAACAGAAGAAATATGATGACACCATAGGTTTAAACTCTTCCTATCTTTCATACTGAGGATAGGACTTTGTACAAGGGTTTAAACGACACTGGGGTTTCCCCTGACTGCGTGCCAGCTTCTCTCCGGGACCTATGGCTGGAGCTCAAAATATTGAAGCATCTTCGGCCACACAGTTTGGCTGTTGAAACCCCTATGTGTAACTTCTTCTTTCGGTGCCACAAACAACTACACCGCATACCCTAATGGGTTCATCAAGACATAACACACTCCATAACCCACTTTACCAAAACCAGACATTTCACTGAAACAAGGGATCAGAATAAGCACACACATCACACCTTGTTTCTTTGGCTGAGAAACAACAGAAGGGCAGGACACGTATAAACATTGTCCTCTAAGATAGAGGATTTGATGTTTTTCCCAAGGGATACATACTCCCAACATAACATAGAACCTAAGAGGATAGTGTGACCTTGACCTTTATAGTCAAAAGTGCACACAACATCACAATGTGTCACCGAACATGACCCTTGTGATTGATAGAAACAATACATGGAACATGACCATATTCCAAGTCCCTAAACAACAGACAAGTCCAAAAAGTGGACACAATATCCTATCAGGACCAAAATCTCAAAATTGGTGGTTTAATAATAACTCTTGCTTTAAGGAAACTATGAAGAACCCATAGGCCCTCTTAGACACCATCATGAAACTCATCCACACTAACAACCAAAGAACACTTCCACCTTCGATGAATCATGAAACTTAAGAAACCAAGGCCTCTTTCAACCTTCCACAAGAACTATCCCACTAAAAGAGGATCTAAAAATCAACTAAATGAATGGTTGTAGACTTAATCAACAATGATCTATAAAATATTCCTTATATTGATCAACTGGAGGATTTTCCAATGGAGAAACAATACGGGTTTCACTTCAGTTGTGCACTAACCCTAAATGGGGGCATACCTTATCCAATGGGAGAACCCAAGGAACCAACCAAGATGGTTCATTGGTAAAAATATACTACAAACCAGATCCAAACACATGAAGGGAACCATCATAAAGGCGCCCCAAAACATTTTTCAAAAGAGACCACTAACTGTCCCTATAACACAACTTACTGACCAAACCCAAACCCAAAACACAGTTCAAACAGGAGGGGTTCTTGGACTCAAAACATCCCACAACATCAACATTTTCCAAAAACACATAATATAAACCATTCCATAAAATTCATCAAGTCTTCATGTTTCTCTTTAAAAACAGTTCTTTAAAAACAAATGGTTCAGCGGTTAGCGCATCCACCAATGGTACCCCATGGACCTTACACATGCATGTTTCTGTGCCACACTGGGCACCCTCCTCGTATCCATCTCGACACTCATCCAGTCATTTCATCAACCATCCATCTTCCCATATAATCTCATGCATGTGGTTTCTCACGAAAATACCAAAGGTTAAAACAAAAATTCTTTCCACTTTTCAAAACCAAAACGGTCAACCAACACATCCTTTTTTCTCAAAACCGCTAACCACGAGATCAAAATCCCAAATCACATCTTACAAAAATTTTCAGAAAGTCACAACCATTTATAAAATAAATCACTTTCAAGATATTCACATCAATTTCAAAACATCTCATCCCATTAAAACACACTCTGATTGTTTAGAAAACTCTATTGGAAAAACTTTTCAAAACTAACTTCAATATAGTTCCTGCTTTCAAAGAGGTGTAAGCACACCATTTTATATTTCAAAACAATTCTGAAAATTCAGTTCCACCATTTCATAAACCAAACCATTCCCTCTTTATTTTAAAATCATTTCATAAAAACTTTACGCTTCTTAAAACCAAGTCACCTTAAAACCAAAGTGTTAAGATTTCAAAACTAAACCACAAAACAATGCGAGAGGAAACTAGTTTCAGTGGGTGACTTGGAAATATGGTTGGAGGCCATATTCCAATCACTTAACTGTCACATAGAGTGTTCTAGGGAATATCCCCGGCTTCACATGGCTTTCCAGACCCTGTGAGCTCACTGAGACCATTATCCCAACTCTCTTTTCATTTCCCCTAATCATCATCAAACCAAGAAAACCAAAGGAATCCGAAAGGTCCCGACTTCCCCTAGAGACATGAATCCCATCATGAGGTGTGGTGATCAGCCACACTACTCATAACCGAAATTCCAAGTCCCAACAATCCCAACTCTAGACTATCCCGACTGTTCCCCAAATAACATGACTCAATGAAAGCGAACCTCCTTTGATACCATTTTGTCACGAACCAAATCTGGTCACCGCCAAAACCGGCACCAAACCCAGCCTGTGACATGACCCGAGGAGCGTTCCCGATCCCCACGGGCTGGCACAAGTGCCTGGGTATCATATCATGATGATTGGGAACAATTTACCCGATTTTATAAACATTAAACAACAAACAAACTCAATAGAACAAATCTGGATTTTTTTACTAAAACCGTCTTTCACAAAATTTCAGAACTGAAATACATAAGTTAAAACTATGTTTAAAGAACATTACAATGGTACATAACAAAATAAAGACATCCCAAGAACCTCCACAAGGAAAGAGGCACCACCCTCAAGCTATCTCCACGACACTGTATCCCAATGGACAACTAAAAACCTGAATCAATGGCATAAATCCTGTACCCAAACCTGTGACATAAAAGAAGAAAATCTACTTACACCCAAAGGTGTAAGTAGGGTGTGAGAAAAAGACCAGTAGGATACCACCACTAATAGATTCCATGTGATAAACATTTAATGGCGAAAAGAATGCAAGTTTTCAAAGACATGAGATGCTAGTTAAAATTTCTAAAAGATGAAACATTAAATAAAAACAGTTTTCAGGTGGGCTAATTTAAAGAATAAAAACATTTAAAATAAATACCATATCTACTGAATTTTCCAGCCTCTCATACTGTATACCGACGGTAAGAACAAAGTATCCAGTGAGCACAATCAATGGGAAATAACCCCTAGGCACTAGCTAGCTGTGGGTCCCAGGTACCTCGTATCTCGGTGAGAGTAACCATCACAAATATCCATTCTCGTGCACGAGAAACTAGTAGGGAACATACCCATAACCTAGTGGTCCCCAATCATCATCATCATAGTTTAGTTAGAGTTGTAAGCGTCAATCTTTCTAAGTGAAACTGAGGCCAAACCCCACGGATTCACTAGCATACTAGTACACGTCCACCCACCTAGATACCCGGGTTTTCCCTTTGTGCTCAAACAAGTTCAGCAATCCAAGAAGTATATTTTTCACATGAAAATATCACTTCCACATCACAAATTAACCAAACAGCCCCATGTACATCACGCAAGTCAAAAATTCCACTTTTCATTCAAATGCATTTTGAAATCAAACTCACTCCAAATTGCCTACAACACTTTTTCAAATTTCTTTAACACTTCCACAAATCCATTAAACAATTTTATAAAACCATTAAAAGATATTCAACTCACATAAAAGCCCACACACATGTCACACAATAACCTTCTCACCTTCACAATTCATTTTATAAATAAACTCACATGAAATATCCCACACCCGTGTTTCGCACACAAAACACAATTTAGTAAAACATTTCGACAATTTATAAAAAAATTATAAAAATGTTTAACATTTCAAATCACCACTTTACCATTAAAAAACCCACATTAGGTGAACACACTCACCCAAACAGTACATATACACCCTTTCCCAACTTTGTTTAACCAAATAAAACATTGGCAATTTTTATAAAACAAACCCAAGAGGTATAACCATTGTTTGCACACTAAACCCATTTCAAAACCCTCATTTAAAAGCAAAATCATACCAATACCAATCCAAAACAGAATTTTTAAGCCCTAAAACAATTATTAAACCACCACCAAATGTTATAAAAATACATCAAATAATACCACAAAGATACACATGAAAAACACACGTTTTCATAAATCACCTTCAAGAAGTACAACATGTTTTTACTCCTTAAACTCATTAAAAAAAACCTACTTTCAATGCCAACATGACAATAAGGAATTAACAAACCAGAATTGGCATCCCCTTTCAAGACTAATAAATCACTTTCATATGTTATAAACTAAACCCAAACATTACCCCAAGAGTCACACATGAAAAGTACCCAATTTCAAGCTATAATGCAACTAAAAATTAAATGTTCAACCAAATCCATCAAAAATGTTTTCACAGCACATAAAACAGATTATAAACATGCTAAATTAATAATCCATGTAAGCTAACTCATCATAAAATGGCTACACATGGAATCACCTACCTTTTGAGTTGAAATCCTCAAAACTTGGTGCGAAACCTTAAGCGCACCACCGCCGCACCACAAGGAATATAAATACATACCTAGACCACCAAAAATTGACCCAAAAGATACCAAATCAGACCTTAGGATCTAACCCTAACTTCTGGACATTTTTGAACATAATGAAAGAGGGAGGAAACCCTAAGGAGAATGAAAAATTGAAGAGAAAAACACTTACTCAAAACAATCATGAATAAAACGACCCAAAATCCACCAGATTATGAATCTGAAAACATCCAACCATTCAAGGTATGTTCGAACAAGGATTATGAGACCATGTATGAATTTTAATGGGAAAAAAAGAGTGAGAATTGATGGATTTATGAAGGAAACAAATTACCTTTATTAATCTGCCCGAAATGTGAGTGCTTCAGAAGTTTCAACCAAAACCGCGATGAAAATGAGCTGCAAAGAGGGTGGGAGGATATGGGACGCGCGTCTGGGTTCATGGGGAGTGTTTGGGGCTTGGAATCACCGAAAAAGCCTTAATATTGGATAAGTTATTAATTAAACAAAATTTATTTTTAAAACTGGAATTGGGATTTCGGGCAGGCCCAATCCCTTAAATAAAAACCCATATACAACTTGTTTATGGTTTTCTAAAGGCTCAAAACTACAATGGTGGTGTTTCTATATCAGGGTAGACCATTTAGGAACTTTAATGGGTGAAAAATATTAAAAATTGAAAAAGTTATAAAAGAAACAAAATTTATTTTTAAATCTGGAATTGGGCTCACGGTTTGGCCCAATTCATGAAAACTCACCCATTCCACCATAAAAGCTTGACAAACCCCAAAAACAAATCATAA
Organism: Viscum album; assembly: GCA_963277665.1. Classification (NCBI taxonomy): domain Eukaryota; kingdom Viridiplantae; phylum Streptophyta; class Magnoliopsida; order Santalales; family Viscaceae; genus Viscum; species Viscum album. The sequence goes on from OY728161.1 coordinate 1,746,423,529, forward strand.
ATGAAAATTAAATGAAATTTAACTTTAAAATAATTCATGTATATGACAATTTCATATGTACTAGTCCTCTTTGGCATTTCAACATAATTTGTATACCATTTGACACAATCCCATTTAACCCAATTAACCCACTTTCAATTCATACAAAAAAACCCTTTATGCAATTACCTGAAAACCTAATCACAAACATTAATAATTCATTTACAACTAAGTCAACTTTTTAGACATGTTCTACATGGGATTCACATTATCACTCAAAAACCCTTCATTTATCCCTACCATTTTCTAGGTTCAAAAATGTCGGCGCACCCCATGGGTGGCCCTAAAATGGTCAATTCATCCTCCATGCATCCCACGGGGACCATGAGGGGTTCTAGTAATCATTTAGACACTCAATTTACCAAATCATACTCAAGGTAACCAATACACAATAAGATAAAGGCAAAATATAAATACACATGCACAAATCTATAACAAAACTATGTGATATAACTTGTAGACCACCTACCTAGAATCCAACGATGACCACACTCTTAATCGTGGCCTTAGATCCTGATTCAACCACCCTTTAAAGCCCCAACCTAAATCTCTCTGAAAAAAGAAAGGTTTTAGAGAATCAGATGGAGAGAGGGAATAAATTCAATCCCTAAACCAAAAAAAGAAAAAAGAGTGGGATTAGCCTTACCCGGATCTTCGATCCACAACTGACGGTACTCCAAATGACCAAGTATTGAAGAAGAATCAACTCTTGAAAGATCTTGGAATCTTGGATCATTTCTAGGGTTCAAGGGAGGAGAAATGGAGGAAATCCCGAGTTGGGTATAAAATCCTGTAATGTCATTTTTGTAATTTTCTCAAAGTTTCTAGGCTGCATGGTTTACTCGCACAGTTTTCCAAACTATGTGCAAACCGTGAATATGCTACTATCTGAAATAACCCCCTTCATACGGTTACCTAGGATTCCCACACAGTTTTCTCTAACCATGCGCAAACCATGCAACATGCCCATAAACTCCTTTTTCTTCATCTTTCATGTCTCGAACCCCCAAAACACCCCCAAACCTTCTCATGAACTTAGAAAACACTTATTTTGACCCCAAGAAGGGGATTAAACTGAAATATTAACAAAAAAACACCTTAAGAAAAATTTGGGACCTTACAAATTGTCATTAATTATTTTTATTCTTATAATTAGGAATTGATAATTCTTTTGAAAACCTAATGATTCATTATTCCTTGGATCCCACCAACAATGACAAACTGAACACGAACCATGTTCAATTGGCTGATCATTCGACCATATACCCGAGAACCTAATCATCGTGCAATCAATCTTTGGCACAATGGATCATTGCTATAGATTTAGTGATGAGATCAGTGAAACAATAGAGGTGTGATGGTGATGATGAAAATTCAATAGCGTGTAGGTGATGGTGGTTTAGTAAGTTAGATTTTACGAGTGACGGTGACTTCACGAGTCGGATCATGCAGGTGCTTTGAAACAATGACAAAAAATGATTTCTAAGCAAAGGGTAGTCAGAATTTGACCACCAATGACAACACATGCTTGATCAAAGTGGATCTAAGCATTATGGTCGTGATTTTTGGTGGAAGAGATGGAGATGTGGGTGAAGTTAGAATTCTTAGTTTTTCCTAACTACACGACATGTAGTTCAGAAGAACACGTGTCATGTTACCCATTATATGTGGTGTCTTAGGATTACATAAAAAATTAAATACCACATAATGTGTGGGGGAACCAAATTTCATGTGATCCTTGGTTGGCTAGCTCAGCATGTGCAGGGAGTACACACCCAAAAATCCATGTGACCACATACGTTGTGTGTGTCGGGGCACACCCTACGTACTTCAGAGAGTACACTGACACAGGAAAATGACACATGCCCAGGTACTTGGATTGACCCCTACATGTTGTGTACTTTACTAGCATGTCGTGTATATAGAGGAAGATGTGTTGTGTGAGATGATAGAACACGGGTAGAATGAGACTTAGTGGGACACATCGTGTACCCTATTGGAAACATCGTGTACTTCCAAAGAACTTGGAAAAGTTATTCTAAACTGGGGTTTCCCCCCTCTTAATCCCCAGGGAGAGTCAGGTATCTCACATAACGGTACATGGATCAACCTGAAGAGTAGAATTTCGACCATGTGAGTATGAGCGGGGCATGGATCCTCTTCTTGAAGGATTCAGATAGAGTAAAGTATTGTCACATCTCGATATCACTTTCAATTATGGGTATCCTTTTGTTTTGACCATCTATTTTTTTGGGTTTGTCTTGGGTTATTTTCAGGTGAAATTTTGGAGTTTTTTAGAGTTCTTTGTGCATGTTCATGGTTAGAGAAAATGGTGCGGCTCATCCTAGGAAACCATGAAACTTGTTTTAGAGTCCCAAAGGAGGGTGCACGATTAGGTCAAATCATGAACCCTTTTCCTCAAACTATATTATATAGGACAAGAGTGTTTCATATAGTTTTTCAAACCACGCATCTCCTCTAGTAGCTCAGAAGGGGGCACACGATTGGCGCACAACTGGTTAAACTGTGTGGCCAAACCATTCGATGCTAATTAATTCATCTAAATTCTATGTTTAAGACTCGAAACACCTCTGATTTTCCTCATTCTTCTTCTGGAGAATTAGGTTCTTGACCTAAGAGGCTCCTCTTGGAGATTCTATAGATTCCTTACCATCAAGTGATTGATTTTATCAGATCCTTAGGTGTTGGATCGAGATTTTCAAAGGTATGTATCTGTTCTTCATCATTATTCTCCTTTTTTATAAATCCCTCCTCTTTATTTTGAGAGAAATATTAGACCAGTGCTGTATTAACTAGATATAAGGTTCGTTTGATGATATAATTATGCTTCAATTAGATCAAATGTTGAAAGAGGTGGAATTCGTTGTATTTGGGTTAATCGTTGTGTGAATCTTTTAGATCTTCTTGGTAAGCAGTCTTTCTCTCTCTTTGTATTCTTCATTGACCTTGGGAATGTTGAATCTGAATTTGATTTTATGGGATTCATGGTTTAGGATATTCTCTTGATTCCTATATCCCTATTCTCCTTTGATGTGTGGATCTCATGGAATTGTTGGAATACTAAGTGTTTGAGGTGGGTGGTTTCATTTAAAGTGTTTATCTTATAAACTATGCATGCTCACTCATTTATAAAATTGATTTCTAAACTATTAATGACACGATCTATGATTTATTGAAATGTGTATATGGTGGTTTTTTATATAATTTTTTTTCTCATTTGTATTTGATAAAGAAAGGTTGATTTTATAGCACTGTTGGGTTTGTTGGATAAAATGGATTTCAAATCGTGGTTTTAATGTGGAAATGATTTTTTGGTTTGATTGTTTAAATTTGATATACCCTTTGAAAATTATTTAAAATGTTCATCACATGGGATCCTGAGGTACTTAAGTGGGGGGGGGGGATGAGGGACTTGTTTCTATGACATTCTAGGGGGGTTCACACATCGGGGTGTTTCTTTTCTCCCTAGGTCGTCATGTCAGGGATAGGTTTACATTACATTATAGGGGGGTTCACACACCAGGGTATTCCTCTACTCCTTAAATAGCCGTTTTAGGGACTTTTTTAGTGTGAACTAGTCATTATTGATCACATGGGATAGGGATCCTAGCTAGCCCGAACCTATGTTATCCTAGGGGTAATTTCCATTATGATTTGTTTGGATATAAATTTATGGTACATGCTTTGAAAATGATAAGCAAGTTTCTTTAAAGTGGTTTGAAAAACCATTTTATAGAAATTTTTTATAAACTATTGAAAAGGGCTAATTTCCATGTTTTGAAATAAATTTTGTAAAACTATATATCGTGCCTTGTTTTCTTTTAAAATGATCATACTTGGATTGTTTAATAATGAGCTCTTAGGGAAAACTTGGTGGGATCCCATAGATCTTGTTTTTATCACACCCTATACACACCCTTAGATGTGTGCGGATCTTGTTTTATCTAACTATTGTTAAATGAGGCTGTCCCCACACACATATACCCACGGTTTATAGAAACTGTGGGTATAGAGTGGATGGAATCAGTCTATACCAAAATTTTATTTAAACTTTTGGTATAAATATGGATATACCAACATTTTTTTAAAAACCATTGGTATAATCATCTTCATATTCCCTAAACCTCCCACCCTCCCCACCCTTCACTCACAAGCCTATTCTCCCCTCACCTGAGTAACGAGCGATTCTCTCCTCATCCAAAATTCTCCCCTAATTCATGGATTTTTTTTTATTATGATCTTCTTTGACATCAGATTAGTGAGTTCTAAATCCTTCTAATCTTATGATGACTATTGTTTTTAGTTTTATTTATGTATGAAAACCTAACCAAGACATAGTTAGGCCATGATTCTTCCACCAAATTTGTATTTTATTCTATATAGTTCATTTTATTGATTCAATTCATGTTGGTTTTTTATATTTTATTTTATTTTATTTTTTTAGTTTTTTGGGTTCCAAAATAGTTTCATTCATTTTTAGGTTTTGTTTCATCTATTTGGTTTGATATAACATTGTTTAGTATAGTTAGGTTTTTTTAATCTAAATTTAATTCAATAATTTTGGTTCATTGCAATTTTTGTTATATTTTGGCTAGTTTAGATTGGGTAGGTGTATTTCAATTAGTAAAGGTTGGTTTAGAGGGAATTACCATTATATTTTTTATAAACAAAGGCCTTCATCGAAACAACACAAGACCATATCCAATATACCCATAATTATTTATCAAGAATGTATTCAAGGATTGATAATAATTCACAAAATTCCTAAGCTTTAACAAATAATTTTGAAGTTTAGGTTGAGTAACTTGTGAAGCAAAACAATGAGAGGAGTCCATGTATAATGCCAATCCAAGCTAATTTTTTTCCAATTGAATGTTTCATGGACTTCACTTCTACGAATGGAATTTATATTGAGGAAATCATCCCACATGAGGTTCATGAAGGGTTTTTTGATGTTGAAAACCCCAATAAATTTTTATATTCAACGAATAATGTAATTGAAATTGAACATGATGAAAAAACCATTGAAATTTCAGATTTGTATGAATCCTTCCACTTTTTTCTCATTCCTTGAATGTTTGGATTTTATTTTCTCAAGGTTATTAATTATTATCCATGGTTTCATGGTTGTTCTCAAATGGGATTAATTTATGTTTCTCACCATTCCAAAAATAATCAAACTATAAATGCCCTTTTATACTAGAAATTTTAGGAAGCATGAAGTCCTCTTACTCCCTAAGATGAATGCCAATTTTACCTCTTCAATCTAGTTGACCTGAAACTAAAAATATTTCATATTTTTCATCAATCCATTAATTTATAGTTTTAAATTTTGTGTGTGATGAATGAGTATTATGTTATTTCATTTGTTTATTATTGGTGATTTCATTATTTAATGTTTTGTATTTTATTTTTGTTCTTTTTTATGCATTTATGTTTTATCAGATTATATCATTGATTTAATATTTGTTTATTTTTTTTGTATTTATATTTCTTTATTATTATTATTTTTTTTAACATTTAGTGGCTCCTTGCCTTTGATTTTTTTATGTATTTGTTCTTTATGTCATTGTTCTTAATATATTTATTTATATCTTTGTTATTTATGTATTTTTAATATATTTGTTTGTTCTTATTGATGTTTACTTTGTGTTTCAATTTGATTATTTTGGTTTATTTAGGTTAATTCATCTAGTAATTTTAAGTTATTTTCTTCATTTTGTCTATTAATTTAGGTCATTTAATCATTTTTGGTCATTTGGGTTAGGTTATTGGGTTCATTTTTAAGTTTATTTATTTTGACATTTTTTCATTTAGTCATTTGGTCATTCATTATGATCATTTGGTTCAATTTAGTTTAAGTCATTTGGTTCATTTTTTTTTGTGTTAGTCCACTCGATTCATTTTGGTTATTTGGTTAATTTTGGTCCAATATCGCCCAAACCAACATGAACTCAAAGGAACCAAACTGAAGAAACATAAATGAAATGAGATTAAATGAATTTAATTTAAATAAATATAATAAAAAATATTAATTGAAGATTTATATTATTCTATTAGTCAAAATAATTTTATTCATTTTTGTATACATAATATAATTGTTTACATGTAAACTGTTTACAATTTACATGTAATTTGTTTTTACAGTTGACATGTAAAATGTGTTTACAGTTTACATGTGAACCATGCTTATAGTTTACATATTAACTATTTTTAAAGTTTACATGTAATTAAATAATGAATACGGACCATTTGGAATAAAATGATCCATGAGAGTGCTCTATTATCTCTCCAGATAGCTCCGGTTCAAGTTATTGTGGTTGTGAAAAATGAAATTACTATCCAAAAAGGTTTTTGTGACAACTCTATTCATTATTTTCCCATTATTTAGCATTTTGGAATTGTAGGTAATTATCTTACTCCTTTGGGAAGCTTGGAATTCATATGGATTCATCCGATTCTAGGTTGGATTAAATGTAACACTGATGGAGCTTCGAGAGGAAATCCAATCCCCTCTGGATATGGTGCTATTTTTAGAAATCATATTGGTGATACAACAGGTTGTCTTTATGGTCCTTGTAGAGTCTCCAATACTCTTGAAGATGAAATTCTTGGAATAATTAATGTGGTTGATATGGAAAAGCAATGTTGTTGGCTTAATTTGTGGCTTTAATGTGACTCCACTACCACTATACAAGCAATCAAGAATTACACTATCCATCTTTCTTGGAATCTCACTACTAGATGGAGAAACTACTTGTACTCTCTCTCATCCATGAATTTTATCATCACTCATGCTTACCGTGAAGCTAATAATTTGGCTAATGGGATAGATAACAAAGGAATCTATGCCACTGATCTGACTTTTCTTAATGATGTTTTGGAGGAGATTCTTTCTTTTTTTGTAAAGGGACTTTTGTAAAAAACCACACCTTCATTTGGTGTAAATTTGTTTCTTTTCAATAAAGGAGACTTGTCCTTTTTGAAAAGTTATCAATTTCTTTAAAAAAAATTAAAAATTAATAACCCAAACAAAATAATAATTATTTTTAGAAGATTATAAAAATAGTAAGTAGTATTTCAGTTTAAACTAAAACAACACATCTAATGAAAAAATTAAAAAAGAAATTTTCATATCTCTAAATCTAGAAAGGACATTTTATAATAGACCCAAAAATCATTAATATAGATAATTTTTATAAATCATACCTCATATAAGATCAATATCAATTTTATTTCACAATATAATGTTCTAAAATAAGTGCACAACCATGATTTATCAAATAATTTATCGATCAATTAATGTTAAAACATAGTTTATCCTTCTAATGTGGTACTCACAGAATATTAAATTAAATTTAGTGAAAGAAATTATTCTATAAAATACAAAAAAGATCAATTTGAACTCTATTATATGGATTTCATAGGCTTTAAACACAACTACAAAATTATAATTCAAAGAACACCACCTTGCACAGAATTCAAATACACAATCCAATAATTTTGTCTTTCATCGAATAAGAACCAGAATTATTCTCTCTAGATAAGATTTTGGAATTGAAATGAAAAACCTTATACAATAGAGCATTAATTAAACCAAATATATCTAAATTATGAATAACACATAACCCAAAGTACAATAACTTGGTAATATAGACACAACTTTCTAATTTCCAAAATATGTATAAAATCCAAATTCAAGAAAAAATAATTCACTAATAAATTTATTTAAAACCAAAAATATATTTTTTACTTATTTAAAATGAAGTTAAAGAATATTTTTTAATTTTTATATTATGGAAAATTTGTTTTTAAAATAAATTTTTAAACAGGAAATAAATAAAATTAAATGAAAGAAAAACAAACAAAACCAAACCAAACAAAACATACCCTTCAAAAATGAAACAAAATTGAATTAAAATTACAAAAATAAATAAATATATATATATTATTTATGACTTCTTTGGATTTAAATTTTTATTCATAGATTTAAAAAATATTTCTAAAAAATATAAATTTCATTCTTATGAATATTATGAAATATATTGAAGAAGTTATAAGGAAGATATTAGTTGATAATGATCGATGAATGTGCGAGCTATGGTTTCCTCCTCTTGTTCCCTTAGTGAGTATAATAATTATAATATTTTTATTCTGCATTACATTTAATGTCATGTTATTATTCTTTATCAAATTTTTTAGGGACATTAATCTGAATCAGATTTGACTTCTCCATAGCCTATTAGTATGAGTCCAATCTGGGGTGATCCTAGAGTTACATGAAGCACCATCCATACCCATTCACACCTTGACCTGCTAGAGGACACCCCATCTACCACACCTTTTCATCCTCCACTTGACCCTCCTTGGATGTTCCCACCCATGCCTCCATCACCATCTTATTTATCCTCTTCTTCTCATACCATGTTTATGCCACCTTTAGATGAGTCGGTGCATGCATTAGAACAGGCACATACTTTAGAGGATACTGATCTAGGATGGACCACATATCCATCAGAGCATAATGAGTAGCCGACATTAGGTTTTTTTATAAGTGTGTCAAATTATATCACTTTATTTTTTTATACTATGAATTAATTCTTCTTCCTTTTTTCCTTTTATCTTATTCAGAGGGATCTTATAACATGCGATGTGGGAACACCCATATGTGTGAAAACTAGAATCATTAAACATAAATAATGGTGGATTACAATGATGACAATCAAATTATAGGTAAAAATTCTAGGCAATTTATAAGTTTTATGGAAAATTTAGTCAAGTACAAGGATATCATTCTCATGCAACCAGTATCATAGAGGCATATCAGTAATGAAATCAAGGAGAAAGCATGGGTGAAGATATGGGTAATAAAATTTTGTTAAATATATATCTACATTATTTTTGTATTTATATAAATTAACATGTTCATTATAACATAAGTTTAACTTTCCCGATTGTGAAGCTACTAAGTATGCATGACCAATGGATCTTGGGGAGTTGTGGTAATCATATAATCACATATTATATGTTAGTTAGAAGAGTAGAGTCGATTATGATTTAGAGGGTGTACCAATATTTACTGTCTGTCTAAAAACATAATATCAAGAAATGATATCATATTATAAGAGTAATGAGTTTAAGGTATTCTTAATCTTAATGATTTGCATTGAAAATTTAATTCTTATTAATTATATTGAATTTTTATTTTTAGGATATGTAAAAAAACAAAAATAACAAAGATTCTATGACATATTTTCCCACTTGGGGGTATACTATAATGACCAAGCGTGAGAGGCATTAGGTACTTTAATATGAATATAAATAATATCTATATTTATAATGTTATTAAAGTGTCCATTTCATTTTATTTGTCTTTTTAAGAAGTATAAAAACATAAATAGTCATAAAAATGATTTAAACTTCAATAAAACAATATTAAAATAAACTCACATAGTCCTAATACCAAAGACCGAAAATGACACATTAATATAGAAGGATGTAAATTCCCCTTTAAACTAACACTACCGGAAAATAGGGTTATCCCTATGGATCTATACCCATAGTTTACAAAAATTATGGGTATAGATTGGTTGGAATTTGTGTACACCCACAATTTATGTAAACTGTGGGTATAAACAAGATATCCCAATGATTTTTAAAAAATCGTTAGGATAAGTTCCTTAATATTTCCCCTAGCCTACCACCCTCCCACCCTCACTCAATCCCTATCTCCCCCTTTAGTTGAGCCTTATTCTCCCCTCACCTGACCGATGATAGGCGACTCTCCTCCTCCATCGTTTTCCCTTAATTCAGTGATTTTTTAATTCTAATATTCTTCGAAATTATATTAGTGAGTACCAAATCCTTCTTCTATTATGATGACTATTATTTTCATTTTTATCTATTTATGAAAAACTAACCAAGATATAGTTAGGTCATGATATTTCTGTATTATTTCAAATAAGGTTCTTTGTAGATGATTTTTTATTTTTGGGATTTTGGTTTAATGATTGTAATTTAGATGATCCTTTAGTATTCCATTTTTGTATATTTGGGATCTATTTGATGGTTATATTACGGGAAACAACGAGTCTTGGTTTTGGTTTACCTCATTGGATGTAATTATGGTTTAATGATTGTAATTCTTCCTCTATATTTAGCATTTTTTGTTGTGATCTTTGAGAGGTAAGTTTTCCTTCCCTCATCTTCTTTCTTCTCCCCTCACCTGAGTGACTTTTGGTCATCTTCTCTAGTGTTCTCCCCTAGTTCAAGTATTTTTTTTATTATGATATTCTTCTACATTATATTAGTGAGTTTCAAATCCTTATTCTCTTTTGTTGGATATTATTTTCATTTCTATTTATGCATGTGATTCTACTAGAGCATGTTGGCATCAATTATATCATCGTGTTTTTTTTTAAATTTATAGTTTAATATAGATCAAATATAGTCTATTAAATTCCTATAAGCACTGTTTTAATTATAATTTATTCATTTTGAAAACTATACTAGGGATTATTATGAATTTAACTTAAATTTGAGATTATTTTGGTGGAATATTTTAGGGATTTTTATATTTTTAGTGTTGGGAATCATATTTAAGTTAACTATAGGGGTTAATATTGGGTTTTATTATCCTTGAGTTATGGGATTTAATTATTGAAATTTAATTTGTTATATCATGAACCATGTTTAAATTATTTATTGGATTTTTTTAACCTAAAAAGAAATAATTGTATGATAACGTACATGATTATACTATTATAAGTAAATTTGGAATATTGCTTCATTTACAAAGGTTGTTTCTTCAAAAATGCACTATTGTATTAATAGTACTTATCAAGCATGTTTCTTAGAATTCATTATTATGATTTAAACATAAATTAATGATAAAATACTCTTTCAAATAAATAAATATTTATATTTCAAATGTTTAAGAATTTTAAAACTTTTATTATGTACAAATATTTATAGAAGCCTTTGGTAAATGTCATGAAATATAAGTTATAATAGAAATATTATTGTTTCATATTCATTTTATGAAACACAATTTCCATTGATAAAATTTTACATAAGAATTTAGTTCTTTAAGAAAAATTTAATTATATAAACCTTAGTTTCACCTATTTTGATTAACTATTGAGTATAACTTAGTTCTTTGTTAAGAACGTTTCCTTAGTTCATTTATCATGTATTGAGTAGTTAGCTATTTATTTACACTATACGTTAAATAAATTAAAAACTATCTAACCAAACTTTACCTTAATTAAGAGGTTTCATTAGTGGTGAAGTAATGGATGGGTTTCATAAAGTGGGATGGAATGGATTATTTAGTCTTGATGGATCTTCCCCAAGTTAAATACTTATTAAATTGAAATATAACATCATGTAAAATCTATTTTCCTTGTGTTTTAATAATATAAGTAATGTTAACCTTAAATAAAATACTTTAATGACTAAATTTTATCCTCAATTATGTTTTCAAATGATAAGACCTCTCTGTATAAGAAATACACATTTTTTCACTAGTATTCCTTAGTTGTCATTATTACAATACACACACCTTGTTTGGATTTCTATGAGCATGCCATGGTTTTTTATTATGATATGCCTTTTTCTTTATTTGGATGGATAGTAGTATTATATAACAGTCACTTGCATCATGAATTGTATTCAATTCGGTTCCCTATTAGTTTTTTTTAATTTTATCTACACTATAATTTTAATTTGTCTTTGAATTTGGATATCATTCTAGAATTATAGTTAGTGTAGTAGACATTTTTATGTTTATTTCCCTATTATTAATAATATAAAAGGGGTTATATTTCTGTGATAAATCTCCTAATATGGTATCATATCTAATGATGAATAGGTTTTGAAATAAGGGATTGGTATTTGGATATACTGACTCTACATGGGATAGGATCATGGTGCTCTAACTCTACCCAATTTCCCCTTTCCTAATATGATGGGATTAAAGGTGTCTTAAATCCATATACACTTTATCATTTCATATACCATACAACTTTGGGATTATATATCATTTATTACATTTTGGATATATTTTTGTTATTTTAAAAATCTTAGAATCTATGATGTTAAGATTGAATGATTATTTATATTTATATCAATTATGGTAGAATTTACATGATATTATTATACCATGTTTTTGTGGTTTTGATGTTGGGTGACATATTGTTGTTATTCTTGAGTAAATTTTTTCCATCATAAAGACAAGTGTATTTAATTGGATTAATTCCACATTCAAAACATGGAAGTTTTAAAAATAATTGTTTCATAAAGACATGTGAATTTAATTGGATTGTGTAATAGTTGTTGCTCATTCCATGTCTTGTACTTTTTATGGTTCATTGTTTTGTAAGCATCACTTGTAACATATATTGTTTCTCTTATTTGTTATTTTTATAGGTACTGGAATACTTTGATGACTTTAATATTAAAATTGGTTGTAATGAATTTCGTAATTATGGTTTACATTATTGATTTGAATATAACTTTTTATCCCTGCAATAGAATATATATAAGCTAGATGTATCATACTGATTATATTTCAAGCGAGTTTCAAAAGAATTTGGATACTTTTTTAGATTTTGTACTTAACAATGCTTTAAATGGAGGTCGTATACAATGTCCATGTTATAATTGTGTTGGAAGAGCATGGTTAAGTCAGTAAGAAGTTATCTACTATATAACAAAATCTGAATTTCAAACAAACTATTATATTTGGTATCACAATGGAGAGATAAGATAGTCTTCTACTGTTCATGAATGGAAAGAAAGAAGTGGTATGAAGAATTTGATATTTGAACAGTTTCCATTTGTGTATCATCATAAGAGAAATAGTATGCCAATGCAAGAAGACAATAATATCAATACACATGAGGAAAAGAATGAAGATGATGATGTCGAGAGAGTGATGACGCTAGAACTCCTATATATCAGGAATGTACTAAAATGAAAAAGTTAGAATTTTTAATGCAGTTATATCATGGAAAAACCATGTATGGAATTTCTAATACTTACATTGTTTATATTCTCAAATTTTTGAACTATTTACTTTCTAATGGTGCAGATATTCCCTCAAAACATTATAATACATAGAAGTTAATTAAGCAGCTCAAATTTTCTACTAATAAAATTCATACTTGTCCAAAAGATTGTAGTTTATTTTGGGAGGAAACAAACAACCTTAATGAAAATAAATAATGTGATATATCTCAATTTAAGGAAAATATAGATGTAACACCATCTCTTATGCCACAAAAAGTCATGTGGCACTTTCCATTGATTCTCAGACTTCAAAATCTATTAATGTTTTCATAAATCTCAACCAATATGAAATGGCATGATGCTGAGATAATTAAAGATAATGATGAGTTGGTTCATCCTATAGATGGATTAGAATGACATACATTTGATGCACAACATCCCAATTTTGTATCTTAGGTGTGTAATGTCAGGTTGGGTCTATCATGTGATGGTTTTAATCTGTTTGATTAGATGCATACTACTCACAACATGTGATCAGTTTTTATTCACGTTTATAATCTTCCTCCATGGATGTGTATGAAAAAACCTTTCAATTTATTGATTATACTAATATCTAGATCTTTTTATCCTATAAATGATATATACATCTACTTGTAACCTTTAATAAGATAGTTGAAGTAGCTTTGGGATATGAGTATGCGCACATTCAATGCTTCTTTAAATAATATATTTTAGATGTGTGCTGACCCTCTATAGACTATAAATGATTTCCCTACTTATGAAATTATTTATTATTGGATAAAAAATGGAAAACTATCATTACCTATTTGCATGATGAATACATGATCGATAAGACTTAAATATCATCATAGTTTCAATTTCACGAGGCATCGAAGATTCTTACCAACATATCATCAATACAAAAAATAATGGTCAGAGGTTTGATAATATTGTTGAAACTAAACATTCACCTTAACATATGTCAGGAACTAATGTTCTTAATGAACTGAAATATTTCATTTTTTTATTAGGTAAAGTTCAGATGAAATCTAAAAATAGGAAGAATGTTGACACTGAATCCACTTATAATTGGAAAAATAAAAGTATCTTTTTTGAGTTTCAATATTGGTATACCAATTTGTTACATCATTGTTTAGATGTAATGAATATTGGGAAAAATATGTGTGAAATTTTGATTTAAATTATTCTAAATATCAATGGGAATACCAAATATGACTTACGATCTCTTTGGGACTTGTTGGATTAGGTTATTCGACCAGAACTGCATCCTGTGTGCATCAGTGAAAACAAATGGAAAGTTCCTTGTGATTCTTATGTGATAAAAAATTTAGAAAAAAATAAATTTCTATAAGTATTGGAGAATATCAAGGTTCTTGATGTCTATTCCAACAACATATCTAAACGAGTCAATATAAGGGAGTTGAAACTAAAATCCCTAAAAACTCATGATTATCACATCGTTCTTCATGAATTGATTCCAATAACAATCCAACATTTAATTTTCAATAATTCAAGGGTGAAAGTGATTCAATTATTCCATTTTTTATATAATTTTTCACTAAAAGGTTATCCAAGTCTTTCTTGATAAAAATGCATCAAGATGTGCCATTAATTTTGTGTGAGTTGGTAAAAAATTCCTCCATAATTTCTCACTTGCATGCTGTATTTAACTATTAATCTTCCAACTAAAACACTTCTTAAGGGACCCGTTGCTTTTTGGTGGATGTATATTATTGGAAGAAATATATTCAAAATTAAATCTAATGTATGAAACAATAATCATCCTAAAGGTTCCATTGTGAGAGGTTATCTGGCTCAAGAATGTATGGATTTTTATTCAATGTATTTTTCTGATGCTAGCATAAGACTTAACCGGACAATGAGAAATGAAGATGAGAAGTATGGGAAAATTGATACCTCATTTCCATCTCTTCCCAAAATAGGAGGAATTCCTAGGTTATATAAATTGACTACATTGAGTCTCGAAGAGTGGGATATGACACATTACACAATCTTGTTTAATTGTGGTTTGTTCAATGATTATATTAAGTAAGTAATTTGAATATTTATATGTTATCTCATAATATTTCATTTCACGTATACCTTAAACTTTTATTATCATTTTATATAGGGAACATAAACAAATTATAAGTAGAGTTCATTGATATTTTCCTCTAATAATGAGTGAGGCTTTGCATAATAAAGAGTTTCATGCTTGATTGAAATCAAAGTTATGACCATTAATTTAATTAATTTAAAATATAATATTCATTTAATTTTATTATTCATATATATTTTAGGTATTGAGTTTACCTATTGACTCCAACTCTCAAGAATTAAGAGCATTAGATTTTGGTCTCAATTCTTTGGTTCGTGAATGAAAATATTTAATAATCAATAGGTATAAATTTGTTACAACCAATTGAGTAGTGAAAGTGTGAACAAAAAATGATGGCTTTATATAAACTGATACAACAGACTATTATTCCAATGCATTAGATAATATGACTGAATATAAAAATGTGTCTTATTATGAAATTGTTGAGAAAATATTTCTATTGGATTACTACTCTCATGGTTAAATCACTATGATGAAATGTAAATGGTTTGATTAAATGACACAACATGGTAAATTTATTGATGGATGTGGATTCAGAGTTATTTACATGACTTGACTCCTGGATACTCATGAATAATGTATTTTGGCATCAATGGAAAAACAAGTGTTTTATGTGAAAGATCATCTGAAGCATGATTATGGTGTCATTATTTAAGAAATACCAAGACATATTCTTCATGATGGTGGGGATGAAATTGACACCATTGACACCCCCATTGGCATTGAACAAAATATTGTATTTAATGACTCAAATTGTCCCATTGTGAGAGTTGATGTTGAACCTGAAGTAGTGGTGAGTAATATATAGAAGTAACCATATATATTAAAAGTTAATTAAGTTTACCTTGACGTGGGTTTCTAAAGTTGGTACTACTATAATTACTTAAATTTAGTTTCAGTTTAAAATGATATGTTTGTTTTAGTATTGTTTGTTTTTGTTTCATTTAATTATATTTATTTTAATTCATAAAACTAGGTTTAAAATGGGTTTTAAAAAAATGTGTAACTTTATTATAAATTATAGTTACTAAAACATGTTATGACATTGTTTATTCAAAGTTCATTAATTTTACCTTAACGTGGGTTTCTTAGGTTGGTACTACTATAATTACTTAAATTTAGTTTCAGTTTAGAATGATATTTTTTTTTAGTATTGTTTATTTTTGTTTCATTTAATTAGATTTATTTTAATTCATAAAATTAGGTTTAAAACTGGTTTAAAAAAATGTATAACTTGATTTTAAATTATAGTTGCTAACACCTGTTATGAAATTTTTTATGACTTCTTTGAATTCTAAGTTGTATATAGGATTTTTAAAAACTCTTTCTAAAAAATGTACATTTCTTTCTCCTATAGATTATGAAATATATTGAAGAAGTTCAAAGAAAGTGATTATTTGATAATTATCGATGAATGTGTGAGTTAGGGTTTCCTTCCCTAGTTCTCTTAATGAGTATAATAATTATAATATTTTCTTCTACATTAAATTTAATGTCATGTTATTATTATTTATTAAATTTTTAGGGACATACAGTTGAATATGAGTTGACTTCTTCTTAGCCTACTTGTATGGGTCTGATCGGGGGTGCTCCTAGAGCTACAAAGAGAACCCATCATACCCATTCACACCCCAACTCATTAGAGAACACCCCATATACCACAATTTTTCATACTCCACTTGGGCCTCTAGAGATGTTCCCACACATGCCTCCATCACCATCTTATTTAGCCTCTTCTTCTCATACCATGTCCACACTTCCTCTAGATATGTTCCCACCTATTCCATATCCATGTCCTATAATGTATCCCCAACCCTTTTATCCTTATCCTACCATGTCTACACCACCTCCATTTCATATTATCCATCAAGGATCTGATGATTTTGTTCATTAAACTTCCACTACATTCCATAGAGATGACCCAATTCATGCATTATAATAGGCATGCCCTTCAAAGGCTACCAATCCAGGACATCCCATGGATCCATCAGAGCTTAATGTGCATCATGCACCAAGTTTTTTTATTATAAGTGTGCCAAATTATATCACATAATTTTTTCCTATTTTAGTGTGAATTAATTCTTTTTTTCCTTTGATCTTATTCAGTGGGATATTCTAATAGATGACGTGGGAACACCCATACGTGTGACACCTAGAATATCTAAACACAAATAACGGTGGATTACAATGAAGATAATCATATGATAGTTAAAAATTCTAGACAGTGTAAAAGTTTTATGAGAACTTTATCCAAGTGCAACAATATCATTCTGATGCAACCAGTCACATAGAGGAATATCGATAATGAAATCAAGGAGAAAGTATGGGTAAAGATATAGATAAGAATTTTTTTTAAAATAATATCTATATTATTGTTGTATTTATATGAACTAATATGTTCATTGTAGCATCATTTTAACTTTCCCAACAGTGAAGCTGCTAAGGTCGCATAGTTGATGGATCTTGGAGAGTTCTGGCAATCATATAAGTACTGGTTATATATTGGTTAGAAGAGTAGAGTCAATTATGATTTAGAGGGTGTACCAATATTCTCCGACTATCCAACAACACAATATCTAGAAATGATCACATATTGGAAGAGTAATGTGTTTAAGGTATTCCTAATCTTCAATGGTTTTCATTGAAAATTTAATTCTTATTAATTGTATTAATTTTTTGTTTTTAGGATGCATCAGAAAAAAGAACAAAGATGCTATGATGTATTTGCACACTTTGGGTCACACTATAATGACTAAGTATGATAGGATCTAGGTACTTTAATATGAATATAAATAATATAAATATTTAATAAGAATTAAATTTTCAATGGCCAAATGACCAAATGGCTAAATGAACAAGTGGCCAAGTGGAGAAGTGGCCATTTGGATAAATGGCCATTTTATCAGATGGACAATTGTCCAATTGGATAATTAGAAAAATTCCCAAATTCCCAAATGCCCAAATGTCCAAATGTACAAATGATCAATTGCCTAATTTCCCAATTTCCCAATTTCCCAAATGCACAAAATGTTCAAATATCCAAATGGATATTTGGCCATTTAAAGTGTCCATATGGACAAGTGTCCATTTTCCCATTTTCCTAATTTCTAAAATTACAAAATATTAAAATAGCCAAATGACCACTTGTCCATTTAAAGTATCCATGTGGATACGTGGCCAAATGTAAAATTTCCCAATTTCCCAAATGGTCAAATAGACAAATGACCAAGTGACAAAGTGGTCAAGTGGCCAAATGACCAATTTCTCAATTTCCAAATTGACCAATTACAAAAATGTACAAATTACCAAATTCCCAAATGAAAAAATGGGAAAATGGCCAAATGGGAAAATGAAAAAATGATCAAATTTTAAAATGGATAAATGAACAAATGTAAAAATGGCCAATTGAAAAAATTCCCAAATTCCCAAATGCCCGGATGCCTAGATGACCAAATTCCCACATGGACACATGGCCAAATAGCCAAATGAGAAAATAGCTAAATGTTCAATTGGCCAATTGGACAAACAATCTAACCCAAAAATGAACCTAATGTCCAAATGATCAAAATCACCAAGTGAACGGATAACTAAAAATCATAACAAACATAGAATTTACCAAATGACCAAATAACCAAAATGAAAAAATGACCAAAATGGATAAATGTCCAAATAAAAAAAATGTCCAAATGGAAAAATAACCAAATGAATAAATTACTAAACAACCTAACCAAAAAATGAACCTAATGACCGAATGATAAAAATTACCAAGTGACCTAATAACCAAATAATATAACACAAATAGAATTGGACTAAAATGAATATATAAGAAGAATCTATATCATACCCATATTTATCATGCTAATCAGTATGTATTGATTATGTTATGCCACTAGTATTAAATTTCTAATTAAATGTATATTTAGATTATTATCCATTTTATGGATTTATTCAATAGATAAAATTTTAATTCATGCACGTTTTATCAATTTTATATTATTAAATAATGTACTAGTAAGGTAATCAATTTAATTTGTGATAAGAAACATTGGGAATTGAATGTTGTGTGCCTCGAGAAAAATTATTTTTCTCGAGTAGGAAGAAAAAGGATGGAAGTGTTGTAAATGAACAAGCATGAGAAAATATTATAAGTATTTTTATTGATATTTCAAATTTTGATACATAATTCATAATTAAATATATTGTTTATATTTTCAAAAGTATTCACTGTAGGTCCTCGATGAGAAATAAGATGATAAATTCAGGCCAAATGATCATTTGAGATAGGTATTAGGTGAGGAGCACCAGGGGAGAGTCTGATGTTGACCCATAAAAAACACCATCCCCACTAGGTATTGGCCCTCATCGAGTGCCTCTCAAACCCCACACACCAACGAGCTATAAATCTCTCATGAAGAAGCAACTGAGATTGAAAAAATAGCTATACAGGAGTGCGAAAGAGGTAAACTGGTCACCAGACACTTCTTAAAATCTATGTTAGTTATATGTCCATCACTTCCACCATAGACTTCTACTATTTTTGATTCATGTATGTAATCGATGCACTCTTTATATGATTCCCCTAGTGATTTCAATAAGGTTTATAATGGTGGTCGAGATGATGGTACTAGTGGTGGTGGTGGTGGTGATGATGATGATATTGATGATGATGTTGGTGCTCTAGGTGCCGATGCTGGTGATGATTATGATGGCACTGGTGGTCATGAGAGAGATATTGGTTCCCTAAATTTTTGAGTTTTGGTAAAGAGACATGTGTGGATGACCAAAACTAATTAATGTTGTGGATTGTATATGTATGTTAAAGTATTGTAAATGGTTTGAAAAATATTTATAACTTTATGGTTGCATGATAAATATATAATAAGTGTACTACATTAAATGTGTACCATGTTTTGTAATTTATTTGAAGGTTCTGTGAGAGGTATTAGATGGTATTATTATTTTCCAATGGTGGTAGGTCTCTATACCCATAATTTATAAAATTGTGGGTATACATGAATTTTGGACACCCATCTATACCCACAGTTTCAGGACCCGTGGGTATAGACATATACCCACAGTTTCAAGTGAACCATGGGTATTAAAAAAAATCCTCATAGGCTATAATAATAACTTGATCACCCATGATTTATAAAACCATGGGTATAGCCTATAACCACAGTTTTCCAGGCTATATCCTCGGTTTAAAACCGTGCATATAGGGTAAGATTCCAGTGGTGTAAGGAGATATTTTTTATGATTTTTTTTGTTTTAAAATGGGGAAAATGCATTGACATGGGTTGAATACCTTAAAATAGTTACTTTTTAAAAAATAATATTGTTTTTTAAAATTATTCTCTGAATGAGAATTAGTATTGAAAATGGGTGGGTATATTGAAATGATTACTTTTTTTAATGTAATTTGGGAGAGTGTTTTGTCATTTTTTTTAAAATTAAGTTTATTTTGAGGTATAATATATATTTCAAATAATTTTTTGTTGTATTTTAAATAGTAATGTTTCTTTTCTAAAACTAAATTGGAGTGTAATTAGGGATTGATAATTTTGGTATGCATTAGATCCTTGATGTGAAATTGGTTCATCTTTTTAGGGATGATAAGTTTTTTTGTGTAGAGGTTGTAAAAACCCATTTCCTAGTGGATTATAATAAAGGGGGAATTCTTCCTAACCTAAAAAGAGATAACCCAAAAATGAAAAAAATAACCTAACCTAAAAATACCTAACCCAAAATGAACAAAATGACACAACCCAAAATAAACCAACTAACCTAAACCCGAGTAAGCTAATTGTTCTAACCAAAAAATGAACAAATTCCAAATGAACTAACCAAAAATTACATTACCCTAAAATGAACCAACTCAAATATAACATAACCCAAAGATGAACCAAATGACTGAACTAAAAATTAAATAATTGACATAATGAAAGATGAATCAAATACCTTAACTAAAAATGAACTAAATAACCTAACCTAAAGAAAAATAAATAACCTAACCCAAAATGAACTAATTAACCAAACCAAAAAATGAACGATTGATCAAATGACCTAATCCAAAACAAACTAATGATCAAATGACCAAATGAACCAAATGAAGTAACCCAAAAAATACATAACCCAAAAATATACCAAATGACCTAACCAAAAATAAAACAAATAACCTAACATAAAAAAGAGATAACCCAAAATGAACAAAATAACCTAACCTAAAATATCAAACCCAAAATGAACAAAATGACATAACCCAAAATAAACCAAATAACCTAAACCCAAGAAAACCTTATTCTAAACAAAAAAATGAATAAATGGACAAATGAACTAACCAAAAATTACATAACCTTGAAATGAACCAAATGACATAACCCAAAATAAACCAAATAACCTAACTCAAATATGACATAACCGAAAGATGAACTAAATTACCAAACCCAAAATCAACCAATTGATATAACCCAAGATAAATAAAATACCCTAACCAAAAATGAACTAAATAACCAAGCCCAATGAAAAATAAACAACCTAACCCAAAATAAACTAATCAACCTAAAAAAATGAATGCTTTATCAAATAACCTAATCCAAAACAAACTAACGACCAAACGACTAAAATTAACCAAATGACGTAACCCAAAAAATACATAACCCAAAAATAAACCAAATGACCTAACCCAAATTAAAACAAATAACATAACATAAAAAAGAGATAACCCAAAAATAAACAAAATAACCTAACCTAAAAATAACTAACCCAAAATAAACAAAATGACATAACCTAAAATATACCAAATAACCTAAACCCAAGTAAACCAATTTTTCTAACCAAAAAACGAACAAATGACCAAATGAACTAACAAAAAATTACATAACCCTGAAATGAACCAAATGATGTAACCCAAAATAAACCAAATAACCTAACTCAAATATGACATAACCCAAAGATGAACCAAATGAACAAACCCAAAATTAACCAATTGACATAACCCAAGATGAAGAAAATACCCTAACAAAAAATGAACTAAATAACCTAACCAAAATAAAAATAAATAACCTAACCCAAAATAGACTAATTAACCTAATCAAAAAATTAATGATTGATCAAATGACCTAATCCAAAACAAAATAATGACCAAAAGACCAAAATGAACTAAATGACATAACCCAAAAAATTAATAATCCAAAAAATAAACCAAATGACCTAACCTAAAATAAATCAAATAACTTTACATAAAAAAGAGATAACCCAAAAATGAACAAAATAACCTAACCTAAAAAGACCTAATCCAAAACTAACAAAATGACATAACCCAAAATAAACCAAATAACCTAAACCCAAGTAAACAAATTTTTCTAACCAAATAATGAAAAAATGACCAAATGAACAAACCAAAAATTACACAACCCTGAAATGAACCAAATGACATAAAAATAAACTAAATGACTTAACTCAAATATGACATAACCCAAATATGAACCAAATGAGTAAACCCAAAATTACCTAAACTAAAGTGAACAAAATATCATTTCCTAGAGTAAACCAAATTATATAACTCAAAAATGACTTAACCCAAAAATGAATCAAATGGCCTAACCCAAATCAACCAAAATAACCTAACTTTAAATGAATCAAATGATCTAGAAAAATGAACAAATAACCAAATATACCAAAAGATATAACCCAAAAATGAACCAAATTACCTAACTCATTAATGAAATAAACACCCTCACCCAAAATGAATCTAATGAACAAATCAAAAAATATGAAAAATACTCTAACCGATTGAAAAAATGACTAAAGGACCAAATTACCAAACAACCTAACCAAAAAATGGACCTAATGACCAAATGATAAAAAATACTAAGTGACCAAATAACCAAATAATGAAAAAAAATATAATTGTACCAAAATAAACATATAAGAGGAATCCATATCATACCCATGTTTAGCATGCTAATTAGTATGTATTGATTATGTTATGTAACTATTATTAAATTTATAATTAAATATATATTTAGATGCTTCTTCATTTTATGGATTTCCTCAACAGATACAATTTTAATTCATTTTAGGTTTATCAATTTTATATTATTCAATAATTTACTATTATAGTAATCAATGTCATTTGAAACAAGTGGTATTGGGAATTGAAGGTCACATGCCTCGAGAAAAACTATTTTTATTGAGTAGGAGAAAAAAGTATGGAAGTGCTATAAATGCACATAAACAAGAAAAGATTGTAAGTATTTTTATTGATATTTCAAATTTTGATATGTAATTCATAATTAATTATCTTTTTTATATTTTCAATAGTGTACCTTGGAGGCCCTCAATGAGAAAGAAGATGGCAACTTCGAGCCAAATGATCATTTGATACAGTTATTAGGTGAGGAACACCAAGGGAGAGTCCAATGTTGAATTGGGAAAAACATCATCCCCACTAGGTATTGGCCCCCATCGGGCGCATCTCAAACCTATCACACCACTGAGCCACAAAATGCTCATGCATAAGCAGCTAAGGCAAACAAAATAGTTATACATGAGAATGAAATAGGTAAACTGGTAACCAAACAATTCCTAAAATCTATATCAATTATATGTCCATCGCTTCCATCATAGGATACAAATTTTTTTTATTCATGTATAAAAAAAATGCACTCTATATATGATGCACTGAGTGATGTCAATGAGGGTCTTAGTGGTAGTCAATGTGATGATACTGGTGGTGGGGGTGATGATGATGATGACGATGTTGATGATACTAATTTTGGTGCTCGAGATGATTATGTTAGTGATAGTGGAGATAAGGATATTGGTGATGGGGAAGATATTGATCCCCTCCATTTTTGAGTTAGTAATAAAGAGAAGTGTGGATGCTATTTAATGACTTGAATTGATCAATTATGTGGATATATATATATGTTATAATATTGTAAATGGTTTTAAAACTATTACAAGTAGTTGGTTGAATTCTAAAGATAAAATATATGTATTTCATTGAATGTGTACCGTGGTTTGTATTTTGTTTATAGGTTTTGGCATTGTTTGTGCGATGGGAAAAGATGGGCTGCTGTTTCTTTTTAGGGATAGGTAGCTATACAAACGGTTCAATGAAATGTTGGTATATCCTATTTGGGGGATAAGTTATACCCACGGTTCTCCTAACCGCGGGTATAAATATATACCCATGGTTTTTATTAAACCATGGTTATTAGGAATACCTCATATGCTATACCCACAGTTACTATAGAAAACCATGGGTATAACCTTATACTAATGGCTTAAGCACCCACGATTCTATAAACCATGGGTATAGACTATACCCATGGGTTTTTGGTATATAACCAAAGTTCTAAATTGTGGGCATAGGGTAAGTTTCCAGTAGTTTCTGATGAAGAAAAGGGTAAGGTGTCATAGTGAGGAGGCAGGTTTTTTAGTCAGCTGGGTTTGAGACTTGGGTGGTTAGTTGGTGGGATGTTTCTCATTTGACAGATAGAGACAATGGTCCTTATCTTTTTCATTTTGGTTATTCTTGGATCATGTACTTGGATTTTAACTTGTTTTGACTTTGTTATATTGTTGTATCTGTTTAATCCTATTTATGCCATATTCTCATGTTCCTTCTTTCTTTATATACACTATGTTGGTTATTGTATCTAGTTGGAAAAAATCATTCCCAAATATTTTTTTTGATGCTCGGGTGCTTGTCACCATCCCATGGGGATTAGGAGCACCCTTTGGGCCTTGTTGCAGATCAGTTCGAAACCTAGATCAATGGATACTTCGGGTTGATTCATGAGAAATTGGTATCATAAGAAAATTTTTGTCTATTTACATTATTGATATGTGTCTTGGGATATTTGGTAGATAAAATATAGGATTTTTTTTGGACTTATGGGGTAGTTTATGAGTGATTGTCTATCCATATCTCATCGTAATGAGCCTTAAGTTACCACAAGATATTATGAAATGTGTCTTTTGTGTTGGTTTTTGATCCAATATCAGTTATTTCATAAATTATCTTAATTTAAATTCATATTTCTTCATTGTTTTATGGTCTCTTTTCATTCCTTGATATAATACCATGCAACCTAGAAGAATTCCTTGTATTCCCCAGGAGGGCATTGCAGATGATGCTTTGCAAGGGAACCCTCTGATTGATTAGAACCTTATTTAGGCTATAGTATGGAAAGTTCACATAGTGGAAAAAAATGTACCTATTGATTAATCTCAAGATATAGAGGTGCAACCAGGAGTTAGAGGATATAAAGATCGAGCACAGGAATTCCTTCACCAGAAGGCTTCATCCTTTTAGGGGATGAATGGACCTTAGAAAGTAGAGGACTGGTTGGATAATATTGATTAGATCTTTCATTTATTAGGTACTATAGATTTTATTAAGGTGAAAAGTTATACTTTCAAGCTTGAGGTACCTATTAAGAGGTGGTGGGATGTAGTGGTACCGGTGAAGCAACATGAGGGATTATAGTGGAAAAAATTCAAGACCATCTTCCTTTAGTAGTTCAACCCAGAATCCATAACAATGAGGAATTATGTGGAGTTTATCTTCATTTATTAGGGTGATTGATTGGTGACAAAGTATTCTAATCATTTATCTAAATTAGTTTGTTTTTCTCCAGAGGTTGTGATACATGACAAGTTGAAGGCTTAGAGATTCCAAATGGATTTGCGTCTAGAAATTCATTCTTTGATCTTCATGTATAATCATGTCACATATTAAAAGGTAGTGGATGGAGAACTGATGGTAAAAATGGATCTAGCAGGAAATTTGGGTTTGGTTGGACTTCCTCGTCTACCTAGTGGAAACTTTAGGGGCTCATATAGAAAGAAGAGGGAGTGACACTAGACTCACATAGGTGGTAGTGGTATCTCTCAGCGGTGAGCTTCCTCCACACTATCAATAGTGACTGATAGTGTTCCTTTGACCTTATACCAGTGTGAAAGGACAATAAACACTAAGAATTATTGTCCCACACCACTAAATATTTGTATTTCTTATGGTCATCGAGGTCATTTACCTAGGTTTTTTCAGGTTTAACCTAGAATTCATTATAAATCTGGTTTATTAACTATAAATGGGACTATGGTGTAGTCAGAAGCTTCAAATCCTATAGGGAACAACCAAAAGACTCTGGAGTAAGGAAAATTCACATATTATAGGAGTTTATAGTTGAAGTTGATGTGGAACCAGTGATAACGCGATGTGATATCTTTATCACATCATCTATAGAAATTGCTCAGTTTGATATTGGTGCATCTCATTATTTTATATTAACCCATTTTGTGGATCTTTTTAAACTTAAAATAGAACTATTTTTGTTCATTATAGAGACAGTGACGCCTCTTGAGGAGAAAAGGGAGAAGGTTTTCCGATGCCATGTATTTTCTTTCTTGATCTTTGATGTTTAGCTAGTTTGGTATTTTATGGTTATAAACTTGGATCTCTTTGAAGTTATCATTTGTAAAGATTAGTTAGTTTACTATCGAGTTGAGGTTGATTTCTATCATTAGAGGGAGTCCTTTACTACCCCTTATGGGAGCTCTTGGGTGTTTTATATAGTGAATGGGATATGAGGTCCATTAGAGCATGAACTCCTCATCTAGAATTAAGGAGTTTGATATATGCTTTTGTAGTAGAGTTTGGGAATGATTCCTCTAGTTGTGGTCTTCTTTTGGAGGTTAGGGATTTTCCCAAAATATCCCTTGATGAATTATTTGGTCATACTTTGGAAAGAGAGGTGGAGTTTTCTATCGATCTAATTCCTAGAACTCAACCCAACTTTATCATTTCCTATCATATGACACCAGCTAAGTTAAAATAATTGAATATTCAATTGGATGATTTAAAAGAAAATGGATTTATTAATCCTAGTGTATTACCTTGGGAAGCACCTGTGCTTTTTTCTAAGAAGGATGATGTAATTATTCATCTTTATGTATATTATTAGAAGCTTAATCAAAAGACAATTAAGAATAAATATCCTTTTCACTGTATTGATGGCCTGTTTGATTAGTTAAAGGGTGAAAAGTAGTTTTCAAAAATCGACCTCAAGTATGGTTATCATCATTTTAAATTTAAGGAGTTATATATCCCAAAACAACTTTAAATAGTATGTATGGACACTTTTAATATCTTTTGATTTCGTTTGGATTGACTAACATCCCATAGTTTTTATGGCTTTGATGAACTGGATATTCCAAAAATATCTCAACAAATTATTGTGGTATTTGTGGATAATATATTGGTTTATTCAAAATATAAGGAGGAGAATGGGAATCATTTAAAATTAGTTTTGGTAATATTAAGGAATCACCATATTTATTCTAAGTTATCGGAATGTAACTTCTAGATTTGAGAAGTAAAATTCTTAGGCCATATGGTTTCAGAACATGGAATCTCAGTTGAACCTGAGAAGGTGAAAGTTTTCATGTCATAGGAGGATCCACATAATGTATTTAATATATGAAACATATTGTGCTTATCTAGTTATTATTAGTAGTTATTGAAAGAATTCTCAAAACTCACATCACCATTGACATATCTTACTAAGAAAGGGGAAAAATTATTATGGGACAAAAAATGTTAGGCTTTATTTGATGAATTTAAATGAAATATGACCACAACTCCTATATTTATTTTACCAAAATCTAGTCAAGGATTTTTGGTGTACTGTGATACTTCAAGTTCAGGTTTGGGTTGCATGCTTATATTGTGAGACCATATTGTGTCATGCAACTCTCTTCATCTTCAGACACATGTAAAGAATTATCCCACTCATGATCTCAAATTTTCCACATTTATGAAAGCTTGTAAGTGTTGGAAACACTACCTTTTTGGGGATAGGTTCACTATCTATTCTTATAATAAGATTTTGAGCTATATCTTCTCACAAAAATACTTGAACCTCAGGTAGAGGTGATGGATGAATTACTTTTAGACATTTGAATTTAACATCGCTTAAACCCCTGGTAAGGGGAATATTATTGTTGATGATATTAATAATAAATTTCCCTCTCAGGTCATCTTGAAATCTAAGGAGGAATTAAATATTGTGGGAATGTTTTGCTCACATGCACCAAAATGCATCAATTCATTAGGAATAACAATAAGATGAAAAGTTTAGGGAAATCAAGGGATCCTTATATGGTGGGTAGACCATTGTTGACTAGTCCCTATTGCCAAAATGAATTCTTTACTTCAAGAGTTTATTCACCATATCAGTATCTATTAAGAATACCATGATGCAATATTCTCATAGATCCTCATGAGATATTCACTCCAGTACTATGAAGATGTATTATGACATGAAGCATCAGTTCTGGTGGCTGAGAATGAAACATGACATAACCTACTTTGTGTCCCATTGTTATTCTTACCTGAAAATTAACATTGAGAATCAAAATACTTCTAGTTTTCTTCACCTTATTCCCATGATAATTTGGATATCGAACAAGGAATCCATGGATTTTTTCACCATATTACCATAGAATCCATTAGGTAAGAACACTATCTGGGTGGTGGTTGATTGATTGATTAAATTGACACACTTCATTTTCATTTGTGACTTTACTAAAGTTGTGGATTTAGGAAATATATCCATAAAATTTTTTTGAGGATGCATGGGGTGTTGTATGCTATTGTTTTATGCATGGATATTAGGTTTACTTCTCAATTCTGAAAGGGTATCCAAGAGGAGATGGGGACTTAGTTCATATTGAGTATGACTTACCATCTTTATATAGATGGTTAGATAGAGTGTGTTATTAAAATCCTAAAGGATATGACCCATGTATGCATTCAAGATTTTGGATGATCTTGGGATATCCATCTGGGACTGGTTGAGTTTTATTATAACAATATTTATCATTCATTTGTGAGAATGGATCCTTTTGAAGTTTTTTCTAGTCACCCTTGTAAATCTCATCTTTGTTGGTCAGAAGTGGGTGAGACTTAAATTATGGGACCTAATGTTTTCTAGGATACATCAATGAATATTCATGTTATATATTTGTGATTGGTGACATCTCAAAGTCAATATAATTCTTATGTGGACCATCAACATCACCCTTTGGAGTTCTCAGTTGGTAACTGAGTTTTCTTGAAAGTTTCACCTCAGTTGGGTCACTGTATTCTTGGGAAGTAGAGTAAGTTGGATCCAAAATATATTGGACCATTTGATATCATTGAATGGGTTGGGAATTTATCCTATGAATTAGTGTTTCCATCTCAGTTAACTACTATTCATGATGTATTCCACATATCTTAGTGATATCTCTAAATTTCATACATATTTTCATGGGGTTTTATATGTTTTTTCATTAGTTTTTGAATTATTTAATTGATAAACATTCTTGATTTTTGTGTGTGTTTTATAGCAGGACTAATATTTTTTGTGGAATGAGGGGCAATTTGGCTGGAAACATGGAAATCTAGGAAGATGCGTACACTTCACATTGCGTCGAGATGTGATACGGCGTGACACTGGGAAAATGAAGATGAAGATAGGATGGATAATTGAAGATGGAATAAATATTGAATCTGTATTGAAGATTATTCCATGAATTGTACATTGTAAAAGAGGATTTTATACTCTAAACACCATTTACAATGTAAGTTTTGCGGGAAAAAAAGCGATTTACATTGTGAATGTCATTTATGATGTAAGTTATTAGGGATATCAAAAATCCACACATAAGGAATTTAAAATGAAAACATATGATTTACATTATAATATTATTGATACAGAAGCTGGATCCACATCATTCATGTCGTAAATCATGCATTTACATCATAAAAATGACTACAACAGAAAACATAAAGATCTAATATTTTGAAATTTTGGGGGAATTAACACTGGTTTGATCTGAGTACTTCATGCGTGATTTAGAGGTCTATATGAGGGGGATATAACCATAGAGAAAGGATAGTTCATCCACCATTATAGAGTTGTTTCTAGGGTTCCAACCTAAGGATTTTTCATTGTGGATAGGTTTTTATTTCCCGCATTCATGTTTTTATGTTTTGTTGTAATGTCAAATGTTTTTTAGTTTAATTCAATTATTATTTCTCCAATACTTTTACTCTATTATATTATCTATGGAATTTGGTTTATCCATCATTAGAGATCACCTGATCATGGTTGGCTAAATCTTTAGGGGAGAGTGGAATCAATTAAAGGGGTTGTGTATCAACAAATTAATATTTTCCTTCACTCGTGAGATAATTTTATTCAATAGTATTTTATTGTGCTTGCATGTTTATTTTAGTTATCTTTTATTAATTGAATAAATTATTTCAATTGTGAATGAACACCAACATGATTAAGATAATTAATTCATGGACATTGAATTGAATTATTATTATGCTTTTGGTAATATGATCCTAATTCGCTTTAGGTATTTTAATTCTTCATACCACCATGAATTGAAATTCTAGGATAGATTGTTTTACAAGTGGACTTGAATTAATTTATCTATTAAAAATTCCTCTGGAAATTGGTCCCCATATCTTCTACTTTTCCTGTCTTTCTGTCTGTATCACAACTATTTAATTTTGAGTATTTAATTTATTTTAATAAAATAAATCAAAATTTGGATGACCCAACCTTTTGTTAAAAGTCATCATTGTGTTCCACGCTCTCTATGGGATCGACCCCATACTACCACCATGTCATTCCTTTATAGTTAGTGTAGTTCAAGAATAATATAAATTTCTAATTTGATTATTCCTATGTGTAATTAACAATTTTCTGTGGGCCGGTCACTCAGCTTAATAAATACCATATCGAACCTTATCACATCTTGAATTGGGAAGAGATTTATTTGGAATCAGATGTGTTTGTGGTTGAGGAACCAATGATGAAGTGAAAGTCCTGTATGTAAAGTCTATTCCTTTAGTTTGGGTGTTATGGAGACATGAAACAAAATCTCATGATATGTGGGAGTGTGAATCATTAATGAGTGAGCAATGACCTCATCTCTTTTTGGATCAAAATTCTATGACTTGACTTTCTAGGGGAAGAAAGTGATATAGTGGGGAGAATTGTCAAATCCTGACATCACTTTCAGGTACAAATATCCCTTTTTACCATCTCTTGTTTCAGGCCTATATTGGGTCATATTGGGTGAAATTTTGGAGTTTTAAGAGTTTTTTGGGCCTGTGCACAATTAGGTACATAGCTAGAGAAAACTATGCAGGTCATCCTAGAAAACCGTGCAACTTTCCTTAGAGTCCCATAGGAGGGTGCATAGTTGGCACAAAGTTAAGTCAAACCGTGAAACCTTCTCCTAAAACTATATAGTATGGGATTAGGGAATTTCACATGGTTGGTGCATGATTTTTTAAACAATGCAGTTAAATCATGTGGCTCCTTCAGTATCCCAAAAAGGGGTTCATAATTTGTTAAACTATATAGTCAAACTATTCAATGCTAATCAATTAATCCAAATTTTATGTTTAAGACACAAAACACATCTAATTTGCCTTATCCTTCTTTTGGTGAATTAAGATCTCAAACTAGGAGACTCCTCTTATATATTTTGAAGATTCCTTGCCTTCTGGTGGTCAATTTAGATAGATCCTTGGGTGTTGGATCTATATTTTCCAAGGTATGTCTTCATTCTTCATCTTTTTTCTCCTTTCTTCTAGATCCCACCTTCTCTTAAGAGAAATATTAAATCAGTGGTGTATTAACTAGATATAAGGTTTGTTTAATTATCTAATGATGTTTCAAATATATTGGATGTTAAAAGAGATGGAATTCATTGGATATGGGTTGATCATTGTGTGAATCTTTGAGATCTTCATGGTAAGTGGTTTATCTCTCTTCTCTGTTGACCTTATGATCATTGAATCTAAATTTGATGTTATGGGATCCATGGTTTAGGATCTTCTCTTAAATATTAAATACCTCTCCTCCTTTGGTGTGTGGTTCCCATGTAATTGTTGGAATACCAAGTGTTTGAGGTGGGCAGTTTCATTTAAATTCATTGTTTATGAACTATGCATGATCACTCATTTCTAAAATTGATTTATAAACTACTAATGGAATGGTATTTGATTTATTTAACTACCTATATGGCAAGTTTTAATATAAAATGTTTCCCCCTTTTTATTTGATAAAGAAAGGTTGATTTCAAAGAACCATTGATTTTTTTTGGATAAAATAGACTTCAAATCATGGTTTTGGTGTGGAAAAGGGGTTTTAGTTTGATTGTTAAAATGTTATATTCCCTTTGGAAATGATTTGAAATGTTTAATACATGAGATCTTGGGGTACTTAGGTGGGGACTCGTACAAGGACTTATTTCCGTGACATTATATAGGGGTTCACACATCAGGGTGATCCTCTACTCCTGAGTCCATTATGTCAAGGATAAGTATTCATAACATTGTGGGTGGGGGGGGGTCACATATTAGGGTGTTCCTATGCTCCTTAAGTCATCATTGCATGGACTTTTTTAGTGTTAACTAGTCATTATTGATCACATGGTGTGAGGATATTAGTTATAGCATACCTATATTATCCTAGGGGTACTTTCCATTGTGCTTTGTTTTGATATGGATTTATGGTGCATGCTTTGAAAATGATAAAAAATTTATTTAAAGTTCCTTGAAAAACATTTTTATATAAATTATTTATAAACTATTAAAAAGGATAAATTTCCATTTTTTGAAATGAATTGTGTAAAACTATATATAATTCCTTGTTTTATTTTATAATTATCATGCTTGGATTATTTAATAAAGATTTCTTATAGAACACTTGGTGAGATCCCACTTGGATTATTTTTCTCACACCTTACACACACCCTCAAATTCATGTAGATCTTATTTTATTTGATGCAAAAAAGGGAAATGCGTCATAGCGAGGAGATAGGTTTTTGAGTAAGTTAGGTTTGGGACTTAGGTGTTGAGTCAGTGGGATGTTTCCCACTTGGAACTTGGAGTTAATGGTTTTTATCCTTTTTACTTTTCTTGGTCCATGTACTTGAGTTTTGTCTTGTTTTTTCTTTGTTGTATCACTACCATTGTTTGTCCTTATTTATGTCATACTCTCATATTCCTTCCTTCTTTATATATATCATGATGATTATCATATTTGGTTGGATGAAATCATTCCCAAAGGTTGTTTTTGATTCTCAGGTGCTTTTCACTAGCCCACAGGGATCAGGAATGTCCTTCGAGTCTTGTTACAGATCAGTTCAAAACCAAGATTGATGGGTCCTCTGGGTCGGTTCATGATAGGTATTTTTCCCACATTACCAGGGAAGAGATCCTTTATTGTATAATATAATTTTACCCATATTTAGAGCTCATACGGGGAAGGTATCCTTCACTAGAGTTTGGTATTTCACCCACTTATATGAGGTAGATACCCTCCAACATTATCAAAGGGAAGAGACTGAAAAAAATGATTAAGACTTTAGAAAGTGAGAGATGGGGTGATAGTATTTGTGTGGTTGGTTAATATGGACCATTCTTTAAGTATTGAGTACCTATAATGAACATATTTATGTTTTTTTTTCCTTTTTGTTAACTCACCTTATTATAATATCAAGTTTACTCTCTTTGATTCTATGCATGGTGATTTCAGGGTGTCCTAATAGGTATTCTTATACTCACCCCTACATGGGTTCTTTTGGTATGTCTAGAGACCTAGTTTTTGACTAGTAAGACTTTGAAATATTTCTACATATATTTACAGAGTCAGTCACTAAGACGACGTGCGATTCTAAGGCCCGGTGTGCTCGAAATTAATTTTATAAAAATATTAAATATGTTTTATATTACGTGTGTGCGGTTTCTTAAAGAAAATTGGATAAATATTAAACAGAAGTTAGGATTAGAAATCTAATACCACGGTTGAGTTTGTAACGTGATTTTTACCCTAAGAATGACCAAAAATAGCTTGGTGTGGGGCGTTCAGATAAAGCAGCCATTGGTGGAACATTTAGTGGATTAATTAATTATTTAAGTTAATTAATTAATTCATTTAACCTAAATTTTTTCATATAAATCTATCATTATGAAGAATTTCCTAGGGTTAGTCTCATAATCCTAGGACTATCGAGAGATGCTTCTTTCTTTCCTTATATTGGAAGAATCACCTCACATGATGAATGATCCAATATCCAGGTAGGACTCATCAAACTATAGATTATGCCCTTTTGATTAAATTTACTAAGCAGATCAATCCCCTCCTTTGATCTGTGCCAATTGTGGCCTTTTCATGCACCCATGCATCAATTTATTTAACTATTATTTGGTTTTATAACCTTAGATATCTCTGTTCTTGATCATTGGCCTAAAAAATTGGCAACGATCGATAAACCTTTGATTTTGTGCCATTCCCCATAAATTGCTTCATGTTATTCATTGGTTGGACCCTATAGTCCTAGTTTAATGTTTTTGGGTGATAGTGAGTGTGATTGGACCCCTAGAATCACAATTAAACAACATATGAGGGACATATCAATGAATTAGGGATAAATCTGGCATGGTTTTAGAATCTAGATGATCATTTTGATGATTAGAGATTAAATCAATGAAGGCAGAAGGATCATAGGCATGAAAAATGTACGAAGAACCTTTGAGAACTAACAAAAACCAATTTTCAGCTACCATATGGCTGAAAACAACATATCTAGACTAGATCCACCAATTACAGACAGTGTGGAGGCGAAATTTGCGGTGTAACGACTGGATTTAAAGTTTGGAGAATAGATCTGTATTTTCTATGAAAAATGAGACTACACGACATGTGTCATGATGAACATATGACATGTAGCCCCTATGTTGCGGTGACTAGGGTTTTGGGAATTTATAAGGATGGCATGTCGTGTAGACTCCATACACGCCATGTATTACTTCCTAGGGTGGATGAGCAGTGTGGCAGAGCACATGAGCAGGACCCCATGTGGAAGTACATGACCAAGCACATGGTCGTGTACCAAAGTAAATTAAAATGGATTAAATTTCACAGACACATCTTGGATATACAGACACAACCAAGCACATAGTAGGGACCCTGAGTGGCATGGGCACACCGTGTATATCCCTTACATGTTTTGTATTCCTATATGGTAGGCAATCCATGTACCTACAGGGACATGAACATGTGATGGAGTAGGAAAACACATAGTGTGGATCCCTCACACTCTATGAACCCATTGGTTCCTTTTTAGGAAGCTTAAAACTCTTATATCTTCTTCATTTGGACTCAGATTTTGGCCTGTAAGTAGCCTATCCGAAGTGTTTTTCTGCGTAGAACGTGATTGTGTCATCTTTTTTGGATTTTGGGATAATATGTGAGATATTATAGGCTTGTTTATTGTTTAGGTAATGGTCAATGATGATAGTGATCATGCAGGATCACCAAAGGCATTTCGAGTGGAACCCTCTAACTAGGCTGGGTATGGGTCCTCGATGACTAGAGTGGAACCCTCAAGTTGGGATGAGCATGGGTCCTCTAAAAATTCTTAAAGTAAAACCCTCCAATTGGGCTGGGCATGGGTCCTCTACCACCATAGTGTAACCCTCCTGTTGGTATAGGTAATGGGTTCTCTATCAACTTCCAGAGTGGAACCCTCCTGTTGGAACATGGCATAGGTCCTCTATCAACTTCTAGAGTAGAATCCTTCAGCTGGGCTAGTTATGGGTCCTTGAACATCAGAGTGGAACCCTCCTGATTGGAGGGAATGAGTTCTATATTTACTATTAAGAGTGTAACCTTCATTTTTGGAATAGGGTATAGGTCCTCTATCTATCCACTAAGTGGAACCCTCCTATTGTACCCGGGCATGGGTCCTCTACCTAGAGATTATGTCCCCTATACTATGTGACATAGTGACAAGGCATGGATTAATTTGGATGGTTTCTACTAAGAAGACATGTGAGATACTAGGCATCATTTTTGGACTTTTTGAACTATTGGAAACTCTTTTCCTGGGCTGATCTATGATATGAAGATCCCATTTCTCTCTTTTTTGGGCTTCTTTTACTGAGTATATATGTATATAAATATATATACATACCTTTGGATTTGGTTACTCTCATATCATGGGTTGTGAAGATGCACGGAGTATTCCACGTGCTTTACATGTTTAGGTTATCATGGTTGGATGAGTTTACTCTCCTACTATGGGTGGAAAATACTCGACGTGCAGTTCATATACACATTGTGTTGAGCCCCTTGTGCTAGGATGAGGTTACTCTTTATCTTTATTTGGGTTGAGATGAATCCTGTTTACAATATAATATCTTTCTATTCCCGTTGTATCTCTTAATACTCCCCCTCTTTATATTTCGGGGTGTCCTACTGGGTATGTATATAATCACCCCTGTATGGGATTTGCTCACACATGTCGTGTCTTATGTAGATGATGGATATGTCAGTGATGAATTTATATGAGCTTAGGGATACATGGTGCTTTGGACCAAATACAATGGTCATATCTCATAGATTAGGATCTAGGATCTCTCAATAGTTTACTTTCTAGTTTTTTTAGGCTGGGACATGTTTTTGGCTGGGTGTGTATTTTTTCCCTTTACTTTTCAGTTTACATTGTCGTACTCTTGTACACCCTAGAGGTTTTGTATTCTTGGTTTAATTTCTAGTTGTTTCATATTTTTATATTTATTCCTATGCACTTTCACATTGATATGGTCAAGTGTGTACATATAAGTAAATTAGGTAAAGGCCTCCCATTTAGGATATACCTTTTGGATCTTTTCACCACCCCATGGCCTATGAAGGTGGGCTTGGGGTAGTTGTAGCTTGAGCCCCAATTAGGGTCAAGTTGTGACATATTGGTATCAGGTCATTTCATTCCTTGGAATTTGTTTGGGGTTTTCCCCTTATGAGGTTTTGGTTTGGATTAGTGTAACAATGTCAAAGTGTCTCAAGTGTGGCTCTCAATCCAAGGAATTCAGTGATGGTACAAGTGGCCAACATATCCATTCACCAGGACCTTGACTACCTACTTATTGACTCGGAATACTGAGACATTGATTATAGGTATCAATGGTACATACATCATATAGAATTAAGTATTTGACTATTCTTCTTGAGTCAACTCCCCATTGTTATATATATATATATATGATAAACTGACCATGGTACGTCTTGATAAATTTCAGGATGCCTTCGTGATGGTAGACAACTAGGATACCAGTTCTGGATCATGATGATAGTCTAATGAGAAACGAGGCATTAGTTCAAGGTCCATCATGTGTGATTATTCCTCTAGGTGGTAGTTATAAGCACCTCCACCTGTTGAGAAACAAATCTTCCTAGAATAGTAGGTTGAGTAAGCATGCTAACTTAGCATACTTCGTGAGTTCCAGCACTAGAGGCCGCTAAGGTTGTGTGGTGAGACAGATCCCTAGGCAGTATAGGACCACATAGAGTCAGTGGTCCCTAACTTTAGGCTCTTCTAGACACTAATATATTGGGTGGTTTCACTGGAAACTATACTTTTTCCATGGAGCAGTTGGGCATTGGTGGAGTCTTGTTACCTGTATGCATGATGAGTCAACGCTCTCATGGCCCAACTCTTAGTATATATTCTATGAGGATTATTACCCACATAATTGTGATTATTTAGAATTCAGAAGATTTTGGAGTTTCAGTAGGGAGGTATGATAGTGGATGAGTATGCTATGAGGTTCAAAAACCTTACATGGTACTCCCTTGACATGATCTACGATGGCTACTTCTGAGCAAAAAAGTTTGAGTAGGGACTCTGTAGAGAGATTTTCACCAGTATAGTGACCTTGTGTATTCCCACCTATGTCGGGGTGTTGGAGTGGAAACTAGTAACATAGATCTTTCTGTTAGAGGGATTCTAGATAGCTAGAGCTGACAATGGGTGTCACAGAGCTGAGTCATCTACAACAACTAGTAGGCACTAGTCAGTAGGATCTCAGTGCTAAAAATCCAATCATGATCAGACTCAGATGTGTGGTCATACGAAATAGGGACAACAAAAAGGACTAGGGAAGACCAGAGAGGGGATGTTCTTTACTTATTATGGGTGAAGTCACATAGCATGCGACTGCCTAACTAGACACACTGAGTAATATAGGAAGATAGCTGACAGACCGCCAGAGTAGAGACAACACTATGATAAGGGATCTCCTATGAGAGGGAATGGAGGACCCTAGGGAGGAATAGATAGTAGAGGAGTATGAGTTTTGGGTGGTGGAAGATGCTATGAGATCCTTTAACCACCACCACCAACCAGACCATGTCAGGATCAGGGAGCTAGCGGTCGGGGCCGCAGACAACTGTAAGCTTTAGAGGCTTATGACCCTACAATGCATGAGACAATTATAGGTACAATATATATGTTTTATACCATTTTTTAAATATTAGTATACAAAGTTTCTTATCATTAATTCATCTCTATACTTCTGGTGCGATAGATGGAGCTCCCAGTTGAGGCATTATCCCAACAACTTCATATTTTGGTTTCTACAAGGAATGCTTATTCTGTATCTTTTTTTCTGTCGATAGTGAAATCTATCACTTGATGGAAAGAGGTTCACATGGGAAATTTTGGTCATCACAATAGAACCCTATGACATCATATTGGGTATGGATTGGTTGTCCATGGTATGATCCTAGATTGACTGTCACCACAAATGAGTCATATGAGTTTGCCCTAATTGGATGAGATTCACCATTATGGGCGAGAGATATCTCATGGTGGGATAAGTGGGTTTTGTAAGTAGGAGGTTGTAGCCCATCACACATCAGTTGGTGAGTATAGACATTAGTGTAGAAGACTCTTAAATCATCTGGGTTTCTTTAGTTTTGGAGGATTATATTGACGTATTCTCTGAGGACATTTTCAGATTACCTCCAAGTTGGGAGATGGAGTTTTGCATTAATTTGTATCATAGGACCACTCTGATATCTTCTAAAAATATTATGTAAACCCTATTGAGCTT
The DNA here is from genome assembly GCA_963277665.1 of Viscum album. Taxonomy (NCBI): domain Eukaryota; kingdom Viridiplantae; phylum Streptophyta; class Magnoliopsida; order Santalales; family Viscaceae; genus Viscum; species Viscum album. The sequence goes on from OY728161.1 coordinate 1,746,462,726, forward strand.
CATGATATGTTGTTTCAGTTAGAGGACCTTCGAGATAAGAGTTTATCAGGCATAGTATGCCTCCCCAGACAGCTCCAGTGTTGTTCCTGAAAAAGGTTAATGATATCTTATAGATCTACATGAATTATCATCACCTTAACTAAGACACACTAACGAATAAGTTAATATTTTCAAGGATTGACAACCTCTTTGACTAGTTGTGAGGTATGAGATAGTTCTCAAAGATCAATCTCGGGTTCAACTACCACCGGTTGAGGGTTAACGAGGCTAATATTACAAAGCTAGCATTCAGATGTCACTACAGACACTATGAGTTCCTAGTAATTCCCTTTGGTGTAAAAAATGTCCCCACTGTGTTTATATATTTGATGAACTGAATCTTCCAACCATACTTGGACTAGTTTGCGGTTATCTTCATTGAAGACATACTCATCTACTCTGTATCATAGGAGAATCATGCATAACACTTGAGGATGGTTCTAGATTTTCTTAGAGATCACCAGATTTATAGAAAGATCTCAAAGTACCAATTCTGTATTCATGAGGTTCACTTATTGGGGCATGTCATTTTGAGAATGGTTTATCTATGGACCCAATGAATATTAATGCAGTGCTTGTTTGGGATCCACCTAAGAGATTGTCAGAGGTGTAAAGATTTCTTGGTTTGGAGGGGTACTACAAGAGGTTTGTGGAAGACTTATCCAGGATTACAACCCCTTTAACCACCTTGACATGAAAAGGGAAACTTTTTACCCAGACTAAGAAGTTTTATAGGGCCTTCTAGGAGTTTAGGATGAGGTTTATGAGTGATCCTATGTTAAGACTACCATAGGAGGGTGTGGATTATGTAGAGTATTGAGATACTTTAGGAGCTAGGCTTGGCTACGTTTTAATGCAACATAAGACAATTATTGCATACAAGTTGAGGTAGTTGAGACCCCACAATCAGTATTACACAAATCATGACCTAGATCTAGGAGTGGTAGTCTTCACCTTGAGTATGTGGAGGTAATATCTTCTGGGAGAGTGCTTTATGGTTTACTCAAAAAATGAGAGTCTCGGGTATGCCTTCACATAGAGAGACTTGAAACCAAGACAAAGGTGATGGTTGAAGTTCCTATATGACTATGAATTTGAGATAGTCTATACTCTAGGAAAGGGAAACATAATAGTATATTACCTTAGTAGGAATTCCCAATATCTCTTTGTGTAGGAGGCTTCTGAGCAGTTGTCTTCCTTGCAGTTGACCTTGGTGGAGTAGGAGGGTGCATATTTTCTTCAATTGATGGTGTTGAATCCTACACTTCTTGAGTGTGTGGGAGATTCCAAACTAGGAGACATAGAATATGAGATATTTCATGACTATATATCCATAGGTGATTCACCAGATGGATATTCTGAAGGAGGTAATCAATTTATCTTTTTCTAGGGATGGATGGTGGTTCTAGTCACGATGCAAGAGGAGGTGATGTGAGAGTTCCACACTTATCATTTGGATGTACATTATAGTGTGGTTAATATGTATAGATACCTTAAATGGAAGTTTTAAGGTCCAACATGAGATAGAGTTTTGCCGAGTTCAATTCTCGGTTCCTCACCTGTTAGTAGGTTAAGGATGAACACCAGGTTTTGGCAGGTTTGTTACAACCCGTTGAGATCCCAGAGTGGAAATTGGATGAAATATACGCAGACTTTATGATAGGACTTCTATAGATATTGAAGGTCCATGACTCTATATGGGTGGTCCTTAACTGACTCGCGATGTTGGAACACTTCCTTGCTATCAGGGAGAAGAGTTTGGTGGAGAATTTGGGACAATTGTATATGCGTGAGATTTTTCGCCTTCATGGGGTTCCCTTGATGATTGTCTTTGATCATGATGCATGGTTTACATCACAGTTTTGGAGAGACCTACAGGAGGCATTTGAGACCTAGATGAGGATGATTACAAATTTTCACCCCCAAAAAATTAGAAAGACCAAGCGCACTATCCAGGTGTTGGAGGATATGTTGAGGGATTATGTATTAGACTTTTTACAGATCTAGGAAGATCACTTTCTCTTGGTATAGTTTTCTTACAACAATAACTACCACTCTACCATCGACATGACACCTTTTGAGGCCCTTTACAAGAGACCTTGTAGGTCACCCTTATGCTGGATAGAGATCAACGAGACATCTCTTGTGGGTCTAGAGATGGTGCAGATGATAGCAGAGAAGGTCCAAGTCATCCATGAGTGGATGGGGATGATCTATAGTAGGCATAAATCTTATATAGATCACCATCATAGGTCCTTGGAGTTCAATTAGGGAGACCATGTTTTCCTAAGATTCTCCCCATGATGAGGATTTCAGAGGTTTGGCTAGGGAGATAAGCTATCCCCAAGGTTCATTAAGCTATTCAAGATCATGTAGAGGGTTGTAAGAGTTACTTAACACCTATCCCTACCCCAAATTTGGAGTGAGTGTATGATGTCTTCCATGAGTTGAAGCTAAGGAGATACGTGCATGACACTATGAATGCTATCAACTAGGGAGAGTTGGACATTGAGGATAGATCAACCTTTATGAATCACCCAATATTGACCGAGTATTGACAGTATAAGACCCTACATGGATGGACCATCCCCTTGGTTCACATGTTTTTTTAGCATGAGAATGTGTAGGAGAGCTCTTGGGAGCGGCGAAGCCAGATGCATGCTCAATATCTCGAGTTTTTTGTTTAGTTTTGTTTTTTGGGGATAAAAATATTGAATCAGGGAATGATGTAGAGACCTAATTTTTTCCTTGTAATACTTTAAAATATTTATACATATATTTCTAGAGCCTGTAACTAAGACGACATGTGATTATGAGGCCGAGTGTTCCCAAAATTAATTTTATAAAAATATTAAATATATGTTATATTATGCGCACATAGATTCTTAAATAAAATGGAATAAATATTAAATGGAAGATCGAATCAGAAATCTGAGACCGCATTTGAGTCTAGAATATGATGTTTACCCTAGACATGAACTAAAATATCTCGGTGTGGGGTGTTTAGATAAAGGGGTAATTAGAGGTATGTTCAATGGATTGATTAATTATTTAAGTTAATTAATTAATTCATTTAACTTAACAATTTGACTATAAATATATCGTTATGGAGAATTACCCAGGATTAGACTCATAATCCTGGGACCATCAAGATCTTCTTCTTTCTTTTCTTCCATTGGAAGAATCACCTCGAATGACAAACAATCCAATCTTTAGGTAGGACTCATCAAACTGTGGATTGTTCCCTTTTTGATTAAATTGATTGACTAGATCAATCCCTTCATTTGATCTGCACAAATTGTGGAATTTTCATCCACCCATATACTGGTTTATTTAATTATTATTTTTTATAACCCTTAATATCATCATTCTTGATCATTGTCCAAGAATTTTTGGCAACAATCAATTAACCTTTGCTTTTGTGCCTTTCCCCCTCAATTGCTTTGCATTATTCACTAGTTGGACCTTGTAGTCCCAGTTCAAAGTTTTTAGGAAATAATGAGCCCAATTATACCCCCAGAATTGCAACAAAATAATGTATGCGGTATGGATCAATGAATTAGGTATATATTTGAGATGATTTTGGATTTTGGATGATTGTTTTGATGACCAAAGATCAAATCAATGTAGCCAGAAGGAATAAAGGCGTACGAAACATAAGAACCTATGAGAACCAACAAAAACTGATTTTAATCCATAGAATAGATGAAAAATATAGATCCAGACTATATCCACTAATTTTGGATGGTTTGGAGGCGAGATCTATGGTGTAATAGTTAGATTTTTAGTGTAGAGAACAGATCTGGATTTCTGTGAAAAATGAGACTACACGCTGTGTACTATGATGAACACATGATGTGTAGCCCCTATGCTATGGTGGCTAGGGTTTTTGTAATTTATAAGGATATCATGGAATATAAACTCTCTACATGCCATGTATTTCTTCCTCGAGTGGACGATCTGTGTGGCGGAGCACATGAGAAGGACCCCATGTGGAAGTACATAGCCAGGCACACGACTGTGTACCAAAGCACACATACATGGGGTAAAGTACATGAACATGAATTGGATACAAGGAAACATATAAAAAAATTTATGGGACCCCAATTGGTATGGTTACATCATTTATATCCCCTACACTCCATGTATTCCTACACAATAGGTGAGTTATGTACCTCCAAGGACATTAATAGGTGATGGAGCGGGACCACACACCATGTGGGCCCCCTCACGTATCGTGTACCCATTGTTTCCTTTTTATAAAACTTCAATCTCTTGTATATCCTTTGTTTGGACTCATATTTTATCCCATGAGTATCATATCCTAAGTGTTTTTATATATATAATGCAATGGTGCCCTTAATTGTGTCTTTTGGGACACGATGTGAGATGTTCCAATCATAATGCTTGTTTAGGTGATTCTTGACGATGGGAGTGATCACGCAGGATCATGAGAGATATTTCGAGTGGAACCCTCCAGCTGGGATGGGTATGGATCCTTGATGACTAGAGTGGAACCCTCCAGCTGGGCTGGGCATGGGTCCTCTACATAATCTTAGAGTGGAACCCTCTAGTTGGGTTAGGCATGGGTCCTCTACCACCAGAGTGGAACCCTCCTTTTGTCATAGGGCATGGGTCCTCTATCGACTTCTAGAGTGGAACCATCCTATTGGAATAAGGCACGAGTCCTCTATCAACTTCTAGAGTGGAACCCTCCATTTGGGATGGGTATGGGTCCTTGGCCATCAAAGTGAAACCCTCCTGTTGGGTAGTTCATGGGTCCTCTATTGACCATTAGAGTGGAACCCTCCTGTTTAAATAGAGTATAGGTCCTCTATCTATCCACTGAGTGGAACCCTCCTGTTGTATGAGGGAACGAGTCCTCTGCTTAGAGATTGTGGCCCATTAACTATGTAAGATAGTGATGAGGTATGGCTTGACTTGGTTGGTTTCTGTTGAGTAGATGCATGAGATACTGGGCATCATTGTCGGACTTCTAGAACTATTGGAAACTCTTTTCCTAGGTTGAGATGTTATATGGACACCCCTTTCTCTCTTATTTGGGATTCTTTTATTGAGTATATATATACATCTATATCCATACCTTTGGATTTGTTTAGTCTCTTACCATGGATTTCAAAGATGTGTGAGGTATGAAATTTTCTTTTTATGTTTATCTTTTCATGGTTGGATGAGTTTACTCTCTTACTATGGGTGGAAAAGTCTCGACGTGTATTCCATCTACACATTGTGTTGAGCCCCTTATGCTAAGATGAGGCCACTCTTTCTATTTATTTGGGTTGATTTTCATCCTATTTACTATCAACTATCTTTCTATTACTATTGTATCTCTTACTTCTCCCCTATCCATATTTCAGGGTATCCTACTAGGCATGTATATACTCACCCCCACATGGGCTTTTCCAGAACATGTCATGTCTTATGTAGATAACAGACAAGTCAATGGTGACTTCAGAGGAGCTTAGGGATACATGGTGATTTAGACCATGTATAGTGGTTGTAGCTTGGAGATCAGGATCTAGGCTCTCTCAGCAGTTTACTTTCTAGTTTTTTCAAGTTGGGACATGTTTCTGGTGGGGCATGCTCGTTTTACTTTCTAGTTGTTGTATATTTTTATAATTATTCCTATAAAATTATGGATTGATATGGTCAGGTGTGTGCATACAGGTAATTAGAAAAATTCCTCCCATTTAGGATATTCCTTTTGACACTTGTCACCACCCCCTGGCCTATGGAGGCAGGCTTGGGGTAGTTTCGGCTTAAACCCTGGTTAGGGTCGGGTCATGAAAACATGTGTCGTCTCTTATGTATATGAAAATCCTTTCCATGAAGTCCTAGGTGGACCAGGATCATGTATATTATAGTTTTTCTAGATGAACCATGAATGGATCTAGGAGTTTCATTTTGATAGTAGTCTCTTTTTTGTTAGCGGGTTGGGATCTTTCACAGTTTTGAAAGGATTGTATTCAACCCCTTTGAATTTTTATACTCTTTTGTTATACTTTGATGTGGGAATAGATGTTATGCATGTATTTAAATTTGTTTACCATTTTGTATTATTCTGATATAAGGATATGTGTGTGTGTGTACAAGTGTTTTAGGAGAAGGACTCCTATGTGTGTGATATGCCTCCTTAGTGCTAGTCATTAGCCTCTGGCCTATTAAAAGTGGAATTTGGGTGTCACTCTCATCTTACTTCTAGATAGGTGGGATCTGATGGGTCAGGTCATGAAAAAGTGGTATCAAAGCATAGGTTGTCTTAAGACTAGAGTTTAGAGACATTCTAGCTGTGAAAATTATTTTGAGAACTAGGAAAACAATGTTAAAGTGTATCGAGTATGGATCTCAGGCCAGATAACCTAGTGATTGTGCGGTGGTCAACATATCCATTCACCAGGTTCCTAATAACCTAATTATCTACTTGGTACATATAAGCACTAGTTGTGGGGAAAATAATGGTACATACATCATATAAGAATGTTTTTTGATTTCTATGTCCTTTTTGAGTCAACTCCTCAAATATGCTCATTAATCATGGTGCATCTTAACCATGGTAGGATGACTCCACAAAGATAGCCAACACAGATACTGTCGTGGGGTCATGGTTATGACTCTATGGGTGATGAGGCCTCCATGAAGTAACCTAGTATAAGGAGTTTCTCCATCCTAGAGGACAACGTGCAATACTCTCACCCATCAAGCAGTGTATAGAACCACCTTCGATGGTTCAGGTGGATGCGTCATGTAAAACTGAGACATGGTTGTATATTTTGGTGTCAGATGATGAAACATAGAGATTGAGCATGCATTATGATTTTTAGAAAAAAAATTCACTTAGATTATAGGGTGAGCAGGATCAGATGATAGTAGGAGGGAAACATAGAACTAGTAGACGACGACATAGGAGGAGGTGACATACACAATAATCCTAAATAGGATCCAGTCCAAATGGAACTATGAATCCAAGGTGATTTCATAAATATTATTAGGATATAAGGTTATCTTAACATGACTCTTAGGGATGTTTTAGTCAGTCATGAGAGAGGCGATGCTTCTCTTGTGATGGACGAGGTCATATCGCATGGGATTGCCCGACCCACCGTGAAGTAGATAGGGAGACAATTAATGGTCCATCAATGAAAATGCAGTAACTTGAGCAGGGAGGTGAGAAGGTTGGTGGATATGGCAGAGGAGTTGATATATCCATGGGAGGCGACCAATGTTATGAATCATTACCACTACTACTACCTCCAGGCGGTCAATGCTAGGCTTAGGGACCTAGTAGTCAGAGAAGTGGATAGCTGCAGGCAGTAGAGGCTTATAACCCTGAGGTTCCATAAAAGATATGAGGTATGATCTATGTACTCTATTCTTTAACCATAGTGTTTATAGACATGGTAATGATCCATCCATCCATGTTTCCACCCTAGAGAGATATTTTGAGAGTATAGTAGAGTCTCTAGTTTGACCCTTGTGATTAAAGACTCCAACTAAGGAAGTTTCAACAATCACACTCTTATACTACTAGTGTGAATTAAATCTTGAAGGAATATTCATGTGAGATTGATTCATAGTGATTATGGGTCCCTAATATGTTTTTCTTAGTATGGTTGTGTATTGTTCATGCCTAGTTTGACTATTATCAGTGAGGGTTATAGTATTTCTGAGTTAATAGGATGGAAATTTCCTTCATTGGAAAGAAAAAATCTTAGGTAGAGCAGGCTAGGCTTGTATGTATGAGGGTGAAACTTATTTCTCATTATTTGGATATTATTACCCTTGGATCAATAGACGTTATGATTTTCCAATTACCTGCGGCAGTGGAGGAGTGTGAGGGCATCTTCCCCTAGAATATTGTAGACTTACCCAACTTCAGCATAGAAATTCACCTCAGAACCACCATGATTTCTATGCCAATATATCGAATGAACCCTATATATTTGTAAGAGATAAATGTGTAATTGAGGGATCTATAGAGTAAGGGATTATTTAGACCTAGTGTGTCTCCTTAGACAACCCTAGTTTTTCCACCATGAAGGTGGATAAGATCTTGAGGTTATGTGTAGATTACTATCACCTGAATCAGAAGACTATTAAGAATAAGTATCAACTTCTGAGAATCAATGGCCAATTTAACCAATTGAAATGGGTGGATTGTTTCTTGAAGATTTACCTTAGGTCAGGTTATCACTAGCTCTGAGTTTGAGAGGAGGATATACTGAAGATGAAATTTTTGTGTTGTTACACACACTATGAGTACTTTATAATTCTATTTGATATGAATAATTACCTATTTGTGTTCATGGGAGTCATTAACCATATCTTTCATCGTATCCTAGACCGGGATATCGAGTTCACTATCGATTTTGTGATGAGAGTGGATCCATTTTTTATCCCTCCTTACTGAATGGAATCAATGGAGATTTATGAGTTCAAAGTGAAGTTGGAGGATTTAGAGGCATGGAGATTCATAGGACCTATCACTTCACTATGGGGTTATCCTTGTACTTTTTTCCAAGAAGGTTGATGGGACTTTGTGATTTTGTGTGGATTATTGTAGACTGAACCAGATGATGGTCAAGAAATAGTATCCCCTTCCATGCATTGATGATATCTTCGATTAGCTGAGATGTTCCAAGATCTTCTCCAAAATCGACTTGAGGTCATAATACCATTAGTTAAAGGTGAAAATGTTATACATACCCCATATATCTTTTAAGAGAATATATGGTCTGTACAAGTTCATGGTGATGTCATTTGGTTTGATGAATGCACCTGATGTATTCATGGCTTTGATGAATCATATCTTTCTTCTATTCCTAGAGAAGTTTGTGATTTTCATCAATGAAATCTTGGTTTACTTCTAGTTTATAGAAAACCATGACCAATATCTTGAAATCATCATAAGTACACTGAGAGAGTATCATATTTACACCAAACTATCTAAATGCAGCTTTTGGATTGAAAAAGTGAACTTCTTGGGTCATGTTTTCTCGAAGGATGGAGTGTTAGTGGACCTATAGAAGGTTTCAATTGTGGTATCTTAGGAACGACCTAAGAATGTCTTCAAGATTTATATATTTTTGGGACTAGTAGGATATTATTGGGTTTTTATCCATGAATTATCCCATCTGGAATCACTGATGTCTAGGATAACTAAGAAAGGGATGTTTTTTTAGAAAACGAAGAGTAGGATGACATTAATGTCGATCCTCACCTTACCATTACTGGTTAAGGAATATACCATGTACCGTGATGCAGCCATAGCTAGACTTGTAGAAGTTCTCATGTAGGAGGATCGAGTGGTTTTTTATGGCTCCAGGTATTTGAGACCACATGAGAAGAATTATCTTACCCACAATTTGGAGTTAGTTATGGTGGTATATGCCCTAATATGTTAGTAGAATTATTTTATGGGTGATATTTTTATGGTGTACACAGATCACAAGATCCTCAAGTACATCTTTTCTCAGTGAAACCTAAACATTTTGATGAGTGGTGGATGATGGTTCTATTTACAGAAATTCATTTGAATGTTCAGGAGTTCCAAGTATGAGAATATCTAACTCTGACATCTATTATACATGTTCTTATAGAATAGATCAAGAGAGATCAGTTATTTGATCTGATGAGCTTATCTTTGAGGGATGGATTATATGGTGGGGATCCACCATTAGGATAATCTTTTAGAATAAGTGATTTTATTCTAATCTTTGGTCATATTTGGGTTCATAGGATCTTATAAAAGGAGATAATGATGGATTTTCATGTGTCTAAATTGGTGGTATATCCGGGTCTGAAAAAGATGTATCAGGATATCCATCGGAAATACTGGTGGATTTGGATGAAGAAGTAGATAATGCGATTTATGGTATGATGTTTCACCTATTAGATGGTGAAAGCTGAGCACCAAAGGCCTACTGGGTTACTATAGCCTTTTCCCATTCTGAAATGGAAGTGGGATGATGTCACCATAGACTTCGTGATAGGAGTATCCATGAAAAATCATAAAAATGATGCGGTATGGGTGATCATGGATAAACTGATGAAGGTATCCCACTTCTTACCTATTAGGTAGATCTTCACTATTTATGATCTAGATAGTATCTATTTATGAGAGAGTTCGATTTCATGGTATTATGATGAATATCATTTCTGATCGAGATCCTTGTTTCACTTCTTAGTTTTGGAGGGGCCTTAAGAAGGTATTGGGATCACAAGTTCTCAGTACAACCAATCATCCTCATATTGATGGCCAATATGAACATAAAATTTAGATTCTATAGGATATGTTATAAACCTGTCTTTTAGACATTGGTTGTTCTTGGGAGCAGTTTTTGTCACTTGTGGAGTTTTCTTATAATAACAAATTATAGACATAAATCCAAATGAATCCCTTTTATGACTTATATGGAAGGCCATGTCATTAGACTCTTTGATGGTTAATGGTGAGTTGTGTCAATGCTCATTGGACCTAGTCTCATACATGAGACATATAAATAGGTTTCGTTGATAAGGAAATGATAAGTAAGTGCACATCACTGACATAAATCATAAGCTGACCTTCAAAGACAGGCTCTAGAGTCTGAGGTCAGTCATCAAGTTTTTATTCAGGTGTCACATTGGTTGGGGAAATATCATATTAGGAAGTAAGGGAAGCTAGTGCCTAGGTTTTTTAGGTTGTTTGAGGTAGTGGATAGGGTCGGTCCAGTGACATACTGTTTATCCCTTCCACAAAGATATAATTTCATGAATGGTGCATTTAACATGTTGTGGCATTATAAATATCATCTAGACCCTTCTCACATGATATATGTTGATGACGTCGATCTGAATTTTGATTCGTCCTTTGATGAGAATTTGATCCATATCATGGACCATAATGAGAAGAGTCTATGAGTGAAGATTGTACCTTTAGTGTGAGTGCATTGGAAGCATGAACATGTGTAAGAGGTGACTTGGGTGAGGGAGTCTGATATGAAAACTCAGTGTCTAGATTTTTTCACCAATACCCCATAGTGATTCTTTAGAGCACAGCTCAGGGGTGAGCTATTATATGGTGGAGAGGTTGTAAGATACCATCTTTTTCTAAGTATGTTCCTCTTTATTTTTTTGGTTAAAACTCTTTGAGTTTGGTTAAATAGTTTAAACCTTGGTAATAGAGCCCTTGTACCTAGCTATGTTAGTGTTTTAAAGGTGTAAAGAGGTAGAAAGATTTGGGAAGATAAAGTATGGATGCATTGACCAATTCATGCCTTGAATTTTCATTTCATGATATGAATGGTTTTGGGAAGAACCTATTAAATTAATTTAGGCTATGAATGGTTTTATAGGTATAATTAGTTCATGATGTTATATTTCATTCATGATGTGAACTAGTTTTTGGGTTTTTAAATCCAAGGTGATGAGTTTTTCAGTGTATGTGGAAATCCAAGGATTCACAACGTGAATCCAAAATTCAAGTTGTGAATGGAACATAACCAACATCCTTTTTTATTTTCCTTGTACTATGATTCTTATATCTCTCTCTCCATTTTTTATAAAATTCCATCCCACCCTTAGGTGGTTTTGGGATTTCTATTCAATCCAAAGGTAGATTCCATTGGATCTTGGTGTTTTAGACCTAGAGATTGAAGGTAAGCCTCTCGATTCTTCTTCTCCTTATTTTTCATTAGTTTTACCCTAGGGAGAACCCTAGTTCGAGACTTCTAAACCTAGATCTAGGATTTATATCTTATACTGATAGAGTTTCTTGGTCTTCATTGAAGGGAAGGAAGGAGGAACCTAGTTCTACCTTGGTTATTAAGGAATTTCTTCATCTTATTTTCTTTTGAGGTGTGTGGTCTAGAATAACTCCCTAACATCTGTTTTGTTTTTATAGTATGTTCAATAAGTGAGATTACATTGGAACACTATGAACATGACCTAAAAAAATTGGTAATCCACCAATTTGATGAAAACATATGCATATACCTCCTGCAGACCCATTGGATCCATTGGTGTTGAGATCGAGACATAAAACCACATGAGGGGTGTGCCAAACCTACTTAAACATAATGAACCTATCCCCTTGATTAATTGGATATTGGTTATGTTTTGGATTGATAATGTAAATTGGTTTGGAATTTTAATTAAGAACTTAGCTTGACATATAAATGGATTAACTTAGTAATCATGGTGATTGGTATGAAAATAAAGTACATGGATTAAAGGATGAAATTTGGCATGTAATTGGTATTGGTATAATGACATGATTAAATAGTGATATGATGATATATTAAATAGAAATTATGCTTAAAAAAGTAAAAAGTGAATAGTTACAATTAGTGTGATAATTGGTAACTTGGTTTAAATTGATAATTTCCATATATTTGGTTATTATCATGAATTTTGGTAAATTGGGTATTTGGAAATGATAATTGGATAACTAAAGAATTGAAAAATAAATATTTTGATAGCACATTTGGCATGTTGGTGTTTGGTATTATAAATGGATTGTTTACTTTTTATCTTGTTATGAATCCTTAGACACTTAATGCCTATAGATGAAATTATGGGATGGACATAGCGTTCCACCCCAGATGAAATTATAGGTTGGACATGGCATTGCTTCCTGGATAAAATTATGGGTTGGACATGGCGTTCCTCCCCACATGACATTATTGGTTGGACATGACATTCCTTCCTAGATGAAATTATGGGTTTTACATAGTATTCCTACCCGAATGATATTATAGGTTGGACATGAAATTCTTTCCTGGATGAAAAATATAGGTTGGATGTGGCATTCCTTCCTGGATGAGATATTGAGTTAGACATAACACCCCTTCTTGGATGATTTATTGGGTTGGACATAGAATTTCTCCCCAGATGATATTTCAAGTTGGATATGGAATTCCTTCCAGTTATTTCACTATGTTGCAAGGCCAGAGACATCTGAATTCATACCGAAGCAAGTTTGGTAGACCCTATGTTTCAACCTAGAGTCGAGGGTCGGTATGTTTATTTGACATTTTGCATTAATTTATAAATTAATTCCCCTATTTATCATACTATTTCATGCACTATTTATTCAGAATGGATTGTTTTGACACTATGGTGTCAACCTACTAGATTGTACTCATACCATCTTTGGGAATTTTTTGGTACCCGATCATATTTCATAGATATAGGTTTGGACAAGGTAAAGGGGCCATGTGTATTATTTGATTGTATCGATGAATGGTATTGGAGCATGGAGATGAGACCAAGAATGGGGTTCATAACTGAGGTTTTTAGAGACTTTTTTTGGAGTCTATTTTTAGTTTTCTTATATAAATTTCATCACATCATTTATATTGACATACATTATGGAATGACATTATTTATTATTATTATTTGGATCATTTTGGGTTATCATTTATACTTATTGAGTTGTATAGTTGATTATTCATTTGATTTACTCCATTATTGAAACTCTGCACCAAAGGGTATAGTATCCCCATTATATTCCTTACACCTTATTTGCTAGTAAGTATCCCTTGGTGTATGAGGAGGTGAACCTGAGCTCTCATAACTACCCATATCAGTCACATGAGGGAGTACCTAATCAGGGACATTACAATACCCCCTAAGAAGGGGGAAATAGTGGTTTTATTCTCTTAGAAGTAAATCCTATTTATAGTTTTTAGGTTATGTGACAAAGCAGTTAGTTACATTTCAATTGTCCTTTATGGATGAGGGAGGAGAGACATACATCTAATCAATGTTTGTGACCTATCCGCTCCATTAGTGTGTTAGGAAAGCATAACTTGGAGATGTGGTTTTTGAGGTCTTGTGTGATCAAATATTCATAGGACATGCTCCTAATGTTTTTTATGAAGGTGGGGATCACATCATCTTTTTTATGAGTATAAATGATGGTACTGGTCATGCTGTAAGAGGAGGTGTTAATTAATTTTAATACACCCCCTTAGTGGTATATCCATGAGTGGAAAATATATACCAAGACCTTTGGTGCTAGTTTTGGTGTCCAAGGATGAAGCATAGTGTAACAGAGTTCATATCTTGATGCCTCACTTTCTAGTAGGTGAAGGTCAAGCATTAAGTACCAGAGGATTTGGATCAACTTCTTTAGGAGACAAAGTGGAAGCTGTTAGGACCAATAGAGGCCTATATACCCTGAAAGGGAGGGTGAATCAGGGTATGTATATTATTTTCTAAATTATTCCTGCCCCACTGGATCTTGACCACTTTATTAGAAGGGTCACTTTTTTTACAATTGTGTGTTTATTAAGATCACTTCTTTTCATCTTTATCTGATGACGATTCTTTAAATGTAATGTAGGGAAGCAATCATGGAGACACAAAGATTTTTACTTGGTTCACCCTCACTGGGCTACGTCTAAGGAGTATACAACATCGATGTGTTGTACCTCTCGTACCCCTCGTGGTTTAATTTTCATGATCACAATCACTCTCCTTTTTATCTAATATTGTTTTAAGTGTTTTTGGTTGATAGGCATAATTTCAGATTGCCAAGGAATTGGGGCAAGAAGGCTGAAAGCAGAAGTGGACTGGTTTTCAGTCCACCGGCCAACCGGTGGCTTCACCACCGGCCAGCCGATGGACCCTGGGCAGAAGGCTGAGCTACTGCCTCAGCACCGGCCAACCGGTGGCCTCAGCACCGGCCAGCCGGTGGCACCCAGCCAGAACAGTGTCCACCACTGCCTCAGCACCGGCCAACCGGTGGCCTCCTCACCGGCCAGCTGGTGGAGCTTGGGCAGAATTAATCTCCATTTTCCAAACACCGGCCAACTGGTGGCTCTGTAACGGTCAGCCGGTGGAGCCAGTCAAACTAGCCGTTGGGCCTTTGACCAGACCTGTCCACTTGCCTCCCAACGGCTCCGAAGGCCTCTCCAACGGCTCCGAAGCCTCCCAAAGGCCATTTGAGGGTTCCCCCTCTATAAATAAAGGACTAGGAAGCCCCCAAACTCTAGAGAAACATACGGAAGCCCACGGGATACATTTTGATCATTTGGCGAACCTCCGGCGCATTCCTCCAAGGAATCCTCCAATTGCTCCAACTCAATTCCACATCCAAGGAGAACCACCAAAGAAGCTTGGGAGCGCCCTTCATCAACTCCTTCAATCCATTGGCGCCCAAGACTTCCCCATTACGGTTTTTCATTGCTTTATTTATTTTGAGCATCAAATTGGGTTTGTGCCTACAAACCCCATCTCTTTCTCTAATCCTTTCATTTGGGTTCTCACACCACCTTCAAGGTGTGAAGAGGTTGGTCAAGCCTTTCCTTTAAAAGGCTTGAGACATAGGTGAGCTAGCCTTCACCTGTAAGAAGGCTAGTGGGTTCTTGCTCAACCATTGAAAGCAAGTGGGTTCTTGCATAACCAATAAAAGCAAGCTGTAATAGGTCCTAGACTAACCTTAAAGTCTAGTGGGTTTCTTGCTAAAACCATTAAAAATCAAGCGGTAGTAAATCTCTCAATGGTTGATTTGGGAGCGGAGACGTAGGCTTGGGTTTAAGCCGAACTCCGTTATCAATTTTGTGTCTTGCCTATTTTATTTCCGCTGCACCTTTAACTTTGATTTTAAATTGTTTATTATTTTTTAAAAGGCAATTCACCCCCCTCTTGCCATCACTTCCTTCTTTTCTCCGCCCAACAATTGGTATCAAAGGAAAAATTTGAGTAATACCTTCACCGGTTTCAAATTCAAGATCCATTGTGATGGCTTCAACCTCTTTCTCCCCCGAAGGCTATTCTTTGGGTCGTGCTCCATTTTTTGATGGAACCGACTATAACTATTGGAAAACCCGCATGACCAATTTTCTTAGAAGTATAGGTTATCCTATTTATAAAATTTTCATGCATGGTTACACTCTCTCTTCTCCCGATGAATCCAAATGGACCCAAGCCGATATTAAAAATTTCGATCTTGATGGCAAAGCCATGAACGCTCTTCATTGCGGCCTTGATCGTAATGAGTTCAATCGAGTTTCCACATGCACCTCATCACATGAAATCTGGAAACTATTGGAGGTTACCCATGAGGGGACCAACAAAGTCAAGGATACTCGATTGGATATGTTTCGTCAAGATTTTGAGTCTTTCACCATGCACCCACATGAATCTATTTCTGAAATGTTTACACGCTTTACTGACGTTTGCAATGGTAGAAAATCCCTTGAAGATAATATTTCTGCAGAAATGATGGTCAAAAAGATCCTATGGATCCTACCAAGCTCATGGGCACCAAAGGTCACGGCAATCCAAGAAGAAAAATACATCAAGAACATGCCGGTCGAAGAGCTCATCGGATCACTAATGACCTACGAGATCACCATGAGGAGGCAAGCTGAAAAGGAAGGCAAACCGATCAAAACTCCAAAGAACATCGCCTTCAAAGTTCAACAAGAAGAAAGCTCCTACTCCTCATCTTCTTCCTCTTCAAGCGGCGATTCCGAAATGGAGAATCTTGCCCGCAAAATGCACAAGTTCATGAAGAAGCACAAGAAGAAGAAATCCCGCAAGGCTCAACCCAACAAAAAATCCGAGCCCGAGGTAACATGCTACGGGTGTGGCAAGAAAGGCCATTACAAGCCCGATTGTCCACTCAACAAGAAAAAGGCCAAGCAAAAGGAAAAGAAAAAGGCTTTCAAGGCCACATGGAGTGATAGCTCCACATCCTCCTCCTCCTCCTCAAGCGACAACGGTAACAAATGTCTAATGGCATTTCATGAGGTAACCTCTTCCGACTCCTCATCCTCTTGTTCTTCAAATTCTTTCAATCACATGTCTTATGAGGATCTCCAACATGCTAGAGATCAATTGGAGGAAGGTTTTCACGAACTTTCTTCCAAATTTGTTGCTTTAAAAAAGAATTTCAAAAAACTCTCTTCCGAAAAGGAACAACTTCTCAAAGAAAAGGAGGAGTTGTCCCTCAAAGTCCAAAACCTTCCCGATGTTGATTCTATGGAATCAACAATCAAAGATTTAAGGGAATCCCTAGCCAAGTTCACCCAAGGGGAACAAAATTTAACCAAATTGCTTGGTTCCCAACGCATATCTAGAACCACCGAAGGGCTTGGATATTCCAAGCAAGCTTCCTCTTCCCATGCACCTACTATTTTTGTAAGGGGGAGCTCCCAATTTAAATTTTGTAATTATTGCAAAAAACCCGGGCACTTAATTTATGAATGTGATTGCAAAAATGCCCGGTATGGTGGGCCCAAAACCATTTTCCTTAATGATGAATTTTATAGGAGAAGACCCGCCACTAGACAAGTGTGGATTGAAAAATCCCTTTTAGCGAGTCTCACCGGACCAAAATTTGTCTCGGTTCCAAAATCCTCTCCCCGGTGATTTGTTGTTTTTATTTAGGGGGAGTTAGGATCTTTTAAGCCTTTTTGCTTTATTTTCAATTTTTATTTAAAACTTTCAATTCAAACTGTTTTTCAATTTTTCATTTCAAAACTTTCAATTCAAACTGTTTTTCAATTTTTCATTTCAAAACTTTCAATTCAAACTGTTATTCAATTTTTCATTTCAAAATTTCAATTCAATTTTTCAATTCAAAACATTCAATTCAAATTTCAA
Organism: Viscum album; assembly: GCA_963277665.1. NCBI lineage: Eukaryota > Viridiplantae > Streptophyta > Magnoliopsida > Santalales > Viscaceae > Viscum > Viscum album. The sequence continues at coordinate 1,746,480,381 of OY728161.1, forward strand.
AGATTTCAATTGGTTTAAAATCTCTATCTCATTTTTCAACGTTTCCCTCAATCAAGTTTTATGCCCCGTGCTATTTTGATAATCACAAAGGGGGAGAAATTCTTGGTTGATTGGGGGAAAAATCTTTTAAAGCATGCCTCTCATTTCAGTATTTTACATTGCTTGTTTTGGTGATTGTGATCATCAAAATAGGGGGAGATTGTTGTACCTCTCGTACCCCTCGTGGTTTAATTTTCATGATCACAATCACTCTCCTTTTTATCTAATATTGTTTTAAGTGTTTTTGGTTGATAGGCATAATTTCAGATTGCCAAGGAATTGGGGCAAGAAGGCTGAAAGCAGAAGTGGACTGGTTTTCAGTCCACCGGCCAACCGGTGGCTTCACCACCGGCCAGCCGATGGACCCTGGGCAGAAGGCTGAGCTACTGCCTCAGCACCGGCCAACCGGTGGCCTCATCACCGGCCAGCCGGTGGCACCCAGCCAGAACAGTGTCCACCACTGCCTCAGCACCGGCCAACCGGTGGCCTCCTCACCGGCCAGCCGGTGGAGCTTGGGCAGAATTAATCTCCATTTTCCAAACACCGGCCAACCGGTGGCTCTGTACCGGTCAGCCGGTGGAGCCAGTCAAACTAGCCGTTGGGCCTTTGACCAGACCTGTCCACTTGCCTCCCAACGGCTCCGAAGGCCTCTCCAACGGCTCCGAAGCCTCCCAAAGGCCATTTGAGGGTTCCCCCTCTATAAATAAAGGACTAGGAAGCCCCGGAACTCTAGAGAAACATACGGAAGCCCACGAGATACATTTTGATCATTTGGCGAACCTCCGACGCATTCCTCCAAGGAATCCTCCAATTGCTCCAACTCAATTCCACATCCAAGGAGCACCACCAAAGAAGCTTGGGAGCGCCCGTCATCAACTCCTTCAATCCATTGGCGCCCAAGACTTCCCCATTACGATTTTTCATTGCTTTATTTATTTTGAGCATCAAATTGGGTTTGTGCCTACAAACCCCATCTCTTTCTCTCATCCTTTCATTTGGGTTCTCACACCACCTTCAAGGTGTGAAGAGGTTGGTCAAGCCTTTCCTTTAAAAGGATTGAGACATAGGTGAGCTAGCCTTCACCTGTAAGAAGGCTAGTGGGTTCTTGCTCAACCATTGAAAGCAAGTGGGTTCTTGCATAACCAATAAAAGCAAGCTGTAATAGGTCCTAGACTAACCTTAAAGTCTAGTGGGTTTCTTGATAAAACCATTAAAAAGCAAGCGGTAGTAAATCTCTCAACGGTTGAGTTGGGAGCGGAGACGTAGGCTTGGGTTTAAGCCGAACTCCGTTATCAATTTTGTGTCTTGCCTATTTTATTTCCGCTGCACCTTTAACTTTGATTTTAAATTGTTTATTATTTTTTAAAAGGCAATTCACCCCCCCTCTTGCCATCACTTCCTTCTTTTCTCCGCCCAACACGATGTGCCGCTGTACCAAATCCACTAAATATCACTACCAATTTACAATGTTCGGGATAGATCACTTTTATACCCAGGATCGATACCTTTACAATGTTTAGGGTTAGCTCACGACTTCCCCAAGGGTCATTCCCTGTTTCTCTCTCTTTGGCTCACTACTGGTGGAGAGGATCACCTTCTTCCTCTTCCTTTTCTCACTGTTCTGGAAAGGATTCACTAACAGTTTATAGATCTGTAGGTATCTTCATTATCCCTAATAAAATACACATCTTTAACTATTGATAGATTCTGATGTAAAAATTTCACCTGTAGATGAATCTCACTTTACACCGAGTGTACTGGCCAACCCCAATTTTTATGCACAACCCTTACTGCACCTTGCGCATAATTCCCTTTCCTTGCGTGAAATACAATTTTTGTGTAACACCTATTTTATGTGAAACCACCAAATTTTACGTGTAGCCTCTACAATTCCTTGCAAGTAATTTTCCTGCCTTGTGTGAAATCCACTTTTCGCGCAACAACTCTTTTACGTGCAACCTCCCAATTTTACGCGCAGCCTCTACACTGCCTTGTGCGTAATTTTCCTGCCTTGCGCAAAATCCACTTTTCGCACAATATCTATTTTACGCGAAAAACCTCTTTTACACGCACCTCACTTCTTTTGTGTGCAACCTCTGGTTTTATGCACAACCTTAGATTTTCTCTCAACACCAGACTTTACGTGCAAACTTAATGTTTACAAACAACCCCCTTACAAACTTCAATTTCTTTCTCCAATGCTCGAGTATTCTCTAAGTATTGAGCTTCTTCGAATAGAGGGAGGTCACTTCATATTTATAGGAAAAATTGACCCCACGTGAAAAAACCCTCCTTGAGCGCGTAATTCCCTTCGAGCACGAAAAACACATCTTCCGCGCAACATTGTTTTTCGCGCACCGCTCCAATTTTTTGCGCACCTCATGCCTTTGCCAATTTTCGAGCTTCTGATCTTGAAACACCTCTTTCGTGAAAAATACCAATCCTCTATTTCGCAAAACACACTAATATTTCGTGCACCAATTTCTTTTTCACGCACTGTGCTAATATTTCGCACAACACTTTATTTTCCGCGCACCGTGCTGATATTTTGCGCAACCCGCTGATTTTTCACGCGCCACTATATTTTTCACGCACCCCGCTAATTTTTCACACCCCACATTATTTTTTGAGCACCACTCCAATTTTTCATGCACCTCTCTTTTCCAGAAACACATCTCTTCATTTTCTGATTTTCAGGCCCAAAAATTTAGCAAACACTAGAAAACAACACCACCTTGTATCTGCTCTTTTTGTACCGCCTCCAGATCATCCATTCCTTGGTCAAGGTTCTTCAATCAATCATGGATTGTTAAAGGCATCCCTTAAACCCAAAAAATCATCATGAAAACCCCATTTTTCAACACAATCATGCACCATGGTCTGATTTGTCAACAAACACAACATGGAGGCCCACTTTGTCAACAAACACAATCACCTAAAAAATGATTCATTGATGCCTTGAGGGATTTTTTCCTAATAGAATTGGTATATTATTTTTATGGATTTTTTATAATAATTACATGATCTGAAATAGGTCATGACATTATCTAGGTGATTATAAACTAACTTTCTAGGTCATCCTGCTTTCTTACTATCCGAGAGAAGAGTTTAGTAGAGAGATTAGACCAACTGAATATGTAGAAGATAGTCTAGCTTCATGGAGTTCCCTTGATGATTATTTCAGACCGTGATCCATACTTCACTTCCTGATTTTGGATAGAATTATATAAGGATTTTGGTACTCAATTTAAAATGATCACGATGTTCAACCCCTAGATAGACTACAAGTCTAAGTGGACCATTCAAGTCTTGGAAGACATGCTACGGTCATGCATGTTAGAATTTGGCTGAAAATGAGAGGATCATATAACCTTAATGGATTTTATACACAAAAACAATTAACATTCCACTATTGGTATAATACCATTTGAGGCCTTGTATAGGAGACCCTATAGGCCATCATTGTACTGGGTGGAGCTAGAAGAGACAACTCTTATGGGCCCAAAGTTGGTGTGAGAATTTTCAATTAAGGTTAAAATCATCCAGAAATAGATGAGGACTACCCAGAACCATCAGAAGTCCTATATGGACTGACGAAGAAGTCCTTTTGGGTTTGATGAGGGAGACGATGTGTTTTTAAGGTCACTCCTTAGTAAGGATTGTAGAGAGTTACCCATGACAATAATTTATCTCTAAATTTTAATGAAACTTTATAGATACTATGTAGAGTTGGTGATGTGGAATACCACTTGTCCATACTACCACAGTTAGACCAGGTGCATGAAATTTTTCACGCGTGACAGCAATGTAGATCCATGCATGATTTTACACACATTATAAACCAAGGCAAGATGGACATTAAGAATGAAACTACCTTTTCAGAGTCCTCGGTAACCATCAAGTATCGATAGGAGAAGATACTTAAGTGGAAATAAATTTATTTGGTGTATGTTCATTGGCTTCATGAGAATCTTCAGGAGAGATCACGGGATCGAAAGAGCTGAATGTGAGCTCAGTAACCCCACTTGTCTGAGCAGGTTTTCACTTTTTGGGATGAAAATCCTTGAGTTTTAGGAGAATTTAATGACAATAAAATTTTTATTTTACACTTTTTAAAACGTTGAATAACATTTATGGAGTTATTAACAGAGTTAACATGAAGTTCCGAACCCCATGGAGCCTCAATGTGGATATATTAAATATATTAAATATAATAGATCATGCACACATATTTTTTCAGAAATAATAGAATATATCTTGAATGAAGTCTTTATTGGTAAAACTGAGACTACAATTAAATCTAGAATAAATTTTTTACCCTAGGCATAACATAAGTTTTATTGACTCCGTGTGTTTTAGTTAAGTGTAGTCGTAGTCAGATGTTAGATTAAATCAAATCGATTAAATAAGTTAATTTATTTAATTGTATAATTAATCTTCTAAACCTAGAAATGATCTATATAAACCCTATTATAGATTGTTTCTAGGGTTATCTACATAACACTAGATATTTTAGAGGTGGTCCATGGAGAAGACCGTTGGTGGAATACTATGTGATTGTTGATCGATGACAATGAAAATGGGAATTATTAGAGCTGATGATGAGCAAAAAAAATTATTCAAATTCAATGACTGCATTTGAATTTTTCTCAAAAGATTTATCCAATCCAATGTAGGAATTTGATTTTTTTCCCTACTCTTGATTTTTCTATGATGAACATGAATCAATTCTTTTATAAATTAATTCATAGATCATTCTTGTTAAATTTTTATTAATTATTTTTATTCCTAGAATTTTGAATTGATGTTTCATTTTAAACCCCAATGATTACTCATTAATTTTATTTATTCAATGATGTACAATAGAACATGGCCTATATTTGATGCTCACTTTTGTGTTTTGTGCTTTACTTACCATGTTATTAAAATGTTCATTATTAGTATTTCTATTAGATAATGATTCGACTATACTTGGGAACCTGATTTCTTTGGTAGAACAGAATGTTGTTGTGGGTTCAGTGATGAGATCAATGAATTGAAAATAATGATGAAAATATGATAGTGGTGTCCATGATGGTGGTTTCATGAGCCGAATCATGTGGGTACTCTGGAATGATGACGATAGATAATTTCCAAGAAGAGGGTGGATAGAATTCTTCCACCAATGATGACATGGGCTAAGTAAATGTGAATCCAAGTGTTATGGATGAGAATCATGGTGGAAGAAAAGGAGATGATGACATGGGAAAAACACATATTTGAGGCTGTAATTATGATTTTTACCTAACTACACAACATGTAGTTCGGAAGAATGCATGTTGTGAAACCCTTTCTGTGTGGCGACTAGGGTTTACATGAAAAATTGAATATTACATGTCATGTGTGTGTGGGGGGGGGGGGCATGTACCATGTAATCCTTAGTCGACTAGATCAACATGAACAAGGAGTACATGTTGAGGAATCCATGTGACCCCACATACTGTGTGTGTCAGGGAACACCTCATGTACTTTAGAGAGTACACAAACACAAGCAAACGACACATGCTTGAGTACCTGGCCCAACATATACACATTATGTACTTTAATAGCATGCTGTGTATATGAAGGAAGACATGTCATGTGAGATGGAAGAACACGAGAAGAATAGGACTTATTGGTACACTCAATGTACCCTATTGGATACAATGTGTACTTCTAGAGAACTTGGAAAAGTTTTTCTAGATGTGGAATCCCCCTATTAATCCTGAGGGAGAGTTAGGTATCTCACCTAATAATATATTGATCCTACTGAAGAGTAAAATTTCACCCATGTGAGTATGATCGGGGAAGGGATACTCTACCCATGGGGTTTAGATAGAGTTGGTATTTCTCCCACATTACTGGGGCATGGATCCTCTATCTATGAAGTAGATTTTCACCTATATTTAGAGCTCAAATGGAAGAGGGATCCTCTACCAAATTATGGCACCCACTTATACGGGACAAGGATACTTTAGTTTTATCAGAGGAAAGGGACCATGAATAATTCTTAAGACTCCATAAAGTGAGAGTTGGGGTGACAATATTCACGTGGTTGGCTAAGACAGATAGTACTACGAGGCTTGTGTACCTCCGATGAGAATATATAGGTTTTACTTTCCTTTTTGTTAACCCAACTTATTGTGATATTAAGATAACTCTCTTTGATGCTATGTTTAGTGATTTTAGGGTGTCCTAATGAGTATATTTATACTCACTCATGCATGGGATCTTCCTACATGTGTTGTGTCTTATGTAGATAACAGACCTTTCGATGGATTCTTAGGTGAACCAGAAGTAGTTGGAGTTTAGTTGTGCTAGACGGACCATAGATTGATCCAGAAGTTTCATTTTGATAGAAATCACGATTTTTTTAGAATTTTGGGCTCTTTTATAGTTTTGGTGGGCTTGAATTTGGTCCTTTTCATTTCCATACTCTTTTGTCATACTCTAATGTGAGACTATATGTTATACAAGTATTTATAGTATCAATTGTTTATCTTTCTTAATTATTCTATTGTAAGTAGGTGTGTGAGTGTGTATAGGTGATTTAGTCTAAGACCTCCTATTTGTGTAATATGCACACTCGATGCTAGTCGCCTAGGCTTGGGGTGTCAATCTCAGCTTAATTTTAGCCAGACAGGATCTGATGAGCTTGGTCATGATAACCATCAACTCATGAGAGCAAGCCTTCGAGTTCCCATAGGAGGCGAAGCAACACGACTTTCAGTTCTACCACTACAGTTGGGTATTTTAAAATAAATAACATGAATAAAAAATTAAATAACATAAATATTTTAAAAAAACTAAATAAATAACTTGACTGAAAAATTAAAATAATTTGAAATTTTATTCAAATTATTTTAAACATTTAGAATATCTAGAATATTCTAAATTAACTAACTAGTTTCAAAAATAATTTGGATACTTTAAAATAATAACATAAATATTTTAAAAAATATTTTTTGAATATTTTAAATATATAAATAACATCTATATTTCAACATAATTATTTTATTCCATATATTTATTCTTAAATATTTAATTAATTCATTTTTTATTTTTTTATTCCAGTTAGTGTTTACTTGAATGAAAAAATAAATTACATTGATATTTTAAATAATAATAATAAATGAATTGAAAAACTAATTCAAAATAAATAACTACATTTAAAAACAAATTACTTGGATAAATATTTATTTTAAATATTCCGCTTACTTTAATTTTTAGAATAATATTTATTTATTTTAAAATAAATACTCAAATTATTTTAACTTTAATATTTTAAAAAACTTGAATAAAAATTTAAATTAAATAATGAGAATATTTATTTTAATTGTTTAAAATAAATTTTTTAAATATTAAAGTTATTTATTTTAAAAAATTTAAAATAACCATTTCATTTATTTTTTTTATTTAGGTTGTTATTTTTAAACAACCAAGTTATTTTTAAATATTGAAGTTTTTTATTTATTTTAAAATATTCAAAATATTCAAAATGTTTAAATAAAAAATTTAAATAAAATATTAAAATTATTTTAATTATTTTACTCAAGTTACTTAATTATTATTATTTAAATGTTTATGTTATTTGATTTTATATTCATGCTGTTTATTTTAAAATATCTTAGTTATTATTCTAGTTATTTTAAATATTATTTTAAAAAATTAAAATAATATTTATTTTAAATATTCTAGTTAAAATAATTTGAATCAACTTATTTATTTAATTATGTGCCTTATGTAGGTTCTCTGTACTAGATTGAACCATTCTGAAGTGTTACTTTGAGATTTTTGGGTGTTGAGTGCCTTGAGATGGGTTCGAGGAAGGTAGAAAAGTAGCTATAGTAAAATATGAAATTTTGGGTGGTGATTAACACTATGAATCACCAATTCATAGTGTAATTTCTGTTTGGTCTGATTCATGGTATGAAATGTTTTCCACATCATGAATGTTCATGGTGGAGTTTTTGGTGTTTTTTCTTTCAAGGTTTCACAGTGTGAAAGGGGATGCTCATGACGTGAAATTCCTTCGGGTTAGTTGGATTGAGAAACTTGTTTTTTGGTGGATGTGGACCATGTGAGGTTCATGATGTAAATAAACCATTCACATTGTGAAAATAGTGATTTCCAGGCTGTTTATATTGTCACGACCCGCCCTAGTGAAGCCCACACCATGACTCCCCAAGCCCGCCTCCAATAGGCAAGGGGCTGGTGACTAGCACCGAGTAGGCATATTACTAACATGGAAGGCATTGTCTTGGAACCTGTACACACGTACACATCTCCAAGACCACAAATGATGAAATGTAAAACCACCAGGGAACAAAAATGCATGCATACAACTAAACCATCCAATATAGTACGATGAGAAGTAAAGTATAGAAAGTAAACTGGGCCAAAATACAAGCCCACCAAAACAAGAGTCTAAAAACTGCAAAGTCCAACCTGTGAATGAAAAGAGGTACTAGGATTTCTGCTTGTAGCCATAGGAACACCTCGGCCTGTAGGGAACTCAGAAAGCCCGGTCCTGTCCTAGTCTGCCCTGGACTCTGTCAAAAGGATGCTCGTCTACACAAGACACAACAAGTGTGGGCAAAGCCCATGCAAGGGTGAGTATAAAAATACTTAGTAGAGGACCCCAAAAACCACAAAGAAATACACAAAGTAAAGGTACAGTCAGATATACATAGTATATGTCTACAGAACATATAGCAAGTGAAACACAATCCAGATATACATGAAACCCAGACCCGTAGTCTAGAGGCAAGTCACACAATCGTATACCCCGTCTAGGGATCCTATTCGAAGATTACACGAAGAACTCATTCCAGGAGAACACACTCCATGATTCTGGTAGCTCTGATAGTGTCCTTCCAAGAAGTATTGTTCATCGGGAAACGCCAAGAGAGGTAGATACACTCATTATGGGAGACACACTCTTGAGTGGATAGATCACGATAGATAGATACACTCATTATGGAAGAAACACTCCTGAGTGGGGAAAGATCACGATACACAGATGAGGATCACTTCTAGGGATATAGCGGATACCACGACTCATCCAGATTCACCAGTTTGGTAGAGGATCAATGCATGGTAGAGTTGTTCACGTCGATGCCTGACTCTACCTAGGGTCAGGAATGGATAGAGGATCTCGCTCTGGGCCTCTCGGAGGGATTCCTGACTCTATCATAGAAATTCCTACTGAAAGGATCATACTACTACAAAAGGAAACGATGCCTAACCATCGGGGGAATGATAAGAAGGGGCACGAACCCAAACAAAACATGTCCAAGATACGGTGGACAAGATGACCAAGACGTTTTTCAAAAATTACACGACGTGTAGGAAGGTCACATGCCATGTCTTCTAACCCCAGGTACTACCCGTGTTTAACGGCCCATGTTGTAAGGTTGGTCGTGTAGAAAAAGTGAGTACACAACGTGTGGTAAGGATTACACGCCGTGTCCAAGTATCTGGGGTTGGCTCCATGTACGCTGGCCGTGTGACCGTACATGGCCTCGACCCATGTATGCCATCCTGTGTAGTCGGTACACGGGGTGACCCACGCTACTGGCCTCACCTGGCCATGTGGTGTATTACATGGCTGTGTACTACACTCAGTGTCCGTGTACCCCCAGGATACACACCGAGTCCTATGTAGCCACCTCCGCCATGCCGTGTAGAGAGTACACGTCGTGCTCTGAAGCTGTGTAGTCCATCCTGTGTCTGTGTACTATCCAAAGTATACACCAAGATTCGGGGAAGGTTCAACATGCCATGTGACCGGGGTCACATTCCATGTGATACCCATCTAACGCCTGAAACCCTAGCCGCCACTGCTAGTACTACACGATGTGTTCTTCGGAAGTACATGCCGTGTATTCTAGAAATTTCCAGAAATGCGAACCCCCACCATCGTGCCTCCGGTGATGTACCATTCATCAATTCGGTCATCCGATCGTCAAGAAACTCCTGAGTTTTGGTTTCCCCGACACCAAGAAGCTGCTCTCGATGTTTTCGGGCCTCCGATCAGCTCTGAAAACATGTTTTGATCTTCCTGCATGAAGACCGCTCGAAGAATGGCCTCTTCTGATCTGAGCCGATTCGTTTTCCGTCATGACCGTCACACCTCTATAGGGTCGTTGCGATATCAGATCTCCAGTTTGGGATTGTTGTATCGCAATATGGGTGCACGGATATCCATTGTTCGTCGCCCCCGAAGAACACGAAGAATGTGCGAGAAGAAAAAGGGAAAGAAAATTCAATAAAACAAATGGAGGAACAAACCTCTGCCATCGTTCGTCACAACATTGATCCTCTCCTGTTAGTAGGTTTAAATAGAGTAGGAATCAAAAATAGTAAACAACAGGAATCAATTCCCCATAATCATCCCAATAAAACCCTCCCGCAATAACGTATGAATCCACAGGTCAACTTGTTCGTGGTTGATCCACGTTCGTCGCTTAAATTCAAAAACAGAGAAAAAGAAATGAAATAAAACCCCCTACTTTTAGGGAAGGACTGATCGTTGATGAAAAGGGTTGCCCTTCCGTCTTCGTCGAGATCCTTCAACTTCGTTGGCACAATGATTCGCAACTTCGATTCGTCGTCGTTCATCGCCGAGAGTTTCCTCCAAGGCTCCACGAATTTCTCCAGAGCTTCCTCTCTAAAAATTCGTCAACGACCACCAATCGATTGATCCCATTAAAAAGGGTAACACGAATTAGTATTCTATTACATTGCATCATTAAAGAGTCAAGTTTCCGTTTTTGAGTCATTAAGACATGACATAATTATTAGAAAGATACCCTGTCGCTGCGCTGCAGCGGATGTTTCTAATTAAATAAATGAAATAAACCTTTCAATTTATTTTATTTTATTTTACTAAAAATTTCCAAAAAAAATAACTTTTTTCCCTCAACCCGCGCTGATCGAGGTTATACCCGTTCTTAGGTAAAGTCGTCATCCCAGACGCAACGATTCCCTTATATTTTTAATCCGGGCATCCGTTTGGAAACTGCCACAACCGCGCACGAGTGCCGACTCACTTAACTAAAAAAAAGATCCAAACCACCATTCCGAGCTCACCGGGCCTCAGAATGAGGTTCCGTATCTACACCTGGTCTTGTAATAATTCCATATAATATTTAAAAATAATACATAGAAAAACCCGAGACATTATATTCTCTCCACCTTGGGGATTTACGTCCCCGGAAATCCAAAACAAGACTACTCAAAAATATGGGGGTACTGGGCACGGATCTGAGCCTCCTGCTCCCACGTTCTCTCCTGAAGATTCTCATGCTGCCACCAGAAATGCACTAAGGGAATCGATCACCCATGAATGATCCTCTTCTGCTGATCCTCGATATCCACTGGGTACTCAGCAAGGGTCACTCCATCCTCGATGTCAATCTCACCCCAGTCGATGACGTGCGATGGGTCATGCATGTACCTCCTCAGTTACGACACGTGGAAGACATCATGTACCCGGTGCAACTACGACGGTATATCTAGGCGGTACGCCACTTCGTTGACTCTGCACAATATCTGGAAAGTTATGATGAACCTCATAGATAGCTTGCCACCTCGACCAAACCTTCGTAGCCCACATCGGGGTGAGACCCAAAGGAAGACGTGGTCTCCCTCCTCAAAATCCAGGGGTCTCTGTCGTCTATCAGTATAAGAATTCTGCCAACTCTGTGCAGTCTTCATCTACTCCCGGATGATCTAAACCTTCTCGGTGGTGGCTCACACCAACTCTAGACCCATGATTGTTGACTCTCTGGGGTCGGTCCAGCAAAGTGGTGACTGATAGGGTTTCCCATACAGAACCTCGAAAGGTGCCATACCAATTGTGGAGTGGTAGTTGTTATTGTATGCAAAATCCATCAATGGTAGGTGGTCCTCCCAACTATGACCAAAGTCCAAGATACATTCTCATAACATATCCTCCATAACCTGAATGGTCCTCTACATTTGACCATCAGTCTGTGGATGGAATGCCGTGCTCAAACGCAGTTGTGTCCCAAAGGCCTCCTGTAATCCCTTCCACAACCGGGATGTAAAGCGGACGTCTCATCCCCAGACTATCATTGAAGGGACACCATGAAGCTGAACTATCTCCTTCATGTAGAGGCATCCCAAGATCTCTACAGAACTCTACTCCCTGATGGCTAGAAAGTGGGCCAACTTGGTGAGTCAGTCAACGATCACCTAGATGGAATCATGCCCCTTGGACATCCATGGTAAGTCTGTCATGAAGTCCATTGATATTCCATCCCAATTCCACTCTGGAACCTCTAGGGGTGAGCTAATCCTACTGGAACTTGGTGCTTAGCCTTCACCTAGTAGCACGTAAGGCATCGAGAAATGAACTCTGCTACTCCCTTCTTCACGCCTGACCACCAGAACTACCATTGGAGATCCTGGTACATCTTTTTTTCTCCCGGATGTACTGCCAAGGGGGGTGTATGAAACTCCTTCAGAACCTCTTCCCACAATGCCACTAGTACGATAGTGCGTCCGCAGAAAAGAAATACGTGCTCCCCACCTTGCTAATATCCATCAAGAGCATGTCCTGTGGATAACTAATCACGTAAAGCCTCACAATCATCATCCCCAAGTTATGCCTCCCCAACTCGCTATAAGATTGGAGGGGCGACAACCATCGACTGTAGGTAAGCTGCATCCTCTCTGTCCACGAAGGACAACTGAAATGTGGCTAACTTCTATGTCACCTCACTCAACAGCTACGAGCTCGATCTTCTGCTAAGAGCATCCACCAACTTGTTTCCCTTCCTGGGAGTATATATGATATATAAGTCATAGTCCTGGAGGAACTCTATCCAATGACTTTGTCTCAAATTCAGATCCTTATACGAGAAGATGTACTTGAGGCACTTGTGGTCAGAGTAGACGATGAACCGCTCGCCCATAAGGTAGTGTCACCACATCTTCAATGCGAATACTACCACCACCAACTTGAGATCATGGGTCTCATAGTTCTACTCATGTGGCCTAAGCTTATGTGAACCATAAGCAATCAATACTTGTCTCTGCATTAGGACACAACCAAGCTCGGTCCCTGATGCATCGCAGAAAACTACATACTCGAAACCCTCCTCCGGTAACCTCAAGATTGGGGCGCTCGTCAAACTCTGTCTCAACTACTCAAAGGATTGCTGGCACTTATCTGTTCATATGAAGGGTTTCCCATTTTGGGTCAAGGCTGTCATCAGTGCTGATATTCGGGAGAAATCAGGAATGAATCTATGGTAATATCCTGCCAACCCTTGGAAGCTCCGTACCTCCATCACGCTCTGAGGTGGCTCCCATGCTAACACTGAATCCACCTTGGATGGGTCCATAGCTACACCATCTGCTAAAATGACATGTCCCAGAAAGTAGACCTTTTGGATCCAGAACTGGCACTTCGAGATCTTCCCATAAAGCTGGTGCTCTCAGAGTATGTCTAGAACCATCCGTAGGTGTCTCACGTACTCCTCCTCTGACGCTGAGTACACAAGGATGTCGTCAATGAAGACCACTATGAACCGGTCCAAATATAGCTGGAAGATCTGGTTCATTAGTCCCATGAACACTGCGGGGGCGTTTTTCATGCCGAAAGGCATCACCAAGTACTCATAGTGACCGTAGCGGCATCTGAAAGCCGTCTTCAGTATATCCTCATCTCGTACTCGTAACTGGTGATAAACTAATCAAAGGTCAACCTTTGAGAACCACTGCGCCCCTCTTAGTTGATCGAAGAGGTCATCAATTCTCAGTAGTGGATACTTGTTCTTCACTGTCACCTGGTTCAGGCGTCGGTAATCCACACACAACCTCAAACTCCCATCTGCCTTCTTGACAAACAAGACTAGGGCCGCCCAGGGTGAAACGCTGGGTCTCACTAAACCCTTACTTTGCAAATCCTCCAACTTCACCCTCATCTCGTGAAGCTCTGCAGGAGCCATCCGATATGCTGACGAAGAAATCAGTGCTATCCCAGGGTGTAAGTCGATGAAGAAGTCGATTTACCGGTGTGGAGGTAGTCTTAGAACATCTTCGGGAAAGACATCCTCGTAATCCACCACTACTACTGGGAAATGGGATCTCATTACATATACTGCTCCTAGGGATAGGCTATCCAACCCATGAGTGACTGACTACACCTTCCTATGTATGAGCCTGTTCTATGCATCCTGGGTCTTCTTTTCTCCGACAAAGGAAAACCTCATCCCATCACTGCATACACACCACACTCTTCGCCTAAAACAGTCAATCTGGGCATGGAACGAAGATAACCAATCCATATCGAGAATGACATCGTAAGGCCTCAATGCTACTACCAAGAGGTTCCAACTGAAACTCTCGCCTCCAAGTGTAAGATCACACTGTCTGCAAAGGTGTGTGATCATTGAGACTCCTCCCGTAGGTGTCTCCAAGTGTAAGGATCGAGTCAATGGTTCTACCAGAATATCAAGGTTTCACACAAGACATGTGGCAATGAAGGAATAACTGGAACCCGTGTCTGTGAGTACGACAACTAAGGTAGATAAGACACATATCGTACCTCGTATCATCCCTGGAGCCCCTGGGTCATACGCCTTGACCGCATGTAGCTGTCCCCGCCCCTGTCCCCCATATCCCTAAGCCTGGTGCGGACCTCCTAGGGGTGGTGGTGGAAGTAAGTCAAAGAATCTGCCACCACCATCAGCTCTCCCTGCTCTTCTGCCACGTTCACCGCCTAGCGGGTCTGCTTGCTCCATTCGTTGTCTCTGCCTCATTGGTCCATCCACTGGCTCCCTTTCAGCATCTCAATGGGTCATATTGTCTCTAGAGAGATGTCCCCTACCATCGCACTCATAGCACCACTTATCTCTGGGATGACTGGATCTAGCCTGAGAGTCCTGGACTATCGATCCCCTATCCTAGGTCCTCCTCTGACTTCTCTCACATCCTGATCCCCATGTCTAATGTTGGCTTCCTACTACCGAGGTCTCCATACCTGCCTTCCTGCTGATGACTGTCATCGGCTGTCTCTGCTCCACCAAGAATCTCTCAATCACCAAGGCTCGCTCGAGCACTCTAGCATAAGTCGAAATGCATAAAGGCACAACACTAGCTCGGATGTCCCATCGTATACCTCATTCAAAGGTCCGAGCTCTGAAGTACTGATCTGTGACCATATCCATCGAGTACCTGGTGAGGTTAGTGAACCTTGATGAATAGTCAACCACCATCATACTGCCCTGTTGGAGCTAAAGAAGCTCCTAGATGCGTACCGATCTCAGCGTAACTAGAGAGAACTCCTCCCTAAAGATTCGTTCAAACTCCGTACATGAAAGAGTCTCCTCATCATGAGTCTGTGTGGTCAGACTCCACCATCGTCCTGCCGAACCCTGAAGAAGGCTCGCTCCTATGATCACCATCTAGTCTACTGGTGTCCTCACTAGACGAAAAACTCTAGTCACCGCCTCAAGCCAGTCCTCAGCCGCCTGAGGGTCAGACTCACCTCGGAACCTGAGGGTTCTCTATCTTTGGAACTCATGGAGCACGCTTAGCCTGCGCTCCCCGTCGGCCGGTACTGCAGGTACCACTGGCTGCTCCACCACTGGTGGCATAGCAGGTGCACCACCTGGTGGTAATGCCTAGTGAACTGGTCCCTGTATTGAAGCCTCATTACTAAGGGGGTCATCCTCATGATCGCACTGCTGAATCCTAGCGGGTATGAGTCATGGAGGCATCCTGTAAGGAAACAAGATGTACCATGGTCAATGAGTATATCTGGATAGCTGATACAAAGGACATGAAAAAACACAACCCATTCCTATATGATGCATGTGACATTATTTTATTTCCCTACAACCAGTATTTTCATGTACCGAGTCAAAAAGCATGTTATCAGAGTCCAGTGTATGGATACATCGGCCGCCCACACCAACACTGGAGTCCCTGTCCGGAAAGCCGAACTCGAAACACTCAAAACGGTTTCCCCAAACCAAACTCATAGACTCTTGGTCCTAAGGTAGAACCAACCACCTCTGATACTACTCTGTCATGACCTTCCCCAATGGGGCCCACGCCATGACTCCCCAAGCCTGCCTCCAATAGTCCAGGGGCTGGTGACTAGTACCGAGTAGGCATATTACTAACATGGGAGGCATTGCCTAGGAACCTGTACACACGTACACATATCCAAGCCCACAAATTCTGAAATGTAAAACCACTAGGGAACAAAATTTCATGTATACAACTAAACCATCCAACAGAGTACGACGGGAAGTAAAGTGCAGAAAGTAAACTGGGCCAAAATACAAGCCCACCAAAACAAGATTCTGAAAACTGCAAAGTCCAACCTGTGAATGAAAAGAGGTACTGGGACTACTGCTCATAGTCGTAGGAACACCTCGGCCTGTAGGGAACTCAGAAAGCCCGGTCCTATCCTGGTCCACCCTGGACTCTATCAAAAGTCTGCTCTCGTCTACACAAGACACGATACGTGCGGGCAAATCCTGTGCAGGGGTGAGTACAAAAATACTCAGAAGAGGACCCCGAAAACCACAAAGCAATACACAAAGTAAAGTTACATTCATCTATGCACAATATATGTCTACAGAACATATAACAAGTGAAACAAAATCCAGATATACATGAAACCCAGACCCGCAGTCTAGAGGCAAGTCACACAATCGCATACCCCGTCTAGGGATTCCGTTCGAAGATTCCACGAAGCACTCATTCCAGGAGAACACACTCCATGAGTCTGGTAGCTCTGATGATGTCCGTCTGATAAGTACTATTCATTAGAAAATGCCATGAGAGGTAGATACACTCATTACGGGAGACACACTCCTGAGTGGGTAGATCACGATAAATAGATACACTCTTACAGGAGACACACTCCTAAGTGGGGAAAGATCATGATACACAGATGAGGATCACTGCCAGGACCATGGAGGATACCGTGACTCATCATAATTCACCAACTAGGTAGAGGATCAACTCCCAGTAGAGTTGGTCATGTCGATGCCTGACTCTACCTAGGGTCAGGAATGGATAGATGGTCTCAATCCGGGCCTCTTGAAGGGATGCACGACTCTATCACAGAAAGTTTTAATGAAGGGATCATACTCATATAAAAGGAAATGATGCCTGACCTTCGGGGGAATGAGAAGAAGGGGTACGAACCCAAAAGAAACACGTACAAGATACGGTGGACAAGACGACCAAGTCGTTTTTCAAAAAGTACACGGCTTGTAGGAAGGTCACACGCCATGTCTTCTGACCCCGGGTACTGCCCATGTTCAACGGACCGTGTCATAAGGTCGGTCATGTAGAAAAAGTGAGTACATGGCATGTGGTAAGGATTACACGCCATGTCCGAGTATCTGGGGTTGGCTCCGTGTACATTGTTCGTGTGCCCATTCACGACCTCGACCCATGTATGCCATCCCGTGTTGTCGGTACAAGGGGTGACCCACGCTACTGGCCTCACCTGGCCATGTGGTGTAGTACACGACCGTGTACTACATCCCGTGTCTGTGTACCCCCAGGATACACACCGAGTCCTACGTAGCCACATCCGCCATGCCGTGTAGAGAGTACTCGCCATGTTCTGAAGCTGTGTAGTCTATCCTGTGCCCGTGTACTATCCAAAGTACACACTGAGCTTCAGGGAACGTTCAACATGCCGTGTGACTGGGGTCACACTCCATGTGATACCCGTCTGACACCCAAAACCCTAGCTGCTGCCACCAGTACTACACAACGTGTTCTTCGGAAGTACACTCTGTGTATTCTGTAAATTTCTAGAAATGCAAACCTCCACCATCATGCCTTCGGTGATGTACCATTTTTTGATCTGGTCATATGATCATTGAGAAACTCCTGGGTTTCGGTTACCCCGATACCACGAAGCTACTCTCGATGTTTTCGGTCCCCCGATCAGCTCCAAAAACTTGTTTTGATCTTCCTACATGAAGAACGCTCAAAGAACAACCTCTTCTGATCTGAGCCAATTTCTTATCCGTCATGACCGTCGCACCTTCTTAGGGTCGTTGTGATATCAGATCTCCATTTTGGGATCTTTGCGTCGCAAGACGGGTGTGCAACAATCTGTTGTTCGTCGCCCCATAAAGTATGTGAAGAATGTGCAAGAAGAAAAGGGGAAGGAAAATTCAATAAAATAAATGGAGGAACGAACCTCTACCATCGTTCGTCACGGCATTTATCCTCTCCCATTAGTAGGTTTAAACAGAACATGAATCAAAAATAGTAAACAACAAGAATCAATTCCCCATAATCATCCCAATACAACCCTCCCGCAAGAATGTACGAATCCGTGGGTAACCTTGTTCGTGGTTGATTCGCGTTCGTCATTTAAATTCAAAAATGGGGAAAAAGGAATGAAATAAAAACCCCTAATTTTAGGGAAGGATCGATGGTTGATGAAAAGGGTCGCCCTGCCGTCTTCGTCGAGATCCTTCAATTTGTTTGGCGCAACAATTTGCAACTTCAATTCGTTGTCGTTCGCCGCTGAGAGTTTCCTCCAAGGCTCCATGAATTTCTCCAGAGCTTCCTCTCCAAAAATTCGTCAACAACCACCAATCGATTGATCCCATTAAAAAGGGGAATGTGAATCAGCGTTCTGTTATGTTGCGTCATTAAAGAGTCAAGTTTCTATTTTTGAGTCATTAGGACATGACATAATTATTAGAAAGCAGCCCTGTTGCTGCGCTGCAGCGGATGTTTCTAATTAAATAAATAAAATAAAATTTTCAATTTATTTTATTTTATTTTACTAAAAATGTCTGAAAAAATAACTTTTTTTCCCTCAACCCGTACCGGTCGAGGTTAGACCCATTCTTAGGTAAAGTCATCGTCCCGGACACAATGATGCCCTCAGATTTTTAATCCGAGCATCCGTTTGGAAACTGCCACAACCGCGCACGAGTGCCGACTCACTTAACTAAAAAAAGATTCAAAAAACCATTCTGGGCTCACCGGGCCTCGGAATGAGGTTCCGTCTCTGCACCTAGTCTTTTAATAATTCCATATAATATTTAAAAATAATACACTGAAAAACCCGAGACATTACATATAAATTCTAACTTCCCTCTAATTTCCCAAATTATCCTTCTAATTCTCTTGAAATAAAGGTAATTTCTTAGTGATTTTGGGATTCCCAATGAACTCCAGTCCTTGGCATTAATCCATACCTTGAGGAGTCTCAACATTGGTGATTATGAGTGAGTCCTTCCCTTTCTCTCTAAGTTCTTCCTTATTTTTTTCAGAGGTTTTCACAATGGTTGTGTTGTTTTGAGTTGGGGTTTGTTTTGATATGATTTTGATACACTACTAGAATATGAAATATTTATGATGGGAACCCATAATAAATAGTCATTTGTAATGGGGACCATCATAAATGGCCCGTAGCTAAAAAGCATGTCGCAAAAATATTTTACCGTTTATATATATGTTGACATTTGCGATGGAATTGATCCCCATCACAAATAATTATGTGTGATGGGGAATTAATCCTATCTAAAATAATGTAAAAAATTTAAGAAATTTAAAAAAATTAAAAAAATTAATAAAAAAATAAAAAATAATAAAAAATATCATCATAATAATAAAAAAAAATAAAAATCTTAAAAAATTTAAAAAATTAAAAAATATATAAAATAAAAGACATTAAAATAATATAAAAAAATAAAATATATAAAACTGTAAATATATTAATTAATAACAATATTAAAAAATATGTTCATTCAAATTTTTATTATAATAAAAGTGTCAAAAAATGCATATATCACTAAGGAGGGGGAGGGTCATCTGGAGGAGTTGGTGGAGGAAACTCTATCCCTATACTTTGTGCGTAGTGTTGCATGTACTCCATTATCTACTATTGTTGTTGCTAATGTGCTCGATGCTCCTCCTCCTCCTGCTTCTTAGGATGTTAATGAATCTCTTCTTACTCTCTATGTAGGGTCTCTATAACCTCATCCTAAGCTCGCAACTTCTCCTCATACTCTGCAACCGATGATGAAGACTCTCTATGATCTCGCCTTGAGCTGGACATCAACAATGAAAAAATACCATAATAACTATCATACATCAATCAAGAACCAAAACCAACAACTCAGGCTTTCTCAAAAGCATACTGAGTCGCTTACATCCATGCTGCGTTATGAAATATTGTTGCACTGGTGGTCTAACCCTCAATCTCAGCTTGTGGGAGAATTTGTGACCTCATATGACTCCTTCTAATGAAATTTGAAATTAAAATAGTTAAAATATTATTTCTAGTTAATTTTAAAACTCAAAAAACTGTATTGGCCATAATATGATGCTATCGACCACCAGTAATATCTCTAGTGAATGGGTCAGGGTACATACTCTTGTAAACATCAATCTTTATAATATTGGGCTTCTCAACTTCCTATATGAATAATAAAATAAAATTTTACTTTTATAGTTATATAAATTATTAAATAAAAGTACTTACCAGATGTCATCGATGGGTAATGAACACACGACTATCAGCTCTATGCATGATCCCCTTCCTCCCTTGATTTTTCCGACCTAATGTTGATCTCCTATGAAAAATATCTTTTATCTCATATGATCACAATCCATCCCAAACCTAATAAGAGATATAATTAGTTCTATGGATGTAGCAAGACTGATAAAAAATTATGACTCCATCTTTCTTCATGGCCCCCTTCCTCATATTATGCATAATTTGAAAAAAATTCTCATGCATGATGGCCTCCAAGGCCTCCCAGATAGAGTTCCTCATGCTATCATCGATGAGATACCGTAAATCCTAAAAATAATTAATAATATCAAGTTAACAATTAAATAAATTTCAAAATAACTATTATATATTTACATACCATCCAATGATCAAACATATACTACTGAACATTAATGAATATATGATCCCACATCACCCATACTCTAGAAAAATAATTCTACAGAATAGAACTCCCCTGTCCAACAACTATATGTGAAAAAATGTGGGAAAACAAAATAAATAATAAAAAAATTAGTATATAAATAAATTAATGAAAATTACTGATAATGAAAATTAACTAAATTATACAACTGAACATACCTCTGCATGCATGGATCAAAATCAAGATGTGAATGTTTCTCAAGAATATGGTCAAGAATCATCAATCTCACAAGACCATGACCCCTCCGAGTCAACAAACTGCCTGTTACCTGAGGGTTGAATAATGAATCATCAGGATCATCACTAGGAAGTATAACCTCATTAAGGTTATGGAGCATCTAATCATAAGTCTCATCATCCATATAAAATAGTAAAATAATGTTGTCAACAAATTATTGAAGAAAAGTATTATATATATATTAATTATGAATATAAATAACATGTAATTGCATCATTCTTCATCTTTATCCTCATATTCATATAAAATAACGTCAATATCTTCATATTCCTCCTAAGTACCATCAATTTCTATAGTATTTTCATCTTCATAATCTCTTTTTAATTCAAATTCATTTATTTCATCATCAACATCATCGTCACCATCAACCCATAACTGTGGGGTGTCATCATCGATATTCATGTCTCTTCATTGAAAAGATGTATTTGGAGATGTCACTTGAAAAATTTCAATTACTTTTAATTCAATAGAACCACATTCACCTTTCATAGACTAATTTTTATGGGGTTTAATTTTTATAATGATCCACCAATCAATTAACTCTCTTGAAGCAACACAATAATTTGAATAATAAATTTGATGTGCTTGATGAACCAATAAAAATTGTTTATTTACTATAAGAAGGATTTTATATTTAATGATAATGATTACATGGTATATATGAACACACAATCCTTTATCAGTATCAAACCAATGGTATTTAAACATAGTTACATAATTCTATCTCAAATAACACATTTCAATTATTTCACCCAGTAATCCCTAAAAACAAATTCAATTTCTCTATGATGAGGTCCTCTGCAGAAAACACCATTATTAATTGTCTTTTTTGAATCACCATATGAATGTATATGAAATCAAAAACCATTCAACACATATGAATTATAAAATTTAACTGTATCATCCCATGTTTTTGGTCTGGGTGAAATTCCAAAGGAATTTGAGTTTTATCAATTGGTGGATGGTCCATTATTTAATCTGAGATTCAGAATGTATATCCAAGATTTGGGAAACTTAAATGTGTTTTTTAGACTTTGTTTAAGGCCCCATAGGTTCCTCTAGTGTTACATCCTATCTTAGGAGTTCTAATCCCCAAAACCTCAAAATCAGAGAAGGATGAGAGGGGAGCATGGTTTGTTTGAAACCGTGCACCCCCCAAAAGAAACTGTGTGGATGATTTAGTGGAGTTGGAGGTCCCACACAGTTTGGTTTAACCATGTGGGAGGAGACACATGGCCATGTGGGAGGAGATGCATGGACATGTGGGTTGCTACTATAATCTTGATAGTGTCCCTTTTCATGGTCTGCGCATGGTTAGCGAAACCGTGCGACTAGCCCATGTGAGGGGGTGTCTTGAGAAAAGGCTCCAACACAGTTAGCGCACAGTTTGACTAACTGTGAGGCCCAACCTTGTGCCTCATTTATTGGGGTAAAATTACCCATTTTCCCATGTTTTATTAAACATTATCCTCCTCTTTATTTCCCAGTTGCGTGTAGTTCCTCTCCTCTCATGTGGAGCTCCTCCTCTCCTATCATAGGCATAGAGTGATCTCCTCTATCCTTTGTCAGAATCGACCACTATCGATCTTGTTGGATATCCCTCAGTAATTTCTCAACTCATTTTTCTCCTATATTCATTTAAATAGTTGTTGACATAGTTATTTTTATGTGAGCTAATTTTCCATATTTTAAGGGTATTTGTCCATTTATTCAATTTCTCCCAAACTTAACTGAATAAAACCTTGATATTGGATGTGTGGGTCATCCTAAGAATGAGGTAGGTGGTATATAGAATTTTACCTTTAAATCTCACTTGTTTATAAATGTCTTCATTATACCATGCACTGAAATTTCTGGGTGTCACTTATAATTCATGTTTTGCCTTAAATTAAAATGATTAGATCACCTTATGACATGATTAGACCCTATGAAATGATTGGAGGCATTGAACTCAACCTGACACACTCCTTTGGATGGGTTCACCTAAATTCTCATAGATAATTAACTTAAATTTTCTTATAAATAGAACACCCTTGGGGAGAGATAATTTAGATTCTTTTAATTTAATGTGACTTATGCTTTAATATATATTGTGATATATATATATACATATTGAATTAATATATTTAGAGAAATGGTTAATTTGAATGAAATGAATTATTTAATGATAATTTCATGATTTTAGATAAAACCCCTTATTGTGGTTCATTCACTTCCAATATAAAAAGGAAGTGATGAATGTGGTATATCTTGCATGGAATTTATTTTATTTTAAAATCAAATTGATATAGGGGAATGGAACTCTCATAGTGATCTTGCTTGTGTTATAGCATGTTTGTGGATATAAAATTATTTATTATAATTATAATGTAATAGAAACATGAGTTAATTCATGGCATGATGTAAATGATAAATAAATTATATTAAATATATCCAATACGCCTTGAGTGATGTGAGTTGCCTTTTTAAAAAACGTCAGACTAAGGGATCATTGGAAAAATGAATTAACTATATTGATTTATGATCGAGGGACCTTGAGTGGGGGTGTAGGACATAACGTTTCACACCCTCTTGTTTGTTCATGTTCATGTTTTTTTTACATATGATTTAAATTTTTTTATAACCCTTTATGATTTTTTTTGATTACATGTGATTTTATTTTAAAAACATTTCTATATTTTGATGATATATTAAAATAAAGTGTTTTTATTTGTGTGATTATTATCAATTTGGATAGATAATAGATTTATCTAAATTTCATTAGTTTATGAGGAAGTATTAAAATGCTTTTACAGTACTCTAAAAATTCAATGAAGTTGATGATGGAGTTTTTGAAACTCTATAGAAAATAGTTTTAAAAAGTTTCTCTATTTATTTTATTGAAACTTCAACAGATATTGGATTCACTCGAAACTTTATTTTTTAGAAATAAATTATGTTTATATTAATTTCATTAGATTACATTAATGTTTAAAAAGGTCGTTTTGATGGTGAATAAATTGTCTGAAGTTTTGCTTTGATTTTCCAGAAATGCAGTTTTCTAGAATGTTGTTGCTTCTGTTTTTTGATGATATTTGGAACAATAGATGATGGTTTTATTTGATTATTGATTTTTTGGAAATATAATAATTTTTTTGACAAAAAGTCTTTTTGAACAAAGTATGAATCTTTTGTTTATATCCCTTAAAAATTTATTGAAGTTTGTTAAAGTATATTGTCTATTTTTTTCACAAAGTATGGATAACCCTACTTTTGCAATAGTGAAAAGTATGGTTCATCATCCCTACATTACTGTTCATCATCCCTAAGCTATGTTACTATTCATAAATAGTGCAAAGTATGGTTCATCAACCTTATGTTACTGTTCATCACCCATACGCTGCTTTACTGTTCATTCCGTAAAGTATGGTTCACCAACCCTACATTTATATTCATCATCCCTATGCTACGTTACTGTTCATTCCTGAAGTTACTGTTCATTTAGTGCATTTTTTATGAAAATTTATTTTCGGTATATATATGGATTATTTTTAAAGATTTTTATGCTGTAAAAATTCACATTAAATCTAAGGATTATGATCAAAAAGTTTTTAATGTTTTTGGTGGAATATTTAAAGAAAAAAAATCAATAAATTATTTCAACATCTCTTTCCAATAAAGCCGGTGGTTTCAAGTTTATTTAAATTCAAATATTTGAATTTTCTTTTGATTTTTGCTGCTAGTTTTTAGGAACTGTTTTGACTAAATTTAATGAGGTTTGAATGGATTTAAACGAGTATTTTAAAATCATTAAACAAAACTATTATTTTGGAGATTTTATTCGATGACTCATTCAAATTATTTTGAATGGTTTTATTTGAGATTTATTCTATAGGAATAAAGAGGCAATGGTGCTGTGATTTTTATGTACATATTTATGAAAGCTCTTGAATCAAATTATTTTGAATATATGAAGGAAGCAGAGCTGCTACAACTACTGGATATTTATTATATATATATATATATCATTATATATTGAAGGTTAAACAGATATAATAAAAATACACAAAAGACATGGGATAACATTTTTGATACTCTGTTTTGTAAAGAGAAAAGTTTTGTGAACTTTGAACCTGCTATGCATTTGCAACATCCCGCGACACTCTATTTCATCTCCTGTACAATCTCTCCAGGGCTGAATTACTTCTGCTTTGACTATAATTTCCTTGATGAGATGAGTTGATCTAATCCTCAACAACTAGTACCTATTATTTAATATTTTATGTTCTCATTCGTTTGGTTCTGATCCTGTAACAATTTTTCCCATATCTCACACGTACTCTATTATTCTGTTTATGATTTTACACACAAAAGTATTATTTTTTATTTTGTTTATTTGGGTTGTGACTCCCAGATTATAAATTCAGGATCTAAGGGTTGTGACTCCCTGTATCTAAAGTCAGGACTGTTTGGGTTGTAACTCCCTTTATCTAAAGTCAGGTTTTAAGGGTTGTGACTCTCCATACAAAATTCAGTGTTGTGGTTATCCATCCACTAGAAAAGGATTATATAATTGGGTTATGATTCCTCTATAATAATCATTTTTAGTGAACATGTATCTCTCTATAAGTATAGAGGTATAATAGTAGAGTAGACCCACTTCAGACCAAACTACTATAAAAAACATCCTTGTATTCTTTACTTTTTACACTGCTAATTAACCTCAATAATTAACTTTGATAATTATTTTAATTAAACAAATTATTTGTTTAAATTTTTAATCTGGTATATTCACCCCCTCTAGACCATATTCTATTACCCTATTCGACCTAACATCCCTTGGATTAGGATATTTGGAATGGAGTCCACATCACTTGGGTTTTTGGGAATGAAATTCCACATCCCCTTACATAGGAGGTTGTGTATGAACCACCTTGCTACTGACTGTGATACTCGACATGACAACCTATATTCATGATGTGATATGGGCATGGTCCATTTTTCCTTGATTATGATACTTGGTATGGAATCCTATTCTAATTATGGAACTTGTTCATGATGACCCTCATTTATTATCACGACTTATTATTATTATTATTATTATTATTAGTATTATGAATAGACGTTTAAGTTACACCCCGAGTCCTGGATAATACTACATATCTATACATATGGATATAAGAATAATTATTCCTATAGTGCATATATATGTATACATACCTATATATATGTATATATATATATGCTTCTTAGAGACATTCTGTCTTAGGCTGAAGCAGGTATGGTTGGACAGGTGTCCTTGAGGAACCTGAGCCCGACTTGTTACGTTTATTTGTTTATTCACCTTCTTTTTATTTGTTATACTTGTACAATATTTTACCTTATTATAACATACTATATTAGGATTTATACACCATTGTTGGTGTCCTACTAAGTTGATCTCACATCTTTCTTGGGCCACCATTGCACTAGGGTTCCCAAGCAGACTTCATGTTTGTAGGTCTATGGATTATTGCTTGTGTTGTGCATTGTACATGGGAGCTTAGGAGCATAGGACTGAGCTAGCACTCAGGATACTTGTGGAGATCACCCTCATGGATTTTTGTTCATTTTATTTATTTATTTATTGAATTATATTTCCAGATGTACCTTTCTTTCTTATTTACTATAGCACCACTTGGAAATGCATGCATAGTTATATATCAGTGTTGATCATTTACTTTTTTTAGTTATTGTATTTATCTTCAACTATTTTTTCATTATTATACTACTTCTACTACTATCTATTTATTTTTCATTATTTTACCACTATGCTGATCTAATCATGAGGGTATAGTCTCTCCATCATACCACCTTTAGACCGTCGTTTCTAGTCAGAAGCCTCTGGCATAGGGGGTGGCGCACTTGAGGCTATGTGGTGACCGGTCCAACTATTAGTTTCATAGTAAGTTGGTCTAGGATGCTACAATGTGGTATTAGAGGTATTTTAATTTCATTTGTATTACTATTTTGGTTTGGTAGATAGTATACTAGTAATGTGTTTGTGCTTGCTAAATAACCATGTTTAGGAGTGATCAACCCATGCATGGGGAAAGGTCCAAGTGGCCAGGGATGGGATTGTTGTTCATGTTGTTTTCTATTACAGTTGATTATAATTTCACCTTAAGTGATTTGAGTACTTTCTACTATAACGAACCATACTTCACATACATGGTTATTACTTCAGAATTGAAGCATACTTAATACAACATATAACAAAACCATGATAGGACCGTATAGGTATAGTGTCTTTAGAAATTGGGAAACATAAACAACTAGTTCATAAAGCATCTACATTGTCTCCCATTTATTTCATCATATCTATAGTCCCATTTGGCATATCCTACTTAATACCCTTCTTCCTGACCTAGGGAAAAGAAAACATACAAAAGGGTGAGCTCAAATTCTCATTAAGGGTAAACAAAATAAATATCAATCACATCATAAGAACATAACATTAATATTAACCTGCAAAAGAGATCATAATATCATAACATGAGATAAATCATAGTAGTGAAATGTAATCCCAATAATCATAACTTAAAACATGAAACATTGTGGCATACACACATAATCATAGAAAATCATTTCTTATTAGTCAAGACTCATTTCCAAGACTATCATAGCGGACAAAGTCCATTTATGAACCGAGTTCACTCCTCATTCCAGTCCTGTATCACTGAACCGGTTTAAATTTCCATTCCATCCATGTCTATCTCATGAGATATAAATCTTTACCTAATGCATTGGAGGGAGATATAGGTCTCAACCATCTCATAATGAAACCATTCTTATGTGTGCCACAAAATCATAAATCATAGCATAACCCATGTAATAAAAATGGGATTCTTAAATATCATGTCATCATAACATAATCCATATAATATAAAAGGAAATCATAAAATAAATTCCATCATAATCAAATAAATGTAAAAATAGGGATAGAAACAGAACCCTATATTATCTTAGATGGAAAATAATTTTGATAAAACACTTGAACTCCATTCTTGAGGAAAATATCCTCTATACTTAAAAAACATTTTACCTTTATTAACATGTCATACAATTTTAAACTAAAAGAAGTTAATTAAAAATAAACTTGAAAAATTGTAAAGGAAGCTTCATGAAAATAATTTTCTATGAAATCATAAAAATCCATTCATGCCATATAAGTTAAAAAAATATTCTTCTCATACTTTGGCCGGAAAAGTCAAAACGTACCTCGTACTAAAAATGAAAAAAGATTCCTTTTATATATTTTACTCACCAAAGGGTAAAATAGTATTTAAACAATTGTAGTAGGATATAAATAATATTACATATTTAGGAAACATGGATGTGGATGATAAAGAGGTCCCAGTAGGTAATTACGTATAAACAACCTCAGATAATGAAGAGATTGTGAAATAAAACCTTACAAAGATATTTTTGTAAATAAAATAGATCACTTATGTGTATATAAGGTCACATAAGAAATGTATAAATACATGATAAGATATAAAAATTCATTTCTAACATAATCAAAGAATGAAATAAACTAGAAAGAGAAGATCAACCCAAAGAACAGAAATTGGGTTAAGAAGTTCCCTTACCTCATGTCCGACTTGACTCGATCGTTCTTTAATCTACTAAATAATAAAACAAAGTTAATTTATACTTTCTTAAGAACCTTTTTCAAGTTTATTATTCCTTTTATAAAACTTATTACCATTTTATAAACATTATATAACCATTTAAGTTAATAATGTTTGTTTTGTCGATATTCGGTACTTGAGTCAAAAATGAACTTCTTATAATTACATGTTATTCATGTGGTCAAAGGTTCATTATATCCAGAATTATATTCATGATTTACATATCATATGTATCATATATATCCAGCATATACATGTATTTATAATATTACATAACATATGGAGATAAGAAATGAAATGCACTGTTCATGGAGACAGTAAGCCGTACGTACGCATGAACGCTACTTTTATTTCTATTTCTTATTTTAATGGAACTAAAACATAATGATACATGGGTATATTATAATTCCAGTATAATATCATATATATTATCATTAACTTCATTCTTTATACATCCCACATAAGGCATTAATGAATCACATCACTTTGAGGGGGCGGTAGTCCGCACTTCCTCAAATGAGATTATCATATTTACCCACTATAGAAACCATAAAGGATTGATATAATTGGGAATTAAAGAATTATAAGGAAATAATAAACATAATATATATCATATATAAATTAATTTCCATCATAATGTCCACCATGACAGGCGATAGGAGAAAATCGAACAATCATCGTTTCGTGAGGCGTTAGTTTTCCATCCACAAAAACATTATGTTCTTCATCCATTAGATGGAGGTGTGTATAATTTTAGTTCGAATAATTCTCATAAAAAAATCCTAGTATATTTAGGATAATGGTGTTGTTACAAAAGAAAGTATTAAAAAGAGTTTATGGGTTGGAGAAGTAGAATAAAAGAAAACAATTTAAGAGAAACCGTTACCTTTAATTTGGGTAACTTCCTTTGGTTTGAACCAAAAGGACTTCTTGAAGTGCCGTATGCCTAAGGTAAGGATTCTAGGGGGAGGATATAGATGTAGGGAGCTTAATTTGGAAGAGGTTTGTCGATCCAAATGGATTTATAGGTGTGAGGAATTGGATAAAAATGGTCTCCTTTTATATGGGGGAGGAGGGGCTCTTTTGGAAAGTGTGAAAATATTATTTTTTATAAAATTATCTTCGGTTTCAAAAGGTCCAAAAATCATTAAAGATGAAGATAAGATGAATCATATTTGAAATAAAATCATCCAATCAGAATTGGACATGTTTTGGATAATATTTTATTCATTATAATCTTATTTATTTAAATCATTTATTAATGAGGTAAATACTACATCATTATTGTGTCATAAATAATTTAATTTATTTGATGTCTAAAAATTATAAAAAAATACCATCATGTAGGAAATATTTTTATCTTTACAATTAATATTTATAGTCGAAAAGATAATTTATATAACCCCTTATAAAAATTAATTACTAAAAGATTTTTGTTAATGTCAACTTTGTCTTTACATTAAATTAATTAATCCAAATTGTCATTATCATTACCAAGTGGCTCAATGGGGTCCCAAAATCGACCCAAGGATGCCCATGGTCGGCCAATACTCATAAAATAAGGTTAGTATAAGTGTTAAGGTAATTTTGAATTATTATAATATTCTTTTAACCTCGAATTACCCTATTTACCTTTAACCGCAGTAAATAAAAGTCAAAAGTTACTATTCAGGAAAAAAATATTTTCATATTATTGAACCAAATTTTACTTCTTGATAACAAACATGTATGAAGGATTTTTGAAATTAAATTCATAGAAGTGGTAAAATTTCATTTAAATGAAAGGGTCAGTTTTTTTTAACTACCACTAAGTGGTTTCACTATTCATCAAAAATTGAAGTTTTTCAGAAAAATACCAAAAATTCAGCCTAAGCTATATTTTATATTCCTAATTCAAAAATGATGTCTATTTTTAAAAATTCCAAACATAAAAATGGCATTAATTAATTTTAAAATTAATTCCTGTTATCAAAACAAATAGTGTGTTTTTAAGAAACAATAACTATCAAAAGATCGACACTTGTTTATGTCCAAATTCAATGTGACATTAATTCCAATGACCAAAATTGGATTAAATGGTAAAAATATATTCTAATTACACTTTAAAACCAATTAAAAAGATAATCTAACCATATAAATTATTGCGATGAAAAAAGTTGTTTTTAATTAAAATATAGCATGTTTTTACTATTCATTAAAATATGAAAGTTATCAGAATAATATGAAAAATTTATCCAAATTAAATTTTTATATCCTGATTACAAGGAAGAATTTTATTTTGTCAAATTTAACTTATAAACATGTCAAAAACTAGATTTAAAGTGGGTGCACCATCAAAAGGCGGCAAAACTGCATTTTTTGAAAAATACTTATTTTACCCGAAAAATTTATTTTGTTCTCATACCATGTTCTAGAAAATATGTAAGATGAATAATAATGTTATAAAATTCAAAATGTATTTAATAATATTCATAACTGCTAGTCCATAATAATATTATAACAATATATGTTTGTTTAGTGAAACCCGGTATTGCGTACAACACACGCTATCAAGGAAGGTCGCGATTACGTGTAACACAAGCCAAGCTAGTAATGTGTGCAGTGAAAGATTCCTTTGATGTTGTGTATAACATAAGACATAAAAAAAATATAATTCTCATAAAATATTTGGGTGTTACATCTACTACTTACTGATTTATGTCCTTGGCCTGATATGGCAAGGAAGTATCATTACATGCATCATTATAGGCATATAAAGATTTACATGTCATGCATATGACATTCTATGTAGATTTCATTACTAGTTTGTTTGAGATATATTGATGTGACTTTTGTGTTTCTTATCATTCTTGTTGTGTAACATGATGTGTGACTTATTTAAAAAATTTTCTTCTACAACATGTTTTTGAAATTTATTTATCATACCATTCTTTAGTGGTTTCTTGTTTTGATAACAGTTTACTAAAATTAATTTTCACGCTTCCTTAAAATTTCTATTATGGTAGCATGCGTAGTTATAATTGTGATATAAAATTGGCTATTAAAGTGAAAACATCGATCTAAATGGAATTTTACCATGTATATTAATGGTGACACCTTAACTAACCAATAATGAAATGTTTTATCCATGAACCAATAGTTGCCTGGGATGAAACATAAGGGTTGCAACTAGACAGGAGCCAATTTTCAATTTATAAAGTGTATGAGTGCTTTATAAATTGGGAAATGGAGATCTGTTAAATTAAACCATATTTTCTGAATTTAATATACTTTTTGACTGTTGTTTAAATGTAAAATCTATTAAAGTTCAAATCTTAAATAAATTGGTTGCGATTAAATGGGAATCTTCCTGCAATCTATAAAGTGTATGAGTGCTTTATAAACTGATAAGTGATAAACCATGTAATCAAACCATTATATAAGAGCATGATATGGCATGATACCATTAAAAATTTAAAATATGTTTAATTTTGACTTCAAATAAATTAGTTTATTATGAATCTTATGCTTGAATTGACCCTAGTAGGCCAACCTAGTCTTGTTACATTTATTAGATAAGACCTATTGAGGGTGTTTTAAAATTTTAACTGTTATGAGTTGTACTTATATGATGAGTTAGTTTTAATTTATATAAAAATTAAATGGGTGCATTGTGAAGGATTGTACCCCTGTTACTTGGGCATGGAGACCCGTAAGTCTGAATTCTTAAATGCCCCTTTGGATCCAAGTAGGTCACTTGGGGCATGTTGCTTATGAGATGGACTTGGCTCGAACCAAGTGGGTTAGTCATGGTGTTTTATGATTGTGAGATAATCCCACTAAGCGTGTTATAAAAATTTAATAATTAAATCAACTATTGTAGTTTATGGACCCAGGTTGGATGTGACTGGACCCTTGTAGGTCACATTTGTTTGATATGCCTATATGTCTAACCCCATGGGGGTACATTTATACTATATAAGGATGGTTATTTAAAGTGTCAGCAGTCACCTATATGGGTTCACATATAGATGTATGGCAAAATCTTACTTGGCCACTTCCCTCTTTAATTAATAAAAGACCTTTTATCTTCTTCCAAGTTTTACTTATATGAGGCATTAGTTGATTAAAAAGTCAATTACAATCTAAAGGTTGTTTTTCTCTATATATTGAAATTTACATTCTCTTTATCTAAGACCAATTGTGAAAATTATTATGGATAAATAAAATTTATAAAAGAAAACTTACATGATAATTTTCCTAATTATGACAGGATGTAAGTTAAATAATTAATTCTTAAAAGGAAGTTTGATAAAACTTATGTGTGTGCATTGTGATCTTAGCTAAATAAAGTACCAACTAATGTTTCCTTATGATAGTTACCTGGTGTTTTAAAACCAAGAATTTAAACTTTTTAAAGATCAAGAATAAATAAATGAATCGACTTAAAATGAAACCTGAAGTGGTGTTTTAGTTTAACTCTCATGTAAGAGTAGTTTAAATGTTTTTATAAGCTTTCCATAGCATAGGAACATGAGCGTCTTCTATAGGATTATTTTTCATGATAGTCTGAATCTAAAGGATAAGTGGTAGATCCTAGTGACTTCTTCTCAGCATTAAATAGTTTTGGGGTCAATGCATTCTATTTCAGTAAGGGGCTAGCCCGTGGTAAGTAGCACAATTAGAATTCTAATCCTTGTTAAATGCTTGTGAGAAATTTCTAATGCGAGGTGTCATTTAGGTGTCTTTTTTCCCTCTTATGACTCTTAGTTTTAAAACAAAACCTTTGTCCTAATAGGTGGTCATTTGATAAGTTGAGCCTTGTTAAGGGCATGGACATTGTGTAATGCTCTGATTTAGTGGGTTAGACATTCCCAAGGCATGGTCAGACACTTAGTAGTTCATGGGACCCTTATTCCTTTTCTGATGGATGAATTGAAATCTCAGGGTAGTATGCGTCGATACATACAGTACCTATCGAGTTTCTAAGTTGTATAATGAACTATTTGAGTTTGGTGATAATTGTTTAATTCTTGATTTTCATGCTTTGAATCACTAGTCATATTTGAGGTAGAGTTTCCTGAGCACTAAAGGAAATATGACTCATCTTAATACTCAATATGATGTTCTAATGAGGATCAGGTGTTTTAAAATGATGGTCATTTTTTAGATCTTACGCCTGATGTTATGGCATACATGGACGTAACTCAAGAGGAGTGTCATTCACATGTCAAAATTAAATCTGTCCTAGTGCATTTGTAAGAGGCTAGTATACATCTCTTTTTGGTTAAACACTTTCTACAACATGTTGATCATGTCCAAGAACCACAGTTAGTGGTCAATAGAGTGTATTCCATGGGATGAATTCCAATTTTCAAAAAATATGATGTTAATGAAACTTTTAATTTGGGGAGAATCAAGTCAATCCAAGTAATGCATGTTCTTCTAAGTAGAAGGATAAAAAATAAGGATGACCATTTGGAAATGGTCAATGATAATTTTGAATGCCTGGGAGGTGGGTATGTTTTCAAACATGTCGGTGCTTGTGTGGTAGCACAATAATGATATGGGTGGTTGTTTACTCAACCTTTAGAAACATCGATAGTCAGGTTGGACTCTTATGGTTATGCTTGAGAATTTCTAGGATTCCCTAGGTGGTAAATGCATCACAATCGGTAAAGATGATGCATCGACAAGTGTTTCTGAACTCTTTTAAAAGAAGTCGATTGGTAGTGATTTTACTGCTTTCCATTCCAGTAGTAGGTTATGGTTGGTTCAAAACCATACTGATCACTTAATCTTGGTATGCTGGAAATGTACGAGGTATTCTTAGAAATTTAGTATGTATTTTTGGTGTACTCTTTTATTAATGATGATCATTTCCCATATCTTGGCATCATACAAGTACACTGACAGAGCATTATTTATACACCGATCTAAACTAAAGTGCTTGTCTATTTCTATAAATAGGCTCCATCAAAGTTGCAT
The DNA here is from genome assembly GCA_963277665.1 of Viscum album. NCBI lineage: Eukaryota > Viridiplantae > Streptophyta > Magnoliopsida > Santalales > Viscaceae > Viscum > Viscum album. The sequence goes on from OY728161.1 coordinate 1,746,515,266, forward strand.
GATTAAAGTGTGTTTATTATTGAAAAAATGGTTGTACTAAGTGGGTTACCATGTAGGAACACATTGAACGGAATCATGGACAAAAAATATTTTCCTTTGACTTGACTATCATTAGGATCAATTAGTGTTCTTGATGCATGGATGTTTCAGCTTCTATCAACATCTCACTTCTAAGTGTTGGAGTATAGAATACATTGGATGAGTTCCTTGGACTCCAATGGATGGTTTCAAGGTTACCCCAGACATGGAGTTAGGATCAAATGTTTTTATTCAATTATGATGATCCAAGTGTATTGGACCATGTTTATACCTATGGTTGTGTTGAGGCATGTAAAATTAAATTAATGTTTTGGATTGTAATGTCATCGGAAGCCGATTATGGGCTATGGTGGATGTTCTCAAAGTAAACACCAAGTAACTTGGAGAAAGGCATCATGTTTTGGGTTATTTTATGCTAGCCATCTAAGCCGAGAATTTTAAGAATAATTGTGCAGGGGTGGATCGACTTATTGTCCCCTGACTTTGTTCAATGCGGTCAGTAGGAAACTATTTTAGGCACACTTCCAGGTTAAAGTGGGTGTAATGTAAATGTCATCTGAGGATTTCCATGGAAAGGTTGGATTGACCAAATCAAGTGAGGTCTGCTTAGAATCAACCCTTCGATCTCCTTGATAGTCATGTCTCGAGCATCATTAGAATGCCATGATCACTCTTAGTGGAAAATTCTGATGTTGGAGGTACCATGGCTTATAAATAGATATAAGATGTTAGAACCTATGGTAGAGAGTGCCATAGGTTGGTTGATTAAAGATATTATGAGGTAATCATTTCTTTAGTTTGGTGAGTTTGGGTAAGCACCATCTCAATGTGCAGTTTAAAAAACAAACATTAACTCAAGTTTTTCATGGCTCATACCATGCTATTAAGTGATGATCACAGGTGAGTTGGTTGTTTGGAAATGAAACGCAACCTTTTGGATGAAAATCCATGACCTAGGTAGGTTTAGTGATGTTTTTCGTTGTTTCCAAAAGGCTTCTCAAGGATGAGAAGTTTTAAGTTGGGGATATTTTAGCGTCCTGTGTTTTTGAACTAGAAGAAATTACAAAGGAATTTAAATTTTATTGATTGGTGGATGGTACATTCTTTAAACTAAGATTCATAATGTAAATTTATAATTTGGGATACTTAAACGTGTTGTTTTTAGACTTGGTTTTAGGCCCGAGAGGTTCCTTGGATGTTACGTCGAGTCTCGGGAGCGTTGGGCCCCAAAGCCTTAAAATCAGAGAAGGCTGATAGGGGTGCATGGTTTGTCTGAAACCGTAAAACCCCCTAGTAGAAACTATGAAAATGATCTAGTGGATCTGGAGGTCCCACACGGATTGGTTTAACCATGCAGGAGGATCCACATGGCCATGCAAGTTTTTGCTGCAATCTTGAAAATGGGCCTTTGCATGGGCTGTACATGGTTATCCCAATCATGTGGCCAGCTTGTGTAAGGGGGTGTATTGATCAGTGGTCCTAACACAATTAGCACATGATTTGGAAAACTGTGTGCCTCATTTAATGGGGTAAAATTACCCTTTTGAACCTATTTTCTTTAAACCTTCTCCTCCTCTTTCTTTCCCAGCCGTACGTAACACTCTCCTCTCCCGTGGAGCTCCTCCTCTCCTCTCCTAGGGATAAAGAGATATCCTACGCCCATTTTCAGAATTGACTGCCATCATTCACATTGGATATCCCTCAGAAATCTCTCAACTCCCCTTGCTCCTTTATTCGTTTAACTCATTATCAACAGAGTTATTTTGGTGCAACCTAATTAACCCTATTTTTAGAGTGTTTGTCCGTTTCTTTGATTTCTCTAAAACTTGACCAAATAAAACCTTGATATTGGATGTGTGGGTCATCCTAAGCATAAGGTAGGTGGCATATTATTTTTTACCTTTAAGTACTGCTTGTTTATAAATGTCACCGTTGTGCCGCGCATTGAACTTTTCCAGGTGTCACTTATAATTCATGTTTTTCCTTAAATTAAAATTCTTAGACCACCTTGAGACTTTTTTAGACCCTATGAAATGGTTGGAGGCATTGACCTCAACTGAGACCACCCATTTTGGATGAGTTTTTCTAAATTATCATAGATAATTAACTTAAACTGTCTTATGTATAGAACACCCTTGGGGAGAGATAATTTAGATTATTTTAATTGAATGTTGACTTATGCTTAAATCTCCAATGTGATATATATATATATATATTAAATTAATATGTTGAAAGAAATGCTTAATTTGAATGTAATGAATTATTTGATGAAAATTTCATGATTTATAATAAAACTCCTTATTGAGGTGAATTGTCTTAAAATCTAAAAAGAAGTGATGAATGTGTTATATATTGCTTAGACTTTCTTTTATTTTAAAATTGAAGTGATATAGGGGCATGACCCTCTTATAGTGATCTTGTTTATGTTATGGAATGTTTGTGGACATGGACTTATTTATTATAATTTTGACTATAATATCAGTATGAGTTAATGCATGGCCAAATGTAAATGATAAATGAATTATATTAAATGGATAAAATACGCCTTTTAGGTTTCCTTTTTATGTAACGTCGGGATAAGGGATCATAGGGAAAATAGATTACTTGTATTGATTTATGACTGAGGGACCTCAAGTAGGGTCATTGGCCATGAAGTGTCACACCCCCTTGGTCGAGGATGGTTGGCATGGAATCTACATCACTTGGGTTGCTAGGCATGAAGTTCCATGCCCCCTCGCGTAGGAGGTTGGGTATAACCCACCTCATTACTGACTGTGATACTTGGCATGGTGGCCTATATTCATGTTGTGATATAGGCATGGCCTATTTTTCCTTGATTATGATACTTGGTATGGAATCCTATTCTAATTATGGAACTTGGGCATAAAGACCCTTATTTACTCTCATGAGTTATTATTATTATTATTAGTAGTGGTATTATGTATGGATGCCTGAGTTATGCCCAAGATATTGGCTAATACTCTGTATCCATACTTATGGATATAAGAACCACTATGCCTATAGTGAATATATATGTATATATACCTATATATATATATATATTATTCTCAGATACATTTTATCTTAGGCTGAAGTAGGTATGGTCAGCCAGGTGTTGTTGAGGAACCTAAGCCTGACTTGTTATGTTTATTTTTTTATTCACCTTTTGTTTATTTATTATAATCACACACCACTGTACCTTATAATCCTAGAATGGATTAATCTTTAGAAATAATTGGTGGTGTCCTAATGAGTATATATCACACCCTTCTTGGGATTAAATTTCACTATGGTACCCGAGTAGACTTCATGTTTATAGGTTTATGGATTATTGCTTGTTTTGTGCATTGTACATGGGAGCTTAGGAGCATAGGACTGAGCTAGCACCCAGGATTCTCATAGAGATCGACCTCGAGACTTTTTGTTATTTTTATTTCTTTATGTATTGCATTGTATTTCTAGATTTAATTTTCCTACTTATTTACTATAACATCACCTGTACATGCATGAACAATTATATATTGGCATTGGACATTTACTTTTATTCAATTATTGTATTTATTTTTCATTTCTTTGTCATTTTTATACTACTTCTGATGTTGTCTATTTATTTGTCATTTTTTTACTGATGTGCTACCTTACTCATGAGGGTATAGTCTTCCCACCGTACCACCTTTTAGACCCTCACTGCTAGTCAGTATCCTCTGGCATACGAGGTGTCATACTTAAAGCCATGTGGTGATTGATCTGGCTACTGATTTCATATTAAGTCATATCAGGATGCTACATTAACCATTTTGGATGGTGGATTACTCAATAAATACAATCTATCATCAATTTTATCAGAATTTTGCGATGCCTGAAAAATTAAAAAATAGTTATCAATATAAAAAATAATAAATTGATTGCATATGTTAAACAATAAACAATTTACTTTACCATTATTTGAATCCTATAGGAAAAATTACGTTGCTAACATTTTTTCAAGGGAAAATGGTGTAATTTTTGGAAACCGCTTCTTGATATTATTATCACACAATCTATAAGTAAAATAATTTTAATTTACTTTTAAATTTTTTTTTAAAGAATAAGTGATATTATCACTCACTATAAAAATTGTTTCATTTATTCATAGTTGAGCAGAACATATGTATGATCCCAGTGATGTTCATCATCTAAAATCCATCATTCATGAACTCTACCAAAGCCAAATTTAGGCCGATTAAAAATGGACAATTTAATGTTTGATTCATCTTTAACATTTCCCTCATTACGACCCATTAAATTATGTTTTGAATGATATTTAGGTTGGAAATAATAGGAACAAAAAAAAAAGAAATTTCCTCCTACAAATAAGATTATGAAATTTCCCTTCAATTGATGCTTTGTTATACACCGTTTTCTTCAATTTCTACATGCATCTCTCGTATGGGTATATCCATCAGAACTGTACCGACCCTCCACATTTTGCTCTATACAGAAAATATAATATCAAATGTTCTATTGAATCAAATAAACCCAATGTTTTTTTCTTATTTGCATAAAATTAAAACATCTTCTTATAGTCTACTAAGTACATCATAGTCTGTTTTCACCACACAAATGTCTCAAAAAATATGTTATTTCTATTATATCATCCCAAATCAAAGAATTAAAAAAAACTCTAAATCCAATTGGTAGATATCTTTCCAATATAACATGACAATCATGAATTTTTAATCCAGTAATACGATTATTTTTGACACATCTAGGCAAATTGGAAACATAACCATCCAATAGCCTCAAATCTGCAATCCACTCACAAAATAATAAATGGTTTTCTTTGTAAAGTGACAAGACAATTTTGGATTTATTAACTTATATGATTTTTCATTTTTAAACAACTCAAAATCTTTTCACCTACAAATTTTGGGAAGATCTAATCAAGATTTTACATTATCTTTGGTTTTTATAGGTGTGTAAAAAACTATATAAAATATATTATCAAAATAGATCTTCTAAATATGCATTAAATTCAACATGTGATAAACCAACAAATCTGACCAATATGGGATATCCCAAAAAATACTTCGTTTAATCCAATTATGATATTTACTAAATCCATATATTTTTTATTGGTTTATAATTGTTCCAAAGGTGATATAAGGTAATGAAGAGATAATATATTTTAAATTAGTACCTCAAATAATTACTAGAGGTCCATCTCTTTTAATTGTACCTTTTTTGAAAAGATTTCTATTCATTTGGAAAGGATGATAAATATAAACAAATCTATGATGATAGTAAAAAAATGAGGTTTTCTCTCATTAACGAGCATAAATGCATTATTTTCACTCATACAGTATGATCATGATTCTGGACCATGTGTATTCTATCCAGATAACATACCATATTTCAGGAAGTCACTAATTGTCCACATTAATTCATATTTCATTAAGAAATCTTATTTCACAACAAAATCATATGTACTGACACTATTACCCCAAAATAAATTTAACTCATCAATCAATGGCTTCAAATAAACATTGGTATTATTTTTTGGATGTCCTATAATTAATGATGTTGAAAAGATATATGGTTCATTCATAAACATCCAAGGAGGTAAGTTTTACAAATTTATAAATATGGGCCAATAAGAATATTGACTACCGTACAAACCAAATGGACATGAGCCATCAGTATAAAGACCCAATTACATGTTACAGGATTCTAAAGAAAAAGAAATATGTACATGGTCAAAATGTTTCCATGAATCACCATCAAAAGGATGATTTAAGCTTTTACCAGTTGAAATATTGGGTTTTTACCCTGAAATCAATGATGTTTTGTTCTGATACATAAATAAATGCTATAATCTAGGTGTTGGCGGGAAATAACTCAACTATTTAATAATAACCAATCTAAACTTCCCTTGTTGAGCCTCCTTGTACCTCGATTGTACACATATTGGATAAAAAAATAACAACTCATTTTTCTTATAATATAAGATGAAATCATTTGAACATGAATGAATCTTATGATAACCAAGATCCAAATTACAAACTATCCTTTTTCTCTCATAAATAATTGGTAGTCAACATATTTCCTTCAAAAAATAGTGATTTAACCAAAGAGAATATCTGATCAAAATAGCTATTTAACATTCCATTATCTAATATAATATCCATACATTTTATCCACTTAAAATTTTATTATCTTGTAACCAAGATATAAGGCATATTCAAAAAAATTTAGAAACTCATAAAATTGAGATGGTTCTAGCTCAGGAGTTAAGTTAAAAGCATTCTAGATTTATATTTTCTGAAAAGTTAGACCAACAACCTCATGTACTAAAGTTTGAAAATGTTATGTATATGGAACCAAATTATAAGTATGTTCTTCAAAACTATGTTCACCATGTTGATACCAAAAAAACATAATCTTTCTAAAATCCAAAACACAATAGATGACCCCCAACATTTTCAAATATTTAAAATCTCCTCAGATCACATTTCTTACATGGACACTTAATTTTCCCTTCTGATTTTTTTTGGTTTAGATGATGAAAATGATAAAAAATATTCAACACCCTCAATATATACAGGATTTATACCAGAACTATTTGGATTCTTGTGATGATTCATCCAATCATGATCTTGCAATAAATATTATTTTCTACTTCCTTATTCCATATTTTTCTAAAAAATAGAAAATAAAAATATTTTTAATGATTAATCTGATATAAGGAATATATTATCCAAAAAAAATAGAAAATAAAAAAAATTAAAAATTACTTGTAAATGTTATCAATTATATCTAATTACCGATAATTTTTTCTAATTCCAAAAATTACCACTAATTTTTTCTAATTATGTATAATTTGTAATAATTACTGTTAATTTCCATTAAGGGAACTAGAAGGCTGACCTAGGGGTGTGATGGAAGCATGGAGTGGAGGGGATAGAGATTAAAATGGAGTGAAAGAATTCCAGTACCCCTGTGTTTAGATCATTTGGAGGAAAGTTAGTCATAGGTAACCCTGTAAGTTTACCCATAACTACCACTCTTCCAAATAGTCTAAATGTAGGGACAATAGAATTCTTTCACTTCATCATAACCTGCACCACTTCCCTCCATACTTCCATTGAGGGAAGTAGGGAGTGAATGGGATGGAGGCGAAAACAAAGGAAAATAATTTTAGCACTGCTGGGTTTATATGGATTGGATAAGAGACATGCATGGATAAATCTATGAGTGATGGAAGTGGAAACAGTTGCGAAAGATAACAATGAAACTCTTAGTGGATTATTTCACTTTTTCGATTAAATCTATCACTGTGAGAAAATAATGTTTTACCGATAATTGTGTATTTACATTATGATTATCTATAAAACATTATTTTCTCACAAAAATAGATTGAACCAAAATAGGGAAATAACTCACTAAGCATGTAATTATTATCTCTCGCATCAATTTTTTTTCTTCTAGCACTCTTGGGTTTACTCATGACTGACTCTACTCTAAACAGTCTAAATTTGGAGGTACCAAAATTCTTTCACTCTATTATCACCTTCACCCCCTCCACTTTATGCTTCCCCACACCCCATTATTAACCTTATATTACTAACTATGGTTAATTTTGGTAATTCCCACTCATTACCACTAAATTTTACTAATTTTCACTCATTACCGCTAATTTTAACTAATTCTAACTCATTTCCACTAATGTTTACTAATTAATGCTCATTATGAGCATTTTTTACTAATTAATATGCATTGCTAATAATTTTTACTAATTACCACTCATTACTGATATTTTTTACTAATCAATGCTCATTATTAATAATTTTTACTAATTAATGTCATTATCGGAAATTTTTACTAATTACTGCTAATTATTGCTAATTACTACTAATTAACACTTATTACCACTAATTACCAATAATTAACACTCATTACCGCTAATTAACACTCGTTTCCACTAATTACCACTAATTACCACTCATTACTCATATTTTTTACTAAATAATTCTCATTACCAATATTTTTTACTAATTACCACTCATTACCAGTATTTTTTACTAATTACCGCTCATTATTACTAATTTTTATTAATTAAAGCTTATTATTGCTAATTACCACTAATAATTTCACATTACCGATCTTTTTTTAATAATTACCTCTCATTACCAATATTTTTTACTAATTTCTGATCATCATCATAAATTTTTACTAATTACCACTGATTACCAGTATTTTTTACTAATTACCGGTATTTTTTACTAATTACCACCCATTACAAGTAATCTTTAATAATTACTACTCATTATTGATAATTTTTACTGATTACTATCCATTACTGATATTTTTTACTATTTATCACTCAAAATTGGTATTTTTTTACTAATTACTGCTCATTAACACTAATTTTTACTAATTAACGCTCATTACAACTAATTAACACTAATTACCAATCACTGTTTCTAATTAATGCTCATTAATGGTATTTTTTACTAATTACCGCTCATTGCTAGTAATTGTTTACTAATTACTGCTCATTACTAGTATTTTTTACTAATTACTGCTAATTATTGGTAATTTTTACTAATTAACACTGATTAATAGTAATTTTTACTAATTAATGCTCAATATTGACAATTTTTACTAATTACCGCTAATTTTTACCAATTACCACTCATTACCGCTATTTTTTACAAATAATGCTCATTACTTCTAATTTTTACTAATTTCCACTCATTTCTGCTTATTTTTACTAAGTACTGCTCATTACTGGTTATTTTTACTAATTACTGCTCATTACTTCTTATTTTTAATAATTAATGCTTATTACCACTAATTTTTACTAATTCCCGCTCATTTCTGCTAATTTTTACTAACAATCGCTCATTACCAGTAATTTTTACTAACTACAGCTCATTTCTGCTAGTTTTTACTAATTTCCACTATTTTTCGCTAATTTTTACTAATTCCTACTTATTACCATTCATTTTTACTAATTACCACTATTTTCCACTAATTACCAATTATTTTTAATAATTACCACTAATTTCTAATAATTATAGCTAATTTTTACTATCATTAATTTTCACTGATTAGCGCTAATTTTTACTATTTGATTTTAAATTATTAATATTTACCATTAATTACCAAAAATTAGTGTTCATAACTACTAATTACTAATTACTGTTAATTATTACAAATTACTATGAAATATTATTACTTATTATTTAGATCTATGAATTATTACAATGTTATATTAATTAGTATTATTTATCTATCAATTATAAGTAGTTACTACTAATCTCAACTACTTATTGATAATTAAAAGTAATTACTTCTAATTAAAAACTATTACTGATAAATAAAACTAAATACTTCTAATTAAAAAAATTACAGCTACTTAAAACTAATTACAGCTAATTAAAACAAATTAATTCTAATTAAAACTAATTACTGCTAATTAATGATACTAATTTCTAATATAAAATAAATTAAATAAATTAAAAATTGTGAACATTAAAAAAATACTTCAAAATTGAAGCTTTTATCAGATGCAAATTTGAAAGTTTGCTTCCTTGTAAAAATTAAAACTTTTGAAGAAATAAATTCAAAGGAGTAGAGAAGAGAAGAGGAGAGGAGAGATTAGAATGGAATGAGAGGAGAAAAATCGAGTGTGTGGGGGGGGGGGTATAGGTTAGATTAATAGTGAAAGGACTATTTGCGATGGTATTTCTATTGCAATTAGTACCCACCATAAATAACAGAGTTGGCGTTAAAAAAACACTTTCTATGGGTCCCATTGAAAATTCTATTTCTCCGACACATTATTTTTGATGGGTTATAAATTCCCATCACAAATAACTATTTTGAAAAATAGTATTTGTGATGGGAGAAAATACCTGTCACAAATAAGGGTTTCTGTCATTTGGCGTGCATATGCGCCAAATATATTTGCGATGGGAAACCTTTCAAATCACAAATAATTGTTTATTTATGGTTATTTGTGACGGAAATGAATCCCATTGCAAAAAATAGAGTTTCCCATATTGATGAGACATCATTGCATTTCTGATTGATTTGAGGATCCTTTGTGTAATTGTGTCCCCACAGTTTATCCTCTCTTGCTTTGGATTGCACAATGTATCAAAAAAGATTCTTTTGTGGTTGGGGATTCTAGTTCTCTCCCTTTTATGTGCATTTGTGGGATTATCATGCCTTTTCTTTCCATTGGATGAGTGGTATGAATTGTCATAATAAAAATAATAAACCAGAATAATAAAATTAAACGGGGATGGTGTGATGCGTATGTGGTTATCAGTTTTTCTTTATTTTTTTATTTCATGTTTTATGCTTTTTATGGAATTATTCCTTATATTGATGGATTTATTTCAGAATACCTTTTAAATGGTTAAATACTTAAAGTCTACAAATGAAAATATTAAATTGATATACTTGTTTTAGTCTTGATTTATTATTATGGCTTAGGGGCCTTGGTTCTTGCAGATTGGGGGCCATGGTTGTTGTGAATTGGTGGCCTTAGTTATTGTGGATTGGCCGCCTTGGTTGTGATGCAGCGGTGTGGAATGGTGGTTTCTTAGTAGTAGTTCGGTAGCAATGGAATAATTATATTGACATACATAAATTTTGTTATAGCTAAATTTTTTTAGTGTAAATTCAAACTAATAACTAATGGAACAGATCTTGGTGGTTGAATTTTTAAGTAAATAATAGAAAATGGAACTCCGATTGTGGCCCTTTTGTGATGCTCATTGGTTGGTCATTTTGTATTAAAGGCAGCACTTGGTGGCGCAGTGTCACCACTATAAATAAGGCCTTTAACAACACTAAAATAGGCCACTATCAATGCAAAAAAGCATTGACAACCATAGCACAATTAAAATCCCTATGCTTTTATCAAAACTTTTATTTAGCACTAATAAATGTACCACTTATCAGTTCCAGAAAAATAACTGATAAAGGGATCCTTTATCAGTGCTATAAAAAGAACCGATAAAGGTGCATAATTCTGTAGTTTTCTATTAAAATTATAACACACCGCATCACCAAAAACAAAAAAAAAATATAAAATACATTTTTCAAATATAGAATTTAATTGAAATAAAATTTACAACACAAACACAAGAAAAAAACACTATATTATAGAAATTTCAAATATTGGTTTGTACAATTACAAGAGTAAGTACAAATTATCACGAATATTAAAAAGCATCAATGTTCCTTTTTCTTTGGCCCCTGACTCCCAATTATGATTTTTCTGAACAAACCACCCCATCATGAGAAAAATAATGCACTTGTATAAGAAAACAATTCTTATGTTAGTAATACTATAAAGAAAAAAATTAAACACAAAGTTTTAATTTTAAACTAAAAACATATAGTTTGAGTCATACCAAAAACACCATGTATTACATTGGGTTATATTTGATTCTTACACATCACACCATTTATTGTTGTTCTCAAAACAAGGTCCTCTTAAATTTCTTCTCATCTGTGGTAATAAAAAACTCACTACGGATGGGAGCCAATTTAAGAGAACTTTCTTTTTGAGAACAATCCTTCAACTATCAAGACATTTCTTGTTTGTCTTCAAGCATTATGTCTATGAAAATTAACTAAATAAGTATAAGATAAAAATGATAAGGTAATTAATTAAGTACTAATGGGTAAAATGATGAGAAAAAAATCTGATCTTGTTTGCTCAGTTTTGGCGATGTGATGCACATTTTAAACTATGACACTTATATATTGAAAAACATACTTCAAGTCATACCGACCACATCATGTATCTGATTGACATGAATTCAATTTCTATATTCCAAAAATTAATTATGTATCATCTTAAATTATCAAGACTATCTGAGTACATTTTCTCAGTTTTTAGTGAGTGATACATGTTTTTAACTAAATTGACAATTTTAAACTAATAACAGAAAATTTGAGTCATACTAGGCACATCGTGTATCAGATTGAAATAAGGTTGATTCCTACATGCCAAAAATGACTTATGAATTGTTTTACTAAAGTATCAAAATAATCAGAATGATTTTTATTGGTTTTGAGTATGTGATGTGCATTTTCAACAAAAATTTCAATTTAAAATTAAAACAACATGATTTGAGTAATTCTGATCAAACCATGTTTCAAATTGAGGTTTGGTTGATTATTACACCTAAAAAATGACTTATGTAGTATTTTTCTAAAGTATCAAAACAATCTAAATATGTTTTCTAGTTTTTTAGTATGTCACTTATGTTTTTTACTAAAATGTCATTTTAAACTGAAAAAAAAACTTTTAGTCATACCTATCACATCATGTGGTAGTTTGATGTGAGACTGGTTTCTATATGAAAAAATGACTTATGAATAATTTTCCTAAATTATCAAGAAAATATGAGTATTTTTTCTTAGTTTTCAGCGAGTGACACGCATTTTGAACTAAAATTTCAATTTTTACCCAATAATTGACACTTTGAGTCATAACGGGAACACCGTTTATCAGATTTAGGTGAGTCCAATTCTTACATGTCAAAAATGACTTATGGATCATTCTTATAAATTATCAAAATAATCCAAATGTGTTTGCTTAGTTTTGAGTATGTCACTTGTCTTTTTACTAAAATGTCATTTTAAACTAAAAACATAAACTTCAAGTCATACCGCTCACACCATGCATCAAATTGAGGTGTGAGTAATTACTTCACATCAAAAATGACTTATGTATTTTCCTAAAATATCAAAACAATCTAAATGTGTTTTATTAGTTTTGAGTATGTCACTTGTCTTTTTAACTAAAATTTCATTTTAAACTGTAAAAATTCACTTTGAGTCATACCGATCACATTGTGTATCGGTTTGATGTGATACTGATTCTTACACATCAAAAATGACTTATGGATCATTTTACTAAAGTATCAAGACAATTAAATCATGTTTTCTCAGTTTTCAGTGAGTAATTCATGTTTTGAACTAAAATTTCAATTTTAAACTCATAACAAACACTTTGAGTCATACGAGACACACTATGTATCAGATTGAGGTTTAGCTAATTCCTATACATCACAAATGAATTACGAATTATTTTAATAAAGTATCAAAATAATCTAAATATGTTTTCTTAGTTTTGAGTATGTCACTTTTCTTTTTTACTAAAATATCAATTTTAAATAAAAAGACACACTTGGAGTCATACCAATTACATTGTGCTTCATATTGAGGTGAGGATGATTCTTACAGGTCACAAATGACTCATGTATTGTTTTCCTAATGTATCAAAACAATCTAAATGTGTTTTCTTGATTTTGAGTATGTCACTTTTCTTTTTTTTACTAAAATGTCATTTTAGATAGAAAACACACACTTTGTGTCATGCCGGTCACAACATGTGTTAGTTTGAGGTGAGACTAATTCCTACACATCAAAAATGACTTGTAAATAGTTTTCCTAAATTATCAAGACAATCTGAGCATGTTTTCTTAGTTTTTAGTGTGTAACACAGGATTTGAACTAAAATGTCAATTTTAGACCAATAACGATCACTTTGAGTCATATTGGGAACACCATTTATCAAATTGATGTGTGGAAAATTTATACATGTCACAAATGAATTATAGATAATTTTCCTAAATTATCAATACAATTTAAATGTGTTTTCTCTATTTTGAGTATATCACTTATCTTTTTTACAAAGATTCCAATTTTAAATAAAAATACACACTTGGAGTCATACTGGTCACACCGTGTGTCAGATTGAGGTGCGTCTAATTACTAAATGTCATAAATGACTTATGAATCATTTTCCTAAAGTTTAAAAATAGTATGAATGCTTTTTTATTGGTTTTGAGTATGTAATGTGTGTTTTGAATTAATATGTAAATTGTAAACTAAAAACCTACACTTCGAGTCATGATAAGCAAATTGTGTATTAGATTGAGGTGTGGATGATTGAGTTGTGTCTGATTCATACACCATTTCGGAAAATGTTTGCGATAGATATTTTGGGAAGTCATAATTTGCATTAAACTATTAAAAAACCCCTTAATATATTCATCCTTACAATTCACTTCACATTTCAGGAAGCATGGGGTTTCCTCTTCCATCTGGAAGGAAGATGTTCTATCTTTTTTGGATTGTTGCAGATAGTTGAAAGAAAAATATGACTTTCCAAAAGCTTTATAAAAAAAACTAAATAAGTATTAAATAAAAATGATAAGGAAAATAACTTAAAAATTATAGATAAAATGATGAAAAAATTAACTAAGTAGTAGGGATTCATTTTTTCATGATGTCTGTATACATTCTTGACCCATTACCTTATTAGCATTATCTCAGTTGCAGTCTCAAAGTCCAATCTCTCATGAGCACGATAAAATTCAAAAAAACCACCCCAAATCGATCAAAATAATCCACATTTATAAGAAAAAAATCCTTATGTTAGTAATACTATAAATAAATAAATTAAACATAAATATGAAATGATACATTAATAAAATGTCAATTTTAAACTAAAACCACACAATTTGAGTCATACCGAGCATATCATGTATCAGATTGAGGTGATCCTGATTCCTACGCATTAAAAATGACCTATGGACTATTTTCCTAAAGTATAAAAGTAATATAAAAGTGTTTTATTAGTTTTGAGTATGCTTATTTTCTTGTTTTACTAAAATGACATTTTAAACTAAAAACATGAACTTTAAGTCATACCAGTCACACCATGTGTCATATTGAGGTGATTTTGATTACTAAATTTCAAAAATGACTTATAGAACATTATAATAAAGTATTAAAAAAATATTAATGTTTTTTCTCAGTTTTGAGTATGTCACTTTTTTTTCCTAAAATGTCATTTTAAACTGAAAACACACACTTTGAGTCATACCGATCACATCACATATTGGTTAAATTTGAGACTAATTCATACACATAAAAAATGACTTATGAATAATTGTAATAAAATATCAAGACAATATGAGTATATTTTCTCAGTTTTTAGTGAGTGACACATGTTTTGAACTAAAATGTCAAATTTAAACTGATAACAGACATATTGAGTCATACCGGGCACACCATGCATCAGACTGATGTCTTCCTGATTCCTAAACATCACAAATAACTTACGGATCACTTTCCTAAAGTATAAAATTAATCTGAATTAATTTTATTATTTTTGAGTATGTGATTCACGTTTGAACTAAAATGTCATTTTAAACTAAAAATGTAAACTTAGAGTTATAACGGTCACAATGTGAATCATATTGAGGTAAAGATGATTCCTACATATCAAAAATGACTTATGGATCATTATTATATAGTATCATAATAATATGAATGATTTTTATTAGTTTTGAGTATGTCACTTATTGTTTTTACTAAAATATCATTTTAAAATGAAAACACTCACTTGTAGTCATACTGGTAACACCATGCATCAGATTGGCATGCAATTGATTATTACATGTCAAAAATGACTTATGGATCATTTTCCTAAAGTGTCAACACAATATGAATGCATTTTATTAGTTTTAAGAATATCAGGTTCTTTTTTTACTAAAACATCAATTTTAAACTCAAACTACACAATTTGAGTAAAATGACACTTTTTTATTAAAAACATGAACTTCGAGTTATACTGACAACATCAGGTGTCAGATTAACATGGGGTCAATTCCTACACATCAAAAATGGATTATAGATCATTTTACTAAAGTATTAAAACAATATGAATTTGTTTTCTTGGTTTTGATCATGTGGCACGTGTTTTGAACTAATATGTAAATTTAACAAAAAGAGTATTAGATAAAAAGGATAAGAAAATTAAATAAAATAGTAGATAAAATGATGAGAAAATTAATTAAATAATTAGTGGGATGTAACCTATTCATGTTGTCAGTATACATTCTGCCGCCATGTATTCTGTCCATTATTTTTTAAATAAATAGATTTTCTCCATTATAATACTCCTTGAGAAACAAATCAAAAATAATATATAATAATTTTGATACTAATGATTCACATACCAAGTGTATCTATAATGTCATAACACATACTAAATCACAAAAATGGTAGACAATTACCTAAATTTGATGTTAGAAAACATTTCGACACCGTGTATGTTTCCCACTCATCTCTAAATAAATTTACTTTATCTTTTGAGTATGTAGATTATCGATAATATTTATAGTATTGAGAAAATATATACAAACAAATGATTAAGAAATATTTTTAATGAAATTGTAATCACTTTCAGAAATTAACTATTTGGGGATGCTAGTCTTTTGAAGGTATATGATATCTTTTATAAAATTTCAAACATAATATCAACGTTCATTGCTGTTATATTCCTTTATACATTATAGAAACATTGAACAAATTAAGTAAATTGTTTTAAAATATGTTTTGTTAGTTAGATTTTTCTATATATACCTTAATTTGTTTCTATTTAAAGTAATCTATAGGATTCTTATTTTCAGTCACCAACCTCATACCATGATTTATCCTTTATTTATTGATCACACTATCATCAAAAAATTCTTGTTAAAACAAAAACCAAAATATATAATTCTAAGTTTATGTATAAAATATTGATTGAAGTGAATTAAAAATTCATAATACACATCATGTGTGTCGGTTTGTTGTAAATCCATGCATTGGATTTAAAAAATAAATATTTGGGGTATCAATATTGATTACAATCAATATCCAGTGCTTCTTAAAAAAACAAAAACAAATAAGTAATGAAAAAAATAAAAATAAAATATTTTATATGATTAGATTGTAGAGTTTTACCCCTACATTATAGGCATCAAAAAGAGTTTGTTATCTATTATTTTCTTCTCAAACAACTCATTTATCTTATCTTTTTTTCTTATCAATTTCTTTAAACTCCAAATAAATTTCATTTATAGAGAAGATATAGGGATTAATGAATACAAACCATGCTTTATAGGGTTTTCCATTTATATAGTATTAATATAAATACCTATAGAAAATCTTAATAGTTATTAACTTTAATGAACATATTAGATCACTTTTTTGATAGATGTATTATGAAAATTTACCTTATGTATGTATTCAAAATTGAGACTCCCAGCCATTTGAACTTGAGAATCTAATTTATACTCTTTAGACCAAACGTTTCTGTAATGAAAGTTATATACATTTATTATTCATATAGAATGTAGGATATATCTGTATATTTTAATGTGGTGTTTTCATGAATTTGTAATGATAATAGATTTTGTAGTGGAACTGGCGGGGACAAGGTACTCCTGTAAGTTTTTTTGTTTTCTTGATCGATTCACTAGATTATATTAATTTTACCTTCTGTTTACCCATCATTTTATCTATCTATAATACCATAACTCACTTCAGATATTTTTTCATCAACTGTTATAGGGTTTTAATTTGAAAGAATTTGTTAAGGAAATACCTCATGTATCTTTATAATATTAGACAATCATGCTAAGAAAGTTCCAATAGCATCATTGACCATTATAATATCTAGATTATCAAGTGGAATAAGAAATTCAACACTCGGTTCTTGATCTACTTTAATACCCACTCTCATGTGATCTTTTGGGAGTTCTTTGTTGTGTATATTGTCTCCTAAGATATTATACACCATACCCCTAAAAACAAGGTGGTGTGTGGGTATTTATAGATAGAAATAACATACAAATTTACCTTGTATAATTTTGGTAATATAAAGTTATCAGAAGTTGTTTGATTCAAATTTAGAAGAAAGAGTAATGAAAAAATTGATTAACTTGGGTAAGGTATGCGGTTGAGGGGAATGACTAGCCTCAAATCCAGTGGGGTCATTTGGTTGTTCATGTGTTGATATTTGTTCTATCGCCAGTTCACTTTGATCTTTTTACATATATTGCTTTTCCAAAACATTTTGTAAAATAATATCTTATAAAGAATCTATTTTCACATGAAATACTTTAATCATATGATATGTATCTTCTTATAGTTTTGTATTCTCAAAATATGTTTGAGGAGACACTCCAAAACCTATACCTCTAACGTTACCATATTGTTCCGGCCACTTCAAAGCTACTGAAAGTAGTTTTTCTTCACATATGTTCATTGTTGATTCTTGTTTATAAATTGTATAAAAACATATGAAAATAAATAAATATTTTATGTAATGTTATTATAAATCATAACAAATTACTAGTATTCCATACTTATAAATTTTTCCCATAATACTTTTCTGTTTTCATCAACTAGTTTACCCTCCTTATTTACACAAGGCTCCTACCATAACACATGAAATGGGATAGAAGTGGCTTTGGATTTTGATTCATCAACCTGTATATAATCAAAAGAACTTATGTTATTTCATATCAAATATTTTTTTATTATTTATTTAAAATACATACCATTTTCTTCTCTAGTGTAGCGTACACTATACTTACTTTGTGATAGGGGTATATTGGTTTTAATGCACATTGTTTATTTTCATCACTCCTTTTTTTTTCATAAATTAACAATTTTGAATCAAATTGGATAAAATAAATAATTTAAATAATATATTTTTGACTACAATGAACCTAAAATGATTTATCATTGCGATGAATGATGAAAGTATTCCATGTTTTCTACTTTATAATGTGTGTATAAGTAACTGGTGGGTGAGGATTTACTTCCCCCCCAACATCTCTAAAATAAAACTTGGTAAGAAGAGTTTTAATGCCTCTATGGGATTTTCCAGCAGCTATTAAGAAATATTTCTTGTGAAAATCATTTAAAATAAATGAGTTCTACAAGAAATAATGAAAATTAAACCAACATTTCATTATATATATATATATTAAAGTTTGAGGGACAATCCCCCTTTATTGAATATAAAATAAGAATCCCCTTTTGAAAAATGGGTAGAGAGGGAACCTATGTAATACAGTGGCACAAATTCCATTAAGAAACATGACTTGAAGGTCTAATATATTCACAAATGATCGAAGTAAAATAAATATCAAAACAAGCATCAATAAAAGACTCATACCCCCCACCAAACAATGCAATATAGGAGTCAATCAATTGTGATGTGTCTTCCCCCTACTAAGAATTTGCGTCGTGATGGTCAACACAAAATGAAAGATCACCGATCAAACCAACACTGGAATGTGGGAAGTGGACTAGATGAAAGGTTCCAGTACACTTATCCCTCTTTTGAGCCACCCACTTAACAAAGTAGTAAGGAAATCACTATAATGTCAACCTGATGCAACACAAAACCAAACATACCACTCTTTAGAAGAATCCAAAGGTAGGGTACCCATATATATGAGGAAAGATAACTGATGATGGGTGTCAACACACTCATACCTCCCTTGAGGCCTCCCACCCAATGAAACCTATAAAACGATGTATCATTCCAAATGAAATCAGACTAGATCCAATGATTGAAAAGTCATTAACAATCTAACCAACAGATGTTCCCAAACAATAGTGCAAAAACCAGAAGAAAAATGAAACATAAACATCCCTAAAAATGAACTATAACGGATGAAACCCAGAAAACTTTAGAGCATTATTATCCATATTCATCGAATTTGAACCAGATCCACACCAAGTGCCCGAGAACAACCACCAAAGTCATACCAGAGTGATCCTCGATGCGCCAAACCAAGGCCAACCCCAAAAATAAGCTCTCACATGACCTAAAACCAATATAATCCACCAAGTGTCTATCTACACTAAGATAAAAAACACAAAGGAAATGATTAGGGTGCCTAGATTTAGATAGAATCATATCTGAAGAGTGGTAGATTGAAAACCCATCGATGTTGAAATTTAGTCAAAGCCATGAAACCAGCATTGACGCAACCACTATAATTAAAAAATCAGAGGAAATGAGACCCTAAACAGAATAATTAGTGAGTTAGGAGAAGCAACATGATGACAAATGAACAGTCCCAGATGGAGGAGTGAACCATAATATTCCACAACAAATCTCCATGATTTAGAAATGCAACATCCTCTGAGTCACTGCTTATGAAGAAAAAACCATAAGGCCTAAACAATAAATGGGAGTGGAGGTGATAAAATACATCCGTATAGGATTCAAATGAAAACCCTAGAGGTGAGGGAAACACTGTTGGGTGAATATAGTTCCATATTTAGAGAAATGTTCCACCAATGTTTCATTATACATTTTTTCTGTAAAATAAAGAAAGTATGTTGTGACATTACCTTTATATATTCTCAAAAGGTTTCCTTCATTACAGGTTGGACATGGTGCTACAAATATATATCAATTAGCACATTCATCATCATTTTGACCCCAAGAAAACTATTGGACATTGATTTTGTAACACCACAATATTTCATAGTACGTTATTTCTTCAAAGTAATTCAACAACTTGCGCTACACGCAACACCGAGTTCAAGCGCACCACGACTTACCAAACTAGCCGTTCAAAAGAGGTTATGAATAGTGTTAATTGAATTTTAAATTTTATATACTCCTTATAATTTTATAATCCATATTATGTGTTTCTTAGACATAATATAAGAACAAATTCATTTCTTCAGATAAAAGAAGTATTTAAAAAAAATGAAATTTTACTGCCTTTTAATGGAGAAACCTTTTTAAAACTAATATTTGACACTTATATATTAAATTTAATGAAATTAAATTATTCTTTATAATATTTACATAAAAATTTAGTTTGGATAAATTTTTGGTACTTTTATGAAAACTTTCAATTTTTGATGAATAGTGAAAAATACTAAATTTTAGTTAAAAACAATTTTTTTAATCAAAATAATTTATAGTATTAAATTATAAATTTGAGTGGTTTTAAAGTATAATTAGATTATATTTTTATTATTTAATATAATTTAGGTAATTGTATGTAATTTCACATTTAAACTGGACATAAACAAGTGTCAATCTTTTGATAGTTATTATTTCTTAAAAACACGCTTTTTGTTTTGACAACGAGAATTAATTTTAAATTAATTTATGCCACTTCTGTATTTTGAATTTGGAAAAATGGATTCCATATTTTTAATTAGGAGGTACAAATTGTGTAAATAGGTAACTTTTATTTTTAGACATTATGAATAATTACTTCGGTAAATATTTTATTTACCATGGTTAAAGGGTAAATCCGGTAAATAAGGGTAAAAAAATAATATTATATTAATATTAAAATACCATAACATGTGTACTATTCCTATTGGTTGATACATTTCTGACCATGGGCATCCTTGGGTCAATTTTGGGACCACATGGAGCCACTTGAGAGTGATAATGACACTTTATATTAATTACTTTAAAGTAAAGACAAAAATGACATAAACATATATCTTTTAGTAATTTTTTTACAAGATGTTATATAAGTTATATTTTCGACTATAAATATTAATTAGAAATATAAAAAAATTTAATACATAATGGTATTTTATTTATAATTTTTATATATTAAATAATTATATTTATTATTGACAAAATGATGATGCAGTAATTACCTTATTAATGAAAGAATCAAATAAATGGTATTATAAATATTATAATAAATATAATTTCAAAATTTTTATGACATAAAAAAATTTTATAGGTGAATATGACATGTTAGGATTGATTCAATATATTTGGTTCGAAGTAATCAAGTTGTGATGACTTTCAAAAATACCAAATACTAAATAGTGTCAAAATTGACATAAAAGAGTTTTTAAAACAAATATTATATTATTAATTGATATAATATTCCTAAAAATATATGGTTTGGCCAAAGGACGTAGATAAGGTTATATATATTAATAATTAACCAGTTGGGGTTCTCTTGGCTTGTTATAGTAATTTTATTAACCATATAATTTAAAAATACAAAGAGGCATGGTAAATGTCAAACTTTTTAACTAAGAGTTAAACCTAAAAGATAAGGTTAACATGGTGACCTAAACCTCTATAAAAACTATTTTTTGAGATTTTTTTACCCATACCCACCTTATACTCTAAATAAATCATTTTTGAACCATTAGAAACTAAAAAATATTTTATTATAAAATAATATTTCAAGCTTTTCCTAAAGAAACCCTCACCTCTCTTATAAAAGGGAACTTCCCATTCTCTTAATTTCACAACACCAAAGCCTTTTGGATCATCCAAACCCTGCCCATATATCCTCCCAAATTCCCTCACTTCAACCTAGAGGCCTTAGTTTGATCATAAATCCAACCTAAGGATCCCTTTTGATCAACTCAAAAGGAATCACCCGAAGAAGAGGTAAATATTTCACCGCCTATTTCAAGTTCTTTTCTTCTTCCACTTCTTATTTATTTATTGTTTCCATTATAAAATAATAAATCTATTATATTATATATACTATTATGTTATTATAAATATAGTACAACTATATTTGTTATTCTATCCATCCTATAAATGAAAAAGTCACCATACGCGCGTACGTACGTCTTATCGTCTCCATGTCGTGGTGTAGTTTGTCATTCAACAATTCACTATTTGGATGGGTATAATAATGAGTATAACTGATGTAAATAATAAATAAAACATTTTATTGATTCTGTATATATGATATACTATCCAATTACATATGATTTCACCATCAATATAATGATATTGTTGCTTGTGCATACGTACGAATTACCGTCTCCACGAACGCGATGAGATTCATTTCCCCATCGTAACCATTCAAGAATAATTTTCATTTTATGATTAAAAATAATGTTTAAGATCTTAATATAATTCTAGATATGAATCAAATACATTAGATACATAACAAACATGGCTTACGTAACCAATCATATAAAGGAAAATGATTCAGTTAACACCCAAAATGGTGATACTACTAAAATATTATTAACAAAGAAATATTATAAGATCATATATGATATCATATTTATGTATATAGTTATTTTATAATTTAATAACAATGATTTAATTATTATAAAGGAGGTTAACGTACCCTTGACCAAGGAAAAGTACAAGGTAAGGGTTAATTTCACAATCTCTTTATTATCTGAGGTTGTTTTTACGTAAGTATCTACTAGGACCGATTTATCATCCACATCCATGTTTTCTTACAAATATACTTCAAAACATTTTTACTATTTACTAGACTATTTTTTGAAGACATTTATACCCTTATTTGACCTTATATGTTTTTAAAGTAATCTTTATGTCATTTTCCAAATAAGGTACTTTATGACCTTTCCAACAAAATTAAGGTTAGAATGTTTTTTTAACTTATACGGCGGGTGCGTCTATTTTCCACAGTTATAACATCATTGAAGCTTCCCTTAAAATATTATAAGAATATTTCCAAAATAAATGTTTTCTTTTGTAATTATGTGACTCTTAAATGGTTTCAAAATAGAAATATGTATTTCTTTCAAATAGTTTTCATTTCATCTATGTCAACATTCTTTGATGGATTTTAAACTTGTTTGAAGTTGTTTTATTATGATACAAATATTCCATATTGTATTGAAGGTTTTGTGATATGTTTCATTGTGGATGTGTTATTTTTATACCATTCATGGTTTATGGTTAAAGAATTGAAATTTCGTATGCTAGTTTTAATACAAATGTTTATGTTATGTTTAAACCTTTTCATATGAGGAATGTATTGGACTTAATATGTGACAGGTGGAGCTTGTTATAGCTCCTCAATACATGGTAGGTCTCATGAGATAATTAGATGTAGAATTGGATGAGGACTTTCCCAATTTGATATATGGTTTTGGCCAAGGCCTAAATCATTTTTTAACATCTTGGTCGAGGCCTTGACAAGATGTTTCAGAATTTACGACATTATAAATTCCCTCATTATGAAGATAATAATTATGGTTAATGTGGTTATTTGACTAGTAGAATACCCATGACTAGGTTTTATTATGGAATTATTTACTTAGCTCATATTCCTTCCATAAATTGTTCATGTTTATTATTTGTAAAGGCATGTGTTTTTAATTATTCACCATGCCTAATGTTTATGTTATCTTCTGCTGTATTGCTTACCCTTACTGAGCATTTGAGCTCACCCCTTTCTTATGTTTCATTTTTCCAGGATTCCAAGAAGTGTAATATAATTGATAAGAAAGATTAAGCTAGGGGATTAATAGCATTATCAAAGGATCATTGATGTTGTGTTTTATTTTATAACGTGTAATGTAACATTCATGTTTGTAATCTATTTTCCAAGACTGCTAAACTGATCGGTCTTTTGGGACTTGATTCTTTGTAATCATGAAAATGTATTAAAATAATACACCGACTCTGGGTAACTGGGGTAGGGGTGTTACAGTTGGTTTCAGAGGAAGTTTAGAAACAACCTTAGAAATAGATTTACATAAAATTTGATTAGAGAATATTAACCTAAGATAGACTTTGAGGATTTGTATAGAATAACTTCCTAGAATTTTGGTAATGTTGAGATTTTTTGTATTTTTCAAGCAATACATCCCTGTCTGGATACGAGCAGGTAGAGACATCTCTGACACAGGTGTACCTAGGAGTGAAAACTCTAACAAGGAGTTTCGGGCTTGAACTGATGTATCCTAGTACATGACAATGGGACTTGCTTCACTCTGGGTTATGAATCTCCTGGGGAATATGCTTAGGATAATTCACATTTTCATTACAAGCCATTATGAATAATTTAGGAGTAATAATTCCTCAAAGAAAATTTTTTATGATTATTGATTATATGCATAATATTTTCAATTTATGTTAGGTATTTTATAAGTTTGGAATTATGAATTTCAATTCATAAACTAACCTAGTGTATGCCATTGTTTATAAATGGCACCTAGTAGAAGGAATGATAATTCTAGCAATACACATGATCAAAAGATTAAGAAGGATAATATCTTTCAGGGTACTAATCCAACATTTAAAAGAGAAATAGTCTCCCATATATTCTCATCATATGAACAAATAGTATCATGTGTTAATAAGATAAGTAAAGAATTATCTGAGTCCTATGTATTTGAAGGGAAGCAAGATAAAAAAAGGATGGAAGAGAGAAATATGGATAAAGGGAAGATGGGAAAGAAGGATTTTACCATATGTGATAATTATGGAAATAATCACCTTGGTAAATGCTTGAATGGAATGAGAGTTTGTTATAAGTGTGGAGAAAAAGGACACCAAGTACATAATTGCACGGGTAAGAAACAATTTTCAAATGTACAATGCTTCATCTGTAAGGAGTTGGGACACTACGTGAATCAATGTCCAAATCATCAGAGTATACCCCAAATTCTGTTATTAGATAATAATAAAGTAATAATACTACTGAAGATGAAGAGGAATGATTAGAGTTCTTATGTTGTTATTAAAGTATTATGTCATTTGATTATTGTATTAATGATGTACATATTATAAGAATTATAGAGTATATAAGGATTGTACTGTAGTAATATTTCATTAAGGACTTGAGATTGTGTGGAACCAAGAAAAGTGACTCAATAACAAGTTATTTTTTTTGAAAAATATATGGTTGAGAGAAAGATAAACCATAATATGGTTCTGATACTGAGGTAGTGATTTTGGAATAATATATGATTGATTTGGATAAATTATATTGGATATTCTTGACTACCTTGAAACTGATTAATGATTTGAATATTCCATCATTGTTGGAGTTTACAACTTTTTTGGATAAAAGGAGTATATCCAGTATTCTATAATAAATAAGGTAGCATAAATGTAATCAATAAGGTTTTATGGTAATTCAGGGTGTTACTATGTTTTAAAATAATACATGATGAAGGTATTCACATGTTTTTACGTGGAAAAAAGAATCTTCATTGTGTTTACCTTATAAATTTTGGACTGTGAGTTTGGACATAAGTATTTTTTATAAGACTAAAGTTTGGAATGGATTAAGTTTGACATTGGATACTATTTTTAAGATTAAATCATTTCTTAATATTATTTTTAGAAACCTATATGATTAGGATAAATAGAATATTTTTGAATTCTATTGTCTTTTGGAGTGAAAGATGAGTTTGTGGTAGGAATTAGTTGAAGGACAAAACTATACTTGTCAAGTATATTTTTCCTCTTATTATATGAATTAATTAATTATTAAACTTTAGGTAAGGGATATTAAAACAAAAAATGTTTTATCCTTGTACCTTATGTTTTGTTGAACTGATGATATTTTAAATCATCTTAGATTGATGGATTTGAGGTTCTTAATTTTACACTTGTTTGTGATTGATGACCTCAATAACTCCCTATAAATATTTATGTTTTTCCTCCAATTATGTGTCTCTAATTACCACCAATGTTCTTCTAATCGAGATCATAATTTGGTGGTGACTTTTTCATTTCCCTTTCCCTCTTATTAAGACTAAATTTTATTAACCCAATTTCCGATGTGGGTTTTCCACAAAGGTATTTTTCTATTTTTAACCTTTTATTTTCAAAGAAAAATTTCAAATTGTGAGGACACAATTTTTTGAAGGAGGGTATAATGTAACACCCCAAGATTTCATAGTACATTATTTCTTTAAATTAATTCAATAACTTTCGCTACACGCAACACCGAGTTCAAGCGCACCACGACTTACCAAACTAGCTGTTCAAAAGTAGTTATGAATAGTGTTAAATTAATTTTAAATTTTATATACTCCTTATAATTTTAGAATCCATATTATGTGTTTCTTAGACATAATATAAGAACAAATTCATTTCTTCAGATAAAGGAAGTATTTTTCAAAAAAAAATGCAATTTTACTGCCTTTTAATAGAGAACCCTTTTTTAAAACTAATATTTGACACTTTTATATATTCAATTTAATGAACTTAAATTATTATTTATAATAAGGACATAAAAATTTAGTTTGGATAAAATTTTGGTACTTTGGAAACTTTCAATTTTTGATGAATAGTGAAAAATACTAAATTTTAATTAAAAACAACTTTTTTTAATCAAAATAATTTATAGTGTTAAATTATACATTTGAGTAGTTTGAAAGTATCATTAGATTATATTTTTATCATTTAATATAATTTATGTCATTTTATGTAATTTCACATTTAAAATAGACATAAAAAAGTGTCAATATTTTGATAGTTATTATTTCTTAAAAACACGCTTTTTGTTTTGACAATGAAAATTAATTTTAAATTAATTTTTTCCACTTACGTGTTTTGAATTTTTAAAAATGGATTCTATATTTGGAATCAGGATGTCCAAATTGTGTAAATAGGTAACTTTTATTTTTAGACATTATGAATAATTACTTCGGTAAATATTTTATTTACCACAGTTAAAGGGTAAATCCGGTAAATAAGGGTAAAAAATAATATTATAGTAATATTAAATTACTAAAAAATATGTCCTATTCCTATTGGTTGATACATGTATGACTATGAGAATCCTTGGGAAGATTTTGGGACCACTTGGAGCCACTTGAGAGTGATAATGACACTTTATATTAATTAATTTAAAGTAAAGACAAAAATGACATAAACATATATCTTTTAGTAAAATTTTTTTTACAAGGTGTTATATAAGTTATATTTTATTATATAAATATTCATTAGAAAGATAAAATTTCCTACATAATGGTTTTTTATTTATAATTTTTAGAAATTAAATAATTAAATTTATTAATGACACAATGATGATGCAGTAATTACCTTATTAATGAAAGAATCAAATAAATGGTATTATAAATATTAAAATAAATATAATTTTAAAGTTTCTATGATATCCAAGAATTTTATAGTTTAATATGACATGTTAGTATTGATTCAATGTATTTTTTTAAGTAATAAAGTTGTGATTACTTTCAAAAAAACCAAATACTAAATAGTGTCAAAATTTACATAAAAGAGTTTTTAAAACAAATATTATATTATTAATTAATATAATATTCCTAAAAATTTAAGGTTCGGCCAAATAACTTAGATAAGTTTATATATAATAATAATTAACCACTTGGGTTTCTCTTGTCTTGTTATAGTAAGTTTATTAACCATATATTAAAAAAATATAAAGAGACATGGTAAATGTGAAACTTTTTAACTAAGAGTTATCTAAAAGATAAGGTTAATATGGTGACCGAAAACTGTCTAAAACCTATTTGTTGAGAGTTTTTAGACCCATAACTACTTTATAATCGAAATAAATAATTTTTAAACCATTATAAACTGAAAATTATTTTATTATAAAATAATATTTCAAGCTTTTCCCAAAGTAACCCTCACCTCTCTTATAAAAGGGCACTTCCCCTTCTCTAAATTTGACAACTCCAATGCCTTTTTGATTGGTAAAAACCTACCCAAATATCCTAAAAACTTCCCTCAATTAAATATATAAGAATTATTTTAATCAGAAATCCAACCTAAGGATACCTTTTTATCAACTCAAAAGGAATCACCCGAAGAAGAGGTAAATATTTCACCACCTCTTTCAAGTTCTTTTCTTCTTCCACTTCTTCTTTATTTGTTGTTTCCATTATAAAATAATAACTCCAATATCTTATATATACTTTTATGTTATTATAAATATGTTAAAACCATATTCGTTATTCGATTCATCCTATAAATGACAAAGTCACCATACGTGCGTACGTACGACTTACCGTCTCCACATCGTGGTGTAGTTTGTCATTCAACACTTCAATATTTGGATGGGTATAATAATGAGTATAACTGATGTAAATAATAAATATAACATGTTATTGATTCTGTATATATGATATAACATCCAATTACATATGAGTTCACCATCAATATAATGATATTATCGCTCATGCGTACGTACGGATTACTGTCTCCACGAACGCGATGATATTCATTTCCCCATCATAACCATTCAAGAATAATTTTCATTTTATAATTAAAAATAATTTTCAAGAACTTAATATAATTCTGGATATGAATCAAATAAATCATATCCATAACAAACATGGCTTACGTAACCAATCATATAAAGGAAAATGAGTCAGTTAACACCCAAAACGATGATACTACTAAAATATTATTAACAAAGAAATTTTAAAAGATCATATATGAAATCATATTTAGGTATATATTTATTGTATAATTTAATAACAATGATTTAATTATTATACACGAGGTTAACGTACCCTCGACCAAGGAAAATTACAAGGTAAGGGTTAATTTCAAAATCTCTTTATTATCCGAGGTTGTTTTTACGTAAGTATCTACTGAGACCTCTTTGTCATCTACATCCATGTTTTCTTAAAAATGTATTCCAAAACATTTTTAAAATTTACTAGTCTATGGGTTAAAAATATTTATAATCTTATTTGACCTTATATGTTTTGAAAGGAATCATTTCGTCGTTTTCCAAACAAGGTACTTTATGACCTTTTTGAAAAAATTAAGGTCAGAATGTTTTTTTAAATTATACAGAAAGTGCGGCTATTTTCTGCCATTATAACATCATCGAAGCTTCCCTTACAAGATTATAAGAATATTTTCAAAATAAACGTTTTCTTTTATAATTATGTGACTCTTAAATGGTTTCAAAATAGGAAAAGGTATTTCTTTCAAATAGTTTTCATTTCATCTATGTCCACATCCTTTTATGGATTTTAAACTTGTTTGAAGTTGATTTATTATGATACAAATATTCCATATTTTATTGAAGGTTTTGTGATATGTTTGACTTTGGATGTGTTATTTTTATACCATTCATGGTTTATGGTTAAAGTATTGACATTTTGTATACTATTTTTAATACGAATGTTTATGTTATGTTTCAACCTTTTCATATGAGGAATGTATTGGGCTTAGTATGTGACAGGTGGAGCCCGATATAGATCCTCAATGAATTGGTAGGTCTCATGAGACAATTAGACATGGAATTGGCTGAGGCCTTTCCCAATTTTATATATGGTTTTTTCCTAGGCCTAAATCATTTTTAGACATCTTGACCGGGGCCTTGACAAGATGTTTCAAAATGTCCGACATGATACATTCCCTCATTATGAAAATAATAATGATGGTTCATGTGGTTATTCTACTAGTAGAATACCCATGACTAGGTTTTATTATGGCATCATTTACTCATCTCATATTCCTACCATAAAGTGTTTATGTGTATTATTTGTAAAGGCATGTGTTTTTAATTATTCATTATGCCTAATGTTTATGTTATCTTCTGTTGTATTGATTACCCTTACTGATCATTTGATCTCACCCCTTTCTTATGTTTAATTTTCCCAGTATTCCATGAAGTTTATTATGATTGATAAGCAGGGTTAAGCTAGGGGATTAATGGCATTATCAATATATCATTGATGTTGTGTTTTATTTTCTAATGTGTAATGTAACGTACATGTATGTAATATATTTTCTCAGACTGCTAAACTGATCGGTCTTTCAAGAATTGATTCCTTATAATCATGTCAATGTATTAAAATAATGCACCAACTCTGGGTAACTGGGGTCGGGGCGTTACATACTTGTTGGGTTCAACAAGTTTCCTATGTTGATTCCACCCAAACTCAAGTTTTATACCCTTACTTATTTCCTTGATAATTTTAGTCAACACTATAATGTTGCATTGTTATTATTATTTTTCATCAACACGGTGTTGATCCCCTAATAATTATATATTTTTAGTATCATCCACATATTCTTCCTTGATATTGGTAACATCATCATGTTCAAAATTCATTGTCTACATGAGTAGTAAAAAATTTAATTTATATTACTTAAATATAGTAGATAACACATAATATTTTGAGGAAAATAATATTATATTAAAAAATAGTTTACCTTGTTCATTGAAATATATTTATTTTCTTTTAAGTTTGAAGTGTTTTGGATCCCCTATCAAGAATCCAAATCCCCTCTTTGTGGTACCCATTAACATACAATACACTTTTTACATTGGGACTACTATCAAATGATTTTGATCTCTTAATGAAAGGGCCATCCTCAATTAAATTTTCATATGACCCTATATTTATTTTAGTCACTAGTAGGATAATTGACCAATTATTATTTTTTGGATATGAGACATAAAATACATAAACTTCTTGGGATGCCATTATGAATGGATCATCATTTTCCCCTTCCACATTGAAATTCACTTTCAAGAATTCCATTTCTTCAACTTTCACTATATTCCTATTGTAAACCCATTTGTAATGGAAAATCAACATTTAAAATGTTGTATAATCCAACTCATATATATATATATTTGATGATATCAAAATCTGATATATTCACATAAATTGGATTTCTATCTTTGTAACTAGATATGTGCATCACTTCTACCACAAGCATAAATCCACTATTTTGAATCATACTACGGTCATCATGTTCTTTAGTATAGAATGTATAACCATTAACTACAAAACCAGTGTAATATATAATATTTCATTTGTTCCCCTAGATAACCATCAAATTTGTTTGATAATTGAATTTATATTTTAGATAAATCCTTATAAATACGATCTTAGAACCATCATATAAACTATTTATTATGTATATTTGATATCCATATTTATCCCTTGATGGATTCAAATGTCTAAGAATTTCTTTGTGGGCTTCAATGTATGGATCCAAAAATTATATATTATGTAACATGTAAAGGTGATCTTTCTACCTCTATGTGATTGAAATTGTAACAAAATATCTTCCAACAATCCCTTCAACTATTAGGAAACCATTATGATGAGACTTTGGGAGACTAATTCTATCAACATCTGATAGGTAATCGGTACAGAATTCAATAACTTAATAAAAAATATATCATTCTGCAATAAAATTTTTTTCACGACTTCGATTAATGATGTAAAATTTCAAAATATTTATATATGGTTAAATAGGGTACATCCATATATAATGGACATGAACACATAGTTGAACCTCTCTAATCAAGTGAACTATCAGGTGAACCATTATATCAAAGAATGATGGTAGGAATAATATCTCTAACTCACATAATATGACCAAGAAATCCTTATTAATGATTGGAAATGTTGTCAGTTATATAAATTTACTACACATGTCTTTGAAAAAGAAATAATGTTTTCTTAATGTATGTCATACATTTTTAGGAAGAATGTAATGTAAAGTGAGAGGCATTAAATATCACATCAAAAGATGTCAATTGTGTGATTTTAGTCCCTGTAACTTCAAATTATTCATTAACATGACATTCTTGATATTTTTTGAATACCCCCTCTACAACTTTTACACCATTAAGTAAAATGAAAAATTGTAATTTTTCTTGTCTAGATAGAGTATAATCTACTGGAGGAAGAAAATTCCAACTTTTACCCTTAACTAGTGTCAAATCTTCCAATATCCCCATGTCAATCATTTATAATATAACCTTGATGATATATTTTATTTTTCTAGGAAAATTTGGTAACATTACAATAATATTATCAAATAAATTTTTTTCTCTATGCATGACTTCAAGAAAATTTCTGACATACAAAAAAAATCAGTATAATAATTCAAAGAAAATTAACCTATTTTTCCAACCCAATTTCATAAGGTTTTTCAAAAATGGTTTACTGAAAATAGTGTCAATATATTTTACTTTATCAAATAATTGATCACCCCTTAGTGGAGATGGTATTGTACCTTTTTTAGTATTCCTGTTGAATACTATCATCCATAATCGGTATTTATGTCACCAAGGTAAAAATTCCCAATGACCTAAAAACATATCCTCTGAGCAATGATTCAGCTGAATTGAGTGTGTGCATTCTTCACAAATGAGACACCCTAATATTTCTTTAATTTTATAGCCTAGAAAATTTCCATAAGCAATAAAGTCATTTATCACCCCATATAACATGGTCCTCAATTTGAATTCTTCACTTATATGAGCATCATATATTGTAACACTTATATCCCACATCAAGAATCCAAATCCACTCTTTGTGGTACCCTATAACATACAATACCTTGTTTACATTGGGACTACTATCAAATGATTTTGATCTCTTAATGAAAGGGTAATCCTCAATTAAATTTTCATATGACCCTATAGTTATTTTAGTTACTAGTAGGATAATTGACCAATTCTTATTTGTTGGATATGAGACATAAAATACATGAACTTCTTGTGATTCCATTATGAATGGATCTTCATTTTCCCCTTCCACATTGAAATTCACTTTCAAGAATTCCATTTCTTCAACTTTCACTATATTCCTATTGTCAACCCATTTGTAATGGAAAATCAATGTTGTATAATCCAACTCATATATATATATATTTGATGATGTCAAAATCTGATATATTCACATAAATCATATTTCTATCCTTGTAACTAGATATCTGCATCGCTTCTACCACAAGCATAAATCCACTATTTTGAATCATACTACGGTCATCATGTTCTTTAGTATAGAATGTATAACCATTAACTACAAAACCAATGTAAGATATAATATTTTCATTTGGTCCCCTAGATAACCATCAAGGTTGTTTGACAATTGAATTTATATTTTTAGATAAATCCTTATAAATACGATCTTAGAACCATCCTATAAACTATTTATTATGTGTATTTGATATCCATATTTATCCCTTGATGGATTCAAATGTCTAAGAATTTCTTTGTGGGATTCAATGTATGGATCCAAAAATTTACTATTATGTAACATGTAAAGGTGAGATTTCTCCCTCTATGTGATTGAAATTGTAACAAAATATCTTACAACAATCCCTTAAACTATAATGAAACCACTATGATGAGACTTTGGGAGACTAATGCTATCAACATCTGATAGGTAATCGGTACAGAATTCAATAGCTTAATAAAAAATATATCATTATGCAATACAAAATTTTGCATGACTTCGATTAATGATGTAAACTTTCAAAATATTTATATATGGTAAAATAGGGTACATCCATATATAATGGACATGAACACATAGTTGAACCTCTCTAATCAAGTGAACTATCAGGCGAACCATTATATCAAAGAATGATGGTAGGAAGAATATCTCTAACTCACATAATATGACCACAAAATCCTTATTAATGATTGGAAATGCTGTTGGTTATATAACTTTACTACACATTTCTTTGAAAAAGAAACAATGTTTTCTTAATGTATGTCATACATTTTTAGAAAGAATGTAATGTAAAGTGACAGGCATTAAATATCACATCAAAAGATGGAAATTGTGTGATTTTAGTCCCTGTAACTTCAAATTATTCATTAACATGACATTCTTGATATTTTTTGAATACCCCCTCTACAACTTTTACACCATTAAGTAAAATGAAAATTGTAATTTTTCTTGTCTAGATAGAGTATAAGCTACTGGAGGAAGAAAATTCCAACTTTTACCCTTAACTAGTGTCAAATCTTCCTATATCCCCATGTCAATCATGTATAATCTAGCCTTGATGCTATATTTTATTTTTCTAGGAAAATTTGGTAACATTCCAATAATATTATCAAATAAATTTTTTTTCTATATGCATGACATCAAGAAAATTTCTGACATACAAAAAAATTCAGTATAATAATTCAAATAAAATTGACCTATTTTTCTAACCCAATTTCATAAGGTTTTTCAAAAATGGTTTACTGAAAACAGTGTCAATATATTTTACTTTATCAAATAATTGATCACCCCTTAGTGGAGATGGTATTGTACCTTTTTTAGTATTCCCATTGAACACTGTCATCCAGAATCGGTATTTATGTCACCAAGGTAAAAATTCCCAATGACCTAAAAACATATCCTCTGAGCAATGTTTCAACTGAATTGAGTGTGTGAATTCTTCACAAATGAGACACCCTAATATTCCTTTAATGTTATATCCTAGAAAATTTCCATAAGCAATAAATTCATTTATCACCCCATATAACATGGTCCTCAATTTGAATTCTTCACTTATATAAGCATCATATATTGTAACACTTGTATCCCACATCAATTTTAGATCTTCAATCAATATATCCAAATAGACACCAATATTATTACTAAGTTGTTTTGGTCTAGATATAAATAACCATGACGAAAAGTTATAATTTACCAATATAACTAGCCATGTACTATGAGTACTACTTTGTACACCAAAAGGATTTATTCTATTTGTAGATAATGTGATATAGAAGTTTCTCTATTCATTTCCAAATTCAGAATACTCATAATAATTTTTATTCCACTGAGGAGAGTCTATAGGATGAAATAGTGTATCATCTTTAATTATTATATCTGCATTCCATTTCAATTGTCTCATGGTTTCCTAACATCCGCATAGTCTTATAAATCATGGAATGGTAGGAAAGTACCATACATATTTCGAAGGATTTGATTCATCTTTGTTGTATCAATTCACACCACACTTATGTAACTTTATGAGTGATTCATGGTCCTTACAAAAAAATATGCAATCATTTAGAAAAGCATGTATTTTTTTAGTGATCATTCCCATTGAACATAGAATCCATTTAGTGTCATATGTTTGATAAGGAAGTTCATTTTATTCTAGTATCATATCATTCAGGAGACCAAGTAGTTTTATAAAGTCGGTATCACTCCATCCCCTAATAGATTTCAAATTATATAAGTTAAATACAGCTAAAAATGTTGTGTATTTAGTACAAACAGTATAAAATGGTCTCTTATCACAATTATTTAAATTATCAAACAACTTTGTACAATCATGAAGTTCATCTTCAATTTCCATTATCATTTCTTCCATATGATCTCAATCATTATTTACACAGGTATTCATATTAAATAATCTATAAATCACAACTTCATCCCAATCAGTGTGCATGTTTAGTTTTTCCCTAAGTTTAGTCCCACATTTTTAGCTCTAATTTATTTTGTGACAAATAAAATGTTCTTACAACTCTTTAGGACTAATTTATCTTGAATAACAACAATGTAAACACATACAAAGGATTTTAGAAGGGTCGTATGCATGATCAATTACAAACTTGAAGAAATATTTAACTCCATATTTATTCTCTTTTATTATATGATTAGTGTACAACCATTTTCGATTCATATTCATCCTATTAGGTTTATAAAATATTCATTTTTTATAAAAAATAAATAAATACATATAAGATATTCATAATCAAAGTAGAAAGCTATAGATGATTATAATAAGGAGAACTCAATATTTTAATGCTATCAGTTATGATCTCTCACAAGTTATCATTTTACACAAGGGTGAAATGAAAAGTAACGACCTAGGGTAAACATGTGGTCATTGGTATAGGTTCTCAATTTGATGTTTTGTGTGATAAAAAAGTGGTAATAAATATGTTAGTAAACAAAATTTATTTATTATTGGATAAAAAAATTCCCTTGAAAATTATTGCTATTACTTTTCATTTAATTGTGATAGGTATTTCTAATTTTTTTTAAAAATATATTTCCTAAGAATATACAAGGTCATGTAATCACCATATTTTGACACAAGGTTAAAGAGATTGGAATTTCATAAAAAAATGGATGAAACCGTTATTGATGTAAGAAGTGAAGTTGGATTCCATGTTACTCTCTTTTTTTTGTAGATTATTATAGACCATGTATTATAGGAATACCAACAAATATATTTGTACTATAACCCAATAATGAACCCCTATTTCAAAACTAATAGAGTTATCAATCTTATGTATATTTCACATATCCTATAATATCCAAAACCACTATTCAATTTAATTAAGAACAACACAAATAATTTCCATTAATAAACATTCTAAAAAATTCAGTTAGCATGTATTTCACATCATTTATGTCCAAAACATTTTCATTCCACCTATAATAATGACTCAAATCACTATAAGCTATCTCCCACATATAGTAGTCAAAACCTTCAGAGGTATATCCAAAAGAGTATACCGATTCTTAATAAAATCTATACCATATGTATAGTTAGGGGAGATTATAATAAAATTTATAAAATTATTCCACTATCTTATAATCCTGTATATATCCAAGATATATGTATTTTAAATTATAAATTTTTATAGGTGACACTCAAACCATTCCTAATGATACATAATAGATTAAACTAATAATAATATTGTGTATATGGATTCTATGTTAAAAATAATTATATTTTATATAAAAAAAATGAATATTATATTTTAGTTAAAATTAAAGGAACATGAATTAAAAATTTATATTTCCACAAAACATAATAATTAATAACATATTAATATAAAATTAATTCATATAATATTGATAATGATATTAAAAAATTAATAAAATCACTAAAAAAATAAGAATACCCCCTTTATTAATGAATCTTGAAATAAAATTTCCACAAATATAAAAAGGAAATTGAGTCCCTAATGAAACCATATTTAATTATATCTTGGTTTCCTAAAAAAAACAATATTGAAATACGATACTCTAATGGTCACTAAAAATAAAATACACGAGGTAATGACATGTTTTAAAAATACATTATGGTTTTAATCCATGGGAGTAGGAAGGATACTTGGAAGAAAATGGGTAGAATTGTTTGATTTTAATCTATGGGACCCATAGGGATACTAGAAACTTGGAGTTGATTACCATTCATGGACTGTAAAAACACCACCTACTTATCATTTGCACTCACCACCTTATATGATAAGCCAATAGTGTTTTTACGGTGAACAACTAGGATTTTTATGTAATCAGAGTGAGAAATAATGATGAATGATTGAAATTGAATGTGAAGGAGAGGGAGTGGGTGAACCAACAATGGATCGAGGCAAGAGAGATTGGGTGTAGAATCATCAAGGTAAATCGAGGAAAAATAAGATCGCTTGTGCGCACACTGTTCAAACCATTTAGGAAAATTAACAAAAAACAAAGATGTTCAAGGGGGAGAAACAGATCACAAGTGATCACATAATGTGATTTTAATATATCATTATAATTTCAATAAAAAAAACTAGATAAACTTTAAACTAAGACAAATATAAGGAAACTCATTTTTTTCTAAGAAAACCTTTGAAACAAAAAACAAATAAATTTTATGCTTCAAAAATCCTTAAAACCTTTTTATTCTGAATAAAACTTCCCAAACAAGAAATGAAACCATAAACTTAATTTACAAACACTTCACAACTCATTCAAATATCCCATCATATAAAAATTTTTATATATGAAAATAATAATCTGTTTAATATATGAAAATGATACTTTATTCAATAATAATTACTTTGCCTCACTTTTAAAAGACAATTTATAATTCAAATCAAGCAAAAACCAATTTCAACTCTTTCTTTAAAAAATTTCATTATACAATAATAATAATTTAATAAATAATTTAAGTATCCTTTATACTAAAAAGTAATATTATTCCAAAATAACTTTTATAGATACCAATTTAACTCAATATTATCACATTTAAAAATACTAAAACACTAAAACACTAAAACATAAATTTTTTATTTCAAATAAAATTTCAAAACATCAAGTATATCAAAAAAAAAATCATAATAAAGTGAAAATTAAATTATTTGATATCACAAAATTTCAAAGGAATCATTAAAATTTATCATTTTATTTTAAATCTTGATAATCCCATTCTTTAATTTTTTTTGGAAAAAAAATTTCATCTAGAATTTTAAATTTCAAAATTTTAAAAACAATTATTATAAGATAATTCATTAAACATATGCATCCAAATAAACCATTCTGTAGATTAATTAAAAAATCAATCAATCTCCATACATATCATTGAATAAAATAAATAAAAGACATAAAAACACATCAATAAATGTTTCATTCAATTATATTATCAATGATAACTATTAAGAAAAACACTAAATAATAACAATCAGTTTTCCAACTCAAACAAACTAAAAAATAAGTAGATTTTGACTTTTAAGTACACTTTTGATCAGTTTTTAATGTTTTTGGTCTTTATATTTTTTTATATTTTTTAGAATTCTCTTCTAGTACTTAGATTCCTTCTCCAAAAATGATAAAAATATTCTAATCATGTCACTAGACAATAAAAATTATATAGTACCTACAATAAACTATTAAAGCAGAGGTGGGGTTATATCCCATGATGAAGGGTGCATGTGTTTTAGGATTTTCAAAAAAACAAAAAAAAAAAAACAAAAAATAAATAAAAATAAAGTGTGTTAAAAAAGTGATGAGAAACATGAGAAAGAAACAAGTGAAAGAAAACAATGGATCGTGGTTAAAAATTGATGAGTTAGGGGAGACCAAATTGAAACCGTGATGAAGTGTAGTTGGTATCACCTCATCATCATTTGAATAACTAATATTTATTATATTATCTTTCATTAAACAATGTTTTTTCAACCATCATTTAACACATGGATTATTTTTTCATCGAGAAGATGAATGATCAACCTTTTATATTTAAAGTACTTAAACCAAAAATTATCAAGTTAAACTATTAACTGCTCATCACCTATTAGTACTTGAAATAGTGGATAAGAAATGCTCATGAATGATTTAAAAATGATAATAGAGTAGAAATAATTCTCACTATCATTCTACCAATAATCATTATATCACTCTATTGATTTGTTGAAAATGATGAATTTATAAATATATGAAGAAAATATTTATTAATCATCATCACCAGTTGGTTCTGTTGTGAATCACATGAGATCACTATTTGAATCCAAGATGTTAAACCTATAGACGATCTATGCTGCATAAACTTAGGTCATCCGTATAGACTCCCATGATGTAGTGTACCTAAAGATAGAAAGGCTTCATACCCTACTCACCGTACTGTGTCAAACCTCACACATACTCAAACAAATGAGGGGAAAATGATGAAGAAAAGGTCATAAGAATTTAACATGATTTAGATTGGAGTGGAGGAGAAAAAAATAACATACTTTAAATTTGATAGTTGATTTGTCTAATAGAAGATCAAGGGGGAGTGGTGAAAAAGATGAACTTCCACGTGAGTTTGAACGATATAATGAAATCAGTTTGATTAGGGTTCATTTTAAAAGATCGGGGAGAGTTTTATCACTACTTCCAAAAAAGCACTGATAAAGAGGGGTTTTATCAATGCTAAAATAATAAACATTGATAAAATCTCTCTTTATAAGTGCTAAAGTTTTACGCTGATAAAGATATCTTTTATCAGTACTTGTTTAGCGTTGATAAAAATTTATAGTTATAATTATAAATAAATATATCTATAAATATTTTTATATAATTATAAATATATTTATATCATTATATATATTTATAAAATTATATATATATTTAATAAATATATATAAAATTATATATATATTTAATAAATAAATATAAATATAAATATAAATATAAATATAAATATATTAAATATATTCATTTTTTAAATATATAATTAATTATTTTTAATTATATAAATATTTAAAAAAAAATTATATCTATTTATTTATAATTATAAATATATAATTTTATAAATATAGTTAATATACATTTATAAATATATTTATAAATAAATATATTTTTAAATATATTTATAAATAAATATATTTATAAATATATTTATAATTATTTATTTATAATTATAAATATATTTATATATTTATATATATTTAAATAATTATATATATTTAAATAATTATATATATATTTAGTAAATATAAATATAAATATAAATATAAATATAAATATAAATATAAATATAAATATAGTAAATATATTCATTATTTAAATATATTTATTATAATTTCATAATTATTTAAATATATAATTATTTATTTATAATTATATAAATACTTTCAAAAACAATATATATATATATATATATATATATATATATATATATATATATTTATAATTATAAATATATAATTTTACGAATATAGTAAACATAAATTTATAAGTATATTTATTTATAAATATTTATTTACAAATATATTTTTAACATTATTAATGAATATATAATCTTAAATGCATGAATGTTAAAAATGAGTGAAATTGAATAATTAAAAATGAGTAAATGTTGAAAATATTGAAAAAATCGATATGTTTTATTAATTATACAAATTATGAAAAAAATAATACATGGAAATATATTGAAATGAAGATGATTACATATTGAAAATATAAAAAATGATAAATTAATATGTATAAATAAATATTAGAAAATAATTAGATTCAAAAAAAAATATTAAAAATGAATAAATAATACTAGATGTAATAATATTAAAAATAAATAATTAAAATTTACTGATTAAAAACATAACGTATTAAATATATTATGTTACTAAATGAAATTATAAAATGAATATTAAAATTTGAATAAATTACATAAATATCTATTGTATGTGTTTCTATATAAGATTTCATTAATTATGTAAATATTTGTGTGCCTGAAGTTAATGTGTACACACACACACAGACAAGTTTGATATATGTTAAATTTAATAGTGACATTTTATAATATGCAATGTCTATTAATGAAATAAATAATAATAAGAATGAATAAATTTTAAAAATGAATAACTGTTATTAATTATATAGATAATTTAAAAAAATTAAAAATGAATATTTTTATTTGTTAAAGTGGAAATGAATACATATTAATTATATAAATTACAACCATATTAAAAACATTAAATGTTAATGAATAAACATGTATAAATAAATATTTAAAATGGATACAATTACAAACATATTGGATAATGAAAAATTGAAAATGAATAAATTAAAAAATATTTAAAAAACAATTATGATTATTAATGAATAAATAATATTAAAAATGAATAAATTCAAAAAAAAAAATTAAAAAGTAATAAATAATATATATTAAAAAAAATATAAAAAATGATAAAAATTTATCGATTAGAAACATATTATATTTTAAATATACTATGTTAATAAATATAATTCTAAAATGAATATTAAAAATTGAATAAATTATAGAAATATTATATGTGTGTTCATTGTATATAAAAATGAATTAATTACATATAAGTATGTTTGAAATCAACATAACACACCTTTAATATATGTTAAATTTAAAAATCAAATGACATTCAATTAAATGTCCTTTACTTGATATAATTAGTCAATATTTTTAATTAATACAAATTTTTAATTATAAACCATTTTTCATTAAACGTATGACTTATTTAATGTATGCATAAATATTTTTTATTATTTAAATCATATTTTAGGAAATACTATATATATAAATATATTTTTATATTAAAAATATTAAAAATATTAATGAATAATTAAGAATAAAAACCATTAAAAATTAATAATACATTAATATGTTTTTAGTTATTTCATTTTGTTCCTTTTCTATATCTATATTTAATATATATTATTTATAATTAATATATATATATAGATTAAATTTATTCATTTTTATTAATAATTGTTTCATTTGTTATATTTTTTAATAATTTTGAAATTTATTCATTTTTAATTTTTTTATTTAATTATTACAATTTAGTAATTTTATATATCTATATTTAATATATACTATTTATTAATATTTATAATTAATATATATGTATATTAAATTTATTCATTTTTATTAATAATTATTTAATTAATATTTTTTAATATTTTTTTAATTTATGCATTTTTAATTTTTAATTATTTAATTATTTCAATTTATTCATTTTACATATCTATATTTAATATATACCACTTATTAATATTTACGATATTTATATTTTAAATTTATTAATAATTATTTAATTACTAAATTTTTTAATATTTTTTTAATTTATTCATTTTTAATTTTTATTTGTTTAATTATTTCAAATTTTTAATTTTTTTAATAGTTGTATTTTTTTATTGGTATATATAAAAAATAGGGGACGTGGCCCGCATGGGTTGGTGGGTCGGGCTGTGTATAGGCCCCGATAGTGGGGCAGGTGGGCTGGGTCGTGTAGGACGTGACCATGTGTATGTGGGTACGTTAAATCCCACAGGAAGCATAGAGTGGGACAAGGAATGTGCAAGACCATGGGCCCATATGGGTGTGTGGAGAGTGTATGTAGGAGCTCATCCTCGCAACAAGCTTCTGAGCTTAGGTTGCGATAGAATATTATATAAAGAAGTAGTCGAACTTCCACTATTTCGATGTGTGACTCACATGTGAGATTGGGACCTTTACCAGCCCTAGAAAATACACTGATAAAGGTTATCAGTGCTTTTTTATAGCACTTATGAAGGCTAATGTTGTATATTGCACATTTTTTAGTAGCGTGTTTAGTAAAATTCTAATGGTGGTTGTAGTGGTGTTACATGTGCAGACCCATAGGCTTGGGATGGTGTGAGACAATTATATGCCTATATTTTTTTATGTTTTCTTACACACCCCACCGAAGTCGGGTAACATTAATGGCACCCAAAGACCACGGGGGGCATGTTTCTCTAACACCCAAGATAGGGAGGATATAGATGGTTGACTATCCTCGCTCCACTGTTCTCCCTTCAACAGTAGCTTTTGGCGATGCTAGTGGTAAATGATGAGATATGTGGTGGGGGACATGTATGGTGAGGGGAGGGAAGGATGTTGATTTACTACATGTTCATGATACCCTACTTCCCTGGTTATGTGGTACAAGATATACGGTTGGTGTCACAAGATATGACATGATTGGTGTCATCATTGGTGGATTGGTAAGGAACAAGAGAAAAGGATGTATTCTCATTGGGATAAAATATAAAATCAATAGAAAAGTGGCTGTAAGGAACCTTATATACATTCTTATGACAATAATTTACTACCCATGGATGCATTATTTGGTGAGAGAGCCATGGTGAGGCAGGGGGGCTAGTTAACCCACTTATGTGGTAGTTAGTTTTACTGTTTGTTCATTAGGGAATTAATATGATCTTTTTACATTTTCATGAGAGATATCATGTATGATCCTACTGAGTATACATGTTGTGCTCACCCTATATATATATATAAATAGTTTTTAGGTTACCAGGAAGGCTTTAGTGACTAAGCTAGATAGTACTAGCTCGGGGCTGTGGTTATTGTAGTTGCTGCCAAATGATTTTATTTTGTTGTTGTTTTATCTTTGGAGACATCTATATCTATTTTATATTCATGCATATGGGATATTTATTATATGGGAATTTTCTATATTTCCTTTATAACATGGTGGATTTTTTGGTGATTTTATGTTATGATCCAGGGATATTGGTGGAAATTCTTTCCATTTGAGTGTCTTACACCCTCGATGTTAGTCCCTAACCTAAGGCCTACTAGAGGCAGGACTCAGGGGTCACTCCTTATCTTCAATTCCGACCTCGGAGGGGTACTAATGAAGGGGGGGGGGGGGGTCATG
Source organism: Viscum album (assembly GCA_963277665.1). Classification (NCBI taxonomy): domain Eukaryota; kingdom Viridiplantae; phylum Streptophyta; class Magnoliopsida; order Santalales; family Viscaceae; genus Viscum; species Viscum album. Next base: position 1,746,559,557 of record OY728161.1, read on the forward strand.
AAGTAGTGGTATCAAAGGTGTTGGTTAATGGATATAATAGATTTTTGAGAAGACATTGGTGAGGATTGCATGAGTCTGTAAGACAATAGTGTTTTCTGAACTTAGTATATGATAGAAATAAGGGATACTGGATAGGAAACATGATTTTAGGTCCCTCTATGATATGATATAAGGACCTTAATCTCTCTAAACATACTAGGTAAATTGATTCTACTTATAGGGCAGCGACCTAGGAGAGGTACATACATCATACTTTCTTGAGTTCTGTTTTGAATGGAATGGTTCTGGGAATGAATAAATGAATTAATTGAATGAATTAAACAAATCTATCATTACCAAACTTAGGTGTTTCTTATTTGTTTATAGAGATTCTAATTGGTCACCGTACGTGTGTGGTCTGAGTTAAGAAGGTTCGACAGGTTTTCCCTATTGACCATTGGTGGGTCAATCCTAATCAAGAGGATAAATAGTGGAAGTAAATATTACATGCCTTTCAACTTTAGAGATTAGAAAAGTATGAGGGTAGAATATTTAATCTAAAGATAGAATGATGTTTGGAGTAGTTGTTGGTTGTTTTTTTCTTGATTCGAGCCTGAACCAAGTATTGAGTGCCCTTTGTGGTTATCCAGTTGAGGGGAGCATTACTTTAATAGTGGATGTTGTATCTCAAGGAGAAAAATGAGACCTATGTATCATATTCTGACTTCCAAAATGAGTTCAGGGTTGAGTTCTTTTTTATGATGAAAACGGTGAAAAAGAGACAGAAGTTTCTCTCCCTTCAGTAGGGGTGTATGAGCATTGAAGAGATAGTGATTAAGTTTAAGGATCTTATGCGCTTTTACCTTGACATCCCCCTAGACAAGGAGTATTGAACATGATGCTTGGAGGAGGAATTGTGTCTCTCCCTTTATTTTGTAGTCACCCCATTCATGTTACCTACATATTTTGAAGTGAATAAGAAGACATATGTGATAAAGAGGGTGCATGAGTGGGATGGAGAACCCTTGGTTGAGAGTCAACATATACCTCTGAGGAGAAAGACATCAGATGGAGGGTCATGGATGATGGTTCGGTCAGGGTTTCGATCAATATATAAATGACCCAAACAGTCAGCATCACATTTCTTGAGGGATGGAAGTTATTGTGCCTCTAAAAAGAGCCCTCATGTTTTGTGGTTTGGCTGTTGAGGGTATTGTAATTATCAATGATAGTTTCCTTCAACTCTAGAGGGTTAGTATAGCTTGGGCAATTAGGCCCCCTTCCAGCAGCAATAGTCCCCCTAGATAATTTCAGCAGTAGGGCCTCCCAAATTATGTTTGACAGCTTATTCAACATACTTATACTTATCCATGAGGAGATGCAGTTGGTAGAGGGTAGACTTAGGATATTCCTCATCATTAGGGACCTAGTCCAAAGCATAGATGAGGAGGATATCAACAACAAGTTAGAGGGTTTATTCGAGGCCATATTCATGTGATATAGGTTTCAGTTTCATAGAGGACATAAGTTGTTTGAGGTACGATCATTTTATCATCTACCCTAGTTTTTTCATTATTTGATTATGGAGATTCACACTAATTTGATGCACCCACCTTGTTCCACACACTGAGACTAGATGTGAAGAGGCTTTATGCACCCCTAGTGTTATCTATTCTAGCTAGAGGATAGATTAGTTTGTTTGATGTGTGCCTAGGATGTAGAATGATTATGGAGAACCATCAGCCATTGTTATATTTCTTTATATTAAAGATACGAATATACTATTTCATTCTCAATTTGGATTAGTTATATACCATTCATGTGGTGGTTGATTATTTATATAGGAGAGTTAGTTTTTTTGATGTTTAAGGGATATGTTTGGTGTTCATTGATGAGAAAGGTTTTCAGATGGGCAATAGGTGAGCGAAGTCCCTTCTTTCCTTAATGTTTGAGTCATTGACAGAGTTAGTGAGGATTTAGGCGGCGAAGACCCTCATAATTTTTATAGAGTTTTAAGACGTTTTACTTGTGGAGTTTATGACACTACCCCTTGATATATTGTTGAGTTTGGTGTCTGGTTCTACACCAGTTTCAATGGATACTTATCGGATGACACCCTTAGAGTTACAATAGCTAAGGATCTTTATTGATGATCTGATGTAGAAAGGATTTATCAAGCCTAGTGTGTCACTATAAGGAGATCCATTTTTTCCTGTGAAGAATGAAAACAATATTCTAAGGTTGTGCATTGAATATTGATGGCTAAATTAGGCGATGATCAAGAATTATTGACCTCTTTTAAGAATTTATTATCTTTTTGACCATTTGAGAGGAGATAACTAGTTTTCTAAGATTGATCTATGGTCTGGATATCATTAGTTGAGGGTAAATGAGGTAGATATCCTAAATATTTTCTTTTGGTGTTGGTATAGTCACATAGAGTTGTAGTCATGTCATTTGGTGTCATGAATACACCAGTTGTGTTCATGGGACTCATGAAATCTGTATTTCCTGAGCTCCTAGACCAATTTTCACTCTGTTCATTTACGAAATTCTCATATACTCAAGATAAGAGGAGGATCATGTCGAGCACATAAGGATCATTTTACAAACTCTCCAACACCACAAGTTATATGGAAAATTTTCCAAGTGTAAGTTCTATATATGAGTGGTGCATTTACATGGACATGTGGTGTCCCATAAGGGAGCAGTGGTGAATCTATCAAAGGTTGAGGCAGTTATTTCTTGGGTATAACCCAAGAACATAGCAGTAGTTCATAGATTTATTGGAATAATTGGTTATTATCAAAGGTTTATATATGATTTCACTCAAATTATATCCCCATTGACCACCATTACTAGGAAGGAAGATTCTTTCATTTGGAATAATCAATGACATGTAGTATTTGACCCCTTGAAGGAGAAACTAGTTAGTGCCCCGATCCTTCATTTTCCTAAAGAGGGTATGATGTTTGTGGTGTTTTTTGATGTTTCCCACTTGTTTTTAGGATGTATATTAATGTGGTATTAATCTTCTATGGGTTCCTGTAGTTATTACCCCACGAAAATAACTACACTACCCATGATCTAGAGTTGTTAGTGGTGATGTTTCCCCGAAGATATAGTGACATTACCTCATTGGGGAACATTTTATGATCTTCACAGACCACAAAATACTTAGGTATATATTTTGTCAGCATGAACTAATTATAAGACAGTGGAGGTGGTTTAATTTTCTCTAGGACTATGATTTTTAGATCGATTACACAGAAGGAAAGGGAAACGTCATGGAAAAAATTCTGAGAAAAAAGTTACAGGTAGCTATTTGAAAAACTAAAGATTCTTGAATAGTGATGGAAGATTTAACGACTTTAAATCTTAGAAAAGAGGAGGTTTATGGAAGAGGAAACTTGTTCTAGATGACAGAAGATCCCACTTTGTTATGGTAGGCAGAGGAGTCTTAGTAGAGATACTCGAAGGTGAAAGGGGTTCATGATCAGATCATTCATGATGATTCCCCTAATGGATGGTTAGAGGATGGACAATATCATGTTATGTTTCAGGGGAGTATGTTTATTCCATTAAAGATGCATGATGGAGTCCTCCATGAGTTTTATAGATCCTCTAGAAGCACACCCTGATGTATCTAAAATGTATTGTAGCTTGAGGAGATAGTTTTGATGAAGATGGATAGGGAATTTTGTGGAAAATTTCATGGATCCATGCCTAATCTACCAGAAGGTAAATGAAAAACATCATGTCCCGGGTGGTTTGTTACTTCCTTTAGATATCCTTGAGTGGAATTGGAAGGAAATATCAATGTATTTCTTCACTAGATTACCCTGGAATTAGGGTGTATGTGATTCCATATGGGTTATCATGGACCAAATTATGAAGTTATATTATTTTCTGAAGATCCAAAAGCTGAGTAACTTAGATATTCTAGGGAGATGATACATGGATGATGTGGAGAGGCTTCATGGGGTTTAAAGGGCCATAATTTCCAACTGATACCTTTGGTTTACTTCATGAGTCTGAAGGGGATTGTAGTATGACTTTGAATCTCTTTTATGTAGTAGTATTCTAGGCTATATGGACCATTGGGGGGGGGGGGTGGATCAGTGGCATCTTTTTATGTTTTTTTTGAATTCAACATTATGAACCTGATAAAGTTCATGATCCACTCAAATATTTTTCATAGAATCACCTTCATGTGCATAAATAAAGAAGATAGATTATCACACAATATTTATAAGGTTTAGAATAAAATCCTACTCCTTAATATGTTAGTTTGACCCCTCTAATACAGACTCTTCACCATCAAACAAGTGATTACAACCACAAACAATCCTAGTATGATCAAAACATAGTCTTAATATGTTTATCCACTTCTAGAACCAAATGGAAGATACAATTATCTTATTCAAGAGGATCCAAAAAATAAATACATCCTTTTTCTCCTCGATTTATTATACAACATTTAGAAATAAGACCTTTCTCGAAGAGAAGATTGATCAATAGCTCTGCACATGTACCTCTTCAAGATATTCAGAATTTTCTTGGAATAGGCCTGTTATCCTTGAAACTCATTCCAGATCTAATGTGATATTGATTCTCCTAAAATTATTATAATACTCAGGAATATCAATTTTAGTGACTTCTAGCTTTGTCACAACTTTTTATTATCATCAATATTGGATGTATCAGTCTCTCAGACGATCTTACGATGAGTATAAGAGTTCTAAATTCTCAGATACTTTCTTCGATACCTATATCACATATTTATATTCAAAAAATATTGAAGAATATTATTCTCAAAATATCACATTCAATGTTTCTATATTTTAATTCTGTAAATTACAAAATCTTTAGTGGTAGGATAATATCATTCAAATCAGTCAACTAAATTTTGACTTATCTCATATTTAAAATCATCTGAATTCCTATTAAAATATTTATTTCAATCCTTATAAGACTCAGACCCATGATCTCAATAATTTACTCAAATATCAATTCTTAAAATTTATACAATATTTCCATGATTTCATGAAATCAGATACATTACAGACAATAATCGACTTCATCATAATCGACAATGTAGCAATCAGCTACATAATTCTTAATTAACCATGTAGTAATCAACTACATGATTTTTAAATAGCTACATAAAAATCAATTGTATACGTATCAATCAGCTACATGGTTCTATCCAAAACTCCTACATAGTATATTCTCTTACATGATTCAATTACATGGTAAGTTCAGATATGTGAATCATTCATCTACATAGAGTTGGTGACATTCTCAAAAACTCTTAAATGAATCAAAGATATTCTAGATTTTTATTATATTAAATCACAACTTATTCATCTAACTTCCAAACCTTATCAACCACTTCAACACTTTTTAAAAATATTTTGGACAAGGATCCTTCATCCACCAACACTTTTCTTTACTTCCTTTGAATATCAGCTCATCAATCATAATAATTAACTTTACCACATTATCTTGAACTTCTCTACTTGAGTTCTTCAAGATGTAGCCTCATATAGTTCCTTTTTCATATACCATGGTAGTAACTAAATAAACTTATGAACATACATGGATGTATTATCATGCATGTAATCCAATTTATTTTCCTCAATAATCCATAACTATTCTCCAAGCACCATTATTAACTCCATTGAACACATATTGATCTATTGACAATAAATATAATACTTAATTATACAAAAAATACCCCCTTTGAATTTTTTGGAAATACCAATCCTTAATATCAATATGTGTTCTTGGATAGATTCTATATTTATCACCCTTATTGATAATAAAATACAAAGGTCAATTCGGGGGATTTCTCAACCCTTCATTTTCTTTTGAAGAAAATTTCATAATCATCTCACTTTTTCTGAGAGAAGGATGATACAAAATGGTTCACTTAGAAAAGAGCCTTTAGTTTGTCAAATATAAGTCTATACAGGTGAACCCAGTGTATAAAACAAGATATATATGACTAAGGTTGTATATTTTTTCCATAAACTATCATACATGTCATATCATACTCATAATTTCTTTTTTTCCTCAAACAAGGGTTATATAAAAATATATTCTTTTAATAGAAACATATAACCTGCATATATCCCAAAAAACATAAAAATAGTTCATTTATAAGTCATGAAACTCCACTTTTTTTATGTTAGCATAACCAAGACCCCCCTTAACAAGTTTATTTAATATAATCATAATAAAGGGTAGTAAGTGTGATTCCCATACCTTAACCTTTAGGTTTGAAATCTATCCATAATTTACAAATTCAACAGAATTAAGTATAATGATAGATTATTCTCAAATTTTATCTCTCTTAAGTGATAAAATTGTCTTTTGTATAATCTCTCCATGTTTCTCATAAGTGAAAACCTTTAGATTTATCCTTTAATTTCCTATATGTTAGTTCTAAACACATAAAAATAATAGGGAATAAGGAGGGACATCTTGGTTTCTCAAAAACAACATCTAGGTCAACATGGGCCATTCTTTTATTCCAATATCAAAATGGGAATATTTATTTGGACTCTTATTTTTTTTTGAGTATCATCTATTTGATTATCTTCTTCCTTTTTGGAATAATTTTTTCAATCTTAGTCTTTTGGATCTTCAATTTTCCAGTTGTAGACAAATTCCCACTAACATTCACCTCACCATTTTAAGCCACTTTCTTTCCTTTAGTTTTAAAAAGTTTCTTAGATTCCTCTAATTTCTTATATAATTTCAATTATTTTTTTCCAAAAAATAGGCACTCTTTTATGAAATTCTTTGTCTTCTCATAATTTTCACATTAATTGCCACAAGTTTTCTTTTGAAACCTATTCCCTTTCACAACATGGGGAAACTATCATTCAAACCGTATCATGCATACCTAATATATACAACCTTCTAAAATTCATCTGTGAATTTTTTTCTAGAATTTGAAATTTGTTTTATGTAGATAGATGTGGTGAAAACCTGGTCACAAGTTATTTCTTTTGAGATTTTTCCTCAGATTCTCACTCAAAACCCTCATTAGTTCTTGAATATTTCATAATAAAGACATGTTAAACTAGTAATAATAATATTTTTTCCATTATTAATTCAACTCCAATAGAATCATTGAAACTTTGTTCTTCTAGACTTGTACCAAATCTATCTAGATTCTTTTTTTTGTTGTCCTATTACAAACCAAGATTTACTTTTCTCTGGGGTATGCAGATTACTTGACATATTCTTCCATTACTTTGATGTGGAATATTACCTCTCTATTTTATTGGCTAACATATTCTCATATTTAATATTTTTTATCTATAATTTTAAATAAAACAAGTCTAATTTTGAAATGATTTAGTGTATATTTACCTTGTTCATGTGGAATCCTCTTCTCAATTTCCTAAACATATTATCCATTTACCTTAACATACTTAGTGAAGTATTATATATCTTTTTTCAATTCATGTTGTACTTGATACATATGGATTATGTCTCATCTAGTTTTCCTTCCTTTGTATCCAGTTCCTTCATGAGATATTTGATAATATTTCCACTTTTAGCTTCCTGATCTCATCAACATAGGCTGCTTCCTTCTTACTTAGCTCTTCCTTCTCAGAAAAAATCTATTTCCTTTCCCAATATTATTCTTTTCTTTATTAAGCTATTTTATCTGTCCCATGAATAATTCTAACTTGTTTTTCATCTCTAAATCAAGCTATATCCTTTGTTCTCCTTCATCAGTACTACTTGATGAATCAGATCCTTTCTTTGTATGAGAAAATAACCCAACTTCATTATCTAAAATTTTTTTGATGATTAACCTTGATTATGCATGCTCATTAAAATTTTCTTCTTGCCACTAAAGTGTTTCTTCTTTTTCTTATTCTATTTTTGTTTTTGAGGTATCTCCTTATCTAATTATGTTTCTTTAACCATTTTAATTATTCATTTTTTTTGGAAAAATAACCAGAGTCACCATAGTTCAAACATTTTACTGGTTTCCTACTCTTTCATTTTTACTCTACCATTTTGAATCCTTTCTATATAAGATAAAAAATTAGATTTAATTCTACATAATCCTCATTATCTAGGTTTTTAGATTATTTAGACACTTCTTTTTTGTTTTTTCCTTTTCTCAAGGATTCAAAATTAATTTAATATTTTTTCCTTCTATTTGAAAACAAGTGCCTTTATCATCTCATAATACATGAGTATATTGTGTAGTTAATTAATTATAAAGTCTTATATTTCTTCTAGAGATAATTATTTTTAATTAAAATGATCAGTAAAATTCCTTATCAATTTTTTTATGATGGTGGAATCCTAAAGCTTTTCCCAAAATCCCTAGATATTTCTCACAATATCATTTTCCTGTGTAAATTAGTAATTTATAGTATCATCATTATCCATTTTCATGTCTTTAAATTGGATCCTCCAAACTTGAGTTTTGGATTGCTTGCCTTTGATATTACCTTTTATAGTCGCTTCTTAATTTTTCCGAGATTTCCTTAATAGTCTGGAGACCCATGAACTTTGTGTATACCTTCTCTGATAGAGACATCAAGATGAAATTTTGATCCTTTAAATGTAACTTTATATTTATCTTATCATATTTTTTGATAGTAGTGCCTTTATTAATGGGTGTAAATCCCACCATTGTATCATATATCACTTCTAGGACAAGTGATAAGAGGTATGGTAATATCTTATTCCTTCAACTATGATAATTATTCCCATAGAATGTGGGAATAACTTGATTATTGAAAAATTTAATATTATCCATATCTTGAAATAATTTTTATATATTTATATAGAACCTTAATCTAATAACATTTTATTGTTCCATTCTATATGGACCATTGGGGGGGGGGGTGAATTAGAGGTCTCTTTTTATGATTTTTTTTTTCAATTCAAACTCCTGAACCTGTTAAATTTCATGATACACTCAAAGATTTATAACAACATCACATTTATGTGTAGAAATAAATAAGATAGTATTAAATAGTATTTACAAGGTTTGATATAAAATCCTACTCCTTTCTGCATTGGTTAGATCCCCCAACATAGATTCTTCACTATCAAACTAGTGATTATAACCATAGACAATCCCAATCCAATAAATATAGAGTCCCACTATGTTCCTCCACTTTTAGAACCAAATGAAAGATACAATTATCTTCTTCAATGAGGATCCAACAAAGAAATAAGTAATTCTTCTCCTTATATTCTTCTACAACACTTAGAAATAGGATCTTCCTCCACAAGCAGATGGATCAGTAGGTCTACATGTGTTCCTCTTTAAGATCTTCAACAACTACTTGAAATATGTCTACTAGTCTTAAAACTTCTTCCAGATTTCATGTGATATGTATTCTCCTTATCTTCTAAGAATAATCAGGAATATATCTTTTAGAGACTCATGGATTCATCTCTCCTTTTATTTCTCTTTGATACTAAATGTATCGATCTCTCATATGATCTTGCAATGAGCACAAGATTTATAAATTATAAGATACTTTTTTCAATACCTAACCACATATTAATATTCAAAAAATCATCTTTAATAATATTCTCAAAATATCCCAGTAAATTTTTCCATATTTGAATTCTGGAAGTCACACAATCTTTAGTAGTAGGATCATCTCATTCAAATCGGTCAACTAGTTCCTTATTTATATCATATTTAAACCCATTTAAATTACCATTAAAATCTTCATTTAAATATTATGAAGTCTCAAGACCATTATGTGAATAATTTCCACAAATTTCTCTTCCTTAATCCATATGACATTTTCCATGCCTTCATGAAATCAGCTACTCCATAGAAATCAGCTATGTCACAATCAACTATATAGAAATAGACTATGTGATTCTCAATTGGATATGTAGAAATCAGCTACACAATTCTCAATTAGTTATTTCAAAATCAGTTATGTGGTACACTTTGTCTATATAGAAATCGACTACATGATTCTATCCAAAACACTCACATGTAATATTTACCTATGTGATTCTACTACATGGGAAGTTTGTCTACATGAATCATTAAACTACATAGAGTTGGATACATGCTGAAAATGGTTACATGAATCTAGGATATTATCTATTTATATTATATTAAATTATAACTTCATTAACTGATTTATAACCCTTCTCAACCACTTTAACACCTCTCATAAATGTTGTAGGTAGTTTTCCTTCATCAACTAACACTTGTATTTAATTCCTTTTAGGATAAAATCATCAATCATATAATATAACTTTGCTACATTGTATTGAAATTCTATACTTGATTTCTTCAAGTTGTAGCCTCACAAGGTTTCTTTTCCATCTACTATGGTAGTAACTCAATCAATATATGGACTTATACGGATGTATTATTATACAAGAAATCTAATTCCTTTCCCTCAATAATCCATAACCATTATCTAAGCACCATCATTAACTCCACTGAACACATATTGAGCTATTCACAAAAAATTCAATACTTAATTAGGCACAATATATTCCTTAGATCTACTTTCCACTCCTAGACAGATGGACAGATAGAGTGGATCATTCAGATACTTGAGGATATGTTACGGATGTTCATCTTGGATTTCAGTGGATTATGGGTGCGATATCTACCTTTGGTTGAGTTTTCTTACAACAAAATTTAACACTCATACATAGGTATATCCCCCTTCGAGGCATTGTTTGAGTGGCTGTGTCGATCCCCATTACACTGGACCAAGATTGGAGTGACATCAGTTCTTGGTCTTGATGTGGTATAAGGCATAATAGATAAGATTAAAGTGGTTCTTGTAAAGATAAAGGCATTTTAGGACCACCATAAGGATTATATCTATTGATGAAGGAGGTCTTTAGAGTTTTAGGTCGGAGACCATGTTTTCTTGAAGGTTTCCCCTCGACACGGTCAATGAGTGTTTATCTAGGGGAGAAAGTGCTCACCTTGGTTTGTTTGACCCTTCAAGGTGTTGGAGAACATTATCAAGGTGGATTATTGGTTTTTTCTACCTCCATATCTGTGATTACTTCCATACGTCCCATCTCTACTAGTATATTCATGATGATTCCCACATCATTGAATGGGGGGAGTTGGATATTAGGGATAATACAACATTCATCAAATGACTAATTGAGATTCAAAAACATTAGAAAAAGGTGTTATGAGAGCATACTACCCCCTTGGTTTGAGTTCTATGGAGGCATGGTGGCCTATAGGAGAAGTACCTGGGAGTGAGTCACAGATCCATGCCTAGTACCTAGATTTGTTTATTCCATGGTATTTTAGTTATTTTGATGTTAGACCATTATGATGGTTTTTTGACTTATTACTATTATGTTTTAAAATCTAGATGTGTTTTGAGTTATGGTTTCATTATTTTTTTAGAAGCATCTCTTGATAGAGTATTTGGTGGTTTCTAGTGGTTGTTTTTATATTTCCGTTTTCTGGTTGGTTTCAATTCTTGAGGATGAGAATCATTTTATAGGTATCTAATATAATGGTATAGACCCTTCCATCCCGTTACTTTTTGATTTTTGGGTATTGGGAACCTTGATATGGGTTCAAGGAGGGGATAAGAGTAGTTGGAGTCAAAAATGTAATTACAGGTGGTGATTCACACCATGAATCACCAATTCACTACATGTAATGTTTCTCAAGTTGGATTCATAGCTTATTTTGGAATTTTTGATTGGTTTGATTCATGACGTGAAATTTTGTTAGTGTCATGAATGTTTATAGTGGAGTTTTTGGTGTGCTATCTTCAAAGGTTTTATGACATTAAAGGGGATTCTCTTGATGTGAAATTCCTCCAAGTTTTTTTTTTATTTAGTGACTTGTTTTTCTTTGTATGTGAATCGTGTGAGGTTCATAGTGTGAATAATCCATTCATTCCATGAATGAGATAATTTCTAGGTTGCCTACAAATTCCAAACTCCATCTAATTTCCATTACCCCCCTCACATTATATCATACTATAGGAAATATCTTGGTTATTTTGAGATCCTTAATGATATCTGATCCTTGGAATTCATCCTTGACTTCCAGAGGTTCAATATTGATGATTCTGGGGGATTCCTTTTTCCCTTTGTCTCTGAGTTCTTCCTTGTTTCTTTGGAGGCTTACATATAGACTATGTTGTTTGGAGTTTGGAGTTTGTTGGAATGTAATTTTTATGATATTTCACTTCATTTTAGATGGATTTAGGGATCCTTTATGTGGTTGTGGCACTGATATTCATTATCTCTTTCTTTGGATTGTGCAGTGAACCAAAAATCTTATTTTGAGGTAGGGAATTAGAGTTCTCTCCCTTTTATTTTAATTTGTTGTATTATCATTATTTTTCTTTTTTTGGGAGAGTGTTATGAATTGACATAGTAAAGATAATAAAATTAACTAATGAAATTGAAAGGGGATAGTGTGATACATATGCAGTTATTGGGTTTCCTTGATTTTTTTGTTGATATTATTGTTGTTTCATTCTATATGATTGTTATGGAATTATTACTTATAATTATGTATTGATTTGAAAATAACATTAAAATGGTTAAATACTTAAAGTTGTAAAATGGAAAGACTAAATTTATATGACTGTTTTATGATTGATTAGTTGTTGCAAATTGGTGGCCTTGGTTGTTGTGACTTGGAGGCCTTGGTTTTTATGGCTTGGTGACCTTGGTTGTGATGTGGTAACATGGAATATTTGTTTCTTGGTAGAAGTTTAGTATTAATATAATAATAATATTTACATATATAAATGTGTTTATGTCTAAAGAATTAATTGGTGTGAATTGAAACTGATAACTAATAGAACAAAGCTTAGTGGATGAAGTGTTAAGTAAATAATGGAAAATGGAACTCATTTTTTGGCCCTTATGTGTTGCTCATGGTTTGTTTATTCTAAATTAGATGTAGTTATTAGTGGTGTGGTGTTCAATAAAGTTCCAATGGTGGTTGTGGTGGTGTTTAATGCACAAACACTTAGGTGTGAGCTAGTGTGAGGATATTATATACCTATATTTTGTTTTGTCTTTTTATACACCACACCCGATTTAGGTAACATGAATGACACCTAGAGGACCTAGGGGAGTTTTCCCTAACATCTAGGATGAGGAGGTTACATATGGATGAATACCCCCCTCTCCCCCACTATCCCATCATCAGTAGCTTCTGGTGATACTGGTGGTGGATGATGAGATATGTGGTGGGGGTCATGCGTGGTAGGGGGAGGGCATGAGGTTGATGTACCATGTGTTTATGATACCCTACTTATCTTATTACATAGTATTCGGTATGAAGTTGGTGCCATAAGATGTTATATGTGGTTTGTTCCATAAGATATGATACAATTGGTGTCGTAATTGGTGAATATGGAAGGGATGAGAGAAAATAATGACTTCTCTTTGGGTGAGAGTGGAAAATCAGTGGGAAAGTAGTCATGGGGTACCTTATCTACATTATTATGATATTACTTTACTACTCTTGGATGTGTTATGTCTCACCATTAGTGGTGGGGTGGTAAAGGTTTGGGGGGTGAGGGGAAAGTCACAGGGTTAAGTCCCTGGACCTGCAAGTTTACTGCAATTTGTTTCCTTGCATTGTGTTCTGTGGTGGATGATGTAATAAAACTTATATATTACTCTTGGAAGCTTTATTTGGTGTGAGATCCATGATGAGTCTAGGGGACTAGTTGACCTATGTAGGTGATGGTTAGTTCTGCTATTTGTTTACTAGGGAATTAATTTTCTATTTTCACATTTTCATGAGAGATCTTAGGTGTGGTCCTACTGAGTATACAAGTTATGATAAACCTATATATATAATCTATTTTTTAGGTTTCTAGGAGGTTTTTTTCTGATTGAGATATAGAGTACTAGCTTGGGTCTTAGGTTGTTTCAGTTGCTTCCACATGATTTTCTTTTGGCATTATTTTATCTTTAGAGACGTCTGTATATATTTTATATTCATTCATAAGGGATATTTATTGTATGATATTTTGGTATATTTCTTATATGATATTTTGGTATATTTATTTTATAGAATGGTGGATTGGTTGGTGGTTTTATGTTATGATCCAAAGATATTGTGGTAAATGCCTCCAATTTGAGTATTTTATACCTTCAGTTCTAGTCTCCAACCCGGGGCCTAATAGAGGGGGAACTTAGGGGGTCACTCCTCTTCAATGTCAGCCTTAGAGGGGTATAATTTTGTGTGTGTGTGTGGGGGGGGGGGGAGGGGGTTGTGATATAATCCAACAATTTAAAATGGGATATTTAAAAAATAAAAAAAAGTATTTGAAAAATATCTAAATAGCTAAGTAATTTTAAATATTTTTTATTCAAATTATTTATTTATTTTAAACTTGAATAAATATTTTAACATGGATATTTAACTTTATATTTAACATAAATGTTTTCAAGTGTTGAATAAATTTAATATTTATTTAAATAACATGGTTATTTATTTTAACTTTTTAATTATTATTTTTTATTTTAAAATATTCAAGTTGTTTTAATTTTTTAATCAATTTATTTATTTTAAATGTTTTATTAATGTTACTTTTTTTAAATTTTAATTTATTTATTTTAAAATATTCAAATTATTTTAAAATATTTATTCAGGTTATAATATCCATGTTATTCTAAAATATTAAAGTTATTTATTTATTTTAAAATATTTAAACTAAATGATTTGAATAAAATATTCAAATTATTTTAATTTTTTTGGATCACGTTATTTGTTTATATTCTTTCAAAATATTTATGATATTTAAATTTTTTATTTATGTTATTTATTTTAAAATATCTATGTTTTTTTAAAATATTTAAAGTAATGTTTTTAAATTTAATGCTATTAAAATTTATATATATATTTAAAAAACACACACAACAAGTTATAGTCTTAAACCACACATTTGTGAAGAAATACCAATGAAGGCATGGTTTATGACATTTCCTTCACAATGCTTCTCCTCCGACATATAGCCCCCTGACATTATTTCGGCATTTTTTTTTTATTTTTTCAATTTTTTAAAAAATTATCCTAGGATGGAAGTGGAGTGAATATGAGGAGAGTTTATAGAAGAAAACACATCTTGTCCCATAACACCACCCACACCTCATTAAGAAAAACCTTGGGAAGAACACCACTACACCTCCCCACACAAGTATTTTAAAATTTTATCTTTAAAATTTTAATAATAATTATTATTTTAAACATAACCAGGTTTCAGGTAGCCTATACCCAAATATGAATTCTAATCAAGTATTAAATATGATACTTTAACCCAGTTAAAACCTGATTAGGGATTATCCGATCCTAACTTTATTAGGTATGGTAGCAAGAGGTACCTGCTCACCAAATACCCTATATCATTTATATTTATGGTATCTGATTCTATTTTTTTGTTTTCTCAACCTTATAAATATTTTTAATATAAAAACATGAAACCACATATAAATTTATTTTTAAGAATAATTATAAATAGTTTCAAGATTTTTTTTGAATTATGTATTTAACCTTATAATAAATGAGTTTAAAAATTAATTCAAGTGTAAAATTTCCTAAAAAAACATCGTAAGCATAACTCTTTAATTCAACATGCATACCCAATTATTGAAACAATCACTTTTATTATCATTAATATCTCTAATTTATAAATCATTATTTTTAAATAACTCTAATTTGTATCTATCTAACTTAATCTTAATTCCTCCTTCATCATGTCCCCCCTCTCTATGGTCTTCACACATTTAATTTAAAGGTGGCACTTTATTTTATTTTATTTTGATAGAAAAAATGTAAAAAATTTAAAATTATGTCATTTACAATTGTTAGATCCAGGGAAACCTTCCAAAAGAAATGATTTTTTTGAATAATTATAAATGAAATCACCTAAGATAAACACTTTGAACTAATTTAATCAAGTGATGAGTAAAAAGGTTGGCTTTTTTGAAATACCAATAATGGAGTTATTTATTAACATATATACGAAAAATTATCAATAACTTAAACTTGAAGGTTTCAGGGTGTAGTAGAAGTGGTTGGGACCATTCCCAACAATGGTCTTTAGTTAACCTCTTTAGATTAATTCACTACTACAAAATAAGTCTATAACCATGGTTTGTAATCATGGCTATAAGCCAAAGAATTGTGGCTAGTATTGACGTGGAAATAGGGTAAAGCCAATATCCATAGCTAAAACTGTGGATATAGGGAGATAACCATAATTTTAAACCATGAAAAAAGCTTAAGACACACAATACCTATAGCCATAGTTTAAAAATGTGGCTATAGGGCTGTATCCATGGGTAAAACTATGGATATATCCCTATTTCCATGGTTCCAAACCATGGAAATAGCCCCCTCATTCCATAAAAAAACAGCTCGCTGCATCTTCGAATGCATCTTCAAATCCTCCCCAGTAGAAACTCACTACATCTTCAAATCCTCCCAGCTATATATTTGAAACATAAATGGATTTAGAGGTATAAAAATATAAGCAAGGCAATAAAAATTAAGATAAAAAATTAAAATAAGTAGCATAATAATTTTTTCCAGAAAACATGAAAAAAACATATCACAAATGGAATTGTAAGTTTGAAATCAACAATAACCTACAACCAAAACCTAGAGAACCTAGATCACCACCCACATTATCCCTGATGAACCATGTTGCCTCATAGTCACATGGGTTACATGAATAAAGTTCCCAAGAAACCACACTAAGAATAAAATCATAAGAACTAGAAATTTACACACATGATGGATTTATTCAAAAGACCCAAGCCATTAAGAAAGAAAAGGGCACATACTAGGTATATCCCACTGATTCCATTATGAGACTACTCCTAGGAATCTCACATGAAAAACTGAAACCGTGAGTGGTTCAATTCCTAGTTTCACACAAGACCATACCCATGCCCATAAATTACACATTTCATAAACACATGTATAGCATAGGAAAAAATCTAGGCACCACCTACCTATAATTCGTAGGGATATACTAATCAACTATCACTAAATGATTCAAATTCAATCAGAGGAAATAAATAATCCTAGAAAAACTTTAACTTAGGGGAAACAAATTAATAATGTAAAAACATTGATAAAACTAGAAAACAGTTTCCCAATGATAACTAGCCTTACTTTCAATGACACATTACAACAAAAGAATCAAAGAATGGACCATAATCGAATGAGACCCCACATAGGGTAGAGAGGAAAATTTGATAAGTGGAAAAGGTATATATCTCTACTTACTATCTCAAAATGAGGCTAACTGCTCATTTTAATAGTTAATTTTACCATTTAATTAAAACTAAAAAAATTAAATAGAAGGTTTCTTACGACATGTCCTCTTTTGTTTGAAACACAACACACTGTTCTAGTTGTAACCAAGAAACCCAACTATCCCACCTAGGGTCATATCATGGAATAACCATTCCATTTACAATGATGTTCCCTACATTCCCATGGATTCACGATTTAGTCTCCCATAGACTCAGTGAAATCTCCCAAGATAACCAAAATTTAATCTTATGTAGGGTATTTATGACACTACCCTCACCCAGTGCGATGCGATCCACTACCAACCCAAAATAATAATAATCACTAGATATAAATTTTTAATCACATGAGACCACTTATCACACTATAATGTCCTTATCTATAGTGTGTCCTTATACCTAGTAGAAAATTTTAGCTTCAAGCCTTTGATGACTTCTCAAAATTGACTCTCGATCTACATCGAAACCTATACAACCTCAAATATACAATTCCACACCCTATCTCCCCCTACACAACACCAACCCCCCTAAAACACCCCCCCGCACCCCCACACCCCCTGCACCCCACTCTACCCCCTTGCACAACATCAGCACCCCCCTCCAACACCTCACAAGTACACCCACGCCATCCTGCACCCCCATAACCCCATCAACTCTGCACCCCACCCTAAACCCCCTCTTCCCCCCCCGCACAACACCAGCACCATCTCCCCCTACAACACCCCACCAAAACCCACCCACACCCATCCTACACCCCATATCCCCCCTACATAACACCAGCACCCCCTCCACCACCCCAGCAACACCCCATACCCACCTCAACCTGTACCCCCCCCCCCGCACAACACCACCCCCCTACAACACCCCACCAACACCCCCCCACACCCACCTTGCACCCCATTCTTCCCCTACACAACACCAGAACCCCCCCTCCAACACCCCACCAGCAACCATTGAAGATGTCAGAACCACTCTCCTAACAGATGGTGGTTTTGCACAAGAACCAATAAGATTGAGTGTACAAGCATATAGTACTAACATGGATGCAAATTAATTAAAAAAACAATTCAAAAATAATTTAAAATATAGTTAAGGGAT
This sequence comes from Viscum album, assembly GCA_963277665.1. Lineage (NCBI taxonomy): Eukaryota > Viridiplantae > Streptophyta > Magnoliopsida > Santalales > Viscaceae > Viscum > Viscum album. The sequence goes on from OY728161.1 coordinate 1,746,577,944, forward strand.
GTAACCTCAAGATCCTTGACTGCATGACAAAAGGGAGATACAGTATGGAATACACCTTCACACCCTTCAACCAAAGAATCAAAGGAACATTCTTCCAATAGGTTTTATTTGAATAGATGAAGCCTTTCCTTATCCAATTTGATATTTAGTAAGTGATATATCTTTTTAGGATCATCTGAAACAAATTTAAAACCCAGGGTATAAATAGAGAAAAGGCATTGAAGGAAAAATAAAAGGTACAATGCTTAAAAAAGAGGCATTGCAATGGGAAATCAATTTACTAGTAAAAAATCATGTAAAATGTGCACTATGCATCGTTGTTAGTTTTAATACCAAAACTAGATCATAAAAATCTGAATTGAGATTCCTTAACTAATTTAGTATCAGAAATTTGGGTTTAGGCCCAAAATAGAAGGCTTGTGTTTGAGGAAACTAAAAAAAGAGAAACATTTTTTTTAGATTGGATCAATGTCACTAGAAATTAAATCATCAATACACAAATAGATTTCATAACTTTTGGTTTGTAGAGAATAATATTAGTTTCATCTGAAAATATCTTAGATAAATGAGAAAAATGTTAAATCAATTAATAGTACAAATAATTTTTACTAACAATTATTATAAACCATCCTTACAAAAATAACTCTACCAATTGTCTTATAGAAAAAAAAAGTCATACAAAAATTTTATGCATGAAAAAAATTAAAATAAATCCAATAGAGCTATCTAGTTGGGTGCGTAGACTCATTTTATGTTGAAATATATTTAATTTGAACATGAAAAATTAAATGAATAAATAAATTCAATTAGATTAGTCAATTTACTCAATATAAAATAAAATGAAGGAGCCCAACCACAAGGTCGCCCCTATAATGATGATAATGTAATAACAGTCCAATTCTTCAAACTATCAACTTGATTACAAATGTAGATATAATGGAAACTATAAAAAACACAAATAAAAATTCAAAAGAAGATGATTCTTACAGAATACAAATATTAAACAGCTCTTTTTGGATTGTTTAATGGTAGCAAAAAGGGCCTGATTAACAATATCTCATCCCATGTTGATTACAATTGGGTAGATCAATAAATAATCCCCATACAGTATGAGATGAAAGAATTTAAATGGTATAACATAATTTTCCAGATGCAAGAAAATATACTATGTAGCATCCAAGGAGAACACTTACATAAGGTCCACCCATATTCATGCATGTTTCTACTCAATAATGACTAAAAATTATTTTTTTATTAAGAAAAACACTTTTATGGGAAAAGTGAGAAACCGTAGGTTCCAGCAAACACCCAAACAACCCAATAAAAAAAAGTAAGAAACATGATACCTCTTTCAAGCAACAACATAACCACCATCCCCATGCAGGGCACTTGGCGATCCCATGTAAGCATGGTCCCTCCCGATGTTGCCATCCCTCCAAAACAGCCATGTCCCAAATCTCCTGCAAAGAAGCTGACAGAAATCTCTAGCCCAACCAGAAGTCCTGCAACGTACCGACTAACAGCACACAAACCTCACAACACAGAAAAACAACCATGCCAGACCAAAGACACCCCAACCCATGCATGTAGACCACCTAATTAACTAGAAGCATTGAAGATGAAACTAATCTTACCAGATACCATGTCCCGAAACAATTTCCAAGATAACAAAGAAACCTGTATGTTTGGGGAATCTGATAGAATTTTTTCAAATTCCGAGGCCAATTGGTCCCATGATTGAATATACTCCTCGATGTTGATCCTCCCTCTGTTGAAACCCCAAAAAAGGATTGAGTCATGTTTATCAATCCAAGAATATTGTTCCTCATTGAATGTTTCCCTTAAGGTTCTCCCCATCATGGAAGCAACATCTTGCTCCGAGGCATTGAGCCATAACACCTGCTCAGACACTTCCTCCTCACTGCTAAGTAAAAACTCCATTGAATTCCCCCCCTGGACACCTGCCATCCATGTGACACCCTCCTCCGAGGTGCCCCTTTTCCAACTTATCTTCCTGGCCTATCTGGTCTCCAAAGGGGGGGGGGGCAAGGATGAATAGTCCCTCCTTCTCCTCCTCTGTGAGAAGATATAAGGGATTATTATAAAATTATTCTTATGAAAATTGAGACTAAAATAGGGATAAATAGAGGATAAAAATGTGTGAATAGTGAAGGTGATGTGTTATAAGTTTTATAAATAGGATATGTTAATGAGAAAAGATATGAAAAAAGTTATATAGGGGAGTTAAATTTAAATAACTTGTAATAAGTATGTTGTTCTTGGGGAATTGGTTTAACATAATAAGAAAACTGGACTAATAAAATTGCTTATATTCAATAATGAAAATATAACTACCACTGAATTCAAACATAATCTCTATCATGATAGTTTTCTCAAGAAATAGTGAGGAATTAAGGGATTGAAAGGTAATTCACTATAAGAACCATCATTCACTCATGAATTTCCATTCCTTTTTAAATCATCTACTAAATTAGTCAATAAATTGAATTGAAAAGAAATTTGAAACTGCTTTGATAATGATTTTATTCTATCGATACTTCAACCAAATTTGAGAAATAAATAATATTAAATAGTTAATGAAGGATGAATTACCACCAAGATAGAAGTAATCAAGAATATAGAATGTAGTTTCCAGAATTAGTTTTATCTGTAAATTCAGTATCTCTTCCCTATAATAATATTCTATTTTTATTTCTTTCATCCAAATCACCATCATAAGTTTTAATTTCAACCTCCTCATTCTGGTAAATTAATTTTCTATTTTCATTATCACAACATGGTAGTCCTTTATTTAATCTATATATTACAAGAAATAGATGATAGTTTACATATTCTTATGAACTTAGTGCCTAATAAGTCATGTGACATTGGAGGTCTTGCTTTGTACCTCTACTAGGCCGATTCTTCTTAAAACTCACATTGATAGTTTTGGCCAACATTATCCCACTCACTCATAGAATTTAGACCTACTATATGTTTCCTATGATTAAAAAGGATCATATTTAGGTTTTTTAATCAGCCTCCTTCCTTGATTCCCTGGGACATTACATGGATAATCACTTCACATTTCAACTTATTTATAAAACTATAATCTAGACAATATGAAAATTCATCCAAGATTGAAACTTGGTCACTTAAATAAGTTTTCATCCTTTAACAAGACTCCTTGTACCACTTTTCTATCTTCGTGGCTTGAAACTGTTCAAGAACTTCATTGAATAATCACACATAACATATAGAAATATCAAACATTATATTTTGAAACCACAACATTTTGGATGATTGCGGCTCTATTAAACATAAAAATAAGAACATATAACAATAATTGAAAATCATCAAAACCAATTGACATCAATATACTTAGAAACTTATTCCACAATGGAGTAATGGTTACCTGGTTTCAATAATAAGCGTTTATTTGCGGGTGGACCAAGATCAAGATAAAATTAATTATTCAACTCAGCTATCTTTGATTGGACATATCCTCCATTAGATATGTTGAGGGAATAAAAACATATATACAACTAAAAATGGCTCATACAAAGTTCTAAATGACTCATACATTAGATGCCTTTTCTGAATTTTCTTCTCTCAACTCCAAATTTATATACTATTTCAAATGGATCTAGGAATTTAGAAAATAAACTCCATAACTTATAAAACACTCATCCAAATATTTTAAATAATAATTTCATCTATCAATATCAATATCAAACTAGTACAGATTCACCAATACATTGGGACTCTAAACTCTCTATTCATCTAGATTTAACCACCGATCATAACATATTCTTCATGTTTTTCACTACAACCATCTCCACTTATATAATACCTATCATAAACAACACTTCCATAGCCTAATAACATATCAATTAAATGAGGAAAATCATGATCAATCATCTATTATTTGGGCTACTTAAAAGTTATCCAACTCTTCCAAAAACCATTTCTATTATTTGAGACTTCATTTGTAACTCTAATTGTAGTATGGTTTTCTTATTTACCCATAATTCATGGATAGATCTCATGGTTTTCTTTGGTTGGTCTAATATTATTCCAGTACCCATTTCAATATAAAATATATTGATAAGCACAATGATGATAAATATAAATATAATCAAATGAAAAAAAACATGTATATTTATGACATGCATGGGGAATATTCCATTTGAGTTGGATAGCTCTTTCCTAGTTTTCTATTTCATGTAAAATTAAATAGGAATATCGATTATATAACATTTATGTGAATTGAATCCAAAAAACATAATGCTTAAAACATCTAACCTATTTCCACAACTCTTTATTATCTTTAACATGACCATGAATTTTTGCTCAATCAGATATTGCCATATCCCAATTATAATAATCCTGGAACAAAAAATAGCATATTAGTATAGAAAGAAATGCAGTTATAGATCAATAATTAAAATAATTTATAGAAGCTTATATATTTGAAAATAAGTCTATGAAACCGAAGTTTCATGATACAAAAAAACATACCATCGGAGGTGAACCAGAATGGGTTCACCTATATAAGAAATTAAAAAGATAGACAAATGAGGGGGAGAAACTAATAGTATAAAGAGAAAAGAATCAACAAAAAATGGAAAATTGGACTACATACCATTGGAGGTGCACCAAAGGAGGTAGAGGGGCCGCCTCAGAGAAGCATCAATGACGAGGTACAATGGTCACATTGGAGGAGGATACAATTCAATATAATAATAATAAACTTAACTAATATATAAACAAACACACATCATAATACAATAATTCAATATATATATAAATAGATAGAAGCACCACAAAACAAATCAATATTATAATAATCAAACTTCATTGCATAATAAAATTACAAATATTAAAAAACAAAAAATAAAATTTACATCAATAGTGAGTCTCAATATTAGTATCATCAGAATCATGATAACCCTCATCCTTTCCACCTATAGAAACACTATCACCACCTCTCACACCACCAGCATCATCATTAGCATCAAAATCAGTATCGGTACCAAAACTGGGTCCGACTCCAACTTCGATAGAAGAATCTACATTATTAAAATTCATTGACATAAAAAATGCATCAATTGCTACAGATGATTCTAGTGTAAGTTTAGAATAAAGGGAAAACATATCTTTTATCATATTTTAAGTTATCCCCTTTTCTAATTTTTGAGCTACTTATTTTATTGCGGTATTCATTTGTTCCATTATAACCAAACTGAAACTGGTACTTGGAGAAACATTGTTAGAATACTAGTATCAAGATGCTACAATCTTCTTCCTAGGTCAAAAATACACTCTTCCCTGATAATCATCTCCTAATACCTAATGTTGATGATCATTCGGGCCCAAATTGTTAGGTTCTTTTTCTGCCAATGCCTCCAAAGCTTTCTATTGATTAATATATAATATAAATTAAAATGATAAAATAATATAAGGAATTCAATTCAATAAAAATAAAAGAAATTTAAATATACTTAAAATCGCTTTCTCAGTGTTGGTATTTTTCACAGTACCATATTTCTTTTTTTTCTTGTACAAAAACAAAGTAGAGCGAGGAACGTGACCCTCAATATTCAATGCTTTTTTCTAGAAAACACAAAGAAATAAATCCAAATTGGAAGTCATAAAAATTACACTAAAACAAGATAAATATTTTAAATATTAAATTACCTATTATTTATCATAATCTAGGAGTGAAGTGTGTCCATGAGTATAAACGTGTTTCATTCCACTCTTATTTCTTTTATTTCTGTCTGATTTCTCCTATAAAAAAATAATTATATAATTTAATTAACATAAATAAAATAATTAATTTATATTTTAAAAATCATTTTCAAATAAATAAAATAATATATATATATATAAATTTAACAAATACCTCAAACCCTAGACTCTTACAATAGCCGATCATCTCTTTGTATTGTGATATTGAGCAATCATGAATCACTGGTATTTATTTAAACTCAATACCAACTCTCCTTTTCCAACCAACATATAATTCATACTCTTATGCCCACTAAATTTCACCTAATTCCATTAACCTTGAATCAATGGAATTTTTTCCATTAGGAAAATTATATAGAAGATGAAATGGATGAAATATTTGTTAAGAAAATATTATAAATTAAAATATATAAAAGGTGATTAACATTACTTACCCAAATCTCTGCCCAAACATTGTTCTTTATTTGTTCTCTAACTTCCCTCCAACTTATTGGTTACACCATAATGATATTTCTTTGTCTATAAAGTTTTACCATAAAGATTTTACATTTTATACCATTTTTTCAATTATAGCACTGTCCTTATTGTATTAAACCATGGTTTTTATGTGTTGATTCCAAAACTCTCACATTTTTGTGTGGCCTCATCATTTGGTAGAGGCTGGAGATAATCATGAAAAATAAAAATAAAGTAAAATAATATATATATGAATTTATTATTAATCACTAATAGTAATGTTTAAATACATACCAGTAGATGGAGGATCTGTTGATCCCTGAAGTGATGCGTCTAGAGGTGGGGGAGTAGCCTCTAAGGTAGGTGGGATATTTATAGTAGGAGTACTCTGTATAGTATATGATGATAAGTGTACTGATGGAGGGATAAACTTGATGGTTAAACTTGTATATATGAGGGTGGATATGGATATGGATATGGTGGTGGGATATATGGGGGCACAATACCCTATATAGTGGATGGTGGGAATAGAAAATAAGCAGGTATGAGAGTCTGGGAACTACCATCCGATGTTGGTGCGGGTGAAAAGGGATATGGAAAAGGTGGGTATGGATAATATGGAGGTGGTATAATGGGAGGATGACCTCCCAGTGACTCAAGAGGAATAGTAGTAGGCTGAACTATAGAATCAGTCATAGCAGTACCCCCGCCACACTATCATCCTCAATGGAATAATCCAACCGTCTCCTCAACGATGTTGCCTAAAATAACATATATGATAAAATAAAATTAAATATAAAAAGATAAATAATATTAAAGAACATAATATTCAAACATAAATTGTACTTACAGTGGTTTCCAGAGGAGATACACTTTTCATTTCTTTGTATTCTTCTACTTCTTATAGTAACTTCACAATAAGAATTTTTTATATGGAAATTTAAAATAATATTCTCAAATAAATAGAAATAATGAAAAATTTTAAACAATACAATTTTATCATAAAATAATAAGATACATTTTTCCTGTGTGGTATTTATATTGATAAAATAACAAGACTTTTCTATGTTCAAGAATTACAAGAGATGTGATTAAATATTAATTAGTCAGGATATTAATAGTTTTATATTCGACAATGGTATAAAATATACTAGTTAATTTGATATCATGTACTTAGGTTAAAAAAACTCATATAATATTGTGATAATATTAGGTAAATACTTAAAAATGTGTCAACACTATGTGTGCTCTGTTACAATTTCTAGTTCACAATTTGTTCTAACAATTGAATCATCCATGTCATCAAATGAAACATTCAAATAAATACCGACAGGTTCATCCACAACATCATTTTCATCCATGTATTCATAAAAAATATGTCTAGGAATGAAATAAAAAACAACACCAAATTTTTGTTGTAACAAGTCAGTTACATAAAACACCTGTCTAGATTGTGATGCAAGAATATAACGTTCATCAGTATGAAGTTGGTAGTTCATATCAATCACTCTAAATCCATAGTTATCAATATTAAATCCTTTTCATGTCATTTAATCAAACCAATTTCATTTAATCATTGTGACATGACCATGTGCATAGTAATCTAATAAAATTATTCTTTCAACAACACCGTAATATGATATATTTTATGATCTAGGTTGTCCGTCCAATGCACTTTCATAACAATTTGTTGTGGTTCTTATCGTGAAACCATTATGATATTTTTCCATTTTTAACTACTATTTATAATAAATTTAAATCCATTAACAACCATTACCTTACAATCATGTACCACATCGTTTGGACTAAAGGACAACGCTCTTACTTCATATGATACTTCATTAATTGGTAGAGTTAAAACCTAAAAGATACCAACATTGAATATTAAATAGAGACATATGATTATGTTATGATAATAAAAAAAATATATATTAACTTTGACTTTAATCAAGTAGCAAATTCATTACTGTGCAACATTTCCTTCCTCTTAATAGATAAATAGCGATATATATTTTTTATAATTTCTAAATTTTCTCTACAGATATGAAATATTTAAAATTCCAGAAGATATGAAGAAATAAAACAATGAAAAAATTCATATTTATTAGTTTACTTACTTGATACAATCATCAAGCACACCATAGTTGAATAATACTGTACGATGATCCATTTCTCACTCTTACCTACTTAAAGTAAACAACAAGTACGATCCAAATATCCCCCCTATTTGGGGTATTGAAGGAAATTCAGGATCATTGGGATCATATTGCTCATCTTCAGTTCTTATTAGTCAATTAGACCTCATAGTGACATTAACTAAGTATGATGAACAAAAATCCATGCATTCTTGTGCTAAATAGCATTTCACAATAGAGCCTTCAGGATGATATTTATTTCTCACATAATATTTCAATGTAAACATCATTCATTCTGTAGGATACATCCCCCAACTCGAAACAAAACCACCAAAAATAATTTCTATGGGAAGATGCATAGTCCGATGTAACATACATGTGAAAAATGATAGTGGGAAAATTTTCTCCAAGCCACAAAGAATAATCAGTGCTTCTCTCTATAATTTATGAATAACACTTTTGCTCAGTCTTTTGGCACAAAGGTCTTGATATAAATGACATAACTTAATCAGAACAAATATAACATTATGAGAAAGCAAATGTCGAATGGAAATGAGAATCAACTCATGTAACAAGAAATGGTAATAATGGGTTTTAAGATATTTTAGTTTCAAATCTTGTGTATTCACCATTTTTGAAATATTACTTGAATAACCATATGTAAAATTCAAACTTTACACAACCTAAATAAATTGTTTCTTATCCTCATTTTTCATAGAATAATAGGAAAATGGAATTTTCCACTTATTTTGACCATTTAACTCAAGATGAAGTCTTGATCTTATACCCCGATCCATCAAATCATGATGAGACCTCAAATATTCTTTTGTTTTGCATTTAAAATTTAAAATAGTAGAAAGTAAAATGTCACAAATGTTTTTCTTGATATGCATTACATCCGAACAATGACGCAATAAATTTGATGACCAATACAGAAACTCAAAGAATATTCTTCTATTTCTCTAATTGTTATTGGAATTTGAATTAACATGCTTTCAATTTCTGATATTTAAATGAATTTTCCATGAACATAATTCAAATCATCAAGTTCTTTAACAATATCATTCCCTAACATTTGTTGCGGTGTCTCATCTATCTTGATGACATTATTGAACTTTACCCAATTTTTCTTTTATGGATGATCCATCGATAGAAATTATCGATGGCCTATGAAGTTGAAAGTTTATCGAAACTTTAATCTCTAGGAATATGTATTTTTCATACAAATAGGGTAGGTAATTTCCCTTTAGTAATCCAACTATAAATCATTACATAAGCTGGGAAATCATTTATCATCCATAATAAAGATACATGAAACATAATTTACTCCTTCTTAAATGTATCATACACTTGTTCACCAATAATACAAATCTTTTTTAACTCATCTATTAATGGCTGCAAGTATATATCAATATCATTTCCAGGATCACTAGGTCCAAATATCAATATACACACGATAGTAAATGGATTCTTCATACATATCCATGAAGGAAAGTTATAAATGTAAATGAAAATAGGCCAAGTGATGTGTGTAATATGAATTTGGTGAAATGGGTTGAAACCATCACAGGATAATCCCAATCTGACACTTCATGAGTCAGATGCAAAATTAAGATGTAACTTATCAAATTTTTTCCAAGCCAACCTGTCAGCAGGATGAATTATTTCATCATTATCCTTATTTATTTTATCTTCATGCCATATCATATTACTTTCCATTTTTTCTAACATAAAAAGTTTTTAAATCTTGGGAATTAAAGGGAAGTACCATATCACTTTATCTGGTATGCGATATTGAGTTCCTTCTTTATTATTCTTTCACCTTGATGTGCCACACTATTTGTACTGACGCAACTCTATATTTTCCTTCCAAAATAGAAAAAAAATATTTAGGGAAATAATAAATCTTAATAGATGAAAATCCAAAATTTTCAACCAACTTTGATTTCATGTAATCATTTTCTAGAATACATGCATCATCAGGCAGTAAATCCTTAATAAATGTAAGGAGATAGTCAACAAAAAATATTACTAAATCCATACATTGTTTTCCCATGATATAATCACATTAAAAAACCAAGTTTTCTCATTTTTTTCACATTCCTGATATAATGGGGTATTCTCATATTTCATCAGATTTCTAACACTCTCGACATCATCATCCCAATTAATAGATGAAAATTGTGTTCTGGTATTCATTTCCTCTTGCACCAGTCTACATGAGGAGTTGTCTTTAGAAACAAAGGGAAATCGATCATAAATTAGATTTTTCATACCAATCCTTTCCATTGAATTGATTTCATTCCCCACTTGTGATTTTTATCCATTTTGATACCACATGTGATATTTTTTTGGAAACCATGTTTAGTGATATGGTAACTCACTTCCTCATGATTTAACTATGGTCTTCCAACACAATCAAAACACAAGCATCAAATCAATCTGCCATCTGAATCATTAGTGAATGAAAAGTACAAAAAATATCATAACTCCTTCTAAAACTCATTAGTGATCTGATTAATGTTGTACATCAAATATCTATCCATTATGAGGAATATAAACATAAATTAAATAAATACTCTAGAAAATGACCTAACATGATATGTATTGTTTCATAAGATAATAAGTAATCATCAATAAAATGTTCATAAAAAAATCATAACAAATATCTTAAAATTATGGTTTAGAGAATTGATAAGTGTTTTAAATTATAAAAAATCATGATTATTCACACATAAGTTCCAAGAATGGGGATTTATTATAGTAAAAAGACTTTATATGAAATCTAAGAGATAATAATAATCAATTCCCAAAATTTTTTGGATGGATTCACAATGAGTTGTGATGTTTTATATTAATTATACAAGGATTTATTGAAATTTAGAGACATTTTGAAAATACAAACCATATCATATACCATAGTGTGTTGAAGGACGCCAATATACCATAGTGTTTTGAAGGACGCCATTCCATTGTTGATTTTTAATCATAGAGTATAACACCACATCATGGTGAAGGAGATTGAAAAATATTTATAATCTTCTTTTATCATACCCAACAACCAAAAAAACCAACCTACCTTTTTCACACTTCACACACCTACATTTTTTAGGTATTCGGTAGAACCTATGAACTAATTTTTCTTAGTTTAGAATAACCAACACACAAACTTTTAATGGAGGCACAACCATGTGTGAGTTGAATGATTACAACTTGATAAAATTTTACAGCACAAAGAAAATTCAACATAATGAATATAGAACAGTTAAACCTATTAAAGTTGTTAATGATTATTACTAGTGTAGAATAAGTAGTTTTTTCTATTCAAATAGTAGATATATAACAATTTAGCTTGGGCATTCCTGCAAGAGCAATGAATAATCAAAGGCTTTAAAACTTTAGCAGTACTTTTGTCTCAAGAAAGGAATGTGTGTCAATTTATATATGAAAGTTTTAGAATAATAATATAATAATATAATAATATGGTTATCCATAAATCTTTCAACAATCTCATAAATATTTCCAAAAATATCATCAGTTGGCTGTGAATGATAATATCTATAATAATTATCACCCATATAATCATTCAAGTCTTCCATAATTATCAACATTTAAAAACTTTAACTAATTTATATAATCATGTGAAACAAAGACTTAAAAAAACTCAATATATTAATTTTTAATATTTTAAAATAATTTTTTAATAATAACATATGATAGATAAGAAATCAAAAATAATGATAAATAATATTTCTTGCACCAATAAAAAATTCTCTAAGGCTTCATGATCTTCTCATGACATGACTCTTTTTTACATCTCTTTAAGGTGTGTATAATCACAATATGAAATGATTTATGTTTCAAAATATCCTAGAAAATTAATTTCATGACCTAGATTCAATCTTCACTGTTTGAATATCACGACATGCATTTTTTTGTATCTCCTATTATCTTCAAATAATAACTTCTAACAATGAAATAAAATTAGTTTCCTTAGAAAGAGTTAATATATAAAAGTAATATCCAAAATCCATGTAGTCCGTTAGAGTAAAAAATCAAATACGTAAAAATAATTTTCTTTAATATGTAAAGGTAATTTCTTATTACATAAAGGTAAACTTCTCTTCTCACATCATACATAACAACAAACCATCAATGTGTAAGATTAAATACTTGATAAATAGAATTAATAACTTAATATATAAGGGTATTCTATGAATATGGTTGATATAAAATGTAATAACTTGATAAGTAAGGTTCTTTACATAGTGAAAATCCTAACTTTTGGAATTTATGACTAAAATATCCGAATTTCGAATTCTGTAAATTTCAGAAATACAAAGTCTATTACACAAAACACTTAGGAATAGATTAATAATTCTAAAATAGTAAATATAAACATAATAATTTTAGAATAGTAAATAGATAATAGAATAGTAAATAGATTAAACCATGAATACCAAAATACCAGATTAATTGTGAGAATGAGAATGAAATATAAACCATGAAATACTAGTTAATAATAGTTTAAAGAACATGAGTCAACAAATAGAAGCCACAAAACAGTTGAAAATAAACACAAACTCCTCCTATAAACTATAAATTCCTAAAACAAAATGAATACTACAAAAAATATTCAAAGAAGACATGAAATAAGAGCCATAAACTAGAAACGAAATGAAACACAAACATAATGAATAATTCAAACTAGGAGCCACAAAACACAAACTCCTCTTGAAAATGAAAATATAATGAATACTAAAAAATAATCCTAAAAACAGAAGGGAGCCACAAAACAGGTCAACAATACTGCAAAAAAAAAAGGAATACTACAAATAGGAGTTGCAAAATAGAATGAAGTAAAATGGTTCAGCCAACACACCGAATAGAGGAGGAACACCCAAATAAGTTTATGGAGGATGAGATGAAGGCTTAGGCTGATGCACTGAATAGAGGAGGAACACCTGAAGAAGGGTATGGAGTAAGGGAGGAAAGGATAAGGGATGGAGGAACCCCAAATGGATAAGCGGGCAAGGGAAGGAGGAACCGTGAGTGGAGAGGCCACAAATGGAGAATTTGCGCCATGAATGAAGAAACTATAGTGAGGGACGGATGAACCAAAGCCATCAAGGATGAACAAGAGAGAAGTTGGTCATGTGATGATTGGATGAAAGCTACGAGGAAGAGGAGAAGGGTTTTGAGGGGAGTGAGTGATCGAGAGGGGAAAGTCATGAGGGAGGATGAATTTTCATGGGTATATCTCATCTAAAGCCACAGTTTTTTAATAACCATGTAAATTTATTAACCTATTTCCAAAAACCAATTAAACCGTGGATATAAGTCAATTTTTTAGTAGTGATTCCCAGAACTAGAAGAATAACAACCTTGGAATATATGATGATAGGAAAATCACATATAATTTATAATTAAATTTTACGATAAATAATTACCCTGCCTTGAAATTATTTATTCATTGATGATTCATTTGACCTATTCTTATTATATAATCATTTCATTAGATTATTCAAAGATAAAATCCTTATAGCGGTGATACACATGTGCACCACAAACCTTAGAACGTTACCATAACAATATTTGGGTTCTAGCATGAATGGTTCTAATGATTGCACTGTTCACCTTTGATTGCAACAAGAATTATTTAAATCTTAAATAATTCTTCTAGTTCTCTCACATATCGAAGAGGGAGGAGGAAAATTATTAATCTTGGTTCCAAAAAGTGTTCTATAGATTTTTTCTCTTTAGGGTTGAGAGGATCTCTAGAGGGAATGTGTTGTGCATGACAAAATCTAACCCTAAGAAATAATATAATTGATTATTTATAGATTTAGGTTAAGAATTAGTAATTTCATAAATGCCCTTAACCAATTACTTAATTCTTTGTGATCCCCACATCTAATAATAATAATAATAATAATAATAATAATAATATTATTATTTCCTTGACATGTGAAACACTTGTGGATAAATAAATATCATTTCTTAAACAAATACATTTATATTTATTTAAATAATATTTAATACATCATTAAAACCATACCCTTAACTTAGTATGACTTTCCTCCTTCCTATTTATCGAACATAAAATAATGGATATTTACTTAAATAAATAAATGTCATTACATTATTCATTCATTCAATAAATAAATATTATATTCACTAAAATGATGAATAAATATTTATTAAATATTAAACTCACATATTTATTCTCTCGAATAATCGATGAATGAATATATGTGATTGACATAACTAAATAAATATCAATTCTTACAACTAGGGAATAATATTCTATTATAATATTAAATTCATGTAGAATTTAACTAGGGTTCTGGATACACTAAGTGTGTATTCCTCTAGGCCCATTTCTCAGTGGCATTAGACAAAACTTGCCTAAATTATTATATTAGAATATAGAAACATTTTTAGGAACCCATAGATAAAGGAGTTAATTTCATAATTATAACCACATATAAACACTCACTATGTAATATAATATCTTTTTTTTGACATCTCATCAAGTAGTTTGCATTGTTTGTGTCATCAACCCATATGCTTGAATCTCTTTATTTGTCATTCTAGAAATGAACTCATTGATAAAATATCATTGGATATGAACTTAATCAGGTGATTAAAATATCATTAAAGGGCCTGTGATATATACTTCCATTAAAACCAGAAGGGATCAATCTTTTATTAACTTATTCATTAATGTCATTTCAATCAAAATGCAGCCAACATACCCAAATTTGTTGTGAACATATGTTGCCACAGTTTACGATAATACATCAAATTATGTGACTCATGATGTTCATTAATAATAATATCAAGTCTATGGACCAATAACCATTTCCATAGATAGAAACATCCAATGACACATATAATATGTTGATTTCCTATTGATAGGTCTCTTCTCACAACCTTCTCTTTTCTTATATATTTCTAATAATGAACTTCATGAAGAAGTATTAATTAAAAGAGATATTCCCTAAAGCCTTATTTTTTATATAATATATATAATCTATATTTTTTTGCATGAGGTGTGTCATTTCATGCAACCTACGACTTCGTTATTATTCTACCACGTAAGTTATCATTTAAAGAAGATGTTTAATAAGATGAAATATATAATAGGATTTTGATTCATGCATTTGATGCATAAAGTTGGTCATGGAATTTATTATTGCGTTATAACGCATGAATAAATGTAAAATAACCTAAGGATAATCCTTGAGTGTTATATAAATCACTTCCATGCGATGGAAGTGTGAGAGAGTGATTGATTTTTACCAGGCTGAGACTCATTATCACCCAAAAATATCTTCTTCTTCCTTTGCATATGAGATGCTAGCACATCATGGATAGAAGAATAATCCCATTAGAATTTTGGATGATTCAATATAGCCTATGGATACACTACATATGTGGGATGTCATTTGGCTACCACTTAGTGATCTATCTCGAAAACATGCAATGTTATTTGAAGATGATGTAGTAGCTTATTTAGTGTATTATACACACATTTACCATAATATTATTCATTTCAGTTTTATACACATTTTCATTTATCTAGTATGGATGATCCTCAAACAAGGGTTTAAATCAATTCTGCATATTCCAATAATCATTATTAGACTCTAAAAAAACCCTTAAGTGGGATCAGAGGGAATCCATGCTTTTGTTTTATGAAAACTTGTGTTTAAATGAAGAATAAATAAAAATAGATCTTCATTTTGTATTTCTAGAAATTAAATTTTTAAAAGGGTTTATGTATTTGGGCTACAAAAAGGCGACCAAGTCATTACCCTTACACAGTGTGGTCTATGTAATGACCGTATCACCATAATCTTATGTTGATTGTTCTATGTAAGGGTCATCAAAACTTACCTTTACATGAATTAAGTGCTGTATAAAGGCAGTTTTGTTTTTAAAAGGGATACATAAAGATAACTTGAAACTTACCCTTTCACAAAACACTAGTACATAAATGAAGTTCACATAAAGATAATGTTATGGTTTAATAGCTTGTGTAAAGGTTATTATGTGCTAAATTTATGTAACAAAGGATTTATATATTTTTGTAAAGGTATTGATCTATTTTAAAGGTTTATGTAAAGGTAGATCATTACCTAACCTTTCGTGAAGAGTGAAGTTCCCCAATAGGATCAAGACCACTAAGGGTGGGGGGGGGTGAATCAGCAATTCATTTTTCTTTTTATAAGAAAATTTATAAACTACTTATAAACCTTTCCTAACCTCTAAAACTTGTTAAAGTTATGATCTAATCAAAATATAACTTCTCAACCTTACCTTTCATATGAAATAAATATAAAGACAAATCAACACATGATATTTACAAGGTTCGATACAAAGTCCTACTCCTTTCCATATTGGATAGTGTTGGAACCAATTCCTTTCACAGATGGAAACTGAGTCTAGTTTTTGTTTTCTGTCAATCCACACTAGGCTGATTAGAAAGTTTACAAGACAAGTGATCTTATAGTACAAAATGACTATAGTATTAAAAGTGTCATCTTTTTCCAATATTTTCCAAATTTTGGGGTCCAAAATTTGGAGAATAGAGAATGTTGTTTTTAATAATGGTAGGTTTTCCACATAAATGCTAAAATTTTCATGTAAGGGTGAAGGATGTTTGAAAATTTGTGTGTAAGAGAAGTTTTGGGATCATTACATCAAAATACAACAAAGGAAGGAATCGTGTGAAATATTTTTAATTCTATGAAATAAAAGTTTGAATGAAAGGAAGATTTTCACACAAATCATAATGCATGTAAGGAACTTATTCCCTAAAGGCGATGTCAAGACAAGGAGTTCAGTGTCTGAGGGGACTTTAACACACAATGGAAGGTGAAAAAGGAACTTTCATGATAAAGGAAACGTCAAAACGAGGAGTTTAGTGCAGGAGGAAACTTGCATGCACAATGGAAGGTGCACAAGGAAATTTAAAATAGGGTCATATGTGTCTATAAATAGGTGGAAACCCCCTTCATTTGTGGTAAAATTTTCAATGAAGATCTAGTGTCTATATTTCTTGGAAAATGTTTTCACCACAAATTTTGATGATGAAAACTTACCCATAGAACAATCCTTGTGTCTAAAAAGATCAAGTGAAACTTTTGAGTTGGTTGTGAAAATTTCAAACTTGCATGAAAAAACCAAATGGTTGCACACAAGTATAGGTGTTTAATGAAAGATCTTAATTCATGTGTTTAGTTGGGTTTTTATCTAGTTTAAGTGAACACTGATTTCAAGTGAATCAAATCTAGACTAATGTTCAAGAAAAAACTTGTGATAGTTAGGAAAAAAATACTTTAATACACATCTACTGAGGACACCTTCAAATAATTAAATCAAGTAATACTTTTTTCCAAGGTAGTGAGCTAGGTGGAGTTTACCAAAGTGTTTTGAGTGAGTCAATGTGTTATTCCTAAAATCTTGTAAAGATAGTGTGCTTGACATAGAGTGACTATGTTTGAACTTATACATTCCAAAACTATTGAAGATTATTCTATTTCAGTATGACTGAAACACTATTGAAATATT
Source organism: Viscum album (assembly GCA_963277665.1). NCBI lineage: Eukaryota > Viridiplantae > Streptophyta > Magnoliopsida > Santalales > Viscaceae > Viscum > Viscum album. The sequence continues at coordinate 1,746,595,868 of OY728161.1, forward strand.
CTCCTTGGACCAGACCTTAGTGGTGTGCCATGTAAAACTGTAGTGTTGTCTCTCTATATGTGAATGTTTAATTACAGCATGACTCCATCAGATAGGTTTAACATGTTCCTACCAGCATTATAATAAGATCCGTCGATTTAAAAGAAAAAGTTGACACCCTAATTCACCCCTCACCTCTCAGGGTATTCTAGGATCATACAAGTGGTATCATATCTAATAGGTTTTGATAGTTAAATATGTCCTCTTATGTTCATGGAGAATACAATTAATGTTAGGGGAGTTCCCATCTTTGATAGAAGCAAACTCTATAATTGGAAGAGCATGATGAGATATCATATGAGATACCTTGGGATGGAATTTATCTTTTCCATGTCTCAATGGATTCAGGTCACTAATGAAACATGTATTTCTATGTCTGAAACAAGTAGGAAAATGCTTGATGCTAATTACAATGCACAAAATTGTTTTACTGTATCACTTTATGATAAAATGTATTTAAAACTGATGAGTTGAACTATAAACAAGTCTATGTGAGAGAAACTGGAAAATATTTATGAATGTGATAAAAAAGTAAAAGAGGAAAACTTCAAGTCTTGCACAATCAATTTGATGATATGAAATTTTATTCTGTTGAAAATTTTGATAGATTCTTTAATCACATAATTGAATATGTTGGAGCTATTCGAGGACTTGGGGAAGAAATTAAGAAAATTGAAATTATATAGAAAATTTTGAGAAGGATATCACCTCTGTATAATCCAAAAGTTTCAACCCTTGAGGTGAGAGATCTATCTAAGATTTCTATTGATGATTTGTTAAGAAGTCTGGTGGCTTATGAAATGAGAGTCAAACCAGAAGATGCATCCAATCGAGTAAGTAAGGAAATAGTATTCAAATCTATATAAAATATTGAGATTTCCAGAGTTAGTGATGTTGAATAAGAATTACCATTTTTTTTATTTTTTAATAAATTCAAGAGAGGAAAAGGGAGATTTTAAGGCCAACTTCCTTTGGCTTGTTTTCAATGTGGTATAGTAGAGAAAATTGCCTCTCTAAGCACAATGAAATTTTATAATGTTAAAAGTGAATCATAAATCATAAAAAATAATTAGGGTAGGTTCTATAATAAAGGAGACTTAAAATCAGGAAATAAATTTCATAGAAAGAGCTTCATCTGCAAAGAAGAACATAATGATAATGACTTTTTTGGGGATGTAGAACCAGAGTTTAAATCTAAAACCCAATCATCCATGATGGCTATAGTTTAATAGGTAGAACCTATAAAAGATGAAGATAATTAGTTTCTTGTTTTTTTTGATCTCAAGGTGGAACTTGAGGATGAACTTGATGAGATTGAAAATCAAAAAAATATAAAAAAAGATGAGAGCTATGCTAAAAGAGTAATCAAAGTATGTTAATTGGCTGGAAGCAGAACTTGATTGAATAAAAGGGGAGGAAAATGTTCAAAATATCCTAAAGATCAAAAGAAGTTGTGGAGTTAAACTTGGGATTTAAGAGTAGGAAAAATTCATTGATGAACTTACATTGAGACCAGAGGAAAAGGTGAAGATAGTTGAGGGAATTGAAGAAGAAGTTGTTACTCTAAGGTGTAAACTGTAAACTAAATCAAAATCAAGGGAAATAAAGAATAAATTACTTTTTTGAAGATTCTTATATGTAGATCTTTTAAAAAGATCTAAACATGGTTATGAAGGAGTAAAGAAGGCCTCTAATTATTAGAGATCTACATGTATGGGAAAAAATGGAATTGGTTGTGATGAAGAAACATAAAATGATAGAAATAGGATGATCCAAGATAAAGGGAAGTATAAATTTGGACATATGACAAAGGAATATAATGTTCCTATAATGAAATATTTGAACCAAACAGAAAATAGAGTTGAAAATAATCCTCTAGTATCCAGAAAGGATCACCAGTCAAATTTCATTTCAAAATAAGGGGACATGTGGAGGAATAGAAGTGAGAAGATTCCCCCCATCATGAAGTGTCAATTCTGTGGCTATGTGGGCCATAAAATGTATTACTGTGAAGAGTTAAGGAGCTATATGAATGGGTAATCTCTTGGAAGTCAATAAAGAAGAATGAGACCATATCTATCATCATATAGAAGAAATAGTTTTTATGGATATTTTTTTCACTGTTCTAACTCTGGTCATAAATCTAAGAAAGGTAAGAAAAATACCTACAAAACTAAAAGGCAAGTAAATACTAATGAACTAAGTTTATTTACTCTTAAAAATTGGTTTTCTCCTCTAGAAGAAGAATATGAGTATAATGAACCCATGCATATTGAAGAGATATCGAAAATGAAATCTTTATCCTTTACTCAATCAAGTATCTCATGTAAGAAAAATAAGAATACCGAGAAAGCCAATCTGATATAAATTTCTCTCAAAGCTACACAGAATAGTAGAACCTAGATTCTTGATAGTGGATTATTATCTCACATGATAAGAAATGAAGATCTGTTGAAGAATGTTAAGAAAAGGGTTAATGGAACAGTGATATTCAACAATGATGGCGCTTTAAAGATCAAAGGCTATGGAAATACAGAACTAGAAATTGACACGATGTGGAAAACTGAAGTTCTCTACAATTACAGTTTGCACCACAATTTCTTGAGTCTGAGTCAACTCTGTGACTCAGGACTAATATAGAAATTTAATAAAAATGGGTTCAATATGAAAGGAAAGATAGGTAATTCTCTTATGAAAGGATGCATAATAGATGATAATTTATATTAGGTTGATAGTAAAGAGAAAATTTATTACTTAATAGTTGAAGAAGAAAACAAATTGTTCCACCAAATGTTGGGTTAAATTAATCAATAGATAATGGAATAGATATATAAGATCAAGATAGTTTTCGACATTCATAATCTAAATCGTGATCAAGAAAAGAGTTGGGATGCATGCATGAAAGGAAAGTTGGTCAGAAGTTCATATCGACTAAAGAAAAAATGGGCATCAAATCTTCTTGATGTTATCCACACAGATGTATGTGGCCCAAAAAATGTAGCTAACACATATGGAGAGTGGTACTTTATTATTTTTATTGATGATTATAGTAGAATGACTTGTGTAATGATTATTCATAGGAATCAACAAGTGATTGATTGCATGAAGAGTTATCATTGAATAACCTATAATAAAACTGGGCACACAATCAAGAATCCATGATCTAATAATAGAAGAGAATAAACATCCACTGAATTTGAAAATTACCTCAAAAAAATTTAATAAATAATGAGGTGGATACTGTGAAAACTCCATATAAAAATGGAGTTTTTGAACACATAAATTTATAAGTTAATATTATGGATAAAACTATACTTACTGAGATTCATATTTATCATCATTACTAGAAAGAGGTTTTTCAAGTAGTGGGGTACACTCAAAATTAAACAGGGCTTTTTATGGGAGAATCCAAGACACCAGATGAGTTATGGTATGGAAGAAATCCCCCTATAAAGTATTTTATTATTTTTGGAAGTAAATTTTTCATCTAAAAAAAATAAGGAAATCAAGGAAAGTATGGTGATGCTGCATATGAAATAAAATTCATTAGATATTCAATGAAGAGTAAATCTTAAAAATGTTATAATAATCATTTTAGATGAATTTTGGAAAGGAGTGATGTTAATATCATTAAATATAAAACCATAAATACCTCAAGTATATCATATGTTGATATGATAGAAGATGAAGAATAAAGTGTAAAATGGATATATTCAAATGCATAAATAGTGGAAGGCTTGAAAAAAATTTAGGGATCACAAAATGATGATGATTCAAAAGAGGAAACCATATCTGAATAAACTTCATCAGAACCTCATAGGGAAAATAGAAGAGAAGACATTGAGAAATATAACATCATTGGAGATTCTAATACACTCACACAGACAAGGATAATGAGGAATGAAGTATATTATCTTTTCTATCAATTTTGGTACTAACCTCATTTGAAGAATTCGTGAAGGATGAATCATGGGTTAAGTCCATGAATGAAGAACTAGATCAGATTGAAAATAACCAAACATTAGATATTGTTAAGATACTAGAAAAAAACAATGTTATTGGAACAAAGTGGATATTTTAATTTTTTATAAGCATAGAAATGTGACCAGAAACAAGGCATGCTTGGTGTGTAAAGGCTATATACAGATTTAAGGCATTGATGTTAAAGAAATTTCTTCTCCAGTACCTTTATTAGAGTCCATCATACTCTTCCTTTCGATGGAAATTCAAAGAGGATATAAAATTTATTATATGGATTTAAAAATGGAATTCTTAAATGGAGTTCTTGAAGAATAAGTCTACATTGAACAACCAGTGATATTTATGATTGGAAATGATGAAGCAAAGGTTTTTAGATTAAAGAAGGTTCTATATGGTATAAATTAGGCACCATGAGCATGGTATCCTTGATTGGATGCTTATCTGAATAAGATTCAATCTAGAAGAGGAGGTTTCGATCATAATATCTATGTGAAGAATTCCTAGGTAGATCAATTTATGATGATTTTTGTGTGTGGATGATATTATATTTGGCACAAGAAGGTGGGGATAAGTGGAAGAATTTTCTAATCACATGAAATATGAATTTGAAATGTCCATGATTGGTGAACTCAGATAATTTTTGAGGCTATAGGTGGTTCAAAATAAAAATTACACCTACATTTCTCATACAAAATATGCAAGAGAGATTCTGAATAAATTCAACATGCATGACTCCAAAACAATGTTGAATCTGATTTTCATTGGAAAAAATATTGGAAATAATGAGGATGGGACATCTATAGATCCCACCTTGTATAGGATAATAATTTCAAGCTTATTATACTTGACTGCAACATGACCAAATATCACATTTTCAACATGCTCAGTGACCCACTTTCAAAGTAATCCAAAAAAAGATCATTTGGAAATAGTTAAATGAATCATGAGGTATATTCAAGGTACACTCAATTTTGGATTATACTCTGCATCATGAAGATATAACAAATTATAATATTTTTTTATACTAATTGGGCTGGAGATATGGTGGATTGAAAGTGCACAAGTGGTGGTTCTTTCTTTATAGGAAAAAAATGTGTGGGATGATTGAGCAAGAAATAGGAAAGAACTTCTATTAGTATGGATAAAGTAGAGTATATATCTGCTAAAAAGTCTTGCACTTAGCTATTGTGGATGATGAAACAACTAATTGATATTGTTACTGATTTGAAACAAATGATGTTGATTCACTGTGACAATAAGAGAGTGATCGGTATTATAAATAATCTGGTTCAACAATCTTGTACAAAGAATATTGAGACCAGATATCACTTTATAAATGTAAAAGTTGAACAATGTGTGATTAAAATAGATCATGTTGGAACTGATGACCAAGTGGCTAACATTCTGACTAAGCCATTGGAAACACATGCGTCTAAGAAACATCTATTGAGCCTCAGTGTTCAGCCAACTTCTAGTGTATGTGGAGGTTATGATTGGTCCCCTTTCCTTATTTGTATTAACTATTTTTATCTATTTTTGGAAGTGATGTGGGTTTATAGGGGAGATAAATTCTAGGGGGAGTTTTTTTTGAGATCTACAAGTACAAATTCAAGTTCTTTGAGTCTATTTCCAAAGGGATAGAATGTAGAAATTCAATGTTAATAAAGGTTTACTGGATTTAGGTTTTTTAAAAACCATGCAATGATTCTGTGACACAATTTGACAAACCATGAAATGATTCTACAACATGATGAGAATTAGGTGTTACAAGGAAACAACAATTATTCTATGACACGATGAAAATTAGGTGTTATGAGGAAACAATTAATATTTCTCAGATCTTAGATTGTACATATTTAAACATTCAAAAATATGATAACCCAATTAATACCCCTCTTGTTTTCTACATTAAGATTTTCTCATGTAGACTTAGAGTGTTGGATGACCTATTTCTCTCCTTTTAGGTTTTTGTTCAAGGATGGTGCTTTATTGATTTTTTCTACAGATTCCCAAAAAACCCAAAGGGGTATATTGTTGGAACCAAGACATTTCATAGCTGGAATAGAGTATAGTTTATGTTTTTTTTCAATCCACACTAGGTTTATTATAGAGTTTGAAAGGCAGGTGATATTACAGTATAAGATGACTACAGTATTGAAGGAGGCATCTTTTTCTAGTGTTTTCCAAATTTTGGGGTCCAAAATTCAAAGAATGAAGAATATTATTTTTGGAAAAGGTAAGTTTTCCACATAAAGTATAAAATTTACATGAAATGGTGAAGGATGTTCATAAATTTGTGATCAAGAGAAGTTTTGGAATCATCACATAAAAATATAGAAAAGGAAAGAATCACACACAATATTTTTAATTACATGAAATATGGGTTTGTGCGATATAAATATTTTTACACAAATCAGAATGTGTGTAAGGAACTTGCACAATAAAGGTGACATAAAAATGAGGAGTTCATTACATGAGGGAACTTTCATTAATAATAGAAGGCATGAAAGGAACTTGCACGCAAGGTCGTCCATGTCTATAAATAGGTGGCTACCCCCTTTATTCGAGGTAACTTTTCCAACGAAGATCTGGTACCTCTATTGTGTGGAAAACCTATTCACCATAGTGTTTTGTAATGAAAACTTGCACTCAAAATGTTCCTTATGTCTAAAAAGATCAATTGAAACTTATGAGTTGGTTGTGAGAAAGTCAAAATTACATGGCAAAAGAAAAAGGTTGCATGTAAGAACAAGTTTTGCACACATGATATTGATTTACATGTCTAGTTTGTTTTGTTTATTTGGTTTAAGTGAATAGTTATTTCAAGTGCATCAACTTTGGACTATGGTGCAAGAAGAGTCTCATGATATTCAGAGATAAAGACTTTAATTCCAATCTATTGAGGCAATCTTCAAGTCATAAATTTAGTAAGACTTATCCCAAGGTAGTGAGCTAGCGGGAGTTGATGGAAGTTTTCTAAGGGAGGAAGTGTGTTATTCATAAAGTCTTGTAAAGGCTGTGCACCTAACATAGAGTAATTATGTATGAACTTATGTATTCCACAGCTAGTGAAGATTAGTGGATATAGGTATAACCAAAACACTTTCAGTGTATGATCCTTGTATTGGCCCTTAGTGGTGAACCAAGTAAAATTGTTGTGTTGACTTTCTACATGTGGATTTTTAATTATATCATGATTCCATCAGATAGGTTTAATAGGTTCCTATGAATTTAGGAACAAGATACATCACTTTAAAAGAAAAATTTGACACCCTGATTTACCCCTCTCCTCTTAGGGTGTTTTGTGGTTCTGCAGATAGTCCCACCAACATGTATTCCTTTACTATCTTTATTTATAGAATATAAAGGCACAAGAAACAAAAAAATATACAACCTAGTAGAAAACTTTTCTACTATAGTTGGTTATACCCCCCAACTATCCTTTTTATATCCAATTTCCCACAACTATTTATACACCCCAAAAAACAAGCCTTTTTAAAGTATCCACAACTACAAGCTCCATGTTCCTTCTTCTTTTTTGATCCACTTCAGAAAGTTACTCACCTCATACATAAGTAATATGGATCAACTTCACCTATTTACAACTCTTTAGGAACTTTAACAATTATTTATGGAACTTGTTGTTCTTGAAACATCCTCTAGATATTCAAAAAATCCGAGTATACTCAATTTCAATCTTTCTAAAAATTCTATTTGAAAAAATTACTGAGAAAAGTAAGTTTGATCACCCTTCATCTGATAAACTCAGTTCTATGGTCTCCATCTAGTCCCCCTCCATTTGATATTGCTTCTTCTATTCCTACTTTAATTGAGTATAAACTCAATTAACAACTCACTACTCCTCCATCCAATAGAACTCAATCCGATGGGGCTCACTCCAATGGATTTGGTTCTAATGGACTCATTATAATGGACTCATTCTGATGGAATAACTCTTATGGATCCAGTTTCAATGGATATTACTTAGCTTCAAACTTAAATAAACCCCGGTTTGAATCTCAAACCCTATCACAAAAGAATCAGGGTGTCAGCTCTCAGTGCACATGAACAACTGCAAGTATGAATGTACTATGATTCTTTATTTATAGGAACCCTATAATGGTAAAGGTGGAAAACCAATTCTTCATCACACTCAGCTAAATTCACAAATCTCAAATTTCCAATTCATTTGAGTCTTAATATTTGACTATTTTAACTCTTATCAATATTTATATAGATTTCTCAAATTTTATTTAATCTTCTCAAAACTTCAGGCTTCTTTGAATTTATAAAAAATTATTCAATTCAATTTAACTGAGTCTAATAATTCGTTGTTTTGTTACTTTGATCAATGATTATTCCTTAAATCTAGTTTGATAGACTTTATAATGGAAATCTAGTCCAATGGAACATAACTTTACCACTTTGAACTCTATAACCATTTCTGTTAAATAAAATAAAATAAACTTACTTCATTTTCTTTTGACCCACTTGGAGAAATAAAACAATCAAATTATTTTCTACTTCTATGCTCTATACCAGTTGAAACTTTAAAACAATTCTTCCATAAGAATTGTTGTACCTTTTTTATACTTCAGTCACCTTTAATCACTCTAGATAAACTCAAATATTTCTCACATTTTCAATTGATTATTTATTATGATAGAACTCTTCATACATTTTCTCAGATTAATTGTATGATTCCAATTACCCAAATAAACCCCCTCTGTTTATAATAAGATAAATGAATCAGCATCATAAACTCTAGTCTATCCTATGTTTTGTACCCAATGATTTATTATTTTAAAACACCATATAATGAACCAGTGCTTAATTCCAATGAGATGGATTGAAATATATGTCATACTGATGGATCAATCTCTATCAACCATATGAAGTGTCAGTGTTAGTTCTTTTCTGATGACTCTTGAACAAATTAAAGAAAAATAAAACTTTTATTTTGTGAAAATGATTGACCACAATGTTGTGATTTATCAAATTGATCGATCTCTAATCCCTCAATTATTCCTCTAATAAAACTCTATATTTAATGACTTAAAGATTCCAAAAATTTATAAAATGAATTAGTGTCAGAATACATTATGATGGATCAAGGGAATACTATGTTCGGTGGACCGATGTCGGCAACAAATTATTTCTTCCAGATTTTCTCCAACTGATTATTGAGCCAATGAAATGATTTAGACTGAGGATCTGACATTCTGATGGATCGATCAATCAGTTCTTTCAGAAAAAACTATTTAGCCTTCTCAAAAATTCTGCATTCGATGATCATCACATCAATTAACTTCAATCAAAATACATTTACTTCAAAAAATTTATTCTTCTATAAAATCCAACTTATATCATGACCTATTCATGATTTTTTAAGCTTTTAATGGTCAAAAATCATTTTCTGATTTACTCTAAATGTTCTATGACTTCCCAAATTCTATTTCAAATTTCAAAAACTTTAAAACATGTCCCAATCTGATTTTATAGTAGTTTTGAATTTCTGTAAAAATAAAAATCTAATGAATACTAAAACCAATGGCCTAGATCTGATTACTCATGCCGATGGACTAAATCTGATTGGAATGAATATTTTTGGTGCATCTGATATCCAACTTTTCCAAAGACACTTTCTTCAGCTGAATTGTCTACAACCTCTCATGATAATGGACTAAGTATGATGGTGCATCTGATGGAAAAATTTTATTTAAAAATTCTATATTTCTTCATTTTAATCTATTGACAACAAATATAACAAAAACAAATGATCTTAACAATCACCCTCTTTGTGTTTGTTGTCAATACCCACATCAAAATTTCAAAACAATAATCACCTAATACAACTTCCTCATGCTCCTCTATATGTCTTCCCCCTATCATAAAATTCTCCACCTTAATATATCTTATTCCCCTTATTGAAAATAAAATTAAAAGGGTTCTTCATGATAAATTTCCCCCCTTTTTTGAAAAATTATCTCATCTCCAAAGGTTATAACTCTTTGTCTCAAAATCTTGAAATTCTTCTTCAGGAGAACATAAGTATCACATAAGTTTCTTAACAAAGTTCCTTTAACTAAAAAATATAAGTATATGTGGGGGAAACCAATGTATAAAAAAGGGTGTAAAATAAAGGTTATCAATGTTTTATATAACAAAACTTTCATGTAATACCTTTTCATACTTCTTTTAGTATTCTAATGTCTCGGTAAAATTGAGAAAATTTGTTTAAGATAAAAATAACCTGAACTTATCTCAATGAACAAATCAGAAAAGTTCAAGTGTAAAAACACCAATTTCCTAAAATATATTGTTTCATAACCTCATTAATTTATTTTTTTAATAAAGTAAGATACTAAATTATCAGATTACTAGCATGGACTCTTTAAATTCCATGCAAGTTAGTGAAAATATACCAATATTTTAGGAATAAAGAGGAACCTCAATTGTTTCTTAGAAGAAATAATCGGACTGAGTGTCCTCTCTCATTCTTGAATTTTTCTTCTCCTTATATTTTTCATTTGATATAATTTTTTTCTTATGTTCATCCTTATTAGTTTTTGAAATAAGTTTCTTTTAATTTGTAGAATTTTTAGATTTAGTTATCAACTTCTCTTCAACTTTAGTATCCTTTTTATTACAATGAGCTTGTAAAAACTTATTCCTTCCTTCCTATTATTCTATAAAGACAGTAATACAATTCTTAGTAACATTCCCAATTTTCTTATATATCTTTCATGTTTTCCAAGTATTTAAATCAAAACCTATTTATTTTTTATCAACTTTGTTTTCAACTTCAGAAACCCTTTTCTTCACCTTTTCTTCTACTAATTATTTTTCTTATTATAAATTTCTAGTCATGACCACTTGATCTGGCCAAATAACTAATAAATATTTATTTTTGTACTTATAATGTTTATTTTTCTCAATTTTATTAACATATTCAAATTTATTCAACTTCTCATTTTTATTTTTTGAGGCCTCAACATTCCTCACATTCTGAGTTTCCCTTTTTGGTTCCTTTAAGTTATTAGAAAACTTTGATATTATTTACTCATAAGTTATCCCCCTTGATTTATACCTATTTATTAGTAGAGAAATGTTCTTCCAACATGAATAATATTTGTGTATGAAAACCCCAAAACACCAATAGTTACCTATGAATCTATATTTTTTAGACTGATAGTAAAACTACTCAAAATTTTTTTATTGTTTTTTCTTCACAAATCTTGGACCACTTTTATTTGGGAGATACTTTAATAAAGAATTTTTCACTTTCTTAGTGAAAGATATTTTCTCACAAACTTGATTCTATAGACCCTTATTTACATAATCTTTATAAGTTTCACATTTAACATCAACTACCTTTGTGAAGTTTTCTCTCATATTTCTTTTTCCACTTTGTGCTGTAAGAAGCATGGCATGTGTTTCTAATTAATCTTCTTTCTCAACCAACTTATTTTTTAGAACATCTTTCATCTTTTCAAATTCATCTAACTTCAAATTCTTCTTCTTAGTTTCCTCAATAGGTGTATATTATATTATGATGATATTCTTATTTCCATTTGATTTTTCTTCACAGATTTTTAGTTTTCTTTCAAGATAAAAAATCTTCATTTTTATGAGCTTTAATAAAATTGATATTTGTCTCTTATTTCTTGATCTAATTATTATTCTCAAAAGTTATGTCTTTAAAATAAGTCTACAAATTTATTCTTTCTTTCTTGAGTTGAGTATCCCACTCAATAGCTTTTTCCAAATTTTTTTAAGAATACACTCTATTTCTATAATCTATTCACTATCATTATCACTATTTGAAGAATTAATTCCATTTATAACTTGGTCAATAAAGTTGAGTTGATGATTAGATTCATCATTAGATGAGAAATTATCATTATTTCTTCTACTTAGATAACTTTTCTTCTTCCTATCATAAGAAATTATTTCCTTATATTTGTTCCACTTTTGTTTCCAAGACTTCTTATCATCATCTTTAGACTTACACTATTCTATTTTCTTCCTTTTATTTTTTTTTAAAATGTCCTTTACCTTCACAATTCTAAGATTTTATAGTTTTACCTTTCCATTTTCCCTTATTGTATTTCTTAGAAAGGAGGGAAATAATTATGTTGAAATCTTCAGCTTCTTCCTCTACCTCCAAATCACTTGATTCTTCTTCAACTTATTTGTCTTTATTTTTCCTTTTTAACAAATATTTGAAGTACGTTTCATTCTCAAACCTTTTCCTGAAATTAGGGGGGTTTCTCATTTCATATTCCACAAGAATAGTTTGAAATTCATCCAAAGATAAATCTTCATTATCTTTTAAAGCTGAAACTTTAACATAAAACATATATAGAAAGTTTCTCATTAGTTTCTTAATAATTTTATAATCTTTTAGCTTCTCACCGAAACTTCTGATATTACTCACAATTTCTTTTACTCTTGTAAAGAAACTATCCATACTTTCATCATTATCCATTTTCATATCCTCAAATCTACTTCTTCAAATTTTTAATTTGGCTTCTTTAACTTTCTCATTTCCTTTATAAATACTTTTCAATTTATCCCACATACTCTTAGCTATTGGAAACCACATAATATTTTCATAAACATTATTTATAAGAGCCATAAATAAAGAATTTTGATATTTTCCATCAACTCATATACTTCTCTTATTAGCAGCTGTCAAAACAACTTCATTGATAATAGGAAATATCACTATTGTTGCATCTATAACTGCAAGGCCAAGATATAGAAGGTAGGATATCATTCTATTCTTCCAAATATGATATTTATTTCCATAAAAAATTGGAACACCCTTATTTTTCATTGAATTGAAATTTTCCATTCTCAAAGATGGATATTTTAGAGGTAACCTACACTCTTATACCAATTAAAGTTCTCAAATAGGATCAAGACCACTGATAGGTGGTGGGGTGAATCCATGGTTCCTTTTTATTTTTATAATATTATTTTCCAACTACTTTATAAAACTTTCCTATCCCCAAAAACTTGTTAGATTTAAGACCCAATCAAATATAAATTCTCAACCTTATTTTTTGTATAAAAAAAATAAAGAGAAGGAAACACATGATATTTACAAGGTTTGGTACAAATAAATACTCCTTTCCATGTTATATAGTACCACTAACTTGAATTCATTTATTATATTTCTTTTCATAATACAAAGTCACAAGAAATAAATAGTTATACAATCCTGTAGAAACATTTTCTACTATAGTTGGCCATACCCCTAACTATCCTTTTCTTATCCACTTAACCAAAGCTGGTTATACACCATAGAAAAAAAAAATCTTTTTAGTAATTGGTAAGTATCCATGGCTAAAAACTTCACTTTCCTTATTCTTTCCTGATCCACTTCATAATTTTATTTTATACCTCTATAATTAAGCATGATCAACTTCACCTGTGTAAACATCTTTAAGAACTTCAACAATTCTCTAAGGAAATTTTTGATAATGAAAACTAATTTTGATCTTAATTTTTTTTAAATGTAATAAATTTCAATATTTTTATAAATTCAATCTAGAAAACTTACTTAGGAAAATCTATTCCGAACAACCTTCATCCATTAACCTTAGTCCGATGGTATCTGTTCGATTCACCTCTGTTCGATATTGCTTATGCTATTCCTACTTTAATTGAGAAGAAAATTAATTGGAAAATAAATACTCCTATGTCTTATGAAACTTGATATGATGGATATTACTTCAATGGAACTTAATTATATGGGCTCGCTCTGATGGATTTAGTTTTGATGGATCTCCCTTAGCTTCAAACTGAAACAGAATCTAGTTGGAATCTTAAATCCTGTTACAAAATTATCAGGGCTCACAACAAATGTAAATAGATACAAGTATGAATGTACTATGCTTCTTTATTTATAGTAATCCCAGAATGGTAAAGGTGCGAAAACAAATTCTTCATCCCACTCAATGAAATTCAAAAATCTCAAATTTCAAATTCATTTGATTCTTTACCTTTTAAAATTTCAACCCTTCTCAATATTTTTGGATCCTTATAAAATATTCTTGAATCTTCTCAAAACTTAAGACTTATTTGAATTTACAAACAATTCTCCAGTCTGATTTAACTGAGCATAACCATTCTTTGTTTTGTGAATTCAATTGATCATTATTCCCCATAGTTAGTTTGATGAACTATCTAATGTAAATATCATTTGATGGAACATAACTTTACCACTTAAAACTCCACAACCTTACCTCAAATAAAAAAACTTACTTCATTTTATATTGACCCACTTGAAGAAATAAAATAATCAAATGATTTTATTCTTTGATGCTCTATACTAGTTGAAACTTTAAAAAAAATTCTTCCATAAGAATTGTTGTACCTTAATTATACTTTATTTACCTTCAATCACTCTTGATTAACTCCAACATTTATCAAATTTTAAATTTATTACTTATTATGATAGAACTATTCATACATTTTCTCAGATAGATTATATTATTATAATTACCAAAATGAAAATTACCCTCTATTTATGATAAGTTAAATGAATTGGGGTCATCAACTCTGGTTCGTATAATGTTCTGCACCCAATGATTTATTATTTTCAAACACCATCTGATAAAACTAGTTCTTGATTCCTCTCATATGGATCAACATCTATGTCAGACATATGGATCAGTCTCAATTTCACATCTGATGTATTAGTGTCAGATATTTTCTGATTACTCTTGACCAAATTGAAGCAAAAAAAAACTTTTGTTTTGTGAAAATGGTTGACTACATTATTGTGTTTCGTCTGATTGATTAGTCTCTGAACACATATGATGGATCAGTCTCTATAGACCATCTATTTCATAACCAATAAATTCTTACTCCAATAAAACTATGGATATAATGATTTAAATATACTAATTTTTTTATAATAAATTGGTTTCAAAATCCATTATGATGGATCGGTGGCATACCACGTCCGGTAGACCAATCACAATAATGAATTTTTTCTTCTAGATTTTCTCCAACTAATGATTTATCCAATGAAATGATTTATACTAAATATTGGACAGTCCAATTGATTGGTTGGTCAGTGCTTTTAGAAAAAACAAACTCCTTAGCCTTTTAAAAATTCTATGTCCGGTGATCCTCACACTGTTAAATAATGACAAAAAGAATTTGACTTAATAAAAATTTATTCTTCTATAAAATCCAGCTTAAATCATGACTCCTTCATGATTTGTGAATATTTTAATGATCAGCAAAGAATCATCATATTTACTTTTCAAGTTCTATGACTTACCAACTTCTCTTTCAAATTTCAAAAACTTTCAAACATGACTCAATATGATTTTCCAACAGTTCTAACTTTCTATCAAAATATAAATATGATGAATACTAAATCCAATGGCCTAGATCTGATTATTGATGCTAATGGAATTAATATTATTGGACTGAAACTACTGGTGCATCCAATGGACTAATTTTATAATGAAACTTTCTTCAACCAAATTGTATACAACCTCTCATACTGATGGAATGATTATGATGATGTGTTTGATGGACAAATTTGATTTAGAACTTCCATATTTATTCATTTTGATCTATTAAAAACAAATAACACCAAAATATAACTTAGTCCTAACAATATCCCCCTTTGTGTTTGTTGTTAATACCCACTTCAAAATTCCCACTTCAAAATTTCATAAAAAAACTCACTTAATACAATTTCCTCATGATCCTCTACATGTCTTCTACCCATATCATAAACTTACTCCCTTAATATATCTTCTACCCCTTATTGATAATAAAATTCAAAGGGGACATCATGAAAATTTGCCCCCCTTATTGAAAAATTATCTCATTTCCAAAGGTTATAACTCTTTATCACAAAATCTTTAAATTCTTCTTCAAGAGAACATAAGTATCACATGAGTTTCTTAATAAAGAGCCTTTAACCAAACAACTCTAAGTATACGTGGGAAAACCCGGTGTAGAAAACAAGAATGTATAATTAAGGTTATAAATGTTTTCAATAATAAAAATTTCATTTAATACATTTTCATGCTCCTTCAACATTCTCATGTCTGGGGAAATCTGAGCATTATTTTAAGATAAAAATAACCTATACGCATCTAAATAAAAAAATCATAAAATTTCAAGTGTAAAAATATAAATTTTTTAAAATCTCTTCTTTTGTAGTCTGATTACATTATTTTTTAAGAAATTTAAGATACTCAATAACCAAATTCCTATAATAAACTCCTTCAATTACCTACAAGTTAGTGAGAATATACAAATATTTTGGGAATAATGAGTAACTTCAGTTATTTCTTAGAATAAATAACAGGATTAAGATTCCTCTCTCAGTCTTGTATTTTTCTTCTTCTTCTTGGATTTTTTATTGGATGTAATTTCTTCCTTATCTTCAACCTTATCAGTTTTTGAAACAAGTTTCTTTTTTTATGTAGAATCTTTAGATGAAGCTATCAACTTCCCTTCAACTTTAGTAGACTTTTTATTATAATGAGTTTGTAACAACTACTTCGTAACTTCTTATTATTTTGGAAAGATATTCATATATCTCTTAGTAACATCCCCAAATTTCTCACATCTATTTCATCTTTTCCAAGTATTCAAATCCCAATCTTTTTATTTTTTTAATCAACTTTTTTTTTCAAATTTATAAATATTTTTCTTCACCTTTTCTTCTACTGATTATTGTGCTTATTCTAAATTTATAGTCATGGACAATTGATCTAGCCAAATAACTAATCCCTATTTTTTTGGACTCAACATGTTTATTTTTCTCAAATTTCTTAACATACTAAACTTTCTTTAGCTTTTAATTTTTATTTGTTGTGGCTTAAACATTCTTTACATTCTGAGTTTCCCTTTTTAGTTCCAACAATTTCTTAGAAAATCTTGATATTCTTTATGCATCAATTATCCCCCTTGATTTATTAATATTTCATGGTAGAGACATGTTGTAACAACATGAATAATCTCTATTTATGAAAATTTAACAACAACAATAGTGACCTATGAATCTTGATTTTTTAGATTGATAGTAATACTGATTAGAAATTTGTTGTTGTTGTTTCTTCACAAATTATGGACCATTTGATATCAAGGATATAAATATGAGTTATATTGATATTAGGATTGAAGGAATATGTTCTTGATGGATCAATTATAGGGGGGGTGAATTTTAGTTTAAAAAAAATAGTTTAAAATAGTTCAAACTAAATAAATCCACAAACCTCTTTAAGTAAACAGATTGGATTCGGACTTGGCCCTCAGTCGAATTACCTAAGTATTGTAATCAGTATTAATTTCAATATATCTTAGTAAAATAATCTCAATAACATAAGATTCAATTATAACAAAGTAAAAAAATAAGATTCAAATAATATTCAATTAACAGATTAATGTTTATTATATTCAGATACTTTATGATAAAACAATTACAAACATGCACAACAGAACATAAAACCTGTTGGAAAAAAGTAATTCAATAGCTATAAAAAATTAAGAATTACTTATATCTATTAAAATGAATAGATCCATTTTAACCTTAAGACTAAGGTATCTATAAAACTTGGCTAAAGGTATCCCTTATTTTATACTTACAATAAAGTCTATCATTACTTAGTAAGGAAATACCTCGATATGAATATTAGATTATCTATCTACCTATACTTAGTATCCCTTGATCTAATGGATAAGATCTATCTTACTATCCCTCAATCCCTCGATTATAAGATCAAATTCTTCATCTTACTATCCCCACAAGACCTTGAGCATAATCATAGATCATATGCACTATTACAATGCAAATGTATTCTTAAAGGGGAAACCATACATGGTTCCTTTAAGAAGAAAAAAATATAAAAGAATTAAAAAAGAATAAGAGAAACCCATTCATACTTTCTAATCTTCAGATCTCTCACAAAATGAGAAAATTTCAAAAAAAAATCGATCAACAATAAACACTTCGAATGACTAGATATTTATAGGAATTGTTCCAATGGTCATTTTGATCATCCAGTAGTCATATTTTCTCTGAGTTTTTTGCAATTAATTAGACAACTTGAAATTATAACAGAAAGTCTAACATTGTATTTTTTACCCCTTTATAGTGTAAAAATCTTTCCTTACATTAAAAACAAGTCTACCATATTATGATTATAAACTTTAGTCTGTATGATGGACTTTCTTACTATGGCTAATATGATTATCATAATCAGGTTTAATCCAATTATATCTATATTGATATCATTCAAATGATGAAGACTTTTTTCAGTGCAAATAAAAGACAAAGTATTTTATATATATGATAAAATTTGAGTCTGATGGATTAGATTCAAACCCCTTATGATTCTTGTAATGAAGAAAATATAAGTTTATAAACATAATACTTTAGAAGTTATTATAAGTATGATAAAATTAATGTTTTCTATAAAAAAATTCTAAAACTATTTGGATATAAAAGGTTATTAAAGTAAGTATAAACAAAGTGGTTTTTATTTCCAAAATAAAAAGAATGGAAAATTTATAAGTAAAACTTTTTACTCAACAATATACCCCATTTTGGAAATCAAAATTCTAAAAACTCTAAAAGAAATAAAACTTTTAAAAAATTACAATCCTTTTCTAAAGAACTTCATATTCAGAATTTTAATTTTTATTTTTAACTACCCTTGAGTTTATAAGTACTTTGTATATGATTTATAAAATGATTAATATGAAAAAAATCACTTAAATTATCATCTCCTCCTATGAAATATATTCTCCCACTTTCTATAATAAATATATCTTGTTATAAATATCCCCCTTTGTGATTTAAAAAAATAAATTGGGGAAAAAATATAATGTATCATAAAAGTTATCAAATATAAAAGTATACAAAATAATATAATTAATTAACTAATCATCTATAAAATTATGAAATAAAATTCAACCAATCGCATTAGAGAAATATTTAGACAATCGTATTTGTATAGAATATTAATTCAGTCAGGAACACAAATTTCAAATGTTTTTGAAAAAAAAGATTACAACAGGAGTTCAAAAAGAATTAGTCTTTCTTTAAAAGATCTTTTATGTCATACTTTATCTTCTTGAATTATTTACAGTCTTTATTAAGATTCACCATTTGATATTTTAGACTCTGATTCTTAGCTTTGAGTTTCTCAACTTCCTAAACAATATCCTTGTTCTTATATTAGATAATAAGAACATCATATTCAAAAAAACATACTTAGAAAATTTCCATCTTTAAGTCTTGAAATTTGGTTTTGAGTGCATCCACTTTTTCAGTCTGGTCATCCATCTGGTCTTTGAACTCTTCAACAAATTTTAACCTGTCAGCCATATCCTTGGATAACTAATTAAAAAATTCAAATGATTCAATCATAAACTTATTTATTTCATGAATATGATCATCATAAGACCAAACATTATCATCACTATCATTTGACAATTTCACCATTGAATTACAAGATCTTCTGTGGGCAATAAAAATTTCTTATAAGGTTTTCAAATAAGCCTCAATATGGATTACTGATTCTGTGAACATTTTAATAGAGTCCATTTTTTTAGAAAGTCTATCCTAAAGTAATTGACCTCTTACTTCTATTCTTGGGAATTATGGAATAATCCCTTCACATATTTTAAATTATTTAATAATGTAATCTAAACCCTTCTGTGAAATAGTTTCCACAGATTCCAATATCTCTGGATTGGGTTGAGGAGGTTTTTGATCAGCTTATGCCTACAATATAAAATTTTAATTTGTTGTTATTAACTTTTGAAACTTATTTTTTAGCCTTTTAATCTTTCTTGGGAATAAATTTTTCATTAGATATTTCTATAATGTCAATATCTTCAGAGTCAGGTTTTATTTTTGAAACTTGATCTTCCTCATACTTATTGGATGAAGACTCTTCTTCTTCTAATGATAGGGATTATTCTTCTGATTTTCTGATTCTTTATTATCTTCCTTTGAAGGAAAGTCTAATGAGGATTATGTTTATGAGGATGTATTCGATTATATTTTAGATTGAGTTTCTTCCCCATCACTTAATTCTTTCTCTTTTTTCCTCTTCTTCTTTATTATCCTCTTCAATATCTTTAACTTCAACTTCTTCTTTAACATATTTATATTATAATTCTTCTTATTCACCTTCTTTTCCTTATTTTCCTTCTTTATATTCTTCCTCATTATAATTTTTTACATCAAAATTGTCAGAAAATTCTTTTTTTTTTGATCTTCAACTAAGTCAATGAATTCTTTATTCAGTTCTTCTTCAAGCCAATGAGTTGTTCTGATCATTTATTTTCCTAAAGACATTATTGATGATTATCTATCTTTAGAATATGGTTCTGATTCATCAAGATTTTTTTTTTCTATTTCCCATGTCTTTAACATAGGTAGCATTATAAAAAATGACTAAAGTTTCTTAAAATACTAACCCTATATTCTGTTTTTCTTTTCCAAACTTCTGAGGGGAAAATTATACTCCTTTCAATAGGTTTTCATATAAAAAAACATATCATAGTCTCTTATTTTTCTTAGTATTTTTATATTCTTCCTCAAGATTTTTGGCACCAAGAATCCTTAGTACCTTAGCCTCAATAGGTTTTATTTCTATTTAAGGAATACCAGGTTTCTTATTAGCTTTCAGTTTCATCCATTCCCCATAAACATAATCAGAGAACTTCTTTTTCTTCTTTATTTATTATTTTATTTAAGAGGTTATGTTTCAAACTCTATTTTATTTTTCTTCTTGTTCTCTAAATTCTTTGAAATTTCTTCCTCTGATTCCACATCCCTAGGTTTTTAACAAACTTTTTAGATTTTCATCAAACATCAGATTCATTCTTTTTATTATATCTTTACTAATAAAGAAAAACTTTTCCCTAATTACATATTACTTGTTATCAACTTTTATAAAATTCAAAAACTCAACAATAATATTACTAAATAAGGCTAGAAACATAATAATATTTGACTTTGTGGAACTATTTTTGATGTTTTGTACAATCAAGAGAACAAAATTAACAAGGTCAATATTTCTCATGTTAACCAAATAGTCCAATACAAAGATATTTGTTACTTTGAGAGTATCTCAATCCCATTTACTTGGGATTAAAAAAACTTTCATCCAAAAATAAATAAGACTATTATCTAGGGTTATATGGTAAAATTTTCTGAATTTCTTTTCATGAGAAAATAATGAATCCTCAGTTATTCTTTTTTCAAAAGTTCTAAGAGTATCAGGGAGTTTGTGTGATGGACAATGCACATAATCTTTAGAGGTTACTCTAACCAATTACAATAATTTTCTTTGTGATAATTTATATCCATTTACATACATATTGAAATAAAAATTATCTTCTTGTTTGATAAATTTTAGAGTAGCATAAAATTCATGAACAAGTTTAGGGTATTAATAATCAACTTCATGATCTTATTTTTCTACACTGATCGATTCTGAGCCTTGAAAATTAATAACCTTATTAAAAGTACTATAATATTTGAAAAATAAATACCTTTATACTAAAATTTATATGAAAATAAACCAATCCTCGTAATCTTTTATATCTTCCACCAGATTTAAGATGAATACGATGACGTGGAAAGAAAGAAAAAAAATAAGATTGATCAACTTCTTGGTAGTAACAGGTCGGTACAAAAGTCTTAGGAAACCAATGTAGGATGAGGGAGGGGGGTCCCTACTTTATATAGGTGACTAGGGAGATGCTTTATCTTCCAAAATATATCCAAAGAATGAGAAGATAAACTTTTTGATTTGATGGTTGAAAATCCTTCGAAGAAACACTTAATGAATTTTTAACTATTGAGGATTTTTTTAAAATGTATCATATTGAGAGTGAATATGATTAGAATTTATTTTTGAAAAATAAAACAAAGTTTTTTATGAGAAAACAATTGTAACAACAACAAAGATAGATAATTGTAATGAAATAGTATAAAAATTAAAAGGTAAGAAGAATACCTTTAGAAGTTTGGAAAGTATCATTGGTATAACCAACACGTTATTAATAATTTATGTAAACTAAATAGATTATAATTGTTTTAATAAAATAAATATTATAGTTTTAATAAAAAAAATTAAATACAAAGGTTTTAAAATAAACCTTAAATAGTTTTTAAGGGAAAAATTGAATATGATATTTTAGAAATAAAAACTCATTAATTTTTTTTATGAATTTGAAAATTTTAAGAAACCTTGAGTCTGGATAATTTATAAAATTTTCTAAGTCTAATTATCCTATTGATAATAATATCTCCAAAAATTTTATAAATAAACATGAATCTGGAACTTCATTACAAATTTTTTAAGAAAACTAATTTTTTTGAAAAACTAAAAGTTTTGAAAGAAAGAAACATATATACTCCCCCTATGAAGAGGGGTAACTTAATGATAGGATATGGGTAAAAAATAAGTAGATATGAAGGATAATTTTAAAATGATCATTCATATATTCTGTTTAGTGTATTAAAATCTATTAGAAGGTAATGGTTTTGTAAAAATATCAGCAATTTGATCTTGTGTTCTGATGAATTTTAAAAATAATATCTCCTTTTATGGTGTGATCCCTAAGAAAGTGATGCCTAATATATATGTGTTTTTCGTGGGAGTGATGTGCATGGTTTTTATATAAAGTAATGGAACTATTATTATCACATAGTATTTAATTTTCAGTAAAAATCATGCCATATTTATTGAGTATGTGTTTCATCCACAAAAATTGAGAACAAAAACTTCCAGCTGCTACATATTCAGCTTTAATAGTGGAAAGTGTTACTGAGTATTATTTATTACATGACCAAGAAACTTGTGAGTTTCCTAAAAAATACATTTTCTTGAGGTGCTTTTTCTATCCATTCTATAATCATGAAAGTCATCATCCAAAAAAATTTAGTTTGAAAACATTTATAGAAGAATAGAAAAGTCTTAAATCTATAGTTCCCTTAAGATAACAAAAAAATCATTTAAAAGATTTAAGGTGAGACTATTTTGGATTTTCTTGATATCTTACGAATAATAATATAGAAAAAATTAAGTTTGCATGACTTTATGTCAAGTAAAGTAAACTTACTATCATACCTCTAAAAATATTTTGATCAACTCACTTCCCAACCTTATCAAGTTCTAAAGTATTAGAGGTACCAATAGGAGTACTAATAATTTTAGTATTATCACATCCAAACTTTCTAATAAGATCTTTTATATACATATGTTAGGATATAAAAGTTCCTTCTGGTTTTTGAGAAATTTGAAAACCTGAAAAGTATTTTAACTCACCCATCATTCTCATCTCAAGCTCAGATTTCATAAGATCCACAAAGGAATCTATTAAATATTTTCAAGATGATCTGAATATAATTTCATCAACATATATTTTTACAATCATAATATTTTATTAACTTTATTTATAAAAATATTTGGATCACCAGTTCCCTTAACATAATTGTTTTGTAACAAAAACCCTATTAATCTATCATACGAGGCTCTAAGTACTTGTTTAAGTCCATATAAAGCTTTGTTAAGTTTATAAATGTATTAAGGATGTTTTTTATTTTCAAAACCAGGGATATTTTCAACATAAAATTCTTCCTAAACATATTTATTAAGAAAATCACGCTTCACATCCATTTAAAAAAGTTTGAAATTAATGAATACTATAAAGACTAGTAGGACACGAATAGATTCAAGTCTAGCTATCATTGCATAAGTTTCTTCCTATTCCATGCCTTATTATTAGTTATAACCCTTATCAACAAGTCTTTATTTGTTTCTAATTATTATTCCATTTTCATCATATTTTTTTCTATTAACCCATTTTACTCTAATTATGGAAGTTTTTCAGGTCATTCAACAAGAGTCTATACTTTGTTCATCTTAAATTAATTTAGCTCATCTTGCATATCATTAATACAATCCTTATAACCTAAATCTTCATCAAGATTCTTAGGTTAAAATTAGGAAAGGAAAGATAGATATTCAACTTCATTTCTTAAGAAACTTCTAGTCCTAACTGGTTGATCAACATAACCAATGATACTATCACTAGGATGATTTCTAAAAAAACCGACTTATAGGGTTTTGTAAACTCTATTAATCAATATAAGGTAGAAAATAATCCAAATTAAACACTTAAGAAACTATTTATTGGGTACTTTACTTATAAGAAGAATTTTCTAACAAAAGTTAAAAATCAGTTTTTTGAAATAACATCTGAGGAGGATGCAGGTTTGGGTTTTTAAAAAAAAGGCAGATTTCATCAAATTTAACAGTACTGTTTTCTCAACAGTATAAGATTTTTTATTAAAAACCTTACAAGCCTTAGAAGTAGTGGAATAACCAAAAAAATTCCTTCATTGTATTTGGGCATGAATTTATTTAAGTTATCTTTCATATTCAATATGATAACATTGCATCAAAAAACTATTAAGTAATAAAATTTTAGTTTTTATCCTGTACACAATTCACAAGGTGTTTTATTAAGAAAGGGTCAAATTAAAACTTGATTTATAGTATTAAAGGCAGTACTAACCACTTTATCCCAAATTTTTTTAGCAATTGAGTATTCACTCAACATTGTTCTTGTTATTTAATAAAGAACACAATTTATTCTTTCAATGAAACCATTTTTTTGATGGGTTTTAGGAGATGAAAAGTTATGTTCCAAACCTTTATTGTTACAAAATGTTTCAAAATCATAATTTACAAATTCTCCACCATGATCACTATGAATAGTTATCAAGGGAAGGTTATTCTAATTTTTAACTTTGGCTACAAATGTTTTGAAATAACAAAAAGATTATGATTTCTTTGTAAGAAAATAAAACCATGTGTATCTAGTGTAATCATTAACCAAGATGCATACATAGTATTTTCCTTTAATACTCATAGTTTTTGTAGGACTGAATAAGTCCATGTGCAATAAATATAAAGTATTAGTAGTTGAGACTTAAATAATAGATTTAAAACTATAATTATTTTGCTTACTATATTGAAAAGGGTCACAAAATTTTGACGAATCAAAACTAAGTTCCGGTAGATCCTTAAAAAGTCCTTTCTTAGTCAATTCATATATGTTTTCAAGGTTATAATGTACTAACCTTCTATACCATAACCAAGATTGATCTTCCATTGCACCAAGTCAAGGTAAGTCTTTGCTCCTAAGGTCTTCTAAGTTAAAAGTGTGAAAATCTTCATGCCGATGGGAAGAAATAATCTATTAATCCTTGGAATTTTTTATTACTCATTTATCATTTCTAAAATTCAAAAGGTAACCTTCATCACATAACTATCTTATTCTTATAAGGTTGCGCTTAAGACCTTTAACACATAATTTTTTTTGAAATTAAATCTTTACCAAGAAGAATTATGTTACCTATACCGATAATCTCTCCTTGATAATTATCTCCAAAAGTAACCTTTCCACCTTTAATCTTGATAAATTTTTTGAAAAAATCTTTATTACTAGTCATATGACAGGAATATAAACTATCCATGTACCAAGTATTCTTGTTTTTTGCACTTTCTTTCTTTTCCTAAAAGAAAAAGAATTATAATTTGGGCACCCAAACCTTCTTAGGTCCAATAATGTCAGAAAACAAAATTTTAGGAATCCATATTTATTTTTGAAAAATAGGATTTGTGAAAATGTAGGTATTTAACTTTATTTAGACAACAATTCTTTTTTCAATGAACTCCACTTTGAAACTTAGTGCTAAAGGGTGAATTTTTAGGAACAAAGTAATTATTACTAAAAAATATTTTTTATAAGTATAGCCCATTCTAGAACTAGTTCCAGGAGAAATAATTTGTTTATACATTTTATCAAAGTTTTATTTACCATTGGTAAATTTTTATAAAAGTTTCCTTAAAGAAGAAATTTCATAATTTAGTGTTATAACTAAATTCTTATCCTCTTGGTAATAGTTTCAGAACTGAGTTTATCAAAACTAGTTTGTAAAGTATTTTTTTATAAATATATTTTTCTAAATATTAATAAATAATTTATTTTTTAGAATTATTTTTATTAATATCTTTATAAATATTTGATACTTTTTTTCTAAAAAAATTATTCTTGAATTAGTCTTAATCATGTTCTTTACTAACTTTGAAATTATCATTTTCAAGAAGTTTGAAAAAATGAGATACTTAATTATAATAAGAAAGAGTATTATGTTCACTATTTGATGAAGATTATTCATTCTAATATTTAGAAAATTTCTCATCATTAGATTTAGGATAATTTTCACGTAAAGATAAGTTTTTAAGTTTCTTAGTAGTGAATACATTATCCATAAGATAAATATTTTATTTAGGTATCCTAGAAATAAGACCAATGTTCCTCTATCTATAACTATTATTATTCGAAGAGTTATCTAAGGAATCTCCTCTACTTTCCCTCTAAGAATAATTAACTCTAAGAAATTTATTTCATTTTGACTTATAACATTTTCTCTAATTATTTTCAGAATTTTTATCTTTCTTATCTTTCATATCTTTCCTTTTCAGCTTTGGATATTCTGGTATGATGTGTCCAACTCTCTTACATTTGTAAAAATTAACTCAATCTTTATTATCACTTCTTTCCTTATTACCTTTCTTGTAGTGTTATTTTGAATCTTTCTTTCCAACTATTTTATTCATCATTCTAGATAGATTTTCCAATTTATTTTCAGAATGTTATGATGAACTTGATTATGATTGTATAACAAATTTTTTTTCTTTCTAGACGATTTCACTACTTTCTCAGCTGACTAAACTTTAGGGGGGTAAGGTAGATGTTTTTTAAAAGGCAACACCACAATTTTCTTTTTCACTTTTTTAGTATCTATTAAATATTCCCTCATACTATATAAGGGTTTCAATAATATCACCAAGAGTAATATTTTTTAACCACCTTGTATCTTCAACAACTATCCACTTAGACTCCCATTCATTAAGAATGATAACTATTATTTTCTCCACAAGTATTTCATCATATAATCCTTTTTATCCAAGATATTGTAAACTATTTATGATAGTCATAAACCTTTGGTACATCTTGGAAATGGATTCTCTAGTTAAAAATTCAAAATATTGATAGTTAGATCTCAATGTGGCTCTTTTAGTTTCTATCACCTTAGAAGTACCAAAATGTGTAACTTCTAACTTTTTCCAAATACTGTCAGCTAATTCACAAGATGATATTTGGATATAGATACTTCTTTTCATAGAACATAAAAAAGTTTTCCTTACTCTATAGTTAGTTGATAATCTTTATTTTCTCGATGGGTGAAAGTTGTAATTTACTTATAAGTTATTTTGTAATCTCCGGTCAGCATGACAAAATTATCAACACTAGTATTGATGAAAAAATTATTTATTTTATCTCTCCAATATTCATAGTCAACACCATAAAAAATTTGTTTTCTATTTGGATTAATATTATCTATGGATATGTTATTAATACTTTCTATATAAATAGAAAAAACATTATTTTCCACAAACACGTTAGTGTAATAATTTTTTTTAAAAAAATTATAAAAAAACTTAACAGACTTGAAATAGTAAGGAAACAAAAGTTCAACAAGTATATAAGAAGTGGAAACCTTATCTGATACCAGCTGTTGGATATCAATATGAGTTATATTGATATTAGGATCGAAATAATATGTTCTTTATATATCAATTACAAGAGAGAGGTATTTTAGTTTTTAAAAACATTTGTTTAAAAGAGTTTAAACTAAACCAAATCAAAAACCTCTTTAAGTAAAAACATTGAATTCAGACTTGGACATCAGTCCGATTACCTAGGTATCATAATCAGAATTTATTTTGATATATCAGAGTGAAATAATCATAATAACATAAGATTCAATTTTAATAAAGTAAACAAATCAGATACAAAAAAGATCCAATTAACAGATTAATGTTTATCATATTCAAATATGTTACGATAAAACAATTACAAACATGCACAATGAAATACAAAACTTTTAAGAAACAAGTAATTAAATAGCTATAAAAAATTAATAATTACTTATTGTTATTAAAATAAATAGATCTCTTTTAATCTTAAGAGTAAGGTAGCTAAAAAACTTGTCTAAATGTATCCATTGTTTTATAATTATAAGAAACTCTGTCTTTCCTCAGTAAGGAAATCCCCTGATACGAATATCACATTCTCTGTCTACCTAGCCTCGGTAGTCTAAGATTTAATGGATCAACTTTATCTTGCTATCCCCACAAGCCCTCAATCATAAGATCATATTCTCCATCTTGCTATCCCTGTAAGACCTCAATTGTAATCACAGACCAGATGCACAATTACAATGTAAAAGTATTCTTAAAGGTACAAACTGATAAGGTTTCTTAAGAAGAAAAAAATATAAAACAATTAAAAAATTCTAATAACAAGGCGTTCATGCTTTTTAATCTTTATATCTCTCACATAATGAGAAAATTACAAAAAAAAATGATTAGCAAAAAACTCTTCAAATGACTAGATGTTTATAGGCATTGATCTAGTGACCATATTGATTGTCCAATGGTCATATTTTCTTTGAGTTTATCACAACAACTTGGAAACCTAGAAATTATAACAAAAAGTGAGATATCATATTTTTTTACTCCTTTAAATTTTAAAAAGGTTTTGTTACATTAGAAAAAAGTCTACCATATTCTTATTAAAAACTTAAGTCAGTCTTATGGACTTCCTTACTATGTTCAATTTAATTATTTTAATCAGGGTTAATGTAATTTTATCGGTATTAATATCAGTTTCTTAATGAAGTATTTTGTCAGTACAAAGACAAGACAAATCCTTCCACTTTTCTGATAAAAGTTGAGTTCGATAGATCAGATTCAAACACATTATGATTCCCTTAATGAAGTAATATAAGTTTATAAACATAATAATTTATAAATTATTCTAAGTATGTTAAAAAAAATGTTTTCTATAAAAACATTCCAAAACTATTTGGACATAAAAGGTTAGTAAAGTAAGTATAAAGAAGGTGTTTGTGATTTCCAAAATAAAAGGAATGGAAAAGTTAGAATTGGAACTTATGACACAACATGGACCACTTTTCTCAGGGAGATAATTTACTAAATAATTATTCTCTTTCTTGGTGAAAGATGTTTTCTCAAAAACCTACTTTTGTAGACCCTTCTTTTCACCATATTTAGAAGTTTCACATTTAACATCAACTACCTTGGTGAAGTTTTCTATAATCTTACTTATTCTAATTTGTGTAGTAAAAGACTTGAATGTGTTTATGAAAAATCCTATTCTTTATTAGAAAAATTATTTTTTAGAACATCTATCATCTTTTTGAATTAAACTATATTTAACTTCTTCTGTTTACTTTTTTCAACAATTTTAGATTCTATCATGCTAAAATTATGATTTCCATTTGACTTTTCTTCAAATAATTTCATTTTTATTTCCAGATCACCAATATTTATTTTTTTGAGCTATAATCAAATTGATATTTGTGTCTTATTTCTTGATCTAATAATCATTCTCAAAACTTATGTCTTTAACATCTTTCTATAACTTTCTTCTTTCTTTCTTGAGTTGAATATTCTGCTCAATATATTTTTCCAAATTTGTTTTAAAAATACAATCTATTTCTATAATATCTTCACCATCATAATCACTATCTAGAGAATTAGTTCCATTTATAACTTGAGAAAAAAAATCCAATTTGATGATCAGATTCATCATTGGATGGGAAATTACCCTGCTTTCCTATACTCAGATAACTTTTCTTCTTCTTATCATAAGAAACTATTTCCTTATCTTTCTTAGACTTTTTTTTCTAAGACCTCTTATCATCATCTTTGGATTCACACTCTTCTATTTTATTCCTTGGAATTTGTTTTTACAATGTAATTTCCCTTCACAATTCTAATGTTTGATAATTTTACCTTTCTATTTCCACTTATTTTATTTCTTAGAAAGGAGGGAAATAATTGTGTTGAAATCTCAAGATTCTTCCTTTGACTCTGAATCACTTGATTCATATTCAACTTATTTATATTTATTTTTACCTTTTAAAAAATCTTTGAGGACCTTTCAATTATCAACCATTTTCTTGAAAGTAGGGGATTTTCTCATTTCATAATCCATAAGAATATTTTAAAATTAATCCAAAGATAAATCTTCTTGATCTTATAAATCTAAAACTTTGAAATCAAATATTTTTAGAAAGTTTCTCATTAGTTTCTTAAAAATTGTAGAATATCCTATATTCTCACCAAAACTTTTGATGTTACTCACAGTTTCATTTACTCTTGTAAAGTAACCATCCATACTTTCATCATCAACCATTTTCATATACTCAAATCTAATTCTTCGTATTTGTAATTTTGATTCTTTAACTTTCTCATTTCCTTCATAACTAATTCTCAACTTATCCCACATATTATTAGTTGTTGGAAACCCCATATCCTTTTCATAAAAATTATAAGTAAGATCCATCAACAAATAATTTTGAGATTTTCCATTGGATCATATACTTATATTATCAGCATCTGTCATAACAACTTCATTTATGGGAGGAAATCCCACTATTGTTACATCTCTAACTTCATGGCCAAGAGATAGAAGATAGGGTATCATCCTATTCTTACAACTATGATATTTATTTCCATAAAAAAACAATAACACCCCCATTGTTCACTGAATCAAAATTTTCTATTATCATAGATTTATATTTCAGAGGGAACCTACACTATGATACCAATTGAAGTTACCAAATAGGATCAAGACCACTGAGAGGGAGGTGGGTGGGTGAATCAATGGTTTATTTTTCTTTTTATAAGAATGTTTCTTAACAATTTTATAAACCTTTCCTAATCTATAAAACTTGTTAGAGTTAATATCCAATAAAATATAACTTATCAACCTTAATTTTTGTATAAAAAAAATATAAAGAGAAGTAAACCCATGATATTTACAAGGTTTTATAAAAATTCACACTCCTTTCCATGTTGGATAGTCCCACCAACATGAATTCCTTTACTATATTTATTTCTGTAATACACAGACACAAGAAACAAACAGTTCTACAACATAGTAAAGAGCTTTTATACTATAGTTGGTTATACCCCCCAACTATCATTTTCACATCCACTTTCCCACAGCTAGTTATACACCCTATAAAACAAGCCTTTTTAGTAACTGATAAGTATCCACAACTACAAGCTTCAATTTCCATCTTCTTTTTCAATCTAATTTATAATTTTCTTTAATTCCTCCACAAGTAAGCTAGATCAACTTCACATGTGTACAAATCTTCAAGAAATTCAACAATTCTCTAAGGAACTTATTGGTATTTAAAATTCCTATAGATCTTAAACAAATTTGAATATGATCAATTTAAATATTTCCAAAATTCTATCTGAAAAACTTACTTAGAAAAAGTCAGTCCGACTAGCCTTCATCTGGTAACCTCAGTCCGATTGTCTCTATTCAATCCACCTCCATCTGATACTACTTCTGCTATTCCTACTTTAATTGAGTAGAAACTCAATTAGAAACTCACTACTCCTCCTTCTGATGGAACATGGTCCAATGGGTTTCGCTCTGATGGATCTGGTTCCAATGGATCTTCCTCAAGTTTAACCTAAAATAAACTCTGGTTGGAATCTCAAATCATATTAGAAAAGTATCCGAGTGTCAGCTTTCAACACACATGAATAGTAACAAGTACGAATGTACTTTGATTCTCTATTTATAGGCATCCCAACATAATAAAGGTGGGAAAAATAATTCTTATTCCCACTCAATGAAATTAAAAAATCTTGAATTTTACATTCATTTGAGTCTTCATCTCTAACTATTTCAAATCTTATCAATATTTTTGGAGCCTTATAAAATCTTCTTTAATATTCTCAAAATTGTAGACTTTTTTGAATTTACAAAAAATTATTTAGTCCGATTTAACTAGGTTTGATCATTCTATGTTTTGTGACTCCTATTGATCATTCTTCCTTATAGTCAGTTTTATTGACTTTCTAATAAAAATATCATCTGATGGAACATAAATTTACCACTTTAAACTCCTCATCCATTTCTATTAACTCAAATAAAAAAAACTTACTTCATTTTCTGTTGAACCACTTGAATAAATAAAACAATAAAATGATTTTATGATTTGATTCTCTATTCTAGTTGAAAACTTAAAACAATTCTTCCCTAATAATTGTTTTACTTTTGTTAGACTTAATTAAAATTCAATATCTCTATAAAAAATTAAACATTTATCACATTTTTATTTTCTTTCTCATTATTATAGAACTCTTCATACATTTTCTTATACTGATTTTATGATTACGATTACCAAAATAAACCCCCTCTATTTATGCTAAGGTAAATGAATCAATGTTATAAACTCTATTCTATATGATGTTCTGCACCTAATTATTTATTGATTTAAAACACTATCTAATGAACTAGTTATTACTTCCAACAATATATATTGATATCTATTTAATACCAATGGATCAGTCTCAATCATCCATTCAATTTATTTGTGTCAGATCTTACCTGATGACTCTTAACTAAATTGAAGAAAAACAAATATTTTTTTTATGAAAATGGTTGACTACATTATTGTGTTTTTTCTGATTGATCGGTCTATGATCCCATCTGATGGATCAATCTCTATATATCAGCAGTTTCATAACCACTCAATTATGATTTTGATAGAACTCTATACATGATTCAACAATTTATAAAATTTATTAGTCTTAGAATCCGTTATGATGGATTAGTGGCATACCGTGTCTGGTGGGCCGGGGTTAGAAGAAACTTCTTTCTTATATATTTTCTCCAAATGATGATTTATCTAATGAAATAATTCATTCCAAGGATTGGATAGTTTGATGGATTAGTTGATCAATGATTTTAGAAAAACCAAACTCTTCATCATTATGACAAATTCTACATCTGGTGATCCTCACACCGATAAAATGTGACTGAAATACTTTGAATTCAAAAAAAAAATTATTCCACAAACTTCAGCTTGTATCATGAATTCTTCATGATTTTTGAATCTTTGAATGATAAAAAAGCATCATCATATTTAATTTGGAATTTATATGGCTTCCCAACTTCTCTTTCAAATTTCAACAAATTTCAAACATGTTTCAATCCAATTTTCCCGAAGTTATGACTATGTTTCAAAATATCAATCTGATGAATACTGAAACCAATGTCTTGGATTCAATTAATCATGATGATGAAATGAATGAGACTAGCATGAATCTAATGGTGTGACCGATGGACAACTTTTTCAAAGACAGTTTCTTCAACTGAATTGTCGGCAACCTCTCATGATGATGGACTAAGTTCTATGGTACGTCCAATGGATAACATTGATTTAGAAATTCTATCTTTATTTATTTTGATCTATTAACAAAAAATAGAACCAAAACAAAAATTGGTCTTAAAAAAGTGTTCATGTAAAGGCAAGACCTTCTATACTATCACACAACATCTTCTATGTAAGGTTTGAAAACATCTACCTTTATTTTTAATATCTATGTAAGAGTAGAAGGAGAATACACTTATGAAAAATATTTATTCTGTGTAAGGGTAAATAGAAAAGTTTTTAAAAATTGTTTTTAAATTATTAAATGGTTTTTATGTTTTATAATTTTTTTATAAATCATATTAAAAATTATTTTGGAAATATTTAATTTATAAGGAATTTATAAATTGATTAATTAATTATAAATGGTTTATAATTAATTAAATTAATGTTTATGAAACTTTTATATTCCCAAATATTAAATGTTAATATTTTAAATTCCTTTTAAATAAATTATACAGCATGTCATATGATTTAGAAATAAATGTGTTTATTTAGAAATTATAAGTGATAATTTATAAAGGGTTATAAATTATGAAATAAGGTCAAAATATAAATTTTTTATATTTAAATTATGATTTTTTTATGATTAATTAATTTTAATTGTTCAAATTAAATGAGCCTTATTTTTATACCTTAAGAGTTTATAATGTCTACAGGGGGGGGGGGTGAATTGTAGCTAAAAATATTTAACTAATTAAAATACCAAACTTCTTTATTATGTTTTATAATACTCAGTTATAATTTGATGAACATATTACTTATATTATAATTAGAGTAAATATGGTAAATAAGAGTATAGAAAAGTTTAGTAAATATTTCCTTATAAATGCATAGTGAAAAAATATAACTTATAGAAACAAGTTAAATGAAACTTTACAAATTTATTTAGTAAAACTAATATAAACTTTATAAAAGAAATAATTACACTTTAACCTTCAATATAAAGAAAGTTAATACCATTTAATTAAGGTATCCAAAGTTTAAACCAAATTGTAAGGTCTTTCTTTCTTCAAGAAGAAATCACTCAATCACTAAGATCAAAATCATGTCTATCTTCCTATGACTAGAATCCCTCGATATGCCTGATCAAAATCATCCTTATTCCCATCCATGGAATACCTTGATATAAACCTTGATCAGACATAGAATATAAATGAAGAAAATTTTCTAATGAA
Source organism: Viscum album (assembly GCA_963277665.1). Classification (NCBI taxonomy): domain Eukaryota; kingdom Viridiplantae; phylum Streptophyta; class Magnoliopsida; order Santalales; family Viscaceae; genus Viscum; species Viscum album. Next base: position 1,746,630,482 of record OY728161.1, read on the forward strand.
TTTACAATCCTCACAGTGATTCCTTATAATGACAACTCTCTAGAAAATTTAAAATGTGAAAGTGATGAGTGGTTACAACAATGAAAATTCTATACATATTGAGTTCAAAAAATACATCAGATACTAGCTCCTCAAATGTATCATCATTTATAGGCACACCTCCAATGTTAATATTTTCATTATTCTCAAAGTTAGTTTCAATGGACTCAGATGAGATCCAACTTAACAATTTAACAAATATATCTCCATTTAATTTTATTTCAGTAAAACCATTACAATGCTATAAAAAGTATTCCATCAGATATAATTGTTTCTAACAATATAAATTATAAACTTCATTACAATGGAATAAATTATATTTACTATAATGGATTAAAATATGTTGGTCTAATAGATAAGAACTGGCCAGTTTGATGAACTAGGCTGAGTTAGTTTGATGGAATTGGCTCAGTTAGTCCAATTTACCAAATTCTATCAGACTGATGGAATAAAATTTATTATTTTTATGGATCATACTTTAGTTAGTAAGATGGACTAGACTATGTGGAATGTTTATCATCATCAATTAAGAAATATTTCTTCATTTGGTAGAATACTTTTTTTTCTACAAAAGCATTCTATAACTTAAGTGTATAAAGTATAAATTTCAACTCAATAATATCCCCCTTTTTGAAAAGAACAAAACAAAACAATTAAATATAAAAAATAATAACTTTAAAAAACTTAAAAATACTTTATTTTTTTAGGAACACATCTCCCCCTCGCTTTATTATCTCCCCCTTTCTTTGCAACATCCTTTTAATTAACATAATTTTCCTGAAAGAATAAGATAATATAGGAAATACCAAATAATATCATTTAATAACTTCTCCTCAAAATAAACTTCTCTATTAATTAATAACTTTTCCACCTATTAATAAATTCCTAACCTTTGTGGTTTTCAAAAAGAATATGGGAGGTATAAAGTACCTGAAATGCCAATAATTCAATTCTATAAAACAATTTAGTTTAAATAAACATTCATCCACAAAAATTGAGATAACATTAAACCAAATTAAATTTAAAAAACATTCAAATATCATATTTAGAGAAAAATTCATTGATACTTTCATTCAAATATAAATATTGGTTTTACATTAAGTGTTTAGAAGGAAAAATCACTCTTTTTTCTACAACTTCTTGACAATGACTTTCATCTTTTAGAAATCTTTCTGGTTCTTATCAGTTTCTTATGCCTTTGACTCAAAAGTATCCATATTCTATTTCAGTACTTCAAACCTATGAACTTATTGTTTTAATATTTCAAATTCTTCTTTAAGATACCAGTTCTTGGTATTATCATCTTCCTTCAACTTCTTAACTTCTTCTTCTAGAAACTAGTTTTTCTACTTTAGTTCTAAAATATCTTGGTCCTAAGACTCCTATGAGCACTTGAACTATTCAAATAGATAAATATTTTCATAAACTTTGGTAGATAACTTTTTTAAGGAATCAATAATCTCCAATTATTTCTTCTTTACAAATTTAATGTATTCATCATGAATTTCAAATCCCTTTCAATATCCTTTAACCATATTATAATTTGTTCAAATATTATTCTTTATTACTTAGATTCAAATTTGTAATCATTGATGTTGACCTCATTATGAAGAGTGTTTTCTACTATCTATTTTAGAGAATATAATTTCTCTAACACATTTATCCGACTATAGATCTTCATGCACTGGGAATCTATACTTGGTATAAATGGAATTGCCTCCAAAATATTTTTCAAAGATTCATTGAAGTATGTAAATATAGATTCTTCTCTTTGATTGGATTGAGTGGGTTTAGAGTCTAATGATTCTGATGAAACATTAGAAACATGTCTCTTTGATGTTCCAATATCAACTTTGTAACATCCCAACCCAGAAGCCACTAATTTGGTTCCATGAGATGGGTCACCACATGACCTTAGGTGCACCTCCCCATATGCTAGTGGCTGCTAACTAACAATGAGGGTTTAATAAGTCTTGTGGGGATACTATACCCTATTTATTAGATTAATCCACAATATATATGGTACAAAATAAATGTAACAATAAACAATAAACATGCATTTCCAAACATTTCCCAAAACTTGGTAGAATCCCACAACCAAGTAGTAAATATGCCATGTCATATTCTACCATGAAAAGTGTAAGAAAACCCAAAATAAATATGACTAAAGAATTCCCCAAAACAGGTTCAATCATGAAGTCCAGTCCCCTTCTATATGCACATTTCAAGCCCAAATCAACCATCTAGAATAGGGAACTTTCCCTTATCCTAACCCACAACCATGAAATCCTATTAGGTACCTAATAGAGGCCTGAACAGAGTGTGAGTACAACTCAATATGTCACCACCAACGATTTCCTCAAAATATACAGTTTAAACTGATAGTGTATGCACGTAATAAATAAACAATAAGGTAAAAAATTGTAAACTGGGTGACATTAGTTAACAAAGTTCACATAAACCATTTACACCATTTATCCCATGGGTAGGGAATTTTCACCAATTTCACTTTAGCCTATCTTGAAAATATAAACAATACATAAGGGGAAGAATAATGTTTCCTACATACCTAGGGAATAAATTTCACAAAATGATACATAACACTTACCTCAGAGCCTTGGTCTAGGTAGTCTTATCATATAAAACCGTTAGGGGCATAGAGACTTAGTCTGACTGCCTAAACCATTCATTAAAGTGGGCGGGGTTTCAATCCTCAGCCTAACCCGACTCATGGGAATAGATCCTCAAGTCCAATACCCCACACATACCACCAAGGCATGTGAAAATTCTTATTTAATAATTTACCACATATACCAATTCATAAATCATACTAATTGGAAACACATACCTTTTACAATTCCTAGCTCATTCATCACATAAATCATCTTCATGACTTAAAACATTAACACATTTACCATTTATAATTCATGACTAATTAACACATTAAAATTATAACATATAACCCCTTATGCCATGTTATCAATTAAAAACAATTACATCAATTTCATTTAACAATTCAAGTTAAGGAATGAAATAAAATTCTTATATATTTTCTATCATAAATATGTGTTAACATGATAAACATAACTATCATAGGAACAATCTCCTAAACCCTTAAATTTCATTTTTAACTACCCAAATCCAAAGTTCTTAAGTATGACACAGCCCATGGGTAGCCTCTATCCCAGTCCATTCAACCTAAATTCATACCACATGATCATGAGGCATTCAATTAATCAATTAACCAATTAAAGGATAAATTATACCATGTAAAACCAAATGGAAAACACAACAACACCAAATCAAAACCACATTCACGTGAAACAATTAAAAAGACTATGGGATATAACTTGTAGACCACCTACCTTGGTTCTAAAGATGAACTCTCACTTAAATTTAGCATTTTATTTGGAAACAAACACCCTTTAAATCCCCAACCTAATATCTACTGGAAAAATAAGGTTTTAGGGATTTAGAAGAAGAAGAACAAATACACGAGCCCTAATCTGAAAAAAATGAAGAAAAATGAAGAAAAATGAGGGTTAAAATCACTTGGAGCTTCGATCTATAACCAAAGTTACTCCAAAAATATTAGAAAAAAAGGAGATCAACCCTTTGGAAAGTTTAGGGTGTTTTGGTTTTTCACTAGTTCTTTTAGAGAAATAATAGAGGAAACTCCTGAGTTAGAACACTTAAGGATAGATAGGGAAAAAATTTAAAAGCCCAATTTTTAAGGGGAACACGGTTTAGATGCATGGTTGGAACCAACTGTGCATGACCCTCTGTCTAATAGGGGGCCATGACACATGGTTTCATGGGGAGCCCACATTATTTGGCTTCCCACTATGCACAATTTATTCAAACTGTGAACCCCTCTTATAGACCATGCAAAATGCATTGTATGGTAGTTTTATCCCCCTTTCTATGTCCTAAACCCTCAGAACACCTTTGAGATTCCTCACACATCGATTAAACATTTCATTAACCAAAACAAGGATACTTAAACCAAAAATTAAACAAGAACATACCTCAAATTATGTCCAAGATCTTACAACCTCCCCACCTTATAACGGCTCATCCCCAATCTATACTCCCAAGAATCACTAAACTAACAAGGTAAAAATATGAGGACACTGCATCCACATATCCATATCCCTCACCCAATTCTCTTCCTAAACATTACCATGCTTCCATAAAACTCAAACCAAAGGTATAATATTTCCCCACATGATTTTCTCACTATGATCCACTATATGAACCATATTCTCTTCAAAGGATGCATCAACCTAAAGCTAAACATCATCAATATCAATCACATGATATGATTTAGGGTTATACTACTAAAGTTGTGATACATGAAAAAAGTATTGCATGCCACTATACTTCTATGAAAGAGCCAATCGGTATGCCACCAGTCTGATCCTCTAAAAAATCTCAAAAAACCCCACTTACCTGGGTGCCAACATACCCTATTTTAGAATCTAACAGTGACCCAACCTTGGGGACACCTAAAGAAACACATTATCATCCACCATAAACTGAAGAGTTCATCGACGCTGATAAATATACAACTTATTTATAATTTTAGATATAGCCATATGTTTTTGAACTAACTGAACTTTTTTTGATGTATCCTTCTTGAGACTCTACCCCAAAAACTCTAATTCCCTAACCTCCATACAACATAATAGATATCTATATGGTCTACCGAAGATCACCTCATATTAATCCAATTGAATTGTCACTTGATAATTATTTTTATAAGGGAACTCAAAATTAACCATGTGATTTTCCCAAGATCCACCAAATTCTAGGACACATGCCCTCAACATGTCCTCTAGAACCTGAATGGTAAGCTCTAACTTCCAGTTTGACTATTGGTAGAAATCCATACTAAACAACATCTAGGTACCAAATGCATCCTGTAACACCTATGAGAAGTGTGAATTAAAACACATATCATGATCCAAAAATATTGTTTGTGGAACTCCATGCAACCTCACTATCTCTTGAACATATAATTCTCCCAATTTATTCATAGTAAAGGTATCTCAAATTGGTAGGAAATGTGCAACCTTGGTCAACAGATCCAAAACTGCCCAAATCACATCATTATTCTGAGGTGTCCTTGGAAGACCCACTGTAAAATCTACTGTCATGTCATCCCATTTACATTACATAATGGGAAAAGGATGTAATAAAATGCCTAGTCACTAATTCTTATCCTTCACCTGTTGACAATTATAGCATCACATCATAAGGTCTGCAACTTCTTTCTTTATCCCTATCCACTAATACTGTCTACAGAGATCACAATAAATTTTGGTTGAACCAGAATGCACCACCCACTTTGATGCATGAAACTCACGTATTAAATCTCCCCACATACAAGCATGAATAGTAATATGACCACAAACATAAATTATCTTATCATCACCAATGGTACAATCCGAAGGTGACTCCCCACCTTCAAGAATTTACCTCAAATAAAAACACCCCAGATCATTATACTATCTCTTATTTATCCAGATCGGAAGTGTGGAATCAAAAACCAAGGATACAAGTGTCACATTACTTTGTCCATCCTAAAACTGTAGGTTCATCTCAGAAAATAATGTTCTCGCTCTCCACTCAGAACTAGATTCCTAAACTACCAATTTTTTAGTCTTTTGGACCAAAGCATCTGCAACACTGTTTCCCTTTACCAGTGTGTATACTAATTCAAAATCAAAGTACTACATGTACTCAAACCATATTTATTTCCAAAGATTCAAATCACACTTGGATAAGATTTACTTAAGGATTTTATGATCATTATACATAATAAACCTCTCTCCCAACAAATAATGTTGCATAATTTTATGGTTTAAACCATCACAACCAATTCAAGATTATGCATGAGGTAATTTAGTTCATGATGCCTCAATTTTTTTGACCCATACTCTATATCTCAATAATCCTACATCAATACTTCCTCAAGTTTAACAACAGATGCATCAAAAAACAAGTTATACTCCTCACCTGGCTCAGGTAGGATCAAAATTGTTGTAGTAGTCAGTCTCCTCTTTAACTATTGGAAAGCATTATCACGTGCCCTAGAACATTCAAAATTTATACCCTTCTTGGTTAAAACTAAAATTAGTAATTTGAAATGGGAAAATTCTTTGATGAACCTTTGATAATAACCTACTAAACCTAGAAAACATCAAACATCAAAAAATTTCTCAGGCTTCTCCCAAGATACTACTACCTGCACTTTCTCCAGGTCCACTAACACACCTTCCTCAGAGATCATGTGACCTAATAAATGCACCCTTTCAATCCAGAAATGACATTTGGATATCTTGGAATATATCCTATGCTCTATTAGTGTACCCGAGATGATGTCAAGATGTTTGGAATGATCGTCCTGAGTCTTGGAGTACACCAAGATGTCACCCACAAAGAAAACTAAAAACTGATCTATGTATGGGTTAAATATTCAGTTCATTAGGACCATAAACTATGTTGGAGTTTTGGTCAACCCAAAAAACATAAAAAAACTCATACAACCAATACCTTCTTCTGAATGAAGTCTGTAGTATGTCAGAAGGTTTCACCCTCAACTGAGGATACCCCGGTCTCAATTCAATCTTGGAGAACAATGAATCAAAACTCAATAGGTCAAAAATACCATTGATTCATGGAAGGGGATATTGATTCTTTACCTTCATCTTATTCATCTTACTATAATCGACAAACAAATGTAATGATCCATAAACCTTATTGGAAAAAACCATTAGAGATCCCCAAGGTGATGTACTTGAATGAATGAAACCATTATTATCCAATTCCTCCAACTAATTTTTAAGCTCCTAGAGTTCTAATGGAGCCATTATATATAAAGGGATATAAAATGGTTCTTCTCCAGATAAAAACTCTAATGTTAACTCAGTACATCCCTTATATGGTAGTCCCGATATATCCTTAGGAAATACATCCTGAAACTGATCCACCATAAGAGGAAAGACAAAATTCTCTACTCCCCCATCATCAAACATAAGACAAGGCACTTGGGTTGTGAGATCACCCAACCAATGAAAATGAGCCCAGTACAACATGCCTAGATATCCCACTCTTTGCAGTACACATAAGTTTCTCCCTCAAGAGATGTGAACATTACCCAACAACGGTAATAGTCAATATGATCTTGGTACAACACCATCCAATCCATCCCCTAAATCAAGTCTAAACCTGACACTGCCAACACAAATAAGTTCCCTAAGAAACTGTACCCACAAACTTCAAGGGTACACTTGTTACATTGTTGGATATTATCTTCTATCACCCCTAATGATGTATCAATCAACATAACCCTGCATGAATGTTCCACCGCTAGGCCCAACACACTCATAAACTGGGAAGATATAAAGGAATGCGAGACACCTGTATCAAATAAAGCACTAGAAATCATAGAATCTAAAAGAATTGTACCCTGAACTATCAATGGTTCAACCTCACCACCTCTAGGTGCTGGAAAAACTATATGAGGCTGACCTTCCCCTCTACCCTAGGCTCCAACCTGAGTTCCTAGTGTTTCAATACCCTTCTGATATATACACTCTCTTATTAGAGTTCTACGATCACCACCTCAATCGGTATGACCAGTAGAACTCCAACTACCTTCTTGGTATGGGGAAACATAACCCTAACCTATACTATGCATTAGCCTCGATCGTTCATCAGTGTCTAGTTTTTTAGGGTTCCTATAGGACCTCTACACATGCCCTATCCTGCTGAACACATGACACTCAGCTGGTGGTTAGGGGCACTGACCATTCATGTGTCTCGGTCGGTCACACTGATAGAAAAACACTTGGTGACTACCCTAAGAGGTTGTTCCTCTTCTTGGACTACTCTATACACCACCACCCTAGTGAATAATCTCAAAATAACTCTTACTACAATTATAAGTCGTAGTACTGGATTATCCAACTGGAACCACATGTCTACCACTAGAAGCCTCTTTTAAGTTTTCTTTTGAAATAAGGGCCTGATCCACCACCCCAGTAATTTAAAAAAAAAAAAAAATTAACCCGCAATTTTATCTCATATCCAAGTCCATCCTAGAAATGTCTCTCCATAGATGCCTCATCCCCTACCAATTCCAAAAGAAATCATTACAAGTTAGTAAAATGGACAACATAATCCATCACTGATATATTCCCCCTGAGTCAACCTCATAAACTTTGATTCTTTATCTTGTGTCAAGGTCTCTAGATATAAATGTTCCATAAACTTTTCTTGGAATTATTTCCACAACATACCATCCCCCTAATGAGTCTGAACTAGAATATCCCTCCATCTATTTTCCAGTCCTCGCAATATAAAAGCTTCTAAATTGACTCTCTTCTTAGGAGGAGTCTCCAAGTGTTCCAAAATCATCTGGATGGACTTTATCTAGAACTATAATACATTGGGTATAAACTATCTCAATAAATTTCATAAGTTGTTGTAACTGAAAATCTTGGGTCAAATCAAACATATTTGAGATAACCCTCCTTGAGTTCCTGTTCTATCATCCGCATAAAACTAGTAAAGTTCTCATGTAACTTCTCCACCCCTCAGTTACCCTGGACCAATGGGGTTTCATTCTCCACCACCAGTGGAGAATTCTTGGTGATATTCTCATGTCTTCCAATTGACAAACATCATCATGGTGGCACCCCCCTACAATTTGAAAAGCACATCTAAAAACGTATACCAAAAACTTCCATAGTTTTCACCAAAGAAGGATTCCTACTATCCATACACAACCCAATTTGCATACACTATCCCAACAGACATATCCTCATCTCTATCACTACCCATAACCATCCTTTCAATATTTCATGGACAACATGGGGAAAACCAACTCACACAACCAAAATTCTTTTGATTAAATAACCACTTTTAACCATTTTCACATTCATAATGTAAATATTTATCTTTTAGGTACCATTTCATCCTTACAACTTTTTACAACCAAAATTTTAACCCATTTATAACTTTTTGTTATGTGTTATTATTTAACCATTATTTCACATTATTTACATTCACCTATTTTAACCATCTTTATCAGACACCATATCTTTAAAATTTTCTAAGAAAATTAAAATAATTCTATTCCTCTTGTCCCACACATCTTCACCATGTGTGCCTATCATGATGCATTCTACCTATATTACTAGATGCCTAAAACTATGCATAAATGCACACCCTTGTACCATTTTGGACACTAGAAAAATATCATAAAATAGTCACATCACACAATAAGTGCATCACCCAGAGGTGAAATTTCATTCAAATGTAACAACACACATCAAGAACAATAGTCCCACCATGGGTACTTGGGTTTTCTCTCATACATGGGTTAGATACTCCCATGAACAAGATCATTTAGAATAACCATCACATCCTATACTCTCATATTCCATACCAAAATAGTAATAAAATAGATAATAAACTCTCTAATACAACTTTATAACATCCCCAACCCAGAAGCCACTAATTCGGTGTCCTGAGCCTGGGCACCATATAACCTTCGGTGCACCTCTATATATGTCAAAGGATACCAAATAGAAGTGAGGTTCTAATAGGTTCCATGAGGAGACTATACCCTCTTTATCAGAGTAATACACAATAAATAAGGTACAAAATAAAGGGAATAATAAACAATAAACAATAAAAAATAAACATTAATTTACAAACATTTACCAAAATTGGATAGAAGCCCACAACCAAGTAGTAAATATGCCATATCATGTTCTACATTTCCAAGGGTAAGAAAAACCAAAATAAAAATTAATGGAGAATTCCAAAAAAATGGGTTCTGTCACTGAGTTCGGTTCCCTCCTCCATGCACATCTCAATCCCAACTCAACTATCTAGAATAGGGCCATTACCCTTGTCCTTACCTGCAACCATGGAATATTCTTGGGTACCCAATGGCGGCCCAAGAAGGGTGTGAGTACAAATCAGTAGTCCACCACTAATAGTTTCTACAAAATATCATGTCTAAACAGATAGTGTATGCAAGTACTAAATAAACCACAAGATAAAAAAAGTTAAAGTAGGTTCCATTATTTAACAAAGATCACTTAAACCATTTACATCATTTATCCCATGGGTAGTGCATTTTCATCAATTTTACTTCAGACTATGCCACAATATAAAAAATACATAAGGGGGAGAATCAAATTTCCTACATCCCTAGGGAAAACATTTCACAAAACAATATATAACACTTACCTCATAGCCTCGGTCTAGGTAGTCTCATCATATGAAACTGTTAGGGGAATATATCCTTAGTTTTACTCCCTAACCCATGAATTAAAGGGGTTAGGGTATAAAGCCTCAGTCTAACATGACTTTTGAAAACAAATCCTCAAGTCCTATACCCCATATATACCACCAAGCCATATCGACATGCTTCTTTAATCATTTACCACACATACCAATTCACAAATCATACTAATTAGACACACATACCATTTACAATTCATAGCTTGTTCATCACATAAATCATATTCAAACCTTAACCCTTTAACACATTTACCATTTAAAATTCATGATTAATTGACACATTAACATTATACAAAATCCTCCCTTCTTCCATGTTATAAATTAAGAACAATTATATGAATTTCATTTCACAATTCATGTTAACGAACAAAATAAAATTCTCATAGATTTTCTTTCATAAATCTATGTTAACATACTAAACATAACTACCACAGAATCAATATTTTAAACCCTTCAATTTCATTTTTAAAAACCCAAATCCCAATTTCTTAAGTATGACACACCCCATGGGTATATTATATCCTAGTCTATTCAACCTCAATGCATCCCATAGGAACATGAGAGGTTCAATTCATTAATTAACCAATTAAAACATCAATTTTACTATGGAGAACCAAATAGACAACACAAAAACACCAATGTATAACCAAATTCACCTGAAAAAATCAACAAGACTATAGGATATAACTTATAAACCACCTACCCTGATTCCAAATATTAATGCTCAATTAACCTTAGCCTTTGATTTGGAAAAAAACACTCTTTAATCCCTAACCTAAGATCCATTGAAAAAATAAGGTTTTATGGATTTTAAAGAAGAAGAAAAACTACTCAAGACCTAATCCAGAAAGAGTAAGGAAAAAGAGGGTTAGAATCACCCAAAGCTTCGATCTGCAACCAATGACACTCCAAATAGCTTAGAAACAACCCATCCAACATTAAAATTTTTATTCCAAAAAAGGACTATAAAAGGGAAAGATCACCCCCACCTAGGGAATTTTAGAGAAATTTGGTTTGTCATTAGGGTTTCTAGAAGAAGAATAGAGGAAAATAATGAGTTAGAACACTTAAGGCATGAGAGGTCAAAAAGGTTAAACCCATATTTTAAGGGGCACATGGTTTGGCCAAATAGTTGGAAAAACTGTGCACCACCCTCTATCCAAGAGGGGCCCTGAACATGCCGTTTCTTAGAGAATCCACATAGTTTGAAGAGCCATGCGATGAATATTCAGGATGGCTTGGTCCAGGACCACATGGTTTGGCTTCCCCCCTTGCATGGTTTCTTTAAACCATGCACCCATCCTCTAGGTATGAATGATTATGGCGCTTGGTTACTTCTAACTATGCACCAAATGTGCAACATAAAATAGATTTTCATTTTCTCCCCCTTTTTGTGTCCCAAAACCCCAAGACATCCCTAAGACTCCTTAAACATCGGGTAAACATTTCATTAACCAAAACAAGTATAATTAACCAAAACTTAAATAATAACTCACCTCAAATGAATTCTAGGATCTTATAAAATTTCTCTTTCCCTTTGTTTTGTTTTTTATCCTTTTCAACATTTTATACTTCCATGAATTCTTCATTTTTATCGGATTTGTATTTATCTGATACTTTTTTTTGAGATTTTTTATTTTAAATTTATTTTCATAATTCTACTCATTCTATAAAACTAATGAGTCATCATCCATTTTAGAGTGAGTACTAAACAAAGATGTTCCTAAAGAACTTTCTTCTTCCACTTCTTCTTCTCCCTCTTCCTCCTCTTAAGTATCTTTGGAATCTTCTTACAATTATTTTTTCAATTGTCTAGAAAAATTTCTTTACTTCTAAAACTATCTTTTCCAAGATTCTACACACTTTTATAAATTTCAACTTGAACATGTTATGGAACATATTTCTCAATCACTAAAACTTTACATTTTCCTTTTTAAACAGAAATAGGAACTTTATAAGTTCTAAAAACTTCTAGTTTTAGAATATTTGGTTAAACAACAATATCTAAAGGATATATCAGTTGAATTAATGATAAAGGTGAAATTGAAAGAACTCTTTGTACTTCCTGATCTGAAGTTTGAAAACCACCGTGCTCCCTTTCAACTCCATTTGTAATACTTTTTACAAAATTTACCTCATTAAATATATTTTTATTTTTTATCTTATTTTCTTATAATTTAAAAAATAATTCTATTTTAGGTTTAATATCCAAGGCCTATACCTTTTTGAGTTTGAATTTTAGATCTCCAACTTTCTTCTATGATTTCCATTCTATAAATTCTTGATATTCTTCATCAGACATGGATTTAAATTTATTTTTTGGCCTAAGAGGAGGGTGATGAAATAAATTTCCTTTTTCCTAAACATTTTCTTTTAACTATTTAACTCCACCATAAAATTCCACCTTTTCCAATTTATCTATGAACTTCTTTTGTTCTGGCATAATAACTGACTTCATTATTGAAATTATTTCCTCACTTATGAGAGCATTTTTTCCCTCATTACAATATATTTATTCTTTATCTTCATCATGATCAAAAATTTTACCAACATTTTTTTATAAAACATGGGAACTGAAGAATTATTAACTTCATTACACTTTTCTTAATTGATTTTATTGACAATAAAACATATTTCACTAAATATATTTTCCTTATATTCATAATAAAATACAAAACAAATATTTCCAAGACTTTGAAAGTATCTCGGCCACCTTTCCTCAGAATTAGGTAACCATGAATCCATAATGAAACAAATATGGAATTCAGTTTGAAATGATACACTTTCTTAACTTTATCATAAGAAGAAAATAATGAATTTTTGGCCTTGGAAATTTCAAAACTTCCAAGATTATCTGGAATATTATGAATTACAAGATATGACTCTCAAACTAATGATACTTATACAAGATTAAAAATTTATTGAATATTGAGCTTGTAAGATTCATAAAAAAGATTAAAATTTATGACTTCAATATCTTATTCTGTACTAAAATCAATAGATAAGTAAAAATATTTTTCTATTTCTAGATAATAAAGATCAAAATATTCTTTTAATACACATATATTTTCTCAACCTTGAAATCTGATAATCTATTTCAAGAAAGAATCTTTCTTATTATATAATTTCTTCTTGATCAACCTCTCCTTGAAAAATTCCCTATTTGAATTTTTTTGGTAGAATAGATTCTTCAAAAACTAATCATATTGGGAAGAACTGATTGGTAGAATAAAATTCAAATAGGATAAATGAAAAAAATATCATATTGAGAGAGAATTTGAGGGTTGAGAGTCATATTCTATCTGAGAAACCGATGTGGATGTGGTGATCCACTAATGTATTGATAGTATTGAGGATGATAATTTGAATTCCAAAGTTCTGGTATCACATATTAACTATCAAAACTTGATCCAAAGATAAAAAATAATCCTCATATTATTTATAATATACTTCTGAACTCTTAATGGTTTTTAAATAAAACTATTATCGAATGAATGTATTGTAAAGAAATTAAAACTTCAATATTTTTAAAATTAAATTTGATTATTTATAAAATTGAATGAAATATAAAAAATATATAAATAAATTCATAAAAATATAGTAAAATATGAAGATTAGAAATTACATTTTTGGTGTAAAATTGTAAATTTATATAAGAAAATATATCTGATAATTATTCTTATTGGTTTTAATTTTTTTTAGAAAAACCAATGTTTTTTAGAAAATTTGAAGAATTTATAAAATCTAAAGATTTTAGAAATAATAAAGTTTTTATTTAAATTAAAGTTTTAGAAAAACTAATGTTTTTTGTAAAACCATGAAATATGTACTCCCCCTTTGAAAATGAGTTCATTAATGTAATGATATTTTTTATAATAAGTAGATATGAATGATCACTTGTTATTGATTATTCCTAGATTTTGTTTAATATATTCAAATCTATCCGAATTTAGGGGTTTTGTAAAAATGTTTTCAAGTTGTTATTGCATTGTGATGAATTTTAAAATAATATATCCTTTTTGTGTGTGATTATGAAATAAAAGGTTTCTTATATTTATGTTTTTACCATAAGTGATGTATTTAGTTTTTAATTAAGGCTATGGAACTTATGTTATCACAAAAAATTGGAGTTTTACTAAAGCTCATTCCAAAGTTAGTGAGTGTGTGTTGCATCCAAAAAAATCCAGTACAACAAATTTCAATTGCCAAATATTCAGCTTTAGTAGTGGAAAGTTCAATTGAGTGGTGTTTCTTAAAAGACTAATGAACTAAAGCTTCTCCTAATAAATGAAAAGTTCCATAAATTCTTTTTCTATCCATTTTATGTCTACCAAATTCAACATTGGAAAAAAATTTAGTTCAAAATAATTTATAGAGGAATAAAATAAACCTAAATCTATGTTTCCCTTAAGATAATTAAAAATTATTTTTTACTTCCTTAATATGAGACTCTTTTAGATTAGATTGATATCTTTCATATAAACAAACAAAACACATTAAATCCATATGACTAGATGTAAATTCTAGTAAACTTACACTTATTACTCTAAAAATATTTTTATTAACAGGTTTCCCATATTCATTGATATCTAAAGTATTTGAGGTTCTGATAGGAGTACTAATACTCTTAGTATTGTCCTATCAAAATTTCATAAGAATATATTTTATATAATTTTGCTGAGATATAAAAAATACTTATATTTTTTTTGAAATTTGAAAACCAAGAAAATAAATAAGTTCTCCCATTATACTCATTTCAAACTCATATTTCATAAGATCCATAAAGTAATATATAAGAGATCTTTGAGTTGAACCAAATATAATGTCAACAATATAAATTTAAACAATTATTATGTTTTTAAAAACTTATTTAATAAAAAGTGTTAGATCCTCAACTCCTTTAAAATTTTTTTTTAACAAAAATATAGTTAATCTATCATACCAGGATCTAGGGGTTTGTTTAAGTCTATAAAGTGCCTTAGTAAGTTTACAAACACGTTCTTAAGATTTTATATTTTCAAAACTAGGGGGTTATTCTAGATAAATTCATCTTATATATATCCATTAATAAATTCACACATTACATCCATTAATAAAATTTTGAAATTAATAAATGTTGCATATTATTGAAGAATATGAATAGATTCAAATATTTCTATTAGCGCATAAGTTTATTCATGGTCTATTCCCTCTTATTTATTATAACATTTAGTAACAAGTCTAGTTTTATTTATTACTATAATTCCATTTTCATTACACTTGTCTCGAAAACCCCATTTTACACCAATTATAGATGTATCTTTAGGTCATTAAACCAAACTCTAAACTTGATTCCTTTTGAATTTGTTGAGTTTATATTAAATTGCTTTAATCCAATATCTATCACTTAAAGCTTCATCATAATTTTTAGATTTGAATAGTGATAAAATTTCCTAACGTTCAACTTCATTTCTTAAGAAACTTATAATTATAACAAGTTGATATATATCACTAATGATATTATCACTGGGATGATTCCTAAGGGTCAATTGATTCCTTTGGTTTAAAAAAAATCTACCCTTCAACAAATGGTTGAAATTATTCTTGAGGTAGAACTTAAAAAATGTATTCTTTAGTTGTTATCTCATGATAAGAACTTCCCAAAATTGATTGAAATTTGATTTCAAAAATAACATCTGAAGATGAGGATTGAGGTTGTTTGAAAAAAAGGATCACTTTCATAAAATTTAACATGTAATGTTTACTTAATAATAATTTTATTTTTATTAAAAAATCTATATACCTTACTAGTTTTAGAATAACCTAAAAATATCCCTTCATTATATTTTAGAGAAATTTTATGTAAATTAACTTTAGTATTCAGAATGAATAATTTTCATCCAAAAACTTTTAAGTAATATTTTTTTGGGTTTTCTTATAGTCCAAAACTCATAAGGAGTTTTATTAATAAAAGGTATTATTAAAACTCTATTTATAGTATAATAGGCAGTACTAACTGATTTATCCTAAAATTTTTTATTAACCAATTATTCACTTAGCATGGTTATTGTAATATCATGAATAATTCTATTTCTTCTTTCAACTACACAATTTTGTTGTGGAGTTTGAGGTGTTGAAAAGTTATGTATTATACCATTTTTATTACAAAAAGTTTTAAAATTTTAATTTACAAATTCTCCACCATGATCACTATGAATAGTTATCAAGGATATATTTTTCTCATTTTTAACTCGGGCTATAAAGGTTTTAAAACAAAAAAAAGGATTCATACTTCTTTTATAGAAAATAAACCCATGTATATCTACGGTAATCATCAACTAAAACATATGCAAAGTATTTTGCAATGATAGTTCTATTTTTTGTAGGAATAAACAAGTCCATGTGCACTAGCTGTAAAGAATCATAAGTTGAGACTTCACTAATATATTTAAAACTTGACTTATGTTTCTTTATGAATTGACAAGAATAAAAAACTTTTAAAGTGAAAAATTTAAGTTCTTGTAGATATTTAACCAGTCCTTTATTAGAAATATTATCTAAATTTATAACATTATAGGGTCCTAATATTCTATTCCATAACCAAGATTGGTCTTCCATTGCACTAAGATAAGGTATATATTAGCTCCTAAGGTCTTTTAAATCACGTTTATATACATTTTCATACTCATTAGAAGAAACAATAAATTCATATTTTGAACTATTAGTAGTAAATATATTATTCTTGAAGTTTATAGGATATTAATCATCACATAATTAAATTATGATAATTAGGTTTGGCTTAATACCTACAAAAAATAAAACATTTTATGTTAAATATTTTCCAAGAAGAGAAATATTACCTATTCTGATAATTTATCCTTAAGAATTGTCACCAAAGGTAAATTTGAAACCATTAATTTTGAAAATATTCATGAAGAAATATTTTTTTTCATATCATATTCCTAGAGAAACCACTATCTATGTACCATATATTATTGTTGGTGTACTTATTATTTTACTGAAAACAAAAAGATTAATTTTTCTAAACCCAGACTTGCTTGGGTTTGGTATTATTAGAAAACAAAATTTTCAAAATCCACATCTGTATAAATTTACCATGTTGAGAATATGTTAATTATCTAGAAAATTGAGTTTTATAAAAACCTAAATATTGAACTTTATTTAGTGAAATCTTATTTTCCCAATGCCCACAACTTTGAAATTTTTTACAAAATAGAGAACTTTTTGGAATAAAGTAGTTTTTTTTGAAAAATAGTTTTCTTATTTATAAAAACCATTATAGATACATCTTTATGAGGTTTTATTTTTCTATACATATTATCAAATTTTTCTTTACCAATATTAAAATTTGAAAAAAGATTTTTTTATACTAAATATTTCAAAATTTATTTTTAAAACTAAATTCTTATCCCCAACTAAATTTTTACTCAAATTATGTTTTTATAGGACTTTTGATAAACTAGTTATTTAAAGATTTGATTTCTCTAACTAATTAAAAAGAATAATTTTCTCCAAGTTAGTATTTTATAATTATTTAGAAAGATTTTAAATCTTAGTATTAAGTGTAGAAATACTTTATTTTTCTTTAGCAAATTTATCTTCATCAATATCAAAATTTTCATTAATTTTACAATTTTAGACTTCTAATAGTTTTTCAAATATAGAGACTTATTCAAAACTAGGAAGAGTATTATTTTATTCTAATTAAGAATATTCATCATTAAAAGACATATAATTATTCTCATAATCACTTTCAAGAAAATTAGAATTTAAAGTAATATTGGTTATTGATTTAGTAGTTAATTTATCCATAAATAAATTATTGGTCTTTGGAATCTCATCATAGAAACTGATATTCTTATTATATTAAATTTTACCATATGAAGACCTTTATGATGAACTATCACCACCACTAGCACTCCATGTGTCTGAATCTTTCATACTTTTCTTATTCTTGTGTCTATATAATTTCTTAGAATTACTTTATGAATTTCTATCCCTTTTTCTTTTCTTTTAAGCTTGGTACAACCAGGCCTTATATGAACAACCTCCTTGAACTCATAAATGATAAATTTTGAAGAATATTTCTTATCAATTCTATCTTTATGATTCTTATTATACTTATATTAGAAATATTTCTTCCCAAAAATATTGTTCATCCTCTTAACAAGATTGACTAATTAATTCTAATATTGTTATGTAGAACTAATTTCCATTTAAACTATAACATTCCTTTTCTTTGTTGAATTTGAAACTTTCTATTTATAATGAACTTTACTAGAAACATTTGAAGTAGTAGAAAAACCAACTCCTCCATTATTTTTCTTTATTTTCTAAATATATATTTTTAATCTTACCTCATACTGCATGAGAGTACCAATAAAATCATCCAAGGTTAATTTTTTTATTCTTATCATATCACCCAAAGATGTTATTTTGGATTACCATTCTCCGAGAATAATTTCAATAATCATTTATACCAAATTTTAATTAGTAAGGTCCTTCTCACCAAAATATTGTAAACTATTCACAATTTTCATAAATCTATGAAGCATCTTAGAAACATATTCACCAGGTAGAAAATAAATTTTTTGATTGTCTGATCTAAGCATTTCTCTTGTAGTACAAATACTTTTAGAAGTTATAAAATAACTAAATTACAATTTCTTATAAATATTATTAGATTCTTCACAATAAGATATCTAACTATATATATTCTTTGTCATAGAACATAAAAAAAATCATTCCTTACATGATAATTCTAATGATATTTGAGCTTCTCTTAATTTGTAAACATCAAAACTTACATATAAGGAATCTTATAATTACCATTCAACATTAAAATGTTATCAAATATAGTTATAATAACGAAATTATTCATTCCACTTCTTCAACATTGATAGTAAAAACCATAAAAATTGATGGTTTTTAGGATTTATATTTTTAATAGGACCAATATTTAAACCTTCTATATTATAAAAACACAAAATATTTCAACAATATACATGTTTGTGTAATAAAAGTTTTTAAACAACTTTATAAACTTTCTTAAAATAAAAATAGTAAAAAGTAATAAGTATTGGATTCTATTATGATATTAATTGTTAGATTGTAAGAGTTTATAATTGATAGAAGGGGGGGGGGTGAATTGTAGTTAAAAATATTTAAATAATTAAAATACCAAACCTCTTTATTAAGTTTTATCAGACTCAGTTATTTTCCAATGAGTATATTACTTATATAGGACTCATATTACATCCACTAAATTATATTATAGTAAAAATTTCCTTATAAATCTATAGTGAAAAAATATAACTTGTATAAACAAGTAAAATGAAGCTTTAACAAATTTTAGAGAAAAAATGATAGAAAATATATAAAAGGAATAAGTACACTTTAACAATTATCATAAGGGAAGTTAATAAACTTGAATTAAGTTTTCCATAGTTTAAACCAAACTGTAAGGTTTGTCTTCATTAAAAAAATAAATCCCCCAGTCAGAAAGATCATAATCAACTCTATCTTCCTATACCTATAATCCTCGATCATCCAGATCAAAATCATCCATCTTCCTATCATAATAATCCATCAATCTAAACTTTCATTAGACATAGAATACAAATGAAAAAATGTTCTAAGGAATTTACAATCCTCACATAGATTCCTTAGAATAAAAAATATTAAAAAAATTACAAATAGAATATTACAAGAGGTTATAGGAAATAAAATTACAGACAAGTTGAGTTCTAAAAATGAATCAGCTCCCATCTCCTCAAATGAACCTCTATTTATAGGAACACATCCAATAGTCATATTTCCATGATTCTCAGAGTTGGGTTCAACAAATTATGATGATATCCAGGTTGAAAACTCAAAAAATATATCTCCATCTAATTAATTTTCAGTAGAACCATTACAATTCTATAAAAACCATTCCATTTGATGGAAATGATTATAAAAATCCAATTATAAACACCATTCAGATGGAATAATTTATATTTAGTCTAATGGATTAAAATATGTTAGTATAATAGATAAAACCTTTTTAGTTCAATAAACCAGAACCAGTCGGTCTGATGGACTAGACTTATTTAGTCCAATGTAATAAAATCCATCAGACCAATGGATTAATTTTTTCATTTTGATGGGATAAACTTTTTTAGTCTGATGGATTAGACTTTTTTCAATCCAATATACTAGACTATGTGGAAAGTTTATAATAATTAGTTACGAATGATTTCTTCATTTAGTAAAATAAATTATTTTCTACAAAAAATTATAAAATATGGGAAATATAAAGTTATTAAAACATAGTTTTTATGGGTGTGTTGTGATTTTCAAAACTAAGGATAAAAAGTGTAGAAAGTATAACTTTAGACTCAAGATTTATTTTAATATTATTTAAACCACATAAAAAGTGTTTTTATAAATGATATGATTGAGGTTTAAAGAATGATTAAATATATGATATTAGATTATTTGATTATAAGTAGTTTATAATTCATAAAATATCATGTATTTAAAATTAAAATTTTATATAATGAATAATATGAAATATTTCATCCATAATATTAAATATAAAAATTGTAAAATTTTTATAATTAGATTTTATTTATAAATTGTTCATCAATGTTTTTCTCATGTTTAAATATATGAATTTACAATTTTTTTTAAATTTTTTCCTTGTGTTATTCATAATTATAAATTATTTATATGATAAATGGTGTATAATTCAGTTTAAATTTAAAAATAATTCTAGGATAAAAATATTTTCATTAAATTCTAGTTATGTTAATGAATTTAGTTTTTCATCTACATTGACCTTAGTTTTATTTTAAGTTATTGAAGGTTATGAGTGTAGTAGAAGTTCATGTGGTGGGAAATATATTAAAATTTATTTTAATATTGAGTTCCATGAAACCCAAAGAGAGGATATTTTCACATTAATTTTATAATTAATTTTTTTATGATTTGAAGAAATTAATACCTTGACAAATGATCATTCTTCGATGATGATGTTGATATTATGAATAACCCTCTCTAGATCACCTTCATTGTGCTGTAAGGATCCAAGTGTAGAATCCCTTTAGTAGTAATCCACATGTGATCCTTTGATCTCTAAACCACACCAAATGATTTCAGGGTTCTAGCATGATGAATCAATTGCCTTTCATTTTTCATGTCGATCACTTATATTTACTTAGATCTTGAAGGAATATCTCAAGAGGTTATTGTTCTTGAGAGGAAGAGAGGAGGAGGAAGGGAGAGAGAATTATTGTTCACAACGATTCTCAAATCTCAATTAACCCTACACAATATACATAACCATCTATTTATAGAGTTCTAATTTAGGTTAATATATTTTTTAATTTCATACCAAACCTAAAATAATATAATAATATTTAAAAAGTCTAATGTTATATAATAATAAAATAATAATATTATTTTATGGCGTGTTCTAACTTGCACAATGATAAATATATTTTTATCAGCTGGAAATTTAATATTTATCAATATACATGGTCTTGGTTAATTCATCCTCCTCGGTATTTATCGAATAACCAAATAAAATTTTTATTCATAAATAAATATTTCAATACACTTAACACTAAATAAATATTCATTAAATATTCAATAAAATAAATAAATAAATTTTATTCATAGTCCCATGAATAAATATTTATTTAATTTATGCCATCAATAAAACTTAAATAAAATTATTCCTCAGTCTTGAGAATACTGTTATTTCATTAATTAAATTCAAGAATAATTAAATTAAGATCAACAGAAACACTTAGTGTATGAAAATATTAGATTATTTATCATTGGAATTATGTTGGCAGGACTAAAGCACAAGATTTCTATCTAGCAATGAGTTAATAAACCTAAGAGAAAAAACTTAATGTCACAACATTAACAACCATATTTGAACTATCACTGTGTAATATAATATCTTTTTCTAAATATCTCATCAATATGGTTTCACATATGTATCATAAACCTATATTATTAATACATATTTTTTGATTATCTGAAATAAACATCTTTACACAATGATCATAGAATTTATGCGATAGTTATATTTCAATCAACGGGCTGATATGTAATTCTTCGAACCACTCCGATCCATTCCTTTGTAAAAATATGGTGTTTGAGGTGTTGTGGGAGGTCAATGCGACTTATTTTTGACACTTTTCTAATTTTCCAGTTCTATGAATAGTGTTTCCAGAATGGTAGGTCATCTATCAGTAGGTCATCTATCGGTATGTCATCTATCAATAGGCTATCTATCATTAGGTTATCTATCTATAGGTCATCTATCGGTAGGTCATCTATCGATAGATGTAAAATGTTTCTAGATTGGTAGGTGTATAATGTTTCTAGAACAGCGAGTCGCGTTGATGAGTTGCATCGGTGAATCGTGCCAAAAACTCATATTGGTGACTCGTATCGGTGACTCAGGTTGGTGAGTTGTGTCGGTGAGTCATTGGTGAACAATGTTTCCAGCATCCTAGAGTTTCTCCCCTTTGATGTAAAATGAATTTAAATACTTGTTTTAAGGTATTTAAGGATGATTCAAAGCCCATAATTCCTATATTAATTTTCCTAAGGGTATGGGTGCCTTTACTTGGTCAAACCATGTAGTCTTGACCATATCTACCTTTAATGGAAAATCTAAACCACTGCTCCATTTATATTTCCAAAAGGGTTGAGATACCTTCCACCCTTGTTCTTTTTTGTCCTTTATCTTGGTGTGAGGCACCCCGAACCTTTGTTCCTAATGATTTTTGTGATTGTTCTATCCTTGGATCATTTTCCCTTGGAGATTTTCTTGCTACATGTGCACCCTTTGTTTTGGTGAAACTAGAAAGTGTCAACCTATCTTCAATATAAGGTATGTTCTACCTCCATCCTTTTGGGTTTCTCATTATGTTTCCTCCCATTTATCCTTTCCAAGTGATGGAATGTGATGTCCATGTTTCTAATGGATTTTTCTTGGGTTTTGCTTGATGCAGTTGTGCCGTGGTGTCCTCAAGTGGATGCAGTCGTTGCTGTAGAGGTGATTGTGATCCGTTGTATTGGACCATTCTCATGAAAAGAATACCAATAAAATTTTGAGGTAGGGGATTCATGGATTATCTATTTTATTTATGTACAACCATAAAGTTAACATGAGTTATTCACTAGATCACAATAAAACTAACATAATAAATATTTGAAACAGATTAAAGAATTGGTATCAATCATATGTTGTTTCTTTATACCATGAAAATAGTTTCCCCCTTGATTTTATAGATACTGTGATATCTATGATTTCTTTGTTTAGCATGTCATTCTTGATGGAATTTGGAAAAGAACAAAAATCGAAGATTAATTGTAAATTAATTGGATAAAGATAAAGAGTTATGGTTAATGAATCTTATTTTTGTTGTTGTTGTTGTGATCTGATGAAAATAAAATAGTTTCATTCATGAATTATTAATTGAATTGGTTAATTCAATATGGAACCTATTGTGTGTTAAAATATAATGAATTATAGGGTTTTGAGTTACCCTCTTTATTGTAAAGGTAAAACACCTTATTCTTTGGTGCTATGAGTGCTTGTTATGTGTGAAGGTTGAATGCCTTGTTTAGGGACAAGATCCTAGTTGCTATGTTTTTTTGTTTCCTACTACTTGTGATGTGATGTGAGCCTGGGATGGCTGAGCATGGAGGGATGTTGTGGTATGTGAGGGTAGGGAGGACACGTGGTTGTGGTGGCAGCATTTGACTCCTGAAGTGGCAAGATGTATCAAGTTATGTATGTAGGTGTTAGGGAGGACACTAGGGATGATGGAATGGGTTGAAGCTGGGCTTACCCATTGATATGAAAGTTGGATTCTTGTTGAATCTATTTCTTGTTTATCTACTTTAATTCCCCCATTGATTGAGGTAGATGTTCTTGCTTACCCTCCTTACAAAATAGGTAAAGATATGCAGGGTATTCCACATGATTTCCACGTTTATCTTCTCAAGGATGGACGAGTCTACAATCCTGCTATATGTGGAAAAGACTCGATAGGTAGTTCATCTACTCACTATGTTGATACCCTTGCATTTGGTAGATTAGAATGATTTATTATAATAGATGGATTATGGAAAGTGGTTGTGTTGTTAAATAAATGAATGAATAATTGTTTAAACCATGGGGTTTGGAGCTTATAGGGATGCAATGCTGAGGCCATTTTTTGAGAAGCTGTGGACTCAATTTGGTTATGCCTTGAGGGCATAGTTTTTAGTTGGAAAGTTAATGAGATGAAATGTGGAAAATGATATTGGTTAATTAATGTTTAAATAATTAATTAATGTAAATTGAAACTAATATAAAAGGATAAAGTAACTTAATACAGATATTTAAATGGTTTTGTGCTTATAGGATATCTAGACTTAGCGATGACAATCAGGAGTCTGAGATACATTAGCTGTAGTTTAGTCTAATACTAGGTTATACCCATAGTATGGTTGTGAGTTATATTATATTCTGTAATTTTTGTGTTTCTATACACTACTCAACCCTATCAGTTAGGGTTCCTAACACCCTAGGGAGGTGTTTCCCCCAACATCCCAATGGGAGGATGGATGGCTAACTACCCCCTTTGGACCTAATCTCTTCTCTTGGTAGTTACTTTTGGTAGTATATATGACACTTATTTTTCCCCATAAATATGTTTAAAGTGTTGTAATGGATTTTGGTTATTCAAACACATATATTCTATATAAAGTTTACTATGGACTTCTATAAGTGTAAAATGTATAGGTTGTGATGGATTGAGGATCCTTACTCAGTGTATGGGTTATAATGGATTGAGGTATAATATCCGATGTATGATACATGATTTTCAATCTATGGTGGATCCCAGAAACTACATGGTTACTTGGGTTATGTGGATGTGGTGGTGTGATGTACGAGGTGCATGTTGACGCATGAGGTGAGAGTTGTGGTGCTTCTCCCAGGTGTATGTGGGAAAGCCTTTTTAGAGAGAGATGACCAAGATGTGCGACATTGGGAAAAAGCATCAAAATAATGGGGAAGTGGTAACAAGGTACCCTTGATATTATTTATTATATTATATACTCTTTTATGTGATACTTGGTAAGAGTATCCATGGTGAGGCTGAGAACTTAGTATATCTGTTTAGGTGATGAGTTAGTTTCACTTATTGTTCATTGTGATTTAGTATGCTATCTTTACTTTTGCACAAGAGGATCTAGGGAGGATCCTACTAAGTATACTGTTATACTCACCCCATGTTATATAAATTATTTTTTCAGGTCAGTTGGAGAAGGTTGTATATTAGGCTAGTTACTAGTATCTTGAGGTTTTTAGGAGCTATTTTGGATTCATGGTCCCTACCATTTTACATTATTTTGGTACTTGTAGTTTCCTTTTTAGTTTTAGTAGTTTTTCATGACATTACATATGTGTAATTGGGTTTTATTTTTTATATTGTAGACTGAAAAAGAGTTGGTTGGTGTCTATCTTATCTCTCTCTTTCGCATGTGTTCTCTTAGAGGGTAATGCTTCCCATTAGTGTGTTTTCTATACCCTCAGTGCTAGTCTCCAACCTGGGGCCTACTTGAGGGGGGAATTATGGGTCATTATCTCTCTTCTCACATTACTGACCCTGGAGGGGTACACTTTGTGGGGATGATGTCATGAGAGAGTGTTATTATAGGTCTAGTTAATAGATAGGATGGAGTTTGGAGTTAGGCATAGGTTAGGTTACATGGGTTGGTAGGGAAACAGTATCAACTAAGTTTACACTACTGGAAATTGGGCCTATACCCACGGTTTTTCACAAAACCGTGGGTATAGGTCCCCCCTATACCCACGGTTTTCCAGAACCGTGGGTATAGGTATAGTATGGGAACCTATACCCACGGTTTTGGAAAACCGTGGGTATAGGTACCCAATACCCACGGTTTTGGACAAAACCGTGGGTATAGTTTTTTTGTGAAGACCTATACCCACGGTTTTGCCAAAACCGTGGGTATAGGGATTGCTTCGGAAACCTATACCTACGGTTTTTGAAAATCGTGGGTATATGGGGTATTTTTTTCAAAGACCTATACCCACGGTTTTCAAAACCGTGGGTATAGGTTTCCCGCGTTATTGCGGGTGGCGGGAATGGGAAAAAAATTGCGCGGGATGAAATAAATTTTATGTGGGAACAATGTTTTAAATAATTTAAAAAAAAAGATACCAACATCAATTAACAAAACTTCGGTAGGTGTGTTGGTTCAGTTCGCCGTTCCCTTCAGAGAAGCCCGGTGTTCGAAACTCGGCACGACATAATTTTAAATTTATCAATATTATTAATATAAGTATAGCAGCGTATAATTTAATAGACAAAGTCCGCTTAGCTTAGTTGGTTGTTCTCTCGGCGCGTTGGTGACTCCAGCGGGAAGCGCGGGTTCGAAACCCAGCCGCATATATTTTTGAATATGCGAAGAGAACCTATATTAATATATATAAGAAAAAATATATATAAATAACATATTGAAATGGCAGCTCGGTTAGTTAGTTGCGGTGCGCGGCCTCGTTGCAGCGCGTGAGGCGCGAGTTCGAACCCTTCCAGACGCGACTTTTTCGAAAATAATTGAAATCCCCACGGTGTGAAAACCGTGGGGTATTTGCCTGCCACGCTGTACAGCGTGGTGCTGGTGTGTGACACACCTATACCCACGGTTCTACCAAACCGTGGGTATAGGTGAAGACCCCTATACCGACGCCATTCCAGCCCACGGTTCCCAAAACCGTGGGTATAGCCTATACCCACGGTTTTGGGGGCTATACCCACGGTTTTGAACCGTGGGTATAGCCCATTTTTCCAGTAGTGTTAGAAAGCATTGTAAATAGGGGAGTTTGTTTGAGACATGGGTATTTAGGCCCCCCTATGATCTGATGTATGAAACTTTAATTTTATAGTGGCTACTAAAAGAAGTGATGTTGGTTTTAGGGTAGAGACCTAGGAAAGGATCACACATCATTCTTCTTTGTGCCTATGTTTTAATAGGTAGAACTAGGGATAAGTTAACCTAAAATGAATAAAATAAAGAAATTAATTAATGTTAAAGTCTTACATATTCTAGGTTCATGAGTTCTAACTATTTTTCCTTTTTTAGGTATGGATCGAGGTTGACGTCTTCATTAGGTTCACGTAGAAGATGTACAATAGGTTGCGCCAACAGATCACCGCCGAGTAGAGGTTAACGATGATGACACTTTGAGGAGGACACTAAAATAATTTTATTTCTAGAGTTTTTAGAAGTATGAGGGATCCGTTTTAGATGCAGTCATGGAAGACTAGTTGGAGGAGGTTGAGATAGATTTTAATTCGATCTGTGCTCGGAAAGAGCATTGGGTATTTTTGGTAGTGACGATGCGACATGGGGAATAGAGGCAGTGGTGGTTCTTATTCCTTGGGGATTGTGATGAGTTTACAGTCTTGTGAGAGTAGTTTCAATAATAGTTTAGAGTAGAGTTTCTTTATTCGACTAAGAAGGTGGCCAGTCTCTAGGATATGATTACCCTTTGATAGGGGATCACCATTGTGTGAGAGTTTGGAATCCATTTTAGGAACCTTTTATGATATTCTTCTCACTTGTTTCCAAAATAGGAGGCCAAGAAGAGGCATTTTGAGGAGGCTTTACATCTATATATCTAGCGCTAGGTCACCAAATTTATGATGAAGACATATATTAAGGTGCTGGTGAGGGTAGATTTCATTGAGAGAATGTTAACCAGAACTGGATCATTATGAGAGAAGAGTCATCAGGATTCCTCATGAAGCAGATCTATGGTATGGGGTTCCTGGTTTTCAGAGCATAAGAGTTTCTATTCAGCTGGGGGTAGGTACCGGCCCTTAATGTCTCATTTCTATGGGGGTACCAGCTCTCAGGCCTATTATAAGGGATCATATTCTTGTTTTTCTTATGGAGAATGAGGTCATCAGTAGTGAGAGTGACTGAACTTTCTGAGAAGTCAGCCTATGTCCGGTGTTTTGCTTTAGGTTCCTCCATTGAGGTAGTTCTAGCTGAGGCAGTAGTAACAGGTTGCACCAATTTTAGATCAGTAGAGAGCATATGAGGAAGACAGAGGACAACCCCAGAATTCTCCTTATCCTCAGAGAGTAGAGCGCGACCATGGAGGTGGTCACCGTCAGGGTCAGGGAGGTCGTGAAGCAGGTCGTGGTTAGCTTCATGCATTAGCATTGCTAGATCCAAATGAGCCAGATGTCATTCGAGGTAACCTTTGGTTGTTTTCTACTTGGGTGCATGCCTGGTTTGATTTAGGAGATACACACTCCTTCATATCACCTTCCCTTTTCCATGCTATGGGACTTGAGGTAGAGTGGATTCCAGTGCCCTTGGCATTGACTATCCCAGTTAGAGGATAATTTGACTTATTTTGAGTATGCAGAGACTGTGATCTAGTGATGGGGAAACACCATTCTTTGGGAGATTTCTGATTTTTACATATACAACCATATTATTTCATACTTGACATGAATTGTTTGTATTTGGTGCACACTATCATGTATTGTTTCAGGAGGCAGGTGGTGTTCTTTTATGCTGATGGAGATCCAATAGAGTTTTTTGGTGAGATAGATCCTCGTATGGGTCTGAGGAATGTTCTTTCCTTATCATCCTTGATGGATGAGCTGATTTTGAGTTTTTCAGAGGTTCATTAGTTGGAATTTCCTAGGGTATAGAAGAGTAACCTGAAGTCTTTCCAGAAGAGGTTGTAGCATTACCCCATTAATGATAGACTGAGTTCGGGATTGATCTAAAAATAAGCGCGTATCCTATATCGATGTCTCCATATAGGATGGTGCCTTCTGAGTTGTTATATTTTCAAATACAGCTCAATGGTCTGTTATAGTGTAGTTTTTTTTGGCTGAGTATGTCACTGTGGGGTGTACCAATTTTGTTTTTAAAAAAGGCTGATGACAGTTTGCGGTTGTGTGTTGATTATCATCGCTTAAACAACATGACAGTGAATAACCACTCTCCTATTCCACAGATTGATTATTTTTTTCAATCAACTGAAGGGTGTAAGTTGGTTCTCAATGATTGAATTGTGGTCATGATATCATCATTTGCGTGTGAGGGATGAGGATATCTCGAAGACTGGTTTTCGTAGTCATCGTGGGAATTACGAGTTTGTGGTGATGCTGTTTAGTGTGAATAATGCTTCAGATGTGTTCATGGGGTTGATGAATGCTATATTCCACGAGTTCCTAGATAATTTCATGGTGGTTTTCTTTAATGGAATCCTTGTGTACTCTTCATCTGAGGAGAAGCATGCAGAGCATCTGCATGCCATTTTGGGAGTTCTTTGTTGACATCAGATATTTGGGAAGTTTTAGAAGTGTGAGTTTTGGGCTCTATAAGTCCATTTATTGGGGAATTTTTTATCCCATAATAGATTAGCTATGGATCTGTCAAATATATAAGTAGTTTTGTCTTGGGAATCCCCAAAAAAAGTGGAGGAGGTGCGAATTTTCCTTGGTCTTTCTGGCTATTACAGGAGGTTCGTAACCGAGTTCTATTAGGTTGCGACCCCTCTAAAAACATTTAACCGAAAGGATCATGTGTTCATATAGATTGATCAGTGTTAGAAAACATTTTAGTATATGAAGTAGAAGTTTTATAGTGCTCCAGTTCTTTGTTTTCTAGCAAAAGAAGTTCATTTTTAGGTTTTCTATGATGCTTCGCATCTAGGGTTAGGTTGTGTTCTGATGTAGTAGAGATTGATCATTTCTTATGGGTATTAGTAGTTACAACCCCATGAATGTAAATATTCCACCCATGATCTTGATTGGGCAACAATGGTGTTTTCCCTAAATATGTGGATACATTACCTCATTGGTGAGGTTTTTGTGGTATTCACCAATCATAAGATCCTAAAATACATTTTCTCCCAGTAGAACTTAAACTTGTGATAGTGTCAGTGGATGTAGTTCTTACAGGATTATAGATTCAAAATTTCATATACACCTGGAAATGTGAATGTTATAGCCAATGCACTGATTAGGAAGTCACGTAGTAATGTAGTGTGTGAATCAGGTGATTTCTATAGAGTAATGGAAGAAATTTCAAAATTACATATGGATATGGGAGATGTTGGGGTATAGGTTGTCCTTTTTAGATGATGGTGTAATCATCTTTGGTGTAGCAGGTAGAAGAGTCCCAGTTGGGGGATCTTGAGGTGTAGGCTTGGAGAGACCGAGTTGTTTGTGGCAAGGCCCTTGATGGTTGGTCTGAGGATAAACAACATCAGATGTTGTTTTAGGGAAGGATTTTAATTCCTTTAGCATCGTGTGAGTTGCTTCTCAAAGAGTTCCATAGTTCTCCCTTAGCACTACATCCTAGCATGAAAAAGATGTACCGAGCTTTGATAGGTCAGTTTTGGTGGCCTGGGTTGAAACGTATAGCTGTAGAGTTTTTGTATTGATGCTTAGTCTTCCAGAAGGTGAAGGCTAAGCACTGTGTTCCCTATGGTTTGCTTCAGCCTTTATATGTTCCTCAGTGGAAGTAGGAGGACATATTGATAGACTTTTCTTACCGGTTTACCTCATGCTTAGGGAGGCTATGACACTATATAGGTGGTAGTTAGTCATTTGAGGAAATCATCCCACTTTATAGTGACCAAGGAGTTGATCTCAGTGGAGGTTTTGTTGAGGAAATATATGGAGGAGGTGGTGCGACTCCACGGAGTCCCATGGACGATCATTTATTATCAAGATCCTCATTTTACCTCCAGAGTGTAGAGAGGTATGTAGACGCCGAAAAAGTCTGTAACTCCCGTAAGAAGTTTCTAAATGACGAAGCGAAGTCATATTCGGAATTAGAGGCCCGATCCGGAGGCTCGGGAAGTGGTGCGCGGAATAAAGGAGGATCCGCACAAAATATTGTTGTGTGCATGAAGTATCCCTGGGATTCGCGTAATCGAGCCGATGAGGCGCACAATATTTGCGCGCCCCGGTTCTTCGCGGCGAGCTTCTGCGCGCCGACGGCTCCCGACGCGGAAGATTTCGCACGCCGCCTGGATTCCACACTGGCCAATGCCTATAAATAGGCGGCGACCCCGAAAAGTTTGAGGGTTTCAGAATTCGGATCTGCTCTTGTGCGCACAATTCGACTCCCCCCGCGCGCAATATGACGTCCAAGTAATTCTCCTTTTCACGCAAACTTTCCCCGGGGTTCGCCTTTGCGCGCAACTCCACCGGCTTATGTGAATTTGCCACTCCTCTGGGTTCCTTCCTTGCACGCAATCCATGTACAGTGTGCGCAATCCCCTTCCGTGCGCGCAATACCCTGTGCGCCATTCCCTCTCCGCGCACAATCCCCTGTCTCCAATTGCGCCCCATCCCGTTGTTTTGCGTGCAAACCTTCTCTTTGCGCGCAAAACCCCGGACCCTTCACCTTGACACCCCTTGGCTACCTCTCTGCGCCGACACCTGATTTCTCCCCTGCCGGGAATGCGCGCCATGCATTGTTTTCCCGTACGGCCTTCCAGGCTCGTGCGAAGTAACCTCAAGGTCCCTTGGGCGGTGTTTCCCATTGCGTTGATTTACCTTATGTTTCTCCGCATAGGCATGCTAACGGCTATTGCTTCTTCGCATAGCCACGCTAACGTGGACCCCTCAATGGTTTGCCCTGCGGCCCCCCTTCACTACGGCCTT
Source organism: Viscum album (assembly GCA_963277665.1). Taxonomy (NCBI): domain Eukaryota; kingdom Viridiplantae; phylum Streptophyta; class Magnoliopsida; order Santalales; family Viscaceae; genus Viscum; species Viscum album. The sequence continues at coordinate 1,746,662,575 of OY728161.1, forward strand.
TCCGATGCCTTCCCTCCCACAAGGGGTAGAGGGAGTTGGGCATGTAATCCCTAGGGGTGTGGAGTGAACCCACCTCATCCAAGATGCAGGACGTTAAACTGCTGAGCACCTCATCCTTAACACATGACGTTAAACTGTAGTCCGACCCCGTGCTTTGCACGCGGGGTCCCCCCAGCTCGGGCATTCTTTACGCCCACTCGTCTCCACAGGAATGGACTCTTCCTCTCATGGAATGAGATCCTCCTTGTCGGAGTGGCATTTTTCCATGGGGGAAGGGCCGCCTCAGAGCGTAAGCCCCTAGCCTCTCAACGGATGGTTGCACCCATGCATCTCCGTGCTTCCCCCTGCCAAGGCCAGTGGAGTCCTTTTCCCACTGCGCTTTGTAACACCACGGGCCTCCACTCTGGAGTAAGCCCCGACACCAAGGGCCGCTAACCACGCGTAAGCCCCGGTTTCCTATTTGGGCCGCTCAACGCGTAAGCCCCATTTCGCTTCTCACGGACGCACCCTTTGCGACGTGATCATCTGGTCCCTGCTGCCTCTTGTTTCTCACACCGAGCATGACTCATGTGGGCTTAGAGCACGCATCGACCATGACAACCTCTTGGGTCGCCTCAGAGCGTAAGCCCTATCCCAGCGAACTACGTGGACTTTGATCCGTGCTAACGCATGGTACGTAGGAAGCCTCCACGAGGTTCAAGCCCACCACCCGGTCGTCCCAACCTCTCCACGTCGGTTCCCTGACCACCATGGGTCGCCTCAGAGCATAAGCCCCATACCCACCAAGGGCCGCCTCAGAGCGTAAGCCCCAAATCCCTCGTCCCGCATGACGTTAAACTGTATTCCCCCTCTTGGGCCGTCTCATAGCATAAGCCCCATGTCTCACACCCACGTCTCATCCTGACTTCCCCCCTGAGCCCACATTCCTTGGGAAGCTTATACCCTATCCCAGAAATCTTACTTCCTCTAGGATCCAATCCATGCATTCATTCTCACGGGTCACCTCTCCAGGTGTCCCACCGTACCACCGAACTACGCGGACTTTGATTCCCTACCATGGGGATACGTAGGAAGCCTCCACGAGGTTCAAGCCCATCACTCCACCATCCATCATGATCCTTACCCGGGCTGCTACATCCCAGTGAGATCATGCCACCCCATCCCACTCCATGACATCTGGGAAGCTGCCCACGTGCTGGCCCCAACATCGATGTTCCCCCTAGGGGTCCTTCAACCCGATCTGTCTCTGCAAGATGTTAAACTTGTGACATACCCCGTGTTGAACATGAGAAGCTGAGGAAAACCTCAGATGGTACACAATCCCCTCATTTGATGTGGGATGCCTCGGGCTTCCGCACCCTCGAGAAGCCCTGTGATAAGGGACAGAAGACATACATGCCAACGACACCCCAACATGACCATTCTTCTCACCAAAGGTTGCTGCCCCGGTGAGAACCTTTGGAGCGCCTCGATGGAAGAAGCATAATTAACTAGCATCCATGTAGATATGGTGCTGTGAATGAGCTTCACGAACCCGTATTAAATCTATGAGGGAGACCCGGACTAGGTGACGAGCTCCGAGGAGGAATCCACGGAAGGAAGAACCGACATCCCATCATCCTGGTTTTGATCAAGGAGCAGATATCCCTGAACAAGAAATGGATGACTCCCACCTTTGGAAAGCGGGAATGCGAGGTAACAAGCAGTGCGTCCTCCCCAAAGACGGATGCGCGCACCCCAGCGAAAGCATCAGAAACACAAAATGGTGAACCCAACGTGAATCTATTCTCCTCAATATGGAGAATGGTAGCGGTCAGGGTGTCAGAAGATTAGCATGTCACCAGGTCCGAGTAACCACCACCAGGACATGAAACCCGTCAGGGGTCGAGGCCATCCGGACGTTGACTACTCCGTTCTGCGACGTCGTCAGTGTGGATCCCTCTCGCCGACTATGGAAGACGGAATGACGCTGGGCTTTGGTTGTTGATTTACTTTTCCTATTGGTACTAATGGTTTCATCTCCCTGCTTCCAGGAATCAGATCACTGCATCCAGGACTCGATCACCACCTGCCCACCGGCGTAAGGGAAGGGGTAGTACCGACGCAACTACCCCGCGCGGTCCCACCTTTTCCGCAGTTGCTTCGACTTCGGCCGCCGTAGCAGCCGGGTGCTCACGCCCCCTCTCCCCGTCAGAAATCATCCAGTAGAGGGTGATCAACGACCTGGTTTGTAGGTACGACGAGGAAGGGATCATCCCCACCAGGGGCATGGCCCGTTTGGATCTAGAGGCGGCTGTGCCTCACCACCATCATCGCCCCCGAGGGCCGTGCAGGGAGCCGCCTCTCCCCACTCCGACGTTCAACCGCTTCGGGAGCCTATCCCCAGAGCGCCTTGACACATCCCTCCCCTATTCCAATGAGGTGGGGGATGTACGGGTCCGCCCGATCGGAGACCCATCCCAGGGGTTAAATGCAAGAACCCCCTCCAGGCTATGTCGACGCCGCCGCCCGACTCCCTAAGCCGAGGAGCAGGCAATATTCATGCCCGCACCACCGGCTCCGACCCATCTGACCCGATGCCAGCGTCGGGCACGAGCGGAATAGAATTCCCATCCTGGGGCACCAACGTCAGCAACCACTATGGCCCGAGCCACTGCTGACTCCTGTTACCAGACTCCCACACACGTTGATCAGGGGCAGCCACATGCCCGAATGGGATCGAAACCCTGACCACCCTGCAGGCAAGTTGGTTCGAATCTCCCGGTCGCGGGCACTGGCAATGGCCACCGCGAACCAATCCACGGTAGTTCCACCCACCATGAAGGCTCATTTCGTGCCACTGATTTGGAAATCCGAAGGCTTCTTCTCGAAGGCTACGCTCCGAGTATGACTCTTTATAGCACCCACTGCATCGAGTATGAGGTCACTCCCCCTACTGCCGGCCGCGAGTTTGGAGCCGTTGCATATCCAGTCGCTCACTCACATGGAGGTCCTCCCCATGTCCCTTTCGACATCTGTCCCAGTGCATCCCACACCCCGGACTTTAGTCCCCTCTGACCCAGCTTTATTACAGCCAAGGGACTCCTTGATGGAAGTCATCCTTACCCTGAGGAGCCACCCAGGGGTAGGAAGGCCGGGCGTCGTCGCCATAAGAGGAATGTCAGGGGAGTCTGGAAGAAATTAGACCAGTCCATTTCTCGGATTCTGAGGTGGAGTACGACTTGACGATGGAACCTTCCCCCCAACCCTTCGAGTTGAGGGCAGGGATGGGGACACAGCGCATCAGTCTCGTACTCCCCGAATGTGAGATCCATATGATTCCCTCCTCCCTCCGAAGGTTTATCCAGGAGGACGAGGACTTGGAGTACCCCTAGGGGTCAAACCCGTAGTTTCCACTGGCCTCCCCGGAAGCACCTTCCGCCCCTGTCAGGGAGGGTGGAGAACTTTTCTGGGGATCGACGGAAGATCCACGAAGTAAAACACCCTCATAAAGTACCGACGCTGTGACAGGAGGCCCATTCTCCAGCCCATCCTATCGCGACGTGGCAGCCAGGGCACTGCAACCCCTGGAGGATGACTCAGTGATCGACGGACAATCGGCCTGTTTGCTGTATTCCCCGCCGGCCAGCCCACCGGCCCGACGGCCTGCCTCGGCACCATTTCCAGTTCCCTGACTATCCTCGGGGAACGAGCTGAGGCAGCAAGTTCTGGACCCTGAACCAGAGTCATGGAGCTTCTGGACCGTCCTTGCAGCGGGCCACTTCCCCGAGAAGTTTTGGCCTGTCGCAGGATCAGATTTTGATGTGCCAGAGTCACTCACCCCGGGAGAGTTCAAAAGCTTCCGCCAGACCCTTCGGGTGACTCACTCCTGTCTTTTACATCAGCTAACACCTTATCCCGGGAGCCAAGCACATCTCAAGGATATCGGTGAGCAGTGTCGTCGGGTCGACCAAGCAGCGCTCCCTGCGGTTCGGCACCCCAAGTCATTAGGCCACCACAGGGCCCTCTAGAAACAATGCATCTAGAGTTTTCAAGTACTCTGCAAAGTTATTTAGGAAGCCACCCCCCATGCGCACGTCCGCATATGGGGGTAGTACGCTGCTCTTATTTTCTGTGCGATCCGCCGACAGCCCGATTCACTGGGCGGCCTTGAGGGAACGTCGCCAAGGGCAGTGGAAGTCAACATGGATGACCTTTCAGATGAGGGAAACGGTGTGGAGCCCCTCTATGGGGACTCAAACCCTGAGGACAAGCCGCTACTGGACCCATATGGGAGGATTACTCACCAATAGAGGAGCCTCCTAGGTCTCCCTATACCCACGGAGGCACTGACACTGAGCTGAAACATCGGCAAGGGAAAAGAGCCCATCGGGTTTGTCAAACATGACAACCCATCTACCTCGGTGTAGAAGGTAGAGGAAGATCCCGAGAAGTCCATGCTATGCCAACAGATTGCTGAGAAAAAGAGGCTGGTTGATGAGCTCTTGGCCGAATGCATTGCAGAGTGGCGGCCTGACTACGCTGACCCTAGACCAGGACAGCAGGGGAAGGAGCATCTGCCCCTTGCCGAGATTCCCCCGGGAAACCATGACCATGTTGTGTTCGCCGATAGGGGAGAAGCTGAAACCCATGGAAAGAGGGCACAATATGTTTCACCGAACCCTCCCGAGCGGCGGGACGACCTGGGGGACCCTGCTCGGTTTCCTCCCGCTGCCCCGAGAGTCGCTCCGCCAGCCACCCCGCGAGCTGCTGAGCATGACTACCGCATCGAAGAGCCTGGAAACGTGCTTGTGGTTAGAGACCCCCGTCAGGATAGGAATCCACATCTGGATGATCTGATGGAAGTACTCATCGCCCACTTGGAGGCCCTGGAAACTCGGCAGGTGGCAATCCCACCGGACGACAAGCCATACCCAACATGGGTGGATGATATGTCAGCCCCGCCGGGATTTGGGAACCCCACTTTCTCCCCCTTTAACGGGACCGGAGACCCGCCACAACACTTGGCCCACTTAAACTCGAGGTGCGTGCCTATGTTAGGGACTCTGGCGCAGCAGGAGGCTGCCAAGATCCGTTGCTTCGTTCAGACACTAGAAGGACCAGCATTCGTCTGGTACAGCCAGCTCCCTGTTGGATCTGTGACTAGTTGGGAGGACCTTCACCGGAAATTCCACTACCAGTTCAGTTCCACAACCCAGAAGAAGAACATTTCAGACCTCTTCAGGTGCAAACAAAGGCCCGACGAGCGAGTTGTGGACTTCATCGCCCGGTGGAAGGGGCTCACGTACTCCCTTGACATGCCACTAACTCAGGAGAAATTACTAAAAATGTGTGTAGGGAACTTCAAGGTAGAGATGGTTCCTTCTCTGATCACACAGGATTACCCTATAGGGTTCCGGGACTTCTCGGACAAGGCTCAGCACCTCGAAGAAGCCCTGCAACAGGCCGGTCAGGCACGCCCGCTGCCTCCTGTAATCTCTACAAGGAGAGCCTCCAGAGCCGAGCCCGCCGCTGTAGCCCAGATAGAGGCCCCCAAACAGCTATATTTGCTACCAGTAAGGCCAGCTCAGCAGGCTCATAGGGGTCCACCCCCACGGGTATAGCCTCCGGCCCAGCAGCGACTGCCTCAAAATCGGCAGGCACCTCCGTGTAATGCACCGCCACCACTTAGGCGAGATAATCCGGCTCCACCTCCTCGGCCTGCTCTTCCAGCCCCTGGTCATGGTCAGCCCCCAAGAGCCCCATTTCCAGACAGAAGGAATCAGACTTACTCGTTTGGCGAGGCCCAGGTCCTCGGTTATTTCCGTAGCGCCTTGGAGTAGAGGATTGTGCGACTTCCTGAGTTCCGGAAGCCAGAAGAGGCACATCTCACTGATCACCCTAACTACTGCCCTTATCACTGGATCCTGGGAAACACCATCTAGCGATGCTATGTGTTCAAGGACTGGCTCCAAGACCAGATTGACAACAACATAGTCAGGTTGGGCCCAGCCCCGACATAGGTGGAAGGTGTCTTCGTGAGATCAGATGGTAGCAGTGACAACATGGATGAGTGGGAACAGGTTTTTGACCATGGGTCCTGGAAGTATAATGACTGGATGGCCCGCAGGATGGTCGCCCGTGCCCATGGCATGTTCTGTGCCCACCTAAGTCATCTAGAGCCCTCGGAGTCTGCGAGCTCCGCTTTGGCATCGTCGTCCCAGCCTACCTCTTCCTAGAAGAGCAAGCGACGACATAAGAAGAAAGAACACGCCCTTCCATTGTCGTCATCTTCCCGCACGCTTGGTGATTTCATGCCCCCAGAAATGGGGATCCCTCCGAGACCCCGTCCGGTAGTGGATGACTCCTCGAGTGAAAGCCCAGGGTACGCTTCGGTTAACACCATAGAGTTGGTAAATCCCTTTTGACTCCCGATGATGAGGAACGCCAGGTGGACCTCCCCAATGTCCCCAGCCGTTGCCAACGTCGGCGGAGCCCTGGATACGTGAATCACCAGGGCATGATAGTTGTCACCTCTAGTCAGACCGTGCATGCTACTGAGACTAGGCATCAAGCCCGGTACAGAGAGCAGCACTTGCGGCTCCCTCAACTGGTGTCAACAGGTTTGCTTCCACCACTATTTGTGTTGCTGGATCGGGCGAAACCACCTCATCCGTGTCGAAACCACCCCTGACCTGCCACCAGCCGACTACGACCTTCCGATCCTAGCACGACATCCACTTCCTGAGTTTCGGCTAGTGAATAGCGGGATGTGCCTAGTACCAGTCAGTCACCGGTCCTGCCAGCAGGGCCCGTCATGCCTCCAATCGCAGAGCGACCTCCTGTAAGCAGAAGCTTGCATTTGGCTCGAAAGTATGATGTTCTGAAGCATCTGGCCGGCCTTCCGGCAAGGCTTTCCATCCTTGAGGCCCTTCTCCTGTCGTTTGAAATGCGTGAGGTGCTCTCCAAGGCTCTAAGGAGACCCCTCCAGTTTGAAACAGAGGTTGCGGCCGTAGAAGCCTTCCACACCGAGGTGATTGAGGATGCTGAATGTCAGGCGATTATCTCATTTTCCGATGAAGATGAAGACCTTACCATACAGGGGCACATCCGCCCACTATACATCACCGGCCAGTTCAATGGCTTGGAAGTCCATTACTATCTTGTCGACACGGGTTCCAGGATTAAATTGATCCCAACTCGGACACTGCAGAAACTAGGGTTGTCTGAGGATGATTTAACTCCCTCCGACCTCAGGATCCAGGGGTATGACAGGACCGAGCAAACTCCACTCAGAAAGATTCTTCTGAAGACCCAGTTTGGTGGCCTAATTGCCAATACCGAATTCATGGTTGTCTCTCAGGACACCTCCTACAATGCGTTGATGGGCAGGCCATGGCTCCACCTTCACACAGCGGTCCCCTCATAGTATCATCAGTGCCTCAAATACTCCCTTAAGGGTCGAGTGGGCGTGCTCCAAGGAGATGCGTCTCCGTTTGCCTCTTGTGAAGCCCATTACTTGGATGCTGACTATTACAAGAGCAAGGACAAGAAGATCCTGGCAGGTGAGGTCGAGCCCACCGCTGTCACGAGTGATCCCTGGGCAGGTTTGGATGACGCATATGTCTTCCCAATCCATTGGTTGGAGGCCACGACCCCCGATATGGGGGAGTGATTTGTTGTCTTGGGTACCAGAGGAAGGTATATTTCTGGGTCTAAGTAATGGCGAGAAATCACCTCGTACTCTTACACCAACCAGGGTCAGGTGATCCCAGAGCCTCCTACCCCTGTACGATATCGGGACGTTGGGCTCATGGCAACTGCAGTATGTCATACGTGTCTGTTTTTCTGGGCCGGAATCGACCGGCTCAAGCCAAAGCGTCACTACTACTTTGATGTCATAAAACGTGGCCCCTTGGGCCGAAGGCCATATGGGATTGGATCAACCGCCTTCGTCGCCATGGTCTCTGCAGTGCATGAGTCTCCCGTCATGATGACCTCCGCCGCCCAAGCCATCGCCAGCTCCCCATTAGGGTCTAGCCACCCCGAAGCGTCCTCCCCTGTGGATGATCCTTCCACAAGCGGAGAGGAGGACATGGAATATGCTCCTCCTTCCTTTGAGGAGGGCATCTCCACCACGGTCGATGAGTTAGTGCAGGTGAACCTCGGTAGCGAGGTGGACCCGAGACCCACATTGGTCAGCGCCGCTATGCCCCCCGAGGAACGACAACAGTACATAGACTTCCTCATACAGCACCGTGATGTGTTTTCCTGGAGTTATGACGAGATGACGGGACTATATCCCCAGGTAGCCGTCCACCGCCTTGGCCTCCCAGCAAACCATCGCGAGTTCAAGCAGCCTCCTAGAAAAATGCACCCCTCTCATGGTGCCATGGTTGAGGCCGAAGTTGATAAGCTCATCAAGGAAAACTTCATCAAGGAAGTCCAGTACCCCAGGTGGCTAGCCAACATTGTGCCAGTCAGGAAAAAGAATGGGCAGATCAGGGTCTGCATCGACTTCTGCGATCTTAATCGCCACTATCCGAAGGATGACTTTCCCCTTCCCGTGACAGAGCTGTTGATCGATGCAACGACTGGGTTCCAAGACCTCTCCTTCATGGATGGGTACTCCGGGTACAACCAAATCCGGATGGCCTCTGAGGATGAAGAGTTCACTGCCTTCAGGGCCCCCAAGGTACTTTCTGCTACCGGGTTATGCCCTTCGGCCTGAATAATGCGGGTGCCACCTATCAACGGGCTATGCACCACATATTCAATCCGATCCTCGGGAAACTGGTGGAGTGCTACGTAGATGACCTGGTGGTTGAATCTCATCAGCGCCAAGACCATCTCAAAGACCTTGAGAAAGTGTTCGGATTCCTCCGTTCTCACCACTTGAAGATGAACCCATTGAAGTGTGCCTTCGGGGTCACCTTCGGAAAGTTTCATGGATTCATTGTTAAGTATCGAGGCATCGAGATCGACCTAGAGAAGATCAAGGCCATCAGTTAGATGCCTCCCCCGAATAATATTCGGGAGCTTCGAGGCCTCCAAGGCCACTTGGCCTATATACGTTGATTCATTGCGAATATGGCTAGAAAGTGTAAGCCCTTTTATCGGCTCATGAAGAAAGGTGCCGCCTATGGGTGGGACAAAGAGTGTCAGATCGCTTTTGAGGAAATCAAGCAGTATCTGCTTCAACCTCCGGTCCTGATGCCACCTGTTCCCAGAAAGCCGTTGGTCCTTTACGTGACCGCCCTGGAGCAATCCCTCGGCGCCCTTCTCGCCCATAAGAACAGCGAGGGAACATAAAATAGCCTATACTACCTCATCCACATGCTCCTCGATGTGGAAATTAGATATTCTCCTATCGAGAAGAGCTGCCTGGCGCTTGTATTTTCCATACAGAAGTTGTGGAACTACTTGCAGCACCACGAGGTATAGCTGGTCTCTCGGGTATACTCGTTGAAATACATCCTGAACCGACCTATGTTGACCGGCCGATTGGCGCGCTCGGCGGTGATCCTCCAGCAGTTAGACATCAGGTTCGTACCTCAGAAGGCTGTCAAAGGACAGGCATTGGCAGACTTCTTAGCGGCCCACCCAACCTCTGCGGACCAACCACTGGATCTAGGATTTCTTGATGAGGCAATCCTCTCAGTCGATCACGCCATCCCATGCTGGAAGATTCACTTTGACGGTGCCTCCTGGAGCCCCACCGGTAGAAGGCTCAACGATCCTAGGCTTAATAAAGTGGGCCTGGGCATCGTCTTCATAACCTCGGAGCAAGCCATTCTACCATATTCATTCTTGCTATCAGAGGGCTGCACCAACAATGAGGCAGAATATCACACCCTCATCACTGGCCGCGATTTGGATCTGGAGGTTAATGTACCCCATCTATATGTAAAAGGGGACTCTGAGCTAGTCATCAAGCAGGTCAATGGTAACTATGCTGTCAGGAAGCCAAAGCCCGTGCCATTGCTGGAGTGCACCCTCCGTCTAATGGCTAAGTTCTCTTCCTGGCCAGAGGTCATTCACATTCCCTGGTCACAGAACAGTCGAGCAGATGCTTTGGCCAGCCTGGCCGCATCACTCGCGGAGCCCAAACAGGATGACCTAATCATCCATGTGGCGCACCGGAGAGTCATTGCTCCTGTTATTCTGGAGGGCAATTGTGTCCCGCGAGTGAACTATCTCACCACTAGCACCCCAACGCCAGGACCCTCGGGGGCTTCAGGCATGGTGATCAGGACAGTTCCTGACTGGAGGACGCCCTTGGTTGAATATCTCCGGCATGACAATATTCCGCTGGACCGAGTAGAGTTAGAACGAATCCGACGCTGCACGCCGTAGTTCACCCTTCAAAGTGGTCCCAGCCGTGAGCATCTCCTTTACAGGCGCGGGTTTGATGGTGTTCTCCTCCATTGTCTTCAAGGAGTCGAGATCCCACATGTCATGCAAGAATTGAACGCTGGTTCCTGTGGCACCCACCAGGTCGGGTCGCAGTTGTTTCACCAGATTCGGAGGCTGGGATACTTCTGGCCCTCCATGATCCACGACTGCATCGAGTATTCCAAGAGGTGTCATGCATGCCAAGTTCATGCTAACTTTGTGCATCATACACTGGAGCCTCTCCATACTACCAAGTATTCTTGGCCCTTTGTAGTCTGGGGGTTGGATGTCGTAGGGCCTTACCCGCCGGCAACGGCCTGCCAGTGCCGGTTCGTCTTAACCACTACGGATTTCTTCTCAAAGTGGGCAGAGGTAATCCCGCTTAGGGAAGTCAAGGACTATTATATCACTGACTTCGTGAGCTCCAATATCATCTACTAGTTTGGAGTACCTCACGCTATCCTCACGGATAACGGAACCAACTTCCGAACGTCCGAGCTAAAGAAATTGTACGCCAAGTACAACATTCTCTCTAACTACACCTCCCACTATCATGTGCAGGAAAATGGACAGATTAAGGAGTTTAACAAAACCCTCTCTAACATTCTTCAAAAAATGGTTGGTTAGAACAAGAAAAGTTGGCCGGACAAGCTCCCCAATGCCCTCTGGGATTATAGGACGACGACTCGTAACTCCACCCAGGTGACTCCATATTCCCTGGTATAAGGAGCTGAGGTCGTCCTGCCCATCGAGATCCAGTTGCCCTCATTGTGCACGGTGGTTTATGACCAGCAAGCGCTGGATAGAGTTGCCGAAATCCATCTAGACGAATTGGAAGCGCTGGACAGAAGTAGGATTCACGATTTACATAACTTGGAAAGGCATCAGAGAAGGATGGCTCAAGCTTTCAATAAGAAGGTTCACCTCCGCTCCTTCCTACAAGGTGACCTGGTGCTGGCTCTCAGAGCGCCAATGATTCCCAGCAGGAAACCACCCAAGTTGGAGCCCAAGTGGGAGGGGCCTTTTATTGTCCATAAGGTCTATCCCAATGGTGTGTATTCCCTGGTGACTATGGATGGTGAGCATGTCACTCCTCCCACCAACGACAGGTTCCTCAAATGGTATTTTTCCCGAGCATCAAGGGTCCGAGTTCTAAGACCTAAAACTAAGATCCTCTTTTGGTCTTGCATGACCTTAAATTTCACCCGGTCCAGCATGACCTTAAACTACATTTTGCCCTACATTTGGGCTCTATGGTCCTATACGACCTTAAACTGTATGGTCCCGCACGACCTTAAACTGCACTGGGTCCGAGTTCTAAGACCTAAAACTAAGATCCTCTTTTGGTCCTGCATGAACTTAAACTGCACCCGGTCCAGCATGACCTTAAACTGCATTTTGCCCTACATTTGGGCTCTATGGTCGTATACAACCTTAAATTGTATGGTCCCGCACGACCTTAAACTGCACCGGGTCCAAGTTCTAAGACCTAAAACTAAGATCCTCTTCGGGTCCTGAATGACCTTAAACTGCACCCGGTCCAACATGACCTTAAAATGCATTTTGCCTTACATTTGGGATCTATGGTCCTATACGACCTTAAACTGTATGGTCCCGCACGACCTTAAACTACACCGGGTCCGAGTTCTAAGACCTAAAACTAAGATCCATATTTCGTCCTACATGATGTTAAACTGTGTTTCTAGAACTACGTCTAGCTTGATTCTCATCCTAATGAGATACGTAGGAACACCCAGACCTTTTATCTTTGGGTCCAGCTTGAGGTCCGCTATTGTGTCTATCTCACCTTTGGAACCTTGACCACAGGATCACGTGGTGTGGTATGTGATTATGTCATCATTCACGTCAGGTTTGCAATAGATGCACCACGCTCACCCTGTCCTCAGGATTATCCCTCCTATGTCATGTTCCCCATGACATTAAAAGGCGCCGTCTAGAACTATGTATGGCTTGATTCCCATCCTTATGGGATACGTAGGACCACCTGAACACCTAGATGTCAGGTCCAGCCCCATCTCTTAAGCGATCCCATGATCTCCCGGTTGCCGGGGTGTTTGGAATTACGCCCCCCTTTTTTCCTAGGGATCCTCCATCTTTTGGCCACTCTCAGACTGAGCCCTTTGACCCTTTCCAGTGGTCTGCTAATGTGTTTGGAGTACTCTGGTCTAGGACCTGGAGTGTCAGATTCGACTTAGGAAAGTTCCACCCACTTTCCAAGCTTCGTGTTCCCCTTCATTCGGGCCCCTATCATCCTTCACACCTGGAGGGACCCCCAATAACGGCCTGGATACAATGCCCAAGGGCTCTCATACCATCACGGGCCAACACCCTCGAGGGTTTCAGACAAAAAATTGATACAAATCCCGCATTGCGAATATGGTCAGTGGTTGATGCTCATTTGTTTGTCCCCATGGCTAATGTGATAGGATGCTGTGTTGCGAACGTGGTCAGCAGTAGTCCTCGGTCGTCACACCGGCTTCCCCGGGCCCTGAAGGTTGGTTGCATGATTCACATTATGTTCCGCCCCACCGTGTCAAGGTGGAATCTTGACACTCCTTGTACTAACCCTCAATATACCCCCACACGTCAGACAGACCAAACTGCATAACAGTGTCTCTTGGGGATCCCGCAATCTGAGCGCTAGTATGTGATTGGGTTTCCTCTTTTCCAGTTGTGTGCAGCTTGAACCTCATCCCCATGGGAAACGAGGAGTCGCCCGAACATTGCGTTTCGGGCCCAGCACAGCTGGGAGCTAACATCTCCTGTACCCCCTAATGGTTGGACCCTCGTCGGCCCCTTGGCCCGAGGCTCCTCTCTCGGAATCGTGCGCAGTGATGGTATCACATCATGCGTGTTCCTGTCGGTCCAAGCCATACGACCTTAAACTGTGTTGTCGGTCCAAGCCACACAACCTTAAACTGTGCTGTTGGTCCAGGCCACACGACCTTAAACTGTGCTGTCGGTCCAAGCCACACGACCTTAAACTGTGCTGTCGGTCCAAGCCACACGACCTTAAATTGTGCTATCGGTCCAAGTCACACGACCTTAAACTGTGCTATCGGTCCAATCCATACGACCTTAATCTGTGTTGTCGGTCCAAGTCATATGACCTTAAACTGTGTTGTTGGTCCAAACCATACAACCTTAAACTGTGCTGTTGGTCCAAACCATATGACCTTAAACTGTGCTGTTGGTCCAAAACATACAACCTTAAACTGTGCTGTTGGTCCAAACCATATGACCTTAAACTGTGATGATATCGTCCTGGCCGCACGACGAATAATGGAACCACATTGTGGTGACCTCCCCATGGGGGACATCACACTAGGTATTGGTCGATTACCATGCCGCTTGTCAACGCATGTTATGGATTGATTATTATGGAGACGCCATGAATTTCTACCCTAGTCCAGTCGCCCCACAAAAGAAAAACCATTTACCTTCAAGAACAAACAAGATATATCAAATGCCGCTTCTTTTGGTGCGAGGGCTAGACCCGCATGACTCCTTTGCGCAGGCGCCCCATCGCACCATGCTGCCCATCTAGAACTATGTGTGGCTTGATTCTCATCCTAATGAGATACGTAGGAATGCCCGGACATTTCATTTTGGGTCCAGCCCCAGGGATTACTAAACCCCGTCCCTCCTTATTGTCGGCCCCTCGGCCCGACTTCATGGGAAGTGGTGTAATCGGGATATCTACCCCGAATAAGTTCAGGATGCCCCACGGTAATAATGGGAAGAGGCAGTTCTCTCACCAAAGAGGTCCTTACTGGAAATTGGGATGACCCGTGATCTGGTCGGTATGTCCACCTAATGCGCCTTCACCACGGTGGCGCAATTTCGGGAGTGTTGGACTCAGTTCGAACAAACCACCACTCCGCCTTCCACGCTTTGTGTACCCCTTTATTCAAATCCTCATTTCCTTTCATGTTTAACGGGACCCCCTAATAGTATGGATGATATAATATGGTCCGCCTATTGTAGAAATATGGATTATAGACCTTTGGTCTGCCTATTGTAGCAATATGGATGATAGACCTATAGTCCGCCTGCTGTCCTGGGCTAACGTTCTGGAAAACTGACCGGCGATATTTGAGTTAGGCCCCGTGTTGCGAACATGGTCAGCGGTCAAACCTCATTTATTATCCCCATCCTAGGCCAACACGATATGGATGCTGTGTTTCCGCCACGGTTGACAGTTATCCTCCATCATTGTGCCCCATCGTGTTCCGAATTTGGGCAGCGTGATTCACCCTTCCTCTCCATCTCCCTATGTTCGGATGGATTTCAATGCTCCCGGCATTTCCCCGCTCGTGTGTTAGAGCACATTGAGAAGTTGATACATCAATCGATCTGGGGTCTCCTCAGAAATCCAGGCCCAATTTCGGATGCCTGAAGCTTGGTCAATGCCCCATAGTTGGACGAAATGATGGCACGAGCATCCTTTGCTTCTCACGTTGGGCGCGACCCACAGGAGCTTAGAGATGAGTTGTTATTTGTTTCGAAACTAATGATGATCATATTAAACCAAGGGTACAAATTAATGGATTTGGCCATGTATTAGATTGAGGTAATGAGAAATACAAGCAAGAAGTTCATGAGATGGCCAAAACAAAGCCCTTAGGGATCAGTGTGCTGAAGCGATCTTTCCAGCGCTGCTACCCTTTGGCTGGTAACCTCCAGGACCACTTCCCGCTACTTGAAGACTCTCTCCTCATCAGCCACCACAGAGCGTAGCTCACCAACCCTAGCTTGTGCCTATGCCTGCTCGGTTCGAAGTAAGGTCATCTGGTGACTCGCCTCCATCAGTTGTTCCTGCGCATCAGCCAGCTGGGCCGTCAGCTGCTCCACAAGCTTAGAGCATGTTGCAATGAAGGCCTACTTATCTGCCGCCTACCCTTCGAGGTGTCAGACTTCCTGATCCGCCCTCAAAAACGTTTGGGCACTTGTCGATCCTTCCTGGCACTGGGCAACTTCGGTGCGCCGGTTGCTCTCGTGTATCTTCTCGGCCATGTAATCACAGACCGTCAGAAGAAGGCACTAAGCATCGGCCCCTCCGGCGCATAGGAAGCGCAGCTAGGTCTGGAGTGATCCCATCCACCTCAGCCAATCCAATTGGGGCTGTCTGAGAAAGCGCTGGATACACTTCCACCCTTTGCGCCGTGTCATCCGGCTCTCCTCGGCTACCTCTGAGTCTGAGTCATCTATCTCCTCAGGGTCAGCGGGTCGGTATATAGGGAAGGCAGCCAGCAGATCGGCAGTAGGATCCGCCACATGGATGCCTTCGTGAGGAATAGGATCCTCGACGTCCGAGCGACCTGTCTCCCCAGGTATTCTTTGGAGGAACGAACTCATCGTATTGGTAGCCCTCCAGTGGGATACCTCTAATGCAGTGAACGTCCCAGAGACTGATGCCAACTTCCCCATGATGAAGGTGGAATGTGTTGGTTTCATGAGACCATCAGGTGAATAGCTCCGACCCGAGTTTAGGTTGACGGTGGAAGTGGAACTGCGATGTCCATACCGCCTCGAACAGGCCGATATACCGCAGTTCATCCCCGAACTAGTCGCAGGTATGGCGAAACTAGAATGCCCAGGCCCATTCGCTGGTGAAGTTGCCTCCGGAACGCAAGTCCCAATCCTTCATCCATCCCTTCGTGTCATCCATGACACTCTGACGGAACATGCTCGCGTAGAGGGCCGGAGAATTCTCTGTGACAGGCTCATCCCTGGTAATGGTCCTAGTCCTCTGGTTCAGGACATATACGTCCATATGTCTGGTTTCCCTGGCAGGATGGCCATTGTTGGTGATGTTGTAGCGAGGAAGCTCGTCCTCTCGGGTCACCCATGGCCATGGTGTGTCCACCTCGAAGCCCG
This sequence comes from Viscum album, assembly GCA_963277665.1. Lineage (NCBI taxonomy): Eukaryota > Viridiplantae > Streptophyta > Magnoliopsida > Santalales > Viscaceae > Viscum > Viscum album. The sequence goes on from OY728161.1 coordinate 1,746,678,850, forward strand.
GCAGGAGCACCTCCTCCAGGATGCCAAAGTTCCAGAGAGGGAGGTTGTCAGACAGGGGATACATCTTCTGGGCTGGAGTCAGCAGATTGAACAAGGTCAGGTTGTTGGAGACGATCACCTTGGCGCCATAAACCTCTTCGTTTTCCGCCATCTCGCCCCTATGAACGGCGGCTTCCCCCTCATTAACTCGGTTTGCGGCCATCTCGAATTTTTCAAGAGTTGTGTGAAATCAGGATGCAGTGCGCGGAATCCGAGAGTGTTGCACGAAATCTGAAGGGGTTGTGCGAAATCCTGGAGATGGGCGTGCAATCAGCACGCTAAGCACGGAATATCCCAAGTAGGTGCGAAAAAACGACCAAAATTCGAAAGGAATTCCGCGCTGCCAGAGGGTTTTTACATGCAGCTGCGGGAGTAATTTCTCACATGATAGAGATCAGCCTATCGCGAGGAAAAGATGAAGTATGGATTTTGGACCCATCTCCCCTTTTTATAGGCAAGTCCAGCGCTCCGCGCCGCGTGGAAAGAGGATTCAGTGTGGGTCTGTCGTTTTGCGCGCCCCATTGGAATTTTGCGCGCCCCCTGCCCAAGAGACTCATCCTTTTGGAGTTTCGGAGTTTCCCTCGGAATCCGATCGTTGCGACCTCTCGCCAATCCAATTCCAAGGGGGGAAATTTGTAGGCGCCGAAAAAGTCTGTAACACCCGAAGGAAGTTTCGAAATGACGAAGCGAAGTCATATTTGGAATCAGAGGCCCGATCCGGAGGCCTGGGAAGCGGTGCACGAAATAAATGAGGATCCACGTGAAATATTGTTTTGCGCGCGAAGTATCCCCGGGATTCGCGTAATCGAGCCGATGAGGTGCGCAATATTTGCGCTCCCCGGTTCTTCGCGGCGAGCTTCTACGCGCCGACGGCTCCCGGCGCGGAAGATTTCGCGCGCCGCATGGATTCCGCGCCGGCTAATGCCTATAAATAGGCAGCCACCCTGAACGGTTTAGGGGTTGCGGAATTTGGATCGGCTCTCGTGTGCGCAATTCGACTCCCCCCGCGTGCAATATGACGTCTAGGTAATTCCCCTTTTCGCGCAAACTTGCCCCGGGGTTCGCCTTTGCGCGCAACTCCACCAGCTTAAGTGAATTTGCCCCCTCCTCCGGGTTCCTTTCTTGCGCACAATCCATGTACAGTGCACACAATCCCCTTCTGTGCACGCAATACCCTGCGCACCATTACCTCTCCGCGCGCAATCCCTTGGCTCCAATTGCGCGCCATCCCGGTGTTTTTCACGCAAACCCTCTCTTTGCGCGCAAAACCCAGGACCCTTCACCTTGACGCCCCTTGGTTGCCTCTCTGCGCCGGAACCTGATGTCTCCCCTGCCGGGCATGAGTGCCATGCGTTGTTTTCCCGTACAGCCTTCCAGGCTCATGCGAAGTAACCTCAAGGTCCCTTGGTTGGTGTTTCCCATTGCATTTTTTCCTTATGCTTCTCTGCATAGGCACGCTAACTGCTATTGCTTCTTCGCATAGGCACGATAACGTGGACCCCTCAATGGTTCTCCCTGTGGCCCCCCTTCACTACGACCTTGCTGATGCCTTCCTGCCCACAAGGGGTAGAGGGCGTTGGGCATGTAAGCCCTAGGGGTGTGGAGCGAACCCACCTCGTCCAAGTTGCAGGACGTTAAACTGTTGAGCACCTCGTCCTTAACACATGACGTTAAACTGTGGTCCGACCCTGTGCTCCGCACGCAGGGTCCCCCCAGCTCAGGCATTCTTTATGTCCACTTGTCTCCACAGGAATGGACTCTTCCTCCCATGGAATGAGATCCTCCTTGTCGGAGTGGCATTTGTCTGAGGGGGAAGGGATGCCTCAGAGCGTAAGCCCCTAGCCTCTCAACGGATGGTTGCACCCATGCATCTCCGTGCTTCCCCATGCCAAGGCCATTGGAGTCCTTTTCCCACTGCTCTTTGTCACACCATGGGCCTCCACTTGGAGTAATCCCCAACACCAAGGGCCGCAAACCACGCGTAAGCCCTTGTTTCCTATTTGGGCTGTTCAACGCGTAAGCCCCATTCCGCTTCTCACGGATGCACCCTTTGTGACGTGATCATCTGGTCCCTGCTGCCTCTTATTTCTCACACTGAGCATGACTCACGTGGTATTAGAGCACGCATCGACCATGAAACCCTCTTGGGCTGCCTCAGAGCGTAAGCCCCATCCCAACGAACTACGTGGACTTTGATCCGTGTTAACGCATGGTACGTAGGAAGCCTCCACGAGGTTCAAGCCCACCACCCGGTCGTCCCGACCTCTCCACGTCGGTTCCCTGACCAACATGGGTCGCCTTAGAGCGTAAGCCCCATACCCACCATGGGATGCCTCAGAGCATAAGCCCCAAATCCATCATCCCGCATGACGTTAAACTGTATGCCCTCGTCCCGCATGACGTTAAACTGTATCTCGTCCCGTATGACGTTAAACTGTATTCCCCCTCTTGAGCCGTCTCAGAGCATAAGACCCATGTCTCACACCCACGTCTCATCCTGACTTCCCTCCTGAGCCCACCTTCCTTGGGAAGCTTATGCCCTAGCCCAGAAATCTTACTTCCTCCAGGCTCCAATCCATGCGTTCATTCTCACGGGTCGCCTCTCCAGGTGTCCCACTGTACCACCGAACTACGTGGACTTTGATTCCCTGCCATGGGGATACGTAAGAATCCTCCACGAGTTTCAAGCCCGTCACTCCACCATCCATCCTGATCCTTACCCGGGCCGCCACATCCCAGTGAGATCATTCCACCCCATCCCACTCCATGACATCTGGGAAGCCGCCCATGTGCTGGCCCCAACATCGGTGTTCCCCCTAGGGGTCCTTCAACCCGATCCGTCTCCGTAATACGTTAAACTCACGACATACCCCGTGTTGAACATGGGAATCTGAGGAAAACCTCAGATGATACACAATACCCGCGTTTGATGTGGGATTCCTCGGGCTTCCGCGCCCTCGAGAAGCCCTATGATAAGGGATAGAAGACAAACATGCCAACAACACCCCAACATGACCATTCTCCACACCAAAGGTTGCTACCCCGACAAGACCCTTTGGAGCGCCTCAATGGAAGCAGCGTAATTAACTAGCGTCCATGTAGATATGTCGTCGGGAATGAGATTCACAAACCCGTCTTAAATCTATGAGGGAGACCTGGACTAGGTGACGAGCTCCGAGGAGGAATCCATGGAAGGAAAAAATGACATCCCATCATCCCGATTTCAATCAAGGAGCAGACGTACTTGAACAAGGAATGGATATCACCCGCCTTTGGAAAGCGGGAAAGCGGGGTAACAAGCAGCGCGTCCTCCCCACAGACGGATGCGCGCGCCCTGGAGAAAGCATCAGAAATAAGGTCCCCATCATGATTTTGGTTATCATTTATGCCTTAATATTTCTTTTCATCCGCAAATGGACATTTAGAAGGAGCAGACCATCCAGAATCTTGAAGACATGTTTCACTCTTATGTCCTTGATTTTGTAGGTTTGTTGAAGAGGTACTTATACTTGGTAGAGTTTGATTACGTCAATAGTTTCATGCCACCATCAGTATGGATTTGTTTGAAGCTGTGTATGGCTGACCTTAACATTCTCCTTTGTGCTAGACTGGGGTTAGAGAGTCAGTAATTCTTGGGCTGGAACTGGTACAGAACACGACAGAGATGGTTAAGGTGATTCGCGAGAGGATGAAGGCAGCATAGTATCGTCATAAATCCTATGCCAATCATTGGAGGAGACCTATGGAATTTGATGTTGGTGATCACATTTTTTTGAAGGTGACTCCCTATCGTGGGAAGATAAGGTTTTGTCATGAGTGTAAGATTTCTCCCTAGTTTGTTGAGCCTTTTGAGGTGTTGGCTCATGTTGGAGCTGTGGCGTATCGGGTAGCACTTCCCCAACAGATGAGCAGGATACATGATGTTTTTCACATATTGAAGCTCTATTGTTATCTTCATGATGAATCTCGTGTCATTTATTGGTAAGAGATCTATGTTGATGATGATGTGACCTTCTAGGAGTGACCTGTAGAGATCCAAGACCACAAGGAGAAGGTGTTTCATGAGCATACTATGTGATTAGTTCATGTATCGTGGTGGTATAGAGGTGTGGAGGAGAGTACTTGGGAACATGAGTCATAGATACGTGATCAGTACCCTGAGATTTTTGATGTTTATATATTCTTTTGTAATGTTATTCCATTGGTGTTTGTAGACCCTTTCTAGTTATGAGATGGGTTTCTCTTGTTTATTGTTGTGGAATGCTCTATTTTAGAGTTATCTCCCATGGGAGAGTGGTTAGGAGCTAGTTTCATTTTTCGCGTGGTTTCCCATTATTCCTTTGATGAAGAAGTTGAGGTCCTATGGTGGTGAGATACTTGAGAGGTATCTCATGGTTGTAGCTATTTCAATGACACATTTTCTATTTGTTAGAGTTGGGGTCCTGATAACTAACTATTTATACTTTGATTACATGAATGTACACTTATTATATATTGTTCATTGTTCTGCATGACTATAATATAATAATGTCCGGGAATATTTGTTGCATTAATAAGGTCATGGCAGATCCCTTCTATGATGAGAACCTTGAAATGATATAACAATATTCTTAAATAAATTTCTATGGTTGGATGACATACTATGATAAGAAACATAGTATACAGACCATCATGTGAGAGTACTCGTAAGAAGATGAGACTCTCTCTCATTGAGTTCACACTTAGTAATCTCCAAGATGGGAGATTACGAGAACATACCCACCAGTAGTAATTCTGGATGTCTTGGTGTCATCAGACATTGCTATCTACAAGTGTGTGTAATGGTCCTTATACTGGAAGATTATCATTAACTCATTTCATGACTCGCACACTTAGATTTTCTGACAAAAACCGTCACAAGGACAGTTGGTGGGAAGTAGGGTACGTTGGGTGCATCATGAATGACATGTTGTTAATGGATAAGTCAAGGAAGGATTTTCCCTTCCATATTTATGGAAGTAGATATCTCAGGCCCTTTGATTGAAATAGAACTATCACCCAAATTCCATGTCCATGGTGTCACAACAAGTTTATTTTTGGAAGTCAAAGAACAACGTATCAAGCATATAGGTTTATGACACTTCCATGAAAACTGCTTGATGAGATATTGAGACAAAGGGATTAAATTACATGTTAAGAGTTTTTATGAGGTGACACGTTAATGCAGCGTCAACTTCTTTCTCTTGGGTGCCTTGAACCGTTGCTAGATAGTAATCTTGGACTTTAGGCAAGCCCGCCTAATGCCAACGAGAAAGAGTCCTAGAGGGTCACACACTAAGTGTATCAAATTATATCAAGTAGAATAAATATTATTCCCATATATGGTTTAATAATTATTCAAGGAATCCTAAATGGTTTTCATTTTGGAAAGAAAATGAAAAACAAGTACACGTCGTGTATTAATGATTACACACTGTGTAGTTTTTCCAGTCAAGATTTTGAGGAAATAATATCATTTTATTAAATGATATTTATTATAATCAGTGTGGGCGCATGTCAAGGAATTAATTATTTGACATGGGGGTTTTTAATAAGAGTTAATGAAATAAATAAAATGCGTAACACATTTATTTATTGTCATAACTCTATAACCTTAAACCCAATTACAAATATCCTCACAACCCCAACAATTTTCCCTAATCATTGTGCACAACAATTCTAGAGAATTATCTCAAGGATGAAAGAACTACTTCCTCTAAGAATTCTCTCAAGACCAAGAGAGATCCTCCTCCATCGGATCAAGGTGATCTAATGCAGACAACACAAGAAAAGGCTTCTCCACGTTAGAACCCAGAGATTCCTTTAGCAATGTCCAGAGATATGTGGTGCACGTGTGGATCACTACTAGAGGAAGTCTATACTTGGATTCTGTGACGTAAATATGAATAACATCAGAACGTGATCAAAAATATCAACGAAGAAATAATGACATAAAAGGTACTTCTTGTAAATTAATTAAATTAATTATAATCAACCTGTGATGATCCTCCTTTGTGGTTATGGGACTATTCTTCTTCTTTGTCTATTTCTATGATTCGATCTGTGGAGTGTGGAATTTATCGTCATATTGATCTCGGATTGATCATTTCTAATGACAAAAATCAAGTGGGAACATCCACCCACTAGCTTCCACTACACCCGGGACCTACAAGTGGTATCAGAGGGGTCACAATGTTGATTATAGTTATTTAATTTTTGTTGATAATTTATGCATTTATATTTGATTCAATTCAAGATAAATCATTCTATAAAACTAAATGAATGAGATCTATTCTTCCTCCTTCGTTTCTTGATTCACATCATAGAAACGACCTTTTAATTTTAATTCTGATTAAAATAAAAACGAGGAACTCATTCGTAGGAGCCACTCATTCTGTCTGTACAACATAGGAATACATGGCGTGTAGTGAAATCTACATGCCATGTACTTAGGTTCAATGAACCAGTACTGGTCCGCCAAACCACATCGTGTGAATTGAGAATACCTAAGTTTTTTAATACACTATGTTGACCAGAACTGAACGGTGCATGGAAACTAGAATGCATGACGTGTATGTTGAATCAATACGCCGTGTAGTCGGATCCGGCCCAGGTAAAACCGTGTACAAGGAGAAGACGTGTAACCACATACATGGGATTTCCAGGCCAGTAACCACATAAAATAGAAGTACATGTTGTGCTAGATTAATCTACATGTTGTGTACTCCAAAATTTATAAAGTACAAAAAATACGCCAAATCCCCCAGTATATACTTTAGATAAAGGGTGAAAACAAATACACGTTGTGTAATATAGCCTACACACTGTTTACTTTACAGAAATGGAATTTCACCAGGTTTCCTCTAAAGTACAAAGACCTATACAAGGAATATGGATGAGAAGAATATCATGGAAATTCATAAAGGAATTTAAGATAAATAATTGATTAATTATATGATCACAATTAATTGAATTCAAGAACGAATTATCTTGAATAAAAGAATGATTAAAATAATTCGAATAATAAATATGTGTAAATGTCATTGCATGACATGGATGATCATGAGATAGTACAAAGACACTTTGTGTGTGTATGGTTTCATTTAAATTTATTTAATTTAAATTCATTGGCCTGTGAGCCTTCTTTCAATAAAATGTAGGGCCTGCGTGCCCATGGTTTCTTTAATGTAAACTCCATATAATATAGGATCACCCAATCTAGAGTATATGGTTCAAAATCCGAAGCTTAGGTGAAACCAACCTAAAAAGATGCAAAGGTGGATAGGTGGGAGCTGTAAAACACGAACCATCAGGTTCAAGGTGTTTTTACCTAGGTCAAGGTCGGCTTATCAAAACTTCTAGATAAACTAACCAATAAAATCTCATGATCATGACATCTTATTTTATTTATGTCTGATTTCACGGTTTATTTATTATGTATATTTTGTCATGATCACATATTTAATGAAATAAACAAGCTTGCAAAGATGGAATAAAATAAAAACTGGACTATGTGTAAACATTATCAGAACATGGTTAATCACTTAAGAAAGCATAACTTAATATTAACAAGCATGTGATAATGAAAAATTGCACATAAAGGATTAAAATCCCTCAAATAAAATATTAAGTCAGACCAAGCCTTCCGTTACTTGATTAAGGGCAAGACTCAATAAAATTATGTGTTTGAACAACCCTTGTTGGGATAATTACTTTATAAAGGAAGGTCTTATGAAATTTTCGGGTTGACTTAAACATTTTACATCAAGAGGAGTAGCCCTTGCTATAATTTTTATAAAATGTAGGCAAGTGTTGAGGAAATCCAAGTCAGGATTTCAGGATTGGGGAGTCCACTCAATAAATCAAGGAACTTTAAGCTCACAGTTGGCAAAGATTTACCTACCTAAATACCTTTAAATAGCTTGACCAACCCTTTTTGGGGTTATGCGAAGGGGAATATGGATCCTTGACACTATAATGTCATAGCAACTAGGCATTCCAAGTTCAATGATGGGGGCCGTTGGGACATGATAAAATAGTGGGAGAATTAATAAATTCATTTATTATTTTTCATAAAATGTAATCAAAAGGTACTTATATATCTGCTCTTTTAATTTGTAGAAATCAATATGGCAAACTCGTCAACCACATTTTATCTGTGATCAATTCTAGATAAAGACAATATCCTCACCGATAGTAACTTTCAGGAATGGTTTAGGTGACTTCAGGTTATCCTACACCATGAATTAATGTTTTACATACTGGATTCCTTACTTCCTGATTCTTCTACCCAAGGGGTGAGTGATGAAGATTTCCTGGTCTATGATCGACATTTGAACGATACACTCGACATTCAATGTTTGATGCTGTAATCAATGTCTAGTGAGCTCATGAAGTCTCATTAATACATGGATTCCTATAGCATGCCCGAGCACCTTTGTGGTCTATACCAGGAGATAGAAAGACATGAAAGGTTTAAGATCTCCAAGGCTCTATTTCAGAGAAATCTTGGAGAGGGTGCCCCGACTGGGCCTCATGTAGTCAATATCATTGGATACATTGAGGTCTTGGAGGTTCTAGGGTTTAAAATCCCTGAATAACTGGGTATCAATCTCATTCTTGCATCACTCCCCCATAGCTTCTCTAACTTTATTGTAAATTTCAATATGAACAACATTGAGAAGTCTCTTTCTGATCTTCTTATCCTCATTCGCCAAGTGGACAATGATATGATGCGTGAAAAGCCTTATGTCCTTATAGTGAATAAAAGGAAAGGGAGGGTAAAGATCTTTAAGCCCAAAGCTTCTTCAAGGCCTTCCAAGAAAAGGAAGATCAAAGGGGAGGCAAGAGAACAAGAGACTGTTTGTTTCGCATGTGGCAAGAAGGGCCACTAGAAGAAAAACTGCACCCAGCCAAGGAAGCAAGGGGAAGCTTCAGGTGCGCTTGTTATCGAATAAAATCTATCTATTTATACCAATTGGGTATTAGATACTGCTTGTGGTGCTCACATCTATATCCAAATACAGGAACCAAGAAGATTTTGAAAGATTGACCGAGGTGAGGTGGATGTGCGAGCAGCCAATAAAGCCAGACTCGTTGCTGTAGATGTCAGAGACTAATACCTCACAGTGCCTACTGGGATGGTCTTAGTATTAAAAGGATGTTATTATGTACCCTCTATAACCAAAAACATTATTTTAGTATCTAGATTAGATACTGATGGATTCATCTTCAAGTTTGGAAATGAATGTTGCTACTTTTATAAAGATAACATTTGTTTTGGTAGGGCACATTTATATAACGACCTTTATGTGTTATACTACACAAAACAAGTAATGGAAATCGATAACAAAGTTAATTCACATGACTCATACCACACCCAAATTTGTCATCACCAGCTAGGTCATGTCAATGAGAAAGATTTGAAAAAATTACAACAAGATGGGTATTTAGATTCTTTTGAACTAAAACCACTTGGTGTATGTCATGTGTGTATACAAGGAAAAATAACCAAATACCCATTTAGTTGGAAAGGTTAAAGGAATAAAGAGATTCTAGAATTAGTTCACATAGATGTGTGTGGACTATTTCCAGTTGAATCAAGGGGTGGGTTCTTGTACTTCATAACTTTTACTGATGATTTTAGTAGATATGGATATATTTACTTAATGATATATAAGTCATATTCTTTTGATCGGTTCAAAGAATACAAGAATGAAGTTGAGAACCATCTTGGTAATAAGATTAAGAAACTTTTCTCAGACATAGGAGGAGAATATCTTAACCAGGACTTCATTGATTTCTTACAAGAGTTTGGGATTCTATCTCAACTCACTCCTCCTTACACACCTCAGTGGAATGGTGTAAGTAAAAGGAGGAACCGCACCTTGTTGGACTTGGGGAGATCAATGATGAGTCATGCGATTATTCCATTATCTTTTTGGGGATACGCATTACAAAAAACATCACACATACTAAACTAAGTACCAACTAAATCGATATATGGTATTCCATACGAGTTATGGAGTGGAAGCAAAGCCATGTTATAAAATTTACATGTTTGGGGTAGAAAAGCATTTGTTAAGGCCTCTTTAGGTAACAAACCTTCACTCCGAGGCACAAAGTGTACCTTTATAGGATATCCCAAGGAAAAAAGGAAATATTACCTATACAACCACTCATATAAAAAGGTTACAGTGGCAAGGAACGCCATATTCCTTGAGAGGGAGCACATCTCCAAAATAGATAGTGGGAGTGAGATAGACTTCGATGAAGTTGAGGCTCAAGATACACAAGAGTTGGTACAAGAAAAGATTCTGAAAAGCCCCGTGGAAGAACAATCTATTCCAGAGACACAAGAACTACGTAGGAGCATGAGAGAGGTGAGAGAACCAGAATGATATGGTTTTCTTGTCCCTGGGGATGGTGAATCATTATTGGTTGACAATGATGATCCTCTTACCTACAAGGAAGCAGTTGAAGGCACAAACATTGCCAATTTTCAAGAAGCCATGAATTCTAAAATGGATTCCATGTACCAAAACCAAGTTTAGATTTTGGTAGATACTCTAGTTGATGTAAATCTTGTTGGTTATAAATGGGTATTCAAGAAGAAATTGGACATGGAGGAAAAATTCAGCACCTATAAGGCATGAATGGTTGCAAAAGTTTTTAGGCAGCGCCAAGGAATTGACTATGATGAAACATTTTCACTGGTTGAGATGCTGAAATCCATCATAACACTATTGGACATTATCACTTACCATGACTATGAAATTTGGAAAATGGATGTCAAAACAACATTCCTTAATGAGAACCTCCAGGAAGATGTCTACATGATGCAACCTGAAGGGTTTGTGACTCCAAAGGATTCCAACAAGTTATGCAAGTTGTAGAAATCCATTTATGGATTAAAGCAAGCATCAAGGTCATGGAACATTCATTTTGACGAATCCTTAACGGAATTTGGATTTGTTTAGAATGAATGTGAGCCTTGTGTCTATAAAATATTTAGAGGAAGTGTAGTTGTTTTCCTAATAGTATATGTTGATGACATATTACTAATTAGAAACGAAGTACTTTGCTTACAGTCAGTTAAGGCATGGTTGGATAAATGATTCTCTATGAAAGAATTGGGTGAGGCATCATATATTATTGGGATCAAGATTCATCGTGATAGATCCAATAGAATGCTAGGCCTGAGTCAAAGTACATACATTGAAAAGATACTAAAGAGATTCAGTATGGAATAGTCCAAGAGGAGATTGTTTCCAGTGTCACATGACATTCATCTTTCTAAGAAAATGTGTCTTAAAAAACATGAGGAAAGAAACAAAATGTCAAGGATCCCTTATGCATCCACGATTGGGTCCATCATGTATGCTATGCTATCTACAAGGATAGATATTGCTTATGCATTAAGTGCGGTAGGCAGATATCAAGCTGATCTAGGAGACCGCCATTGGATGGCAGTCAAGACTATCCTTAAGTATCTAAGGTGTAATAAGGATATGTTCTTGGTTTATGGAGGAGATGAGGAACTAGTAATCAGAGGACATGTAGATGCTAGTTTCCAGACTGATTAAGATAAAATAAAGTCACAGACTGGATACATCTTTAGTTTGAATGGGGGTGTAGTGAGTTGGAAGAGCTCAAAGAAGTGTGTGGTCACAAATTCTACAGCAGAGTCTGAGTATATCACAACTTCTGAGGTAGCTAAAGAAGTAGTATGGATGCGAAGCTTCATCCAAGAGATGGATGTAGTACCTAGAAGCAAAGATCCTATCACACTCTATTGTGATAATACTACAACGGTGGCACTTGCAAAAGATCCAAGGTCACATCAGCGGACAAAGCACATACTTCGGAAGTAACATCTCTTGAGGGATTTTTCTTAGAGAAGTGAAGTTGCAGTGAGCAGTATTTCCATGGAATACAACATGGTAGAACTCTTGACTAAAGATTTGAATCAGCAAAAACATGATCATTATGTGAGCTCTAGCAGACTAAAAGTCATAGGCAGTTGGATCTAGTCCAAGTGGGAGTTTATTAGAGTTGGTGTCCTGAGAACCAACTGTTTATAATTTTATTACATGAATGTAGACTTATTATATATTTTTCATTGTTCTGCATGACTATAATATAATAATATCCTGGAATATTTGTTGTATTAATAAGGTCATGGAAGATCCCCGATATGATGAGAACCTTGAAATTCTATAACAATATTCTTAAATAAAGTTCTATGGTTGGATGACTACTATGATAGGACACATAGTATACATACCATCATGTGAGAGTACTCGTAAGAAGATGAGACTCTCTATCATGGAGTTCTCAATTGGTAATCTCCAAGATGGAAGATTATGAGAATAGACCCGCCAGTAGTAATTCCACATGTCTTGGTTTCATTGGACATTTCTATCTACGAGTGTGTGTAATGGTCCTTATACTGGAAGATTATCATTAACCCATGTCATAACTCAGAAACTTAGATTTTCTAACAAAAACCGTCATGAAGACAGTTAGCGGGAAGTAGGGTACGTTGGGTGCGTCACGAATGACATTTTATTAATGGATAAGTCGAGGAAGGATTTGTCCCTTCCATATTTATGGAAGTAGATATCTCAGGCCCTTTGATTAAAATATAATTGTCACCTAAATTCCATGACCATGGTGTCACGATGAGTTTATTTCTGGAAGTCAAATAATGTCGGATCAAGCATATAGGTTTATGAAACTTCCATGAAACCTGCTTGATGAGATATTGAGACAAAAGGATTAAATTAAACGGTAAGCATTCGTATGGGGTGACACGTCAATGCGGCATCAACTTCTTTCTCTTGGGTGCTTTGACCCATTGCTAGACAGTAATCTTGGACTTTAGGCAAGCCCACCTAATTCCAATGAGAAAGAGGCCTAGAGGGTCATACACTAAGTGTATCCAAGTATCTCAAGTAGAATAATAATTATTCCCGTATGTGGTTTAATTATTATTCAAGGAAGCCTAACTAGTTTTCATTTTTGAAAGGAAATTAAAAATGAGTACACATCGTGTATTAATGATTACATTCCATGTAGTTTTTCCAGTTGGGATTTTGAGGAAATAATATCATTTTATTAAATGATATTTATTATAATCTGTGAGGGCGCATGTCAAGGAATTAATTATTCGACATGGGGGTTTTAAATAAGAGTTAATGAAATAAATAAAATGCATAACATGTTTATTTATTATCATAACTCTATAACCTCAAAATCGATTATAAATATTCTCACAACCCCAACATTTTTCCCTAATTATTGTGAACAACAATTATAGATAATTCTCTCAAGGCCGAAAGAACTACTTCCTCAAATAATGCTCTCAAGACCGAGAGAGATCCTCCTCCATCGGATCAAGGCGATCTAACGTAGACAATGCAAGCAAAGGCTTCTCCACGCTAGCACCCAAAGATTCCTTTGGTAACATCCATAGATACGTGGTGCACGTGTGGATCATCGCTAGAGGAAGTCTACACTTGGCTTCTATGACATAATGATGAATCACATCAGAATGTGATCAGAAATATCAACGAATAAAGAACACCATAAAAGGTACTTATTTTAAATTAATTAAATTAATTATAATCAATCTGTGATGATCCTCCTTTGTGGTTCTAGGACTATTCTTATTGTTTGTCTATTTCTATGATTCAATCCGTGGATTCTGGAATTTATTGTCATATTGATCCCGGATTGATCATTGATAATGACAAAAATTCAAGTGGGCACATCCACCCACGAGATTCTGCTACTCCCGTTACCTACACTATTTACTCTCTAGGTTGGTTTTGGATTCTTGAGGGAAATAATAGTTTGAGATGTATCTAATGTAATATCTCAGACCTCTCTGGTCCATTACTTTGTAAATATATGGTGTTTGAGGTGTTCTGGGAGGTCAAGGCGACTTATTTCTAACACTTTTCTAATTTTTTAGTTATGTGAATAGTGTTTCTAGGATAGTAGGTCATCTATTAGTAGGTTATCTATCGGTAGGTCATCTATCAGTTGGTCATCTATAGGTAGGTGATCTATCGGTAGGTGTATAGTGTTTCCAAATCGGTAGGTGTATAGTGTTCCCAGAATGGTGAGTCGCATCAGTCAGTCGTGTCGGCGAGTCGTGTCAGTATCTCACATTAGTGAATCATTTCAGTGACTCACTTTAGTGACTCGCATCAGTGAATTGAATCAGTGACTCATGTCGGTGAGTCACGTTGGTGAGTCGTTTCAGGGAGTCATTGGCAAATAGTGTTTCCAACATCCTACAGTTTCACCCCTTGGACATTATCTTTGATATAAAATTCATTCAAAGCATTGTTTTAAGGGATTTAAGGTCAGTTAAAATCCCATAACTCCTATCTTAATTTTCTTAAGGGTCTGGGTGCGTTTACTTGGTCAAACCGCGTAGTCTTGACTAGATCTGCCTTTAATGGACAATCTAAATTGCTGCTCTATTTAGATTTTCAAAAGGGTTGAGATACCTTCCACCCTTATTATTTATTATCCTTTATCTTGGTGTGAGGTTCCCTGAACCTTTGTTCCCAATGAGTTGTGTGACTGTGCTATCCTCAGATCATTTCCCCTTGGAGCTTTTCCTATTGTATGATCACCCCTTGTTTTGGTGCAACCAGCAAGTGTCAATCTATCTTCGATATAAGGTATGTTCTACATCTATTCTTCTAGGTTCCTCAATCTATTTCCACCCATTTCTACTTTACATGTGATGTCATCTGATCTCCATATTTCTAATTGAGATTTCTTGGGTGTTGGTTGATGCAGTTGTGCCGTGGTATCCTCGGGTGGATTCAGTCGTTACGGGAGAGGTGATCATGATCTATTATGTTAGCTAATTCTCATGAAAAGAATTTTAGGACCAAAAGGGGCTAAATACCCTGATGGGGGGGGGGGGGGGGGGGTAAATCAGGGTATGTATATTCTATTCCAAAATTCTTCCAGCCCCACTATATCTTGACCTCAATATTATAAAGGTCACTTTTTTTGCAATTACGTTTTACTATTTATTTTATTCATCCCTTATTTATCTAATAATGATGATGCTTTGAATGTGATACAGGAATGGAAACAGGCAGACACATAGATTTTTACTTGGTTCACCCTCACTAGGATACATCCAAGGAGCATACAACGACAATGTGCCAATGTACCAAATCCACTAAATCTCACTGCTAATAATGTTCGGGTTAGATCACTTATATTCCCAGGCTCACTGACTTTACAATGTTTAGGGTTAGATCACTACTTTCCCAAGGGTCACTCCCTATTTCTCTATCTTTGGCTCGCTGCCTGTAGAAAGGATAACCTTCTTTCTCTTCCTTTTCTCACTGCACTAGGAAGGGATCCACTCACAGTTTATAGACCTATAGGTCTCTTCATTTTCATGAATACATGCACCCTCAAATATTGATAGATGTTCCATTAAAGTACAACTTTCATCCACTGATGAATACCCCTTTTCCACTGATCACTGGGCAACACACTTTTGAAATACCTTTTCAAAGCACCCTACTTCGCGAAGCTCCCAATTTCACAAAGCTCAAACAATCCTTTGAAAAGTTCTTTCCTCTTCATGAAGAACACAACTTCATAGAGCTAAGGCCGTCACGAAGCTCAAGTCATCACAGAGCTACTTCCTTTTCAAAGATCACTAAGACAACGCGGAACACACCACTTTCACGAAGCCTGATTAATTGCTGCGAAAATCCTTCTTTCGTGAAGCACACTGCCTTCACGAACCACCTTCGTGAGCCGAGAGCAACAAATTTTTCTTGGAAAACTCTTTACTTCTCTCTAGGGGGTCAAGGTCTATTTATATGTGATTCCACCGACCCTCAAACCTTCCACACGAAGTCAGCGCCACATCATATTAAATCATAAAGCTCTGAAATTTCCTCCAAAATTCTCTCTATATCGCGAAGCACTATGTAAATTTTCATATTGTGGAGCTCATCATAATCGAGGAGAATTTCTTCAATTCCTTCACTCCTTCACTGTGAATCTCCACTCTCAATGACCTTCACCACCACAATTCTCTTTCAATTCTTCTATTCACGAAGCTCATTGTAATCGCGAAGAACACCGTCAACTTTCTTCATTTCTTTTCAAAATCGACATTAATAATCCCATCTTCGTGAAACTCATTCCTTTTCCATATTTTGATGAGATCTTCAAGAAAATCCATATTTTGTGATGCTCACTAAACTTTAAATTTTGGACCCCAAAAATTTGGTAAACACTAGAAAACGACGCCACCTTGTATATGTTCTTTTATACTAACTCCAGATTTTCCATTATTTTGTTATGGTTCTTTGTCAACATGGATTGTCAACATCTCTGGAACTTGAAAATTCACCATCAAAACCTACTTTGTCAACAAACACAATCAACCCAAAAATGCTGCAATGTTACCTTGATAGATTTTTGCCTAACAAAGAACATAATAAATATTTTGAGGTAGGTTATTCATGGATTCTATATTTTATTTACATGAAGTCATAAAGTTAGCATGATTTAGCCACTGAATCACAATGAAATTTACACAATAAATATTTGAACCAAATTAAAGAATTGGTATCGATCTTATGTTGTTGCTTTTTACCATGAAAACAGTTTGCCTCTTGATTTTATAGATATTGTGATATCTATGCTTTCTTTGTTTAGAATTTAATTCTTGATGGAATTTGATAAAGAATTTAAAACTAGGATTAATTGTAAATTAATTGGTTAAAGATAAAGAGGAATGGTTAATGTATCCGGTTGTTGTTGTTGTGATTTAATGATAATCAAATTGATGAAGTTATGAATGTTTAATTGAATCAATTAATTCAATTTGGAATAAATAACCTATTGTGTGTTAAAAGATAATTCCTTTTAGGTTTCTGAGTTACCTTCTTTCTGGTAAAGTCTAAGTTCCTTATGATTTGGAGCTACGAGTGCTCATTGTGTGTGAAGGTTGAATGCATTGTGTAGGTCCAAGAAACTAGTTTCTATGTTGTTTGTTTCCTACTAATTATGATGTGATGTGAGCATGGGATGGCTAATCCTAGAGGGATGTTGTGGCATGTGGTGGCAGTGAGGCCCAGTGGTGGTGGTGGAAGCAGTTGACGCCTAGAGTGGTGAGATGCATCAGGTTATGCATGTAGGTGTCAGGGAGGACACTGGGGATGATGGAATGGGTTGAAGCTAGGATTACTCATTTATATGAAAGTTGGATACTTATTGAATCTGTTTCTTGTTTATCTGCTTTACTTTCCTCACTACTTGAGGTGGATGGTCTTAATTACCATCCTTCCAAAAGAGGTAATGATTCATGGGTTATTCTATATGCTTTATGTATTTAGCTTCTTGAGGATGGATGATTCTATGCTCTTGCTATAGGTGGCAAAGGCTCAATGGGTAGTTCATCTACTCACTATGTTGAGCCCCTTTAATTTGGTAGCTAAGAATGCTTTCCTAAAATAACTGGATTATGGAAAGTGGTAATGTTGTTAAATAAATGAATGAATAATTTTTTAAACCATGGGGGTTGGAGCTTGCTAGGATACAATGTTGAGGTTGTGTTTCTAAGAAGTCATGGACTCAGTTTGGCTATGCCTAGAGGGCATAGTTTTTGGTTGGAATAGTGATGAGATGCAATGTGGAAAATGAAAATAGTTAATTGATGTTTAAATAATTAATTAATGTAAAGTGAAACCGATATAAATGGATAAAGTAACTTAATATAACTCTTTAAATGGTTGTGTGCTTATAGGATATATAGTCTTAGCGATGGAAGCCAGAAGTTTGAGTTTAGATGCAGTTGATTCTAATAATAGGTTATTCCCATAGTGTGGTTGTAAGCTATATTATATTATGTACTTTTTGTTTTTTTATATGATACTCCACCCTCTTGGTTAGGGAGACTGACACCCTGGGGATTCTAAACCCTAGGGGGTGTTTTACCCAATATCATAGTAGGAGGATGGATGATTGACTACCCCTGTTCCCCCCACTCTCTTCTCTTGGTAGTTACTTATGATGGTATGCACAGTGGTTAGTTTTCCTCATATATGTGTGTAAAGGGATGTAATGTATTGTGGTTATTCACACACATATATTCTGGATATAGTTTCCTATGGACTACTATAGGTGTAATGTGTATAGACTATGATGGATTGAGGATTCGTACTCGGTGTATGGATTGTAATGGATTGAGGTATAATACCCGAAGTATGATACATGTTATGTGAGCTGTGGTGGCTCCCAAAAACTACCTAGTTAATTTGGTTACATGGATGTGGTGGTGTGATGCATGAGGTGCATGTTGACACATGAGGTGCGTGTTATGGTGCTTTTCTTAGGTGTTTACGAGCAAGAATTTTTGGAGAGAGATTCTCATGACATACAATGTTAGGGAAAAGAGGAAAACTATTGGGGAAGTGGTAGCAGGTTAACCTTGATATTATTTATTATATTATATACTCTTTTAAATGATTCTTGGTGAGAGTACCCATGGTGAGTTTGGAAACTTAGTATACCTATTTAGGTGATGAGTTAGTTTCACTTGTTGTTCACTGTTCCATATCATGATATCTTTACTTTTTCATGAGAGGCTTTGGGGATGATCCTATTGAGTATATTTTTATACTCACCCTACATTATATAAACTGTTTTTTTCATATCAGTTGGAGCAGATTGGAGATCAGGATGGTTACTACTAGCTCTAGGTTTTATAGGAGCTGTCTGGGCTTTGTGGTCGCTTCCGTTTTACTTTATTTTGGTACTTACAGTTTCCTTTTTAGTTTTAGTATTTTTTCATGACATTACATATATATACTTGGGTTTTATTTTATATTGTAGTCTAAGAAGGATTTGGTTGGTGTCCATCTTATCTCTCTCTTTTGCATGTGTTCTCTTAGAGGGTAATGCCCCCCATATTTGTGTTTGCTAGACCCTCAGTGGTAGTCTCCAACCCCAGGCCTACATAAGGCTTGACTCAGGGGTCATTATGTATCTTCTCACATTTATGGTCCAAGTGGGGTATACTTTGTGGGGATGGGGTCATGACATGAGATATTAAATTCTATAAAGATATAAGGGATAAATCCTTCCTCAACTTATACATTAATAACATGTCATTCATGATGCAACTAACATACCCTACTTCCAGCCAACATTTTACATGAATTTTTTTTCTAGTAAATATAAGTGCACAAGTTATGACATGAATTAATGATAATATTAAAGATTAAGGACCATTACACATGATTGAAAATAGGAATATATGATGACACCAAAACATACAGAATTTCTATCGGCATGTCTGTTCTCATAATCTCCCTTCTTTGATATTACCAAGTGTGAAATTTTTGAGAAGAAGCCTCACACTCTTATGAGTAATCTCACCTCACAATATACGTACTATGTTCCATTTAATAGTATGTTATCTAATTGTAGAACTATATTTAAAATATTTCATCATAGCATCTCAAGTTTATCATCATAATGGGGAACTTCTATGACCTTATCATTGCAAAAAATACTCAATGATATTATCACATCGATGTTATATAGAATAAAAATAAATATGTGATCATATATTTAAATTAATATTCACTTATTTGAATATACATGTAATCTAAAGTATAAATTAGTTGGTTCTAGGGTACCAAATCCAAAAAACTCCCACTTACAACAGAGACAAATTCTAACAAACAATTATTTCTCACATATAAAAACATGCTTATATTGAGTATGGATACAACTTCTAGGACTATCACATTTCCATGGATAAGGTTGTAAAATACACAAGTCTTTGTGGTGAATTTCTTTAATACAATATTACTAACTTGAGAAAATCCCTCAAGTAGTTATATAACTGAGTATACATCTATTGTTTCCATGTTAGAATCCTAACATCCCGACTAAATCTATAGTCAAATATTATCATAAAATGATAAATATATTTCTTTTTTAATAACCCAAAATAAAAATAGGACATTACTAAACAACTTCTTAAGCTACATCAGAAGAAAAAACATACTCAGATATTTTAGATATGGAAACCACTAGCTGTAATAAGTTTTTCTTATATATTAACTTACCCCTTTTTTGTGATACTAGATCAAATTGAACTAAGTGAAGAAAAATGTTCAATTTTATTGATCAATAGTATTACAACTTCTCCAAACACCAGGAACTCATCTAGATATACTTTTCAAAGTACTGTCAGATAATTCTAACCACATATCTATGTAATTATTTTGAATCTATTTGATATTCACATAATATGACTCATGCATCAGTAATATCAAAATTTAGTATATATCATGAAATATGAGATAAATTCCTAACACTTATTCTTATAAAATAATTTTAATCTCAATAATATATTCCTATGAAAATGCATGTTCTATTGGAATATTTATATTCTAAAAGTAATTTTGTATTAAATTGTTTTAACTTTAATTATTCAATAATTTGTTAATTTATGTACTATGACTATATTTTTCGAAACCAAGGGATCTAAATTGTAAATCTTGTTTCCTAGAACATGGTCGCTACTTTATGTCATACCTGAATAAAATTCCATTCCTTAGTCTTAAATAATTGGTAAGACACAACTATTGTTTTCCATATGTTATCAACACATGTGTCTTGAAATCTTACAATGCTACCACTAACCAGATCAAGACAAACATTACTCATTCATTTCCAAATTAATGTTCTCTAATCACTATACATGATTTATTCATAAATTAATTTATACAATATTCATATATTATTGGTATTTATTGATTTCACCGACCCAATATAGTTATTCCTTGTAGATATATACCATAAAGTATCCTTTGTGGTTTCATCATATAGACATCTTCTATTAGTATTACTCTAAATGAGGTGGCCTTGAAAACCAATAGCCTAATATGATCATAGAAATATACTTTCTTATGTAGAATTAAAAAATAATTTTAGTCATGATGAGTGGTGAATAAGTTTTGTCATAAATTAAAATTTCAATAATCAATCATGATTTATTGGTACCATCTTGTACCATCCAAATATAATTTCTATTGAATACTTACTAGTAGTATCAATTCTTAGAAACATTCAAAATTTAAAATCCCCAAATATTGATTCATAGAGTCCATTACTTAAATTTATATATACTTTTAAACCATAGTATATTAAAATTTATTTCTTCTTTGTATAAATAATTATTCTAGAAGTATATTATATATATCACCCACTGTGGTGAATATAAACCACCACTTTTGTTATAAGTTACTACGTAGTATGTTTCTCTGGAACTACTCCTCCCATTAACCTTAGCAGAGTCTAGTATTACTGTGCCAAATCATATGAATCTAGATACTTAACCCATAGAAATTAATCATTATCCCATCATATTTAAAGAGATAAGCTTCTCTTATAAAAATATAGTTGATCTTGACTATTCATTAACATCCTTAGTGGCTATAGGATTATTAAACCAGATGAAACTTAGTGTTTTTTATGTTCATTTTCAGCTAAGGCCATATTTTATCAAATGATTTAAAAAAACACATATGGTAGTTTCTTAATACATTATTATAATTATCACAATTGATATTATAACTATTAGAAAATATAGTTAGCATATGTCTAGTTGTTGCACTTCTATTTGAAAAATATTTCTTGGAAGAAATAATGGATGATTTGAAATATGTATAAGACTCATCATTGATATTACTTTTACTACCATCATTACATAGATGTATATAAGAAAATATGGATTTTGGATAACCTTTACTCTATATATATGATCAATGATTACATGGGTACGATTTTCTTTGATAATACAACTCCAAGATTTCTTAATCATTACCAAGTTCACTTATTCACTACATCAATAATTTCTTAAAATTTCTTAAAGTAAACTCATGAAGTATATAAATTTACCTTTTATCTTTAGAATAGTTCACACAAACATGTTAAAATAACTTCAAAATAATTATTATATAACTTTATTTGTAAAAGTTTCTTTATCTAAAACATGATAATTAGTTTGTTTTTATTCCCAATATCTTATCTCATTTGATACTAAATCAATTTTATGGGTATAAATAAGTCAACCACTTTTAGTTTTATTTTATAAAGAATTATCTTTCCACAACTTGGTAATATTATTATATTTTATATTCATTATTGATTGATATTTGTGATTCAAGAGTTATTGAATAGTTAGTTTTATATTATAGTATAATAACAACATTTATTCAAAAAATGAAATAATGTATCATTATGTTGATTTATACATTGAGATAAATGTTTTTTAACACTTATTAAAAACTTGGATCAATCCATTTGGAAATGAGAAATAGTGAGCTCCCCTTGGATTAAATAAGAATCACCCTATCTCATATCCTTTTGAGTTCAACATATAACCTTTCTATTCTTTCTCATTTTAGGTATTTAAATATATGTATGTTGTAATTATATTTTATTTAATAAAAAGGCGATGAATAGAAACTTGATGAATATACTTGAAGTGGATGTAACTGATCACTTATTCAATTCATTACAATTTATTTTCCAATGTCTATTCTTTCAACACAAAAAGAAAATAACCTTCTGTTTATTCTTCTACCTTTGAATATTTTGTATCTTTGAAGGATTCCATAAAGGATCCTTTGGATTTATATTATCCATGGTATATTCATCCTTTTATTTCAAATTATTCACCTAATGGGGTGTAGAAATAGGTTTAAAACAATCCTTTTTTGCTTTGTGAAGTATGGAAAAAAGTATCCTGAGTGACTTATCCATTTCATCTATCCAGGATTGGAAAAATAAGGATAATCTTGGTGGTAAGAACAATAATATAAGATTAATGTATAATTAATTATCCAATTAGAATCCTTATTTCACAAACTAATCAATATAACCTGAAATTTTGAAAGCATGATCAATATCTAGATTACCTTATTCCAGTTTACATAGATATAGTGCATTGAAAATATTATTTATTTCTATCCTTTCATTCTCTTTCTCAAGAGAATAAAGTTGTGATATTATGTTGTAACATCCATGTATTTATTTTATATCATCAAATCTCTGAAAATAGTTGATAATATAATATAAAGGACATATGAATCATCCTCAACATATCTCCGATATGCATCCTTTTCACCTTCACTCACCTTTTGGGATGGAAGAACAAGAGTAGGGTATTATAATACATAATAAAAACTTTTTGATAATAATGCATCACATAAATAATTATATTATATCTGAAAATTTATATTTTTAAGAACATACCCAAATTTAAGGAATTATCACATTATTTTTTGGGTTTTCTTTCCATTTTCTACAATAATTAAAACCAATTATTTGTACTTTACTTGATTAAAATTATTTAAGAAATAATCATAATTAATCTTATTAACTCTATCACTATTTTATCAAGTCCCAACATCCATCACCATTGAACTCATAATGTCTAGTTTCTTATATATTGTAGTGGAAAGGATCCATATGCCCCTTCGCATAACCCCAACAATGGTTGGTCAAGCAACTTGAAGGTATTTAGGTAATAAATTCTTTTCCAACTATGGGATTACAACTCCTTGATCCATTTAGTTTATTACCCAATCCAAAAACTCTAACTTTGATTCCCTCAACATTTCCTTTTAAATTACACCTGGTTCAGTAAGGGTTTCTCTTATTGATGTAAAATGGTTAATTCAACCCAAAACTTTCATAAGAACTCCCCTTATAAAAGTAAGCAACACAATAAGGGTTGGTCAAACACTTAGTTCTATTGGGTTCATTACTAATCAAGTAATGGAAGTCCAAGTATGAATTAATATGTATTTGATATAATTTATTTATTATACATAAATTTTATCTTGTTTTATCCTTTACATAAATTTTTAATATTAAGTGTATTTAACTTAATTAATTAATCATGTTGGATAAAAAATTTATGCACAATTCATTTATTTATATTCCATATTTTCATATTAATTCATTTATTTATGTGATAGCAATCTTTCATCCATATAATAAATAATTCATAAGACATAAATAAATAAATAATAAATAACCCAATCATGAGCTTATTTAATGGTTGATTTATTGAGCGGAAAATAAATCAACCCTTGACCTAAGGGGATTAACTCATTATTTTGGTCTTGGAATGAGTTGAAATATTCCACATATCCTCTTGTTTATCACCTAAGTTGGCATCATTTGAGTTCTGACTTGAAACAACTCCACTTGACTTAGGATACTCCATTTATTTCAAGTATTTATAACTCACACACAGGTAAGGGGAACCAAAGGATTGGTTAAAGGGAATTTCATAAAAAACCTTAGACACATAGGTCCTATATAAAAATGGAGAGAGGGATGAATCACATGCCATAATATTTAATTTAATAATTAATATTTTCAAACCCATTCAATAAATAAAATTAAATAATGCCAACACATATATAGATCTTGGTCAAACTCATGAACAATCATGCACATGTAAAAAATACAAAAAAGTAAAATCACTTTACATTAATTTCTATTCATTATTTATTTATTAAGATAAACCCGATTTAATTAATTAAATAATTAATTAATTCCCTTTCATCTTAATGACCATGTGAATTCATTTGGAGATAACGACCATAATGTAATTCATGAAAAATTAATGATAGAACTAATAATTATAGATTATTACCATAAATTAATTGAGAATTTAATAATGATTTAAAACCATTATTAAAATTTCAAACACAAAATGTTCTAATCAATAAAATAAATTTTTAATACTATAATAATAAATTTAATGTAATTTCATTCTGTTCTTAATTGGGAGACTGCATGATGTGTACTTACCAGTTACACGCTGTGTAAATTGGTTGTCGTGTACTCGATATACATGCTTGGGGATTTGGTTGTGTAACTAAATTAGAATACATGGAATGTATATGCTAGCTACAGACCATGTGGTATAAATTATATGTGTCCACACAACCCACCAAATAACTAATCATGTTTATTTTTCATGACTACACAACATGCACATGCTAGCTACATGCCATGTGGTCCAAATGTTATGTGTCTGCATAACTATCCGAATGGCTCAATGTGTATTTCAGATGTGAGAAATGATGAACTAAATCTTATATTTACTATATATATGAAATTTATATCATTAATACTCTGGACTGTTAGTCTCACACGATTTGACCATATAGAACGAGCACACAGATTTTGTGAATTTCACCGCTAACCTGTGTAGAAAAAATGACTAGTACACCAGCTACACATCGTGTAATCCGAAAACCCATGTTCTAGACTGGCTTGGTCTACATGTGGTGGGAAATAAATGCACCATGTTTATTTACTTTTTAACATGAATT
Source organism: Viscum album (assembly GCA_963277665.1). Classification (NCBI taxonomy): domain Eukaryota; kingdom Viridiplantae; phylum Streptophyta; class Magnoliopsida; order Santalales; family Viscaceae; genus Viscum; species Viscum album. Next base: position 1,746,704,343 of record OY728161.1, read on the forward strand.
GTATCCCACAACATGCCTATATATAGTGTACTTAGGTATATGACATGTTCGCTGGTTACACGCCATGTAACCCAGTATTACCAGCCAAAATTTTGGCACTTCCCAATGGAATCTATGCTCATTCTTCATCAAGTCTTGGACTTAATAATTTTTTAATCCTAAATAATGAAATTAAAATGTATAAATCATGTTAATTAAAATCATATTAACGAACGAATAATATGAAATGAAAAATTCAACCATGACTATGTATATACATGAAAAATAAAATAAATAATTATAAATTTTAAATATGACCACTCTGATACCACTTAATGCTTTTGAGCATAGAGGAAACACCTCTGGTTGGATATATTTTAAAATTTATTTTAATATTGAGTTTCCTGATACTATGAGATATGATCTTTTCATGTTAAATTTATAATTAATTTATTTATGATTAGAAGAAATGAATACCCTGATAGAGGAAATTTATTCATTGATGATGTTGATCTTCCAAAAACCCTTTTTGGATTACCTTTATCCCACTATAAGGATCCAAGTGTAGAACCCCTCTATCAGTGATCTACATGTGCTCCTTTGATCTCTAAACCATGCCAAATGATTTGTATGTGCTAGCACTTTTAATCAAATGTCTTTCATTGTTCATGCCGATCGTTTCTAGTTACTTAAACCTTGAGAAAATCTCTTTAGATGTTCTCATTCTTGATATGAAGAGATGAGGAGGAAGGGAGAGATAATTATTTTATGCACACTGATTTTAAAATCTTGATTAACCCTACACAATAAACATAACCATCTATTTATAGAGTTCATGTTTATATTAAAATATTATTTAATTTCATACCAAACATTAAATAGTATAATAATATTTAAAAAAAATCCCATGCCATATAATAATAAAATAATAATATTATTTATGGTGTGTGATAACTTATGTGATGATAAATATTTTTTTACTAGATGAAAAATTAATATTTATCAACAGACATGGTTTTGGTCCATTCATCTTCCTCGGTATTTATTGAATACCTAAATAAATTTTTTATTCATAAATAAATATTTCAATAAACTTACTAGTGAATAAATATTTATTAAATATTCAATAAAATAAATAAATATATTTTATTCACAATTCGGTGAATAAATATTTATTTAATTTATAATATTGATTAAACTTGAATAAAATTATTCCTCAGTCCTGAGAATAATATTTATTACATTAATTAAATCAAATAGAATTTAATCAAGATCAAGATAAACACTTAGTGTGTGACCCACTAGGATTCTTTCTCATTGGAATTAGGAGGATATGCCTAAAGTCCAAGATTACTGTCAAGAAACAAGTCAAGGAACCCAAGATAAAGAACTTAATGTCACAATTCTGGAAACCACATATGATGTTCACCATGTAATATAATACCTTTATCTAAATATATCATCAAGTAGGTTTCACATCTATGTAATCAACCTATATGATCAATACATATTTCTTTTACTATTTGAAATAAACATCATTACTCCATGACCATGGACTTTATGTAATAGTTATATTTCAATAAAAGTTAAAAGATATCAACTTCCATAATGATTAAAGGGATGAATACTATCACGAACCAACCTGGGTCGACCCTGATCAGGTCACCCGAGCCGGTCCGCAACATGGCCCGAAGGGCGTTCCCGATCCCCACGAACTGGAAACTAGTGCCGGGCATCAAAATAAACCAGTTGGGAATGATTTTGGCCCGTAAAAAATATGAATAAACATAAACTAAACAAGAAGATAAATAAAGGGAAATAAACCAAACAACTTGGCAGTGAAAAAAAGGAATTAAAGAAGTGACGTGACATACCTCAGGTGACCCCGTGGGTCACCACGAAACATAAACCACACTCGCTCCTAAAAGAAATCCAAAGCTGAAACCTGCAACTGGAAAGTAAAGTAGACATGAGTACCGAGATGCTCAGTAGGAATGCCAAAATATAACCACGTCCTTTTCCCCTACCTTTAGTAAGAAATCCAATTATGCCAGTTTGAAAATAAGATATAATAAAATAACGTTTCTCATTATTTTCAAATTCAAGTAATGAGTTTTCATTTTCAGGGAAAGAATTTTACTCCCACTACATTTTCAAAAATAGGTTCCAAGCATGAATTAACATTTAAAAATGAAAAGAAACCAGTTTGAATTAAAATATGGTTTTCACAAACAAGACATCAAGTATGAAACAACTAAAAAGAAAGTTACATCGCAAGCATCATGTCACAAATGAGGACCATGGGTAATCTCTATAGGTATCTAGAACAAGTGGGAACCTAGAAACCTCATACCTCAGTGAAACATGTCTTAGAAACCATGACCCTCAGAAAAACGTGGCTTAAAAGACCACAACCCTCATAAAACGTGGCTTAGAAGACCATGAACCTCATAAATTCATATGTTTAGTTAGTGTTGTTGCACCAATCCTGCTAGAAAAACTGGTATGAACCCCTGCAGTGTCATCTAGCATACTAGTCCTGGTCACCCACCTAGATACACGGGTTTCCCCATCGTGCTCTATTTCAATTGGTGGTGAGTTTTATTTACCAAGCACACATATATGTACATAACACTTTACTTATCTAAAACTCATTCAAACACTCACCACTGATATCCCTCCTTAAGTTCATTCCCCCTCTTTACATCACACAACCACACACAAGACTTTACACTCGGTACATATCACAAACCACACATTAACACTTGCATCACATTTTTTTTTAAATTATGGGGAATGTATCAAGAGGAGTTTTCCATTTTTTCAAAACAATATCAAATTCCAAATGGGCCTCATCACTTTAGAAATATTATTCATCATTTTAGAACACATAAAGAAACTATATATTTAAAACAAGCTTAAAACCGCACTTAAAATGAAGTAATACTTTTAAGGAGATCAAACCGTCCTTTAATCTCGTGTTCACACCAAAACCTATTTTGAAAATCACCTTGGAACCCCCTTTTAAAAATAATTCATGTTGTTACACTTTCATAACAAAATCGAACGAAAGGAAACACATCTTTTGGAAATACCCATTTCATGTTCAACCCTATAAAACCACTTTTTAAGAACCAAAAACTTATATATATAGTGCATATGGATTTCACATAAAAAAACAAGGAAATAATTTTAAATAAACATCAAGCAGAAATGGAAATTCTAATTAAAGATTAGGGCATAGGGGACCTACCTCAAACTTGTTTCTATTCATCGACGACCACTCAAACTGACCCTACGCACTTCCATGAACATTCATTTATACACATATATATAATTACCCCTAGATGCATTGCACATATTCCCTACACCATGAGGGAATATGTACAAAGAGGGCATTTATATGTATATGTCTTACCTTATGCATACACATGCAGGCGTTCTTGACACCCAAAACTTGAAACAATCATAGTGAGGTCCAACACACTACACATATAATTTAATAAAACAATTAAACACTTAAACAATCTGCAAAATATTTCAAAATAACACATCAAGGGTTTCCACCAAAAGAAAAACATTCAAAATCCCCTTTTTAAGGAAAAGTTCCCAACAATACCACACACAACCAGATTTTGCAGCCTTAAATTCCTTAAATAAATCAATTCCATAAGTCATAAAACAACCATGAATGATGCAACATAGGACACATCTCAAAACACCCAAATTCCATTTCTTTTTAAAATCAAATACACACTAAAAACCTTTCCAAACATCATTTGCATCACTCACAAAATTTCAAATAACCAACTTCACGATTTATAAATTAACATCAAATAAGACAAAATGTGTTTTCCTAAAAAACACACCACATTATATACAAACTTTCTATAAAATATCAAAGGCATACTAAACTTCTTTAAAACTAGTTTCAAACCAAATGGATCAACCAAAGAACACCAAATTCATTTAAGCAAGTAAAATAGTTCACCAAATAAACACAATTCACACTCAAAAAATTAATTAAAGAACATCCTAAATTTATTAAACAAGCAAACTAGTTCATCAAACAACACCTATATGCAGAAACACTTACCTTCAGTGTCTAAACTTCAGATTTCGATGCAAACATCAATCGCGTGCCAATTGCACCACAAGGAGCCTAGAGTGAACCCAAAATAACAAGATTCAATCAAAATGAAAACCCAAAATAGATTAGATTCGTCGAAATTTCAGAAGGGTGATGGGGTGACCTCAAATCAACTGGAAATGGAGGGATAAGAGGGGAGAAACCCATACCTTGAAGGATCAGATCAAGAATCTGGTGGGAAGCCAATTGAAAACCAAGCCAGAGAGGGAGATCTGGAGGTAGAGGCACGAGAAAAACAGCTCAGATAGAGGGGTGGGGGGGGGGGGGGGGTGCACGGGTCCGAGAGAGAGGGAGAGTGGGGTGCCAGTGGTGTCTCGTTGGAGGGATGCCACAGGAGGGAGAGCGGCCGAGGGGAAGGCTGCTGGTTGGGGTTGTGTACGAACTGGGAGGGGAGGCCGTGCGAATAGGGTTTCAGGTGGGGGGGGGAGTGTCGCGCGAGTCTGAGAGAGAAGAGAAAGAGGGGGGGGGGGAGATAAGGGAGGAAAAAAAGAAAGGAATAAAATAAAATAAAATAAAATAAATAAATAACTAATAAATAATGATAACATTAATATTCATAAACATAATAATAATTATAATAAACTTGATAATATTATTATTATTAACCATAATAATAATAATAATAATAAGATAAAAATAATTGTAAATTGATTAATAAGAAAAATATTTATATTCTTAATAATAATAATAATAAAAATTATAATAAACTTAATATGATATTAATAAACATAATATTCTTAACAAAATTAATAGGATGTTAATAATAATAACTTAATAATAATACCCTATATTAATAAACATGGGGAACGTAATAATAATTACTATTATTATAATTATTAGAATACATCATTAAAACTCAATTTATTTATTTGTCTTGAACATGAGGCAGGCCGCACGGTGACCCGGGAAAAGCCGCGCAGCTTTGAATATGCCCTGCCCATGCACCGAACGCTGTTAAGGGCAATGTACTCATTCATCAACAAAATGCTAAAGTTTCAAACAGGCTTGGCCCACATCTTGATAGAAAGTTTCAAAATATGATAAAATAATAAAATAATATTATCTTAAAAGCTAGGGTGTGACAATTCTCCCCACCATAAAAACTTTCTGCCCCTAGAAAGTCACCCATCCCAAGTAATGAATCAAACATGAGTTTAAACTGAACGAGGCCAAAAAAATCACGAATGTAGTGTGACTTTTAACTCCATCAGTCACACCTGACCAACTATAAGGGAAACTATAAATAGAAGAGAACTCGGGAAACAAGGAGGGTTATCCCCACCACAAGAACCCGACTAGCAAAACTAACATTGAGACTCTCAGCATGAGCTAACTCTGGAACTGCTAACCTGATCCAAGAGGAAACCGCCACATAGACCAAACCTAGAAGAAGGTATGAAAAGATTCATGGTGGGTCTCGCCACCATTTAAGAACTGACCATCTTAAGCCAATTATCATGGACCAACACAAGAAACCCAGTGCAAACCAACCCATGAACTCTCTGTATAAACCAGACTCCCACCACATGGGGTCCTCGACGAAAGAACCTGAACCGAAAGGTGGACCACACCCCTATTTATTATTTCCCAAGACGCATGTGTCTCCAAAAAGAGCACATCCTAAAACAAGAATGAGTCACCGAAGGAGCTAGCCACACAGGAGAGACAACCATCTTGACTCACAACCATTAAGAGACAACCTTCAAAGCTCCCACTTGATGAGGCACAACTACTAGAATTTAAAGAAAACGAGATCATCAAGCCTCCTTAAAACCAAAGTGGGGTATTCAAAGAACAAAGACCACAATGAAAAAAAGAGACCTTTATGCCACTTACATAAAAACAGAACCTTTAAATATGAGGGATCTTGAATAGAGAAATTTAAATCATCCCTATTTTAGCACTGGAGATAAATGTTAGACCAAGGTGCCCCACACCCAATGATTCCTGACTACGTGAATAGCTTCACTCTAAGACCTGTGGCTGGAGCTTTGATGTATTGAAGCATCTTCTGCCCCACAGTCAGGAGTTGACATCCTTCAGTTGAGATTCCTACTGATGATGCTGCTAGAAAAACCTCTCTAATTGTCCCAAATGGCCACACTGACGATAATACTTTAGAGGATGATGACAAGGTGACTTAAATTACTCAACCCGACCAAATTTGAACCAAACAATGGGGTGGATTGACTAAGAGAAGATGGAATTGACCAGAAGACTTGTATGAGATAGGTTCCTCTGGTTCCCTCTCCTCACCGGATAGGGAAACTTACCGAACACCATAAATAATCAGTCCTAGAACCCTAGATGAAGACCCCACACAAGATAAACTTTAACTTATTCCATGAAACTACCTCCAGAGAAAATGGAATAAACCCCTTGGAATGCCTCACGTAGGCCTTCACTGCTCGTTGGCCTTACTCGACACTCACTAGTTCTTCCACTTCCCTCGCCTTCACTTCCTTGGGTAAAAACCATTAGATGAGAGTGGTCTTAAACACCTTCCAAGACATACTATCATGCAATGAAGCTGGGATTATCTCCTCCACCAATCCAAAGTTGCACCTTCAAATGGACTCGAACCAACACAGACTCTCATAGCTTTGGAAGTTTCCAATAACCTAAAAACACCAATGATTTCACCAAGCCAGTCCGCTACCTTTGATATATCACGATCACCACCAAATATGGAAAACAACTGAAAAGAATTCAATTCCACCACTCTGCTAAGAGTCTGGGTAGAACTAACAACTAGAAGTGGCTCACTAGAAACTTCTAGGAATTTTCTGGGCAGCATACTCAAAAACAAGAGGCACAAATCTGAATCAAAACTTATCATAAATCAAAATTCCGCACCTCAATCACAAATGAAAGCTCAAAATCAAATCACTATTCCAACCACAATTCAGTATGTCAAAACCAAGAACCCACAAAAAAGGATATCAAACATGAAAAGAGAACACTAAACAATTTCTCAATCACTTTTCAAAACATTTGAATTAACCTTTTTGAAAACCATTTTTCAGCAAACAAAAAAACTTAAATATCCACCATTAGTATTCCATGAAGTCTCACACATACATATCCATGTGCTAGCTCAAGCACCCATCCACTCACGTAACAAATTTCTTCACTTTCCACATGCACACCTCCATATATGTGATCCCTCATAGGAATACTAAGGGTAAATTCAAGACACTTCCCATTTTCAAAATAGATCATTCAACATAAAGCACAAATTCAGAACCAATTTTTGAAAGTAAATTATCATTAAAGAAACACATTTCCAAATTCCAAATCATTTTCCATTTCAAGAACTATTTTCCACTCCAAAAACCATATTCCCTTTTGAAAACACCTTCACAAAAATCCATTTTCTTTTTTGAGATCTACTCACACCAACCAAAATGAAGGTCAAGAATAACTCACATCAAAATTTCCAAAAACAAGGAACTAGTGGCTGTGCCAACCTGGTAACATGGCTTAGTAGAACATGCTCCGAGCGAGCATTAATCACAAGAAGTGTCTTGAACTATGTGCTCGGGCTATACATGGGTCGCTACTCTATGCAAGTCTGCCACGTAATACTAGCTCACTTCCTTGGTCATCCCTCATCCACACAGACCAATCCAAAGAAGAAAATTCAAATCCATGACTACCCCTAGTAACTCAAGTCTTGTAATGGGAAAGGGTTCATGATGTAATTCCTGCACCTACCTCTCGAGTCCTGACACACCTAATCACCAAGATACTTGACACCCCAAATAACAAGGGCCCTTTGATAGCATTTTGTCACGAACCAACCCGGGTCGATCCTGAACAGGTCACCCAAGCCGATCCGCGACATGGTCAGAAGGGAATTCCCAATCCCCACAGGCTGACATCTAGTGTCAGGAATCAAAATAAACTAGTTTGGAATGATTTTGTCCCATAAGAAAGATGAATAAACATAAACTAAACAAGCATATAAATAAAGGGAAATAAACCAAACAACTTGGTAGCAAAAAAAGGGATTAAAGAAGCGACGTGACATACCTCAGGTGACCCTGTGGGTCACCACATAATGTAAACCACACTCACTCCCAAAAGAAATCCAAAGCTGAAACCTGCAACTAAAAAGTAAAGTAGGCATGAGCACCGAGATTCTCAATAGGAATTCCAAAATATAAACACGTCCTATGCCCCCACCTTTAGTAAGAAATCCAATTATGTGAGTTTAAAAATAAGATATAATAAAATAATGTTTCTCATTCTTTTCAAATTCAAGTAACGAGTTTTCATTTTTAGGTAAATTATTTCACTCCCACTACATTTTCAAAAATAGGTTCCAAGCATGCATTAACATTTCAAAATTAAAAGAAACCAGTTTTAATTAAAATATGGTTTTCACAAACAAGACATAAAGTATGAAACAACTGAAAATAAAGTTACATCATAAGCAGCATGTCACAAATGAGCACCATGGGTAATCCCTATAGGTAGCTAGAACAAGTGGGAATCTAGAGACCTCGTACCTCAGTGAAACGTGGCTTAAAAACCACGAACCTCAGAAAAATGTTGCTTAGAAGACCACGACCCTCAAAAAGCGTGGCTTAGAAGACCAAGACCCTAAAAAATTCATATGTTTAGTTAGTGTTGTTGTGTCAATCCTGCTAGACAAACTGGGATGAACCCCTGCCGTGTCATCTAGCGTACTAGTCCTGGTCACCCACCTAGACAAACTAGTTCCCCATCGTTATCTATTTCAATTAGTGGTGAGTTTTCTTTATCAAGCACACATATATGTACATACAACTTTCCTTATCTAAAACTCATTCAACCTCTCACCACAGATCTCCCTCCTTATATGCATTCCCCCTATTTACATCACACAACCACACACAAGCCTTTACACTCAGTACATATCACAAACCACACATTAACACTTGCATCACATTTTTTTTAAATTAAGGGGAATGTCTCAAGAGGGGTTTTCCATTTTCTCAAAACAATTTCAAAGTACCAAACGGGCCTCATCACTTTAGAAGTAGTATTCGTAATTTTAGAACACATAAAGGTACTATATATTTAAAACAAGCTTAAAACCACACTTAAAATTAAGTAATACTTTTAAGGAGATCAAACCGTCCTTTAATCTCGTGTTCACACCAAAACTTATTTTGAAAATCACTTTGAAACAACTTTTTAAAAATAATGCATGGCATTAAACTTTCATAATGAAATCGAATGAAAGGCCACACATATTTCGGAAATACCCATTTCATGTTCAACCCCTATAAAACCACTTTTTAAGAACCACAACCTTATATTTATAGTGCATATGGATTTCACATAAAAAAACAAGGAAATACTTTTAAAGAAACATCAAGAAGAAATGGAAATTCTAATTAAAGATTAGGGCATAGGGGACCTACCTCAAACTTGTCTCTATTCATCGACGACCAATCAAACTGACCCTACGCACTTCCATAAACATTCATTTATACACATATATATAAATACCCCTAGATGTATTGCACATATTACCCGTGCCATGAGGGAATATGTACAAAGAGGGCATTTATATGTATATGTCTTACCTTATTCATGCACATGAATGCATTCTTGACACCTAAAACTTGAAACCATCATAGTGAGGTCCAACGCACTACACATATAATTTAATAAAACAATTAAACATTTAAACAATCTACCAAATATTTCAAAATAATGCATCAAGGGTTTCCACCAAAATAAAAACATTAAAAAATCCCCTTTTTAAGGGAAAGTTCCCAACAATACCACACGCAACCAGATTTCACAGCCTTAAAGTCCTTAAATAAATCAATTATAGAAGTCATAAAACAACCATGAATGATGAAACATAGGAAAAACCTCAAAACACCCAAATTCATTTTCTTTTGAAAATCAAATGCACACTAAAAACCTTTCCAAACATCATTCGTATCAATCACAAAATTTCAAATAACCAACTTCACAATTTATAAATTAACATCAAATAACCCAAAATGAGTTTTACTAAAAAATACACCCCATTATATACAAACATGCTATAAAATATCAAAGGCATACTAAACTTCTTTAAAACTAGTTTCGTACCAAATGGATCAACCACATAACACCAAATTCATTTAAGCAAGTAAAATAATTCACCAAATAAACAAAATTCACACTCAAAAAATTAATTAAATAATATCCTAAATTTATTAAACAAGCAAACTAGTTCATCAAACAACACCTATATGCAGAAACACTTACCTTTGATGTCTAAACTTCGGATTCTAATACAAACTTTGATTGTGCGCCAATTGCACCACAAGGAGCCTAGAGAGAACCCAAAATAACAAGAGTCAATCAAAATAAAAACCCCAAACACATTAGGTTCGTCCAAATTTTAGAAGGGTGATGGGGTGACCTCAAATCAACTAGAAATGTAGGGATAAGAGGGGAGAAACACATACCTTGAAGGATCAGATCAAGAATCCGGTGGGATGCCAGTTGAAAACCGAGTTAGAGAGGGAGGTCGGGAGGTAGCAGCATGAGAAAAACGGCTCAGACAAAGGGGTGGGGAGGTGCACGGGTCCGAGAGAGAGGGAGAGTGGGGCGCCGGTGGTGGCTCATCTGAGGGATACCACGGGAGGGAGAGCAGGTGAGGGGAAGGCCACTGGTCGGGGTTGTGCACGAATGGGGAGGGGAGGATGCACGAATAGGGTTTCAGGTGGGGGGCATGTGTCGCGTGAGTCCAAGAGAGAATAGAAAGAGGGGGGGGGGGAGACAAGAAAAAAAAGAAAGGAATAAAAGAAAAGAAAAGAAAATAGATAAATAATTAATAATTAATGATAATATTTATATTCATAAACTTAATACTAATTATAATAAACTTGATAATAATAATATTATTAAACATAATAATAATAATAATAATAAGATAAAAATAATTGTAAATAGATTAATAATAACAATATTTATATTCTTAATAATAATCATAATAAAAATTATAATGAACTTAATATGATATTAATAAACCTAATATACTTAACTAAATTAATAGGATGTTAATAATGATAACTTAATAATAATACCCTATGTTAATAAACATGGTGGACGTAATAATAATAATTAATATTATTATAATTATTAGAATACGTCATTAAAACTTATTTTATTTATTTGTCTTGAACATGAGGAAAGCTACACAGTGACTCGAGCAAAGACGCGTAGCTTTGAATACGCCCTTCCCATGCACCAGACGCTGTCAAGGGAAAAGTATTCATTCATCAACAAAATGAAAAAGTTTAAAATATTCTTGGGTCGTAGATCGATAGAAAGTTTCAAAATCTGATAAAATAATATAATAATATTATCATAAAAGTTCGGGTGTGACAAATACTTCCGTAACTTATACATTAATAATATGTCATTCATGACACACCCAATTCACCTTACTTCCTTCAAACTTATGGCATGATGATTTTTATCAGTAAATCTAATTATGTGAGTCATAACATGTGTTAATGGTAATCATAAAATCTAAGTACTATTAAACACTCTCACAAATAGAAATATCCAATGACACCAAAAAAAGTATAATTTCTACCAGAGGGTTTTTTATCATAATCTACCTTCTTAGATATAATTAAGTGTTAAATTAATAAGAAAAATAATTATCCACTTATGAGTACTCATTCCTGATAGTCTATGTATTACATGCCCTATTATAGTACATTATCTGACTGTAGAACTATGTTTAAGAGATATCATCATAGCATCTCAAGGTTCACATCATAGAGGGGAACTGCTATGACCTTATTAATGCGATAGATATTCAAGGACATTATCACATCAGTGTTATATAGAGTAAAAATCAATATGTGATAAGATATTTATATCAATATTCACTTCTTTTAATATAAATGTAATCTAAAGTACAAATTAGTTGGTTCTAGGGAACCAAATACAATATTTATGAACATGAATTTAGTTCCTGAATGTAGTTTATGAATATTAGGGGTTAGAGATATCATGAATTGAATTCTAACTTGAGTAAAGTATCAGTAAGTAGAGGGGCTTGGGGTCAAACTACCTACTTACGTGTATGCCAATTCCTTATCTAATAAAGTGAATGGGGTTGGCTATCTATTGCTTTAAGATTACGCATGTGTAGGTTTTAAATCTCATATAATTCTAAATATTTAAATAAATATTTCATGTATCTTATGCATATGATTAATTTAGATATGTATAAATATACTTGAATTATATTTTTGGGTGAGTAAAAAAACTTAGGGGTTGTGTAAAGAGTTACACATAAATTATTAGTTCTAGATGCAGTGGAAGTTCCTGGTGGGAAAACAACCATAAAGGTTTTATCAAGTTTTATGGATCATTTGAAAATTATGTAAGACATAAACATCCTGAAAAATGAAATGTTTTCACGGAATATTGATATAAGATAACCCAAAAGTCAGAGAGAGGATATTTACATGTTAAATTTTTGTCCAATTTAAATATGGTCAGAAGAAATGATACCTTATTTTAGGATCTTTCTTCGAAGGTGTTATTGATCATCCAAAAACCCTTTTTGGATTATCATCATTATTATGGTAGGATCCAAGTGTAGAATGTCTATACTGGTGATCCACACATGATCCATTGATACCTAAGTAACACTTATGGATCATGAGGTGCTAGAACAACAGATATATTGTCTTGTGTTGTCCATCTTGATTTATTCTAGATCCTTAGAGATTGAAGGTTTCTCTCTTGTTCTTCTCATTCATGATAGGAGGAGTGTATGAAGAATTTGAGATACGTTCGTTGCATGCAATGATTCACAATTTTCAATTTTTTCTACACAATAGATATTACCCTCTTTTTATAGAGTTTCAATTTAGGTTAAAATATTATTTAATTTTACAAGGGTCCTTATAAAATATTATAATCCTTATCAAAACCCATACCATATAATAATAATAATAATATTATTTTATGGCGTGCACTAACTAGTTCAATGATAAATATTATATTACTATCTTTAAAATTAATATTTATCACTAGAAACGTTCTTGGTCTACTCAAACTCCTTGGGATTTATTGAATACCTAAATAAATATTTTATCCAAAAACCAATGAATAAATATTTATTAATTTTTCAATAAATATTTATGATTGATAAAACATGAATAAAATTATTCCTCAATCTTGAGAATAATATTTATTTTATTAATTAAATTCAAATATAATTTTATCGAGATCAATATAAATACTTAGTGTGTGACCCTATAGGATTATTTCTTATTATCATCAGGTGGTCTTTCCTAAAGTCCAAGATTACTATATAGAAATGGGTTAAGGAACCTAAGATAAATAACTTAACGTCATAACATCGACAACCGTATACAAAATTTCACTATGTAATATAATCCATTTTTCCTAACATATTATCAAGAAGGTTGAACATCTTTTTCATCAGCCTATATTATTGATACATATTTTTTTACTATTTGAAATAAAAATTTCATTACACCATGAACCTAAAATTTAATATGATGGTTCCATTACAATAAAATTACTGATATATCAACTTCAATAAAAATTCTAGGGACAAATCCTTCATTTAATTATCCATTAATAACAAGTCATTAATAACACACCTAATGTACCATACTTCCCGCAAACATATGACGTCATAGTTTTGGATAGTTTATCTAAGTGAGAAATTCAAGATATTCACTAATGATAATATTAAAGTCTAAGGACCATTACACACACTCATAGATAGGAATATCTGATGACATATAAACATACAAAACTCATACTAATGAACCTATTCTCATTGTCACAAACTGAATCTGGTCGCCATCAAAACCGGCACCCGACCCATCCCATGACAAGGCCCTAATGGTATTCCTGATCCCCATGGGATGGAACAAGTGCTCGGGTATCATAAAATGAATTTTGGGAGAAATTTACCCAAGTTATTAAACATTAAACAACAAACAAACTCAATAAAACAAATCTATATATTTTTAACTAAAACTGTCTTTTGAAAAATTTCAGAACTGAATTACATAAGTCAAAACTATGTTTAAATACCATTAAAAAGTTATGAAACCAAATAAGTACATCCCAAGAACCTCCAAATGGTAAGAGGCACTACCCTCAAGCCATCTCCACAACACCGCATCGCGAACGACCAGTACAAACCCAAACTGTTGGCACAAAATTTGTACCCAAACCTGCAACAACAAAATAAGAAAGTCTACTTACACCCAAATATGTAAGTAGGGTGTGATAAAAATCCCTGTAGGATACCATCACTAAGAGATTCCATGTGATAAAAATTCAAAGATTAAAATCATTCAAGTTTTCAAAAACATGTAATTTCTAGCTACAATTTCTAAAAGATGAAACTTAAAAAAAGTTTTCAAGTGGGCTAATTTAAAGAGTCAACACTTTTAAAATAAATTCCAATGCTACTGAATTTTCCATTCAAATATACCGTATGCCAAAGGTGAGTATAAAGGATCTAATGAGCACAATAAATAGTAAATAAACCCTAGGCACTAACTAACTGTGGGTCCCAGGTACCTCGTATCTCGGTGAGAGTAACCATAAAAAATATCCATTCTCATGCACGAGCCACTTGTAGTGAAAATACCCATAACCTAGTGGTACCCAATCATCATTATCATAGTTTAGTTAGATTTTTAATAATCAATCTTGCTAAGTGAAACTGAGGCCAAACCCCATGGATTCACTAGCATACTAGTACACATCCACCCACCTAGATACCTAGGTTTTCCCCTTGTTCTTAAACAAGTTCAACAAGTCATGAAAAATAATTTGCATATTAAAATATCATTTCCACATCAAAAATTCACCAAATATCCCACATGTATACAACACAAGTCACAAAAGTCCACTTTTCATTCAAATTGATTTTGAAATTTGACTCACACCGAAATAGCCCACAACACTTTTCACATTTCTTTTACACTTACACAAATCCATTAAAAAATTTTATAAAAAAATACAAGATATTAAAAATCACATAATAGCCTGCTCACATGTTACATAATACCCTTTTCATAACTAAAATCCATTTTGCACATCACACTCACACAAAACATCCCACATTACTTTCATATCCCTTACATACTTTAGTAAATCCTTAAAACATTTTTATAAAACATTTCCAAGATGGAACACATCACAAAACAACCCATTTAACATTTAAAATGTACCATTTTAAAATATACACACTCTAAAATAGTTTTCCAATATGGTTTCACCACTTACATAAATCATTAAATCATTCAAATCTTTCATAAAACAATTCCAAAGAGTATACCTGATCTTTTCTCATAAAACCCATTTCAAAACCATATTTCAAGGAAAAAACCACACAAAAACACTACCAAAGTAAAATTTTCAGCCTTATAGACATTTATAAAATCACTTTCAAGTGTGATAAAATAACCTTGAATAATACGACGAAAGATACAAATGAAAACACCAATTTTCAAAAAATGCTCTCAAGATATATAACAAAGTTTAACATACCAAACATATTCCAAAAACCCCCTTCCAAGGCCCACATGACACCAAGGAATTAAAAAAATAGAATTTTCATCCCCTTTAAAAAACTAATAAATCAATTTCATATTTTATAGAACTACCACAACAGATACCACATGTGTTACATTCAAAACGTTCACAACTTCAACAAAAATGAAATTATAAATTTGAATTCTTAACCAATCCCTAAAAAATAGTTTTATCACCACACACATAATATGGGGGAAATAAAAAAATAGTAAAACAAGCCAACTAACCCATCAAGGAATGGTTAACCATGGAATAACCTACTGAAAGTGTCGAATCCCTCAAAACTTGGTGCAAAACATCAACCACACCATCGATGCACCACAAGAAAGATAAATCCAGCCCTAGACCAAAATATTTGACCACAAAGACACCAAATCAAACCCTAGGTTTGAACCCTAACTTCTGGAAATTTTTAAATATAATGAAATTGGTAGGAAACCTTAAGGGAAAAGGAAGAAACCAAGAAGGAATCACTTACCTTGAAAAATATTGAAGAAATCACCCTAAATACACCAGTATATGAATTTGAAAATAGCCAACCATTAAAGGGATATTAGAAAAAGTTTGAATAGATAATTTAGGAACTAGAATGAGGGAAAAAGAGTGATAAATGAAGGAGTTATGAAATAATCAATTTACCTCTTCAAATTTGGAAAATTTGAGAAATTCAGAGAAGTTTCATCCAAATTTGTGATGAAACCGAGCTCCAAAGAGGGGGAGGAGAGCATGGGGGAGCTCCGTGGGTATGTGGGCTCAGGGGAGAGTTGGAATCACTAAAAAACATAAATATTAAAGGAGATATTAAATAATTAAAAAACATTTTTAATGAAGGAAATGAGATTTTGGGTAGGCCGAATCCCTTAAATAAAAACCCATATCCACCATGATTATAAATTACCAAATGATCCAAATGAATATGGTGGTGTTAATAGGTCAGGTTATGATAAGTAGGAATTGTAATGGATGAATTTTTTTGAAAAATGAATGAGTTATAAAGGAATCAAAATTTATTTTTAAATCTGGAATTGGGCTCATAGTTTGGCCCAATTCATGAAAACTCACCCGTTCCTCCATAAAAGCTTGAGAAACCCCCAAAACAAAGTATGAAAGGAAATTAAATGAAATTTTAATTTAAAATAAGTCATATATGTAAAAATTATCCCCAAAATGAAAAAAATTCCATCCTTATAAAGCCATAGTAAGGCCAAATACAAAAACCAAACCCAACCGATAAACCAAGATGCACTTCTTTTCCAAGCTTCACCCCCAAAGGCCAAAACACCTCTAGTGATCAATTAATGAAGGATTACTCTCAAAACCAAAAATTACACCACTTTCCTAAAATGATCAATCACATTCATACTTTATCCCAAAAGAAAACTCATCAAACACTATCTAAACAAGACTCAAGCAATTCACCCAATTGAACAACAACTTCAAACAAGGTTACACTTACCTTACTTTAACTAAACCATTGGGTGCTCTCCAATCACAAAGTTTACTCAAGGAAGATGTTGGTATCAGGATAGTTTCGAATGAGACTACCTACTGCCAAACCAAGACCATGTTTAAATCTGAGTTATTGGTATGGGGGGACACAAATAGGCTCCCCACCATAAGAGACAACCTATATTTTTCCGATCCATAATCAGGACACTAATAGGGGGAGGCCTGAACGGACTCCCCAGTAAAAAGGGTAGAATTCCATTCAAAATTTATGAAGAAACATACATGAGAATCATAGTGGGTATCCCCACCATAAAAAACAACCATTTTAACCGACCAGCATGGGCCGACATAAAAAGACCCAAAGAAATTTAAAGATTTTGGGAAGGGCACACAGTTAGTCCGCATGGTTTGGGAAACCGTTCACTAACTATATAGACCATTCTATTTGCATGGATTCCTAGCACATGCTCACTACTAAACGTGCAAAAACTGTGTGATCAACTTGTCTAGCCAAATTTCCAATTGTTCTACAATGAGTCTATGGAAACCAATGGGGGAGGGAATGACATTAGGTGATGACATGGGTACAAGGCCCTAAATCTATTTCCACCAAACAGGAACAATGGAAGAAATATGATGACACCAGAGGTTTAAAATCTTCCTATATTTAATACTAAGGATAATACATTGTACAAGGGCTTAAATGACCCTGGGATTTCCCCTGACTATGAGACAGCTTCTCTCCAAGACCTTTGGATGAAGCTCAAATGATTGAAGCATCTTTGACCTTGAAGTTAGGCTTTGGAAACCCCGTGAACAAGAATTATTCTTTCGGTGCCACTAAAAACTACACTAAAATCACCGATAATATTTCCAATACATAACACATTCCAAACTCACTTTACCCTAACTTGATATTTCACTGAAACACGGACTTAGAAGAAGAACACACATCACACCTTGTTTCTTCGAGTGAGAGACAATAGAAGTAAAGAACACCTATACCCACCTTCCTCTAAAATGGAAGATTTTGAAGTTTTTCCAAGGGATACATTCTCCCAACATAACAAAGACTCTCAAAGGATTTCATGACTTCCAACTTTATAGTCAATCGAGTGCATGACATCATAAGGCATCACTAAACATAACCATTGCGACTGATATAAACAATGCATGGAGAGGGACCTTATACAACATCCCTAAACAACACACAATTCTAAAAAGTGGCCATGATATCCTCTTGTGACCAGATTTCCTACACTGGTAGTTCAACGTAAACTTATTTAAAGAGACTATGAAGGACAGAGAGGACCTCTTAGACACCATCCTGATACTCATCCATGCTAACAACCCCATACCACTTACACCTTCGACAAATCAGGAAACTTAAGAGGCTAAGGTCTCTTTCAACCTTCCATGATCACTCTCCCACTACAATAGGATATAAAAAACCAAGAAAGGAAAGGGTGCAGACTCAATCTAAAAAGCTCAAGAAAAAGATTCCTTATTTTGATCAACCAGAGGGTCTTCAAATGATGAAACAATCCAGGTTTCACTTCAGTTGTGCACTAACCCTTAATGGGGTGTACCTTATCCAACGATTAAACCCATGGACCCAACCAAGATGGTCCATTGGTCAAGATATACCACAAACCTGATCCAAAAAACATTAAAGGAACCACCATAAAGGTTTACCAAAACATTTCTCAGAAGAGACCACTAACCGGCCCTTCAACACAGCTTACCAACCAAACAAAAACCCAAAACACAGTACAAACAGAAGGGGTTCTTGGAATCAAAACATCCCACAACATCAACATTTAAAAAAACACACATAATACACACCATCTTAAACTAGTCATAAAGACATCAAGTTTCTCCTTTAAAATCATCTTTTTGAAAATAAATAGTTCAGCGGTTAGCATATCCACCAATGGTACCCCATGGGCCTCACACATGCATGTTTTTGTGCCACACTGGGCACCCTCCTCATATCCATCCCAGAACTCATCTAGCCATTCCATAAACCATCCATCATCCCATATAACCCCATGTATGTGGTCTCTCATGGAAATACCAAAGGTTAAAATAAAAAATTCTTTCCACTTTTCAAAACCAAAATAGTTAACCAATACCTCCTTTTTTCTCAGAACCACTAACCATGAAATCAAACCCAAAATACATCTTCCCAATATTTTTAGAAAGGAAAAATAATATAAATGAAAAATAACTTTCAATTCATTCACATTAATTTCAAAACATCTCATCCCATTAAAACACCTCTCAATAGTTTAGAAAAATCTATTGGAAACATTTTTTCAAAACCAACTTTAACACATTTTTTTTCTTTCAAAATAGGTGTAAACACACAATTTTCCATTTCAAAATGATTCTGAAAACTCAGTTCCATCATTTCACAATTCAAAACCTTATATATTTATTATAAAATCAATTAAAAAAAACTTAAGCTTCTTAAAACCATGCCATTTTTGTTTTAAAACCTATCTTCTAAGGTTTCAAAACTAAAGGACACAAGACAATGTATGGGGAAATTAGCTTTGGTGGGTGACTTGGACATATGATTAACAGACATAATCTAATAAATTCACCATAATAGATAGTGTTCAAGGGAAATATCTCTAGTTCCACATGGCTTGCCAAACCCTGCGAGCACACTGAGACCATTAACCCAACTCTCTTTTCCTTTCCCCTAATCATCATCAAACCATGAAAACCAAAGGAATCAGAAAAGTCCTGACCTCCCCTAGTGACTTGAATCTCTTTATGGGGTATGGTGATTAGACACGTTACTCATAACTATAATTCCAAGTCCCGATAATACTAACTCTAGTCTATCCTGACTATTCCCCAAATGACATGACCCAAAGACAGCGAACCTCCCTCTGATACCATTTTGTCACAAATTGAATTTGGTCGCCATCAAAACCAGAACCCGACCCAGCCCACGATAAGTCTTAAAGGGTGTTCCCAATCCCCATGGTATGGCACAAGTTCTTGGGTATCATAAAATGAAGTTTGGGAACGATTTACTCGAGTTTATAAACATTAAACAACAAACAAACTCAATAAAACAAATCAGGATTTTTCAACTAAAATTGTCTTTTGAAAAATTTCAGAACTGAATCACATAAGTTAAAACTATTTCTAAAGTCCATTAAAAAGGTATGAAACCAAATAAGGATAGTCCAAGAACCTCCACATGTCAAGAGGCACCTCCCTCAATCCATCTCCACAACACCGCATCACGAACGACCGGTAAAAACCCGAACTATTGGCACAAAAGTTGTACCCAAACCTGAAACAACAAAATAACCAAGTATACTTACACCCAAAGGTGTAAGTAGGGTGTGATCCAAAACACAGTAGGATAACACCACTAATTTTATGACAAGGTATTTATATTAATATTCAATTATTTGAATATACATGTACTTTAAAGTACAAAGTAGTTTGTTTTAGGGAACTAACTCCAACATTTATATGGTTTGAAAATTTTGTTTTGGTGGAGGGAATATATTTTAAAACTAAATTAATGAAAGATAATATGGAATAATAAGAGATACTATGGTGAAATTAAATCCCCTTAAAATACTAAGTGTTATATTCCTTCCAAAGAGGAACTTGTTAAGATCTTGATAAACATGGAAGTTTCATGCCAAATTAGGGTTCCCATGGATAATCTCACTAATGGAAAATACACTTATACCAATTATTTTAAATGGTTAGTATAGCTATGAGAACTGTTGGTATGCGGGTCATCAGGATACCCCTATACCAATAGTTTTTTGAAAACCGCTAGTATAAGGGGGTTTGGATTTAAAGTTTACCAACAGTTTAACTAAACCGTTGGAATAAAGTCTATATAAGAAATCCTAAAACCATTGGTTTAGGTTGGAATTGTGGATAGAAGGTCGTATGGTCACCTTAATCACTATTATATTTCACGGAAAAACAAATTTATGTCTTCAACTAGTCACATTACACATTTAATCATTTTGTAATTTAAAAAACAAATAAACATACATATATAATAAATTTCCATTAAATTACATTCAAAAAGTTGTTTAATAAATATCAAGTTAAAATTACAGGGGATCAATATCTCCCCCATGAACACCTCTACCATCATGGCCATCATTATTATCACAATCATCATGAAAATACTCAGTAGCATCATCACCTCTTATATCTTTATCGTCATCACCACCAAGAAATTAATTGCCTTACCCACCATTATGACTTACATTTCCACCATTGGGTGCATCATATATGGAGCACATCATCGACATGTATATATCAAAAATCACAATATTATCCAGTAGTAGTGATGGAAATAAATCTTTAATTTCTTTTAGAAGAAACATGTTATCCTTTTTAATCCTTTTACACTCATTCAGGACTAATTTTTTAGCCTCTCTTACCTATTAACATGCCTCTTCTACCTCTACACGTGCCTCTTTCAACTAAGTGATACAAGAGTTGTTATAGGTTCTTAAATTAGGATAATACCTAGTTTGAAAAATATTCTTCATGGGTCAACAACAAACTCTTTCATGGTTCCCATCACCTAATATCTATAAAAAATGATCATCTAGCCCAAAATTATCATCATATTACCCATTAAATCCTGAAATATCAAAGGCCTTTCATTTTTATTAATTTTTGGATAATTATTTCTTTAATTAGTTTGGGGGGGACCTTACATATCCTGTAGGCCTAGAGGAATATGACTAATACATGAACCTAAAGGCCCTAAAGACTTGAAACCTCCTAGAAAATTCCATTACCAACATATTTTGATACATTAAACCTAGACCCCAACCATACATGGATTATAAAATAGAATTTCCCCATGAAAAGATGCATTGTTCCTGATACTGATTAAAGATTCCATTCCCACTCTCCTTCCCAATATGATAATCCCATTTTTTTGTGCTTGTTCATTTACATCACTCCTATATTTCTTATTTATGATCAAGAAAAAAATCTCACCAGGGGAAAATAACCTTCTATGTTCAATATTTCCTAGTGAAAATGACATTGAATGTAATAAAACATTATTCAATAATATTGTATTAATGGTTTAATCTACTTGTGAAAAAATCCTTTTAAACAGATTAATCTTTTGGGTATTGGGTGAAAAAAAAACATTATTTAAATGTTTGTTTATATAATATTTTTCATATTTAACCTTTAATTTAAAAGTGTTTAATTTATGAAATTTGTAATTTTAAATGATTATACATCTTAAAAACCATGATTTTGATTAAAAAAATTGTTCACATGATTTCTATTTTAGAACACATTTCATATTTTTGGTTATAAATTGTTTAATTCAATTAATATGTATTATGGGATATGTATAGGTTTTTGTGGTTTGAATCATACTTTATATGGTTATAAAATGATTTTTTGAATTAATTAATTTATTTTTTCCATGGTTTATTTAAGTTATGATTGTATTGGTTTTTCTTGAATTGATGAGTGATTGAGTTGTTAGGTTACATTTAGTTTGAAGATGAAATTTAGTAATTTTATGTTAATTGGAATGATATTTTGATTTTGGGTCTTATGAGTGAGATGAATTTAGGAATGATTTATTTAGGTTGGAAGAAATATATATGGTTTCCTTTGATGGAATTTAGTAGGGTTGTTTTAGTTTTGGCAGTTATTTTTGATTTTATTCCTTTTTGGTGAATGTTAGGGGTATAAATGGAAAGTTGAAGCATCTTATTTGATAGATGACTAGTTTTATGGTCATATGGATTGAATTGTGGTAATTTAACATTTAACTATGTGTATTTTATCTTGAATATATGATTGTGATGTTTATTGATAGTCTCATGATGATAATTGTGGTTTTGGGTACTGAGGTTTCCATATTTTATTGGAATTATAGGGCATGTTGATGTTTTAGGTGGTAAGTATTTCAAATTTCATTCATGTTGTATTTTTAGGATTTAAACTCATTATTTTTTATATATATTGATCTTGTTAAACAATGATTTGTGAAATTAATTGATGAAGGAAACCTGGGGATTATGGAAGCGTGAAAAATGATAAGTTAAAATTTTCAGGGTTAGATTTATATTGAGACATAAAATATGGTATACCCCTAGCCCATATTAATCCTTAGATCATGAAAAAAATAATTAAGCACAAATAATAAAAATTAAAACTAAATTGAAATCGTACCACATCCAATTTCGATCAGAAACATGTTTTGCTCATCATCGGTAATCATCACTTGAAGGAACAAAACTCAGAACCAACTATATCATCTAAAAATTCTTAAAGATATTTTACAAATGTCGATATTTGGTTTCTAGGTGCTATCATGGAGAATTAAATACTCTTTCTACATTCTTACGATCACCTTAGTGTCGTTCCTTCGATCGGGGATGAAAAATTCAAACTAGGATGCACACATATCTTCTTTATCACTATAGAGTTATGGATAAAAGTAAGAGAGGATCTCATAATTTAGGTAATGAATATTTCCTTGAATTTGGGCTTCTCAAGTCTTATATATATAGGTATAAATTTTTAGAAATTGAACTTAGGCCCCAGGTAACTTAAACCTTCAAAATAATCCCTTAATGACACTAAATGACTTGGTAATTGTGTCATAAAATCCATTTAAATTTTATCACATACTTATAAAATTAAATATATGTTACTTGATAAAATTTGATTCATTAAATTGAATCACTTACCTCATTAAATACTTAAAAAACCTTGAATAATAATATTCATTCTAAAAATATTTATTTTGTATTCACTCAATAACTTGTAAATAAAGTGGGAAAAAATTCAAAAATTATTATTCTAAAGTCAAATAATAATGAATTTATTTGTTTACTAGCAATTAGTCAAACTTGGACATGACCCAAACATTTTGGTGGGGCCCACCATGTCTTAAACTCTTATTCACTTAGAATATGATAAAATATTGAATATTCTTAGTATGTGATCCTCTAGTACATTATATCAATAGTAGTGAATACTAATCATAGACCAAGAGTGAAGTCTAGAAACCATTAAGGACCTCAAGAAGATAAAGTTTATCCATAGCAATGAAAACCTCCTATGAACATGCACCATACAATATAACCTCTTTTTCTCACAATATCTCACAAAGTAAGAGACACACTTCATGTAATCATCACTTCTTACTTTATTTAGTCATCACCATACTATATGAACTTACCATTAATCACCATGGCCATAGATTTAATAAATTTATTACCAACTAGGTCAATAATTCCAAATATATTTCTTCATTTTATAACTAAAAAAATTATATCTTGATCATTCAATCAATATAATATCACCAGTGACATACCCAATAAAATATACCTCTCCAAGACACAAATTACATAGTTTTTATCTTACATTAAAGTAAATAATCAAATGATACACACTGATAATGATCTCAAGTTGAGATACCAATACATGTGTTTATAGATAGTAACTACTAATTAAAGACAAAACATGTGGTGTTCCTATTGGCGAGTCAGTCCTTATGATATCCTCTACTTGATATCATCAATTGTGAACTTCACCAGAAGAAGTCTCAATGCTTATAGACCCTAAAACATTATAGTCATACATCATCTATGTCCAGTCAGTATGATGTATCTAGATTATATGACATATGTTTAATATTAATGTCATAGTATCTCAAGGTTAAAATTATAGCTGGGAACTACTATAACGTATTGATATACCAAATAATCTAAAAAAATTACTATATAAATAATGGATGTAGAAGTGTCAACACTATTATGGTAAGTGTAAATCTTGCATAACTCCTTGTATACATGATTTGGTAATTGAAAAGTTTTTTTAAAGTTTGGTTTTAGAAACCCACTTTTATAATAATTGATTAGTACAATTGTAAACTAATTTTAAACTACTTGATATGAGTTTTGTGTAAACTTTAAAAATACTGTTTACATAATTTCTTTTAAATAGTTTTTAAACTACCTATAAATAGTTTTTTTACTATTTTTTTATAAAAATAGTTTAAATTTTTTCTAGAGGAACTTTACAAAATATTTATAAGAAGTTTTGTAAACTATTTTTAAACACTTTTTAAATAGTTTACAAGAATTTTACAAAATTTAAACAGTTTAAAAACTGTAAATAGTTTAAAAACTATACAATGTTTACATTTGACACAAAAATTTTAAAAAATTCATGGTTTTCTTTGACTTTATTTGGTTCTGTTTATTTTGAGTAAGATCAGGTTAGTTTATATTCATTTCATTCATGTCAGTTCAATTATATTTCATTTCATTAGGTATGGTTTTATTTAGGTGTGTAAGGTTTGATTTTTTTTGGTTTATTTTTGTTATTACCTAATTAAACATAGTTTTCCATGAAAAATATATATTGTATCTCATGATCCAACATTGTAGTTCACCCCAAAATGTGGATATACTTCATAACATCCTTGTTTTTTATTTCTATTTGATGATTCATGTACAATAAAAATTCAATAATAATAAATTAATTATTAATACAAATTATAATCATTTTCAGTCAAAAAATATTTAATTTGAATAGTACATTAAAGTTTTCAATCCTTCAATAAAAAATCATTTCCCAATACTATATTAATAGACAATCATTGATGGTTAGTAACCCACTAAATCTGATATAACTCTACTAGAATAGCCATTATATAACTCATGCTTATATACTCTCTATATCTCACTTAATTCCACTATTTTTGTGGACCTTCAAAACTCCACCATCATGAAGATTATAACAAATTTGCTACCAAAAAATTAATTAATATAAATATAACACTAATATAAAATTTAATCTATTAAACTTTCATACCAATATTTGAGCCCATAAAGTATCCTTTATTTCCTTCACATGGTCTCTTTAGGAAACTAGTTTCATGGGAATGATGTTATAGTTTTTGGAAAGTGTGTCAATAAAAAACCTACATTCTCTCCCACTTTTACTAATCATTTGATTGTCTTTATTATACTTGACTTTCAACTATATCTGGCAGTTCCATAATTCACACATGTGATTATGTTCATACGTCCTAATAATGTTAGATCCAACTATGAATAAAATAGAAATATTAAATTAATACATGTTACAATATAAATTATGGTTATAAAAATTACTAGGGTTGTATAAAAATACTCAATCTAGGATAATTAGTGGGATCTAATGGATCTTTGGGCTCTCAAGGATTAATAAATAGTGTAGTGTCAGGGGGTCTAATGTATGCTTGATATGATCTAAAGGAACTATAACAAAATTCAGAGGACATGAACATAAAATCCTAGAGAGAATATAGAAGTAAGTAATGGAGGTTTTGGAATCAACGTTTGTTGAAAATGAAAATAAGGATGGGGGAGAAGGAGTAGTCACTAGATAAAGAAATGATATATGATGAGGATGATCAAACAAAAATGGTGGTGACAATACATGTGGTGTAAAAATCCCTAGTTCCTCTAAGGTAACTATTGGATAAGAAGCTAGGGTAGATGTTATATCTAGTGAAGGGTCTAGATTTAATCAGTTATGATGAGTATTGGGAGTAGCTCTAGTACCTTCCCACCTCAAATTGGTAGGCTGTCCACTATTGTTACTTGTCTAGTTGGAGACTAGTTGTCTTCTAGATGGTGATACCCAATTAAAATTTAAAAATGATTAATGAAATTACATTACATGTTTTTTAATTGATATATATTTGAAATAGTATACTCATAAGGGGAACTGGAGGAGGAATTCCCATCTTTCTCACACGATAATCATTTTTAGACATTCTCATCCTTCATACCTCTTTAATATTTTACATTTTCTGTATTAGAATATAAATATACATTTAATTATAAATTTAATACTAATATTGTAACAAAATCAATTCATACTAATTGGACTGATAAATATGGGTGTGATATGGTTTTATTATTTTATGTTTCTGAATGACCCTAAGGCCTTGATTTTTTATTTATTTTGGATAATCCCCTTTTTAAATGGGATGAGAGGGAAAACTTACATAACCCATAGGACTAGTGGAACAAGTCCCATTACAAGACCCTAAGGTCGAGAGGCATAATTCCCAATACACGACCCAAAGGCCCAAACAAACTACACTAGAACTGACCCTCCCAAGAATATGCATTATTGAAGGCACCCAACTCCCCACCTTTCATTTCTGATCGATAACATTGCCCTGTGCATAACTGCATGGTTCCTGACACTGATGTAAATTTCCATACCCTCTAATTCTTCCAATCTAGTTAGCTTTGCTATGGTGGTTTCTGTTTTCTCTGAATCCTCTTCTGGGCCTTCTCCTGTGTGGTCTGCTAGAGCCACTTCTTGGTCTTTGTGTCTTTAAGGCCATTGGTGGACTGGAATCCTTGTGGCCCGAAGGTCCTTGGTAGCTCGAAGGCCCTTGGAATCCCGAAGTCCCTTGGTGTCCCGAAGGACCTTGGTCGCCCGAAAGACCATGGTGGCTTGAAGACCTTAAGAAATGTAGGCCCAAACTTGTGGCCCAAAGGCCCAAATTAGATAAATAGTTCTATATGATACAATACCAAATAATACCTACTATAGTACCGCTACAATATTTCTATAGTAACCCTAGAGATTCACCTCCACCCATATTTGATCCTGGGTCTTTAGGATGCCAATCAAGATCATCTCCACTCGAGTACAGGTGCATTGGCATATTAATTTATATCCAATTCGGTCTAATCCATTTTATGTTACATTATTTGATTAATTGGTCATTTTGGTTATTTGGTCATTTGGTTTATTTTTTGTTAGTTTATTTGGTTATTTGGTTATTTTTTTTGAAGGGATGTCTTGGAAAATTCGACAAGATAAATTTATAAAAACAAAAAAAAGATTACATGGGTCTAAAAGAAGGTTTTTTTATTATAATATTTCGCATAAATAGGGATCCAGTAATAAGGTAGATAATTAATCCAAGTGAGATCCCTATTTATTCCTTTGTTGGTGATCCCATTCGACACCGAGTTAGCTTCCCTTTAAACATGAGTGATGATGTAGTTGCAATTCATAAGGGAGGAGAGACAGTTCAACCATTTAGAAGTGAGTTTCCAAGACCGGTGAATCAATCCATTTCAAAGATCTTGCACTATAGTGGTGGATTATCTTTCCAAATATAATTTATCCATGCCTTTAAGGTGAGAAAAGTAGACAACATGAATGACACTGAGCATTTCAACCTCAAGAGAGGAATAAATAACACATGTGTCAAAGAAACAACCAAATAAATTACTAGTATGATCTCTATAAATATATCCACAACCTACAGGTACCAGTTTTTCTTTTGAAGCTCCATCAACATTGATTTTGATCCAGGTTTGAAGAGGGGCCTTCCAAAAAACTTTAAATAGACCTGGATGTTTCTTGAATTTTCCAAGCACTCCAATTTTCCATAGGATCATGAAGTCCTGTATAGTTTTGCAGAAATGACCTAGCTACAACATGTTTAAGTCCATGGCTAAAGTGATAATATGAATGAGAGCCTCCTGGATGGGAAAATGGGATTTCCCATGCATGATGTCATTACAGACAGACCAAATAATATGAAAAATATATCTTATAGCAGCTAGGATAAGCTTCTAGAGTTGAGGTGCGATCTTTTCTTTTGTATCGAATTGAAGAATAGATTCCACATCGAGAGTAAAAGGAAGGTGAACCTCAAATATATCCTTCAATGCATTCCATAAAGCAAAAACAATGTCACATAAGAGGAATAAATGTGTGATTTCCTCCCCGTGTTGATTACAGAACCTACATCTGGAACATTAAACAATACCATGATATTACAAGAAACCATTAGTAGGAAATTTATGGTGGGAAAGTCTCCAAATAAGGGTAATCCTGGATGTCATGATCTAGGAATTGTTATAAAAGTTGATCCAGGAAAAATCATTGTTAGGTTTAAAATTGGAGTGATAAAATACTTTGGAATTGATAATTATATTCCGAGAAAGTTCCCATATTAAAATATCTTTAGAGGGGAAAATGATATATTTGCTGAGGAAATTGATGTGGTTCCTAGATATCTCTAGGTTGTAAAGAGACAAAAAATACTGGATAGATACATCCATATCCATAGGAATATGTTTCAGATCCACAGAATCAAATAAGACGGGAGCCCATCCAATTATCAAGCCATAAATTGAAAGATGACTCTCTATAAGCAATCTATATTTAATGAGACATGATATTAGCATAAGAGTATTTGATGGTCAGAAAAATATAAAATACCATATAAGTATTGAAACCCCTTTTTAATTTATCAATGATTTTTTTTCAGAGGAAGACGAGAGCCACTGAATCACTACTAAGAAGATTCCAAGTGAATGTTTCATGCATAAACTCATTGAATAATTTAATGTTTTTGATTCCCATTCCTCCCTTATCAAGGGGTTTTCAACATTTACTCCAAGAAATAGTGACTGATTTTCTCCCAAGAATGCTTCTATTCCAAAAAAAGTTCTTGATAAAAACTTTGATATGAGTGATCAAAGAAGCAAGACATTTATAGATCATAAAGTAATGAACTAGTTCGGAAATGATAGTGTGCTTAACCAGAAAAATTATGCTAGCTATGGAGAGAGATTTTCCTTTACATGAAGAAAGATTCTTCTTTATATGATCCACAATTTTGAGAAAATTGATGGCCTTAGGTTATCCCCAAAATAGAGATACACCAAGGCATTGCATATTCATATACCAACCCTTAATTTCCATATCCATCAAGAATTGAGATATCATAGCTATTGGGATGCATTTTACAAAATAAATATAATATTTTCTCCAATTAATAGTCTTCCTTGAAATCTATTAATAGTGAGTGAGGTCCCTCTTTATGTTTTTCATATTTCTTTTAGTACCTTGAAAAAAGGAATCATGTCTTTAGTATACAATAGATGAGTAGGAACTTCCAAATGTATTGAAGCCTGGATAGGTTCGAGTATTCCCTAATCCATCATATGAGTGATAAATATACTCAAATAATCTTAAAAAATGGAGAAAAGGATGGTAGAGAGTGGGAAACCTTTCCTTACACCCTTTGAGAAAGTGAAAAAACATTTTGGAGATCCATTAATGCACACAAAAAATATGAGAATATTCAAAAAGGGTTTTAACCCAATTCACAAAAGTGTCATTGAAGCCAAAACTATGAATAACCTTAAATATGAATCCCCAATACATGGTTTAAAAATCTTTTATGATATCTAGATTAATCGAAACACATCAAACTATGATAGATTTGTTAAGAATGTTGACACACTCTGAGGCTGTAATTATTCAATCCTGGATGGTCCTTCCTTTCCCAAAACCAAACTGGTTCCAAGAGAAAATTTTACTAGAAATTATGGTAAGTTTGTTGGCAAGGAGCTTGGTAATAATTTTATAATTGGTGTTTATGAGAGATATGGGTCTGAATAGATGAATCTTAGAATCATTTTCAACCTTGGTAATGAGGGTAAGGAATTATGAATTAAGGCCATATGATAAGATACCTGAAGAGAAGAATGATTTAACCATCTTGAAAATATCCAAGTGGATGACATTTCAGTAAGTTTGAAAGAAGGCATTAGTGAAACCATCCGGTCCTAGAGCACTATCAAGTTTAAGGATAAAAACTACTTTATGAATCTCAAATTCAAGTAGAATACAGGTGAGTATAGTATTATCCTCATCACTGACCAAGTTTGGAATCATTCCTTCTTGAAAATCACTATTGATATTAGGACCATTGAAGAGGTCTTTTCTTTAATAATAAATTGAGGCTTCAGCCCCAACCTTTAAAAAAAATTAGATGAGGTAGTCTCACATTGGATTTGGTTGGGTTGAGTCTCCATAGAAACAATATCTTTCTCTATCTTATTATAGCTATCCTTACACTAGATCTTAATATTGTACTTTAAGTGTTTTAACCTCATGATGCAAGAATAATAATAATTTACACCATGAATAGAAGTCCAGAAATTAGTAACTAGCTTACTAAAATCAGGGAGAGAGGACCAAGAATTTTTAAAGTAGAAAGGCAATCATGGCTTAGAGGCCCTATTAATAAGACTGACTAAAATGGGATGATGGTTAGAGTTTATCTTAGGGAGGGTAATTCTTAAAATATAATCTCTATTATCAAGGGATTGGTCATTAGATAAATAACGATCAAGTTTTTATCCACCATTTTTGTTTTTTTTCCTTCTATACCATGTATATTTTCCTGCAACCAGATTAATTTCAATCAGGTTACATCTTTCCATATAAGACTTGAATTCTTTTGAGGATAGAGTGGGATGAAAAACTCTAAATCTTTCACTAGAAAAAAAATGTTGTTGAAATCATCAAGAATAATCCATGAGTCTTGAATTTCTTATTTACAGAGGTCAATGTGATGCAAAAAACTTCTTCTTTCCTAATAATTGTTCTTAGCATAGAAAAAAATAAATAAAGATGTATTCTACTTTTAAAAATTTCACAGGTTATCATTTGATCACCAAGATTGCTGATCGAGGATCCAGTGATGGAATTATGAGCAAGGACCTATAAAGTGTCAATCGGACCAAAAGCACTATTGTTTCCCAATAAATTGTAACCTATGATTTAAAGGATATTAATACTAGGTGAGTAGAATTTTTTGGGTTCAATAATTCCCAAGAATTTGGTTTTATGAACATGAATAAATCTATAAAGGGAGGTTTTAGTGTTATTGTTTTCCAATCCCTGGCAGTTATAGAAGAATAAATTCATTTATATCTTCTCTTTGGGGGAGATCCCCCCTTTTTCTTTCCACCTGATTTGTTGTTCTTATTTTATTTTATGATTGAATGATCCTATGAAATACCCTTCCCAGAGGTGTATTAATGTTCTACAGGAGTCGGGGGAACAATTTATGAGTTTATTTGAATAGTTGCAGGGAAGTTATCTTTCTCAGTAGTGAAGGTATCCTGCACATTTCGAATGTTATCTTTATTTTCTAGTGTCACAATGTGTTTTTCAGGAGAGTATTTATTGGATTTAAAAATAATGATAGTAAGAGTAGATTCAATACAATTTTGCTGAGCACTTCCATAGTTCTCTATGATCTCCTGGTTCACTATGTGTAAAATAGGAGAGGAATCATATGCATTATAAGAGATGACTGTAAGGGTATCCTCATTATAGGAGATAAGTTGCGTAACTATGAGGATTTTACATTTATCATGGAGAATCGGTGCTATAGAACCACCTGAATCAGCTAAAATGTTTTTTTTGAAGGATTGACTAAATTTTCTTCATTGATGATATCCTGTGCATCCATAGGGTTAAAAGAAAGATGATCCTTGAAAATATCATCCCCAGAAATAGCAGTGTTTGAGATCATTTATTCTAATGAATATTTCATAGCAGTAGGGGAGACAAAATCTCCAAGAACTGGTATACCCACATTAGATGTAATAGAGGAGATAAGCTTTAGAATATCATGGGAAATATAAAATTTTAGATTATCATCCTCAATCCCTTTTTCTTCTTTTTCCACTAGATTGGCCCAAGAGTTTTTGAGACCAATATTTATGGAAGGGGCTTGTTTTATCACCCATTTAGGTTCCTCCATATTTTTAGAGGGTTCCCCTTTTTCAATAACCTTGGACTTACCCTTCTTATTTTTAGCCACTTCTTTCAAGGCATATAGATCAGGTTTTGGATTTGTCTTCTTTTGTATGACCCTAAAATTGGAAAATGAATGTCCAACAACTATACATACATCACAGAATGGGGGCTTGTAATCATACTCAACCTTAACCTTAATTTTTTGATCATTGAAAAAAATTATAACTTTTTGAATATTAGAATTCATATTTTCCTCAACTTGTATCATGGAATAAATACACAACTCACCATTTAATATGAAATGATCCAATTTTAGAGGAATATCAATGCATGAAGCAATATAATTCAGAATTTTGGGGTGCTAGTAAACCCAATTCATCCCATGAAGTCTGATCTAGATCTAAGATAAAGAGTTCCTTTGAGAGAAGGGGTTAAAGTTGATATCCCAGTCTGAAATTATTCAGATGCCAGGCTTCAAGTGAAGATTTATAAATCTCTAGCCAGAATCTAGATCATCCTTGCTACCAAGGATGATGTGAAAATAGCCTTTCCCAATTAGGATTTCCTTCCAGTTTTTAAAACCCCAGAGATGTGAAATATGTAATTTAAGATCAGTAAAGGACCATGACTTATCAAATTTAGCATACATGATCTGTCTGAGCAAGGAAAATTTTCACAATTCTAACCTAGACTGAAGAGAATTTGGTTCATTCTGGGTAACATTATTTGGTTCATTTTGGTATGGGTCATTTTGGGCTTGGTAATTTGGTTCATTTTTAGGTTATATCATTTTTGAGTTAGGACATTTAATTTATTTTGGGTTAAGTCATTGGATTAATTTTTAGGTAATGTTATATTTGGATAGGTAAATTGATTATTTATTCATTTTTAGGTCAATTGGTTCACTTAGGATCAAGTAATTTGTTTTATTTGGATTTATTTCACTTTGTTAATTTTGGGTTAGGTAATTTAGTTCATTTTTGGGTTATGTCATTTTTGAGTTAGGTCATTTGGTTAATTTTGGGTTTGGTCACTTGGTTCATTTCGATCATTTAGTCATTTTTTTTCATTTTGGATTATGTTAATTGATTAGTTGGTTCATTTTGGATATGGTTATTTTTCTTATTTTATGTTAGGTTATTTGCTTAATTTTGGGTCAGGGTATTTGGTTCATTTTGATTTAATTCATTTGGTTCATTTCATGTTAGGTTGTTTGGTTAAAAGAGTGTTTTTAAGCTAATAATTTCTAAAATTCATCCCTTGAGGAATGATAAATTCATTAAAGCATGTGTTCAATGCTAGAGGGATTATAATTACATATAATATAGGGACAAAACTATATTATTTCTAACTATTTTTTTTAGATTTTAAGGGAACTTATTGTAATGTCCTGAACTAGTATCCACTTGAAATAGTTCTCCAAATGGTTTTTCATATCACCACAAGTGTGCCTCCCCATATTCTAGAGGCTATTGACTAGCCGTGATAATCCAATGATAGTACATTGGGGAGACTATATCCTCATGACCAGAGTAGCATAATGATACATATTTAATAAAAGTGTAAATCATCAATTAAAGTAGTATAAATGAAAGGAAATAGAAATAAATCATCCCAATAAAAATAAATAACCAAATCCATAAACATTATCATGTAAATAATGATGTCATATCAATAGAAAAAAAGAAAAAAGGCATACATATTAGAATGAATACAATAAAATACATATATAACGAAATGAACAATTTCACAAAGGATATATCTATGATCATACTAAGCAACATATTATTTCTATACTCATAAGATCCCATATACAAGTACCCAACACATAACATAATCTAGAATCCTGATCCTGCAACCCTGAGTTTTGTTTGGGTATAAAAGGGAATTCCGAATAAGGTGTGAGATAAACTCAGTAGGCCACCACCAAGGATGTATAATGATATCCAGTATATGAATATCAATACAATATTGTGCAAGTATATAAATAGTAAATTAGAGTAGTAAATTTAAATGAAATCAAGTTAGGCTCAGGTTCTTCAAGGACACCTGGCTGACCATACCTACTTCAGCTTAAGATAAAAATGTCTCTGAACAAGTCTCACCCTGAATTTATGAATTTAAATAAGTATTAAAGTGTATATATATATATATATAAATCATATAAAAATGAACATATATGTAGACACACACACACACATGTAATATTATCCAGGACCTGATGTGTATGCCCAAGGTGTCTATGCATAATCATAATAGGTTCATTGATTCTCATGGAATATATTCTTATAAAGTAAGTATAACTAGACCATCTAGTATGTAAATCATAGAACAAATCCATTTTTTTTCTTTAACTTTGAAGAAACATCAATTTATTTAATTAATTTGAAATTCTAAGCCTATTCAAGGCATTTTGTAAAAAGGAACCTTGGTATCAATCTAGAAGTACTATAAGAACCCATCACCTTAGGAGTCCATTTAATTCATTACATATAAGAACCTAG
This sequence comes from Viscum album, assembly GCA_963277665.1. NCBI lineage: Eukaryota > Viridiplantae > Streptophyta > Magnoliopsida > Santalales > Viscaceae > Viscum > Viscum album. Next base: position 1,746,739,680 of record OY728161.1, read on the forward strand.
GTATCACTCATAGTATGGTATGGAGGCATAAACCTATAAGACCATCCATGGTATACCACATAAAGAACATGGTATTTCTCATGGTATGGTATAATAACATTATCCCTCCAAGACCATCTATGGAAATACATTAGGGAACCATGTATCACTCATGGGAATCATAAAGGCATATTATTGATGAGATTTTCCAAGGTGATCTATTTAAAAACCCATGTATCACTCCTCACATGTTATAATTCATCAAACCTATGAGCCCATCCAAGGTATTCTTACTTGGGAATCCAAGGTTTGATCAAGGCATAATATAAAAGTGAAAGTAGGTCAAATTTAACATTTAGATATAGTCCATGGTAAAAATCCATGGAAAATTTGAGGATCATCATGTATCATTTCAGTTTTAAAATATAAACCAAGTATTAGGTAATGAGTAACAAGGGTCCAAGTGAAATGACCATAAGCATTTAACACCATACATGTAAAAAGCATATGATGGGCCAAGAAGAATCCATGCCATTAATCATTTCATACTTTTACATTTAGTTTCCCCACTAAAAACCAAGTTATAACTCCTAAATTATCATGTTCCAAGAAATTATACTCAACCATTTTTAATATAATAAATTAATTTACCATTTATTAATCAATTCTCATTCTAGGGCCAATTACAAACAATGGTTAAAAATGGAAATTAATTGGACAGACCCAAAAGGGTGGACCAAGTTGAGGACACCAACCTCCAACCATGTCAAAAAGTCTAGAAAAGGGGTATAAGTCATGGTATAGACATCTAATTTAAGTTATTTTACATTTTAGGATCAATAGATGAAAAGTCTTATATGTGGAATAATGATGTATTTTATAAATAAGAAAGTCTTTAAGCAAAAATCCATAAACCACCTACCTCATTTTTAGGAAACTTCACACATACATTATCAAAATTTTATTTGAGCCATATCGAGAGAAATAATAAGAATAGAAAAAGGCCCTAAAAATAGGTGATATGAGATTACGTTGAAATAGTATTAAATAAAGATAAATAAACTGAGAAAATAAGGAAGATGAGTCATGGTATTATCAAGGGCGATCAAACGTGACTGGATATGATTGAATTAGACCCTTGATGGAGTAATATAAAATCCTAGAATATTCCAAGGGAGCGATACACATGTGGTGAGGATATTGTGCATGCATTAGGAGAAGAAAGGATGAAGGAAATAAATAAGGAGACAAGTGAAAAAATCGAAATTTCTCCCCATTAATGAGGTGCATAGTTAGGACACACAATTTGGATAACCGTGTGACTACAATACATACCTATTATCTAAGGAGACTTGGCCTCTCATGGCAAGGTCTATGGTAAGAAAAACTACAGAAAACACATGTGAGGCTACTATCCATGTGGCACCTCCCCTCGCATGACTAGGTGCATGGTTTGTCTAACCGAGTGTATCCCTTGCATCCTCCTCTATTTTTTTGCAGAAATCCTCACACATCCATGCAACTCCTCTCACAGGGTTAGTCCAAACCATACTCCCAAACATATTGGATACATGTTATGGTTGCACATTTTTTACTAATGATTTTAAAATCATGTCCCCACTTTATACTTTCCAAAAACTAGGCTTTTGAAACTAGAAACTCCCGAAACTCAATAGAACACCTGAGACACCTCTTGAGACTTAAAATCTACCTCAAATTTTTTTTGAGTCTTATAATGTTTTTATTTACATTAATAATCATCATTTATAAATCAAACCATACACCAAATGAAAATTTTCAAATCCATTGGAAAATTTCAATCGGTCCAAAACACGGGACACTACACTTGAAGACTATTTGGAGGATTAATTTTAACAAAACATGAAGGGAAAAAAGGACTTCATTTAAGCTATAAATTCTATATTAAAGGGTAATTTTCATATTTATATTCAAAGGATTCATTAGTATAAAACTTAAATTTTAGTAAGGTAATATAAATAAAAGGTACATTTAAAACCTTCTAAATTAAAGAGGAATTTATGGAATTTAGTTTTAGGACTGTTTGAGTTTTTTTAAGACTATTTTAGGAACATTTTATTGAATCATAAATATTCCTTTGGACTATTTTTTTGTTTTAGTAATTTTTACCAAGATAAATCAAATGAAATAACCAATTTAGGTTAGTATGATTCCATTCAATTTAGGTTGGGTTTATTTTGATGGAATATATGAAATTACGTGGAAGAATATTTTAAAGTTACATGTAAACTATATATTAAAATCAATTTAAAATTTACAAAATAAAACTAAAATATAGTAATTTTGAATAGAATTAACCTGAAAGAATCAAGTCGAGCTAATCTGAATAAAATTAAAACACATATGGTTGCTTCTATATATTACCCACCACTAATTTTAGTTCACAATCAAATATAACTATTTGAATATTTGATTCATCACACACAATATATCTATGAAGACCAATGGTGGAATAAATAGTGTCAAATTTATCCCCACTATCATAAAAAATATGTATCAATATTACTTTACTAATGAAATCAAATTTAGGTCTCAGATGATCTTTCTTATAAAATACTTATTTCACTATAACATCGTAGACCAAAATGCCACTTAACATTGACCCAATCCCAGTTAGATATATGGACTCAAGAAAATATACCCAAACTCTAGAGGCTACCAAATAGTATTAAGGGCCTAGGTGTGTTAGTTATGAGACTATGACCTCATTACCAGAGTGTAGCACAACTGAAATACAATATCATATAAGTAGAAAAAATAGTAGACCAATAAGACATATGATAAATGAACAAGACATGAATATATAATTCATTACAGAAGTAATATCATATAAATAATATGATGATACATGTCATGTGTCTTATAAAGAAACCAAAATAGTTATACATAGAAGGTGTACAATACATGGAACAAAATTACAAAAAGGCCAAAATCAATCCAGTTTGAATCATGAGGCTCGGCTTGGTCCCATGCTCCCCTACTCCTAAGAATCTATCAAGAACCTATAGTAGGGCACTTGAATTTATCCATAACTACAATCATAAATTATATTTGGGTACTCAAGGTGGCCTGAATATCATGTGAGACTAAATCCCAGTAGGGAAACACCTAAGGTCAAGTGCCATCCAATCAAGGAATATATACAAAATTAAAATAGTTTGTAGGAAGTAATGTAATATGAAAGGAAGTACTGAAGTTAAAAATCCTATAAAGTCCAAGTTCTCATTTAATAACCAATTCATTGCATCCATTTCATTTTGAAAGTAAGTATCTAAAATAAAAGTTAGGACTGTGTCATTTATAATCATGTTCATTTGATTAGACAACCTCATTTAATTAATAAAGTCTCAAGGCCTGGCGCATAGCTCAGCATCACCGGTAATGATATACTCAATGGATGCCTAAATATTCGATCCATAAAGTATAAGGCAAAGAACGAATCCAAGCTTGTTCTTTGGCTTGGAAGATGCATCATATAAACCATTCCATTTTTTATTCAATTCATAACCTGAGACCATCCATGGAATTCCTCATTTAGAATCTAGGTCTTTTTCTATGTATAATATAAACTAACACCCTAAAATCCTGTCCATGGAGATACTTTCAAGAACCTAGTTATTTCTCTAGGTGTGTTATAACATCATAGCCACTCAAGTACATCCTTAGCAGTCCACTAAGGGAGCCCACGTATCACCCATGGAATATATGATCAAATTCATTCTAATTACATCCTTGGAAAACCATAAGGAGTCCAAGTATCACTCAACATATAATAGTAATCCCCCCCATGAGTCTGTCCTTGGTAGTCCATATAAGGAGTCCAAGTGTCACTCGGGCATAAGCAAGGTAGAATCCACATGAGTCCATCTGTGACATTCATATATGAACCCATGTTTCACCCAAGGAATATTCATAATCATTCAAGAAATATCATTTAATAAAGATGATTTAATATGTAAAGGTCATCAAAAGAACTATTCATTTATACTTCACCTCAAAAGGTGGCTAAAGGCATGATCTAAACTTAGAAGGCTTTCCTTTGATTAACTCAGGTGGGAAATCCATTATAACTAGAATCTCATTATTAATCAACCAATACATGGAAAGTGTATAGGGGCATGGATTATATACCCTTTTATTTATCAATTCAATTCATAATTGAAATTAAGATTCAATATACATATCAATTCACAATTCAGATTACAATTGAAAATTCAATATTAAATATCCCATGGAAAGGGGTAAAGGGAACACCTCAAAGGTATCCAAATTCAATATCCATCCATGGAGGTCTAATTAAATAAATAACTCACCCAAATGGGGGGGTTTTAATTCAAGGTTCTTAATCATTTAACATTTATAAATAGGCCTCATTAATTGCATATGATATACTTATCAATTCAATGCATGGATTATAATAAATTTCAATGGAATTACTCAGAGAATTGGGCACACGACACAACAACATATATATAAACACTTAAAATTTCAGGTAAAATCATGCGACCTCCTACTATAGGTTCGTAGTGGATAACTCATCCGATATAAGATGTTAATTCAACTCAAATTAGGAGAAAAACAAAGAACAGATAATGAACCTATAAATAGGGAATATTAGCTTGTACCTAAATAGAACAACCAATACCAAACCAAATTAGGAATGATACAAAATGAATCAAGATATTATTGAGATTGATCCAATGAGACAAACTATTCTTAATTCCGAGCTTAGATGAAGGATATCTCCTACATCCTAGAATAGTTTTTAAAAAGAGATCTCAAAAGGATCAAGATGTCCAACATAATAAAAGAGGATAAATTAGGTTATAAATAGATTTAATTATGGTAAATTTCATAAATTTACCCAAAATATAGAGACACATGATTTGGCCACATGGATTGAAAAACCATGCATCAATCATGCACCCTTTGTTGTAGGAAGGGGCACCCCACATGATTTGCATGCACAGTTTGACTAAACATGCCCAAACCATGAAAAAATTAACTATAGAAAATTAAAGACATAGTATAATGAATGTACAACTTAAATTGCATGGTTTTTCTAATTGTATAGCCTATATCCTCCCATAATCCATCTTAGCACAATTATATGTAACCATGTGACCTGCCTTACATGGTTTCTTCTAATCATGTGCCATGCCTTTTCACCTAAAAGTTGAGTTTTAGGATCCGTACCAGCCCAAGACACCCCCGATACCTCCATGAACTCAAAGGGAATTCATATTAGGCCATATTTAAAGAATTTAAACTTATTTTTTTTTAAATAAAAGACTATTTACCTCAAAGAAGAAATATGTTCTTACAAACTATCCCCTTAAAGCAATTCATCCCCTAATTTACTTCTCAGGGGTGGTCAAGATTAGAAGATTATAACTTTGACCACTGTGATTGTACATCGTCCACCTACTCCCATGTATTGTCCTGTATATAGACATGCTACTATAACACCCGTACTAAAAGAAATGACCGACCTCATAGAACCTTCGTGCTATGATCCACAATATGCATCGATGCTCTTCAAAGTACACATCTTCCTATAACCCAACCTACTCAAGAAGAAAGGAATGAGATATATTTGAATGATATCATCATAGATAAGATATGTGATAGACATATTGCATGGCTCATTACCTCTGAGTTAACTGCAATTGATATGCTATTCTCCCAAATATCTCTATAATCTCAAATGGCCCAACATATCACGGTGAAATCTTACCCTATCTCCAAATTCTCTTATGTACCAGCCTCAAAGAAACACGTAAAAGACCTGATCCTAAACATTGAACTATAGAGTTCATCTATAGTGATCGAAATATGATTTATGATGAGACTATGTAGTAGCCATCCACTTCCAAATCAACTAAACTTGCTCTATGGTCTCCTGAACAAGACAAGGTCCCAATATAGCTACTTATTCTGCCTCAAACTAACAAAGGGGTGATCAGAATGATCTACTGTATAAAGGGTCATAAGGCACCATCTGAATAGTATCTTGAAAGCTATTATTATAGGAAAATTCAAACATGACTATATGCCTCTCCCAAGAGCCCTAAAAATCTAGGATGCACTTCAACTGACCATCAGTCTGAGGGTGGTATGTTGCACTCAGAAGAACCCATGTACCCAGTGTCCTATAAAAACTATTCAAAAAATAGGACATGAACTAGTTATACCTATCTAAAATGAAAATGATCATGACCCCATGAAGTCATACTATCTCATAGATATAAAACCTCCCAAGATCATCCATATTGAAGGTCTCCTTGATCAACAGAAAATTTAAAACCTTCATTTTCATGTAAATAACAACCAAAATGACATCATTACCTTGAGGTAAACTTGGTAAATCTATCAAAAAGTCCATCATGACATCATACCACTTCCACTCAAGAATGGGGGACTTCTATAAAAGTATGACTAGTCACTGATGTTTCACCTTTACCTGCTGATAGGTGGAACATATCATGAAAAAACCAGTTACATCTTTTTCATACTTGGCCACCAGTATTGTCGATGTAAATCTTGATACATCTTGGTAATTCTAGGATGCACTACCTAAGCTGAAGAATGAAAGTCTTACATTAGATCCTCACACATTTCTGATGAAATCCATATAAAACCATGTATACATATAATTTCATCCTCACCTATGATCTATCTAGGAGGAGGGTCCTCACTTGCCACACTCTCTCATAGAGCTAGGCCTTGAGAATCAGATAGATACCTTATCCTCACTATATCCATAAGGGTAGAGGTAATAACTAAGGATGAAAGAAAAGTCTACCCTTGACTGCCTTGTACCTCCAAGTTCATCTTAGTGAACAAAGTCATGAGTTTCCACTCGCTACTGGCCTGCCAAATTGCCTGTATATGATTCCTCTAACTCAGTGCATTAGCCACTGCATTTCCTTTACCATGCATGTAGGAAAACTCAAAATCAAAAAATTGTTGGTATTCAACACATATTCATTGTCTCATATTTATATCATGCTATATAAATATGTACTTGAGGATTTTTTGGTCCATGTACACCACAAAATTCTCTCCAAGTAAGTAATGTCTCCAACAATGAAATGCATGAACAACTACAGCTCTCTCGAGATCATGCACCAGGTAATTCCTCTCATGTGGACTCAACTACTGAGACCTGTGTGCCTGTACTCTATCCCTATACATAAGAACTACTCCAAGACTAATACCTAATTCATTGTACACTAGTGGAAAAAAAGTTTAACACGTCATCATTTTTCACGTCGGTTCTATATAACGGACGTGCAAAGCTGTAAAAATCGATTTATCACATCAGTTTTAAAATAACCCACATGATAAATTGATGAGAATAAATTTTTTACATCGGTTATTTTATAACATACATAATAAAAATTGATATTAGATTTATCATGTTGGTTATTTTATAACCGACATGAAATATCAAATCTGGGAACTTTATCATGTTGGTTATAAAATAACTGACATGATAAAGAAAATCTTGTCAATTTATCACTTTGGTTATAAAATAATCGACGTGATAAAGTTCCATTTATAACATCAGTTATAAAATAACCGATATTATAAATACTTTTCTATGTCGGTTATTAAATAACCGACCTTATAAAAATAAAAAAGTATTTTATCATATAGGTTATTAAATAATTGACATGATAAAGCTTTTAAATGATTTATCATGCCCTGTATTTAGTCATTATATTTTCTTCAATCGGGTGACCTACAACTCATCTCTCTCGTGCAGAAAACCTAAAAGGATTCTTTGAAGTTGTTCCCTCCAAACTCATTTTTCCAACATCATTCGTCATCTTTATTATCACCAGATCTATCAGGTTAACTCGCAACACTCAAGTAAGCCTCACATGCCTCAGTTTCATTTTTTATTTTCTGCGATGCCCTAAACTAATTTTTTAGATGTTATTTTTCTATCTTTGTTCATGATATCATGGTAAGTTTCATAGTGTTAATTTATACCATGATAAATTATTTTCTAGTAAAATAAACCCTAGAAGTGATATCATGCAAGTTTACGATATTTGTGTGTTCTATCATGTGTGAGTGCACATACAGGGGGTGTCCAGGGGGGCTGTCCAAGTGGGTGGTGGTGTTCTGAGGGGTGGGGGGCTATTTAGGGGGTGGGGGTGTCTAGGGGGTGTCAAATGGGGTGGGGGTGGTGTCCAGGGGGTGCGGGGTATATCCAAGGGGGTTGGGGGTGTCCTAGGGGGTGGGGTGGGGGTGTCTAGGGGGTAGGGGGCTATCCAAGGAGGTAGGGGTGTCCAGGGGGATGGGGTGTGTGGGGGGGGGGGTGTCTAGGGGGTGAGTGGACTATCCAAGGGGGTACGAGGTGTTCAGGGGGTGGGGGTGGGGGGTGTCCAAGGGGGTTGGGGGTGTCCCAGAGGGTGGGGTGGGGGTGTCTACGGGGTAGGGGTTGTCCAAGGAGGTAGGGGTGTCTAGGGGGGTGGGGTGGGGTGGGTGGGGGGTGTCCAGGGGGTGAGTGGACTGTCCAAGGGGGTATGAGGTGTCCAGAGGGGTGGGGGGCTATCCAAGGGGGTTGTGGTGACCAGGGGGTGTCCAAGGGGGTGGGGGTGGTGTCCAGGGGGGTGAGGGGGCTTTCCAAGGGGGTAGGGGTGTCTGGGGGGGGGGTGTCGAGGGGGGTGGGGGTGTCCAAGGGGGTAGGGGTGGGGGGTGGTGTTCAGGGAGGGTGGGGGTGTCCAGGGGGTGGGGGTGGTGTTTAGGGGGGTGAGTGGGATGTCCAAGGGGGTAAGGGGTGTCCGGGGGGGGGGTGTCCAAAGGGTGTGGGGCTGTCCAAAGGGGTTGGGGGCTGTCTAGAGGGGTGTCCAAGGGGGTTGAGGGGGATTTATAAGGGGGTGGGGGTGGGGGTGGTGTCCAGGGGGTGAGGGGGGTGTCGAGGGGGTGTTAAGGGGTGGTGGTGGTGGTGGTGGGGCGGGGGTGTCTAGAGGGGTTGGGGGCTATCCAGTGGGTGTGGGTGGTGTCCAGGGGGTGATGGGGCTTTTTAAGGGAGTGGGGGTGTCCAGGGGGTGGGGGTGGTGTCCAGGGGGTGAGGGGGATGTCTAGGGGGTGGGGGTGTCCAAGGGGGTGTGGGGGTGTCCTAGGGGGTGTCCAATGGGGTAGGGGGTGGGGCGTGGTGTCCAGGGCAGTGATGAGGCTTTCCAAGGAGGGTAGGGGTGTCCAAGGGATGGTGTCTAGGGGGTGGGTGGTCTATCTAGGGGGTGGGGGTGTAAAAGTGGGTGTCCAAGGGGGGGAGGGGTGGGGGGTGGTGCCTAGGGGTTGGGTGTGGTGTTCAGGGGGGTGAGTGGACTGTCCAAGGGGGTGGGGGGTATGTAGGGGGTGGGGGGTTTCTAGGAGGTGGAGGGTGTCTAGAGGGGTGGGGATGCTATTTATGGGGTGGGGGGGGGGGGGCTGTCCAGTGTAGTGGTGGTGTCTAGGGGGTGTCCAAGGGGGTGGGGGGGGGGGGTTTCCAATGGGGTAGGGGGTTGGAAAGAACCCTCACCCCCTGGACACCACTCCTCCACCCCTAGACACCCCCACCCCCATGAACACCCCCTGGACAGGCCCCCACCCCCTAGACACCCCTACCCCTTGGACACCTTGGACAACCCCCTACCCCGGTGGATAGCCCCTACCCCCTTAGATACCCCCCACCACCCTTGAATATCCCCTACCCCCTTGGACACACCCTTGGTGTATATATATCCCAACAGTTTCATTGAAACTGTTGGCATATTTTAACTTCAGGTAGTCTATACCGACGGTTCCTATAGAATCGTTGGTATATGGCTATTACAACGACCATCATGACAATAGTGTGTGAAAACATTAGGGTATTCTATCCCAATGGTTTCAAATCTTTGGGATATGTGTAATTTTTAGTAGTGAATGTATACATATTTTAATATTTATACTTCATATTTCTTTCTTACAGAAGGGTGAATTTGGTATCCAGTTGCACCAGGATGTATTCTTTGTGTACCTTAAGAAGAAAGGATCCAAGATGAATTTAAAACTATTATATCTAACTGTATTTTATTTTTAAAATCACTTTCATGATTATATTTTTCAAATACATAGAACTTTATTTTATATTTCAAAATTTTTTTACATTCAAATTATGATATTTTTCATATAAATATATATTTGTATTATCTTAACAAGATGTATAATTTTGATATTTGTTATAGGTAATAATGAGTCGAAGTTGGATTATGGCACATCAAATGAGTAATTAATATGAGGAATGTGTTGATGCCTTTTTGGAATTTTCTAAACTAAATGTTCCAAGCATTGAAATTTTTTTCTGTCCATGTCTGAAATGTTTGAATATGAAGAATTTGAAAATTATAGAGATCAAAGATCATATGATTTTTCATGGTTTTAATCTGAGTTACAACCCTTGGATTTTTCATGGTAAAACTGGACAGAATGTTAGATCTACTGATGATGATGATTTGAAAGATGGTAACTCTAATGGAATTGAAGAAATGATTCATGATATCACAACAGAACGAATTGAGATAGAACCAAAATTTGTGCATCTATATGGTGATGCTGAAAACCCATTGTATCCTGGTTGAATAGATTTTACGGTTTTTTAGGCAGTGTTAAGATTGATTAACCTGAATGTGAAACATGGATGGAGTGACAAAAGTTTTACAGAGTTGCTACAATTATTGAAAGACATTCTTCCAAAATACAACGATCTTCCAGATTCACATTATAAGGCCAAGAAAATATTATGCCCGATGGGATTAGGATACAATAAAATACATAACTATCCAAATGACTATATGATATATAGAAAGGAATATGAATTTCTACCAGAGCGTCCTAAATGTGGGACATCATGGTATAAGTTGAAAGAAAAATCACAGGCTGATGTAGAGATTACAAAGATCCCTTCCAAGGTATTTTGGTATCTCCCTATAATTCATCATTTGAAATGTTTATTTGCTAATTCACATGATGAAAAAAGGTTAAGATTTCATGCTAATGAGCAGATATGTGATGGAAAAATACACCATTCAGCTAATTGTCCATAGTGGAAGAAAATTGATGAGCAGTGTCCTACATTTGGAAATGAAATTAGAAATCTCATACTAGGGTTGTGCACAGATGGAAGGAATCCATACCAAACCCTCATCAACACACATAGTTCATGGCCTATTTTATTGGTAATTTACAACCTCTCTCCTTGATTTTGTATGAAGCACAAATATTTCATGTTGAGTATAATGATCTCTGGTTTGAAGAAACCCAAAAATGATATTGATGTTTTCTTGTCACCATGATTGATGATTTGAAACTTTTATGGGAGGATGGTATTAGGGTGTATTATTCTTATAAAATGGAATATTTTCAACTTCATACAGTGATTATGTTCATTATAAATGAATTCCCAACAAATGGAAATTTTTCTGGATATAGTGTTAAGGGGAATAAAGCATGTCCAATTTGCGAACAACAGACTTCATATTGTCAATTGCATCATGGGAGGAAAACAATGTACATGGGTCATCGAAATTGTTTGACTATGGATCACTCTTATAGAAGAATAAAAAATGCATTCAATGGCTCACAAGAATTTTATATTACTCCAAAACCTTTATCCCCTGATGTGTATTTTGAGAGGGTGGAAAACCTTGATGTGACATTGGGAAAGACATTGAAATCTGGTAATGATAGACATATTTGGAAGAAAATGTATATATTTTTTGAGCTACCATATTGGAGATATCATTAAGTGAAACATAATATTTATGTCATGCATGTGGAGAATAATATTTGCAACAGTTTGGTTAGAACATTGTTAGATATTAAAGGAAAGACAAAATATGGGTTGAATTCAATATTATACTTACTATCAATGGGAATATGTTTGGATTTATCTCTCAATCCTAATGGAAGATAAACATTTATTCCCCCGACTTGTCATACATTATGCAATAGGGAGAAAATTATCTTTTTTCAATGTCTTCATGAAATCTAAGTGCCTCAAGGTTATTCTTGAAATGTAAAAAATTTTGTCTCTTTGAAGGATTTGAAGTTGATAGGTATGAAATATCATGATTGTCATGTCATGATGCAATAAGTTATATCAGTTGCATTGTGTGGAATATTTCCCATTTGTGTCTAAAAGACTATAGTGAAGTTGTGTTATTTTTTCAATTCAATTTGTAATAAGGTGATTGATGTGAATGATTTGAACATTTTGGAAAAGGATGAAATTTCTATACTTTATCAATTGGAAATGCATTTTCTCCATATTTTTTTGATATAATGGTGAATTTAATGATTCATATGGTTCGAGAAATTAATCTTTTTGGACCTATATATCTTCGTTGGATGTATCCTTTTGAAAGATATATAAAAATATTTAAGGGGTATGTTAAGAATCCATATCGACTTGAATCCTCAATTATTGAAAAGTATATTTCTAAGGAAGTTGCGGAGTTTTGTATGAGATACTTGGTTGTGGAAGAGCACATAGGTTTTCCTCCATCTTGCTATGAACGAGTTAATGATGAGGGAAAGGGGATTCGTGGCTTGAAATTAAAATTGTTGTCAGCTGAACAGATGAAGAAGTTAGAATTATACATCTTGAATAACATAGCTGATGATCAACCATATACCACATTGCATATTAATGAGTTGAAACAATTTCATCTAAACAAGAAAGAAATGTGGATTTTAAATGAGTACAAAAAAACATTTTTTTCATGGTTTAAAAAGACATTTCTTGGTAGATCAGATGTATCAGAGACATTAAGATGGTTAGTGGGTGTTCCAAGATTAAATGTGATAACATGGTCCTGGTATGAAATTAATGTCTATAAATTTCATACAAAAGCTCAGGGCAACAGAAGTGCAGTTTAGAATAGTGGTGTATTAGTGTTTCTAGAAGCAATGCATTTTTTGAGTTCTAAAGTCAAAAACCCAATTTTTTGCATCAAGTGCATATAATGGAGTCATTGAAGAAATATGGGAGGTTGATTACTTTAAAATTAAATTTCCTATTTTTAACTGAAAATGGTTTATCGGTAACAACATTGTTAGACACAATGAATTTGGAAAGATAGTTGTTAATCTAAATAGATTGGAAGACACATCAGATTCCTTTATAATGGAAACATATGAAAAATAGATTTTCTATGTATTTGATCAATCAGATATGAAGTGGTATGTTGTTTTACAAGGGAAAACAATATGTTGGTGAGGATCAACTTGATGAAGATGCTGATTTATGTGAGATCCCTACTTCCATGGAATTATTAGTAGAACATAATGATGAGCATGTTGAAGACATGGTTTGTGATATAGAGAATGATCATGATGAAGGAATTTGGGAAAGCAATCCATTTGTAAATTCCTAATATTATAGGTAACATATGTTTATTTCTTATTTACATTTATTATTTTCATAAAATGTTAGATATTGTAATTTTTTTCTTTAATAAAGAGCCTATTAAAACAAATTAGAAGAAGTTTTTTTTATTTTAATTTTGTTTAGTTTAGTTTATCATGTTTACTATTACTTAAATTATATATCTATTATTTTTTTGAATGAAAATTACTTTACCATGTTTACCATGTTTACCATGTTTACCATGTCCACCATGTTTACCATGTTTACCATGTTTACCATTTTTACCATGTGTACCATAGTTTACCATAAATTAACTTTACATAACTTATATATTTATTTATTTTTTTGAATAACAATTACACTACCATGTTCACCATGTTTACCATCTTTATCATTGTTTAACATGATTACCATATTAACCATGTTTAATATTACATAACTTAGTTCAATTTTTCATTTTATGTTTACATTAGTATTGTAATATTTGAATTTATATATTTATGAACTAATGTTTGTTTGTTTTGATTTGAAGGATAATGACAGATCAATCAGTTGATCAACCACATGATTCTAGAGATGAGAATAATGACCATACCTCTAGGGATAAATATTCACATGCTCCTCTTGATGTTCCCCAATCTTCCTCATGTGCTCTCATAACGACAAAGAAGAGTTTAAGATTTGGTAACATGGGTGCACACGTTTACCAAAATTATCACTTTCCCGTATGAAGGACCAGAGGATACTCATTGAGTTTGATGAGAATGATATACCTAGAGGTCCAAATGCTAAAGATTTTAAGAGTTTTTTATCAATGAAGGGTAAGAGAAAAGTAATCATTTTTTATAATGATTGGAGAAGTGTGGAAAAAGTAATAATATCTCAGTTGTGGGAGAAAATTTTGGTAAGATCTTTTTCTATTGTTTGCCTATTATTTAAATGTTTCTAGTATAATATGTTTTACCACTTCTTTATCAGATGACATTTGATATTCCTGACACTGGAGGAGTCAGGAAGAAATGATTAATGATATATTCTAGGAGATAGAGGGATTTCAAATCAACTCTCACATATGATTTCATTTTTTGTCATAGGAGTCATGAAAATACATTTCATATATATCCTTTCATATATGAAGACACTTGGAGACAATTTGTTGAAAGTAGAATAAAAGATTCATTTTTGGTAATGAAAATGTAAACTTTTATAAGATTTCTTATATAAATGATCTTATTAATATTTTATTAATGATTTATTATTCTTAATTTATAGCAAAAAAGGACATCTCATCAGGAGATCCAATCTAAAAAAGTATACCCTCATATTTTATCTCGGGGAGGGTATACATTATTGGAAGAAAAAGTGATGGTAGAAAAATTACAAAAACTAAGAGCTGAGTCTTCAAGCTCGGAAGAGGTTGCCCTTCCATCCCCTCCATCTAGACATGAAAAATGGATGAGAGCTCAGATGGAAAAAGGGGAAATATCTTTCAGAAGAATCTATAATCACAGATGAGATTGTTGTAAGATATTTATTTTATTTATTTAAGTTACCTATATTATTTGTATAATTGGAATAATTACAGAAATATTCAATTAATTAATATAGGATCATCTTGAGGATCAGAGCTCACAGGGGGTATTTACAGCTGATTGGAGACAAGATATTTTATCTGTAGCATTGGAAAAGCCCGAACATCCTGGTATTGTATGAGGATATCTGATGGGTGTATCGGTAATAAAAGTGTTGACACATTCTTAAAATTATTCCATTCATGGTGTTTATAAAAAAATATAATCCTTCGAGGCTGAAGTCTATAATATTAATGTAATGATGGAGGAAAATATTAGAGCGTCAATACAGTCTATGTTTGCAGACATGCAAAGACAATTTCAGACTACAACTCCCACTCCTCCACCTCCCCTACAGACCCCATTATTTATATTACACCTCTGCCAGTAACTCCCACTCCCCCACCTCAGATTGTGGACCCCATTTTTTATCCTACTCCTCTGCCGTAGCTTCCTACTTATTGTGAGTTGTATGTTGATGATCCTCAACATCATATAGTTGCATATGGTCTAGTATATTGTATAGGAGATACAATTCATCATCAATAGTTATAGGTAGAGCATCATAGGGTCACTGTACATGATATAATAGATAGATCAGCTCAAGTACCATTACCTATAGATGGGGTGATGACAGTTGGACATAGTATTGGCCATTTTTTAATTTGGCCATCCAGACTTCTACGACTCATTACCATAGAGGTATGTATGTTATATCTTTAATTTTTTTATTTAAGTTTTTTTAACATTTGAAAAATAATATATTTTTCTATTTATTTTTACAGGAATACTTCAAAGGTAAAAAAATACTATATAAACAACAACAAAGACAAATGACTATGACATTAGATACAGATTCAAGTAGTATTGATATATTTTCAAGATATTCAAAAATTTTGGCAGATCATTATGAGTTTCCAATGGAAGCTCATGTTTGTGGATATGAAATAAATGTGGGGATTGTTAAAAATGATATCATAGAGCTTGTTACTAGAGATAAGTTGGGAATCAATGTGGTGAATTTTTTTTCCATGAAAGTAGTAACACCATTTCTCTGTGTTATATTTATTAAAAATGTATACTTATGTCTATTTTGTATTAGGTATCTTTATAACATGTGCGAGAATAATGAGAGGATAAATGTATATGGATTAATGGACTCGCATTTGATTTCCCCTAAAGCACATGCATTGGATTAGGAATAAATAATGCTTTATATTGCTGAAATATTTGAACAAAATATAATCACATAGTGTTGGATGATTCCTTTTTGTGAGAGGTATGAAAGATATCTTTGGAAAAGAGTTCATTATCTTTTAACATAAAAACCACTAACCTTAAATTTACTTTTATTAGTAATCATTGGATGTTGGGTGTTTTTTTCCCAAGGGAGAAGACACTTTATTGGATATGCTCTGTCCATGGTGATGTGCGGGAATGTTTTAAGAATATGTTGGAAAAGTAAGTTTAAATTTCTTAATAGATGTATATATTATAATGAATTTTAAATTTATCCCATTCATATTTTTTTCTAATAGGGGATAAGGTGTTCCAAGATCAAATATGTAAAAGTAAAGGTAAATATCCATTTATAATTTGTACTTTTTGATGTATTACATAAAAATAATATTTTGAATTTACACTAATTTAAACAGAATTGTCATGAACAACAAGGAATCATCGAATGTAGATATTATATGTTAAGATTTAGGTATGAGATAATTACAACTGGAACATTTATGAACTTTGACCTGGTAATATTTCCTTTTAAACTTTGCAATAATATTTCATTTTATTTATTCATTATACATGTTAACTAATATCCTTTTAATTGGTAGCTACTTGATGACCCTCGACCCTATAGTGATCAAGAGGTCAAACACTTACAATTGGAATGGTCAAATTATTTTATAGGTTTTATTGGATTTTAGTTTGTTTGTAGTGTAAAATTTAATTTTGAATATTGTCATTATAATTGTGTATTTAGTAGTCATTTAGGTTGGATTTAGGTTTGTTAGTTGACATTTTTAGTTTTTAATGTTATATATGTGAATGTTTATTTTTTCTCTACCTCTTATTTTGGTCTAGTTCTGATGATTTTTCTGGTATGGATTCTGGTCAGGGGGGGTGGTCCAGGGGTCTGGGGGGTGTCTAGTGGGGGTGGGGTGGGGTGGTTACAGGGTCGTGGGAGGGTTGTCCAAATTGGGTGGGAGTGTCTAGGGTGTCCATGGGGGTGGGAGGCCATCCAGAAGGGTGGAAGGGTTGTCCAGGGGAGTGGCGGGCTATCCATGAGGGTGGGGGGGGGGGGTGTCCAGGGCGTATCCAGGGGGTGTGTGTGTGTGTGGGTGGGTGGGGGGTTCCAGGATTGTGGGAGGTCTTTCTAGGGGGGTGGGGGTTGTTCAGGAGTGTGGGGGGGGGGGGGGGGGGCTGTCTAGGGGGTGTCCAGGTGTGTGTGTGTGTGTGGGGGGGGTGTCTAGTGGGGTGGGGGGTTTCCAGGGGTTTGGGAGGGCAGTATAGTGGGGGGGGGGGGTCCATGGGGGTGGTAGGGTGTCCATAAGGGTGGGAGGGCTGTCCAGGGGAGTGGGGGATGTCCAAGAGGGTGGGGGGGGGGGCTATCGAGGGGGAATCCAGATGTGTGTGTGTGGGGGGGGGGGTGTCCAGTCGGGTGGGGGTGGGGGGATTTATAGGGGTGTGGGAGGGATTTCTATTGGGTGGGTGGGGGGGGGGTCTCCAGGGTGTCCATGGGGGTGGGAGGGTGTCCAGGAGGGTGGGGGGCTATCCAGGGGGGTGGGGGGATGTCCTAGAGGGTGGGGGGGGGGTATCTAGGGGGTTTTAGGGGTGTAGGGGGTGTACAGTGGGGTGGGGGGTTTCAGGGGTGTTGGAGGGTTGTTCAGTTGGGGGGGGGTGTCCAGGGTGTCCATGGGGGTGGGAGGGTGTCCAAGATGGTGGGAGGGTTTCCAAGGTGTCCTTGGGGGTGGGAGGGCTGTCTAGGGGAGTGGGGGATGTCCAAGACGGTGGGTGGGTGAGGGGGGGGGGGTGGGTGGGTCCGGGGTGTCCCTAGGGGTGGGAGGGCTGTCTAGGGTGTCAATGAGGTGGGAGGGCTGTCTAGGGGAGTGGGGGATGTCTAGGAGGGTGGGTGGGTGGGTGGGGGGGGGGGGCTGTCTAGGGGGTATCCAAGTGTGTGTGTGTGTGGGGGGGGTGTCCAGTGGGGTGGGGGGTTTCCAAGGGTATGAGAGGGCCATCTAGTGGGGTTGGTGGGTGGGGGGGGGTGGTTCATGGTGTCTATGGGGGTAGGAGGGATGTCTAGGGGAGTGGGGGCTGTCCAGGAGGGTGGGGGCTATCTAGGTGTGTGTGTGGGGGGGGGGGGGGTTCCCAGGGGCGTGGGAGGGATATCCAGTGGGGTGGGGGGGGGGGTGGGGGGTGGGTGGGGGGGGGGTGTCCAGTGTGTACATGGGGGTGGGAGGGTGTCTAAGAGGGTGGGAGGGCTGTTCGGGGGAGTGGGGGGCTGGCCAGGAGGGTGGGGGGGGGGGGGGCTGTCCAGGGGGTATCCAGGGGTGTTTGTGTGTGTGTGTGTGGGGGGGGGGGGGGGTGTCCAGTGGGGTGTGGGTGTTTCCAGGGTTGCGGGAGGACTGTCCAGTGTGGGGGGGGGGGTCTAGGGTGTCCATGGGGGTGGTAGGGTGTCCAAGAGGGTGGGAGGGTTGTCCAGCGGTGTGGGGGGCTATTCAGGAGGGTGTGTGTGTGTGTGTATGGGGGGGGGGGGGGTCCAGGGTGTCTTTGGGGGTTGGAGGGTGTCCAAAAGGGTGAGAGGGCTTTCTAGGGGAGTGAGGTCCTTTCTAGGAGGTTGGGGGGGGGGGTTTCCAGGGGGTGTCCAGGGGTGTGGGGGTGTCCGGGGGGGGGGGGGGGGTTCTAGGGGTGTGCGGGTGTCTATGGGGGTGGAAGGGTGTCCAAGAGGGTGGTAGGGCTATCTAGGGTGGTGGGAGGATATCTAGGAGGGTGGGTTGGTGTGTGTGTGTGTGTGGGGGGGGGGGGGTGGGGGGGGGGTTCTAAGGGTATGAGAGGGCTGTCTAGTGGGGTAGGGGGGGGGGGGGGGTTCCAGGGTGTCCATGGGGGTGGGGGATGTCCAGGAGGGTGGGAGGGCTGTCCAGGAGGGTGGGAGGGCTGTCCAGGGGGTGGGGGTGTCTAGGAGGGTGGGGGTCTGTCCAGGTGTGTGTGTGTGTGGGGGGGGGGGGGGGGGGTTCCAGCGGGTGGGGGGTTTCCAGGGGTGTGGGAGGGTTTTCCAGTGGGGGGGGGGGGTGTCCATGGGGGTGGGAGGGTGTCCAAGAGGGTGAGAGGGATGTCCAGGGGATGGGGGCTGTCTAAGAGGGTGGGGGGGCTGTCCAAGGGGTGTCCAGGGGTGTGTGTGTGTGTGGGGGGGTGTATAGTGGGGTGGTGGGGGGGGGGGAGAGGATTCTAGGGGTGTTGGAGGTCTATTTAATGTAGGGGGGGGGGTGGGTGTCCAGGGTGTCCATGGGGGTGGAAGGGTGTCTAGGAGGGTGAGAGGGCTGTCCAAGGGGGTGGGGGCTGTCTAGGGCAGTGGGGGGGGGGGGTGCTGTATAGGGGGCTATCCAGTGGGGTGAGGGGGTTTCTAGGGGTGGGGGTGTCCAAGGGGGTGGGAAGGTGTCCAGGGAGGTGGGAGGGTGTACAGGGGGTCGGGGAATGTCCAGGGGGGTCAAGGGGTTGTCCAGGGTGTGGGGTGGGGGGGGGGTGTCCAGGGGGGTGGGAGGGTGTCCAGGGGGTGGGGGCTATTTAGGGGGTGGGTATGTTCAGTGGGGTGGGGGGATGTCCAAGGGGTTTACTGTTTTTTAGTTGACATTGTATGTTTTGAATGGTATGTATGTGAATGTTGAATTTTTCTTTGGTTCTTCTTGTTTTGGTCTAGTTTTTATGTTTTAATGGTACGTATTCTAGTGTGGTTTTGGTTTATTTTCTTCTTGTTTCTGGTCTTCTTTGGAAGGGAATAGTTGTGGTTGAACCATTTTATTTAATTCTTTTTTTTGTTTTAAAGTCGGTTATTTTATAACCGACGTAAAAAATGCAAGGGAATGGGTTTTAACGTTGGTTATTTTAAAACCAATGTGACAAATGCATGGGAATGGGTTTTTATGTCGATTATTTCCTAACCGATGTAATAAATGGAATGGAATAGTTTTTTATGTTGGTTATTTTATAATTTATGTAGTATATATTTTTTCATATCAGTTATTATTTAATCAAAGTGAAAAAATGCTTGGCATACCGGTTTATCACGTCGGTTATTTTCATAACCAACATGATAAATGATTCTGAAGTGCAATTTATTACGTTGTTTATATAATAACTAACATAATAAAGTACATACCACATTGGTTATTTAAAAACTGATGTAATAAATCATGACTCCGAAGCATTTTCCACATCGGTTTTTGAGGAAATGACATGAAAAGCACTCCATTTTTTTTTGGTTTTTACGTCGTTTTTAAACTAACCAATGTGAAAAAACAATGTTTATAATGTCTCTTATAATAACATCGACCAAAAGCTGACATAAAAAATAAAAAATAACCGTTATGAAAAATGGTTTATGCATTAGTGGTATTAAATAGTGTAACTCCTGCCTGGGTCTATAAAAATCAGTATCGATGCTAAATTCAATATTCCTTTTAGCTTCTAAAAGGCTATCTTATAGGAATCTAACCATACAAAATTCACAACCTTCTTATTCAATCCCATAAGTGGTGCTGCTAAGCATGAGAAGTCCTTTATGAAATTTATGTAGTAACTGGAAAACCCCAAGAAACTCAATACCTCAAAGATGTTCTTGGGATGCTCCTAGGAAACTACAACTATCCTTTCTCTAAGTCAACTGATACTACTGTCTATGAGATAATGTGACCCAGAAAGTGAATATGATCCATCTAGAAGTAAAAATTTGTGAGATTAGCATATAACCTATGCTCTCTTAGTATATTCAACAAAATCTCAAGATTTTTCACATGGTCATGTTTATTGTGAGAATACACCAAGATATCATCCATGAAAACCACCAAAAAATCCAGATAAGGATGAAATGATTAGTTTATCAATGGCATGGATACTTCTAGTTCATTCTTGAGACTAAATGACATAAAAAAATACTCATATAGATCATACCTAATACAAATGATTTCACAAGGTATATATGATGGTATAACATGAAACTAATGATAACCAGATCTCAAATCAATCTTTGAGAAAACCCAATCTTCTCAGAGTTGGTCAAAGAGATCATCTATTCATGGTAGAGGATGTCAGATCTTAACTATAAACTGGTTAAACTTTCAGTAATCCACACATATCCTGAGGTTACTATCCAACTTTTTTGCAAAAAGGATCAGAGAACCCCATAGAGAAGTACTAGGTTGGATAAACCCATTTTCCTGTAAATACTATAGCTACCTCTTGATATCCTGTATCTCAGTAGTATCCATCCTATATGGAGGAATGGATACCAGTGAAACTCCTATAATTAGCTCGATAGAGAACTCTAGCTCTCTCATTAGAGGTAATCCTAAAAATTATTCTGGGAAAACATCCCTGAAATAATCAACCACTGGAAGGAAATCAACTTGACGTGTTTCCTAATCATCTAGATATAAATTTGTAGTCTAGGCTGTCATCCCACCCAACCCACAATGATTGGGTCCATCTTGGATCATATAGAAATTCTATTAACCATTGTGAATAAACTCCCCACCCTATGGTGATGTGTATGTCACCCTATGGTGATAGAAATCAACTGAATCATGAAAGGGAACCAACCAGTACATCCCAAGAATGATGTCAAAACCCATCATCTCGAGGAAAAAAAGGTCCCATACAAAGTGACACCTCCCAATCTCAAAGGGGCACTCCCTGCACTATCCTACATCCTCCGTTCTAATCACCAATAGAGTTTCAAGAATCATAAAACCATCAAAGGACTGAATAACGAGCCCAAGACTCTCCACAACGAGAAAAAGTATAATGCTCTGAGAAGCCCCTATATAAAAAAGAGAAAATAATAAAGTAGAGGCTACTATAATAGTACATATCATTGCAGAAGGTTCCAGACTCTACACCTCAGGTGCCGGTTACACTATGTATATCTAGCCTAATCTATAGCTATGTGATATAGCCTGGATACCTTGATAAGATATTCTTTGCAATTGCTACAAAACTGGGGTCTGACTTCCATAACTATAGTCACCACCTCGGCCTGATCATCCAAATGTACTCTATCTCCTTTCCTGATGAGAAGCTTCTTACCACACTCCTGCATGTGGAGATAGTGCAGAACCTCTCTCCCTGGATTATGAAGGAAAATCTATATAGAATCACTATAGATGTACCCTATTTTCATATGATTAGCACTCAACTGGATCTCTTATACACTAAGTCCTCATATATCCTGGTCTAACAAACTCGTATCACCTCACCTAGATACCTGAGTATGGGCTCTAGCAACTAATGTCACTATATGGAATCTCTAGATGAAAATATCTCATACTAGTTGATAGAGTACCATATCTTTATATCGAACAGCCCTGGATCACAACCCAAACTCTATTAGGTTACACTTTGTGATAAGCACCTAATTCACTATTATATAAATGGTATTCAGTCAAAATAAATTTACCTATGATCATATTTCATACCTGAGACCATCCTCAAATCGTTTAGCTTTAGATAACTCAACACCCATTAGTATAGGTGAAAAGAACTGGAGCTTAGTAAAATAGGATGAATAATCCATAATTGATAATGTTCCCTACTCAAGATGCATGAACTCTTAGGCTCTATTATCCCTCAATATCTTGAGAAAGAAATAATCAAAGAAGGTTGTATGAAAGTCCCTCCAGGACATCTATCAATGATGATCCGTCTAAGTAATGAAATCCCACCATCGCTTAGAGAAATCACATAACATATATGTAAATAGATTTACCCTCCTCTCAGAAGGCATCTCTAGATTCTCAAAGATAGATAGAATGGCCTCTATCCACAACTCTATAGCCTCTATTATTCCATTCTCTGAAAACATGGGTGGATACTACGGTTGGAACTCACACATCAAATCTTCTATAGTTAGGGTAGGTCGTGATGCTCCTTGATCTCTACCACTATCCCAGTGATCTATTGGAGGATGTCATAGTGGTATACTTCTACAAATTCCAAGCATAATCCTTATATCATGATTCAGTATAAAAGATTATATCTCAAAAGCACATATACTGAAATAGGATAGGTACATGTATTCTTATATGAGAACCACACCCATCTGTCTGCTCCTAGATTCAGGTTTGGGTGACATATAGATCATATAAAAGTAAGATATACTACCTACTGCCCACTACTAAGGTCGGGTCTAGGTCAAGTTATCTACTATAAGTAATTTATATTTTTTATTTATTTTCACTTGAATTCATATATACATTTCACAATTATATCATAATTAATTTTAGAAGGTTGAATCAAATGGTTCACTGAATTATGATCCATAAGGGCCCATACTCCTCATGAAAGAAAAATATGGTGTCCCCTAATTCACACCATAACATGTAACAGAATAATTATCATAACAACAGGAATATTTATCACAGAACCTATCACAAAAACATGCAATAAGTAATGAATCCTAAATGTAATGGCATAATACATGACATGTGATTCTTATAAAGTGGCTAAAATGATGCATGAGATGGCATATGCTTATCTCATTATGTTTAAATAAAATATATTTTGAAATAATATCAATAATAACATCACAATTCGAGTTCATCACCCAATGTTGGAATTAAATCAATTGTAATTATCAAAATATTGAAAACAATAATTTCATTTGATGTAATTTGGATTTTTCCTATATGAAGGTTAGATATTCCCATGCATAGATCATTAACAAATTCTTATTTTTTCCCATCCCTTTCTATTGTCCCAAAATATTAAGGAAAACCATAAAAGATGCTCTGATTCCATTTTGTAACATCTCAGACCTAGATTCTACTCAAAAGTGCCTTGAGCCTGGTTGGCCACATGGCCTCAAGCGCATCTCCCCAAACATCAAAGGCTTTAGACTAGTAGCAAGGGACTAGGTGTGTTAGTGGGGAGACTAAGACCTCAATACTAGAGTGTAGCACAATGGAAATACAATATTAGATAAGTAGCAGAAGCAGTAAATAAATTTGAAAAATGATAAATGAATAATATAAGAATTTATAATTTATACCAGAATTAATATAATATATAGGATATGATGATACATGTCATGTGTCTAATAAATAATCCAAAATAGGTATACATGGAAGGTGTACAATACATGGATCAAAAGTATAAAAAGGAAAAAAATAATCTATCTAGCATCAAGATCCTCATCTCGGTCCCATGCTCCCTATATTCAAAAAAGATATCAAGAACCTATAGTAGGGAACTTTTCCTTATCCATACCTACAATCATATAGTTTGTTCGGGTACCCAAGGCAGCCCGAATAGGGCATGAGACTAAATCCCAGTAGGCAACCACCCAAGGTAAAGTTCCATCTAGTTAGTGAATATATATATATAACAACAATAGGGTATGGGAAGTAATTTTGTATGCAAGGAAGTACTGAAGGTAAACATACTATAAAGTTTGGGTTCTCATTTAATAACCAATTCATTTAATCCATTTCATTTAGAAAGTAAATATATGAAATAATAGTCAATCATGTGTAATTTATAATCAAATTCATCTAATTAGAAAATCTTATTAAATTAATAATGTCTCTGGACATTTAATCTAGCACAATGCCCTCTATAGTGATATACTCAAAGGATTCTGAAATAGTCCATCAATAAAGTATAAGACAAAGACAAAATCCAAGCTTGTGCTTTGTCTTGGAAGACACATCATATAAACCATTCAATTATTTATTCAATTTAGAAGCTGAGGTCATCCGTGGCATTCCTCATTTGGAATAAAGGTATCATTCCATGTATAATATAAACTAATACCTCGAGTGTGTCCTTGGAGGTCCAATAAGGGAGCCCAAGTATCACCCATGGAATATATGGTCAACTTCCCTTTGAGTCCTTCCTTGTAAAACCATAATGAGTCCAAGTATCACTCATTATATAATAGTAATCCCCCATGAGTCCATCCATGGCCATCCATATAAGTAGTCTAAGTGTCACTCAGGCATAGGCAAGGTAGAATCCAAATGAGTCCTTCCATAGCGTTTGTATATGAACCCATGTGTCACCCATGGAATATTCATAATCATTCAAGAAATATCATTTAATCAGGATTATTTAATATTTCAAGGTCATAACAAAGAATAATTCATTTATACCTCACCTCAAAAGTTGGATAAAGTCACAAGATAACCTTATAAGGCTTTCCTTTAATTAACTCATGTGGGAAATCCATTATAACTAGCATCTCATTCTTAATCATCCAATACTTGGAAAGTGTCTATGAACATGGATTCCATACCCTTTTCTTTATCAATTCAATTCACAATTGAAATTACAATTCAACTTACATATCAATTCACAATTCAAGTTCTAATTGACAATTCAATATTAAACATCCCATGTAAAGGGGTAAAGGGAACACCTCCAAGGTATCCAAATTAAATAACCACCCATGGTGGTGAAGTTAAATAGGGCTTATTAGCTTTCACCTAAATAGTGCAGTCGATGCCAAACCAAATGATGAATGACAAAAAAGGAATCGATATATTATCGAGATAGATCCAAAAAGACAAACATTAATTGTTTCTGATCTCATATGAAAGAGATCTCCTGCTTCCTATAATAGTCATTAAAAAAGATCTCTCTAAAGGCTCAAGATATCCAATTTTATAAAAGAGGAGAAAAAAGGTTAGAAATAGATTTAATTATGGGCAATTTTTTAAATTTACCCAAAATATAGGGACACACTATTTGGCCACACAGTTGGCCAAACCATGCACCAAATGTGCACCCTTTTCTGTATGAAGGGACACCCTATATAATTTTCATGCAAAATATGACTAACCATGCGAAAAAAATTCAAAAATTCAGTATAAAAAATTTCATACATAGCTGTACGGCCATGCTCCTTAAATCACACGGTTTTCCTAACCATGCAGCCTTCCTTGTATGGTTTGTTCTAATATTGTACCATGCCTTTTCACCCAAAAGCTGGGTTCCGGGCTCCATACCATCCCAAGTCACCCCCGATACCTCCATGAACTCAAAGGGAATCCATATTATGCCATAATTAAGAATTTAAATGGAAAGTTTATGGAAATAAAAGATTATGTACCTCAAAGAAGAACTAGGTTCTTATATCCACCATTGATGCTAAAATATATGGCTCATCAATAGTCATGAACTAATCCATGTTAATAATACTAAATCCACAATCATCAAAAAATGTTTCAGACAATGTCATTATATCAAAACACTTTTATTTCATCATAGATACTCAACTATGGGAGTAATAATCCAAAATTAGTTTTTTATCAACATATTCATAATATGAAACATTTTTATACTGAATCCTACTATTCAATGCACTTGAAAAATCATATGTAATTGCAGTTAAATAACACTATCATGTTTTGTTCTCATTTTCACTACTTTATTAGTTATAAAACATTTATACTAATTAATGACTAGTGTTTTTCATTCATGACCCAAATAATTATGATTGAAAGATAACAATTTTATTTCTTCAGAGATAGAGTCAACAAGTAAACTTAATACCTACTGTATAAATGAATATTAAAATTATATGAATATTTATATTTTATTTTTTATTAAACTAATTCTTGTAACTTCAATTTCAACTAAATAAGTAGCTCTTTTCCATGAAAAGTCTCTCTCCTTATCAAAGGCAATGAATGATGAGTTCTACTAAAAATTTATTTATGTTCCTTATTTAAACATACAATTTTTTTAAGATATATGTGAAATCAATTAGTATGAGATAACATACACAAGTTCAAATCACTTACTTGATGTATTCATCAAAAAAATCACAGTTAAAAAATACTATGTAATGTGCCATATCACTCTCTTCAAGGCTCAATGAAGTCAATGTATATGATCCAAAAATTTTCTCTATTTTGGGAAGGTATTGAAAATAAGGTTCAATTTTCTCATACTTCTCTTCTTCATTTCTCATTGGTTAGTTATTTCTCATGATCTTGTCACCCAAATACATTGATCAAGAAACAATACATTCTTAATCTAAGTAACCTTTCAAAATGAAACTTTTAGTATGATTATTTTCCTAGATACAATAATTCACTATAAACATATTTTTTTTGGATACATATAATAAAAATAAATGGGCCCCCAAGAATAACTTCAGCTGGAAGATGGATAATTAGATGTAACATGCAAGTAAAAAAAGATATAGGATATATTTTCTCTAACTCGCATAGAATTAGTGGTGCCTCTTCTTGTATTTTTTTCAATAATACTTGGACAAAATTTTAGAACATATTTCTCTACACAAATTGAAAAACCAGATCACTATCATCCTTATATTATTGGATAGTAAATGGTATATTTCTATTGGAATCAATTTACATAGAAGTATATGGTAGTCATGAGTTTTTAGAGATTCTATTTTTAACTCTCTTGCATTAACCCATTTTGATATATTGTTAAATAGAAATTAGGGAGCTTAAAAGTATTTGGTACTTTTAAAAGAATTATTTTTATATAATTGTGTCATCATATAAGAAGCACATGGAACTATCCATTTATTTTCACTGATATGAATAAGATGTAGTTTGGTTTAATACCCTAACCCACTAAGTCATATAGAGATCACATATCATCTTTGATATTCCCCTTGAGATTTATAAGAATTGAAATAAAAATTTCACATAAGTATTTATCAATGTGCATTATATCTAAACAAATATGCAACAAATTGGTTGACCAATAAGGAAAATAAAACATGATAATTTTCTACTTCCAATTGTACTTGGATTCAATGGAATATTCTTCCTCTTTAAATTTTGTTTGACCTTTACTAAGTTAAAAATTGTCATATTTCAATTTTTTAAGCACATTGGTTTTAGATATACACTAAGGTGGCCTATAAGTCTCAATTGTATTGTTAAAACTTCAACTATTATTACTATATGGATGATCCATTGGAAATTATCGATAATGTACCATGAAACTAAAACTATGATGATATTTAAGTCTTATAAATCATGAATCATTCATACAAATAGAAAATAATAGTTTTGCACCCATTCTATAGCTATAAATAATTTCTTAATCAGTAAAATCATTTATCAACCACATAATAACCACAAACATTTGAAATATGTCTTTCAAAAAAGAATTATATGCACACACACCCACATTATAAAGTTTCTTAAACTATTTTATTAATGGTTTCATGTAAAAATATATGCCATTTATTGGATAATAAGGTCTATATATGAGTATACTTAAGAAAGTGAATGTTTTTTTAATATACATCTATGGAGGAAGGTTATAAATGTGAATGAAAATTGGCAACGTGCTATATAAAGTAAGTATCTGACCAAATGGATTAAAACCATCACATGATAAACCCAACCTAAAATTACACAACCCAACTAAAAAATCAAGATATTGTGCATAAAATGTTTCCTATTCTAATCTATCCATAGGATGAACCAACTCATCATTATCATTACTTCTTTTAGCATCATTCCATTATATATTTGTCAACATTTCATCAAATATGAGAATATTTTGGAGCCTTGGAATCAATGGAAAGTTCCATATTAAGTTTTTTTTGGCATACAAGATAAAGTTACATCTAAATTTGGTTTACATAAATATGTACCACATTTTTTACAATCATTTATACCTATAGTTTCATCCCAAAATAAACTGAAATATTTTGGGAAAGTATGAATTTTAGTTATAGAAAATCCATGTTGGTCAAACAACTTCGATGCCATATAATGATTTAAGGGAATATATTTATCATCCAGAAGCAATTCATTAAAAAATTTAATAATATAATCAATTATTGTATTATAAATTCCATACATGATTTCCCTATAATATAGTCACATTAAAAATTATAGCTTTTCTATTTTACCACATTACCGATATACTAGAGTAATGAAATTATCCACAAATTTTTAGCCTCTCAACATTATAATTTTAATTAGTTGCATCAAATATACTCATATAATTATATTTTTGAATTGAATTATGTTATTTCTCATGATTAATAAAAAACAAAAAGCAATCAAATATCAAATTATCTATTCCAATCCTTTTATTTTAATCATGAATAGTCTTAGATTTTTTTCCTCAATTATGATTCCAGGCATAATAGTTTGTTTGAAAACCTAATTTTTTTATTTAGTAACTAACTTCTTTATGAATTAACTAAGGTCATACAATATAATTATAGCAATGGTAGTTTATTTGACCTATATCTGAAGCATTACTAAATAAAAAATCTAAAAAACAATCCAACTTCTTTTGAAACTCAGTTGAGATTCAATCAATATCATACATAAAATTATATCCATTTTATTACCAAAAAATGTTTATATTAATATCAACATAGTATATTATAACTAAAAAATTCATGGAAGTAGAGAGGGATCCATATGCCATAATTCTATGAAAACCTGAAAGTGGGGGAACTAATTTTGTGAAGGTAAAGCGGATCACATGAGATGGTATAAGTGTGATCCTATACCAATAATGAATTTCAATTTAAATTTATAGTCTAATTTTGTTCCTTTAAATGCAAAGAATAATTCCATGTTCTACCAACATGGTCCAGGTCATCTCCACAAAATAAAAAATGTGCTATATTGACTTAAATATCCCAATAAAATTAGGTATCTAGCATTTACACTTTATTTTACAAAAACATATAGAAACATGAAAATTATATTATTAAGTTAGGTTATTTGTAATCTAGGTAATGAAAATACATAAATATGGGAAAATCAATTGGAAACACAACCTAACATCTCTATGAGGTATCCATACATTAGATAATCATGATAAATTATTAATAATCAAAAAAATATTTACCATACAAACAAATATCAATGTTACAAATCATCTTATATAGTGAAATGAAACACCATAACAGAACATATTTATTGAAACCTTAAGAATATAACTAATTGGAATATAATTAATACTCACAATCATTAAATAATTATAATATTAATCTTGAATTATTCATTATCAATGTATAATATCATATAAAAAATTCTAAATAACATTTATTTATAACACATAGAGGAACCAATCATGCTTTTGTTTAAAACCCAAATTTCATAACCAAATCCAAAATTTATTTAAGGAAATGAGACATGTTCACTTTATTTTAACCACTTAAAAAATCATTGAAATAATTTTGAATTCAAATATATTTTAAATCACTCTCTATTTCCATGTATAAAAATTAAATTTAACATACATGAATACTTTATTATAAAAAAAATTAGTTTATCATAAAAATTATAATTTGAGAAGAGAAAAGTCCCTTTAGAAATAATTAAAACTTTATATTTATCACCTAAATCCATAATTATTTAATTATATCCCACAATATAACACAATACCTTATATATATAAAACCATAATATTGAAATCCTTTACAATAATGAGTAATAACTATACACAATATAACATAAAAAACTCTAATACTCTTACAAAAATGTATTTTTATTATCTAATAATGATCATTTAATATCATATAATATCATTTTTCCATAAAAATTCACATAATGGGGTTTAAATCATGTTTTGTAATGCAAAAAATTAGGTATTTTACAAATGGGACTTTAAATTCCACATAGATAGTAAATCAATGAAAATTATCCTTAAAAAAATCATTAAAAAAATTAACTAAATAACCCCAATTTTATAAAACCATATTATAAAAAATAATATTGAAAATATTTATGTATATTTATTTCCAAATACATTGTAATTACAATCTATTTTAGGTCATTCATAATCTTGGGAATTGAAATACAAAAATATGAGGATAAAATAATATAAAAGGAGAATAGAAGCAACATACCTTAATGATTTAACCTAATTCCCTTCATATTTACTAAAACAATAATATAAAATTAAAATTAATTAATAATAACAAAATGTTCATGATAATTTAATATCCAAGTCTAATATAGTTATATATAAAATTATAATTCATAAATAATAAACAAAATTACATGTGAATTTAATCTCTAAGGAAAACATAGTTAAATTAATTCAACCATTCATCATTATTGAAACTAAAGGTTATACAATGATGTATACTATTATTAAACTAAGAGAAATAATTTTTTTTATTTGTTTGATATTTATAGATTCTAAATATAATGATCCTGTAATAAAATTTCTAAAATATAAAACATTTGGAACCATTGTAATTTAGGGAATAGAAATACAGAAATAAGATAATGAAATAAGATAATTGGGGGAAGTAAATGACATAACTTGATTATTAAATTAAAAAATCATTGAAAAAATGAGGAGGAAGGGAGGAATACTTAATAGAATCAGAGGGGAGGGAGAAAACTACTGAAGTGATCCAAATACACAATGGGAAGGAGGGGGAGGGGGATCACACCATTAGTATTTAGGGGAACCCTATAAAAATTGTTTTAAAAAAACATTGGTATAGGTTCATTGGTATAGCCTAGAATTCTATTAGTGAATCTTATAAGGCAAAAATATAATGGATGTCATTGGATCATCCATGGGTAGTTTTACTCCAAAGTAGGGTGCCCCTAGATTATATTATTATTAGCTCGTTTTTTACATTTTCTTTAGGTTACACTAACTATGAAACCACAAGGGTTGGGATACTAGAATAATAGAGCTCTATTTGTCCATATGATGTATTGGGAAAAGTGTTTTTCTATCAACTATATAAGAATCATATATGATACGATTGGGATGATTCCCTACCTAAATAACTAAGAGGTGAGTTTCGTGACAAAGTGTGGTCATTTTATTAATGAAATATAGATCTTGGACTCATAATGAGTATGATGGATTTAAAATGGTTCATCATTTTATTGGGATCCAATTTAATTAAAGTCCTTATTGAATTATTATTAAACTTGATACTCATTTAATAAAAGATTATACTATAGGTGAATAACATAATCATAATCAAACTAAACTTTGATATTAATCCTTAAAAGGATAAGATTAATGTAATTTACTCTTAATACTAGTAACTTAAGAAAATTTTCTTAGAAATATTGGTGATTTAAGAAAAGTTTTTAAGGAAAATTCTATGTGTCAAAATAGTTCCTTCCTAAGTAACCAAGTGTTGAAATATTTCAAAAAGTGAATCTAGATAATTATAAATCATATTAGGATACACATAGGGTTTGAAAGAAATTGGATGGAAAATATGAATCTTAGTATCCTATAATATACTAAATATGATTTGGAATATAAAATTATATTCAATATGATTGAATATGTTAAATGACTTAGTGAGACTAAAGGTTTCTTTAAATCATTTTTGGTTATAGAAATAAATTCTATTATTTTGATAGATATATGATATCGACTATATGTTTTTATAGTTTTTGTAAATATACCTAAGGTTATAAGATAAATTTTTTTTAATCTTGATGTCTTATTTCAAGTAATGGAGATAAAGAGTTATTGAATTGATAACATGGATGCTTCAATCTTGGATAAAATTTTAATAAGATTTGTATTTTTATATCATTTATCTCTTGAGAAGATAATGTAATAAATAATTATTTAAATGAAATGAGATGAGTTTTTAAATATAAATAGTTTATTATATGTTTAATTCTACAAAATTATTTAAGGGGACACCAAAAATGGGTTGTTCTGGTTAGATAATTTATCATATTTTCACCTATGGAAATTTTTTGACAATATGATTGAATTCAAGGAATATTTACCTGATTTTCTCAAAGTGTTGAGAATATATATATGAACTAGGTATGTTATGTATAATATATAAATTATGGTATATATAGTACAAATAGGTAAATAATCAAACCATAAGAAGAAAATATTGATTGAAATTTTTAATAATGTTTCTTCAAGAATCCAATAAATTTTATTAAAACCTAGGGTTATTAGGAAGGAAGATTAGTAATTCAATATGATTGGATTATTTAAGATATCCCTTAAGGAGTTTTTTAAAATACATAGAATTTCCATGTTAGGTATATAAGTTATAGAAAATAATTCTTTTATTTTGAATGTTATGTGATATGATATATATATTTTAAAAAGTGTTACAAATATTCATATGGATCTTCATAAATCCCTCTCTAGAAGGAAGTAAAAAAATTTATAATTTTATTGGATGAATTTTTAGAAACAAAATATATTGGGACCATATATAGTTGAGTAAATTTAATAGAAGTTTAAATATATTCAACAACATATCAGGGAAAATTAGATTTGATAGGAAATTCACACTGACAATCATTAGTGGGATCTAGAGTTTGAAGTTGGTGATAAGGTATTACTATGAATATATACATGGAATAAGGTTATGATATTTAAAAATAAGGTAAATATAAGTCCTAGATATATAATCCCCTTTAAAATTCTTAATTGTATCAGGACTGTTGCATATCACTTGGCACTTCCACTGAATCTCTCTCATGTTCATGATGTGTTTAATATATCTATTCAGAGGAAGTACATGCCTAATCCTTCATATATAGTAGAATTGTATATTTTACCACTATATAATGATATATTTTATGATGAGTAACCATTGGATATTTTAAATCAAATAGATAAAGTTTTTTAAAAACAATAAAACTGACCCGGTTAAAATTTTAGGGTGAAAATATAAATTTGGGGAAGCGATGAGGGAACCCGAGAATGTGACATGGTAGAAGTATACTCAATTTTTTGTATCAGACTGATGGAATTTTTAAGAAAAAATTCTTATTATGTGGTTATAATTTAACACCCTAAGATTTTATGATATACCTCCCTTTAAAAAAATTTAATTTCTTTGATAGCATGCTTTACACACAACACTGAGTTTAAACGAACCACGATGTACTATTGAAATATTATTATTTAATGTGACAATTATCACCTAGATGTTGGATTAAAGATTATGAATAAAATTAAATAAATTTTAAAAAATTATTTTTTACATAGGTATAAAACTAATTCATTGGTTTCAATTGGTTATTAATTTTAAAAAGGAATTTAAAAGTAAAAAAGAGTTGTTTTTAAAAAAATAATTTTTATGCACACAATGTTTTTATATATTAATAAATAAGATTAATCTATATTTATGAATGATTTTAATTAAATTTTTGGATAATATATTAAATTCAATATTTTAACATTCATATAATAGTTTTTACATAGAAAAGAATTAAGGTAAACTTAATTTTATGCTTAAAAATTATTTTTTCTAAAAACATTTTTGTTGCATTTTTCACACTTAATAAATTTATACATATTATGGGAATTTAATCTTATAAAATGGATTAAATATTTTTAATCATAATAATTGATATTATTTATTAATGTTAACTTAATTTTTTTCATTATGAATAGTAACTAAGATAAAAATTCATCACTATGGTAAAAATTAAAAGGGGTTAATGAGGGGTTAAACTAATGTGTTAAGGGATAAAATGACCTAAAAGTGTATTCAAATATTATTGGATGGTCATATTTATACCCTATATCATATTCTATTATAATATGAGTCATTTTTATATCCATTTAAATTGATTAAAACATTAATATATTTTAATATTTTGGAAAATTACTAGCATTTCCTCTCCCTCACTTATAAAAGGATACCACTTATCCTCTATTATATACACTTAAAGAGCCTATTAAATCATCCAATCCCTAACAAAATACATTCCCAACATACCTACCCTTGTCCTAAAGGTCCTATATTGATCATAATACCATCCTAATAAGGTTATAGGAATAAACCTGAGGATGTTGTCTAAATAATAGGAGGATTGAATGCTTATAAAGCAATACATGACTTTATATATGGAATTTATTTTACATCTCATTTCTTTTATATAATTTATTTGAAAAAAATAACCTTATTTCCTCTTTGGTTAGGAATATTTTTCTTCCATGTATATATTTTATTTAAAATGATTTCAATAATGTTTTAACTATTCTATAATGACTGATTAAAGTCATTTTTACTTGTATTTTACTTTTTATAAAAAAATTTAAAAGGAATATTCTTGTCATTTTTTTAAACGATATACTTTTTACCAATGCTGCGAAAAAAATATTTTTTTTAACATATATCACATTAATGAATTTTTCCTTAATCATGAATTCTATTTTATTTAAATATTTCTTTAAAAATTTTCATGGTTAATTTCGATGAAATTTTTTTTCATAATATTCTTTAAATTTTTAGACTTTAAATAACTTATTTCAAAATGAAAAGGGTATTTTCCTCAAGAAATTTAACTATGATATTTTAAAGGTATTTTCAACTATGAAAACATCCTTTTATGTAACTTATGTTTCATTGGGGACATGATAAAATGATACTATACTTATCCTTTCTCTATATATTTATTGAATAATTTGATGAAATATTGATAAAACCCATTTTATTTTTCATAGGTTAAGCTATAATGAAATGATAAATGTTTTCATGACTTTGTGGCATATATATGAATGGATTATGATTATCGTATTTTTGGGTCCATTATATCTGTCAAATGCATTGGGTGATGTGATATATGTATCTCATGATATGATGATGATAATAATGGGAATGATTTCAGACAAATATATTAACATTTTGATGTGTGAGTGTGATTGATTCTTTCTATGAACATAATAATATGAATGGAAATGATTTCAAATATACATGTTCAAATTTTTATGTGTGAGTGTGATTTATTCTTTATAAACTCACAATAGTATGCATAGAAATGATTTTGAATATCTATATTCACATTTTGATGCATGTGTATGATTGCTTCTAACTATTCTTATAAGATTATGCATGGACATGTTTGATAATATCAATGGTAAAAAGATTAAAATTTCTTATATTTATATTGCCACATTTCTATGTTATGAATATTGAATGAAGATTACTTATTTGAAACCCTTATTAATATTTCTTCTTGATATGAATTGACTTTTGAGTTTATGATCTAATATTTTATGTGTATGAATCTTTTTCATTGAGAATACTTAATAGATTTTGTTACTATACCCTTATGATCATCCTATTGTCTATTATGATTGATATCACCCATTTTTACCTTTATTAAGCATCTGAGCTCATTTTTTTTTATATTTTCCTTCCCGATTTTTTGATAAAAGGTTCGAAGCATGATATTTATATAAAGGGTACTAATATGAATATATTTAGGGGATATATTAAATATATTTTAAGAAATATATTGATTATGTATATAGTCACAAAATACACTAAAAATTTATGGTCATTGAGTATGTTTAGTTTTTATATATATCGAATATTTATCTAGAATGATTTAATATTCATGTATGTTTTGATTGGGGCCAACGAGCTTGTACCCAAGTGGTACAAGCCCCTACTTGGCATCCAAAAGACCCAGGATTAAATATGGGAAGAGAAAAATTTCCGGGGGCACTGTAACAACACTGTAGCAGCGATAGAATTGTAGTAATGATGACAATGTAGTGACATAGGTACTGTAGAAGGACCTGTAGCAACGATGGTGCTGTAGCAGCCCGAGCATTGTATCAATACTATTCACTGAAGGGTTCTTTAGAAAAAATGGGATTTCAAGACTAGTTTTAAGTCCACTTAGCCTTGGGACTTCGGGCTATGTAATGGGTCTTCATCTTCCTAGTCAAAAGAGGTATTTTCTTTAATAATAAAATGAGGCTTCAGCCCCAACCTTTAAAAAAATGTATGTTTTGATTGGGTCTCTTCACATATCCTATATTGAGTTTTCAGGTTCATTTAATTTTGTGGGGTCACTACACATGTGCTGAGAGAATCTACATTCCATATACCACATTAATTGTTAGGATTGAATATTTATATAAGTTTAATTAAAAATTAATAAGTTAAGATTTTTGGTACCTAGATTTTGGGTCGACATATGTTATCCTAGAGGAATTTTGGTAACTAATTTTTTTTAAAATGATTTTTGAGTTTAGATACAATAATTAATATAGCTACTTTTTGTTCTACCATATCGAGCATTTTTGAAGTAAAATTCATAAATTAAATACATATTTTTACAAAAATAATTAAAAAACATGTTTTGAAAAATCCCTTTTATAAAAGTCACTTTGTTTAAAGAATAAGAATTATTCAAAAAAAAACAAAATTTTTTATAAGTTTTTCAGAACTTTTTTTTTATTTTCTTTAACTTGGATAAATTTCATGAGAGTTTTTTTTAGATCATAAATAATATATTGTAACTCATTCACATTCATTTGATCATTGATTTTTGATAAAAATTGATCTTTTTTAATTTTGAGTTGATCTTTTTATTCAAGTACTTGATTAAATTTATTTTTAAGTTCTTTGTATATTTAAATAAGTTAAAAAAAACCTTCTTCAAGTTACTCATGAGAACATTTTTGATCTTTTTAGCTTATATGATTAGAATAGGATAAAGAAGAAGATAAATTTAAGGAGTAATAAGAATATTGGTTTTAGTTTAATTCATTACTAACCTTGACTCCATCCATGAGAAACTTGGAACATTTATCGCTTGAATTGCTAGAGGAGAGAGAATCATCACTTTCACTATAAATTGAAACTTTAAAGGATCTCTTTCTTTTATTATTCTGCTCCTTATTCCTCTTTTCGATCAAGGGACATTCTGGACTTATATGACCTTTTTTATTCAAATCATGTCACTTATTTTTCACTTTTATCATCCTAATTTTTAGCATGTTGGCAGAATTTCTTCCATTTAAATATTTTTTTATCTTCTTAGATAGATGATCTATTTCATCACCATCATATGTCTCTTCATTGATTTATTTCAGGGTGGTTATTATTTTCTCCTTGACTTCTTTAGATTCCTTTTCGTCTTATCACTTCATTATGACCTCATAGATCATTATAGACCCAATTAGATCATCAAATGGAATTTTTTTATATTATCTTCTTCTTGTTCCACCATCAACTTAGGTTCCCAATTTCAAGAAAATACCCAAAGAATCTTTTTCTCAAGGTTTTTTTTCGATAAATCATCACCATGAGACATTCAAATATTAAAAATATTAGTAAAAGATGCAAACATATTGGTAGTAAATTTATTTGGATGCATACTAAAGATTTAAAAATATTTTCTATACATATCAAGCCTAGTATCTTTAACTTTATTCATACTTTCATGAGATAATTATTGAAATTAATAGATTTAATTAGTAGTTTTACAAATAAAAATGTGATTAAACTCATTATTATCTAGACCAAAATGTAAAGAATTCATATATTTGTTATTATGTTCAAAAGTGGCTATGTCATTGGGATTATATTATCTATCCTATTATTTAGAAGGTGTAAATCCATGCATGAAAATCTTCTAAATAGGATATCCTATAAAACCATGAAAAATAGACATGTTGTTTTTCATATAGTTATAGTTTGAACCATTAAAAAAATATGCATGAACCATAGAGTTTCCTTCAAGACCACCATATGATTTTGAAAAAAATTACATATTATAAAGTTTAAACTTTTAAATTAGTTAAGATATTTTAAATTAAAACTAATTTTTCAATTTTTTTAATAAAAACAAAAATATATCATTTTACACCAAATTTAGGTCTGAGATAAGATGAAAATATAGTGGTGTGGGGGGGTAAATTTTATTTTAAAAATAATTTTAAAATGATTCTATAAAATAAAAGAATTATTATACAATAATTAAATTTATAAATAAAATAGTGATTATAAAGAAAATGTAATGGAAATTAAAACTTTAAGTGTTATGGAAAATAAATTTTGGAAATTAAAAATGCACACTTTGATAAAAGAGTTTGGAAATAGATCAATAATGTGTCCCAATGTCCCATCCCCTCAATAAGGATTGATAGGGTTATATTTATCCCTTGGTTTTAATAGAAAACCAAGAACAAAATTAAAGGGAATAATCCCTAGGTTTTAGTAGAAACCAAGAAAAAAAAAATAAGACCCTTGGTTTTAAATGAGTCAAAGAACCAAGAAACCTTATTTTATTGGTGATGAGAACCTGAAGAATAAGATAAATAAGATATCTGATTTTTTAAAAACTCTTTACAAAGCACTCCACTTTCTCTAGAATATTTAGAAGAACATAAAAGATTAAGAGAGAGAGAGAGAAGGTAGAAGAGAATAATATAAGAAAGTAAAACAAGGGAGAAAAAAAAGAAAAATACTTAATAATAGATGCAAAAATAAATTGTATTGAATCCATTAATGCTTATTTTTTCTTTTGAGAATTAGAAGATTCATAGATATCTCTTGAAAAATCACATCATGGATTGATCAAGGAATAATTAATTGGAAAGAGTTTTCATAGATGTTTTTGGATGATATCCAAGCCTACAAATATTCATATTTATACCCTTTATAGTATTTGAGGGTCCCTTAGGTTTAGACAAGGATTTAATGATCCAAGTAAAAGCTTTAAAGGCCACATAAAATGAACTTTGATAGATCTAGATCAAATCCACTGGGTATCCGACAGTCTTACTGTAGCTTCTTGGGATTCTGTAGACTCCTCTAAATAGATTGAGATCCCCACTAAGTAGTTGTAGAGCCACCTGAAAGAAATATACTACCGTATAATGCTACCAGGTAGTGAGTGACATTCCACTGGACATTTGGTGGTTCTTAAGGTTGTATAGAGGTACTGTCCAACACCACCGACTGGTCAGTGGACTTCTATTGGGTATTCGATAAAACTAGGAATTATGGACTATGTAATGATTCATTTAAGATCCTCTTGAATCATTTACTTGAACTATAGTATTCCATTTATGATTTTTTACTATATATGAAAAACACTCAAACACAAAGGTTAGAAACACTTTAAGTGATCAAGATCATAGAAACATATTATAGGTTCAAAGGTTCATGCTTATATTTAGGTATTGATTTAATCAATGGATCTACTACATTCTACTCCAAGTAAACTATACTTACTATGACCTCAAACCTTGAGAAAAATCCTTCAATAGGTGATACTTCTGAAGTATTTTCTTCAAATTTTGATGCAACCTTAGCTCCATTATGAGATCCACCACTGCAATATTATCCAATATAATGTGATAGGGTCTTTAATATGATTCCTTATAGATATGTATATCTAGATTACATGAATTAATACAAATATTTCATTACAATTCATTCCCATGACGTTTTTTGTTTTAGAGTTTTAGAGAGTTAGGTCAAAAAATTAACTAATAAAACCCATGACTTTTAAACTATTGAATATTTTTCACACTACATAAGAAATAAATTAATCCATAACAAGCCTTTAATATCTCTAACAAGTTCCCCACACATTATAATCTTCTAGACACATCATATATTTTACTTTTCTTTATAACCCTGTGAAAGAAAATGTAAGAAAGGGGTGAGTTCAGATGCTCAGTAAGGGATAAATAAGCAAATTGAAACATATCATAGTTAATACTTGTATCATAACATAATAATATGAATATAATAACATAAGGAATATCATGATCATAAGTACATTAAACTTAACTTGGAAATGTGGCTACAATATTAAAAAGAAACATTCATAAGCATTTCACCAAAGTTCATCACTAAGGTGTCATAAAAGAACATTACCAAGGTTTCTCACCAAGGTATCATAAAACATTACCAAGGCCTAATTTAAGGAATCATTAAAATCTAATCTCTAGAGATTAATACTTTACCCAATGCATTGGTGTGCTTTTAGGGAACACCCTTCATATGTCTAACATTATGTGTAACACATAAATAAATCATACGTAATTCCATAAAATCATAATTAACCTAAGAAGAAAATGGGTTAAATGATAATACAAAATATAAAACTAGGATATATAGATAAATAACATGGATGAAGTCATAACATAATATCATAAGAATTAATAAAGTGTGTTATAATAGATAGAAAATACCTTTTTTAGGATCATTAAGAAAATTTATTTGGAAATAATAAACATCCTTAACCATTTGAAAACATTTATTTATAAAAGTAGGAGATAAAGAGTTTATTTGAGAAACCATGAAAATTTAGACTGCAATTATAATAGAAAAATATAAAAATTATCGAAAACTTTGTTCACAAAGAAGTAATAATTTAAAAAGATATCTTAGAAAACATTTTTAACATTTTCTTAAAAATAAGAAGTTATGGGTCACTTTAAAATGTTATTTTTACAAAGGATAAGTGAAATATTT
The DNA here is from genome assembly GCA_963277665.1 of Viscum album. Classification (NCBI taxonomy): domain Eukaryota; kingdom Viridiplantae; phylum Streptophyta; class Magnoliopsida; order Santalales; family Viscaceae; genus Viscum; species Viscum album. Next base: position 1,746,781,117 of record OY728161.1, read on the forward strand.
TTAAAACTATTACTTTTTAAAAAATAACCTTCAATAACAAAGCCTTGAAAATACCTAAAGTGTATTCTAAATAAATGTATAGTGGATGATAAAATAAGAGATCATATAAGGAAAACCATTTAATTTTGTTAAAATACATTTGATGAAATACCACATCATAAAAATATTAATAAATATTTATTATGAAAATATAAGAATGTAAATATTAAGGTAAAATAAGATAACATATAATTAGTTATTCAGTTATAAAGGAGAATATTGGTGGGAAATAAAAATATAGACATGGAGGAAAACCATTGTTAATGAGGATGATAATTATTCTTAATAATGATATTATTTTTGAGGAATAATTTTATCAATGCAATAAATTTTAATTAAAAATGACTTATTCCAAAATAGTAAGATAAATTACCTTGAAATAAAATCTTATGTTATAGGAAACCAAGCATAGAATAAAAAAGTTCAATAAGAGGTATTATAGCTCATCTAAGGGAGTTGAGTTAACAAAACCACTTTCAAATTTTGTATCCTTTGAATCAAGATTAATTTGAATAAAGAACATGATAGGGATATTAAAATCCCATTAATTTCATGAATATGGAAAAATACATTCAATTGTTAATAATGACACTATATAGAAGATATCATGGTTCCAAGGAATTAAATTTGAGACAAAGAAACCCTTAACTTAATCCCAAAAATACATTAAATCACTTGAATATCCTATATAAAGAAAATAACTATCTTAATAAAATATTTGAGAACCTTTTTCATATATTGAACCTTTTACAAAACTTATTTATAATTATTCTCTACATTTATATTTGTTATTATCTATTTTTAATATTGAGTATGAGTAATCTTGATCATTTTGAATTAGTTTAATAACATTTTTTTATTTATTATTATCCCAAATTTAATAATTAAGAAAGAATAAAAGGTTTCATAATTTATGTTTTATAATTATTTATAAGTATATAATTTTATTTCATAAGTATTTTAGTTATTATTCATGATGACAAAGTCAGTGATGAGCATGTTTTAGTAATTTATAAATAACAATATGTGTTGTCTTAATTAATGATTTAAATATTTATATTACCATTATAGAAAAAGATAATTATCTACATATAAATATCAAATATTATGGTTCCAAAAATATCCTTGATATAAATTTATAGAATACTACATGTAGGTAGTTAAACCAACCTAACAAAAATATGCTACAATATAAGTATGAGTATGTCTATAGAAGTTATTCCTTTGTTATAACATAATTATCATAAAATTATAATAAAAATATTAAATTTAATTAAGGTTATGAAAATGGGTAATATATATCAGAATAATTTAAATAAATAATTAGTTTTCACATATAAATAAATCACTTTTCCTCATGGTATGTTCGTTTAAGGTAGTTAGTTTTACAATGATTTATTATTGTTAATATAACTTATAGAATGAATAATTTAAATTTAAAAAATATAATTCATGAAATAGATAAAATATATATTCACTAAACGCATTTTTTAAACTATCCTTGAAATGTGGTGATGAAAAATAAAACATGTCATTCACAGAGGTTGTAGTCCGTACACACACATGAGAAATATTTTACTTTTTTATATTGAATGTGAGAGGAATATATTATGGTTATTTAATCAATATAATAAAATTTTAGTATATTATTTATACTCATGTAATTATATATATATATTTATAATGAGTTTGGTTCAGGTTTTATGATAATGATAATGAAAAGAAGTTAAAGGGTAAGTAATACTTACATTCAGAATTTTGATCTTCTCTTGAAGTTTCCTTTTATAAATGAAGGGCTTGAGTCACTTTGTTGAGGATATAAAATAAAAAAAATTGTATAGGATATATATAAGAAGTAAATTGGGTATATTTTCATGAAAATTATAACTAAGGGTGTGGCTTGAAATGGGTGTAAGTGATCTCCTCTTATAGGTTAAAAAGTGTGAAAAATATTTCGAAGAAAATGTTGGGTAATGGGTAAGAATAGAATTGCTTGAGAGTTAGGGTATTTGGGTGGGTAAATGTTGGTGAGAAATTTAGTTATTACATTACAACCCAAAAAAATTATTCTATAATATCTAAGTGTCAAATTTATTTAGTAAAAAATGAGCCACATTAGATTTCCCATTTTAACACTTATTAATCCTAATTAAAATTTAACCATGGTAGTTATTTTATCATTAAAAATATATGATGAAACTTATAAAATTTCAACATTATCATCCCAAAATTTATAATCCATTTAATCTAATTCAATTTATAAATATGATAAAATTAACTTTTAAATTAAAACATATAATGGATTAGAAAACCATTGTTGTAGAAAAACATCATTTTAATAATTAAGTGTTATTAATACTATTTAACATTGATTTCCAATTAAATATGGGCTAATTTATTTTTTAATATTTTTAAATATCATATTATAGTTTTAACTTAAAATATAACCACCTAACTAAAAAAAATATAATTTTTATAAAACTAAAATTCATTGAAAAATAACAGTTTTACTGTGACAACTAATATTTACCTAATTTTATGACTAAAAATGAAATTAAACCCATTAATTAATTTAACCATTATGATTAAAAATATTCAAATAATTTTAAACTATTCAATTTTTGAAATTTTTGAAAATCAATTTTAATATAAGCATGCATAACACATAAAAATAATTTTAAGAAGCATGTATCTTATAAGTATAAAAAAATCTTATTACTTGCCTAGTAATAACTAATGGATGGACATTAAATTATTTTATTGTATATATTATCAATAATTTCCATTTAAACCATTATTTAACCATAATATAATAAACTTCATAGCATATGAAAATAATTTTTTAAAATAAAATATATTTTTACGTATAAAATGATTTTATTTGTTATTTTTATATGCTAATTGAATTTTATCAATGCATTAATATTAAAAAAATAAGATTTGTTTTTATTTATGCATATATTTTTATAAATTAGTTTCCTCTATATTTACCCACCAATTAAAAAATATATTTTAATGGTTATATAATGTTCCGTGGTTCATTTTGGTTTGGTGTTGTGTGTGAAAAAAGTTGTTTAATTCATTTGGTTTAAAAAGAAAATATATATTTTAAAATCTTGAGGTGTTACATTCTCCCCCACTTAAAAAAAGTTTTTCTTGCAATTTTAATTTTCAATCACTTATAACTTTTTTAAGGGCATATAAATGATAAGAATAACTTATGTTATTTTTTTAAATTATGTTTCTAACATAATAACTTAGGTATGACTAGAAAAACCATCTTTTGACTTCATTATTTTAACTAATTGATTAATTTTTATTACCAAACTTATTTCTATATGCCCTATTATTTTACACATGATGAATCTTGTAGTTCCTTTGAGACATTATCTAGGGGTTCTTTTTACAAAAACTTGAAAAATAAGAAATTGAATTTTGCTCATCATCTTGGTTAACCAAAATTCCATGAGACTCTGTCATTCTATTCATTGATCTGTTTGGGAATTAAACCATGTTCATGTTGTTAATAATAATTATTGATATCCAGTTTAATATAATCTTAAAATTTCTCACTTCATTTATTATCTCATTAGGTTCCACATTAGGACAATCTCCATATTGTCCATGGTACCCATTGTTAAGTTGATTTTTTAGGATTTAACCATTACTAAAACTAGATAGAGTTAACATGTGTTATAACCAATTAATAACATAATAGAATTATTATAATGCAAAAAATTAAACATCACAATGTCATACTCTTCAAAATTATTACATTATATTTTTGTTAAACATAAATTACTCATATCTCAATCGTGGTTTCATTAGGTTGAGTTATCTCATATCCCTTAAACTAATTCCTAAACATAATAAATATTTCATAATGGCTTGTAAAGTGAATGTGATTAACCAAATCATATCCCTAGAGAGTGTCTAGCCAAGTATGCAGACTTAGTCCCAATCATCGTGAACCAGATTAAAGATTGATTTGATACTCAACCAACCTTTTTAGGGTGATTACCCCTAGGTTAATTCATACCATAATAGAATCCACTTTCTAGTATCAAGACAAGGATGAAATTTCTTTAATAATTATACAATGAATACTTTAGGTAAACTTCATGATGATATCCTAAATGGAGAATTATCCCTTGGAATTATCCTTATAGTTTTCACTAAAGTTCACTTATCCAAATCCCTAAAATATTAAATATTACCTCAACGCACCACAAGGGTTATCTATACCTTTGAAATTATGATCAACCTTATCTTATCAACCCTAAAATTATACTCAACTAATAAGCTAACCTCTAAAGTTATCTAAACCCTGCTATGATACTAGTTATGATTCCCCACGAACATGAATAAATTAATTACATGAATTAATTAATATATTAAATTATAATTCATTCTCAATACCTTTTAGAAATAGAGTTTTAGAGAGTTTAAAAAAAAAATTAACTGAGAAAACCCATGTCTTTTTCAACTGATGAACATTTTTCTTATTATATCTACAACTGGTTAATACATAAAAATTATTCAAAATCTCAAAAAAATTATATACACAATATAATATCCTAGAAATAAGATACATATTAATTTTATTCACAACCTAGGGAAATGGAAACATAAGAAATAGGTGAGATCAGATGCATAATAATGGATAAACAATGAAATCAAAAAATATAATGGGTAAGACTTAGGGAATAACATAATAATATGAACATAATAATATAAAGATAAGAATATGAATCATAAAATGATTATAAAAATATTAATAATATATTAGAAATGTGGCTACAATATAAATAAGAGACATTCATAAGCATCTCACCAAATTTTATCCTTAAGGTGTCATAAAAGCACATTACCAAGGTTATTCACCAAGGAATCATAAAAATTTACGAAGGAATCAGAAAAAGTTCCCAAGGAATAATGAAAATAAATCATGAACATTTTATCTCTATTGATTAATACTTTAACCAATTCATTGGATTTCTACTAGGGCACACCCTTCATATATCTATAATTATGCTTTCCATAAAAGGAAATCATACACAATTCCATCAAATCATAATTAACCTAAGAAGAAAATGGGTTACCTGATAATAAAAAACATAATTATAGGAAATATAGAGAAATAAGGTGGATATAATCACAGTATAATATCATTTTAATGAATATACAGTGTTGAAATAGATAGAAAATACCATTTTTAAGAGTATTAAGAAAATTTATTTAGAAATAAGAAATATCCTAGACCATTTGAAAAAAATTATCTCTAAAAAAGTAGAATAATAATTTCTTTTGAGAAACCATGAAGTTTTAGAGAGGAAGTTTAATAGAAAAAGAAAAAATGTTATAAATAAGTGTTAACATGGAATTAAAACATAAAAATAGATTTTATAAATCATTTTTAACATTACCGTAAAATGATGAAGTTTTAGGTCACTTTTAAAAGTCATTTTTAAAATGTTGGAGTGATTTTTTTCAAAAATAAAACTTTTTAAAAAATAATATTCAATAATTGAGTCTTTTTTTATACATAAAGTGTATCCTAAGGAAATGTGGAGTGGGAGATAAAATAAGTGGTTATGGAAGGAAAATCATTTTATTATTTTAAAGTATATTTTCTAAAATCACACATCATAAATAGAGTAATAAAACTTATTTTTGAAAAAATAAAAGTTAAATATAAAAGTCATATTATATAACACCCAATTAGGTTTCAAATTTTAATGTAGAACATTAGTGAGGAAGGAAAACACAGATAATGAGGGGAAACCTTCCTTAAAGAGGATGAGAATTGTTCATAATAATGAAATACCTTTTGAGGAAGAATATTATCAGTGTAAAAGAATTGAATTAAAAATTAATTATACCTAAATAGTAAGATAAATTACATTAAAATAAAATATTATGGTGTAAGAAACCAATAATAGAATAAAAAATTTCAAGAATAAGCATTATAACTCAGCGATGGGAGTTGAGTTAGCAAAAACACTTTCAACTTTGGTACCTTTTGAATCAAGATCCATTTTAATAAAGAAAATGATATGGTTATTTAAAACCCATTAATTTAATTAATTTGAAAAAATACATTAAATATTTATTAATGAAGCCATATCAAAGATATGATGGTTCCTAATGAGAAATATGTCTCAAGGAATTAAATTTAAGACAAAAAACCCCTTACCTTAATTCCTGACTTCCACTAAAGTGATTGAATATCTTGTATAATAAAATAAATATATTAATAACCCATTTAATAATATATTTAATATATATAAACTTTTATAAAATTCATTTATAAATTTTTCTACATGTATATTAGTTAGTTATTATCTATTTTTAATATTTGGTGTAAGTAATCTTGATCATTTTGAACTAGTTTCATAATAGTGGTGTATTTATTAATTATTTTACAAATTTTAATCATTAATAAACCATAAAAGGTACTTAAATTTATATTATTATTATTATTATTATTTATAATTTATTATTTCATTTTATAAGTATTTTAATTATTATTCATGACACAAAGTCGGTGAAGAGTTTTTTTGGTAATTTATAAGGAATGAACGATGATGTATTAATTAAAGAGTTAAATGTTTTTATCACCATAAAAAAATCATTATTTACTTATTAATACCTAATATTATGTTTTAAAATCCATAGTTTATAAAAATTTATAACATTCTTCATGTAGGTTGTTAAATAGACCCAATAATAATATGTTACATTCTATGTATGAGAATGGTTATGGAAGAGATTATTTTTTCACAATATCATTATCAAAATAGTATAATGAAAGTATTTATATTTTATTAAGGTGATTAATCATAGTTTTGAAGATTTATAAGTATAAGGTAAATAAAAAAGATATTGTCACTTATAAATAAATCGCTTTTTCCTCTTGGTATATGTGTTTTTGGTAGTTGGTTTTACAATGATCGCTTATTGGTAATATTACTTATAGAATTAATAATTTAAATATACAGAATATAAATCATTACATAAATAAAATATATATCCACTAAACCTATTTATATAACTATGCTTTAAATGTGGTGATGAAAAACATAATTTTTCATTCATGGAGGCGGTAGTCTGCACACACACATGAGCACCGTTTTCATTTTTTGATTCAATTAGAGGGGTATAGATAATGGTTACACCATAAATTTAATAACATTTAAGTATATTATTTATAATTATTTAATTATATACATATTTTTATAATGGTTTTTGAGGAGGTTGTATGAGAAGGATAAAGAAAGAAAGGTAAAGGGCAAGTAATACTTACATTAATAATTTTAATCTTCTCTTGAGTATCCTTTGGAAATGAAGGACTTGAGGAACATTTTTTGAGTATATAGTATACCAAAAGTATATAGGGAATATAGAATAATAAAATTTGGTATATTTTAATGGGATTTTCTAAATAGGGGTGTGTCTTGAAATGGGTGGAAGTGAGCTCCTTTTATAGGTGAAAAAGAGTGACAAATCATTAGAAAAGAATGTTAAGTAAGGAGTAAGAATGAAATTTTCCTATGATTTAGGTGATTTGGGTGGGTAAATATTATTGATACATGTAGGTATGAATTTCCCACCCAAAAAAATTATTCTAGTATGACTAAGTGTCAAATATATTTATTAAAAATCCAACCAGATTAGATTACCATTTTTAACACTTATTAATCTCATTTAAAATTTAACCATGGTAATTATTTTATTAATGAAAATTTAATATGACCCTTATTACCATTTTTTTCATTTTGGATCCAAATTCATAATCCATTTAATATAATTAAATTTATATATATGACAAAACTAACTTTTAAATTATAACATATATTGTGTTGAAAAAATGTTTTTGTAAAAAATATTGTTTTAAACATTAAGCGTTCTTAATATTATTTAGAATTTATTAACAATTAAATGAGAAATAATTTATTTTTATATATGTTTAAAAATAATATTAGATTCTTAATTTAAATTATATCCACTTTATTTAAAAAATACACCATATTTAGAAAATTTTCATTCTTTTAAAAATAACCATTTTACCGTGGTTACTAATATTTACCTTTGTTTTTTAATTTTATGCCTAAAAATAAAATTTACCCCACTAATTAATTTTATCATGATGATTAAAATATTCAACACATTTTATATGAATAAATTTATAAAATTGATAGAAATCAATTTTAATATAAGTATGAATAACACATAAAAATAATTTTAAGAAACTTGTATCTTCTAAGAATAAAATATATTTATTAATTAGCTAGTAATTACTATTTGATGGATGTTAAATTATTTGAATTTTAAATTATTTTATTATATATATTTTCAAGGATTTATATTTAAACCGTTAGTTAAAAATAATATAATAAACCTCATTTCCCATGAAAAGGCATTTTTTAAGAAAATATATTTTTACGCACAAAATAATTTTATTTGTTATTTAGCTATACTAAGTAAAATTTATCAATGAATTAATATTAATTTTTTTTAATTTTTATTTTTATATATATTTCATAATTTTTTTACCTCTATATTGACCTTCCAATTCAATGACTACATTTTAATGGTTATATAATGTTTTTCTGTTCATTTTGGTTTGGTGTTGCATACAGAGAAAGATGTAGAAAATAGTATGTTTAAAAGAAAATATATTTTAAATGAAGTTTCATATCCAAACTAATTTTTAGACGAATTAGAATCCAAACAATACTTGGAATCTACTACAGAATCAATAAAAACTAGCATCTTTGAGCTCTTCCAGCTCATAGCTCCTCCATTTATACTAAAGACATATCCTGACTATGATTTAAAATATTCCTGATTTTTTGGAAACTAAAATCTATATATCACCTGATTAATTATCCCTCATCTTCTATATACACCAAGAACATATTCTTAATGTGTCTTAGATACTTTAGGATAACCTTAACAACAATCATCTGATGTTCTCCTGAATCTGATTAATATCTCCCCACCATACTTAAGGCATAGGCAAAATCCATACTAATAAATAACATAACATGCATGATAGATCCCATCGCAAATTTATATGAGATAATAATAATCTACCTCTCTCTATCTATATCCTATTGTTTCAGAAGAAACATTTTCTTAGAGAGATGTATACCATGTTACACTAGAACTAAAACCCTCTTAGATTTCTCCATACTAAATCTATTCTATATCTGGTTGATGCATATACCTTGACATAGCCTAATAATACTGTTGGATCAATCAAATATGTTCTTGATCTGAGGGATATAAACTACTTCACCAAATTACTTCATGGGGAAGCACTTGTTTAATCATTCCTTAATTAAATACAAGACAGTTAACTCATTTCCAATAAGCAACATGTCATTGAAATATAATACTAGGAAAATGACCACACTACCACTAAACTACTTATAAACACATGGATCACATTTATTCTCTATGAAACCAAATACTCTTATGGATTCATCAAAATTAATGTTCCATGTCCTAGATACTATATTCAACACATAAATAGATCTTTACAACTTTCATTTCTTATTAGAATCCTGTGGAATCACAAACCCTTTTGGTTGTGTCATACATGCATTTTCCATAAGGCTCCCATTAAGGAAAGTTATTATAAAATCCATATGCCAAATATCATTGTCATGGTAGGATGATTTGATTAGTAAAATAGGTATAGATTTAAGAATAGAAATTAGAGAAAAAATCTCATCATATAATAATCCTTGAAAATTTTTAAACCCTTTAGCCACTATCCATGTTTTATAGGTACTAGATTTACCTTCCATGTCTAATTTATTCTTGAATACCCATTTTACCCAATAGGATTTACATAAACTAGTGAATCCTTTATAACCCAAACTTGATTCTGATTCATGGTATCCGCATTCCCATTCATGTAAATTCAACAACACTGATATCCTTCCATACATTAACTTTTATGGTAATCTATTTTCCAATTTAGTTAGAACATATTTTAGTGTGTAAACCATAGTCTATAATATGTATCCTAAAAATGATAATGGAATATCTGCATGACTCATCATTGACCTCACCATGTAATGGTGTGGTTGCTCCTTTCACTAACACTAGTCCATTGTGGTGTATAATGAGGAGTGAATTGAGATAGAATCGCAAAATCCTAAAATATTTGATGAATTCTTAGTTAATACACTCACCACCAAGATATGATTTAAGATTATTTATCTTCTTACCAAGTTTATTCTCTACTTAAATCTTGAATTCCTTGAATTTCTCAAAGTATTTTGACTTATAAATCATTAAGTAGACATAACCATATCTAATTAATTCATCAATAAAAGTAATTAAGTAAAAATTTCCACTTATTTCTTTTACTGGAAAAGGTACACACACATAAGTGTGTACCAATCCTAGAAGTACTATGGACCTTTCACCCTTACCCCTAAAAGTATTCTTGTTTATCTTTCCATGTAAAAAAGTGTGAAATCTATCAAGTGGTTTTAGTTTAAATGAATCTAATTATCCATATTGATAGAGTTGTATTAAAAGATTCTCATTTATATGAACAATTGAGGATTCCACAACTAGGCGTGATATGATTCATGATTGACTGAAAATAAATTTTTTATTAAAAATTTGAAGAAACCAACAAGGATCCGTGGATAGGTGAAACCCACAAAGAACGACAAGGGCCTATAGTGATGTAGGCCAAGCACATAACCAAGTAGAATCTGGTTGCAGTGATTTGGTAAGGATGTAACACAACTATAAAAAGTAAGCTCATTCTATTCTTTTCCTTCCCATGCTAAAATTTCCACTGTCTGATTGCCTTCACATCGGGTACTCCTGATAGAAATACATTGTTTCATTTTTCTTCTCCATTGAAAAACCAAGTAGCTAAGGTCTCATGGTGGATCAATCCTTCCTTGGAGAAACTGGACATAGGCCATTGCATCCGAATCCAGCTCCTCCATTTTAAGGTTAAAGTGCTCACACTAGGATAAGCTAGTGTGCATGGAATAGATCTCGGAACCCAAATACGACCCCCTACCAAAGAAGGGACTAAATCCAAGAATGGACGACCCATAGGTATTGTGAACCAAGAAACCACCCCTTATATCCAAATCAATAATAGAGACATCAACATTGAGTTTTAGTCCCCTGCGAGGTGGTGTCCACTTCACCCACTTGCCCTAGCTTGTGAGATGAAGACCAGCAGTAGGGTGAGCTCCAGACACGAGCGAGCATAGCGTGAACGAACTTTGACTTCCAAAAATAATATGGACAAGATCCGACACCAACGCTCATGTGAGAAAATGGATGAGGATGATATAGGGAGTCGTGCCTTATTTTTCTTTGTTCCTGGCCTCCTAGAGGTTCCAACAAATAACTGCCATTGTGACAGCACAACCTTTCCTCCTTGAATCAGAATATCTATAGTCCTAAAACTAGCTCGTGATAATCTCTTGGAAAGAGATTCCTATATATTCAATGTTCATGAGAGACCCCATGGACCCCCATAGGTTCTTCACCCAATCGCCATGTACAAATACATGCTCTATTTTCTCCACCTGAGGGTCAATACATCATAAGCAAAGAGACACAATACTTACCCCTCTTCACTAAATATTTTCATCTATTGGTAGGGTATGATAATGAATATTCCAAATGAGGAAGTATAGTTTCATGGGTATCTCCATGCACTAGAGGGTCACCACTATCTCGTCCCTCTCACCATGGACACTGAAAGTGTCTCTATAGCTACTTATAGAAAACCTTATGGAGGGAGTTCTAGTGAAGCAGCAATGGTTTGTCTCTTCATTGAGAATAATGTTGGAAAAAATGTTCATCTGATCAGCATTAAGGAAAGCGTTCATCAGAACTTGATTCCTACTAGCCTCTTTAAAGGATATAGACGGTTCTAGACACCCTAGGAAGAAGAGATTCACGAAAACCTAATTATCCTTCCAAAGATTAATATCACCCCTATAGACCATCCAATGAGTATTCCATTGAATATTAGTCAAATGAGAAAGCATGCATTTGGAAAGGCTCAATAAGATTATCCTACTTCCAAACCATTCTTCCCATATCTCCTCATACCTATCTCTGATAAACCTTACCCAGAGGGATGAACCATCAATAACCTCCCAATCTAGCCTAGCTTGCATGGAAAGCATGGTCTCAGAGATATTTTTGATGCCTACTCTACCCTTATCCACTGGTTTGGACATACATTTCTAAGAGGCCCAGTGGCACCACCCCACCTAGTGGGCATCACACAAGATGGTCATCATCACATTCTCAATTCTTGTTATGGTTCCCTTTGGCGGATTGATAATTGAAAAAACATGAATGAGAATCTAAGTAAGGAACCTGTTGATGAGAGTGAACCTTCCCCCAAAGTAAAGTAATTTGTTCTTCAAATTTTATATTCTACTTGTGATGCAGTTGATAATATCATCAAAGAGACATTTCATGATTCTCCCATTTGAAATGGGGGATCCCAGGTAAGACATAGGGAGGTGGATCCTGTGAATACCTAAGATCTCCTAAATGGTGGGACCTCTCCTCTCTGAACACTTATTAGAGTTGTTGACCTTACTATTCCTAGTATTGATAATATGCCCACTTTCTTCTCCATAGGCTGATATGATTCCCATGAGATTTTGGAGAGATCTATGCCTTACATTAGTAAATATTAACACATTACCCACAAACATAAGGTGGTAAATAGGGAGACTCCCATAATTGGTGTCATAGAGAGTAACCCTACCCTCCTCCAAGCTATATTGGAGATTCTTTGAGAGGGCCTCTTGAGATAAAATGAAAAGTTAAGGGAAAACTGGATCACCTTGATGCACACATCTAGTTATTTTGAAGAACCTAAAATTTAACACCCCAAGCTGCCACAATACGCTTCTCATTCAATAATGCAATAACTTGCATTATACGCAACTTCGAGTTCTAAAACACCGCGACTAATCAAAGTAGCCGTTATGAATAGTAATAACCACTTTTTAAAATTATTGAAATTTTATATTTCAAAATGGACTTCATTTTTGGATTTGGAATATTGAAATTAGCCTATGTTGAATTTTTGGTATTTTTCTGAGAACTTCTAATTTTTTATGAATAGTGAAAAATACTTAAAATCAACTTTTTTTAATCAAAATAATTTATAGTGATAAATTATACTATTTAGTGGTTTTAAAGTATAATTAGAATATATTTTTACAATTTTATCCAATGGTGGTCATTAGAATTAATTTAACATTGAAATTGGACATAAACAATTGCCAATCTTTTGATATAAATTGTTTCTTAAAAACACGCTATTTGTTGTGAAAACGGGAAATAATTATAAAATTAATTAATTCAACTTATATGTTTGGAATTTTGTAAAATAGAAATCATTTTTTAATTCAGAATATCAATTATAGATTAGGGTGAAATTTTGGCATTGTTCTGAAAAACTTCAATTTTTGAAGAATAGTGAAACCACTAAGTGGTAGTTAAAAAATTGATTTTTCATTTAAATGAAATATTACCACTTCTGTGATTTGATTTTCAAAAATCCGACATACATGGTTGTCATTAAGAAGTAAAATGTGGTTTAATGAGATTAAAATAATTTTTTTGGTGAATAGTAACTTTTAAGTTCTTAATCGCGATTAGAGGTAATTAGTGTAGTTTAAGGTACAAATAATGTTTTAATAATATGAGATGAGCTTGACACATGTACTACCCTCATTGGACGTGCCATGGCCGACCAAGACAATCCATGGGTCAACTTGGGGACCCCATGGAGCCACTTTAGTTGGAAAATGACATAAATACCTTTTATTTAATGTTAAAGTAAAAAAATGACACAAACATGAAATGTTTTACTAAAACAATTTTTACATCGGGTTATACAAGTCATATGTTTGACTATAAATAGTAATTGGAAAGATAAAAAGATTTCCTACATCATAGTATTTTTTTTATAATTTTTAGACATTAAATAAATTAAATTATTTATGACATCATTATGATGAAGCGATGACCTCATTATTTAACGATTTCAATAAAATGAAAAGATAATGTACAATACAAGGCTTACACTTGTCCAAAGACTATTGGATGGGTAGATTTCGAACCCTTATCCCCTCAGCCACGAATTATATAAGTGTGGGACCTTTATAATCCGAAAATCATTGTATAATAATGTTAAATTTCCTTACTTTCCAAGAGTGCCCCTCCTCTCCTCTTATAAAAGGCCCCCACCTCTACCACCTCATTCACACTTTAAATCCATTTGGCTCGACCAAACTCTGCCCAAATACTCTCACAACTTCCCCCTCTTACTCCTATAAGCCTCACTTTGGGAAGAACTATTCCCAAGGAATCCTTTGGCTCAAATCAAAAAGAGTTACCCGATTTTGAGGTAATGTCTTCTCTAATGTTGTTTTGTTTTATTTTTCTTCTCCAACCCCATAAACTCTTTTTATTCATTTCTTTTGTAACAAAACCAGTATCCTCAATATACTAGGATGTTTTTATAAGAAGTATTCGAGCTACACTTACACACACCTACATCTAATGGTTAAAGAACATACGGTTTCTGTGGATGGCGAATTTCTGCCTCACGAAACGATGATTGTTCAACACTCATATAACACCTTCAAAGGTGGACATTAAGATGTAACTATATTTATATATGATATATAATATTTTTATGTTTTACTTATGATTCTGTATTTCTAATTTATGGCATACTTTATGATTTCCATTATGGGTAAACGCGATAATTTCATTTTAGGAAGTGCGGACTACCGCCCCCTCAAAGTGATTTGAATCGTTAATTCCATATGTGGGATGTATAAAGGATGGAGTAAATGGTATTATACACTATATTATTCTGGAATTATATTATACATTTATATCATTATGATTTCATTCCATTAAATACGAAATAGAAATGAAAGTAGCATTCATGCATACGTACGGCTTACCGTCTCCATGAACGGTGCATTTCATTTCTTACCTCTAAATGTTACGTAATATTATAAATGAATGTATATACTGTATATATATTATATATATGATATCTACATCATGAATATAATTCTGGATATAATGGATATTTCACCACATGAACAACTTGTAATTATAAGAAGTTTATTTTTGACTCAAGTACCAAAGATCGACAAAACGACCGTTATTAACTTAAATAATTACATAATGTTCATAACATGGTAATAAGTGATATAAAAGGAATAATGAACATGAAAAAGGTTCGTAAGTAAATAGAAATTAACTCTAGTTTATTATTCAGGAGGTTAAAGAACGGTCGAGTCAGGACAAGACGCAAGGTAAGGGAACTTCTTAACCCAACTTCCATTCTTTGGGTTAATCTCATACTTTCAAATTATGTCATGATATTATTATGTCTTATTTTGTATTTTTACTTTCTTTATGTGTACCTATAGTGAATACACATAATATATATATTTTTTATTTTAAAAATGATCTTTGTAAGGACTTCGTCTCAATCTCCTTTCATTGAGGCATATTTGGTTTTATACACAAATTTCTTTTATACGGTGTATAAACCCCTTTGAATTTTACGTTTATTCAAAAGGAATATTTTTTATACGAAGCGTTTTGTTAAACGACAAAAGGGAATGTTTTTCTTTCCGTACTTATGCGGCGAAAACGACTTCTCCGCCGCCGTGACCATTATTTGAGTTTCGGCTTCCTCTACAAGCCATCATTTTTTTAATGAAAAATAAATACAAAGTTTTAACTTTATTTTATTTTGGTATTGAAAATGGTTTTAAAAGAGTTTTTATTATATCAATGTGTTGTATTGATATCTTGTGATTGAAATGTGGAAATGTTATGTTTCCTTTATGCATGTTTTATGTGATACGATTATGTTATGGTTTATGATATGTTTAAACCTATTCATATGAGGAATGTATTGGACTTAATAAGTGACGGGTGGAGCCCGCTATAGCTCCTCGATGCATCGGCAGGTCTCATGAGACAACTAGACATGGAATTGGCCGAGGCCCTTTCCCAATTTGATTTATGGTTTTGGCCGAGGCCTTAATCATTTTAGACGTCTTGGACGAGGCCTTGACAAAATGTTTCAGAATGTCTGGCATTATACATTCCCTCATTATGAAAGTGGTTATTGATATTGCATGTGATTATTCGACCAGTAGAATATCCATGTGAAGAAGTAAATGGCATTATCTCATTTTACTTTTTCCATATTATGTTGATGTTCAAGTTTAAAAGGATTTTGTTTTAGTTATACATTGCCTTAAATGTTTATGTTTATTTATGAAAGCTTCCGCAATATTGTTATCTTTACTGAGCATCTGAGCTCACCCCTTTCAATGTTTTAATGTTTTCCAGGATGTGAAGAAGTATATTATGAATGACCTGCAGGGATAGTGTGAGGGGATATGAAGACAATATGTTTTTGTAGTTTTGTTTTACTTTATGATGTAATGAAAGACTTATGAATGTATCTAGTGTTTCCAAGGCTACTAAACTAATCGGTCTTTCGAGACTTGATCTTTTGTGATCATGCCAATGTTACGAAGTAGTGCACCGACTCTGGGTAGCTGGGGTCGGGGCGTTACAGTTGGTATCAGAGGCAGTTTAGTACTAACCTTGGAAGCTAGATTTAGATAAAATCTGATTAGAGCACATAGCCCGAAGATAGACTTTAAGGATTAGTATAGAATAACTTCCTAGAATTTTGGTATTATAGAGATTTTGTGAGTTTTCCGAGCAATACATCCCTGTCTGGATACGAGCATGTAGAGGCGGCTCTGGCACAGATGTACCTAGGGGTAAAACCCGAAAACACCGCTTTGAGCTAGACTCGAACGGGAACTGGTGCACGACAACAGGCCTTGCTGCACTCTTGGTTACGACACTCCTGGGGGATATGCTTAGGATAATTATCATTTTCTTTACAAACCACTATGAAGGGTTATGAGTATATACTTCCTCAAAGAAAACATTTCTTTTTATGATTATGGATTATATCCATAAATAGTTCAATTTATGTAAAGTGTTTTACAAATATGGAATTATGTATTTTATTTCATAAACTAATCTAGTTTATGCCATTGTTTAGAAATGGCGCCTAGTGGAAGGAATGTAAACCGTATCAATGCACGCACTCCGTGTAGGGATTTCCCTCCTGCTCAAGATAATTATTGTGGATCTGGAGATACAACTGGTGCTGATCAACTTATTACCATATTGGGACAACTCACTCAGGTTATGAATAATAACCTTACTCGTATGGATCACCCTGATCCACAATGTGGAGGATCAATATTAGACCGCTTCATGAGGAAACAACTGCCAACATTTAATTGGGGTACAAATCCATTAGTAGCTGAGCAATGGATAAACTCCTTAGAGAAAATATTCCATGCCTTGGGGAGTAGCGAAAGGGAGAAGGTTGTCATGGCAGTTTACCGCCTCACTGGAGATGCCGATCAGTGGTGGTCCCTGATTCAAAACAAAAAGGAAGATGATGATGTATCAAATATGGAATGGAGGGAGTTCAAAGAGCTTTTCTTAGAAAAATACTTTCCTCGTGACCATTGAGCAGATATGGAAAGGCAATTTCTGAGTCTGAGGCAGAAGGAGGATGAGAATGTCGCAAAGTATGAGGCTAACTTTACAAGGTTAGTGAGACATGCTGCCGATTATATACGTAACCCAAGGAGTAATATTGATCGTTTCTTTGATGGGTTAAAACCATTTCTCCGTCAAGCTTTAGTATCACAATCCTTCTCATCATACGAAGATATTGTCTTGTGTGCTATCAAGACAGAAAAGAAATTCTCTAAGTCTTATGACAACAAAGTAAAGAAAGAGAAGAAGAGAACGGTGGAACAAGAGATAGATAAAGGGAAAAAGGGAAAGAATGATTTTCTATTATGTGATAATTGTGGGAAGAATCACCCTGGTACTTGCCTAAAAGGAATGGGAGTTTGTTATAAATGTGGAGAAAAGGGTCACCAGGCTCGTTATTGCAAGGGAAAGAAAGAGTCTATCAAAGTTGAATGCTACAATTGTAGAGAAATGGGTCATTATGCAAATGAATGTCCTAAGCGTCAGGGAAACTTACCTCAAAAAAGGCCAAGGGATCAAGGACAATCTTATGCTGTTACTACAGTTGAAGCAGAATAACTAATGTATTGGTGCTTTTGGACTCATGGATTATATTCTGGTTATTAGAATAATGTGATATATATATAAGGATTGTACTGCAGTACTTGTTGATTTCAGTAAGGTTTTAATATGTTTAAGGTAATTATATTTTTAGTATGTGACAATAAGAGAAACTTTACTTTGTTTGGGGAATCTGATAAATTGATTTTGGAATTAAGAGACCTTTTAGAGAAAGTCTGGACAGAGGTATTTTGGATAACTATAAAGGTTGGAGTGGATTAAGTTGATCTTTGGATAGTATTGTTTAAGGTTAAAAAATTTATGAAGATTATTTTTGGAATATTATAATACTATAGTTTTAGGAAAAGGACAACCTGCAGGGTGGGGCATAACCCGTCGCGTCGGACAAAGATGCAGGAATCGAACCCACAACCATAGTGCGACAGGCATTTATTTCCTACCACTAGCCTACAGGAAGTCCCTAGTTATTAAAAAATAATTTTACTAATCTAAATTGTATGTGTTAACATTTGAAGCCTTATACAATTAGGATAAGTATAATATTTTTGAGTTCTATTATCTTTTTGAGTGAAAGATGAGTTGAAGGTTGAAACTCTAATTGTCAAGCATAAATATATATATACCTATCTCTTATTCAATGAATAAATTAATTCTTAAACTTTAGTAAAGGGATATTAAAACAAAAAAATGTGTTATCCTAATACCTTATGTCTTGTTGAACTGATGATATTTTAAATCAACATAGATTGAAGGCTTTGAGGCCCTCAATTTGACAGTTGATTGTGATTGATGACCTCAATCACTCCCTACAAATATTTATGTTTTTCCTCCAATTATATGTCTCTAATTGCCACCAATGTTCTCCTAATCGAGATCATAATTGGGTGGTGACTTTTTCATTTCCCTTTCCCTCTTATTAAGGCTAAATTTTATTAATCTTATTTCCGATGTGGGTTTTCCACAAAGGTATTTTCTATTTTCAACCTTTTATTTTCCAAGAAAAATTTCAAATTGCGAGGACGCAATTTATTGAAGGAGGGGAGAATGTAACACCCCGAGCTGCCACAATACGCTTCTCATTGAATAATGCAATAGCTTGCATTATACGCAACTTCGAGTTCTAAAACACCGCGACTAATCAAAGTAGTCGTTATGAATAGTAATAACCACCTTTTAAAATTATATAAATTTTATATTTCAAAATGGACTTCATTTTTGGATTTGGAATATCGAAATTAGCCTATGTTGAATTTTTGGTATTTTTCTGAGAACTTCTAATTTTTTATGAATAGTGAAAAATACTTAAAAATAACTTTTTTAATCAAAATAATTTATAGTGATAAATTATACTATTTAGTGGTTTTAAAGTATAATTAGAATATATTTTTACAATTTTATCCAATGGTGGTCATTAGAATTAATTTAACATTGAAATTGGACATAAACAATTGCCAATCTTTTGATATAAATTGTTTCTTAAAAACACGCTATTTGTTGTTACAGCGGGAATTAATTATAAAATTAATTAATGAAACTTATATGTTTGGAATTTTGTAAAATAGACATCATTTTTGAATTCGGAATATCAATTATAGCTTAGGGTGAAATTTTGGCATTGTTCTGAAAAACTTCAATTTTTGAAGAATAGTGAAACCACTAAGTGGTAGTTAAAAAACTGATTTTTCGTTTAAATGAAATATTACCACTTCTGTGATTTGATTTTCAAAAATCCGACATACATGTTTGTCATTAAGAAGTAAAATGTGGTTTAATGAGATTAAAATAATTTTTTTGGTGAATAGTAACTTTTAAGTTCTTAATCGCGATTAGAGGTAATTAGTGTAGTTTAAGGTAAAAATAATGTTCTAATAATATGAGATGAGCTTGATACATGTCCTACCCTCATTGGATGTTTCATGGCGACCAATACAATCCATGGGTAAACTTGGGGACCCCATGGAGCCACTTTAGTTGGAAAATGACATAAATACCTTTTATTTAATGTTAAAGTAAAAAATGACACAAACATGAAATGTTTTACTAAAACAATTTTTACATGGGGTTATACAAGTCATATTTTTTACTATAAATAGTCATTAGAAAGATAAAAATATTTCCTACATCATAGTATTTTTTTATAATTTTTAGACATTAAATAAATTAAATTATTTATGACATCATTATGATGCAGCGATGACCTCATTATTTAACGATTTCAATAAAATGAAAAGATAATGTACAATACAAGTATTACACTTGTCCAAATACTATTGGATGGGTAGATTTCGAACCCTTATCCCCTTATCCACGAATTATATAAGTTTGGGACCTTTATAATCCTAAAAGCATTGTATAATAATGTAAAATTTCCTTACTTTCCAAGAGTGCCCCTCCTCTCCTCTTATAAAAGGCCCCCACCTCTACCACCTCATTCACACTTTAAAGCCATTTGGATCGGCCAAACTCTTCCCAAATACTCTCCCAACTTCCCCCTCTTACTCCTATAAGCCTCACTTTGGGAAGAACTCTTCCCAAAGAAGCCTTTGGCTCAAATCAAAAAGAGTTACCCGATTTTGAGGTAATGTCTTCTCTAATGTTGTTTTGTTTTATTTTTCTTCTCCAACCCCCTAAAATCTTTTTATTCATTTCTTTTGTAACCAAAACAGTATCCTAAATATACTAGGATGTTTTTATAAGAAGGATTCTAGCTACACTTACACACACCTACATCTAATGGTTAAAGAACATACGGTTTTTGTGGATGGCGAATTTCTGCCTCACGAAACGATGATTGTTCAACACTCATATAACACCTTAAAAGGTGGCCATTAAGATGTCACTATATTTATATATATGATATATAATATTTTTATGTTTTACTTATGATTCTGTATTTCTCATTTATGGCATACTTTATGATTTCCATTATGGGTAAACATGATAATTTCATTTTAGGAAGTGCGGACTACCGCCCCCTCAAAGTGATTTGAATCATTAATTCTATATGTGGGATGTATAAAGGATGGAGTAAATGGTATTATAAACTATATTATACTGGAATTATATTATACATTTATATCATTATGATTTCATTCCATTAAATACGAAATAGAAATGAAAGTAGCGTTCATGCGTACGTACGGCTTACCATCTCCATGAACGGTGCATTTCATTTCTTACCTATAAATGTTACGTAATATTATCAATGAATGTATATACTGTATATATATTATATATATGATATCTAAATCATGAATATAATTCTGGATATAATGGATATTTCACCACATGAACAACTTGTAATTATAAGAAGTTTATTTTTGACTCAAGTACCAAAGATCGACAAAACGACCGTTATTAACTTAAATAATTACATAATGTTCATAACATGGTAATAAGTGATATAAAAGTAATAATGAACATGAAAAAGGTTCTTAAGTAAATAGAAATTAACTCTAGTTTATTATTCAGGAGGTTAAAGAACGGTCGAGTCAGGACAAGACGCAAGGTAAGGGAACTTCTTAACCCAACTTCCATTCTTTGGGTTAATCTCCTACTTTCAAATTATGTCATGATATTATTATGTCTTATTTTGTATTTTTACTTTCTTTATGTGTACCTATAGTGAATACACATAATATATATATTTTATTTTAAAAATGATCTTTGTAAGGACTTCGTCTCAATCTCCTTTCATTGAGGCATATTTGGTTTTATACACAAATTTCTTTTATACGGTGTATAAACCCCTTTGACTTTTACGTTTATTAAAAAGGAATCTTTTTTATACGAAGCATTTTGAAAAACGACAAAAGGGAATGTTTTTATTTCCGTACTTATGCGGCTACAACGACTTCTCCGCCACCGTGACCATTATTTGAGTTTCGGCTTCCTCTACAAGCCATCATTTTTTTTAATGAAAAATAAATACAAAGTTTTAAATTTATTTTATTTTGGTATTGAAAATGGTTTTGAAAGAGTTTTTATTATATCAATGTGTTGTATTGATATCTTGTGATTGAAATGTGGAAATGTTATGTTTCCTTTGTGCATGTTTTATTTGATACGATTATGTTATGGTTTATGATATGTTTAAACCTATTCATATGAGGAATGTATTGGACTTAATAAGTGACGGGTGGAGCCTGCTATAGCTCCTCGATGCATCGGTAGGTCTCATGAGACAACTAGACGTGGAATTGGCCAAGGCCCTTTCCCAATTTGATTTATGGTTTTGGCTGAGGCCTTAATCATTTTAGACGTCTTGGCCGAGGCCTTGACAAAATGTTTCAGAATGTCTGGCATTATACATTCCCTCATTATGAAAGTGGTTATTGATATTGCATGTGATTATTCGACCAGTAGAATATCCATGTGAAGAAGTAAATGGTATTATCTCATTTTAATTTTTCCATATTATGTTGATGTTCAAGTTTAAAAGGCTTTTGTTTTAGTTATAGATTACCTTAAATGATTATGTTTATTTATGAAAGCTTCCGCAATATTGTTATCCTTACTGAGCATCTGAGCTCACCCCTTTCAATGTTTTAATGTTTTCCAGGATGTGAAGAAGTATATTATGAATGACCTGTAGGGATAGTGTGAGGGGATATGAAGACAATATGTTGTTGTAGTTTTGTTTTACTTTAAGATTTAATGAAAGACTTATGAATGTATCTAGTGTTTCCAAGGCTACTAAACTAATTGGTCTTTCGAGACTTGATCTTTTGTGATCATGCCAATGTTACGAAGTAATGCACCGACTTTGGGTAGCTGGGGTTTGGGAGTTACATAAAAACCTTACCCATGAAGTATATAGAGATCCAAGGCAATGAGAAACATATAAATCACACATCACAGAACCATTCCCAAAATCAAAGTTGCCTCATCAATCGGATAATGAATCCCCACTTGAGCCTATCATAAGCTTTATTTATATACACTTAGATAAACACATTGGAACCCACTTTACTCTTGTTAATATACCCCACTAATTCCTTGACGATGCCAATGGCCCCTTGAATTCTCGTACCCTTTACAAAGACATGTTACTCAGTAGACAAAATCCTTGGAATAATACAGTTCAACCTTCAAAAAAATGGGATGGAGAGGATTTTGTAAGAAAATTTGCAAAGAAAAATTAGATGGTATTGGGAGATAGTAGTCAGATCCTTTCTTTTGAGGATAAGAATAATGTGGAAAACACACATCCCCCGTGGGAGAGAACCCCCCTGAAGAAATCCTGGACAACATGAAGTTTTTCTATCTACTATGAGAAGCAACCATGATAATTAGATAAAAATATTTCTAAGTGTTGAAGCGACCACAAGATAAAATGAAGTGAAAACATATCTATTAAGTAGACTATGGAGAACATTTCAAAAATACCTCAAACTACCACAATATTAAATAGAGTGACAACATGAACAACTCAACTGACCACCTGTTATATCTTATTAACTGCAAGTAGAGATCAAGAGACCACATGAAAAATATGTTATTTTTTGTAAGTTAGATTGATCATATATTGAGACCATGCATATAAAGCTATAAATATTTCTTTTTTATGTAACCATATGATTACATCAAATAACCATAATAATAGGTTTGAGAGACTGTATGCATAATGTCTCAAACTATGGCAAGGACTGACTCAAGAGACAATGTCTAAGTGACTTTGAAGGTCATAATAGCCATTCCCAAAGTATAAAATTACCAATGAATATTTTTGTAATATTAGGAGACCAATTAAAATACTTAATTCTTATAATTCTAATAATTATCATGATTTAATAGTTTCTTTGACAAGAAGCTTAAAAATTAGATGAATGGAAATCACGTGAAAGGTGGTGGAAAGTTTTTTTGATCTCTATTTTTCCTCAACCACAACACTTTATTTTATGAGTGAAAGTGAAAAAATTGAAGAAGGGATAGTTTCCTTATACATTCACTGTTTATCTCACTAGAAAATTATATAAGTAGGAGAAACTTATTGTTTAATTGAAATCGACTAGCGGTTGAGCTATATAAAACCTATTTATAATTATTTTATCTATCTATTTAATTTACATTAAAAGTTTTTATTTTAATTTACTATATATATACTAATAAATTATCTTATAATTTAAATATTATTACTCTAATACTCTTTATTTCACATGTTTAACTTTTCTACCCCACATAGAACTATGGAAGAGTCTAGGTATAGCTTGGATTTCCATATGTATAGTTGTTTTTATAGAAATATGATCAAGGTTTTTGATTATTTATTATGTTTTAATAAATATTATTAGAAGTGTATTAATATCTATTGGAGATTAATATGTTCCATCTTGGAGTTAACCTCTTATTTAATTCATCTTTGTATTTTTTTTCATTTCACTACTTATTTAAAATTGAAAAAAAATTAATTTTTGATAAGTGTTTTTAAAAATGTGAATGAAAATTAAAACTATTTTCATTTATAAGTGATATTTATATTGTGTTTAGTGCGAGTAAAATATTTTTAGAAGGTAAAGTAATTTCAATTTATTTTAATTAGGTTTTGATCAAGGCTTTGAGAAACTATTTCAAAGTACCAAATTATATATATATATACTTGTGAATTGGGTTGTATTTTTAATTGGGGTATTTAAAATTTATAATTCTCAAAATAGATTTTTTTTTAATATAAATTCACCCCATGTATTTATAATTCCTCTAGGACCAACATTTGTTATCAGAGCCGTATTTCTCTCTATTTTTTTTGTTTATCATTGACCTTGATCATTTTTTTAGAATAAGATCTTTACTTTTTTTATCTATAATTATGGATACTAAACTAAAATGTTATGTTACCAATTAACCTCCATTATTTAATAGAAAGAATTATTCTCAATGTAAATTTAAAATGAGAATCTATCTAAAAGGTATGGGATTTTAAATCTTTGGTACTAGAGAAGATAAATATGAAAAACCCATGACTGTTAGAAAATAATGGGATTGTCCAACTAAATATTCTTCAGACTATAATTTAAAATCTATGAATGAATTATTTTTTGTTTTAAGAGAAAATAAATTTAATACAATATCTACTTACTCTATTATTTTTTAAATGTTAGATACTTTAGATGTTTCTCCTGAAGGAACCTCTAATATTAAAGAAATGATATTGAACACATATACCATAAAGTATGAATCTTTAAAGATGAAACATAATGAGTATATTTATGAAATTTATTGAAGATTTAATTAAATAATCAATACTAAGAAGTATCTTAGACAATATATAGAAGATAAGAAACTAATTCTAAGATTACTAAGATGATTACCTAGTAAATAGAGAGGTGATGCTATTTCAATTTAAGAATCATATGATATTATTAAGTTGAAAGTAAAAGAACTAATTATAAAACTAATGATATATGAAGAATAATTGAAAATTTAAAATTAAGATGCTAAAATTAAAAATAAAACCATAGCATTTAAGACATCCAAGTATAAGTCAAAATAAGTGATAAAAAATGATTAAAGTGGAAATAAATCTGATTTTTAAAGTGATGAGGAGATGGATTATCTATATAGGAGATTAAAAAATTTATATAAAAAGAAAAAGTTCTTCATAAGTACTAAATTTAAAAGAAAAGTATGACAATAAAGTAAAGTATAAGAATGACTATAGAAATGAAAATTTCTTTGGTGACATTACATGGATTGAATGAATTAGGAAAGGGCACATCATAGCTGATTGTACAAAGCTAAAATAGAGAAAATAAGTATGAAAATAGATAAAGGAAGACCAAGAAAAAAACTAAGTAAAATTAGATTTCTTCATAGTACAGCTCTAGTGACTCTAAATTTAGTGGATAATATTCTATTAAAAAATATAATATGTGCTTTATGACTACTTTATATGAGGTACCAACTGTTACTTTTAGTTTTTATAATAATGATGTTACAAATGAAATTTAAATGGATAATAAAGAATTATTTGAATATTTAAATATGATTAAATACCCTATGAATGTGATTAAATATCAATGCAAGAATATGAAGAACATTTATACATTATTTGTTCATGATAAAAGTGATCTTACCATTGAAAAATAAAAGAATGATAACTTATTAAAGTAGAAAAATGAGCTATAATTGACCAATGATCAAATTAAAAAGGACCGTGAAAAATATAAAAATGGAACTAATAACTTAAAAATTATATTGGAATGTCACCCCCCCAAAAAAAATATTGGCATTGGATACTAATATAGACAACAAATTAACTCATATGAGAATTACTTTGTTTCAAGCTCAAAGAATAAAATAATAATCTATAAGACTAAAGGAAATTATGGGTTTAGAAAAAAATACTAATATTTTAGACTAAAAAATAATTTTATCACTGAATCTATTAATTATGAAGTTAACAAACTTATGAAATAGATTATTATTCCAAAATATTTATTTTCTAACTTCTCTGAACCCAACAAAGAATGGGCACCGAAATCATTTTTTGTTTGACTTTGTATATGTAAAATGCTTGAAGATATCTAATAGAATTATATAGTATCTGGAAAGGGTGTGTTCTATATATACGACAAGATACTAATTAAGACTCAAGATTTTAGTGAAAGTAAATGGTGGGAAAGTCACTTTTTTGAAAATATAAAAGGAAAGATTATTATACTTTAAAAAATTGTTAAATCTGAAATTGTTCTTATTTATAATGTTTTAATTGTTTTTGGTTTAATATATAACATTATTAAGTATCTCAATTGTTTTATTATTGTTATAATGTTAAATTTTAAAACAATTATTGTAAAAATTTTAACTCTAAGCATGCTTTAATTTTTACCGCTTTAAGGAATGATAATTTTTATATTGTTAACTTTGATTATTTATTTTCTAAAAATATTTACCATTTATGATCTTTTCATAAAAAATATTGGTTGAGGAATAAGAGACCAGAACACTGAAATATACACTCACTTAGTAAGATAACCTATAATTTATTATCCAAGGATCTAACCAAATTAGAATTCCTAAAAGAAAAAGTGTACAATACCTGTCAAAAGGGGAAACAACACAAAATATCTTTCAAATAAAAGAAAGAGGTTTCTAACTCTCAAAAACTCAAATTAGTTCACATGGATTTTTAGACCGTCTAGATTTTATAGTCTATATGTAAAAAACTATTCTTATTTTATTTTTGATGATTATTCAAGATACAGATGGGTATTTTTCTTATCTTAAAAAAGTGAATCTCCCTTTTTTTAAAAAAATATACAAAGTCTGTAGAGAAACTTAGTAGACATACCATAAAAACCTTGATAAGTGATCATGTTCATTAAGTTGAGAATAAATAATTTGAATTATTATGTTCACAATATGGATATAGTCAAAATTTCTATTCAGCTTAAACTCTTCAACAAAATGGGATTGTCGAAAGGAAAAATAGAATTATTTAAGAAATTTCTTAGAATATACATAGTGAATATGACTTACCTATATATTTTTAGGATGAATATATGAACACAACATGTTATGTAATTAATAGGGTTTTGATAATACCTATCTTAAATAAGACTCTTTATGAATTATGGAATTATAGAAATACAAATTAAATTACTTAAGAGTTATTAGTTATACAGTCTATATTCTAAGTACAAAATAGAATGATGAAAAAATTTCAGAAAAGATATATGATGAAAATTTCCTAGGTTATTCAACCAACAATAAATCACATGGAGTTTTCAATAAATGATCAATTTTTTTGGAAGAATCTGTACATGTAAAATTTGATGAGATAGATCCACATGAACCCAAAAATCCTATAGAAAACTTTGAGAATAATATATAAAATCTTAATATCAATAATACCTATAAAAATACTAAACTTAATACTAATTTACCTGATAAATAACCCATAATATACCAACTAGACCAACTTAACCTTGAATAAAACTTTTAAGAACCAAGTACTTCGATTCCTAGAACCATTATGACCCATAAGTATCACCCTATAGATCTTGTAGTTAGTGATCCTAATAAAGGAACTAAAACCCAAGCTTCTATTTGAAATTAGGATGAATATCAAGACTTATTGTCTCATATAGGAAGTAATAATATCACTAAATCAATTAATTATCAACACTGGGTAATATAAATGTGAGAATAATTGAATCATTTTGAAACAAATAATGTCTGAGAACTAGTTAAAAGACCTAAATACTACCTTATTTTTGGAACTAAATGAGTATATAAATATAAGGTTAATGAATCTATAAAAATAGTTAGAAACAAATCAATATTGGTTTCACAAGGATATAGTTAAGAGTAAGGTATTAATTATGAATAAATTTTTTTCACCAATAGCTAGAATTGAAGCTATCAGAATATTTCTAGCTCAACACATCTTAATTTTAAACTATATAAAATGGATATCAAGAGTGTATTCATAAATATTTAAATTATTGAGGATATTTTTTGAAAAACCCTTAGGGTTTTTAAACCCCCACTTACCAAATTATGTTTTCAAAATTTCATAATCACCTTTGGGTTTAAAATAGGCGCCTAGAGCTTGGTCAGATATGCTCAACTCTTTCCCGATTTCAAATGGTTTTTAAAAAGGTATATTTGATCCTACCCTATTTTTTAAAATATCTTGAAAATTTGTGTCAATTGTTCGAATATGTATTAGTGATATTATTTTTAGTTCATCCAAAAATTATTTGTGTGTTAAATTTTCTAAATTAATGCAAAATGAATTTTAAATGAGTTTAATGGGTGATCTAAAATTCTTCCTTATATTTTAGATTTTTCAAAATGAAGATGGAATTATTTTAAATCAAATAAAAAACACAAAATATATTTTAAAATGATTTAAAATAGATAATACTAAAGTAAGTGACACTCTAAAGAGTACAAGATATAATCTAGATTTGGATGAAATCGAGAAATAATTTGAACAAATTGTTTATAGAGGTATAATTGGGTGTTTAATCTACTTAAATAATTTATGATTGAATACTATTCTTATTGTGTTAACATGTGTACATTTTCAATCAAACCTAAAAGAGTCACTTTTAAACATAGTCATTTTTTTTAATATCTCAAAAATAAAATAAAATTTTAACTATTTTAGTCAAGAGGACATGAATTTGAATTAGTAAGTTATTATAATACTGATTTTTGTGGCTATAAGTTAGATAAAAAACTATCATATATGTCACAATTTGGAAAAGTATCTAGTGTCTTGGTGTAGTAAAAAGAGAAATTTTGTTTCATTTTCCATTATAGAAGTTGAGTACATAGCTTTCGGATTTTTCCATACACACATTTTATGGATGAAACACACATTACTATAATATGGTTATTAATTTAGACATGTCCCTATAAACCATGATAAAAAAATGATATTAATATTTTCAAGAATCCTGTATCATATTCTAGAACTAAACATATTGATATAAGACATCAAATTTTGAGAGATCATTTTTAAATAGGTGATATTACTCTTGATTTCACTGACACTGAACATTATCTTATTGAAATCTTTTACAAAGTCTCTAAATATATAGAGATTGGATTATATTATACATGAACTAGTAATGATTAGTTACACTTAAAACTTTTTTTGATTGAATTATTTTTTTAATATTTACATTGTATTATTGAAATGTTTTATTGATTATGGTTATAACAATTCTAGTCTTATACCTTAAATTTATTAATTATTTAGAAGTGTTTATGTTTAAAGCTTAAAAATATGATAAATTAATTCTAATGGTCACAAGTGACCATAAGTTTTCTAGATTATATAATACCCCATGTTTCTGTGGATATTTTTTCATGCAGTAGGTTAAGATAATATATGACTTTATGCTACTATGGAACTTGTTCGTGTGGTAGTTCATGATACTATGATAATCCAAGAAGCTAAAAAGTTTATTATTAGTCAATATATCTTATCTAATTTCTTATGTTTTAGTTCTTTATATATATATTATTTATTTTCCCACTCTTTACTATTTCACATGCCCTAAATTATTTAAAATACCCTGAAATCAGAATTCAAATGTGAACCACTCTCTCTTTCTCTTGAATCTAAACCCTCTTACTCCTGAACCTTTCAAAACAGTGAATATGGTAAGGTCAAATTATCAGATGGATTTGGGTTCTTTAAATGATCATTCACTTCTAAATAAAGATAAATAAATATCAAGTGCATATAATAATCCTCATAACTCACATATTTTTTATCAGTTGGTGTTACCTGAAAAGGATATCAATTCCAAGTGGTCGAAGACAAGAATTTTTTTTTGTGGACCGCTATATAGAATCATGGCTGGACAAAATGGTTTAGTGCAGTAGCATGTCATTTTATCTAAGTGTGGTTAAATATTTATATATGAATTTATAATTTGAATATGGTGATAAAAAGGACTCAATGTAAAACCTTATCAATGGATAAATGATTATATTATCTTATAAGCAATGGGATAAGTTTTCAAAATTACTTTATAATGGTTATTTTGATGTTTTTTTGAGTTATTATCCCATGAGTCATGAAAAATTTTAGTACGAAAAAGATATGTTGGTGATAAATAGAGATGGAAACCCTCAATGACTTCTTGATATAGATTTTATGGTGTGTAGAGGATACTGGTCAATTTTATTCAACACTAGATTTGTACCAGGAAATTTTAGTTCAACATTTTGAGGAATCAAGATTTATTATTATTATATTTGTTCAATAATTTTGTGTAGATAAATTTGGTTAAGTATTTGATTAAACACATTGGGAAAACTTATAATCCATCATCATAATTTAACTCTTTTACCTATCCCAAGTTAATCTAATATTTTTTGGGGTACAAAATACTTATTTCTTAGGGTGAGGAAATGTCTACAACTTCTAGAGGGAACATTTGAACCAAATTATTTGAAAAATAATGAAGGTTAGTTAGATTCCTTGGAAAAATTCTTAGGTGGTTTATCATAGTAATATTTATAAAAAATATTTCCATGTTTAAGATCATGTTTAGGAACATGATGAAATTACAGAGTATAATTCTAAGGAAGAGTAATCTATGTACAGGGATGTTCCTATGGATGTGTTTATGGAAAAATTGAGTGGTTATAATGCTAGATATGAATTTATTTTTGGAGATAAAGTGTTTTATTTAGATTAATAATCCATGTTAGATTTTGAGGAATAAAGGATTATTTAACCTCATGATCTAGTGGATTTGTTTACTTTTATATGTAATAGGGAGTAGAAATCAGAATGTGTACTATGTAACTCCTTAATATTTTAATACTTTGCCTCCTCAAGAAGAATAAGTTGGTATTTGTTAATGATGATACTGATCCATCTCAGGTTGATCTATTTAAATAAATTATTTCTAAATCTAATGATAATGTTGAATTTTTTGAGGATTTTATTCCCTTAGTTGAAGGAAATGAAGATAATGAAGAAGTTGATGAGTCTACTGTGAAAGTAACTCCTATAGTATAAAATATTGGAGGAGGGAGTCACCAATATTTGATAATCCTTATTCAAATAGGGATAATTCCCCTATATTTATAATTATAGTTGAGTATTATGACGCTAATGCGGATGGTGATGATCATCATGGAGGTATCCCACACTATTATAGTGGAAATTCCATTCTAGTTAGACCTTTTATTCCTATTAATCCTCAATATGTTAAATATTCATTACTTGATATAATCGATCTTGAATATATGATTGAGAAACCCTCTCTTAGATTGAGCTTATGTGATAAAAAAGAGTAAAATAAACAGTGGAACAAGTGCTTGATAACATGTTTGAGCCAAAACTTGTAAAGCCTATTAGAGTTGAAAAAGCTGTTTTGGTAGATGAGTCATAAGCAGTTAGAGTGTATGATAAGAATGAAAATGTGGACTTTAATAATGATCCAATTTTTGGTTCCTTGGAGTAGAGAGATGCAAGCCCTTCGGTGGATTATATTGAATTGTCTGGTACACCATCCCCTTTGAGACAAGAAACACCCTCTTCTCCTGCTCATACTTATTCTTTTGTTACTAAATAAGATTTAAGTGAGTTTAAAATCAATGTAATGTTTATTATAACGTGATTTTTATGGGATTTTGAGCTAAATTTAAACCCTATAGATAACCATAAACATCTAGGATTTTTTTCCATTATTGTTTCTCATATCCAACATAGGTTATTTATGAAGATTAACTATATGAATCAATATTGACCATATGAAATAATATTGACCAAAGATAATTAAATGAAATAATATAAGATTCCTATTGTAGTGTTTCTCCCCCTGATGCATATACCATTTCTTAATTTGATAAATTTATGGTAAGAAATATTTTAATAGATTAATTGAAGGTTTTTTGATGATTTTTCAAGAATCAGAGATATGGTGATTTTTGGTTTCCAAAATCATGAAGCTAAGACCATTGAGTTTGTAAGATCTGAAGCCTAGAAATCTAGAAGTGATAGAGAGATTATGAAGTAATCCATTAATCATTATTTGAGAATAAACTTCACCAAATCTTATTTGAAGACCATTTTTAGATCCCTAGACAATAAACTTCATATGCCTCTACTGACTCAAGCTTTCAATGCTCAAGTTGAGAAATTAAAGGCATTGGAACCACTTTTAGAAATCTTTATGAAAGTGAAGAATCACTTTTTACAAATTATAGAGCAAGGATAATTGGACCTGGATGATTTTACACAAATTATGGGGCCTTATCTCTATAGTTATCACACTACCATTATTTCCCCTTCAACCTTACCTCTATATTCAGGTTCTCCAGACTCCTTATCTTTAGTGCCTGCCTCAACAAACATCTTCATGACACCTTTTGTATTTACTCTAATAGAAGAAGTTTATAATTTCATAATTTTTTTTATAATAATTTCCATTCATGGGACTTCCTCTTTTTAGACATAGACTGAAGTTATTCCTACCTCTCATCAATATTAAGAGAAAGAAAAATATCCCATTTATCATCATTTTATGAGAGATTAGGAACCCAAATAGGGATGTTATCTATATCTATAATGTTTTATTTTTGAACCATTTAGATTAATGTTATATATATTTTTATTCATTCATGAGTTATTTAACTTCATTATTTCTATTCTATTAATATCTATTCATTTTCTCATCTTTTTTATAATCTCAAAATGGGGAGATATTATAGAAATTCATAGAGTAACATGTTTTTTATTTAAATAATTTTTTACTTTATGATTTTAAGATCAAATATATTCTACACCTTGAAAATTTATTTTACTCTAGATTTTATCTTTACATGATTTTTGATCATAGAAAAGGAGGATATTATTATGGTTTTATAGAAATTCTTTACTTTAATGATCCAAAATCATGTTTCTTATATTATTAATGAATTATGTGTTATATGATAGTACAATATTTTTTCGGAAATATATTAAAATTGGCTAAGTGTGGAAGCTACAACATGGTATATAAAACTATTATATGAATCATTCTTCCTATAGTGAGAAGTGAATATGCAAGTAAGACAAAAAAATTCTAAGTGTTGAAGTGACTGTACAAAAAATTAAGTGACCAAAATACTATTCAAAAACCATGGAAAAAATTGCAAAAATTCCTCAAACTATTGTAAGAGAAATTTGGGTGATCATATAAACAACTCAACAAACCTCATGTTATAGCTAATTAACCACAATTCGAGAACTAGTGACCACATGACAGATAAACAATTTTTTTATGCATAGAGTGACTATACGTTGAGGCTAAGAATTCAAAACTGAAAATATTATTAATTCAAATGAAAGAATGATTATATCAAGAGATTGAAAGAAGGGTTTCAAGTGACCATATGAAGAAAGTATCATCCTAGCATAATTAATGACTTAAGTGGATATGTATAAGTGACTTTGAAGACTAGACATTCCGTGACTAAAGTATGAAATTCTGAATCTCTAGTATTGGAATTTAAGGAGACCTATTAGTGTAATTGATTATTTTTAGTATGATAATTATTTTTATTCAATGACTACATAGAGAAGAAATATAAAAATTATATGAATTCTCTTATGTGAAAGATGGTGGGAACTTTTTTTTATCTCTATAGATGTTATTTTCCCTCAACCATGACACTTTATTTTTTGAGAGAAAGTGAAAAAAATAAGCTGGAAGATTTGTCTTCTACATTCACTTTTAATCTCACTAGAAAATAAAAAATAAGGAAAATATTCCTATTCAACTAAAATCTATTAGAGATTAAACTTTATCAAAATTATTTATAATTCTTTACTCTCTCTATTTATTTGATAGTATAATTTTTCTTTTACTTTTCAGTATATATATTAATAAATTCTATTATACTATAAAGTGGAGTACTCTAATTCTAATTTTTATAATTATTTACCTATGTTATCCCATTTATAACTATATAAGAGGTTGTGTATAGCATATATTTCATTATGTGTAGTTGTTTTGGTAAAATCTGATCTAGGTTGTGGATTATTTATTAAGTTTTAATAAATTTTATTGGAAGTGGATTACTATCAAGTGGAGAAGAATAAGACCCATATTGGAGATCACCTCTTGTTTAAGTCTGTTATGTGTTTAGTTTTACTTTTCACTATTTTTTAAATTGACTGGAGAATATTTTGATTTTTAATAAGTTTTTTTAAAACTGTGAATAAAAAATATCATCTGGTTGTTTTCATTTATAATTGATATTTACATTGTGATTATTTTGAGTAAAATTATTTAAAAAGTTAAAGTAATTTAAAGTTGTTTTAACTGGGTTTTGATCTATACTTTGAGAAACTACTTCAAAGTACTAAATTATTTACATCTACTATATTTGAGAACTAGGATGTGCTCTTAATTGGTGGATTTAAAATTTATAATTCAAAAAATATAAAATTTTTATTCCTCATATTAATAATTTAACTGGGACCAAAATTTTATTCCTTCATCTTCCATTGGATCCTTCTCTTATTAGAAGTATGGTTCTCAATAGTCTTAGACTTGGAGTGAGTCTTTGATCCCTTTTTATTACCCTTCCTCTTATCCACCTTACAAACTCTAGGATTTTCGTGCCTATTTTTTTTAAAAACCCTAACCCCCCCCATTAATAGTCCTTGACTTCTAATAGTTTAAAACTCCCTTCACAAATTTGGTCCCTTAATCTCATACTTCATCCTGTCGATTGGAACTGGGTAAAAATACCACCATCCATGCACCCCTGTATAATGACATTGGGAAAATATTTATGGTGCATCATTATAAACTTGGTGTCCAATTAATAGGTTTCAAACCCTTAACCACCAGATAGTTAAGAGAGTGACTTACTACTGGGGAACCTCTCTAGGGGAAAAGCATATGTATTAAACATTCCTCTTTACCCTTAATGGGATCAACAACCTTGTAAATTATACATTACCTAGCTAGGAAGTAGTGTTTGAACCTAGTGATACTTGATATTCAGTAATTTACCCCATGAATACGAGTGGCACAACCATGGGTATCACTGGTATGAACCCCTGGGGGAAACATGTTTATTAAACATTCCTGTTTAAAATTGGTGGTCCTAACAACCTATGGAATTACATATCCCCAACTAGGAAATAATGAGCATGGTGGGACTCAATACTCAGTTAGTTCCCCTAGGATGTTGAGTGGAACAACTACAAGTACCATTTTTCTTAAACCTATAGAATTTTCACACCTCACGTCCTTATCTACTTGTAGAATCTAGGTGAGGAGTTTCGGGAGAGACTTCTCACTATTGATCATATTATAATTCACATAGAATTTGGAGCAACTTTTAGGTATTGAAGAAAGTATGAGGTTGGTGTGTAACCCATTAGGGATTTTAGAGACCAAGATGTCAAAGCGCTCAATATAAACAATCGTCTTGTCTATATGTGGTCGTGTTGGTGACCCTTTTCCATGATTACATGTGAATAGTTCCTTGGAGACCTTTTAACACTCATATATTGACTTCTCCTAATAGAGATTATAGCAGTGAGACAACATGATATATGCATCCATATTTTTGTAAAGATTTTGGTGTTCACTAAAAATAGAAGATAACACGATACACTGGACATCT
The DNA here is from genome assembly GCA_963277665.1 of Viscum album. NCBI lineage: Eukaryota > Viridiplantae > Streptophyta > Magnoliopsida > Santalales > Viscaceae > Viscum > Viscum album. The sequence continues at coordinate 1,746,817,489 of OY728161.1, forward strand.
ACAATATCACCCAGGTGTTTCACATAGACAAATATTTATTCCTCACTGACCAATTTACTAGGCGATTTAGGAATAGGGGACCCCAACACATGTGACTTCCACTCTTGATGCAGTACAATGTGCAAGATATTGTATCAATCCTAGAAGTTACTATTAGTTAGGAGACTTTATTTCTCAAATTTGTATCATAATGATAATTTTAAAGTCACATTATTTTCCATTTTCTATAATAAAAACTTATTTTTAGTGCTTTATCAGGATTAATAAAATATGTCATATAATAAATTTTATTTATTAGTATTATATTATTACATTAAATATCAATATAACTCGCCATTGGAATTATAATATCCTATTTTATAGATATTCTAGTGGAAATGATCCATATTTCCCTTCTCATAACACAAGAGTAGGCCTGCTCAATTATTTGGTGATATTTAGGTAGGTGTAACTTTCCAACTACATTAACTCATAACTCATTAATCCATTAAGTGGACTCTCCAATCCTAAAATCCTAGAATTTGATTTCCTCACCAATTCCCTCAAAATCTATATTATATATAAAAATTTCATTACATCGAATACTAGTTTTTTAATCCAACCCAAAACTTTCATTATAACTCCTTGTTAAATAGAAGTGTCCTCATGAGGGACAAACAAACACTTTGATTTAGTGGTTCTATTCTGAATCTGGTAATGTAAAACTATTCTAACTTCATAATTTTCTTTTAGGATTTTTTATCTTTACATGTAAATTTTCTCAGTTTATCTTATTACATGATTTTTAATATTTTTTAGATTTTAATTAAGTGATTAAACATGTATGGATAAAATATTTTCATATAATACAAATTATTTTAATACAATTATGTGTTCTTTTCAATTCATTTATTTTACACGATGATGATAAATAATAAATAAATATTTAACCATGTAAATGATACAAAATAAATAAATAAATAACATGGCATGATCATGATATTTATAATGGTCGATTTATCAAATGAATGATAAATCGACCCTTTAATCTAGTGGAACACTCATACAATCATAGTTATCATCGAGTTTTAAAATTACACCTATACTTATATGCATCTCATTAATTTTTTTACATCGAATCAAAACCTGGCCTGTATCCACTTGCCCGAGATCTCCATACTTTTCATATGCTTTACTTCACATGCAGGTAAAGGGAACTAAGGTGTAGAATTTACATAAAAGAAACCACAAACATACAAACCCATATATAATAAGAAGATGGGATGACGCACATACCATAATTTTAATTTAATAATAATAATAATTTTAAAACTCATACAATAATAATTAAATTAAAATAAATCCAACACATACATATGCTGGTATAAGATCATGATCATCCATGCATGAAACAAATACTCTTTTTTAAACTAGTTATCATTCATTTAAATTAATTATTTATTAATATAAATTTACAAAATTTATAAATTTATTATTTTAATTAATTAAATAATTATTTTATCTTAATTACCATCCAAACAGTCTTGGATATTCCCATCTAATATAATTTCAAACAAATTTAAAAAATTAATTTTATTTAAAATTAATTTATTACGTGATGTGTAATTAGAGGTAATACGATATGTATATTTTGAACTACCCTTTGAATAATATCATCATGTAATGTGAACTCACATGAAATTCATGAATACATGGATATTTATATAATTTCATGGTGTGTACTATCAATTTATGACACACAGACACATGTTAAATTTTGTGATGTACCTATTTTAATGCAAAAAGAGTACACAATGTGTAACAACTATACATGGTGTGTAGTTACAAGTTTAACATGAAAATTTAATTAATAATTTAATATTATTAAAAAACTATCAAACAACATGTACTGTGAATTAATGATGCACAAACACATATTAATTAGTATTTAATGGTACAATTTATTTGTTTTCTTTCCATGTGAATTGGTATGAGATACACAACGTGCACAAGTAAACCGCATAATGTGTATTATACTCACCGTTTGTCAAAAATATATGTCTAGGGACACAATATTTATTTCAATATAGAAATTTATGAGGTACATGTCTTGTATTAAAACTAAATTCTATGTAACCTATGCGTTTCAAGACTTTCAGTCCCTACACTTCATGTAATAAATACACAAAAAATATTGAAACAAGTAGTTTCTAGGAATTTCATTGTGAAACCATGTCGACTACATGACATGTATTCCATCTTCTCACAATGTAGTCTAGTAAGACATGCTCCATTATATACTATTCAATACATAATGTGCAATGATGGTGCATGTTTTTTCATTCACATGATTCATACAAATTAATTTAAGGCTCATCTTGGTGAAAAGAACCTAAATACACAATGTGTACTTATGGGATAAAATCTTTGTAGTTTTTTGTTATCTAATGGGAATCATTTACACCTCCAGATGGGTTATTTGGATGTTGTTCATTTTTTCTCAACCTATTTTTGGTCATATAAAGGAGAACGATAAATATATCTCAACTTTAAAATTAAATAATAAATAAAATAGAAATGAAAACTATGAAAAAGTGAATAAATTTATCAATAATTAATACAAAATTATAAATTAATATGTGATCACTCTGATACCATTTTAAAGTTATAGGGCATATTGGAAGTAGTCATGATTATGCCCAACAATAGATCTAGATGAATAAAAACCCTAGAATCCATGAAGACATGATCATTATATATAATTCATAATTAAGTAATAAGATAAATAATTATATTATCTTACAATTATTCCCTCATTGATGACTCAATAAACCTATTATTTTCATATATTCATTGTATATGGGGATTCAAGGATAAAATCTCTCTAGCGGTGATCCACACATGCTCCACAAACCTCAGAACATTACTGTAGAAATCTATGGGTGCTAACATAGATTATTCTAATTCTTTAGTTATTCTCCATTGATATAAAAACGAATTATTTGAGGATTAAAGAATTATTTTGGTTATCTTGAAGACCAGATAGGGAGGCATAAGAGTCTTTCTCTTGGTTCTTGAGAGAATTCTAGATATTTTTTTTGTATCTAGGGTTGAGATAATCTATAGAGGTGATGTGTTATGAATAAAAATATCTAAACCTAAGAAATGATATAACCAAGAATTTATAAAGATAAGTTAATAATTTATAATTTTACAATGAACCTTAACAATTACTTAATTCCTAGAAACCCCCATATATAATAATAATAATAATAATAATAATAATAATAATAATATTATTATTATTATTATTATTATTATTATTTCCTTGATATGTACAACACTTGTAGATAATTAATTACCATTTCTTAAATAAATAATGTAATATTTATTTAAATAATATTTAATATATCATTTACATTAGACCCTTAACTTATCCCCTCTTTCCTCCCCAATATTTATTGAACTTGAAATAATGAATTCCCCTTCCTCGGTGGCATTTGGGAAAAATTTCCTAAAGTTATAGATTAGTGTATAGAAACACATCTAAACACCCATAAAGAAAAATGATAATATAAAAATGAAACCAACCTCATCTAAACACTCGGTATATAATATAATCCCTCTATATCGATATCTAATCAAAGAAGGTTGCATCACAATTACAATCAACCCATGTGCTTGATTTTTTTTTCAATTTATGGAAATTGACTTTCTGATAAAACCATCATGGACATGGATTTAATCAAGAATAGCCATTTCCATCAAAGGGCCTAAGATATCTACTTCCATTAAACTTGGAATAGATAAATAATTTATTGAATTATTCATCAATTCCATATTAGTCATGATGTACCCAACGCACCTAACTTCATCATGAATATATGTCATCACGATTTATGACAATAAATTAAACTATGTGACTCATGATTTGTATAAATAAAAATATCAAGTATAAGGAACAATACATGTGTCCAAAGATATAAAAATCTAATGACACATATAATATGTTGATTTCCTACTAGTGGGTATTTTCTCACAACCTCCTCTTTTCTTAGAGACTACCAAGGACAAACATCATGAGAATAATTATTAATATCTTATGACCCCCTACCCCTGATATATTTTATCATATATGTCCCACATATGATATAATTTTACCATATAATATGTATTTAATAATACTATCATAGAACATTAATGTTTTCTTCATAGTTGGGAACTTCAATGACCTTTCACTGTGAAAAGTACCCAAAGACATTATCACATGAAATGTTGCATAAAGAACAATCATGTTGTGATAATAACTTTATTAATATTCAAAAACTTGAATATACATGTAATCATAAAGCACAAAGTAGTGAGTTATAAGATACCAACTCTAAAAAAACTAAGTTTATATAAAATCCTCTCCAAGAGACTTAGTGTGGAATCATGTAAGGTTTGTGATATGATAAATGATTCACAACTCTTCTTGGACAGTTATACCATTGTTGATGTTTTGAGTGAACCTAACCACCCAATATCCTGAATTGTTCATGATAACTCCACAAGATTGTATTACTTTTTTTAAAAAAAAAATACCTCATTGCAGTTACAAGCCCATCATCTATTAAAATGGAAACTATTATAGAGATAATCCATGAATTACATAGGGAGTAAGAGGAACTAACATGATGCTGATAGGAAATGAACCAAATATCATATTTCATGATGTGATATGGTCTATTTCACTCTATAAAATATACCTATGTTTTATGATACACATTATATTTCTTGGTGTGGTATGTATGTGATACTAGATGTTTCTTGGATACCATATCTACTTCTGTATGAACTATTATCCATTTGAATAATAAAACACATGGTGATATTTTTTAAATATTTAGACTTATTATATTTATTTATTAAGCACTAGAAAATTAATAAAAGTTTGAGTTATGGAATTCAAAAGAATATATTACAAAAATTATAATTCATATCCTTAAAAGCATTGAGTGTTTGAGAAAAAATTGGCAGAATGGAAACATAAATTTTTAAATAATACCTTTAGAAAAGGTTCCATGACATTATATTGGGTAATGAGATCCATTAGAACTCCTCTTGGATAAAATTATCTTATAACCACTCTCATTTAATTATAGAGGTATTATTATGTTATAGAGATGGGGGAGGCTCTATGTATACTATAACATCCCAGCCTGAGACCACCCACCAGTTCCCCGACTGGAGTGTTATATGACTTCAAGAGTGCCTCCCCATACACCAAAGGCCACCGACAAGAAGTAAGGGTCTAAGGTGTAACCATGAGGAGACTATACCCTCTTACCATAATGAAGAAACTGAAAAAAAATAACCGAATGAAATCGAAAATAATAATTAAAGTATATTGAATCTAATAAATAAGAACCATGTTATAACAAATGAAATATTTTCATAAAATAATACATCATTATTGACCACCAACTGGCCCAATGACATATAAAAATTAAACCAGTAAAAGTATAAATGGAGTCTCTTCTTCAATCCTTGAGCCTTATCTACTTTTTTATCTAAGCTACCCATATCAATTGTGAAACATATGTCCTGTACCTCACCTGAACCTATAGTAAATGAGGAATGAATAAGTACTAAAGTGTCAGGATCTCCCTAGTAGAGTGTGATAGAACCTAAATTGGAAACCACCAATGGTTTCCTTAATACCACTAGTAAATATAGTGTATTCTCATTTGATATGATAATAATTATAAAACAAATAATTAAAGTAAAATATAATAACCACTTTTGATCCTTAGGTTCTAAGGTGACACCCGAGGCCGACTATACAAGATTAGTCTAGTGCCATATTTATTTATGGTAGTCACATAACCATTAGTGGGATGATTCCCCACCCTGAAATCTTAGATATATACAACCACTTGGGGGGAATAACTCCTGACCTAGATCATCTCGTAAATGTAACACTCGCGGTGTGGGGGAACCTGCACCACACATATCATATTTCATATTGGGGGGAATATCACCCACCTTATAATATCTCATACATCATCAAGGGGTGTATATCCCACCATGTAATATATTATATATTACATTGGGGGGAATAACAACCACTCCATGATATATCATACATCATTTATGAGAATAGTTATCACCTTGTAATATCTCATATCCCATATCTAGGGGAATAAATCCCACTTTTTAATATCTCATACATCATCGATGGGAATAGTACCAACCTCGTAATATCATATATATTATATCAAGGAAAATAAATCCCACCTCATAATATCACATACATCATCAGAGTAATAACACCCACCTCATAATATCTCATATATCATATCATCAGGGGGAAATATCTATCCACCCTACAAGTGGCTCACATATCATATACACATAGTGAACACTCTCTCCCCATAACCTTTACATAGAATATATGAAATAGGGAAACACAACCCACCACATAAGCTCACCGATTCATCAGCAGGGTTCCATCCATTTGGACCTAACCCTACATCTTAAGGCATGCCTCAACATACATCTATCCACTAAATCTAATCTACTTAATACCATCCTGGTTGTATAATAAAATCATTATAAAACCAATAACATTATCTCACAAACATAGGTATCCACTAGGTTCCTTTAGACCCATCTCAGTCCCCTATAACTAGAACCAATACATATCTAACACCTCATGGAGTTCCCATGGTACATAGGCCCCTTACTAAGCTTAGACTCAAGAGGCTGATCTAGAACCTCATCCACTTCCTACATCATAACTCAGTTCAAAAACAAGGTATTTTACCAAAATAACTCATGCTAAGGGCCATGGAAATCCTCTTCTAATTCATCAAATCATCCTCATGACCCTCACTTGGGTCTCATTACATGTCTCTCTTGGGAGAGATCTCAACCCGTCACCTAGAGGAGACCCTCCCATTAAACCTTATCAGGACTCAGAAGAATCATCCCACTCATGGTACTCACCAAGAGTCCAATCCACCCTCAAGAGGGTGTTTCCCATCATGTGTGTGATGCATAATCATCTCACCCATCCCCATAAGGAAAAATCCTCTCATGCCTACTAAACTAGTGATATAACCCCATATAGGCCATTTATATCTCATCTAAAATCTAATACATACACCTTGCCTCCTATAACCCAATAAACATCCTCTCCCCTTAGTGATAGAGTCAATAGAAAATTATCTTTCCCTGACATCACTGAATCACCCACTCTGAACTGAGGAGGCTCATAGCCACCCCATATCTAATCCCACTATGTTATTTAATTTCATTTAGTTTATTAACCTTTGGGCCCATGTGTCACATAACACACATTTATAGTAGATCCCTCTTTTATCATTGGTTGGGGAATCAAGTTAATGTTCGAGGTTCTATCATAGAATTTGACACTTTTTCATTTAATGGATGTTTAATAAACAAATTTATTTTATATTTAATGTTAATTTCACATCAGAGGAGAGACCACCTATCATATGTCTCATAAAAAATCATAAAAAATTGGGATATGTTCAGGGACCACCTTACTCATTCTGAGTTCTCAACCACAATGAGCTCTACTCATCCCCATTCAAACCTCTATATGCCTCATCCAAGCTTGTGCCAACAACGAGATCTCATATAAAGACATAACACCCAAAATAATTAATTATAACATTTTATAATTAATTATGAATTTTAATTTTGAAAGGTATAATGACTAAAAATTCATTGATTGATATCCACTAATTGAAACATTGAGTGATGATATACCAATATCCCATGGAATGGACCTGTAACCTCCATAAACCAAAGTCCCATCACATGACACCTATTCAATTTTTAATTATATTAAATTTAATTAAAAAACTAAGGAATGTTAATAGTACAACATATCCCCAATGAAATTATGTACAATAAAATATGATCACCATCTCAGGATATCCTCTATCAATGATGAGAAAAATACCCATAATCCTCACTTAATTCCACCAAGAACCAGTGTAATTCACATCAAAACCCCTAGAATAAAATCACACCAAGTAATAGGTGATGAAAGGTTATAAGAAACAAAGGATAAATAGAAATAAATTACCTCAAATACACCATAGAATCCTCCAATAAGAACTCCTATTCATGAGGGACCAAGAAAGGGATGAACAAGAGAGGGGTTTTCTTGAAATGGAGTCCCACACACCCCTCACTTAAAGTAAAACCAAATATGGGATGACCTAAAAATTATAGGTCCACCCTTCTTAAAAAAAATAAACTCTGGGGTCTATTATGATGTGGACCCCTAGAGTTGTAGTGAAACTTCAAAAACAAAGAGTAGGTTGTGGAGAAACCCAAAGGGGTGTGGTGAAATGACCCACTATGGAAACACCTTAATATCATAATGAGGTTCCCCATGATGAGACTAACCTTTGGGGAAAGATGGATGGTACTTCCTCCAAAGGGAACTCCATGATATGGCCTAGGGTTCATGGTGAAATCCTCCTCCTAGTAGTGTCCTAATCCCACACCCACCTCCATGCTGGAATAACCCCTATGGGTCATGGAACAACTTCCCTTTTTTAAGTTAGGTTCTAAGCCTCATTAGCACTGCCTCCTCTCTCGTGGTGTAACTTTTGAATCTACACCATGACACATCATCCATGATAGGCATTCATGGTATGTCCAGATTTCCATTCCTAAAATTTTCAATTGTAAAAATATAAGGGTCCTCATACCCTAAATGTAAGAGTCACCCTTGAAGTGTGATACCACCTTCATGAAATGACCATTTATAGGGGTATTTCCCTCATCCAAAATCCACAAAAAATTTTACACACCATGAAGACCTTGGATACAATGTGACCATATCTTAATTAATTATTTTCATAGTGTGGCCCTTATTGTTATGACATGATGGGCCTCCTATAACCAATATTCAACTTCAAGGCCACTCTGTACCTATGATGACATTTACTTGATCACCTAAAAATCCTGCCAGATCTTGATTCACATCAAAAGAATATTATTTAGATTTTTTAACCCTCATATTTCTTATTTGAGTCATGGTCCCAAAATTTTCTATTTCCGCGAGACCAAAATTCAAATTCAATATAAATTTCATAACCCATAATGATGCAGGTTGTTACATACTCCATAATATAACACTTATTTCCTTTGGGAAGTCTCAAGGGTCCTCCATACCCTGACCCAAATTAATTTTCAATTCACCTCTAACTCATTACATTTGATCCTAGAACATTGAATGATCTTTCACTTTGCAGTTGCAACCATCAGGGGACACTATTCATCATGTGTTGATCTTCTTTCTCATTAAAATTTCCAATACCAGGAAGATGCTCAATTACACTTGTCAATCCTAAGACATCAAATTTTCACCAACAATTTCACTATTAGGCTGACAATGATCCCCTCTATAAGTCTTTTCACTTTATAGATGATTCTGGATCATTATGATCCTTAATATATGTCATGAACCAACAAAGTTTGCCATCCAACCTGAAACCCGTCCTGACCCATGGCATGGCTCAAAGAGAATTCCCAATCCCTACAGGCTGTAAACCAATTCTTGGGCATCAAAAATCACATTTAGGAATTATTTATCATGATAAGATCAGCCATAAATGACCCACAAGAATAAAACATCACATCACATAAATAACCATAATGAAAAAAATAACCAACAAGAGTTAAACATTTTAAAACATTGATCCAAAAACCAAAACATAGAAACTGGGATGGGAAACTACTATACAACCAAACCTCCATGAAATAAGAGGATCAAAACCCCCATTCCACCTCCAATAACACCTATAAAAAGAGGAAACACTAGAACCTGGATCCACTATTACCACCAAAAAACAAATTGTCATTATTCGGGTCAAACATAAAGAGGTCTGTATACACGAGAGTGTGTATCTAGGGTGTGAGCCAATTCAAAATAGAATATAACCAAAATATATTCCATGCTATAAAATCACAAGTCAAATCCACATGTCAATTTTTATAAAAAACTAAAGAGACAATTTAAATGAAACATGCTTTGAAATTTCCAAAGGGAATGAAAATATGAAAAAAAAAATTGAATGATAAGCATAAAATTACATGAACACCATAGGAAATTCCTAATGAACTAGGGTTAGTGGGGTCCTAGGATCCTCATACCTACATGATTAATAAATAAAAAAACCCATAGCACCATTGTGAAAAATACACTTAAGGGAAATCACATCCCAAAGTCTAGTGGTCTCCAATCATCATTGTATGTTTAATTAGTGTTTTATCATCACTACTGCTAGGGGATCCATGCCTCAACCCTACCTAGTCACCTAACATACTAGAACTAGTCTACCCAACTTGATACTAAATATTCCCTTGTTCTTAATTTCATTTTATATGTAACATAAACCACCACTTACACATACACACTTCCAATAATTGAAATGCACATGAAAAAAAACCAATTTCACTTGTAAAACCATCATTTAACCCACATGCACACCCAAAAAAATTTAAAACATGATTCTAACCACCCACAGAATCTATAAAAATTTTTTAGAAAGCATAGAAAGAACACTAATATCATCAAATAATCTTAAATCATGGAACCACACACCTTTATCTTGGAACTTTCTAAATCCTGGTTGAAAACCACAACTACACCACAAGGAGACCCTATAAAGGCAATAACATACAAAAAAATCAAGATTAAACAAAAATAATCACGTTTTAAACCACTTTAGGACAACCAACCCATTGGCTAAGATAGGACCTAAGAAATAAGTAAAAATAGACCAAGAAGGAGGAAGAAACAATAAGAGGAGAGTCTTAATTGAAGAGTTCTTAAAGGATCCACAACAAATCCACCCAAGAATTTAAGCCCAAGGGAGAGGAGATGAAGGGGGGGGGGGAATGCCTAGGGATGAGGAGACTAAATAGGGTGAGAAAAATGGGACTTGTGGTTAAATTTGAAGAGAGAAAATGGTAAATTCAACATTTTTAAAGTTTTTTTCATGACATATGGATTTTCTGAATGATTTTACAAACAATAAACAAACCGTAAAAAAACTCTATCCATAGAAAAAGAAGGCCATAAGTTTTCTTAGAGGAGGATGCATGCCCATGCAATCAACCATGTGCCTCAAAAAGACCCACTGATCTAGGCACATAGTTATCCCGCATGCCCGTGTGGTGGGTCGTGCAACCTGATCAATTCCACTGATTAGGTCACACAACTTCCACTAGGCAAACACACGATTTCTAAAAACTGTGTTGCACCATATTTCTGATAAAAAATCACCATTTCCAAACAAAAAACCTATAAAATCCAAGTGAAAAAGATTAGACTGAAAATAAAAGAGAAAATAACTCAAAAATAAAACCACATATGTGACAGTTCTCCCCACCATGAAAACTTTCCACCCTCAAAAAGTCAAACCAAAGTCTGATCAGAGAACAAAATGGGTACTGCTCTTCAAACGAAGATCCTTAATCCCATATCTCATGATCATCATTTCTATGTTTCCAAATAACTGAAACTAATAATCTGGATTTCCCCTGAAGTACCTTTACTTGAGAGTCCAAAATCCATACTGGTCACTCAAATACCAAAAGATTGGATTCTAGATCCAATTCCTCCCAATTCAGCACATGAGACGGGTCCAAATTATATTTCTTTAATTGAGATACATGGAACATGTTATGAATTTATGTCAACTAGAATGATCAATCTAATTAGAATTCCACCTTGAAAACTCTATCAAGAATTTCAAAAGGTCATAATACCTCAATGTTAGCTTCCCTTACTTACCAAGAAGATGGTGATCCAAGTGGGGTTCCACTTTTAAAAACACCTGGTCACCCACTGAAAACTCCAAGGCTCAGCACCCCTGGTTGAAATAAGATTTATGGAGGCTCTGCACTATCAAAAAATACTACTTGATTAACCATACTTTTTTAGACATCTCTTTCACAAGTCTTGGTCCTAGCAGAGAAGTCTCACTCACTTCTTTCCAGCATAACAACGAATTACACGATTGACCATAGAACACATCAAAGTGATCTATTATTATCGATGGTTGGTAAATATTATTATATGTGACCTCCACTAATCCCAAATAGTTATCCCATGAGTCTTGAAAATCAAATACACATTCCTGGATCAAGTCTTCCAAGATCTGGTTCTCTTTCTCCATCTGACCATCCATTTGAGGATGGTATGCCATACTAAGTTTTACCTATAACCCCATTTCCATCTAAAGGACTTACTAAAACATTGATGTAAAATTGTATTCCCTTTCCAAAATAATATCCAACAACACACCATGGATCCTCACTACCTCTTGAAAATACAACTAAACCAACTCATCCACTTTGTTTGAGTTCTTGATCAGAATGAAATGGGATGATTGGGTCAAATGTTCAATCACTACCCAAATAGAATTCCTTCTTTTGGGTTTATGAGGAAACCCAATGGTAAAATCCATGGAAACCTCATCATACTTCAATGTAGGAATGGGTATTAGATGAAGAAAACTCGAGGGTACCTAGTTCTTGACTTTAACTTACTAATAGGTATAACACTTGGATAAAAATTAGTTATATCCCATATCATGTATGACCACTATAACTGATGACACACATCATAAAACAAATTTACAGTCCTAAGAAGAATTAAAAACTATGTTTGGTGGTTATCCTGCATCAACACCTTCCACAATAAAAATGGAACCTCATAACAACACTTGAATAATAGAAATACCTCCGAGGACAACAACCACTCACTGGGTACCTCCCCACCATTTAGAATCTATCTAGAGCTCTAAGAGAGCTCATTTTTAGGATGTTCTTCCTTAATAAGTTCCATAAGAGAGGGAATAAACTAAACACTAGCCAATCATTCACCTCAACTATGCTCCTTGGCTTCCAGATACATCTAGGAAAAAATCCCCATCAAGGTCCACTCATCGCTGGACTCTTTCAAATCTTGCATCAGCACTTTCCTAATCAAGGCATATGCTGCCACATTACCTTTTCCTGGGGTATATGCAATATAAAAATAAAACCCCTAAATATATTCAACCAATCTGAAATTCTGTAGATTTAGATCCTTATAGGATAAAGTGTAATCTAAGATCTTGTGATCTGAATTGTAACACCCCACCCCTACCTCATTGGCTTGAGGAGGAAGTGAGGGTTACTTGGCCTTAAGAGACATTCCCAAGGCACCAAAGGCTAGAAATAAATGCTGAGGAACTCAAGGAACAATGGGGAACGATTTTCCCTTAAAGCGATCACCCAACTCAACCAACCAACAATGAAATATGCATGCACTATCAAACCCAACCATACGATACTAACCATGCCATCATATAACCCAAAACCGTTCAACTAGACATGTCCACAAAACATCAGAGTACAAAGTAAAACCTAAACAGTAGAACACCATGAGCCATGACACCACTACATCTCCACAAAAATCTCTAAGCTCCAAACTCCACCAACACATCTCAAGCATCACCCTGAACCACTAGAAATGATATGCCTTACCTTTACCTGTATCTCGGTACACGACATCTGCAATGACACCAAAGTGCCAAAGTAGGGGGTGAGTACAACTACTCAGTAGGTTTTCCCCAAATTATTTCCCTACACATGTCACTAGGAAAAACCTTTAGCACATTTATATAAATCATTTTATATAAAATAATCTCAAGTGCAACCATTACCATAAGCCAAAGACCCCCTTACCAAGCCATCTCACCCAAAACAAGCAACCAAGGGAAATCCAAACAAACATGCCACAACCCATTTCATCATTTACACATTAGCACAACAATTTCAATCTTGCAAAGAAATGCACAAAAAGACAACAAAAATGATGGGACTTCCGCCCATCCCATTCACTCCATTCTCAACTAGCACTATTTTCCTACCACTACCCATAATGGTGGTTCTTCTGACCACTATCCATCACCTTTTATAGTGAGACTTCCTTGAAACTTCCACACAAAAAACACATGCCATAACACTCAATCAACCAACAAGCACAAAGCACCAAGGCAGCAACAACATGTAATCAACCATTTCTATTACATGCCAATCCACTTCAATAAATCAAACATTTATTGAAAACACCCTTTAACCATTTTCCATGCCAAACCAAATTTCAATAAAATAACCATTTTTATTGAAAACCATTTTCTTAGTTCATCTTAATCAACCAACAAAACAGATTATTTTAAAATCACATCAAGAGCAATTCAAAAAAATCCCTTTTTCCCAAAAATCCCCCAAACCATTACGAAATGGATTTCCATCCGATTTATCACATAAACAACACAATTAATTTTTTAATAAACACAAATTAATTGTAACCAAACCACTAGTTCTAACCAAGTGGAGTCAATAGAGAATAAACCAACCTTTAGGGTTTCAGAAAAATCAACCCACAAGTAACTACTCCTCAAAACTGGTGAACGCACCACCGAAACCTCTCTAAATATCCTACCCTAACACCCACAAGACTTAAAATTAACATCCAAGGAAACCAAAACCCTATATCTACACAAAAAATGTGTAGATCTAGAAAACTGAGAGAGAGGGATCTGTAGATCTAGAGGAAAACACAAAGAACCCAAGAGGAGAGACTTACCCGGGAGAAACCACCTTCAATCCACCAAGAAACTTCTTCAAAACACTTCCAAAATTAGTGGGAGATCACCTTCAACCCCTGAGAACCCAAAATCCTGAGTGAGGCCCGAGTGAGAGAGGATTTGGAGAGGAATGAGGCAAGCCAGAGTGAACTCGGGTTTTAAAACCCTATTTTTAAGTGGTCGCACGGTTAACCCGCACGGTTTGGAAAACCGTGCACTAACCGTGCGCACGCTACTGCCTCGAGAGGAGGGTTTCGCACAGTTTCCTCGCACGGTTTGGAAAATTGTGCGTTGGCCATGCAAAGTCTACTATATCCCCATGCACGGTTTCCTAGAGAACTTGCACGGTTTCCCCTAACCGTGCTCAAACTGTGCTCCCTAAGAAAGGCCTCCAAACTTATCCAAAACTATTCCAAACTATCTCATCATATTCTCAACTCATCCCATGAACTTTAACACATAAATAAGCATAAAAAAGTCTACATAACTCAAACCGGGGGTGCTAAATTCTCCCCACCATTGGACTTTCCATCATCGGAAAGTATTGAACTCACCCTTTGCCGAAAGAGTTCGGGCCATTGCTTGACCATGTCTGTATCACTCTCCCAAGTCTCCTATTAGATCTTTCCATACTGCCAAAAAACCCTAACTAGACCAATGATTTTAACCTGAAATACTTTCTCTTTCCTATCCACAACCCTCATTGGCATGTGCACCAATGAAGCATCTGGCTCTAGCTCAACATGATCCCATCAAATAACACGGCCCACATCCGGATGATACTTTTTCAACTACGACACATGAAACATATTATGCACCACACTGAATCTAGGTGGAAAAGACAAACAATAAGCCACATCACCAACCTGCTCAAGAATCTCAAAAGTTATAATATACCTCAGAGATAACTTTCCCTACTTTCCAAACCAATGATGTCCCATCCTAGGAGAGGAACTCCAGAAAACATGATCACTCACCTCGAACGACAATGGTCAATGACGATGATTCACATATGATTTATGATGACTCTGAGCTATCTCCATTCTTTCCTAACTAACTTGATCTTCTCTATAGTCTCCTAGACAAGGCTCAGTCCAACCATCAAGGACTCGCCCATTTCCACCCAGCATAGTGGAGAACGATATGGCCTCCCATACAACGCTTCAAACGGAGCCATTTGGATGGATTCCTAATAACTTTTATTGTACGAAAACTCAACTAACAAAAAATGCTCCTCCCACGAGCCACCAAAATCCATGACATAAGCCCGCAACATATCCTCCAAAGTTTGTATCTCCTCTCAGATTGACCATCCTTCTGAGGGTGATACACCATGCTCATAGTCAACTGTTTCCCAAGGGATTGCTACAAGGATTTCTAAAAATGAGATGTAAACCTCAAATCTCTATCTGATACAATCAAAACTGGAACACCACGCCTCTTTACTACCTCCCAGATATATATTTTGGACAAATCCTCCACCGTATGAGATTCATGAATTGGGATGAAATGGTCCGATTTCATTAACCGATCCAATATCACACAAATGGCATCGTGCTTCCTGACCGTTCATGGGAGACCTGTGACAAAATCCATCGCTATTTTCTCCCACTTCCAAACAGGGATTGGTGAAGACTACAACATTCCTCCTGACCTCTGATGCTCTACCTTGACCTACTGGGAAGTCAAGAATCTTGAAACAAATCAACCACTCTTCTTTTCATACCATCCCAACAGAACTACACTTTCAATGCTTTATACATTTTCTGAATTCTAGTATGAATAGCCCATCTGGAATGATGATACTCCCTGGGAAGATCCTCCAGACAAGAAACTGGTACAACCATCAGATTCCAAAAACAAAAAACCGAATCTCCATTCAGTTTCCAACCCTCAATGGTCTCCCCACCATTGAGTTTCAAACTCATGGTCACACACTCAGAATTATATATCTACATATCTTTAACTAGTTCAACCAAGTTAGGAATCAACAAATCTGGAAAGAAGGCTGCTTTATCACCCTGGTCCTCACATTCCAACCACTTGTTGGCTATAACCGACATCAACTTCCACTGGTCTGATGCCTATTTCGCCACCTATGCATATGATTTTCTACTTAATGCATCCGCCCCCAAATTTTCCTTACCCGATGTGTACATCAAGTCAAAATCAATCATTTAAAGATATTCTATCCATCTCCTTTTCCTTAAGTTCAAATCCCTTTGTGAGAAAATGTTCTTCAAGCTCTTATGATCTGTATATACCGTGAATTTCTCACTGAAGAGATAATGACTCCACACTTTCAAAGTATGGATGACTAATGGAAATTCCAAATCATGCGTTGGGTAGTTCTTCTCATGCACCCTCAACTACCATGAGACATATGCAACCACATGATTTCCTTGAATGAGAACGCATCCCAAACCTAATCCCAATGCATCACAATACACCACGTACCCTTTTCATGGTTTTGGAAAAACCAAGATTGGTGTTGATGTAAGGCGACCCTTTAGCTCTTCAAAACACTGCTGACACTATTCATTCCACTGGAACGGAACATTCTTTGTTGTCAAAGATGTCATCGGTGAAGCCAAACGTGAAAAATCATGAACAAAATGCCGATAATACCCATCTAGGCTAAGGAAAATCTGTACCTCAAACACATTCTTTGGTGGTTTCCATGAGATAACTGCCTCTTTATTTTCCAGATCCACTAAAATACCCCTTTTAAAAATCACATGGCCAAGAAAATGGACTTCCTGTATCCAAAATTCACACCTAGACAATTTGGCATACAACCGATGATCCCTTAAGATTAAAACCAAAGAATCAAGGTTAAACCTACTTTAGGGAAACCAATCTGCTGAAGAAGAGAGTACCTAAGAAAGAAGAAAAAAGAAACTCAGAAGGAGGAGAAACAAGAAGAGAAGAGTCTTTCTTGAAGAGTTATTAAAGGATCCACACAAAATACAACCAAGGATTGAATCCTAAGGGAGAGGAGATTAAGGGGGAGGCGTATCTAGTGTTTATGAGGCCAAATGGGGAAATCCAAGGGGGATTAGGTGTTAAAATCAAAAAGGTAAATGGGGAAAATTCAAGATTTTTAAAGTTTTGAGAAGTCTTCACGGTTTGGATGCACGGTTTTCCAAATAAAGAACTAACCGTGTATCAAATATATACATATTGAAAAGAGGCCTTGTAATTCCCCAACCCTGGTTACCCAGAGTCAGTGCATTATTACATAACATTGGCATGATCACAAAAGATCAAGTCTCAAAATACTGATTAGTTTAGTATCCATGGAAATATTAGATACATTCATAAGATTTAAATTAAATTATAAAATGAAAAACTACAAAAAAAATAGTCTCTATAGGCCACACTCATATCCCTTAGACTATCCCTACAGGTCAGTCATAATATACTTGTTTGCATCCTAAGAAAAATAAAACTTAGAAAGGGGTGAGCTCAGATGCTGAATAAGGATAACAATATAGAAGAAACTTTCATAAATAAGAATAAACATCTAAGACAATGTAAGACTAGAAGAAAATAATTTCAAACATGAACTTTAGAATAATATGGCAAAGATAAAATCAAATAATTCCATTTAATTATTAACATGGATATTCTACTAGTCAAATAATCACATGCAATATCAATAGACACTTTCATAATGATGGAATGCATAATGTTAGACTTCATAACAACATAATAAAGGCCTTGTGCCAATAAAAAAAATAAGATTTTTTCAAGGCCTTGTTCCAAGATACTAGTTTGTCTCATGAGTCCTACCGATGCATTGAGGAGCTATAGTAGGATCCACCCGTCACTTACTAAGTCCAATGCATTCCTCATATGAAAAGGTTTGAACATAACATAAACATTCGTATTAAAACTAGCATATGGAATGTCAATACTTTATCCATAAACCATGAATGGTGTAAAAATAACCCATACACAGTCAAATATATCAAAATACATTCAATACAATATGGAAGCTTTGTATCATAATAAATCAACTTCAAATAAGCTTAAAATCAATCTAAGTATGTTGACATAGATGAAATAAAAACTTTTTTTAGAGAAATATCTCTTTCTATTTTGAAATCATTTAAAAGTTATATAATTATAAAAGAAAATATTTATTTTGAAAATATTTTGATAAGCTTGTAAGGGAAGCTTTGATGATGTTATAATGGTGGAAAATAGGTGCATCCACCGTATAAGTTAAAAAAAACATTCTTACCTTAATTTTGTTGAAAAGTTCATAAGGTACCTTGTTTAGAAAACGACAAAAAAATTCCTTTCAAACCATTTTATAAAAAGTCAAAAAGGGTATAAATGAATTTAAACCATAGTCTATTAAATAGTAAAATTTTTTTGGAATACCTTTTTAAGAAACATGGATGTGGATGATAAAGAGGTCCCAGTAGATACTTACTTAAAAACAACCTCAGATAATAAAGAGATCGTGAAATTAACCCTTAACTTGTACTTTTCCTTGGAAAATGGTAGGTTAACCTCGTGTATAATGGTTAAATAATTGTTATTTTATTATAAAATAACCATATACATTAATATGATATCATATATGATCTTTTAGTACTGATTTGTTAATGATGTTTCAGTAGTATCATCATTTTAGGTGTTAACTGATTCGTTTTCCATTATATGATTTGTTATGTAAGTAATGTTTTTTATGGATAGAATGTATGTTATTAATATTAAAAATGATATTAAGTCTTTAAAAATTATTTTTAATCATGAAATAAAAATTAGTCTTGAATGGTTACGATGAGGAATGAATCTCATCGTGTTCGTGGAGACGATAATCCGTACGTACGCATGAGCGAAAATATCATTATTTTGTTATTAAAATAATATATAATTAGATGTAATATCATATATAAAGAATAATTATCATGTTATATTTATTATTTTCATCATTTATACTCATTATTATACCCATCCAAATGATGAAGTGTTTGAATAACCAACTACACCATGACGTGGAGACGGTAATCCGTACGTACATACGTATGGTGACTTTTCCATTTATAGGATGGATAGAATAATGAATATGGTTGTACCATTTTTATAATAATATCAATGTATATATAATATACTGTAGTTATTATTTTAGAATGGAAACAAAAAATAAAGAGGAATTGGAAGAAGAAAAGAACTTGAAAGAGGTGATGAAATATTTACCTCTTCTTCAGGTTCTTCCTTTTGATTTGATCAAAAGGGATCCTTAGTTTGGCTTTCTGACTAAAGGAAGGCCTCTAGGATGAATTGAGGAAAGTTGAGAGGATATATGGGCAGGCGTTGGATGAGCCAAATGGCTTTGAAGGTGTGAATTTGAGAGAAGGTGGAGTGCCCTTTTATAAGATGGGTGAGGGGCACCTTGGGAAAAGATTGAAATATTATTTTATAATAAAATAATATTCAGTTTCTAATGGCTCTAAAATGAATTATTTAAAGGCTAAGGTGGGGATGGGTCGAAAACCTTACAACTAATAGGTTTTATACAGGTTTGGGTCACTATATTAACTTTATCTTTTAGATTTCACTCTTAGTTAAATAGTTTGACATTTACCATGTCTCTTTGTATTTTTATATTATATGGTTAGTAAACTTACTATAAACTTACAAGAGAACCTAAAGTGGTTAATTAATGACATATATAATATTATTTAAGACTTTTGGTCAAACCTTATATTTTTAGGAATATAATATCAATTAATAATATAATATTTGTTTTAAAAACTCTTTTATGTCAATTTTAACACTATTTTTTATTTTGTTTTTTCTAAATTTATAACAGCATTATTACTTAAAAAAAACATTCAATCAACCCTAACATGTCATATTAACCTAGAAAATTAGTGTAATTCAAAGAAATTCTCAAATTACATTTTTTTGGGTATTTATAATATCAATTATTTTAATCTTTCATTAATATGGTAATTACTGCATCATCATTGTGTCATAAATAAATTTAATTATTTAATGTCTAAAAATTATAAATAAAATACCATTATGGCGAAAATATTTTTATCTTACTAATGAATATTAATAGTCGATTTTATCTTATGTGTAACCCTATATTAAAAATGGTTTAGTTATTAAACTTTGAATTTAACTCTTTTAACTCTTCTTTAAATAAAATAATAATAAATGTCCTAATCTAATCCAAGTGGACCAAAGAGGTTCATATTTTATTCCTAAGGTTTTTTTGGTCAAATTATACTTATACAATAGAATTAGGACATGTTTTAGGGTAATAATAATATCATTTTTACCCTTAATTACCCTATTTACTTTTAACTGTAGTAAATAAAAGTAAAAAAGTTACTATTCACCAAAAAATATTTTCATCTTATTGAACCACAATTTACGTACTGAGATCAACCGTGTATCTTTAATTTTTGAAATTAATCTCACAAAAGTAGTAAAATTATGTTTTATACTAATTTGGAAATGCTCCTAGGCGGTGGGTAAAAGGCGGTAAAAAGTTCAATAAAATTTTATATATCTAAACTCATTATAAAATGACTCCATTGAATTACATTGAACTTATATAGGTATTATGTATCTATTTAGACCTAAAATAAATTTAAATAAAATAAATAATTATTTAAATAAAAATTCTATTTTAAACAATAACTCGGTGTTTTTCACTATTCATCAAAAATTGAATGTTTTTAGAAAAATACCAAAAATTCACCCTAAGCTAATTTAGATATTTTGAATCAAAAAATGAAGTCCATTTTGAAAGATAAAATTTATAAAATTTCAAAAAGTGGGTATTACTATTCATAACATCTAGTTTGATTGGTCGCGGTGTGTTAGAATCTCAATGTTGTGTACAATGCAAGCTATTGCATTATTCAAAGGGAAACATACTGTGGAAGCTTGGGGTGTTATATTCTCTCCTCCTTCAAATAATTTTGTCCTAGAAATTTCTAGAATATTACTACATAAAAATATTCAGGTGGTTCTTCATCATAAGCTCCTCAGGTTCCCACATTGCCTCTTCCATCTTATGGTTTCTCCATAGAACTTTCACCAGACGAGTTGTCCGGTTTCTCAGCACTTGTTATCTGGTATCAAGAATTTTGATAGGCTATTCACAATTAGATAGATCAGGTTCCAGTTCAATTTCCTCATAGGTGAGTACATGTGTTGGGTCAGGCATGTATTTTCTCAATAGTGATACGTGGAACACATCATGAACTTTGGAGAGACTTGGCGGCATTTCCAAACGGTAAGCTACAACCCCAATTCGTTCTAGAATTTCGAAAGGTCTGATGTACTTGGGACTTAGTTTACCCTTCTTTCCAAATCGTATAATTCCCTTCCATGGAGATACCTTCAAGAAAACATGATCTCCTACCTGAAATTCCAAATCCTTCCTTCGATTATCAGCATAGCTCTTCTGCTTACTTTGAGTTTCTTTGATGTGGGTTTGGATTACATTTACCTTTTCCATCATTTCCTCAACAAGTTCTGGGCCTACGCGTTTTCTTTCACCAACATCATCCCAACAGGTTGGTGTGTGCCATCTCTTTCCATATAATGCTTCATATGGTGCCATCTGAATTCTTTAATGGAAGCTATTGTTATAGGAAAATTCTACCAGAGGTAAATATTGATCCCACATACCTTTAATGTCAAGTGAGCATGATATCAACATGTCTTCTAAGGCTTGAATAGTCTATTTTGATTTTCCATCAATTTGAGGGTGGTATGCAGTGCTCAAATGAAGTTTAGTATCCATGGATTTCTGAAGAATTTTTCCGAATCTTGATGTAAAACAGGGATCACAATCAGAAACAATCGATAAGGGTACTCCATGAAGTCTTACAACTTCATTAATATATAGTCTTTCTAGACGTTCAATTGGTAAATCTTCTCTTATAGTAATAAAATGTGCTGACTTGGTAAGACAATCAGCAATGACCCATATTGCATCATTAAATCTTGGAGTCTTTGGTAGCCCCATGACAAAGTCCATCATAATATTATCCCATTTCTACTCAGGTATGGGACGAGGTTTCATGACTCCTCCAGGCTGTTGCCTTCCAGCTTTCACTTGTTGACAAACCATACATATTGACACAAAATCAGAAATCACCCTCTTCATGTTGTCCCACCAAAAATTTTCCTTCAAATATCTATACATCTTAGTGCTACCAAGGTGTATAGAGAAATTGGAGCTATGAGAATCATCTAACAATTCAATTTTTAGATCCAGTATATCGAAAACACAAAGTCTCTTCCCAAATTTCAAAATCCCATCTTTATATATGAAGTCACTCAATCTCCCATCATTCATAGCTTTAATCTTCTTTTGAAACTCTTCATCACCATCCTAAGAAATTTTTATCCTTTCTAGTAAAGATGTTTTGAAAACCATTTGAAAAAGTATTGATGTTTCACCTTCCATGATTGTTCACATATCCATTTTCACTAGATTCATGAAAATATGATCCCTTTAAACACTCATCTTGTTCAAAAATCCATGATCCTTTCTGCTCAAAGCATCTTCCACCTTATTTTCCTTCCCCAGGTTGTAGTGTATTGTGCAATCATAATCCTTGATTAGTTCAAGCCATCACCTTTTCCTCATGTTGAGTTCTTTTTGTGAGAAAATATACTTCAAACTCTTGTGATCAGTATAAATCTCACATTTTTCACCATAGAGATAGTGCCTCCATATTTTTAGAGAAAATATTACAGCTGATAACTCAAGATCATGAGTAGGACAGTTTTGCTCATTAATTTTTAGCTGTCATGATGCATAGGCAATAATTCTATCATTCTACATGAGGACACAACCAAGTCCTTTCTTTGAAGCACCAATATAAATAACAAACTCATCGTTCCCTGTTGGTAGAGTCAAGATAGAAGAATTGACTAATCTTCTCACTAGTTATTCAAAAAATTCTTCACACTCTTTTTTCCAAACAAATTTAACCCCTTTACGTGTGAGATTTGTTAATGGGTTAGCCAACCAGGAAATATTCTGGATGAAACATCTATAATAACCTTCTAAACCAATAAAACTGCGTACCTCAGTTATACTCGTCGGTGCTATCCATTCTTGGATTGGCATGGTCTTTGAAGGATCAACATAGATTCCATCCTTAGAGACAATATGACCAAGAAAATAAATCTTCTAAAGCTAGAATCCACACTTTCTAAATTTCCCATATAATTTATTTCTTCTAAGAGTCTTTAGAATAATGCACAATTGATCTTCATGATCTTCGTAGATTTTGGAGTATACCAAGATATCATCAATAAATACCACTACAAAGTCATAAGATATTAATTGAAAACTCTATTCATTAGATCCATGAAGACAAAGGGTGAATTAGTTAGCCCAAAAGGCAATACTGTAAACTCATAATTCTCGTACCTAGTTTGAAATACTGTTTTCAGAATGTCTTCCTTCTTCACACACAACTGATGGTATCCATATCTAAGGTTAATCTTTGAAAAATATTGAGCTCCATGAAGTTGGTCAAAAAAATCATCAATTCGAGGTAGGGGATACTTTTTCTTTATTTTTATAGCATTGATCTCCATATAGTCAATGAAAAATCTCATAGATACGTATTTCTTCTTAACAAAAAGAACAGGGCTCACCATGGAGAAAAACTAGGGCGAATAAATCCCTTATTACTCAATTTCTCTAGTTGTTTCTTTAGTTCCACTAATTCCACATTGGTAATTCTATAAGGGGTCTTAAAAATGGATCTTGAACCAGGAATTAAATCAATAGAAAACTCAATTTATCATTCTAGAGGATGTCCAGGTAAATATTTTGAAAACACATCAACATATTCTTGCACAATAGGTACATTCTCAATTTAAACATTCCTTTCCTCACCCACAGTTATTTCATTCTCTTACTCCCCAATAATTGAATTTAGTTGAGTTACTGGGGGTGGATCTAGATAAGAATTAGGTGGTGATGTTTCTACTCTAAAGATAAAGTACTTATTATCATCATCAAGAATTGTAACATCCTTCTTCTTACAATAAATTTTTGCATCATGGTCCGAAAGAGAATCCAGACCAAGGACTATATCAAATTCAATCATGGGTATGAAAATGAGATCAATAGATAAAGAACATTTATATTCCATAATGGGAACCGATTCACAAAAATTTGTTGCAATGATAATTTGCTTAGATTTTTTGACTGACAACTCCTTTGTTAAGTCAAATTTAAAATATCTAATTTTCTTAGAAAACTGGGAAGATATGAAAAAATGCGATGATCCAGAATCAAATAAAGCATTTTCTAAACTCAAGGAAACCACTAAATTACCTGCCACCACGTCTTTCGAAGCTTCAACCTCACCAATAGTGATATCATAAGCTTGGACTTCATCCCTCGGCCTTTTCTGAGGTAAGTTTCCTTGGCGCTTAGGACATTCATTTTCATAATTCCCCCTTTCTCTACAATTGTAGCATTCAACATTGACAGCCTCTTTCTTCACCTTACAATCACGAGCTTGGTGGCCTTTTTCACCACACATGTAACAAACTCCCATTACCTTTTGGAAAGTAATGATGTGTTTCTTCCCACATTTACTACAGGATGGATATTCAAATTTTCACATCTTCCCCTTATTTCCATTTCCTGAGTGTTCAACTGATATCTTCTTCTCTTGCTTTGATTTAATGTTTCAAGACTTAGAGAATTGCTTTTCTGTCTTGATAGCACATGAGACAATATCTTCGTATGGCAAGAAGGATTACGAGCACTACCACAAAAACAGTTTTTCGCAGCGCCCCCTTTTATCAGCGCTAATGAAAAAGCGATGATAAAGGGGGGTCCCTTTATCAGCACTCAAAAAGCGCTGATAAAGGGACCCCCCTTTATCAGCGCTTTTGTTAGCACTGATAAAGGGCCCCCCTTTATCAGTGCTTGCTTAGTAGCGCTGATAAAGGGCCCCCCTTTATCAGCGCTTGCTTAGTAGCGCTTATAAAGGGGGCCTTTATCAGCGCTAATTTTAGCGCTGATAAAGGGTCGGATTCAAAAAAAAATTATATATATATTAATATATAAATATAGTTATATTGTTATATAAATATAATATATAATTTTTAAATATATTTTAGATAAGTATAAATGTACATTTACACTTATTATACTTAATATTTAAGATATTTAGTGAAAATGACTTCTTAAAAAATTAAAAAAATATTTTTAATTAATATTTTGATAATCATTATGGAGTAATAGTCATTTAATAACAATTTGAGTAATAAAAAATTAAAAAAAATTAAAAAAAGATCCAAAATATGTTGAAAACGCAACTCAAACTTCAAACGGCCATAACTTTTGATCCGGGTGTCCATTTGAGCTCTACCACATATCAAATCGAAGCCTGCGACGAGATCTACGTCGTTGTGACTGGGGAATACCCCAGTCAAGCGATTTTTGAGGCCAAAAGAGGCCCAGAAGGCATCCAAAACTGAGTTTTTTGTCGGGGTACCCCGATTTTTTAACATTTTGTGGATTTTCACCCATGTTTAAGGGGGTATTATTGGATTTTTTTGGTGGGGTTTGAATTTATTCCAAGGTATTAAATTGATATTAATATTATGTCTTTGAAATTTCATCATTTTTTATAATGCACTGCTATTTATAATCAAATATATAACAATATATTCATATTTTTTAAATATTCACACCTAAAAATTTAATTATAAATATAAATAATAAAATATATTTACATATAAAATATATTAGCTTTATCTAAATAATAACTAACATCCATTTTATTTAAAATACCAATATATGAATATTTATATACCTATATATTAATCTAACTATATATATATATTAATCTAACTATATATATATATTAATATAATAACTATATATATATTTTTATAACTACATATATATATTAGTATTACTATAAATATATATATTAATATCACCATAAATATATATATTAATATCACTATATATATATTAATACAACTATATAAATATATATTCATATAACTATATATATGTTAATATAACAATATATATGTTAATATAACTATATATATGTTAATATAACTATATATATGTTAATATAACTATATATTAATATAAATATATATTACTATACAAATAAATATAACTATATATATATAGATATAGATATATATTAATACCACTATATATATATATATTAATATTACTATATATATTATAATATAACTATATATATATATTATAATATAACTATATATATATATTATAATATAACTATATATATATATTAATATAAATATATATTACTATACGAATAAATATAACTAAGTATATAAATATATATATATATATAGATATCATGAATTGTAAAGAAAATCAAAATAGAGTAGTGGTAAGGGCTTAGGCGCGCAGGGGGGAGGTCTCGAGTTCAAATCCTGGTGGAGGCAGGGGTGCGCGCGCATGGGGAATATTGGAGAAAGTGCTATTAAAGGGTGGAGGGGGGTGCGTGCGGTGCGTGGGGTGTTGTATAGGGGCCTAAAAGTGCTGTAAAAGGGGGGGGGGGGTTCAAGCGCTATAAAAGCCCCCCCCGATTGGCAGTATTTTTTAAAATTTTTAATTTTTTTTAAATTTTTTTAAATTTTTTTAATTTTTTTTTAACTTTTATCAGCGCTTTTTTAAAAGAACTGATAAAAGGGTCCTTTATCAGCGCTAAAACGAGAGCGCTGATAATGGAAGCGCTGATATAGGACCCCTTTATCAGCGCTAAAAAAAGCGCTGATAAAAGGGGTCTTTTATCAGCGCTAAAAAAAGCGCAGATAAAAGACCCCTTTATCAGCGCTTTTTTTTAGCGCTCATAAAGGGGTCCTATATCAGCGCTTTTCGGAGCGCTGATAAAGGGGACCCCCCCTTTATCTACGCTGGCTTTATCAGCGCTTTTTTAGCGCTGATAAAGGCCATTTTTAGCGCTGATAAAGGCCGTGTTTGTAGTAGTGGAGACTAATGCTCACCAGAGAAATGGTTTTAAACCATCAAATAATTGATCAATATTACTCCTTTGTTTACTTATATAATCTGTTTCATTCTTTTATAACCTTGTAAAGTTAGCATCATACTTTGCGACATTCTCATCCTACTTTTTCATCAGACTCAGAAATTGCCTTTCCATATCCACTTGATGGTCACGAGGAAAGTTTTTTTCTAAGAAAATCTCTTTAAACTCCATCCATTCCTTATTTGATACTTCATCATCTTCTTTTCGGTTTTGAATCAATGACCACCATTGATCTGCATCTCCCGTGAGCCGATAAACTCCCATGAAAACTTTTTTCCTTTCGCTACTCCACAAAGCGTGAAATATTTTCTATAAGGAACTTATCCATTGCTCAGCTACCAATGTATTTGTACTCCCATTGAATGCTGTTGGTTTTTTCCTCATGAAGTGGTCTAACATTGATCCACCTTATTTTGGATCATGGTGCTTCATACGGGTAAGGTTATTATTCATAACCTGAGTGAGTTGTCCCAGTATTGTGATAAGCTAATCAGCACCAGTTTCATCACCAGCTCCACTATAATTATCTTGAGTAGGATGGAAATGACTACATGGATTACATGCATTGATACAGTTTCCATTCCTTACACTAGGCGCCATTTCTAAACAATATCATACAATAGATTAGTTTATGAATTGCAATACGTAAATCCAAACTTGTAAAATAGTTAACTTAAATTGAACAGTTTATGGATATAATCCATAATCATAAAAAAAATTATTATAGGAATTATATACTCATAAACCCTTCATAATGGTTTTTAAAGAAAATGAGAATTATCCTAAGCATATCCCCCGGGAGTGTTGTAACCAAGAGTGCATCAAGGCCTGTTGTCGTGCACCAGTTCTTGTTCGAGTCTAGCTCAAAGCAGTGTTTTCAGGTTTTAACCCTAGGTACATCTATTCCAGAGCCACCTCTACCTACTCGTATCTAGACATGGATTTATTTCTTAGAAAACTCACAAAATCTCTAAAATACTAAAATTATAGGAAGTTCTTATATACTAATCCTCAAAGTCTATCTTAGGATAATGTTCTCTAATCAAAGTTTATCTAAATCTAGATTCTAAGGATTGTACTAAAATTCCTTTGATACCAACTGTAATGCCCCGACCCTAGTTACCGAGAGTTGGTGCATTATTTCATAACATTGGCATGATCACAAAAGATCAAGTCTCTAAAGACCGATTAATTTAGTAGCCTTGTAAATACTAGATACATTCATAAGTTTTACATTACATTATAAAATAAAAAACAACAACAAAATATTCTCCATAGGCCAGACTCATATACCTTAGACTATCCCCATAGGCTAGTCATAATATACTTCTTCGCATCCTGAGAAAAATAAAACCTAGAAAGGGGTGATCTCAGATGCTCAGTAAGGATAAAAATATAGCAGAAAGTTTCATAAATAAGCATAAGCATTTAAGGCAATGTAAGACTAGAAAAAAAAGCCTTTTAATCTTTAACTTCAGAATAATATGGAAAAGATAAAATCAAATAATTCACTTTACTTATTCACATGGATATTCTACTTGTCGAATAATCACATGCAATATCAATAGCCACTTTCATAATGATGGAATGAAAAATTCCAGACTTCATAACCACATAGTCAAGGCCTTGTTCCAAGACACCAAATATTATTTTTTCAAGGCCTTGTTCCAAGACAATAGTTTGTATCATGAGACCTATCGATTAATCAAGGATCTATAGTGTGCTCCACCCATCACTTACTAAGTCCAATGCATTCCTCATATGAAAAGGTTTAAACATAACATAAACATTCATATTAAAACTAGTATATGAAATTTCAATACTTTATCCATAAACCATGAATGGTGTAAAAATAACACATCCATATCCAAATATATAAAAATACCTTAAATACAATATGGAAGTTTTGTATCATAATAAATCAACTTCAAATAAGATTAAAATCCATCAAAGGATGTTGACATAGATGAAATAAAAACATTTTTTTAGAGAAATATATCTTTATATTTTGAAATAATTTTAAATTAATATAATTATAAAAGAAAACATTTATTTTGAAAATATTCTTATAAGCTTGTAAGGTTATCTTTTACGATGTTATAATGGCAGAAAATAGCTGCACCCACCTTATAAGTTAAAAAAACATTCTTACCTTAATTTTGTCAAAAATATCATAAGGTAACTTGCCTGGAAAATGACTGAATGATTCCTTTCAAACTATTTTATAAAAATTAAAACAAGGGTATAAATGACTTTAACCCATATTCTTGTAAATATTAAAAATGTTTTGGAATAAATTTTTAAGAAACATGGATGTGGATGATAAAGAGGTCTTAGTAGATACTTACGTAAAAACATCCTCGGATAATAAAGAGATTGTGAAATTAACCCTTACCTTGTACTTTTCCTTGGTTGAGGGTAGGTTAAACTATGGTATAATGGTTAAATAATTGTTATTTAATTATACAAGAACCATATACATTAATATTATATCATATATGATCTTCTAATCTTGATTTTTAATGATATTTTAGTAGTATCATTGTTTCGAGTGTTAACTGATTCATTTTCCTTTATATGATTTGTTACGTAAGTAATGTTTGTTATGGATTGGATGTATCTTATTCATATTAATAATGATATTAAGTCATTAAACATTATTTTTAATCATCAAATAAAAATCAGTCTTGAATGGTTACGATGGGGAATGAATCTCATCACGTTCTTGGAGACAGTAATCCGTACATACGTAAGAGTGAAAATATCATTCTTTTGATATTAAAATCATATATAATTGGATGGAATATCATATATTAATAATAATTATCATGTTATATTTATTATTTTCATCATTTATACTCATTATTATACCCATCCAAATGATGAAGTGTTTGAATAACAAACTACACCACGACATAGAGATGTTAATCTGTATGTACGCACGTATGGTGACTTTGTCATTTATAGGATGTATAGAATGATGAATATGGTTGTAACATTTTTATAATAACATAAAATTATATAGAAGATACTGGAGTTATTATTTTAGAATGGAAAAAACAAATAAAGAGAATGTTGATGAAGAAAAGAACTTGAAAGAGGTGATGAAATATTTACCTATTCTTCAGGTTCTTCCTTTTGATTTGATAAAAAGGGCTCCTTAGGTTGGATTTATGAATAAATGAAGGCCTCTAGGATGAATGAAAAACAATTTTTAGGATATCTGGGCAGTTTTTGGATTATCCAAATGGCTCTGAAGGTGTCAATTTGAGAGAAGGGGGAGTGCCCTTTTTATACGAGGGATGAGGGACGCCTTACGAAAAGATTGAAATATTATTTTATAATAAAATCATATTCGGTTTTTAATGACTCCAAAAAGAATTATTTAAATTATAAGATTGTAATAGTTCAAAAACCTCTCAAACAATAGGTTTCAGACAGGTTTGGGTCACTATATTAACTTTATCCTTTAGATTTAACTCTTAGTTAAATAGTTTGACATGTACCATGTCTCTTTGTATTTTTATATTATATGGTTAATAAAAATACTATAACTTCAAAGAGAACCTAAAGTGGTTCATTAATGAAATATATAATATTATTTAATACGTTTTTACAAACCTTAGATTTTTAGGAATAGAATATCAATTAATAATAAAATAGTTTTTTTTAAAAACTATTTTATGTCAATTTTGACACTATTTGGTATTTTGTTTTTTCTAAATTTATAACAACATTATTACTCAGAAAAAAATTTATTTAATCAAACCTAACATTTCATATTAACCTATAAAATTATTTTAATTCATGAAAAGTCTCAAATTACATTTATTTGGGTATTTATAATATCAATTATTTTAATCTTTCATTAATATGGTAATTACTATATCATCATTGTGTCATAAATAAATTTAATTATATAATGTATAAAAATTATAAATAAAATACCATTTTGTAGGAAATTGTTTTATATTTATAATTAATATTTATAGTCGATTTTATCTTATGTGTAACCTTATATTAAAAATGGTTTAGTTATTAAACTTTGAATTTAACTCTTTTAACTCTTCTTTAAATAAAATAATAATAATAATCCTAATCTAATCCAAGTGGACCAAAGAGGTTTATATTTTATCCCTAAGTTTGTTTTTGGTCTAATTATACTTATCCAATAGAATTAGGACATGTCTTAGGGTAATAATAATAACATTTTTACCCTTAATTACCCTATTTACTTTTAACCGTGGTAAATAAAAGTAAAAAGTTACTATTCACCAAAAAATATTTTCATCTTATTGAACCACATTTTAATTACTGATATCAATTGTGTCTCTTGAATTTTTTAAATTAAACTCACAAAAGTGGTGAAATTAAGTTTTATGTAAATTTTGAAATGCTCCTAGGAGGTAGGTAAAAGACGATAAAAAGTTCGATAAAATTTTATATATCTAAACTAATTATGAAATGACTCCAATTAATTACATTGAACTTATATAGGTATTAGGTATATATTTTGACCAAAAATAAATTTAAATAAAATAAATAATTATATAAATAAGAAGTCAGTTTTAAACAATAACTCAGTGTTTTTCACTATTCATCAAAAATTGAAAGTTTTCAAAAAAATACCAAAAAATCAAAAATATTAAATATTAAATATCCAAAAATGAAGTCCATTTTGAAAGATAAAATTTATAAAATTTCAAAAATATTGTATTACTATTCATAACGGCTAGTTTGATTGGTCATAGTGTATTAGAATCTCGAAGTTGCGTACAATGCTAGTTATTTCATTATTCAAAGGGAAACTATAGCATCCCGCCTTTTTATCACATAAACTTTCATTACATTTTACAAAACTGAGGATCTTTAAGGTTTAGTTTCTTGGAAACCAGGAACTTAAAACATGAAAACATAAAACATTCTTTTTAAACACTTGAAAGGCTTATCATCATGTTCATCCTAGGTTCATTACTGCATCTCATAACCTGGGGACATACATCAAAAGAAAGGGTGAGCAGAAGGCCCAGTAAGGGAAACATTTAACATGTGAATTTGAGATACATCAATAAAGTCATGAAAAGAACTTTAAGGCATGAGAATGAAATCATGAGGCATATCGTAATAAAAACAACATTTTTCATAACTTGAATATGTGGATATAACATTTAATATTGACAATCATTTCGTTTCACCAAGGTCTATCCCCAAGGTGTCATTAAAAATTACCAAGGTTATTCACCAAGGTATCAGTCTAAAAGGTCATCTCTAGAGATTAAGTATTTACCCAATGCATTGGAGTGCTATCTGGGTGAACCATTGACATGTCTTTATTATCATGTGAGCCACATATATCATCATCAATAATTTCATAAACAACCCATATAAAATAAAAAAAATGAGTTTCATTTCACAATCATAATGTTTTAAAAACTGCTTTAAAGACAAGATATTTATGTCACTTTAATCCCACGGAAAGGGAACATGGTTTTTATGTATGTAAATACCAGAATTTAAAATAGAACATTTTTATATATATGTGAATAACCCTGTAGAAGAGAGAGCTTTGGGTATTCACTTAATAAAATAAAAGAACTTTAGAAAAAGAGAGGGACATTTTGAGACGGAAATTCTACAGCATAAAGGCTATGTTACAAGGTTTTAGAAAACAATGAAAAGAGAGGGGACAATGGTCACCCACTAATAAATGATCCATAAAATAGTAGGGGAACAGAATATAAAGGATTTAAGAACATGGTAATGATATTTGAAAGACATACCATATGAAATGAAGAACATGAAAGGAAGACAAAAATAAGATTTCTCTTATGAAAATTCGGCAGCCTAACGACGTTACATAAACATCAAAAAAATGAATTGACGAGATCAAATAGGGTCTCTCATCATATGAACATAAAATATCAGTATGATAGATATAGAGATCATACCCCAACATAATAAAAAGGAACTTGAATGACTTGACATGAAAAAGGAGAAAGGTGAAAGAATCCCTTAAAAATTCGGCAACCTAACAACGTCACTTAAACTTCAACAAAAATGAATTGACGAGATCAAATAGGGTCTCACATCATATGAACATAAAAGTTCAGTATGATAGATATAGATATCATACCCCAAAATAATAAAAAGGAACTTGAAAGACTTTACATGAAAGTAGAACTTTGAAAAATGAGAAGGGTGAACGAATCCCTTAAAAATTCGGCAGCCTAACAGCGCCACTTAAAACATCAAAATACTGAATTGAAGAGATAAAATAGGGTCTCTCATAATATGAACATAAAAGATCATTATTATAGATTTAGATATCATACCACAACAAAATCAAAAGGAACTTGAAATACTTGACAAGAAAATAGAACTTGAAAATGAGAAGGGTGAAAACATCCATTACAAAACTTTCGGCAGCCTAACGGTGCCACTTAGGCATTCATAAAACGAAATGATGAGAGAAAGAGGGGATATCTCATCATATGAACATGAAAATGGAAGTAAGATGAATATAAAAGAACATCCTCCAACAAAAGAACATGGAGCATGAAAGAAATGACATAAAAGAGATTACTTGAAAAGAAAGAGAGAGGTCAGATCCCTTACCTTAAAACATAACACTTAAAACTCAAAGGTTGGGACCTTGAGAGGCTTGAGGGAAACTTGGGAGGACTCCTTGGGAGGTAAGGAGACCAGAACTTTGTTGAGAATGATTTTGGAGTCCAAAGGATGAGAGATTGGATTGGTATTTATAGGGAAAGTGATTGGACAAGGCATTAAAGGCCAATGGACACCTCACAAGTGGTTTTGGCAAAACCATGGGCTTTCCCATGGTATTGGACACTTGGGACACCTCATACCTTATATTACTATTCATAAGTCGACCATATTGATTACATACTTAATACATCATTTAATGATGTCATTAAACACTCGTAACTTAAAAACTATATTTTCACTATTCATTAAAAATTCAACTTCCTCAGAAAAATCCCAAAATTTTACCATAACCAAATATCGATGCTCTGATTTCAAAAATGAACTCCATTTTATAAAAAAATTTTTCTAAATATTTTTAATTTAATTTTAAAATAAATACACTATTCACCGAAAATTCATTTTTTTCAGAAAAATCCCTAAAAATTACCATAACATAATATCGATGCTCTGAGTTCAAAAATAAATCCATTTTATAAAAATAATTTTATGAATAATTTTAATTTAATTTTTAATTAAAAAAACACTATTCACCCAAAAAAACTAATACTTGAATAATAATTTATGAAACCTTTATTTAACCATTTTATTGAATCACATTACTTAATCAAGGTGCCTAGATTATATTAATACTTTCTTTAAGTGAGATTACTAATCCATTTGGTCACATTATTAATCCTAAGCATAAAATCACTATTCATAATTTACTATTCATCAAAAATCATGTTGATCTTATTAGACTCTAAATTCCTTACTGAACACTTTTATAGAAGACCTTTTTTTGAGAATCATTACACATCATTAATTATTTAAGGTTTACATAAATATTTTACAATATTTTTTTTCTAAAATTCATCAAAAATATGCATACTATATTTATCCGGTCATTTGAAAATTCATAAACTTCATCATAAGAAGAAATCCCAATTTTTATTTAAAACAAATTATTACACAAGGCAGTTACGGTCTCCTTACATTGCCCCTTATCACACCAGCATAGGACCTAAGTTTAAGGTGTGGTAAGGTGAGAGAATCTGAGGGAGGCTCAGCCAACATCACACGAGTAGTAATTTCTATCAATTTGAACTTCTCGCGAAGGCGATTCCATTCTAGCTTCACAAGATGAAGTTCATCTTGGGTTTGGTCCGGAGCAAAGCCTAGTGGTGCTACCTCCTTCCCAAGTTCTGTTAGATGGGATTTGATCGGTCCAAGACTACTGGGTGAGGCCATCGAATCTTCTTTCTATATTAATTAACCAAGATTACTTGAATTTAGAGACAATAATCGAAACGTTTAGTTTCCAGCGGTCATATTGACCAATGGTCCTATAACAGTCAAAACCCAACGGTCTCATTTTAATTATACTCATGTTATCAAATGAAACAGTTTTGTTGAGTATAAAATAACACACAAAATTAGGAAACAATATTTATTCAAAATTTTGGGTCGTTACAATCTTCCCCCTTAAGAAATTGGGTCCTCGCAATTTTTTAAAATTGGGTTTTGAAATTTCATTGAAAGTACCACATCGGAAAAAGAGTCAGTAACACTATTACTTTAAAATAAAGAAAAGTAAGTACAAAGGCCACCTGAGTTTACCCATAATAGGATTCCATGTAGGAAAACATGGACATGGAGGTGAAAACAAAGGGTCACGTTCTAAAGGAGAGTGATAGAAAAAAAGATTTGGAGAAAGTTAACCACGAGAAAATACCAAACTTATGATGTGTGTAAATGGTCTTTGATTACCTAGTAGGAAACGTAAACCAACAAAGTTTTTGTTTTATGTTCCTTTTCATAATTTTGAGGAATTCATTTACTACATAGAACAAAAACATAAGTAAATATACCTACCTTCAAGTAGAGTTTCATCCGTTAAAAATTCTCTACCAAAACTAATATTTTCTCCAAATGATGAGAATTCAAAACCACTTGGTCTCACCAAAAGCAAAAGAATCATCTTCTAGAGAATCACATAGTCCACAAAAGATTAACTATATTTTTCTTTTATCTTTTAACATTATCCCAAAAACAGAAAGGGTAAGGTAAAACAACTCTTCAAAAAGAAAGAATCCCATAGGAATGGAATCTAATTTTAAATCTTTAGAGTTCCATGGTACTACCCAAAGTTCATCATAGACCATTCCATAAATAACGGTCCTTAAAATTCCTCAAAATAAACCAAACTAAGATTGAAACCCAAATACAAGAAGGATTTGATAACATAGTCTTCCAAAAAAAACTTCATTGTTCATCTCCAAACAACATCAACCACTCCTAAAAACTTATAACAAAAGTAGATAACCTAAACATATTTTCCCCAATATAGGTTAATCATTTCCATAAGTAACCTAAATTACTATAAGTCCACCTTAAATTCATTTATTCTTCAAAATATAAGTCAACCTTACTCCTCAATGAAAATACCGTAGTAATCTATTTACCTCGGTCATATAGGGTCACTAAAATAGTGAACATCTTCCAAAGTAATAATCATCTTTTAATCCCCTAATCATCTCTGTGATATTAATACGACACTCATCACATTTCCTATCACATTGTTTTTTGGGACATGTTCTTCCATTTCCCACCATTAACTAAGAAGAGAAAGTATAATTAGGGGCTTAAATACTTAGCCAATAATCATGAAAAGGAACTTAAAGCATAGAAGGGTAACTTGTATAAGAAAATTATACCCTAACTTGTGATCCACTAGGTTCCAAACTAGGTTATCCATGATCATATATTCTTATGTAAATATTTATTTTATTTAATCATTGTTCCTTTAATAATGGTTCATACTATGCTTATGAATTTACCAAAGAATATCCTCCGAGAGTGTCGTAACCAAGAGTGCAACAAGGCCCATTGTCATGTACCAGTTTCTGTTTGAGTCTAGCTCAAAGTGGTGTTTTCAGGTTTTACCTTTATGTACATCTGTGCCAGAGCAACCTTTACCTGCTCTTATCTAGACAGGGATGTATTTTCTTGGAAACCCCTTACTCAATACGCACCAAAATACCAGGAAGATTTCCTATATTTAAACTTTTCTATAGGGTTATTCCTAGAGTTTTCATGTCCTAATTTCCACAAATTACTAAACCATCCTTTGATACCAACTATAGAATCCCGCCTTTTTATCACAGAAACTTTCATTACATTTTACAAAACTGAGGATCTTTAAGGTTTAGTGTCTTGGAAACCAGGAACTTAAAACATGAAAACATAAAACATTTTTCTTAAACACTTGAAAGGCTTCTCCTCATGTTCATCCTAGGTTCATTACTGCATCTCATAACCTAGGGACATACATCAAAAGAAAGGGTGAGAAGAAGTCCCAGTAAGGGAAACAAGGGAAACATTTAACATGTGAACTTGAGATACATCAATAAATTCATGAAAAGAACATTAAGGAATGAGAATGAAATCATGAGGAATATCATAATAAAAATAACATTTTTTATAACTTGAATATGTGGCTACAACATTTAATATTGACAATCATTTCGTTTCACCGAGGTCCATCCCCAAGGTTTCATTAAAAATTACCAAGGTTATTCACCAAGTTATCAGTCTAAAAGGTCATCTCTAGAGATTAAGTATTTACCCAATGCATTGGAGCGCTATCTGGGCGCACCCTTGACATGTCTTTATTATCATGTGAGCCACATATATCATCATAAATCATTTCATAAACAACCCATATAGAATAAAAGAAATGGGTTTCATTTCATAATCATAATGTTTTAAAAACTTCTTTAAATACATGATCTTTATGTCACTTTAAACCCATGGAAAGGGAACGAAGGTTTCATGTATGTAAATACCAGAATTTAAAATAGAAAATTTTGATATATATGTGAATAACCCTATAGAAGATATAGCTTTGAGTATTCACTTAATAAAATAAAAGAACTTTAGAAAAAGAGAGGGACATTTTGAGACGGAAATTCTGCAACATAAAGGCTATGTTACGAGGTTTTAGAAAACATTTAAAAGAGAGAGGACATGGGTCACCCACTCATAAATGATCCATAAAAAATTAGGGGAACAGAATATAAAGGATTTAAGAACATGGTAATGAAATTTTAAAGACATACCATATGAAATGAAGAACATGAAAGGAAGACAAAAATAAGATTTCTCTTATGAAAATTCGAAAGCCTAACGGCGTTACTTAAACATCAAAAAAATGAATTGACGAGATAAAATAGGGTCTCTCATCATATGAACATAAAATAATAGTATGATAGATATAGAGATCATACCCCAACATAATAAAAAGGAACTTGAAAGACTTGACATGAAAAAGGAGAAAGGTGAAAGAATCCCTTAAAAATTTGGCAGCCTAACGGCATCACTTAAACTTCAACAGAAATGAATTGACGAGATCAAATAGGGTATCTCATAATATGAACATAAAAGTTCAGTATGATAGTTATAGATATCATACCCCAACATAATAAAAAGGAACTTGAAAGACTTTACATGAAAGAAGAACTTTGAAAAATGTGAAGGGTGAACGAATCCCTTAAAAATTTGGCAGCCTAACGGCGCCACTTAAAACCTCAAAATACTAAATTGAAGAGATAAAATAGGGTCTCTCATAATATGAACATAAAAGATAAGTATGATAGATTTAGATATAATACACCAAAAAAATAAAAAGGAACATGAAATACTTGACAAGAAAATAGAACATGAAAATGAGAAGGGTGAAAGAATCCGTTTCAAAACTTTCGGCAGCCTAACAACGCCACTTAAGCATTCATAAAACAAAATGATGAGAGAAAGAGGGAATATATCATCATATAAACATGAAAAGGGAAGTAAGATGAATATAAAAGAACATCCTCCAACAAAATAAAATGGATCATAAAAGATATGACATAAAAGAGATTACTTGAAAAGAAAGAGAGAGGTTGGATCCCTTACCTTAAAACGTAACTCTTAAAACTCAAAGGTTGGGACCTTGAGAGGCTTGAGGGAACCTTGGGAGGACTCCTTGGGAGTTAAGGAGACCATAACTTCGTTGAGAATGATTTTTGAGTCCAAAGGATGAGAGAATGGCTTGGTATTTATAGGGAAAGTGAGGGGACAAGGCATTAATGGCCAAGGGACACATCACAAGTGGTTTTGGCAAAACCATGGGCTTTCCCATTGTATTTTCCCATGGTATTGGCCACTTGGGACACCTCATACCTTATCATAATATTCATAAGTCGACCATATTGATTACATACTTAATACATCATTTAATGATGTCATTAAACACTCATAACTTAAAAACTAAATTTTCACTATTCATCGAAAATTCAACTTTCTCAAAAAAATCCCAAAATTTTACCTTAACCAAATATCGATGCTCTGATTTCAAAAATGAACTCCATTTTATAAAAATAATTTTCTAAATATTTTTAATTTAATTTTTAAATAAATACACTATTCACCGAAAATTCATTTTTTTCAGAAAAATCCCCAAAAATTACCAAAACATAATATCAATTCTCTGAGTTCAAAAATGAAATCCATTTTATAAAAATAATTTTATAAATATTTTTAATTTAATTTTTAATTAAAAAAACACTATTCACCCGAAAAAACTAATACTTGAATAATAATTTATGAAACTGTTATTTAACCATTTTATTGAATCACATTACTTAATCGAGGTGCCTAGATTATATTAATACTTTCTTTAAGTGAGATTACTAATACATTTGGTCACATTACTAATCCTAATCATAAAATCACTATTCATAATTTACTATTCATCAAAAATCATGTTGATCTTATTAGACTCTAAATTCCTTACTGAACACTTTTGCAGAAGACCTTTTTTTTTAGAATCATTACATATCATTAATTATTTAAGGTTTACATAAATATTTTAAAATATTTTTTTCTAAAATTCATCAAAAATATGCATACTATATTTATCCGGTCATTTGAAAATTCATAAACTTCATCATAAGAAGAAATCCCAATTTTTATTTAAAACAAAGTATTACACAAGGCAGTTACGGTCTCCTTACATAGCCCCTTGTCACACCAGCATAGGACCTAAGTGTAAGGTGTGCTAAGGTGAGAGAATCCGAGGGAGGCTTGGCCAACATCGCACGAGTAGTAATTTCTATCAATTTGAACTTCTCGCGAAGGCGATTCTGTTATAGCTTCACATGATGAAGTTCAGCTTGTGTTTGGTCCAGAGCAAAGCCCAATGGTGCTACCTCCTCCCCAAGTTCTGTTAGATGGGATTTGATCGGTCCAAGAATACTGGGTGAGGCCATCAAATCTTCTTTCTATATTAATTAACCAAGATTACTTGAATTTAGAGACAATAATCGAAACGTTTAGTTTCCAGCGGTCATATTAACCAATGGTCCCATAACAGTCAAAACCCAATGGTCCCATTTTAATTATACTCATGTTATCAAATGAAACAGTTTTGTTGAGTATAAAATAACACACAAAATTAGGAAACATGATTTATTCAAAATTTCGGGTCATTATAGAAACGTACCATGGAAGTTTGAGGTATTACATGCCACATTATTTCCTAGGGGAGGCTACACACCCATGTTGTCGACTGTGCACCTCAAACAGACCCACTAATCTGGGAACATAGTTAGCCCGCATACCAGTGGTGTAGGCCATGTGACTTGATCTGTGATACTAATAAGAGAAGACAGTTTCCACTGGGTTGGTGCATGGTTTCTAATAAACATGTACCACATACTTTCAGACCTAAAAATCACATTTTTAACCAAAAACACATAATAAATTCAAGAGACATAGATAAGACTAAAAATAAAATAGAAAATACCTGAAAAATGAAACCACAAATGTAACACTATAGGAATAACTTACCTAAAATACACTTCAATCAGTTCATCAACATGCTTGGTGTAGTTTCCACCTCACCACACTCAGTATCATGTAGAAACACTAGTCATTCCTCCTCCATCCAACTTACCCTGAAAAAGATGAGTCACACCTATTGAAACACTATCAACTCATCTATCAATCATGATGCCTTAATTTCACAAATAATCACACAATCATCCAATTGAACACATCAAATTCTAAACTTGAAACTTAATGAAATTCCATGATTAAGTACTCAACCACCCACACCTGTCATCATACTCTCTGTGATCACTGATGCACCTTCAATCTAACTTACTCTTGGACCACACCCAATTCCATCACGAGATCGATATTGGAACACATACTCCATCCAATAATACATCTGAATCCCAAATCTCACGTCCTTTAAGGAACTAGAATATAATTAGATACACCTACTCAATGGTATCTCATTCCATATTGACTTTTCACTAATCAGTCTAATTGCATCCATGTACCTATGAACATGATGATTATACCTCCACAATTGATTTAATTCTCTCCACTATAGGAGTATCATTTTAATCAATATACTAAACCAAAACATGGATCATTATAGCCCATGATTCATCCATTACCCCAAAAAATGATTGGAAATGGTTGTCCCACTCATACTAGAGTTCCAAAACAAAATTTTGATCTCTAACCATTCTCAACATACTAGGAACATCATTCTAGACATCCATCAGAATTATATTTGAAATGAGGGTTAGAAATCCACAAACAATGGTGCTCTCCCTACCATATGACTTCCCTTACATAGATCCTCAAGTACTGACCTAGATGGATCCTATAACACACACATGTTTCTCTTCCCAATCCATGCCCATCCCATCTCTAACAACATCTATCAAGGGTTAAATTTAGATCCACCATTTTACTTGTTGGTTCCAAGCACAGTGGAAGTGTGCAGTGGTGAAAGATATATTAATATTTATTTTAATAATCATTTCCTAAAACCATGAGTGAGGATATTTTACATCAAATTTATAATTAATTTAATTAATATCTAAAGAAATAAATACTTGGTCTTAGGATTAATTATTTTTTATCATCTAAAAATACCCTCTTTAATCACCTTCATTATACTATGAGAATCCAAGGATAAAATACATCTACTGATGATCCACACGTGCTCCAATGATCTCTAAGAAACACCACTCGATCATTAAGTTCTAGCATGGTAAATCAGATGTCTTGTGTTATCGTTCTTGATTTCTCTTTCTTAGGTCTTGAAGAAATCTCTGTTCACTTCTCATACTTGAGAGGGAGAGAGAAAGAGTCAAGAAAGAATTTGTTGTGTGAAAAAATTATTTATTTTCAATTTTTGGATGCAATATACAATAGACACAACCGTCCATGTATAAAGTTAGGTTTTAGGTTAAAATATTATTTAATTGAATGTCATCCATTAAATAACATTTAAAACATTTAATAAACCCCATGATACATAATAATAATAATATTATTATTTTTTGGCCCGCTCTAACTTGTGCGATAGCAAGTATTATGTAATGGTCATGTTAATTAATATTTTTCATCGAACTTGGTCTTGGTCCATTAAAACTCCTCTAGAATTTATTGAACAACTGAATAAATATTTTTATTCATAAATAAATATTTTATTCATAATCTAGTAAATAAATATTTATTAAAATATTAAATAAATAAAATAAATATTTCATTCCCAATATAGCGAATAAATATTTTATATATGTACATGAAATCAAATAAATAATTTATTA
This sequence comes from Viscum album, assembly GCA_963277665.1. Classification (NCBI taxonomy): domain Eukaryota; kingdom Viridiplantae; phylum Streptophyta; class Magnoliopsida; order Santalales; family Viscaceae; genus Viscum; species Viscum album. The sequence continues at coordinate 1,746,860,590 of OY728161.1, forward strand.
ATAAAAAATAATTATTTATTAACATGTGAATTTTAGCGATCAATAAAACTTGAATAAAATTATTCCTCAGTCTTGAGAATAATATTCATTTCAATAATTAAATTATAATATATTTTAATCAAGATCAATATAAATAATTAGTGTGTTATCCTCTATAATTCTTTCTTGTTGGCATTAAACGGGCTTGCCTGAAGTCCAAGATTACTTTCTAGAAAAGGGTCAATGCAACCAATAGAAATAACTTAATGTCGTAATGATGATAACCACATATAAAATCTCAATACATAATATAATCCCTTTGTCTCAATATCTCATAACGTAGGTTGAACATCCATATGACCAACCTATATGCTCAATATGTCTTTATTTTACTATTTGAGATAAACATTTTACACCATGTCCATGAAATTTAGGGTGACTATTCCATTTCAATAAAAGGGGTGAGATATCAGCTTCCATAAAGATGGAAGAGAAAAATCCTTCCTGTACTTATCCATTAATGACATGTCACTCATGATTCACCCAACATATCCAACTTCATCATGAAATATTATCATCAAGGTTTACAAAATAAATCTAAGTACGTGAGTTGTAACATAAATTAATAATAATATTAAAGTCCAAGGACCGTTACACACTCTCACAAATATAAATATTCAATGACACCAAAAAATACAGAATTCCTACTAACAGGTTTGTTCTCATAATCTCCCATATTGAAGATTACCAAGTGTAAACTTCGTGAGAAGAAGTATCTTCTACCTATGAGTACTCACACCTGATAGTCTATGTACTATGTGTACCATCATAGTATTTTATCCAATCTTATAACATTATTTAAGAATATCATCATAACACGTCAAGGTTATCATCATAGAGGGGAATTTCTATGAACTTATCAATACGACATATACTCTAGAACATTATTACATTATAGTCATAATGAAAAATGATCAATATGTAGTAAGAAGTTTTATTAATATTCAATACATCAAATATACATGTAATCAAAGTACAGGCAGATGAACCTAGGACACAAACTCCAAACACTTGGACTAGGTCCAACTACCTATGCCCATCAGTCCACAAGACCTCACATGATAGTCATGTTTCTATTGAGTCCAGGCTTTATTCAAAGGGTCCACCATGTTTTCTTCCATGGTAATAATTCTGACTAAAACTTCACCTCTCTAAGGAAAATACATCAATATATAATACTTCTGAAGTATGTGCTTTATCTGATGATGTGACCTTGGCTCTTTTGAAGGATCCACCAATAAAAGTATTATCACAATAGAGAATGATAGGATCTTTACTACTAGTTACCATGTAAAGTTATTAGATAAATTTTCACATCCATAATGATTCCTTAGCTCCCTTAAAATCAAAAAATATACTGGAACTCTATTGTAGAATCCACGACCATAGCCTACATTGATGTAAAATCCTAGGTAAATAAAGAAATAATAAAATTTAATTTTAATTAATATTTTTGTGAATTAAATATTAATTTTACTTTAAAGAGGTTTCTATGTTCGATGGCGTACCAAATATGCAACAATGGGTTTCTTTGAAATCTTACGTTGCACAATAATAATATAATATTATTATTTTAAATGGTAGTTAACACCCTGTCGTTGTATTGGAAAGAATGAACAGAACTAACAAAAATATGATTATACATGTTTGTTAAATGTTTTTACATTTATCCAATAAAAGTTAGATGCTTAAAATGTGAACGAATCTAATTTTAGGCATAATTTACTTTAAAAGGTTGATTTATCGCCTTTTGATGGAGAACCCTCTTTAAATCCAATTTTGGTAAATTTTATATGTTCTATTTGACCTAATAAAATTATTTCTTAGAATCAGGATATCAAAATTTGCTTCAGGTAATTTTTTTGTATTTTTCTGATAAAATTCATTTTTTAATGAATAGTGAAAATATTGTATTTTAATTCAAAACTGCCTTTTAATCTATTTTTTTATACGGTTAGATTATCTTTTTAATTGGGTTTAAACTGTAAATAGATTATATTTTTACCATTTAATCCAATTTTGGCCATTGGATGTAATTTCACTTTTAAATTGGATATAAACAAGTGTCAATCTTTGGATAGTTAATATTTCTTAAAAACACACTTTTTGTTTTGACAACAAGAATTAGTTTTAAATTAATTAATCTAAATTATATGTTTTTAATTTGGTAAAATAGAAAATATTTTTGAATTAGTAATATCAAATATAGCTTAGGCTGAATTTTTGCTATTTTTTTTGAAAAACTTCAATTTTTGATGAATAGTGAAAACACTGAGTAGTAGTCAAAAAACTGACTTTTTCATTTAAATGAAATTTTACCACTTCTGTGAATTAAATTTAGAAAATAAAAAATACATGGTTGTTATTATATGGTAAAATGTGGTTCAATAAGTTGAAAATAATTTTTTGGTGAATAGAAACCTTTGACTTTTATTTACCGCGGTTAAAGTTAAATATGGTAATTCAAGGTAAAAATATATCATAATAATACAAAATTTCCTTAAAATTTGTCCTAAACTTATTGGATGAGTCATGAAAAACCATGGTAATCCTTGGGTCTATTTTGGGACCCCATGGAGCTACTTAAGAGTGAAAATTACACTTTATATTAATTAATTTAAAGTAAAGACAAAAATGGCATAAACAAATAGCTGTTAGTAAATTGATTTTTACATAGGGAAATATAAGTTATCTTTTAGACTATAAATATTCTTTGGAAAGCTACAAATATTTCCTACATCATGGTATTTGTTTTATAATTTTTAGAAAACATATAAATAAAATTATTTATGACACAATAATGACACAGTGTTTTCCTCATTAATAAATGATTTAATTAAATAAGATTATAAATATTAAAATAATATCCAAAACCTGTCCAATTATTATTGGATGATTTTATTTAGACCATGAGTCTTCTTATCTTTGACTTTAATAATTTTTTTACCTTTAGAAACCCAAAATCATAATATAATAAAATAATATTTTCACACTTTCCTAAAGAGCCTCTCCTCCCCCTTATAAAAATCCCTCACCTCTAACCCATTACTCACACCTCTCAACCCCTTGGATCATCCAAAACCTACCCAAATAAGCTCTAAAGATCCCTCTATTCCACCTAGAAGTCTTAACTTAGGTAAAAGGCAATTCAAGAAGTCTTTTTGGTTCAAACCAAAGGGAAGTTACCCGAATTAAAGGAGATTAAAGAACAAACGGGTCAAGTCAGACACGAGGTAAGGGACTTCATCTCAATCTCCTTTCATTGAGGCATATTTTGTTCTAATACACGAATTTATTTTATACTCTATATAAAAACATTTGAATTTTCATTTCATTAAAAGGGAATCTTTTTCTATGAAGTGTTTTACTAAACAACAAAAATAGAATGTTTCTTTTTAATGTAAGCGATGACAATAACCTTTTCCACCATCACCAGTATTATTTGATCTTTGGATTCCTTAACAAGATGTAATTTTTTTAAAAGGAAAATAAATACCACATACTATGTTCTATATTATATTATTGAAAATGGTTTTGATAATGGATTTGTTATGTCAATATATTTAAATGATATATTGTGATTGAAATGTGGAAATGTTATCTTTCCTTTTTATTTATTTTATGTGTTATGAATATGTTATGGTTCTTGGGAATTATTACATATACAGGTGGTTCCATGATAAACTAGGGTGGGTGAGACTGAGATAGCTCTCTAATTCATTGGGTAACATGACATAGGTATACGTGAATGTTTCTCCTAAGAGATTTAGGGAATATATTATGATGGGTATTCCAAATGTAACTCCATACGTAGCTGTGATAGCTAAAATGTAAGTATGTTATGGATGCCACAATTTACCTTTATGATTTGTGTTTACCATGTAAATCTTATTATTTCACTAGGTATGTTAAAGAGCTTATGTTATGAATGTATTGATGAACTAATGTTTTCTTTATTTGTTTTATAACCCTTACTGATCTTTTTATGCTCATCCCATGTTTTGAAATGTTTTTCACATGACTTAAAGATGAATAGGGTCAAGGATGAGATCAAGGAAAAGTCATGCTGTCTAAAACATGGGACTAGACATGACTCTTTTTTTCAAGAGTTTTTTATTTTATGAAAAAAATGGAAACTCAGTAGAAGTGTCTGCCTTGTAATTTTTGAGATGTAATGTAATAGTTATGGCCCAATTCTCTAAAGCTCTAAACCTAAAAAGATCCTCAATGTGAATTATTCATTTAATTAATGATTTTGTAATGTTTAAGGTGGTGACCTTATAGTGGGTATCATAGGTTGGTTTAGATAACTTTGGGAGTTAGGTTATTGTTAAATTAATATCCATAAATTAATTTATGTTAATATTGAAATGATAGAATTTATAGATTACCATGTTGCTTGGCCTAAGATATTTCTGTGTTCAGAATGGTTTTTTGCAGAGGAAACATGGTAGCTATGTTGGGAAGACATACAGAGGAGAATGACCTTCTAAATCAGCAACCTGAGATGGTCGGAATCAGAATTGAATAGTTTGTTATAGTGATGTCATAGTTGAATCAAGCTATAAATGGTGGTGGTATCCATGCATGAGATCTTTCAGATCAACCGTAGAGGAACATGTCAGTAGTGGAGTATTTTATGAGGCAGCATCCCCCATCATTCAGAGGATCATGTGACCCAATTCTAGATGAAGGGTGGATTAAAGCACTATAGAATATTTTTGATGTCATGGGATGTTTAGAACATCAAAAGGTTATCCACTACTACATATTTTCCCTTTATTAGCGCTAAAAACCAACATTAACAGTGCTAGAAAAGCGCAGTAAATGCCGATGAAGATAAAGAAGGGGTCCCCTTTATCAGTGCTATGAAAAGCACTGATAAAGGCGACCTTTATCAGTGCTAAAAAAGAACTGATAAAGGCAACCTTTATCAGTGCTAAAAAAAGCACTGATAAAGGCCACCGTTTATCAGCGCTTTTTTAGCGCTGATAAAGGGACCCCCCCTTTATCTTCGACGACATTTACAACACTTTTCTAGCGCTGATAATGGGGTTCCTTTATCAACACTATCTTGAGCACTCATAAAGGTCCATATTATCAGTGATCAAGATAGCACTAATAAAGTTCCCTATTATTAGTGCTCACGATAGCACTGATAAATGTGTCCTTTATCGGTGCTCAATATAGGGCTGATAAAGGCTCCTTCAGCTACACCTACAGAACCAGCACCTGCAGAAACCAGCACCTGCACCTGTACAATACATCACCTGCACACCTGTACAAAACATCACCCATACACAATATTTTGATGAACAATCCTATATACATTTACTTAACATCATGAATACAGAAACACACACTGCTATATACATTTGAAATAATGTTTTACATGGTTACAATTACAATTATCCAACAATAGTTATAAACATTAATGTTTCATCCTTTGATATCTGCGATCCTCTCTCAAAAATTGTCGTCCATGGTATTTGTTTCCAAACAAAGCATCCGAACTCAAGGAAAAAAATTCACCTATATATGAAAACAAATATTACGTTAGTAATACAATAATGAAATAAATTAAAACATTAATATGAAAGAATAAATTAATATGGAAATGTGAAACTAAAATATGGAAATGATAAACTCAAATGTTTTAATTCTGATAACAATGAAATGGAATAATGTTAAATCAATATCTTTTTGGATGATTTATCTCATTTAATAAATACTGATTCTTTATCTAATGAAAAGCTTTAACAGTCACACCGTGCGTCAGATTGATATGCGGTCAATTCGTACACCTCATAAATGACTCATGGATCATTTTCCTAAAGTATCAAAATAATCTGAATGCGTTTTCTTGGTTTTCTGTATGTCAGTAGTGTTGCTTTCTAAAGTTAATGTCAATTTCAAACAGATATCAGACACTTTTAGCCATACCGATCACAACGTGCATCGGATTGAGGTGAAATCGATTCGTACACCTCAAAAATGACTCAAGGATCATTTTCCTAAAATATCAAAACAATCTGAACACGTTTTTGAGGTATTCTGTATGTCAATAGTGTTGTTTTCTAAAGTTAATGTCAATTTGAAACTGATATCAGACACTTTTAGCCATACCGGTCACACCGTGCGTCAGATTGAGGTGCAGTTGATTCATACACGTCAAAAATGACTCATGGATCATTTTCATAACGTATCAAAACAATCATAATGCATTTTCTTGGTTTTCTGTATGTCACTTGTGTTGTTTTCTAAAGTTAATGTCAATTTGAAACTGGTATCAGACACTTTTAGCCATAACGGTCACACAGTGCGTCAGATTGAGGTGCGGTCGATTCGTACCCCTCACAAATGACTCGTGGTTAATTTTAATAAAGTATAAAAAAAATAAGAACGCATTTGGTTGGTATTCAGTAAGTCATTTGTGTTGTTTTCTAAAATTAATGTCAATTTGAAACTGGTATCAGACACTTTTTTCCATAACGGTCACACCATGCGTCAGATTGAGGTTCAGTCGATTCGTACACCTCAAAAATGACTCATGGATCATTTTACTAAAGTATCAAAACAATCCGAACACGTTTTCTCTGTATTCTGTATGTCATTTGTCCTATTTTTTAATGTTAATTTCAATTTGAAAATGTTATCAGAAACTGGTGCAGTTGATTCTTACACCTCAAAAATGACTCATGGATCGTTTTCCTAAAGTATAAAAAAAATCCAAATGCGTTTTCTTAGTATTCCGTATGTCAGTAGTGTTGTTTTATAAAGTTAATGTCAATTTGAAACTAGTATTAGACACTTTTATCCATACCGGTCACACCGTGCATCGGATTGAGGTGCGGTCAATTATTACACATCAAAAATGACTCATGGATCATTTTCCTAAAGTATCAAAACAATAAGAACACGTTTTCTCAGTTTTTCAAATGTCATTTGTGTTGTCTTCAAAAGTTAATGTCAATTTAAAACTGATATCAAACACTTTTAGCCATACCGGTCACACCGTGCGTCAGATTGAGGTACGATCACTTTGTACACCTCAAAAATGTCTCATGGATCATTTTCCTAAAGTATCAAAATAATCCGAACGTATTTTCTAGGTATTAAATATGTTAGTAGTGTTGTTTTTTAATGTTAATGTCAATTTGAAACTGGTATCAGACACTTTTAGCCATACCGGTCACACCGTGCGTCGGATTGAGGTTCGGTTGATTCTTACACCTCAAAAATGACTCATGGATTGTTTTCCTAATGTATCAAAACAATCCGAACACGTTTTCTTAGTATTCCATATGTCATTTGTGTTTTTTTCTAAAATTAATGGCAATTTGAAACTGTTATCAGACACTTTTAGCCATACCATTCACACCGTGCGTCATATTGAGGTGAAGTCGATTTTTACACTTCAAAAATTACTCATGGATCATTTTCCTAAAGAATCAAAACAATCCGAACATTTTTGCTTGGTATTATGTATGTCAGTAGTGTTGTTTTCTAAAGTTAATGTCAATTTGAAACTGGTATCAGACACTTTTAGACATACCGGTCACACTGTATGTCAGATTGAGGTGTGGTCGATTCATACACGGCCAAAATGACTCATGGATCATTTTCCTAAAGTATCAAAACAATATGAACACATTTGATTGGTTTTCCATATGTCATTTGTGTTGTTTTCTAAAGTTAATATCAAATTCAAACTCATATCAGACACTTTTAGCCATACCGGTCACACCGTGCATCGGATTGAGGTGCGGTCAATTAGTACACCTCACAAATGACTCATAGATCATTTTTATAAAGTATCAAAACAATACGAATGCGTTTTCTCAGTTTTCTGTATGTTAGTAGTGTTGTTTTTTAAAGTTAATGTCAATTTGAAACTGGTATCAGACACTTTTAGCCATACCGATCACACCGTGTGTCGGATTAAGGTGCAGTCGATTTGTACATGTCGAAAATGACTCATGAATTATTTTCCTAAAGTATCAAAACAATAAGAATGCATTTTCTCAGTTTTCCATATGTCACTTGTGTTCTTTTTGAATGTTAATGTCAATTTGAAACTAGTATCAGACACTTTTAGCCATACCGGTCACACCATGCGTCGGATTGAGGTACGGTTGATTCATACATCTAAAAAATTACTTCTGTATCGTTTTACTAAAGTATCAAAACAATCCAAACACGTTTTCTTGGTATTCCATATGTCATTTGAGTTGTTTTCTAAAATTAATGTCAATTTTAAACTGGTATCAAACACTTTTAGCCATACCGGTCACACCATGGTCGGATTGAGGTGCGGTCGATTTGTACACCTCAAAAATGACTCATAGATCGTTTTCTTAAAGTATCAAAACAATACGAACGCATTTTCTGGGTATTCCGTATGTCATTTGTATTGTTTTATAAAGTTAATTTCAATTTGAAATTGTTATTAGACAATTTTAGCCATACCAGTCACACCGTGCATCAGATTGAGGTGCGGTCGATTCTTACACCTCACAAATCACTCATGGATCGTTTTCCTAAACTATCAAAACAATCCGAACACGTTTTCTTGGTATTACGTATGTCAGTAGTGTTGTTTTATAAATTTAATGTCAATTTGAAACTGGTATCAGACACTTTTAGCCATACCGGTCACACCGTACGTCAGATTGAGGTGTGGTCGATTCGTACACGTCACATCTAGACACCCTCTCCCTCTTGGAAACACCTTCTCCCGGTCACCCCCCCACTCCTGGACACCCCTTCCCTCTTGGACACCCCCACCTCATATAAGGGAAACTAAAATTAGAAAATTGAAAATACAAGATATTGGTTCCCATCAAGATTTTAAGATTCTCATGAGTGGACTGAATGATTATGCATCGGTTGACTTCTACACTATCGGCCAGTGTAGTCCAATGAGTTATGCTTTACTAGAAAGAAAAATAATATCTAAAACCATTATTCATAACCTAAGGATATAAAAAATAATAAAGGGTGATCATATATGCTCAGAAAGTGTAAACAAGGGAGATATCAATGATCATATATGGATAACATTTGTAGGAATTCACCTTATCCTTTTTGTGTACAATCTTCCATCAAGTATGTTACCCATTCATTTCTAAACACATCTATATCATCTTCTGAATATGAGTTTTTGCGACAGTCATGGTAGTACTGAAAAAATATAAATACACAAAGGATTAATAAATATTTTAAATGAACTCGTAATTATTTTCAAAAATACCTCATTAGGGATGCTAGTTTGTTGATGAAATTCGATCTCTTTCATAAATTTACAAACATAATAACCATAGTCATTTCCGTTTTTTTTGTTTTGGACAATGCAGAAACATCAACAACAATAAGTAATTTGTTTTGATATGTGTTTGTATTGTTCAATGTTATTATATATATCTAGATACTTTTCTAGTTGTAGATCTTGTAGGCTATCTCATCCTTATGACCTAGATTCATTCCAGGCATTAGATGATATTGATGCATAGCCCTATCATAACAGAATCCTCATTAAAAGATAACATAAATTATATAACTAGATTTTTAGCTTTAAAATATTGGATCTAGTGTATTACAAATTAACAAATTCCATCATACATTGTCAGCTTGCTGGATATCTATGCGTTGAATCCAGAAAATAAATATTTGGAGTATCCAAATTGACTGCAATCAGCATCCAATGCTCTCTAAAAACATGGTTTACCAAAAGTAGTCTTCAAATATTTTACCTTCTCAAAAAATTGATCACATATTAGTGGAGATGGTGTTTTACGTTCTTCTGAACATCCATCGAATGATGTCATCCAAGATCGGTACTTATGCCGTCGGGGTAGAAATCCACGATGTCCTAAAAACACGATTTTCGATGAATATTTCAACCTAATTGACTGTGTGCCTTATTCGCAAATGGGACACCCTTGAGTTCCTTTAATGGTATATCCTGACAAATTTTCATAATCATGAAAGTCATTTATCGTCCCGTACAACATGGCTTTCAAAGTGAAATCTTCTTTTTTGTAAGCATCATACAACATAACACCAGAATCCCACAATATTTTCAAATCCTCGATCAATGGAGCCAAATAAATATCAATAACATTACATGATTGTTTTGGTCCTAATATAAGCATAGATAACATGATTTATTTTTGTTTCATGCATAACCACGATGGTAAGTTATAATTTACCAACATAACCATCCATGTACTGTGAAAGTTTCTTTGAAAACCAAATGGATTCACCCCATCTGTAGATAACGCCAGATGAAGGTTTCTCGGCTCATTTCCAAATTCAAGATACTCGTGATCAATTCTCTTCCACTAAGGAGAGTTTTCCGGGTGACGTAGTTTCCCATCTTTAATTCTTGTATCTGCATGCCATGTCAATTGTCCTGAAGTCTCCTCACTTCCATACAGGCGCCTAAACCTTGGAATGTTTGGAAAGTACCATGAAACTTTCATATGACTAGAATCATCTTTGTTTTATCGAGAAGCACCACACTTTGGGAATTCTTTAAGTGATTTTTGGTTCTTGAGAAACAATATAAAGTCATTTGGGAAGGCGTGTATTCTTTCAAAGATCATACCCATTTATCGTAGCATTCGTTTGGCATCATATGTTCATCTTGGGAGTTCATTATCTTCTAAGATCATTTCATTCAGGAGAGAAAGTAGTTATGTAAAACTAGCGTCACTCCACCCATTGCCTGCTTTCAAATTATATAGCTTTAGTATGGCTGATAATGTTGTATATTTAGTGTAACCAACATACAATGGCGTTTTTTCACAACTCTTTAACTTCTCAAACAATTTTGGGAAATCACAAATTTCATATTAAACTATCCTTGTCATTTCCTCAATACGATCTTCATCATCATTCACATCTATAATCACACCCTCCATATGATCTTCTTCACTGTTCACGCTTGTAATCATATCAGATCTTTCATAAAATGTTGTGTTATCCAAGACACTACCTACATTCATTTTTTCCACATGTTTATTTCAACATGTATAATTTTGATCTATTTCATGACAAATCAGGTGTTCTTCCAACTCCTCTGGACTAATTTTTCTTGAATAATAACAGTGTCAACACAGGCAGGGGATTTGAGAGGGGTCACATGCATGATCTCTTGCAAACTTGATAAACTCTTTCACACCATCTTCATAATCTTTTGTAAACCTATTGGAATTCATCCATTCTTTATTCATATTCATCATCTTTATGGTTTCGATCTTGAACTTGCCTAATATTAAGTTTTAATTAATCAAGTAGCAATGTTTGGGTTTTATAAAAAAAATCATGGTACAAATTCCTCTACAATGAAATAGAGGAACCTACCCCAAAACATGTGAAAGTACTTGAAATCTATCTATATATGGGGGACTGTGCCCTGTCTTTTGTATATCTCCATAGAGTACCTAAAACCTATACATGGAGGACCTTTCACCGAAACATGGGGGAGTACCATACTCCATATTTTCTCTAAACATCTCACTTGTCACTTGTCAACTCTCAAGCAGAGTGAAGATAATTAAAATATCCAAACCACATCGTGTGAAATTTCCAATGAATAAGGGAATCATAATATTGTGATATACATGAGAAGATATTTATAATGGGCTACTCATACATGAAATATTATCATCTAAGTGAAGAATAAATAATAATAATGAAATTAACATAGCACACAATTTGTTCAATGGATACACAATGTGTAGGGCTCTCAGTCAAGGTTGGTTGTATACTACCATTTATAAACTCATGTGAAATCCATATACATGGTGTGTCCAGCAGGGTGAACATCATCTATGGATAGGTACCTGATTTAATCTGACATATATCAAATTAATTCCAAGTTAGTCTTACAAATACTACATGATGCCTTTGAAAATACATGACATATAGAACAACTTGAGCTAAAGGCGTGTACTTCAGATACAAAATGAGTCATTTCACCAGCTATGCATCACATTTTTGTGGAATACACAGTGTGTAGTCCTTACATGACCACTAGGTGTGTATAGTCTATACACATCAAGTTTCTATGGTATCTATACATGGTGCGAGTGAAGTGAAACACATATCATATAGTTCTACCATTATTTCATGGCATGTACATGGTTTCATGCTGAATTATATGTCTTTGAGATACATTGTGTGTGACCTACATTCACATGACATGTAACATTTAAAAGAAAACTTATTCCATGTTTGAGTCAAAAGATGAGTCATGTGGTGTAAATTTTGGAGATAACTGTTGTCTGGCATTAAAATCTATATGAAATCCATGTATGGTGAAGCATGTTCCATTTAAAAAGACTACATACCATGTATTTTAAAAATATATAGAATCTGAAAAACACCATCTTCACACCATAAAGTGTCTCATAGAGTCCTCTAGAAGTGGTTTTTTAGGATTCAGTGGAATTGCACTAGTAACAAAGTGGTGGTGCCATTGAAATGGGTAAAGTTTGGATTAATATTCAATGGTGGGAGAACAACAACATGGAAAAAAATGGCATATCAATCATGAAAACAACCGCAGCCCCATACAAAAACACAATCGTGCTCACAATCACAACACCATACAAACCAAACAATCACAATTTTAGATTTTACAAATAATCCCTTATTCAATTTTGTTTGTTAATTTAGGGTTTTTCACAGAAGTTTTATCATCCTGGGGTGTCCATTCATAAGTAAAGTATACGTAAATTAACAATTTTTATATTCAAATGTTCAACAAGAACCAACCAACATGCAATTTATTTAGTGCGCAAATAAGGACCACCAATGGCCATGATTTTCAGCGGGGCGTTTAGCCCGTACATTTCACATTATAACCATAAATATCAAATAGTAATAACATGAGAACAAGATGAAACTAATGATTAACTGGAGAAAACTCACCGCTAAGGTATCGTTAAGCACATGGCATAGGTGCGTTCATGGTAGAGGAGAGGCGCACAAAAGAAGAGATTTCCAACTGAAAAGATAACATAAAATAGGGGAAACTCATCAGAATAAAATAATCTAAAACTGAGTACACCATTTACCCTATCCCACAAACCCCAAGAACCCACTAAAACTGAAATCAACCCACACCATGGTTAAACACACCTTAAGATAACAAGAAATTATATAACCCACCTTTGATAGAACAAGTTCAACAGACTTTTTAAAATATAAAATATGAACATACAATGGGTAAGCCCTGACTAATAGGTCCTCCTTACTAGTTATAATCCCCAAGTTTATTCTAGATAGCATATCACAAAGAGTAAGCCCTGATCAATCCTCTGTTATCACACCTTTCATGACACATACATCCTAATCGCATGACTTTAAACTTCATGGTACAATCTTTTCAACACAACACGTGGTATCTAGTGAGTAGGATCATATCCCTATTCAAACTTAATGAGCCTACCCGTACATATTGACAAAAATTAAGGGGAATACACATATTTCCAATGGGACACCCCTAGTACGCTTTTCTAATCATAACATCACACCATGCAAAAACTCACCACATGATCACCAGTCACCCAACATTATTCCAAAACCAAAGGAATATACCCATGATTCATTACCCTAAACCCATCCATCTTGGTTAAATAGTGATGGTCACATTAAAACCATGCTATAAATCAATATGTTTATGAATCCAAATGATCATGTCCCTCATCCCAGTCATAACACCAAAACTCAAGAATAGAGAGTGCTTCCCTTATACAAATCCAAGGCATAAGCATTCCTTCACTATCAACTTGATAACACCTAATATGCATCAATACCTCATGTCAAAGAATCTACCCTGTATTTATGTATCTAGGGTATTCATAAAACCAAGATAACCCCACTCATTAGTCTCCCCCAACCACCAAAACTCACTAACTCACTACCATCCTGAGTCACATGCTAACGACCACTGGGATCTCACACAAACCCCTTACATCAATTCTTACACAATCCTTAGCCCATGGGTGCCACTCTTATCTCCACATCAAAAAACACATCATCTAGTGAACCAAACCAACCACTTACTATGGGTTATCACACACCCACTATCTAAAAGAACCTACCATACAAGGGTCTCACCACCTGGGCTCTAACTCTTGCCCCAACTACCTATACATAGGTTCAACTCACTTATAAAAAAACTATAAGTCATCATAATCAATTAAGGATAATCATTTATCATTTATATTAACCCAAGATAAGGAAAAATACTCCTACACTGACCAGCAATGGTAGATGCAGTGGTGGCGGAGGCAGCGGCGGTGGAGGTAGCGGCAGTCGCAGCGGTGGAGGCAGCGGCGGTCGCGGAGGCGGTTGCGGCGACGGAGACAGTGGCGGTCACAGCGGAGGAGAAAAACCAATGGCGCAGAGGCAGTGGTGGAGGAGAAAACCCCAACAACAGTGGCGGAGGAGGAGGAGGAAGAGGAGGAGGAGGATGGGGAGGAGGAGGAAGATGAGGATGCGGCGCAGATGAGGAGGAGAAGTCGCAGCAGAAGAGGGTCCTGGTTCAGCTTCTGCGAAAGCTTTACTGCGTGCGAGAGAGGAGGGCCTGTTAGGGTTATTAAATAGAAACCATTGGAACATTTATCAACGCTCATTAGAATCACTGATAAAGGTATGTTTTATGAGCACTAAAATAAAAGCGCTGATAAAACATATATTTTTCAGCGCTGATAAAGATATACCTTTATCAGCGCTAAAAAACACGCTGATAAAATACCTATTTATCATCACTTTTTTAGCACTGATAAAGGGGTCTCTTTATCAACACTTTTATTTTAGAACTGATAAATATTATAAATTTATATAAATTAATAATAAAAACTTTTATCAGTGCTAAAATAAGCACTGATAATTGTCCCCTTTTATCAGTGCTAAAAAATGCACTGATAAAGGGTATACATTTATCAGTGATTATTTTAGTGCTGATAAAGGTTATATTTATCAGCACTTTTAACTAGTATTGATAAAGGAATGCCTCTTTATCAGTGATTTCTGTTTAGCACTGATAAAGGGTAGCACTTCCCTTGCCTTGTTTTGTGGTAGTGTAGTCTCGCTGTTTAATGTTTTGAAGGTGATGCTGATCAGTGGTGGTCGATGGTTAAAAATATCAGGCATAGTGTGGAGATTGATGCTCTTGATTAGCATGAATTCAAAGGTATATTTCCTAAGAAATATTTTCCTAAGGTGTTTCATCTTAGGATGGAAGAAAAATTCCTGGAATTGAGGCAGGAGGATGACTCATTGGCTGCTTATGAAGAAAAATTCACTCGACTGGAAAGGTATGCTGCATATTTCATAAAAGATCTTGATAGTAAAATCAATCGTTTTTACTTAGGATTAAATCCAAAGTATCAAAGGTCTTTATCTTCTCGTGAGTTCAAAATTTATGAAAAAATTGTTCAATGTGCGGAGAATGTGGAAATGGATTTTGCTGATGATCAGGTATTCTTTGAAAAACAACAAAATAAGAGGTCGAGGTGGCAGATGAAAGGTAAGAACTCTTCAAAAAAGTCTGATGGTATGAAAATTAAGTTTAGAGTTTGGGAAAATTGTGGTAAAAATCATTATGTGGAATGTCTTTTGAATTACGGTAAGTGCTACCGATGTGGTAAAATGGGATATAAAGCTCGTAATTGCACTGAAAAAGATAAGGGTAATGGTAAGACAAAATATGATTTATAGTTAGTGAATTGTTTTAAGTGAAATGAAATGGGTCATTATGAAAATGAGTGTCCAATGAAAAACTCAACTGAGGGAAAGAAACCAGACTATAAGAAGAAAGGGGTGGTGAAGTCCTTTTCAACTACTTCATCAGATGTTGGGCTATCAAATAAATTAGTATCAGGTACACTGTTTTTTTGTTCAGATTATACTAATGTGTTGTTTTATTCAGGGTCTACACATTCGTTCATTTCTGAGAAGTTTTCGAGTAAATTGGGAATTAAATCTCAATATATGAATCCTAAACTTATGGTAAAAACACCAGGGAAAAATGTTGAGGAAAAAAGAAATTGTAAGAATATTTCTGTCATTGTGTGCGTAAAGAATCTACCTACAAACCTTATTGTTTTCCCTCTAGTAGATTTTGATGTTTTTTTGAGTATGGATTGGCTTTCTGTTTATCATACTAAGATTGACTGCAGAGATAAATAGGTTTATTTTCAGAAATATTTTTAGTTTGTGTACAAGAATGAACCCTTACTTTTGATAACATATTAGGAAGCTAAGAAATTAGTAAAATATAGAAATGAATGTTACCTTGCACATATTGTTGAAAATAAAGGAACTATTCAGATTAATGATATATCAGTGGTAAATGAGTACCTTGATGTTTTTCCTAATGATTTTCCTGGTATTATACCTGATTGGGAAGTTGAATTTACTATTGGATTAGTTTCTGATGCTTAGCCAATTTCAAAACCCCCTTATAGAATGGATCAAATTGAACTTTTAGAGTTAAAGAAACAATTGCAGGAGTAATTAGATAAAGGTTTCATTCAACCGAGCACATTACCATGGGGTGATCCTGTCTTATTTGTTAAAAATAAAGATGGTTCAATGAAACATTTCATTGATCTTAGATAATTGAATAACATCACTGTTAAGAACAAGTATCCTTTTCCTCATATCGATGATTTGTTTGGTCAACTCCAGGGAGATCAGTATTTTTCGAAAATTGATTTGAAGTTGGGGTACCATCAGTTGAATGTAATGGATGAAGACACTCCAAAGACCACATTTCATACTAGACATGTCCATAATGAATTTGTAGTTATGAATTTTGGTTTAACCAATGCACCTACTGTATTCATGGATCTTATAAATATAATTTTCTGTGAGTTCTTGGATAAGTTTGTGGTTGTGTTCATTGATGATATTTTGGTTCATTCTAAAAGTTAAGATGAGATTGAAAGTCATTTAAGGGTTTTCTTGAAAACATTAAAAGAAAAGAAAATGTTTGGTAAATTCAGCATGTATGAGTTTTGGTTACAAAAAAATTATTTCCTTGGTCACATTGTTTCAAAAAATGGCATAACTGTTGATCGTGCTAAAACAAAAGTTGTGGAAGAATGTCCAAGACCCAAAAATATAATCGAGATCCATAGTTTTCTTAGTTTGGAAGGTTATTACCAGAGGTTTGTTGATAATTTTGCACGGTTATCTAGCCTAATGACTACGTTAACTCGAAAAGGTGTTAAGTTCATTTGGAAAAAGTAATGTGATGATTGTTTTCATGAATTGAAAAGAAGATTAGTGAATGCTCCAGTTTTGGAACTACCTTCTAGAAATGGAGAGTTTTTTATTTATAGTGATGCTTTGTTGAAAGGACTTGGCTGTATCCTTATGTAGAATGATAAGGTAATTGTTTATGCTTCACATCAGTTGAAACCTCATGAGTTAAATTAACCTAAACATGATTTGGAATTAGCTGCTGTTGTTTTTACTTTAAAAATTTAGAGGCATCATTTTTATAGATTAAAATGTGAAATATATACAGACCACAAAAGTTTTAAGTATATATTAACTTAGAAATAATTAAACATGATACAGAGTAGATGGCTATAATTAATCAAGGATTATGATTGCACGATACTTTACCATCTGGTAAAAGAAAATAAAGTGGTTGATGATTTGAGTCGAAAAAGTAATGCTTCATTAACCATGCTACGTTTGGAACAAGATCCTTTGGTTTTTTATTTGATGAACTTTGGCATAGAAGTTGTTGGTGAATGAAATTTTTCTGTTTTGTTTTAGTTTTCAGTGAAATCATCTCTATCAGATAGAATAAATCAAGTATAGAAGGAAGACAGTGAGTTGCAGAAAAATCTAGAGTTGGTTTCGAAGGGTAAATTGCCTGAATTTAACATTTATAATGATTGTGTTTTGAGATTTGGAAAGAGATTATTTGTGCCTTGTAATTCATAGTTGAAGAATGATTCTTTATATGAAGCTCATAATTCTCTATTTTCAGTTCATCTAGGGAGTACTAATATGTAAAGAGATCTTCAGGAGTATTATTGGTGGGATGAAATGAAAAGAGATATTGATGATTTTACTATGAGGTGTTTGACTTGTCAGTAGGTTACAACAGAGCAGCAGTTACCAAAAGGGATGCTTCAGTCTTTACCATTTCCATAGTGGAAATGGGAAAATATATCCATGGACTTCAATGTGGGAAAACTGAAGACATCTTGTGGTAATAATGCTGTTTGGATTATTGTTTATCGATTAACTAAATCTGCTCATTTATCTTCCTATTTGAGATACTTTCTCTCTAGATCAACTTTCTCAATTGTATGTTAATGAGATAGCCAGGTTGCATGGAGTTCCCCTCTCCACTGTATCTGATAGTGATCCCAGGTTTGCTTCTAACTTTTGGAAAGGCCTTCAGAAGTTTTTGGGTAATGAATTAAATTTTAGTACAACTTTTCATTCTCAATCAGATGGGCAGTCAGAACGAACAATTCAGACCTCGGAGGATATGCTACGTGATTGTTCACTGGATTACCAAGGAAGTTGGGACCAACATATTTCTTTGGTTGAATTTTCTTATAATAACAGTTTTCATTCCAGTATACAGATGGATCTATTTGAGGCATTATATGGGAAGCGATGTTGAACTCCAACTTTTTTAGATGAAGTAGGTGAAAGGAAACTAATGGGAACAGAATTGGTAGAAGATATGGCAGAAAAAGTTCAATTTATTTAGAAGAACACTAGAACATCTCAGAGCATGTAGAAAAGTTATGCAGATAATCAGAGGAAGGATCTTTCTTTTGAGGTAGGTGATCATGTCTTTCTCAAATTTTCTCCATGGAAAAGTGTGATGCATTTTGGTAAGAAGGGAAAGTTGAGTCTGAAGTTAATTGGACCTTATGAAATCCTAAAGAAAGTTGGATCAGTTGCATACATAGTGGCTTTACCTCCATGTTTGTCCCAGGTACACAATTTTTTTCATGTTTCGATGTTGAGAAAATATATTCCAGATCCATATCATGTTTTAAGTCCATAGGTAGTTCAGTTGGAAGAGAATCTCTCTTATGAGGAAAAAACAGCCTAGATTCTTGAGCGTAGAGAGAAAGTGTTGCGGAATAAGGTAATTTACCAGGTAATGGTTTTTTGGAAAAACCATATGGTTGAAGAGTGAATGTGAGAATCTGAAAATTCTATGAGGGATAAATACCCCCATTTATTTGATAAGTGAATAAAATTGTGAGGAAGCAATTTCCAAAAGGGGGGAAGGATGTAAAATCCCATGTAAATAAAGAACTAATAGATTTTCATTTTAATTAATATTTTGTGAATTAAATATTAATTTTACTTTAAAGGGGTTTCTATGTTCGATGTCATACCTGATATGCAACAATGGGTTTCTTTTAAATCTTATGTTGCACAATAATAATATAATATTATTATTTTAAATGGTAGTTAATTCTTAGACGTTGTATTGGAAGGAATGAAAAGAACTAACTACAATATTATTATACATGTTTGTTAAATGTTTTTAAATTTATCCAATAAAATTTAGAGGCTTAAAATGTGAATGAATCTAATTTTAAGCATAATTTACTTTAAAAGGTTGATTTACCACATTTTGATGGTAAACCCTCTTTAAATATAGTTTTGGTCACTTTTATATGTTCTATTTGACCAAATAAAATTTTTATTTAAAATCGGGATATCAAAATTTACTTTGGGTGATTTTTTTGTATTTTTCTGATAAAATTCATTTTTTAATGAATTGTGAAAAATACTGTATTTTAATTCAAAACTGCCTTTTAATATAATTTATTTATATTCTTAAATTATATTTTTAATTGGTTTTAAAGTTTAATTAGATTATATTTTTACCATTTAATACAATGTTGGTCATTGGAAGTAATTTTACTTTGAAATTGGACATAAAAAAGTGTCAATCTTTTGATAGTTAATATTTCTTAAAAACATGCTTTTTATTTTGACAACGGGAATTAATTTTAAATTAATTAATCCAACTTCTATGTTTTTAATTTTTTAAAATAGACATCATTTTTGAATTTGGAATATCAACTATATCTTAGGCTGAATTTTTGGTATTTTTTTGAAAAACATCAATTTTTGATGAATTGTGAAAACACTTAGTGGTAGTAAAAAAACTGAATTTTTCATTTAGATGAAAATTTACCACTTTTTGGAATTGAATTTTGAAAATCTGACATACATGGTTGTTATTAGTAAGTAAAATATGGTCCAATAAGATGAAAATAATTTTTGGTGAATAGTAACATTTGACTTTTATTTACCGCAGTTAAAGGTAAATAGGGTAATTCAAGGTAAAAAGAATATCATAATAATACAAAATTACCTTAACAATTGTCTTAACCTTATTGGATGAGTCCTAGCTGACCATGGGAATCCTTGGGTCTATTTTGGGACCCCATGAATCTACTTAAGAGTGATAATGACACGTTATATTAATTAATTTTAAGTAAAGACAAAACTGACATAAATAAATATCTTTTAGTAAATTAATTTTACATAGGGTTATATAAGTTATATTTTCATCTATAAATATTATTTGGAAATATAAAAATATTTACTACATCATGGTATTTGTTTTATAATTTTTAGACATCAAATAAATAAAATTATTTATGACACAATAATGATGTAGTGTTTACCTCATTAATAAATGATTTATATAAATATGATTATAAAGATTAAATAATATCCAAAACCTATCCAATTATTATTATATGATTTTATTTTTACCATTATTCATCTTATCTTCAACTACAAAATTTTTTATACCTTTAGAAACCGAAAATTATTATTTAATAAAATAATATTTTCACTTTCCTAAAGAGCCCCTCCTCCCCCTTATTAACATCCCTCACCTCTAACCCATTACTCACACCTCTCAAGTCCCTTATCTCATCTAACCCCTACCCAAATAATATCTCAAGATCCCTCTCTTCCACCTAGAAGCCTTAACTTTTGGCATAAGGCACTTCAAGAATTCCTTTTGGTTCAAACCAAAGGGAAGTTACCGGAATTAAAGGAGATTAAAGAACAAATGGGTCAAGTCGGACACGAGGTAAGGGATTTGTCTCAATCTCCTTTCATTTAGGCATATTTTGTTTTAATACACGACATTATTTTATACACTGTATAAAAACATTTTAATTTTCATTTCATTCAAAGGGAATCTTTTTCTATGTAGCATTTTACTGAAGGACAAAAAATAATGTTTCTTTTTAACATAAGCGGTAACAATGACCTTTTCCACCGCCGTGAGTGTTATTTAATCTTTGGATTACTTAATAAGATGTAATGTTTTTAAAAATAAAATTAATACCATATACTCTGTTACATATTTTGGTATTGAAAATGGTTTTGATAATGGATTTTTTATGTCAATCTATTTAAATGATACATTGTGATTGAAATGTGGAAATGTTATCTTTCCTTTATATTTGTTTTATGTGTTATGGATATGTTATGGTTCTTGCGCATTATTACGTATATGGGTGGTTCCATGATAAACCTAGGGCAGGTGAGCCCGAGATAGCTCTCTAATGAATTGGGTAACATGATGGAGGTAAACGTGAATGTTTCTCCTAAGAGATTTAGGGAATATATTGTGATGGGTATTACAAATGTAACTCCCTACATAGTTGTGATAGCTATAATGTAAGTATGTTATGGATGCCACAAGTTACCTTTATTATTTTTGTTCAATATGAAAATATTATTATTTCATGAGGTATATTAAAGATATTATGTTACGTATGTATTGATGAACTAATGTTTTATTTCATTATTTTATAACCCTTACTGAGATTTTTGTGCTCATCCCAAGTTTTGAAATGTTTTTCACAGGACGTAAAGATGAATAGGGTCATGGATGAGATCAATAAAAATTCATGCTCTCTAAAACCTAGGACTAGACATGACTCTTTTTTTCAAGAGTTTTTATTTTATGAAAAAATGGAAACTCAGTAGAAGTGTCTACCTTATAATTTTTGAGATGTAATGTAATAGTTATGGCCTAATTCCCTAAAATTCTAAACCTGAAAAGATCCTCAATGTGAATTATTCATTTAATTCAATATTATGTAATTTTTAAGGCCGATACCTTATATTTTATCTCTTACATCTCACAAAAAATACATTCAAAATGAAAATTTATCCTGTTTTTGACTTCAAATCATATTAATTAGTTTGAAAACTAGAATATGCATATCCTCTGATGATTAGTTCCTCATTTCCTCCATAAACCAGGAACATATCCTTGGTATTACTCAAATACTTAAGGATAGTATTGACAACTATCCAATGCTGGTCACCTAGATTAGATTAATATCTTTCTACCACACTTAATATGCAGATGACATATATATTAGCATATAGAATAACATAAAATAATGACCCAATCATTGATGAATATAGAAACCTTTCCATTATGTTTGTTTTCTAGTGTATCTGAGGAAAATTTTTTCTATAAAGATGAATGCCATGTGATGCTGGCAATAATCCCCTCTTGGATTGTTCTACACTAAATATTTTCAGTATCTTGTCAATGTAGGTTCTTTGAATTAGACTGAGTAACCTCTTGGATCTATCATTTTGAATCTTGATCTAAAGAATATATATACTTCCTTACTCAAGTACTTTATAGAGAAGCATTTATTAAACCATGCCTTAATAGGCTGTAATAATGGTATTTCCTTTCCAATGAGTAATATGTCATCAAAATATACTATTAATAAAATTACCACACTCCCACTAAATCATTTATAGATACACAAATTGTATTTGTTCTTTATAAAACCAAATTCTATTATAGACTCATCAAACAAATGTTCCATGACCTAGATGCTTAGTTTAATCCATAAATGGATATTTGAAACTTTCATACCATGTTGGAATCCTTTGGAGTCACAAACCCTTTAGGTTGTTTCATATAGATATCTTCCTAAAGGTTCCCATTAAGGAATGATATTTTGAAATCCATTTTCCAAATATCATAATCATGGAAATACATAATGACAAGTAGAATTATGATGGATTTTAGCATTTAAAATAGTGAAAATGTTTCATTGTAGTCAATGCCTTGATACTGCATAAAACCCTTTCAACTATTCATGCCTTATAGGTAATTAGTTTTCCTTCAATGTATAATTTCTTCTCGAATACCCATTTGAAACCAATGGTTTATATATCTAGTAGAGGGTCTACAAAAATCCAGACTTTGTTTTCATATATGGAATTTATTTTAGAATTCATGGCCTCTTTCCACTTGGCAATATCTTTTCAACTTACACTTTCCTTTTAGGTTAGAGGATCATTATTATCAACTTATAATGAGTCTACCTCCTTGGTGACTATAAAACCAAACCATTTTGGTTCTCTAATGTATCTAGTACTCTTACATTATAATTATGTATCTATAATAATTTATTCTCCCATAGGTATTTGTAGATTTTTTTTTATTTTCCCACTCTTGTGTATATTAATAATATACTTCATAGAAATATATCTCACTCCCACTATCTCATTTAGAGAAAACATCCTCCTCAAGAAATTTTGGACGTTTTTCAAACCACAACCATTTTTCTGAAGAATTGTATAGGTAGTATACGTTTTTTTTCTTTGTAATATCCCATAAAGATACACTTTATGTTCGGGGCGTAAGATTGTTACTTGAATATGCCTTAAAAATTGTTCGAAACCCCACACATGTAAGTATAAAAACACGAGTTTTTTTCTATTCCATAATTGGTATAGTATACTATCAATTTATTTAGTTGGAATTTAGTTTATTACTTATACTATTGTTTGAAATATGCATCCCCAAAAAGATAATGGAATAATCATATGGCTCATAATTGATCTCACCATGTCCAACAAGGTGTGATTCATCTTTTTGCTTACATCATTTCACTCAGGCATATAAGGAGGAGTGAGTTGAGATAATATCCTGAACTCCCATAAATAATCATTGAAGTTATGATTAATATATTATACAAAATGATCCGAGCATATTTTCTTAATCTTCTTTACTATATGGGTCTCAACTTAATTATTTAATTCCTTCAATTTATTAAAATAATTTGACTTATACCTCATTAAGTATACGTATTGTAATGCCCTAACCCCGAAAACCTGGTGCCGATGCATTATTTTATTACATTGGTATGATTAAAAGGAATGAAATCCCAAAGGACCGACCAGTTTAGTAGTATTAGAAAGCCATATTACATACATTATACCCATAATACAATGTGAAATAGAAGATAAAAACATGATATATAATTAAAATAAAAAAACAACATCCTTTAATTCTTATTCAAAGATTTCTTATTCATAATCCAGGAAAAAAAACATAATAAGAATGAGCTCTAATTCTTAGTAAGGATAAGTAAAGGAAAATAAATAATGAATAAATAGGAATAAATTAACATGGTAAGCTAAATAACTGATATAACATGCCATTGAAATAACTAGATAAGGAAATATCAATATGGAAAGGTATGCAACAGAAACTCATGCCATCTAAATCAATAAAATAATAATGAAATGTATCCATAGATACATCGATGTGAAATATCATGGATGAATAATACCTAAATCTAAATTATGTAAATTCTTATTTATTGGATGATTTTTTATAGGTACATGGAACCATAACTATTAATACCTTCAATAATACATTTTAGCTATCAAGTAAAAAACCATCTATTTTGGCCAACTATTTCATCTCATGAGACTACTGATTCATCGATCGACTATCTATAATTGGGTCCCACCCATGACATAACTTCACATAGAATTCACTCTATCTATTAACAAATTTAAATAATAAACAATATACCTTATAAAATATCTATATTGAATGAAGAATAGAAATTTATCAATTATTCCCCAGTTAATCAAATAACTATCAAAGTAAACACCATATGTAAAATGCTATATAGTTTATGTAATAATAATATCCATCATATAAAAATATAGATATTCATTAAAATTTATAAGGAAAAATTATTAATATAAAGTTATTGTTTTAAGATAAATTTAACAATCATAAAAGGAAGTGAGATTTCAAAGATAATCATTAGGATCATTTTTGAGTAAAATAATCTTTAAACATCTCAAAGTGTCCCATAACACTTGAAACATTTAAATAATAATTCCCATGAAGGAAAGTTTTTCATAACATTAATAAAAATTATTCCTGATATAATATATCAAATGGGTAAGTACTGCACAATATAAGTAAGTGGTGTATATGGCGTATGCCTAATGGAATGAAAAGTAAGATAAGAATCCCTTACCTTAACCTTAATTTTTTGTGTGTGGTATTTATCCTTATATATAATGGTTTAAAATATGTTAATAAATTATAAAAGAAACATAATCATGCTTATAATATCATATATTAACTTATTATAATATTTTATTACTTGTTTTTCAACACTCTTTCGTTATTTTAACTATTTCAGGTGTTAATTGCCAAGTTTTCTCAAGTATGTTTTGACTTGTTATTTGGTACTCCTATTAATTATATCATGATTTAATCATACAAATAAGATAAAAAATTATGTTATTATCATTTATATTTATTAAATATTTATTTATAATAAACTATAAAGTTTTGAGATAAGAAATGAAATGCACCGTTTGTAGAGATGATAGGTTGTACGTACGCATGAACACTAATTTCATTTCTTTGTCATATTAAAAGAATAAAAAGTAAATTATTTGTATATAAAAGTATATTATAATTAAATTACCATATTTATTTAATATATTTCATATATTTTTATTAAAAATTTCCTTAATATGTTCCATGTATGGTGTGAACGAATCACATTTCTTTGAGGGAGCAGTAGTCGACACTTCTTTAAATGATGCTATCATATTAAGGAAAAATAGAAAGTATTAAAGGTATGTGTTATGAAAGGATTAAATAAGTATAAATACATAATAAATATCAAATATGTCAAATATATCATATATAAATTTATTTTCCATCATAATGTCCACCATGAGAGACGGTAAAGGAAAAATGAACGATCATCATTTTGTGAGGCAGTAGTTCACCGTACAAGTAAACAATATGATTGTTAACCATTAGATGGAGTGTGTGTAAGTGTAGGTTTAAACATTCACATAAAAATATCTTAGTAAATTCATAATAATGGTGTTTTTATACAATCATGGAATAATAAGAGTTTAGCGGGTGGATAATGGAAATAAAACTAACTAGCTTAAGGAAAGATGTTACCCCTTAATCGGGTAACTTCTTTTTGGTTTGTACCAAAAGGATTAATTATATGGATTTATTACTAAGGGAAGGATTCTAATATTAGGGGAAGGATTTTGGGGAGATATTTGGTTAGATCTTGGTTGATTCAAAGTGGCTTGATAGGTGTGAGCAATGGGTAAAGTGCTTGTCTTTTTATAGTGGAGGGGGAATGACACTCTTGTAAATACTAAAAGGTATTCATTAATGGGAGATCTAACTTACCTAAAGTGCCTAAAAATGTAAAAATAATAGATTAAAGGATAATAATGGTCTATTAAAACCTACACCACACAAAAATATGTGCATTTTATTTATTTGGTTCCTTAACTTCTAAGATTCCCCAATTTTATCATTTTGAATTTTATTAAAGCATATAGTTTTCCAACCTATGTAATTTAACCATTAAGACTAAAATAAATATATATTTATTAAATAATATAGATAAAATTATTAATATGATAAATAATTTATAAAATAAAAATCCCATGTGTTTTGGAAATTAATTTTAAAACAAGCGCATGTGATGCGATAAAACCCTACTTAAACCTGGACTATGTTAACAACGTTTTTACAATATATGGGTCAATATATTAATTATAAA
Source organism: Viscum album (assembly GCA_963277665.1). NCBI lineage: Eukaryota > Viridiplantae > Streptophyta > Magnoliopsida > Santalales > Viscaceae > Viscum > Viscum album. Next base: position 1,746,887,574 of record OY728161.1, read on the forward strand.
AGATAAATTAATACATTAATATATCATATTTAATATTTATTAACAATTACAAATCCCTTCGAAGAATATTTTATTTTTATTAATTTTAAATCATTTAATAAAATATCATTTTTTTAAAATAACAATAATGCCAATTTTAATAGTATTTAATTAAATTTAATTTTAAAATATAAAAAAATATTATAATTAAAATATGTTAAGTTCACAGTTTTGTATCATGATATATTCATCAAAAAAATAAATAAAGATAATAATTCAATCAATTCACTTCACATTTAATATTCATAGTATCATTTATTTTAGTAGTTATTAATTAAATAATCACTATGTTGGTGTTTCTTAAGAATTTTAAGTAACTAATCCATCTCTAAAAATTATTTATAAATTATTATAATAATAATAACCCATTGAACATATCTCAAGGTTCTATAAATTTTAAAGGTAAGGAAAGTCCCCTTTTTGTCTTTTTCCTTACTTAACCTTTTTTGTAGGGAACTTCCATTTAATAATATCCCAATAACCCATAAAACCCAAAAAAGTGGTGATATGGTAGAAATATTTGAATACAATATATTTTGGACAAGTTTACATGTCATTTTGGTCCCTAAGATTAAGGATTAGTCCCTTATTAATCTTAACCTCACCTTAATCACTATAATCAATTTTAATCACATTCACTAATCTTTTTGGTCAAAAATTAAGTTGATCTCATTAGGCCAAAAATATTGTACTGATTACAACATTGAATTTATGATTTTCAAAATTAAAATCATATAAGTGGTAAAATTAATATTAACCCTAATCTCACTGAAGTGGTGAGAAAGAGAGTTTTTAAAGTAGAAATGTTCAAAAGTTCAATAAGTTTTTATGTCCAATTTTAATATAAAAATGATTAAAATGACCTAAATTGGGTTAATTTATGTATAATTTATCTATTTTTATTTCAAAACCAATTTAAAATATAATTTAACATTAATAATTATATAAATTAAAATGAAATTTTTACTAAAATGTAGTATTTTTTCTCTATTCACCAAAAAATGAAACTTCTCATAAAAATACAAAAAATCACCATAATCTAATTTTGACATATTGAATTCCAAATAATTTTTATTTTGAAAATTAAAATTTATTAAATTTCCAAAATTTATTCATAAAATTGGTGCATCATTAAAAGGAGGTAAAATCCAATCTTTCATATAACATATGCTAACTCAGTGTGGTGTGTAGAATAATCTTAATATAGTGTTGCATATAAAGAGAGAAGAAATAATATTTATTATAAAATGAAAATATTTCAATGTATTGGGTTGTTACATTATCCCACCTTAATTAAATTTCATCCTCATAATTTAAACATGATATTAGAAATCAAGGAATTGATATTTGGAAATATTATTATTAAAAAACTCGCATCATAAATAGGGTAAATAACACCTATTAATAATAATAGGAATAATTAGTTGAAAATTTCACCAAAAAACCAGGCCTTTGAATAGAAGAACATTAGTGAAATTATATATATGGAAGAGAAATAAAACTATCAAGTTTTGATAGAGAGTGATAGAGAACATGTTCAGCTGAAAGTTATAGACCACAAAACCATAAACAAGAGGCATGAATAAAGGTCATTGATATCATAAAATAATGTTGATAATAGGACAACATTTTTGTTTTAAGATACTTTTCTAAATGTTTATTCATTATTTCACTCTATAGTAATATAAGTAAATATAATTACTTGGTACTTTTCTACAATCTTATCATTTAATCTTGCCTTAAACTATTTCTACTTCATCTCTTAGAACATGATTCATCATACAGTGATGTAATATATCAATATCTAAAAATATATCCAAAGTTCAACATAAATATTTTTATAAATGGATAAATTTTTCAAAATATTATGATCCAAAACTTTATAAATATGATAACCGGATTTCAAAAATGAAATTATCATTATCCTTTAATCAACTTGAAGAATCTCTAAATTTTCACATTCTATACATTTGAATAACTTTATCATGTATCTTCATGAGATATGGTAATAACTAAAATCACTATTAAAACTTATTAGAAATATGAATTATTAATTATTCCTTATATAAGACACATGTTATTGGATATATTCCTTAAATACAAAAGTTTTGTAAACCCAATTGATGAAATTATATACCACTTGTTGACAAGTGGTTAATCAGTTCCAAGGTAGTAAAAAATTATCTAAATCAATAATTTATTCATCAGTATATCAACATAAAGAACATATTTAGGGTTGTTTTCCCTCAATCATGTGCTTTACAAAAATTTTAACTTTCTACTAAATAACTTTTCTTGGAACCATTCAACGTATGATCTTAAATCCTTAATGAAAAGGTAATGTAGTACAATCCACATATATTCCATAATTCTTATAACCAATAAATTGATGATAAAATATTAAAATTAAATAATTCTTGAATAGGAATATTAATCATTCCTATTTATCTTTGGAAGTATCATAACATGATCATTATCTACTTGCATCATTTGGGGAATATTCCTTTAATGCATGAGACATGTACTTGAATAGTGTACCATCTCTTTATAGTTGAAGCATTGTACATTGGAAAACTTTTTCTTACCCTTGCAATAAAACTCATGGTGGATTTTCTTTCTATACTTTTAGAAAACTCACATTCCCTTAAAGTAAGTACTTGGGTGTTTCTTTCCACAATTATCACATGTGAGAAAGTACTTCTTTCCTTTCTTCCCTTTATCCACATTTTCTCTTACATTCACTTTTTCTCTTTATTTCCTTCAAAACCATAGGACTTGGATAATTATTTTCCTATATCGTTAGTACATGATACTATTTTATCATATAATGATAATACTTGGAACACTTCCTCGCTTAGAAATGTTGTCTTAAGACCATAAAAGATATGACCCTTCTTACTCTTTGGATCACGTGTATTGGTGGAGTTCTCATTCCTTATACTAGTATCCATTTATAATAATAGAATATAATAGATAAAATCATAACATAATGTATAGTTCCAAATATGTTATAGCACATAACATAAATTTATGCATCATGAATCCTAAAATCATAAACTTTGGTTACTTTGGGGAAAATATTTACTTTCAAATCCTTCATAATGGTAGGTAATGAAATTGTGAACTATCTTAAGAGTATCCCCTGAGAGTTTCAAACCAGGTGTGTAGTAAGGCCCATTTTCATGCACCAGGTTACCCCGATTTTGGACCAGAATACCTTGGCAAAGTTATTACTCCTAGGTATATCTATGCCAGAACAACACCAACTTGTAGTATCCAGATTGGGATGTATTTTTAGAAATACCCACATAATATCTACCTTACCAAAATTCTAGGGTGTTCTTCTATTCTCATCCTTAATGTCTATATTAAGGATATGTTCCCTAATCTAAGTTTTATAAATCTAGTTTCAATTGTTGTTGCTAAACTTCTTTTGATACTACCTATAATGCCCCAACCCCATAAGTCTGGTGCCGGTGCATTATTTTATTATATTGGAAAGATTACAAGGAATTAAATCCCAAAGGACCGATCAATTTAGAAGTATCAAAAATCCATATTACATAAATGATACCCATAATATAGTGTGAAATAGAAATTAAAAACATGATACATAATTAAAATAAATAAACAACATCCTTTAATACTTATTCAAATAATTCTTCTTTATAACCAGCAAAAAAGAAACATAATAATGGTGAGATAAAATGTTCAGTAACGGTAAGTAAATTGGAATAAATAATGAATAAATAATAATAAATTAACATATCAATGTAAATAAACGACAACACATTCCATTTAAATAACTCGAGAAGGTAATATCAATATGGAAAGGTAAGAAACTAAAATTCATGCCATTTAAAAAAATAAACTGAGAATGAAATGTATCCATAGATATGTCAACACAAAATATCATGGAAGAATAATAACTATATCTAAATAAGGTAAATTCTTAATTATTGGATTCCATGTTTCCTAGGTACATAGAACCAGTACCATCAAGATCTTTTACAAGATGATTTAACTATCAGCTATAAAGACATCTGTTTTGGCCAACTATTTCGTCTCACGAGACTATCAATGCGTCGAGGGGATATATATAACTAGGAACCTCCCATTTCATATATTTCCAAAGAATTACTTGTGTCTAATAATAAATTTAAATAATAAATAGTATTCCTTATCAAATATCTGTATTGAATGAAGGATACAAATTTATCAATTATTCCCCATTTAATCAAATAACAGTCAAAGTAAACACCGTATGTAAAATGATATATGGTTCATGAAATAATAATATACATCATATGAAAATATGGATATTCAAATAAATTTATAAAGAAAAATTATTACCATAAATTGATTGTTTCAACATAAAGTTAACAATCACAAAAGGAAGTGAGATTTTAAAGATAATCATTAAGATCGTTTTTGAGGAAAATAATCTTTAAATATCCCAATGTGTTCCATACCACTTGAAAAATTTACATCATAATTCCCATGAAAGAAAATTTTTAAAACCATAAAGAAAATTATTCATGATATAATGTATCAAAAGGGGTAGTACTACACAAAATAAGTAAGTAGTGTATACGACAAATGTCTCACGGAAGGAAAAGTAAGACAAGAATCCCTTACCTTAATTTTTTTTTGTGGTATTTGTAATCCATTATAGTGGTTTAAAATATTATAATAATTTATACCAGAACCATAATCATGTTTATAATATCATATGTTAACTTCATACATTATTTTATTACCTTTTTGTTAACACTCTTCAATTATTTTAACTATTTCAGGTGTTAATTGCCTAGTTTTCTCAAGTACGTTTTGACTTATTATTTGATACTCCTATTAAATAGATCATGATTTCATAATATCCTTAATGTAAAAAAAATTATGTAACTATCATATATATTCAGTAAATATGTATTTAGAATAATCTATAATGTTTGGATATAAGAAATTGAATGCACCGTTCATAGAGACGCTAGGCCGTACGTACGCATGAACGCTACTTTCATTTCTTTGTCGTATTGAAATAATGAAAAGTAAATTTTATGTATATAAAGGTATATTATAATTCAATTACCCTATTTATTTAATATATTTCATATTTTTTTTAAATTATCCTTAATATGTTCCATGTATAGTGTGAATGTATCACATCGCTTCGAGGGAGTGGTAGTCCACACTTCCTCAAACAATGTTATCGTGTTAATAAAAAATAGAAAGTATTAAAGGTATGTATTATAAAAATATTAAATAAGTATAAATAGACAATAAATATCACATATATCATATCTAAAAATATTATCCATAATAATTTCCACCATGAGAGGCAGTAAAGCAAAAACGAACAATAATCATTTCGTGAGGTGGTAATTCGGCATACACGTAAACAATATGTCCGTTATCCATTAGATGGATGTATGTGTAAGTGTAGTTAAAAATATTTACATTAAAACATACTAGTACATTTATTATACTAATTTATTTATAAAATCATGGAATACAAATATTTTAGGGGTGGAGAATGGAAATAAAAATAACCAGCTTAAGGAATGATGTTACCACTTAATTAGGTAACTTCTTTTGGTTTGTAACAAAAGGATTCCTTGGATGGATTTATTCCCAAGGGAAGTATTTTATTATTAGGGTATGGATTTTTGGGAGATATTTTGTTAGATCTTGGTCCATCCAAAGTGTCTTGTGAGGTGTGAGTAATGGGTAGAGTGATTACCTTTTTATAGTGGAGGGGGAGTGAAACTCTTGTAAATACTAAAAGGTATTCATGAATGGGATGTATACCTTACCTAAAGTGCCTCAAAAATGAAAAACTAATGGTTTAAATAGGAATAATGGTTGATAAAAATCTCCACCACACAAAAATATGTGTATTTAAATAATTTGGTTCCTTAACTTCTAAGATTTTTCAATATTATCATTTTGGTTTTTATTAAAGCATATAGTTTTCTAACCTAAGTAATTAGAAAATTAAGACAAAAATAAATTGAGATTTATTATATAATATATAGAAAATGAATTATTAATATGATAAATAATTTATAAAATAAAAATCCCATGTGTTTTGGAAATTAATTTTAAAATAAGCGCATGTGATTCGCTAAAACACTGCTTAAACCCGAACCGTGTTAACAAAGTTTTTATAATATATGTGTTAATATGTAAATTATAAAAGATAAATTGGTACATAATAAACCATATTTATTATTTATTAACAATTACTGATCACTTTTAATAATATAGGATTTTTATAAATTTTAAATCATTAAATAAAATATCATTTATTGTAAAATAACAATAATAACAATTTTGACATTATTTATTTAATTTTAATTTTAAAATATTAAAAAAATATTAGAATAAAAATTTATTAACTTTAATTTTTTTTATAATGATATATTCATCTAAAAAAATAAATAATGATAATAATTCAATCAATTCACTTTTCTTTTAATATTTATAGTAACATTTATTTTATTTAGTTAATAACTACATAATCACAAAATTGGTGTTTCTTAAGAATTTTAAGTAACTAAACCATATATAAAAATTATTTATAAATTATTATGACAATAATAGCCCATTTTTACTTCAAAAGTATAGTTATAACTAAAAATATGATGTTTTTTACATATCTCAAAGTTTTATAAACGTTAAAGGTAAGGAAAATTCGTTTTTTGTATTTTTACTTAACCTTTTATATAGATAAATTACATTTAATAGTCTCTCAATAACCCATAAAATTCGAAGCAAGTGGGAATATGGTCGAATTATTTGTAGAAAACAGATTTTGGACAAGTTTCCAAGTCATTTTGTTCCTTAAGATTAAATTTTAGTTCCATATTAAGCATAATCTTACCTTAAAAACTATAACTAATTTTAATCACATTCACTAAAATTTTTGGTGAAAAATTACGTTGATCATATTAGGCCAAAATAAATTTATTGATTATAACCGTGTATGTCCAATTTTCAAAATTTAAATCACATAAGTGGGAAAATTAATATTAACACTAATCTCACAGACATGGTGAGAAAGCGGGTTTTTAATGTAAAAACGTTCAAAAGTTCAATAAGTTTTTATGTCCAATTTTAATATAAAAATGATTCTAATGACCTAATTTGGGTTAATGTATGTATAATTGATCTTTTTTTTTTACTTCAAAACCAATTTAAAATATTATTTAACTTTAATAATTATTTAAATGAAAAGGTAGTTTTTAATTAAAATGCAGTATTTTTTCACTATTCATCAAAAAATGCAACTTCTCAGAAAATTACCAAAAATTCACAATAAAATAATTTTGACATTATAAATTTAAAAATGAATTTTATTTTGACAATTAAAATTTATAAAATTTTCAAAATTTAGTTTTAAAATTAGTGTTCTATTAAAAGGTGATAAAACCCAATCTTTTGTGTAACGTAAGCTAACTCAGTATAGTGTGTAGAATAAGCTTAACACAGTGTTGAGTATAAAGAGTGAAAAAATAATATTTACTCAAAAATTAACTATTGTAATGTATATGGGTGTTACATATATCCATATCAACTGAAATCATTAGTAAAACTTACGAAGTATGAGTACCCACCCCTTTTCTCAATAGGATATGGTTCACACACATCGATATGAACTAATTCAAGAAGCTTTCTAGCCCTTTCACCTTTACCAATAAATGGATATTTGTTCATTTTTCATTATAAACATGTGTGAAATACACCAAGTGGTTTTAGTTCAAAATAATTTAAATATCAATCTTGATGTAATTTAGTCAAGAACTTTTCACTTACATGACCCATACAGTTATTCTAATGTTGGATGTGATATGAGTCATGTGAAGTGACCTAATTATAAATTGAAATTACTTGGTTTATTTAATATAATAAATAAAGACCGTTATTTAAATTTTCCATACCATAAAAAATGATATCTTTATAAAAGAATCAACATTTATTCCCAAATTTAAAAATAAATTCATCAGTATCTAGTCTGGATACATAAATAATGTTTTTGGTAACTGAAGGAACATAATAAAAACCCTTGAAAACCAAGATCATTCCAGTTTGAATTGTGAAGTGGTAGTCCCGGATAGTTAAAACAACAAGTTTATCTCCATTGGATTCTTATAGATTTACCTCCCCTCAATCAATACTTCTGAATATACTTAGTTTCTGTATTTGAATAAATATTTGAGCACAAAAAGATGTTTCTAAAACTATAAAATTACCCTGGCTTCTTTAGCTGTTTGATTTTTTTTTCTCGTGGCCCTTCTTGCCACATGCTAAACAAACAACATCACATTCCATTGTTTTCCCCATGATCTTCCTATTATTGGAAGGGTGTGAAGAAGCTCTGTACTCAGATCTCTTCACTTTCCCATTCCATTTTTTCACCATAAGGATGGAAGGATTTTCTTTCTTCATGTCCTTATCAACTTGTCAAAGAAGAGTAAGAAGACCTGGAAAATACTTTTTAATATTTTTTATATTTAAATTCAAAACAAGGCAAGATAAGCTCTAGGGAAATGATGCTAGAATGAGATTGGTATCGACTTATTTAGGTATTTTAAACTCTAGAACCACTAGGAACTCAATTTAGCCAATAAGATTGACTATTTGAGGCCCAATAGGGGCATCTTCTCTAAAATTTCTCTAAAAAAGTTCCTTGTAAATCTCAAACCGTTTCTATCTAGCTCTCTCCTAGTATAGACCACAGAGGTGATCAAGCATTCTATACACATCCATGATTTCATGAGACTTCATTAGTTCACTATACATAGATGAAAGAATTAAACATTGAACAATGAATTTGTCACTCAAATGTTTTTTTGTAGACAAGGAACTCTTTATCACTCGCCTCTTTATCAAATAGGTCACGAACATTGAGGAATCTAGCATGTATGATTTTCGTTCATGGAATAACACAACTTAAAGGTGTCTAAAACACTCTTGAAAGTTTTTTCTAGTTAGGTTGTTTTCTTTCTAAAATATTTATCACATAGATAGTGTGGATGAAGATATTTCCATTTTATTCTATAACTAAAATATAATTTATTCATTATTTTTTCTTAATTATAAATTATGTAAGAAAGAATAAATTAATAAATTAATTTTATTAAACTGTCACGACCCATCCTCGGGGCTCGTGGCGATACTACCCAAGCCTGCCTTACATAGGCCAGGGGCTGGCGACTAGAACCAAAGACATAAATCTTGATAAAAATGGAAATTCATTGACTTTTATAAAGAAAAAAAACACAACAGATTACACAAGTAAAGTAAGCACTAAGTAAAACTGGGTACAAGGTAAGTGGGGAAAAAGTAAATGGCCAGTATACAAACTCAACTGAAAGTACAGTACAACTGAAAGGAAAGTACAACAGCAGTAAGTAAAACAACAACACTGAGTTGTCCTCTAGAAATCCCACCTAAAGGGTGGGTACAGATAGTCTCCTCGGCTCCTCGGGTCTGGTTGTCCGCTCCGTGTATGCCCCGCCAAGTGGTCCACCTTCGGGTACCGTCCAGTTCCACAAGCCTCCACCTCGATCAGTGTTGTCCGTCATCTACATCCAACACAATGAAGTGTGGGCATAGCCCGTGCAGGGGTGAGTATACGATACTCAATAGGGACCCCGAGACCCCCGAAGGTCTCTCATAATCCACGAAGGATAAACCACAAAGGAAATATACAATCACAAAGTATCAACAACACTACTTAGGTATATGCCCATACATATACCTAAGTCGTCAGTTACAGTTCGACTCTAGCTCCTGAGCCCAAGCACAACCCAGTCCACATAGGAAAGCACAACCCAGTCCACATAGGAAAGCACAACCCAACCCACACAGGGAAGCACAACCCAACCCACATAGGAAAGCACAACCCAATCCACACAGGAAATCAAGTCAACCACATCAATGATAATGATTGAAAATCAAGACTCAGCTCACACAGGTATACACTTCGTAAGGTGATAGAGATGATCAGATATATCCACTGATTCATCTAAGCTGTCAGACCCACATATGATACAAGACCAGCTAAGCTGTCGGACCCACAAAGGATACAAGACCAGCTACTCTGCCAGACCCGTACAGAGGTCAATACTACCGGACCCACATACTATACAAGAATAGTAGTTATCATCATCGAACCCATGGAGGATTACAGTACGGTCGTCATTGTTTTCGAATCCACAGAGGATCCATGTACAGTTGTCCTCGCTGCTGAAACCATGGAGGATCAAAGTGTAGTCATCATCGTCGCAGTCGCAGCCAGCTCTAGGGTTCCCGCACACAGCATGCTCGATTCAGGTAGGGTCTGCTCCTCGAGAAAAAGAGAGAGGGAGAGAGTAGATACATCAACTGTCACGAAGTACTGAGTTGATGTATCCCAAAGTTTTGTCTTTTCAAAATAAACCCAACGTGACAGGTGGTGCGTCAATCGGACGCCCTGTCTGAGAGTAATTGGTTTTTCCGTCCCAGGGGCCCAATTGGTTTTTAAGATAAAACCAACCCGACCTTATTCTAGCTGCGTCCAAACCACAAGAAGAATATTCCAAAATGACCATATCAATAAAAGGATCCCAACACAATTTATGGCACGTCAATCAGATGTCTGGTCCTTAAGATATAAGCGTTTCCACTCCAAGGGCTCGGTTAGTTTTGGGTTTGAACTAACCTAGTTGCACCCAAAATTTGACAAAACCTCTAGTGTAATATACTGAAAAGACTGACTCGATCAAAGGATTCCTACACAACTGACGGTGCATCGATCGGAGGTACGTAGCTCAAGTTATGGGAAAAGACCGAAAATGGTCCAAAGTGGGGGGTCTGGCCCCGACCCGAACCGGCCCAACCCCCCTGGGTCGGCCCGAACCGGGTCGACCTGAACTCGGTCCGGGTTCGACCCGGAAGGGCACGGCCTGACCCGGAAGGGCATGGCCCAGCCCGCCTGGGCACTGCCCGGCCCGGCTGGGCGTGGCCTGGCCTGGTCCGCATGACCCGCCCCGGCCTGGTCGGGGGGTGCGCTGGCTCGATCAGTGAGCCGAGCGGGGGGCGCGAGCCCCGCTCTCCGCAGATGTGGTTCCAGGGTGGCACCGCGTCTTCCATGGATCCCACGCGACCATGGGATCCAGTCCCTCACCGCCACAGCTTCAGCCGGCGGCATGCCGGGTCGCCGCCGCCTCCGGCCGCCGTTAGCTTCCACAGGCCACCAGAGTCATTTTGGTGGTCCGATTTTTCTCCTGTATGTTCCTACGGTCTTCCCAGGACCCGTACATCACTACGCAGGCCTCCAATCACCATTTCAGTCCTGCCTCGTTGTCTCCAATTATTTATCACATCAAGAACATAGTAGTGGTGGGTTTAGACTTGTTCGTTAGTCCTCACCCACCGCGTTAGTGGTTCTAAACATCACCAAACAATTTTCACGCCATGCCGAGGGTATAAAATCACATAATGAAATATACACAATTTTCCCTACCTAAACAATCACAGAAGAACGTCAGCGTCGTGGTAGACGGTATCGTGGTATATGACGTCGCGGTAGATGGTGTCGTGGGGAAAGGGTTCGTAGGTGTCATCAGAACGCACTGAGGAGGAAGCGGCGTCTCCTCTCTTGTCATGGAGAAGAGGATTTGGGCCGCTTCATTGTTCTTTGAGGAACCGAAATTCTTTTTTGGAGGCCGAAATTCTTCCAAAACCTCAAGAATTTGATGAATAATGATGAGCGACATTAAACTTGAACATAACAACCCCTACCTCATAAAACGGTGTTAAAAAATGGCAAGTTGCAGAAGACGGCGTTGTTCCCTCAACGTCGGGAAGGAAGGAGCCGAGGGTGGCATCTGCGTTCTTCGTTCTTAATTCTTAGTTAGAGGAGGAGGAAAACTCTCCAAGTGCTGGGAACCGTGATTCGCTGCTAGTGTTTTGCCGCTTGAAGAAGCCATCTAGAACTCCTTCCCCTATCCTCCTTTATATAGGAGTTGGAGGATTCATTGTTGGAACGTGAGTCATAAATGGAGGATTTATGACAGAGGGCTCCACCCAATTAATCCGCTGCGGTGGCATATTAAAATGGGGAGAAAGTCAAAGGGGGATGGTTAATGCTTGGGTGGTCCCCTCATTAAAAAGGGTAGGTTTCATCCTCCTCAATTAAGAGGGGGATTTAAACCTAGAGGCTCTCCCTCATAAATGAGAGGGATTTAAGGAGTTATGATTCCCCTCCCATTAATGGGAGGCCTCCTGTGGTTTCCACCATAATCAACCTCAAATGTGAGGTTGGATCTCTGTGGGCCCCACCACCATCTCCCAAGTGGAGCTTCTAACCACTTTATAAGTGTGGCACGTGTTTAACAAAATAAAATAAATTGATCACTTATTTTATTTTATTAACCCACATAAAACCCCAAAAACTAACTTTCATACTCGATTATCTGCCATCGAGGTGAAAGTCTTCTTAGGCGAAAACCCATGCTGTGAGTTCAATGGTGCCTTCAGAATTCAATTTTGAGCACCAGTTCAAAATATAGAAAAACTCGCTTGTTCGTTCACTGAACGCACCTGAGCTAAACTTCAAAAATTGATTCCGGACACACCGGGCCTCAGAATCAAGTGTCGTCAGAAGACATAGACTCGTAAAATTCCCAAGAAATTAAGAATTTTTTTCCCTGGATATTTCTCGGTCTTTAAATTACTCCCACCTCAGGGATTTACGTCCCTGTAAAGCTACATCATAAACTAGGGAAACCCAAGAGGGTACTGAGCACACATTTGAGCCTCCCGCTCCCATTTTCTCTCTTGGAGGTTCCCGTGCTGCCAACGAATGCGCACAAGAGGAATCGACCATCCACATAGGAACTAATCTTGTCGATCCTCAATCTCCACCGAGACCTCCGCAAAAGTCGCCCCATCATCGAGGATGTGATTCGGGTCGTGCACGTATCTCCTCAGCTGAGATATGTGGAAAACGTCGTGCACCCGGTGCAACTGAGGTGGAAAGGCCAGGAAGTAAGCCACCTTGCCTACTCTACTGAGGACCTAGAAAGGTTTAAAGAATCATGGAGTTAACTTTCTGCCTCGGCCAAAACTCCATAGACCTCATCGAGGTGAGACCCGTAAGAAGACGTGGTCGCCACCCTAGAACTCATGTGGTCTCATCTCCTATCTGCATAGGACTTATAAGAGAAGATACACCTGATACTATTGATTTGGAGAGAACCGTAAACTGTTTTCTCAATGAACAATGGGTGAGACTAGAAACTTGTAAGAAATCATCTCCACCATTCTTCGTCTGCATTCTACCAAAGATCTGCTGAGATTTCTCCTCTCCTGAAAAGAGAAATCTGGTCTCATCCACCCTATATAAACCATGTTCTTTGCCTAATACAGTCGATCCTAGCATGAACGGTACTATTTCATGCCATGGACGATGTCGTAAGGCCTCGACGATACTACCAAGAGATCCAACCGTTACTCTCACCTCCAAGGGTTGAGTCACACTGTCGGTAGCAGTGTGTGGTCACTAGGTCTCCTCCAGTAGGAATATCTAATGTGAGGGTCAAGTCAATAGTTTTAACCGAAACCTCTCAATATTAACCATACAAAAATGTAGGAAAGAAAAAATCATAAATAAAAGTGTCTTTTATTATTGCAGCTCAAGTACAAAGACACACAACAACCACAAACAACAACAACATAGAACTAGAAGCCCAAGAACAAAAGTCCTCTATGCATGGATCTAGTCTCGCTCCTATCCACCGGCTTCTGAAGCTCTATAGTTGTATTCTTCAGCTGCCTTAAGATGTGCTCTCCCATGTCCACCTGTTCTCTGCGGTCGGGGTGGACCTCCTGGTGGTGGTGGGAGGGCCTCGAAATGTTGTCCACCACCTGTTGCTTGGCCAGCTCCTCTGCCCCGTCCACCTGCTCCCTACAAACCCCCACAGTCGAAACTCTACCTGGGAGGTCCCTCTATTGTCTGATGCTCATCTGCAGGGCGGGTCGGGCAGTCTCGAGCCATGTGACCTAGCCCGCCGCAGGCATAACACTGCCTACTCCTCGTATGGCCGGCTCTGTTTCGTGTGCCCCACACAAACGAACCTGCATCTTGAGAATTCTAATCTGATGTTCTTGTCCTCTAGAACCTTGGCGTCAACTGTCTACTGCCGGCTGTAAAAGACTCTGCTACGTTTCATCCCGTGGAGGGTCTCGCCGCTGGTGACTACTCAACAAGAAAACTCTTCACTATAAGGGCTCTCTCCAGCACCTCCGTCTAGGTCAGGATGTTGAGGGAGATCATCAAAGCCCTGATCTCATGTATGAGTCCCTTATCAAAGGTCCGAGCCCTGAAGAATGGGTCTCATACCATGTCCGTGGAGTAGTGCGAGAGGTCAGTAAACCTCGCTGAGTACGGAGCTACTATCATGCTGCCCTGCTGCAGATGTTGTAAATCCTAAATCTGCACCGCATGATGGGCGGTAGGAACAAACTCCAAGTGGAAGAGACTCTCGAAGTCTGTCCAAAGCAGAGATGCCTCGTAGTTCACTTGGAGCATCAGGCTCCGCCATCTACCTGCTGCTACATGCAGTAGACTCGCAACAAGGATCACCATAAGGTCAGCTGGTGTCCCTACCAACCTGAAGACTCTGAAGATAGCCTCCAGCCAATCCTCAGCTGCCTGAAGATCTATCTCTCCACAGAACCTGGGAATCCTCTGCCTATGAAACTCATGCAACGTGCTCAGGTGGCATGCACACTCCGCCGCTGGGGTGGGTAGCATCGGTGGCTCAGCGGGTAGTGGTACCGCTGGTGCCTCTGCTGTAATGGGGCCCTGCTTCGAGGCCTCGTTTCTCAGTGGGCTTCCATCCTGCACGTAACTAGGAACCCTGGTTGGCTGCCTTTGTGGGGCCATCCTAAAAAGAAATAGGTGCACCACGGTCAAACAGTATACCTGGTGAGATGACTCAGAGTAATCACAAAGAAAACTTTTGAAACACACACGTAATCAGTGTTTTTGTGTACTAAGCCAGAAATTAGAGGTCAGGGTCCTGGTGTATGGATACGTCAGCCGCCGCACCAACACTGGACTCCCTGGACTGAAAACCACACTCAACACTCTTAACACTATTTCTTCACATAATGGAAAGATCAGAGTCCTGAGTTCTGCGGTATAACCGACTCCTCTGATACCAATTTGTCACGACTCGTCCTCGAGGACCATGTCGTGACTACCCCAAGCCTGCCTTCCCTAGGCCAGGGGCTGGAGACTAGCTCCAAAGGTGTAAATCCCGATAAAAAGGGGAAGGCATTGCCTTTTATAAAGTAAACAAAACACAAAAGAGTACGCAAGTGAAGTAAGCACTAAGTAAAACTAGGTACAAGGTAAGTGCTGAAAAAGTAAATGGCCAGTATACAAACCCAACTGAAAGTACAGTACAACTGAAAGGAAAGTACAACAGCAGTAAGTAAAACAGCAACACCGAGTCATCCTCTGGAAATCCCACCTGAAGGGTGGGTACAGAAAGTCTCCTCGGCTCCTCGGGTCTGGTCGTCCACTCCGTATATGCCCCGCCAAGTGGTCTACCTCCAGGTACCGTCTAGCACCACAAGCCTCCACCTCGATCAGTGTTGTCTGTCGTCTGCATCCAACACAACGTAGTGTGGGCATAGCCTGTGTAGGGGTGAGTATACGATACTCAGTAGGGACCCCGATACCCTTGAAGTTCTCTCAAAATCCACGAAGGATAAAACACAAAGGAAAGATACAATCATGAATTATCAACAACACTACTTAGGTATATGCCCATACATATACATAAGTCATCAGTTACAGTTCGGCTCCAGCTCCCAAGCCCAAGCACAACCCAGTCCACATAGGAAAGTACATCCCAGTCCACATATGAAAGGACAACCCAACCCACACAGGAAAGCACAACCCAACCCACACAGGAAAGCACAACCCAATCCACACAGGAAAGCAAGTCAACCACATCAATGATAATGATTGAAAATCAAGACTCGGCTCACACAGGTGTACACTTTGTAAGGTGGTAGAGATGATAAGATATAGCCACTGATTCATCTAAGCTGTCAGACCCACATAGGATACAAGAGCAACTATGCTGTCGGACCCACAAAGGATACAAGACCAGCTACTCTGTCAGACCCACACAGGATAAAAGTACAGAGGTCAATACTGCCGGACCCACATAGGATACAAGAATCGTAGTCATCACTATTGAACCCATGGAGGATTATAGTATGGTCGTCTTCACTGCCGAACCCACGGAGGATCCAAGTACAGTCATCCTCACTGCCGAACCCATGGAGGATCCAAGTGCAGTCATCATCGTCGCAGTCGCAGCCAGCTCTAGGGTTCCCGCACACAACATGCTGCATTTCGGGAGGGTCCGCTCCTCGAGAAAGAGAGAGAGAGAGAGAGAGAGATTTGATAAATCAACTATCATGAAGTCTAGAGTTGATGTATCCCAAAGTTCCGTCTCGTCAAAAGAAACCTAACGCAATAGGCGGTGCGTCAATTAGACGCCCGGTCTGAGAGTTATTGGCTTTTTCGTCCCAGGGGCCCGGTTTGTTTTTAAGTTAAAACCAACCCAACTGTACTTTATCTACCTCAAAACCTCAAGCTTATTAAGCCAAAAGGACGGTCTCAATAAAAGGATCCCAACACAATTGATGACACGTCAATCGGATGTTCGGTCCTTAAGATATAAGCGTTTCTGCTCCAAGGGCCCGGTTGGTTTCGGGTTCGAACCAACCTATCCATACCCAAACCTTGCCGAAACCTCAAGTGTAATATAAAGAAAATACCGTCTCGATTCAAGGATTCCTATGAAACTGACGGTGCGTCGATCAGAGGTCCTAATCTCAAGTTATGGGCAAAAGATAGAAAATGGTCCGAAGTAGGGCGTCTGGGCCCGACCCGACCCGGCCCAACCCGGCCCAACCCGGCCCAACCCGGCCCAACCCGGCCCAACCCGGCCCAACCCGGCCCAACCCGGCCCAAACCCCCTGGGTCGGCCCGAACCGGGGAGACCCGACCTGGGTCCAGCCTAGTAGGGTCTGGCCCGGTAGGGTGCGGCCCGACCCGGCCTGGTTTGCGCGACCTGCCCCGCCCCAGCCGGGGGGTGCGCTAGCTCGACCAGCGAGCTGAGCGGGGGGCGCGACTCCCACTTTCCATGGACGCAGCGCGAGGGTGGTGCCGCGGATTCCCTGGATCCCATGCGGCCGCGGGATCTGGCCCCTCAGCACCGCGACTTCATCCGCGGAGGACTTCTGCCGGCGGTGCGCCGGGGCGCCGCCGCCTCTAGGTGGCCGGCCGCTGCCTCCGGCCGCCGGTGCCGCCGCACCGGCGACCCGTGCCGCTGGGAGCTTCCAAAGGCCACCAGAGTCATTCCGGTGGTCCGATTTTGTTCCGATCTGCACCTTCGGTCGTCCCGAGACCCGTACATCACTGCGAAGGCCTCCAATCTCCATTTCTGTCCTGCTTCGTTGTCTCCAATTATTACACACATCAAGAACAAAGTAGCGGTGGGTTCATATTTTTTTGTTAGTCCGCACCCACCGCGTTAGTGGTTCAAAACATCACCAAACAATTTGCACGCCATGACGAGGGTATAAAATCACATAATGAAATATATAAAATTTCCCCTACCTCAAAAATCGTAGAAGAACGTCAACATCGTGGTAGACGGCGTCCTGGGGAAAGGGTTTGTAGGCGTCGTCGCAATGCGCCAAGGAGGAAGCGGCATCTCCTATCTTGTCGCGGAGAAGAGGATTGGTGGCACGTCATTATTCTTTGAGGAACCAGCGTTCTTCGTTGGAGGCCGACGTTCTTCCAAAACCTCAAGAATTTGAAGAATGATGATGAACGACATTAAACTTGAACATAACAACCCCTACCTCGTAAAATGGAGTTAAACTATGGCTAGTTGCAGAAGACAACGTTGTTCCATAATCATCAGGAAGGAAGGAGACGAGGGTGGTGTCGGCGTTCTTCATTCTTCGTTGGAGGAGGAGGAAAACTCTCCAAGTGCTGGGCGCCATGCTTTGCTACTAGCGTTCCGCCGCTTGAATAAACCATCCAGAACTCCTTCCCCTATCCTCCTTTATATAGGAGTTTGAGGGTTCATCCTTGGCACACGAGTCATAAATGGAGGATTTATGAAAGAGGGCTCAACTTAATTAATCTACTGTGGTGACGTATTAAAATGGGTAGGAAGTCAAAGGGGGGTGGTTAATGGTTGGGTGGTCCTCTCATTAAAAAGGTGAGGTTTCATCCTCCTCAATTAAGAGGGGGATTTAAACCTAGAGGCTCTCCTTCATAAATGAGAGGGAGTCAAGGAGTTATGATTCCCCTCCCATTAATGGGAGGCCTCGTGTGGTTTCCACCATAATCAACCTCAAATGGGACGTTGGATCTTAGTGGGCCCCACCACCAACTCCAAAATGGAGCTTCTAACCACTTTATCCACGCGACACGTGTTTAACAAAATAAAATAAATTGATCACTTATTTTATTTTATTAACCCACGTAAAACCCCAAAAACTAACTTTCATACCCGATCATCTGCCGTTGAGGTGAAAGTCTTCTTAGGAGAAAACCCATGCTGTGAGTTCAACGGTGCCCTCAGATTTCAATTCCAAGCACTAGTTCAAAAGATATAAAAACCCGCTCGTTCGTTCACTGAACGTACCCGAGCTAAAATTCGGAAATTGATTCCTGACACACCGGGCCTCAGAATCAAGTGCCTTTAGGAGCCATAGACTCGTAAAATTCCAAAGAAATTAAGAAAAAGAAAATTCCTTGAAATTTATGGGTCTTTACATAAACAAGCCACTATTTTTTTCAAGTCCCAATAGCCCTCACCACTAAACTCATAATGTATAGTTTCTGTGACACACTAGTGGAAATGATCCTAATTTCTTTTCTTAATGATCTAGACTTTTTCCATTAAATCCAAAAGAAAGTAATTTAGGTATGTGGTCTTGCCAACTACAAGATTTCATCTACTTGATCGGTTGAGTGGATTCCCCTATCATGAAATTTTGACTTGGATTTTCTCAACACTTGCTGCTAAATTTTTATTAAATAGACTTTGGCCATTAATCTCAATATAATTTCAGTTAATACATCCCACAACTCTCATGAGAACTCTTCAATTAAAGTAAGTGCTCAGAATTTTTCCACGTACTACACTTAGTTCTATGGTTTTATTCCCAATAAAGTAATGGATGGCTCAATATCACTTAATATTAGGTTGAGTAATTTTAATTAATTTATGCATAAATTTTATCTTGTTTTATCTTTTACATGTCTTATTAATATTAAGTGGATGTTAATTAATTAACTATGTTGGATAAATTTTTTTTGCATAATTCATTTATCTAATTTACATCGTTGTATATCAATTCATTCATTATGTAACTACAATCATGCATACATAAAATAAATAATGAATAGAAATAAATAAAAATATAATGTAAATAAACCAATCATGATTTTATCTAATAGTTGATTTAATGAGGTTTATTTAATGAGAGGACATTAAATAGACCCATGACCTAAGGGAATAACTCAATTATTCATCCATGGAATGAGTTACAACATTCCACCTGTATATCTATGTATCACTGAGTTGAAATCATCATGATTCCATCTTGAACTGCCTCCATGCCCTTAGGATGCTCCATTAATTACTCACATGCATGTGAAGAGAACCAAAATATTAGTTAATGGGGATTACATAAATAGCCTTGCACACAGAGGTCCTACATAATAATGGAGGGAGGGATGACTCATGGGCCATAATTTAATTTAATATTGAATAATTGAAAACCCATGAAATAAATTAAATTAAATAAATGCCAACACATACATAGGTCTTGGTCAAGATCATGACACATGAAAAAAATATGAAAAATTAACTATCTAGCATTCATTTTTTATTCATTTTTTATTATTAAGATCAACGTGCTTTCATTAATTAATTAATACAATAATGTATTGATTCCTTTTATTCTTAATGATAATAAAATATTAATCATAGATACCTACCATTTATGGAATTCATGTAAAATAAATGGAGGAACCAATAATGACATATTAATTAAAATAAAATAATTGGTCATTTAATATTATTTAAAACTTTTGTTAAATTATCAAACACACACTAGTGTTCCAATCAATAAAAAAAGGTTTTAAGGATACAATTTTCAATTTAATGTAATTTTAATTATGTCCTTTAATGGGAGACTACACAGAGTGTACAATCCATCTGCACACTATTTACCTTGGTTGCTATGTATCCGAGTCACACACCTGGGGATTTAGCATGTTAACTCGTCCGAACTACATGACATGTACATGCCAGCTACATGCTATGTATCCAATTTCTGTGTTCTAGGTCATCCCAGTCAACACATGGTATGTAATAAATGCATCAAGTATAATTAACTGTTTGGAACATCTTGGTATAATGCACATGGGTATACAGAGTGTACTTAGTATATACACCATGTATCCTAGTTTTTCTGACCAAAGATTTGGAACTTACTGATGGTATCTTCAGTCATTCTTCCTCTATTCTTAAACTTTTAAGAAAATAAAACACTGAACGAATATGATTAATATGTAGAAGCATGTTAATTAAAATATGATTAAATAATGAAAAATAATAAATGAAAATTCAACTACAATTATGTATGTATTGAAAATCAAATAAATAATTATAAATTTAAATGTGACCCATCTGATACCAATTTTTTGGTTCCAGGCACAACGAAAGTGTGCGGTGGTGTGTGATGTATTAAAATTTATTTTAATAATCATTTACCAAAACCATGATCGAGTATCTTGTACATATAATTTATGATAAATTTATTTAATATCTAAATAAACAAATAACTGGGCTTAAGAACTTTCTTCATTGATGATTGTTGATTATCTGAAAAGAACCTTTCATATTTCCTTTGTTGCAATGTGAGGTTCCAAGGATAGAATCCCTATAGATGAGATCCACACATGCTCCAATGATCTATAAGCAACACCACTCAATCAACAGGTTCTAGTGTGGTGAATCGAATGCCTTGTGTCATTCTTTCTTGATTGACCATTCTTCTATCTTGAAGAAATATCTTTTTCACTTCTTGTTCTTAAGAGGCAGAGAGAAGGAGGAGTCAAGAAAGAATTCGTTGTGGACATCAATAATCTATTCTTATTTTTTTGATGCAATATACTATAGGCATAACCATCTATTTATTGAGTTAGGGTTTATATTAAAATAGTATTTAATTTAATTCCACCCATTAAATAACATTTAAAACATTTAATAAACCCCATGACACATAATAATATCATTATTGTTTTTTTTTCATGCACCAAATTCGTAATAAAAAATATTATATAGTGAACCTGTTAATTAATATTTATCACCAGACTCAGTCTTGGATCATTTGAACTCCCCTAGAATTTATTGAATAAAAAAATAAATATTTTATTCATAAATAAATATTTTATTCACAATCTAGAAAATGATTTTTTAAAATATTAAGTAAATAAAATAAATATTTTATTTACAATCCATTGAATAAATATTTTCTAAATATTCACATAATCAAATAAATTATTTATTAATAAAGAAATAATTATATAGGACATTATGAATACAAATGATCAATAAGGTTTGAATAAAATTATTCCTCAATCTTGAGAATAATATTTATTCCAATAATTAAATTCAAATAGAATTTATTCCAGATCAATAGAAACACTTAATGTGTGACCCTATAGGATTCTTTTTTGTTGGAATTAGGTGGGCTTGCCTAAAGTCCAAAATTACTGTCTAGAAAAGGGTCAAGAAATCCAAGAGAAAGAACTTAATGTCATAATGATGATAACCAAATATGAATTCTCACTCTATAATATAGTCCCTTAGTCTCAATATTACACTAAGAAGGCTACACATTCGTGTTACCAACCTATATGCTCGATACATATTTATTTGACTATCTGAAATAAATATGTCATTATTCCATGGAAATGGAATTTAGGGTGAAGGTTCTATTCTAATAAAAGGGATGAGATATCAGCTTCTATAAATATAGAAGGTAAAAATCCTTCCTCGAGTTATCTATTAATGACATGTCAATCGTGACACACCCAACATATCCAATTTATCCATGAACATTTAACATTATGGTTTATGAAATAAATCAAATTATGTGATAAGTAGCATGAATTTATAATAATATTAAAGCTAAGGACCATCACACATGATTATAGATAGAAATATATAATGAAACCAAAAAATGAAAAATCCTTACCTGCAGTTCAATTATTATAATCTCCCTTCTTAGAGATTACTAAGTGTGAACTTCATGAGAATTAGGCTCATCTTCTTATGAGTACTCACACCTAACAGTCTATATACAATGTGTCCCATAATAATATGTTATCTAACCCCATAACATTATTTAATAATATCTTTATATCACATCGAGGTTCTTATCATAACAGGGAAGTTCTATGACCTTATCAATGCAATGTATACTCTAGAAAATTATTATATTAAATTCATATAGAAAAATGATCAATATGTAATAAGAAGTTCTATTAATATTCAACATATCGAATATACATGTAATCAAAGTACAACAAAATTGGTCCATGTACACAAACTCTAACACTATAGTACTATAATAAATCTATGATTTCACAATATATCATTGAAGAAACACCTCCAAACCTTATCAAAACATTGGTATATCATGCTCGCAAGTGTTATTATCATGTCCATAATTCCTCAAACCACCCAAGTTATCTCATTGATCCATAACCCCAATGGTAACCTCATGTAATTAGCATACACTTTTCCTAAAAAATTTTGAATTTTTGCAAAAATATGTGACAACAATCACTATATTCTCCCCAAGGTAGAGTGAACCTATAAGAACACTCTAATAGGTTTTTATTCCATGGTCCATCTTGATCTCATTAAACCCAATGGTATTATGGTCCTGTATAACCTGATCAAACAACCCAACTCACACTCCCATGAGTCACACATTAACAAACCCCAAATCAAATGCCTAAACCACTAAACATGCTCCTCATGCATGTAAATATCATCTAGTTAAAGAACGTTGACGCCTTTTTTGAACAATCTTAACATGTCACCCATGTCTAGACCAACCACATGATTACCTAACACATGGGAACTGCTATAAAACCATAAGTATCTACCCACTCTATACCCATCCTAGATCTAAACATATAAGATCACAATTTATAGGGCTAGGAATCTAGCTGATATTTCCCTTCAAAACTAACCTCAATACCATAAGTAGTCAAGGAATTTAACATTTTTAAATCCAAGGAATCTCATAAACCTTTCCTCTACCCTCTTCAGAGTATCCATATTATCAAGGTAACTCACAAGTAAACACATCCACTCTAGGGATATCACATATACACATTAGACTTCACATTTTGAGTCAACCACCAACTATAGGGCACCGATCCTCATTGATAATACACATACCATACTATCCCCATGAGGACTAGGTTACATCCATAAACATATAATGACATCATCCTATAAACATTTGTATCGAGTATATCTATAAACATATGGTTTGGTTAAGTATAATTCCATTAATAATTTATATGTAAAAACACAATATATGTTGTTTTTGAATCATTAAGTAATTAAACCCATAAAAAACACCCACATGGGGTCCATCACCAAGGAATCTAATTCCCATACCAACCCACTAAGGGTCACTACACATCCCATGCATGAAAGGACTGTGTATCCATCACCAAGGAACATACCTCTATAAGATCCACATGAATCTTCATCAAAGATAATATACCATGGTTTAAATGACTCAAATTCATCCAAAAAATTATATAGGAAAACACTATATAAGTTGTTGTTGACCCTTTAAATTGCTAAACCCTCTATTATTAGTGAAAACAATCACATAAAAAACATGAATGACATGTGAATACTATATGCCAAATATGATGCATGTAATGAAACCTCTTGTAACTAATACCAATGGAGAAAACCACACAGAAAATATTAAATACACACATCATATTTGAATAAATATCTTAATAGAAACATCAAATACTGAGAACAACAATCATATAACCCTTGTAACTTGAACTTCCAATTGAAAAGGTGTTCACGACTCACCAGTATGAGGTCTATCACAAGATTCAAAACATTCCTAGACCCTATCTACCATATCCAAAATAGTAATAAAAATGAAAAAGATGATCTAATACTACTCTGTAACGCCCTGGATTGAGATCACTCACTAGTGTCTCAATCATAGTGTTATACAACCCCAAGCATGCATCCCTGTATTCCATAGACTACCAAATAGTAGTGAGGGTATAATATACTATCACGGGGAGACTATAGACTCATATTATAGTGAAGGAACCAATAATAACAACTAAAAAATATCCACAATAATAATCAGATTATATAAAATCCAATAAATAAGAATCATGCTATAACAAATTAAATGCTTTTATACAATCATACATCATGACAAAACTTCCATTGATCCAATCACATATATAAAATAAATAAAAAAAACTATAAAAATAGGCCCTAATATCATCCCCTCAACTCACCTATTATCTTTTTCCAAGTTATCCAACCTGATCGTACAACATGGGGCCTCTACCCTACTTAAACATACAAATAATGAGGTCTTATCGGGTATCGAAGTGCTAAGGAATTTTGATTAGGGTGTGAGTAAAACTCAATAGGTGAACACCAACAATAACCCTAATATAACTAGTATATAAAATTTATGCTCATGTGATATGATCAGAAAAACAAAATAAAGCATGAAATCATAATAAAATAACCACTATAGATCCTCAGGTTCTATGTTGACACCTGAGGTTAACCATACCTTCTTCATCTAGTGTCAAATGTTTTTGATCAAGTAACATATAAATTAAGGGGGATAATGTACCACCTTGAAATCTCATACATATACAACCACTCA
Source organism: Viscum album (assembly GCA_963277665.1). Classification (NCBI taxonomy): domain Eukaryota; kingdom Viridiplantae; phylum Streptophyta; class Magnoliopsida; order Santalales; family Viscaceae; genus Viscum; species Viscum album. The sequence continues at coordinate 1,746,912,693 of OY728161.1, forward strand.
GGGGGAAGAGGTCTCCAATTGGATCATCTCATATATGTAATACTAGTGGGGGATGTCCACCTTTCACAACTCATATCTCATATCGGGAGGAATAACAACCGCCCCATAATATCTTATACATCATTGAGGGTAATAGAGTCCACCTAGTAATATATCATATATTATATCAGGGGAATAACATCTACCCCATGATATTTCATACATATTTGAGGGGAATAATTACTTCCTCATAATATCTCATATCTCATAATGAAGGGAATAACACCGACCCCATAATATCTCATACATCATTGTGGTGAATAATTCACACTATATAATATATTATATATCATATTAAGAGAATATTTATTTCCCCATAATATATTATACATCATAATGGGAATAAATCCCACCTTATAATATCTCATATCTCATATCATCAAGGGGAATACGCCCTACCTTAGAAAGAACTCATATGTCATATAAACCTTGAGAATACTCTCCCCCTAGAACCTTTACATAGTATAAACACAATAGGGAAATGAAACCCACCCCAAAATCTCACCAACTCATCACCAAGGTGTTATCCATTTATACGTATCCCCACACCCAAATTCATGCCTCATCGTCTATCTAGCCACTCAGGAGAATCTCTTAAAGACTATCTTGGTATCACAAGAAAATAAAACTAGACTCATTAGCATTCTCAACTCTCCCACACGAGCATCTAATTTGGTCCTTCATACCTATCTTGGTCCCCAATCACTATCACAAAGCCACATATAACACTTCATAGTGTTCTCTTGGACCATAGTCCCTTTATCGATCCAAGATTCAAGAGGTTGATCCAAAACCCAGTCCACTTACTAGATCATAACTTGATCCCGCGACCAGGGATAATCATGAGATAAATCATGCTGAACGACATGGAAAAATAATTATAAGTCATAAAATTATACTAAAAACTCCCACCTACGTCTCTTTACACATTCCCTTTAGGATATCTCTCAACCCATCACCCTAAGGAGACCCTCTTGTCAAACCTCATCAATATCTGGACGACTCATCCTGCTCACAAAACTCACCAAGAGTCCAATCCACCTTTAAGAGGGTGTTCCCCATTATGAATGTGTTGTATAGTAATCTTACCTATCCCCATAAGGGTTAATCCTATCATGCTAACTAATATATCTCTAGAACTATGTCTAGTCCATATAAATCTTATCCATGCTCTAAGAGATACCCCATGCCTCTTATAACCTAATCAAAATCATCTCCCTTGGTGATGGAATTGCAGAGTGATTATATTTTGTTGACATCATTGGAGAACATACTATAAACATAAAAGTCCCATATAAACCCTATATCCAAGACTATCATGTCCATTAATTTCATTTATTTTATACCCCTCTAGAACCATTTGTTGAATTACACACATTTATAGTCCAACCATCATCCATCGGTGAACTAGGCATCAAGAAAGTTTTCAAGGTCCCATCATGACTCATGGAAATTTTTCTATTTCATGGAAGTTCAACAAATAAATTCCTTTTATATATAACTTCAATCACCCATCAATTATGATAACACTATCACATTCCAAATAACAAAAGTATAAACCCTAGGGAGATGTTCAGGTATCACCTACCACTTTTAGAGTTATCATCCTGGCTGAGCTCTTCTCATACTTATCCAAGATCATCCAAGATATCACCAACAATGAGCTCATATCTCAAGATATAACACCCAAAATAATTAATTATAACATTTTATAATTAATTATTCACTTAAATTTTAAAAGGCATACTGATGAAAAACTCACAGTGTGGTGTCCACTAGTTGAAACCTTGAGCAAAGTCATACTAGCATCCCATGGAACTTCCTCAAAACCTCTAAAAACCAAAGTCCTATCACAAAGTACCTGACCACTAGAAAATTCCATTAAATTTAATTAAAAACCCTAAAAAATCATAGGGCTATGTACCTCAAATTTAATGGTGATCAAAGATGTGTGATAAAAATATCAAAATATCCTCAATCCATAATGAACAAAAAAACCCCATCATCATCATCTAATTCCTCCATTATTTGGTGGAATAGACCAAAAAACCTTGCTATAAATCACATTAAGTTAGAGGTGATTTAAGAGAACAATAAAAAAAGAGAAAGGGGAAGGATCCACCTCAAATATACTAGATAATTGTATAGAAACCACTCCTATGAAAGAAGGATCAATACATGGATGAATGGGAGAGTGTTTGGCCTAAAATGGTGCCCCAATAATCCATCAATAGATCTTAAACCAAAGGGGATGAAACTAGAAATTATAGGTTTACCGTCTTAAAAAAGGCACGAGGTTCCATTGTGGTGTGGAATACTGGCATTACAGCACAACACCCTAACTTGGGGGTCTGTTGAGTGTGACCCAGGGGTTCATGGTGCAATACCACAACACAACCACCCCTAAATGGCACAAGTAGGTTCCCTATGGAAGAACTGACCAATAGAGGCATCTTTATGGTCTTTTATCCCAAGGGCCCTCTATGGAACAACCAAGGATCCATGGTGAAATCCTCTACTTATGTTACAATCAAAGATATTTCTTATTGTATTTTTTGACAATAGATTAAGAGGTTGAGTACTGGAGTATATAAATACATTGAAGACTTGGTGATATGAGAATGTACTTGGAAGTGAATTAAATTACTTATAGAGAAATGAAAAGAGACCCTTTGATATCTATATATATCAGGGTTATGGTTTTGTAATAAGGATTATAAGTTGAAACTGGATCTAAAGGTGTTTAAAAATTATAGATATATGTTGAGAATTCTACTTATGCAATTAGTGGAAACACAATACATCATGGTGATATTGGCTATGATGTGAGTGAATTTTTTTGTTGTAAAATATGTAAAAAAAATTATTCATAAATTCATGAAATCATTTCATAAGGGTCTATGGGAAATTTCATAATATTTAGTAGGTTTGAGTTAGTGGTAGATATGGTAGAGACAAGGAATAATAAAATTAATTGGTCAAAGAGAAGTTGGTCATGCCACGAGTACAAGAACCACTACATGGTTCAGAACTCGCATAATGTATATATGTCTCAAAACATAAGAGTCACTTATAATCATATAAGAGTCACTAAGAATATTGAAAGATTTACTCTGTGAATTGATTTGGGAAATTGGAAAAGAAAAAGTTTACCCCATAATATTGATGTTAATGCTAGAAAGTGAATTCCAAAAAAAGTATTAAAGAATAATACTATGAATAAGAGTAATCAAAAGAGAAATATAAGATTCAAACTAGATGAAATATAATACTTCTTAATTGTTTTTAAATATATAGTTTTATGTTACATTTTAAACAAGATAATGTGAACTTTGGTTGTTCTAGATATTTGAATATGAAAATTACATGGAAGAAATGTCACACCACAATAGATTATATTATAAAATAAAATTAACATTAGCTATACCATGAGACAGATGTTGCACTGTGAAGGAGGTTCATATGAGAATTTGGGGATATGTTTATTAAGAGACATACATAACTCAAAATATGATTGTGTTGTAACCTATCAAGAGTAATAGGAGTACACACCAAAAACCAAAACCTCACATCGTAGTGAATCTAAGAGTTGAATAAAGTGAAAGTATATTCCAATCATATATATAAAATTAAAGATAATATATTTAGAATAATAAATAGTGGTTATAGAGATTATTTTGGATCTATTATTTGACTAAACATTGCACCACAATGAAGAAGACCACACTACAAAATGGTTAAAATCAATAATATCACACTATGAAGGAAGTGATCACACTGTGAAGGGGTGGTTTCAAAATGTATGGTATATTAAACTAGAATTTTAAAATTGTGTACTAATATGAAATTTTAGGGATTAATTTAGATTATTTTTCATATTTATTACCATAACAAATCATGTGATCAATCTATCATGATTAGAGGCAATTAGAAGAATATGGATTGATCCCAACCCCTAGATTAGAGGGGTTTTGTTGTATGAATCCTATATAAAACTTCTAAAAGTATTTTACGATAAGAATGTAATACTTGAATATTAATACATTCATAAACGGGATAAGAATAGAGCTATAGAGGATTTCATTACCATATCTAGTTTAGTTTCATAGTGATGTCTCAAGGAAGAAGAAGAAGTCACTACACTACAACATCTTGTTGGTAGAGAATAATAGAAACAAGGTAATTCTAGTTTGTAATTATCCTTATATAGAAGAATTTTTTGTTGTTGTTATATCATGAAAGAAATGGAATCAATTATCACTTCAAGGTATTGATCTCATCCATCATTGAATAACGAGACCAAAATTAAGTGAAGTTAAACAGAGAATCAAATTGGGGGTTATGATGAAAGTGGTGTCTCACAGTGAATGAAGATAGACCATCATGTCTATAATCCATTAAAGAATACCCAAAAGTCTATAAACTATCTAAGACTTGTCTCTAATTAGTGCATAAAAATACAATAAAGAGAGTTTCCTTGGATAAACATTGAATCTTTACAAAACAATTTTAATGAATATAATGTTTAGTTTTATCTTTTGGAATATTGATATAATGATAGTGTATGATCCTTAGATAAGTACTTAGTGGTGAACCAAGTAAAATCCCTATTTCCAACACACATTAATTTATACATATGAATTTTGAGTTTCATATGTTTGATGGAACTGGAGAGAATTAGAGATTAAACATGTTCCTACCAACATGGGAACAATATCCATACAACTAAAATGACTAAAAAAAGGAAAATGTTTTAATCAGTTTACACCATAATTATACCACCCTCTCAATGCGCTTCATGTCAACCTAGTCCTAATAAATGGTATTAGAGATATAGTGTTCTAACTTGATGTTCAATATCTATATCTATTTTGGATTTTTCAGAAATAAGGAATCAATAATGAATCCACTATTTTTTATAGGAACCAACTATTATTTCTAGTAAAAACAAATATTGATGTTACTTGAGGATTGTGTTAAGGAGTTTATGGAGTACATTATTCAAGATTCTAATTTTACTAATCATAGTGAAAGGATTTGTGATGAAATGATATATAATATCTTGACTAAATCATTTTCATATGAGGTATACAACAAAACCTATCATTGTAATACTTCATTCAATATCTGGAATAATATTTATGGGAAATAATTGGGAGTAATAAAGGTTTAAGTAAACACTTCAAGAGAATATTTTATTATGTAAAAAAATCAAGAATAAATAAGAGTAATAAGAAGGATCATGAGAATAACGACACGCCCATAGAGGTAAGAGGGATGGGTATCAATGTTAAATATTTTGATGACATTGTTTTGGATGATACATATATATACTAAAAAATTATATTCCTATTCATAAAAGGAAAGAAAATAATAATCCATGGAAGAAGTGGTAATTAAATTTATCCATTAGTTTGGTGAATGTCTATACATTGATCAAGAAAAGACCCAACCCCTATACGAGAATGAGGATCAATAGGAAATCACACATAAATTGGACCTATAATTCAGAAAAATATATTCATGTATAATAATGTGCTGAAGAGAGTTGAAGTGGCATTAAATTTAGATATAATGAAAATGGGTGCAAAGATGAAGGGACAAAGTTATTTACTTGAAGTAATTTTACAATAAATAGAAAAGTATATGGCTACATAAAAGGATTTTAATTATAGTATTTTCCAAAGAGAGGATAAAATATGGAAATAAATATTAATATTGGGTTAAGGATATGTCTCTCTAGTTAAAGGAGAAAGTTGATAGGATCAAGGAGCTTAATGATAGGTTAAAATACTATAATAAAAATATTAAGATCCCTACCAAGGAAGCCTCAACAAGTACAGTTCTCAAAGAGAAATATATAGAATATGTGAAAAGGAAAAATATTAATGTTAATTTTTTTTAGTGATGTATATTAAGGAAAATTAGTTTTTAAATGATACTTCTATATAATATATTGGATAAAACGTGAGTGTGCATATATAATCAAAAGGGATAAATGGTGTAAGAAAACTGCTATATCAACATCTCAACAAAGAAGTGGAAACAAGAGGTATAATTTTTACAAGATATGATTTACTTGAACTAACCCCAGACACACAGAATGAAATTTTAGAAAGAAATGAGATAATGATTTCATAAGTAATTGGTTAATTATTATGAAAAACCTAAATAAAATTTCAATGAAAATAAATTTATTAAGATGGAAAATAGATTTACTGTTTTAGAGGAAATAAGAACATATCTCAATAATAGGTTCATCAAGAACCAATGACTTTACACTCATAATATCACTCATGGAAATAAATAAAGCAGGCATGAATTGAAATAAGTAAATTGATCTAGATATGATAAATAAGTAATTAAATATCAAGAATGACTCACTAAGGAAAAATAATTCCGGGGTAACTCTTATAGTTGTTGAAGACCACAAAAATCAATTATTCCCTAGTGATTTTAAAAATCACACCATAAGGAAAGAAGTTAAGGGGATTAAAAGAGAAAAATTATTAATTAACAAGTGATTAATCTTTAAGGATTTGAAGGTGGTGAATGTAGGTAAAAGTTCTATAACTATAGTTGGTTTTGGAAGTGGTGAAGATAGACCAATATGTTTAGAGTAAAATTTTGAATGATTTTCGGAACCATGAGTGTTGGTGCCAAAATATTTGAAGAAAGGAGAGAAGAAAAAGAGGCCCCGCGCTCTTCCTTGCGAAGCCCTGACGCGAAGCCCTCCGAAGCAACGCGGCCTCCGCGAAGCACCAGAGGCAGTAACTCTCCGTGAATTCCCTGAAGTTCGTGAACCCTCCACGAAGCAGAGGAGGTGGTAAATATCCACGAACGCCTTGATGTTCATGCCTCCATCGCGAAGCAGATGAGGTAGTAACTCTCCGCGAACTCAGTTGACGTTCACGACCCACCGTGGAGCAACCCAAGCCCCCTTCGCGCCGTGTGAGCTCTGCTTCACGGTGCCTCGGGCCTTTAAATACCGAGATCCCCCTGAGCCATCCAGATAGACAATCTGACCTTTCTGCTTCTCAGCTCCCAAATCGCGAATCACCCTTCGCTCTAAGAATAATGAGCTCCGCTAGGTATTTTTGCTTCGCGAGAGGCCTCCACCTTGTCTCATTTTGAGCCCCTCTTCTGAGAGGGATACCCTTCGCGAAGCCTAAGGGAATTCATGAAGGTAGGGGATCCCCAATGGGACCCAGGCAGTCATGGAGCGTTTATGTTTTGTGAAACACCCACCCTGTACACACGATCCACATGCCAAGGTAGGGTCACTGTACTTCACGAAGAACACTACTTCACAGCACCTTTCTTCAAGAGGCACCTATTATTTGCGAGGCAGTGCTCCACGAATTCCATTCTACTTCGCGAAGAACCTCCCTCTTGCACCTCTACCTCATTCTAAGGCTAAGGCACCCCACTTTGCGAAGCACACCCCTTCCCATGTGCCCTCCACTATGCAAATCAACCGAGCTCCGCAAGGCCCCTGCCTGTGGATCCCTCTGCTTGGAAAATCCTTCTCCCATGCGACCCTCCAGGTTTGCACGATGTGATTTCAAAGTCCACTAGATGATACCACATGTGTCGTTGCTTCACCTAATGCTTCTTCGTATAGGCACGCTAACAGCTATTGATTCTTTGCATAGCCACACTAACGTTGACCCCTCGATAGTTCGCTCTGAGACCCCCCATCACCACGACCTTACTGATTCCTTCCCTCCCACAAGGGTTAGAGGGTACCAGTTATGTAAGTCCTAGGGGTGTGGAACAAACTCACCTCATCCGAGCTACAGGATGTTAAACTTCCAAGCACCTCATCTTGAACACATGACGTTAAATTGTGATCTAACCCCGTGGCTCACACACAGGGTCCCCCCTGATTGGAAATTCTTTACGCCCATTGGTCTCCATGGAGATGGGATCACCCCTTATAGGGGATGATATCCTCCTTATCGGAGTGGCGTTTGTCCATGGGGAAGGGCGGCCATCTTGGCGTAAGCCCCTATCCCCTCTTGCGGAAGGTAGCACCCATGCAGCTCCGTACTTCCTCACCACCAGGGCTTGTGGAGGGTGTGATAGGGAACGAGGAACCTTCTTTCTTTGGTCCCAAATCCTCTCCGTATGCGCTTTGTTGCTCTCGGGCCTCCATCCTGGAGTAAGTCCGTGTACCATGGACCGCCTAACGCGTAAGCCCCTCTTCGCTTCTCACGGATGCACCCTTCATGACGTGATCGTCATGTCTATGCTACCTCTTGTTTCTCACACCAAGCACGACTCACGTGGGCTTAGAGTAAGAATTGACCATGACAATTCCCCCGTCCAGCATGACGTTAAACTGTATTCCCTTGTCTAGGATGACATTAAACTGTATTCTATCCCGCATGGCCATAAAATGTACATCCATTTTGAACTACGAGGTCTTTGATCCATGTAAAGGCATGGTACATAGGAAGCCTCCATGAGGTTCAAGCCCACCGCCCATCGTTTCTTCATGTCATGTTCCACCCTCATCCCGTATGACGTTAAACTGCATTCCAGCCCAGTGGTTAGCCGTTGTGACTGCCCTGAACTATGAGGAATTTGATCCATGTCAAGGCATGGTACGTAGGAATCCTCCCTGAGGATCAAGCCCATCATTCATCGGGCTAAGGTACTTATTCACGTCGGTTCACTGACACCCACATCCCCTTTGAACTATGAGGACTTTGATCCATGTCAAGACATGGTACGTAGGAAACCTCATGAGGTTCAAGCCCACCATCCACCTGGGCCAAGTTCCTTATTCACATCGGTTCACCGACATGCCCCTGTCCCGCATGACATTAAACCACATCCTAATCCAGTGGTAAGCCGTTGTAACACTGCCATCCAGTTGTTCCGACACCCCTTTGTGTTAGTTCAATAACCCATTTTCCTGAACTACGTGGTCTTTGATCCATGCCAAGGAATGGTATGTAAGAAGCCTCACGAGGTTCAATCCCACCACCCAGTTGTTCCAACCTCATTCACGATGGTTCTCCCACCATCCTGGGCGGCCTAGAGTGTAAGCCCCACACATCCATTCTGAACTACGAGGACTTTGATTCCTTGCCACGGGGATACATAGGAAGTCTCTTCAAGACTCAAGCCCATCACCACCGTCATCTTCACGATGGCTCTATTTCATTCCCCCTACACTCTTTGTAGCTTTCCATCACCCATCCTGATTCTTATTTGGGCTTCCACATCCCGGTGAGATCATGCCACCCCATTCCCCTCCTCAGTATTCAAGAAGCTTCCCATGGGCTGGCTCTGATATCGGTGTTCCCTCAAGGGGGAATCCTCAATTTGATCCACTCCAGCTAGTGCTTGGATCAGCCCGATCTGTCTCCGCTGGACGTTAAACTTGTGGCATACCCTGTATTAAAACATGGGAAGCTATGGAAAACCCCAGATACATTCCGATGGCATATTATTCCCTGTACTCGATGTGGGATTCATCGGGCTTCCGCTCCCTCGAGAAGCCCTATAATAAGGGACCAAAGATAGACACACCAATTCCCCAGTGTTCAGACACCTTAATGATGCCTCGACGTGACTACTCCCCCAACTGAAGGTTGCTTCCATGACCAGACCCCTTGGAATGTCCTGATAGAAGTATTGTAATTAACCGGCATCCATGAAAACATGGCACTGGGAAGAGTTTCACGAACAATGTATTAAATCTACGAGGGAGACCCGAACTAGGTGATGAGTTCCGAGGAGGAATCCACGGAAGGAAGAACCGACATCCCATCATCCCGGTTTCGATCAAGGAGCAGAAGTCCCTGAATAAGGAGCGAATGCCGCCTGCCTTTGGAAAGCGGGAACGTGGGGTAACAAAAGCCGCGCCTATCGTGCCCCAAGTGGACGAATGCGCGCGCCCCGATAAAAGCGTCAGAAACAGAAATGGTGAACCCGATGTGAATTATTCTCCTCAATGTGGAGATTAGTAGAGCTCGAGACATCAATATATTGGAATGTCACCAGATCCAGATATCCGGCACCGGGTCCCACCAAGAAAATAGCGGGCTTGGCGTGAAACTCACTAGAAGTTGGGGCAGTAGAAAGTGGGGCATTCCATTCTACAATGTTGTCGGCGTGGATCCCTTTACCAGACACATAATATGGAATGATGTTGGTGAACTGGTTGTCGATTTATTTTCCTCGCAGTGCTGATGAGTTAATCTCCCTACTTCTCAGGAATCAGGTTGCTGTTATAGGGATACCATCACAACTCACCCGCCTATGTAGGGGAAGGGGAAACACCAATACAGCTGCTCCACGTGGCTCTACTACTGCCACAACAGCGTCTGCATCCACAAACGTGGGGCGCCCAAACCCCATATCCCTGTCGGAAGTCATCCAACAAAGGGTGATTAACGACCTCGTACGCCGTTACGAGGAGGGAATAATCCCAATCCGGGATATGGCCTGCCTAGACTTGGAGGTGTCCAGGCCCCGCCACCAATGCCTCCCTTGAGGGCCGCACAGGGAGCCCCTACTCCCCACCCCAACATTCAATCGTTTTGGGAGCCTGTCCTCAGAATGCCTTGACAAATCTCTGCCTTATGCTGATGAGGTGGGTGACGTCTGGCTCAGCCCGGTCAGAGTCCCAATCTAAGGACTCCAAGAAAGGGCCCCCACCCGGACGCGTCGGTTCCGCCGTCCGGCCTCACAAGATGAGTAGGTAGGCTATGCCCCTGCACCACCCACACCGACTCGCCTGACCCGATGCCAGCGTTGGGCCCGAGCTGAGGATGCCCGTCAAGGGGCGTTAACGTCGACAGATACTGCGGCCTGATCCACCATCGATGCATATCACAAAGTCCCTGCACACACTAAGTAGGGGCACTCTTATGCCCAACCAGGATCGAGGCCCCAACTGCCCCACAGGTAGGTTGGGTTGGCTCTCTGAGTCGCAAGCATGAGTGGTGATCGCCGTGAACCAACCCACGGTGATGTCACCCCATATGGAGGTCCTCCCCATACCACTACTCCATAGATCGTGGTCCTTCCCCTCTTCGAAACTCATCATGGAGGTATGCCCCGTGCTACCCCCCAACCCGAATGAAGACCTGCCCCGCGGAAGTGACACTCAGCGTGGAAGCCTCTCTCGTGCCCACCACACCGGGTATGGAGTCAATCCTCCTACCCCCTACCGTTGATATGAAGGCATTTCCCATCTGGTCCCTCTCTAGTGTGGGGATCCTCCCTACATTCTCTCTGTAGCTGGAGAAGGTCCTCCTCGCCCTGGGAACCAGAGGGGTGAAGGTCAACCTCACTCCACCCGTAACAAGCATGGAGGTCCTCCCCATGCTCCCGTCGGTTCCAATGGAGGTTGCGCCTGCTCAGGTGCTATTCATGGAGGTCCTCCCCATGTCCCCTTCGACATTTTTCCTGGTACCCCTCGCACCCTGACTGTCTCAAGCGGAAGTCCTCTCCACCCTAGCACCAGTACGGCCCCGAGACTACATGTCAGGAATCATCCTTGTCCTGAGGAGCCATATAGGGGTAGGAGGGTGGGTCGTCGCCACCACAAAAATAATCATGGGAAGGCCCAGAAGGAGATAAAACTGGCCTGCTTCTTGGATTCTGAAGCAGAATGTGACTCAGCAGTGGAACCCTCCCCTCAGTCCTCTGTGTCAAGGGCCGGGGAAGGAACAAGGCATGTCAGCCTCATCCTTCCAGAATGCGAAGTCCACCAGATTCCCACCTCTCTTCACAGGTACATCCAGGAGGAGGAAATTATGGGGTTCCCATAGGTTTGGACTGTGTTTCCACCACCGTCGTCACCAGAAGCTCCCTCTACCTCGACCAGAGATCACAAAGAGCTATTTTGGGGAACTATGGTGGTTGAGAAATAATGTGACCCATCGCCGGTAACTACAATTCCTGTACCATAAGTTGTGGCTGTCAACCCATCGTATCATGACATTGTGGTTAGGTCACCGCACTCTTCGAAGGATGGCCCAGAATTCGGCGGCTAGTCGGATCATTTGTAGTATTCTCCGCCGCCCAGTTTACTATCCAGTGGTCCGCCTCAGTAGTGCTATCGATTCCTCAGCCACCTCTGGTTGATTAGTGGGGCAATATAGGGCCATACCCTGAATCCGAGCCTAGGAGCTTCTGGAACATTCTCACAGTGGATCACTTCCCGGAGAAGTTCTGTCTGGTGGAAGCATCGAACTTTCGTGCGCCGGAATCCCTCACCCCAGAGGAACTCGACTGCTTGCATCAAACCCTATGGGCGACACACTTTTTCCTTCATTATGATTGGACAGTGTACCCTAGGAGCCAAGTGCACTTTGAAGAAATCGGTGAGCAATGTCATATGGTTGATTTGGTCGCACTCCCCGTGGCCCAGTTCCATGAGTCACCAGGTCGCCAGAGCGCCCTCCAACAAAAATGCGTTTAGAGTTTCAAGTTACTCCGCAAAATCATCAAGGAAGTTACCCCCCATGTGAAAGTCCAGGGCTGGGGATAGTATGCCGCCCTCCTCTTCAATCCTATCCGACGACAGCCCGATTCATTATGAAACATTGAGGACATGCCCCCAAGAAGGGTTGCAGTCCACATGGCTGACATAGTTGACTAGGAGGACGAGCTGGAGTTTCTCGATGGAGACTTACCCCCTGAGGGTGTACCACCATTGTTGGACCCATCAGGGAGGATTACTCATCAGCAGTGGAACCTCCTAGACCTCCCTGCGCCCACCGAGTCACTGGTACTCAGTCGGAATGCCGGTAAGGGTAAAGAACATGTCTAAACTATCAAGCACCACAACCCATCCACCTCAGTACAAAAAATAGAAAAAGGCCCCGAGAAGGCCGCATTGCACCAACAGCTCGCTGAGTAGAAGTGGCTGGTCGAAAAAATCCTAGTCGAGCACACTGTAGAGTGGTGACCCAACTATGGTGATCCCAAGCCGGGGCAGCCGGGGCAGAAGAGGCAGGAACAACTTCCCCCCGGCGAGATACCCCCAGGAAACCCTGATCATGCTATTCCCGTAGATAGGGATGAATCTGTAACTCATGGAAAGAGGGCATGATACGTATCCCCAAACCCTACTGAACGACGAGGCAATCTAAGGAATCCAGCCCAGGTTCCCCTAGCTACCCTGTGGGTCGTTCTTCCAGTCGCTCCATGAGCCATTGAAGTCATTTACCGTGTCAAAGAGTCTGAAAACTCACTTGTGGTTAGGGATCCCCATCAAGATAGGGACCCCCACCCAGATGATCCTATAGCAGCACTAATCACCCGCCTCGAGGAGTTGGAAACGCAGTAGGTGGCAGTCCCAGCAGATGACAACCCATATCCTGCGTGGGTGGATGATATGTCTGCACCTCCAGGTTTTGGGAATCCCATTTTCTCGCACTTTAACAGGATAGGGGACCTGCCGCAGCACCTGGCCCACTTTTCCTCCAGGTGTGGCCCCATGTTAGGGACCCCGACACAGCAGGAAGCCATCAAGATACGATGTTTTTTGCAAACATTGGAGGGCGCTGCATTAGTCTGGTATAGCTAGCTCCTTATTGGATCGGTGACCGGCTAGGAGGATCTCTACCGGCAATTCTTATACAATTTCAACTCCACCACGTGAAAGACCAGCATCACAGACCTCTTCAAGTGCAAACAAAGGCATGATGAACAAGTCGCGGACTTCATCACCCAAGGGAAGGGGCTTACATACTCCCATGCCATGCCACTGAATCAGGAGAAATTGCTGACGATGTGCTTAGGGAATGTCAAAAAAGAACTGGGTCCTTCCCTAATTACCCAAAACTACCCCGGGGGGTTTCAAGACTTCTCAGATAAGGCCCAACGCCTTGAGGAAGCTCTGCAACAGGCTAGTCAGGCGCGTCTTCTGCCCCCTATGATCCCAGCCAGGAGGGCTTCCAGAGTCGAGCCCGCTGCGATGGACCAAATAGAATCCCCCAGGTAGCTAGAATTGCTACCAGTAGCACTGGCTCCACAGCCTCCAGAGGCCCTCCACCTTAGGCACAGCCTCCTTCCCAGCAGCGACTGCCTCAGAATCGACAGGTTCCTCTACACAATGCGCCACCACCACCTAGGCAGGTCAATCAGGCTTTGCCTCCTTGGCAGGCCCCTCCGGCCCCTCGTCAGGGCCAGTATCCCAGAGCACCCTATCCGGAAAGAATGCACCAGACTTACTTGTTCAACGAGAATCAGGTCCCCGGTTACTTCCGAAGTGCCCTAGAGTAGAGGATTGTGTGCTTACATGAGTGCAGAAGGCCGACATAGGTGAATCTCACCGATCTCCCCAACTACTTCCCCTATCATTAGATCCAGGGGCACACCCTCAAGCAATGTTATGTGTTTAAAGACTGGATCCAAGACTAGGTCGATAATAACATAGTCAGGTTGGGCCCAACCCCGACACAAGTGGCAGGTGTCTTTGTCAGGTCAAAAAGCGGTAGTGATGACAAAGGCGAGTGGAAGTAGGTTCCCGGACACGGGTCTCAGAAGTACGATGACGGGATGGCTTGTAAAACCATTTCCCGTGCCCAAGGTATCATCCAGGCACACCTAAATCAGTTGGATCCTTCAAAAGATGAGACCAGTACCTCTGCATCGTCATCTCAACTGGCCTCTTTCCAGAAGGGAAAGCAACAACGGTGCAAGAAGAAGCAACGTGCTCCACCACTGTCATCATCACTCCACACTCTCGATGAATTCATGCCCCCTGAGATGGGGATCCATCCCATAATCCACCCGGTGGTGGATGATTCATCAAGAAATAGTTAGGGGTATGATTTGGTTAATACCGTGGAGTTGGTAAATCCCTATATGACTCCCGATGAGGGTGAGCACCAGGACAACCTCCCCAATGTCCCCAGTCGACATCAATGTCGGTGGAGCCATGACTACATGGGTCATTAGGGTGCATTGGATGGAACCTCCAGCCAGGCCGTGCATGATATTGAAACTAGACAGCATGCCCAACGCAGAACTCAACACACGCAACCTCCTCATCTGGTGCCCTCAGATCTACCTCCAACACCATTTGTGATACTAGATCAGGCAGAGATGCCTCGTCTGTACTGCAACCAGTCCTTCCCTACTACAGGCCAATCTCAGTTGTCCGGTCCTCATCCAACAGCTACTCTTCAAGCCTCGACTAGCAGGCAACAGGATGTACCCAGTACCAGCCAGTCGCCGGTCCAGCCAGCAGGGCCCACCATATCTCCAATTGTAGAGCGGCCTCATGTAAGCAGAAGCCCACGTCTTGCCCGGAAGTATGATGTTCTAAAGTACCTTGCCGGCATTCCAACGAGGCTTTCTATCCTTGAGGATCTTCACCTATCGTCTGAAATGTGTGAGGCACTTGCTGAGGCCCTAAGGATCCCCCTCCAGTTTGAGACGAAGGTAGTAGCTGTAGAAGCCTTCCACGCCGAGGCGATTGAGAATGCCGAATTCCAGGAGATTATCTCGATTTCTGGCGAAGACGAAGACCCTCCCATATAGGGGCACATTCGTCCACTATATGTCACTGGCCAGTTCAATGTCGTGGAAGTCCACTGCTGTCTTGTTGACACAGGCACTGGGATTAACCTAATCCCGACCCGGACACTACGAAAGCTAGGTTTGTATGAGGATGATCTAACTCCCTCCGACATAAGGATCCAAGGATATGACAGAACCGAGAAAACCCAAATTGGTAAGATCCATTTGAAAACCCAGTTTGGTGGCCTAATTTCCAGTACCGAATTCATGGTTGTCTCCTAGGACACTACATACAACACATTGATGGGAAGGCTATGGCTCCATCTGCATGAAACGGTCCCTTCATCGTATCACCAATGCCTCAAATACTCCCTCAATGGTCGAGAAGGTGTGATCCAGGGAGATGCGTCTCCTTTTGTCTCTTGTGAAGCCCTCTATCTGGATGATGACTATTACAAGAGCAAGGATAAGAAAATTCTGGCAAGTGAGGATGAACCCGTCAAGGTCACAAGTGATCCATGGGTAGGTCTGGATGATGCCTACATCTTTCTGATCCATCAGTTGGAGGCCATGACCCCCGACACGGGGAAATGCTTTGTCGTTTTAGGTACAAGAGGAAGGCATATTCTTAGGTCCAAGCGACGGTGGAAAATCACCTTATACTCCTTCATCAACTAGGCTCAGGTGATCCCAGAACCTCCTACCCCTGTACGATATCGGGACATCAGGCTCATGGCAATGGTGGTACATCATACGTGTCTCTTCCGTCGGGCTGGAATCAACCGAATCAAGCCAACGCGCCACTACATCTTTGATGTCATCAAATGAGGCCCCTTGGGCCAAAGAACAGATAGGATTGGATAAATTGCCTTCATCGCTATGGTCTCAATGGTGCATGAGTCTCCTGATGTGATGAACACTGCTGCTCAGGTCGGCACCAACTTCCCATCAGATTCTGGTGGCTCGGAAGTGACTCCCCTCATAGAAGATCCCTCCACAAGTGTAGAAGAGGATCTGAAGGATGTTCCCCCAACCTTTGAAGAAGGCATCTCTCCCACGGTTGATGAACTGATACAGGTGAACCTTGGTAGCAAGGTAGACCCGAGACCCACATTGATCAATGCCGCAATGTCCCTCGAGGAGCAGTAGCAGTACATAGACTTCCTTAAGAAGCACTGAGATGTGTTTTCCTAGAGTTACGATGAGATTCCAGGACTAGATCCTCTGGTATCCATCCACTGCCTTGACCTCTAGACAAACCATTGTGGGTTCAATTAGCCTCCCAGAAAGATGCACCCTTCCCATGGTGCCATGGTTGAGGCCGAAGTTGACAAGCTTATCAAAGCCAACTTCATTAAGGAAGTCCAGTACCCCAGGTGGCTAGACAACATTGTTCCAGTCAGGAAGAAGAAAGGGCATATCAGAGTCTGTATCAACTTCCGCGATCTCAATCGCCACTATCCAAAGGATGATTTTCCCCTTCTAGTGACAGAGTTGTTGATTGATGCCACAACCGGGTTCCAATCCCTATCCTTAATGGATGGGTATTCTGGGTAAAACCAAGTCTGGATGGCCCTCGGATATGAGGAGTCCACTACCTTCAGGGATCCCCAAGGTACTTTCTGTTATCAGGTTATGCCTTTCAGCCTAAAAAATGCAGGTGCCACCTTTCAATGGGCCATGCATCGCATATTCAAGACAATTATTAGGATATTGGTGGAGTGCTATATAGATGATCTGGTGGTCAAATATCACCAGCACCAGGACCATCTCAAGGACCTTGAGAAAGTGTTCGGTTTCCTTCGCTCATGCCACCTGAAGATAAACCCGTTAAAGTGTGCCTTTAGGGTCACCTCCAGGAAGTTTCTTGTATTTGTTGTCAGATACCGAGGCATCAAGATCGACCCAAAGAAGATCAAGGTAATTAGCCAGATGCTTCCCCCGAGAAATATTCGGGAGCTGCGAGGTATCCAAGGCCACTTAACCTATATACACTGATTCATTGAGAATCTGACTGGAAAGTGTAAGCCCTTTTCCCAGCTCATGAAGAAAGGCTCTGCTTATGAATGATATAAAGAGTGTTACGCCGACTTTGAGGAAATCAAGAAATATCTGCTCCAGCCTCCGGTCCTGATTCCACCCATTGCCATAAATATACTAGTACTTTATGTGATCTCTCTAGAACGGTCTCTCGGCGCCCTACTCACCCAGAAGATCAATGAGGGGACAGAGAATAGCCTCTACTAACTCAGCGGCATGCTCCTCGTTACGGAGACCAGATACTCCCCTGTCGAGAAGAGCTTCCTTGCGCTCGTGTTTCCCGTAGAGAAATTGAGGCATTACCTACAGCACCATGAGGTACAATTGGTCTCTCTGGTAGACCCAATGAAGTACATTATTAACCATCCCATGTTGACTGGCCGACTAGCGCTGTGGGTGGTGATCCTCCAACAGTTTGACATCAGATTCGTGCTTCAGAAGTATATCAAAGGACATGCATTGGCAGAATTCCTAGCTACCCATACAACCTCCACAGATAAATCCCTGGATCTGGATTTTCCTGATGAGGCAATCCTCTCAGTCGACCATGCCATCTCATGTTGGAAAATGAACTTCGATGGTGCCTCCCGAAGCCCCACCGGTAAGAGGCTCAATGATCCCAAGCTCAACAGGTTGGGTATGGGTATCATCTTTATCACCCCGGCACAATCAGTTTTGCTATACTCATTCTTGTTGTCAGAAGGCTGCACCAACAATGAGGCTGAGTATTAGGCTCTCATCATCGGCCTCGAGCTGACCCTTGAGATAAATGTGCCCCATTTTCACATAAAAGGGGATTCTGAACTAGTCATCAAGTAGGTCAATGGTGACTATGTTGTTAGAAATCCAGAGCTCATGCCATTTTTGGAGTGCACCCTCCATTTAATGGCCCAGTTCCCTTCTTGACCAGAGGTTACCCATGTACCTCGGTCACAGAATGGTCAAGAGGATGCTTTGGAAGGCCTAGCTATGTCACATGCAGAACCCAAGCAGGATGATCTAATTATAAATGTGGAACACCAGAGAGTCATTTCCCCATAATCTCAGAGGACGATAACGGTCTGCGGGTAAGCCATCTTACTTCCAGGCCCTCCACGTCAGGAGACCCAGGTTCTTCAGATATAATGGTTGAGGCCACTCCCGACTGGAGGGATCCTTTTTTCAAGTATCTCCAAAATGGTTGCCTCCCAGATGATCGGGATGAGCGCGAGCGAATTCGACACCACGCACTGCAATTTACCCTCCAGAGTGGTCCCAGTCTTGAGCGGATCCTTTATAAGTGGGGCGTCGACGGTGTTCTCCTCCATTGAATTCAAGGAGCCTAGATTTCTTAGGTCATGCAAGAGGTCCATGCCGGTTCCTGCGGTTCCCACCAGGCTGGGCCCAAGTTGTCCCATCAGATCCGGAGGTTGGGGTACTTATGGACCTCTATGATCCCTAATTGTATTGAGTTTTCCAAGAGATTCCATGCGTGCCAAGTTCATGCTAACTTACTACATCGGCCGCCAGAGCCTCTCCACTCCACCAAGTACCCTTTCCCATTTGCGGTGTGGGAAATCAATGTCGTGGGACCATATCCACCGGTGACAGCTCGCCAGTGTATGTTCATCCTGACTGCTAAAAATTTCTTCTCTAAGTGGGCAGAGGCAGTTCCACTCAAAGAGGTCAAGGACCATTCCATCATTGAGTTCGTGAGCTCCAATATCATCCACCGGTTTGGAGTCCCTGACGCTGTCCTCACCGATAATGGAACCAACTTACGAGAATCCGAGCTGATGAAATTGTATGCCAAGTAAAATATCTGTTCAAACCCTACCTCTCATTATCATGCGCAAGAAAATGGCCAGATCGAGGCGTTCAATAAAACTCTCTCTAACATTTTGCAGAAAATGGTTGGTCAGAACAAGAAGAGTTGTCCATACAAGATCCCCAATGCCCTCTGGGCATATCAGACAACGACTCGTAATTCCACCCAGGTGAATTTGTATTCCCTGGTGTATGGGGCTGAGGGCATCCTGACTATCGAGATCCAGCTTCCATCATTATGCACTGCAGTCTATGACCAGTAGGTTCCAGATAAGGTGGCCAAAATCCGTCTAGTGGAATTGGAAGCACTAGACGAGAACAGGCTCTGTGCTCTGCACAATCTAGAAAGGCATTAGAATAAGATAGCCAGAGCCTTCAACAAGAAGGTTCTCCTTCGCTCTTTTCTGCAAGGTGACCTGGTGTTGGCCCTTTGAGCGCCAATGATCCCCGGTAGGAAACCAACCAATTTGGATCCCAAATTAGAAGGACCTTACATCATTCATAAGGCTTACCCCAATGGAGAATACTCCTTGGTGACCATGGATGGTGAGCTCATAACTCCTCCCACCAACGCCAAGTTCCTCAAGTAATACTTTGCCTGAGCTTTAGGGTCCTGCATGACCCTAAACTGCACCAGGGTCCTGCATGACCCTAAACTGCACCATGGTCCTGCACGACCTTAAACTATATGGTCCCACACGACCTTAAACTGTATGGTCCTGCATGACCTTAAACTGGATGGTCCTACATGACCCTAAAATACAAGATGGTCCTACATGGCCTTAAACCGTCCAGTACTGCATGACATTAAACTGCAATGTCGTCCCGTACGACGTTAAACTACATCATCATCTGTCATGACATTAAACTGCTCATTATCGTCCCGCATGACGTTAAACTGCATTTCATCCCACATGATGTTAAACTGTGCTTCCAGAACTACGTATGGATTGATTCCCATCCTCATGGGATTTGTGGGAATGCTCAGACGTCTCGTCTTGAGCCCAGCCCCGAGCTCTTCTCTTTGACTGTCCCCCTCTGGGTATAGTTTCCTCAGAGGGACCTCACATGATGTGGAGTAGGCTTCCTAAGCCCCACTCATACAAGGATTGTAAAGGTCGCACCATGTTCCCACTCCCGTTCTTCTGTCCTCCTCATGTCTTCACCGCTTGACATTAAACTGGATGGCCTTCAAGAACTACGTATGTCTTGATTACCATCCTCATGGGATACGTAGGAACGCCCATACATTTCATATGTTGGCCCAGCCCAAAATCTAGAATTATTCCCCTCAGGTCAGGACATATGGAAGGGAGAATGTTTTTGCCCCAATTTACATCGAGTTAGCCTCGACCCGGCTGTACTTCCCCCTCCATGGAGATGTTCTCCTATTTCGTAGATAGGTACATCTATGATTCACCCACTCCTTGACTGGGATTCCATCACTTTCCTCACTTAGAAGGGACCCTGAATGGTATGGATGCTCGACCTAAGGGCCCTCTTACCCCTTTGGACCAACTCCCTCGAGGATGTCGAGCAACAAGCTGAAACAAGCCTCGTGTTTCGAATGCGGTCCGCGGTCGATGATCATTTGTTGTTCCCATACACTACTGGAAACAGAGGATTTCCCAACGGTTCTAAACCGTTGGGAAAGGCTACAGAACCGTTGGTATATGTTATACCAACGGTTCTGAAAACCGTAGGGAAGTAAGCCGTTGGGAAATGTTTTTCCCAACGGTTTACAGTGAACTGTTGGGATAGCGTGCTGAAAAATTACCCTATCCCAACGGTTCTAGAAAACTGTTGGGAAATCTTTTTCCCAACGGTTTACAACCGTTGGTATACAAGCACAAAATTATCATGTTTTTCCCAATGGTTTGACAAACCATTGGGAAAAACCCAATATATCATCTTTCCCAGCGGTTCTAAAACGTTGGGAAAAGAGTTTTACCAATGGTTCTATGATCCTTTGGTAAAACAAGACCAAAACATTCTATGCCAACGGTTTTGAACCGTTGGAATAGCCTCTGCTGGGAAAATTGCACAGCAGCTCTGCAATTTACCCAGAAGCTCTCCAATTTGACCACCTGCTATCCAATTTTCCCACCAAGTCTAATTTTGTTGGTTCCCTCTCATTTTCAATCCAATTATTGTACCTTCAATTACCAACTAACACTTACATATAGAAAAAAAATTCATACACATTTAACATATAATGGTGGAACTATACACATCCATAATTAAATTAGAATTCATAACGTAATTATAAACATACATAATTCATTTAGAATTCAATTTAAAATTTAGATGACAATTATATGTGGAATCCGGAAGTCAATTCATAATTTGATCTTTTTTTTGTATACCATATAATTTTACTTGAAATAATGTTCATTTTAAACATAATACATACAACTAGAGACCTACCAGCCACACCGCGCCTCGGATTGAGGAGAGGTTGACTCATACACATCACATATGACCCATGGATCGTTGTGCTAATGTATCGACACAATCCGAATGCGTTTGGTCAGTTTTCCGTATGCCAGTTGATGTTTTTCAATTAAAATGACATACTTTTAAAACAAAAGGCAGACACTTTGAGTGGTGCTGGCCACACTGTGCCTCAGATTGCGGCGGCATTGACTCATACACATCAGATATGACCCATGGATATTTCTCCTAAAGTTTCAATGGAAACCGAATGCGTTTGGTCGGTTTTTCGTATGTACTTAAATTGTTGTCCATTTTAAGAAAAAGACAGACAATTTGACTGGTGGAGGCCACAAAGCACCTTGGATTGAGGCGTGGTTTATTCATACACATCACATATGACCCATGGATCATTGTTCTAAAGTATCGACACAATCCGAATGTGTTTGGTCAGTTTTCCGTATGCCAATTGATGTATTTCACTTCAAATTATGTCCCTTTGAAATAGAAGACATACACTTTGAGTGGTGGCGGCCACACCGCACCTCAGATTGAGTCGGCGTTGACTCGTACACGTCACATATGACCCATGGATCGTTCTCCAAAAGTTTAAATGGAAACCGAATGCGTTTGATCGGTTTTCCACATGTACTTAAAATTGTTGTCCATTTTAAGCAAAAGACAGACACTTTGAGTGGTGGCGGCCACACCGCACCTCAGATTGAGGCTGGGTTGACTCGCACACATCACATATGACCCATGGATCGTTGTGCTAAAGTATAGACACAATCCAAATGCGTTTGATCGGTTTTCCGTATGCCAGTTGATGTATTTCACTTCAAATTATGTCCTTTTGAAACAGAAGATAGACACTTTGAGTGGTGGCGGCCACACCACGCCTCATATTGAGGCAGAGTTGACTCTTAAACGTCACATATGACCCACGGATCGTTGTGATAATGTATCGACACAATCCGAATGCGTTTGGTCAGTTTTCCCTATGCCAGTTGATGTTTTTCAATTAAAATGACGTACTTTTGAGACAAAAGGCAGACACTTTGAGTGGTGGCGGCCACACCGTGCCTCATATTGAGGTGGCGTTGACTCGTACACATCAAATATGACCCATGGATCGTTCTACTAAAGTTTTAATGGAAACCTAATGCGTTTGGTCGATTTTCCATATTTACTTAAATTATGGTCCATTTTAAGAAAAAGACAGACCCTTTGAGTGGTGGCGGCCACAACGTGCCTTGGATTGAGGCGGGGTTGACTCATACACATCACATATGACCCATGGATCGTTGTGATAAATTATCGACACAATCTGAATGCGTTTTGTCAGTTTTCCGTATGCCAGTTGATGTTTTTCACTTCAAATTATGTCCTTTTGAAATAGAAGACAAACACTTTGAGTGGTGGCATCCACACCGCACCTCGGATTGAGGCAGGTTGACTCATACACATCACATATGACCCATGGATCGTTGTGCTAATGTATCGACACAATCCGAATGCGTTTGGTCGGCTTTTCGTATGCCAGTTGATGTTTTTCAATTAAAATGACGTACTTTTTAAACAAAAGGTAGACACTTTGAGTGGTTCTGGACACACCGCCCCTCGGATTTAGGCGGCGTTTACTCGTACATGTCACATATGACCCATGGATTGTTCTCATAAAGTTTCAATGGAAACCGAATGCCTTTGGTCGGTTTTCCGTATGTACTTAAATTGTTGTCCATTTTAAGAAAAAGACAGACACTTTGAGTGGTGGAGGCTACACCGCACCTCGGATTGAGGTGGGGTTGACTTGTACATGTCACATATGACCCATGGATCATTTTTCTAAAGTATCGACACAATCCGAATGCATTTGGTCGGTTTTCCGTATGCCAGTTGATGTATTTCACTTCAAATTATGTCCTTTTGAAACATAAGGCAGATACTTTGAGTGGTGACGGCCACACCGCACCTCATATTGAGGTGGCGTTGACTCGTACACGTAACATATGACCCATGGATCGTTCTCCTAAAGTTTCAATGGAAACCGAATGCGTTTGGTCGGTTTTCCGTATGTACTTAAATTGTTGTCCATTTTAAGCAAAAGACATACACTTTGAGTGGTGGCGACCACACCGCGCCTCATATTGAGGCGGGGTTGACTCGTACACATAACATATGACCCATGGATCATTTTGCTAATGTATTGACACAATACGAATGCGTTTGGTTTGTTTTCCGTATGCCAGTTGATGTATTTCACTTCAAATTATGTCCTTTTGAAACAGAAGACAGACACTTTGAGTGGTGGCGACCACACCTCACCTTGGATTGAGGCGGGATTGACTCGTACACGTCACATATGACCCATGGATCGTTTTG
Organism: Viscum album; assembly: GCA_963277665.1. Taxonomy (NCBI): domain Eukaryota; kingdom Viridiplantae; phylum Streptophyta; class Magnoliopsida; order Santalales; family Viscaceae; genus Viscum; species Viscum album. The sequence goes on from OY728161.1 coordinate 1,746,936,888, forward strand.
ATAATGTATCGACACAATCCGAATGCGTTTGTTTGGTTTTTCGTATGCCAGTTGATGTTTTTCAATTAAAATGAAGTACTTTTAAAACAAAAGGCAGACACTTTGAGTGGTGTTGGCCACACCACGCCTCAGATTGAGGCGGCGTTGACTCTTACACGTCACATATGACCCATGGATCGTTCTCCTAAAGTTTCAATGGAAACTGAATGCGTTTGGTTAGTTTTCCGTATGTACTTAAATTGATGTCCATTTTAAGAAAAAGACAGACACTTTGAGTGGTGACGGCCACACCGCGCCTCGGATTGAGGCGGGGTTGACTCGTACATATCACATATGACCCATGGATCGTTGTGCTAATGTATCGACACAATAAAAATGCATTTGGTCAGTTTTCCGTATGCCAGTTGATGTATTTTACTTCAAATTATGTCCTTTTGAAACAGAAGACAGACACTTTGAGTGGTGGCGGCCACACCGCACCTCAGATTGAGGCGGGGTTGACTCGTACATGTCACATATGACCCATGGATCATTGTGCTAAAGTATCGACACAATCTGAATGCGTTTGGTCAGTTTTCTGTATGCTAGTTGATATTTTTCAATTAAAATGACGTACTTTTGAAACAAAAGGCAGACACTTTGAGTGGTGTCGGCCACACCGTGCCTCAGATTGAGGCGACGTTGACTCGTACACATCACATATGACCCATGGATCGTTATCCTAATGTTTCTATGGAAACCGAATGCGTTTGTTCGGTTTTCCATATGTACTTAAATTGTTGTCCATTTTAAGCAAAAGACAGACACTTTGAGTGGTGGCGGCCACACCGCGCCACGGATTGAGGAGGGGTTGACTCGTACACGTCACATATGACCCATGGATCGTTGTACTAATGCATTGACACGATCTGAATGCGTTTGGTCAGTTTTCCGTATGTACTTAAAATGTTGTCCATTTTATGAGAATCCTCTGTGCAGGGGTTGTTCGGGGTCCAAGGAAGAGGGTGGGGGGGGGGCTATCCGGGGGGCTGCCTGGGGGGATGTCCGAGGGGCTGTCTGGGGGGATATCTGGGGTCCAGGGAGGAGGATGGGGGGGGGGGCTGTGCGGGGGGCTTTCTGAGGGGTGTTCGGGGGGATGTCCGGGGTCCAAGGAGGAGGGTGGGGGGGCTGTCTGGGGGGCTGTCCGGGGGGCTGTTCGGGGGGCTGTCTGGGTCCAAGGAGGAGGGTGGGGGGCTGTCCGGGGGGATGTTCGGGGGGATGTCTGACGGCTGTCCGGGGCTATTCAAGGGGTTGTCCGGGGTCCAAGGAAGAGGGTGGGGGGGCTGTCCGGGGTGCTGTTTGGGGGGCTGTCCGAGGGGTTTTCTGGGGTCCAGGGAGGGGGGGGGCTGTCCGGGGGGCTGTCCGGGGGGCTGTCTGGGGGGCTGTCTGGTGGGGCTGTCCGGTGTCCAGGGAGGAGGGTGGGGGGTTGTCCAGGGTCCTGGAATGAGGGGGGGTTCCCAAACACACAACCACTAAAAGACAACAACATCCATAAAAACAGATAATATATAAAAATAACTCAACTCCAATACTATACTACGAGTCTAGATAAAACCAACAACTAGAATAGATTAAATATCAAATCTCAATAATATCAGTCAAAAATGTAAGGGATAAACTTGTCCCACATCACTATCACCATCATTAGCATCATCATCATCACCCTCGTCCTCGTCCCCATCATCATCCTCGCCCTCTCCCTCCTCCTCGTCCTCACCCTCCTCCTCTCCCTCGCCACCCGCCTCGCCCTCGCCACCCGCCTCGCCCTCCTCCTCTCCCTCCTCTTCCGCATCAGACTCCTCGCCATCATCATCGTCAAGTTATACATCGTCCTGACCACCACTATAACTGCTACCGAGTGCACCGTATATAGAACGTATCGATGAAATATACTCATCAAAAGCTGGGCTGGCCTCTGTTGGAAGTGTAGGACGTAGAACTTCAATAAATTTCATAAATGCACTGTTTGCCCTAGCAGACTGTTCTTCCGTCTCTGTGGCCCTTTCCTCAGCCTGTTCTGCCTATGCTCTATCTTTCTGTAGCTCGGTGGCACTATAGCTCGTACCTAAGGAGGGCCAATACCTCATCGGGGCTATCCTAGGTCGGCAGCGTACTCTGCCAGAATGCTCCTCTCCCAACACCTGATGTAAGTGATCTGTTGGCCCAAAATTTTCTAGTTCTTGGGCATCGAGGGCCTCTAAAGCAGCCTGTTACAAATATAAATATATCATTAAGTTACAAAATATATATTAAAAAATAAATTCACCAGATTATAACTTACAATCTGCTGCTGAGTCGCTTCGTTGACGGCACTTCCATCCTTTTTCTGTATACTCGAGCAAAACAGTTTTGCTCAAGGTATGCGTCCTTCAATATTTTGTATTTTCCTCTATAATGACATTGAAAACTAATGTTATATGAAAACTTTAACAAACTATTAAATAATTTAAGAAACAAAAGAAAGTGTAAGTTGTAAAGAAAACTTATAAACAATTGTTATACCTGCTTCCTCTCATAATCAGGCATCAAAGTGCGTCCTAGTGTGTGGAGATATTTTTTTGCATCAATATTCTTTTTATTTTTTCTAGATGATTCCTAAATAAAATTTAAAAATGCAATAGATAGTATTAATGAAAAACATGAAAGTAATTATTTAAATACCTCAAATGTTATTAATACCTTAAACCGGGTACTCATCCAATGAGTAATCATCTGACGATACTGCTTAATAAGACAATCATCCACCACTGGTATTGCCTCTAACTCAGTGCCAACTCTAGCAACCCATCAAATATATAACTCATGCTTTTAGGCTCTCCAAAGCTCCCCTAAATCCTTTAGACGTTCCGACCATTCACCCTCACCATCGGGAAAATTAAATCGAAGATGAAATCAAAATATTAATTAATATAAATACAAAAATAATTCATGGCATTAAATAGAACAGATTTTTTTACCCATATCTCTGCCCAAGCTCAATCCTTGACCTCATGTGGCAAATGTCTCCACGATAGCGGGCTGACGGGAATGATGTCGGAGTATTTGGCAAGTGTTTCCAAAAAACTCCGACATTTCTGCCCTGTTTTCTCAACCATTTGGTTGTCTTCATTATAATCCACCATAACCTGTGTGCAGCGGTTCCACACCGAACGCATGCATGTACGCCCCTGCCCATGCCTCCTGTCAGTAGATGTATCTGTCATAAAAGAAAAAAAAATATTTTATCAAAACATGTTATAATTAAAATAAAAATTTCTATAAAATTTTTTTAGGGTTCTATAAATATACCTGTGCCGGTCTGATCACTGAGTGCCGCTGGATCCACAAAAACTGATGGAACACCCTGCGGTGGAACAGGAGTCGAAGACAATGGGATATAGAAGCTCGGAGAGATAGAAGTATAATGAAAAGAAGATGGGACAACTTTCTGACTAGATGCTGACTGAGTAGTGGGAATCATCATGGGATGTGAAAATGATGGGCCAGAAGATGCAGAAGGTAGCGAAAACATGGGAGGCCTAAATATCCCGTGTGTCTCTAACGACACACCGGGATCAGAATGTGGGAAGGATGACATGTCAATGGGAGGGTTAGGGTCTAGTCGGGTACGCGCATCTGCTCGTCCACCTCTGGTACGAACCCTCCACGTACCACCGGCCTGAGTACTAGGACCAGTACTAGGCTCCTCGTCGAATAACTGTCGACGTATAGGTGGATCCTACAAAAATGTTTACAGAAAAATTAATCACATGAAATTATATATTCTTTAAATATATCAATTTGAAATAAAGTACTCACTATAGGCACTAATGGTGGAACGCCCATCTCCGTCATTCGACGACTTTTGTCCATCATTTTTTCCTTCGTCTCTCTTCAATTGGCTTCATTTCCTGCTTTTGAAAAAAAATGTAATTAATTAGAAAAAGAAAACTAATGTGTAACCCAAAAAACTAAATATATGAGGGAATAGGGGATTCATAGGTAATTTAGCTATCAATTGTTTTAGAAGAGCTAGAATGGATTTAATAAATCATACAAGTTGTAATGTTCACCAAGTTAGAAATATTGTTTGACTATGTTTGAATACAGTTCAATTCCAAATTAGAAAATGCAATTCAAATAAAACTGCAACCAATAAACATTGAAAATTCACATAACGGTCAAGTCATCTATCAATTGTTTTAGAAGATCTTGAATGGATTTAATAAATCATACAAGTTATAGCGTTCACCAAGTTAGAAATATTGTTTGAATATGTTTGAATACAGTTCAATTACAAATTAGAAAATGAAATTCAAATAAAACTGCAACCAATAAACATTGAAAATTCACATAACGTTCAAGTCATCTAAAAAAAATTTGTGATCAATACTAAATCAATTTGAATATTACCAACCTTAACAACCCAACTCGAGGTAAACCAAAATAATTGAGAACATGGATGAATGATTCTATATACTTTCAACCACAACTTCGGGTTTACAATCAAATCTGACAATTGAGCTATTTGAGTCATCAAAAGAAATAAATGGATTGGTTCCAATGGCACTAGGGACAGTGTCAATTCCATCATCACCATCATCAAAAATATGTCTTGGAATTACTTCAACTATGAAACCAAATTCAGGTCGAAGTTGGTCTTTGACATAAAAAACTTGTTTAGCCATTGATGCCAACACATATGGTTCTTCAGTAGCAAGAGTGCGAGTCATATTAATTACTCGAAATCCAAAATCATCAATAAATGTGTCATGTCTCGTCATCGAATCAAACCAATGGCATTTCATCATTGTGACTCGTCCATGAGAGTAATAATCCAATATTATTATTTTCTCAACAACTCTATAATAACCCACATTTTCAAATCGCGGTCTACTATCTGATGCAATGTCATAACAATCTGTTGTGTCAGTAACCATAACACCATCATATTGTGTTCTCATGTTCTTTGCTCGTTTAGTGACAATAAATTTGTACCCATTGATAACAATTGATTTACAATCACGAACCATGGTATTAGGAACAAAAGCCAAAGCTCTTATTTCCTCAGAGACAGAGTCAACAGAAAAACTCAATACCTGTAATATAAATTACTATTAAAGTTAATTAAATATTGATATAATTATTTTAAACATTAATTTTTTTATACCTTCAATTTTAACCAAGCAGAAAACTCTTTTCTATGTAAAGTCTCTCTCCTTCTCAAAGATAAAGATTGACGCTTCCTATTTATCATTGTTTTATGTTCCCTGTAGATAAAAAATATTAATATCTTAACATATATATATATATATATATATAAGATATACATAATCAATTTAGTTACCTGATATAGTCATCGAACAAATCACATTTGAACAAAACTGTGCGATGTGTCATCTCCCGCTCTTCATGGCTTAATGTCTTCAATGTATATGATCCATGAAATCCTCCTATTTGAGGAAGTGATGGAAAACTGGGTTCAATTTGCTCATACTGTTCTTCTTCATTTCTCATTGGTCTGTTCAATCTTGTAGTAAGATCAAACAAATACATTGAGTAGAAATCCATACATTCTTGAGCCAAGTAACCGTTCACAATAGAACCTTCAGGATGATTTCTATTTCGGACATAAGACTTTAATTTGAACATATTTATTTTAGTTGGATACATCCAACGAAAAGAAACAGGTCCTCCGAGAAGTATTTCAGTTGGAATATGGATAGTTAGATGCATCATGCATGTGAAAAATGATGGAGGAAATATTTTCTCCAACTCACACAAAATTAATGGGGCATCTGTCAACATTTTTTTTCAAGAAAGACTTGGGCAACTTCTTAGCACAAAGATCTCTAAAAAAATGGCACAACCGAATAACAACCACCCTTACATTATTGGAAAAAATATGGCGGATTGCTATTGGAAGAAACTCATGCAGTAGAACGTGATAATCACGGGTCTTCAAAGATTTTAGCTTCAACTCTCTTCTGTTGACCCGTTTATATATGTTGCTTGAATAGCCATCAGGAACTATAACAGTCTCTAATACTTCCAGAAATTATTTTTTCCCAAAAGTGTCATCACATAAGAAGCACATGGAAGTTTCCATTTATTTTCACTGATACGCACAGGATGCAATTCTGGTCTGATGCCCCAATCCACCAAGTCACGCCGAGATCGTAAATCATCTTTTGTCTTCCCCTTGACATTTATAAGAACCGAAAGAAACATTTCGCATATATTCTTTTCAATATGCATTATGTGTAATCAATGACGTAACAAATTGGTTGACCAATAAGGAAAATCAAAAAAGATACTCTTCTTCCTCCAATTGTAATAGGTTTCAGTGGAAACATTCTTTCTCTGTCCAGATTTCATTTGACCCTTCCCGAACGAAAAACTGAAATCTTTCAATTCATTAAGCACGTCAGTTCCAGACATATGCTGAGGTGGATCATCGGTCTCTATCGTATTATCAAATCTTCGACGATTCATTCTATAAGGATGATCCTTTGTCAAGAATCGTCGATTTCCCATAAAAATGAAACTACAATGATGTTTCAGTCTTCTGGATTGTGTATTCTTCATACAAACTGGACATGATAGTTTTCCCTTTGTGCTCCATCCAGACATCATTTCATAAGCCGGAAAATCATTGATCGTCAACATAAGCGCAACACGCATCTGAAATATGTCTTTCGAACATGCATCGTATGTGCGCACACCCACATCCCAAAGAAGTTTCAACTCTTTTATTAAAGGTTGCATGTATACATCAATATCAATGCTGGGATCAGAAGGACCAGATATGAGTATACTCATGAATGTGAAAGGTTTTTTCATAAACAACCGTGGGGGGAGATTATAAATGTGTATAAAAACTGGCCATGTGTTGTGCGAAGTAAGCATCTTCCCAAACGGATTAAAACTGTCGCATGAAAGACCCAACCTCACATTACGCAAATCAGCTGCAAAATCAGGATGTCGAGCATCAAATATCTGCCATGCAAATCCATCTGCAGGATGAACCAACTCATCATTAGTCTTCTTTCTCTCGGTATCATGACATATCATTTTTATTGATATGTCATCGGACATAAAAAGATTCTGAAGTCTGGGGATCAAAGGAAAGTGCCACATTACTTTTTGTGGAATGCGGGATGATGTTCCATCAGATCTTGACTTCCAGCGGGATGTTCCACATTTTATACAATCATTTCATTCAGCGGTTTCCTCCCAGAATAAACTACAATCTTTCGGACAAGCATTAATTTTGTTTCTTGAAAATCCAAGTTCCTCAACTAACTTCCATGCCATATAGTGGTTTGAGGGAATATATGCATCATCTGGAAGTAAATCCTTCAAGAGGGTAAGAATTTAATTGATTTCTATATTAGAAATTCCATACATAGTTTTCCCATGAAACAATCGGATTAAAAATTCCAGCCTTTTCATTTTATCGCATTGTCGATATACTTGATTCATGGCAGCATCATTCAATTTTTTCACCCTATCAATATCATCATTTTCACTAGATGCATCAGCTATCCTCATATCGAAGTCTTCTTGATTCAAAATCCTCTCTTTTTCATGATGACGAATAAACGGAAACCGATCATCTAACAAATTCTCCATTCCAGTCCTTTCATTTCAATCATCACCAATTTGAGATTTCATTTTCTCCCCATTGTGATACCACACAAAGTAGTTTGCTTGAAAACCATTTTTGGTTATGTGGTAGCTGACTTCTTCACGACTCAACCAAGGTCTACCAACACAATTAGAACATGGGCAGTGTATGCGACCACTATCTGAAGCATTGTGAAATGAAAAATCTATAGAGCTCTCCAAATTGTTTTGAAAATTGCTTGAGATCCGATCGATTTCATACATCCAAATTCTGTCCATTCTGTAAAAAGAATTTATATAAGTCATTTTGTCATAAACAATTCAATAGGATTGAACTTTAATAAAAAATACATTTAAGTAAACGATAAAGGATGAAAATAATCAAGGTATCAACTACACATGTGAAAAAAACATACAAATGTGTTATTGATAAAATGTAAAACCAACAAGAACTTAATGTGTTATATCACATCACAACATGCCTCATCCCATAACCATATTAGTAGGGTATCATGAACATGAATAACATCAACCTTGTGCCATCCTCCTACCCTACATGACCCTAACCACATGCCACGTCTTATTATAGCCTTATCACATCACACCTCACCGAAAAACACTAGGGAAATCATAGTACATCTCACCTGAAGACACATGGACAATCACATCGCATCTTGCCTAAAAACACATGGTCAATCACTTTTAAAGGAAGAGTAGGGAAGACATGGTAGCTATCCAACCATATAACCACCATCCTATATATTATAAAAAATACCCATAACTCAAAACCTCTGATCGTTGGTAAGTTTATCCAACTCTGGTTGGGAATGTGTAGAAATAACATAAAAATACATGATATATAGATAGCACAAAATACTCAACCTATGGGTTCTTAGTAACTACATAATCACACACTTCACTACTACTATAAAACACATAAACCACACCTCCACCACACAAGATGCATAGCATTTCTCACTTTCATTTATAAGCCACTTCATTCACACTTACATTGTCCATTCATTTAATGTTAAATTAATTAAATCCATTTACCACACATCCATTTCTATTCCATATCATTTATTTAATATCTTGTTTTTTTGTTTTAACAACATAATTTACTCCATAGATAACCAGGAAACTAATAAAACCACCACACAATAACTCACTATCTCACAATAACCATCGACGCCATGTTACATCGACCAACCATATCACCAAAACAACAACATATCACAACAAAAATATTGCACATCACAAACCACCGCAAAACCAAAACCACCTCACCACATCATACACGACAACTTCATCACACAACACCTCCACACGACACAACAACACCACACATTATCACTATCATACAACTTCACATGTCACATCCATGCCCACTAACCATCACATTACAACCCCACATATCACAAAGACCAACTGGTCACCTCAATCCCCATAAAACACCCTACAACATACAATGAAACACAACAAAAAACCTCTCATAGAGGCAACATACCCCAACTTCCACAATTTATTTATTCATGTTCTTTTATTACATTACCCCTTTATTTAGCACGGACATTATAACACAACTGATATTCCAGGGGAAACTAATTAATTAACAAAATATTCATTCATTTCCTTATTTTTCATGGTGAAATCACATCAAAATACAAACTTAAAACTAAAATATTAGATCAATAACAATAAAAAAAAGGTACCATATGTGTATAAAGAATAAAATACCTGATTTGAGATGATTCAGATGGGTTTTCACCTATTCGGATGGGGGAGTTCGAGATTAGCAGAGAGCTGGAGCTGGATTGACAACTTAAAACTAAAATATTAGATCAATAACAATAAAAATAAGGTAGTATATGTGTATAAATGAAAAAATTCCTGATTTCAGATGGGTTTTCACCTCTTCGGATGGGGGAGTTTGTGAGAGGAGGAGAGCGCTGGAGCAGGATGAATTTAGGGTTCTGTCGCGAATCGGGGAGAGCAGCATCGTGGCTGTATTTGGGGGAAATATTTCCCAACGGTTTTAAAAAACCATTGGGAAAGAGATGTTCAAGGTACCCTTTCCCAATGGTTCTGTTGAACCGTTGCCAAAAGGGAACCTAAAACACCCCTTTACCAATGGTTTCTTCAAACCGTTGGCAAAGGGTGACTTTTCCCAATGGTTTTAGTGAACCATTGGGAAAGGCTTCCCTAATCCTTCAACACCAACGATTTAAGCAAACCGTTGGTAGACACCCGTTGGTAAAAACTAGAATTCCAGTAGTGATATTAGGTCACCCTAGGGACGCTGTGTTTCGAACATGGTCAACGGTTGTCATGGATCTTCGTGTCCACCCCAAGATGTCCCAAACATTGAGTGCAGTGGTTCGTTCTGCCCCATCCCGAAGCGACAAACTTCCCTCCGGGTGGTTCCAACAGTCAGGCCCCTAGCCCTGATTCTCTTATGGGAGTGTACGACATGGTGTGGGATCATGTCCTCATACACGTTAGGGTTACTTTCCTGCCATACACACTTCCTGACCAAGGCCTAGCCTTAGTCCCCTTGGCCTCCTTGGGCCCCCATCCCTCGTCCTCACTGCAAGAAATTAAACTGCAAGCAGGTCAGGCCTTCCTAACTGAAGCTCAACTATCAGGCCCTCTGGCCTTTTAGGTCCCCTGGCCCAGGTTCTTTATGATGGGATTATGGGGTGTGGTGTGGAATTATGTCCTCATTCACATCGGGTTATTCTCCGTACTGTACCCATCCCTAGAAGAGACATGTTACCCAGTCTTCGTCCTTATGGAAATACATTAAACTGAAAGTTGGTCAGGCCTTCCTAACCAATGCTTAACTATCAATCCCCTTGGCCTTTTCGGCCTCCCGTCTTAGGTCATCTATTACAAGAGTGAATGGTGTGATGTGGGATTATGTCCCCGTTCATGTCGTTTTACTCACCGTACCATACACCTCTTTTGTGTGGGAGTATCCTACCCCCTGGTCCTACATGACGTTAAACTACATCTTGAGAACTATGTGTGGCTTGATTCCCCTCTATATGGGATATGTAGGACCACATGAATGTCTAGGCTTTGGGTCCAGCCCTATTTTCTGGAAATCTCCATCAAACCTTGGCCCCTTGGCCTAACCTTCCCCAGAGAGGAGAGTATGTAACGTGTCATAGGATTAAACCCTCATTCACATCAGGCTTGTAATGACCACACCGTGTACCTCTCCCTCCTGAGCCGCTTCGTCGACCCTTTTAGGCTGTTCACCAATGTAACTAAGGGTACTATGGTTTAGTTACCGGGAATGTCGGACTCTATTCAGACACGTCCATACCCGATTTTCAGGATTTGTGTTCCCCTTCATCAGGGCTTTCATCATCTTTCACACCCAGAGGGACCCCCAAGAATGACCTGGATACTACGCCCAAGGGCTCTCCTATCATTACGGGCCAACACCCCCGAGGGTTTCAGACAAAAAATCGATAAAAACCTTGTATTGCAAATACTGTCAGTGTTCGATGCTCATTTTTTGTTCCCACTTCAGGCTAACGCGATATGGAGACTATTCTTCCGCCACGGTTAATAGTTATCCTCCATCGCCATGCCAACCCCATTAAGCCCAAAATGTAGGTTACACAATTCACATCTTTCTCCATTCTCATCATGTCCATGAAGAGTTTCAAAACTCTCAATATTATTCCTCAGTACGCATTTGCGCGTTAGGGGAACAAAGCCGCGTTAAAGGTGTCCTTTGGGGCTCTACACCGACTTCCCTTTGGTGGACATTTCGGGTATTACGGTAAGGACCTTTCTCCCTTGTTTCCCACACCAAGTTTAACTCACGTGGGCTTAAGGATTGGGTTGAGGTATACAATTACTTGGAGAGTTGTCATCCATTCATGGTCCGAGATCTAAGACCATAAACTAATATCTCCTCAGAACTATGTCTGACTTGATTCCCATCCTCATGGGATACGTAGGAACGCCCAGACCTCCTGTCTATGGGTCCAATTTGAGTTCAGCTAATTTGTCTCTTCTTCCCTACCTTCAGGACTTTGACTATGGGAATGCATGGCGTGGTGTGGGATTATATCCTCATTCGCGTCGGGTTTTCAATAGCAGCACCACACGCACCCCATTCTAAGAATTAGCCCTCCTATTTCCTGCCCCGCACGACATTAAGAGGAACCCTCCAGAACTACGTGTGCCTTGATTCCCATCCTCATGGGATACGAAGGACCACCAGAATATCTAGATTTTGAGTCCAGCCCCACCTCCTAGAGATCTACCGATCTCCCCGATCACCTAGCCCCCTTGTCCCGTTCCTCTCCACGAGAGGGATATATAGGTGTGGTACAGGGTCCTTGGAACTATGCCCCCCTTCTCCCGGGAATCTTCCATCTATTGGCCGCCCTCAAGTTGAGTCCCCAAACCCATTTAAGTGGTTCTCCCATGTGTTAATAATACTCTATTATAGGACCAAGAGTGTCAGATTCAACTTAGGCAAGTTCCTTCCACTTTTCAAGCTTTGTGTATCCCTTCATTCGAGCTTTCATCATCTTTCACACTCGGAGGGACCCCCATGAACGACCTGGATACCACACCTAAGGGATCTCCTACCATTATGGGCCAATGCCCTGAGGGTTTTGGACAACAAATTGATAAAAATCCCGCGTTGAGAACATGGTTAGCAATCAATGCTCATTTGTTTTCCCCATTTTAGGCTAACACGACAGGATGTTGTGTTGAGAATATGGTCAGTAGTAATCCTATGTCGTCACGCCAGCCATTTCAGACCGTGAATATTGGTTGCATGATTCACATTATGTTCCACCCCACCATTTCCAGGTGGAATCTTGACACTCTTGGCGCTATCCCTCAGTATACCTCTGCACGTCAGGGGGACAAAGATGCAATTCAGCGTCCTTCGGGGCTCCCATAGTCCTAGCTCTAAGACCATACACTAAGATCTTAATTAAGGGATATGTGCGGCTCAATCCTCATCCCCACGGGATGTGATGGGTCACCCGGACATCTTGTCTCCGAGTCCAGCTCAGCTGGGAGCTAGTTCCTTATGCCCCTTTCCTTCTTGCCCCTATTTGGGCCCCTTGGCCCAAGGTTCCTATCTCGAAACTGTGTATGGTGTGATGTGGGATCATGTCCCCACCCACATCGGTTATGTCGCATAACGCCATACACATTCTCCGCCTAGCATCATCTCTTCTACTTCTGCGCTGCATGACCTTAAAATACATGCTTGGTCCTATCACACGACCCTAAACTGTGACATTATCGTCCTGGATGCACGATGAAAAACAACACTGCATTGTGATGACCCCATCATAGAGGACATCATGTTGGGTATTGGTCATGTTCCATGCCATTTTTCAATGCCTATCGCAGCTTGATTCTTGTGGCGACACCAGGGCTTTCTACCCTAGGCCTGTCGCTTCACAAAAAAAAACACTCACCTTAAAGGACAAATATGATTTATCAAATTCTGCTTCTTTTGGTGCAAGGGCCACACCCACACTCCCCTTTTTCCCAGGCACTGGTACCTTACCGTGCCACCCCCAAGAACTTTCTATGGCTTGATTCTCATCCTTATGAGATACGTAGGAGTGCCCGGGCACTTACCCATGGGCCCAACCTAACTTTTTGTGTTCCATCCCTCAACTCTAGAACTTCCCTAGAGAACACCTGGTTAGTAGGGATTATGAACTCATCTATGACAGGTTTTATAACCACTTCACCATGTGTTTACTGCTCTCCTTACCCATCCATGGTCCGAGTTATATGACCTTAAACTAAGACCTCGTCAAGAACTACGTGCAGCTTGATCCCCATCCCCATGGGGTATGTAGAAACGCATTTTCACTTTGTCTCAGGCCCAGCTCAAATTTCATTTTCGGTGCCTCGAGTTAAAACTTTTAGAGAAGCACATGGTGGTCGGAACCCCCGGTTCCCATTCACGTCAGGTATTTGAGTTACCCCACCATGTGCCTCCTGTGTTTCCTCCCACCCATGGTCCAAATTCTACGACCCTAAACTAAGATCTCCCTATTTTAAGGGACTCAAATCCCTCTATATAATACATCTCATTAACGTATTCAGATGCATTTTGACAAAGAGTCCAAAGTGAGGAATTTTCATGGAGACATTCTCTCATTCCATGATCAAGATTCGTGAGCTCACTATTTGGATCCTCATCCTCTCCCACATTCCAAAAGGACCCTCAGACGACATGGATGCTAGGATTTAGGGCTCTCCATAGATGTGGGGCCTAAGGGATCCCCTATCGTTTCGGGCCAACATCCTTAAGGGCTTTCCAAAAACATTTGCAACATGGTCTCGTGTTTCGAACATGGTCAACAGTCGAAACTCATTTTTCTGTCCCCATTCTAGGATAATGTGATATGGATGATGTGTTTCTACCATGGTCAACAGTTATCCTCCATCATCACACCACCATCATTGTGATCCAAATCTCAAGCATCATGATTCACACATTTCCACTTCCTCACGTTCAAGTGGAATTCCAAAATACTCGACTCTACCTCTTTATGCATCTAGGTGCATCACATGGTCGTGTTAATGTCATTGGGACGGTATTCACCGAGCGTCCCTTCACCCTAACCTGTCCCTTCCTGTGTCGGGAAAGTTCCCCATTACTTCTTGTTTCCCACATCAAGAACAACTCACGTGGGCTTAGTAGTTTTGGTGGGATATGTACCAGCACAACTAGGCTTCTCATCATCCTGCATGACGTTAAAATGTGCTTCTAGAACTATGTGTGGATTGATTCCCATCCTCATGGGATACGTAGGGACACCCTGATATTTTTACCTAGGGTCCACCCCACAAGAATCATAAATCATGTTCTTCCCATTTCTGGCCCCCTGGCCGGACCCCTCGTAGGGGACCGTATAACTATAACTCTACCCTGAACAAGTTCAGGATGCCCCAAGATGACATTGGGAAGTGACAGACCCCCTCGCCAGAGAGGCCCTGTCTGAAAGGAATGGTCCATGATCAAACCGATGTGCCCATCTAGCGTACTCCCACCACAGTGGCGTAATTTCATGAGTGTTGGATTTTGTTTGAACAAATGATCACTCCGCATCCCATGCTTCGTGGGTCCCTTATTCAGAATCTCGTCCTCTTTCATGTCTGGAGAAACCCCCTAACAGTATGGATGCTCGACCTATGTTCCGCCTACTGTCCTGGGCTAATGTTCTGGAAGATTGGTCATTCTTGAAAGGACCCCCTAATAGTATGGATGCTCAACCTATGTTCTACCCGTTGTCCTGGGCCAATGTCCTGAAAGACTGATCGATGATATTTGAGTTAGGTACCGTGTTTCAAACATGGTCAATGATCAACCTCCATTTGTCTATCCCCATTCCAGGATAACGCGATATGGATGCTGCGTTTCCTCCATGATCAACAGCTATCCTCCATTGTAACGCCACCCCGTAGTATTCTGAATCTTGGGTATCGTGATTCATACTTCCCATTCCCATCCATTCGGACCAACTTTAGAACCCTTGGCGTTGCACCATTCATGCACAAGAGCACGCTGGAAAAATGGTAATTCGGCTGTTTTGAGAACTTCATTCTCCAGTCAGGTCTCTCCCATTTCTCAGAGATCTGGATCGGTTGTCCAAACCCCAGATGCCCGAAGATTGGTTTTCAATCCTATGTTTGGATGGGGTGATGAGGCAACTATCTCTTGTTTCTCACATCAGGCCTGATCCATGTGAGCTTAGGGAACTGTCGTTGGACGTTCCACAAACATTATAAGGATGCAATGAACCAGTGCAAACAACGAAACTCATGCATGATACGAAATTCAAAATCATTAAAGTACGAAAGTACAATTAAGGGTTTGTAATCATTACAGCACCCGGGGGTAAACTCCCCCATGGACGGATTGACCCCGTAAAAAGAGCATTGCAGCTCCGCCACCCTTTGACTTGTGGCGTCCAGAAACTACTACTGCCGACACAGCTCCCGCTTCTCCTCAGCAGTGATGGGGCGCAGTTCATCAGTCTTAGCTCGAGCCCAATCTAAGCCAGACTAAATGACAACCATCTCTTTGGAATCCTACCTCATACGCTCTTCCGCCTCTTCTAGCTAGGACTTCAGTCATAAGATCAGCTCAGATTGTGCATTGAGATAGGCTGAGTGCTCATCCGCTTGGATCTGTAGGTGTTGGACTTCGTTATCAGCCTCTTGGAGCTTCTTGATGATTTTCACCTTCCTCCGCTGCCATCCCACACTGATCCCACGGTCTTACTCTCAGATTTTCTCTACCATGAGATCTCGGATGAGCAGGTGAGGGCCCTAGGCGTACACTCCCCCAGCACACAGTTCGAACAACCGTGAGAAAATTCTGTCCATTTAATCCAGCCATAGCACTTGGGGGGTGTCATTGATGAAGCGTGTGATCAGATTCCATGATCGGCAGTAGACTATTTTACTATCTTCTTCATCAGAGGTTGTCTCATCCCAGTCCGTGCGATTAGTAGGATCGTATGCGGGGTACGCCTGTAAGAAGTCTTTTGCAGAATCTGCATTTTCTGTAGGATCAGGCATGACATCTGGCATTGGATTAGATGTGGAAGGACTTGGGTCGACCGGTCAATCTTCATCATCAGACTCCACCTCAATAACCTCAGGCACGACCCTACTTGTGGTCCCTCCAATAATAGGGAGTGCTGCAGTTTGGGTAGGCGGGGTAACTATCTCCACGATCACCGACATTCCCCTAGGAGGGAAGCCACCAGACATCCCGACTAGCCTTTCCACAGTAGCCCATGCAAATCGTAGAACTGTACGCAATAGGGAAGGACAAGGATGTCAGTTGGCATGATCTACATATGACAAGCAATGAATTCAGTGGAGAAGAATTACAGAGATCAAACTCCTGGTGTTTCTCCTGAGTTGATGCTATTGTAACCCTGAGGCGTGACCCTCCATAAATTGTTGGAAGGTCTGGAGAGCCTGGAAGAGACACCTCAGGTGCCCTAGCCCTGCCAGACACAGAATTGGACATAGTCATAGGCGTGGGTTCAAAAGGTCCTGCATCATCACTCACTAAGGGGTGAGAGAGAGGTCTGCGTACAAGATCCTCCTGCATGGTCCAGATGTTGGTAAGAAATATATGATGACCAGATAGCAGACCCCGAGGAAAGAAACTTGGGATGTTTCCTCAAGAGTCTCCACGAAATCATCGACATCCGAGTCTTGATCGCTAACTTCGCCTTCCTCCAATGGGCTCCCTCCACCAGCCTCGTCTCCCTAAGAGGATTCATCTGATTCTTCTGGCAGAGGGAAGCACTCTCTCAGTTTAGCGGCTGTCATATGTGGGGGAATCATCAGATCTAGAAGTACCCTCACCAATATGTCATTGGATGCGGGACACCACATGAATGAACATAGTCCTCCAGCTCATCCAGATATTGCTCCGCCTCCGCTGGAGACACCGTCAAACCAGCCTGAATAGGGCCTATACCCGGTAAAACCATCCCGAGATGGTTCAGGTGTTCCCACATCTCGGGAGGGCTGAGGTGTTGCCGGTTGATGTCCCAAATGTCCCAGGCCTCAAGGAAAGCAGCATTCTCTAGCATGTCGATATGGCACAACTGTTTCCCCAGAGCCTGAGTGGATATCCTGTGGAATCCCCTTGGTGGCCGCCCCTCCGGATGGCTCTGTTCTTCTGGGACCACCGAATCTGCCGCTGTTGTTGGGTTTACCACCGCTGCCTCATCCTCAGCTGGTGCAGGTCTCGCCGCCACGGTAGCTCCGCCACTGCGAGAGGCCCTTTCCGCCCTCCGACCCCGACCTCAGGATAGGGGAGGACCACCGTCACCAGGCCAAATAGTTGGCTGCTTCAGCATTTCCCCCGGATAAGCTGCCTCCCATTTGATGGCATACTCCTTCACCAGTCCAAAGGTGGTAGTGGACGGAGGCAATGCATTATTTATTTTCCCATCTTCCAGTGTGAACATGAGCCACAATTTCCTCATCACACACGGGTGCTCCTCATGACGCACCTCCCAGTAGACCTGCGGGGTCAGCCGCTGCAGGCACCAGAACTGCCTCGCGAACCGGTGTGGGGTGTACGGCTTGAAGAGCAGCTCGCAGTCCAACTGAGCCACCAAAACTCCACCTTGAAAGGCTAGGATATAGGCCCGGTGCTGTTCCGTTCCCTGACCGTCATCAGTGAGTACCCCCGTCAGCAATGGAAACAGGTGGAAGTTAAACTCATCCACCTTCCACACCTGGTTCAGTACCATCGGTATGGTTAGTTTGACCGGGAAGCTCCCAGAAGCATTCATAATGGAGGGGTGAAAGTTTGACCGTAGTAGCGAGATGGGGTTTGGATATTCGAAAACGCCCTTAATGTGCACCGCGATCCACCCATACAGAAGGTGGAAGGGCCTGCATATCCTCAGAGGTTTCTCACCCTCTCTAACGTGCCACAGTATCTTATACAATATGGAAAGCATCGGAATCCCCAGATTGACCCACCTTACTATAGCTAGCATGGATGCCATGATTAATGAGCTAGGCCGCACCCCCATGTTGGTGTCCCTCACTGGTAGGATCCAACTGCAGAAAAGGGCCACGATAAACGCCGCCAGCCTGACTATCGGCTGATGTTCAGTGCTAACACTGAAACCCCAGGTCTTCCATTGGCGATCCTCCAAGAGCCACCAATACAAGTGCTACTTGCCCCGTTGAGCCCCCCTTAAGACAAGTTAAAGGCCTTGGTGTGAACTCTCGATCCTCCGGGAAGTTCAGGAACTGCTTGAACCACTTCTTAAAGGGGGCATCTTTCACCACTTCCTTGTCCTCTCTGGGGACCAGTCCCATCAGTGCCACCGCCAGCCGTGGAATCTGCTCTGGATCCTCCCATGTTCTCATGACGGGGAGTAACTCCTCATACATGGCCCCCAAGATCGAGACCCCTAAGATCTGATGTAAATCCCACAGATTGATGCCAACCTCCCCATGGTGCAGGTGAAAAGTGTTGGTCCTAGATGACAATCTGCTCAATAGCTCCAGCATCAGCTATTTTGGTTGATAAATGTGGAATTGGGAGGCCCATGCCACCTCATACAAGCCCACTCTCCTCATCTCATCCCCAAACTCCTCACATGAGGCACCTACTAGTAAGCCCATGCCCAATCATTGGTCATGTTGCCACCCTGGTGCAGGTCCCACTCATCAGACCACCCCTTATTCGAATCCCCCAAAGCTCCCTTCAGTATAGTGAGGTACATAGGAGGGGATGTATCTGGTTGCAAGGGAATCCCATCAATGATGTTCAGGTGGTTGTAGATACAGTCGGTGGTGACAGGCGTGAAGTCCTCCTGCACAAGACCGTTAGCCACCCTGAACCATTGACGCAGGCATGGCGTGCTTTTGAACCATCAAGCTGGTTCATCCCTACTCACCTCAGGAATGAAGACGTCATCCCTCAGCCCAAATCCATACAAGGGAAGATTCTTGCATATCAGATAGTTCTTTTGGATCTCTGATAGAAGTTTCGTCAAAGAATTATGGTCCGAGTGGCTTCGAACCAGCTCCCCCAGGCCCAGACAGTTGACCATCTCATCCCTCCAGGCGGCGTCTATGATCACCCCCAGCGTAGCTTCTTGATGTGCCATTATGGTTGCAGAACTCAGAAAATTTTTAGATCAGGTTGAGAAGATCATTCACAAAGCTGAGACACGGATCCTGGAAGCACACGATCGCTTGGCACATTCATGGAGTCAGAGACTCGTGGTTCTCCGTGAAGCTCGATTCACGGTGATCAGACAGGGAGTACGCGGAGCATCGCGAACCGAGAGCGCAAAATGAAAATTCACGGAGAAGGGAAAAGAAAAAAGAGAGGTTAGCCTCCCAATTTATAGGTAGCGGCCCTCGAAGCTTTGCGGCGCATCCGGACCTCCAGAGCTTCGTGGTGCATTCAGACCGCGCGGCCCCTGTCCACCTCGCGAGCCTTCATCACGAGTCATCACCGCGAACTGCCGATAAGTTTGGTGATTTCCCTCAGACTTCGACCCTTGATCCCTCCGTGGCTCCAAGCCAAAGGGGGGAATTTGTTGGCGCCAAAATATTTGAAGAAAGGAGAGAAGAAAAAGAGGCCCCACGCTCTTCCTCACGAAGCCCCGACATGAAGCCCTCCAAAGCAATGTGACCGCCTCGAAGCACTAGAGGTGGTAACTCTCAGTGAACGCCCTAACGTTTGCGAACCCACCGCGAAGCACCAGAGGTGGTAACTCTCTGCGAATTCCTGGACGTTTGAAAACCCTCTGCGAAGCAGAGGAGGCAATAACTCTCTGCGAACGCCCTGACGTTCGCGATGCCACCGCGAAGTAGATGAGGTAGTAACTCTCCATGAACTCAGTTGACGTTCGCGACCTGCTGCGGAGAAACCCAATCCCCCTTCGCGTCGTGTGATCTCTGCTTCACGGTGCCTCTGACCTATAAATACCGAGCTCCCCCTGAGCACTCCAGATAGACGATACGACCTTTCATCTCCTCAGCACCCAAATCACAATGCACCCTTCTCTCTGGGAATCATGAGCTCTGCGAGGTATTTTTGCTTCGTGAGAGGCCTCCGCCATGTCTCGTTTTGAGCCCCTCTTCTGAGAGGGATTCCCTTTACGAAGCATAAGGGAATTCGCGAATGAAGGGGATCCCCAAGGGGACCCGAGCAGTCGCGGGGCTTTTATGCTTTGTGAAACTCCCACCCTGTACACATGATCCACATGCCAAGGCAGGGTCACTATACTTCACGAAGTACACTACTTCACGACACCTTTCTCCATGAGGAACCTATGCTTCGCGGGGCAGTGCTCCGCGAATTCCCTTCTACTTCGTGAAGCACCTCCCACTTGCACCTCTTCCCCATTCCATGTCTAAGGAACCCCACTTCGTGAATCACACCCCTTTGCATGTGCCCTCCACTACGCAAAGCAACCGAGCTTCGAAAGGCCCCTGTCTGTGGACCCATCTTCTTGGAAATTCCTTCTCCTGTGCGACCCTCCAGGTTTGCACGATGTGATTTCAAAGTCCCCTAGATGATAACACATGTGGCGTTTCTTCGCCTAATGATTCTTCTCATAGTCACACTAATAGCTATTGCTTCTTTACATAGACACACTAATGTGTACCCCTCAATGGTTCGATCTGAGACCCCCCTTCACCACGGCCTTACCGATGCCTTCCCTCCCACAAGGGGTAGAGGGTACCGATTATGTAAGTCCTAGGGGTGTAGAGAGAACCCACCTCGTCCGATCTACAGGATGTTAAACTGCCAATCACATCATCCTCAACACATGACGTTAAATTGTGATCTGACCCCATGCCTCGCACGCAGGGTCCCCCCGGCTCAGACATTCTTTATGCCCACTGGTCTCCATAGAGATGGGATCACCCCTCATAGGGGATGATATCCTTCTTATCGGAGTGGAGTTTGTCCATTGGGAAGGGCGACCATCTTGGCTTATTCCCCTAGCACCTCTTCCGGAAGGTAGCACCCATGAACCTCTATACTTCCTCACCGTGAGGGCTTGCAGAGGGAGTGATAGGGAACAAGGCACCTTCTTTATTCGGTCCCAAATTCTCTCCCTTTGTGCTTTTTCACTCTCGAGCCTCCATCTTGGAGTAAGTTCTGGTACCATGGGCCGCCTAACACGTAATCCCCTCTTCGCTTCTCACGGACACACCCTTCATGATGTGATCGGCAGGTCTCTGCTGCCTCTTGTTTCTCACACCGAGCATGACTCATGTGAGATTAGAGTAAGTATTGACCACGAAAATGCCCCCATCCAGCATGAAATTAAACTGTATGCCCCTGTCCAACATGACGTTAAACTGTATGCTGTCCCGCATGACATTAAACTGTACATCCCTTTTGAACTACGAGGTCTTTGATCCATGTCAAGGCATGGTACGTAGGAAGCCTCTACGAGGTTCAAGCCCACCACCTGTCGTTTCTTCACATCAGGTTCCACCCTCATCCCGCATGACGTTAAACTGCATTCTAGCCCAGCGGTAAGCAGTTGTGACTATCCTGAACTATGAGGACTTTGATCCATGTCAAGGCATGGTATATAGGAAGCCTCCTTGAGGTTCAAGCCCATCATTCATCATACCAAGGTCCTTCTTCATGTTGGTTCGCCGGCACCCACATCCCCTTTGAACTATGATGACTTTGATCCATGTCAAGGCATGGTACCTAGGAAACCTCATGAGGTTTAAGCCCACCATCCACCTGGGCCAAGGTCCTTATTCACGTCAGTTCTCTGACATTCCCCCGTCCCGCATGACGTTAAACCGTATCCCAATCTAGCGGTAAACCGTTGTAACCCCTCTATACAGTTGTTCTGAAAATCCTTCGTGTCAGTTCAACAACCCTTGTTCCTGAACTACATGTCCTTTGATCCATGCCAATGCATAGTAAGTAGGAAGCCTCACGAGGTTCAAGCCCACCACCCATTGGACCAAGGTACATCTTCAACATCGGTTCTCCGCCATCCAACCCGAACTACATGAACTTTGATCCATGTTAAGGCATGGTACGTAGGAAGCCTCATGAGGTTTAATCCCACCACCTGGTCATTCTGACCTCATTCACGACAGTTCGACCACCATCTTGGGTGGCCTAGAGTGTAAGCCCCACACATCCATTCTGAACTACACAAACTTTGATTCCCTACCACGAGGATACATAGGAAGTCTCTTTGAGACTCAATCCCATCACCACCGTCATCTCCATGAAGACTCCATTTCATTCCCCCTCCACTCCGTGTAGCTTTCAATCACCCAACCTGATTCTCATTTGGGCCTCCACATCCTAGTGAGATCATGCCACCCCATTCCCCTCCACAGTATTCAAGAATCTGCCCACAGGCTGGCTCCGATATTGGTGTTCACTCAAGGGGAATTCCTCAATCTGATCCACTCCAGCTAGTGTTCTGATCAGCTCGATCCGTCTTCACTGGATGTTAAAATTGCTGCATACCCTGTGTTAAAACATGGGAAGCTGAGGAAAACCCTAGATACATGCCTATGGAATATGATTCCCTATGCTCGATGTGGGATGCCCCGGGCTTCCGCGCCCTCGAGAAGCCATATAATAAGGGTCCAAATAAAGACACACCAATTCCCCAGCATTTAGACATGTTAATGATGCCTCGATGTGACTACTACCCCAACTGAAGGTTGCTTCCATGACTGGACCCCTTGGAATGTTCTGATAGAAGCAGTGTAATTAACCGGCATCCATGGAAACATGGAACTGGGAAGAGTTTCACGAACAACTTATTAAATCTATGAGGGAGACCCGGACTAGGTGACGAGTTCTGAGGAGGAATCCATAGAAGTAAGAACCGACATCCCATCATCCCAGTTTCGATCAAGGAGCAGACATCCATGAATAAGGAGAAAATGCTACCCACCTTTGGAAAGTAGGAATGCAGGGTAACAAAATCCGCGCCTGTCACGCCCCAAGCAGACAGACGTGCACGCCCCGGTGAAAGAATCGAAAACAATGAGTTTTTTATATATCAACTTGTCTTGTTAAATAGGTTAATAAATAGTCCATTTCAAAGGGAGATAATAATCTCTCCTGTCTAGATTTCATAAGAATCGACTTTCCCCAACATGATGTTTATGAAGACCATAAAAAATATGGTGCAAGGAGATTATTGACAAGTGGGGAGTAAAACCTAACAAAGGCACCCCTATGTAAGTTTATAGATGTAGGGGGAATACATAAAAAGAAAAATTTGGATAGGAATAACCTCTACATTTTTTTGAAAAATTGGGAGTGAAATGAATGGACTATAAGTTCAAGTGGAAAAGTATTATGGTGGTATTATTAATAAAATCCAAAGGGGGAGAATGTTTTAACAAAATAGGCTGGGTGTTGGAGTTTTTATAAATAAATGAAGAGGTTGTGTGATGGATTATGAAAATACATTGAAGACTTTGAGATGTGAGGATGTTCATGAAATCACATGGAATAAATTGCAATGAAATAAAAAGAGACACCATGATATCTCTATATATTGAGGTCATGGTTTTGGAATAAGGAGTATAAGTTTCAAAAGGAGTTGAAATAAATTTCAGATTATAGATATAAGTTTATAATTATGTTTCTAGAATCATTAATAATACAACACTCCATAGTGATATTTGCCACACTTTAGTGGAAGTTTAGGGTAGAAAATATAGAAATGTGCTAAATTAGAAGAGTTATTAAGGGAGAAACATAAGAGTCATCCTGGATGAAACATATGACTTATTACTTTTTCAAATATGGATTTTTATATTACACTACACAACATAGATGTCACACCATGAATATTATTAGAATGACTTCAATGGTTTTATAGATTTATAGTTTCCCAAGCCATGGAAGAAGATCTGTGCAATAACAAGTTATATTGTAAAATATGATTAACATTTTCCATACTGTGAGATAGATATTGTACTTTGAAGGAGGTTTATATAATAATAAGAGGTTTTTGTTATTTTAATACCTACATATCATGAAGGATGATTGTTATTCAACCTATCATGATCCATAATAGTATATATAGTGGACTAGAACCTCATCCCTCAACAAGTTTTAGTGTTGAAGAAAGTGAAAGTATTATTCCATGATATTTAGAGAATTAAAGAGAAGATATTTGGAAGAATAAATTGATGTTATGGAGTATATTTCATGGATTTATTATTTAAATAATCATTTCAAAATAATTAATAAGACCAGAACATGAAATGGTTGAAGTTGATAATTTCACATCATGAAGGAAGCCACCATGTTATAAGGATGTTTTCTTCTAGAATATCTAGTATATTCGAATAGAATTTAAAATGGATGAATGATAAAAAAAATTAGGTATTAATTAAGTTTAATTGTATTGTTTATGAAGAAATTAAATCCTATGGAACATTTGGTATCACTGGATGTAATAAAGAGAAGATGAACTTATCCCAACCCTTATATCAAATGGGATGGTTGCAGAAATCCCATATAAATCTAATCAAATAATTTTAGGATAAGTAGATAATAAAAATCATGTTTATACATCAATATAAAGGATAAGAAGATAAAAATAGAAAATTAAACTGCCATATCTAATAGTGAAGTCTCATGAAATAAGTATAAGGAACTACACTACTACATATGGTCAGTAGGGAAGTAAACATGATAATTATAGTTTTTAATTATCCTTATCCGGAAGTATTTTTTGTTATTACTATATCATGGAAGATGTAGAGTCAATACCCACATTGGAGAATTCATATCATCCAATATTATAGAAATATATCATAATAAAGTGGAGTTAAATGGAGAATATAATCAAGAGATGTGACATAATAGGAGTACCGTGCTGAATGGATACTGACCATCATGTCTATAATTTTTTGAATAATACCCATTAGTATATAAACTATCCAAGAACCATATCTAAGTAGTTCAAAAAATATAGGAAGAGGTAGTTACCCAAAATCATTAGTCTATATTTTCAAAACAATTATAACACATACATTATGTAGTGATATATTTTGACATGTCAGAAAAATGTCAACATATGCTCCTTGGATTATCCCTTAGTGTTGAACCAAGTGAAATATCTCTGTTCTATATACTTTAATTTTTGTATATCTATTTAATGTTTTGTATGTTTGGTGTCACTAGAGAAAATTATAGATTGAATATGTTCCTACCAACATAATAACAATAACAATATATCTAAGAGGAACAGATAAAAGGAAATTTCTTAATCATTTTAAACCCTAATTAACCCCCTCTTAGGTTTCTTCCAATAAACCTGATTCCAACATCTCGAAAGTGTCCAAATACACTTTCTACCTCTATTGTAAGGATTCTTTTTTCCCTAGAGGGTCCAATCCTGCTTAGTGCCATTTTCTTTCACAAAGTAGCTTTCAAATCCCCACCAATACATATTAATCATGATTGGACTTTACAATATGACCTAAGGGTCATGGGGTTACCGAGTTTCCATACCTAAACATTTTGAAGTAAAAAATGTAAGTGTCCTCAAAACCTATACATAAGAGTAAGTCTCATACTGAGACACCCCATTTTCATTGAAACCATTTAGAAAGGGTATTTAATTTAGAAAAAGTCTATATAAAAAACCCCATATGCAATTAATCACTTATCTGTGGTGTGATTATCTCTCAATCAATGCTTATCACGACATGTCCCTCCCCACCATGATGTGATGGGCCACGTGAAACCAAAATTCAGTTGTATCCCCACAATGACCCTACACCAACATTCACTAGATCACTTAAAATATTTCACAAGCCTTGATACTCATGAAAAAACAACACCTTGTGAAATCCCAACCCTCAGATTCCCAATATGAGTCCTAATTCCTAAACCTTACCCAAGTCCCAGACCAAAATTCAAATCCCCTATAAATTTCTTAACTTTTAATAATATGGGTGGTTACATATGCTATACATTAATCAACCAGTTTTTTGTTCAACTATAGTGGAAAAAATTAAATGGTTGTTACTAAGTGATAATTATCATGAATCATGAAGATTAATGGGTTTTTTCATAAATAAGTGAAAAAACATACTATAGTGAGTCATAAAATGACTGTGGAAGGCTCATTGTTTTATGTGAATAAGAGGATGGAGTATCGAAATAAAATTTATTGAGTTAGAGAACCAATTTGTGGTATATGCCACCATATTGTGGTGCGTTGTTATTTTTAAATTTTTAGTGGATGAATGGAAGTTATTGTATGCCACAACTAGATAAAATATTTATAATTGATGTTTTGGGTGAGTAGGTCTCATTCACTGTCTTTGGATGAATGAGGATGAAGTTGATAGCCATGATGTAGTTCAATTTGTGTCTATGAGACTAATTCTGAACATGTTATTATCCACATTAATATTAAGAGAATAATGATTTGAGAATCTAAGAATTTTTATGGCTTAAGATGAGATAAATAAAATCATGTTATGGGGAACATGGAAACAATTATAATGAGTATTTTATATAATTTTTAAGATATGGAAATGATAATATTTTCAAGTGGAAAAGAGATACAATCCATGATTTTGAGAGGATTTCATTTGAATGTATCACTACCACATCATGGTAATATGACTAGGACATGGTTTATGATATTTGAATTAAAATTATTTCTTATATTTTTTAAAACCTATTAAGATATCATAAAGATTTGAGGGAATTAATTCATCTATAATGGATGTACTTGTTAGTGTTCTATGGATGTTGATAAAACTTATCCAAGGTAATATAATAAAGTAAAAACATTAAAAAACACAATATCATCCATGTATTTTAAATGAAAAATACAAAAATTGTATATAAAGATATTTCCTTTACTCAGTTTAAGTTGAGTTCCTTCTTCTTCATTCTTCATTATGGTTGATCAAAATCACTAAGAAGAAACCAATGGACTCCGCCAAATTTATCCATGGGTTGTATAAATCTCATATTACATATGTCACATGCCTCCCCCCTTGAGACTCCACTTGAGACAACAATGAGTTTGAGTATGATCCCCAAAGCCCACATTAAATATGCAATGAGTTAATGACTAGAATCAATGGTATATCAACACACATATATAAAAAAATTACCCTTTATAAATGAATACTCCACATAAATATTAATAATATTAATATAATTATCAACCATAATACATGAATAATGTGTATCAATCATTGTTATATAATATAAAACAAAGCCACAAACTATAATAAAACTATAGATTCTATCATCTCTTTTATACTTTTTGTGAGGTATAATGAAATATTCCCTTAACAATAAGTCTCCCATGTCTAGAGCTAAGGTCATCTGACATAACTATTGACTCTATCCATATAATCTAAAAAAATATATATAAAAAATAATGATGACTATATAAATATACTTAGGATATTCTTCCTTGGAACTATCATTCATCCATGTTAATGAAGTATACTAATTCTTATTTATATGAAATAAATAAAACAATCAATCAAACATATATATATATCCTAAAATTCAATAATCTATAACACTTCCATTTTTAACCTCATAATCCAAACACTACTCACCACACAAAATTCTCACATAGTTCCCATCAAGAAAAACCATCATCACTAGTCAATATCTTGATAACTAAACAGTTTTATGCTTGTAGAGACCTCACTGTAACATCCCCTCATAGTTATCCACCCATGATGACCTCATCATAATATCCTATTATATTTATCCACTAGTAGGGATCTCATTAATGTATATCTGTGTAGTTGTTTTCCCATAGGGACCTCATTAAAGTCTATTCATTAGAAATGTCTATATCCACCAGTATGGAATCATGTTTTTTCTTGGGTATCCATCCTCAAGGAATCTCCCCCACCATAACCTATATATGTTGGGAATTTTTTAGATCTCAAAGACTCTCATTTTATTTCTGGGTATCCACTCTGGGGTGTACTTCGCTCCCCTACCTATATAAATAAGACCAAAGATAACATATCTTTCATAAAATATCATAAACCACAACCACATAACTATAAAAAACATACACATCCTTATTAAGTGTAGTTAAATAAATTTATACCTACACCATCCATTTTATCTCTAAACAAGGCCATCAAACATATAATTCCCTAGGTAATATAATCACACCATATAAATATTTCACACTCCCACCTAGATTTACCAAAATCCAGATACATGGGAGTAATTAATCAAATCTAACAATTACACTATACTCCCACTTAGGTTTACCAAAACTTGGTCATATTTAGTAATTCAGTATATTACTAACATTACTCATATTATTAACCAACAATGGGCAATTCTTAAATCAGGCACCTAATCCAGATCATGACATAACTGGGTCACATTCTCAATCACCCTGGGATATCAACTAGTGTTAGGGGATCAAAGTATATCCATTGGGAATATATTCTCCAAAAAAAGAAATTAAATAAGTAAAAAACCTTCTGTATAAATTCCAACATGAACGATCCATAAATATGACATCTATTTCAAATAAAATAAGTATAAATAAGAGATTATATATAAAAAAAAATAAATCACATACAAAAACTCACCCTCTATGATTCCCTTAGAATAAATAAACCTAGTTAAAATATAAAAAATGTCACATGCTCAAAAACCACTGATTAAGTTAAATGAAAATAAATAGGGATGACCAATTTAACTAATTTGATAAGGAAAACAAAATAAATCCAAATAACAACATGCTTATGTGTTACTCCCTTAATCACCATCCAACCTCAAACCAAATATGCTCTATGAGAAATCAAGAGATAGGATAGAACCTAAAGTTGATATATAATATAGTCATGAGCATGTTAATTAATATTAGGTCACCATACACCTTTCCACATTCTCACCCTTTAATAAAATTATCCACTTCAATCTACTTTTAAAAAATAAATTACAAAGTATTATTTTTCCAATTTTAAAATAATTCATGTAAGTCCATCATTTAAATTCATTTTTCATAAAATAAAAAACCCATACATTTAAACCTAACTAAGATCTAAAAATTTCAGGAAAATATGACATTTTTAATGAATTATTTAGTTTTAAAAATATTATTTACAAATATCCACATTCTAATCGTAAAGGGAAAACCGATGTTATGAGAGAACCACTATAGATGACTATGGATAGGGTCACATAGCATAATACTTTGATAGTATATAGTAGAAAGAAAATTAAACACATAACTAGCCAGTGGGGGAACCAGTTTTAATTCACTAACATAGCTTGTGGTAGGGGAACCTTATATCATCTAAATTCACCTACCCAAGTGTCCTGGGTTCCCAAAAATACTATTCATTGGTGTGATATAACATTTATCACATAACAATCATACATCAATAATAATCATAAAAAATAATCTTAAATCAATCCCTTGAGAATATCTTTTGAAAAATAGGTTTCAAATATACAATTTAAGTTCCCAACCCTTTCTTTATCCTTACACACATATGCATTTAGATATATATATATATATATTATATAAATTCACATATTCACACATCGTTGTGTGAATATATAAATAAATGTATCTATATATATAATCATTTATATGTGTACCATTATTAAATATGGAATAAAAAAATTATAACACAAGTTGAAAACAAACAAAATTAGATCTTCAATATATATTAAAATGATAAATAGTTTGACATCCCTCTATTCAAGACCAAACATATTATTAAATTCCAAATAAACCATTTATAAATCAATTGAATACGAAGGATATATTTATTAATGTTAAAATAAATCTTAAATATCCATTAATTCAATTTCATAAACCATCAATGTTCTTGGTTAAAGAAAACCATATTTGGGATACTATCAATAATAGAAAGACTCTTCAATTTCTATGAAAAAAATTAAATATAAGTTTCTAATTATAAATTTATTAAAAACACGTAGTAATTCCATTAGGCATAAAAAAATTAAAATCCAAGAAATGAATAGTTATAAAATTAAAGAGTCATGCATGAGGAAAACCTACATTGAATAGATGATGAATAGTTTGAAGATTAGAATATGGGATGAATGAGACCTGAAAGAGTCACCCCCCACATTAAAAATAAAAAAAGGATTTCAAAACCTGAACCGAACTAGGGTTCAGAAAACAAAGTGTTTTCTAAGGGAAGGAGAAAGAAATAAGAGGAATAGGATAAAAGAGGGAAGAGGGGATATGAAAACTATAACTTAGTATAAATTCACTTGAATTTTCCAAGAAAAATGCCTAAAATGAAAGGAAGAAGAGAGGATGAGGCATGAATGGGGGGATATTTTCCATATGTCACATGAACTAGAGGGATGAGGGTAGTGGGGTTTGATTTTTAGATACATAAGTATTGGGATAGTTTTTTAAAAAATAAAATTTTAAATAACTTGGTATATCTCACGATTTGACAACATGGTTGGCCAAACCATGAGTCATCCATGATAACATCATTAGAGGGATTGGATCCTGGAGAATAAGTATACCAAATAGTTAGACCAATAATGTTCCAACAATGCAATTGGCTCTATTAAAAATTTCTAGCCTATCGTACGGTTTACGCACAGTTAATACTAACCACATGATAACGACTTGATATGAACTACATGCCAAAAAACTTCAAATTTAAAGGATATATATCCCAAAAGAAGAGAAAAATAATAGAGTATAAAAAATAAATAAAATAATAGAATAAAATTGATGTCAAAGTGAGACACTTCGTGTCCTCATCACTATAAGTCTATACTCAAATCACCTACCAATACATATCGAAACACCGATTTAACCAAGAATTATCATCCATCACATCTTTTCACATTCAAACCACCATATTTTCACACAATAGAGTTTTATTTAGGGGTTATTATTAGATTATATTTCCTCTACTAATAATAAATCATCCAAAATGATCCACTATACAACCCAAATATGGTAGAAGAAAGAATCATACTGCACTACGAAATGTCAAGGACGCATGACCCATGTATAATTTACACTAATCCCATGTAATTCACTACCAATAATTCCCCCTTCTTTAAAATGTGTCATGACCCCATGCCTATGTGAAACAACCCCCGTGTAACTCATTTCCACTTTACCCCTTTTTATCGCCAATACTCCAGTAAATTAATCCAGAGAGTGGAATGACCCGTATATTTATTTGGAACACCCCATGTTAAAATTCATAAAATACCCTCTCTCTCTACTTAAAATATTTAATTATATTGGGAACACAATTAAATATAAAAACTTAAAAAATAATTAATATATAACCATAAATAATAATCAATATATATTTATATCACAACAACTTTTGAATAATAATAATATCTATCAAATATTATGACAAATTAATAATAGGAAATAATCTATATAAATTTTCATCATAAAAGAATATAATAATATTATCCCATTTTCATGAATATATATTTGAAATTTACTTCCACTTTTTCAACCAAATCATTATTCCATTTTAATTCATAATATTTCAAATTTTATTATCATAGAATATATTTTTCTATCTATTTCAACAATTGAATTCCACTATTTACTAATTTTAATAATAATTATCCACTTTAGAAATCACTTTAATTTAAATTATTTATAAAGAATAATTATTTCATCAATATCATAACTATGAATCATTATCATTCATGATATCTATCAAAACCCCCCTCTAATGGCACCCCAATTGGGTCAACAATGAAGAGAAGGAGTAACACCTGAGTCCTTCCTCTAGTAGTCCCTAGTTTGGAAACTATTATAAAGGGTGTAAAAATATTAAATGGGATGAATTAAACTCAATACAGAGAAGAGGATAAAGAGATACGGTAAAATAAAAATAAAAAACTACATCACATAAAAAATAAAAGGACTAACAACCCATAATTCATCTAGGTGTAGTTATGTAGTACTCAATGCAGGTGGGGTGTATATAGAAATAACATGAAAATACATGAATAAATGTATATAGAAAACACACTAGCCCAAACTAAAGGGTTTAAAACAACACTAAATAACCATTGTAAAACATAAACCATAAAAATCACTCTACTATTAACACATATTGCCACCACTAAATGAAACACACCACTCAAAGAATCCATGCACAACCCATAATTTCTTTTCTTACGTTCATACTTTACCCATTTTCCATATTATCACATTACTAACCACCATTTATTTATTAATTTACTTAATCCCACATTTAATGAAAAGACACTCTAACCATAACCCACATATATTCACATTATGTCTTGACCCCTTTGTTAACATTCAGTTCATTAATACATTTACAACACATGAATTCCAACCCAAACTTATTAATTTACTAGACATTACATTTCTATTCCATCATTAATAAATTTACATTCCATATATAATAGAAAAATACCAAAAGAACCACACAACAACCCATTATACCTGTA
This sequence comes from Viscum album, assembly GCA_963277665.1. Classification (NCBI taxonomy): domain Eukaryota; kingdom Viridiplantae; phylum Streptophyta; class Magnoliopsida; order Santalales; family Viscaceae; genus Viscum; species Viscum album. Next base: position 1,746,969,556 of record OY728161.1, read on the forward strand.
ATAGTAACCATCACATATCCTTCCAAAACCATCAATAAAACCCAACCATCCCAGAACAACAACCACATATCAACCAACACACATCAACATACTACAGACATCCCCCAACATATATTGTGCTAAATGAAACCAAAAACCCATATCCTCAAATTAAACCACATCCAAAATAGTCACCACCATCACTGTATACTTAATATGGGTCAACATAACCACAAGAACACAACAACCACACTAGAAACATAAAAATATAGATTCTTAGTTTACATAAATTCTACAATTCATTTAAAGTGGGGTTTCCCATTAATTTACCATCTCAAAGATGGGTATTTTCACACAATTTCAAATTTACATCGGAAACCAATTCATAGATGAATATTTGTATTAAAACTTTAATGAGGGGTGAGTTTCAACAATAAAATACTACAATAGTTATTAATTTTAATCCAATATAATAAGCATATAACAAAAATTAACAAATTTGAGATATGAATCATCAATAGAAAATGATAATAAATAGGAAAATAATATGATAATACACCCGATAATATTCAATTCAATTTAATCTCGGTCATTATGTTTATTAGTCAATCCATACTACCCAGCCAAGAGGAAAAAAATCATGCTAATTACACAGATGCACCAAAGAAAGAGAGAAAAAGGCCCCATACCAAGATAGAATCTTCCAAACACAATGAACCAAAAACAAAGGAAAATAGGAGATGTAGTTGTGACATTGAATGAAATAAATTATTATAGAAAACAGAGGTAGAAATAAGGGATGTTGAATAGGATTTGAATCGTGATAAAGAAGGGTTTTGGTGAATGGATTATGAATCCAAAGCCTAAAGAACATGTTTCTGGATCATTTAGACTTAACAAAAATTAAGAAAGACTTAGTGGAGAGAAATATAGTATTTCAAAATAGCTTATATATATTACTACATATATCTCCAAGGAGAGTGGCCCATTTTCCATTTTATTTTTTATTTAATTTGGTTTCCATTCAATTTCATCCAAAAGACCCATTAAAAACCCTAAACCTTGAGGAATTAAAATATGAAATTTAATCCATACATAATAGATTTAAAACCATTTAATTGATCCTTAAATTCCATATTTTCATTAAAAAACATTTTTTAAATTATTCTAGGAAAATATAGGTATTTTTAAAATTTGGATTTTTTGAAAAATATTGGAGTGATTGCAAGAAGGGATTGATTGCATGGATGTTTCAAGCAACCATAGAGATCAACCACATCAAGGATCAACCACATGAACAAAAAAATAAACCATGAAGGATAGAATGGATGAACAAAAACTGGTTGCATGAAAGAAATGATCAAACATATGAATAAATATATTAACCGTGAGAACAATTGACCCACCACAAGGACAAGCTGATCAACTATATGAACAATAAAATCAACCGCATGAAGGTACTTATCCTCTGAATGAAGAGAAAAGTGACCGAACAGTCAGTCCGGTGACTTAAAAAATATATAATTTTAAAAGAGAAAAAGACCATAATAACTCTCTTGGAACTTAAAGGAATAGTAAGACACAGGGGAAGAGTCTTGGGAATATGGGATATGATATCAGAAACCTCTCAAAAAAGTTCTAATTCTGAAGAATCTAAAACAATCCCAAAAAATAGGAAAGCGATAGGATAATAACACCGTGAGATAACTCTCAATGATATATCTATATTAAGAACACCACCAAACTATGAGAAGAAAAATCACATAACCGTGAAATATTATCAACAAGGTATAGTTTCAAAATCATATATCAACATATAATTAAACACATTTCCCAAAATAGATGAAACCCAAAAAGAATCAAAATAACTCAACGTATTGAGTGCGCATCTATAAATCACATTCTCTAATGCTATCATCCTAATCACCATGACTCCATAACATGAGAACCAAGGGGATAACTCACCAACAAAACACCTCTTCTTAAAGATCCCAAATCTCAACCAATTACCCCATTAACACCACACCAACCTCAATGTTTAACTCTTTAGGTGATTTTTTATTCTTTTGTTTTTTCACTAGTGCATTAATATACTATTTTCATATTTTCACAAGATACCTTAGGTATGATCCTACTTAGTATGCAACTTATACTGACCGCATGTATATATAAACTATTTTTTTTAAGTTTCTAAGAAGCTTTCAGAGACTAAGCTAGACACTATTTTCATGGAGGTTGGAGTTAATGTGGAGTGAATACATTAGGAATTTCCCCTTAGTACTATTTTATTTTAGAGGCCTTTTTCATTTCCTGACATGAATTATGAGTAATTAGTCCTTTTATTTTTTATGTGATGGAGTATTTTGGGGGTTGTTTACATTATCTATCAATCATGTTCTCTATATTTAGTGTAATGACTCCCACTTAGGGGTTATAAACCCTTAGTGCTAGTCACAAACTTAGGGCCTACTGGAGGTGGATTCGAGGTCACTCCTTCACTTCATTTCAAACCTAGTGGGGGGGGGGTTATGAAAGTGGCACCATGAACCTGAAGGATATCAACTTTGTGAGCTCCTTTTACCACCCCACTATATATAATATCCACTATAAGAAAAATTTAATTTAATGTTGGTTATCAAAACCACTGGTAAATTTGTTTTTTTAATTTACTTTTAGCAGTGGTATTTCAAAAACCACTACTAAATTAGATTTTTTATGTTTTTATTTTATAAATAAATTTTTTGCAGTGGGTTTCAAAAACCAACAAGAATTAGCGGTTTTTGTTAAGAATTTGTCTCTAAAGTGAAGGAAAAAATATTAAATATTAAATAATTAATTATTATTCATAATCATTATTTATTTAATATTTATTATTTTAAATAATAATTATTTTTAATCATTAAATATTTATAATTATTAGTTATTAATTATTTAAAACTTCAATTAATTCTAAGATAAGTTAAAAATGAGGCTTTAACATCAAATAACCCTAACTTTTGATCTAGGAGTCTGTTTTAGCTCCATAACTAGTCAAATCAAAGATTAGGAAAAAATACACCAAAATTAGATAATAATTTCATAATAGTTAATAAAATTTAATTTATTACTATTTTAATAGATGTTTAAAATTGAACTTCAACTTCAAATGACTATAACTTTTGATCTAGGTGTTCGTTTAGGCTCTAAGAGAAGTCAAATTAAATCATGCAAGGAGATTTATGTTGTGCTGACCAAGGGGGCCCTGATCATTATTTTTTGAGGAAAAGGCCTAGAAGGCCTTTAAATCTAAGTTTTTTGTTCAGATTTCATTAATTTAGAACATTCAAGGTTATTTCAACTTCTTTTAAGAGTGAATTCATATTCTAGTTAGGCCATCCATGATTTTATTCCATGCATTTACATTCCTATTGATTTGATGATGTTATAATTGTTTTGGTTTTTCCTCTTTTTGTGTTTAATTATCTATTATATATATATATGTATTTATATAAATTTATGTATATTTAATTATAATATATATTTATTTATCAATATTTATTTAAAACTATATATAATTATATCTATGCATAAATATTTATATGAATATATACATATTTTTTCTACATTTATATACATTTATAAACATTTATATGTATTTAGGTTAATATATTTTTATACATTATGAGGCTATATATATACTTTATATATATATATATATATTTATATTAATATACAATTATATATATGTGTGTTTATATATATTTATGTAATATAAATGTGTGTTTATATATATTTATGTAAATTTCGTTATATGTATATTTATTTGTAGATATTTATATACATCAATGTATATTTATATATATATTCTACTGGTTGGTGTGTGTCTGTGTATTCGTGCTTTAACTTATATACATTTATGTAAGTTATTTTATATTTAAATATTTCTAAAAGATATATATAACTATATTTAAATAAATAAATATATAATTATATATATATCAACCATTTATTATTTATTATATATTTATTACTAATTTATTATTTATTTTTATATAATTATTTATTATTTATCGTTAATTTATTATTATTTATTTAATATATAATATATATTATTACATATTATTTATTTTTAATATTTATTATTAATATTTATTATTAATAATTTATTATTATCATATTATTTATTATTTATTATTTATTCATTTTTTATTATTTATTTATTATTTATTTATTTTATATTTATTTTTTAATTATTAATTATTAATTTATTAATTTATTAATTGATTATTTTTTATTAATTTATTTTAAATTTATTATTATTTTATCATTAATTTATTATTAATGTATTATTAATTTAATATTTATTTTTCATATATTGATTCATTATTTATAACTAATTTATTATAATTTTATTATTTATTCATTATTTATTTATTATGTATTAATTATTTTTTTACTATTTACTGATTATTTATTATTTATTATCAAATTATTTATTATTTATTATATATCATTTATTAATTAGCTATTTGTTAATTATTAATTATTTATTTCATATTTATTTGTTATATATTATATGTTATTGCTATATATTATTTATTATTATTCTTTAATATTATTATTTATGTGTATATATATATATATAAGTATATTAAATTTTGTTTACTCACCACATAAAGACCTTGTTGGTGTGGTAAAGTATTTGTAGAATAACTAAAAGGTAAGAAGTTCTAATATCACCCAACACATATATATGTTGAATTTATTCATCTTATTCATGAAATATACATGCATGATTAGATAAATAAATAAATAATTAATAATAAATAAATAATAAATCACTAATAAAGAAATAAATAAATAATTAAGCAAATAAAAAATAAAATAAAATTGAAAAATTGAAAAATTAAAAACATTACGAAATGATTTAGGGTGATTTAAAATATCGCTAAATGATTCTTCTGATTATTTTTAAAAATCACCTTTAAATTATTCCTAATAGTTTTTTATAACCATTGCTAAATGATAATAAACACACGATTTCACAACAGTTTTGATAAACCACCATGAAATGATTAAGTAGTAGTTTAAACCAATACTAAATGCTTATTTTTTTATAGTGATCTTTCATTCTTCGAACATCGCCTCCAATTGTGATGTCCTCTATCGGTACACACCACTAGCTGGGTACTACTGTCATGCACCATCATTGAAGGAAGTGTAGGAAAGAGGTGGTAATCAGACATCCGTTCCCCACCATCCAAATGTTGGGGAATACAACCCCAAAACATTTTGGTGTCGGTACGTATTACTCGATGCAAGTTTTATGCACATAAAAATAATAAGAAAATAAAAAATATATGAATATTGACAACACATCATCCTGACCTAAATGGTTCATAGAAATACTACATCATTTTTTCCACCATCAATATCACTCTACCATTACCTGTTACTACTACCACTAAATGCAACACACGACCCAAAGTAGGAACGTGCTAATTATAATCCCCTTTCTTACATTCACACTTTGCCCATTTTCCAAATTATCACATTAGTATCCAATAGTTATTTCTTAAGCCAATTAATCCTATATCTAATGAAAAACAACTATAACCATCACCCACATCTATTCCCATTATGTTCCATCCCATTTGTTTACATTCCATCCATTAATACATTTACCACACATGAATTCTAGCCCACACTTATTAATTTCCTAGACCATGTCAACAACATTTCATTAATAAGAACATTATATTCTATCACTATTAAAAAACTACCACAAGGAACCACACAAATATCCATTCTCCTAAAAAAAACAACCATCACTTCTCTTTCCAAAAAAGATCACAGCCCAACCATCTTACAACAACAACAACATATTGACCAGCACATTTCAACATACTAAAAGTATCCCCCAACATATCCCATTCCAACAGAAACAAAAATCCCCATGACATCAACTCAAATGACATCTGAACTAGTAACCACCATCACTATATAATCCCCATGAGTCCACAAAACTATAATAATACAAAAAACACACTAACAACACACAACACCATATTTCTGATTCTCATAAATTCAAAAAGTTATTTAAAAAAGGATTTTCCATTAATTTATCACCCCACACATGGGTATTTTCACATAGTTCCATATTTAAATAGAAAACCAATTCATAAAATAATATACGTATTAAAATTTTTATGAGGGGTGATTTTCAACAATCAAATATAGCAAGGGTACTTAATTTTAACTAGCCACAACATGAACAAAATAATAGCTATCAAGTTTCGGGTAAAAACCAAAAAAAACTAGTAAATCATATATGAATACACCCCATCCTCTTAAATTTAATTCAGTTTAGTTCATTATGTTCAATAGTTAATCTGTACTACCCCCAATTGGAAAAAAATCATGCTAATTTCATAGATGCAAAAAATAAGGAGAGGAAAAGGTTCACTCACTCGAAGAGAAGCTTTAAATCACACTAGACCAAAAAAAAGGAAAAAGGAGTTGTTTTCATGGCCTCAAATACCCGAATTATTATAGAGAATAGAGGGAACAACATGGGATGTTTAACTCACTTGAAATCACAATCAGGAAGGGCTTGGGTGAAAGGAAGATAACTCATAAGGCTTAGGAATAAGTTTCTAGATCGTCTAAACTCAAAGAAATCAATAAATTCACATGGGGGGGGGGGAATTGTTTTATTTTAAAATAGTAAATACATATTCCCATAGTTATCTATAAGGATAGTGGGTAAAATTTACCTTTTAATTCTCATTTAATTCAATTTATATTCAATTCCCTCTAGAAGACCCATTTTAAACCTCTAAACTTAAGGAATTAAAAGATACAATTTAATCCTTATATAAAAAATTTAAAAACATTCAATTGAGCCTTAAATTAAAAATTTTATATTAAAAATTATTTTTTTACATTATTTTTGGAAAATTTGGATATTTTGAAAATTTTAGAATTTTGAAAACTATTGGAGTGACCATATGAACGAAGTGACTGTATGGACCGACCACATGAAGGATTGACTGCATGATCAAATAGATTGACTATAAAGGAATAAATTCATAACAAACAACCAATTTTATAAAGTAAACACTTGACCATTTGAAAGAATTTATCTTCCATGAGAATAAATTTCCTACCGCAAGAACAAAAAAAACTACCGCACGATCAACCCAAGTGATCACACAAAGGGACCAAATGACTGCACGAAGAGACAAGTGACCACATGGCTAGTCAAGTGAACATGAGAAAAAAAATTAGAAATTTCAAAGAGAAAATGACTCTGAGCACCCTCTTGACACCTACAGGACTCGAGAAAAAAAGGGAATGGTTTTTAGAATTTGAGACATTATAATATCAAAGATTAAAATTTTAGTTTAAAATGACACAATTTTGACATCAAGTTATTTATAATTGATGTAAAAAAGGATTTTTTACATCATTTACACCATACCTAATGTTAAAAATTTGTTTTTAATATTGGTTATTATAGTAATTGATATCAAAAAACCATTAAAGAAATTAAATATGATGCATCATCTAATTATTTTTTTCATTCTATCGATCTAGATGATATAATCCATAATTGTTCTCACTTGGGTAACCCTACCTTCCTTCAATTATCTTTCCCCATTCACCATCCATTTATTTTGATCATCTTCTACTACTATCAACCATCTTTTTCCATTATCACCATGCCACTTCCATCAATTCTCTCCCATCAACTCTCACCAATGTCTCTCTCCATTATTCTTCCACTGAATTCAACCATTTTAAGTTATTTTATGAATGTATATTTATCTTAAATTTTATTTCATATTTTCAATCATTTATATGATACGACAAAAAATAGTTTCTTATCAGTTATTTTTTACTTAATAATATTGTTTTTTTTATAAAATCACTATGTTTGGTTTTAGAACTTTATAAAATGTTATGATTCTAGTTTAAATTTAAAAATCAGTGAGTAATCTTGGAAATATATTTAAATGGTTTGTTTGGGTGGTGACTTAATTATACAATGGTTGTCATCCCATTTTAGATATAGTGTGCTTATTTTATTAGGTGACATTGTTTGGTTTTTATTTTAATAAATATTGATACGGGTTTTCTTACTAATTTAAAAATCATTGATTTTTTCTAAAATAATAATAATGTTTATTATATGAATTATTTTATTATTGATAGTTTTGACTTGGGTGTGTATTTTATAACTCACTTTTAATTTTTAAAGTGAAATAATTATTGGTTTTAAAAAGTTATAATGTGTATTATATATGTTTAAAATGTATTTATAATGTTCGGTGTAATTTTAAAATTTATTTTTTCTAATTTAGCTGGGTTAATAAAATTCATGTGAATATAAATATAAATATATTTTTATTTTTAATGTTTTCAAGGATTAAAGTAATGTTTAAAATTTTCCACGTGTTAACTTAAAAAGAATCTATTAAATAATTTAAATTTATCAAATTTAGTTGATGGTTTTAAATGTTAGTAATGACTTATATATTATGATTATATTGTTAATATGATAAATTTTTATAAAGGTATTAATTTAAATTCAAAACCTCTTTAAAAAATTATTTAATATTTTCAATAATTTTAAGATCTTATTGGTATATTTACAAATAAGAAAATGAATTTTTTATCTATGGATTGGTGGGAAATTTATAGAATAATAGTTTTTCAAAAATTTATCTTGAAATCCATTTCTTTCATCCCCTCCAGTTTCATAATAAATTTGAATTTACCACATTTTATATAATATTTTTTATTTTTGGAAATAAAATATTCATCTAAAATGGGATTTTAATGTATTATTTTAAATTTGGAATTATTTTCCTATTTTTATTTTTAGTATTAATATTATTAATTTTAGTGTTAATATTTTTAATTTTAGGGTTGATATTATTAATGTTGGTGTTAATATTATTATTAGTGTTAATTTTATCATTATTAAAAATATTATTGTTCATGTTATTAATATCAATAAGATTATTGTTTAAATTATTAATGATAATATTCTTAGTGTTGATATTAATAACATTAATATTAGTGTTAATATTATTATTATCAATATTATTGTTAATATTAAAAATATTACCATTTTTGTTAATATTATTAATAATAGTGTTAATATTATTATTATTAGTGTTACTATTATTAATATTAATAATAGTGTTAATATTATTAATATTTATATTAGTGTTAATTATTTTTGAATTAGTATTAGTGTTAAGCCAATGGGGTGTTGGTCAAGTGGTGATCAACACCTATCTGCAGAAAAAAAATCATTAGGGGTTCCGTGTTCAACCCTTGATGGCCCACATTTATAGGTATTTTTGATAGTGTAGTACTACTCATCATTGGAAGATGGAAGATACTGCTACAATCATTATCTTGGACTAGGTTATGAAAAATGATCAATGTTGACATGTTGATGGTAGGGAGACAATGGCGAAGGATAGTGTGTGAAGATGACTAAAGGTAGATGGATGATAGTGGTAGTCTATGATAGATTAGGTGAAAATGTGTGCTGTTAGATGATTAGAATAATTAGGTCCTTGATTTATGATTGTGGTGGAGATCTATTGCAGACAGGATTAGAGGTGGTAGCAAGGTTCGTGATGAGCGACCTTGAAGGTAGGGTATGATTCAGGCATTTTAGGCAGTGGACCTAGAAAAATATAACACTAGGTTGAGTCAACCATGTGGATTAGGTGGTTTATTAGGATCAACCTACCGGTTTGGGCCTTTAGGTCATGTTTTCATGGGATTAAATACCTATTTGGCCTATGGGTCATGTAATGAGATCCCTATGTCCAGAAAAATGAGAGGAGTTTGTATGGATTATTATAGGTGGATTCCCTCTACTTGTTAAAATAAAAAAACGATTAGTGTTAATATTATTAATATTAGTGTTAATAATATTAACATTTATAAAATAAGTAATTTGTATTTCAATATATAATTTTTATCATTTCATTATATATATGAACATTTAACGAATTAGTAATTCGTAAAATAATTTTTAAACATGAACCAGTTTATATAGTATAAAATATCTAAAGTTTTACATGTGTATAGTTTATTATTATTATTATAATTATTTTCAGTATAATTTTTTTATTATTACTATTATTTCTTTTTTTTAAATTTTTATTTTATATTGTTTTTTATTATAGTCAATTAAAATTTATAATTTCAATATATAATAACTTATATTATTTACATAATTTTTTCTATATGACATAATGAAATTTAGTTGGATTATTGCATGATGAATAAGTGATGAATATGAGGAAAGGGTTGTTTATTTTTTGGAGTTTTTCAGAAGAAATGTTCTAAATAATGAAATTTTTAATATCTATGCACTGAGTTTTTGAATTTGAGAAATCTATAAAGCAGAGAAATTAAAGATCATTTAATTTGAAACCATTTTAATCTGAGTTAGTGTCCATGGATCTAGCATGGTGAAATGGTGTGGAATTCAATAATTAATGATTATGAGTATTTTTTTTGATAATTTTGATCAACTTAAAGAAATTATTCATGTTATTCAAGTGCAAAATATTAATAAAAATAGCTGATTGAGCACCTATATTGTGACACTGAAAAATCATTGTATCTAGGATGTACCAAATTTAAAGTTTTATCAGTTATATTTAGATTTATTAACTTCAAATCTGGGAAGGATGGACCAATAAGAGTTTTTCATAATTTCTAGAGCCCTTGAAAGAAATTATTTGAAAATACAATGATATTCCAGATTCAAATTATAAATTAAAAATAATAATTTCTAGTGATATTGGGGTATAATAAAATACATGGATTCCTCAGTGACTGTGTTGTATAGAAAAACATACAAAGGTTTTTTGAGTTTCCTTAAGATGGGGAATCAACACAAGTGCCTCAACCTAGTTGGAGAGGTCTCGCTAGGTGCATCCAAGAGACCCGAGATCAAATCCGGGTGGAGGCATATTTCTGGGGTATTGTAGCAGTACTGTAGTAGTACTGTAGCAGACACTGTTCGGTATTATAGCAGCCATAACTATTCATCCATCTTGGCCTTCGGGCCACCGGTTTGGTCCTCGGGTCCTGCAAGCCTTTCGGGCCACCCAAGGCCTTCAGGCTAGTTGATTCTCAAGGCCTTTGGGCCACCTTAAGGCTTTCGAGCCACCCTAAGGCCTTCAGGAGACATGAATGTAGGCCCCAAACACACTAAAAAAAAGGAGCAGCCCCAGATGAGGATTCAGAGCAGGTGAACTCACCAGAGCAGAGCCAAATGGACTTCCAAAATGAGAGGGTATGGCTATTACATTGGCACCAGCCTGTGCTTGCACGGGAAGCCTAGCTAGACAGTCATGTAAAGGTGGATAGCTACTATCAAGACACAGATGCTGGGGAGGGTCACTTCCTTGTAGATAGTCTTTTTGAATTCCCTAAGACCTTCGGGTTATGTAATCTCCTAAGCCTACGGTCCATGTAATCTCTGAGCCTACGGGCCTTGTAAGGGTTCCCCATCATCCCTTGAAAGGGGGGGGGGGGGGTTATCAAAAATCAATAAAAATAAAGGCCTTCAGTCCATTTAGGCTTAATATGGGGCATCACGATATAATTTTAAAAAAAGATCACATGTTGAATTATATATTATGAAATGTACTGGGATATTCTTATTTCTCTAATTTATACTCTTTTAGTATCCTATATTTAAGGGATGAGAAACTATAGGCCACTCCAATATCCAAGAGCAAAAGGTCTAAAAGTAATTATGAATCTTCCATTGAATATGGATGAATGAACACAAGAATATAGGCTAAAACTTTAAATTAAGGAGTGAAAGCTATTCTGAAAAGGCTAGAAAGAAATTTTTCTATGACATAAACCTCTACTTAATTATGTTAACCATTTTCATTTATAATGTAAGGGGGATAGGGTACCCATAAAAATGTGAATACATTTATCCCAATACTAAGAGCTCTAACTTATTCTTAATTTCTATTTTAGAACCTAAGAATTCTGGTAACCCATTCAATATATATTTTTACCAAGATTCATTTCAAGTACTTATTTTATGATTTTACAAATAATGAGGACATCTTGATATTTTGGAGAAAGAATGTCTAAGTAGATTTCATCAACTCATTTTCCCAGTATATCACTACTAAGGTGAGTAATCTTAGCACGTCTATTTAGTTTACTTTTGTTTATGAAAAATGTGAAACTAGGGATTATAAAATCATCTTGGAATGCCTCTATACATTTAATCCTAGATTTATTATGTAGTTTATTGAAACAAACATCAATAATATCATTGACCATTATGATAAATGAAAAATTTTCTTCTACTTCAGGAATTTTATGTTTTATTTTAATAATTTCATCGCTTTTAATCATTTGACGGACTTGGGATTCTTAGATGATTGATTTATTAGGTGAAATAATAAATGAGGAAATCATAAGATTTAGAGTCACATTGATTGTTGACTCTCCAGCCTGTAAGGGATATATTAATTTCTGAACTCCTCTGTTACCCACTTTTCTAGGACTCTATCAGATCATTCTCTTATTTTACTCATTCTAGAAGGATCTCGTACAAAATAGTAGAGATTTTTCTTCTCCAAGAGTTGGAATTTGGAAGAATACATTGTTTCTATGGATCAAAAATCATAGGATAGACCCATTCATGAACCAAATTGGGATATTCTATATAAGAATATAATATTTCTCAATTTAATCTTACTAGAGTGGTCTAAAATTTAATATTCATCTCTTCCTCAAATCAAATATTTGGTGGATGATATTAATATTATAGATAGTATCCTATAATAGTACTATATGGATGATAATTTTATGGCTCTCATGAAAACATATAAGGATATATCTAAAAAACTATTGGAGGTAGAAAGAAATTCTTAAGAAGGCCCTCAGATCCATTTATGAAAACAAGAAGATAATAACATCACTTACTTCCATGAACACATCAATTAAAGGAGGTTAATTAGTAACCAAATCATATAATTAGAGGATGGATCTTCCATCAACAATCTAAATGTCTATAGGCCACTTGTATTATATCATGTTTATAATATGATCACTATAACTAGACCAGATAACTGGGGAAGTTTTCCCAAAGCAGAAATCAATGATACCTTGTTTAATATGATTCCTTCCCACATTGATGATCATATAAATTCTCATCATGAGGACACACCTAATATTTATTAAATACTAAATACTATTAGGAATTTAAAACAATATAAATATTTAGGATTGGATGTATTTCCAGCTGCATTATTTATGGAATATTAGAAAATTATCAAGAAGGACCTCATTAGAACTATTCAAGATTACATCAAAAGTGTTCATCTATATAGATATTATTTTTCAACCTCCCTAGTCCTTATTCTGAAAGTGAAATATCCCCAATTTTTTGATTAATTTTTTCATATCAGTTTATAAAAATTAACTTATCTATTTCTAAAAAAAATCATTAATGAAATACTCTCCTTTCTCCTTCCTCTAGTGGTTTCAAATTAGTAGAGATACTTTTTCTAGAATAGAAACATTCAAGGTGCCATTGCATTGTCACAATAAATGATTCATGGAGTTAAAAATTAGGTGGTCATTTCTAACATTATAGTGAAGGTGTACATTGAAAAATATTATAATACAATTGAGTGGAGATTCATTATCAAAGTAATATGATACTAAGTATTTTCCAAATGGTGTATTTTATTTTATTGTTACTCCTCTCCATGGATCATGATATCTTTTATGTGAAGAAAATTTGACTTCTTAAAATATCTATAGGTCTTCATCAAATTTTTCCCATATCACCTAGATATTTGTTTTAGCACAAGGAACTATTATCAGGAATCTGTATAAATCCCTTATATATAGAAATATTCTTCCCTTCAAATGAAGATATGGCTCCCCCAGTATCTTCAAATAGTTTTTTTTCAAATGATATGCTTATTTATATTAATGGAAGACATAGTTTAGTTTTTATATTCCAATAATTTTTTAATGAATATAAAAAATTTATTGGATAACGAGTTATCCATATCAAGAGATGTGTGTAAATTTCTAGTTCCTTCTTGGATACTTGATCTATTCATATCAAAATATGGATGGGTTTTAATTGAGGTTCATTTCCCGTGGATTATCCAGGTACTCCCATCTATACTATAAGATTAAAAATTCTTCACTCTGATAACCAGGTTTGAAAAATTATATGAATATTCAATAATTGTAAGAGCTTAATCCTCGCATTTGGAGGGTGAATTACTCCCATTAACTAAATTATTACCTTTATGCCCTAACATGTTATTTTTTTATCAGATTCCCCAAGGGAATTCTATGGATCAATGAAATTTCAATCAAAATGTTTCATTAGGATTCCCAAAATGATGTAAAAATTCACTGATCTAGCTTCAATAATCTATCAAATCCCATTGATGATGGTGGTATTGTATTAAGGATACTCGGTGATTCCATGCGAGCCATGTTTTCTAAACTTTTATGAGATATGATTTCAGGAGACTCCCTATGGGCCTAATTTTCTATAAATAAATTTGGTATAACTTCATATGCTATTTTTTATATTCCATAATGTTCTTATATATTGTGGATAAGCCTCTAAGGACATCTACACATATTATTTGAGCACTCATAATGGTTTATTAGATGAGGTTATATTTTATTCTAGAAATATAATTGGGTAGGTAATTCTTTATACTCCTCACACTACCACACCCAAGATTTCCATTTTAAAATGGTGAAAAACCTTTCCAAATTCACCAACTACGTTCTTATAAAATAAAATAAAAATATAAATAGTAGTATTCATTTATCATATGAATATAATAATTGTTTCATTACCCTATCAAGATCGGGGTCCTTTAACACCAAATACTTCTAGAAACATCACAATAAATCTCATGGGATTGATCCATGTGGTATAGTGTGTTGGGATAAGTACACACTAGAAAAGTATTGTTTAATTATTAGTTGTACTTGTCATAATGAAATTTACTTGATTTTTTAGTGCATAGGTGTTTAAATTACTTCTAAATGTCATTAATTTACTTATCCATTAATTGAGATAGAATAGAAACTTTTTTTGAATAAGTAATTGGTGTTTTTTAGTTATTTATTAGAGAGAATCTGTGCATATCTATCATATTCAAATATTTTGATCTTTTTCTTTCACCAAGGTATAAAGGTTTAGGTTCTACAATATATAAATTAATAGTTTGAAAGGTTGATTTGGCTATTGGATACTAGGTTATTTGGGACAATCATAACGATTGCATGCATCATACTAAGCAATTTAACCTTTATTTATTGAAAATTAGGGTCCTCTCGCTAATATATGATTTGGTGATCCTTTTTAGTGGTATTATTATATGAAACGTTTTATTCATATTTCATCGATCCTTGTATTTTAACAATGGTAACACCATCAATTGGGTCCATTGGTCCCATCCTATATTGAGTTTGAAAATCAATACTAGTAGCCCTTTCTCTAATGGAACTATACATGGTGGAGGAATTATTTTTGATAACTATAGATCAATGATATTGAGTTAAAATTAATTTTATGGTCAAATAAATCCCCTTTAAGAATAATATATAGCTTTTCTTAGTGTATTTTCATTTATAGAAATATGAGTATTCATCTCTTAGTGGTAGAGTCTAATTTTAAATTGATTATAAAATAAATTCAAGGGTCCCTCTCTACTTAGTGGTCCATCAAATATATCATTTGAGAATATAGAAATCTTCTTAACCAAAATGTTGAGATTCATCATACCTAGAATGATGGTAACAAAGTGACATGTATTATAGATAATAATAGAAATGAATCATTTCTACTTATTATTTTTACTTATTTAGGCACCAAAACCTAGGAATATAATATAGTGGTGGTAGAGGATATTCTTAGACTCAATAAATATATCCCCCTTAACTCCTTGTATTTCTATTTTCTTTGAATAATTTTTTTTATTTTTGTAAAAATGGTTAAGATGACATGTAGATGAGTGAATATATGATGGAAAATTAAATCTTCTAGAAAATTTAACATAAAGGAAGTAAATTGATAAAAAAATTTCTACATTAAAAAAATGAAGTTTGAAATCTCAGAAATGTATTATGAACAGGTGGAATGAATCCTTATTATATCCTTAGTAAAAAACATAGTTCATAACTTTCTTTATTAGTAATTTACCAAATTTCCTTAGAAATTTGTTTGATGTTGAAATATACCATATTGAGTATAATGATTTATGAAACAGAACATCTCGAAAATGATATTGATATTTACCTATCCCCATTAATTGATGATTTCAAACTATTATGGGAAGAAGTTATTAGAGTATTCAGTTATTATCAAAAGGAATGTTTTCAATTTCATAAAATAAATTAGTTCACTATAAATGAATTCCTAATATATAGAAATTTATCAAGATACAATGTTATGAAGAAAAAATATTATATAATTTTCAAAGAAGGGACTTAATTTTATTAACTATAACATGGGAAAAAACATTTCACACAAGTCATCAAAGGTTTTTGTGTATGTATAACTCATATAAAAAATTTAAAAAAAATCATTCAATGAATCAGAATTTTTTTTATTTCTCCAAATCATCTATCACTTGATTAGTATTGTGAGAGGGTGATAAACATTTATGCCACATTTATAAAAACACAAATAACTGATACAGAAAAAAATATAAGGAATAAATGCTCTAAGTGATCTGAATAATCTATACACACTATGGTGTGATTATTTCATAGGTTTAATTAATTTTTAGTTATATTTTAAATGTTTATGTATAGATTTTATATTTTAAATATGATATCACAATATTTCTGTTGTTGTAACAAGTAATTGACCTAAAAATCGATTATATTTTAGGCTTTAGTTCATTTTTATATGTATGTTTCTTCTACTGAACAATTTTTTTCGGTAGTTTTTTTATCCTATTGATTTCTGTAGTGAATGATTAAAAAAATGATTTTTTACATTAGTTATATACTTAACCAATGTAGAAAACATTAGAAGAAACTATTTAACATTTTTTACTATATAAACAATGGTAAATAGAGTCTTTCATTTTATTTAATATAAAAAACTAACATGAAATTCTATCTATCACATGAGTTATATTGACATATATATGAAAAAGTACATTTTTGTAATTTTATTTGGGGTTTCAATGTCAGTTTTAGAAATAACTGATGTTGAAAACTATTTTCAAAGTCTATTATTATAACCATTATGAAAAATATAATTAAAATGTTACAGGTAATGGAAACCCTTTATGACTGATGTTGAAAATCTAAAACAATTGATGTAAAAAAAATCTTTGTGCACTGCTGTGTTCATGTCAACATAATTTAATTCATATAAATATTCTTAATTTACCATCAAATCATTATATTTGATCAATATTAATTATATAACCATAAAAAGGAAAAATTAATGGGTTTTTTAGGATTTAATAACACTTATTCAAGCAGTAGATGACATTAATAAACCATAAACCAATATATCCATGCTTTGAAACTAAAAACATGTATAATATAAAATGAATAAAATTAAACTTACATCAAATATGATCATGCCTCCTATCTCCAACCAAATATTTGAGGAATTACACTAAGAAGCAACCAAAGGGTTCCTTTCTCTTAGGGTATCCACAGATTGATGAATCACCCAATGTTTGGGTAGGATCCTCCTTTAGAATGTGATATTCTAGTACCTCTCAAAATAAAGGATGAATTATAAGAGAACTTTAAAATATATCAATATGATAATTAGATTCCATTTTCATGGACCCAACCTATTATATATAGACTTTGAGGATGCTTTTTAAGTCTTGTATGGAATTTACTTAAATGTTACATAATAATCAAGTAATTTGATGATTACAAATACATTAAAACCCTTCATTAATATGTAATAATTTAATACTTGAATGGAATCATTTGATTCTATCATACACTTCATTATGTGAAACAAAAATATTAATGATAGAATTGTATGGGATAGTTTTGAATATTAAACCTTAACATTAAACTCTCAATATTAATCATACAATATGATTAAACCATATCATAACATTTATGATATGGACATATCATACAATTTGATATATCTTACAATAGTGGTATAATATAACCATATCATTCCTTACAATATGCCACTCCATGGAATATTATATAGATTAAATTCATGTATATCATATAATAGGATATCCCTATATCATATAATATGATATAGACTAAAACATTGTTATATGTTATATTGGATTTAAGGGAATATCTCTATAAATCACCCACTTTCACTAAAACCATATAGAATTTGTGCTATTTCACCTTACATGGTATCATATACAATAACTTGTGAAACGATATCCAAATAAACATTTACATATTTTCAAAATATGTTTGGAAATATATCATCAATTTTATCATGAATCACAACATATAAAGTATTTTGTGAATAACCATACAAAAATCCTTTTAGATAAACTTTAAAAGACTTTTAGAGTAACTCTCTATGTTTCATAAAACTTAATCCCAACATACTCAACCACAAAATGTGACCCCATAGACCTTTGTAACATTGATAAAAATTATGAATTCTTATACACATTAATACAAGAAAATAAATACCTCTAGAAATGAATTAGTGCTACTCAATCTATACAGGGAATTGATGTGATCTTGATCGAAAAAATGTATCTCTATACCCATGTCCACTGACTATATCATATACAGAACATGTAAAATCATTATTCTTGATAGTTTCCTTTCATATTCACATTTGGTTGGGTTTCTTAGGGGGAATACATGTAAAAATAAATAGTATAATATATCTATTTATCCCATAAAAGAGTTTATTTCCTAGTCATAGATTCCCATATATTTAAGCACACTGATGACATTTGTTATAGTAATAATACTAGTTACCCTTTTAATGAAAATTATTTACTGAAACTATGAATCTATGATAAAAATTATCATGGAAATTATATTATCTCACATTTAATCTATGTTATTGGTTACAAAATATTAAAAACATATATTACGGATCAATAGAATTTAATTTCATGCGGCTGGAGGTATTATGATGGAGGCATTGGGCCTATAAGAAAGAATTATTATGTATCACTATAAAGGGAATAAATCCCATGTAATATGATTCTGTATAAATAGAAATTACAAATATTTTAAGATCATGTGATTAGGAAAAAATAGGTTCCTTTTCATTCTATGAATTCATGACCAGTGATATGTCTTAAAATATTGTGCACTAAGGAACAAAACTGATGTATTTTAAGGCCATTCATCCATACCCAGTGGTGTTCCTTTTATGCTCATGCATCCAAGACCAAAATGGTTCCTTTTATGGTCATGAAACTTGGATAGTTATATGTATCTAGGTGAAGGGAGTTGGATGAAATCACTTAGGAAAAGAAATATGGGAAAAATTTTATACTTTGTTAAAATTTTCCCAAATTTCTTCTATAATTTAATTTCCTTCACCCCCATGAACTCTTTATTTCACTATACTTTGACTAACAATTTGATGAATTATTTAAATAAAATGGCCTAGTCCATGAATGTTATCAATGATGAGGGTATTACTATTCATATTCAAAATATATCTGAGGATGTCGATCTAGGAAAAATTTGTTATTGGAGTTAATACATGCCAAATCTTACCCAAAATATTTTAGGTTTTATTTAAAATTTATAATCAAGAGGATTTATCCCTTTATAAGGTCACATATTTTTAATTAATGCAATAATTTCATAATCAAATCACAACTTGATAAGGTCTAGGTTTACTCAAGTTTCATGAATAGAAAGAGAAGATATTATTATGATAAGATCATATATTATAGAAGCTTTTATATTCCTGACATATATTATGTGGAACACAACTCTAACTTATAATAATTTTTAACATGATCTAGAGTATAATACACATAATTAATATTAAATATATCATATATAAATTTCCTTCAAATTCTACAAATGGATCATGAGATATGATTTATGCCCTAGAAGTAAATTTAATCCTGAGTTTATGTGAGCATATCATGTATGGAATTTTTTTAAGAATTAAGTCTAGATTAAAGGAGTGGGGATAAATGAATCGATTTAGATCTCACAAACATATAAGTACAAGGTATTAGACTTCATACCCTCCCTCATTAGATACTATAGTCCCCAAAAAAACATTGAAATTATTACACATAGAGGTGGGGATTGACATATAAGATGTATAAAAAATTAGTGGGGATCCCATCCTAGGATAGATATACAATTATTTTCTCTCTCAAAAGGTTTCTTTTTATGGAGGAGGTATAAAGAGGACATCTATATTTAATAGACCTTGATGATCGAAGATTATAACTCTACTAATAAGGAACCCAAAACAAAGATGGATATAATCTTTAATGCCCAGTTGAGCTTTGTTTGAAAGAACATGGAAATTTTACATGTTCCCAATTCCCTATAGGATGTCCCATGATGTACATGAGGGTATCCTTAGGTATTTACTAGTAATATTTTGAGCTTATATGGTATAAGTAATGGATTTAGCATATCATTTCTAAAGTATACCCCCCCAAATCCACCATGCTATATTCCTATCCATGTGGCTAAGTGGATATATATTTCATGTATAAGGCTCACACATAGGTGTAAGACTAAACAACTTCATGAAGGAGACATGACTAGTAGAAGGGATTAAAAAATAATTTTTTAAAATTTGAGGATAAAGATTCTTTTTATTATGAAATAAAATACCTCTTTTATGATTTTAGAGGGTGACCCATTACATAGCCCATGGGCCCATGGCCTAGCGGCACAATACTATCCCAAAGGCCTAGTGCAACATCATGACTACAACCCTCCTTGCATCATTGGATTCCCATATCATCCATGCATCACCACCTACATATGTCATCACTTTAAACATAAATACCTCCAATGAGATTTATATGATTTGAACCATGGTCTTTTGGATACAGGATTACAGGGTTTACCAATCAGGTGCCACCCAAACTACAAACATATGCCAATCTATATGATAATGTTGATGCTGACCAAAATTTATTGGTTTTTACTGCATATATACTAAGGTAACCACCCCGAAATATCTGTAGACCATTTTTGGTACCATAAGGATGAGGGGCTACACACATTAAGACACATGAGTTTTTAAAATCTACTAGAGATTCCATGATGTCTGGTCATTCCATACATCAAGAGAATATCTATAATCTAACCAATTTCAATAAAATATGTATATATTATCAAGGATCTATAGATATAATCAAATTTTAATTTACGGATATAGGGATAAGTACCAATTAAAACCATTATGCATGATTTCTATAAAGAGTATGAGGATCAGTCATGTAAGATGGCCTCAAGGGACTAAGTCCTTTCAATAGGGATTGAATGTGACATCATTTGCTAGAATTTGACACCACACTGATTAACCCATTAATTTAAGTTCTTATAAAGGAAGAATCTAGAACCTTACATAGTGTTTAGGATAGAAAATCATCCTAATAATGTTAATTCTTTTATATACTCCTACACTCATATAATTTTTAGAGATAAGGTGGTTGGGGTTAGTAGTCCCTCTGAAATGAATAAAGGGAACCCAGATACTAGAAAACCATGGAAATAAGGCATCATAATTGAGATGCTAACTCATCTAGGACATCAGTGTTTATAGTATTCTCTGTAACTGAAAATTGAAGAGGTTATATGAAATGAGCATAAGCTGATGAAATTTGGGTGAAGGTAGGGAGTTGACTCTATGACCAATAATGAAAGGCTAGGTAAAAATTTTAAGTTAAAAAACATAAAAAACCTCCTAGATATGGGTAAAAGTATGTATATTTACACTTAAACTCCACATTTTCTAAGGATTACCTCTTATAATATAATTAGAATGTTGTAGAGGGACTTGAAGATTTAAGGGTTTCCCTCTAGGATGACATGTGTATTCCTTAGATCAAATATCTAAAGTCCCTAATCAACATAAAACTTGAAAATAAATCCATATAGGTTTTCATCAATATTAGGGAGATAGAGATGTTGGTTCATACCAATAATGATATATCTTCATTTACAATATGAGTGTAGGGAATGATAGATCTTGAAATTGATGAAGTAGTTTTCAATCATACAACCATTAATTTATCCAACAAATATACAATGATTTTTTTGAAATCACCCTTGAATAATTATATTTAGATTGATTGTATTTTTTCTTCATACAAAGTATAAAGGTTATAAAGAAGCTAATAAAATCTCCATAATACATAGGAATAAGTACCCTAATTGGTGGTGTGGAAGAATGAGGGGATTTGGTGGAATATTACCCATCATGATATCATATGAAGAAGATAAATGCAGTGGTACTAGATTCATTGGGTTCTTATCCTATACTAGGCCAATAAAAGTATAAAATAGCACCTAATAGTTCACCAAATTTTTACAAACACCTATAGAGTTCTAATAGACTATCCACATAAATCCATACAAGTGAAAGGGGTTAGTCCTTGAATCCATTTTTAATATTTTTTAGACCAGGACACCATGGACTTATGTTATTTTAGTATCCAAATTCCTGGGGAGAACTACCTATGCACCCAATTTGGAGGATAAAAAAGTGACAGTGTGAATCCTATTGGGTATAAAATACATTTTTAGTGATAATGATATTGAATCATGTCTCAATTCATCACCATATTACTATCCATTTTTATATTCGGTTGATTAATTGGCCATGTGCATTCACTAGGACAACAAAAGTTAGTCTTTAATTTTAATTCTCACATCCCATTTGGACATTGAAACCCTAGAAACACATATATATATATATATTTATATGTGTGTGTTTGTGTCTTTGTTATTGTGTGTGTGTTTATATGGTTATAATTCCCCACTCTTTAAAAAAATAACCTTATATACCAAAATAGAATGTGAGGAGGCAGGTCCTTGTAACATTGTAACCCTACCCAATACTAGAGTGATATATTCAACCAATAAAAAATATTCTAGAACCTTTAGTGAAATATTATGTTGTTGCTAATGAGACTTCAATATCATTGGTTAATGATCTTACTATTGAAAAATTGGCTCTAAAAATTAAATAGGAATTCCTAGGGGAATATGTGGAATATCCTAATGCGAGGGAAGAAGTACTCGAGGATCGTATGGGGTACCTAGCTGTAATTAAGAGGGAGTTATCCTTGAATTCTATTAATGATCCTACTAACCAAGAGTGGGATATTCTAGGTGAATCATTAAGAACAGTTATAAATATGTAGAAATGGAAAAAATATCTTAAGATAGATTACCTAAAACTATACCACATCGTGATTTATAGAATTTTATGACTTGATCACAGAGTTAGAAGGGTTAAAGACTCCATTTTTATGGATAATTTTTCTTTTATCCATTCAAATCATGTGAAAACTTGAACTTAAAAACTTATCTAACCATTTTAATAAAAAATATTGGCAGATTTTTTATAATTAACTCAACTGAATTACCCAACTAATATCAGGATAGGCCACCAAAACACCTCAGGAACACCTTTAAATCACCATAGGTTGACATAAACATTGGAGGGTGAGATAAATATTGATGGGATATGATTTCCACCTTATTTGTAATAAAATAAGATTAATAGTATCTATGCCTAATGTTTTATGACTAAACGATCTTAAGAATCTTAAAACAAAACTGGAAAATGGAGGAATCATATGAGATAAGGAAAGATACACAAGATCAATGAATATATATATATATATATATATATATATATATATATATATATATATATATATATATAACCACATAGACTAAAATAGTTGAAAAATATAAAAACACCATATCAGTAAGTGACCCTAAAAAATGGGATATATAAGTGGTGAGTAAGCTAAATGATGCCTAGTGACCCAAAAAGTGAACATTATGGGTAAATCCCCACATAACAAACACTGAGGAAAACCCCTATGAGTTTTTCCTATACACCCACCATAAAGTGAAAAAGGTATCTTTCATGCTCCAAATTCCATGTACAACTATCTACCATGATTATGAACTTTCCTTTACCTAGGTCATATAAAACAAGGTATGTACACATCCCAAGAGTGGCTCGTGTAAGGTGTAAGTAAGATATAATTAGTAGAAAATAACCACCCACCCTAAACAACTTTCATACACTCAAGTGTATACAATAAAAAAACAAAGCTATAGGAATATATAAATAGGGAAGAAATATTCTTACCATACTTTAAAGCATAATTTATTTAACCAAAATAAATAACTCTCTATACTAGGAGGGTCCAAACCCATCAAAATTTCTTCGATCTCAACCTAAGATCTAAGATGAACCATTATTGATGTTTAGGTGAATTGAACATCCCATTTTGGTTAAAGGGAATATTTTATATTAGAGTTGGTCAAGATGACCCAACATTACCATTCAGAGGTATGGGAAAATAGTATAACAAATTTAGGGCATTGCAAGACCATCCTATTCCATTAACATGTCTAATGATTATAACTACACTAGGGTATCTTTATATGATTGTATAGTACAACCCTTTCAATCAAAATTCATCAACCTCAGACATCAAAATAATAAGCACACTATAGTGATTAAAATATTACTAACATTATGTGTTCAATAAATCCAAACAATTCAAACTAAGTATGTGGGAAACACTCAATATAAATATCATTCTTGGAAATTAAATCTTTTACCCAAATAAATTATAAGGAACTCTTTATGATTTAACCAAACATAAAAGAACTGAACAAGTGAAAACAAGGCATGCCAACACAAAAATATAACTAGTCAACCAAATAATTCATTAAGCGCTACATAATTATTAACATAACCCTTAATAAATATAAGATATGGAAGGGATTCACCTACTAATTAAATTTTAGAGTAGTTCCAAAAGGTCTATAAAAGAAGATAAATCCAAAACTTGAAATATAGGGCTAACTTAGAATCAAAATAGAGTTAGGTTTAAGACCATTCTTAACATGGAATATGGAATCAATGGAAAAAATCAAGGTAATACCTTGATATCAATAAAAAGTATCATGCACTACAACCAATCTAGAATTGGACTAAAGGCATGGAATGATTCAATAAGCCTTAAGTTAAGAAGAGGGTGGATTACACCAATTTTTATTAAAAATAGAGTAAATAATGTATTTAGAGGTGAGCTAAGGTCTTAACTTGATGAAGTTGATATTTTACAATGAAATGAAATCACTTGATGTAAGGGGAGATTAGGATTGACCTTGGATGGAAGGGAGGATGAGAGGAACTTTATGAAGGTTTTTCCTAGTATAGATGGTAGGAAAATATATAATAGGGTGATTAAAGAGTAATATTTATCTTTTAAAAAGAAAATCTCTATATTTTTAAGGTCATTTTCCCCAAAAAATTACTAGTAACCCAATACTTAGACACCATTTACTCGATGGTTCATAAAAAAACAACTTACACCCCATGATCCTAATAGGGTACCTAGTACTAAGACACTGAGTACCCAATGCTTTCTATATCACAACCTATTCCCCTTTTCCCCCCAAATCCCCCTAAAACCCCTCATTTTAATTAAAATATACTATAAATGAATTAAGATGAGTAGGAATAAGATAAAATTACATACACTTAAAGATTGTGGTGTTTACAACATCACCAATATTATGATTTCTATACCTAATAAGATTCAACCATATTCCTTAGGAAAAAGTTATGGCGACTACAGCTTCATTTTAGCCTCTGGATCCCAGGTTTTAACCTGGAGCTAGTCATGCTTCCTTATATCCTAAACTAGAGGAACAACATTACCTCATAGAACTTTCTGAATATAATACCCCAAAAATTTTATGGCATGATTCTCTTAAATACATTATATTCATATCCAATATTTCATAAATCACTGTGTTTCTTTGAAACAACACTTGTTCATTTAGGAGATAGTCATAACCTAGCCATTAAACCTAAATTTTCCACTTTTATGTTTTGAATTCCAAAAAATGGTCTTCTAGAGTTGTGACCAGTAAGTCATTTTAAGTTTTATAGAACCAAATTGATTTTTTTATGAATCGTAACATACCATTGTGAATAGTAAATAAAGATAATATTTTATTTTTTAAGGTAATAAGATAATAAGATCTTAATTAATTTTTCAATTTGAGATAAAACTAATTATAACTTTAAAATTGTTATTTTTCGAATTAACTAGGAATTTATTTAAAAATTAAATTAATAAAATTTAGAAAATTATTTTCAAAAAAAGATTTCATTTTTTAATTCTACACATCGATAAATGATTAGAGTGAATATTTGATATTTTTCTAAAAAACTTGAATTTTTCATAAATAGTAAGAATACTGTTTTGAGTTTTCTGTAGTTTAATGACATAATAATGATATAATAATTAATATAAAAGGATTTTAGACTTTTGTACATTAAAATATTACATGAGGTGTCTCAATTGGCCAAAACCATGGGAAAATACCATGGTAAAGACCATGGTTTTTCAAAAACCACTAATGAGGTGTCCCTTTTAATTAATAAAAAACTCCCTCTCATTTACTATTAATACCCACTCTACCCCTTCATTTTATTTCAATATAAACTCATTATACTTGAAGACCTGGTATTATTACCTATCTAGGATTCCTCCCAAGGTTTCCTCAAACCCCCCAAGGTCCTATCCTTAATGTTTTGGGTGTTACTCTACAAGGTAAGACAATCAATCACCCTTCTCTTTCTGTAAAGATTTCAGTTTATGTTTTCTCTTTTGTTTTTAATTGGATTATGTTGGGATATATTATTACATATTCATATTTCTTTCCATATTATTTAGGAGTGATGATATAACCCTTTCTCTCATAAAATTATTTTATGAAAATTTAAGTGATGTCATTAGGCTGCTAAATTTTCATGAGGGATTTCTTAAATTTTATTTTATTTTGAGTTCCTTTATTTTCT
Source organism: Viscum album (assembly GCA_963277665.1). Classification (NCBI taxonomy): domain Eukaryota; kingdom Viridiplantae; phylum Streptophyta; class Magnoliopsida; order Santalales; family Viscaceae; genus Viscum; species Viscum album. Next base: position 1,746,996,626 of record OY728161.1, read on the forward strand.
TCTTTTTTCTTTATCTCCCCTCATCCCAATGTTATGATAATTACAGTAACTTAAAAAAATGGAATTATATTATTCTAATTGAATATTTCATCATCATCTCTCTTTTCCCCTCCTTTTATACTATAAATGCAAACACCATCTGAGATGTGTTAATTTATCACACTCAAGGAAGATGAGTTTCAATTTTCATTAATATCCTCAATACTGGTCATGAAACATTTTTAATGGTTTAACCAGATATTAATATATTTTTTTTAGCTTATTTAATTTTCTGGAATCCTTATACACTCATAATACAAAATAATAATTCAAAACGAGTTCATTATGCCCAAAATGGGAAAAGTTAATCCAAACATTTATCAATAACTTTTAACTAATGAATAATCCTCAAGAATATAACCCAAAAATAATTATTGGATCATTTATAATGTCACTAATAATATATATTTACAATTATTTATTTTTAACAACATTTCAAATGAACATCCATTCATTAACACAAGTAAACCGTCCGTGAAAAACTGAGGAAGAAAATGCTTCCAAAATAATAAACTTAAATCTATTAAAACCCACAAAAAGGTCATGAATGAACCTAATAAGGTTATAATAAATCAATTAAATTTATAGGAGGTTTAGGAATTATTAATTAATGAAGCTAAATTTTATTATTATGTTCATTAAAACAAATTAAGAACACACTCGAGGATAAGGTAAGGGGTTTCTCATCTCACTTTCATTTCTGTGAGATTTCCACTGTTCGCCACTTATTCCTTGTATGCGATATATGTGTACTACCATTTGATATATAATAACGTGATTATATTTGTATTAATTATATTATATGATTAATTTTGTGATTATTTACTTTTGTTCATGTGATTCAATTGATTACAATATGGTAAGGGACTTTGTCTCAATTTCCATTTCATTGAGACCTTCTTGGTATTGTGCCTATAATCTTTCTTATGTGATGTATATATTTCCAATTTGAGATCATTATTCATTTTAAAATTTTAAATATATTATATATCCATATTATGGTTTCATGGATATGATTATTGTATTAATCCATATACCCTTTTAATACAATGTTTATTTGGAATGTTATTTTAACTATGGAATTATTGATGAATACGTATTCTCTACTCTATATGGATATTGAGAAGGAATATTGTACTTGGATTAAATCTATTTATAAAAAATTATTTGGACATGTAGTGGCTGGTGGGGCCCGCTATAGCCCCTCTATGCATCGACATGTCTCATGAGACAAATCAGTTAGAGACAAACCCTTAGAGTTTGTTTTTAAAAATCTAACTAGTTTCTAACCACAGAATTAAACCATTTTAAAGGTATTATGGTTTCATGTGACAGATACATGAAATCCAATTAATAATAATTCTCTTTATTCATTTTTAGTTATTACTATCTCTGAGGTTTTCACTATAAGAAAATCTATGGATACATGCTCTTTATCATTTGATTAATGGATTATGTTTTTCATTTATTCACTATGCCATATTTTTTTTGATTCAATTATTATTGATTAATGATTCTAATATTTTTAACCCTTAATGATAATTTGAGCTCACCCCTTTCATTTTTTTACCTCCAATATGTTATGAAGAGGAGATCATTTATTGAGTTTCTGTGGATGCCGTTTTTAGTTTTTGTTATGTATTGTAATTTGTTACCTTTAACAATCTTGTTTGAGTTACATATATGTATATATTTTATTCAAGACTAATAAACTAATCATTCCTTCAGGATTTCGTTCCTCTAGATAATTCCAATGTAATAAGTAATGTACTGACTCCATTCTAGAGGATACAGGGTGTTACAGTTGGTATCATATGAAGTTTAGTAAGAACCTTGGAAACTAGATTAGAAAATGTAGATTAGGGAACAAATACCTAAGGTAGTATTTGAGGACAAACATACAAGAATGTCCTGTAATTTTGGTAAGGAATATATTATATGGATATTTCTAGATAATATATACATATATGGATACAATAGGTAGAGGTGGCTCTAGCACATATTTACCTAGGAGTGAAAAATTTGACAAGGAGTTTTGGGCTTGACTCGGGGTATACTTGTACATGAAAATGAGCCTTGCTACACTATTGGTATTGACACTCCTGGGAGATATTCTTATGATAATTCACATTTTCTTTACAAGACATTATGAATGATCTTAATGTAAATTTTTCCTCATAGAAATCATGTTTTTGAGTTTAGATATGCATATAATTTTAGTCTATGTTATGCGATTTTCAATTTGAGATTCATAACCTAATAGAGTGTATGACATTATTTAGAAATGGTGCATAATGGATGAAAGGGAATCAATACTTATGGAAAATGTAGGGATTTACCCACTGAGCAAGTCAACCCAGTCAATGTCATAGTAAATCAAATCATGACCATATTGGGACAAATTTCTTTGGTTGTGACAAATAACCATGCTACAGTTGTGTTAGATCATTTCATGTGGCAGAAGCCCCCATATTTTAGCGGGACTACAAATCCAGTGGTAGCTGAGAAGTGCATCAAGTCCCTTGAAAAGATATTCATAGAATTAAGATGCAATGAAAATAAAAAGGTTGTGATGGTAGTATATTGTCTCAAGGGTGATGCAGATCAATGGTGGTCCTTGATCCATAATACCATTGAGGAAGAAGAAATAGAAGATATTAAATAGAGTACTTTTAAGGAAGTATTCATCTAAAAATATTTTCCTCGTGAGCAACGAACTGAAATGAAGAAGAAATTCATTGGATTAAGTAAAAGGGAAGAAGATAGTGTTGAAAAGTATGAGTATTACTTAATAAGGATAGTTAGGTATTCCATAGATTACATAAATAACTCAGAAGACAATATTGATCATTTATTTAAAGTTCTTAAGACAAGTCTTCAAATGGCACTGGCTTCTCAAAAATTTTCATCATATGATGAAATTGTATCAAGTTCCATCAAAACATAGAAGAAATTTTCGAGATCAAATTTGTTCAAGGGAAACCAAGATAAGAATTGACACTCTGATAAACATGGAAAACGTGAAGCACCAAATAAAAACATTAGAATAAATCAATTTCTTTTATGCGTGAATTGTTGAAAGAATCATCCTGGTAAATGCTTGAAAGGCATGTGAGTCTCTTATAAGTGTGGAGAAAAGGTTCATTGATCTAATGAATGAATGGGATAGAAAAAATTCAATGATATTCAATCCTAAAATTTTAGAGATATGGGACAGTATGCAAATGAGTGTCCTAAGGGATAAGGAAAATTTCCTCAAAAAAGGCCACGAGAGAAAGGGAAATCATATGCAATTACAACCACAGAGGTTGAAGTTCCTAATGTTGTGGTGGAAGGTACTTTAATTGATTCCTCAAACTTATCCAACACTTTATTTGACTCTGGATCATCACATTAATTTATATCTTCCCAGTTTTTCAAGAAAATTAGACATGTCCAATTTGATTTAATAAAGTAGTTGTGAGTCAAAACTCCTAGGGGATGTATCATTGAAACAAAGGAATGTTGATTAGTCCCCCTCATGACACATAATATTTATTTAGTTTCTAACATTATCATCATACAAATGAATGACTTTAATAATGTTTTTGGTATGAATTGGCAGTCAAATTAGGATTCAAAGATTTATTGAAAGAATAAGGTAGTTACAATCTTTGAAAATGGTGTAGAATTTCTTATTTTTAGAGAAAAAACCTCGCCATCTAATTCATATCTAGATCCACCCTCAGTAGCTCTATTGAATGAAATTCTTGGAGAGGAATAAAACCCAATGACTATGGGTGGAGAAATAAATCTTCAAATTGAATATGTACATATAGTGCAAGAATACATTAACATTTTCCCAAAGGATTTATCTTGACATCCTCAAGTGTGAGAAGTTGAGTTCTCTATTTATTTAATTCTTGGTGCAAGACCTATATCAAAGACTCCCTATAGAATGACCACTATAGAGTTAGTGGAGATAAAGAAACAACTAAAGGAATTGAGTGACAAATGATTTATTTAACTTAGTGTTTCTCCATAGAGACCCCCTTTCCTCTTTGTCAATAAGAAAGATGGATCGATGAGGCTGTGCATTGATTACAGGGAAATCAATGATATTAAAATAAATAATAAGTATCCTCTGCCATGAATTGATGATTTATTTGATCGAATTCATGGAGCAAAATACTTTTCAAAGATTAAACATGTATCAGTATATCATCAGATACGTGCAAGGAAGAAAGATATTCCAAAGACAACATTTCGAACCAGGTATGGGCATTACGAGTTTACAATGATGCCTTTTGGACTAACTAATGTACCATCTATTTTTATATATTTAATGAATAGAGTTTTCAAGGAATATCTTGATAACTTTGTTGTGGTATTCATTGATGATATCCTAGTGCAATCTAAAATATATGAAGAACATGAGAATCAATTTCAGATTATTTTGAAAACTCTTAGAATAAATGAATTATATGAGAAGTTTAGAAAGTGAAAATTCTGGATTCAATCAGTTTCTTTTCTAGTCCAGATTGTCTCTAAGGATGGAATCCTAGTTGATCATGTGAAGACAAAGGAAATCCAAGAATATCCCTAGCCAACAAACATAACAGAGGTACGCATTTTTATTGGCATAGCTAGTTACTATCAGTGTTTCTTTTATAATTGTGGACGACCGGATAACCCGCTAACCAAGCTCACACGTAAAAGAGTTATGTTTGTGTGGATGAAAGAATGTACAAAATGTATTGAAGAGTTGAAAATAATATTGATCAATCCTCTAATTTTGATTCTTCCATCTAGAAGTGATGGATATGTAATATATAGTGATGCATCAAAGAATGGGCTGGGATGCATCCTTATACAAAATGGTAAAGTTATTACTTATGTATTAGGGTTTTTGAAAAATTATGAGAAAATTTACACAACTCATGATCTTGAGTTTGTAGCTGTAATATTTGCTCTGAAAATATGAAGACATTATCTTTATGGTGAAAAATTTTATATATACATAGATCACAAGAGTTTGAAATACATTTTCACACAAAAAGAACTCAACATGAGGCAAATGATATGGCTCGAGTTATTAAAATATTTTTATTGTTCAATACACTACCATTCAGGAAAGGAAAATAAGGTGGAAGATGAATTATATAGGAAATATCATGGACTTCTGACTCAAATGAGTATTGAGAGAGATCCTATATTCATGGATCTACTAAAGATGGATTTGGGAATTTTTAAAGAAGGGGAAACATATTTCATCTTTCAAATGATTGTTAAACCATCTTTACGAGAGAAGATAAAAAGCTCTCAATCTGATGATGAGAATCTGTACAAGAAAATTAATGCTGTTAAGGATGGGAGATTGGATGACTTCATGTATGAGGAAGGAGTTATGAAATTTGGGAAGAGTTTGTGCATTCCATCAGTACATGAGCTTAAAAGGGAACTATTAGATGATTCTCATAGATCAAATTTCTCTATACTCCCAGGCAGAACAAATATGTATAGAGATCGAAAGGAATATTTTTGGTGGGATAATATGAAGTGATAAATTGCTGAATATGTGTCCAGGTGTCTAGTTTGTTAACAAGTGAAGGTAGAGAGACAACATCCTAGAGGGGTGATGCAACATCTACCTATTCGTATGAGGAAGTGGGAGGACGTTACGATGGATTTTACCACTGGACTAAAAAGGACACCTAGAAAGAATGATTAAATATGGGTAATTGTTGATCGTCTCACAAAATCATCACACTTCCTTGTTATAAGAGAGGATTTACCACTTGAGTGCCTGATAAGAATTTATTTTAATAATGTTTTAAGAAATCATGGTGAACCTATATCAACTGTGTCTGATCACGATCCCCTGTTTACATCAAAATTATGGAAAAGACTCCATAAGACCTTGAATACCGAGCTTTGTTGGAGTACTTCTTATCACCCCAAACCAAAAAATAGTCTAAAAGGACTATTCAGACAATGAAAGACATGTTGAGATCATTCTATATTGACTCTAAATGTATATAGGATCAACACTTTCCTTTGGTGGAATTTTTCGAAAACAATAGTTTCCATTCTAGTATTAAAATGGATCCATATGAAGCATTATATAGAAATAGATTTCATACTCCAACTTGTTGGGATGAAGTTGGTGGGAGAAAACATATATGCCCATAATTCGTTAAAGATACCAAAACAAAGGTAAAGACAATTCAAGCCCATATTATAGCATCCAATAGTAGGCAAAATAGTTATGCTGAAAACTGAGGAAAGGATTTGGAATTCCAAGTGGGAGATCATGTCTTTTGGAAGGTATCTCTATGGAAGGGTGTCTTAAGGTTCAGTAAGAAAGGGAAACTGAGCCCAAGTCACATCAGACCATTTGAAATTTTGGAAAGAATCAGAGCTATAGATTACTGTTTAGAAATGCCGCCAAGTATCTCCAAATTCCATGATGTATTACACGTTTCATTGTTAAATAACTACATGTCAAACCCAACACATGTACTCACCTATGAAGTGATAGACTTGGAACCTAATTTTTCATACTGTGAAGAGATTATCGAGATTCTTGTCACAAGGGATTAGGTGTTGAGGAAGTGGATGACATGACTGGTAAAGGTTATTTGGAGAAACTATAACATGGAGGAAGTAATGTGGGAACCTGAAGATGTCATTAATAAGAACCACCCACATCTTTTTAGAGAGATTTATTCATGAAAAATTTTGAGGTTGAAATTTCTGAAGGAGGGAATAATATAACACCCCAAACATTTTATGGTATGCTTCTCTTAAATACATTATTTTCATAGCCTATATTTCATAAATCATTGTGTCTATTTGAAATGACACTTGGTTATTTAGGATATAGTCATGACCTAGCCATTAAACATAAATTTTCTACTTCTTTGTTTTGAATTTCAAAAAACAGTCATCTAGAGTTGTGACCAGTAATTCATTTGGAGTTTGATAGAACCAACTTGATTTTTTATGAATAGTAACATACCCTTATGAATAGTGATATGAATAGTAATATGAACCTTCTGAATATTAAATAATTATAATATTTTATTTTTTAATGTAATAAGATAATAAGATCTTAATTAATTTTTCAATGTTATATAAAACTAATTATATATTTAAGATATTTATTTTTCAAATTAACTATGATTTTATTTAAAAATTAAATTAATAATATTTATTAATTTTTTTTCTTCAAAAAATTGATTTCATTTTTGAATTCTACACATCAATAAATGGTTAAAGTGAATTTTTGGGATTTTTCTAAAAAACTTGAATTTTTTGTGAATAGTAAAAATATAGTTTTGAGTTTTCTGTAGTTTAATGACATCATAATGATAAAATAATTAATATAAAAGGTTGGTAGAATTGTGTATAGTAAAATATGACATGATCTGTCCCATGTTACTAAAACCATGGAAAAATACCATGGGAAAGCCCATGGTTTTTCAAAAACCACTAATGAGGTGCCCCTTTTAATTAATAAAAACCCCCTCTCATTTATTATAAATACCCACTCACACACTTAGTTTTATTTCTTTAAAAACTCATTATGATCTATGATATAGTATTATTACCTCCCTAGTATTACTCCCAAAGTGTCATAAAACCCTAAATGTCCCAACCTTCAAGTTTTTGGAGTTACTTTACAATGTAAGAGAATCAACCACCCTTCTCTTTTCTTGAAGCTTTCATTTTATGTTTTCTCTATTATTTTCAATTGGATCATGTTGAGATATTCTATTCCATATTTACCTTTATTTCCATATTATTTAATAGTTATTAGAGAAACCATCTCTCTCATAAAAATATTTTATGAAAATTTAAGTGACGTCGTTAGGCTGCTGAATTTTTGTGAGGGATTTCTCAATTTTTATCTTATTTTGAGTTCCTTTATTTTCTTATTTTTTACTCATATCCCCTCATAAAAATGATATGACAATTCCATTACCTCACATGAACTGGAATGATATTATGCTGATGGAATATTTCATCATCATGTCTCTTTTTCCTCTCCTTTTATACTATAAATGCAAGCACCATCCGAGATGTGTTAATTTATCACACTCAAGGAATACATGTTTTCAATTTTAATTACTATCCTCAAGACTGGTCATGAAACCTTTTTAATGGTCTATACAGATCTTAATATATGTATTTTAACTTATTAAATATTCTATAATCCTTACAAACTCATAATACAAAATAATAATACAAAACAAGTTCATTATGAACAAAATGGGAAAAGTTAATCAATGCATTTATCAATAACTTTTAAATAATGAATATTCCTCAAGTATATAAACCAAAATCATTATAAGATCATCTATAACGTCACTAATAATATATATTTACAATTTTTCATGTTTTACCACATTTCAAATGAACTTCCATTCATTTACACAAGTAAACCAACCATGAAAAACTGAGAACAAAATGCTTCAAAAACAATAATATTTAACCTCTTAAAACCCATAAAAAAGGTCATGAATGAACCTATTAAGGTTATAATAAATAAATTTAATGTATATAAGGTTATATAATTATTAATTAATGAAGATAAATTTTATTATTCAGGTCATTAAAACAAATGAAGAACACACTCGAGCATAAGGTAAGAGGTTTCTCATATCACCTTCATTTCTGTGAGATTTCCATTGTTCGCCACTTATTCATTGTATGTGATATATGTGTACTAAAATTTTATGTATAATATAATTATTATATTTATATTCATGGTATTATGTTATTAATTTGGTGATTATTGAATTTTTTTCATACGATTCAATTGATTATAATACGGTAAGGGACTTTGTCTCAATTTCCATTTCATTGAGACCTTCTTGGTTTTGTGCACCGAATAATTCTTATGTGGTGTATATACTGACCATTTTAGATCATTATTAATTTGAAATTGTAAATATATTATATATACATATTCTTGTTTCATGGATATGAGTATTTTCTTAAGTCGTTTACCCTTTTACACACGGTGTTTATTTTGAATGTTATTTTAACTATGAAAATATTGATGAATATGTATTCTCTAATCTATATGGATATTGAGAATACATATTTTAATTGTATTAAATATATTTATAAAGAATTATTTGGACTTGAAGAGGTGGTAGGGGACCTTTATATCCCCTCGATGCATTGACAGGTCTCATGAGACAAATCAGTTGGCGACAAAACCTTCGAGTTTGTTTCCAAAAATCAGACGGGTTTCTACCCATAGAACTAAACCATTTAAATGATATTATGGTATCATGTTCTAGATACATGAAGTCAAATTAATGATAATTCTATTTATTCATTTTTAGTTATTACTATATATGAGGTTTTCACTATGACAAAATTTATGGTTGCAGGCTCTTTCTCAGTTTATTAATGGCGCATGTTTTTCATTTATTCACCACGCTATATTTGTTTTTGATTAAGTTATTATTGATTCATGATTACACTATTTGTAACCCTTACTAATAATTTGATCTCACCACTTTCATCTGTTTACCTCTAACAGGTTATGAAGAGGAGATCACTTATTGAGTTTCTGTGGATGCAGTTTTTAGTTTTTGTTATGTATTGTAATTTTTTACCTTTCCCAATGTAAATTTGAGTTACATATATGTATCTAGTTTCTTCATGATTACTCAACTGATCGTTCCTTCAGGATTTCTTTCATCTTAATAATTACCATGTAATAAGTAATGCATCAGCTCTGGTCTAGATGGGTCCGAGTGTTACATTGAATTTGATCAAGGATATAAATAATATTATCTATATAGGATGTGTAACCTCTAATTAAATATCATTATATAATATAATGTGCAAGGGGTTAATTATATATTTAATCAGTGGGGAAATATGAAAGGTGTTATGCATGTCATTGAATTTTTATGGTAAGTCTATTTGACATGAAGCTTCCTCGACTCTACTCAAGATCACTGAAGGTCTAACATGCCTCGGGGATAACTTTACATACTTTAAAATTTATCAATAAAACAACCTTGGTGAAACCAAAGTAAAATGAGATCTCACACTTGGAATTATAAGGTTCTTCTTTACTGATCAACATAGAATTTTTTTCTAGCTTTTAGCTATCATGAGTTGTTTCTAAATCATCATCTGTTTAAGTCATTTCCTAAACAATACTAGGTCTGATCACAAATGATTTTTTTATCTCTATCCATAATAATGGATAATGAAATGGATTATCATCTAGATTTTAAAAGATTCCATTTAAATAGAAGAACAGTAAAAATTATTATATAATAATTCCACCAAGGAGAGGTGATACACCAAAAATACACTAATATCAAGAATATAGGACCATAGAATATCTTTTAAAATATGTATAGCTCACTTAGACTATAAAATAATTTATAAGTGGAAAGAAGTTTTAATTTCACCTACAAAACCAACACTCATTAGATCCCTTACCATAATTGATATGTGAACCTTGGATCTCGATCATATATAGTACTAGCTAGAACCTCTGGAAGAATTTTAATTTCTATGACATATAGTTTTCTAGTCACATCAACTAAGTAATACTTCTTAATAGAAAAAATTGGTTCATCTTGGTTAGAAGATCCATAATCATTCACATTTCATCCTTTCCTTTAGTAGACCTAGGTTAATGTGTCACAAATCCTATTTTTATTTCATCATATTTCTATATAGGTAAAGGGAGTGACCAAAGTATACCAACTAGATTCTGATGCTCTTCCTTTACCTATTGATATTTAAATCACTTATACACAAATCCTATAACATCCTGCTTTATTCTAGGACACCATAACTAGAAATTTACATATTGATAAATTTTTTTAATCCCAAGATGAATTTCTCATGAATATAAATGGAACTTTTCATCACATCCTAATTTATGGACATAGGGATGAAAAGTTTCCCATGGATATATAATATGGGATAATAACCCTTAAACTAGTTTTTAATAATCTCTCCACCATCGAGTCATTATCAAATAATGGCACAATTATAGTTATATATCTAGGAGCCCTTGATGATCTCCAAGATATATGCCATAATATTTATTCGGTAAATATATTATCTACTATGATCCTTGATCATATCTATATGAAGTTTACCCAAGAGAATCATCAATAACTACTCATCCTTTTCCTCTATCTAATTTTTAGGGTTAATATTCCTACTTAGATCATAAAAACCCATGTTTCCTTTACCAATATGATAATAAAAATCAAAGTCAAAACATTGTATATATTCCACCCAATGATTCTTCTTTAATTTAGTTCTTTATAGAAAAATGTATATTTAAGGATTTTATAATTACTATATACCATAAATCATTCAGAAAAATAATAATTCATCTTTCACTTTAAAACATGAACCAACCTGAAAAATTATAGATCATTGGCGGGGTATTTTTTTTCATGAGGTTGAATCTATCTAAAAAGATATTCCACAACCCTACAATAATACATGAGAACATAACTAAGAACCATTGAGGATGCATCATAGTATACCTCAAATACCTTATCTGGATGAGGTAAAAAGAGAATTGGAGTCAAATTTAACATCCCTTTTAGTTATTGAAAATCTAACTCAAACTAGTTTGGATATATAAAATTTTACTCCTTATTAGATAAAGATGTTATAAGAGTATATATTCTTCAGAAGTCTAAGATAAAGTGACAATAATACCCCAAAATCTTGATGAAATGTTCAACCTCAAATACATTTGGTGGAACCTTCCACAATATTACTGGTTCCACCTTATAATGATCCATTGAAATTATTACTTTCAAGAAAACATGACAGGGGAATTTAAATCCCCAGATATAAAAAAATCATTTTTACAATTTATCAAACAATTTCTATTCCCATAAGGTCTCCAAGATGATTCAAAGATACCAATCATGTTCACTTCAAGACTTATAATAAACTAGGATATCATCAAAAATTACCATAATAAATGAATATGAAAATGAATGAATGAACTTTTTTAATAGATACATAAAAAAAATATTCAACCAAAAAGGAATGAAATAATACTAAAAATATTCATATAGAATTCAAAATACATTCTCAAGAATGTCTTGTGATCTAGCCCAAAGCTGGTGATAACCTAATTGAAGATCAATTTATGAGAACAATATTTCCCCCTTAAAATGATAAAATATGAAATAAATTTTGGTTAAAGGTTAATGGTTATTAATTTTTACATGGTTCAGTTTTTGGTTTTCTACACATAAACACAAAATCCTGTCAACCTTCTTGGAGAAAAGTAACAAAGAACACAAAAAAGATATGAATAACCTAATTAAACCCTATAATTTAAGCTCCTCGAATAAGATATTAATCTCTCACAATTTATTTAATGCCATTAAATATATAGTAATTGATTTATTTTTAAGTACCTAAAAGATATCGATAGTAAATATCACTTATCTATTAGTTTGTAATCTAGAGTTTTCTTTAGAGAATACATTCACATAAAGATACACTACAAAGGGTAAAGTTTGGTACACTTTATCTTCTTATACACCAAGGAAAAGGATGTATATTTAAGAAGTGATCACCCCCACATTCCCCTAGTTAGGACTTACTCACAAAATGTATACCAAACACTTAATATAGATGAGAGTGATACCCTCCTAGCATAACAATCAATTCATGCTCAAAACTGAGTTAACTAGTCCATACCCAAAATGATATTTAAGGTTTTAATGTTAAAGACCATAAGATTATAAATATTCACATATTAAACCACTACCAAAGAACAAAAGTTACACTTTATGACATTCTATAATCTCTTACCAAGAGGAGTATAAAGGCTCATATAAGAGGGTATGGATTCTACTTTAATTCCCAAAAGTGATACCAATTTTGTAGAAATAAAGGAGTGTGATGAAATTTTATCAAATAAATTTCATGATAATGTAGATGATATTAGAATTATACCTCTAATAGTAGATATCCATATTATATCATTGGTATTATATGGATTTTTTATGAACCAAAATGGACCACCCCTAAAATTGGCACCTAAGCAAGCCTATGACAAGACCTGAGGTGAATTCCCGATCACATTGGGATGGAAATTACATATAGGGAATCAAAATAAGATCATTGGAAGTGATTTATACTAGGTAAAAACATTTAATAAGAAAAAAATTCAACCAAGAATCTTTCATGGTGCATCTATACATTGGAAATCCAAGAATAAACATAATAAGCATATTTCGACTATAAATAAACCAAATGAGGCTTCTAAAATAAATAAACATAATCTCAAATTAATATAAAACAAATAAAATAGGTCTAAAGAAATAATATTATACTGATTTATACGATACAACTATATAAAAAATTAAAAACAGAATACCCTAAAATATCTCCATGTGACTCTAAGTCACCATCCATCCTCAAGAATAACATGAACACCCAATGAGTGATCTAAAATCCATAACCTAAAAATAAAATAAAAACCACTCAATATATAGACACTAAATGATGAAAGTAGGGTTTTATCTAAAAATATACTAGGACTTCACAATGGATTCCATGCCTTCCTTTTTAATAAAATTTCAGAAATAGTAGTTAAAAATATATTTTAAAGCATATATTTTTATTTAAAAAGTGAACTCATTTTTTCCCATAACAAATTTTAAACCTTGAATAATCATAAGAAAAAAAATACTTGTAAAAACTTATTTTTATACCTATATTTCAATTACCTTTTATGTCCATTCCTTTAAAAAATAATCAAGAAGAAAGTTGAATAATTAATAAAATAAACATTAACTAAATAACTAAAGCTGAATATAATGTTTAGAGGCAAACCAATAGAACAATTTAGGTACTAAGACAGTAATAAAATAATAAAAAAAACCAAAAGACATAATAACACAAGTATAACAATGTTATAACGTAAATTTGAAACAAAAATAAAACTATGTAATAAATGGAAAAGTATAATAGGATATAAATCATGGAGAACTCCTAAACATCTTATGAGATGATCCAATATTCAATCAAGTTGAATAATTTGTTTAACCTTGATGCATTACAAGTTTATAACCTCCCAAATTCTCTACCTATCATCACCCATGTCACTCCTCCAAGGCATAGACACATTCCATACCAAGGGGGTCAAGTTAATAACATCATGACTTGATAATAACCGTATCTAAATATTTTACTATGATGCATATGATTCTCATGATATTAGTAATAGAGGGTGGGGAAGGGTGTGTATCATAGTATATAAACACAAATAAATAATCACTTGGAAAACCATACTAATAACATTCGTTAACCCACCCACCCACATCCTTCTTATCTAAGACCCATTATAAATCACATAACTAACTATAACAATCACCAAAATAAAATAATTTATGTCAAACATTATTTAATGGGTATTTGGATAAGGTATTTTCTAATTTAAATATTATAATTAAAATCTGAAAATTTACCAATAGGCCTGTTGGTTTTTAATTAATAAGGTGTTTTTCAGAATTCTCATTGAAAATCAATTTCCAAAACAGTAACATTTGAAGTCTCATCTACAAGATGAAAACAAAAATTCTATTTCCAAACTAGTAGTTACATATATGTATATTCATATGTTTATAAGTAGGTATATATATATATTCATGAACATAGATACATATGTATTAATATACATGTAATTCTTATTTAAAGAACAATTAGAAACCATGCAACATTTGAAAATTCTTTTGAAACCAAGAAGTTAACCCCTTTATTAAACCAATATAGTATAATGAACTATAAAATAATAAAGAAAAACATCATTGAACAATTTCACAAAAACCATAAATAAGTTTAATTATAAAAACAATATTGAAACATTTCAAACCATACATATAAGTCCATTTAAAATGAATTCACAAGAAAAACCCCTAATTACCCATGGAGTTCAACTAGAGATTTATAGTTATTCCCTTTAAAAATACTAGATCATTCAAGAAAAAAAATTTGGAACATAATTGTATACATTCCATACATAAGTTTTTAATAAAATGAATTTAGAAAATGCAAGTGAAACATGGATTACTATGAAAAAGGGAAAATTTTGGAAACACATACATGAACCAAGTGAAGATGGAGAGAATCCTTTAAAAATTAAAGTGTAAGGTACAAAATGAAGTCCACAAACCCTAGGGACTAATGAGACAAGGATTTAGATCCCCAATACACCTAGGGTCTAGTTAAGACTAACCCCAACAAGATAAGAAGAAAAAAGGACAAGATGAAATAGAAAAGAGAACAGAAAGGAGTCTTAAACCATTAGAAATAACCGAGAAATCAAAGGAGATACTTAAAAATTGTAAGGGAGAAGGAGGAGGAGGCCACCGCTGGGGCACATTTTTGGGTCGCATGATTATGAGGATAGGAAGTAATTTAGGTATTAAAAATGTGGATTGGTAGGATATACTTTTCACATTTAAAATTTCTGGGCATGATACATGGTTTTCAAAAACATGCACCAACTATGCCCCTTATGGACACACATGAGCATCTTCATGGTTAAATCACATATCTATGAAAACTATGTTCCAATTGTGAAACTCTATACTCTCAATAAATTATAGGTTTTTTAGAGTTTGACACACGGATAGTACTAACCATGCTCCAACCCTTTCCCTTGCATTGAAACACTAAAATTTAAAGTTTTAAAGTAATTTAAAAGTAGAACTTAATAAAAAGGATATAAATAAATAAAAATATAATGTAAATAATAAGTAAATTGAAGGTTAGGGCATGAAAATTCTCCCCAAAATAATAATTTATTCCCCTAGATAGTCATTTAGTTCAAGAAGGAATGTCATTACAAGGGATATATATCACGATAAAATACCACTCAAATTATGATATATAGACTAGAAATCCAAATTCATGAGAATCCTAAAATTATAATGACCACTCAAAAATGACCAATAATGATAGAAAAAATAATTTAGAACAAAAAAATATTCCTTAGTGGGTCTCCCAGCTATATAAGTCTTCTACTTATCATGATGTGTTAAAAAACTAATAGTATAGAAAGAAATACCTTAAAAAATACATACAATTTCCAACAAAGGAAACCTAATATACAACTAAGATTTCTACCCATCCATAATTACATGAAGATGAATATCAACCTCTCTAAAATGGAAGAAGTAACAAATAACCTATATATGAGACATAGATTAAAAAAGGTAAGAAAAATAGATGGAGAACCTAAAAAGGATAAAAGTGTCTTGCAGGATAACAAAAATAGTGAAATAGGGAAAAATAAGAGGGATGCCTTATACAAGAACATTAAAGTCAATAACTATATTTATATGATTAAATAACAATTAAATGAATTTATATATATGACTAAACATACCATATATGTGATAGGTTGTTAGAAAATAGCCAATGAACCACTAATCATGGGATACAGAGGCCAGTTCTACCATCACAACCCTATCAAACACCTCATCAAGAAATTTATCACCAAAAGAAAACATAGCCATAATAAGGTCATAAATGATAAATTAATGTTAAGTCAAAGGTTATTAGGAAATATCAAAATTTTAAGAAGGATTTCACTTTACCACTCCACTTGGACTATGGGTATGGTTGGCAATTAGAAATAACTACACTCAAGTCCTATGTAATGATTCTGAAGAAAACTCAAAGTTACTAACTCCCTATGGTTTCCCATGAATCTTATAGGGAGGGTGATGGTATAATATAAATAATAAAGGAAACACAAGACCCTATACAAATTTTTAAAACTCAATTCACCCTTAGTTAAAATTTTACCTGAATCCAAATAACCCAAAAGAATAAATTGAAATAATCAAAAAATATTATGAATTTATTATTATACCATTTCATAATCACACACTTTAGTTTTGAATCATATAATCCCATTTTGAAAATCATTTTAAAACTCTATAGGTTCTTTATTTAAAAAATTAAAAGTTCTATAAACGTTAGATCCATTCCAATTTTATATCCAATACATCTTTATTAGTTTTAAAACATGACTTGAAAATGATTGATCAATTTCACCTATCCTTTAATGAAATCCAATTTGAAATTCCAAAACATCACATTTATTTCAATTTTTTTTTATAAATATCCTTCATCAATTTCAAAACATAAAATATAGCATAAAAATATGTTTACAAGCCAAAAAATTAACTAATAACATCCAATAAACATTAAAGGATCATTAAAAATATCCTTATTAGACATAAAACTAACTTTCACCTTTTAATAACCAATTTTAAATTATAAAATATCATTAAAGTAAAATCATATATTACCAATATACTATGAAAACCCCCTCAAATTATCCCAAATAATATTTACACATAACCAAAATAAATTCAAAATAAAATAAAGTATTTTTTTTAAAGTGGATAATGGATGTGTATAGTTTGATAGACTGTGCAATAACCATGTAAAAAACCACTGGGAGTTTCATAGATCCATGTGCATAGGTATTACACGAACTTTCAGGCCATGCATGTAAACTGTGCACCTCCATACCTTGTCCCATTTTCACCCCAAATCAGGAAAACCTCAAAAACAACTTATTATACACCCACAAGAATAAAAACACTATACATTTAAATCAAAATCCATCAAGAAGAATACAAAATAAGGTTTGGAATCATGACTCAAATCCTAACATCACATGGTAACTTGAGTTTCATCATGAGTGGTAGAAATCTAGCACCTTCCTAACCTACATCCAGAGATTTTATGATCCTATCTCCCATTTACTGAACTTCCCAAATATAAATAGATCTTCAAGAACCTAGAATCTCTTATGAACCTAGGATATCATACAATTTTTCATGAACCAAACCGGACCACCCCTGATCTGGGTGCTCCATCTAGTCCATGAAATGAACTGAGCTGCATTCTCGATTTCCCCATGCTAGAAACCAGTGTCAAGGAATCCAAATAAGCTCATTGGGAATTATTTTACCTAGATACATTATATTTAACAATTAATATAATTTTATTGAGAATCCAACATGGTGTGTACATACATTAGACATCCATGCATAAAAATTAGAAACAAATTTGAAATAAAAATAAACCAAAAAAGGAAGCTTAAATAAATAAATATCATTTTCAAATAAATATAATAAAACTAAAATAGTTTTAAAGATACATTTGAACATTGAGTTGGATTATACAACTATAATACAAAATAATAACGAGAATATCCAACAAGATATCCATATGACTCTAAGTCACCAACCATCCTCAATAACAACACAACCTCTCTATATGCTATCTAAAATATGGAATCTGAAACTTTAAAAAAAACAAATCAGTGTAAATACATTGAATGGTGGAAGTAGGATGCGAGATAACATCCCAAAATTATTTTACCAAGGGTTCCATGATTTCTATTTTTAAAACATTAAAAAAACTCTAGTTTTATATAAAACATTTTATAATATATTTTCCTTCATTGGAAAATATAACAAAAAGTGATTTTCCTAAAATCTATTTTTAAACCCATAGAAATCTTTAAAAACTTAGAAAACTCTCTTTAAATACTTCTTGTGAAAACAATCTTTGAATCCCATTTTTAAAACCATTCCATTAAAAACTACTCATGAAGTAACTAAAATGATAAATAAAATAAAGATTAACTAAATAACTAAACTAATAAATAATTTATTGAAGAATACCAAAAGAAAAAGTTAGATACTAAGAAAATAATAAAATAAGGAAACAATACCAAAGGTTATAATAGCATAATTATAGAAGTGGCATAACATAAATGTGAGACAAAACTGAAAATAATAAGTAATAAATGTAAAACTAGAAGAGAATATAAAATTATGGTAATCTTCTAGACATACAATGATATTATTCTATACATAATTATGTAGAATCATATTATATCCTATCGATACATTCCTAGTCAATAACCACTAGGTTTATCTAACTAGCCTCACCGATGTCACACCCCCAAGGCCTAGGCCCATTCTATACCAAGGGGGTCTAGTCAGTCTCATCATTACTAGATAGTAACAATCTCTAAATCTCTCACTATGATTCCCAGGATTCCCATGATATCAACGATAGAGGGTGGGGAAGGGTGTGTGTTATATCAAACACACACTGATAAAAAATCACTTGGAAAACCATGGAAATACCATACCCCAACCCATGCTCCTATATCCTTCTTACCCAAGCCCAATTTTAAATCACATGACCAACCATAATAATCACCATCATTCAATAATTTATTCTAAATTTAATTCCATAGATCTTAGTATAAGGGCATGGATTATTTCAATTTGAGAAGTGATTTATAAAAGGTGATTACTGGGCCTCTTAATTTAAAACTAATACAAAAATTTTAAAAAATCTCTTTGAAAATCCATTTAAAAAAACAATAACATTTTAAGTATCATTTTCAAGTTCCAAATGGGAATTTTATTTCCAAACTATCATTTACATATATGTATATTAAAATGTCTATAGGTAGGTATACATATTTATATATTTATGGACATTAATATATATATATATATATATATACATGTAAACATTATTTGAAGACTGATTTGATACCATGTGGAATTTAAAAACTATTTTCAAACTAAGATTCGACCCCTATGTTAAACCAAAAAAGAATAAGGATCCATAAAAAATAAATCAGAACATCATTTAACAATTAAATAAACACCATAAACATATATAATTGAGAAAAAATATATAATAATTTAAAAACACACTTATAATTCCATTTAAAAATAATTTCCAAGAAAAATACCTTTTAGCCCATATAAATAAACTAGAGAATTAAATTTATTTCCTTTAAAAAAAATAGATCCTTAATGAAAAAAAATTTAGGAACTTAAGTGGATTCATTTAATACATAATTATTAGAAATATTAATTTGTAAAACTAAAATTCAATATGGATTACTAATAAAAATTTATAACTATGGGAACACATATCTAGAATAAGCACAGATGGAGCGAATCCATTAAGTATGGAAAGAGGAAGGTCCAAAATGAAGTCCACACAGCCTAAAAACCAATGGGATATGGATTTAGAGCCAAAATACACTTAGGGTTAGACCAAGAACAATTGAAAATAAGTGATTAAGAATAAAACAAAAATAAAGAGAAATAATAAGATAAAATAGATGAAATCCTCAATAATTCTATAATAAATCAAAGGAGAACCCTCAAAATCATAGGTGAGAATAAGTAGGAAGATAACCTGACATGACTCAATCAATTAATATAATTGGGTGGAGAGTTAGAGGTTTATATATTAAAAATAGGGAGGGGTAGGATAAAATTTTTACATTTTAAAATTTCTAGGTTGGCTGTATGTTTTGGCTGCAAGGTTTTTCAAAACGTGTGCCAACCATGTTTTCCACTACTAGACACACCTAGGAACAATTAAAATTTTACCAAAAATCTTGTAATACCATGAACATATCAAATATTAAGGTATTTTAGGTTTTTCTTGGATGGATTAATGATTAGTACCAATAGTTCACTAATCACATGCCTTGTATTGAACCTCTAAAATTTAAAATTTTCAAGTAATTTCAACCCATAACTCAATAAAAAGGCTATAAATAAACAAATAAAGTAAATAATATGGAAATTTATGGTTGGTATGTGATTGGTTCTATCAAATATACCCATATTATATCCTTTTACTAATCCCAAGTTATAAATTCATATAACTATGATTTCACTAAAACCACTTGACCTTGTCTTCCATGTTGGCCTCCTCGACCAGATCTATTAGAAATTGGTCAAATACCACCAATATATTGAGTTATTGATATATCTTATGATTCCTGAGTTATAATATTTCACTACCCGACACTCTCAGATGAGCTACATTAATTGAACCTTTAAATATGTCCATACTAATCTTATGAGTGGCATTGCGTAACTTCATAGGTACACTCTTGCATGATGTAACTAAAGTGAACACACTAGTAATACTATGTAGAAGGATATTACAAACAAAGATATGGAGGTATGATACCACCCTATATACCCTATCAATAAACACCCCTACATGTCTCCTCCCATCACCATTTCTGACCACTGGAGGTACTATCATCAATTGTTTGGATGAGCAATGTGTTTCCTATTCTAGAGCATCATTTTGATTCCATATCTAATAGAATATAGTTATTCACTACTTCTGAAGATGTCGTTAGGATTAAAATCATAAACTATGTATACACCAACCCATTCAAGACCATCTTAATGCTGCACTATTTAGAGACCTCATTTCACTAATATATAGAGTAAATAGAGGAAAGTCTATAAAATTAAATAAATAATC
This sequence comes from Viscum album, assembly GCA_963277665.1. Taxonomy (NCBI): domain Eukaryota; kingdom Viridiplantae; phylum Streptophyta; class Magnoliopsida; order Santalales; family Viscaceae; genus Viscum; species Viscum album. Next base: position 1,747,018,034 of record OY728161.1, read on the forward strand.
TATAACATTCATTGAACCTTAATAGATGTTTAGAAACTCATTTTACTTAACATAAAATATGGTTTTAGGAAAAAAATTCATGAAAAATAGCTCTTTGATGTTTATCCAGGTTAGTACCTTGTATTTCATAACTTCCAACATGACATCCCACCATTGTTTGTAAACCCCTTTAAGCATTAATGTTGCAAGATGAACTTGTTATCACTCAATATTATCATTATTTTTGAAGATTATATGAATGTTATTGATCCATTATTTGTACTATTTAGGATAAACATTTCCATATAATATAAGGGTATGATGAAATTTAAAATATTCTATAATCTTTGAGGTTGTAGGATCCATTCATTGAGATCATTGAACCATAACTTGGATAAACTAAGCATGCCCTTTTAGGACCTGAGGGTCTTCCACAAGTTGTTTTAGTAGAACACTCTATCATTTACATTTATATATGGTGGGATATAGCCTTATAAACAACATAATATATAATGAATTAGATAATAACATAAATTTCTTCCCCATTATTAATAACCCAACATTTTAGTACTATATTAACAATACTATGTCTATCCCCCTCTATATTTCATTATTTATTTATCAAAATAATTTTATCTTCTAAAAACATTTAATCAAACTATAATTTATTCAAGAATGCTTCCAACAGAAATTTTAAAACATATACATCATGATTATACATAACATGAAATAATAACCAACTTAGTTATCAATATAAAAAATAAAACATTTCCAAACATGGATTCAACTATTAGACTATATTGACCTAATCATTAAGAATAAATATATTAAAAAACACTATTTATTTACTATTATTTTTTTCTAATATGATCCTCTAATTGATCCCAAAAATAATTTAATCAAGGACAATAATGAATATGATATAAAAAAATTCATACCAGCTCTTACCTATAGATTCCTAACATGATATATGAGAGTCAAATTATAAGACTAAACAAAAGAAAAGAAAAATATATTATACTACCATTGGAAACTCCAGCTTCCACCATAATTTTTTTAGTGAGGATTATTTTTGTGTTACTTCCCGAGTCTCAAAAACCATATGTCTAAGATACTCTCAAATCTTATACTTTATATCCCTTAGTGTGGTATTTGATACCATCCTATAATATCTATGACCCGATCACCTAAACAATGTTTGACCAGGTCACGCTGACACCTCTGGTCAACCTACCAATCATCTAACACTGGAATAAATTACAAGGGTTCAGATTTATATTGGTGGAAGATTTTTTTACCCTTAAGTATAACAATATAAGCTCGATAGGTTCTATGCCTAAAGTGTCCTGAACAAATGACCCAAAAAACCCTAAAACATAATCGATCAATGGTAAAAGAATAGGTGATTTGGAAAGCTACACGAGATGTATGGTAACATTTACATATAACCTTATACACTAAAATAGTCCAAGAATATAAAAAAAACCACATTAGTAAGTGACACTAAACAAAAATGTGATATACAAGTGATGGGTAAGCCAAATGAGGCCTAATGACCAAAAAAGTGAACTTCCTAGGAAAATTATCAAATAAATAACACTGAGGAAAAGTCCTATGAGTTCATTAGATTCACTATCCATAAATTTAAAATGATACCTTTTTATGCTTCAGAATCCATTTACAGTTAGCTCCCATGACCAAGTGTTTTCCCTTTACTAGGTTCAGGGATAAAAGGGTCTTCAACCATCCTAAAAGGGACCATACACCCAGAAGGTGATCACCACACACCCCAACACACTTTTCATAAACTCAAGTGAGTGAAAAAATTATATATAGATTTATAAGGTAGAAACATTCTTACAATTTATAGACAAAATAAATAACTATATTGGAGAAGTTATGGATTTATGTTGGATTTTGTTTTCAAAATACATGTGGGATATTGATGAATTGATGATTAATGGAAGATTTTAATGGATATATCCTTATAGAAATCATATGGGTGAAATATTTCCTAGAAAAATGTATTTCTCGAATAGATATGTGGAATCTTGCTAGATAAAGAATTACTATCACGCATGATAAGGTAGCTATTAAAGAAGGTGGAAGATGACCGAATAGAAATGTTGACACATGAAGCTTCATTATCTTAATAATTGGATGTCTTTAAAAAGTAAATGATGCGTGTATTAAGTGTTTTATGAAGGAAATATTCTCACATGTTTGGATAAATACATATGATAACACTTGGATAAGTTCATGGGATGATCCATGAAGGATGGACACCAATTATATTAATTTTGGAATGTATAGTTGAAGAGAAGGCCTAGAGAAATAGATATGGAAGTTTCATAACCATTATTGAAGGGTCTTTATAATATTAATTATATACAAGAATGTTTCTATTTAACCAAGAGACTATCCTTTGAAAACATCATCTCATACTATATAACCATGAGTCTGCTCCATGTAAGCATAAGTAACCTTTTCATAACCACCATCTTAGGGAACCATAAGTAGCATTATTTTGGTTGAATAAGAAAGATCCATGATTTGTGTAAACAACATTCAAGGTTATATAACCATAATCTTTATACAAATGTCTAGTAAAACCATTATTTTGAGCTATATAATCATCATTACCAGTGAGATATTAAGGTTAGGCAGTTTGAAGGAAGGATATGCTATGATATATTTTTGTTTTGAAATGAAGAATTTATATTGATATTTAAGGGAAGATTATTAATAAATTTTAGTAAATTAAATATATATTTATAAGGGGTAAATTAAGATGAGTTTCTAGGGATATTATTATGACTTTAAAGATAATATATCTCCTGATATTATTAGATTTTTTCTACTAGAATCAGATGATGGGTGTCCTATTTAAAAATTTATTGAACATCATTGTGCATCAAATGAGATCCATGATTCAATTTTAAATCAAAGTAGAAGCTGAAATTATATTTCAATGGATTAAATATAAAATAAATATCATGCTGCAAAAAAGAAAATCCATGCCAGGAATTAGAAAATGTCTGAAGGAAAAGAGTTATAACCTTAGAGGATATTGTTTATTCTATAAAACTATTTTTAAAGCTACATAATTTATGAGAGATTATAGTTTTGGTGAATTTGGTTTGTCTATGAAAAACTCTAAAAAATAAAAAGGTTTTGATGTGGAGGATACTACAATATATGAAAACATTGAATGCTGTGTATTTTTAAATACACAATCTGGTTGGAAATATTTAGACTATAGTACATTTGTGTATTTTTAATTCAATATTTTACTGCCACATGGGGAAGTAGAAAAAGTTATGAAAATGTAAGACTTCAGAGTCTGTCATGAGAAAGTTAAAAATGATGTCTCTATATTATTAAAATATGGAAAAGTAATCTCCCATGAAGATTTTACTTGATTTCTGTGAAACAAGAGTATTTAAAGCATCACTAACTTCTATATATATATTTAAAATAAGAAATTGAAGGAGATAAGGGTTTCTATTGTAAATCATTGAAACTATTATAAGAAGAAGAGTATGATCTCGACTTTATATTCTTGAAGATATGAATTTCTAGAAGGAGGTTACCCGTGAAGGCGAAAAGTGATGTAGTTATAGTTATAGTACTTTAAAGTAAAGTTATAGACTTATTCTATAAGGAATAAGTAGAATCTACTCAAGAAGAAGTTAATAGATTTAACTGTGAAGAAGTATCCATGGATATTAGAAATGCATCTACAAAAAATTTAGGATTCACTCATCCAATAAAGTTATAAAATTTTAAGATAGTCCTACACATATATAAACCATGGGTATCCTAACCAAATGCAACACACAAAGGAATAGGAAGTTTAGTACAACTTGGGAAAGGCGTGATCATGTATTGAATCTTATATGGTAGTGAGCCTAGAAATAGAGTAAAAACAAAAAACATTGTATCCACTAAACAACACCGAGCTTAGTGGTTAATTGGTTCATCGATACACTAAAGATTTCATTCTCCTTAGAGTATCCCAGTGTGGGTAAACCAAGTAAATTTTTTTGTCTCCATATATGAATTAGTTTACTACTTTCATTTGAGGTTTTGATGAGGTTGAGAGTAATGAAATAATCTAAAAATAGTTCCAACCTAAATGGGAAAAAGATTTAAAATAAAAGATATCTAATAGGCCCCAAAAGGATTAAATTTTTTGTACCCATATTCACCCCATATTAGGGTTCCTTGAGGGTTTTGATAAGTGGTATTAGAGCCTAAGGTTCTGACTATGTGTTTAATCAAAGAATAATTTCTTTTAGTTTTTAAATAAATTAAGGCAATAATAGAGGTACCATTTTTCAATGGTATAAAATTACAAAGGTGGAAAAATAATTTCATGGTAGACATGGAAAAAAGTTTATAATTCCCTCATGAAGTTGTGAAATAAGGGATTATTCTATTGAAATGACATGGAATAATATTTGAAACAAATAAAAGAAATTTTTAATATTGAAGCATTGGTTAGGAAAGAATTAAATGAGACTCTAAAAATGAAATTTTAATGAAATTTATCACTATAGTATTTAAAGAAATGATGGATAAAACCTATAGACCCATATGACATAAATTCTATAAAATATGCGAGTAATGTTAGCAAAGAATTCCTTATAAAAAATAAAATAATAATTAGATGAATTACACTAATAGAATGATCTCTCGAATCACGATAATAAATTTTGAATATAATGTTATATAATATTCTAACCATGGTGTGGAATAATCATGTGTATTAGAAATTTTAGACTCTCTCATGGAGCTGTAAAGGATATGTGGCTCTAGTAAAGAAGTAGTAATAAAATAAAGTTCCCAATCTAAGAAGTTGTCGTGAAATTTAAAAGAGGATATCCCAGAACTTCAAGAGATGGTGGAATATTGAGAAGTTATGCATGAATTTAATTATTTAGTTATAGAATATATGGACTTTGAAAATAAAAGGATTATAAGAGAGGAGGTAACCGTCAAGTTTTACATTAAGAATATGAGGAAAAAATTGAAATAGGAAAGTGATTTTCTTAAAGAAATTTCCTAAGAAATTAGAAAGAAGAGGAACACTAAAAAATATTTAAAAATAAGTATTATCCCAATCAAAATCCAATTAGAAGAAAAAACGAAATTGTGTATGGAAACTGCTTTATACTTGAAATAAAGAACTAGAAAGTTGAAATAAAAGTATGAAAGAATTAATAATCTAGATTCAAGACCCAATATGAATAATAGAATTGATAATGTGGGGTTTCCCTCTATATCATCCCAAAAAATAATTGCTAAAATATATCTAAATAAAATATTGGAAAATATAGGAATAATGAGGAAAAAACATGGTTGCTAAAAGGTGCTACTATTGTGGAAGGTTTGGTAACATCATGAGCATTTGTTTTAAAGCATAAAGTCCCAATGGTGAGAGTTATTATACCACAACAACATCTCAATAAATGGGTGTTCACATGCGGTATAACTTATATATGAGATGTTATATATGTTCCCACCCTAGTCATTTGGAAATACATTGCAGCATGAAAAAACCATGAAAATTCAATAGGAGATCCCCTAATCCTATGACATAAAATGAGATATATTATTCTATAAAGAATCCTGTTGTGATGAAAAAAAAGTTTATAGATTTGAATTATTCTTTTATAGATCAAAAAAGGGTTCATCAAGATCCAAAATCTAGTTATGAATAATACCCCTCTTCCAAGGAAAGAAAGAAAATCTAAAAATATAAATAAGATGCTAATCAATCTATGGGGAATGTGGAATAACCTAAGAAAAATAATCCAATCAAGAAGAAGTAAAAGATAACTCTCATTATCATCAAGGAAGACACATGATCAATTGTATCAAAAAAAAACTATTCTAAGGATAGAGATACTGACTGATGGAATTTTATTCTAATAGATAAGGAATCTAAAAGAAAGATCCACTAGTGTTAAATTACAAGAAGAGGATTGATCAAGAAGAATCTATTCCACAGTTGTGGAGAAGCCTAATCCAAGGAAGAATAAGATTTCTAATATCTAAGAAGAAATGTGTGTAAGTGGAATCATGCATATAATATCCAATGTATAATGGATGAAGAAGTTTTATATAAAACATGATCAAGATGAAGTAGATGAGGTGGATGAGGTGTTATAATCCATTATTTAAAATTTATAAAATGGAAATGGAAAGTCTGAAAACAATGGAAAAATTTATCAAGACTAGAAAAATTCATCAAATTAAGGTAACTTAATGTACCCATATCTCAATAAATTCATTTATTTATAATTTTTCATGAATATGTACATAATTTAGGTGGAGAAACAATCCATAGGGTAGATGTTCTCACAAGGAAACTGAGTTTGAGTTAAAATACAGATTTTTTGAAGATTAAAAGTTTGATTTCATAAGTAGTGTTGTAGGTAATTCAAGCCTCATTGTTATCAAGAATGAACAAGAGTGTTCATGAAAATTTAGACTTAAAACCAAATTTAAAAACCATATGTAGTGAATCTTACTATTTAATATGAAAATTAGATGAAAAAACACTATGGGAAAAATGAGCATTTGCGATGGGTTATTTGCGACGGGAATAGATCCCGTCGCAAATAGTCCTGTTAAAAACTTATTTGCGACGGGGTTATTTACCCGTCGCAAATAAGTATCCTTTTGCGACGGGACAGCTTTCCCCGTCGCAAAAGGACTGGCGCGGTTTGCGCACCAAATCGCGGGAAACTTATTTGCGACGGGGGAATATTCCCATTGCAAAAAACCGGCGGCGGTAAAAGGTATTTGCGACGGGAATATTCCCCCGTCGCAAATAGTATGTCGGCAGGTGGTTATTTGTGACGGGACCCGTCGCAAATAACTATTTACCCGTTGATCGTAATAAATGTCGGCTAAGGTATTTGCGACGGGTCCCGTCGCAAATAATCTAACCTATAAATACCCCCATCCGTTTTTTTCAAAACATTCTCAAATTCCATCTTCTTCTTCTCTCAAAGTTATATTTCTAAAGTTCAGTTTTTCTTCAGTTTAATTTTTTTCTCGGGAGCTGATATTAAAGTTTTGAAGAACGATCAGAGCAGATCAATTTTCAAGGTATTTATGTTCAATTTAATTTAATATTTATTTTTAATTTTTTATTAGTTTCAATTATTCTTAATTAGTTGTAATTTAATTATGTTTATATTGTTTTATTACTTAATAAATTTAAATTATTAGTATTGTTCATAGTTAATGGTAATTAGAAATAATTAGTAATAATTTTTAATAATTAAGAATAAATATTAATAATTAGTAATAAATACCAACAATTAGGGATAATAACATTATTACATTATTAGTCTATTTTATTATTAATATTAAAATAATATAATTTTTTATATATATACAATTCTCTTTTCATCTGTGTGTTTGCTGTCTTCACATGTATTATTTGTATGTGGAGATAGAAAACGCACAGATGAAAGGAGAATTGTATATAAATTAGAAAATTATATTATTTTAATATTAATAATAAAATATATTAATAATGTTATTATTTGTAATTATTGGTAATTATTCCTAATTATTGATAATTATTCATTTAATTACTAATAATTAGGAACAATTATCAATAATTATCAATAATTAAGAATAATTAGTAATAATTAGTAATAATTACCAATAATTAGTAATAATTAGTAATAATTACCAATAATTAGTAATAATTACCAATAATTAGTAATAATTACCAATAATTAGTAATAATTACCAATAAGTAGTAATAATTACCAATAAGTAGTAATACTTACCAATAATTAGTAATACTTACCAATAATTTGGAATAATTACCAATAATTAACAATAATTAGTAATAATTAGTAATAATTACCAATAATTACCAATAATTACCAATAATTACCAATAATTACCAATAATTACCAATAATTACCAATAATTAGGAATAATTAGGAATAATTAGTAATAATTAGGAATAATTAGGAATAATTAGGAATAATTAGCAATAATTAGTAATAATTAGCAATAATTAGCAATAATTAGCAATAATTAGGAATAATTATCAATAATTAGCAATAATTAGCAATAATTAGCAATAATTAGGAATAATTAGGAATAATTAGGAATAATTGGGAATAATTACCAATAATTACCAATAATTACAAATAATTACCAATAAATACCAATAATTACCAATAAATACCAATAATTACCAATAATTAGTAATAAATACCAATAATTAGTAATAATTAGTAATAATTAGTAATAATTAGTAATAATTAGGAATAATTAGTAATAATTAGTTATAATTAGGAATAATTAGTAATAATTAGGAATAATTAGGAAAAATTAGGAAAAATTAGGAAAAATTAGGAATAATTACCAATAATTAGTAATAATTACCAATAATTAGTAATAATTACCAATAATTAGTAATAATTACCAATAATTAGTAATAATTACCAATAATTAGTATTAATTACCAATAATTAATATTAATTACCTATAATTAGTAATAATTACCTATAATTAGTATTAATTACCAATAATTAGTATTAATTACCAATAATTAGTATTAATTACCAATAATTAGTAATAATTACCAATAATTAGTAATAATTAGTAATAATTACCAATAATTAGTAATAATTAGTAATAATTAACAATAATTAGTAATAATTACCAATAATTAGCAATAATTACCAATAATTACCAATAATTAGTAATAATTAACAATACTTACCAATAATTGCCAATAATTGCCAATAATTACCAATAATTAGTAATAATTAACAATACTTACCAATAATTACCAATAATTGCCAATAATTAGTAATAATTTCCAATAATTAGTAATAATTGCCAATAATTACCAACAATTGGTAATAATTAGTAATAATTAGTAATAAATATTAATAATTAGTAATAATTACTAATAATTAGTAATAATTACTAATAATTAGTAATAATTACAAATAATTAGTAATAATTACTAATAATTAGTAATAATTACTAATAATTAGTAATAATTAGTAATAATTATCAATAATTAGTAATAATTACTAATAATTAGTAATAATTACTAATAATTAGTAATAATTAACAATAATTAACAATAATTAGTAATAATTATGAATAATTAGTATTAATTACCAATAATTAGTATTAATTAACAATAATTAGTAATAATTACCAATAATTAGTAATAATTACCAATAATTAGTAATAATTATCAATAATTAGTAATAATTAGTTTTAATTACCAATAATTAGTAATAATTATTATTAATTACCAATAATTAGTATTAATTACCAATAATTAGTATTAATTAACAATAATTAGTATTAATTACCAATAATTAGTAATAATTACCAATAATTTGTAATAATTAACAATACTTACCAATAATTAACAATACTTACCAATAATTACCAATAATTACCAATAATTAGTAATAATTACCAATAATTACCAATAATTGGTATTAATTACCAATAATTGGTATTAATTACCAATAATTGGTAATAATTACCAATAATTGGTAATAATTACCAATAATTAGTAATAATTAGTAATAATTACCAATAATTAATAATAATTAGTAATATTTACCAATAATTATTAATAATTAGTAATAATTAGTAATAATTACCAATAATTAGTAATAATTACCATACTTACCAATACTTACCAATAATTACAAATAATTAGTAATAATTACCAATAATTAGTAATAATTACCAATAATTAGTAATAATTACCAATAATTACTAATAATTACCAATAATTACCAACAATTACCAATAATTACCAATAATTAGTAATAATTACCAATAATTAGTAAAAATTACCAATAATTAGTAATAATTACCAATAATTACCAATAATTACCAATAATTACCAATAATTACCAATAATTACCAATAATTAGTAATAATTACCAATAATTAGTAATAATTACCAATAATTAGTAAAAATTACCAATAATTAGTAATAATTTCCAATAATTAGTAATAATTACCAATAATTATTAATAATTACCAATAATTAGTAATAATTACCAATAATTACCAATAATTAGCAATAATTACCAATAATTACCAATAATTACCAATAATTACTAATAATTACCAATAATTAGTAATAATTACCAATACTTACCAATAATTACCAATAATTACCAATAATTACCAATAATTACCAATAATTACCAATAATTAGTAATAATTCCCAATAATATTAGTACTATGAAAATAATAAAAAATTTATATAATATTAAAATTATCAATATTTGTAACATGTTTTTCTTTATCCTCAACATATTTAGTTCTTAAAGTGTCAATTTTTAGGTCTATCTCAATAAAAAGTTTGCGTCAGTCGTGTATGATCTAAACTCTATAATTATCCTAGCTTGAGTGTTTTTTCTAACAAATTATTCAAAAACAGTAATGCTTTTATATTTTATAGAGAAATATGGAACAACGAGGTCATCAACAATCATTATTAGGTGACCGCATATGGATAAATCAACGTAGAAATCCAAACGGTTCTGGTTTAAATCCAGTATATGTAGAGGGTGTGGAGACTTTTTTATCATTTGCGGCATCAAATCCAGAATTTGTTTCAGAAGGCAAAATAAAATGCCCTTGCAGAAAATGTGCATTGAGAACGTTTGACACGTTTGACAAAGTGGGAGAACATCTCTTGCGTTTTGGTTTTCAAGAAGATTATGTTTTTTGGTATCAACACGGTGAACGCAGTTCCAGAGCAGGTGATACCAACTTGATTCCAGATCCATCCCGGTTTCAAGATTTAGTACATGATGTTGCAGGTTCATCTGTTCAACATACAGAAACTCCGGCTGATATAGCTTCAAATCCTGAGTTGGCACCGTCTGAATTTTATGAGTTGTTGAAGTCTGCTGAGGATGCATTATATCCTGGCTGCAAGATGAGCAAGTTAGAAGCAGTTGCAAAATTTATGGCTATCAAATCAGATAACGGAATGTCAAACACCAATTTTGACCAGATATTTTCTTTGCTGAAAACACTGTTACCCGAAGGCAATGTTTTACCTGCAAATTACTATGAGAGTAAGAGGCTGGTTCGAAATTTGGGACTTACTTGTCAGAAGATTCATGCATGTTCAAATGACTGCATTTTATATTCTGGGGAAAATGAGTCGTTGGATAGTTGTCCCACATGTGGGCAACTGAGATATAAAGAAGGATAACACGGGAAGTCTGGTTTGATTCCTATAAAACAGTTGAGATATTTTCAGCTTACATCCAGACTTCAGCGTTTATTCATGTCTAAGAATACAGTGACAATGATGTCATGGCATAAAGAGAATATTTCAACCGATAAAAGCTTTAATCATCCAGCCGATGGTGATTCATGGAAACATTTTGATAGAGTGCATCCATCCTTTGCTTTAGAAGCTAGAAATGTTCTACTAGGCCTTTCCACTGATGGTTTCTGTCCGTTTGGATCTTATGGTAGTCAATATTCATGTTGGCCTGTTTTTTTAACTCCGTACAATTTACCTCCATGGATGTTGATGAAGGAGCCATATATCTTTTTGACTTTACTAATTCCAGGACATCCGAAGAAAAATATTGATGTTTATTTGAAGCCATTGATTGATGAATTAAATTTATTGTGGAGTACTAGTGTCAGTACATATGATGTTGCAACGAAACAGAATTTCATACTGAGAGCATCATTGATTTGGACAATAAGTGACTTCCCGACTTATGGGATGTTATCTGTCTGGAGTACACATGGTCAGAAATCATGTCCTTACTGTATGGGAGAGAACAAAGCATTTATGCTCATTCATGGAAAGAAACCTTGTTATTTTGACTGTCATCGCAGATTTCTTCCAGCTGATCATCCTTTTCGTAGAAACAGATCTCATTTCAGAAAAGGAACAGTTGAAAGGGATGGACCTCCAAAAATGCTATCAGGTTCAGAGTTAAAATCAGTTGTATTTTCATTACCTCCCATCACTTTTGGTCCCACAATAAACCAACAGAAAATTTATGGTTTTGGGAAAGAACACAATTGGATTAAACGTAGCATATTTTGGGATTTTCCATATTGGTCTGATCTGTTGGTCCGACACATGTTAGATGACATGCATATTGAGAAGAACTGTTTTGATAATTTGTTTCATACAGTTTTGGATATGCCAGGAAAGAGAAAAGACAATGTAAATGCACGTTTAGATCTTTCCCAAATTTGCAGGCGTCCAGAATTGGAACTATTTGAGAATGTCAGAAAAGAAAGGTTACTGAAACCAAAAGAAGCTTATACATTGTCTAAAGAAAACCGTTTATTATTTTGTCAGTGGATTGCAGATTTGAGACTTCCAGATGGATGTGCTTCCAATTTGGGTAGATGTGTAAAGAATGGTCATATTACTGGATTAACAAGTCATGATTGTCATGTTATAATGGAGATACTTCTACCCATTGGATTAAGAGTTCTGTTGAATCTGTGATTTGGGATTCCATAACAGACATGTCTCTTTTTTTTCGGGAAATTTGTGCGGCTACGGCAGATTATGATGCTCTAGGAAAACTTGAAAAAGATGTTGTTGTAATTATATGTAAACTGGAAAAAATATTTCCGCCGTCTTTCTTCGACTCAATGGAACATTTGATGTTACATTTTCCATATGAAGCCAAATGTGGAGGTCCGGTACAGTTTCAATGGATGTAACCATTTGAAAGATGCATGCAAAAATTGAAAAGAAAAGTACGTAACAAAGCATCTGTTGAAGGATCTATTGCAGAAGCTTATTTGCAAGAGGAAATATCTTTTTTCTGCTCCCATTATTTTGAATCTGTGTATCCTTCAAAACACAACCGACTGGGACGGAACGAGAGAAATATTGATGAAATCGACAATCAATTATCTATTTTCAACCAGTCAGAGCTTGGTTTTGGTGGAGTTTATGAATGCTGGCTTTCAGATGATGAACATCAGAGAGCTCATACATATGTTCTGCTCAACTGTGAAGAGATGAAATCAGTTGTACTGTAAGTGTTTATATCACTTATTCTATCATTTATGTTACAGTAAATAACTTTGGTTTTTATAGGTTGTATGATAATCATATCAAGAAACAAATTCCACAAATTATAGCAGCTGCTCTCGAAGAATGTCGACTGAAAAATTTCTCTCAGTGGTTTCAAAAACTGGTAACATAAATTATTTATCTTTTAGAAACTCATTCAATGTATAGTTTACTATATTGATAATTATTTCACAAATTTTCAGGTGTCTCGACATGCTGATAAAATTGACAAATGGCTGTGTGTATTGAGTAACCCACCTTCCAAACTTGTTAAAACTTATAATTCATATGTGGTGAATGGATTTCGATTCCACACACATGCATATGGGGAATCGAAAAAAACAATGAACAGTGGAGTTAGCTTGAGAGGATCTCATCATCGAGAAAATGAAGTTGACTTTTATGGCATACTTGATGAAATCATTGAACTCTGTTATCTTGGACAACATTACATAACCATGTTCAAATGTCGGTGGTTGGATACAGAGAGAGGCGTGTGTGTTCATCCGACTCATGGAATCATCGGTATTAAATGTAAAAGTGTTCTCGCAATAAATGAACCATTTTTATTGGATCAATAGGCATATCAAGTTTATTACGCAAAGTACTGTGCAACATCAAGAGAATTGACTGATTGGTGGAGTGTAATAAAAATCAAAATTCGATACAATCAGTTTAGTCAAAGTTAATGTTCTTTCACTGATGTGCTAAGAATTGAAGTTTTTCAAGAGAGTACTCAAAATAAATCTTTTTTACAAAGAGACATGAGTATCGATGACGACACCCCACATTTAAGTGTCGGTGATGACGGTGATGTTAATGATGTCACATATGAATTTGAAATGGTAAGAGATGAAGCAACTGTAACTCGAATGGATATCGATGATGTTGAGGAAGAATATGAAGATGACATTGACATATATGAAGATGATGATGAAGATGAACACTGATAGCATTTCATGGTATTTATATAAAATCATAATATGTATATATGTATATATAATAGTAATTATCAATTATTTGCTAACATTAATATTTTCTGTTTCAGATGGACAACACCACATTTCGTGAGTTGGCGGATGCTGACCTGAATTTCGATGCGGATGAGTTGCTGACAGATGACCCTCAGCCTGCAGGCGCTCCAGGGAGTACGCGGAGGGGGCGCGGTCTTGCACGATTGATGATTCCTGACCCCGTCCCCGAGCGACGTCCATGTCTTGGGTTTGATCCACGCACACGGAGGTGTGATAACCTGTGTGATAACCTGTGGATTTGACTAAGATTTCATTAATATATTCACATAATAAATGTTTATTATTTTTTCAGTTTTCCGCATATAGCAGTCGGACAGGGCAACGCTATTTTGTGCAACTATTTCTCTCAGCCGTGGACCACATGGGAGCAGATTCCCATTGATGTGCAGCAGGCCATGTTCGGCCATTGGTTGGTACGTACGTAAATAAATAATTTTTATTTTGAAAATTATTTCATTTCTAACTTGATATTTTGATTTATTTGTAGGGTTTATGGCATCCGATCGAGGATACCATGCGTGACGCCATCCACGAGGCATGGGAGGTGGCCATGCGTGATCGCCTTCGTCAGTTTTTGCACAATTTAAGAAAAGCTGCGATGAAAAAAGCAGGAGTGTCAGATTTTGACGAGTCATGTAGAGCACACCGACCAGAGTATATTTCATCCCATGTATGTGATGGATTATGTGCGCACTGGTTGAGTGGTGCCTTTCAGAGGAGATCATCGGTGGGGAGGCAGAATCGGGGGAGACAGGAGGTGACTCATCGAGCTGGGAGTCGTTCTTTCAGTACTCATAGACAGCATCTGGTACGTACATTATTTATAAATATTTTGTATAACTATAAATATTAACAGTTTATTTTTTATTCTTATAGGCTGTCGAGCACCCCGATATTACAGAGTACGACGTATATCGGAGGATGTATAGTGATCCTGCTACTGGGGAGCTTAGAGGTGATCGTAAGCATCACATCGTGGTCAGTATTATTTGTTTTCAAGTTTAAAAATTAACTGCATATAATATATTCACAATTTTAATTTTAAATTGCAACTATAGGAGTCATATGAGGCCACATCGTCACATGCCTGGCCTGAGAGTCAGGCCGAGTCATCAGATCAGACCACTGCCCGCCAGTTTGATGAAGTGGCATGGATGCAGGCCACCCAGTATGCCTTCGAGAAGGGCCGGGTAGTTGGTATCAGCTCTCGACTGACTCCCGGATATTATTATGGCAGTGCTGCGATGTCGGCGTCCAGCTCGAGAGGAGCTCGTGCATCTTCTTCTACTACACAGTATGAGGATCAGTTGCGATATCAGACTGCACAGATAGAGAGTCTCCGACAGGAGCAGGAGCAGATGCGTCAGCAGCATGAAGAGGAGCGTCGACGCCAGCAGCAGCTGTACGAGGAGCAGGCGAGTCGGTGGCAGCAGTAGCATCAGGAGCAGATGGAGTACATGCGCCGACTCACTCATGCTTTAGGGATGGAGTTTCCTCCACCACCATCTGCAGATCCCCCACCTCCCCCCTCCTTCAGATTAGAGATTGTACTTATGTTATAAAATTTGTGAAATCAAATTTTTTTTTTCTATTCGTAGTTTCTGTCTCATTATAAAATATTAATAATATTATATTTTTAAATAACAATATTAATATGAATAATAATATTATATATATTTTATAATATTAAATTTTATATATATATTAAAATTTTATAATATTAAAATTTAATTATATTTTTTGTAATACTTGAATTATTTTAATATTTGAATGTAAAATAATTCTATTATTTTTATATTAATTAAAATAAATTATTAATATTTTTTTTATTTATGAATTATAATTCCAATATTATTATATTAATTAAATCATTTATTAATATTCTATTATTTTTTATTTTTGAATTATAATTCTATTATTATTATATTAATTAAAATAATTTATTAATAATTTATTATTTTTCTTTGTGAATTATAATTCTATTATTATATTAATGAAAATAATTTATTAATAATTTATTTATTTTATTTTTTTTATAGTATTTGCGACGAGATACTATGCCCGTCGCAAATACTAGTATTATTAATAGTTTTTTATTTTTTTTAAAAAATAGTTTTTGCGACGGGACCCGTCGCAAAAACTATTTATAGTATTTGCGACGAGATACTATGCCCGTCGCAAATACTAGTATTATTAATAGTTTTTTATTTTTTAAAAAATAGTTTTTACGACGGGACCATCGCAAAAGGTATTTGCGATGGGTCCCGTCGCAAAAAGGTATTTGCGACGGGCCCGTCACAAAAACTATTTTAAAAGTTTTTTACAAAAATACGGAGTACTATTTGCGACGGGGAGAATGACCGTCGCAAAAAACGGATTTAGCGACGGGCCCGTCGCAAATAAGTGTTGTTGCGACGCCGTTTTCAGCAACGGGCTATTTGCGACGGGCCCTCGTCGCAAAAATCCATTTGCGACGGGATCCCGTCGCAAATGCCCCGTCGCAAATACCTGTTTTTCTAGTAGTGAAATCTTGAATTAGAGATAGAAAATATATCAAAAATATATCTTAGTATATAGTGGTATCATGCTAAATTTTCTTTTAAACAAGAGATACTAGGATATAAAATTAGTGGAATAATACCACTAAAAGGAATCCAATATATTATGAGCAACAATAGTAACATAAAATTATTTTCATGTTTATTTTCACATTATTTAACAATTAGTATTAGTGTTTTACAAGATACTAAAGAGAATTAATTGATGGTTTTATTTCTAATAATTTATATCCCCAAAATGAACAATTTTATGATGGTGCCTCACTCTCCCAGGTCACGCTCTCAGCTCTAGCTACGACTCTTGGCTTCATTCTCTTCCACCTAGTGTTTCAAGTTCTCCCCATGGTGATGGACCTCTACTCCTCTATAATCTTCAGTATTCCTCATTATAAGTTTTTCCCACTACATTCTATGGATTTTTCCTATTTCACCTCTTACATCACCACTCTATCAATCTGGATTGACACACACAAGCCCATCTTGGTAGGGTGTGCTGGTTTTTCAGATGGGTTTGGGACTATGGTGGTAAAAGTAAGGAAAACACAGTTTTCTCTATTTCAAAGGATTATTCCATCAATTTCTATTGATTTATTTGGGGTTTATAATTATAGTTTTATTTGGTTTCTTATTAGGGTTTCAATCCCAGTTCCCACATCCTCTTTCATATTTCTTCCATTTATGGGTTTTAATCTCTATTTTTCCTTATGGTTTTCATCCCAGTGTTTCTCTCTCTCATTACATGGTCTTTTATGTTCATCCTTTCCCCTTATATTCCATTCATCACTACTCTATATTCCTAGTCCCTTTCTCCCTTATAGTTTAGTCGGGTGAATTAGATACCAAGAGTGTTTTGGGATGTCTCTGAGGAGCAGTAAGAGTTATCGGGTAGTGCAACATGTGGTGGATTTCTATGTTAATTTTTTCTTTTAGATTTATAATTTAATGGTGTATCTGGTTCTACTTGATAACCATCAGTGTTTTTAATTATGGTGTCTCACATCTTCTTTATGAGGTTTAGTGATGAGGGATATAGATAAAGATCTATGTTTAATGATGGGTCGATGGACTATAATGTTCTTCGATGGACATGTGTGGTGTTTAGACAATGAAGACGATGTTGGAAATGGATTAGAGATAATGATATTGATGATGATGACAAAAAACCTTTTGAGAATGTGGAAAATATCTTGGTGGGTCTTGCTGGAATTGTGATAATGGGGAGGTGAAAGGATAGGGAATTCAATGTGATGGGTGTGAAAATCAAGGTAGGTGTATGACTTGAGATGACACAAGAACAGAGATGGGTGATGATGAATTTTGAATTTTGAATTTCAAGGATGCACATTTGTTGTATACTATCCTTTTTAAAATTTAAGGCTACCATTAATCAATAAATGAATATTTTAAAAAATGAAAAAAATATATTAGACCTCTTTATGTGTATCCCAAAATAGAGGATATTTTCCAGAAATAAGATACTATAATTTAAGGGGATTTTCTACTATTTTTTTAATCCTATTCATCTGTATCTATGAATTAAGAAGACAATAAAAATGGAGTTCAAGTGGTGTCACTATTTTAGTTCTAACATGTGGTATCAATTGATTCATCAAATGGTATGTTCACACACTCAGTATTTTTCACTCTCATTTACTCATGGTTTCAAGTGAAAGTGTGTTGAGTTCATAGATTGGTTGTTGTTAGAGAAAGTGAAATGTTTCTGGTTATATGTTTTTAATTGGAAAACCAATAAGTGTAATGGATAATTTTGAGTATGTTTACAGAAACTCTTGTTTTCTATACCGATCCTAGGCTCAATCAGCTTAGAGAATTTGTTAACTACTCAAATGATAAGTGGTAAATTCACTTACTTGGATGTATGAGTCTATATAGAAAAAGTGAATAAAGTGTTTTTGAATTATATAAGAGAAGTTGTTCTATAATTGGGTTCCCCAACAAGAAATTGGTAGATGTTGATAAGAAAATCCAAATGATGAAGTATTATTGAAAAAAGGGAGTGAACATGAATAAGAAAGTTTTCCCATTTTTAAAGGGGAAGAATAATTTAGTCCCATATAAAGGGTGAGGAGTAGTTTTCTCTAACCAAATGATAGATGTGAAAATTCATAAGTTTCTTAATGTGGAAGAGTGTAATCCCATGAATAAAACTGAAAATGGGGGAGAGAAAATTGAGATAATGAAAGGGGAACATATCAAAAGACCCTCGATAGGGGGTAGAGAAAATCATTTAAATCTATAAACTTTTGGACTCTTTTTATTTAATTTACAAAGGGGGATAAATTTTTAATAATATTTAAAAAGTTTTCATTAAATTCTAAAGGATGATATTATTTTAAAAAATATGGATTTGTCTTGTATTTTTTGACAATACAACTGTTATATGTGAAAAATATTTATACTTGCAGGTTTTTAATGAATTCTTCCTTATATGACTCACAAGGGATACATATTTCATAGCCAAATATATTTTTAACAAGACATGTTGAATATGGAAGAATAGAGAGTGGTTTTCATGATTTATAAGGAATCTATTAAAGATAACGGAATATGGATAAATTGAGTTTTGGACATATGGATCTTTATTGTCTTAATTGTTAGATGAATTGGAAAATTAAAGTATGTGTTCATGAAGTGTATAATTAAAGAATAATGATAATATTTATAGATAAATTCCATTGAAAATACAAGGATAATTTCATAGGTTGATCTATAAATTCTTAAAGTAAATTTGATTAATTTTGTAAGTAATTCTATAAATTTTGTTGAATATCAGAATTTAGAAATGGATTAGGTAGTTGTGTAACCATCATTGAAGGTTACATATAACCATGATTCTATATAGACTTGGTTTCCCATAACTATTATTTTTTAACCATAATCTACATAACCATGATACTATCTCATGTAAAAATCATCTTAGGTTGTGTAACCATGAGTCTGCTTTGTGTAGGAATCAATTACCTCTACATAATCATCATCTCAGGGAATCATAACCATGAGTCTTCATTGAGTCTTCTTTGTGTAGGAATCATTATTTGGGTTTTGTAAGAATGATCTATGATATGGGAAAAAATCATTCAAAGATGTATAACCATTACCTTCTTACATAAGGACCACATAACCATCATTTTGAGCTATATAAGCATTATGCCAGAGTAAATTTTTTGAAGCTAGGTACTTGAAAGAGTGATTATGTTGTGACATATCAGTGGTTTAAAATGGAGAATATGTGTTTATATATAAGATAATATTATTTATATATTAAATTAAATTAAATACCACTTCTATAAGGATAAAATTAAGATAAGTTTCCAAGGATATTATTCCGAGTTTCAAGATGATATTGGTCATGATATTCTTGATGGTTTTCTACTTATACTAGATGACACATATCCTATTGAAAAAAATCACAAACATATTTATTATTCAAATGGGATCTATGATTTAATTTGAAATAAAAGGAGGATATAAAATTATATTTTAATAGATTAATTGGATAATAAATATCCCACTATAAAGGGAAAAATAAATGGTGCAAAGAAATGAATGTTTGTAGTAGAGGATTTACGAGCTATGAGGATATTATTTATTCCAAAAAATATTTTTAAAAATTTAAATGATTTATGAGAGATTTTAGTTTTAGTGGATTTGGTCAATCCATGTAATATAATAAGAAAATATTTAGGGGGTGATATAGAGGATGGTGAAAAATAAAATGACATAGAATGGAATGCATTTTTAATTACACAATCAACTTGGAAATCTCATGCTGGAATGAATTATGTGTATTTTTATCACACCATTTCACTGCCTCATAGAGGACTAAAAAATTCATGAAAATGTAAAACTTTTTTATCTATCCTAAGAAAGTGAAAAAATTTATTTCAATATTTATAAAATATGTAAATGTAATCTCAATTAATTTTTTTTTTGGTCTTCTATAAGAAGGGTAGAAGGAAGGAAAAGAAGGGAGGGATCTATCAAGAGCCTTTATTACGTATCATTGAAATAAGAGTGATAGGGAGAGATGGTTTTATATTATACATCATATACACACCTGTAATTAGAAGGGTGGGAGTTTTACTAGATATTAGTGGAGATCCAAATTCTATGATGAATAAGTTTTATATAAAGAGAAAAGTGAAGCATTTATAAACACAATATTTGAAGGTGGAGTTATAGACCTATAATAGATGGAATAAAAAGAAGATTCTTGATGAGAAGTTCATAGATTTCACAATAAATAATTATCCATAGAGATCAACAATACATCAAATCAAAACTAAGGATGAACTCATCTTAGAAAACGATAATATTTGAAGACATACCAGCACAACTATAAACTAAGGGTATCCTACCCCATAACTTTCCGTGAATGAGGAGGAAGGGTATCATACCTTGGGTAAGTAGTGTAAAATCCTTAAACATTATAATAAAGTGATCCAAGCATATATTTACCATAACCATAGTGTATCCACCAAAAAATAATGATCATAGTGGTTAATTAGGGAATTAAAAAAATTTCATTTGCATGATCCTTGGACTATCCCAGTGTGGGTGAACCAAGTAAAAATAATTGCATCTATACATGAATTAATTTTTTATATTAATTTGATATTTTAATGAGGTTAATAGTAAAAAAGTAGGTTTGACATAGTTCCTACCTATATGGGAACACGATCCAAAAGAAAATACAACTAAGAGGCTAAAAAAAGTTTAAAATGGATGCAACCTAATTTACCCCTCACTTTTAGGGTTCCTTAGGGACCTAAAAAAGCTAACTATACTAGAATAGTATATACCTTTCAAACCAAAATTTGGCTTAACTTGGTATCTATGATGAACCATATCTAAAGTAAAGCTGAACCACCCAAACTATTTAGGGGAAAGGGAATAATGTATAATATTATTTTGTCACCCAATCCAACATTACTATTTATGTATGCGAGAAAGGGGAATAATAGTATTGGGGAACTATGATCCTCTCCCATTCCATCAAACTATATGATAATAATAGGTTTACCTAGGTACCTTTATAAGAATGTACACCATAACCCTTTCAAGTATAATTCTTCAACCTATAAAATCAAAATAATAAACATACCATATATAATAAAAACTTACAATTATGACATGTTCAATAAATATAAATAATACAACACAAGAATGTGGGAATAAATCACTACAAAGATCATTATTTTCATTTAAAAATTTTACCCAAATCAATTAAAAGGCATGAATTATCATTTCCCCAATATAAATAATGGGAACAAGTAAAAATAAGGTAATAAAACACATAATTAAAATCAATCAACAAAAATAAAACCAATTTTTTCTTAATGTTTTTTGAGAAATATTTATTAAAAACATCAGGGTTTTTTAATTCAATTCACTTGGCTCTATACTATTTCTAACCCAACCCTTAATTAATATGAGATAATTAAGTGGTTAACTTACCAATTAAATTTTAGAGTAGTTACTTGGGGGTTAAATGAATAATATACAACCACCACTTTAAGTTTAGGACCATCCAAGAATCAAAAGAGAGTTAGGTATTGAATAGGTCTTATCATGGAGTATGGATTCAAATAGGAAAATAAAGGTAAAACCTTAATATCAGCTCATAGGATGACCCAAAAAAACCAATAAAAAATATTTTTAAATAAAGGGAATGATCTAATAAGCCCAAATATAAAAATAATAATTATAACACCTATTATAGAGAAAAAAGGAAAGAAGATATTTATAAGTGATATAAGGTCTTACTATACCATTGTTGATATTTCAAAACTAACTACAAGACCATGAATAAAGGGGAGAGTAATATAGAACTATAATGTTAGCTAGGGGGAAATAAATCTATAGAGGTATTTCTCATAAAAAATTGAGGCAAATTCCAAAGTAGTTGATTAAAGGGGTTATATTTAGGTTTTAAAAATATAAATTTTTTCTTTATTAAGGGAAATTTTCCCAAGAACCTATTGGGTACCTATTGGATCATGAAAAAACTACCTCAACCCTAGGAGCCCCACTAGGTTCTCGGTTCTAAGTCATTGGGTACACAGTTCTTATTTCATCCCACTCCTTTCCCTTAATCTACTCCAGAAACCACTCAATACTTTATTTTACTCAAAATAAACCAAGCATAAGATAAAATGAAAAAAATTATTGAGAATTACCTACCCATAAATGTTCGATTATTTAGACTATTCATTGAGAAGGAATCCATGAATCTAAAACCTCTACAAAAATAATTCTAAGGAACCTAAGAGCTTGAATCCAGATCAATAGTACTATGATTATAGAGGAAAACCACTAATAACCTTAAGAGGACTTTATCCCAAGATAATATCCTGACTCTTCTATCCAATGAAACTAAAAAATGGGGGAATTTAATTACTAAATATATAAATATGAACATAAATACTAATATTCATTAATCATCATACTTTTTGGTTAAAAAATACTTTTTCATTGATTATATAAGTTCCACTGTAAATTTCATAGAATAAAGTTCATAATTCCTATACTTTGGCATCACAATCATTCGATGTTATGGAGGAAATAACCAACTACTAATAATATATATTAGGTAATATTTAGAATTTTAATTACCTTATAAATGTTTTTCTAGAGTATATATAAATACCTACAATGGATTCTGATTTATACCTGAATCCTATTATGTTTTAAGGAATTTTGTGATAGTGATTATTGTGAAATATCTAGAGATTGATCAATGAGATCCCACTAAACAAGATGGGTGACCAATAACATAATCATTAACATATCATCATCACCATGGGATTTGTATGGTTTGATTACCATATAATTCACATCGATGTGAAGAGTTTAGTCTTCCAATAAGAGAGGGATGGGGCACTACAATAAATAAATTTAGTGGTAGAGTATATAGATCACTTCACAAAGATCAGGTTTGTGGAAATTCAAGATTTATCACAGCATAACAAATGATAGATGAGAAAAAAAAATTAACTATGAGGTGACATACTTCAAAATAATCCTTTATAAAGAGTCAGTCATAGTTGAGAAGAGAGTTAAGAAGCATTTAAAACTGGTTAAAGAG
The DNA here is from genome assembly GCA_963277665.1 of Viscum album. NCBI lineage: Eukaryota > Viridiplantae > Streptophyta > Magnoliopsida > Santalales > Viscaceae > Viscum > Viscum album. Next base: position 1,747,041,821 of record OY728161.1, read on the forward strand.
GCTTAAAATGAAAGGGAATATGTTACCACAGGGGAAAAGAGATTGTTTCCTAATGTCGAAAATAAAATTTCCAAATGATTGAAATCTTATAGGATATTAATGATTAAATTAATTCAATAACTCAAATTCAAAAATCCATTGAGCGTGACTTTTATTAGTGTTCATATCAATTATATTCATTCCCTTATTTTGTTAACATCCAACGAGAGGATCCACACTATGGATGCTCCCCTCATATTTTTTTTCCAATTGATGGTATAAATAATTATTCATGTGTGAATTTAGTTTGTTATTATAACTATTTCTCATAAGAGTATAACTGAATTTATTCATCAATTACATTTTTAATTTGAATAATCTATCATCTTGGAAAGCTTATGTTAGTATTAAAAAGTACACAAAGACTAATATCAAAGAAATTTAATTCATCATATCATTATAATGATGATGATTATCATAAATCATGGTTTAATATGATTTATTTGATGATGAAGATATTTTATCACACAATTATCTTTCATGGAATGTTCAATTATATTTGTATTAAAAGGTTGTATGTAATGTCACTATAGGCCAGGTTTAACCAATTAGATATGAGATGAGAATTTTTTAATTTATTTATGGAGTTATATTCTTTCAAGATAATAAGTGGGTTATATATATAACATATGTACTATCACCATAGCTTAAGTTTATCCCATTTGGATATGAAATTATAGGAGAACCAAAATAAATGAAATCACGAGGGGAGGGATAGTGAGATAATGTTCAAGATAAGATCAAGTGTCTTGAAAAAAGATTATTATAATCTTTTAACATATTATCTGAACCGATGAATAAGGAGAATAGAAATATACATCAATTTACCCATGATCAAATTACCTATTGTGCTATGATATAATTTTTCCAAGGTTTAGGTTTATTCCCTATAAGATTTGTATATTTTTCTTCTATGCTCTAACTCTTTCTTAATCCATTAAAGGGAATAATTAAAAAGAGGAGGCTTGATTTATTCTTAGGTCACCCTTTTTAGGGTTTCTAACATGAGGAGTCTTATGTATCTTCCTAATTTGATTTCAAATTTTAAGATCTTTGAAATCAAACCAAGATCAAGTTTATGGAATTTAAGGTCACACAATTAAGATCAAGATTAACTGAAGTTTAAGGTCATACATATTTGACCAAAAGTGATGTTATCTATACATATAAAGGGTAGTGATAAATAAATATGAATATTTTACCCAAATAATATTTAGGAATCCTTAAATGGGGGTATTTTAACATAGTTTAAGGTTATACATATAATACCATATTATGTGTCAGATGTTTTATTTTATAGTACTTTGACCACTACATGGATGAAGATTAAGGTCACACACCTTTGACCAAAAGTTTCTTGACATATCTAGCTATAAAGGAAAAGATAACTCGATATGGATGTTGAATTCATCATTGAACAATCCATCTCAAAGGAAAAAATGTACATGTATTTTAGGATAATATTCATAGACCAAGATCAAATGGTAGAAGTTTATGGTTCTATAACTTTGAAAAAAAATGTATAGAGTTTGAGGTCATATAATCTTTACCAAATTACAGATCTTGGTTTATGTTTAAATAAATTTGACCAAAGTTTAGCACAATTAATGATCATGTTATGTGGAGAAAAAAATGTGAAATGTGGTCATTCACATTACGAGAAGGATTTTATTGATGTGAATTAAAGTGACTTCAATATTAAAAACTAAGGATGAGATAGTTTTAGAAACATAATGAAAGTATATAGACTAGAATCATTTTAACATATTTGAACATGGGGTAATTGATGATGAAAATAATAATTTAAGGTATTTTAATTGGGGATATTATAGTGATAATAATTAGTTTATGATTATTAATGACTACATTAGAATGATGAGTCTATTCCCATACTCTTAGATAGATATACCAAGGATGATTGCTGACAATGTTTTAATAGTTACTTCTACTATAATGCTATTGAATTCATATGGAGTTATAAATCATTTTACCTAAGATAAATAAATTATTTTAACTATATATGGGTGGTCTATATAAGTAGTAGATTTGTTTCCACCATGTCAAAATGGGGTCCCATGGAATTGACTATGCTTTTTTCAAATAACTGTGGAATTTTTGAGGTAATTCAAATATATAAGGCATGAATTATAGTATTTGGTAAAGGTGTATTCAAAGATAATTAGATTTTTTTTACCCAAATCCATCTGATTTGTTTTAATGAAAAGTGTTAAGGAGATGATTTAAATGGGTGAGAAGTTTGGGCTAGGCCTTGAATGAGAGATTCAAGTGTCACAACATGTCTTTGAGAACAATAATCAAACAAAAAATGGCTATGATAGATTAATTTATATCCTAGTATAAGATTTATTGATAAAAACTGATGTGAATTGGTAGATATATACATTAGAAAATGGAATAAAGGTTATGTTTGTAACTATTACCAACATATAATATCCAAAAGCCACAATATTATACTCCATTGTAAGTTTATTATCAAAAACATGATGTGAATTAATGGGCTTATACATTTGGATAGTATGAATGTGGGATGAGATAAAGGGTGTATTTTTGGATGAATCCAATATAGAATATCTAGACATCTCTATGTATCATGAAATAGATGAAATGAAGACACACATTTTTCTGGGTAAAGGGACATATCTAAGCATATAGAAAATGGAGGGAAACCTAATTTGAATTGGTAATACTATAAAATATAACAGTTTAAATGGGTAATGGGGAGAGAATTCATAGATAAGTACAAGATATAAGATCTAAATGTCACTATGTATCATGAAATAAAGAGAATAAAACCACATGTAGTTATAGAAAATGAATAATTATATCATAGGTTAGATAAACCTTAACATTAAATAGGGAAAATTTTTCCATAGTCATTAATCTCCAAAGAAATTGGGATTTATTTAAATCGAGATCTAACATAATGGTATTTTCATAGTTTTAGTTCATGTGGACTGAATGACTTTAAAAAATATAAAATCATATTGGTTAGTCTATGAACAATATAGTTTGAGGTTATATTATAAGTCCTTCATACCTTATAGTTTAAGGTCATGAGGTAAGGACTATATGTCATGTAGTTTATGTTTCTTTGATAAGGACTTTACAACATTTAGTTTAAGGTCATATAACATGGATCATATTTTATTCAGTTTAGATTCATGCAACAAGGACATTATAGACTTGGTGTAAATTTATAAGAAATATTTCTTAAGAAATATCACATTATTCGGTGGTGTAATATCATCTTCATCAATTGTGAAAACATAGTATACTACATTGGAGTGAAATTGTGTATAATTTAAGGTCTTTCCTACTTAGATTCTAATATTGGGGGTTTATTCATAGGTATCATTAGTGTTTTCAAAACAAATACCATTTCTCATTAAAAACGTGAGTGAAGATAAAATTTCTTATTTAATGCAAAAGCTATTTGATTCCAATGAGATTCAAGGTTGTGTAATGCCTACAACCTCTTTTCATTAATCTTCCTTAATTCATCTAATCTTATTTGTGATAATTATTACCTAGTTAATTAGTCACAGCTAGCTATTCAAAGTGAATTTAAAAAGTCATCAATAAGAAATTATGATTTGGTCCCATGCCTTAGTAAATATGGGATAGGGGTGTGGGTGGTGGTGTGTTAAGCCAAAAAATTATTTAAGATTTTATGAAGACAAGAATTTTTATAACTATACACTATTTTCTACAATAAATTTGATAAGTATTTTTTTAATTTCTTTATTTATCTATTTTTAGCCTCATGATGGTGAAAAAATGATTGGACTAAATATTATACTCTAAATAAAACATTTTCAACTCAGGTGGATAAAAGTGTATGCCATTGTTCATAAGAATTATGTTAGGAACTCCAAATTTGATAATGTAATTATAATTCAAAAACATTATTATAGAATTTTTCCCAATATCCTTCAAAGGAACATTTTTATCTAACCTAGAAAATATGTCAGTGGTAGTGACAATGAACTTAAATTACTTGACAGTCACTGAAGGGTATGGATCCATAACATCTATTACCCATATAAAAATTAGGAAAGAATATTTGGTAGTGTGAAGTAATTCCATAGGTTTATGAATAATGTTATGATGCACCTAGAATTCATGGTACTTCATTGTGAATTCCATGCAATTATTAATCATGGATTTCCAAAAAAAACACAAGTCTTTTAAATTTGATTAAATAGGTTGGTTCTTGTTTGGTGTGTACCACATGTTCCTGCTTGGATTTATTTTATAATAATGAGAGTTTATTATCCTTCAATTTACCTGGTAAGGATCTAATCAAAGCATTATTTATAGAGTAATGTTTATGAATTTTGGCCATTATGAGGGTGAAATTTTCATAGCATTGATGAATTTTCACCTTTATAGCCCGCTCTGACCACGTATAAATATTTTGATTAAAAATAAACTATTATAATAATCAATTTTAATATTTCATTGATCTATGTAGATAATTAATAAGATTTATACAAAGTGATATCAACCTTATTAGCCTCTTCTATATCCTCAGTAACAAATAGAGAAACAACTCTTTGATGTTTGATGTGGTTGACCATTTCATGCTAATTTGGATTAGAAAAAACTATGTCCAAATTATCCAAAACATCCATAAGATAATTTTAAAAAATATAATGTAAAATATTATTAGTTTGGAAGAAAATTGATCCATTAGTTCCAATGGATAGTTAAGAAAAGTTACTAATTGTTTTTTTATATCATACTCTTTGTTGATTTATTTGATCATAGGTTTTGAATCACCTTTGACATTTATCTAGGTAATTGATAATTTTGGGGATAGTTATAGGCCTATGATGAGATATTGTTATTAAATTTAATTATTGGAGAATCCATATAAAAGAATAAATGAGTATGATAAGAGTTCCTTTTCTAGAGTTATGACCACAATTCCCAATCCGACTTGGTTGAGTTTTGGAACCTCCATCATTTTTTAATTTGAATTTAAGAAGTATTATCAAAGTATGTTTCCCATATTTGGGATGTATCATTGATAAATAATACTTATTAATCTTTGATATCTATATCATGGGGTAATTCTATTGGAGATGGATGTGATTCTAGGAAATTTTCTAATTCTTTTTTATTAATTTTCTTTTAGTAGATAGAATGGATATCTAACTATTTTAAAATAATGAACTACCATATTAATCATCCAATAAAAATTAGTTGTCCAAGTATTCACTTAAATGGATTAGTTTGATAGATTAAGTATGCCTCATAATTTTGTAAATAATGATATAACTTATTCATTATAATGATTAAATCTAATTAATTCTTCTCAATTGTGGCATATCAACAATTATCTTCTCATGTTGTTCAAATGAGGTTTTAAAGACTATTTTATTCATATATATCATTTTTTTGGGAAGAATACAATAAAGAATCACTCTAATGAAATTATGTAAAGGATGAGTGGGTTTAATTCCTCACGAGGCATTAAAACTAGGGGATGAGATAGGTTACATTTGAGGCTATCAAATACACTTTATGGATATTCACCCCACTTCTAATTTACACCATTCTTAATTAGTTTTTTATGTTTAAAAAAATTACTACAAGGTTTTTTATAAAACATATGATATAAGGAATCCTTCCTTATATCCATCTCAACTATAAAATATTTATAGGACACATAATATTTATTATTTACTTTTTTTATCTATATTAACTTTAATACCATCATAGAGGACTACAAAGCCAAGAAAAATTCTTGAAATCACCATAAATTCAAACTTTAATAGGATTATTTTTATGTTTTACTCTTGATGTTTAGAGAATAAAACTTCAAGATTAGTGAAGATATTATGAAATTGGTGTTATTTAACAAAGAGATCATAAACATAACAATCAATAATTCAATCAAGGGGGAATTTTAAAATTAAGTGTGTCTCCCTCTAGTAGGATACCCTAATATTTTTAAGACTGAAGGGCATAAATTTGTAGTAATATAACCCTTAGGATTTTCTAAAGGCATTATCCTATCTATATTTAGGATCCCCATTAATTTGTTTATAGATATAATACCCATATATTCATTATAGGTCCTAAAAATCAGATATTACATCAATAAAAGGATTTGTGATTAGAATTAGGAAGTTATATTTTTTGTAAATGACCTTTAAGATCTTAGAATTTGATATGAAATTCGATTTTCCAATTATTTTTATTAATTTATATAATGTTGACTACCCATTTAGGAAATCATTCCTCTTGAATAAAACTAGTTTATCAACATTGTCTCCCCCCTTAGAGAAATGGGTTGAATGTATCCTTCTGGATACTAGTATATGACCATGGTGGTTAGTTGAAAATCCTATAAATTGAATAAATAATTGAGAATATTGTATTAGTATCTCAATATAACTACATATGAATACATACTTTTGTTTTATAATCAAATAAATATACTCCTCCTATTACTAAGGGTTTAGGTATACACTAATCATGGTAGGCCACAAGTCTTCTTTAGTACCTAAATGCACATTTTTCATCTTATTGATAATGGTGGAGACAATCAATTTATTTGAAGAAAATTAATCTTCAAGTTCTTCTTTTTTATCGGCATCTAGGTTAGAGAATAGATCAACCTCATAAGTCCTAGATAGTCATGTGGTAATTTCATCATCTATATTAAATATTATCTCATAAAAAATATTTTAATAATTCTTATATTTAATTAAAACCATGTGAATAGAGGAAATGGTCCTCGATCCCTACGTTTTCTATCGGTGGTATATCTTCATTTTATTAATGATTATTGGATGTGTTTCCTGAATTTCAGTCAAACATTTATTACAATAGATTCTTTCAAATCTAGGATCATTACACAAAGGTTAAAAAAGAATTTTTTTTCTAAAAAGAGGGATGGTTCATCCAATGCATTTCCTGTCCATGGTAAGAGAAGAAAGTCATTTTGGGTTCTTTATCTCTAGCTGAAAAGACCATGTGATTTCTAAAATTTAGGATTATTGCTTCAATAAGATCAATAGGGAGAAAAAAAACCATTCAATTCATTCCATGGGATAATATGAGAAGATTCCCATCCATTGGGTGCAGTGGCCTTTGTTATGTCATTAACATATAACAACATCTCATACCATTTATAATATCTTGTGTGTATATATATATACAATGATTCAAAGGATTAAAAAAAGAACCTATCACTAAGAATTATTTTAACTTATCTATTAATGATATATATCAGGCATTAGTGATAGGAAAATCAAACTACAAGATGTATATAGAGAAATGTACTCCCAAGAAAGCATTACATTTGGTATGTTGAACAACTAACATGAATTTATAATTATACACGAGATCCCCAAATTTGGCTTTCAACATGATTTTTTACAAAGTGTTTTGATCAGTTTTTTCATAGTAATGATTTTTCAATTTAGAATGGGCAAGGATATTTTCATTGAAACCTAAATCTTAGAGAGTCTGTTAAAGAAAAATATTAAATCATAATATATTTTTATCAAATATTAGTAAATGTAGACTTCATTTATCTTTTTATACATATAAAAGGGTCCAATGTGTATTTTTATAGATATTTATCTGTAGTAATCCATAAAAGAGATGCTTGAATAACATTTAGTGGATTTTATATCAATACAATATGTTTAAATGGACACCACTTTGTTCTCAAATTCCTAAGGATTTTTTATGGAATAAATGAGAGATTACTTACAATTTTTAGAGAGATGAATTCCATGTAAAATTGAGGTTCATGTGAGAACAATGGATATATTATTTAGAATATCATAATTTTAAACCATAGGTAGGTGATTTCTATTGAAAACCCATTCTCTATTCTGGGACTTAGAGGAATGAGTTGGCTATGAGGATGATGCTCCCACTTCTAGGTCAGTTTTGGGGTCTTTATTATTATCAATGGATTAAGATGAATCGATTTTCCCATAATTTATTGTTAATTTTAAAATTTAGTATTATATAATTGATCAATCATCCTGATATGAGTATGAGTATTCGAGTGACCCAGATTAGATTAATGACTTTTTAGACTCATTGAATATATTTTCTTATGATTTTGGTATCATTTATTATTTTTGTTTAAATAGAACATGGACTCCATATATGGACCTGAGTATGTCTTCCTTAACCTTAATAACCCATTATGTGAAGGAAAATGGGAAAATATATTTCATAAGAGACTTATTTGTTAGTGTATGGTTCCATTAGTTGTATGATGTTGATGGATACATATTAATGTTCTTCATTAGATGATAATTCCATTTTGTGTGGATATTACCACCACCCTAATGAGAGGGGCATGAATTCCATAAGAGTTTGGCCAAGTTTAAGCACCTAAGGGGTTTCCTATTATTGTTTTTTGTTTCATTGGAATTGATTATTCATGATTTCAGGAGGTTTTGGAGCATAAGATGCTATCACACATGATATAGGGTAAATTAGGGCCATGAATGTTTGATTCAGTCATTCCCCAGATGATTTCATACTTATGATTGATCGGTTTTTGATCCATCAAGTTATCAAAATTCTATACATTATTTCTTCAAAAAAAATTCTATCCCCCTATTCTTCAGTTGGAGTGACAGATACACATGTCATAAGTGGCGTAGGCTATCCCAAGTTACTTGGACTTTATCCACTATTCTCAACATCTGATGGTAAGAGTAATAATTGGGATGATCATTCAACACCGCCTCACTGGTATTATTTATCTATAATAATTTATCAATGATATTTTATAGATTTTATATGAAATATCCCAGCACCTACTCATTTTATAAGGAATGTAACCCATTTTATTATTCTAAAATTCACAACAATTCTGTTATTTTCTCACAATATTCATGTTTACACTAGAGTGTGGACATGGTTTTTTATTTTCCTAGAGGAGATACTACATTGAATCTAATAGGTTTAGGGGATATAATCTAGACCAATGATGATTTAAGAATGAAAAAAAATCAAATTGATGATCTGCCAAAATTCATTTATTATGTTAGAATTTAACTAATATTTTTTTGGTTCACTAAACGACATCCTCGAAATTCTATTTTTTTACAAAAAACTCTCAACACCCACCAAGCTACTGTAGTAAAATAATTATGGTTTCTAATTCATCCTAATGGTTCTATATGAACATTTCTAACAATTATTCCTATGGAATATATATGTCATAGGAGTATGTAAAATGATTCCATGTGATAATAAAAACAACAACTCTATCATTTTTATACTCTTTAAAATTTTAGATATTTTAGATGTTGATTTTCCTCAATGGAGTTAAACTAATATAATAATTTCTGACATAGGCCTTCTATACTTGCAAAATATTAGACTACAATATTTTTGTACCGAACAAAATACAATCCCTCTAATGTTTTATAAAATAATTTGAGTTTAGGATCTTTATATTGTTTCGAATATCATAATACATTGAGATATAAAGTGAGTAATAAAAACTATATCTCCCATTTCATTGAATGTTAAGAAGTTAGGGTTCATAAAATTGGAAAGGGTATGAGTTAAACCCACCGATTTGAAATAATAAATTTTCTGTATCTGTATTAGTGCACATTTTCTTTCAGTAAATGCTAACCATGAGGTAATGAAAAAAAAATATTTCTAATTGAGATGCTATTTATTATGTTTGGGATTTCACTAGACAAGTATCATGATTTATATTTAGATGACTTACCTGATATTGTGATTGAGAGAATCCCAATGGGGGAGACTCTTTGTTATTAGTTTGTTACACCATGACATGACAATAAAACTTTCAAAAAATGAATCCAAGTCGTGAAATGATAAAATTGAGGTTTTTCATAACGATTAATGGTTTGAAATCATAATTTATGAAATGGAATAACTTTGTGGGGGAATTTTTTCTTTTATAAAAGTTCAGATATTGGATAAATATAAAACCTTTTAACTAAGTACCCCATTCACCCCCATGTTTGACTCAGAATGAATTAATGATGCATTTATATAAGATTAAAGTTGAATGGAGTACATTTTTATACCTATAAACAAAGAGACAATTTGGATCAGAAAACTATATAGGAAATTAGTTGTTGCACTGGGGAATTAGGCTAATTCTATTTAGGTTTCCAAAATCCATGATGTGAAATATTGTTTTCCAACATTTTTAGCTCTATTTAGGAATAAATATTCAATTATGAGCTCCAAAATTGGGACTTAAATTATTGTATGTCATGTACCATCATCTACATCATTAATTCATTATTATTTTTCATGTTTTAATTAAAAATTATATCCTACCATAAATCAAAAAAATAATTAAATATCAGAAATGCTATTATATTAAATTTTAAAAAAATTATTTTATATTAAAAAAATAATTAACAGAAATTTTATAATAATTTCACTACACTTAGAAATTTCTTAGCCTCAAGAATTTAATCTCAACAACATGTAATCTGAACTTCATTCTATAAAAATTTATATTTCAAAAGAAATATTTTTTTTTCAATGGAATATAAACTTTCAAATAACATACAAAATAATTCCTACAACTCATCACTCTTCAACAAAGCATGTACAACCATTAATTTTACTTTTTCTCTTTTTAAATAACAATTTTTACTTCCTTTAACTTAAAATTATTAATTAATAATTAATATAGATAAAAAATTTATCTACCTCAAATTAAATTTTTTTCACTCATCACTCAAGGTAATAAATTTAATAGAGCTATTTTAATACCTCAATTACATGTCAATTACCCATGGTTTTCATGAAATATAATATCTCAACTATGTAAAGACAGATATAAAAATTAATTATGAGGACTTTGCATTAAGATTCAAATGTATCTTAGGCTTAAGGTATAAGGGGAATTGATAAAATAAGGCTCAAAAAAGTTGTTTTAATATTATTAATAATACATGATATCAAAATATAAACTCAATTAAATACTCTTATAATGATTAATATTTCTTATTTTTATTTCCCAAAGATCAAAGTGAGAATATAATACAAGTAAGCATAATGAATGAATCACAATCCCCTTTTTTTATTTCTTGAAAGTTGTACTTAAGTAAAATATCATATAAACCACATAAACCCATAATATCAATGGATATTTAGTAAGAAAATAGTGACTTTTGATCCTCTAAAGGCACTACCAATTTTTTTAGTTATCTTTTTTTTCATTTTTTTGTTGTAAGAGAGTAAAATAATAAAGTAAAATGAATGATAAGATGACAAATCATCAAATAACAAGACCAACCAAAAAATATCATGATTGAATTATATCCCCATATACCCTGGAAAACCTCCCCCCCCCACACTTAGTCTTTTGAATATCATGTAAAACACAAAGAGTAGGGTATGCACGAATATAATAGGATTGAAATGTGTATATTTTTCTAAAAGGTTAATTAATGTATTATACGAAAAAAGTAGGATTAAATGTCATGATTGGTTTAAGGATAAATCGATAAATAATAAAATGCCTCAATCATGTTAAAATTTAATTTGTTCAATCATTGTTTTGATAAGATGCCAAATAAGTTGTAGAGGAAAACATGCCTCAGTCTCTCAAGAAACATACTATAGAAAGAATAGTTTTTATTGGTTTAAAAATACTATTAGGAATGAGAATATAATATTGGGATAATTATTCATGTGGATGAATAATATTAATAAAAATAATCTATATAACTTTTAAAAGTTCAAACCATTCCAAATATAAGAAGAATTTCATTTAAAACAATCCACCCATTTAAAAAAATATTGATCCATCAAATCATCCCATCATGCTTAAATTTACTCATTAATTTTCCATTTCACACATCTAATAATATTAATAGTGAAATTTCAAACATGTAATAATGATTATCCTAGTAAATTTATGTGTCCAAGAATGAAAATAGAGTACAAGAGTAAAAAATGGTGCTTTTAAACTATCATTTACATCTCAAAAACATATTTAAAATTTTGTGTGTGTGTGTGTGTGGGGGGGGGGGGTGGCGGGGGGGGGGGGGGGTAAAATAAGGAATTGAAACTCATACTCCATTTCCAATGGCATATAAAGTTGGGTTTCTAGGGTTTTGTTTGTACTAGTTCATGATGTTTACATGAATCTGATGATGTGAATCACCTATATAAAACCTCTTAAATTTCATTCATACTACTTTGTTCTATGTTGATGGACCCATAAAAGAAAATAAATCCTCAAATAATAAGGAACATATTGTTAACTCTAAAAAATATAGAGGAAAATAGGCCTTTATCCTAATATATTCCTAAAACTAATTATTTAGAAATAAATTTTAAAATAAATTCCAATAAAAAATAAAAAATAAAATAAAGATACGTCTTGGTTTAATCCCCCAAGAGGGACCAATATTTTTACTACCTACAAAGGGGTAGTACCTAATCTTATCCAAAGTTTAATGGTGGGAGGATTTTATTAGATATGAACCAACACATGTTTTTCCTTACAAATTTCAATTATTTATTATTATTGTTGAGGACTCCATAAAAATATTACACCAACTATACCCCCATAGAAATAAGATATAGCTTTCAAGGTTGGAATAGGATGAAATATGAGTTCTCCAACTTGTTGGTTTTCACTTTTATGACCAATTATTAATTTTTATTTCTTTATTAAGATATGTTGTATCAAAATAATAGTCAAAGGGAATGTTATAATATAACTTTATTTGAAAAAAAATAAAACATGAAGATTCAATATCAAAATATTTTGCTTCAAAGTAAGAAACTTGTTTCTTGGTTTCTTATATAAAATCCACTTGTATATCCTCTTGTACTCCCTCCAAAAATAATTAAATATATTTTGGAATCTCTATATATTCCTCATTAGGTGTATCTTACTATTCATCACCTTTATACAATTAAAAGTAAGAGTTATACAATTCTGAAAAATTTAAACAAGGATAGGTGATACTCAATTCAGTTTCAAAAAAATTATATGAGATAGAGTTCAATAAATGTTAATATATCTGTGTTGGTTAATCTTTTATCTATTTTTTTAGTGGTAAGTACCACTTGAAGTTATATTTTACTAGATATTGGTAGGTAGTCAGGATCCTCTATCTTCTCTTCAAATTCCAACACTTTGGAGATTTCTTATTTTTCCAAGGCTAGAAATAGCTATAGAGGCGATGATATGTAAACTTTCTCAAGTATGGGAGATCATATGGAATTTTAAATTAATTTATTAATTTATCTAGATCTTGTAAATATCTCATTTATCATGCAAGACTTCATAAAAAAATCCCCTTTATCTATTTATGGTTGGTTTGGATCTAGATATTGATATGGTTAGGTTGTGGGTGGTCATTAATTATGGACTCAAACTCATATAATTATTCATAAAAATGAAGAGATACTAATGGGGATTCTTCTTGTGACTTAAACACATATTGACGAAACTTTGGAACACAGTAGGAGAACTTAGGTAGTTTCTTAACAATGGATTTAAAAATTGGTACCTTCATTTCCTCCCTTAATCATGCTATAAATTTAGGGAATACCTACACTCTATAATTAGACTACCAAATAATTTAACCTATCTAAAAAAATAGAAATAGTATACTCTATATACCAATCAAGTTAAACATTTTTTAGTTTTTTTATAATGACAGTGAAAAGTATTTACAATGTGGAAATTAAAATAGTGAATGAATGGATTCTTGGATCCCTAGAAACAATGCCATGTTTTTATACACCTATCGTAGGGTGATTAAAAATATTCTATTTATTTATTAGTACAACACCATAGATAATCATGGTTTCCTCACATGAAGAGCTTTGTAGTTGAACAAAATCTTTTCAAAGTTCACTTTTTTTTATATTTTTGGTTTATTATGATTTTAGGAGAACCAAAAAAAGGTAAAGAGAACATGAATGAAAACATAAAACAAAAATAAAGATATAGATGCATACAAGTTATAAAGAAAGGTATTGGTCCTAGGTTTTGTCACTTTACTTCCTTCATTAATCATTTATTATTATTGAAACTCAATTTAAAAATTCATCCAATCGTACATAAATCACTATCATATACTTATAGTGAGAAATTTATCATGATTATGAGATATATTTATTACACAAAATCCATCCTCCTTTAATATACATGTAAGATGAACACCTTGATTGAGAGTGTAAGACCTCTAAATACTCGACTCCATCATTTTTTATTTTACCCCTTGATCATCCTTAACTCCATCGTATGAATAGTTTACCCAATAAAAGAGATAAAATGATTTTTTAGTAGAGAATAGATATTTGTTTTATATTTATTTCATGGTGGATGATCTTCACCCTTATACACTCCCCCCTCATTCACCATAAATAGAATTAAAAAATTTAATAATTAATGTGAAAGAATTGGGGAACATCGTGAAACCTCCCCCAAGTCCAAGCCTTAGGTTAGCCACTCACCATCATGAGTGAAGAGATGTGGTGGAAAATAGAGATATACATAGAGAGATGGGAAGGATATAAGATGAAAAACTTGAATAAAAATATTAACTATGTGGTTACATGTAAAAATAAATTAAACAAATACCATAGTCAAAAACCTAAACACAAGTAACCTAATTCCATAGAGTAGAAGCTAACTTCCTACATGATTTTCTAATCCTCTTAGACCTGTATTTATATGAATAAAAATTTACTTGGTCCAATTTTAATCTTACATAAAAGAATAATTAATTCATTTTAAATCGCAAACCATGAAAAATGAGGGAACCAAGTCAAAAGGATGTATATTTGATTAAGATTTGAATGTTCATGAAATAAGAAATTACCTATCATAACATTTCATGACATGGACTATGATTTCATGTAATGAATCACAATGAAAAAGATATTTTTCAATATTTTAAATATTGAATCCATGTTATAAAAAATTACAAGTACTTGAAAGTGAGGCCAATTCTCACTTATCAACCGTTTAATGTTCCGATGCTCTGCTAATGTGTATAGTAGAACTCGGGTCAAATCCTTGGCGATGATACTTTTTAATAGTCGATTTTTTTAGTTGATTATATTTTGGATTCAGGATTTATTTGAAGAGCTTAATTTAAGTGATTAATTATTGGTGTTTGATTTAAAAAATTGATAAATATTGTCCTGAGTTCATCATTAAGTAGTTAATCTTGTGATATCCTTGAGCTTTGCTTTATATTGCATTAAATTAATACCCACTTCACTAGATAACTTTGATTGGAATTTCTAAGTGTTGGGGTTTTAATCCAAGACTTAACTTAAATTAGGGTTCTAATATCAATTAGATATTATTTATGGTAGTGTATTTATGGTTCCAATAATCCATGGAAACCACACATCAAACAAAACAAGTCATTAATCTATTACATGTTAAGTCCAACATACATAATGTTTATTCAAAGAATATTTATTGAAAAAAAGTTCTCAATCACGTAACATACCTAAATTATAACTCACCCCAATGAGGAATCTACTCAGCCATTGGTTTGTTGAATAGTCTGGTTGTAATGTATATCATGATCAATTATAAATAGAATGAGAAGAATGAGATAAGAAAATAATTGGGCTTCGAACACACACACACAAATGATGATGATAATTAAAAATGAAATTTAGATTGAATGAGAAATAAAATAAAGGTAAGGGGTTTAAACTTGATTTAAACTATTTTAAGAACAATAATACTAAACTAAATAAGGTGGGTGAGAATAAGAGATATTGAATAAGAAACTTTCCAGAAATTCAAACAAAACAAGTCTTCTCTTTTCAGAAATTCAAACCCTTTTGAAAGGAGATGAGGGGATGTATTTATAGCCCATGGTGGTGGACTGTTTGAATCCTAAAACTATCCCTCCACTTGGCTTGATGATTTGTAAATTAAGACAGCAGAATCTTGAGATATCTCATTCTTAAAATTTTTATTTAATAATTTTTGGTGACTAATATAAATTTTTTGTTCCATTTGGACTTATGAAACCAAAGTTATGGCAGTTTTAGTAAACAATTGTAATCTGTCCATTTCAATCCAGAATTTTCAAAAGTTCAAAATGTGAATGGGTTTTTAACAAGAATATTCCCTCAAATAATTTTTTTTATTCTATTAGGTTTACCACACATATATTAGCTTTTACACTACAAAATTCCAGCTTGATTTTATGACTAGATCATGAGCAATGTCATGAATAGTGCCTGGATTATAATTCCCGACCAGAATGGTGGGATGGAATTCAAGGAATTGTTTGGGTCCCTTTTTCTTACAGTTAGACCTTAAAATATTTATACATGATTCCTTTGGATAATAAAGAAAATATGGTAGAGTTTCAAAAAATTTGGGCTTCGGGATTTGGTCTAGTAACTCAATCATCATGGCTGGTCCAGCTTTTTCACAGATTCTTTGGGTAATTTTGTGAGGACAATATGACCTATAAAATGGAATAATTGGAAATTATTCCTTCTAATGATATGTTGGAAATTTAATAAATAATACTTCTAAACCAGAATCTCACAATTTTTATTAGTAGGGTGATAGTTATAAATAAAATAGTAAACTGACTCAATTGGACAAATTCTAGAAATGATCAAAAATTATATTTAGTATTAAAACATTAATATTTCACACAAATTATAAACATTTAATATAAAATCAGTAAAGGGAGTATATAATAATTCATGAAAATATTAATAACATAAACTTCCACACACTTAGTCTTGTGCATGTCCTCGTGTACAATAAATATAAAAAACACAACAAAATCATTTTTACTCACCAAAATATATTAAAATTTTTTTCCCCAATCAAGGGAGGTTTAGAAAATTTTACTCATCCATATTGAATTCCAACACAATTTTTTATAGAAACAATGTTCCAAAAACAATACATTTTTTCATGCTTAAATTTATAAATAGAAAATTGTGGCACACAAAGCTTACTCCTATCATGATGATAAAATTAATTTATAAATATTCACTTATTCACCAAAAAAAAGTGAAAATATTAGAGTTTTTAAGAGAATTCAGCTTCCACTTTTGATCCTAAAGTGATTAAAAAATAATAGTTCATTTTAGGGTTTTTTTTCTGTGGCTTTGGGATGGTAGGAAGATGATATCTAAAAGATAGGAAAAATGGGGTAAAACACCAACATGAGAAAATAAATTCACATTATTTTTGAAATGATATTTGAATGTAAATGAAACACATATTTACAAGGGAATTAAAATGTGAAATAAGACAAAAACGAGGAAGAAAATTTGAAGTGGATGAGAAGATGAAATATTTAAAAGCCACAAAACTTCTCCCAATGATATAAGTTTTTTTTATGTATTGTTTTTGAAATTTGAACTTGAATTAGATCTCAAACTCATCTCCCAACCCATGATTGATCTCCTCATGATACTAATTGTAATATTTATAAAAAGATCAAAGGTTGAGGAAGAGTTATTTTTGACCCACTCAAGACATACACCATTCTTATTCTAAGTTTTTTTGATTTTTTTGAACTATATTGAATATCATTTATACAAGATAACCATATATACATTCCTAAAAACAATTGAAGTAAAACCTCTCCCCCACACTTAAATTTATGGTTTCCCTCAATCATTTGATAACATGGTAAAAATGAACAAAAGGGTACCCAAAATGAAATCCATTACCCCTACACTTAAATTTCAAAAAATTATGTATTTAAAATCCATTTTGATATTGGGTGGAATAAGGTATTGGGATTGTAATGTGGCTAATAAAGAAAAGGTTTTCATAAGCTCGAAGGGGCATTAAAAAAGAGAATTAATTTATGGTTAATGGGAGGCTATTTGGCTATTATAAATCGCATGGGGTTTAGAAAATGCCTCTATCATATTAATATACACTAAATTAGGAAATTTAGCTCGAAGGTCTATAAAATCAATATTCACAAATGAGGGTGAAAAATAGACATTTTGAAAATATGGCCATAGGTGGCCTTGGCATGAACAAAAATGTAGTTCCTCACAGGTAGAGAAAATCATTTTCCAAATAAAAAATTGAGCATTCATTTTTTTTTGGTTTTGACACAATTTTCTTTATCCAAATTTATGAATAAACCACTTTATTTTTGAGATGAAACCATGTCTTTTGACTCCCCAAAATGTTTGTACAAAATTTTAAAATTGTAATTTCAGTAAGTATGACTCTTTATTTTTCATTTTTTTAAAATGATTTTTTATTTTGTTTTTTAGTTTTTTAGGTTTTTTTAGTTTTTTATAAAGACAAACCCACACCAAAAGTGTAAATAAAAACTGAGATGAAGAAAGTGGTAAAAAAATGAAAGAGAGAGTAAGAAGAAGAAAGAGGGAGAGAGAGGAAGAGATAGAGAGAGTTAAAGGGAAAGAGGTGCCCCTGGTTTAGATTTGGTGGGTCGTTGTCCCCATTAAGTGGTGGGTCAGTGGAATTTGGTAGGACTCATGTGGGATGTTACCTGAAAAAAATCCTTATTCATGTAATAAAAAACAAAAACTAAATTCAAATTTCATAAAAGTAAAAGAAAATGTGGGTTACATCCCTAGAAGCACTGCATTTATTTTGTCTAAAAATGGACAATTACAATTGACTACCCATTTTCTGACGGTGGACGTTTTATTTTCTCAACTCTAGTGTGCTTCCAGAAAAACTTTTCCTTTGGGAGGCCTGATGATTCATTGGATAATTTTATCCCTTCCTTTATTGTTTCTCTTGAAATTCAACGGGGTTGAAAATAGAATATGACTATCCTCCATTTTTTCTTCAATGTGAGGAATGATTTTATCCACAATGTGATGGTTTTCTATGCTTATAAATTAAGGAATATGTCTCAATTATGATGGATCATTTCCGTAAGGTTCATATAACATGATATCAAAGTATGAGATCCAAAAATGTATTTGACTCAATTATTTCATCACTTACCAACGGAGAGTATCGAGGATCAGTGGAGTCATAAAACTATATATGTTTTTCAATATCCTTTATATCAATGTTGTTTTCTAAAGAATGGTCAATTTCAACATCACCAATGATTACTTTATTAATTACGGAAAAATAACACAATAATCACTAACATTGGGATAATATAAACACATTGATTATGGGTTCACCTCAAATATAACATAATTTTCTAAATCATGGATAGGAAATGATGAATGTTGGATAATTAGATTTGAATAAAAAATGAGCATGCTAGTTCGTTTTCCCCATTACCATCCAATTTGGAGCAGTGGAGGCTAAGGGTGAGTTTGGATTCCAAAGAGTTTTAAATATTCATTAGATCAATGGAGTTTGAATTTTTAATTTCAAAATCAAATTCTCCATTTGTAACATGGTTAATGAAGATTCAATATTCACAAAATCTATTAGTATAATATGAATAACAAGATGGATTGGGATTCGACACACTCTTAGAGAGACTTTCAGAAGCATGGATAGAGAATATAGATTGATTCTCTGATGGGTATCGCATGGATTGAAAAATATTGAACTTGACTAGTTGGTCACCAAATTACATGGATAAGATTCCAAAATGGACATCAATTTTGGTTTTAGATGTTATAAAGAAAGGTTTTCCTAAAATCAGAGGAGATTGGCAAGAAGTTTCCTCACCTTCCATGTCATGGACAAAGAAGTCAGCTAGAAAGATAAGATCATTTAATCGGACAATGGCATCCTCAATTATTTCCTCAATACTGGTTGTGCTTTGATTAACTAACTGAATGACAACACCTATTGGATGTAAGAGACCTAAACCAAAGTTTGAGAATATAGATTTCATCATGAAATTAATTGGGGCTCCTAGGTCTATGAGTGCTATAGAGAAAATATTTTCAATTAAATTATATTTAATATTATTTTTTTAAACCCACAAAAGTGTTCCTCTAAGTTGAATTGTTTCATTTTTATGATAAATGGTGTTATTTTGAGATGAATAGTAAAAATTGGCCATTTTGGATTTTTAATAGTTTTAATTTATTTTGGTAGTTTGGCCATAACATTATCTACAATGATCCAAATTGCAAAATTAATTCTTTTCTAGATTCCTAATATCAAGGGCTTCATTTACTATTTTTGGACTAAGAGCTGAATAGGCCATATGGAAGCTCAAAAGAAGATCACAAGTGGGAGAAAGAAAACTGTTTTCAGTTCTGCCTGGTTTTGGTGTGGGCTCCATAACTCATCCATGTTGGGCCCAAATGTTGTGAAATTAGGTGGGTGGACGCGCAAGGAGTTTTCAGCATCTTTTATGAAGTAAATGCCGCATGAATTTTCTGTTTAAGGGGTCATTAAATCACCCTAATCCGGAGGTTTGCGATTTGGAGAGTCTGACTGGACAGAATAAATGCTTAGAGTAAAACGGACATAACTCTTGGAATATATGTCCAAATCTGCTGAGATTTTGAGGGGCCATGACCAAGGTAATTATTAACAATATTAAATAAGGTAGAAACGTGGGAAGATGTCATTTAATGGGCACAAAACGCATCGACATCCAGGGGAAAATTATGTCTATAAAAGGAGGAGAGCTCCACCCTCTCAAATCATCCCATTCTCCACCCCATTCCCTCTGGGACACCAAGAAAGAGAACTTTTTAGCTTTCTATTTTATTTATTTTATTTTTCATAGTTTTATAAAGTCTTCTTATTCCCCTTTAAACTATATTACCCTTCACATGGAGGGGTAAAACCTTTGAGTGATCAGGGAAGGGGGAGTTTCAGTTTTGTAATGTCGGAGTTTTGAGCTTAAATTTAAAATCCTTTTTTTCTTTTGAACGACTTCTATTATCATTGTTTCCCAATTATCTTAATGCGATCATGTTTTGATTTTGGTGTATTCATTGTTAATTGCTTTGGTTAATGATCTTTAATCTCCCTCCACCTAGTGCAATTTGTCTCGATCGAGCAGATTGTGTTAGGTGGTGAGTGTCCAGCAATCGTTGGAATGTGTGTGAAACAATTAAACTTTTCCTAGAGTTCTAAGGAGCAAAAATTCCCAATTGGGAATTTCCTTAGTTGTTTAGGGATTGTTTAAGAACATTCCCGCACATAGGAGCGAGTCTCATTTTTTTCTTAAAACAAGAGTGATTAATAACTAGATCGAGAAGTTCTTCATTTGTTATTCGAAAGGAAGAGAGAGAATATGATCTTTATTACTATGATGACATTGAAAAAGTGAATCCTACCCTGACCCCATCACTCTCTTCATCCATTAGTGTTCGACTTTTCTTTCTATTGCTTGCTTTATTTTTCAACCTAAACAATTTCAAAAACAACCTTTTCTTCTTTCTTAAATTCAAGTGACAAACATAATTGTTGTGAAATCCTATTTGGGAGAAATCCTAGGTTTAGTCACTAGAATACACTTAGAAAATTTAATTTTTTTTTTGCCACGCCCTACGACAGGTGTGCGTCAAACTTGGCGCCGTTGACGGGGAGGCAGTGCAACAAAAAAAAATCAAAATTGAATGACCCGCAACTCAAAATAACCATTAATTGAATTTGATCCAGAAATTGAAAGAAGATTAACCCAACTAAGAAAAGGAAATCTACTAGAAATCCTTGACGAAATATATCTCTCATATTCAAGTGAAACTCTTAGTGTTCACTCTACACCTGAAATCATGGCTAGAAATCCCAACCAAACCCTGCGTGATCTATGTGCACCACAATTTTCCATTCAAAATAACCAAATAATTGCACCCACTGAACCAAATGATTTTGAATTACGTGTCAATATGATTCATGTGCTTCCAAAGTTTCATGGTCTTATAGGAGAAGATCCAAATCGGCACATGCAAGAATTCATATACACTTGCTCAAGCTTCAGGCCAAGTGGAGCACCCGAAGACCAATTTCAGTAGAGGTCATTCCCCTTCTCACTTGAAGGAATAACTAAAGAATGGTTGTAAAACCTGCAACCAGGGGAGATCAGTGATTGGGAATACCTAAAAATAAGTTTCATGCAAAGATTATTTCCCACATCGAGGAGAACTGCCATCAAGAAGGAGATTTACATAATACGACAATCAACTAGAGAAACCCTCTACGAGTACTGGGAGTGATTCAAGAAGCTATGTTCCAGCTGCCCACATTAAGAAATGGAGGAACACCAATTCCTTGTGTTCTTCTACCATGTACTTATGGATAATGATTGAAATCTTCTAGATGCCTCATCAGGGGGGTCCCTGATTGACAAGTCTCCTGTAGATATTAGAATACTAATTGAGAAGATTGCTCAAAACTCACAACAACTTGGACTAAGAGGAATGGGAACTAGGGGGATACATGAGGTAAAAAAATTCGATTCATATACATTGATTGAAACCAAAGTGGATGACCTTGAAAGGTTAGTCCATCAAATGGCTGTAACACAAGAAAATGGACAACAAGATTCAGCTCAGGTATGTGGTTTATGTTATTATTCCACTCATTATACTGAACAGTGCCCTGAGATTCAGGGGACAGAATACTGTGCTGTGGCTTTTCAACCAAGAAAATTCCAACAAAATCAACTGCAAGCCCAACAAGGATATGGGAACCAACAAAACCAGATGAGACCACTTAACCAGAACCCCAGTCAACCTCCTTACCACCAACAGCAATACCAGAACCCCCTCCCTTCTAACAATATTATCAATAGCCCTTCCAACAACAACAATCTTTTCATCCACCACCATTCCAATTAAATACATATGAACAACCATCCACCAGCACACAACTTTATGTGGAATAGCTACAATCCAAGTATGATGGCCTAGTAGATAAGGTTGACAAGCTAGCAGAAACAGTGGGAAGTCTTCTTGAAACAATGTCCAAGAGTCCAGGGAAGCTTCCATCCCAAACAGTTCCAAATCCTAAAGAGAATGTTAGTGCAATCATAACAAGAAGTGGAAAAGAAATCCCACCTCCATCCAACCTTGAACCTGAAATAATACCACCTATTCTGAGGGAGAATGATTCAGAAAGTCTTGTGAAAATCCACCAAGAAGATGAAAAGGAAGAGGAGGAGGAGAAGGATAGGCCGTAGAATGAGAAACAAGAAACACCAATGAAAAGAAAACAAAGGGAGAATAAAGAATTACCCCCACCATTTCCAACAAGGATGATCAAATCAAAGAAATTGCATGAATAATCACTTCAAAAATAAATTCTGGACACCTTCCAGAAAGTGGAAATCAATATCCCCTTACTTGAATCTTTTAAAAAAATTCCAATGTATGAAAATGTTTTGAAATATCTTTTTACCAAAAAGAGAAGGATTCATGGGAATGAAAGAATCAACTTGGGAAGAAGTGTCTCAGCCCTTATCACGCCATAGATTCCAACCAAATGTCAAGATCCAGGGACATTTTCCATTCCATGCACCATTAGTTCATTAATTTTCACTAATGATTTGTGTGATTCAGGTGCTTCAATTAATGTATTGCCTCACTCGGTATAAACTTCTTTGTAGATGTGAGAATTAAAGCCCGTAAGAGTGGTGGTCCAGCTTGCAAACAGATCCACAGTTTTCCCTGTAGGAGTTTTGGAGGATGTCCTTGTGAAAGTCAAAGATCTCTTATTCCCAGCTGACTTCTACGTTCTCAATATAGAAGAAGATAGGATCCTGTCACATTCACCCATCATTTTGGAGAGACCTTTCTTGAAGACAACCAAAACCATCATCAATGTCCACGAGGGGACACTCACCATGGAGTTTGGAGAGAGCACGGTCCACTTAAATATTTTTGAATCCATGAGGCACCCATCAGATGATCACTCCCTCTTTTCGCTTTCCCATGAAGTTGGTGTAGAACCAATTGAAGAATTAGGTATGCTCTTTGAATTCTTATACTTAGGAGAGACTTCTTCCCTTGGAAATATCATTGAATATGTGGAAGCTGAAGACGTTGGGGATTCTGACTTCATGTGGGAGGAAGAGGTAAATTCTGATTTCTTTGATGATTTTTTAAATAATGAGGAAGATGATATGGTTTCTTGTGTGCAGGAGGTCCAAAATTTGGAAGTGGAAAACGTCAATTTAGTCTCATCCTTTGAGAATCCCCCTAATCTAGAACTCAAACCACTCCCCATTGATTTGAAATATGTATACCTTAGGGAGGGGGAGAAACTACCAGGGATAATTGCTAATAATCTTTCTAGAAACCATGAACAATCATTGATTGAGCTTTTGAGAGAGAATGTCCAGGCAATAGGATGGACCTTATGTGATATCCCAAGAATAAACCCAAAAATATGCTCACATATAATTTTTGTTGAGGGAGATTCAAAACCTATTAGACAACCCCAAAGGAGACTGAATCCCACCTTGATGGAGGTTGTGAAGAAGGAGATCGAGAAGATCTTGGAAGCTCAGATCATCTATCCCATTTCAGATTCGCTGTGGGTCTGCCCTATTCATGTCGTTCCAAAAAAACCTGTCCTGGCCACTATGAGGAATGAAAAGAATGAGTTAATCCCTATGAGAATTCAAAACAGCTAGAGAGTGTGCATTGATTTTTTGAAATTGAACTAGGTCACTCAAAAAGATCATTTCCCCATCCCCTTCATTTACCAATTTTTAGAAATATTGGAAGGGAGAACTCATTATTTCTTTTTGGATGGATTTTTAGGTTACTTCCAGGTACCCATTGCTCCTGAGGATCAAGAGAAGACGACATTTACAATCCCTTTTGGTACTTTTGAATATAAAATAATTCCATTTGGATTATGTAATGCTCCATGTATATTTCAGAGGTGCATGGTGAATATATTTTCCGATCACGTTGAAAACTTCTTGGAAGTTTTCTTAGATGATTTCACAGTTTTTGGAGATTCTTTTGATCATTGTTTGAAAAATCTGGAAAAAGTGTTGAAAATCTATATTGAAAAAAATCTTGTTTTAAATTTTGAAAAGTGTCATTTCATGGTTCAATGAAGAATTGTTCTTGGTCATGTCGTTTCCCAAAATGGAATTGAAGTGGATAAATAAAAAATTGAAGTGAAAAATTCATTTCCTTACCCTACTTGTGTGAAATATGTTAGATCATTTTTAGCACATGTAGGATTCTACAGGAGGTTTATCAAAGATTTCAATAAGATTTCTCTCCCTCTGTCTATATTACTTTTGAAAGATGCTGATTTTGATTTCAATGGTGCATGTAGGGAATCATTTGATGAGTTGAAGAAGAGATTGATTTCACCACCCGTGATGCAGCCTCCAAATTGAGAAGAAACATTTGTACTACTTTGTGATGCCTCCAACCAAGCAGTTGGAGCAGTCCTTTCTCAGTGAATTGAGGTCAGACCACAAGTCATTTCATATGCCTCGACAACTTTATATGTATCCCAATTCAATTACACAACCACAGAAAAAGAGTTCTTTGTAGTTGTTTTTGATTTAGAAAGATTTAGATCATATCTTCTTGGAACTAAAATCACTGTGTTTTCTGATCATGCATCTTTGAGGTACTTGATGAAGAAAGCTAGTGCTAAACCAAGGTTAGTGAGCTGGATGATACTACTGCAGGAGTTCAATATAGAAATCAAGGATAAGAAGGGATCTGAGAACCAAGTGGCTGATCACTTAAGTAGACTGCCAAACACTGCTAAAATTGATGTTCCATAAAGATACCCACTGAATGATCAAATTCCAGGAGAGCAGTTGTACTTGATTGAAGGAGAAGTGCCTTGGTATGCTGACATAGTCAATTTTCTAGTAACATCTTAGGTCCCATCTCATTTCAATTCTCACCAAATTCAAAAACTAAAAGCTGAATATAGATATTGCATTTGGGATGATTCATTCCTTTGGAAGATTTGCAATGATCAAGTAATAAGAAGATCTTTACCTGAAAGTGAAGTTAAATCTGTCTTTGTTTTTTGTCACACTTTAGCTTGTGGAGGCCACTTTGGACCTCAAAGGATAGAAAGGAAGGTTTTAGAATCTGGAATTTATTGGCACACCATTTTTAAAGATGCTCATGAATTTTGCAAAATATGTGAAAAATGTCAGTTTTAAGGAAATATTTCAAAGAGACAAGAAATGCCCCAAAATCCATTGAATTTTTGTGACATTTTTGAAGTTTGGGGGATAGATTTTATGGGACCTTTCCCGATGTCATTTGGAAATTCTTATATCTTGCTTCCAGTTGATTATGTTTCCAAATGGGTGGAAGCAAAATCAACCAGAACTGATGATGCTAATGTTGTTTGTGATTTTGTCAGGTCTAACATATTTTTTAGGTTTGGAGTGCCCAGAGAAATCATCAGTGATCAAGGGACTCACTTCTGCAATTTGAGAATGGAGACTTTGCTGAAGAAGTATGGGGTGCATCGTAAAACATCAACTCCCCTATCATCCACAGACTAACGGGCAAGCTGAAGTTTCAAACAGGGAAATCAAGGGAACTTTTGAAGAGACCGTTAATCCAAACAGGAAGGATTGGATCCAATGGTTGGATGATACCTTATGGGATTACAGGACAGCCTGCAAAACCCCGATTGGAATGATTCTATATAGGCTGATTTATAGGAAAAGCTGCCGCCTACTTGTGGAATTGGAGCATAAGGCGTATTGGGCTGTGAGGAAAATGAATTTGGACCTTGAAAGTGCTGGGAAGGAGAGAAGATTGAAGTTGCAAGAACTAGAGGAAATAAGAAGGGAATCATTTAAAAATTCAAGGATTTACAAATAATGAACAAGAGTGGCCCATGACAAGCTGATCCGACCAAAAGACTTCTCTCCTGGAGACAAAGTGTTATTATTCAACTCAAGACTCAAGCTTATGCTAGGTAAACATCGTTCCATATGAAAAGGTCCATTTATAGTTACTCATGTATATCCTTTTGGTGTTGTGAAGATTATGATGGATGGAGAGTAGGATCCATTCACTGTGAATGGACATAGGTTGAAGAAATTCCTTGGTACCCTTCCATCAGAGCCAGTGGAGGATATCGCGCTCCTCCAACCTATTTATCAATAAGATCCATCAGGTTGTACCTATCCTTCACACTTTCTTACTATTGTGATTCAATCATAAATCTACTTACATGTTAAATCCACTTGAATGCATCGAGGACACTATATCACTTAAGTGTGGGGGAGGGAACCTTTTTAGTATAGGATTTTCATTTGATATTTTTTTTCACAAAAAAATAAAACAAATTGTGTGTTTTTAAATTTTTGTGTGTTTATTTTTCAATTTTTGGTGTGTTTCTAAAACTTTTGAGCTGAAATTATTATTAATACCATTTTTGAAACCCATGTCAACGATTGAACCAATATATTTCATGATACCGAGCTTAAATGAATGCTGAAATGACTTCTTTTCAAGTTCAAAGTTTTTAGAATTTCATTAAAAGTACACTGATTTTTGAAACCCATGCCATATTTCACTATCTCTATCATTTAAATCAATTTCTTGTGAGGCTTCGGAACCATTTTTGTCATATTCTTTTCATTCACCTCATTTCTTGAGAGAAAAAATCCATGCTTTCTTTAACCCTAATTTGATTTATTCTATTCAAAACATTGGGGTTTGGGGTACATGTGTTTTAAATGATTGAGGCATTTATTTGGTTTGAAGCCCCCTTTTAAAAATAATCCATTTCATTAAGGCCCACCTTTGTATTTATCTTTCATTATAGCCCCTAGTATCTATGAATTTCTTATTAGGTTAGCCACATTACAAGCCAATTTTCCCTATCCTATCTGCTCTTGAAGTGAAATTTCATGATCTAGTTGAACTTAAGTGTGGGGGAAGATGTATTGTGGTGTACTACCTCATTTGATGATACTTTCAGAGGAATATAAAATTTTCAAGAGCTTATGTTCCTAATGAATATTTCATTTTTTTAAAAGTCGTTCCTTTATGGAGCCTTCATGATAAGAGAAGTTGTGCCTTTCTGGAGCTTCCGATGTAAAAAAAGAAAGTTGTGCCCATCTGGAGCTTTCAAAAGAAATCATGTTTGAAAAGATTGAAATTTTTTCTGCTGAAATACTGAGCAGATTGAATGATGATGGAGCTGAGTTTCTAAAAAGGGGAAGATAAGGAGACCATACTTGAGTGAAAATTAGAATCTTTCCATTTTTCTTCAAAAAAAGAGCCAAGCCCTCCTTTTTTGGCCTCGGAATTTTTTAACATCTAAATCATACCAACCAGAAGCCACAGAACAACCCTGAAAATTTCTCATGAGAAACACATGTCTTTGACTCACATCGGGTGGAGAATTAGGAATTTATCAATCCTATGACGACTCTTGTGTGAGTTTGGATGAGAAAAGACTTGTTCAACATTTACAATTTTGAGATGAGAGAAAATTCATGTGAGGTAGGTGTTTTGGGTTCATGGGATAAGAAATGAAGTTCAAATATATTAAAATTTAAAATGGAGAACTTGAAATAATTGTTTTTGATGAGGCATGATATCTTCTTGTTTCTTGGAATTGATTTGGTAGATCTCATTGATATGTGTTTTGGATTTGATTTGATTTGACTTTACTTGTCCAAGAGTCCAAGTGATAAGTGTGGGGGAATTGATAGAGAAAATATTTTCAATTAATTTATATTGAATATCATTTTTTTAAATGCACAAAAGTGTTCCTCTAAGATGAATTGTTTCATTTTTATGAAAATGGTGTTATTTTGAGCTGAATAGTAAAAATTGGCCATTTTTGATATTTAACAGTTTTAAATTATTTCTGTATTTTGGCCATAAAATTATCTACACTAATCCAAATTGCAAAATTATTTCTTTTCCAGATTCTAAACAGCCAGGGCTTCATTTATTATTGTTGGACTAAAAGCTGAATCAGCTATATGGAAGCTCAAAAAAAGCTCACAAGTGTGAGAAAGAAAACTGTTTACAGTTCTGACTAGTTTTCATGTGGGATCCATAACTCATCCATGTTGGGCCCAAATGTTATGAAATTATGTG
The DNA here is from genome assembly GCA_963277665.1 of Viscum album. Lineage (NCBI taxonomy): Eukaryota > Viridiplantae > Streptophyta > Magnoliopsida > Santalales > Viscaceae > Viscum > Viscum album. The sequence goes on from OY728161.1 coordinate 1,747,070,840, forward strand.
GGTGGACGCGAAAGGGGTTTTGAAGCATATTTTATGAAGGAATGGCCATGTAAATTGGCCGTTTAAGGGGTCATTAAATCACCCTAATCAAGAGGTTTTCGATTTGGAGAGTCTGACTAGAAAAAATAAATGTTCAGAGTAAAATGGACATAACTCTCGGAATACATGTCCAAATATTATGAGATTTTGAGGGGACACAGAAAAGGTAATTATGAAAAACATTAAATAAGGGAGAAACGCGTGAATATGTCATTTAGTCGGGACAAAACACATCTTTATCTGGGGGACAAATTCTAGCTATAAAAGGAGGAGAGCTCGACCCTCTCAAATCATCCCATTCTCCACCCCATTCCCTCCGGGACACCAAGAAGGAAAAATTTTTACTTCCTCTTTTATTTATTTTCTTTTTCATAGTTTTCTAATGTCTTATTCTTCCCCTTTCAACTCTATTACCCTTCACATGGAGGGGTAAAACCTTTGAGTGATCGGGGAAGCGGGAGTTTCACTTTTGTAATGTCAGAGTTTTGAGCATAAATTTAAAATCCTTTTTTTTCTTTTGAATGACTTCAATTATCACTATTTATCAATTATCTTAATGCGATCGTGTTTTGATTTTGGATTATTCATTGTTAATAGCTTTGGTTAAAGACCTTTAATCTCCCTCTGCCTAGTGCAATTTGTCTCGATCGAGCAGATTGTGTTAGGTGGTAAGTGTATAGTGATCATTGGCACGTGTGTGAAACTATTAAACTTTTTCTAGAGTAATAAGGAGAAAAAATTCCCAATCAGGAATTTCCTTAGTTTTTTAGGGATTGTTTAAGAACTTTCACGCACAATGGAGTGAGTCTCATTTGTTTCTTAAACCAAGGGTGATTAATAACTCGATCGAGGAGTTCTTCATTTGTTTTTCGAAAGGAAGAGAGAGAATATGATCTTTATTACTATGATGAAATTGAAAAAGTGAATCCTACCCTAAACCCATCACTCTCTTCATCCATTATTATTCGACTTTTCTTGTTATTTCTTGATTTATTTTTCAACCTAAACAATTTCAAAAACAACCTTTTCTTCTTTCTTAAATTCAAGTGACAAACATAATTGTTGTGCAATCCTCTTCAGGAGACATCCAAGGGTTAATCACTAGAATACACTTAGGAAATTTAAAAATTGTTTTTCCACACCCTAAGACAGACGTGTGTCAAACTTGGCACCATTACCAGGGAGGCAGTGCAACAAAAAAAATCAAAATTGAATGACCCGAAACTCAAAAGAACCATTAATTGAATTTGATCCAGAAATTGAAAGAACATTAACCCAACTAAGAGAAAGAAATATACCAGAAATATTTGATGAAATAGATCTCTCAGATTCAAGTGAAACTCTTAGTGTTCACTCTGAACCTGAAATCCTGGCTATAAATCCCAACCAAACCCTGCCTGATCTATTTGCACCACAATTTGCCATTCTAAATAACCAACTAATTGCACCCACTGAACCAAATGATTTTGAATTACGTGTCAACATGATTCCTGTGCTTCCAAAGTTTCATGGTCTTGTAGGAGAAGATCCAAATCGGCACATGCAAGAATTCAAATACACTTGCTCAAGCTTCAGGCCAAGAGGAGCACCCGAAGACCAATTTCAGTGGAGGGAATTCCCCTTCTCACATGAAGGAACATCTAAAGAATGGTTGTACAACCTGTAACCAGGGGAGATCAGTGATTGGTAAGACCTAAAAAGAAGTTTCATGTAAAGATTATTTCCCACATCGAGGAGCACTGCCATCAAGAAATAGATTTACATCATACGACAATCAACTGGAGAAACCCTCTATGAGTACTGGGATCGCTTCAAGAAGCTATGTTCCAGCTGCCCACATCAAGAAATTGAGGAACAATAATTCCTAGTGTTCTTCTACCAAGGACTTATGGATAATGATCGAAATCTTCTAGATACCTCATCAGGGGGGTCCCTGATTGACAAGTCTCCTTCAGATATCAGAATACTAATTGAGAAGATTGCTCAAAACTCACAACAATTTATACTAAGAGGAATGGGAACTAGGGGGTACATGAGGTAAAAACATCTGATTCATCTAAATTGATTGAAACCAAAGTTGATGACCTTGCAAGGTTAGTTCGTCAAATGGCTGTAACACAAGAAAATGGACAAAAAGCATCAGCTCAGGTATTTGGTTTATGTTATTCTTCTACTCATTATACTGACCAGTGCCCTGATATACAGGGGAAAAAATACCGTGTTTCATCCTTTCAACCAAGAAAATTCCGAAAAAATCAACTGTAAGCCCAACAAGGATACGGGAACCAACAAAACCAGATGAGACCATTTAACCAGAACCCCACTCAACCTCCTTACCACCAGTAGCAATACCAGAACCCACCTCCCTTCCAAAAATATTATAAACATGCCTTCTAACAACAACAATCTTTTCATCCACCACCATTCCAAAGAAAGAAATATGAATAACCATACACCAGCACACAAACTTCTGTGGAACAGCTACAATCCAAGTATGAGGGCCTAGTAAATATGTTTGAAAATCTAGCAGAAATAGTGGGAAGTCTTGTTGAAATAATGTCCAAGAATACAGGGAAGCTTCCATCCCAAATAGTGCCAAATCTTAAAGAGAATGTTAATGCAATCATAACAATAAGTGGAAAATAAATACCACCTCCATCCAACCCTGAACCTGAAATAATACCACCTATTCTGAGGGAGAATGATTCAAAAAGTCTTGTGAAAATCCACCAAGAAGATGAAAAGGAAGAGGAGGAGGAGAATGATAGGCCACAAAATAAGAAACATGAAACACCAATGCAAAGAAAACAAAAGGAGAAGAAAGAATAACCCCCACCATTTCCAACAAGGATGATCGAATCAGAGAAATTTCATTAAGAATCACTTCAAAAAGAAATTATGGACACCTTCCAGAAAGTTGAAATCAACATACCCCTACTTGAAGCTGTTAAAGAAATTCCAAGGTATGAATTTTTTTGAAAGATCTTTGCACCAAAAAGATAAGGCTTAATGGGAATGAAGGAATCAACTTGGGAAGAAGTGTCTCAACCCTTATCACGCCACAAATTCCAACCAAATGTCATGATCCAGGGACATTTTCCATTCCATGAACCATTGGTTCATTAAATTTCACTAATTTTTTGTGTGATTTAGGTGCTTTAATTAATTTATTGCCTCACTCGGTATACACTTCTTTGTATATGGGATAATTGAATACCACAAGATTGGTGGTCCAGCTTGCAAACAGATCCACAGTTTTCCCTGCAAGAGTTTTGGAGGATGTCCTTGTGAAAGTCAAAGATCTATTATTCCTAGCTGACTTCTACATGCTCAATATGGAAGAAGATAGGAGCCTGTCACATTCACCCATCATTTTGGGGAGGCCTTTATTGAAGATAGCCAAAACCATCATCAATGTCCACAAGGGGACACTCACCATGGAGTTTGGAGAGAGCAAGTTCCACTTCAATATTTTTGAATCCATGAGGCACCCATCAGATGATCACTCCTTCTTTTCACTTTCCCATGAAGTTAGTGCAGAACCAATTGAAGAATCAGGTATGCTCTATGAATTCTTAGACTTGGGAGAGACTTCTTCCCTTGGAAATATCATTGAACACATAGATGATGAAGATGTTGGAGATTATGACTTCATGTGGGAGGAAGAGGTAAAATCTGATTTCATTGATGATTTTTTAAATAATGAGGAAGATTATATGGTTTCTTGTGTGCAAGAGGTCCAAAATTTGGAAGTGGAAAACGTCAATTTAGTCTCATACATTAAGCATCCCCCTAATATGGAACTCAAACCACTCCCCACTTATTTGAAATATGTATACCTTAAGGAGGGAGAGAAACTACCAGTGATAATTGATAATGATCATTCTAAAAACCAAGTAAAATAATTGATTGAGTTTTTGAAATAGAATGTCCAGGCAATAGGATGGAGCTTAGGTGATATCCCAGGAATAAACCCAAAAATATGCTAACATAGAATTTTTGTTAAGGGAGACTCCAAACCAGTTAGACAGCCCCAAAGGAGACTCAATCCCACCTTGATGGAGGTTGTGAAGAAGGAGATCAAGAAGCTCTTGGAATCTTGGATCATCTATCCGATTTCAGATTCGCAGTGCGTCAGCCCTATTCATGTCGTTCCAAAAAAAACGGGCCTGACCACTGTGAGGAATGAAAAGAATGAGTTAATCCCTATAAGAATTCAAAACAGCTGGAGAGTGTGCATTTATTTTAGGAAATTGAACCAGGTCACTCGAAAAGATCATTTCCCCATCCCCTTCATTGACTAGATGTTAGAAATATTAACAGGGAGAACTCATTATTTCTTTTTGGATGGATTTTCAGGTTACTTCTAAGTACCCATTGCTCCCCAGGATCAAGATAAGATGACATTTACATGCCCTTTTGGTACTTTTGAATATAATAGAATTCCATTTGGATTATGTAATGCTCCAGGTACATTTTAGATGTGCATGGTGAGTATATTTTATGATCACATTGAAAACTTCTTGGAAGTTTTCATAGATGATTTCACAGTTTTTGGAGGTTCTTTTGATCATTGTTTGAAAAATCTGGAAAAAGTTTTCAAAATCTTCATTGAAAAAAATTATTGTTTTAAATTTTGAAAAGTGTCATTTCATGGTTCAAAGAGGAATTGTTCTTGTTCATGTCATTTAAAAAAATGGAATTGAAGTGGATAAATCAAAAATTGAAGTGATAAATTCATTTCCTTAACCTACTTTTGTGAAACATGTTAGATCATATTTAGAACATGCAGGATTCTACAGGAGGTTTATCAAAGATTTCGGTAAGATTTCTCTCCCTCTCTCTAGATTACTTTTGAAAGATGCTGATTTTGATTTCAATGGTGCATGTAGGAAATCCTTTGATGAATTTAAGTAGAGATTGATTTCACCACCCGTGATGCAACCTCCAAATTGGGAAGAACCATTTGAACTACTTTGTGATGCCTCCAACCAAGCAGTTGGAGTAGTCCTTTCTCAGCGAATTGAGGGCAGACCACAAGTCATTTCATATGCCTCTAGAACATTAGATGCAGCCCAATTCAATTACAAAACCACAGAAAAAGAGTTCTTTGCAGTTGTTTTTGCTTTATAAAGATTTAGATCATATCTTCTTGGAACTAAAATCACTGTGTTTTCTGATCATGCAGCTTTGAGGTACTTGATGAAGAAAGACAATGCAAAACCAAAGTTTGTGAGATGGATGATACTACTACAGGAGTTCAATATAGAAATCAAGGATAAGAAGGGATCTGAGAACCAAGTGTCTGATCACTTATGTAGACTGCCAAACACTGCTGAAATTGATGTTCCAGAAAGAGACCCACTGAATGATCAAATTCCAAGAGAGCAGTTGTACTTGATTGAAGGAGAAGTGCCTTGGTATGCTGACATAGTCAATTTTCTGGTAACTTCTCAGGTCTCATCTCATTTCAATTCTCACCAAATTAAAAAACTGAATGCTGAATCTAGATATTAAATTTGGGATGATCCATTCGTTTGGAATATTTTCAATGATCAAGTAATAAGAAGATGTTTACCTGAAAGTGAAGTTAAATCTGTCTTTGATTTTTGTCACACTTTAGCTTGTGGAGGCCACTTTGGACTTCAGAGGACAACAAAGAAGGTTTTATAATCTAGAATTTATTAGCCCACCATTTTAAAAGATGCTCATGAATTTTGAGAAATATGTGAAAAATGTCAGTTTTTAGGAAATATTTCAAAGATACAATAAATGCTCCAAAATCCATTGAATTTTTGTGACATTTTTGAACTTTTGGGGGATATATTTTATGGGACCTTTCCCGATGTCATTTGGAAATTATTTTATCTTGCTTGTAGTTGATTATGTTTCCAAATGTGTGGAAGCAAAAGCAACTAGAACTGATGATTCTAAAGTTGTTTGTGATTTTGTCAGGTCTAACATATTTTTCAGGTTTGGAGTGCCCAGAGAAATCATTAGTGATCAAGGGACTCACTTCTATAATTTGAGAATGGAGACTTTGCTGAAGAATTATGGGGTGCATCATAAAACATCAACTCCCTATCATCCAATGACTAACGGGAAAGCTGAAGTTTCAAATATGGGAATCAAGGGAATTTTGGAAAATACCATTAATCCAAATAGGAAGGATTGGAGACAAAGGTTGGATGCTACCATATGGTCTTACAGGACAACCTACAAAACCCCGATTGGAATGAGTCCATATAGGCTGATTTATGGGAAAAGCTGCCACCTACCTGTGGAATTGGAGCATAAGGCGTATTTGGCTATGAGGAAAATGAATTTGGACATTGAAAGTGCTGGGAAGGAGAGAAGATTGAAGTTGCAAGAGCTAGAGGAAATAAGAAGGGAATCATTTGAAATTGCAAGGATTTACAAAGAAAGAACAAGAGTGTCCCATGACAAGCTGATCCGACCAAAAGACTTCTCTCCTGGAGACAAAGTGTTATTATTCAACTCAACACTCAAGCTGATGCAAGGTAAACTTCATTCCAGATGGGAAGGTCCATTTATAGTTACTCATGTATATCCTTTTGGTGCTGTGCATATTATGAAGGATGGAGAGTAGGATCCATTCACTGTGAATGGACATAGGTTGAAGAAATTCCTTGGGACCCTGCCATCAGAGCCAGTGGAGGAGATCGCGCTCCTCCAACCTATTTATCAATCAAGTCCATCAGGTTGTACCTCTCCTTCACACTTTCTTACTGTTTTGATTCAATCAGAAATCTACTTACATGTTAAATCCACTTGAATGCATCGAGGAAACCGCATCACTTAAGTGTGGGAGAGGGAACCTTTGTAGTATAGGATTTTCATTTGATATTTGTTTTCACAAAAAAAAATTGTGTGTTTTCAAATTTTTATGTGTTTATTTTTCAATTTTTGGTGTGTTTCTGAATCTTTTGAGCTGAAATTATTATGAATGCCATTTTTGAAACCCATTTCAATGATTGAACCAATATATTTCATGAAACAGAGCTTAAATGAATGCTGAAATGACTTCTTTTCAAGTTCAAATCATTTAGAATTTCCTAAAAAGTACACTGATTTTTGAAACCCATGCCATATTTCACTGTCTATATCTTTAAAATCACTTTCTTGTGAGGATTCTGAAGCATTATTGTCATATTATTTTCATTCACCTCATTTCTTGAGAGAACCCGACTATTCTTACTTTAACCAGAATTGGATTTATTCCTCTCAAAACATGAGGGTTTGGGGTATGTGTGTTTTAAATTATTGAGGCATTTATTTGGTTTGAAGCCCCGTTTTCAAAATAATCATTTTCATTAAGGCCCCCCTTTATAGTTATCATTCATTGTAGCCCCTAGTAGCCATGAATTTCTAGTTAGGTTATCTACATTACAAGCCAATTTTCCCTATCCTACCTGCTCTTGAAGTGAAATTGCATGATCTAGTTGAACTTAAGTGTGGGGGAAGATGTATTGTGTTGCACTACCTCATTTGGTGATACATTAGGAGGAATATAAAATGTTTAAGAGGTGATTTTCCTACTGAATATTTCATTTTGTTGAAAGTTGTGCCTTTCTGGAGCTTTCATGATAGGAGAAGCTGTGCCTTTCTGGAGGATCCGATGTAAAAAAAAAAAGAAAGGTATTCCCATCTAGAGCATTCAAAAGAAATCATGTTTGAAAAGATTGAAATTTTTTCTGCTGAAATACTGAGCAGATTGAATGATGATGGAGCTGAGTTTCTATAAAGGGGGAGATAAGAAGACCATACTTGAGTGAAAATTAGAATCTTGCAATTTTGCTTCAAAAAAAAGAGACAAGCCCTCCTTTTTTGGCCTCATAATTTTTTAACATCTGAATCCTACCAACCAGAAGCCACAGAACTACCCTGAAATGTCCTCATGAGAAACACATGTTGTTTACTCACATCGGGTGGAGAATTAAGAATTTATCAAGCCTATGGTGACTCTTGTGTGAGTTTGGATGAGAAAAGACTTGTTCAGAATTTACAATTGTGAGACAAGAGAAAATTCATGTGAGATAGGTGTTTTGTGTGCATGGGATAAGAAATGAAGTGGAAATATATTAAAATATAAAATGGAAAACTTGAAATAATTTTTTTTGATGAGTCATGATATCTTTTTGTTTCTTGGAATTGATTTGGTAGATCTCATTGATATGTGTTTTGGATTTGATTTGATTTGATTTTACTTGTCCCAGAGTCTAAGTGATAAGTGTGGGGGAATTGATAGAGAAAATATTTTAAATTAATTTATATTGAATATCATTTTTTTAAACCCAAAAAGTGTTCCTCTGAGATGAATTGTTTCATTTTTATGATAATGGTGTTATTTTGAGCTGAATAGTAAAAATTGGCAATTTTGGATTTCTAACAGTTTTAAATTATTTCTGTAGTTTGGCCATAAAATTATATAAACTGATCCAAATTCAAATATTCTTTCTTTTTCAGATTCTAAATATCCAGGGATTAATTTAATATTTTTGGACTAAAAGCTGAATCGGCCATATGGAAGCTCAAAGGAAGCTCACAAGTGGTAGAAAGAAAACTGTTTGCAGTTCTTCCATGTTTTGGTGTGGGCTCCATAACTCATCCATGTTGGAACCCAATGTCGTTAAAATCGGTGGGTGGATGCTAAAGGGGTTTTGGAACATCTTTAATGAAGGAAGGGCCACATGAATTGTCCATTTAAGGGGTCATTAAATAACCCTAATCCGGAGGTTTGCGATTTGGTGAGTCTGACAGGACAGAATAAATGCTCAGAGTAAAATTGCCATAACTCTCGGAATACATGTCTAAATCCGATGGGATTTTGAGGGGACACATAAAAGGTAATTATGAAAAACATTCAAGAAGGGATAAACGCGTGAAGATGTCATTTAATGGGGACAAAACGTGTCGACATCCGGGGGACAAATTCTGGCTATAAAAGGAGGAGAGCTCCACCCTCTCAAATCATCCCATTCACCACCCCATTCCCTTTGGGACACCAAGAAGGAGAAATTTTTAGCTTTCTCTTTTATTTCTTTTCATTTTCATAGTTTTTTAATGTCTTCTTCTTTCCCTTTCAACTCTATTACCCTTCACATGGAGGGGTAAAACCATTGCGTGATCGGAGAAGGGGGAGTTTCACTTCTGTAATGTCGGAGTTTTGAGCTTAAATATAAAATCCTTTTTTTCTTTTGAATGAATTCTATTATCACTATTTACCAATTATATTAATGCAATCGTGTTTTGATTTTTTTGTATTCATTGTTAATAGATTTGGTTAAAGACCTTTAATCTCCCTTCGCCTAGTGCAATTTGTCTCGATCGATCAGATTGTGTTAGGTGGTGAGTGTCTAGCGATCGTTGGCACATGTGTGAAACTATTAAACTTTTTCTAGAGTTCTAAGGAGCAAAAATTCCCAATCAGGAATTTATTTAGTTGTTTAGGGATTGTTTAAGAACTTTCACGCACATAGAAGTGAGTCTCATTTGTTTCTTAAACCAAGGGTGATTAATAACTCGATCGCGGAGTTCTTTATTTGTTATTAAAAAGGAAGAGAGAGAATATGATCTTTATTACTATGATGAAATTGAAAAAGTGAATCCTACCCTGACCCCATCACTCTCTTCATCCATTAGTGTTCGAATTTTCTTGTTATTTCTTGCTTTATTTTTCAACCTAAACAATTTCAAAAACAACCTTTTCTTCTTTCTGAAATTAAAGTGACAAACATAATTGTTGCGCACTCCTATTTGGGAGAAATCCTAGGGTTAATGACTAGACTACACTTAGGAAATTTAAAAATTGTTTTTCCACACCCTACGACAGGCGTGCGTCAATTGCATCATTGAAGTTGAAACATCCAATTTGGTATGGAACTGTAAAGGTCCCTGGATCTTTACACTTTATGGTAATAGACTACTAAGTGGAATCATTTTCAAAGGTCCTAAGTTTCCTCTTATCAGTGCACAATTCCATAAGAAACATGGAATACTTAGGGATTCATTTTATGGAATATAATTGGGGAATGTTGACTTCAACACGTCTAAACATGTCGAGAATTTCATGATCAGATTCAAATGTATTCTTTGGAATATATATAACTTGAATAAATGGAATTGGATTCCTAAGTGGAATAGAAGGAGGTTATGGAATGGATTTAGATTCCTTTTTTATGTTTCTTTTTCTTTTCATTTTCTAGGTCATCCTTCAATGGGGGGTTGGAAGACTTATCTTGAGGTAATGATATTTTTTTCCTGATCTAAGTGAAATTTCACTTACATTACCCTTGGTGTTGGGAAATGGTTGATCTAGGATTTAGAAATAATTTTATTGCTGTTGATGGCTCAAGTGGGATGCAAGTTGACCGATTTGTGTTTCAATGTTTTTGAGGCCGGAATGGGTGAAGGAGTCAAGATCTTCCACTGCACTTTCCCAGGGTTTCTTGGAAGAAGATTCTTACACCATATTGGTATTACCATGATTTTGGTTCTTGGGAAAGCAATTGTATTGGTTTAGGAATTGGGAAGGCTCACTAGGATAATGGAATCCAGGAGGAGGATTGTTCATTTGAGGTTGAGGAACAAAAGGGTAAGGTTGTTGGAAGTTACCAACACTTTAAACATATTGGAATTGGTTTGGGTTTTTATGAGGGTATTGAGGGGGATGAGAAATGAGATTCTAATATCTTAGGCCTTGATTATAGGTAGAAGGGAAGGGCTCAGAATGAGGTTGGATGAAGTTTCTAAAAACTGACTTGATTGTTGGGGGTTGGTGTTCCGCTGAGTATATTCTTCATTGAGCTCCACTGGTCTGGATGAATCAGAAGGATTATATTGAATTTGTGGAAAATTGTATGTTGGATGAGTTGGTGAGTTTCAGATTCCATAGTTCTTGGTAGGTCCAAGAAACATTGATTATAGAGAATATGGGGTTGGGGATTTGGACGCCATAGCTGGTTGTCGCACAAGATCTATAAGTTCACTCATCCACTCCATAATCTTGTTCAGCTCTATGGATTGATTGTCTTGTACTTGTTTTACTTGAGCATGTTCTTGATTATGGATTTTTTGTGTGTTTTTAGCCATGTTGCTTATGAGATCTCTTGCCGTTGCAGGATTTTTATCAACAAGAGCCCCACCATTTGTAGCATTAATGAGGGTTCTCTACATAGCCAATAAACCCTCATAGAAGTATTGGATCAAGAGTTTGTCAAGGATTTGGTGGTGTGGGTAGGTTCTAACAAGATTTTTGAACCTCTCCTAGTATTCATGGAGTGATTCATTTGGGAATTTACAGACACCTCTTATTTATTTTTGGATTGAAGCAGTTCGAGAAGTAGGAAATAATTTTTCTAAGAAAAGATTCTTCAGGTCATTCCTTGTGGTTATGGAACCAGGAGGGTGGTAGTAAATCCATTACGTGGAAGATTCATCTAGGGAGAAAAGGAAAGCTCAGATTTTGATTTGTTTCTCAGAAACCCCTTGAGGTTTTATGGTAAAGAACACAACTTGGAAATCTTTAAGGTGGAGATGTAGATCCTCACCAGCTAGCCCATGGAAATGAGGAAAATGATGAATCAAACCTGATTTGAGTTCAAATTCAGCCTCTATGTTTGGATATTGAATACCAAGAGGTTGGTAATTCATATTAGGGGCAGCAAGTTCTTTTAGTGTTTTCCCCTAGGATTGGCCATTTCTAATTCAACGGGTTGGACAAGGAATGGTTCTTGAATTATTTGACTATCCCTAATGTTCCTCATAAGATGGTGTAGTTTTCTCTCAATTTAAGGGTCAAAAAAACCTGAGGGATTGGTTGGGAGGCTATAGGGTATTCAGAGAGATTTTGGAAGAAAGAGGAAGACAATTTTTTCTTTGTATTTTTTTTTATTTTTTTTATTTTTTTTACAATAAGCAGAAACTAATGACAACTTAAAGCACCATCCTGAGAAACGGTTCCATTTGAAAGTGTGGTCGATTGTCACCTATAGACCATTTAAGGTACTGATGCTCTGCTTATGTTCATAACAACACTCGGGTCGAATCCTTGGTGATGATACTTTTTAATAATTGATTGTTTTTAATTTATTTTATTTTGACTATGGGGTTTGTTTGAAAAGATTAAATTAAGTGATTAATGATTGGTGTTTTATTTAACAATTTGATAAATAATGGTTTGAGGCCATTATTATTTAGTTAATCTTGTGATATCATTGAGCCTTGATTTATATTGCATTAAATTAACACCCACATCACAAGATAACGTTGATTGGAATTCCTAAGTGTTGAGGAATTAATCCAAGCCTTAACTTAACATAGGGTTCTAATATCAATCATATATTTTTGATGGTAGTGTATTAATGGTTCCAATAATCCATGTAAACCACACATTAAATAAAACAAGCCATTAATCCATGACAAGTTAAGTCTAACATATACAATGTTAATTCGAAGAATATTCACCGAGCAAAAGTTCTCAATCACTTAACATACCTAAATTGTAACTCACACCAATGAGAGATTTAATCATCAATTGGTTTGTTTAATAGTTTGGTTCTAATGTTTATGTTGATCAATTATACATAGAATGAGAATAATGGGATAAGAAAATAATTGTGCGTCGAACACACACACACGAACGATGATGAGAATTAAAAACGGAATTTATATTGAATAAGAAATAAAAATAAGGGAAGGGGTTTAACTTGATTTAAAATATTTTAAGAACATTAATATTAAATTACAGAATGTGGATGAGAATAAAATATATTGAAGAATAAAATTTCATTAAAAAAAAATTACAAAAAAATACATACAAGATTACAACAATGAAAAACACAAAAGTAAATGAAAACAAAGAGAAGAGGAAAGGTCTTTAAAGTGAAAACTTGAGTATGTAAGGTCCTACAAATCCTTTTAAAGGTTTTTTTCTTTCCAATATATGCTCATCTCTTATGAAATTCCATCTGTTTTGAAAGGAGAGGAGGGGATGCATTTATAGCTGAAGGTGGTGAACTATTTGCATCCCAAAACTACCTCTCCACTTGTCATGATGATTTGGACATCCAGACAGCTGAATATAGAGATATCTTCTTCTTAATAGTTGTATATAATAATGTTGTCTGACTGCTATAAAAATTTAGATTCATTTGGACTTATGTAACCAATGTTATGGTGGTAGTAGTAAACAATTGTAATCTATCCATTTCAATCCAGACTTTTTAGAATTTCGAAATGTGAATGGGTTTTTCATAGTAATATGCCCTAAAATAAAAAATATCTTCTTCTATAAAGTTGACCACAAATATATTATGATTCAAACTCAAATATCCCAACTATATTTGATGGCTAGATCATGAGCAATGTCATGTATAACGTCCCGATTTTATTTCCCAGCCAGAATATTGGGCTGGACTTCAAAGAATTGTTCGGGAAACTTTTTCTTGTATTTGGAACTCAAAATTTTTATACAATATTCCTTTTTATAATCAAGAAAATATGGTAGAGTTTCATAAAATTTGGGCATTAGGATTTAGGCTAGTAACTCAATCATCATGGCTTGTCCAGTTTCTTCACAGATTCTTTGGGTCATCTTGTGAAGCCCATATAACCCTTAAAATGGAAGAATTGGCCACTTATTACTTATAATTATATGTTTGAAATTTATTAATTAATCATTAAAAAGAATAATCACACAATTTTGATGAGTAGGGTGAATTTTATAAAATAATTGTAAAGTAACTCAGTTGGAGTACTTCTAAAAATGCTCAAAAATTATATTTAGTATTAAAACATTAATATTTCACCAAAATTATCCACATTTCATATAAAATCAGTAAATGAAGTATATAATAAGTCAGGAAAATTTCAATAACATCAAATCCCCCACACTTAGTCTTTTTCATGTCCTAATGTACAAAAAATATAAAAAACATAAAAAAATAATTTTTACTCACCAAAAAATATTAAAATTTGGTTTTCCCCAATAAAAGGAGGTTTATAAAATTTAACTCATCCATATTTAATTCCACCAAAAGTTGTTAAGAAACCAATGTTCCAAAAACAATTCATTTTTTCATTCCAAAATTTAGAAATGGAAAATGGTGTCACACAAAACTTACTCCTCTTACGATGATAAAATTAATTTATGGTGCTTCACTCATTAACCAACCAAAAGTGAAAATCATAGAGTTTATAAGAGATATCAGCTTTCACTAACTATACTAAAGTTCTCAAAAATCAAGAGGTCTTTTTAGGGGTTTTTAGTGGCTATGGGACAGTAAAAAGATGATATCCAAAAGATAGGAAGAAGGGGGTAAAAATACCAACCTGGGAAAAGCAACAAACATTTTTTTTAATTAGATATGAAAGGAAATGGAAAAACATATTTACGAGGGAATTAAAATGTGAAATAAGACACCAAATTGGAAGGAAATTTTATGTTAATGAGAAGATAAAATATTTAAAAACCACAAAACTTCTTGCAATGACATAAGTGTTCTTTTTTTTTCTTTTTTTGTATTTTTTTTGAAAGTTGAACTTGAAATAGATCTCAATTTCTTATCCCAATTCATGATAAATATTGTCACAACACTAATTTTAATATTTATAACAAGATAAAAGGTTGCAGAAGAGTGAATTTTAACCCAACCAAGACACAAACCATTCTTATTTTCATTTTTTTGATTTTTTTGAACACTTTTCAATATAATTTGTACATGATAAACATATAAACATTCCCAAACCCCATTGAATGAAAACTTTTCCCCCACACTAAAATTAATACATTCCCTCAAGAATATTATAACATGGTAAAAATAAATAAGATGGTACCCAAAATGAAATCCATTCCCCCCACACTTAAAATTAAAAAAATTATGTAATAAAAATCCATGTTGATATTGGGTGGAATGAGGTATTGAGATTGTAATGTTGTTAACAAAGAAAATGTTTTCTTAGGATCTAAGGGGATTTCAATAGGAGGATTAATGTATGGTTAATGGGAGGCTATTTGGAAATTATAAATCTCATGGGTTTCAGAAAATGCTTCAATCATATTAATGCACACTAAAGTAGGATATTATACTTGAAGTTACACAAACTCAAGATTCAAAAATGGGGGTGAAAAGCACACATTTTGAAAATATGGACATAAGTGGCCTTGAAATGAATTAAAATGTCATTCCTCATGGGTGGTGAAAATCATTTTCTAAATAAAAAATTTATCATTCAAAATTTGTTGGTTCTGAAACAATATTATTTATAAAAATTTATGAAGAAACCAAAAAAATTTTGAGATTAAACCATGTCTTTTGACTCCCCAAAATGGTTGGAAAAATTTTAAAAATTGGAAGGTGAGTAAGTATGACTCTTGATTCATCATTTTTTTGAAATTATTTTTTTAGTTTTTTAGGTTTTTCGTAGTTTTTTATATAGACACACCCACAAAAAATTGTAAATAAAAATTTTGATAAGGAAAGAGGTAAAAAAAAGAGAGGGAGAAGAAGAAAGAGGGATAGAGAGGAAGAGACAGAGAGAGAGTTAAAGGGAAAGAGGTGCCCCTAGTTTGGATTTTGTGGTTCACTGTCTCCATTCAGTGGTGGGTCAGTGGATGTTGATGTGCCTCATGTGGGGTGTTACCTGAAAAAAATCCTTATTCATGTAATAAAAAATTAAAAAGAAATTAAAATTTCATAAAAGTAAAAGAAAACATGGGTTGCCTCCCAATAAGCACTGCATTTGTTTTGTCTACAGCTGGACAATTGTGGTTGACTACCCATAGTATGATGGTGGCCATCATATTTTCTCAACTCTAGTGTGCTTCTAGAAAAACTTTTCCTTTGGGAGGATCAACACTTCCTAGTTTTCGATATACCAATCCACTAAATATTAAGATAAAAAAAAGATCTGATACCACTTTTTGACATCTAAAGCTTGGTTTACCCATAATTAACCGAACCTAGGTTCCACATGACCTCAAGAGTACTTCCCTATATTTTATTGAATGATGAATCGTAGCAAGGGTGTATGGTAGTGCGATGGGAAGACTATACCCAATTTATGAAAGTAAAGCAAAAATCTGATATAAATAAGTGGAAACAGTAAATAAACATAATGTAAGTCGAATAAGGTAGTAGATATAAACCATCTAGGTAATAAAAATAATACATGAAGTATTAAACAAAACTCTATAAGTATAATGTCATAGATATAAAAAATATGAAATAGGCATACATGGAAGAAGACATACAATAACACCAACACATACAAAAAGAAAAAGGGAAAAAAACTATCTCAATGAACAACTTGAGAACTAGCTTAATCATTTTCTCTGAGTCTCAAATTCTAAAATGAAATAAATCATCCATCATTAGGTTATTATCCTTACCTGTATATGTGATTCCTTTTAGGGTACTAAATGTCAGATCTAATAGGGTGTGAGTAAAACTAGGTGGTCTACCACTATTTATTTATAATGAAAATCCAGTCTATGTATAGAATATGTAAAGTGTGTATGTATAATACATGTAAATAAAAAAAGTAAATAAAAACCATGTCAAGATAAAAATACTCATGGGATACCATGATGACTCTACCTACTTTAGCCTAAGACAGATGTCTCTAAGCATATGACCATTATTCAACCAAGGATAAAAGGAATATATCCAAGGAATCAAAGTATAATAATCACAAGGGATACATGGGTGAAAAATGGAATCCATGACATTATAAATTCAATCCCACTCATGGCGATAAACTAAGATGTTAGGGTATGTGGTATGAGTGTAATATAAAGTGTGAACCATTGGAATTACACCTTAAATTTTTTTAACCGATCTCATGGACAAGTCAAAGGTAATCTCAAGATCAACCAGATTATAGTCTAGGGAGATCACCTAAGGAAATCCATTTTTGAGTAAATCAATTCAAATCCTAGGATCTCATCCTTCACATTCACATTTTACATAGTTTTCATTGGAATCTTTAGTTTTTTGTTAATACAATCACAAATTCAATACATTGACCAAATCTAAGTTTGGTATGCCACTTGGGAGATGTAATAATTAATTGGTTGGTGTCTTTTGAGTTCACCCAAGGTATTCTAGGCTAGGAATACAAGTCTTACTCAATGTAGACCACACTATTAAAGTGATCTAGGTCTATAAAAATAATCAAGTATCATATACTAATTGATCAAAAGGATGTGTGAATTATCCATTCCATTTACCAATTTAATCAGTTCATTTAGTTCATTACTTTTTTAAGAGACAGTCCAAACACATATTAGGGGTGTTTTAGTTACAAGAAATGAAATATTTTTAAGGATATTTTATGATAAATTCCTTAAGGGATGGTTTAGGTTGAGTTCATAAACATTCAATGGTGTCAAGGGTCTCATGGAATATAAAATTCTTGGTCAAAGTGAATAACTAAAGGATTTAAATCTTTTTGAAGTAATTATCATAAGTTATGACATGTGACACAATGAAACATGTATTAAAAAGATATCATTTTAGGGAAAAGTAATATACCAACTACTTTATCCCAATAGAAGACTCCTAACCCAGTATTGACCTCATATTTACACTCAAAATGAGAAAAATCAGTAAAATAGACCAATTTTCTGAAAAATATGTTACAGTAGATCACATAGAAATAACACTACAAATGGTGAAGGAAACTAAATAATAAATACAAATAAGTACTAGAAATATCAAGGGTGTTCCAACATAGCTAATGATGAATGAATCAGAATCCAGATGAGAGAGTTGTATCTCAAATATAAAAAGGGAAGGGGGAGATCCGTGAATCCTCTTACTATGAAAATGAGGGGATAAAAGAAGGTATTTTAGATTATAAGGGAATAAGGGGAAAAATTAAATTTCTAGTATTTTTAATAGGCTATATTGTTTGAATGCATTATTTCCAAAACCATACAAAAACCATGCACATTTACTATAAAGGTGCACCACACCTCACATGGTTTAGTTTAATTGTCAGACAAACCATATGCTATCCTTGCATAGGTAATTTCTAGTGCACTAAACCTCACATGGTTTTGGTAGACGATTAGAAAAACAATGTTAAAACCATGAGTGGATAACTTTTTATAAATTTCATAGGTTTAAAAGTTTATAGGCACCATTCACATAGTTGAAATAAACATGCTCCTCTCTTTCTGGGTTGCACATTTGAGGTGAAAAGGAAAACCATGTACTAACTATGAACCTCATCTTGCTTCTCTAAAAAACCTTATATCTAGGACCCAAAAATCTTCTGAACACTCCTAGAACCTCCAATAATACTTTGAGAACTTTTATTTTAAAAAAACTAGGTTATATATGAAATTAAAGGATCCATACCTTAATGTAAAACCCAAATCTTACAGTTTTTCATTCTTTTTTTTATAAATCTTCAATTATAAGATCCATACATGGGCCTTCTCTTATCATACATTGAGGGTAATAATTTTCATTATGAATTCATCAACATTTTTTCATTTTTAATAAAAAATTGTATCATGAAAAAATTCTCCAAAAAAATTAAATACCTACACAATTTATCAATTAAATTTAAAAAATGAATTTTATGTTAAAATAAGTATGCATAGAATTGTTCTATCAACTGGTTTCATAATTAAAAAAAAAAGACTGATTTGGTTTTAAATTTACCTAGGGTCTCAATTTTGATCTTATAGGTTGAATGATCTCCCACTAATGTGGATGGTCACCTGAAGGAGTTATTTTAATATCATTTGAGAAATCATATTTAGTAATAAATGTTTCCCTCGAGAAACATGGTATTGATCTATTAATGATTCTCTATTTTAACTTGTAATTGATTAATATATTCTTTAGTAGAAGGGAACTCAACCTCTTAAGATGGTGGGTCTGCTGTATACATAACCTTTCCTTTCTCTTTTTCTTCAGAACTACATATTCAAGTGGTTGAAAATAGAATATTGTGAGGGAATTTTAAATAATGATCTTACATCTGATATCGATTAAATAAGCCTTCTTACCATACTTTTTTATAAATGAAATAATAAATAGATTCTTACTCATTTTCCATTTATTTATTAATACCGCGCTCCATAACATCAGAAGAACTAGATGCAAAAATGTTTATTGATACAACCTTACACTAGGAAGTAAGTCCTTATTTTCATATGATAAATAGGGGACCTTTTTATCATCATAATATTCTTAAAATATTTGATCATAATCAATTATTATTTTTATCTATTTAGAGGGTGTTATATATGTATATACCTTGTATGATATTTATTTCATTCAATTAAACCCTGTTTGAAGTATTGTAGAGGGTTTCTTATAATAGGTCATTCATAGTGAATTTCTTATAACCACTATAGAAAATTATCAATGTTATTACATCTATAAATTAAATACCATACTATACCCAAGATACACCATCACAATAAATCAGGTTCACCTCTTGATCATACGTTTTTGGGGTAAAAACTATTATTTTAATGGTGAGTCAACATGAGATTGTCCCCTTAGAATAGTAAAATAGGATCAATGAGATTAATAGCTACATTAACATGACTAACCGGTCATATGGATGACAGAGGTATAATCAGATGACGTGGAAACAGGAGGAAAGAAGAATACTACAAGAATATTCTAAAATATAACATGTACATATATAAACATACATCAAATTTGTTAAAAAACATCCAAATTACATATATATTGGTTAGTATAAAAAAATTAAATATAAAATTTCTAGTAATCCAAACATTTCCCAACAAACCAAAATGTAGACCCAAAGTGTGTGTTCTCCCCAAGAAAATCACATGGACATCCCCCATATTATTTATCAAACCATCCTCGAAATGTGTCTATCCAAAATTCATACTCCATGTGTTGTAAAGTCCCATGGTCATGTGAATTGCCTTTACTAGGGTAATATAAAAATGGATTTGTATACATATTGAGAGGGGATCATAAAGGGTATGATTAAAACTTACCAAGTAGGCTCTCATTTCCCACCTCTAACCACTTATTATATGTTCAAGTGTATGAAACAATAAAACTTTTATAGAGGATTAGGCATATAACATTCAACCTTCTTAAAAAAAGGATATATAAAAGAACTCCCTATGCCAA
Source organism: Viscum album (assembly GCA_963277665.1). NCBI lineage: Eukaryota > Viridiplantae > Streptophyta > Magnoliopsida > Santalales > Viscaceae > Viscum > Viscum album. Next base: position 1,747,091,035 of record OY728161.1, read on the forward strand.
AAGGGTCTACTGATTATATACTTTATTTGAGATTAACACAAGAGATGAGAAGACCAATAACAAGTGTTAATGGTGTAGCACATGCCCATTTTGGGATAAAGGGAATTTTGTATACAAGAACCAATATAAATGAGTTTCCCATCCCTCATAGGAATATAGGATGGGGTATACAAAATTCTGATAATTGTGAGATCGTACTATATCACCATCCAATCCTTTAATGAATAGGTTTACCTGGGTATATTTTTATAAGAACATAATATACACCTTAAAATTGTAAACTATTAATTTAATATATCAAATGTAACAACCATATCATGAATTTATAGGATTTAAAACATAATATAATTAAAAACTAATTGTTTAACCTAATAATGTTGGGTTTTATCCAATACAAATAAACATATTTATCCATAATTATGATATAATTCATTCTTTATATTTTCAATTATATGAGTAAAATAAATTTATTTAAAACATGGTATAATAAATGAAATATAAACATAATCAATTAATTAAAATTAAAATTTTCATAATGACATTTGAGGAAAACCTCATTTGAAGAAACCCATTTTATTAAAATTATATTCACTATGCCATGTGCTGTTGTTAACCCTACTCTTTAAGAACATGATATATGGAAGTAGGTCCCCTTATAGTTAAATTATAGGTTAATACTTTTAGTTCTAAGGAGAAGAGTAAGACACCAATTAGAAATTAAGGGTAACCTATAATAATGATAGAATTAGGGATTGCACTATTCTTGAAAAAATATCAAATCTAGGGATAAAACCAAGGAAGTTCTTTGATATCATCTAAGAAAATCTCCCACAACCAATATATAGGAATAATGTTGAATAAATATAATCTAACTATGAGTCATAATATGGGAATAATGTATATTACACTTATAACTATAAATAAAAGACAAGAAGAAGATTAAGGGTAAGCCATGGTCTTACCTTTCTAAGTAATATCTTATATGGTGAAATAAATCCAACTAGATCAATCATAGAATATGGGTTTACATGGGATGTGGGAGAGTATAGGGTGATCTTGATAAGAAACTTAATGGTGAAAATGAGGAAAATATTGAGTGAAAGTGGTTTTAGGGATAAAATTATGGATTTGAAAAGACAAAAATTCTCTTTATTAAGTGATTTTTTAGAGGTCCACTAGGTTCCTGATAAAATCTACTAGGTACTCAGTGGTATAAAAAAATATATAAACCCATCAGACCCCCACAAACTACTTGCTACTGATCCACTTGGTATCTGGTGCCTTTTTCACCACTCCTTCTCATTTTAACACAAAAATCCTTCCCAAACCACACTAATCATATTTATAAGTTGATACCACACTCAAAATGAAATAAAAATACTAAAATTAAGAGGTATTACATGAATACATATGTTTTTTCTTCACTACCTCCCATCCATTAGGATTCTCAACCCTAATAATCTTTAATCCACCTCTTTAGAGAACAAGTTCAACAACTTATATTTCACATTTAATTCGCCTGTAAAAAATCATCTTGGATTTTATTATTTTACCACTTGAACCAAACTAGAGAAATAATATTACCTCATAATAGTTTATAAATTTTATCAATGCCAAATATAATTTTCTTCATATAAGATTCATTAGATTCCTACTCAATATCATCATACTGAAACACATATGAGGCGTTAGGTTCATAATTAATTGGTTGAGAAATTTGAAAGGTGTTATGTATGCCACTAGATTATAAAGGAAAATCTAGATTATAGATAACTTCTCTAACTGTACTTAAGATCTCAAAAGGTAATATATATCTCAGATTAGTCTTCCCCACTTTCCTATTCATTGGTAACCCAATCTTGGAGAAACTCAAAGAAAATTTTGATAACACACTTTCAAATAAAAGGGCCTAATTTAATGATCAACATAGGGTTTTTATAGATTTTGAGAATTTTTGATCCGTTTATGAATTAGATTCACTTTTTTATTCATTTTAGGGATGATACTAGGACCAATCACAAAGGTTCACCTATCTCTATCTAACAAAGTATAAAATGATAAAGTCTTACATAAATAGATTTAAAAAAAGTTATTTGAATAGAAGACTAGTCATTGTTGTTATAGGAGAATTACACCATATAGAGGTGATCCTCCCCTGAGACACTAGATTCAAGAATTCATTTAAGGATTATATATTCTATAACATAGATCATTCTCTTAGACTAAACATCAATTTTTGGGTGAAATATTGTTCCCATATTTACCTATGAGCCTAATTCCCATTGTATACATTACCAAAAATGACATATAAAACTCAATTCCCAATCATAGATGATTTGAACTTGTTCAAAATGAATCTTAAAAACATATCTGATATTTATTTTCCCAATATTATCAACTTAGGAGGCCTATTTAATAGTTAAAAAACTATCCTTCTTGGTCAGGTGATCCACAGTGACCCACATTGAGTCCTTTACCTTAGATTATAATATTAAATGGGTTACAAAGTTTATCATGAATTACTCAAATTTCTAGATCAGTATAGGTAGTGGATAAAGTGTAAAACTAGGTTTTTTATTCTCTACCTTTATCTGTTAATAGTTAAGTCATCTTGAAATAAATCTCAAAAAATCACTTTTCCTCATAGGACACTAGAACCAATGACAAATACCACAATATATTTGGGTGATTATAAGGTCTAAAACCCACATATAATAATTAAAACTCTTCATAACTTCCTACTTAATACTCTTAGGGAATATAAATCATCCATGAATAAGTAAAAAATAAATGAGAGTCCTGGAACCAGCCATCTAGGATCTCCCCACCATCGAATTTATGTCTAATAATGATACATTCATGATCAAATATCTGGGTGTCCTTGCAATGTTATATTATATACACGGTGATATCAAAATGAATTAGACATGTTCCAATATAATCCTTGATCATATAAAATTAGAGTTCAACCATAAGTTACATAAACCTCAACTCATATTGAGCTCTTATCACCTTTTGAATGTGAATTTTTTGACTAAGAGAATTAACAACTATGTTTCCTTTAGGATAATACTAAATGTTGAAATGAAATAAATAAAAATAAATCACCCAAATATGGAGTATTATCCTAATATCTCTTTGAGAAGAAATTCATTTAAGTATTTTAATATTATCGAACACCAGAAAGTGCTCATACAACAAATAATGCCTCAAAAATATAATTCATGATCCATAAAAACTAATTCTATTTCATGGTTCAACTGGTTCATTTCATAAAGAATAGGTTTTATAAAACGTTATTCCAATACCCAATGTTATTTTATAAAAAAAATAAGGGAAAATAAGGGTACATCACAAAATATATTAGAATCCTTTATCAGTTTTGGATAAGATAATAACTAGATCAAAATATAGCTTCCTAGCTATCACTCGAAAAGAAATTTCACACTAGTCATACCATAGAAATTTATCACCTTTATTTTTAAAAGATTTAATAGGAACAATTATCCTTGAATATTTCTAGATGAAGTAGTGGTAATACCCTATTAGTCTAAAAAAACTTCTTTATCTCAAATACATTCGATGAAAATTTCCATTAAATTATTGATTCAACCTTATTAGTTTCTAATAAGATTCTCGATTCATATGTAACATAACTAAGAAAATTGAATTTCAAATCCAAAATGATTATTCCAATATCTTATCATATAACTAGTGTTATCATAAATACTTCATGATAATGTAAAAATTCCAAGCATTCCCATTATGAAATTTAGATTAAACTAGGATGTCATCACCAATTACCACAATGTTGGAGTATAAGAATGAATGAAAATTATTATTCATTAGGTCCATGAATAGAGAAGGAGTATTATTCAATTGAAAAGTCATGACTAAATAACCAAAATACCTCTATCAAATTATAAAGGTGGTTTTTGGAAATTCATTTGTTTTGACCCCCAATAGATGGTAACCATAATAAAGATTAATCTTAGAAAACAAATTCCCTTTCCCTTAAAAGATCAATTAGATTTTTGATTCTAGGTAAATGGTAATGATTATTTATTTTTAATTGATAAAACCTTTTATATTCTACCCAAATGAATAAAATTTCATTATCCTTCTTATGAAAAAGAACTAGAGCACTCCAATGAGTCATTCCTGACCCAATAAACCATTTTTTACAATATATTATAACTAAATGACCATCTATCCCAATTTTTTTAATTTTATTTCGTATAAGGAAATAAACATTGGTTTATTTCTAGGTATAATATCAAGGGTAAATCCCACCACTTTCTTTAGATGTAATCTAAAGAAGCATTTAGGGAAAATATATGGGTACAAGTTTACTCCATGAAGTAAAACCAAGTTCCCTTTAGATTCATCCACTCTAAAAATAAGATTGTTTATTTTAATATAAATATCCTAAACCTACCCTTAAACAAGAATCACTCAACAATCCTGAATCATCAACTCTCTATATAAGATATATTGATTACCAACTGGAGATCATAAGGATACTCTTTGAGTATAAAAATTAATACAAACTTAAATTTGAGTCAACTAGTCTATTCCTAAGATGATGTTGAATGATTCAATATTTAGAAACATGAAATAAAAAAATATCCCTAGGAATAAATAACCATGTCACATAATTAACACTTATTATTCTAATGTATTATTTTCCCCAAAAGATATCTGAGACTAATATAATACGTTGAAGTTTCCACTTTATGTCCGAGAAGTGATACTAATTCAGAAACAATAAAAGAATGTGAATCACATCTACCAAATATAGAAAAAGATAATGTAGAGGATACCAAAATAGTACATCTTATAGTATATGGCCCTACTCCTACATCAATGGTATATTTATCTATTATATATATCCTCCTTAAACCATTATGTAGACCCTAAGGTGAAAAATAGTATACTAAAATCTACACTATTGCTAGATGGCCTCAAATACCATGTTGGAATCCCTAATTTAATCTCCCAAAATGTGGTTCAATTCCTATAGTAGATTGAGTTGTTGCCTATGCCTATGACACATGGGTCATATGAGTAACTTATTGACACTCAAATCTACACTATGACAGAATAACCTTTAAATATAGACATATAAATTACATGAAGAGTATTTTTTTTGCCTCTAAGGTATATTTTTCCTTGATATGGTCAAACATCTACACATGTGAAATTATATTAGTGGTTTTATAGAAGTATAAAGAGGAGCTACACTATTTCCCAGGATTCCCTAGAGTGAATCTACCCACTCATATCCTCCCATCATTGCTTCCAACCACTAAAGGAACTATAACCTTAGGTTTGGTCTGGGAATGAGATACCTACACTTGAGACTCATTTAGAACTAATTTTAGTGAGGATGATCTTTTTAATCACTTAAAATAATATTATATGATTAATAAGAATTAACCAAGTCTACAAGTGATCTTTCAATCCCATCTCAATGAGTCTTACCCTATACTCTTCATCTATACTTATATATAAAATAAAATAAAGTAAATATAAAAATTATTGAAATTATATATAACCAATATCAAACCCAAATAAAGGTTTATGAATTCCTTTTTCTTTACCTGGAATAGGATCTCAGGGTAAAAAAGCTCAATAAATAACACATTGAAGTTCTTCTGGGTTAGGCTCTGGTCATTCTTAGCTTCCATCATAATATTCCACCACTGGTGTGTAGACACTTCAAGAATAAAGGTAGCTAACTTGAATCAGTGTTGTTATAAAGTCTCATTAATTTCAAATATCTAGGCAATCTAGTTAACCCATTCTTTAACCCCTTAATTATATACATCACCCTAAAAGATTACAGGATGATGGAAATGAAATTACTTAATAATCTCATAGATAATAGAATGATTTTAAGGATCACCTTGGTCTAAAACTTTGGGAAATTGTAGAAGACCCTCAAGGACATGAAGATAAACTATAACTAATTCATATGGCTCATTCTATTCATCCCCTTAATTCACTATAAGAGGAATTCATCTAGGAAACATCCTTTATTATAATGTATAAGGCTACATTAAAATTTCCCCCACAGTTAAAAAACCCTTTTCCTTTTAATTTCATTACTTTGGATAAGTATAACCTACTTACCCTATATCTTCTTACATTTATAAGATAAATTTTATTTCTAAAAACATATTTTAAAAAAAAAATTAACCAATTTTACATTCTTATAATTTTACTCTAAAATAAATAAATCATGGTGCAAGTATAACATAAAATAAGTGAAATATCAACTATTCACAATAAGGGTACACAATAAATGAATCAATTGTTGACTCATATTAAAATAATAGTTAATAATAAGTATATATGAAAACACTCTTTATTTATTTTCAATGATTCATTTAATATGGATCACCAATTGGTTCCAACAATAATTTAAACAAATTCAAACACACTACATGCTATGATGTACTACTAATGCCTACCTACATACATATATCATGATGGATGAGGCTCAAGGATGATTATGAACTAGAATAAAACCAAATAAAAGAAAATATCTCATACTAACCCTAGGAATGTAGGATTCCGCAATAATTATACTGACCATACATATTTATGGGTCACTTTCCAAGTCCCTACAGTCCAATATCCTAGGTAATCTCAATCCCCATACACCCAAACCCTTTATGAATTCTTTAATACCATTTTGAAATGTTTTTTTTATCAAATACCATACTTTAAATAAGACACACCATCATAATACCATAGTATCACCACCCAATCACTAGAGGCTGGTGCAAACACTTTGGATTAAGGGGTAATTTAATAGGAGACAATTTACCCCCATTAGAATGGTAAAATTGGCTCAATAAGACCAATGCCAACATTGGCATGGCCAGTGGGCCATATAAACTCTATGGGATTAATCAAATAACATGAAAATTTGAGGAAAGAAGAAGACTAAATGAAGATGAAAAATTTAATTTGTACATAAATAATCATACATTAAAATAGTCCAGAAACATTTAAACAACATACAAAATGTATAATTCTATAAAAAACGAAATATACAGTGTTAGGTATCCAAAATTTAAATAATGACCCAAAATATAGACTTAAAGTGTGTTTAATACCAAGAAAAATCCATTGGATAGACCCCACATCATTGAATAGACCATTCTTTGAAAGATACCATCTAAAATCCATGATCCATATAGCTAATTTCTAATATCAATCACCTTTCCTTTAACTGTGTTACATATAAAAATAATTTCATGTATCTAGAGTGGGTCCAATACAGGATTTAAGTATAAAATTCCCAATAGGAAGTCACCACACAAACCTAACCATTTTTCATAAGATAAAGCATACATAGTAACAAAACATATATAGAGTAATCAATGGAAATATTCAACATGCTCAAATAAATATATATCATTTAAATTTAAAGGATATAAAATAACTCCATATACAAGGAGGGTCTATATTTTTCATACCTATGTTAGGAGTAACCTCAGATATTAGATAGGCAATTAAAATAATCTAGGTGTAACACTCATACCATTATAGAGAAAATAAATTCATTTATATAGGAATTAGGATATCCATGTATCCTATCTTTTAATGGAATATGGGAAGGGGTTTACTGGAACTAAGTCATTGTGAGAAAATACCACATAACCATACTATTTTTCAACCAATTTTTGTATCTAGGAAGCATTTTAAAAGAACATAATATACACTTTACAATTATAAAATATAACATTTAGATATTATATGTAATAAAAAATCAGGAACATAGAGGCTTAAAAATATAATATGACTAATAAACCAATAGTATAACCTAATCATTTTGGGTGGAAGCCAATAAACATAAAAAAGATATATTTAAATATTTCACCAAAAAAGGATATAAGGTATACTTCATTGTTTCTAAAATATGAAACAATGAAATGTATATGAAACATGGCATGAAAACATGAAAGATCAACTAAGGGGACTCGTTAGTGATGTGATGGTGCCTCCTGAGAATGCACATCATGAACCTTTGATATTTTAAAATTCATTGAATTTTTATATCGATCCACTATGTCTGACTCCATCCTCATGGTTATCGATACTCCCTTTATAATTATTTGAGGTTTCCAATCACCTTTCCTAAGATCAAAGAATAGAAAACAGCCTGAAGACACCCCTTCAAATCCAATGGTCACTGATGTTTTAACCTATTTGATCCCAGGTGGATATACTACTCTGTTACTCCATACTGATGTGGCTTATAAATTTTTTCTATCTTTAGAGATGGTCTCTCAGGCTAGGATTCACCCTTAGAGGTGTGTGTTCATGGAAGGATAAACACATTTGAGAGTTTTTCCCCTCCCAACCATTGTTATTATTCTAGTATCAAGCAAGGTCTTAAATTTAGTAGATCGTAGCCCTACTCTCTCATTCCTTATATAGTATTTATTTATAGCATAAATATTTTATATTTTTACTCTGATTTTTTGGTTTGGTACATATCTCATTTCTATTTATGCTTTTAAAATTAATCATTTCTTCATAGAACCCATTAGGTCCAATAGTGATATACGTTCTTAACTATAGAGCCTTCTACATCCATCTTTTCTCTGAAGATGATTTTTTGGAATATTATGATAGGGAAACTAGTTCATTTTAACACAATAATTTTACCTTTTTATGGTATATAAAGTGCATAAAGTGCTCAGCTCATCCTCTATAGAGGTATGGGTGAGGCTGTTAGGCTTATACTTACCCCTCTTTAGTCCGACCTTCTTGAAAAGTATAGGGTACTCTGTCAATAATTTTTTATATATATAAATATGACCACCTTGATGATGAAAAGTTTCATGGATTCTAATAGTTATATAGAAATAGACCACTTTGGTCCTTTTATTAGTAATATCTTATTGCGATTAGACACTGATATCTCCCACTAGTAGGATCTTCACCTTTTCAAAAACTATTAGTTTTTCTCCATATACTATAATCAAGGAAAATCATAATATTCTTGTAAAATATACTATTAGTATCAGATTCTCATTTCTGTAAAGTGATTCATTTTTAGAAAGGGAAATATATAAAGGTTCAACTGCCTTTGATTTCTTCTCCTAGTCCTTATTCCGTTTTAGTTCTTCCTTAGTTTGTTCTAGTAGTCCTTTATTAAGGGGGATATTACCCCTATCTACAAGATAGAGGTTGTTCTAGTCTTCATAAGGTAGATATAACCATCTATTTAGATTCCATATCAGTTTTTATGCTACCTAGATTGAGCCTAATTAATCCTTATCTACATGAACTTCATGTTATTCATGCTTTAAGTTTATAGATTTTTGGTTGTCCATCTTCTATAGACTAGTATGCTACATACTTGGTCCTTTTATCCACCCTTAATTATATACGAGGGTTTCTTATTACCCCGAGGTTCCTTTATTAAATTTCTACTCTCTTAATGAAAGAATTATTGTTCCCTTATTTTATATGTTTTCTATGACCCTAAAATGAGATAAGGAGACACATGTTGAGTTAGTTCTTTCTAGCTCCTAGGATGTATATATCTATATTAAGAGTGATATTGGATGTTTTTTAGATTTTGGTGTTTGTTTATTTGGGTTGAATGTTTCTCTTAAAGATGAGCCTAATATCTAAAGGTTCTAACTATTAGTGAGGTTTTAAGGGACCCTTTAGCTTCCTTCTTTTTGGATCTTCCTCTATTCACACTTGATATTTCCTCATCAGATTTTCCCCCAAAAGTATTTGAAGCTACTTTGGTTTATACTATTAAATATTTTATCACCCTAACTTTGATTAGTGAAATTTCCATGATCCCTCAAGTTTCTAAGAGTATAATATCAAAGAGGGGTTTTGTGGATAACATGGAATTTAGTGGTATGACCACTAGACTTAAAGCTAAGTATATAGAATAAGGTGTAATTCTATTGATGATAAAGTTGGTAAAATATTGTAAATGACCACTAACAAATCTTAACTATGTTTTCTATCTTTATATAGAATTTTATGGGATTCTGGTATCATGCTAAATGTAAATGCGTTCATTACAAGTCTAAAATCCATATGTTCTCTCTAATGGGTTTTTTTGGAACTAACATAAACTCTAATTCTATTAAATTATTTTAACCAAATTCTATGTTAGGAATTTTTTACATGTAGCTTGACCAATGAGAACATCTAGATTTTTTAGTAGAAAAAAAATCCTAGTTGATCACCTTAATTCCTCTTCTCAACATCTTAATATTAATTTTACCTCCCTCATTTGGTCTAAATTTTTTACCTTTATTTATTCTAAATGTAAATAAAGATATTTTGAAGTTATATGGGAAGATATCCCCTCCATTAATATGGTTATTTTCTTTTAGTTTATTTATGGGGATTCTATGGGAATATCTCTCCTCATATAGTATGGGTCTTCTCTCTTGATTTATTGAAAGGGGATTGAAATATTCTATATATAATTATGAGAAAAGGGGAGGATATACCTACTCAAGTAAGAAAATGCTTAATTTTAATAAATTATTGACATTGAAAAACTAGATGAATTTGAGTTTCTCAGGTAACTAGTTTACCTAGTGTAATAATAAAAAAGTAGATGAATGATTTGGAGTCACCTTGATAAGTGTCTGTTTAACCATCAAGAAATATCATACTTTTTAAGATACTCGATATCTCACTTTAATAGGTCTCTTTTGGACTATTCACCTCTTTTTCTCTCCTTTGTAGTAAAAAGTTGAAGCTCAATGTGTTTTTATTTCTCAAAAAAATAAACTCAAAAAAAAGATTTCTTAACTATGGAGGAATAATCTTAAGATGGTCCACTGTAAGGATAAAATTGGCTTATCTTATAAAGAAAGATTAGGCAACTCAAAGGATTCATTAAAGAGCATTCAATTATTCTTTATTCCATGAATTATATAGTTAAATACTTATAAATTTAAATTAATACTCTTGACAAAAGTTTGAAAGCCTCCTTAAATGATGATATTTTTATGATTATCATAGTAAAAATTAGAATTTAGTGAATATATTTAAGAATCTTAAAAAATTTTCAAGAAATGGAATGGGTATGTTTTCTATAATAAAGTGATTAGAACACCACCTATTTTCATGCATGTATCAAAGAAATGAGGTTCATAAGTAACATTAACAAGAGAATGTAGGAAAATTCCTTTTCCAATGATATTAATGTATCTAGTCATCTGGTGGTGGATCACTTATCGAATATTATCACTAGTAATGAATTATATAATTTGTGTGACAAACCAATAGTTTATAACAATGAACATTTCATTAGTATGTCCCCTTCTGTCATCAATGATCATATGAACAATCTCATAGAGGCGTCTCCGAAAGTTGAGAAAATTTTGAGTACTCTCAAAACCATGAATTTAGATAGATCCCAAGGATTGGATAGTTTTAATGAATAATTATTTATGTATAATTGGGATATTATTAAGGATTAAATCAATAGATCTATTGAAGAACACTTCTAAGGTGTTCATCTATTAAATTCCTTTTGTACGACCACTCTTTCCTTTATTCAGAAAGTAAAGTATCCCATAATGTTTTATCAATTATGGATAATAATTATATAAAACATCACTTATAAATTTATGTAAAAAGTCATAAATTATCTGATTTAATTTCTACCGCCACAATCAATTTAAGATGAGAAACATAGATTTTTCAAAAATATATATATTCATGGTACTATAACATTAACACAAGAAATGATTCATGACAGAAATAGGAAGGTGATAGGTTCCAATATCATGGTGAAGGTGGATAATGATAAAAAATACTATGATATTATTTAATGGAGATTATTTATCAATATCATTCGGAACCAAGGATTTGTAGAATTGTTCTCTATTTTATACTTATTTTATTTCTCATATCCATTCTTCTTGGTCTCATTGATTGAAGGAGATTTGGATTCATCAAATAAATCACAGGTCTTAAGAAAGGTGACACAATTACCCCTAGATTATTTGTTATTTCCCAGGATTCTATTATTTAGAATCTTAATAGTTCTCTCATCAAGTTAGATCATTCCCTTTAAAGGTAGGTACATAAACCCTAAAACCTTTGACTTTTTATTTTCTGATGATATTCTATTTTTATAAATGGATATAAAATATATATTATGGGTTTTAATCACATTTTTATTAAATATAAAAAATGGAGTGGTCAATGGGCTAGTCACTGTAAGAGAAATGTGTATATTTTAGCTATTTCTTATCTAGGAGAGTTAGCTGGATTGAGAACTGACTAGGTTTCACTCAAAATTAATTCCCACTAGATTATTTTGGTACTCTTATTTCAACTAAAATAAGTATAATAATTCACTTCAGTAGTATGAAGAAATAATTATTGGAAGAATAAATAATTAGAAGATTAGGTTTCTTATTTTGGGTGGGTTCATCGCCCTTATTGATTCTGTTTTTATTTCCTTGACCATGTATGTGATATCTATCATTAGATTTCCCAATAATATTCTACGACTCATTGAAAATTATATCAATACATTTCTTTGGTACTCAAATCTATAAAGTATACTCCATTAGGCTAATTATAGTTGTTCTTCAAAACCCATATATGAGGATGGTATTGTTTTAAGGAGGATTTATTATACCATGCAATCCGTACAGGAAAAACCTATGTTGGATGTAATAATTTGAGATTATTTTTGTGCCAGATTTTATAAAATTAAATATGGTATTTCCAACGATAAAACATAGTGTGTTCTTCCTTCCTCATCTCTATTATGGAATACCTCAAATGTCCACATTGAATCCTCCTTGATCACTCATGGTGGTTTATTGGCCATAGATGCCAAAAAACATTTAACTTTTTTTATACATACATATACACTGGTAAAAGTATAATTTTTGTTGGTAAAATGTTTTACCAAAAAATATATCCTTTCCACTAAATTATTGGTAAAAAAGCTTCCACTATATTTTATTGCGATGGATAAAATAATTCTATTATAATTAAAATAAATCTAACAGATAATATATATACTGGTCAAAATGTGTAGCAACATATTTATATGATAGATTTATCTATTTATAATATCATTACCAATATTTTTCTTTCCACTGATAATATTATGAACAATATTATATTATATGTTATTATAAGAAATACCAACAATTAATATCTATTCATAAAAAAAATTAATAAAATACTACTCAAGGATATTCCAATATCCATTCTTGAAATTTTATATTATATTTATTAATCTATTTATATCTATCCTATTTATTATATTTATTATATAATAATTATAAAAATTATTATATATAAAACTCCAATAAAATGAGGATTTATTTAAAAAAACTATTAAAAAACATGCTAAAACATAATTTAAAAACATGTTTAAGCTCCATGAAAAACATCAAGATCCAAGAAACATGTTTCAAGAATGTTCGAAATCCTAGAATTTACATGAAACTATATCAAAATTTATCTACAATATGTTTCCTACATCAACTATTATTTCCACTCTCTCAGATCACATTAGCAATGGGGTCCATATATGCAGTTCACCTCCTAAGTCATGGAATGAATACAATAACGTTGATCACATATAGTAGGATCACATTGATAATATAAATTAGGTCATCCCTAATTTTGAATGCTGGTTGGAATTAAACTTGTTGAAGAAATCATCTAATCATTTCCACTCAGGTAAGTAGGAACCTTTTCCTACACTTGTAAATGGATGAAATTCATCCCCAATCTCGCACTTGTAGTACGATAAGTTGTGTATAGTATAATATAGTATATGCCTATAAAACAAAGGGATCATGAAATTATGTTTTAAAAAAAATTTAAAAATTCATAAAACTTAATAATTAAAAATCATTATGATATTTACAAAATAACAATCATGTTAAAAAGGAAAAAAATAACTAAAAAAAATACATAATGCTATAGATGTAGATAGAAAATTTGACTCACCATGATGTAATAATTATTCTCAAATCTCATCAATGAACTTAAAAAAAATATTTCTTCTCTGTATTCATCGGTTGATAGGAAAGTCATCATGAGATAAACTAATCAAAACTCCATTTCATTACTTCCCACTGAAACATTCCCATTAGCATTTTTTAATAGTAATAAATGTGAAAATGCCAAATCATGTGATGTGAAAAATTACATCACAAAAAATATATTTCTAATGAATTTATACTAATTTTGGAAACAAATATTACATATATGATCAAGATTTATTCATAAAAAGTCATATTTAAAGATTTCTTGCACAAACATATTCAAACATAACATTTCACTATGGTCAAAACCCACACAATAAATGATAATAAGAAGTGGAGGAATAAAATTTGTTCCCCTGTAAAGGTAACGTCTTTGAAATTTAGTTCTTGGAGTTGTATATAGTCCTAAAATTAAATAAATCTTTGTTAGAACAAACACTACATATTTATTACAAATTATATATGATAATTTTTATAACTTTGTTTAAAAAAGTTCTATTAAATAGGGAATATATCAGATAATTTTCAACCAAAACTTAAGAATCATAGGAAAAACTATAGATATATTTACTGAAAAAGAGACATGATTGTGGCATACCATTCTTTACTTGATCAAAAACACCATCCTTCTAGTTTTCTACAAAAACCAAATTCATTACATTATTATTATCTTTTGCTAAAGCCTTATATTTCAATTTTTTATATTTGTATATCCAAAAATAACATTAAAATATTATAGATAAATTAATTTAGAAGTCAAAAGAAAACAATCGACTCTAAAAAAAATCAATTGAAATTTCAAAAGTACATAGTGATATAGAGATGGAACATTACGGGTCAAGTATTTGTAATCTATATCCCATATAAATTTTAAATAAATAAAATAATCTACATGTGATTATTATTACATGTCTAAAAAATCACTTACACTTAAATTCCGAGAAAATAAATATCATATAAGTTATAAAAAATACATTCAATATTCCAACTTAGAACACATATTCATATGCACTTATCAAAAGTAATATGAACTAGAAATAAAAATATTTTCCCAAATGAAGTTTTAATTAGGGATAAATATAGAATATCAAAGTTGATAAAAGATAAAAAGGATGTAAATTTTATATTTTTCATTGTTTAGGAAAGAGACCCATTTTTACTAATATTGATGTAACTACTTACGACTTTACTAGACTTTCCTTCCAAATTAAGTATAAAAAATTATCTTTTTAAAATGTTTTTTTAGATATATATATGTAGTTAGAAAAAGTACAGGATGCCTATTTTGATTATGATAAAAAATTTGAATTTAATTTTAAAAAGAAAATCACTTGAATATGTTATCGGGAATGCACCTTTTCAGTAAGTGATATGAAATACTTTATCATCATTTTTCATTAGTGAAACGTTGTTAAAAAAACCCAGTGCCCACTATCCATAAAAAAAATAAAACATTGAGACTTGATAATATATTATAAAATAATAGGGGAATCAACAATAACAATATTTAGGCATCATAACATCAACTGAAATTAGAATGATTCCAAAATAAATATTAATTATATATAACATGTTTTTTTTGAAAACTAGGTTAACCATATTCCAAACATTAATTATTAATGTATTGATAAAAATATAACACGTTGATATTGGAAGAATTAATGACATTAAAAAATTGTGAAAATGATACATGTTTGTAAAATAGGAAATAAAATTACCATAATAGAATATGAAAATTATATGTGTTTAAAATACAAAAAATAATTCTTTTCATGTATAATTGAAAATGAGAAATAAGTCACATTATTTTTTTATAATTTAATCCAATATCCTTTTTAAAACCTTTTTTAAAAATGGCAAAACATTTTAATTAAAACAAACACACAAATAATCATCTTTTGGAATAAATTAAAAAGAAAAATAAATAGGACTGGAAAGTTAAATGAAAATAAAAGGAGATAAAAAAATCCCTCACAAGATTGGAACAAAGCACAGAATGTAACGCCCCGACCCCAGTTACCCAGAGTCGTTGCATTATTACATAACACTGGCATGATCACAAGAAAGATCAAATCTCAAAAGACTGATTGGTTTAGTAGCCTTGGAAACACTAGATATATTCATAAGTTTTACATTATATCATAAAATGAAAAACTACTACAACAACATAATGTTTCCACAGTCCACACTATAATCCCCTCATAATATCCCTGCAGGTAATTCATAACTTACATCTTCACATCCTGGGAAAAATAAAACATAGGAAAGGGGTGAGCTCAAATGCCCAGTAAGGATAACAATATAGCGGAACATTCAAAAATAAGCATAAACATTTAAGGCAATGAATTACTAAAACAAAAGCCTTTTAAACATGAACTTCAACATAGTATGTCAAAAGTAAAATGAAATAATGCCATTTACTTGTTCACATGGATATTCTACTAATCGAATAATCACATGCAAAATCAATAACCACTTTCATAATGTTGGAATGCATAATGCGAAACTTTAATTACTTTTCAAGGCCTCGTCCCAAGACCTTGGGGCTAACTGTAACCGGAACCCAACCCGGAGTGCCTCTAATAACCGGACACCAACCCGGAGTGCCTCTAATAACCGGATACCAACCCGGAGTGCCTCTAATAACCGGACACCAACCCGGAGGGCTTACTTTTACCAGTCCCTAACCTGGAGGGGTTACTTTTACCAGTCCCCAACCTGGAGGGCTTACTTTTACCAGTCCCCAACCTGGAGGGCTTACTTTAACCAGTCCCCAACCTGGAACATACTTGTCCAACACATTCATATGAAGTAAAGATTGAAATATAACATAAACATTCTTATTGGAACTAGCATACGAAATGTCAATACTTTCACCATAAACTATGAATGGTATAAAAATAGCACATCCACAGTCAAACATATCACAAAACCTTCAAAACAATATAGAAGTTTTGTATCATAATAAATCAACTTCAAATAATATTAAAACCCATCAAAGGATGTTGACAAAGATGAAATCAAAATTCTTTTTAAAGAAATATCTCCTTTTATTTTGAAATCATTTAAGATCCATATAATATCAAACATTTTCTTTGAAAATAATCTTATAAGCTTTTAAGGGAATCTTTGACGATTTTATAACGGCGGAAAATAACCGCACCCGCCGTATAAGTTAAAAAAACATTCTTATCTTAATTCTGTCGAAAAGGTTAAAAAGCACCTTGTTTGGAAAACGACGGAAAGATTCCCTTATAAACCTCTTATAAAAAGTCAAACAAGGGTATAAATGAATTTAACCCATATTCTTTTAAATATTAAAAATGTTTTGAAATACATTTTGAAGAAACATGGATGTGGATGATAACGAGATCCCAGTAGATTATTACGTATAAACAACCTCAGATAATGAAGAGATTGTGAAATAACCCTTACCAGTTTGGTAACTTATGAAACATACAACCCATGAAAGAGGTATCATACAATGAATATGTAAGTACACATAAATTAGAGTGTATTACACAAAGAATATAATTATGGGCAGTACATACACCACACAAAAGGTAATGGTGGCAATATGGCATGAATCTCATGAGAATAAGGAGTGAGATGAAAACCCCTTACCACGTTAATCAACTGAGTCGTATGGCCAAAAGTTAATAACCACCAAATGATTTAAAGAATAACATGAATATAAATAGAATCATGATAATATATATCAAATGGCAGTACACAATACACCACTTTCAATAATTTAGTGGCGAATAATGGAAATCTCACGGAATTGAAAGTGAGATAAGAAAATCCCTTACCTTGTACTTTTCCTTGGTTGGGGTAGGTTAACCTAATGTATAATGGTGAAATAATTGTTATTAAATTATACAAGAATCATATATATTAATATGATATCATATATGATCTTTTAATATTGATTTGATAATAATATCTTAGTATTATCGTTGTTTCGGGTGTTAACTTACTTGTTTTCTTTTGTATGTTTTGTTATGTAAGACATGTTTGTAAAGGATAGGTTGTATATTATTCAAATCCAAAATGGTATCAAGTCCTTAAACATCATTTTTAAATCATCAAATGATAATTATACTTGAATGGATACGATGGAGGATGAATCTCATCGCGTTCGTGGAGACGGTAGTCCGTACGTACGCACGAACGCAACTTCCATTGAATTTTTATTTTAAAAGAATTGAATCCAAATGATACTTAGGTATATTACTATTACAGTATAATATAATATTTTATATATGTTACTTTAGTTTCATTAACACCATCCTTTATACGTTCCATGTGTGGTATGAACGAGTCATATCATTTTAAGGGGGCGGTAGTCCGCACTTCCTCAAATGAAATTATCATATGTATATACAACATAATGGTATGAAATAAAATGGAATTACAGAAGCTTATATATAAAATATATATCATTAATATCATATTTAATTACAGTGCCATCATAATGGCCACCATGAGAGGCGGTAAGATGTATTTGAACAATCATCGTTTCGTGAGGCGTTAGTTTGCCATCCACAGAAACATTATGTTCATCATCCATTAGATGGAGTTGTGTGTATGTGTAGTTTGAATACATCTTATAACAACATCCTAGTATATTGAGGATAATGGTGTTGTTACAAAAGAAAGGAAATAAAAAGAGTTTGGGGGTTGGAGAAGCAAAATAAATGAAAATAATTTAAGAGAAATCGTTACCTTTAATTTAGGTAACTCACTTTGGTTGGAACCAAAGGACTTCTTGAAATGCTTTCTGCCTAAGGGGAAGCTTCAAGGAGGAGGAGAGGGATGTGGGGAGCTTAGTTGGGCAGAGTTTGGACGAGCCAAGTGGCTTGAGAGGTGTGAGGAATGAGTAGAAGTGGTCTCCTTTTATAAGGGAGAGGAGGGGCTCTTTAGGAAAGAGTGAAAGTATTACTTTATAATATAATTATATTCGGTTTATAATGGTCCAAAAATAATTGAGGTCGAAGATAAGATGACTCATATTCTAAATAACATCAACCAATAAGAATTGGACAGGTTTTAGATAATATTTTAATCATTATAATCTTATTTATTTAAATGATTTATTAATGAGGTAAACATTGCATCACTATTGTGTCATTAATAATTTAACTTATTTGATGTCTAAAAATTATAAATAAAATATCATTATGTAGGAAATCTTTTTAGCTTTCTAATGAATATTTATAATCGAAAATCCAACATGTATAACCCTATGTAAAAATTGTTCTTCTAAAAGATGTAAGCTTATGCCATTTTTATTTTTATTTTAACTTTATTAATATAAAGTGTCCCTACCACATACAAGTGGCTCCAAGGGGTCCCCAAATTGACCCAAGGATGCTCATGGTCGGGTATGTGTCCACCAATAAGGTTAGGACACGTTTTAGGGTAATTTTGTATTATTATAATATTATTTTTTAACCCTTATTTACCGGATTTACCCTTAACCATGGTAAATAAAATATTTACCACAGTAATTATTCAAAATGTCTAAAAATAAAAGTTACCTATTTACAAAATTTGGACATCCTGATTCCAAATATGGAATCCATTTTTCTAAATTCAAAACACAGAAGTGGCAGAAATTAATTTAAAATTAATTCCCGCTGTCAAAACAAAAAGCGTGTTTTTAAGAGATAATAACTATCAAAAGATTGACACTTGTTTATGTTCGGTTTAATTGTAAAATTATGTCTAATGACCAACATTATATTAAATGGTAAAAATATATTCTAAATATACTTTAAAACTACTAAAATTCATAATTTATCACTATTAATTATTTTGATTAAAAAAGTTGTTTTTAATTAAAATTTAGTAATTTTCACTATTCATCAAAATATGAAAGTTATCCGAAAAGTACCAAAATTTCACCTTAGGCTAAATTCGATATTCCGAATCCAAAAATGAAGTCCATTTTAAAATATAAAATATATATAATTTCAAAATTTAGGTATTACTATTCATAACAGCTAGTTTGATTGGTTGTGGCGTGTGTTAAAACTCAAGGTTGCGTACAACACACGCTACTATTTTATTCAAAGGAAAGTGTACCGTGGAAGCTTGGGATGTTTCATTTAAAATTTTTGATGTCCCCATTTAGTCAAAAAGTTTAAAATATTGTATTTAAAAAGGGTTCACTATTAAAAGTTGATAAAAGTGCAATACTGAAAATGAATTTGTTCTTGCATTATATCTAAGAAACTCATAATATGGATTCTAAAATTATAAGGATTATATAAAGTTTAAAATTTAGATAATACTATTCATAACCTCTTTTGAATGGCTTTTTTTTGTAAGTCATGGTGTGATTGAACTCAGTGTTGCGTGTAGTGCAAGTTATTGAATTATTTTGAAGAAATAACACACTATGAAATCTTGGGGTGTTACATTCTCCCCTCCTTCAATAAATTGCGTCCTCGCAATTTGAAATTGTTCTTCGAAAAAAAAAGGTTGAAAGTAGAAAATATATTTGTGGGAAAACCCACATCGGAAATTGGGTTACTAAAATTTAGTCTTAATATGAGGAAAAGAGAAATCAAAGGGTCACCACCAAATTATGATCTCGACTAGGAGAACATTGGTGGAAATTGGAGACATATAATCGAAGGAAAAACGTAAATATTTATAGGTATTTATTGAGGTCATCAATCACAAACAAGTATAAAATTGAGTTCCTTAAATTCATCAATCTATGATGAATTGAAATACCATCGGTTCAACAAAACATAGGGTATTAGGATAACACATTTTTGACGTTTCAAAATATCCTAGTTGAAATCCCACATCGAAAAATGAATTAATGAGGCCTCTATTTAAAATAAAGAGTCGAAAGTATGAAGATTTCCGAAAATAACACATACTAGGGTTCCATGTAGGAAAATATGGATATGGAAGAAAAATCTAACCATCAATTATCTGATGGAGAGTGGTAGAGAACATGGCTATAAAAAGGCCAACAATCCCAAAGCCATAAATTAGTGATGATTTAAGGTACCATCTAGGAAAACATTGTTGGTCAAAGTTGCTTTTCTTAATATTGAGGAATTTATTTATGAGATTGGCTAAGATCATAAGGAGATATACATACTTTATAATTAGAGTTTTATCCATTAATAAATTTCTACCACAAACTCATCTTCCACTCTAAAAGATAATAGAATGTAAAAAAATTCTATTTACACTATTCGTATAGGGTTCCAAAATAAACGAATTTATAATTCATCTACATGATCTTTTAATAAAAACTAAATTATTTAATCCAGGACATCTCATGGTCCAGTGGTAGGTGATACACCCTTGTCGCCCTTCGGTTGTGGGTTCAAGTCTCGCAGCCTTGCCGGACGCGACGGGTTGCCGCCCGACCTCCGGGTTGTCCTTTTATGGAAATCCAAAATAATCCAAACTAGAACTATCCAAAATACTTCTGTCCAAACTCACAGTCTAACATTTATAAGGAAGGTAAACATAATATAGATCCTTTTTACCCCGTAATAGCATATGAATACCTTCATCATGTATTACCATATTCCTTATTGATTACATTCATGCTCCCTTATTCCATATAGAATGCTGGATATACTTCATCAATCCAAAAATGTTTTAAACCTCAACAATGATGGAATATACAAATCATTAATCAGTTCCAAGGTAGTCAAGAATATCCAATATATTTTTTCCAAAATAATCATGTATTATTCGAAAATCACTACCTCGGTATCAGAACTATATTATGGTTTATCATTCTCTCAACCATATATTTTCCAAAAATTATCCTACTATTGAGTCACTTTTCTTTGTTCCACACAATATCAAGTCCTTAATGAAATAGTACTGCAGTACAATCCTTATATACTCCATAATTATTATAACAAGTACATTGTTGATACAACACTCAATTGACATAATCAACATAAGAACTCTAATCATTCCTCTTCATCTGTGGTAGTATCATAATTTGATTATTATCCAATAACATCATTTTCGGCATAGTCTGATGACTGGGACATAGGTTCGCGTAGTGTCCAAACTCCTTGCAAATGAAGCATTGTACATTTAAAACCATTTTCTTACCCTTGCAGTCACGTACTTTGTGCCCTTTTCCTCCACACTTATAACAAACTCCCATTCCTTTCAGGCAAGTTCCAGGGTGTTTCTTTCCACAGTTACCACATATGGGAAAATTCTTCTTTTCCCTATTCCCTTTATCCATCTTTCTCTCTTCTATCTTTTTCTTCTCTTGCTTCCCTTCAAAGCCATAGGACTCAGTAATCTCTTTACTTATCTTATCAATACATGATATTATTTCTTCATATGATGATAATACATGGGAGACTATTTCTCTTATAAATTCTAGCTTAAGACCATGAAAGATATGATCCTTCCTTCTCTTTGGATCATGTGCATTTCTGGAGTTCTCATTCCTTCTACTGGGCGCCATTTCTAAACAATGGCATAAACTAGATCAGTTTATGAATCAAAATACATAATCCCATACTTATAAAACACTTAACATAAATTGAACTATTTATGGATATAATCCATAATCATAAAAATGTTTTCTTTGAGGAAGTATATACTCATAAACCCTTCATAATTATTTTTAAGAAAATGAGAGTTATCCTAAGCATATCCCCCGGGAGTGTCGTAACCAAGAGTGCAACAAGGCCCGTTGTCGTGCACCAGTTCCCGTTCGAGTCTAGCTCAAAGCGGTGTTTTCGGGTTTTACCCCTAGGTACATCTGTGCCAGAGCCGCCTCTACCTGCTCGTATCCAGACAGGGATGTATTGCTCGGAAAACTCACAAAATCTCTACGATACCAAAATTCTAGGAAGTTCTTCTATACTAATCCTGAAAGTTCATCTTAGGTCTACGTGCTCTAATCAGAGTTTATCTAAATCTAGTTTCCAAGGTTTGTACTAAACTTCCTCTGATACCAACTGTAACGCCCCGACCCCAGTTACCCAGAGTCGTTGCATTATTACATAACATTGGCATGATCACAAGAAAGATCAAATCTCAAAAGACCGATTGGTTTAGTAGCCTGGGAAACACTAGATATATTCATAAGTTTTACATTATATCATAAAATGAAAAACTACTACAACAACATAATGTTTCCACAGTCCACACTATAATCCCCTCATAATATCCCTGCAGGTAATTCATAACTTACATCTTCACATCCTGGAAAAAATAAAACATAGAAAAGGGGTGAGCTCAAATGCCCAGTAAGGATAACAATATAGCGGAACATTCAAAAATAAGCATAAACATTTAAGGCAATGAATTACTAAAACAAAAGCCTTTTAAACATGAACTTCAACATAGTATGTCAAAAGTAAAATGAAATAATGACATTTACTTGTTCACATGGATATTCTACTAATCGAATAATCACATGCAAAATCAATAACCACTTTCATAATGTTGGAATACATAATGCTAAACTTTAATTACTTTTCAAGGCCTCGTCCCAAGACCTTGGGGCTAACTGTAACCGGAACCCAACCCAGAGTGCCTCTAATAACCGGACACCAACCCGGAGTGCCTCTAATAACCGGACACCAACCCGGAGTGCCTCTAATAACCGGACACCAACCCGGAGGGCTTACTTTTACCAGTCCCTAACCTGGAGGGCTTACTTTTACCAGTCCCCAACCTGGAGGGCTTACTTTTACCAGTCCCCAACCTGGAGGGCTTACTTTATCCAGTCCCCAACCTGGAACATACTTGTCCAACACATTCATATGAAGTAAATATTGAAATATAACATAAACATTCTTATTGGAACTAGCATACGAAATGTCAATACTTTCACCATAAACTATGAATGGTATAAAAATAGCACATCCACAGTCAAACATATCACAAAACCTTCAAAACAATATAGAAGTTTTGTATCATAATAAATCAACTTCAAATAATCTTAAAACCCATCAAAGGATGTTGACAAAGATGAAATCAAAATTCTTTTTAAAGAAATATCTCCTTTTATTTTGAAATCATTTAAGATCCATATAATATCAAACATTTTCTTTGAAAATAATCTTATAAGCTTTTAAGGGAAGCTTTGATGATTTTATAACGGCGGAAAATAACCGCACCCGCCGTATAAGTTAAAAAAACATTCTTATCTTAATTCTGTCGAAAAGGTTAAAAAGCACCTTGTTTGGAAAACGACAGAAAGATTTCCTTATAAACCTCTTATAAAAAGTAAAACAAGGGTATAAATGACTTTAACCTATATTCTATTAAATATTAAAAATGTTTTGAAATACATTTTGAAGAAACATGGATGTGGATGATAACGAGATCCCAGTAGATTATTACGTATAAACAACCTCAGATAATGAAGAGATTGTGAAATAACCCTTACCAGTTTGGTAACTTATGAAACATACAACCCATGAAAGAGGTATCATACAATGAATATGTAAGTACACATAAATTAGAGTGTATTACACAAAGAATATAATTATGGGCAGTACATACACCACAAAAAAGGTAATGGTGGCAATATGGCATGAATCTCATGAGAATAAGGAGTGAGATGAAAACCCCTTACTACGTTAATCAACTGAGTAGTATGGCCAAAAGTTAATAACCACCAAATGATTTACAGAATAACATGAATATAAATATAATCATGATAATATATATCAAATGGCAGTACACAATACACCACTTTCAATAATTTAGTGGCGAATAATGGAAATCTCATGGAATTGAAAGTGAGATAAGAAAATCCCTTACCTTGTACTTTTCCTTGGTTGGGGTAGGTTAACCTCCTGTATAATGGTGAAATAATTGTTATTAAATTATACAAGAATCATATATATTAATATGATATCATATATGATCTTTTAATATTGATTTGATAATAATATCTTAGTATTATCGTTGTTTCGGGTGTTAACTTACTTGTTTTCTTTTGTATGTTTTGTTACGTAAGACATGTTTGTAAAGGATAGGTTGTATATTATTCAAATCCAAAATGGTATCAAGTCCTTAAACATCATTTTTAAATCATCAAATGATAATTATACTTGAATGGATACGATGGAGGATGAATCTCATCGCGTTCGTGGAGACGGTAGTCCGTACGTACGCACGAACGCAACTTCCATTTAATTTTTATTTTAAAAGAATTGAATCCAAATGATACTTAGGTATATTACTATTACAGTATAATATAATATTTTATATATGTTACTTTAGTTTCATTAACACCATCCTTTATACATTCCATGTGTGGTATGAACGAGTCATATCATTTTAAGGGGGCGGTAGTCCGCACTTCCTCAAATGAAATTATCGTATGTATATACAACATAATGGTATGAAATAAAATGGAATTACAGAAGCTTATATATAAAATATATTTTATTAATATCATATTTAATTACAGTTCCATCATAATGGCCACCATGAGAGGCGGTAAGATGTATTTGAACAATCATCGTTTCGTGAGGCGTTAGTTTGCCATCCACAGAAACATTATGTTCATCATCCATTAGATGAAGTTGTGTGTATGTGTAGTTTGAATACTTCTTATAACAACATCCTAGTATATTTAGGATAATGGTGTTGTTACAAAATAAAGGAAATAAAAATAGTTTGGGGGTTGGAGAAGCAAAATAAATGAAAATAATTTAAGAGAAATTGTTACCTTTAATTTAGGTAACTCACTTTGGTTGGAACCAAAGGACTTCTTGAAATGCTTTCTGCCTAAGGGGAAGCTTCAAGGAGGAGGAGAGGGATGTGGGGAGCTTATTTGGGCAGAGTTTGGACGAGCCAAGTGGCTTGAGAGGTGTGAGGAATGAGTAGAAGTGGTCTCCTTTTATAAGGGAGAGGAGGGGCTCTTTAGGAAAGAGTGAAAGTATTACTTTATAATATAATTATATTCGGTTTATAATGGTCCAAAAATAATTGAGGCCGAAGATAAGATGACTCATATTCTAAATAACATCAACCAATAATAATTGGACAGGTTTTAGATAATATTTTAATCATTATAATCTTATTTATTTAAATGATTTATTAATGAGGTAAACATTGCATCACTATTGTGTCATTAATAATTTAACTTATTTGATGTCTAAAAATTATAAATAAAATATCATTATGTAGGAAATCTTTTTAGCTTTCTAATGAATATTTATAATCGAAAATCAAACATGTATAACCCTATGTAAAAATTGTTCTTCTAAAAGATTTAAGCTTATGCCATTTTTATTTTTATTTTAACTTTATTAATATAAAGTGTCCCTACCACATACAAGTTGCTCCAAGGGGTCCCCAAATTGACCCAAGGATGCTCATGGTCGGGTATGTGTCCAAAAATAAGGTTGGGACACGTTTTAGGGTAATTTTGTATTATTATAATATTATTTTTTAACCCTTATTTACCGGATTTACCCTTAACCATGGTAAATAAAATATTTACCACAGTAATTATTCAAAATGTCTAAAAATAAAAGTTACCTATTTACACAATTTGGACATCCTGATTACAAATATGGAATCCATTTTTCTAAATTCAAAACACAGAAGTGGCAGAAATTAATTTAAAATTAATTCCCGCTGTCAAAACAAAAAGCGTGTTTTTAAGAGATAATAACTATCAAAAGATTGACACTTTTTTATGTTCGGTTTAATTGTAAAATTATGTCCAATGACCAACATTATATTAAATGGTAAAAATATATTCTAAATATACTTTAAAACTACTAAAATTCATAATTTATCACTATTAATTATTTTGATTAAAAAAGTTGTTTTTAATTAAAATTTAGTAATTTTCACTATTCATCAAAATATGAAAGTTATCCGAAAAGTACCAAAATTTCACCTTAGGCTAAATTAGATATTCCGAATCCAAAAATGAAGTCCATTTTAAAATATAAAATATATATAATTTCAAAATTTAGGTATTACTATTCATAACGGCTAGTTTGATTGGTTGTGGTGTGTGTTAAAACTCAAGGTTGCGTACAACACACGCTACTATTTTATTCAAAGGAAAGCGTACCGTGGAAGCTTGGGATGTTTCATTTAAAATTTTTGATGTCCCCATTTAGTCAAAAAGTTTAAAATATTGTATTTAAAAAGGGTTCACTATTAAAAGTTGATAAAAGTGCAATACTGAAAATGAATTTGTTCTTGCATTATATCTAAGAAACTCATAATATGGATTCTAAAATTATAAGGATTATATAAAGTTTAAAATTTAGATAATACTATTCATAACCTATTTTGAATGGATTTTTTTTGTAAGTCATGGTGTGATTGAACTCAGTGTTGCGTGTAGTGCAAGTTATTGAATTATTTTGAAGAAATAACACACTATGAAATCTTGGGGTGTTACACAGAAGGTGTGAATAATGAAAAAATTATAATATTGTATGATCATTCAAACTTCTATATTTAAATTAATTGAGATCATAAGTGGAAAATCACCTTTTATTGGGGTTGTGATTAAGATAAATTGATGATGTAATTGATATGATAATCATTGTTTAATTAAATTCATTAATTTATGGATTCTATATCCTTAATATGTTTGAAACCCATGTGATTTAGATTGTATTGATAGGGTATAAATAGCATTTTTTCATATCATGATCAATTGAATTTGGGTTCTAACACATGTTTTGGATTCTCTTTAATCAATTATAAATTGATTTAATTCCAAAATAAGGATTAAATTTATTATTGGTATATTAGTGTTGAATAAAGGGAAAATAACACATCTAACAATTGTTGAAAATATCATCTAGTACATATCACTTATGATAAGTGGTTTTATTTAATTGTTTTTACATTACTTATTGAAAATGTGTTTTACTATCCTTTATTTAAGAGATTTTATTCAATAATTTAAAAATCAATCTAATAACACTTCTTAATT
Organism: Viscum album; assembly: GCA_963277665.1. Lineage (NCBI taxonomy): Eukaryota > Viridiplantae > Streptophyta > Magnoliopsida > Santalales > Viscaceae > Viscum > Viscum album. The sequence goes on from OY728161.1 coordinate 1,747,119,016, forward strand.
TTTAAAATTTATTATCAAAAGTGACAAAAGTTATAATTTTTAATGAAACCATAATGAACTTATCACGTATCATAAATGTTTACCCATAAACATCAATATATTTCTTATTGAAAAAATGTTTCCTTCCATTTAAATGGAATTATTTTGGTATTTAATTATATTAGTTTTCTAGAAACATGACATAATATTTTTTTATTTATGATGTTCTGTAACATTAGTAAAATAATAGAATATATATATATATATATTCAAAGTGTTTTTCAAAAATAATACATTCTATTATAAATTTTCAATAAGTTGTATCAAACAGACTGTACTTACAAGTTTTTTTTCAAGAGAATATAAAGAACCACATATTTTTTAAACTAAGTATAATAAATGAAAATTTTTATGATATTTTTTCAATAATTTATTGCTATAATTATATACCTCTCATTATTGAAACCCATATCGATAAGTGCTACCAACATGTAAATTCACTAAACCTTGAGAAACTAATTAAAATTCCATAAGTATTGCAATTATCGTAATGATAGAAATATATATATAGTTTTCTAGAATTAGGGAAGTTGATGGATATCTTTGACTGAGAGTAATGATATGAAATCCAAAACAAAGAAAGGCTGGAAGAATACAAGATGAAACCCATGAGATTACAACACCCTTCTATAATAAGTCATGAAAGATAATGTTTATCCACAAAAATGATGAAAAATTCATCCTTGATTATCCAATTTAAATATAATGGCATGTTCTCATTTATGTTTTATGTTTTTGTGTTTGGTAAAAGAAATTAACTATCACCCTTTATCTTGTGGGAAAAGAAATATTTTTGTGGAAAATAAAATAAAGAGAATGAATTCACACATGATTTTATTGGACCTAAAAGTGGACATATGAAAAATAACCATTCCATCACATGGGGATGAAAATCAGTGAGTTAGGGTAGTATAGGTAGATCTAGGAGAAGGACTGGTGGGGAAATTGACACGTGGGGATGAGGGACATGAGGGTTGGGGGAAATTGTGACCCGTGGTTTGGGAGGATAGTATGGAGATCAGGAAGTAGGGTATTCAGTGGAGGTATGTGGGGGATATAGTGAAATAATAGACACAAAAATTGGAAAACAAGAGAACTTAGGCAAATCTGGAAGGTATATAGGTTGATCACTAGTGGGGAGGTTAGGGAGATAGACCATGTTAGTGGGTAGTGGTGGGTAGTGGTTATTGTGTTATGACAATTATTTTCATAGATTTAATTTAAAATATATTAATATGTATATAAATATTTATTTAAACATATATATATATATATAGATTATCCCAATAAAAATTATTTAATTATCAATTATAATTCAATATATAAAATTATATCTTAAATTAATAATTTATAGGTCTGTGTTAAATAATTAGTAAATATAAATCTAATTATTGGTAAATGATTAATTGATATTAAATAATTTATTAAAATGTATACTTTTAATGGAAAAATATTTGATGGTAATAATACTTTATAAGAAAAGATTTATCTACTGGTAAAATAATGGCTAGTATTTGAATGATAAAGTAAAAAATTTAATTGTTAACAAAATATTTGTTAGTATTAAACAATTATTGTTAACATATATGTTTGATGGTAAAATGATTTATTGGTTCCTATAAATAATTAACAAATATATAATATATATTAGAATTACTAATTTTTCCCAATAGATATATTATCTAACATAAAATTTATATTGGTATAAGTCACTTTTTTTAAAGTGAGAGATGTTCTATTTTAGAAAGAAAATTGGGCTAGAGATTTTCTCTACTTTATATACTACCCCACATAGGACATCTATTTCAAAGAGGTGATGGATATACCCAATTTCACCAATAATATAATTTAAAATGATAAAAAAATATATATTAAATGGTATTTATCAATTGGAGAAATCTGATCGTTATTGTTTCCCCCATCAAGCTTGTGACCTTTCAATGCTAAAGCCTACCAAAATCATTGCTACATCACTCATGGGGTTAAAACTTGGGGAAAAGTTTGCTGAGACAAGGATACACTATTAAATTATAGTTTCCTTATATGGTTAACTCAACATTAGACTATCTAAATAGATACTACTATGAAATGCAGAGGAGTCCAATTGGTTTTTAAATGATACTATTGTAACCACTCACAAATTGAGAAGATCAAACATCTTTTTCTTCAAGAAGATTGGGTGACTTTAATCTGGTTGTTTCTTGGGGTATAATTGGGGAAAATCCCTTTTTATGTCCATTTATCTCTTACTATAATCATGTTTTGAAGGTGTATGTACATCATCATATCTTCTAATTATTCACATGCTGGCTCTTGTAGATATTTCTGGGTTATTTTGGAGCCTAATATTTATTCCATACATTATAAAAAACATTATAATTTTCACCTTCTAAAATATAAGGTTATCATGATGTTTCATAATTTGGAAATTCTATTAAGTATAAATTATCTATGGAATAAATATTTTAGCATCCATGATGTCCGACCAACTGATAATGGTGGCCCTAGCCATTGTGTATGTTGATCCCCTCCATTTTTAGTCTTGAAACTTAACTCAGAAGGATAATTCTTAAATTTCACCATGCATCGTGGGGAAATTATTATTTATAGTAATGTATTAATTATTTTGTCCCATAATGTTTTAAGGTAATTCTCGTCCTCTTAATGTAGAATCCAATGCCTTGATAAATGATCTTTCTTTCTATAAATATTGGAGCATCCATATCTTAGTGGTTGAATTAAACTAAGCATTGACTATCTGGTTCATTCAAGGTTCTTGTCTAAACTAATGATACATTATGTATACCATTAGGGAATGAAAAAAAAATCCTTAAATATGATTTAGTGATTATATATACCTATATTTATGGAAATAAGGTGGAATACATTTTAGATATTAATGTCAATAAATTAAATCCTCTCATTTTATTTTCTACTTTAGGATATTTGCCTCATGACTGTAATATAGTAGTGTCTATATATTATACTAACCTTTACCAATTTATATCACTATGATTTATTTTTGTGTTTATTCGTCTTCATTTTAATAAAAAAATTATATTTTAGTCAATAAGATCAACCAAATAAATTTGAGAAAAATTATATTTTTGTAAATATATCCTAGGGAACCATTATTCAAAGAAAACCATTTGATTAAAATTATATTCACTTGGACCTCTAACATTTTGAAACATACTATTTTATAACATGTGAGATGTAAGGGATTAAAATTCCTATTTAATAATAGAATAATACCTTGGGGTCAAGTAAAAGAGTAATCCACCACTTAGAACTTAAGGGCATCCTAAAATAATGATAGAATTGGGTATTGAACTATTCTTGGTATACAATATGGAATCGGGGGATACCACGAAGGTAATAATTTTTTTTCATTTTAATATAATACCCTATATCCACTAGAATTGAATAAAATTAAATAAATGTAATGGTTCCACAATCCCTAAAATATGAAGATGGTAAATTACACCAACTAATATAAAGAAAATATAGTAAGGAGATTAGGTGAGTTTCATGGACTTACCTCATGGAGGAATAACTTCAATGATAGAATAAATACAACTGGATTAAGCATTTTTAATGAGTTTATAAAAGATAAATTAGAGGATAGGAAGAGGTTGACAATAATCTTAACATATGAAAAATGAGGCAAATTCAGAGTTATAGTGGGTTTAGGGATGAAAATATAGATTTTAAGTTCAAAATTTCCTTTATTTAGGTAATTTCCTCTTGGATCCTATCTAATATATGTTATAGGAAACAAAGTTCCTTGTCTTACAAATATGAACACCTATACCCATTATACTCTTACCAAGTTACCTATACCAGGCTACCAGGTACCATGTGTCATCTTCACCTCTCCTTTTTTTCACTCTAACTCCTTTACAAACCACTCTAAAACCCTTTTCAACTTATAACCAGACCCCAAATAAAATTAATATAATAAAATTAAGAGGTATTAATTTCACATACAGGTTTAGGTATTTATATAAGTGGAAGAGTTGATTATTGAATTTCCAATGGGACAAAATATGAAGTTCTATGTTGAATTGATTATGGAATGAACACCAATATAGAAAGGAATGATCTTATTAAAGGAGGTTAATCATTGAAATAAGTACCACTATACCTAATTAGAGATATAAAATGTGTTCGTGGGAGAAACAATTATGCCATACCTTGGATATAGGGGTTCCCTAAATATTTTTCAACTATATATGGTACTCTTTTTCCCTTTTATAGATTATGTTATGTTAAATAATAAGTTTGGTGTAAACTTGAGATATTATATAAAATTAGGGCCTAATATTAAGATTGATTCCATATTTACAACACTTTTTCACCTCATGTTGGTGAATTAATTTACTTTCCTATAATCTTGATGTAGGATAATATTTATTGTACATTCTCGTAGAGTATGTTTTTTTCTATTATTTAGCGACAACCAGTTTCCATTAGACCTGTTAACAAGAATAACTGCATTTTAGATATATTGTATGACATGTGGAAATTCCATTTGAAAAAATCCTTGTAATACTATTAGGGAAATACTCTTGGAGGTATTATTTCAATTTTATTGATTTGGGATTATATCTAGCAAGGGAGAAGTGAGATAAATTTGATATAATTTTTCATTTGAAACCTTTCAATGATTAACATAACCCTTATAATCCAAGATTTATCATTTTAAATGGTTGAATTTCACCCATATATTTTGGTAAAGGTTTGGTATGTGTTATTCCTAATGGGTAACGAGAATGACATACTGAGATATAGCTAGGGGATAAAGTATAACATGTATTTTTTCATCTGTTATACCCTATCATATGATGTTGGAATTTTCATCATCCTTTGTGGATAGTTCATTGAGAATTTTTACCTCATGAATAATTTTCTTACTGAATTTTCATGAAATATGGAAACATTAACATCTCTAATTACATTCAATATTACATAAATGGGGAATATATAATTAAGAAATAACATCACTAGTGAAAAAAAAGGTCCTTGATGAAGTAAACATTGGTCTTATAAGAATATATTGATAAAATGGAATCTTTGGAGAAATCATGGAATTAATAGGGAATTTGTGTTGAGTACCCTGGTTATTATCTTCAAAGTTATCTTATTTATCATTATAATGTAGGATTTCATGGGTTCTTATTAGTTTATTATTAACACTAAGAGGATCTCTATGTCAGGTAATTGTTATTTCACATAGAGGAACTCCACTAGAAGTACCATAGGGAGCAACTCAACGGATATTTATTTATTGATTTCAATACGGAGGACCTCTAAGTAAACCTTCATTGATTTTTACATAGGGAGATACTCCTTATTAGACTGGTGTTTCATTATGGGGAGACCTCCATAATTTATACCATGAGAAAAACCTTTGAGATTTTATATCCCGGAATTTCTTTGGGGATAAACAATATAATAAGAATATTGGGAAGTAATTTGGGACTACTAGTCTATTTATTATTTAACATTAAAATTTATTTTCTATCGGATACCATAGGGAGGACCTCCATGGTTGAAATTCTCTTGATTGCTGACATGATGAGGGCCTCTATTCTGGATATATTTTTTTTCATGGGGAGGACCTTCATGATAATTACTCTGGAGAGGATCTCCATATTTTTAAATATATTTATTATCAACATGGGGGGTTGGAACTCTATTTCATATGGGTGGTTTTTTGTGGTGATAACCTCCATAAAAATTATCATGATGAGGATCTCTATGGTTGCTGAATTGTGCCTCTCTAAATGGAGGACCTCAATGGTTGATTCACACTCAATAATTTCCATATGGAGAACCATCATGTTTTATGTTTATATTTCCATGGGAGTACCTATTTAGAAAATACTATGGAGTGGATCATTGTAGTGTCCTGACATTTCTCTGTGGGGAGGAACTTCACAATGGTGGTTCTCACAAGAAAGAAATCATTTGATGTGGACATAAACATTCACTTAAGAGTAACCCATAGAAGTCTATTGATTGTGATATAGAATTTACTGTAGTCTATTATTGAGGTTTTGATATTTAATATTAGTGATAACAATAGTCATAAGAATATTTATTTTTCCATAGTTTTCTATTTTTGATTTTCCTCAGTGATCCTTCCTCTTGGGTTCTCTAGTATGGATGGTTAAGGATGGTATAACTTCACAAGAAGTATCCAGAGTATTTAGGGTCATGTGGTGTTGAAAATGACCATTTTTAGTAGGATCCATCTTAGGATACTCTAAGGAATTTTTTCAAATGTAAAATATTTCCTCAACATCATTTAAATAAGGAAGGTAAATATTGTCTCATTTTGGGGAGATACTCTCGAAGTAGTTTGATTTTGTAATGGAAATCACCTACCCCCTACAATCCTATTGATGCAGTGAAAAAATCCATGGAATTAAACCCTATAAAATTGTGTGATCAGTTTCTAATGTGGGAATTATTCCATTATGAAGGCAGCTTTTCACCATCATATTCACAACCTATCATTATAGGCACCAAGAAGCTGATAAGGTCTTTTGGGGCCTTGGAGATGATGCACTTGAAGCTATATTTGAAAATTCAAAACCCAACACAATAACATGACACTGATATGATGTGAACATATAACCTGAATAATAAATGATTTGGGTTATGGTTGAGGCATACTGACATGACAACTAAATAAATGACATGATTATTTAATTTGTTAAAATTTATAGGCATAAATTATGTAATAAAATATTTTAATTTTATCTAAATTAGCCTATATAAATATAAATAAATATATATATTCATGTGTATATGAATATTTTTTTGATTAATAATCATTTTAATTCTAAAAATAATTTTATGTATTATAAATCCATTAATTTCAGTAAATTATATGTATATTGTATAATTAATTAAATATTTAAATAAGTTCTGAGATAATTCTTAACACAATAACTGATTTAATAAATGGGTTAGTTTAGAGTTGAACATTTAAACCTAAATATTAAATTCCTCAACCTAATATGACATTAATTTCCACTCTTACTTATACCAGAAATAACAATATTAGTTTCAAACACTTCCGATTAGTGATTCATGAAAACCTTACTTGTCATTCGATTTCCCCCATCCTATCTTGGTATCTTTATTCCATGTGAAACATAATCTATGAATTCTATTTACAATTTTTGGGGAATTTATAAATAATAAACTCGTTAGTGAAGTATCAAAAATGAGAACACATGGTTAATCAATCTATTTTATGAGAAAATGATTTCACATCATGTTCACCATGTTTCATTCCAATGGTTTCCTTTATTATAACCATTTTGTTTGACTTCTTGAGGGATATGTGTCAAAATAATGATGGTGAGAGGTTGATTCATCAAATAAAGGAAATTATTATCTAATCCAAGAAATTTTTATATACTTATGAGTATTTATAAAATCCATCCCAATAAAAATATTATTAACCTTTTAGTGAAAATGAATAATTGATTCCATGAATTTATAATATTAGTTTAAAAAGGAATTATATTATCTTTAATTTAATCCATGTTATTGAATAATCTATAGTTTAAAGAGATAAATTAGGTAACTAAATAATTAAATACCGCCCCGGAAAATATGAAATTTCCTGAAAGGATAAAGGAGGTGTTATGATTGAAGAATTGGGCCCATAAAATGGGATTCATGTATATACCAGGGAGGGGAATCAAAACCCACATAGATCATTGTCATTTAATGAGACACATTATATCTTTTAAGGTCATGTGTTTAAGACCAAAGTGGTTCCTTTTTAGTTCATCAATCCATAAACAATGGTGTGCCTTTTAAGGTTGTACAACCAAGAACAAAGTGGGACGTTTATGGTTATATATCTATAAAAAGTGGTTTGTATTTTAAGGAAATGTATTTGGAACAAAAGTGGTTATTTTTATGGTTATTTATCCATGATTAGTGGGGTGTGTTTTTATATACAGACCTGACCCCAGTTTCCCAAAGGTGGTGCCTTATTACATTAGATTTGCATGATTACAAGAAAGTATTATCTCGAAGGAATGAATAGTTAATTATATTTGTAAATCTAGATACATACATAATTTCAACATTACAACTTGAAATGAAATAAAACATATAATATTTATTGTGAACATCCACAACTATAACTTTATCCCTGTAGGTCATTCATAATAAACTTATTCATGTATTTAGAAAATGAAACATAAGAAAGGGGTGAGATCTAATGCTCAGTAAGGGTAAAAAATATGGTGGAAGATATCATAAGCATAAACATTCGGTAAGGTTAATAATTGAAAACACATGCCTTTAAAAATAATAAACCTGAACAAATTAGGACAGAAATATGAACTAAGTAAATATTTCCACAATAAAATATAATCATGTGTATTATAATAGTAAAATAACAACATGAACTATGAATTTCTAGATTCATAAAGAGGGAACTGAATATTATGGACAATTTGGAACATAAAGTCAAGGCCTCAACCAAGACGTCTAAAAATTATTAAGCCCTCATCCAAAACCATATCTAAAAATGGGCAAGGACTCATCTAAGTCCATAACTATTTGTCTCAAGAGACATATCGATGCATCTAGGGGATATAATGGGACCCACCCATCCCATAATAAGTCTAATTCATTACTCATATGAATGAGGATAAAATAAACAACATATAAGTTCATATTGAAACTAACATATGAATCATAAATAACTTTCTCCGAACATTAAGATAAAACAGTAGCCATTTGGTGTAAATTGGTAAATGGTTTTAAGATAGCACATCCACATTCAAACTAATCAAAAATTATTATATTAAATATAGTATATTATATCATAAAGATTAATCTCAATAATACCTAATAATCAAAACTAGTGTTTAAATAGATGAATACACTTTTATAAAATCATCGAGTAATTCTTGAGATAAATACTCTTTTACTATAAAAAGAAGAGTTCTTTTGGAAAAGGGTTTTTATAATACCATAAATGAAGTATGATTTTATTTTTTATAAAAAAATGGCTTATTTTAGAAAGATAATTGTTTTTAAATACTTATTTTTGGGTTCCCTTGAAAATAGGTAAGAATTTGAGAAATTCCCTTGAGTCGGGCTTGTATTTCAGGATGAATTTTTGAAAGATCATTTTATAAAATATAATTCCCCATAAAGGAAGGTATGATTCTGATTGGTACACATATATATATATATCATTAAAATAAAATTTATTTGGAGTTCATGTTAATGAATAAGAATTTAATTGAGGTTAGTAGATAATAAAAGTAACTCGAATTAAAATGGAGGTTCGGGTGAAAAAACCTTACCTTAAGTCAGAAGGTGTTCCTCACATGATCTTAAAGACATGAATAATAAATCTTAGGTTCATAAATTAATGATTCCAAAACCTCCCATACATGTAATTTATTTATTATAACCTTTTTAGTTTCATTCATTTCCTTTTTATGGGTTAAGAGATTCAATTTTATTGTTTGGGAATGTTTGCTTCCCTGATTTTCATGATCGGTTTACTAATATTCACGTATTGATAAATATTTAGAATGAGAATGGTTATCTAGAATATAATTTGAATTCTATAAGTGAAAAAATAATTATATTAAATGGTTAAAAAATTTGTTTGTTTATTGGGAGTGAAGATGAATCATTATATAAAACTTTAATGACAATTGTTTTGGGTTAATTGGTGGTTCTTGACCACAATGAACTCATTTTGATTAATAAATTAATATAATGTGTAAAAAAGGGTTAAATAACCTTAAATAAGTTATAATACATATATTATAGTCTGGTTCAACCATAAAAATGGTTTCATGGCCATAATTGAATATGGTAATAGAAATTGAAAACCCGCCATCCTTGAATATGATAAATTAACACATCTTGGATGGTGTTTTCATTTCTAGTATAAAATAAGGGGAAAAGAGAAATGATGAATAATTATTCTTTTATCATAAAAACATTCCAGTACATGTATGGTATTGGATTCATCACAACATTAAGATAAAAGGAGGTGATTATAGGAAAATAAAATAATGGAACTTTAAATAAAATAAATGAGAATGGTAATTTACCTCTTCAAGTAATCTTACTTGAGATCCTCTTTAGGGAAGAGGTTTTGATCTTTTTATGAGACCAAGGTCTTATGGATGTGGGGGAGGACCTTGGTAGGATATTTTAGCAGAATTTAGACAATGCTCTAGGCTTTATAGGAGTGAAGGGAAGAGAGAACGGGGGGGGGGGGGGTATAGAGGTGGGGAGAAGGGTTTTCCTGTTATTTTACTCATTATTTAATTATTTTTCCAAATACAACAAATAGTATTGATTATTGTGACCAATAATAGTAATATGCGCATGTGAGTTCGAACCAATGGTCATTTACATCTGCCATGAATCAACCATGATGTAGAAATTCACTTATGTAGTATATTTTAAAAATTATCAAATTTCAATATAAACAAAATTCAAGTATTTATGAAAAATCCCAAAAATTCTCCCCAACCATTTTTTATGTGTATCATTAAAAAATGAAATTCATTTTTTGAAAATAATTTTCTAAATATTTTTAATTTAATTTTTAAATAAAATCAAAATTTATTTGAAAAAAACAACATTAAAACTATAACACATTTTATAACACCTTGAAAAATTAATCAAGGTACCATAAAATTATCTTATATCCATAAGAAAATAAATTTAAAATTTTTGATTACATTTTAGGAAAATAAATATCCATTTCAAATTATTAAATTAATCATAAAGTTGTAATTAAAATATTTATGACATACAAAAATACCAATACTTATACTATGATCATTTTTTCACTTATAAGATGTCTAAATTGTATTTATAAATTCATGGGTGAAGCTTATATTTTTTTGGCCGATTTACTATTAATCACTATTCATAAGGGTATGTTTCTATTCATTAAAAACTAAGTTGATTCTATCAGAATCTAAATATCATACTGAACACAATAGTGTATGTCAGTTTTTTGAAATTTCAATCAGAGAGGTGGTAAAACTATGTTTACTGGATAGGTTTTAACAAAGTGGTGTATTGTAGATACTTAGTGTTTCATGCATTAACTATTTAATTTATTCAAAAAATCATGAGGTGTTATATTATCCCTTCGTTACAAAACAATTAACCTCAAAATTACCAGAATGTCACCTCAAAAAAAGATTTTGGTAGTTCCTCATAAAATGATCCTCAGGCTCCCTTGTTGCCTCTTCAATTTTATGATTTCTCTAAGGTTTCTTTTCCAGTCAAGTAATTTGATTTCTCAAAACTTGTTCATTATCATCTACAATATAGATATGAACTTCATACTAAGATATGTTTGGTTCCAATTCTATACCTTTAGAAGTGAGGACATGCATTGGGTCTAGCATGTACTTTCTTAGTAATGAGACATAGAACACATTGTGTACTTTAGACAGGCAAGGTGGAATAACCAAATGATATGAAACAACACCAATTATTTCTAGAATTTTAAAAGGTTATATGTACCTAGGGGTCAATTTCCCTTTATTCCCAAATCTTATAACACCCTTTCATAGAGATTGTTTCAAGAAAACTTGATCTCCCACTTGAAACTCCAAATACTTCCTTTAATTATTATCATAGATTTTTTGTATGCTTTGAGATACTTTGATAGGTAAATGAATAGTTATTACCTTCAATGTTGTTTCCTCTACAAGATATGGGCCCACAAGCTTCTATTCTTCAACTTCATCACAAAAAGTTGGTATATGACATCCCTTTTCATACAATGATTCATATGGTGCCATTTAAATATTGAAATTGAAACTATTATTGTAGGAAAACTCCACTAAAGGTAAATATTGATTCCAAGTACCTTGAAAGTCAAGTGAATATGAAATCAACATGACCTCTAAGGTTTGGATCATCCTTTCTAATTTACCATCAGTTTTTGGGTGATAAGAAGTACTCAATCGAAGCTTAGTATCCAATCATTTCTGAAGAAATTTCTAGAACATCAATGTAAATCATGGATCAAAACCAGAAATATTTGAGATAGGTGATCCCTGAAGTTTAAAAAATTCATTGATATAGAGTCTTTCTGGGCACACTAGTGGAAAATTTTCTTTTATAGTGAGGAAATGTGTAGATTTCGTAAGTTGATCCACAATTACCCATATAAAATCATTTTTTTCATGGAGATTTGGGTAATATAGTGACAAAATCCAGGGTGATTTCATCCCATTTCCATAAAGGAATAGGTAGATGTTTGATAAATCCTCTAGGATGTTGTCATTCAGACTTCACTTGTTGATAGATTAAACATCTTGATACATAATCAGTAATTTTCCTCTTCGTGTTATCCCACGAGAAATGTTCTTTCAAACCTCTTTACATTTTTGTGATTCCAGGGTGTATAGAGAAATTTGAGCTATGACCATCATCCAATAACTCCCTTTTAATCTTAGGTAGAAAGGTAACACATATCCTTTACCCAAATTTGAGAATTCTATCGTCAAACATGAATTCATCCCACTTACCATCTTCCACAACATTAATTTTCTTTTTAAGATTCTCATCATTAGACTATGGAGATTTAATTATTTCCAATAAAGACAATTAGAAAACCATTTAAAAATGTAGTTTTGTTTCAACATCTTTGATAATTCACATATCCATCCTCACTAGATCCATGTAGAAAGGATCCTTGTCAAACCTCATATTATTGAGAACTCTTTGATCCTTCCAACTCAATGTATTAGCTACCTTGTTTTCCATTCCTAGGTTGTAGTGTATAGAACAATCATAATCCTTGTGTAGTTTGAGCCATTTACTTTGCCTCATGTTGATTTATTTCTGTGAGAAGATATATTTTAGACTCTTATGATCTGTATATATCTCAAATTTTTCTCCATAGAGATATAGTCTCCATATCTTTATAGAAAATATTACTATTGATAACTCAAGATCATGAGTATGATCGTTTTGTTCATGAATTTTTAACTACCTTGATGCATAGGAAATAACTCTATCATTATGTATAAGGACACAACCAAGTCCTTTATTTGATGTATCACTATAGATCACAAACCCATTATTCCCCAATGGTAGAGTTAGGATGGGAGCATTCACTAATCTCATTTTCAATTCTTCAAAAGAGTCCTCACTTCATTTTTTCCATAATAACTTAACCCCTTTATGTGTAATCTTGGTAATTGGGTTGGCTAAACATGTGATGTTTTGAACTAAACATTGATAATAACCTACTAAATAAATAAAACTACATATCTCAGTTATGTTCGTTTGAGTAGGAAATTGTTGCACAACATTTTTCTATGAAAGATCAACATATATTCTATCCTTAGAAATAATGTTCCCAAAAAAATAAACTGATTGAAGCTAAAATTCACACTTTCTAAACTTCCCATATAATTAATTTCTTTTAAGAGCCTTTAGAATAGTGCAAAAGTGATTTTCATGATTCTCGTAGCTTTTGAAGTATACCAAGATATCATCAATAAATACCACCAAAAATTAATCAAGATATTCCTTTAAAACTCTATTCATTATATCCATGAAAACAGAGGGTTCATTAGTCAGTCCAAAAGGAATTACTATAAACTCATAATGCCCAAACCTGGTTTAAAATGATGTCTTTGGAATATCTTCCTTCCTTACACACAACAGGATATCCAGATCAAAGATCAATCTTTGAAAAATATTGGTCTCCATGAAGTTGATTAAATAAATCATGAATTAGAGGTAGGGGTACTTGTTCTTTATTGTTATAGCATCGATATCCCTATAGTCAATACATAACCTCATAGTTCCATATTTCTTCTTAGGAAAAATAACAGGGGATCCCCATGGAGAAACACTAGGTAGAATAAATCCATTATTACTCAATTCCTATATTTGTTTCTTCAGTTACAATAATTCCATAGTGGCCATTCTATAAGGGTTATTTGATATGGTCCTTGAATAAAGAATTAATTCAACGGAAAACTCAATTTCCCACTCTGGAGGATGTCCAGGTAAATCCTCTAGAAACACATCAATATATTCTTGCATAATAGTTATGTCCTCTATTTGAACATTCCTTTCCTCACCCACAGTTATTTCATTACATTCCTCCCCAATAGTTGAATTTAGTAGATCTATTGGGGGTGGATCTATATGAGAATCATATGGTGATGTTTCTTCTATAAAGATAAGGGATTCCACATCATCCTAAAAAATTGTAACATTCTTTTTCTTACAATAAATTTTCACATCATGGTTCGAATTCCAATCCATACAGAGGAATATATGAAAGTAAATCATGTGTATGATTATAAAATTAGTAGATAAAGAATGTTTATATTCCATAATGGGGACTACCTAATAAAAATTTGTTGCAATGATACTTTCCTTAATAGTTTTGACTAAAAAATCCCATACTAAAACAAATTAGAAATATATAATTCTCTTGTCAAACTGGGAATATATGATAGAATGTGATGATATATAATCAACCAAAGCATTGGATAAGTTTTAGGAAATGATTAAAGTACCCACCACCATGTCATTAAGAACTTCAATATTAGTAGTTGTGATCGCATAAGCTTGTCCCTTCTCCCTTGGAATTATCTGAGGAAAATTTCCTTAATTATTTGGAAAATCCTTAGAATAGTGTCCCATATCCATATAATTATAGCATTGAACATTAATAGCTTCTTTATTCCCCTTGAAAACACCAGCATGATGGCCTTTCTGTCAACACTTGTAGCACACCCCTTTTCCTTTTAAGCAAGAACATGTGTGTTTCCTTCCACAATTATCACAGGGTAAAAAGTCAACTCTACCCTTTTTCCCCATTTTATTAGTTCCCTTTCCAGAGTTTTCAGAAACCCTATTATTCTCTTTTTTTCCTTTAAAGTCATAATACTTAGAGAAATCATTTTCTATCTTGATAGCACATTTGATTACATCTTTAGATGATATGAAAGTTTGAAAGACCAATTTCTACCAGAGGAATGGCTTCAGGCCATCAAATAATTGATCAATATTTCTCTTTGGATTAAATATATAGTCTATAACATGCCTTGTCAAAATTGTGACGTTAGATTTATACTTTTCAAAATTCTCATTTTACTTTTTCCACAAATTCAAAAACTGCCTGCCTGTATATGATTGTTGTTCACCAGGAAAGTATTTCTCTAAGAAAAGTTCTTTAAATTCACTACATTCCATTTTTTATATCTCTTCCTCCTTTTTTTTGTTTTTAATTAATGACCAGCATTGATAATCATCTCCCAAAAGATGATAAACTACCATGATAAAATTCTCACTTTCATTACATCCCTAGGCAATAAATATCTTTTGTAAGGAACTTATCCATTGCATTACTACAAATGGGTTTTTAGACCCATTAAATGATGGAGCTTGTTGTCACATAAAGATATCTAACATAGCTCCTCCACTTTGTGGATCTAGATACTCTATAAAGGTAAGGTTATTGTTCATAACCTGGGTATATTGTTCCATTATAGTTATAAGTATCTTCGCACCAGTCGCAACTCCAAATCCAACATCATTATCTTGTATCAGAGGGAAATCCCTACATGGGATACAGGTGTTCATGTGGTTTACATTAATACCATTATGTTCCATTTCTAAATAATGTAATACAATAGATTAGGTTATAAATCATATTTTATAATAGCAATGTATAGAAATACTTAGCATAAATTGAAATTATATACATAACTTATCTCATAATCATAAACATGGTTTCTTTGAGCAAAAATTTACATTTAAATATTTCATAATATCTTGTGAAGAAAATTTAAATTATCATAAGAATATCCCCCAAGAGTGTCAAACTAGGTTCATAGTAACGCCCATTGTCATGTACCAGGATACTTAGGTCAAGCACGAAACTCCTTGTTGGAGTTTTTACTCCTAGGTACATCTCTTCCAGAACCACGTCCACTGGTAGTATCTAGACAGGGATGCATATTATAGAACGATCCAAATATTCTATTCCTTATGAAAAATTTCGGGATGTTCTTGTATGTTTATACTCGAAGACTATCTTAGGGGTTTATTCCCTAATATTCATTTTCTAAATCTAGATTCCAAGATTTCTACTAAACTTCCTATGATACCAAATATAAATATCCAACCCCAGTTACCCAGAGCCAATACATTATTAAATTATAATGGAATGATTACAAGAAAGTTTTATCCCAAAGGAATGAATAGTTTAGTAGATTTGGAAATCCAGATACATACATAAGTTTAACATTACAACTTGAAATGAAGTACGACATATAAAATTTATTAGAAACATCCACGACTATAAGTTTATCCCTGTAGGTCATTCATAATAAGATTCTTTATGTTCTGAGAAAATGAATCATCATAAAGGGGTCAGCTGAAATGCTCAGTAAGGGTAAAAAATATAGCACAATATATTATAAAAATAAACATTTTTCATTGTGAATAATTGAAAACACATGCCTTTAAAACAATTAAACTTGAACACATTATGGAAGGAATATGAGCTAAGTAAATATTGACACAATAAAACATAATCATGGGTATTATACTAGTAGAATAACCACATGAACTATGAATTTATATTTCCATAATGAGGGAAATGAATCTTCCATACATTCTGAAAATACTTCCAAGGACTTTCCCAAGACATATAAAAATTATTAAGGCCTCAGCCAAAACCATATCTAAAAATGGGAAAAGCCTTAACCAAGTCCATATCTATTTGTCTAATGAGACCTACCAATGCATAGAGGGGAAATAGAGGGCCCCACATGTCACATAATAAGTCCAATTAATTACTAATATGAATGGGGATAAACATAAACATCATATACATTCATATTGAAACTAACATATTAAATGTAAATAACCTCCCCCGAACATTAAGCATAAACACTAACCATTCAGAGTAAATTGGTGAATGGTTTTAAGATAGCACACACACAATAAAACTAATAATAAAACATTAAAATAAATATGGTAGATGATATCATAAATATTAATCCCAATAATAAATAATAATCAATAGGAGTGTTGAAATAGATGAAGATACTTTTATAAAATAATCGAGTAATTCTTAAAATAAATACTCATTTTCTTTGAAAAGAAGAGTTATTTTGGAAAAGTGTTTGTATAAAACCAGAAATGAAGTAAGACTTTATTTTAAAAATAAAATGAGTGATTTTATAAATATAATTGTTTCTAAAAACATATTTTAGAGTTCTCTTAAAAATAGGTAAGAATATGAGAATTTCCCTTGAGTTGGGCTTGTATTTCTGGAAGAATTTTTTAAAGATACTTTTAAAACATATAATTCCCCATAAATTAAGGTAGGATTATGGTTGGTAAATATTTATAGAAAATTAACATATAATTTATTATGAGTACATATTAATTAATGAGAACTTAATTTAGGTAAGTAGATAATAAAAGTAGCCTGAATGAAAATGGAGGTTCGGGTGGAAAAACCTTACCTTAAGTTCAAAGGTGTTCGTCACATGATCTTAAAGAAATTAATAATCATATTTAGGTTCATAAATTAATGATTTAATAACCTCCTATAAATGAAATTGATTTATTATAACCTTTTTATGTCCATCCATGTCCTTTTAATGGGTTAAGAGATTCAATTTCATTGTTTGGGAGTATTTTCTTACTTAGTTTTCATGACCAGTTTACTTATATTCACGTATTGATAAAAATGTAGAATGAGAATGGTTATATATAGTATAAGTTTTATGTTATTAGTTAAAAACCATAATACTAAACGGTTATACTTTTTTTTGGTTATTGGGAGTGAAGATGAATCATTATATAAAACATTAATAATAATTGTTTGGGTTAATTGGAGGTTCTTGATCACAACGAACTCATTTTGATTTATAAATTAATATCATGTGTAAAAAGGATTATATAACCATAAATAAGTTATATTACATACATTATAGTCTGATTCAACCATAAAAATGGTTTTATTACCCGAATTAAAGATGGTAATAGAAATTCAAAACCTGTCATCCTTCAATGTGATAAATTAACACATCTCGGATGATGTTTTCATTTCTAGTATAAAAGAAGGGGAAAGGAGACATGCTTAAGAATTATCAAATTATCATAAAAAATTAAAGTAAATTTAAGGTACTAGAGTCATCACAAAATTTGATTAAAGGAGGTGAGGAAGGAAAAATAAAATAAAGGAACTTGAAATAAAACAATTGAAAAGAGGAATTTACCTCTTGAAGTAATCTTCCTTGAGAGCCTCTTTAGGGAAGAGGTTTTGGAATTTTTATGAGACTAAGGGATGATTTAATTGGGATGGGATCTTGGGATTATATTTTAGTAGAATTTATACAATGTACATAGCTTGATAGTAGTTAATAGAATAGGGACTGAGGGGGGGGGGGGTTATAGAGGAGGAGAGGGGGTTTTCCCATTATTTTTCTCATTATTTTATTATTTTTCCAAATACAACCAAAAGTATTGATTCTTGTGACCAAGAATATTAATATGTCAATGTGAGTTAAATAAAATGGTCATTTAAATCATCAATGACTCAATAATGATGCATAAATTCACTTATTAGCATATTTTGTAAATTATTAAATTTCATTATTCACTAAAATTTCAAGTATTTCTGAAAAATCCCAAAAATTCACCTCCAATATTTATCGGTGTGTAAAATTTAAAAATGAAACAATTTTTTTGAAAATAATTTTCTAAATATTTTTAATTTAATTTTTAAATAAAATCATAATTTATTCAAAAAAAACATAAAAACTGTAACTTGTTTTATAACACCTTAAAAAATTAATCAAGGTCCCAAAAAATTATTTTATAACCATAAGAAAATAAAATAAAAATATATGATTACATTTTATGAAAATACATTTACATTTTATATTATCATCATTATCACCATGTAAATTTTTATTCAAAGATATGCAACAATACAAACTGGACTCGGCAAGGCATGCCGAGAAAAAACTAGACTACGGGGGTCTAAAGTGATGAAGACCTAAGGTGTCCCCTCTAATGATATTTAACATAGTTGTCTTTAGGATGTTTAGGTTGTGAAAAAATAGGCTCTTCTCACCCGGATTATCTAATAATTCTAGGTAATCCGCTTCCTTATTCCCCTCTCGCCAAGTGTGAGACACTTTAGTGTTGGAGTCAAGTATGCCACAACACTTATGAATGATATAAGAAATAGACCAAGGAACCTTTTTGGGCTAATAAAGTGCATTATGAACTAGCAAGGAGTCTATTTTTGCTTCCAAAATTTCCCATATTTTCTACCTATAAACATTGAGGCTTTCCAACATAGTCTTGGCCTCAGCCAATAAAGACGTGCCATGTCTCATTCAGATGGAGAATACCAGGATGACCAATCTAGAGCTATCATGAACAATTCCTCCACCTCTAATGATACCTGAGACACATGATCTGTGTTGGTTGATCTTCAATACCCACTATGGAGGATTCCATCTTACCCAAGAGCTGATAAATGGACTAGTGATGGATGAGGAACCATTGGATGCCGTCTTGAAACATTGTAGTGTGGGATCCTCCCTCCAAGAGTCAAATGATCTGACCATATAAGTAAGAAAGTTCTTGATTCTTTTAATAACCATGTATCCAGACAAGCCCACCCATTCATGGATCCATTTGTTCCATGCCTTCCATAAACACTAACCACCCACATTCAAAACCAAGCCACACACCCTTCTTTTCAGACCCTTCTCCCATGAGCCATGAAACCAGCTATTGAGAAATGGTTTCATAGCCATGTCGCAAACAGAAAAGGCAGTGAAGTTGCCAAAAAAGACTATACCTCCTTCTCCCACTTGCTCTTAATGAATAGGTGACACGAGATCTCCTTCGCATTCCTTATACAACAGACATACTTGGAAAATTTATTCAAACCGCATCTATTAATATTCTTGTATGTGGGTATAGAATTATGGAGAATTATCTAGGTGAGGAAGTTGTACTTTTTTATAGAATAATATTTTCCTAAACTAGATTGTTCCATTCATCCCCAGTGTCCAGTGTGAACATGACCCGATGATAATATTTGGATGCGAACAAGCAAGTGGAAGATGGAGTGAGAACACATCTATCCAAACCCACGGTCAGCTCAATGAGATGGAACGCTTCCAGTTGATCCTAGTCCAGCACTGCATTGATAAAAGAATTATGAAGACTGGACTCGCATAAGGTTATGTCAGTGGTGGGGCATACTGGAAATCCAATGGGCTTCCCATACTAGTTGTCATGATAGAAGGAAACATCTCCAGGCCCTACGATCCATCAGGAATACAGAATAAGGGAGGAAACGAGAGGCCCAACCACACTTCATAGAGTAGAGACATGACCACCCCTTGAATCTCAGCCCCCCCCCCCCCACAGAACAACTATGCGTGGTCTGCCCCCATATGGTCTGTTTCTCCAGCACCTCCCACGGAAGTTTTTCATACATGTAGCAAAGAGTACCATTGAGACTATTCACATTGATGCCTCCTTTGCTAATAGGCCATTCCATATTGTTCCATGAGGCCCAATGCCTTTTTCCCTCAGACCTTGAGTCCCTGATAAAACCAGCGAGAATTATATCAATATTACATATGACATGTTTTGGAACTTTGACGGACGACAAAACATGGATGGGTGTGTCCAATAATACACTATTCACCTATGCAATACTCCCCCAAAGGATAGATACTTATTCTTCAAATTAAACACCCTCTCCATGATTATGAAGATAAGAGAATCAAAGTCCCTCATACAAAATCTCTTCGAAGATAGAAGGGCTCCTAGGTACATCATGGGGAGATCAGTTTTCTGCATGCCCAACGAGAGGCTCACATCCAGAACCCATCCTGTAGAGAACCTACTAGAAATATCGAAGCTACTCTTCATCTTGTTAATAAAATGTAGTATCCAATATCTATACTCCTCTAAGAATTTTTTCACACCCTAAATGGACCTACAGGACACATTGACTTAAAATTACTTTTTTATTTTAAAAACACTTTAAGGGAATGTGAGAACCCATGACATCAAGACCTAACCAAAATAAAACAGTCTCCAATAGACCAAAACTCAAGTTCAAAAACAATTCTCACTGAAAAAGAGAAGATCCTCCTAGCAACAAAATACCATAAATTCCAGCTTCCAATGTCTCATCACAACACGACTAGCTGACCCATGCCAAAGCACGAGCATGATACTGATGGCCAAAGCCATACCCTCTCAATCTTCCAATTCCCCAAAGCCATGAAACAGAGGAACCTATTTTCCCTCAACCTCATATGAATCATCCTTTTGTAGGTTAAAACATTGAAGAATCACTTGAGTTGCAACCTTCCGAGACAAGAACCACCAAAATTTCTAGAAAACCAAAAATTTCAAGACATCAAAGCCAAATGCAGACAACCAAATGGGTATAGCAAGACAGACTCTCCTGAAGCAATCACCTCGAAGAAACCACCGCTAGAATCGAAGCCACAAGAACCCTGCCAAAACCATGAGGTGCCCTTACAACACATCCACAACAACCCAAAACAGACATGCCATGGAAGGAAGAAGGAACCAGTGGGAAGATCAGGGCCCCTAATAGCGACGAAACCGCAAAAAAACCACCAACCCTACAACAAAAATAGAAAGGAAAAACAAAACCAAACCTCCCCCTCTGAATCACATTGGAGAAGACACCGAATCACACTGGAACGCACCTGAAGCCGAGAGCCAGCTCATGCCAGATCCCGAGCCCAGAATCCGTCTCCAAGCCATGTCGATGTGAGCCAAAGCCAAGCTGAGATCCCAAAGCTGAATCTTCACCGTGCTGACGTCAAGCCGAGATCTTTCTGCTGGAAGAATATGTCGAGATCGAGACCACTGGATCCCGTTGAGCCGAGATCCAAACCACGACAATGCCAAAGTGTGAACCTGAAGCTTCAGTAGACCACGCCGATGACAAGCTGGATTCCAGAGCATCGATGTCGATCCATCTTTATTCATAAGAGGGGGAATGAGAAGTACTCGATGGAGAAACCCTAGGCACACAGGAGAAGTATGGGCGACACTCCTCAGAGGCCTCCTCTTACTATTTCGACCTACAAGGTCCACTGACCTATGGGACACATTGATGAAGATGATGGAGTCATTCGTAGACATGAGGTGTGACATGCCTAGAAAATGAATCCTTCTATGATAGTAGAGGATCTCACCCCTAATAATGTCATGATGGATCAGATGACTTAGCACATCCTGAGTGATGATGATGATGTTAGGGGAGATGAGACCCCCTTGATGAAGGACTCATGTTTATTTGAAGAAGATGAAAGATTTCCCCATGAACAAGATTGCCATTCAAGCAGAGCGGATGCAGCGAAATAGAAAATCAGTACTACAAGGAGACAGTCCCATAACTGTCATAACTTTTTTGATGAAGCTCCATTCGACACAGTCATAAGCTTTTATCATATCTATGTTTATTTCCATGTAGAATTCTTGGGATTTTACATTAATATCTCTTATCATTTTCTGATCCAAGGCAATCGCCCCTTGGATGGAGCATCCCCTCATAAACCCTTGTTTGTCTATGGAAATCCATTTGGAAAGCTTCACGGATTTCCAACCATTGATGATACTTTCTATAATTTTAATTAAAAAATTTATGACATAAAAAATACCAATACTTATACTATGACCATTTTTTCACTTTACGATGTCTAAATTGTGTTTATACATTCATGGGTGAAGATTCTACTTTTGGGCCAATTTACTATTCATAAGGGTATGTTATTATTCATAAAGGCATGTTACTATTTATAAAAAAACCAATTTCACTCTATCAGATTCTAAATATAGTACTGAATGTAATCATGCATGTCAGTTTTTTAAAATTCAAATCATCGAGGTGGTAAAACTATGTTTACTAGCTAGGTTATAACAAAGTGGTGTTTGGTAGAGAATCAGTGTTTCATGGATTCAATATTAAATTTATTATCAAAATATTTGGGTGTTAAATTTTATTTCATAAAACAGTAATAAAGAGGAACCTTTTAAATTCATGCATCCATCATCCGCAGTGTACCTTTTAATCTCATGTAACTGGGACAAATGCGGTGCCTTTTGAGGTCATAATTCAATGTACAGTGGCCTGTATTTTAAGGTTTTAAAACCATGAATATTGGTGTTATTTTTTAGTTTATCCATATAGGATCATTTTTACTTATAATTTAATGTCATATGATTAAGACCATTAGGTGAGAAATTCCAAATAATAGTTTGGTGTGGGAGTTATGTATGAGCATCCTTTTTTGGTTTATCTTAAAAAATAGGTTAGGTAAAGGTATAAAAGAGATTTAACTAAAATGGTTTCCCATTTCTATATTAGGTCCCATTGATTGGACCTAAGGAGGATGATCGAATACTTTAAATATGATGCTTGATATAGAACAACCAAGATGGGTATCTTGGTGTAAGAGTGATACCACTATTTTTCCTTAGATGAGGGGTCTTCGTTATCAAATGAATAAATGGTTGACTATACTAAAAATACCCATGAATAGGGAGTAAAATGGGGAATATCTCCCATAACATGATAGATTTCTACCATCATGTGAACATTTGACTGTAAGTGCCACGTGAGTGTTTAAAATGAACCAATCATGTATGTCGGGTGGAAATGGTTTGGAATTTTGAAAAAAATAATAATTTATAGGCATATAACTGGGTGAAAGTATTGAAAAAGGTCATTGAATCCACTAGGTCATAATGACGCATCTTATCCCTTGTAGGTGATCTAGGTGAGTAGGGCATTCAT
Source organism: Viscum album (assembly GCA_963277665.1). Classification (NCBI taxonomy): domain Eukaryota; kingdom Viridiplantae; phylum Streptophyta; class Magnoliopsida; order Santalales; family Viscaceae; genus Viscum; species Viscum album. The sequence goes on from OY728161.1 coordinate 1,747,142,957, forward strand.
GTGAGCAGATGATGGTTGAGGGAAACCTCCTTGAAATGGGTAACCTAAGCACCATAACATTTCACCCTTCATCATTTGAAACTTTCCCCAAAAGGGGTGCTTTGAACTAGTTTATTCTTTGTATTGGGATAATTGTTTTTTAATAATGGTTTAAGCATAAAACATTTGGATAATACAAATACCTTTATTTTCCATTAGTTCCCTTAATATTTTGATTCATAGATCACAAATAGAGGAGTTTTTAGAAACACCATGTATGTGTTATAGGGAAATGTATACTCTACCTCTTGGGGTATTTATCTAGTATCCTATATACCTAAATAGGGGGATTAGGAACCTTTTATAGGAAAAATAATCTTGGGTGCCCAAAATTTGTGGTAACTATCTTGGCTGCCCATGATTGATCTAAATCATACACACTGATGTTTCGAGGGCACACATGTATGATGTATCTAGGGCACACATAAAGGTTTAAGGGAGAATGAATGTGTGGGTATGATATGTGGTGTGTGAGATAGCTTCAATAAGGGTTCATACACATGATTGAAGGAGGAAACATAGTCACCTCTTTCTATTAAAATTTTATTAAACTTATCCTTAAACATTATGGGATGATCTTGAATATAATTTGAGTGACAATAATCACACGTTCCCTTTGTACAAGACATCAAGTATCAATGTGACATTGAGTAAGTCAATCCCATATAGTTACTCATATGTTTTTTTATTATACAAGTATAAACTAATAAAATATCTAAACACATCACATGTCATTCAACCTAATGGATGAGTACATAAAATTTCCCCATCTAATAGATAAGCATATCACATTACACTTTTCTACATATAACCATACACTCCGTCACTCTATCTTAATCAAGGGACTATATTTCATACTCATAATATGAGAGGATAAAACCCATAATTCTTAAAATAATCTAATTAAATGATCAAAAACATCCCCAACCACCCCCTAATTTTCTTGTCCCTAAGGGTGACATAAGTTATTTATCAAAGTATAATGGTTCTCGTGCTAGGTATTTTACAATCTTTGGTACATGGATTCAATATGAAATATACACCCCTAATATATCAAAGATATAATATATAAAACTAAATGTGACATACTTAATGATTTATTCAACACACAAAACCCCCTTTGTGTCTTATGAGTATATTTCATATCTATATATGAAATTCTCACCATGCTAACCTTAACATTTTATCACAACCTATAATACTCTATGAAAAAACATTTAGGGATAACTCAAAGTCATAATTTAAGAGGTTATTATAATACCCAACCCATTCATTGAGGTAAATAACCCTCTTAATTTTTGTAAAAACCCTTTTATGGACCATTTAAGAGGTGTTAAAGTGGTATTGAGAGCACTCAAGAGGATTAAGAGAATGAGAAAGGAATAAAATAAGATGTTGTAGTCCCATTGACTAATTGGTATAGGGCCACAAGCTAGCCAATTGACTTCCACTAGGGGTGAAGGTTTATCTGGGCTCACTGGATATCCAATGGGTTTTAATTTTACTCTTATTTTAAAGGTTGAAAAGGTTCATTTTACCCCTTCCCCCATTTCTTCATAACCCATTTTTTTATTGTCTTTAGAATTTTCCAACCACATAGAAGCCCTCTTTATCCTCTCATTGAACATGGTGTTTCTCCTTCAATTATTTTCCATTTATCCTTCAATTGAGTAAATTAAAGGAGAAAGGTATGTAAAAGATTCATATTTCTCTATTTCCTTATTTTTTTCAATGTCAAGTGGTGTTTCTTCATTTAAGGCTAATAAACCCTATTATCAAGGGGTTTGTTAAATTATTTGATTTCTCTTATTTCTTCTAAAACCAAATGATGATACTAGATGAGTAGATCAATATGAGGTTAAGGTAGGTTTTCTATGTGCTTTTACCTTAAATTATTTCCATAATATTGTGTTTCGGTTTGTGTAGTCATTCCAGCTTATCAGTTGGTTGATTTAATATTTTAATTGAATTTTTAGTTTTCCTTTGATGCCTTGGAAACCCCATTTGGGTTTAGGAACAAATTTTTTCTTATTATAGACTATTTTTAAAGCTATTAAAGTAGTGGGTTAGTCTTGTAAATTGAAAATGGGTGAATTAATTGGGTGGTTTAGGGACTCTCTTGGTAATGTAATGAGATTATTTTTAGATGTGGGTTTCATAAGTTGATATTTGGGAACTAATAGTACATATGAACTTATAAATACATTATGAAATCATGAACTGAATTATTTTGTGAACTTTGATCCAAGTGTTAAAATTTTATATTTATATAATTAACCATAGTGTCAACCATGAATTAACTTGTTGAATTTAAATATATGTAAATGTTGGAATGATGGATTGTTTGAAAATATTAGAATTTATTATGATGATAGAATACCATAAATAGTTCCTTGGATCCCTTATGAAATAAATTAGTTCATAATTCCATGGAAGGGCCTTGGATTCTACTTAGAGACTCAGGTGAATTCCATAAGTTAATAATTCATTGGATATAATAAAGTACAATTCAATAGAATGCCTTTAGTGTGCTATTAGATTATATATTGAATCATTACTTTAATTTATATGGGGAATCCCCCCTTTGATTCATGTAAATTATTATGTTATAAAATTACAAAAATTAATGTAGTGTATTTTTTATGGAGACCCTTATTTAATGCCTTAGGATTATCTCTATGGATTTGGATTGATCTTATTTGTGGGGAATTCCTCAGGTACGAGGAATGGATTCCAATCGAGAAGTTCTTTTGAAATTCAAGGATGGTTCCTCAAGTTCATATCAAATATATGGGTTTTTAGAGTTTATCGGAGGGAATAACCATATGATCCATGTGAATTATTATCCGGAAACATTATTATTTTTTACTCAGTGATGAACCTTTTATCAAAATTTAAACATGATACTTCCCTTGAGATCAAAGATACCAATAGAAGTTGAAGAATATAGTGTGGGCCTAGGTTATCCCCTTAAGACTCGATGCTTGACCATGTTTTATTTTTTAAAGCTTATGATTATTATTTGTTAATTTATTTATTTCACACCTTTATGATTTACACTACTAGATTTTATTTTCATTACACACCATTAGTAGTGTAATACTGATTTTTAATCACACCATAATCGGGATTCAATTTCATTTGGGTACCCAAGTAGATATTCCTTGGTACTAGACTATTGGTTTTGGGAATGACTCAATGTGATGCTTGATTTTTTGGCTAGTATGGAGTTAAGATATGAGAGATGGGATAAAGCTCAATAATTAGAGTGGTTATATTGTATTTTATTCTTTTTTATTTTGTTTACTTTTGGAGATATTTTTACTTGCCTTGATTGATATGCATGCCTTTCTTTTATGGATGTAGCATCATTATGAGATTTCATGGGACATGACTTAGTGTTTTATCACCTATAATTTGTTTTTTGATATTGTGATATTATATGGTGTTTACTTTATTTCCATCTTATTGTTCACTATATTATGAGGGAATAGTATACCCTCAGTAACCTCAAAGTCCATCACTTTTAGTCAGAAGCCAATAGTATATGCGGAGGGATAGTTAAGGCCGGGTGATGCAATAGCATGGGGTAATAGTTCAGTGAAATCCAGTCCATGTGATTTAAAATTAGTATCAAGGGTGTCTTTTCATTTATTATACTATTTTGATAAGTTATAAAGTAGACTATGATATTGTTAAAACTTGGTAATGAGATCATTATAGGGAGTTTAAGACCCTCATATAGGGTAATATTCATGTTTCTAGGGGTGGGAATTGTTGTTTTTTCCTTATTATTTTACAGTTCATTGATTTCCACCTCGAGTGGTACACTTGGGTGTGATGTTCTTGTTTAATGGTATTTTTTCTATTGGATAATATGGTAAGAAGTTATTTGTGTTCCTAAATCATCCTAGGTAAATAATATTTATATGTCATTCGTTTGTTGCCTGTGATTATTAGTTTTTTGGGATTCACATATGATGGTGTTTTATTTACTATCTATGGATTATGACTACTTGTGATTTATATTTACCTATGGATTGAAATTATTTAGAGGGGTGGTTTATTTAATGTACCCTCGTCTATTTATATGGTGCTTCTCACATATAATTTTATGGTGGAATTCTATATGGTTAACACCTTGAGTGACCCTTTGTAAGTTTGGTCAGGTATAAATGAGTTATTAAAGTCATGGTTTTGGTTAGATAAGGTTCCAGTGAGAAAATTATAATGTGTTTTCCATTATAACATGTGGATATAATCCTTTTAAACCAAAACAGATTTGTGATATCTAAATAAATCATGAACAATTAAAATTTGTAATCATGATGAAAATAAAGAGGCATCACAATGTGAATCATTAGGAAAAATGGTTTAAGTACTTGGGAAGTGAATGAGGCTCAATGGATCACATGAATTATAAAAACTGGGTACATATTGAACAAAAATACACTTTAATTATGGATTATTAATTTTTAATCTAAATTGGTATTAATTAAATGGGTGTACCAATTACAATTAAGGGGTATTTTCCTCTATAAATTATGATTGATACTTCATATAATGGCACTACAGTGATGGAATTTGGAATTTTATGGGAGGTTAAAAAAGTAAACCTTTGAAATGTTGAGATCCTTAAATGAATGGGAAAATGTGAATCCTATAAAAATAGTATTTTTTGGACTTGACTGGTAGGAATTAATTGGGAAAGAACCTATGTTGTGACATTGTGGGAAGTATGTTGACCCCCTTTATGGGAAGGTTGGTCTAGATAGAAATCTCAGGCTATGAAACCTTTAGGGTATGTGTTTTTCATTGTGTGTGTGTGTGTGAGATAGATCATAGAGATTAGTGGTTAATTTTGTATTATTAATAGGTACATGATTTTTATGTGTGTATTAGGATGTTACTTGAGATATGTGACTTGGTATTTACGAGTGTCTAGGATAGGTGGAAGGACTTAGTGACCCTTGTTCTTAGTGAGTGAACACTTAGCATTCTGGGAGAGTGAACTAGAAGCATGTTAACCTGTCCTTTCATATGGTTAGATGTGGGAATCATGAGGAAATTATCTAGGTTAGAACTGAGGCATGATAAATGATTTAAGGCTCATAGTTTAGGAATATAGATACCTTTAAAAACTCTTATCGAGAGAGTTATTTACGGTGAGGTGTTTTGGTTTGGGTGTGAGGTTCTTACGGTTAAAGATACCCTTGGATGTTTTTGGTGATGGATTATCAGTTAACTCATCTTTTGGGGTTAGGAAACACGAATTTTTTTTCATCATGGTGTTTATAATTTTTTTAAAGGGTAAAAATCAATGTGATTCCTAACCATATTATTTTTAGATGTGTTATGTTATCCAATAATAGTGGTTATATCCTATTTAATAGAATGATTACTAGGTTATAGGTGGTTATGAGGATAGTTATGGAAGGTCAGAAGCATGAATCATCATGTGAGAAGGTATCTCTATTATAAGACTAATGGGGTTGTGAGTTAAGTGTTGGAAGTGGTTACCAAGGAAGCATGTGACCCCTACATTTCGGTAAAAAAATTGTAGTGGAAATCGCCTGTTTATGGGATGTGGTTCCTCATAGGTGATGTGACCAGATATCTTAGAAGTGAGCACCTTTGTTTTTTCTCATGGTCACACAGTGTTTGTTGGATATGTTTGTGATCTTCTACATTTGAATTCATGAAACAAGACATGTATGGGTCTATAGGGAATTGTTCAGGTCTTCAAGGAGTTCAAGTCATTCAATGGTGGTAGTGTAATGATGTCTGTGGGTTTATGATGTCTTGGTAGAGATTTGTTGGACCATGGAAGTCTCGATCATAATTTTCCTCTTAGAGTGAGGTGATGAAGATAATTATTGATTTTCTTGGGCATGGATAGTTCTGAAATTATATGTGATTTAAGATGTATCCTAAAATGTAGTGGTGTTTCTATAAGGGATCGAGGTTCTCTAGCGCTATAAATCCTAGTCACTACTTATATAGGACTCAAGGATAGATAACATGGTTAAGCATGGCTCAAAATAATTAAAACACACATGTGTATGTTTAAGACTACTGAGGTTTCTTTTTTAATGGTGGAATAAATAAAACTGTATGGTGGGAAGTGCACGACAAGTTGTTTGGGTGTGAAAACCACATCTTGAATAAGATTTCGGTGGATACCGTAGAAAACATTATTATAAGAAAAAGATGAGATGTTACTAATATATTATGTCTGGTTCTCAAGTTTGAGAAGGGTTTCTATATCCAATTTTTGAGTCTGGTGATGGATGAGACATGGGCCTCGAAGATCGCGAGTTTTGTTCCTTCGGTGAGATAAGGACACTCCCGTGTCCAGGAGTGTCAAATAGACCATGGAAGGTTTGACCCTCATGTTAAGGTTTCATTTTTTTGTGCTACTAACCATTGGGTTGGAGAATAAAAATTATCTAGATACATGGGATGATTCATAGAATAAATTCAGATGCATTTTGGATGAAGCTAGAAATTTATGTCAGCTCAATATATTCTATAGGTAATTTGAGGGTGCTTCCAATTGATGGGAAAAAATATTCTCAGGATAGATTATGATAATGAGATAAGTTTATTGGTGTATCAATTTTTTAGTTTAATTGAAGACTAGAGTCTTACTTTAGTGAGCATGTTGGATGGTCATGAGATTCCTCTGAAGTATAATACATCATGACTGTGTGCCTTGGTGATGTGTTAGTAGGTACATATGAGCGTTCATAGTAGTCCACCAATGAAGGTCCAATTGTTATTCTTGGTTAGAAACCAATTAAGTTATGTTATATTTATTATTATGGGTGTGGTTGAGTTTCAAACCAGGTTTCCAAGGAAATCTAATGTGTTTGAACATTGTGAATGGGGGGTGGTGAAACTTGTTGGTTTTTATGGGACCTGGAATGAGGAGACGTATCAAATTTTGATCAGTGTTTAGTCTGAGAGTTGGGAGATCAATTTTGGAACAATATAAAGAATTTTATAGGACTATTGAATCTTTTTTTCTTTGTAAAATTCTAGTGGGTAAAGAACTGGTATCAAAAACAACTATTGTGGGTTCTGTTCTATAGAAGAGGGTACTTTTTTATTATTAAGTAAGCAAGTTTCTCTAGAACTATCACATTTTTGAAAGGTAATGGGTCTAGGAAATGCTTATGGTAGTTGATATATACAATTCACACGGTCATGGATAAGGTTATAAGCCTTATGAAGGATTTTATGGATCGATTGACTAGGGTTAGTTGATTTTAACTTAGAAAGCAGTCACATGGGACATTTCTATATTAAAAGAACGTAAATGATGGTTTAGGTTAATGAGTTGATTAATTAAGATGAGAAAGGATAATTAAAACCAGTTTTTGGAGAGTGATGGGTATCATCAAGGTTTTTTCTTATTGATTGGTAATAAGGGAGTCCTGTGGTGGGGAGAAAACCATGGACCCATTGAGAGTACAGTGTTCATTTTAATCCATTTTTGGTGAAATTTAGGAATAATATGTTGAAAAAACCAATGGATGAGGGTTTTATTTTAAGAAAACACCCAAATTTAGGTGTTGTATGGTCTTATTTTTGTAGTTTGAGGTTGGTGACTGGTAGTTTTAGAATTATGGTTAGGTGTTCAGACTAAGTGTTGGTATTCGGGGGTAATCTATTCAGGTGACCATGTCTATGAGATCATGGTGTCTTGTGGTGTCAAATCAATGTTAGTTTTTTGTTGATGCATCTTGTGATAGATATTATAATAAGGGAGATGTTATTTTGGATGTGGTTTCAAGTGATAGTGGTCTAGTGTAAACTGGTGACATTAACCCATGAGGTGAGATGTTAGAGAATCAAGAAATTAGAGATATCACCAGTAGCAGGGCGTCATGTTTGTTTTTAGAATTTTATTAGTGTTGTGGTGCATGGAACTATGTGGTTTTATTTAGGGAATTTGGTTTCTATGGTTTTGGTATAACTGTAACAAGTGGTATTTTCATACCTTGTTTGTTATAGGACGTTTAGGGGTTCCTCATGTTTACAGCTCGTGGATGAGATATTATATGGTGGGGATGTTTTAAGACCCATCCACTTCACTGAGATATGAAACCCTATTAATTTTCTAAAAAATTATTTTATAGACCATTTAAGAGGTGTCCAAGGGGTTTGAGGGGTCTCATGGACACTTGGGATGCTTAGTATCATGAGTTGAGATGTTAAAAAGATATTGCAGTCCCATCAACTAGTTGGTCACCTTCTAGTATAGGTGAAGGTCTGCAAGGGATCTAAAACTAGATGGTGAGCCCAATACTAGCTGGTTGGTGGTCCACTGGCTCATTAGTGCAATGTACCAGCCTAGCTCACCCCTAAGATGGTGGTCGGACTGATGGTTCACATGACCTCAAGCACATCTCCTTGAATTCCAGAGGATGTCGACTAGTAGTGAGGTCCTAGGGTGTGTTCGTGGGGACAATGGACTCATAAATCAGAGTATGAATGAATATTAACAATATTTAATAGAAATATGAAGAATAACAAGAACATAAAATAGTATAAATAGTACTAAATAATTGGAAAATAAGTGGAAGATATTAATTAAAAATTTAATTAGAGTAGCATAAGACATATTATTATATAACTGAACAAAATTGGTCAATTCTAGTTTATAAATAGATGAACACATGACATGGTAATGGTACATGATGGAAATCAATAACAATACAACATACATTACAATATAGTACAATAATAAGTGAGATATAACAAATCTCCATGGGTGATCTCCATGAAAATCCTGAGCTCTAGCTCGGTCCTTTCCTCCTATATCCCAGGAATAAGTGATACAAAAAACTACTTAGGTACTGCAAATATAAGGTCTACTTGGGTACCAAGGGTACCCAAACAGGGTGTAAAATAAAATCTCAGTAGGATGGCACCCACAATGTCCAGACCAATCTAGACAGTGCAATATAAATTAAGAAGTGTTCCATATAAAATTAATACAGAATGAAATAAATTAATAATAGAAACTTGGTCTGGGTTCTTAAATGGAAACCCATAACATACAACCTACCTCAACCTTATCTAAAAATTAGAAAGGAGGTACCTGTAAAAGCATAGTATGTGTACCAGTTTCAAAAGCAACAAGGAAAATCAAAAAGGTGAACACCAAGATTGTGATTAGACTTTGGGTCTAATTACCATGTCATCACATATGTATGCTAATAAGCAAGAGAGAAAATCCACAATCACATTAATTAACATAAATAGGAGAAACAAGTATTGCACATGAAATTAACCTATGAAATCAAAAAATGTAATTCAATGAAATCTATAGGTGGAGTCTAAAACTATTCCTGAGGTATCTCTATGATACATCCATTCAAAATACCCAATGCCACCGCCCCCATCCACGGATATCCTTTCGAAGGTATAAGTATCATCCCTATTATGGTAACCATGAGTCCATCTCAAGTATCTCATATAAGGGAATGAGTATCTCCTAAGGAGTGGAGTAGCCATATTTCCAATATAACCATCCTCAGTTGCTGATTTGGGAACCAGTATCACCCAAAGGTATAATAAAAAGCTTGGGGAAGCCCTTTCCTATCAAGCCTAAAAAATTATTTCCCTAGTGTGTTGTGGTATAACCATCTGAGCATGGGATTCCATCCATTGGTCCTTAATATAGAACCCATGTTCTCACCTAGTTCATATCAAGTGAACCATATAAGCAAGGCACATATCAATTCACATAAGAAATTTCAAAATATAAGAAAAATGTGTGGCCTTACCACCCTTATAAACCATTGTAAATGAGTTATTACCTTTAATATATAGTCCATAAGGAAGTAGATCATATGAAATTCAAAATCAATGATCAATTCCATTCCAACCATATCATCCAATTCATTTAGGGAAAACAATATCCTCATGATCATGTCATTCCATTTTTAAAAAATAATCATAATTGTTCCCAATAAATTATATTAAGAGGTTTGGTCGTACCAACCTATTCAAAAAATTTAATCAAACAAATTTAACAAGTCATGGTTAATAACAAGAACCATTCCTAAACATCTCACCTCAGATGGTAACTCTAGGAATTGGCTAACTCTGAAGGATTTTATTTAATTGAATTCATGTGGTCCACAATTTAATTACCTACTTGGGAAACTCTAACTATAGGATGAATTAACACTTATAAGGAGTCTTGATTCATTTAACACTTATATAAAAAGGGGTAACATCATTTTTGAATAACCAATGAGGCTAAAATGAAAAACATTCCATAACTAACATTGATATCAAAAACAGAAGAATAACAATACAATAATACAATCAGTTATGAAATTCTATCATCAATTTTTATCTTGAAGGCATCTCACCTCCATTGAAATAATTTTATTAGAAAACATGACATCATTTATCAACACTTCAAGTGTGAATATTTAAACATTTATTCTATAATTATAATTCATATCAAAGAGGTCAAATACTAACCTTCCATGTATAAATCAATGGAAGGAGAAACACTAATGAAATAAGAACAAGAAACATGATATAAATATATATCCACTACTTTTTATATTGAAGGAATCTCACCTCCATTGGTGGAGTTTTATTAGAAAAAATGACTTGTTCTTAAAACAAAAAAAATTATCTTAACTAAACAGTTATTCAAAAAATGATATTCAATATAAGAAAGAATAATTAAGAAAGAAACTAAATGAAATTTAAATCATTCTCGAATTAAAGAGGCTAGGAGAGGGACCCTACCTCAAAAGCAGAACAAATTTAACATTCAACACTTGATAGATTTATCAATGACCACTAAGAACTACTCCACACAAACACACATACCTATATATATATATAGATATATATATATATATATATATCCCTTAACCCAATGCACATATTCCTCACACCATGAGGGAGTACATGCATAGAATATATATATATATATATATATATATATATATCATATATATACATACCTAGATACATGCGTGCACAAACCTCTATAGCTGATCAAAACATCCTAAAATAATTTTTAGGCATCCTAAATCTTCAAAGGACCCAAAATTTATTTGTCAAGGACCAAAAAACCTAAAATAAATTACCAAGGACCTTAAAATTATTAAATACCCAAATTATAATAGTGTGACTATAAGAAAGGAAGAAACATATTACCCCAAAACATTGGTGGTGAACCAAAACACCCCAAATCGGCTCACCTTCAGTGGTGGTTACCGGTACATGGACCAACATAACCCAAGATTCCATTTTCACAACACTAAAACTGTAGAACATCCGAAAATGGATAAAAACATAAACTAAGGTTTTGGAAAAATTAAATCTAGGTGACGTGAGACCTAAATCAGCCGAAGAAAAGGAGGATATGGTTGGATAGGGGCTTACCTCGGAGATTTGTATAAGAATCATCATGAAACCAGGTGGAAATGACATGCAGAGAGGGAGCTTGAGAGAAGGTTGCATACATAGCTGGGATCCCCCAAGGGGGTGCATTTATTCTAGAGGGGGAGACCCCTTTGGTTCATCTCCTAAAAAAATCTTATTAAAATAGAAACTAATAATAACAAATTTAATAATAATAATCATCATCATAAAAATAATTAAATTATTATTATTATTAAAACATTTTTTTATTTTTCCATTTAATTTACCTTTAATTTTTTTCATTTTAACTTTAATTTAATTAATTTAATCTCTTAAAAGATACATTTCCCAGTGTTCTATCTCTCCAAAAAAATACATTTCGAATCCTGGTTTTAAAAACAACCCATGGAATAAATTATTTTTTTAAATTCCCCAAGATTTTTCATCCAGTTCAAAACGTGGGACGTTACAAGCTTCCCAAATTAGAACACATTATCCTTAAGAAGCCATCAGGATTAATGAAAACATCTCCCAAGGGTCATGAATTCTCATTCAATCAGTCACGTTTCATTTCCCAAAACCCATCAAAGCACTCAATAATTCTTAAACACACGATACATAAGTTGTAAAATCCCAAGGGAATGCTCATTTTACAATGGAAACAGCAAGATGATACTTATCCAAGCCCGTTTAACTAGATACATGACCATATCATCATCTCATTAAACATCTGTCCAAATCTACTTCCCACATTGGTCTATAATGTTATAAAGGGAACAAATCCAAGTCCCAACACCTTCCAACATTGTGATTTCCTACAAGAGACGCCCTTAATCATTATAGTGATGCTTCTCACGTGATTTTAAAAATAGATAAAATGTTATATTACCCATTGAACTCAAAGACCTAGTCAATAAATCTTTTCATGAGAATCCAAAGATGACCCAATCCACTCCCATCTCACCTGAAGACATTCCAAAAATGATCCCTCACTAATAGCTCTGTTGAACAAGAGAGATAACTAGTCGATCCACTTCGAATGACCATTCAATTAGATTCTCATCTTAAAAAACTAATGTTTTATGAATTGAAATGTGATTCCTTATTCCAAGGTATCTCGCATTCATTATGAACACATCCTTTGAAGTCCATACCAAACTTCAGGTGACGTTCCTTGATACGAACAAGGGTATTACACAGATTCATCCCACTAAAAAAATTATCCATTAAAAAAACACCTATAATCTTGAATAGTAGCCTAGAATAACCTCATATTAATTTATTGGAGTCTAAGGATCTATGTAAAGGTAGTTCATACTCTATTTTGTCAAGTGAGCTGTTGGTACAGGTCGAAGACGTCCACATCAAAACATTGACTAAACCCAGAGTGACATTGTACTGGTGGTCAAGTCAAGGAAAATAGTTGGTGTACAAGTGTTATTATATGGAATTCCTACATAGGAATCTAAGGGTCACTTAAGACTAATGATGATTTGATAATAAACTCACATTTAGCATGCAACCAAATAAAGATTACCCAACAACTTTTAAAATTTCATGCGGTGTAAGAATGAAAATCTCGTAGTGCATCAAGGACGATGTCAAGATAAAGGACACGCTCCCCACTAAACCAAGGTACACTATAAGGATTTTTAATGATTACTGGAACAAAAATGGTTGTACAACTACTGGTTGATACCTTAGAATAAACTCATCTTCACTTATCGATGCAACATCATTAACCAATCACCGAGCCTTTACCACCTGAGGCATCCCATTATCATTCAATATTTACCACCATAGTCTACCCACGACAAAGGACGTTACCCAATGGTAGAAAACACCTCCGACCACACCAGCATCATGTTTTTGAGAAAGAACTGACATGATTTAAAGTTCACAATCCTCAAGGAATTTAAGTCATCCCGACCATTCTCTAATGGGCCTATTTGTTTGTGATCCTTCTTCCAAGAAGGAAATTTATTTAACCAAACCAACATTATACTCTCCACCATAGTAGTATCCTAAATATCAAAAATTAGAGATATAATAGTCTCTCAAAATCATGATAGGTCAGAACCTCCTTAAACAAAAATGTATAAACAATTGGTATGAAAACCAAAACGAAAATAACTAGCGTGTCAAAACACCCGAGTCTCTGGAAGTCATCCAAAGAATTGGGATGAACTTTATTTCCTTATTTCCAAGTCAATATACACCAGAGATGACCCAAAATTGCACTCAATAGTATAAGGTTCAACAATTCCACCAAACTCAACCGGATCATCACAACTTTAAACACTCGATAGTTACCGCGTATATCGACACATACTACCCTAAGATTTCACAAGCAACATAAACATTCAGATTACTATCCATAAGCCATCCTACCTATGAAATCAAGTATTTTATGGTCCATACAAGGTATTTAAACCATCATCATATTTCCCCATATGACCATTAACCTAGACGACACCATATCAAGTCATCCATCACTAAGGAAAAGAAAGGGTCAAGCAACCTACAAAGTGGCCGACCATGTTAGGCATGTATAAACAACTGAAACTGAGCATTACTCAGTGCTCATGAACATATCGAAGGCCAATAGTAACATTACCATCTATTTGAACAAGGGTTTCATTTTAAGCAAGGGGGTTAAAATAGGGACAACAACATGAAAAAAGAACTAAAAGGCATAAAACTCATGAAATTATCAAAGATTTTATGTTTTAAGGGTGTTACCTACCATGAGCTGGAACCTTATTAAAAACAAGCACCAACCCTATCATCAAGTCATTATAAAATAAGTCACTAGGCTCAAAATACGATCACCAAATCCATTGCTAAAATAAATAGAACCTATAGAAAATGATTGCATTTCTATTCTAAGGAGACTCAAAGAAACTTTATCTACCCATATCTGAGGATTTTAAACAGTGGAAACCACTAAAGGTTCTATTACCAAGATGATCACATTAAATAACATTTATTATTATTCAATATTTAAACATTTTAAATATTTATTTCAAAACATCAAGTACCCATTTCAAAACCAAAAACTCTAGGTAATTGCTTTTTCATAATCAGTTTAAAGAAAATCAGTCAATTTTCATTAAACTTCCATTTTAAAACATTAAACTTTTATTTAAATCACATCATAATTAAGAAATTTATAAAAATAAATTCTTTTAAACATATAAGGTGACCTATGAGGGTCCCCATAAGTGAACTGGGGTCCATTATCATGCCACCCAATGGTAGTTGTTTAACTATCAAAGTTAAAAACACCCTTTAACAACCATATCATAAGAAACATGCCTCTAACTGACTTACTTGGGTCTAGTTTAGTATTTAAGAATTTATCTAATTCATTTAAAATTTTTACATGCCCATATATAATGCTTTAGTTACTTGGGTGTTCCATTTCCTAATTCATGAAGTTCCTATAAACTTAATAAACTACAAGTTGACACCCATTTATTGAACTCAAAAAAATTATCCCATTCCATAAATTACATATTTAAAATAAATCAAAGAATTTTATTACAAGAAAATAACAAGGAGTAGAAAATCTAGGGACACAAAATTTTGAAATATAACAAGAAGACATGAAAATTAATATAATAGCATGACATAACACACAATGCACACAATCCAAATAAACAAGCATCCTATAATGATACTACATGGAATGGAATATTATAATCCATTCACGTTAAATATATCACAAAAACATGATATCTAAATAAGAATTCTAAATAAATACAATACATGACATACATTCAAGGAACACTATTCTATTCAGCTAGAAAATCACTAATACAACTACATGGCATGATACTATACATGGAATGTGAATTTCTAAGAGCTTATTATGATGAATTTAATGATTCATCCTTACCTTTACATTACAAGGGTAAAATAACATAAACTAAATAAATCCAAAATCCTTATAAATTACAATAATCACACGAGGTGAAATTATATCAATTGTAATATCGAAAGCATGAACATCAATTCCTAGCCCTGACGACTTGGTCATTTACAGTACATGGGGTGATCAGTCCCTAACATGATTATTAACAAATAACTGATAGACTCCTATTATTCTATTTACCAACCTAAAATAGAGAGAAAAAGGGATCTAAGCCTCTGATACCACTTTGAAATTTCCCAGTCCGACTCACCTCTCAGATGGTGGCCGGACCGATGGGTAGCATGACCTCAAGAACATCTCCCCGAATGCCAGAGGCTGTTGACTAGCAGTGAGGGTCTAGGTTGTGTCCTTATAGAGACTATTTCCTCATAGATTAGAGCATGCATAACAATTACAAATATTTAATAAAATACGGAAGCATAATAATAACAGATAGTAGTAGAAACAGTAATAAATAATTGAAAAAGTAGAAAAAGACAATAATTAACAATTTAATTATTGTAGTGGAAGACATATTCTTATATAACTAATCAAAAGTGTTCAATTACATTTTATAAACATATGAATACATGACACGGTAATTATACATGATGAAAAGTAGTAAAAGTACAACATTCTTTACAATATAGTACAATAATAAGGAAAAGAAAAAAAAAATCCTCACAGGCGATCTCCATGAGCATCCTGAGCTCTAGCTCAGTCATTTTCTATTACATCCCAAGTATAGGTGATATAGAAAACAACCTAGGTCCTAAAAATATAAGGTCTACTCAAATAAAAAGTCACCCGAGTAGGGGTGAGATAAAATCTCAATAGGCCGACCCCCATAGTGTCTAGCTCAATCCCAAAAGTGAAATATAAATTAAGAAGTGTGTCATCTAAAATAAGTACAATGTGATAAAAAATTAATAATTGAAACTTGTTTCGGGTTCCTAAATGGAAAGTCATACCATACGTCCTACTATGGCATAAGCCTAAAATTATAAAGGAGGTACCTATGTAAGCATAGTATGTGTACCTATTCCAAAAGTAATAAGGAAACTCAAAAAGGTGCACCACAAGCTTGTGTTTAGTCTTGGGATCTAATTCCCATGTCATCATGTTTATATTCTCATATGAAAGAGAGAAAGTCCAAAACCACAAGACCTAACATAAATATGATAAAAAATTATAGAATAAGCAATTAACCTAATAAATCAATCAATACAATTAAATAAAATATATAGGTGAAGTTTGAACCCATCCCAGGGGTATCACTATGGTACATCCATTAAAAATATCCAATTACACCAAGCATGCCCATGGAGATCCTTTCAAAGGTCTAAGTACTGCTTGTGGTATAGTAACTATGAGTCTATCATGGGTATCTCACATATGGGACTGAGTATCTCAAGATTCTTAGCATAGCTATATTTCTAATGGAACCATCCCCAGTTTCCCCTTAGGGAACTAGTATCACCCAATGGTATAATAAAAATCCCAGGTAATCCCTTACCTAGAGAGCCTAAAACATCACTTCACCGGTGCATCATGGTATAACCACCCAAGTATGGGAGTCCATATATGAGTCTTTAATATGGAACCAATGTTCTCACTTGACCCATATCAAGTTAACCATAGAAGCAAGTCACATATCAATTCACATAAGCAGTTTAAAAACATAAGAAATAGGGATGGCCTTACCACCCTTAAAACCCATTGTAAATGAGTCATTAAATTTAATATATAATTAATAAGGAAGTACCTCTTATGCAATTCAAAATCCATGATCATATAAATTTAAACCAAAGCATTCAATTCATTTAAGTAAAAGCATATCATCGTGATCATGTTATTCCATTTTTTGAAATTTATCTTAACCATTCCCATTAATTTATATTAAGAGGTGTAATCATACCACCATATTAAAAACATTTAATCAAACTGATTTAACAGATTAAGGTCAACGCCTAGAACCATAGCTAAACATACCACCTCATATGGTAACTCAAGACATTAGATAACTTAGAATGCCTTCCTTTAATTTAATCCACATGGGCCATAATGTAATTTCCTACTTAATGAATTACTACTAAAAGATGAATTAACACCATGAAGGAGTCTTGATTCATTTAACGCATATATAAAAAATGAAAAACATCATTTTGGAATAACCAAAGTGGAAAAAATGAAAAAAAATTCATAACTAACATTCACATCAAGTGTAGAAGAATACTAATATAATAATACAATCATGTATGAAATTATATCATTACTTTTTAGCTTGAAGGAAGATCACATCCATTGGAAGATTTTTATTATAAAACATGACATTATTTATCAACACTTTATTTGTACATATTTTAACATTTATTCTAGAATTGTAATTCATATCAAAGAGGTAAAATACTGACTTTACATGTGAAAATCAATGCAAGAAGAAACACTAATGCAATAACCACAAAAAATTATATAAGTATATATTCAATAATTTTTATATTGAAGGAAGATCACCTCCATTGGAGGATTTTTATTAGAAAAACGAATTTTTCTTCCAAAAAAAATAATTACCTTAACTAAAAAATTATTCAAGAAATAAAATTCAAAATAAAAAAGAAGAATTTTGAAGGAAACTAAATGAAATTTAAGGAATTATTGAATTAAAGAGGGTAGAAGAGGGACCCTACCTTAAATGTAGAACCAATTCAACATTTGACACTTGATATATTTATCAGCAACCACTCAGAACTACTCCACAAAAATGAACACACCTTCATATATATATATATATATATCCCTTAACTTAATGCATGTATTCCCCCATACCATGACATAATACATGCATAGAAGAGAGAGATATATATATATATATATATATATATATCATATATATACATACCTAGATGCATGCATGTAGGAACCTCTAAAAATGATAAAAACTACCTAAAACAATTTCTAGGCATCCTAAATCATCAATGGACCCAAAATTAATGTAGAAGGACCAATACCTCAAATAAATTACTAAAGACCTGAAAACAATTAAATAAGAAAATTATAATAAAGAAAATACAATAATTGAAGAAAAATATTACCCCAAATGATTAGACATGAACCAAAACACCCCAAACTGCCTCACCATTTTATGGAAGTTGATGAGACATGGACTAACATAACCCAGGAGGCCATTTCCACAACCCTAAAATCAAAGAAAAAAAAGGATCAAACCCTGAGGTAGGGTTTTGACAGAACAAAATGCAGGAAACATGATACCTAAATAGACCAATGTGATGGAGGATATGGTTGGAGAAAGGATTACCTCAGAGATTCAGACAAGAATCACCAAGAAACTAAGTGTAAATAACATTGGAGAGGGAGCCGAAGAGGAGGTAGCATGAATGAATGGGAGCCCCCAAAGGGGTGCATCGCACCTGGTGGGGGAGACACCTTTGGGTCTTCTCCAAAAAAAAAGAAACCTATTTAGAATAAAAACTCATAATAATAAATATTATATAATATTCATAATAATAATAGTAATCATAATAATAATTAAATTATTATTATTATTATTAATACATTTATTTATATCTAATTTGTAAGGAGATTTCCCCTTAATAGAAAAGGTCATATCATTGATATGTTAGGGGTCAAAGAGGGTTCCCTGCCCTTTACTTATCTTGGTGTCCCCATATTCGAGGTCTGACCTAAAGCTTTTTATTTCCATCACATTGTTGATCAAATTCATAGAAAAATTTCTACATGGAAGGGAAAAACTCTTTCAATGGCTAGAAGAGTCTGTCTTATCAAATCCACAATTTTCTCTAAGATGGTTTACCCTATGATGGTTTATAAAAGTCATCTGGGTCTCTTAAAACATCTGAATATTCCTATAAGAAACTTCATTTGGAGAGGAAGTACTCTTGAGAGGAAACTGGTCACTGTCCCTTGGTCTACCTGTTGTAAACCTATTGAGAAAGGAGGCATTAACATTAAGAATCTTAAGACTTTTAATGAATCTATCCAAGCCAGAATCACATGGTCTCTTATAAATAATAAATCTCACTCAACAGGTTTTATTATGACTTTCTTTATTGATAAGCTCAAGGTTGGTAAGCTTTATTATATGACTTCTTCTATTTGGCCTTCTATCAAATCTTCTTTTTTCCTCCATTTTAGATAATTCTTGATGGATTGTCAAAAAGGAATCTACTTTAATCTTTTGGTTGGAAAACTGGACTAGATCCCCCTTTATTTCTAAGATGCCCAATACTTGCACTCCTGTCCCCAATAATTTCACCCTTAGGGACATAATCAATGTGAAAAGTCTTAACTTACCTAATAATATCAAAGATGTGGTTGACAATTATTTCTTCACCACTAATGATGTTCTTCTAGTTTGGGAACCTTCTTAAAATGGCAGGCTAGATTCTAAGAGCTACTACAAACACTGCTTTTCCAATTCTGATGAAAATCTTTTTTGGATAAACAACTTCAAAAAATCTTGCATAAAACCATCTTGTTTCACTATTATTTGGAGAATAGTGCACCACAAAATTCCCACTGATTTCTATCTTCAATCCTATGGTTTTAATCATTGCTCTAAATGTAGAATGTGTAATCCTCATCGGGAAGACATAAATCATATTTTTTTATCCTCTGACACTGCTACTGCTCTTTGGCATTACAATTTTGATCTTTTTGATTATAGATGGATTATGGACAGTTTCATTTTTTCTCAACTTAAAAGGATGATAAGGTTACATTGATCTCTGTAGATTAGAAGCTTATTTCTCATTGATGTTTTAGAGATACTCCACATCCTTTGGTATGGTAGAAATGATTACATTTTTAACAATAACTCATTTAGATTAAATGCAGGTAAAACAAGGATTCTTTTTTCCATTGAAGAGGCCACTCTGATCCAAAAGAGTCATTGCGACATCTCTGTCGAAGATCATGAGACTCTTCGCCGTATTGGATTTCATGGAATCTATCTAAAACCGAAATACATTATTGAAGTTTTTTGGAAAGATCCTCCTCCTTGCTGGATCAATGTCAATGTTGACGGAACCTCAAAGGGAAAACCAGGCCTTTCGGGCTATGGTGGTGTCTTTCAAAACCATCTCGATCAGATCTTAGGATGTTTCTATGGAAGCTACGACATTGCATCGGCCTTAGATGCGTAAATGATGGGTGTCATCCATGCTGTCTCTTTTCCCAAGTAATTCGACTGGAGAAAAATTTGGATATAAAGTGACTCGACTACTATTGTGCAAGCCATCTAGAGCGGTGTTACTCAACTTGAATGGTCCCTCACCCCCAGAAGGATGGATTTCCAAAACTCTCTCAGAAGCCTCAATTTCATTGTCACACACACTTATCGCGAAGCCAAAAAGATCGCTGACAGTCTTGCCAACAAGGGAGTTCCTCATGATGTCATATAGAGGGATGAACTCCCTCCGGATCTACTCCCCTTTTTATTAGAGATACCAAAAAACTACCTTCTTTTCATCTTATGTAATCATGCTGTGTACTCTTCCTTGATTTTATAAATTTTTGTGTTTTGGTCTTTTACCAGAACACAACCCTTAAAAAAATTAAAACCCTTATTTATTATTATTTTTCCATTTAATTGACATTTAATTTATTTTCCATTTTAATTTTAATTTATTTAATTTAATATCTAAAAAGATACACATCACAGTGTTCTGGATCTTGAAAAAAATATGTTCTGAATCTTGATTTTGAAAACAGACCATGTAATAAATAATTTTTTAAAATTCCCCTATATTTTTTGTCTAGTTCAAAACACTAGACATTAGATTGGTAATACCCAATAAACAACCAGTGGGTTCTTATTTCCTTTTTTTTAAAGGGGCCAAAAGGTTCATTTCACCCCTTCACTTCCATTCTTTATAACCCAATTTTTGGGTAATCTTTGGCCATTTCTAGTTACATAGGATCCCTCCTTCTTCTCTCTTTTGCCACAGTGGTTATCTTCCAATTGTTGATTGTTTCAACTTTGATTTGAGGAAATAAAATCCCAAAGGTAAGTATATGATTCTTATTCTTCCCATTCCTTTTTTACTCACTATTAAGAGGTTCTTCATCATTTAAGGCTAATATGACCTATTTCTAGGGTGTTTGTCTAGTTTTTTGATTCTCTTATTTTTCATCAAAATTAAGGATGATATTTGACGAGTAAGTACCTTTCACTTAAATTATTTCCATTATATTGAGTTTTGGTTAGTGTATTTTCATGGTCTTATCAATCACTTTACATAATAATTAAATTGAATTGTTATATTCCCTTTAATTTCTTCGAAACCCCATTTCGGTTTAGGAAAACATGTTGGATTGGGGTGGACCATTGTTAAAGTTATTAAACTATTTTTTAGACCTTTACCTTGGAAATGGGTGAATTAATTGGGTGGTTTAGGACCTACCTTGGTAATTTAATGGGTTTAGTTTGGGATGTGGATTTCCTAGGTTGACTCTTAGGACCTAATATTGCTTATGGCCCTAAAATTCCTTAATGAAATCATGAATTTAATTATACGGTGAACATATAAAAAAGTGTTAAAATTTTATATATGCGGAATGAACCAAAGTGGTGAACTTGGCTTAAATTTTTAAATGTTTTTATATTTAAATGTTGGAATGATGGATTGTTTGAGAATATTAGAATTTATTATGAGTATGGAATTCCTTGAAGATTTCTTTGGATTACTTATGAAATTTATTTGTGTAGAATTCCATGGAAAATCGTTGTATTCAACAAGGGGAATTAGGTGAAATACAAGAATGTGTAATTTCTTGGATTCAATAAATTTTTATGTCGTGGAATTCCTCAAGCAATCTAGTGGATTCTATTTAGATTCATAACCATAAATTCTAGGGGATGAACCAATTAGGATATATTAATGTTTTTATTTATCAAATCCCATAGATTAATGTTCTGTATTCTTGGGGTATGACCTTATTGAATTATACTAGATTATATACCTAGGTTTGATTCAATATTATTGGTGGGTAATTCCTCGATTTTGAGTCTTGCATTCTAGGTGACACATGATTCTGAATGTCAATGACAGTTCCTTGAGTCCAGACTAGATAAATTGGTTTTTTATAATTGTTAGGATGGAATTCATTTATCAACCATGTGGACTTCACTTGGGACACTTTATTAGGGTTTGATTCGTGATTTTTTTTATAACCAAATTGAGAAAATATAATTCCACTATGATCAAAGATACTAGTGAATGAAAAAGTATCTAGTTTCACCCTGGGTTATCACCTTGAGACCCAAGGCATGAAAGAGTTTTATTTTTTTCTACAACTTAGGATTATATCCGGTTCATTTATTACAAACCTTTATTCCTTATGATTATATACTATATTTTTATTAAATACCATTAGTAGTGGTTTAATGAGTTGTATTCATAGATTGATCAAGCTTCCATTTCACTTGGGGACTTGATAAGCTATTCTGTGGTCATAGGTTAAAGGTTTGGGGCAAGGCCCAATTTAATTCTTGATTGTATGGCTAGGATGGATTTGGGAGATGTGATAGAGATTAGGACTTAAAAGGGTTATAATATCATTTTCTATTTTCTATTTTTTTTTAATTTTTGATCTAGTTATACTTGACTTGGTTGATGTGTATTCCTTGCCTATATGGATGCAGCATCATTATGAGATTTCATGGGATATAACTCAGTTTTTTAGTAACATATGTTTTTTTAGGATTGTGTTATTATATGATGTTTCAATTATTTCTACCTTGTTACAAACTCTAATAATGAGGAAAAGTCTCCCCATTTTAACCCCACCATCCCTCTCTACTAGTTAGCAGCCTCAAGCATATGGGGAGGTGGGCTTGAGGCCTTATAATACACCAGATTGGGGAACCGATTTAGTGGAATCCAGGTTAGGATATTACAATTATCATCTTAATTTATTATTTTATATATAAAATATGAAATAATGATAAAGTGGAGACTAAATTTTATATAACATGATACATTTGATATTCTAAAAATCTTTTAGTTAATATAACAAAACCATAAATAAAAACCTATATTATGACAACCCATATATTTAATACACGATAATTAAAGATTTACTGCATAAAGATACGTATAATACAATCCAAGAAGATTATGAGACCTAGTTTTTTGGGAAATTAGGTACATATCATATTAAATTGAAACATGGGTACAATAATATTATTTCAAAACTCCAAAACATTCCCTTATATTCCATAAAACTTCAAATACTATATGAAATAAATTGGGGATGCACATAAGAAAAAGGTGAAGTAAAATCCAGTAAGCGAATAAAACAAGAATAACATGATGAAAGTAATAAATTTTAATAAATCGGAATGTAAAGGTTACAAAAAAATGGTTTATAAGCATAAGAATGAACATCGATGCACGATATACGATGATAACATCATGTCAAAATTGGAATGTGGAAAAAACATAACACATGAAATCATAAAAATAAGGAAAGGATAAATGTCAGAAAATCATAACATAGTGTTCTTAGGATAACTTCCCATGCACCATACATGTAATATTATGAGATAAAAACATTACCCAATACATTATAGGGAAATATAATCTGAGAACCACCCATCACATTCATATCATATACATGCATTTTTGTGTCACATAGATTAAATAATATAAGGAAGTATTTTATCAATTTTCACCCCACGATTAAAGTGTGGGGAGTAAATAAATGTAATTCAAAAATAATTTAAGTATATGAAAATCTAGTTGAATTCCATTGAGTGGAAATGGGTATGGTAATTCACAATACAAATGCATGGCATGGACAATCACATGATAATTTCAGCAACATAACAGGTGTACATAACGATTCAAGGAAGGGTTTAATGGGATTGAAGGGTTGTCTATAATTACATGTAAATAATAAAGACACTGAAAGGGTCATTTAAAAAGGCATTTAAAAATGAAAAATTGTAAATAAATATGCATAATACAAACAAATTTCTTGAATAAAGAGGTGGAGAGAATCCCTTAACCTGCGGGGATGCTTCTAAAAGGTTGGAAGGTGATTATTAAGAGATCATGAACACCTTTTGAGGTAATTAAAAAGGGACAGGGGGATTAATTGCATTATAAAATGGTTTTCAGTGAAGATTAGTGGTAGGATGGCTGGTTATTTATAACATAAGAGAGGGGAATTTTTTATTAATTTCTAAACATAGGTTTTGGACTCTATGATAAAATAATCAAAACCAAAAACCTTCCAAGGGGGTTTTCCATGGGTTTTACCATGGATTCTACCAAAGAGGATTAGTTTTCAATATATTATTAGTCTAAGAACTGAACTACATAAAATAATACAATTGGTGATGCATAAGTGAGTCATGTTTATAAATAATTGATTTTAAAAAATTAAAATATAATATAATTTTTGGAGGATACATTAAGGGTTTATAAAATTAATAAAATAAATTCAAAATAATATTATAAAGGTAAAAAATATTTTTTTCTGCTTTATGTCCCTTATACTTTTTATTAAAACACTTTTGTGCTATTATGATGTCATAATACATACCGTATTCAATTTTTACCAAAAAATTCATCTGTCTCAGAAAATTATGAAACATTTTCAATTGGATGATTTTGAGGTGTTGTTTTAAAAATAATATTTATTTTATTTAAATAATTATTTAAATATGCAAATTTAAAATTTTAAATAAAAATAATCATTTATTGAAAAATAATGGCTTTTATGAAAATCACAGTGTTTTGACCCTTTTAAATATTATATCATACTTCCCTAAATTATATTATAATTTGTTTATAAATATTATCTAAAATTAATATTATAATAAAAAAACATTTTTTTTAAAATATTTAATTTATTTAAAGAGGTGTTTATATTAAAAGAGTATATTTTTCAAAAATACATTTTTTTCTTCATCACAAGAAAGTATAATTATCATAAAATCATATGAAATTATAATAATTAAAAGGGATAAATATAATAATTATTTTCATAAAAATAAAAATATAAAAATACATACCACAAGAGTCTAGATACATAAGCCCTTATTACCCCAGTATATACTGTTACATCCATGACTCTAGTAACCCAATGCAAGTGATTATTTTTTTACATTGGCATTAAATATAAGGGATATCATAAAAAAAGATAGATCTGTTTAGTAGTCCTGAGTAACTAGATACATACCTGATTACCATTTTTACATTGAAAATAAAATATAAAATGTAGTAATAGAAAACATTTATTACCCTTAAAATCATTTAAATAATAGTTCTTTATATCCTAAGAAAAGGAATAAAAATAAGGATGGTCTCAAATGATCATCAAGGGTTACATATAATGTAATATATCATGATTAAATAAGGAATAATCAATATGAAAGGTAAATAACTAAAAACACATTCCATTTAATCAATAACATGAACATCAAATGCATTCACATATAATATTAATGAAAAAATATCATGGATAATTATAAATGAATTATTAATGATTTAAATGAATAATATTGGATATAATGATCTTAGACATCATGATATCTATACCTTTAAGTCCTTACACCAAGATAGCATATTTTATTTGTTTTTATACACAAAAAAACCATTTGATTTGTCCAAATGATTAATCTCATGAATATTTTTGATGCATTGAAGGGATATATAATTTTGGGCCCCACGTATCACTTCATTTCCAATGAATTATTCATATATTGAATAAATAATTAATTTCATAAAAAATATTCTTTATCAATAAATTCCCATATGGAATAAATAATATTAAATATCAATATTTACCCAGTTAATTGAAGAAATTTCAATGTAAAAAACCATATGTAGAATTAGTATATGGATTAAGAAATGTCTTTATCCCTAATATGAATAATATGGATATTTAAGAGAAATTTAATTTTGAGTGATCATAAGAAAGTGAATGTTTCAATAGAAAATTAACAACCACAAAATTAATGAGAGCTAATATAGGTTTTTTAATAAATTAATATCATTTAAAGTATAAAATAAAATAGAATAGAAATATTAAAATTGGATTTATTAATATTTTTTTATTTCTAAAACATTTAAAACTTTTAGAATAATCTAAATATCATAAGGAAATTGTGTTAGCGTGAAATTCTATTAATGTTTTATATGTTAAAAAGAAACATTCCTTTTGTATTTTTGTAACAAATGATGAAAATGAACCTTTCTAGAAACATTATAAAAATTTCTTTCAAACCTTTTAATAATGAAAGTATAAATTAAAATATCTTTAATAAATATTTTTATTAAATGAAAATAGATTCTGTAAAACTATTATGAAAAATATGGATATAGAAGAAAAATATACCCGATCAAAAAAATAAATATGATAAAATTTTATTTTTAATATTTGAATTATTGATTAAATTTTGAAACAAGTGAATATTTGGAAGAGAATTTGGAAACTACATAAATATATAAAGGATAAGAAAATTTAAAGATTTTATAAAGAATATATTATAGTATTTCTTCAATGAAAATTAATGAAATCCTAAAAAATGATATCGTAAAATAAATCCTTACCACTTTGGAAACTTTTAAATTATAACCCTTTATAAGAAAAAACAAGCTTTGAAACCTTAGTAATAATTAATAAATAGTTATTAATTTTAAATATATCAACGCAGAAATATATAAACCACATAAAAGTGAATAGGTGCATAGTAACAAAAATGTCTTAATAGATTGTAAATTGAAACGAAATTCCTTACCTCATGCTTTCCTTTAATTGAACATGATTTGACCTCTTGTATAAGGGTTTAAAAATTTCATTAATTTATAAAAAGAAACGTTCATATTTATAATTCCATATATGATCCTCTTATAACATCTTATCAGCCATTAGTTAATAATATTTCATTATTACAATTGTTTCAGATGTTAACTACTTCCTTTTCTCATGATTGTTTTATAATGAAAGTTATGGTTCATGTGTTTATTATATTTTTCCATAAAATCCATAAAAATATTGAATTTATAAATATCATATTTACTCATTAAATACATGTTTAGAATTATTCATTAAATTCAAACATGGAAAATGAAACACATCGCTTCGGGGAGATGGTATGTTGAACATACGCACGAGAGACATTATCATTCACTTAATGGGTGAAAAAATTAATTAAATGATATATTAAATTTATAGAATAAATATTATGTCATAATTATCATATATATTCCCTGGTTCCATCATTATGACTATCCATGCGACTCGGTTTTGAAAAAAATTAAAATGATTCGTGAGGTGGCAGTCTGCAGTACACATGGGCGATGGGTTTGTTTCCCATTTGATGGTTAAAGATACGGATAAATATTATGGAATAAAAAAATAAAAAATGAATTTATTTTAGATACTTTTTATTATATTGTAATTATTAAGACATATTTTAAGGTGGTAAAAGATAAGTAAAAATAAAGAGCATGGTGAATACAATTACATTCACTTAGAAAAACCTCCTTTAGATCTTTTATTTACAAACATAGTGTTGGTATTATGGGAATAATAATAGATATATAATGTGTATAATTATATTTTTGAGATATTTTTGTAGTTTTTTTCAATATAAATGGATGAAGATATGTGAATAAGTGAGGGGAGTATGTTCCCTTATACAATTGAGGTGAGTGGAATAATTGTAATTTTTCAAAATTTAAAATAATATATGGTCAATTTATTGAAAAAATTGATAAAAATATCTCAAATTGAAAGTAGATAATTTTAATTAAGAAATAAAACCATATAATGGGGTTTTAATAAGTTTTTAATTTATTTTAACCCTTATCTTTTTTTGTTAACTCTTGATAAACCCATTTTAACATTGGTAGTAGTAATTAATTTTTCTTGTTTTTACTTTTCATAATGAAAAAATTAGTTGAAATTATTAACTAATATTAATAATGATGATTAAAAATATGGAATATATTTTATGAGATTAAATTCCTATATGTTCAGAAATTTAATTAGAAAATAAACACCCAAACAAATCAAAAACAATTTTTCAAGAAATGAAATTTTCAAGAATAAGAAGATATTACATTAAATATTTGACAAATAATAATAATTTTATGGATTTAAATTCATATAATGAGATATATAATCTTTAAATTTAATTTAAATTATTCATCATCATTTTTTTTCAAAATTAATTAAAATAGAAACACACTTTGATTTTAAAAATATTTTTCTAAAAAATATCCACTTTTACATCCGAATGATATTATATTTTTTTATAATAAATTATAGTAATTAAATGGTTAATTATAAATATTATATAAAATTATTACAAAAGAAATTAAGAATAGTTAAATACCAAATTTTCAATTATCCATAGAAGCTTATTTCTAAGGGAAAATTTCAAAAACTCATTCTAGGCTTATTTTGAATTAGTAATTTTAAAATTGTAATTATTCATATTAAATTTGATTTTTTATGCCATGAAATATTAAAATTCGAGTTTTATTATAGTTTTATTAAAAAATAATTTGCAATTATTATAATTGAAGCACAAGTGTTACGTATTCCTTAAGGGTATGGTGTGAAATGGTGGGGCGTTCTCGGCATGATTCAGTAAATAGGGGTTGATTTGTGATCCCAATAAGCTTAAAATTATCACACAAATGGTTTCATTAATACCTTATTTATTGAATTTTATAATTTCATTGGTCAAGGTTAAATC
Organism: Viscum album; assembly: GCA_963277665.1. Lineage (NCBI taxonomy): Eukaryota > Viridiplantae > Streptophyta > Magnoliopsida > Santalales > Viscaceae > Viscum > Viscum album. Next base: position 1,747,172,077 of record OY728161.1, read on the forward strand.
CCAATTATTTCATCCACATTAGAAGCATTGATTAATGGGATTCATATAGTGTGATCCCAGTAGTTGAGGCCATCAATCATTACGTATGTGAAAATTAGACTTCAGCATAACCTTAAATATATAATAATATTATCATTCAGGATAAAATGGATATATTATTAATGATTAATATTCATAATTATATTTTAAATTTTATAGGCTATATTTTATAATGGTTAAAAATAACGAAAGCAGTGTATGCATTTTCTATAACTAAAAGTTATTTATTCATCAAAAAGGTAATTTAATTAATAAAAGTTTGATTCATTAAATTCCTACCCCTTCATAAATTTCTCCTTTTAAATTTTCATTTCATAAATTAAAATAGATGAGGGTACTAAAATTTCATCACCTATTCTGATTCCCAAGTTGCTTCCTCAAACATGTGGTTTCACCACAACACTTTTACAAGGTGGATTATCATGTTTCACATAACATTGTATCTAAAATCTAATATCTCCCAAAATTATCCTTGTATTAAATATCTCTTTATAAAGGTATTAAATATGGATTTAATACATGTGTGGGGTCCAGTATGATCTACTTTAATAGGGATACATGAAACACAACAAGTACTTAATATATGTTAGGTGGGAGAAAATGTTGATAGTTTACAACTCTGATGTGATCAAGGATCTCAATGGGGCCAATGTATCTTAGACTAATCTATCAATTCTTCCTAAACCTCATGAAATTATTCCATGATGATATGTAAAGGAACAACCTATCTCTAAACTTAGACTCTAGGACTCATAGGTGATTATCTAGACAACTTTTTAATGATTTTTCACAAATTTTATATGATACTCAATGGTTTGAAACTTCTATATCATATATTGGATATGATATGGTCCCATCATCTTAGACTCTCCAAATTAATCCCAATATGCTCGATTGAGACTCCTCTTCCCATATAGAGCCTCATAGGGTTCAATTTGAATTCTATTATGGAATATTTTTTAAATGAGAACTCTACATGGGGAAGGTGTTGATCTCATAATCCTTGTAAATCCATTGAAAATGATCAAAACATATCCTTTATAGTTTTAATGGTTCTCTTAGATTGACATAAATTCAAGGATGATAAGAAGTACTAAATCTAATCTCTATATCAAACGCTTGCTGAGCACTTCTACAAAACATTGAGGTAAACCTCAGATCTCAATATGATACAATAGAGAGTTGAAATCCATTAATTCTTACAACTTCCCTTATGTATATGATGGAAAGTTGGTCAAGAGAGAAATATTACTTGATAGAAATGAAATGTGCTGATTTTTTATTGTGATCGACTACCTCCCAGATGATGTTATTTTCATTAGATATATTGGGGAAACCTGTGATGAAATTCATGGTTATGTTTTCTCATTTTTATACTAGTATGGGAAATGGTGGAATCATATACATAGAGTTATAACATTCAGCGTTGACTTGTTGGAATACCAAGCATCAAGATACAAATTCTACAATCTCACTCTTAGTGTTATCCCACCAGAAGTTGTTATTCAAATCTCTATACATCTTAGTGATTCTTGGATGAATAGAGAAGGATAATATATTCACATCATCTAGAAGTCACATCTTCAGTTATGTTTTTTTTGAGACACATATCCAAGTTCCAAAACATATAAATCCATCTTTAGTATAGTTTAACTCCATAATATTTTCTACATTTATTGAGCTCTAAATTATCATTTTAGGACTCCTTTATAATCTCAAGAACAGATGTTTGATAATTAATTTGGGAAAGTTAGGATTAATATCCTTTTATTATTCCCATTTAAATCCTTTTAATGTCTAAGAATATTGGGGTTGGACTCACCTATTTTAATAATATTAAATCATGTTTTGATAATCCCAAATCATGTTTCATTTATTTGATAATTATGTTTCTCTTATAGGATAATAATTTATGTTAAAATCAAGTTTATATAAAAGTAATATCTATGTAATTTTAATTTCATTGCTCTTTTTTTTAAGCTTAAAGTGCAAAATTTCTCTAAGGATGCAAGGTCACCGATGTAAAGGTCACTGATGCAAGGTCACCGATGCAAGGTCACCGATGTAAATGACACTAATTCAAAGTCACCGATGCAAAGGTCACTGATGCAATGTCACCAATGAAAGTTCACCGATGTAAGGTCATTGATGCAAGGCTACCATTGAAGGTTACCATTGAGAAGGTCACTGATGAAGCCAAACAATGCACACTTACTATTGAATCCTACCATAACTAGTCTACCGATGCCTACCCTTCCATACTTTGTCAAATTCATAAAATTATTATAACAATCATATTTGGTAACTTTAATGTGTCTGAAACTAATTAATGTAGATTGTATATATACAAGAGATCGTATATAGGGACAGTACATGGTATGAGGAGGACCAAAAGTTATTTAAAAATTCCTATTGTCAGTCATCAAATATAAAAGAGAAGGTCGAGGAAGAAAAGGGGTGTGGTGGTGCGGATGCATACATGTGCGAAGAAGAAAAATATACAAGAAAGAACTTATACATGAGATCAATAAAGAACCATCCAGAATTCACACTGTGAACTCCGGAGCATCATGAAGATCATTTGGGAGATCAAATTTACATCTTATGACTTTCTTCATATCTATATCGAATCAATAAGTAGAACACCTAGAACCTGGAGTTATGACACTCTGTTTTGAGGACAACTTTTAGAGAAAGACTCGAACTGTAATTTCTTCACTCCAAGGAATCCAGAGTAGAACTGCAAACACATAGAGCCTTATAAACTCAATATTATACTGTTTTCTCTATTGTGTTATTTTATTTTACACTTCTGAGAAGTGTGTGTTTGTGTCACACACACTGTCTCTTATTCTTAAATAGAGGATACTGAAAATCCTCACCTCATAATTCACTTACACCTAGTTTCCAACATATAAATTTGGAAGAGACCGTGTGTGGTATATATTGTTTGTTTTTTTACAAAGAACTGTGGTAGAGGGTGTAAACCCTAGATAGTTTGTGAAAACTGTTGTAAAGCCCTATACAAGCTATGCTTCAAGTTTATTTTGAACATAAACTGCTTGGTGGCAGGTGATCACCATGTGGAGAGGATAAAGTCTCTGCTTGAGATTGGAGCTCTTGTTTAACTTTTATGTGTACTATATTTTGTTATACTCTATTTTTTTATATTCCACTGCTCATTATTTTAAAAAACATAAAACTATTTTTATACTTAATTTGATAGTTAGTTCTAGTTAGTGTGTGTAGGTGTTTATTTCAGTAAACTTGTTTCAAAAGTTAAAGAAGTGTTTTACACTGATTCAGCTAAGGAATAATCACCCATTGAGAAACCTATTTACCAACAAGGCATCTATATCTCCACTACCTTAATTAACTGGGCTGTTTCAATATTGGGGGATCTTTATCCTAACATTTTTAGAAAAATTTTTAACTAAAAACACAATTCACACCCCCCTTTTGAGTATCCACTCTGACCAGAATTTGATATTAGAGGATTGTTTGTTTTATTGATACTATCTGAAATGATGTGCAAGTTTTTAAATTAATTTCAATTGTGATTTTAGTTGTATCTTAATGATCTTAAAATTTCTGTCATATCTAAATGTTCAGTCCTTTAAAATTCTAATTAATAATGGATAACAATGTTGAGGGTGCTTCTACTAATATTCCACCTTTATTTAATGTAAATAACTATGCACATTACAAACTAAAAATGAAAATGTATCTAGATAGCATCGGTCTTGAAATTTGGGACCCAATATAAGAACAACATGTATTGCCTGTCACTGCAAGGGAAAAATGGTCTCAGTTGAATAAAGCTATATATAAAAATAAATGTAAAGCAATGAATGCTTTGTACTATTACCTAGGTGATGAAGAATTCAATAGAGTATCTACCTATAAAACTGCATATGAAATTTGGAATACTTTGGCTATTTCTCATGAGGGAACAACTAATGTTAAATAAATGAGATTAAATACTTATACTATTAAATATGATAATTCTAAATTGAATCCTGATGAACTTATATATGAAATGTATCTCTGGTTCAATGAAATAGTAAATACCATGAGTCTACTTGGGAATCCAGTGGACAACATGGATCAGATTATGAGGTTGCTTTGAGGCCTACCTGATTGATGGTTAGGAACTTATGTATCCATTAGAGAATCCTGTGACATAGGCAAGTTCTCAGTAAAGGAACTAATTGGAAATATTATTATGTATAAAAAAGAGCTCAAGGTAAATCAAGAATTAGATAAATAACCAAGAAAGAAATCTGTAGCATTCAAGAATGCTACCTCAAAGAACAAAGACCAAGAAAAAGTTCAAGCCCTTGTAGACACTTCCACCAGTGAAGACTCAGACTCTGACAGTGATGATGAGATGGCTCATCTTGCTAAGATATTCAAAAATTTCTATCATAAAAGTAAGTTATTTATAAAGTTAAACTATAAAGGAATGTATGATAATAAAGGATAGTGAAAAAAAGACAGAAAATGGAATGAAAATACATATGAGATATTCTTCTATGAGTGTAAATGAAAAGATCATGTCAATGATGATTTCCCCAAGCTGAAATTTAAAATTAAATATGAAGAAAAGGGCAAGGGATATAAAAAGGCTATGAAATCTACTTGGACTGCTCCAAAATATAGCTCCAATGGAGCTGACACTTCTACTATTGAAAATAATAAACATGAAAACCTTGTTTCATGACAAAAACATCTAAGGTAACACCCAATTCTCCTATACCTAATTCTTATTATTCTGGGAATGAAACTGAATCAAATAATGATGAGAATATGAATATTAATGAAATATTTGAATAATTTTTAATGATTGAGGATACCTTTAATAAACTCAAGGATAAATATAAATTATTAAAAGGCAAAATGTTTTGAATACTAAGTATAAGTATGATCTAGATATTGAGAAAGAAAAATATGCTCAGTTGTTAAAATAAAATACAAAACTTAATTTATCAAATGAGTAATTAAAAATAGATCATAAGAAATTTACTGTAGACAGATATACCTTGTCCTAGTTTCTGGGAAAAACAATCGCTCGAAAATACCCAACAGGTCTAGGATATCAACTAGGATAGAGAAAGATTATTAAAAATAAATTTGTTCCAAAATCTGGATAGTTCACTGCTAGTTCATGTTCTAGACCATATTTTGAATTTTATAAAAGACCTAACAAAGTTTAAATGTCTCAAAAATTATCTTTACATTTTAGGAAAACATTAAGACAAGTATGGGTTCCCAAAGTTTTACTTGTCAACCTCTCTGGACCCAAGAAAATTTGGGTACCAAAGTTACCCTACACTTAATCTGTTTTGCAGGAAAATTGTCTGAAGAGTTCCTGTATAACTCTATGGTACTTGGACAGTGGATGTTCAAGACATATGACTAGAGACTATTCATTATTCAAGATATTAATTAATGTTGAGGGTGGACATGTCACATTTGGTGATAATTCCAAAGGAAAGATTGTCAAATTAGGCTAGATTGGTAACCGTAACACTATATTAATTTCAGAAGTACTTTTTGTTAATGTATTAAAATACAATATCCTTAGTATTTATCAGTTTTGTGATGATAGTTTCAATGTTATGTTTTAAAATTATTCATGAAATGTTTTTAATTCTAAAAATTATTTAATATTCACTTCTCCTAGAAATGGAAATGTATAAGATATTGATTTAAATTCTTTATCTAAGAAAAATATTACTTGTTTAAATGTGTTTCCAAAGGAATCCTGTCTATGGAACAAAATATTAGGTCACTACAATGTGCAATAACTTAGGAAAATAACTAGGAAAGGTTTAGTTAGAGACTTACCTAAATTAGAATTACAAAATAACAAAGTCTGTAATCCTTGTCAAAAGGGAAAACAACACAACTTTTCTTTCAAATCAAAGAAATACGTTTCTACTTCTCAACAACATGAGTTGTTTCACATGGATTGTTTGGACTATATAGTGTTTCAAATCTAAATGGGAAGCACTATGTTTATGTTATCATAGATGGTTTTTTAGATATAAATGGGTATACTTTATAGCTCAAAAAATTGAAGCATGTTCTTACATCATTAAATATTCCAAGTCTGTATAAAATCTTAGTGGAATTAGAATTAAGACCTTGAGAAGTGATCATGGACTTGAGTTTGAAAATCAGGAATTTGAATATTTTGGATCACATAATGTCTATACTCACAATTTCGCTACTCCTAGAACTCCTCAACAAAATAGAGCTATAGAAATAAGGAATAGAACAATTCAAGAGAATTCTCAGACTATGCTTAATGAGTATAATCTACCTATCTATTTTTGGGTTGAATTTGTTAATACATATTGTTATATTATAAATAGAGTCTTAATTATAATAGTTATTAAGAGAACCCCTTATGATCTCTGGAATAATTGGAAGCCTAAGTTAAATTACTTTAGAGTTTTTGGTTGCAATGTATTTATCCTTATCACTAAGGATAAACTTGTTAAGTTTTCTTCCAAGAGTGATGTAGGAATTTTCATTGTTTACTCAATCTCTAATAAACCTTATAGAGTATTCAATAATAGAACCAAATATATGGAAGAATAAATTCATGTAAAATTTTATGAGACTGACCCACATAAAACCAAAAACCCCATTGAACAACTTGAAAAAGATATGTCAATTTTGGACCTTAATGATAAAGACAGTGAACCCTTAGTGAAAATCACCAGTTTTGGAAATTTTCTAGAATTTGAGAATAATGAATCTGAACCTAAAGACAATGATGAGGATTCTTGTTCAACTCTTTCTATAAGTATTAGAGCTCTCAAGAATAATCATTAAGATTCTGTAATAGGTGATCTAAATAAAGGAACACAAACTAGAGCTTCTTTGAGAAACGTAGTTAAACATCAAGCTTTTCCTTCAAATCCTGAAACTAAAAATATTGATGATGAAAATAATGATGAATTTTGGGTTATAGCTATGCAAGAAGAATTAAATCTATTTGAATGAAATAAAGTCTGGGAATTAGTACCCGAATGACCCGAAATAAGGCTAGACTAGTTGCAAAAGGATATAGTCAAGAGGAAGGAATATACTGTGAAGAAACCTTTGCACCTATAGCCATACTAGAAGCAATTAGGACACTACTTTCTTATGCAGCTCAACTGAATTTCAAGCATTATCAAATGGATATCAAAAGTGAATTTTTAAATGGGTATATAGTTAAAGATTTTTTTGTTGAACAAACAATAGTTTTACAAATCCCCATCTTTCAAATCATGTTTTTAAACTCTCTAATGCCCAATATGGTCTAAAACAAGTTCCAAGAGTTTGGTATGATATAATTATTTCTTTTCATATTTCAAAAGGTTTTACTAAAGGAATATCTGAACCAACTCTTTTTATTAAAAGGATTTCCAAAGATGTTTTAATAGTACAAATTTATGTAGATGATATTATTTTCCGATCTTCTAAATATTCTTTATGAACTAATTTTTCCAAAATGATGCGAGATGAATTTGAAATGAGTTTAATGGGGGAAATTAAATTTTTCCTTGGATTTATAAATTTTTAATATAAAAATGGTATTGTTTTAAATCAAATTAAATATACTAAGGATATTTTGAAACATTTTGGTTTGGACAGAAATAATGGTAGTGATACCCCTATGAGTACTACTAGTAAGTTGGATACTGATGAAACTGGTAAACTAGTGGATCAAACCAATTACAAATGTATGATTGTGAGTCTTCTCTATCTTACTGCTAGAATATCTGATATTATGTTTAGTTTATGTTTGTGTGATCTTTTCTAACCCAATCCCAAAGAGTCTCATTTAACTATTGTTAAAAAGTTTTTTAAATATCTCAATTATACTACAAAAATTAGGTCTAGTTTATCCAAGAGTAAAATCATTTGATTTGATAAGTTATTCAAATGTTGACTTTACTGGTTACAAGTTAGACAGAAAGACCACCTCTATAACATGTCACATTTTAGGAAATTCCCTAATATCATGGTATAGTACGAAACAGAATTTTGTTGCATTATCAACTATCGAAGATGAATATATAACTTCCGATAGTTTTTGTGCTAAAATTATATGGATGAAACACACTTTACTAGAATATGGATATCAATTCAAACATGTATTTATAATGTGTGATGATATTAGTGCTATTAACATCTCTAAAAATAAAGTATCTCATGCTAGGACAAAGCACATTGATGTGAGACATCACTTCTTGAGAGAACATTATCAAAGAGATGATATCACTCTTGAATTCATTGGAACTGAACATAAATTGGATGATATATTCACAATGACATTGAATTCTAAGAGGTTAAATTACATCAAACATGTGTTAGTCATGATAAACTGTTAATGTTGGAAAATATAGTTAGAAACCTCACCGTTAGAAACCTCACTGTTGGACCTCACCATTAGAAACCTCGCCACTGGACCTAACCATTAGAAACCTCACCATTGGACCTCATCATTACAAACCTCACAGTTGGACCTCACCGATATAAACATCATCGTTAGACCTCATAGTTAGAAACCTCACTGTTGGACATCATAGTTTGAAACCTCACCGATAGACATCACCGTTAGAACCTCACCGAAAAACATCACTGTTAGAACCTTACTGATAAACCTCACCGTTGTTACCTTACTGATAATTGATGTTCTTAGGACTTAGCATTTTCTCTGCCCGAATATGAAATGTTTTCTATATTACTAAATTCTTTTACTTGATCTATTTTTGATCCCTAAATGATAAAAATAAATAACGCACCACATTTTGATCCACATCTACTCTCTCCCGAACCTCTTGCTCCCTAATCTAAGAACCTCACCTTCTGCTAAAACCCTCAAACCACTCCAGATTGAAATGACAAGGTTGAAGTGACTGTTGGTCAGCGATGAAAGAGATGCACCTAATCAAAAATACCTCGAGCTGAGTCGAGTAGTGGAATCCAAGAAGTTTAAAATCTAATCAACCATCATTTTTCGAAGAGGGAAATCATGTTTGAGAAGGAGATGAGTGGTAATGGATGATGTCGAGCAGGTATTTAGTGCTAAAGGAACTTGAAACTCAATGTTTTTTCGAGTGCATTGCAAACAATAGTGGACCCTATTACCCGAATCTAGTTAAGGAGCTCTACAAGTCTCTAATGTTTGAGAAAACCGAGGTTGAGAATAGAATGTCTTCTAACGTAAATTTAGTAAGCATAATCTTCTCCTCTATTGAATGGTATGAGTGTTTGAGAGTACCACATGAAGGTATTTTTGACTACTACCAAGGAGTGGTGTCTCCCACTAGTGATTTCGTTTATTATGAAGAAGCTCTAGCTAAACTGATAGGGAATGGGATTCCTAGAAAAGTCATTGCAGCTAAAATATAAAGAGAATAGAAGTTTCTATTTAAATTTGTTCATCATGTCATGAGTCCCAGGAGAGGATACTTTTTTACCTTGAAATATCCGGATGTATTTCTCTTGTATCTGTTGAATCATGGACAAAGGATAAATTTGTGTAGGCTTATGATGATTCAATTGAAGGATATTACAATGCTCGGTTCCAATTCCTATGCATTGTTTCATGCCATATTTATATCCTTGATGTTGAAGGTGAAAGGAGTTTCTGAAAACAAGGATGAAATATTTGTAGTAAGGGAAACATTCTACATTACTAAGATGATTTGAAAGTTGATGAAGATAAACTGAAACCCTTAGAAAAGAAGATGGGTTCATGGTGAGGCTAAGTTGTATGAGGAATTCAACACTGTTAACCATCCTACTAGGCCTATGGATAAGAGAGTACTTGGTCTAAAGCCTGACGAAGTAGATCCTTCTTATTCAGATGAAGAGGAGGAAGCTTCTACTTTGCAAGAAAGAGAGGATTATTGTACATATTACAGGAGTGATCATGACCATCCCTCAAATCCTCGTGCTAATATTGTATCTTTTAGTAATCCTAGCCCACCAAAAAGACTGCCTAGAAGGGATACTATCCTAAGGGAATGTGATGATGAAGAAACTGGTGAAGAAAAAGGGACAAAAAATGTCTTAAGAGACATTAAAGAGATCTCAGATGAGGATGAGGACATTAAATCTAGTCATGATGACTTTGAGACAGCTAATGATGCAAGTGAAGAGGAATGTCTAAGTCTCAGTCCACTGATAGGACATATATAAATGGTAGAAAATGTAGATTAAGAGGTTTCTGATTCAGTTGATGATGGAACTTCCTTGGCTATAGTTGAAGATTCTACAAAGGAAGTGGCAGTGGAACCTCTTGTTGATGAAGTTTCTCAAGGAGGTATGGCAGAGATGGATGTGGTTGCTCAGGAGAATTCTCCATTTTAGGCGGAGGAACCTGTTTCCATTGGTTCAGTTGCTATCGCTCATGGGATAAAATACTGGTCAGAAGACCCTGGATTTGTGGTTTTGGGATTAGACTATAGAGATTATGATGATTACCAACCTATTAGAAGTCATCCCATTCCTTCAGTTATAAAGACTATGATTGTACATCCAGTATTGCTTTTTCCTCGATAATATGTAAATAAGGATGATTTGGATTCATTAAAGTCAGATCTAAAGATTCACTTTCAAGAGAAAACTACAATGATAGAGAGAGAAGTATCTCATAATCAAGGACTCATGGCATCTATAGCTAAAAGACTAGTTTCTACCTCTCACTCAGTCATGCTACATGATATCAAGGAATGTCAGAATCAGGTTAGGGCATTGGTAGGGTCTACGGAATCTGTAAAGCTATCTATTTCCAGTTTATAATCCTATATGGATTTAATAGATCAGATGGGAAGAGATATTAGATATGTTAAAAGTGTGGTAAAGCAAATGGTCACTATGTTTTAGGACTTTAAGAATTCTATGGAGACACATGTGAGTGGACAGGATAATGATGTGAAGAAGCTGATCAGTGGTCTGACCAAATTCATTAATGAGATAGTGGAATTCACTATGGATCCTCTTTGTGCATTTTATTCATCTTCAACTACTCCCTCGGTTGATCTTGAAGCATTCAGGTCAGATGTCAGAGAAAAAGTTGAGAAGTTCCCTGGTGCAAGTACATCAGACCCTCAGTATATGACTCAGTTCATTTCTACTACTAGAGAAATTCATATCCTTTTGGGAAATTATTTAAGGGAAGATGATCAAGATCAAAATGCCATGAAAGTAGAAGTTGATTTCTAATACCAAAGGGTATATACGAAGCATCAGATAGATGGTCACTTTAAGCTTCTATGGGAAAACATGAGGATTCCACCTATCACTCGGTCTTTTAAGGATCATGTTAGAAATCTTAGAGAGTTGAATACTACCTTAGAGAGATTTATAGGGAATAAAGATGATTTTATCTCAGCTATGTAGAGAGTAGGAAGTATCATTATGGATTTCAGAAATCTTCTTTTTCCCTTACTCCATGTGGACTACACTTCTATCATTGTTCCTCCATCTTTACCTTCTTCCTCTACAACCTTAGGATCTATCGGTGCTTCTCCTTTGATGACTCCTGCACAGGCCATCAGAAGCTTGACCCCCACCATTCCTTAGATATCTCCTCACTATAGGTCTACTTATGCTTCTGTTACAGCTCCTCCAACCCAAATAACTGATATCCCTCAGCCTATCCCTCCATATTTAGAACCCGACTCCTTAGCTTCCAAAGACAAATCTCACTTGGACATATCTTATCTTGATTGAAATTTGGATGTCTTAGTTTATAGGGATCTTTTTTAAACTTTTTATGTACTATAATCTTGCTTCCTGGTTCATAAAATCATCTTTTGACATCTCTTCCATATTCCTATATTTTTGTTAATCACAAAGGGGGAGAAGTTATAGGTTACCTAAAAGGGGAATAAGTTTTTCAGTTTACTAGAATCATTGCTTATATATACTATCTATAATAAATATGGTTCAATTTTACTTATACACACCTCCGAGGATATTTAGAAAATGTTCCTAACCTTGATTCAAAAATAATAACCTAATTTGTGATTATCAAAAAGAGGAATATTGTTGGACTCACCTGTTTTGATAATTACAAATCATGTTTTGATAATCCCAAATCATTTTTATGTAATCCCAAATCATGTTTCATTTAGGTGATAATTATGTTTCTCTTACAGGATAATCATTTATGTGAAAATCATGTTTATATCAAAGTAATATATATATACTTTTAATCTCACTTCTCTTTTGTTTAAGCTTAAAGTGAAAAATTTCTCTAAGGATGCAAGGTCACCGATGCAAGGTCACCAATTCGAGGTCACCGATGCAAAGGTCACTGATGTAAGGTCACTGATGCAATGTCACCGATGCAGGGTCACTGATGCAAAGGTCACTGATGCAAGGTCAGCGATGAAAGGTCAGCGATGCAAAGGTCACCGATGCAAGGTCAATGATGTAAAGTTCAGTGATCTGAGGTCACCGATGTAAGGTCACCGATGCAAGGTCATCGATTCAAGGTCACTGATGTAAAGTCACAGATGCAAGTCCACCACTAAAGGTTACCATTGATAAGATAACCAATGAAGGATTATGATGCACATTACTATTGAATCCTACCATTGGGAAGGGTACCATTACCAGTCTACTGATTTCTACCCTTCCATACTTTGGAAAATTCTTAAAATTATTATAATGGTCATATTTGGTAACTTTAATTCGTTTGAAAACAATAAATTCTGATTGTAGAAATATCACGAGACTGTATCTGGGGACAGTACGAGGTATAAGGAGGACCACACGTTATTTACTCATTCCTATTATCAGTCCTCAAATATAAAAGAGAAGACCTGGTACAAAAGGAGTGTGGTGGTGCAGATGCATAAATGTGTGAAGAAGAAAATTATACATGAAATAACTTATGTGTGAGATCAAAGAAGAACCATCAAGCATTCACACTATGAACTCAGGAGATTATTAAAGATCATTTTGGAGAACAAATTTACATCTTTTGTTCTTCTTCAACTCTTTGTCCAATCAAGAAGCAAAAAACCTAGAACCTGGAGTTGTGACACTCTGTTTCGAGGACAACTTTCATAGAAACACTTGAACTACAATTTCATCACTCCAAGGAGTCAAGAGTTGAACTGCAAACACATAAAGCCTTCTAAACTCAATCTTATACTATTTCTCTACTATTTTCTTTTACTTTAAACTTCTAAGATGTGTGTGTTTATGTTACACACACTATCTCCTCTGGTTAAATAGAGGATATTGAAAATCCTCACAACATACTTCACTAAAACCTTATTTCCCATGAGTAACTATGGAAGAGACCATGTGTGGTCTATATTTTTTGTTTTTTCCATGAAGAACTGTGGTAGATGGTATGAACCCTCGATAGTTTATGCAAACTATGGTAAATCCCGATATAGGTTATGTATCAAGTTTATTTTCAATATAAACTGCTTGGTGGAAGGTGATCACCAAGTGGTGAGGAATAAGTCTCATCTTGAGACTGAACCTCTTGTTTAACTTTTATGTGTACTATATTTTGTTATAATCTATTTTTCTATATTCCCCTACTCATTATTTTAAAAAACCTAAAAAAATTTTATACTTACTTTCATAGTTTGTTATCTTTAGTCTGTGTAGTTTTTTAATTCCGTAAACTGGTTTCAAAAGTTTAAGAAGTGTTTTACACTGATTCAACTGAGGACTAATCACCCTTTGAGAAACATGTTGACCGACTAAACATCTATATCTCTACTGCCTTAATTAACTGGGCTGTTTCAATATTGGTGGATCTTTATCCTAAAGTTTTTTGTAGAAATTTTATGTAGGAACCCAATTCACCCCCCTCTTGAGTATCCAATCCAACCAACAATTGGATCCCTTTTAATCCTCATACTGAATAGGGTTATATGACCTTTTAACTTAGAAAATCTGCCACTTTATTCACCTTTCTAGGATGGTAATGGGTTGAAAAACTATAATCATTGACAGAATCTAACTACCTTCATTGTTTCATATTGAGATCCTTTTTATTATATAATTGAGGATTTTGTGATTCGTATATATGTCATACTTCTCACTATAGAGATAATGTATCCGAATATGCAATGTGAAGTTCACTATATCCAATTCTAGATCACACACAAGGTATTTATTCTCATGGATATTTATTTATAATGAGACCAAGGCAATAATTTTTTCATCTCGCATGAGCACACAACCCATGAATTTTTGGATGCATCACTATATTGCACAAATCCTTAACCACTAGTGGTTAGTGTGGGACCATGTGTAGTGATTATAATCTTCTTTACTTTTAAAATATATCTTCACATTCATAATTCCATCAAAACTTCACCCCTTATGAGTTTGGTTGGTAATTGGCCATGAGAATAATGAGAAGTTTCTCTAAAATCGACGATAGTACCCTGATAATCTAATGAAACTATAGATCTTCATCATAATTATTGGTTTAAGACATCCTTTATTTGAAAATATTTTTTATTGATCCACATGTATCCCTTTGTTGGTGATAACATGGACTAGGAATTTTACTTTCTTTATCCAAAACATGAATTTTCTATATTTTTCATATACATTTTTGTTTCACTAGGTCTTTTGTATAACATTCAATTATCTACATTTTCCTCCTTTCATTTAGAGTAGATAAAAATATCATATATAAATACTACCCAAAATTTATCGAGGTAATAACTAAATACTATATTCATTTATTCCATGAAGATAGATAGAGAATTAGTGGGTCAAAATGGAATCACTATGAAATCTTAGTGCTCGTACCTTATACTAAAAGTGTCTTAGGGTTATCCTCCTTACATAATAATATCCCCAGAAATATCCATAAGAGAGAAATATTGTACTCCACATATCCAATCGAAATGTTTGTAAATCCATGTAATAAAATATTTTTTATTTATTGTGATCTTGTTTATATAATTATAATCAATGTATAGGTGCATTGACCCATCCTTTATCTTGGAAAAGGGGACTGATGCACCCCTTGGTAAAGTACTTGGGTGTATAAAATATTTATAAATATTCTTCTATAGTTGCTTATTTATCTCTAAAAGTTAAATAGTTACCATTTCATATGGATTATTATATATTGGAAAAGCTATAGGTATAAACTCGATTGAGAAATCAACCTCATGTATTAGAGGAAGAAAAATAAATTCTTTAGGAAACACATTATCATATCCCCTTATAATGAGAACATCTTCCATGATGATATTTTTCCTTAATGTAAATTATTTGAGAAATATACGCTTACTCATAAGGAAATAATATCCATGCTTTAGATGATGATACCAAATAAGATTAATCCTCCACCTTGAACTTATATAGGACTATAGGGTGATTTGCTATACATAGAATAATTTCATTCTCTTGACAATTTCTATTTACTCTATATAAGGAAATCCAATCCATATAAATATTTACATTGATTTTTTATGAAGGGAGTCTCACAAGGTTGGATGGGAATTTCATCACACCAATATAGAAATTGGAGAAGTTTTATACTTGGGATTAAATAATTTCCCCATTTTCCATTATCACAGATAACTTCACTTCTATGTTTTGAGGTGGTGTTTGAATAGCTCTATTAAAATTTTGTTATATGAAAGAATTTATAGAACCATAATAAAAAAGTACATTCTCTATCCCTTAATGAATAACAAGTGCACCTATCACAACATAATTTTTTGGATCCACCTCAAAAGATATAATGACATTAGCTTTCCCTTTCTCTCTCAGCCTTATAGGATCTTTTCATCTATTTTCATTGATAACCCTTAGCTTATTGAATTAATTCATATAGTGTCCTTATTAATTACAGTTGAATCATTAGGCAATAAGATGTGGGTTTACTAAATCATTCATTTTTTCCATCACATTGGTAGGTTTTTACCATTGGTATTCACTATCTAAGTGCCCTTCCTTTCCACACCTAAATCATTTCCTTGTCATATTCATTTCATTTTCATGATTCTTCTTACCATACTTTTTAAAAGTGGGATGTTGGTCATTTTTTCTAATGCATGATTTATCAATCACTCTACTAAAATTAACTCCATTCTACGCTTCCTATATCTATACCCATGGGGCCCATGAGATTTTATGACCTTCATTTCATCTTTGAGGAAGCATTAAACAATTCCCTCATTTTTTTCAATGTCTCGAATTGATAATTCTTTTTATAGACATAGATTTATCCCACCAAAGAAACAATCAAATTTAATTTTTGGGGGAATGATAATTCTATAGACATATCATGAAAGTCTTGTGAAGTTTTTCATGTATACACTAATGTATTCATTCGACTTTCTATTGAGGCCAAGTAAATACCTCCCCATTTTAGGTCAGAGTGTAGAAGGAAAATAATTATCAAAAACAATATCAGGAATTCCTTCTACTCCATCACTTTGAACTCTTCCTCAGGCTTTGTATTTTTTGTCAATATCCACCATTGATCAACTTATCCCTCCATAAGATAAAAAACCATGATGAATTTATTTTTATAATATCATTCAACTGTGATGAAGATATTTTTAATGGTTTTGATCCAGTATTCCGTTGATAAAGGATTGAGAGATCCACTTAATTTTAGTGGCCTTTATCATATGAAAATCTCAATTGCAACTTGATATTTCTTTGAGGTATGTGGGTATTATTATGGATTCATGTTTATATTAAAAAATTGTGTTAACTGAGAAAGTATTGTTATGAATTTATCGAATCCTATTCCCTATTGGGTTGGGCATCACATTTGGGCATCCATTACATTGTTCATCACATTGGTTGTTGACTCAGTTACTCATATTCTCATCCATTTATATAAATAAAGGTAAAATTTGGAATGATAATTTTAATACTACTAATAACATTAACGAAAAACAATAAAAATTGAATGTATAACTCATAAATGAAATACATTCCTTATCCTAGTAATTTATAGGATTCAATCTATATTATCCGTGGTCTATTTCCTAATATAAAATTTTATGGCCATTTTTATTCCCCTCATAATGGTTCAGAGAGAGATAATGAATTTAACAAAGAATATACCCTAGGAGTTCCAAACCAGGTGTGCAGAATTGCCTCTTTTTTTTTATTCCAAGTGATGATTAAGTCAAATCCAAATGCACTATTTTTGGGGTTATTACTTCTAAGTACAAATATTCTAGATTCAAATCCACTAATAGTATCCATATTGGAATTTTGTTTCTTAGAAACATATTAATCTATACTTTACCATAAATTAGGATTGTTTGAATATGTTTATTATTATCCTTACGACTTTCACTAAAGTTTTCTAATCCTAATCCCTAAAAAATAAAAAATCCCTAATACCAAATATGAAAACCCATATCCTTAATAATAATTAATTCAGGATTTATTCCCTAAACATACACATAATACAATCCTAGAATATAAGTATTCCAAGTGTCATTATGAAATTAGGAAAATAAAACATTTACTTGAAACATGGGTACAACAATGCTATTTAAAAACTCCAAAACATTCCCTTATATTCCATAAAACTTCTAAAACTATATGGGATAACCTAGGGACATACATAAGAAAAGGGTGAGCTATAAATCCCAATAAATGAATAATCTAAGAATAATATGATGGAATTAATATATGTTATTTAAGAGGCATATCAAGGTGATATAAAATGGATGATAAACAAAAACATGAACATTGAATAATGATATAATACAAAAACATCAAGGAAACATAGGAATGTAGAAAAAACATAAAAAATGTCATCATAATCATAAGTTAAGGATAACCACCAAGATATAAGAAAAATAGGGTGCTTAGGATAACCTCCTATGAACTATGCATGGAATCAAATGAGATAAAAACATTAACCAATGAATTGGAGGGCTATATAATTTTGGACCCACCCATGACATTGATATCACTGCTGATTTTTTTTATTATTCAGACACTTTTATGGGAAAAGTGAGAAACCATACATGACTTCAATGACTTAAAAACAATCAAACCACCATGATACAATATTTTAATGAAAAAAAAACACATCCTACATGAAGAGCCCCTAAAAAGCATCATAATCATTAAGAATAATTTCCTTTTAATCACCGCTTCACGATATGTTATCCTATGCATGACTGCATGGGCCTAGAACTGATGGAAAATCCATACCCTCTGAAATATCCTAATCACATTCATATCATGTATATGAATTTGGGTGCCATAAATATTAAAAAATATAATGATTTATTTAATAAATCTTAATCAAATTATTATGGATTGGGGGTTATATACATGTTATTTTAAAATAAATGGAAGATAGATAAATCAAGGTGAATACCTTGAGTGGAAATGGGGATGGGAATTTCCTATATAAATTCTTGTCTTGGAAAATCATAAGATAATTTTGGCAGTATAACGAGTGTACATATATATTCTTGTAAGGGTTTAATGAGAGTGAAAGTTGGTATATAATTAATTATAAATCATAAATATAGTAAAAGGTACTTGTAAATACATATTCAAGTATGAATATTTGGAAATCAAGTAACATAATACAAATAATGGTCTTGATTAAAGAGGAGGATATAATCCCTTACCTTGACAGGGTGCTTTTAAAATCATTGGAGGAGATTCTTAGGTGATAGGGATCACCTTGTGAGGGATTTATAGAGGTAGAGTGAGAATAAATTCATTATCAAATGTTTTTTAGTGAAGAAGAGTAAGATGATGGTGGGTATTTAAATCAAAAGAGAGGGGAATTCTTTATTATTTTCTAAACATGGTTTTTAGAATCTATATGATAAAATAATAAAAAACACAAACCTTCCCATGGTTCTTCATTATTTTATATCAAATATAATTGGTTTTAAATATTTTATTAGGCTTGGAATCAAACTCTTTAAAATAATAACATTAGTGATATGGAAGCGAGTTATACTCATAAAGAATTGATTTTTAAACCTTAAAATATAATATAGGTTTTAGAGGATTAATCATGGGTTTATAAATTGAATAAAATAACCTAAAAAACAAATTATTCTAAAGTGGAAATATATTTTTAGTAATTTATTTTTTATACTATTTATTACATCACTTTTTGGCTATTATGATGTCATAATATGTACCATATATTTTTATCATATTCAATTTGTACCGAAAAATTAGTCCATCTAAGAAAATTATGAAAAAATCACCATTATATAATTTTAATGTCTTTATTTTAAAAATAATATTTTTTTATCAAAATAATTCTCTAAATATGACAATTTTTACTATTAAATCAAAATTCTCATTTATTGACAACTACCTTTTTTATGAAAATCAAACTTATCTATCCCTTATAAGGATTATAATGGACTTTAATAAATTATATTACCATTTTTATATAAATATTATTTAATAATAATATTATATGAAAATAATTTGTTTTTTCAAAATTCTTGAATTTATAAAAAATGCCATTTAATTAAAACATTATTTTTTTTCCAAAAATACAATTTGGGTTTCTTCGTAACAAAATATAATTTTCATCTACTAATATAAAATTATAATGATTAAATGGGATAAATATAATAACTATTTTATTATAAAGGAATATTTAAAAATCTATACTACTTGGGTATAGATATATAACCCCTTATTACACTAGGTATTCCCAAAGGGCAAGGTTTGCGATTGTGGGGGATTTTTAGAGTGATTTTGTAAGCATCATTTGGGCTGTGATCTAGATAATATTGAACATATTCCATAAATAGTTTCATTCATGATTTAGTTGTTTAATTTCAACTTAGTCTTGGTAAAGGAAAAAACTCAGTGATTACATCTCCCTTAAGAGCTCTGATAAATGGGCTTTACAGGGTATGATCCTACTGGTCTAGGCCATTGCTCCTTCCATCTACAAAAATTAGACTTTATCATAACACTTAATATATAATAATTTTATCATACACTATAGAATGGATATGTTATCAATGATCAAGATTATTAATAGTATTTTAAATATTGCAGGCTACATTTTATAACTAACCAAAGTAGTAAATGTGTTTTCTATAACTAAAAGGAATCTACCCATTCAAAAAGGAATTCCATTTTTAAAAGATTAGGTTGTTATATAAATAATCATATTCAATATGATATACCACTAGAGAGGCCATAAGTTTATTCCACTTTTGTTTTTTTTAAATCATTACATCTCTATGTAATTTTGTCCATATGTTTATGTGAGCATCAAAGAAACCTCATGCCAAAATATTTTTCTGTGTAGCATTTATATAGAAAGTATGTTTGAAAAATAGTGATTAGGAAATTATATTAATGATTTTTAACTCTCTGAACATGTATTAAAAATTGTTTACTTCATTAAAACAAATGTTACATTTTCACTATAAGTAAAATGGTTATTAGTAATTGTTGTTTATTTATTTTGTGATGGTTTAAATTTCCTCATTAAATCCTATTATGGTTATAAAAACTATCATTGATGGATTAAATGAATATTATTCCATGTTATTTTTTTAGATATGTGATTATTATTTAAAACCATAGTGATTAATTAATAGATTGTATTTATGAAACCATTGTATTTATTTATGTAGTGGTTATTTGAAATTTCCTTTTTTATCATAATGTTTTGGCAGTTTTAACTGCCATATTCACTATAAAACTATTCTTAATGATATTTTTTTAACTAAATTATAAATGGTTAAAACTAATTATAATTTATAATAGGTAGTATATTAGAAAATAGTGATGGGTTTTCAGTGCACAAACCACGATGAATAAATTAAAAAATATTATTTTATTAGGAGGCTGTTAAAACTACCCTATTTACTCAAAAAAATTGAATATAGATTTTGGGATACTAAATACTCTTTTACATACAATAAAAATATCACATATAATCTAGGAGAACAATTTCAATAGTCCAAGAAATAAAATGTGGGGGAACCACCCTCACCATTACTGTGGTTTATAAAAAATCTAATTAAACGTATATACAACAATTTACATTTTAGTTCAATACTAAAAAGTCACCATTCATGTTCTTACTCACATACAAAACAATTGGGAACCAACATAAATCTTACTCTACTAAATCAAATAGGATCCCCCTGATGATGCGCAATGCACCTGATCCTGATTTTCCTATATGTTACCATACTCCAGTGTCTATATTAAATATAAGTAAGAATATTGTTTATTTGAACTTCAATATCGATCATATAAAATATAGTTAAAACAATTATCGTAATTTTTTAAATCAATTTGAATAAATTTATAAATTTCAGTACCATTAGTATAATAATACGCACATAACTATCCTATAAATTACATGATTTATGGTTTATTTTTCATCACTTACATAATAATTTTTTATGTTTATAGTTTTAGATAATTATAAAATAAATTACATTAAAAAGTTAAAAAATCTTAAAAATTTCTATTTTCCCATAAAACATGTTCTTTATAAAGATACAATTGCTTTATTCAAGGAAACTTCCAAAATTAGAATATTTTCTTTATTAACATTAATACCCATCCTATATCACTATGATTTTTTTGAAAATATGGGATGAGAAAAAAATCTCAATAAGGGGAATAAATGAAAAGAAACCCAATATTCCATTTGTAAACGTAAAAAAATATAAGAATGTTTTTATTTTTATAATAAATATTTGATCCCGAATATTTGTTTACATTTATATGGAAAAACATAATTTCTCAATAAATTGCATAAAAAATATATATAAAATCATAATTTAAAAATAATAATCAAAAAGTTTATTTTTAAGTATGAAAACCAATGTATAACTTTATATGAAAAATAATATATTAAAAAAAATTAAAATGGCCATAAAATTTCCTTAAAAACATATCATCATTTTCATTAATTTTGAAATCAAATGATTTACATTATAAACCATATCAATCATGCCATGTAGGTATATTTAGATATTGTTCTTATATCAAACCATAAAATAAATCTTATAATGGAATCACATAACTGGGTAATTCCCACAAATATTAGGAGTAACCTATCACCATTAAACTCTACCACTTTACCTAATGCATTTGAGATCTATACCGGGCTCACCCGTCATCACATATATATTGAACTCACCAATAATTTATATAAAATTTAAAAGAACCACCAAATGAATAAATATCATATATATATATATATATATATTAAATTTTGACTACAAAAATCATTTTAATTTTCATTCAAGCTAATAAACAATAAATATTTCATTATCTCCAAAAAATGATAGGAAATTTCAGTTTCCTTAAAAAATATTTTTAAAAATAAAAATTTATTGAAGAGTCGGGGTGAGATAATTTTTTTTAAATTTTAAAACAATATTGATAATGAATAATGTATATGAAAATAGAAAATATCAGTCAATCAGTATACATTAAAATAACATTCTTTTGATAATTTTGTAAGAAGACAAAAATGACCCATAAAGAAGATGTTGAAATGATTTATTTTTAATCACTTGTAAAGAAATAAAAAAATAGTAAAAAATAAACCATATAAGTATTTAAATCATAAATAAGAACATTATATAAGAATTTATGATAACCTTGATATGGAAGAAAAATATTTAGAAGAAAAACTTTAAAATAATACTTTTAAAGTAATATCCCTTACCTCAAGTCCTGACTCATTTCATTTCTATTTATACCAACTTGAGTAATAAAATTATATTACTTTTCTACTTTATTAAGAGAAATTTTCATTCCTATTAAACTATTATTATTCCCTTTATTTCATCTATTACCATGCTTTATTTAGTTACTAATATGGTTAAGTTAACATTTGATGTTTTGAGGATGTTTAGTTCATAAGTCCAAAATGAATTCCATATTTTGACTAAGGTCAAAGTGATCACGGTTCAATAATCTAAATTTTTTTAATCATTATAAAATTATTATTTTTATACAATGAAAAATAATTTAGAACCATGCATGGAATTTTTATATAGAAAATGAAATACGTCATATAATGGAAGAGGCAATCCACACATACCCAAGAGCAGCATTTCCATTTTTCTATTGGATGGAAAAGGAATATGATATATAATATTATAATTTTTCATAACCATAATTATATTATATATTTTATATTTATTCATTATTTATATCCTTATTACCAATAATCTGATGTGGTGATGAAAAATGAATCATATTACTTCTTGGAGGTGGTTTTCCAAAAACACACATGAGCGACATTATCATTTTACAATGGATAGAAATAGTAAGAAGGTAAGTAATATATTATATTTATTGAATAATTAAAATTTCATAAAAAAATTTATATTCATTAATTAAATCTTTATAACCAACTGTGTGAGGCGGTGTTGGAAAACAAAACACATTGCATTGTGGAGGTCGTATTCTATACATACACACGAGTGATGTCTTCATTTACTGTAGGTTGTAAAAAAATTAAAATGAGTTGTTATATCAATGTAATAACATTTAATTAAACATAATATATTAATTTAATTATTTTATAGTTGTTATAATATATTATAAGGATCTTGGAGAAGAAATAAACAGAAAATTGTTTGGTTAGGACACACAACTCCTCCTTAGTTATCTCTTGTTGGATTACACATTAAGAAATCTAGGATTGGTCTTTTGAGAATACCAATACCTATAAGAACTAATTAGTGTAGTCTAGAAGGGTTTTTTTGTAAGTATTGGTACACTTAATTATTTTAAAATGTGTGAATAAGTAAGGAGATGATGTTCCCTTTTATAAGGGAGGGGAGTGACAATCTAGTAAATACTTTAAAGTTTTAAATAAAGAAAACGTATTTCAAAAGGTCAAATGAAAAAATTTATAAATTTATAATCCATTATATTTTAAGGTATAAATAAACTAAAAAAAATCATATTTATCCAATTTTTGGAGATACGCGATGTCTTATCATTTAGTTTAACCTATGTTAACCATTTTAACCTTTACCCGGGTGATAATGTTTTTCCATGGTAACTATTAACTATGATCAAAAATGAAATTAAACACATTGAAAATTTTAAACCACATTATTACAAATATCAAGTAATTTTTTTAGATTCCATTTAATGAAGTGATAGAAATTAATTTCAATAAATGTCTGCAAAACGCAATGAAAAAATGTTAATAGAAAAATGTCATTTTAAGAAGAAAAATGATTTTATACCAAAATAAATGATAATATTGATTGTAATGGAATTATTTTGATTATTTTTAATCATTGGGGACTTAATTAATTTTTAGATAAATACAAAACTAAATAATACACTTTAATTACTTGAAAATAAACTACATGTTTTATAAAAATTGGCATTTTCACTATTCACTAAAAAATCAATCTTTTCAAAAAAATTCATAAAATTCACCTTAAGTTAATTTATAAATGATCAATATAGAAGTGAAGTTAATTTTATAAATTAAAAACTACAAAATTTATAAATATAATTTTAATATAAAATAATATGTTTCATGGAAAACATTTCAACAAAAATAAATACATTTCTTTTATAGTAAAAAAATCATATAAATTTATCATATTATATATGAGTCCATA
Organism: Viscum album; assembly: GCA_963277665.1. Lineage (NCBI taxonomy): Eukaryota > Viridiplantae > Streptophyta > Magnoliopsida > Santalales > Viscaceae > Viscum > Viscum album. The sequence goes on from OY728161.1 coordinate 1,747,196,733, forward strand.
AAATATATTTATAAAAATTACAAATAAATTAAATTGATTTACAATAAAAATTACATAGATAATCACATTCTTCTATATTTTATAAATTTATTGCTTATAATTTTATTCTTTACTTAAACATTTGAGTGTATTTTTCCATTACAGTTTTTTTTCTGATTCCCAGGTTGATTCTTATATAATATGGGTTCTCAATAAAACTTCAACGAAGATAATTAAAATATTACCAAACACTTATTTTTTATGATAAATAATATAAAATTATCTTTCCATATAAGAGATATTCTCCTCTAATAAAACAAACGTAGGTCTTAAAACATGAGATGCATCAGGTATATACTTACATGTCAAAGACACTTGAAACATATCATATACATGAGATAAAACCAGAGTTAAGGATACCCGGTAAGAAATTGATCCCACTTTTTTATAATTTTATAGGGTTATATGAACCATTGTCTCAACTTTACATTTTTTTAAAAATTCACTACACTATTTTAAGGAGATATTTTAAGAAAGACATGGTTGTATACCTAAAATGAAATTTCCTTCCACCAATTATCTGCTAATTTTTTTTCTTAATTAGTGTGCCCCTCATGTGGTACTGATTCATTTTTACCTTTTAAACCATCTCTTATACTAATTTTTTTTGCAAACATTTCTTATCTTCAACTTCATCCCAACATGATGGATTTTAACACCGCTTTCCATATAATGCCTCAAAATATTCCATTTCAATACTTAAATGAAAATAGATATTATTAGTAAATTAAAAAAGACATATATTTATCCCAATATCCCTAATAATTTTGTAATCCATCTTGAAGAATATCTTCTAATGTTTTAATTTAATTCTCTGACTATCAATTAGTTTAGGATAAAAACATATACTAAAATTTAATTCAACACCCATTGATTTATATAGTCCTTTATAAAAATGTTATATAAATATCTGATGATGATCATATAAAATAGAGAGGGGGAAACCATGTAATATAACAGTATCATTAAGATAAATTCTAGAAATACAATCCAAACACCTAATATAATGAATAGAAATAAAATGCGTTTATTTAGTCAAATTATCAATAGTAACCCAAATCACATTTTTACCTTAATATGTCTTTGGAAATACCAATATGAAATCCACGTATATGTTCTCACATTTCCATTATGGTAATAAAAATGGATGAATCACCCCTTCTATAATTTTTATTCATCTTTAACCAACTTAAATGTAAAACATTTCATGGTAAAATATATTAAATAATTCTTCATACACTCACACCAAAAATATTCCCAAACGTCTATATACATCCTAGTTCTTCAATGATGAATAGTAAATAGAGAAGAGTGTGCTTCACTTAACAATTCATTCTTCAATTTTGAATCAACTAGAATAGAAAACCTCTTTAAAATATCTAATAGAACTTTCTTAATCATTAATAAATGCTGGAATTGATCAATTATACTCATTCTTTCAAACCATGTTATTTCATTTGAGCCAATTTAATTCTTTTAGACACATATAACTACACTAATACATGAGAGAAAAAGGAAAGAGTTTCTACATTCATAATTTATAGGTCAATTTTTTTTCAATCATCAACTACAGAATCATCTTATAAACATATCATAGTTAATGATACATTATATTTTTGAATCAAGGCATTTACTACCCTGTATTATTTACTATGATGGAAGTGAATTTATCTATTATCATCCTTTATCAGTTATATCCATGTTCTTCACCTCATGTTCTACTCATTTTGAGTGAATATATACATTAAACTTTCATAATTAGCATATATTTTAAATTTATCTCCATATAGATGTTTCCTCTAGAATTTTAATTCAAACAATACTAGATCTATATCAAGGTCATGTGTTGGATAATTCTATTAATGAGGTTTTTATTTATGAGATGAATTCATTATAAGAAAATAATTCTACATCAATACACAATAAAATACCTTTAAAGAAGTATCACTGTAAATAAAAACTCCCGTATTTTCAAATGGAAAGGCTAACATAGGTACATTGAACAATAATAGATTAAATTACTAAAAATAGTCATCACATTTCTTCATCTAGATAAACATAAATCCTTTTTGAGTTAACTTGGTTTGTGGGAAATATAAATGAGAAAAGTTTTCAATAAACCATAGGTAGTACCCCCCTAAACTATGAAAACTTCAAATATCTATGATATTTGTAGGTATTGTTCATTCTTCCACAAATTTAGTCTTAGTAGAGTAAATTGTTACTCCATATTTAAAACAATATTTTTAAGAATATAAATTTATTGTAATAAAAACATGAATTTACTAAATTTTCTAGGAAACATCTTTTATTTTAATGTTTAAAAAATAATCCATGGACATTTCTCATAATCTTAATAGATTTTAGAATACACTATAATATCATTAATATATATAACCATAAATTTATCCAAATACTATTGTAAAAATATATTCATTAGATCCATAAATATAGTGGGTAAATTATATATCATGAAATCCATAACCAAAAACTGATAATAGCCATTGATAGTGTGAAATTTTGTATTTAAATAGTAATCTTCCTTCACCTTTAGTTGATGGTACCTAGACATGATATCAATCATTGAAAAATAATTTGTACTAGGATTTGATCAAATAAACCATCGATATGAGGAATATAATATTTTTTAATAATAATGTTATTGAGTGCTCAATAATCAATGAAAAGAATCATAGAAATGTCCTTCAAAAAATAGGAGCACCTAGAGGTGAAGTTCTAGGTGAATTTATCCCTTATCGAGTAACTCCTTAAACTTCATTTTCAATTTTAACAACTCAAATGAAGTCGTTTGATAAGAAGGTTTTGAAATTTGATTACCATAAAAAAGATAATTCAAAAATAAAATGAATCTATTAATTAGTAACAACACTATGTAAATAATCATGAAATACATCCATATATTCATTTAAAACTAGATCAATGCTTTAGTTGGAGTGGTCGAGTAGTTGTTTACCACCCCACAATCTTACATCCTGGTAAGGGGTTAAATTCTTCCCAATTTCTTGTCTTGATTTTGGGGTAGGATTCTTATGAGATGGAATAATTTGATGCCAGCTGGATGGTTGGTGGGTGGGTGATCGTCAGACACTATGGAAATATGACATAAACCAATACATAGTGTCTAGGGGATGGTAGATATAGTGAGTCAATTAGTATAGAATGACCTCGCAGGTGAGGTAGGAGCTCTATAAGGGCATAATTGTCAGTGAAGGCATTGAAAGGTGGATGATGATGGAGGATCTCGATAGGGTTAGGATAGGAAGGTTGGTGGATCATCTAGGCTTGTGTCATCACTTACATGTGACACATGTCAGGCCTTTAGGTTATATGTGACATATAGGTTTTATGCCATAGAGTTAGGTTGTCAAGGGATTTCAAGCCCATTAAGCCTAAAATCCATGTAATGTGATCCCTCTACCCAGTAAATAAAGTGGTTTTTCTTATTTTAATAAAAATGGGCACTTCAACCATATCTTTTTTTAAAAAATAACAACACTAATTTAAACGGTTTCTTTATTTTCAATAACATGTGTAAATTTTTTTCACTCCCATATTTAATCATTTTCTTAGATTGTTGACATATTATCAAAGGAATGAACTCATTCTTTTATGGAAATTTAAATTCAATATAAGTATTAAATATGAATTATTTATCTATATTATCTATCTTATCATGATAAAATGAAATCCAATCCATACACATGATAACATTAAACTGTACTAAGGGTAATATAGCTAGATTTTTTGAAAACAAAATTTTATGTACAATGCTATGAAGTTTCCCATAACTCTAAGATACATTAATACATCCAGCCAAAGTTTTTGATTTTTTTGATTATTTATTGATTTAAAATTTATATTTTAATAGAATATTTATCAAAAATAAAAGAATTTTAAGATAAAAAATAAAACATGCCATTTTTACACACAGAGTAATCAACTAATGTACCTATCACCCCTTCATTTGATAGACCAGAATATCAAATGAATTTTCCAAACCTTTATGTTTATAGTCTTAGTGATCACAATTATTTATACCTTTATTTGGAAACAGATTCACATAAAGGCCTATCTAATTACAATTAAAACATTTCACTTCCATGTTTTCATTGTTAGTATGAACATCACCATTTCTCTTTTCATTACAGTAATGAGGAAAGCATCCTGAATTTACACATAGGTAACACATCCTAGATCTCATAATAAATTCCAAAAAAATATTCTTACCACTCTTATAAAAAGAGGATAATTTAATTTTCTTACCTTTAAGTTTCCTTGATGAATTATTCCTTATTTATTTATACCTAGATCACTTATTATCATTATTGTTGTAAACGTACACAAACACTATCTTCAATTTCTCAAAAACTACACAATTTACTTACAACATCAGAACTCATGAGTAACCATATCCCTTAAAAAACTTGGCATCAATCATTAGTAAAATCAATCAATTTCACTATCATGGTATGGAATGAAATTTGGCACATATCTGACTAATCTGGTAAAATTATCTTCATTATAATAAAAAAATTCGACCTCTGTTTTCATTAACTTAGGGAATTTACTTTCCATTCTATGTCAAATGAATTTAGTAAAATAATTTTTAAGGAAGATATATTTAAATGATTTCCATTCCATGAAATCAATTTCTTCTATTTATTTAGTGTTCTGAGTCAGAGATATTCATTTACCGAATTCACCTTAAAAATGAAAAATAGAAGTGTCTACCTTCTAATTTTTTTAATATCCTAGAACTTCAAATATATTCTCTAAAGTGTTAACCCATCCTTCATCTTTCCCTGGGTCTGAGGATACCCCAAAATTTATAGGGTGGTCTTTCGTGATATTATATACTATCAAATTATTCTTTTATGGAGAATCTAGTCACTGCCTTGCATTGGTACTTCCATTAATATCATATTTAAATAAAGTTAGAATAGATACAATATTCTTTGTTCTAATTACAACCATTTGAGGTTGTGGGTTGGGAAGGATATTATCCACTTGATGATTTTATATATTACTCACCCAATTTCCACTATGGAAAACCATTATTATAAGATCTATAATTTTCTATGTGGTAAAAAACCTTTTATTTCAGATTTAAATCATTGGTTTTTACCTATGATGGATGCCTAGTAAGGATATGAAGGAAATAATGGTGTTCAGGGCATGTTTGAAGCTCGTAGACCATGTTTTTTTAAAAGGAAACTAAGCTACATGGTTAAAATAAAGTATGTGGCCCAGGAGATATGATTTGATGAAATTGTGTAGGGTGGTCCAAGGATCGGTCTAGGGCTGCATAGTTTGATGACACCATGCAACCGAGAGTACATACTTGTGCAAGACACCTATGGTTTTTAGTAGAGGCCAAACATAATGTTAGGGAATTGTTCATCTAATTGTACACCATGACTATGTGAGGGAGAATTTGGGACAATAAAGGGTTAAAGGTTGCCACATAGTTTGGCTAACCGTGTTTCCAAACCATGAAACCTATGTTTTTAATTGAAAATGACCATTTTATCCCTAAATAATTAAATGATAAAATCTTCATATTCTTTCTTTTTCTCCAACAGCCAGATCACTTATTCTCCCTTTGGAGAGATCATTAATCCTTCAAGGTCTAATTTGATCCCAATTTTTCCATCCATAATTCAATTCAAGAGTCATTTGTATCATTAAATCCATGAAAGTGAGTTATTCATTCCTTTTTTACCTTTCTTATTTTTTATTACCATCAATTGAGTTATTTTTGTATCGGATATTGTTACATATTTTCAAATAATTCAACCATTCTTCTATTTTCTTCCTATATGGAACAAATTAGAGGCTGAGGCTAGATAAGTGTTCCTCTACTAAGTTGAGGTAGGAGGTATATACCTTTTCCTGAAATTTCTCACTATTTATAGATTGTTTTCATTGTTCTATACACCTTACTTTTCAGGTGATGATTTCTAAAATAATTTAACCCTTAATTAAATGATAAAAACAAGTCTAGTACATTCCATAACACTATTTCTCAAGGTTGTACCCTATTTAACTCAACCTAAACTACCCATGGGGTGGATTCCACAATTTTTATCGCATTTATTCTACCCTTGGGGTGTGATGGTATTGCCTTGTATAATTGATAATTTTTTATGATAATGATGAAAATTTTTATAAGTTGTAGGAACCTTCTAGGAGCTTTCTATTTGTATATGGAAGGTATGAAATGATTAATACCTTGTCTTTTATATGATTATAAAGGGATTGGTGAAATTATTAAATAAATTTTTAATAAAATGGTAAATGAATTGGTTAGGATGCCTTGGAAATTTCTACTCCTAGGATCTAGAGATAATCATGGGATGCCTCAAACATTTATACTTCTTGGATCTAGATTAATCAGATAATTAGGATTCCTTGGAAATTTCTACACATTAGATCTGATAAACATATCATGATTCTATAAACATTTCTTCTCCTTGGATATTAGATACTTGTCTCACATGGATGAGTTAGAAATTTATACTATGAGGATCTTGTTAGACAATATTTCTTGTCATGCTAGGATGCCTTGGAAATTTCTACTTCTTGGATCTGACCCATTAGGATGCCTTATAAATTTTTATTTCATAGATCCATTTTAGTTGATATAAATAGAATTATAGGATTAATGGAAATTTATATTCTTTGGGTCTTATGTACTTGTTTTACTCAGATTATTTTTTTCCTTGTAAATTACTACTCCTTGAACCTTAGCCCATGTAGGCTTGAAACATGAATACATGGAGTAAGCCATTATTAATGCTTGCTATGCATTATAGATAGCCTTTATGATTTAGTTACTTGATCATGGTGATACATGATAGACTGGATAACACCACTTATACTATTTTACTTGTAAACCTATTATATCTACACACTACTTTATCTTTTATACAAAAATATAATGCATAGACATGTGTTTTTCTAGGATGAAATTTTGAGCAGAAATGTGAATTTTTTCATCCAGATGCATGTAAGGGGTAAAATTGTAATTTCACTCTAACAGATGATCTCAGATAATTTTTTAGGACAACCCCATTAGTCCCAAAATAGGGTGTTTAACCAAGGAGATGAGTTTTTTGGAATTCAGATCCATTCAATTTATATAGAAATAGTTAAACTTTAATATTTAATTAAATTAAATATTAATTTATTCACAATGGTTTGTTCAAACATATTTTTGAATAGGGTGTTATATTAATATTCCATATCCACTTTTGAGTCCGTAATAGGGATTTTTTCTTAGGTGGGATATAAACTCAAGTGGGGTGATGGGGCTAGGTTGGGCCCTATTTTTCCTCTTATTTTCACATTATTTTTTTCTTTTCCTATTTTCTTTTATTCCTTCCTTGATTATATCCTAAAACCATGTGGGATCACCTTTTACATGACCTAGAGGTAAAATTATATAGAGATAGATATAAATATAGGGAGAGGAATATTGGTACCACCATAGAGCTTGAGATGAGCTGGATCATCATGTGGTGGTTATGGAGCATGGAAATGGGAGAATCTATGGTAGATTACACCTAAAGGTATTCCATTTTAAGTTTTAAGAATATATCTCTATATATTAGATAATTTATTTCTTTTAAAAATCTATTATGATTTCTTAGGACCCCTTTTCGGTTGATCTATTGTTTTTGGTAGAAAAAATGGGGGTTTAGAGTGATTTGGGTGGGGGGTCCATTTAGGAATTTTGATCACATGGTGGGTAGTTTAGGAACAAACACTGTGTGTTCGTCCTATTCATCTAATATGATCTTTTTAGATGTAAACACTATGTGTGGGGTATAAACATTATGTACTGGGACTCAGACGTGTAGTCGAGTACCCAATGAGACAACCTATGTTAGGGAATATGTTCATGTAGAATACGCACCCAAACCTTGTGTGGGTCACATTCCACGTAGAGGTACATGACAAGGAAAAATACATGGATAGTCTGTGTGAGGTACATGGGAAGGTTCCCCATGTAGGGTACATTCCAAGTACATGATTAACACACCATAAAATAGGGCTTTTACTCGTGAAGTTTCACTAGAATACATGCCTGGGTGGGGCCATGAGGTTATATTTCATGTACTAGAGTACACATACTGTGTACACCTCCTTTGATACCCTTTTTAGGGTTTTCTTATTTTATGCCTCAAAGTTGGAATTTAAAACATGATTAGTTCCTTATGAGTATATTTCCATGTAGATCACAATAGTAAAACCCTTTTGGTGGTTTGGGTACTTCTAAGTGATGTTTTTTGATTTTCCTAAATGGAGAAGTTCTTCCTTTAGTAATTGAATCCAATTTCCCCTTAAGAGAGAGGACAGATCTGAGGTGTGTTATAATTATTCTCGCTCGATTAATTCTTCTGTATCTTTCCATTGAGGATATCTCACTTATGAGATATACCCTTCTGGCCCATGAGTCCATGAGGTTAGTTGTTTCTGAGGATCCTATATAGGATGGATTTGTTTACGTTTAAACCTATAGGATCCTGTTTAGGATGAATCTATATTATTGATTTTACTAGGGGTACCCTAAGTGATGCCTTCACTTATATGGTGACCTAGGGAATCCCTTATAGGATTCCTTTACCAATTTTTTGTTCAAATGATTCAGTATTGGATTCTTATGCTTCTTATGATGATTTAATGGGTATTCTATTAGATTCCCCTTCTTATGTACCTTTATAAGGATCCTATGTAGGATGTATATGTTGGATCCAATGTAACATTTCTCTATTTACCTCTAATACTGAGGATCCTGAGTAGGATGCCTCTCTTGTGTAGTGACTTTGGGGACCTAGTGGGTTCCCTGATGTTTTCTAACCCTAAGTTAGTATGTCAGGTTTATGTAGAGATGGTAGTGTGTGTCACCTTCGAACCCATAACGAATTTGTAATCCCATTTGGATATGGATGTGGTGGTGTGTTTGGTGTTTGACTGCCCTCTTTTTTTTATTTCACCTGTTTACTACTTATGCAATGATGATTACTATAGGTGATTCCATGTTTGTGGTTGTTTATCCTGATGCGATGCGACATGTATCATTGGGATGCCCAAATTTATTTCATATGATTTTTTTTCTCTTTTCATTATGCTTGGATGAATTTCCTTAGATCTAGATTTTAATACATGTTTTAATTTTTATTATTGGTATTCCAAAACATATTTCTTGGGATTCGTCTTATGATCCTTTACTATGAATGTTATTGTTACAGTTTTGAAAGTCCCATTTGTCACTAGGATTCCTCTCTATTAAAGGATACATAGGTGGGTTTCTGATAGTGTTTGGGAACCCATATTATACTAGGTCTCTTTAGGAATGGCTAGTCGTCTATCATTAAATAGGATTGTAAAGGTTTATTGGTGGTTGAATTACCCCAGAGCTGTGAGATGCTGATGATCTCCCTAAGGACAGACTTGATATTCTCATTTGATACCTAGGATACACCCTAGGATAGGTGGATTCATCATTTTAGATACTCTACAGACATGTTTTGGAGTGCAATGTAGATCCAATTATAGAATGAATTCGTGTTGATATACTATATCAAGAGATTATTTCTTACATATCCCATAAGGTTTATCCCCCTTAGGGATTATCTATGTTACAATGTCATGATTTCCTATGGACTAAGGCCTGAGAATAAGACATTAGACTGGATTATATGTGGATTTTGCAGTACGAAATATTTCTCAATGCCACATTTGTAGGATGTCTAGTTGATACTTGGAATCCTTCATCTTATAGTGATTAAAGGAATGTACAGGGGAGCCTAGGGTTAGGACATGCATCCCCCTATGGTGACATAGCTTGTTCTGAGAGATTCTGGTGTTGGAAGAACTAGGTATTGTTGATTGGGACTGTAAAACCCAATATTGACTTAATGATACACAACTTGATTGGTACGACATCCATCTCAATTCCCTGGTCACATTATGTCCAGTCAATCGGATTTTTATCCAAGGATTGACTATGGGTTGAGTCATTTATATCATTTTCTTCCTTATGTAAATATAAGGAAATATATATATATATGAGCACATGTGTGGGTATATATATATCCAGATATATATATATACATGCATATATATACTTATATGTGAGGGAACTATGTCCAGAAAATTGGGAATACAGACCCTAGGATTGGTGGTGTACTTATTTAATATATATTATTTGTTGTAATTATCATTTCAATTGTGTCTCGGATTTTCTAAGAATATTGAATGAGAATTAAATTATGAAATAAGATTTATATGTTCATCATTTGGTGGCATACTGAGATTATATTCTCACCCTTGTACATGCACCTCAGTGTGCATGTAGACCTATGCTTTTTAGGTTGAGTACATATGCATGGTAGATAGGGATGTATCCCAAAGTTGCATGATCGAGTGGCGCCACTCATGTGGATTCTTATGATCAGGATGATGCAATTCAATAGTTTTATGGAGGTTGGGTATGTGGTAAGGATCAGAGTTAGTAGTAGATCCTTGTATTAATTTTAATTTATTTTTTGTACTTTCCTCATGTGTGGTTGGCCTAGTGAGTGGCCTGTGGTATATGTATGATACGACTATTCAAGATTTTATATATTTTCATTTAATATTACAACATGTTATATTTTAGTTTATTTACTACTTCTTCACTCTGTTTATTTACTACTAAAGATTATATCAAGTTATATTTACTTTTTTACTATTATATGAGGGAATAGTCTTTCTATAGAAACACCCAAGGATATTTCTTCTAGTTGATAGCCTATGAAATATAGAGAGACAAGCTTGAGGACTCATAATGAACTGGCTATGAGAACTAGATTAATGGAGCATGTTTCAGTATGTTACAAAGGTATTCTTATAGACATCATTGGTGGTGTCCTATTGAGTATTATCTCACACCTTTTTCAGGCCACCATTGGGTACCTGGACAGACTTCATGTATTTCAATAGATACCAAGGCAAGTGGAATCTTGTTAATTCATGATTGATTTTTCATAGGAGTAGTAGAGCATAGGAATGAACTTTCATCTCATGATTTTATATGGGATAATTAATTTTCCTTTTTTATACATTAGATACATGTATTTTATTGGATTCCAATACCCATGTTTTACCATTCTTTTGTATATCTTTCCCCGATCATCATTGTATATGACATGGTTGGATAAGGTTACATGGATATTTATATGATGGATATTCATTATTCTAATGCTCACCTATTTTATATTATTTCACTATTTATTGATAAGAGTATACTTCTATTCTGCACTCTGACATGAGGGAATAGTCTCTCCACATACACACCCTACTCCTGTGCTACTATTCAGTAACATCTGGTGTATGGGGAGGCACCATTGAGGCCATGTGGAAAATCAGGTTTGGTTACTATTGAGTGAACTGAGCCAAGGATGTCACAAAGTGGTATCAGTGATTTTTATTTCTTTTTATTTTTATACCTTACTATTTTGGGATTTTAGAAAGGGTAATTAATAAGGTTTCAGAATTTGGTAATGTTTTATTCCTTGGAGTAGCTAACCCACATACTAGAATGAACCAGATTTTGTGGGATGTAACATGCAGTTATGGATTATTCCTATTATAGTTAATTTGATTTCACCATTGGGTGACACGATTGATGTTTATTATTCCTTATGATTACACATTTTTTCCATTATCCCAGTTAGGGAAGGTAATTTTAGGTCACCCATCATGATAGGAACCTTAAGAGTTATATGTCACACATAATTATATTTCATTTTTATGTATATCTTGAATTTCTTGCAACATGTTTTGGTTCCTTTATTGTTTGTTCCATGAAAGTTTTCTATAATTTCACTTAGGGACTTGATAGATAATTCTTTTGGATTAAATGGATGTGAGACTTCCATTTATAAGGTGTATGAGCCCTTAAAAATTAGAAGTGGTGGTCCATATAGTTCAACCCTTTATAATAAATTTCCATAAAAATTATAATGAATTTTAATTAGAATGGTTTCCGTTAAATATGGATGCCAATTTCAATTTAAAGATAGTCTTCCTCTAAAAATTGCAATTGATACTCTATATATTGGAAACCCCTCTTTATAATAGATAAATTGACCCTAAAATGACCTTAGTAGTGGGAATTATATAGTATACATTGTGTTCATGTGACTTATATGTCACCCGTAGTTGGATTTAGGGGTAGGCAGAGGGGTGTGACTTGTATTCAGGAAGTTATGTGCCTATATTGCTTGTATATCTATGCTTCTTTTGTTATCAAACATTGACAAAGACGCATGCTTGGAATTTTTAGAAAAATTTCACCATGATGGCTTCTAGTTGTGCACCAAGATGGTGGAGTTAGCTATGCTATGGATTTGGTAGACTATGGGCCACCATGGGAACCTCTTATAGTGCCTCTTATAGAACTAAAATTTATATTAAATATGGGTACTAATGCCCAGTTTCAAGTGTTTTCTACATTTCATAGAAAAAGTTTAGGGATCCCCATAACCTATCTAGTCTATGGAAGAGTTGATATGAGTGTTTCAGTAGTAGCATCAGCAAACATTTTTAGGGGATAGAGAACCACAATCTACAGAGTCATGGCTGGAGGCCATGCTATCTATTTTCGAGCATCTAGAGATGCCTCCAGAGAGGAGGGTCAAACTAGAGACACATATGTTACGAGATTCCACCAAGATATGGATGGATGTGATTACTCAGACATATCTTCATCGATATATAACCTGGAGGGATTTCGAAATGACCTTCTCTAATTACTTTCATCTCGACACGTTGAGGGTTGATAGAGCCAAATATTTCATATATTTGGAAGAGGGTGTATAATTAATTATGGACTATTCAACCCATTTTACAAAGCTCCATCATTTCACAACAATTTTTTTAGGTGATGATTTATCGAAAGCTATAATATTTGAGGATATTCTTAGACGTGACATTTGATCATGGTTGAACATCTTCTGGCTTACCACCTGATGTGACTATAAAATTTGTTGATTTTACACATATTTTTATTATGTTTTTAAAAATCTAATTAATTAACTATTTGTATTTTTAAATTAATTATAATTTAAAAATTTTATAGTTTAATTTATTAATTAATCATTTTTATAATTTTTTTTATTATTTTTAGCCTTTAAAATCATTTAATTTTATTTTACTTTTTTTCTTTAGTTTTATTCTCAAATTAATTTTTAAATTTTTTATTCTTCTAAACTTTGTAAAATGAATTTCATATTTATTTGTTAAATAATTAATTTTATATATATACATTTAATTAATGTATATTTAATTTAATTTTAAGTCACTTTTTTCTATCAATTTTTATTTCTGATTCTCTATTTTTCAAGTTTTAAAAATAATTCTATTTTCATGTCTAATTTCACCCTTTTTTAATTTTAATTTATTATTTCAATTTATACATCAAATGTAAAATTATTAAATTTCTCTATATTTTAATCTTATTTTTCATTAACATTTTAATCCTAATTCTTATGGTCATATTTTATTTATTTAATTAATTATTCTTTTGTTTTTTTACTTTTTATTTAAATTTGAGTTTTTTTCAAGTAATTAATTGATTTTATTTTTAATTTTAGTTTTAATTTAAGTTTAGTTTTTAATTTTAGGTTTTCTATTTTTGAACATAGTTAATTATTTAATAGATTTAAATTTTTAATTAATATGAATTTCAAATTGAGTCTCATTTAATTAAATCATTTTATATGTTTTTATTTTTTATTTTTGCAGCTGCATCACCCACCGCCGAAATATTGTCCCACCATTGGGAATCTAATGGTGGATACCAACCTATTTTTAGGAATGGTGATTACCTTGAGTCACCACCATAAACCCCAATGGTGACTCCATTGAATCACTAACACCCTTCCACCAAACTGTGACCCAAGGGAGTTTCCATTCACAAACATCACCCACCACCAGGATATCACCTTCCACTCTTTAGTAACCTTACTGCACCTCCTGAATCACCATTGGAATTCACCACCATCCATCACCATTGCACCCACAGACACCCCTGATACCCTCTGTTGGGATGCCAGTACCTTCTTCTCTCTTTTCAATCGCCACCAGACAAATTCTCCCACCACTAGAAAATTTCTCCCACTTTGGCAACCCAATGGAAGCTCTTGACCTTCCACTGTATGACCCATAGCTGGAGCTAGTCACCACCAGATCTGATGCTATCGAAAATATGAACCATGAATTTCCTCCTCTACCTTTATTCGAGCTTCACCACATAGATCTGAAATGTCTCTAAATTAATTTATCCCATCCATTGCTGATGTTTGAGCTTCAACCATCACTGTCCTATAACAATTCCAACATAGTCATCTTCAATAGTGACCTCCAAATCTAAAGTCACCACTTTCAATCCAAGTTAGAATAGTCAGTGAACACCATGTGATCTCATTGACTAGAGCTCCTCGACACACCCTCTTTGAACCGAAGTCAATGCCACCAAATGAAGAAGATGACCCTATGCTCCATTTTGTTTGTCTCCACCATCATTGGGGATCCGTTATCACTAAATAGGAATCCTCTAGAAGCTCTTTCAAACTCCACTCACGGGATTAGAAGATCAAATCCATGGATAGTTCAGGGTTTATGTTTAAGGAATCAAAAAATTATAAATAATAATAATAACTAATTTAAAAATTAATAAAATAAAATTTTATAAACAATATTAAGTTAAAAACATTCATATAAATAAATAAACATAATATTTAAATATTTAAATCTAACAAATAATAAGGAATAAAATTAATAATATATATTTAATAATAAACTTATAATAATATTAATAATTATGACAAATTTAATAAATTTTTTTATTAATTTATTTAATATATATCATCACAATATTTTCCTTATATTTGAAAAAGTAATATTTTTATAAACAACTAAAAAAATAATTGTTATTTATATTCAATTTTTTTTTATTTTCAAACTAGACCTAGAGTCGTATCTATGTTTGTCATAAACTGATCAGTTAAGGTTGTTAGATGGGGGTTGCTCAAGTGACTAGATGAGCACTGACTGACCTTATTTGGTGCAAGAAGTTGGTGAAAAATCAAGAGTACAACAGAGGATTAAAAGATGGTGGATTCATTCATATTTTATATTCTTAAAAGTGGAGAAGAGAACAAGACATGTAAGATTCTGGATGCAGGTGCCACCCCAAGGTTCCTCATACCTGACTAGTCACATGTCCTCAAGCGTATTTACCCAAATGCCTGAGGCTGTCGACTAGTAGAGAGGGCCACGTTCTGATAATGGGGAAAATATCCCCTTATTGGCAGAGTATACACAGTGGAATAACAAATAGTAAACAATAGAGGAAGTAGTAATACCAATAAAATAAGTAAACAATAGAAGATTACTAGTAATATAACAACTGGAGCATATATAGATGATGCATGTCACATGCATCTAGAAAAGAAGACAAACACGTGAAAAGGCTAGAAACACAATACTAAAACCAAAGTACAGAAACACAATAAACTCTAACAGCATCACAAGCCTCAGTCTGGTCCCACGCTCTCCAGCTCCAACAACAGTCAAGTACTCGACGAAGAAGGGTTATTTTCCTTATATGTACCTCCAACCATATAATCTATTTGGGTCCAAAATCATAACCCAAATAGGGTGTGAGATGAATCCTAGTAGGCAACCACCAAAATATTTGTGCCTAACTGTTAGTGAATATATATAGCAGGTGATTTATAGAAATGAAGAAATACACTAGGAAGTACTCAAAAGTAAATAATCCTACAATTTTCAATTATATTCATATATATTTATTAGTTATTCAATCCATTGAATAATGAAATATTGGGATATATCCTAAGCTTCGTATCCCCCTGTGTAATAGTAACAAAATAGATGTCTCAGAAGACCATCTCAACAATCAAGTAAGACCGAGTCCAAGCTTGTGCTTTGGCTTAGCAGACTCATCGCAACAATTTAATTATTCACAAAAACCCTTTGGGAAAGCTCTCACGACCAAATCCCTTTCGTTTAACATATCACTAATCATTTACAAACAACCACCTGGGTAGCTCTCACAGTCAATATCCCTGGGTCCACATGGTATCAATATATTATAAATGACGTCTAGGTAGATCTCACAATCAATACCTATGGTTCAACCTAGCATAAATAAACCATAAATGACCTCCTGGGTAGCTCTGATGGTCAATACACTCACATAAATATCTACACCAAGTCTCTCATGGTCCTATGTAAATAAACAAGGAAACCCCCATAGTTTTCCTGGTCCAAGACTCATGGTCCATTGAAAAAATAGCACGCATATCGTAACAATGCATAACATGTAATCTATAACTACTACAGGGATAACATTCATAAGAATAACACATATAATTCATATAATCAATCAAACTCCATCCTAAGAAATTCAACGCATGGAAACAAGGTATGACTCAGAGGCAACCTAGGACAAACAACCATACACAGTCAAACTGGGGTAACACAACCATGGGGTGTCCTGTGAACAAGGAATCCAAATTTACACATATGTTAAAACCCCTTTCAATAAATTAAACCATATTAGGTAAATAATAGGGTAAATTTACCAATCAAGAAATACCCCAAACATGGGTATGCAAGATTTTTTTGCACATATAATCCAAATATGAACAATGAAAGGCACAAAACACCTACCTTAATATCATACAATTGATACTCTTGAACTTTGTCCCTTGAATCAACATAGAATTATGTAGACCTACAGTAAGGGTAAAATTGATCATCCCACGATAACTAACTAGAGAGGAAGAATCTAGAAGAAAGTATATAGGGGAAAAGATTACTCATCAATGGGAATCCAACGCAACCAATGTTGTCTCAATCAGAGCTCAAATGGAGAACCGGGAGGAGCTCAAAGTTCATGACTGTTCTATCACTCTCTTGTACAAACTGATGGGGGAATAAGATGTTTATGAGGATGAGATGTGACCCCACACTGATTTATCAAATAAAATGGAAAGTAAATGGCGTCTTAATTTAATGTACACACTGTGTATTGGCCTCAACTATACCATGCTTTATATGGTCTTCTGGGTCATCTATATGGCCATGTACTCAGCCATTATACAATCAGTACGCGGATATATACAACAACTTGGTACATGATGTGTACCCAAAAGTTCACAATGTGTACTTATAAAATTTCCTATTTCTTGATTTTTCCTAAAAAAACAACCCGAAATAATGATCCATACCTAAAATGAAGATCTGAGTTCTTATAAACTTCCCCCATTAAATAAATTCATCCCCGAATTTCCCTTCCAATGGTGGTGAATAAGAAACATAAAAAAAACTTTGGCCACTGGGATCGTATGTCAACCTCCCTCTCCCAAGTCTCATCCAGTACTCATATGTGCTTCCATATCACCCATGCCAGAGGAACCGAATGGGAACAAAGAACCTTCTTGATGTTATCCACAATCAAAATAGGGTGCTCCTAGAAGGATGCATCCACCTCTAACTCAACCTCCTTGGGTTGAAAAACATGAGATAGGTCTGAAAAGTAACATCGTTTCTGAGAAACAGGAAAGACATTGTGCATAGCCTGGTACCTCTGAGGTAACTAAAACTGATACACAACTGGCATGACTATCTCTTAAACCTCAAATGGCCTGATGCATCTCGGTGAAAGCTTTACCTATCTTCTAATCCTCCTGTGTCCCAACCTCATTGTGACATGTAAGAAAACCTGCTCTTCAACCTCGAACTCAAGAGTTCATCTCTATCGATTAGCATAATATTTATGGTGAGATTGTAAAACATCCATCCTCATTCATATAAAATCCACCTACTCCATGGTCTCCTGGACAAGATGAGGTCCCTTCATAGCTACCTATCCTACCTCCAGCCAACATAGGGTGATCGGTATGACCTACCGTACAAAACCTCATAATGTACCATATTAATCATTTCTTGAAAACTTTTTTTGTAGGAAAACTTACCAGGGGTATGTATCTCTCCCAAGAGCCCCAGAAATCCCAAATGCATGCTCGAAGAATATCCTCCAAAACCTAAATTGTGTGCTCTATCTAAACATCTGTATGGGGATATTAAGCTGTACATAGAATTACCTGTGAACCAAAATCACTCTATAGTTCCTACCAAACATGAGAAGTAATCCAAGTGTCCCTGTCTGAAATGATAGAGTGTTGAACCCCATGAAAACATACAATCTATCAGATGTACAACTTTCCAATCTCATCAACACTGAAGGTTTCTTTAATCAGAATGAAATTTTCTACCTTTGTGAGACTTTCAACAACAACCCAAACCGTACTATTCCATTTAGGCAACCTCGGTAAACCTGTTACAAAATACATTGAGACATCATTATACTTCCACTCAGGAATGGGTAACTGATGTAAAATCCTTATCATTTATTGATGTTTTTCCTTCACCTGCTAATAGGTGGAACATCTCATAACAAATCCAACAACATAACTCTCCAAGCCTAGCCCCCAATACTGAATGTTTAGATCTCGATACATCTTGTTGACACCATGATGAACTGCTCAGGCTAAGGCATGAAAATCTATCAAATTATCCTCGAGTATGTATGATGACAGCCATACTCACCCATGAAAATGAAAAACTTCATCCTCACCCATGGTCCACCCAAAAGTAGGGCCCTCTCCTCACATACTCACCTATAGGACTAGGACTTTGGAATGTGATAGATTCCTCATTTGCACTCGATCTAGAAGAGTAGAGGTAACAAATATAGGAGAAAGCAATGTACTCCCCTGTCTATCTTGCACCTCAAAATACATCTCATAGAATAGAGCCAAAATTTTCCACTCACTAATGTCCTCCTGAACTACCTATATCTGAGTCCTACTGCTCAATGCATTAGCCACTATGTTGCCTTTCCCAGGACTTTAGTCAATCTCAGAGTCAAAACAATAAAGGTACTCAACCCACCTTTTCTGTCTCGAATTCTGATCTCATTGAGTAAAGATATAATTTAGACCTTTCTGGTCAGTGTATACCACACAATACTCTCCAAAAATATAATGTCTCCAATAACTTAAAGCATGCACAACTGCAATTAACTTGACATCGTGTGTTGGTTAGTTCCTCTCATGCGGCCTCAACTGCTAAGACTCTTATATAATGACTCCTTACCCCTATATGAGAATTTCTCCCAACCTGATACATGGCTCATCACAGTAAATGGTGTAACTATTTTCTGGTTCTAGAAAGATTAATATCAATGCTGAAGTTAATATCCCTTTCATCTCCCAAAAGGCTGAATCACAGGAATATTTCCACAAGTACTTTTCACTCTTCTTCGTGAAGACCATTAATAGCACTACTAAGCATGAAAATTCTTGTATAATGTGAATGTAGTAACCAAACAACCCCAGAAATCTTCTTACCTCAAAGAAGTTCTTCAGTTTTTCCATGGAAACTATTTCTCTCACTTTTCATGGGACTACTAATACTCCTATCTCCAAGATAACCAGACCTAAGAAGTGAATCTGTTTCATCCAAAAGTGGAATTTTGAGAGATTAGCATATAACTGATTCTCTCTCAATATACTCAATACAATCTAAATATTGATAGCATGGTCGTGTCGATCGTGTGAGCACACCAAGATATCATCCAAAAAGACTACCATAAAATAATACAAGTTAGGATGGAACACTCGGTTCATCAATTTAATGAAAAATGGTGACAAATTCGTGAAACTAAACGTCATAACCAAATACTCATATAGACCATACCTACACCAAAAGGCTGTAAGTGGTGTATCTGATGGTATAATGAAAAACTTATGATAATCAGATCTCAAAAAATCTTAAAGAACCCCGGTCTCCTAGAAGCTGATCAAAGAGATCATCAATCCATAGAAAGGGATATAGTTTCTTAACCATCAACTGGTTCAGCTTCTGATAATTCAAACAAAGTCTGAGTGTACCATATGCCTTTTCCCAAATAGGACAGGTGAACCCCAAGGAGAAGTACTCGGTTAGATGAAACCCTTTACCTACAACTCCTCTAACTTCTTCTTGAGCTCCTATAACTCTAGTTTGGCCATCCTATAAGGAGGAATAAAAACTGGTGCCACTCCTGACACAATCTCAATAGATAAATCTACCTCTCTCGGGAGGTAAACCTAAAAATTTGGCTGGAAAAACATCTATGAAATGATACACTACTGGAGGAAAGTCCATCTATGAAGTCCCCGAGTCATCTAGATATAAACTTGAAATCTGGGCTATAATTCCTCCCAACCCATGATTCTCTGGTCCCGTTCATCTCTTATAGACATCCCATTCACCCTTGGGAGGAAATGACCTGCCCTCTGGTGAGGCTAAGTTCACCCTACGGTGATAGCAGTCAATAAAGACCCTGAAATGAGACCAAACAGTCCACTATAAGAATGACATTGAATCCATTCATCTCTATGACCTAGAGGTCCCACAATAAGTGACACCAACCAACCATAAGAGAGTACTCTTTGAACTGACCTACACCAGCATTCCTAATCCCCAATAGAGTTTCTAAAGTCATAACACCATTATAAGTGAAGATAAAAATACCAAGGCTCTCCATAATAGAAAATAAATACAAAAATATTGGAATCCCCTATATCGAAAAGAGAATAAGCTAAAACAGAGGTAACTAGAATCATACCTCTAACCATAGAGGGTCTGGGATCTTGCTCTTACTCGGTTTTCTCCATCGCAAAAGTCTGACTTGTACTGAGACCCTCCGATCTGACCAGGATACCCTAAGCTGATCCACCATGTTTTCATTGATAACCTGATGTTTGGCTACCCTACCACGACCACCTCCTCGGATTGAATGTCCTGATGAAATCCAGTTCCCTGATTGATGAGAAACTGGTTGTCCTGCTCTTAAACATGGAGTCAGAACCGATCCCCTCTCACTAGCTTCTGGTGAGGAAAAATAGAAAAAATTCTGATGATGACCCATCTTACCGCAATATTGTCACTCAACTAGGTCTTTCAGGCACTGAGGTCATGTGTGGCCACTCTTCCCACACCAATATCAACTCACCTTGCTACCTGTAGATACATCCCTACTACTGGAATCACCACACAAAGTCTCCCTACGGTGCTTCCTGATATCAAATTAAGGAGTACCAACCCTAGATGCTGAACCACCCTAGCTCGCATGTCCTAACTCCATCATATCGCACGCAGTAATCAACACCAAATTTACTATAGCAGTCACTATTGTCATCCTGAAAACATTCACCTACAATCGAATATCGTACCTGAGACCATCCTCAAACCTCCTAGACATAGATAACTCTTCACCTCCCAAAACTGGTGAGAAGTGTCAATGCTCTGGGAAATGAGATGAGTAATCCATCACTGAAAGAGCGCCCTTCTCCTAATGCATGAACTCTCGGTCTCCATTGTACCTTAAACGTATCAGGGTATAATCAGTCATAGAATTTCCTATAAAACTATTCCCAAACAAAATCTTGATGACTCCTCACCTGTGAGATAACATCCCACCATCTCTTGGAGGAATCACATAGCATGTATGTCATGAGATTCACCCTCCTATTGGGAGAAGTGTCCAGATACTTGATGATGGTAAGCATGGACTGCAACCATGTCTCTACGGTTTGTGGTACTCCATTCCTGGAAAAGGTGGAGGATTCTGCTGTGGGGACACCCGCGTCAACTATTCCATAGTCAGGGAAGGATGTGGTGTTACCTTGAATTTTTGCATTATCCTCATAAAGACTTCACAAAATATGAATCAGCACCTGTGTCTGGTATAACTGATGGTTCCAGGATGGGCACTTTGGGGGGATCTAAGGGTAGTACCCGATATACCATTTCTAATGTCTACTCATCACCCTATACCTATAATACAACCAAAGTACACCTTGTTGGAATGACTCTGAAAGGCCAATTAAACATCTCAGTTTATGATTATCAAGGACTGAAACTTGGAAGTGCAATAATGGAACATGAGATGGAAAAATTCAAGTGTTACAAAACATGGTTATACGACATGTATAATTACCACATGACTTGTTCCCTTTAAACCTTAACATGGGAATGTAACTCCGCAATCTTGGTCTTGCAACACCCCATACACACGACCTTTTCTTCTAGAGACACAATGTGTTCTCTAATTTTCCCTCATACCTAAGTACTTCTACATGGCTCGAACCACATGGTTCTATTGGTGTAACACTACATGGTATGTTCACTCTAGAAACGAAATGTTCCTGTTACATTCCATCCACCTATGTCATTAGTCACACGGCCAGATACACGGTTGATTACTACATGGCATGCATAATCAAGAAACAACTTATTCTACCAAAAGTTTCCAACCCCATGTCTCTACTCACACAGTCAGTCACACGATCAAGCACTACACGGTGTGTACGCTTAGTTTACAATGTGTACATAAGAAAATTCATTCTTCCTAAATATAAAAAACACATTGTGTGTGTTCATAACATCACCGACCGTGTTTTTTGGGTTTTCAAATAGTAATCCTCTGAAACTTCTCTAGAACCCCGAAAAACATGAAATTTGGGCTAAGGCATTCCATGTTTGATTAGTGACATCCCATAATCCCTAAAAATAAAATTTTGATTTCCTATTTCATATCATGACTCAATTTAATTCAATTAAAGTTCAAAAATGATCCTCCAAATTCCAATCCAAGAGGGCCCATAACACCTCAGGGACCAAAGTTTGAAATCCATCAAAATTAAACTCTACATATAGTAATACCCAATCAAAATAGTAGGTATTTATATCATGGTATCTATCAAAACATCATGAATATCTAGCACAACATCTATCATAATAGCATGCAATCTGTAATGCATCCAAAATGGCATGAAAAGAATGCATGACATGTGATCTATAGAAAGTACCTATATGATTCATAAGATAGAATACACTCATCTCATCGGGTTGAAATAGAAATAGAACCATAATGATATCAATAATAACAGCACAAAAAAAGTGTTTCATCCAATGGTAAAATCAAATCAATTGTAACAATTGCAAAATAATAAAAATTGTAGTATTTGAGGTAAATTGGATTTTACCTGTACACAGGTAAGATACTCCTTGGAAGAACTTGTTACCAAATACCTATTTCATATTATCCATGTCTATAGTCACTAAATAGTAATACAATGTAGAAAAAAAACTCCTTTGATACAACATTGTAATGTCACAGACCTGGGTGCCGCCCCATGGTTCCCCATACCCAGTTGGTCACATGACCTCAAGAGAATTTCCCCAAAATCCAAAGGCTTACAACTAGAAGTGATGTAAAAGGTCTGATAATGGGGAAATTATTCTCTCATTGGCAGAGTATACACAGGGAAATAAAAAATAGTAAACAATATCAGAAGTAGTAATACCAACAAAAGAAGTAAACAATAGAAGATTGATAGTAATATAACAACTTGAGCATATATAAATGATGAAAGCCACATGAATCTAGGAAAGTATCCCAAAAAGTTACAATGTTGGAAATAATATACTGAAACCAAGTATAGAAATTCGGTAAAATCCAAGAGCATAGCAAGCCTCATCATGGTCCCATGCTCTCTAGCTCCAACTACAATCAAGCACCTGATGAAGAAGGGTTCTTTCCCTTATCTATACCAGAAACTATATAAACTGTTTAGATCCAAAATCATGACCCATATTGGGTGTGAGATGAATCCCAAAAGGTAAACACCAAAATATCTATGCCAAACTGTTAGGGAATATATATAGTAGGTAATATGAAGAAGTGAAGCAATAAACTAAGAAGTACACAAAATTAAACAACCCTAACGTTTTAAATTACATTCAATAACATTTATTAATTATTCAATCCGTTGAATAATGAACTCTCAGGATCTATCCCAACTTCTTATCCCCCTATGTAATAGTAACAAAATATATGTCTTAGAAACCCATCTAAAAAATCAAGTAAGACTGAGTCCCAGCTTGTGCTTCAGCTTAGAAGACTCATCAAAACTATTCAATTATTCACAACAACCCTTTGGGAAAGCTCTCACGGTCTATGCCCTTTAGTTTAATATGGACCTAATCATTTAAAAATTACCACCTGGTTAGCTCTCATAATCAATACCCCTAGGTCCACATGGCATCAATAAATTATAAATGACATTCGTATAGCTATCACAGTCAATACCCTCTGGGTGAACATAGCATAAATAAATCATAAACAACCTTTTGGGTATTTGTCACAGTCAATACCCCCAAGTCAATATCTACACCAACGTTCTCACGATCTTTTGTAAATAAACATGTAAACCCCCATAGTTTTCCTGGTCCAAGGCTCTCACAATGCATTGGGAAAACAAATCCATGGGGTGTCCCGTAAATAAGGCATCTAACCTTACACATATTCTACAACTCATTTTAAATAAATTAAACCAAATAAGGTAAATAATAGGGTAAATTTACAAATAATGAAATACCCCAAATGTGGGTATGCGACACATTTAGCAAATATAATCCAAATATGAACAATGAAAGGCAGAAACCACCATCCTCGATATCGAACGATCAATACTCTTGAACGTCGGCCCTTAAATTGGCCTGGAATGATGTAGATCTTCAAAAAGTGTAAAATCAATCATCCCAAGATAACTTATGAGAGATGAATAATCTAGAAGAAAGGATCTAGGGGAAATGAGAACTCACTAGTGGGAATCGAACGTAACAGATGACATCTCAATCAGAGCTCAAACGGAGAACTGAGAGGAGCACAAAGTTCATGGTCCTTCTGTTGATCTCCTGTATGAATAAATTGGAGAAGAATACGATTACAAGGATGAGACACAACCCCTCACCTATTTATCAAATAAAAAGAAAAGTACATGACATGATCATTTATTGTACATGCTGTGTATTAGATTCAACTGGCCCCCATATTAGGCGGTCTTCCAGGTCACCAGCACAGCCATGAACTCATCTCTTACATGGCCAGTACGCGGCTATACAGGGCAACTGGGTACACAATGTGTACTTAGAAATGTTCTCATTTCTTCACTTTTCCTAAAAAACTACCCGAAATAAAGACTCATACCTGAAATGAAGATCTGGTTCTTATAAGATAGACGAGTGAGATCAAGATACTAGGGGATAGAAACATCAAAAAACAATCTGGAGATCGAGGAAGACTGAGGATGAGTACTAGAGCCTGAACGGGGATGTTAAAGAGTGATTAGAGAGGGAATTATCTCCCCTTATATTTCATTTCCCTTCTTTAATTTTAATTGAAATTTTAATTCTTATTTTAATTATGATCTCTATCTAAACTTTTTAGATCATGGATTTTCAATATTACTAGTTTATATTTATTTGAATTTTCACAACATTTCCCCCAATGAATCAATATTTATGAGAAAGATTAATTTTAAATAAAGAAAAATTATTGAACGCCGATTTTTTCAAACTTCAAAACATCAAAATCAATCATTGGTATTGATCTTGAATGAATTACTTCAAGATTAAATATTAAAAACATTGGAATATTACAATGAGTTTTTTATACTATAGTTTGATTATTCCTGGAGTGTCTAACTCCAAGATTTCATCATTTTGTGTGTTTGATATTCTAGAAAGAGATATTAAACTAATATTCTTCTAGGTTCACTAAATAAATAAAATTTATATGAATAATATATTATTTATAGACCAGTAGTGTTAGAATTCAATGACCATTTATTTTCATCCATTTTTACTTAATCTTTGTTTTTGTTTCTTATACACTATTATATATTATTTTTCATCATAGCTCTAATATGAACCTATCTCTTTAAATAAGATTACATAATCATATTTCATCTTAAAAAATAGTAAAAGAAAACTCATCTACTGCTTGCAATGGATTTTTTTTGAATATTAGGTTGCACTACCTTCTCTATGGGTTCAACCAAATGAAGTATAATATATTAGTAAATAAGAAATATAAATAATTAAACTTTGGAACATATTAAAAACATGCATGTAAAGTTTTGGGTTCTATTTCCAAGGAGGGTTTTGAGTGATCCAATTTTTCAAAAATAAAAAAATATAGTTTAAAAAATCATATAAAAATTAGAAAAAAGATAATATGAGAACTGTTGTTTTAAAAAAATTCTTTCAAACCTATTTTTTGTACTATTTCAAATATGTTGTTTTTACTATTGAACAATATTCAACAATTTTTTCTGAGTTTTATATTTAACGTTTACCATATAATCACTAGATCCTTTCCTGATAGATTAGAACCCTTAAATCCTAAAATATAAAAACTCTTAAGTTCTCTAAAAATAAAAATAAATCGAAATAAAAGTTTCTGAAGAGTGATTTTCTACTTTTAATAACCTCCCAAACTTTCAAAACAAAATTAATAATGAAATAGAGATGTATGGGATGAGGGAGTTTCAAATACCTCATGTTTCAGGCAACCCATCATCAATTAGATTATATCCTAGTTCCAAGATCTATGAACTGACATTGTCCCACTTGTCACTACTGCCATCTTTCAATGGGATATCTAATGAAAAATCACTTTCCTTAATTAGATACTTTTACAAAATAGTGCATTAATTACCACTAATATTAATCACTAAAAATGATCTTAGAATGATAGTGTTTCCCTTTTTTCCTTACAGGTAATGCACAAAATTGGTTTTTGAGTCTAGATGATTTTTTTTTGAAAATTGGGACCAAGTATACAACACATTTGTAATGAAATTATATCCTCAAAAATTAAGGAAGAATTCCTAACTAAAATAAAATGTTTCTATCAATAATATGAGAAATCCTTTCATGAGGATTGGGATAGATTCGGGGACCTCCTTATGCAGTGTCCCTATCATCAAATTCTATCAAATGTTCTCCTGGACACCTCCTATAAAATATTTTCATATTCTATTCAGAACCTTATTGACCAATCTAGTGGGAGAAATTATAAAGATAAAAAATATGAGGAATTGAGATGAATTTTTAAAAACCCTTCTTTAAATTCCCAAAACAAAATTCTAGAAGGAAGAGATTGAATGTTAGTGTAAATAACAATTATTGATGGGTAGATCCTAATGAAAAACTTGCTAAAATGAAAGACCAACTTTACTCATTTGTGATTCAAAATGCCAAATAAATTTTTAATCAAAGAGTCAATCCAAACCAGTACCTATATCTTAGAGATAAGCATGATCAATGTGGGATTTTTGGGCACACTAAATTTTTTTGTCCAAATGTTGATATAACAAACCAAAATTAAAATTCCAACTTGGAAAATTATGGACCTAGGATTCATAAAAAATAATATACCATTTTAAAAAAAATTCAAAAAAGGATATAGGATCCATCCAAATTTATCATGGAATGATAAAGGTGATATTAGACATCCTTCTACCCCTGGTTATCAAAAACATCCTTGAAAACAATTCCAAAATAACTAGAGGGGTGACTCATCAAATTCCCATGGGAATTTGGTGGGTGAAATGAAGAATAGAATGAAACAAATCATTAATATATTTGACTCTCTAGAAGTTATGTTTGACTTAAAAAATCCAAATATGAATATGAAAAAGCTAAATTTTATTCTAGAAATCATAATTTGGAAATAAAAATGGGCTAAATATCTTGATACATCACATCTAGTGATGAAGGAAAGCTACCAAGAAAAACTGAGATTTACCCTAGAGAGAACTTCATGGATATTCTCACAAGAAGAATGATAAATACTCAAAAATAATTTGTAAAGGACCTAAGGAATGACCAAAATAAATACCCGAATTATTGTTCAAATTAAAATCTACTGAATTCATAATCTATAAATTGAGAGAAAAATATTGAAAAAAAAACTCATAATTTTGACATGATAATCCATCTAATTTTTTTTATAAATTGAAAAAAATAAACGGAATGAGAATTTTTTTAATGAATTAGGTTATATGATTTATTTTATAAGGAAATATTCCACACTCATCCCTTTATAAGAAAATGTTAACCTAAAAGTAACAACAAGGATGATATTATTTAGTTCCTTAGGATTTGGACCACGCTCCAAGTAAATATTCCATTTATCTAAGCTTTTAGTCAAATATCTTCATATTTAAAATCTTAAAAAAAATTCATAAAAAATTACACTTGAATAATTTACTACATACAACCTCAATGAAGAGTGTAGTTCCATTGTTATAAATAAAATCCCTCCAAAGATTAAAGATTCTGATAGCTTTGTTATTCTTTGCAATTTAGGGAATAATGGTCAGCTCAATTGTCTCTGTGACTTAGGTTCTAGTATTAAACTCATCCCTTTATAATTTTTTCAATTATTGATATTGGGTGACATTCAACCCACCACAGCTTTTATAATGTTGGATGACTGATCACTCACATACCATATGTGTGGGGTAGATGATCTTCTAGTTGGAGTAGTAAAGATGTTTCTGTGGGACGATTTCTTAGTGATAGACATGGATTGTGACCAAGAGGTGACCATCATTATGGGTAGGTCCTTTTTGGCCACTGGTGGAGATTTTATTGATGTATCTGAGGGACAAATGATCTTTAAAATTGGGGAATAATAGGAATAATTCAATTATCTTTAAAATGTTAAAGAACTATTTTTTTTAAAAAATTGTTTGAGAGTGGAGACTTTAGAATTAGAAAATTAAATTGAAAATTTATAAAAATCTAATCAATTTGTTATTTTTGGAAAAAATGATTTTGTATGTTGATAACGAAGTTTCAAATTTTGTTGAATCTACTCAAAATGAGTGTCTAGAAAATGGTTCATAATTCCATAGTAATGGTATATCTACTATTGCTGGAGATGTAATATATGTTTCTAAAATAAAATACTTATAGAGGAAACTTTACGTTTTTCTTACAGTTAAAAAACATCTAAAAAATTTTATTTAAAAGTAGGATATATGTTTATATAACTTTACAATTCTGTTTTGATTAATATCATTAATTCTGAACTGGAAACCTATAAAAGTGATCTTTCCACCTTGGAAATCAGTGCATGAAATATTAAAATTGGTCCTGAAATTCAAATACATTAAAATTCTAAAACAAATTATAAAATAAACTTCAATGACCTTAGACTTCCAAGACCCAAGATCCTTTCACAAAGTGAAGAATCACCCACAATGGAGCTAAAAAAGCTCCAAACACTCCTGAAATATTCATTTCAAGGTGATAATCACACACTGTACATTATAATTTCTTATTATCTAATTTAAAAAAGAGGAAAAATTATTGGGTGTTCTTTAAAAATTAAAATATTCCATTGGTTGGTCCATAAATAATATCAAAGGGATTAACTCTTCAATTTTGATACATGAGATCCCTACAGAGCTAGATCACAAACTAAGAGTAGAATAACAAAGAATACTGAACCCTACCATAAAATAGGTTGTTGGAGAATAAATTTTATGTAATTAGACACTATAATTAGTTACCCCATATGAGAAAGTTCTTGGGTCAGTCCGGTCTAAGTAGTCCCTAAAAGAAAAGGTTTCAGTGTTATTAAAAATGAAAAAAATAAAAAAACATGTGAGAAAGGAAACCAAATAGAGATTTTGTATTGATTATAGGAAGTTCAATTCTACCACCAGGAAGGATCATTTTCCAATTCCATTATTAGAAAAAATTCTTAAAAGGATTATAGTTAATGATTTATTTTATTTTATCGATGGTTATTCTAGTTTAAACTAGATTGCATATACACCATAGGATCAAGATAAAACTACATTCACATTCCCATTTGGGACATTTTCCTACTGGAGGATACCATTTCGAATATGTGGTATGAAAAATACCTTCCAAATATGTATTATAGATATATTTTTAGACATGACCGAGATGATTATTAAGGTATTTATGGATGAATTCTCTATTATTTGAAGCACATTTGAGACCTGTATAAAGAATCTGTATTTGGTGTTAGAGATTTTATTAGAGACTAACCTAGTTATAAACTAGGGGAAATTCTATTTTATGGTCATTAAAGGTATTATTTTGGGACATAAGGTATCCAATAGGGGATTATAGGTACACACTACCAAGAATCAAGTTATTAAAAAATTTCCCCTTTCGAAATATGCTAAGCATGTTATATGTTTCTTAGAGAATTACAGTTTTTAACAAAGGTTTATCTAGGATTATTAGGAAATAAAAATGACACTATGCTCTTTTCTGGTCAAAAATTCACCCTTTCTATTTGATAAAAACTATTTTGAATCATTTAATTTACAAAAATTAAGACTCACTTCATCACGCATCATAACTGTACCTAATTGGAAATTACCTTTTGAACTAATGTTTTATTCAAGTGATATGGTTATTGGAGATGTCTTAGGATAGTGGATAGAAAATAAGTTTCCTGTGGTTTTCTATTCTACAAGGCTACTAGATTAAACATAAAGGAATTATACCACTATAAAAAATATCTTTTAGCTATGGTGTTTTCTATAGAAAATTTTAGGTAGTACCTATTAGGTTCAAAAGTTATAATTTTTATAGGTAATTCTTCATTAAAGTATCTACTGTAAAATAAAGAGGCCAAACCTATAATCATTATATAGTTTCTATTGTTTCAATACTTTTAAATGAAGATTAAATAGAAACAAGGATCTGAGAATATAGTTGCAGATCATATTTATTGACTTTCTAACACCCATTGTAAATATCCATGGGAGATAAATTCTTCTTTTCCTAATTAGAAGCTTCTCACTATCTCTATTATATAGATTTCATGGTTTTCAGACTTTTCAAAATTCATAGAATCAAGTGTCATTCCTATATATTTCTCAAACAAACAAAATAAAAAAATTATATCAAAGCTTAAGTACTATCCTTAGGATAACCCCTTTCTATTTAATATATGTGATGATGTGATTTTAAGATGGTTCATTCTAGAAGGGGTAATTTTTTCAATATTGGATAGTTTCCACTCCTCGCATTTGAGAGGACATCACAGTGGAGACAGTACATGCCAAAAATTCCCTCAAGATATATTTTACTACCCCACTTTATTCATGGATGCTAGGAGTTTCTAGTGGGCCATGATAGATATCAAATGTTGAGTAATGTTGGAAGGATGTAAGAGCTTCCTCATAAATGTATTCTGGAAGTAGAATTTTTTTTGTTTGGAGATTATATTTTATGGGACCGTTATCATCATATCAAGTGAATAAGTACATTTTAGTTATTGTTTATTATGTTTATATGTGGGTTGAGGTAGTATCACTCCCCAACAATCAAGACACTAGTGTTATTGAATATGTTAAAAAGAACATCTTGTCTAGATATGCGGTGATAGGAACTTTCATCATTGATAATGACACCCATTTTAAAAACTAAAAATTTTATGCTTTTATGAAAAATATGGATGTGACTATAGGTCTGGAACTTCTTACCATCCAAAATCTAGTAAATTGGTAGAAATTTAAAATATAGAGAGAAAATATATTTTAGAGAAAAATGTATCATTCTCAATAAAGGATTGGTATATGGAATTATATAATTCTTTGTGGGCCTATAGAACTGATTTTAAAACCCCAATTAATATGTCTTTATACATACCATTATTTGTGAAATTATTTAATTTTTTTTATGGATTTAAAACATAAGACATATTGGATTCAAAGGATTTAAACATTAATTTTAAGACTATTAGAGAGAGGAGTCTTCTAGTGTTGAGTGAGTTAGATGAGATTAGGAGAGAGTCTTGTGTCAATGCTAGTATTTTTGAAGAGTGGTCTAGAAATTTACATGATCCTATCATTTAACATAGATAATTCAAACCAGGACTGAAGGCCCTTCTCATTAGTTTCAAACTTAATCTCTTTCTGAGTATGTTGAAATATAATTTGTTTGGAACCTTCAATATTGTTAGAGTTTTAAAATATAGATGTAGAAATTATAGGGGAAGAAAATAAACTAATTCTACTTTGTGGAAAAAGAATAAAAAATTATTTTTTTGGGTAACCAAATGTCTTGGATAACGTATTTGTGCTTGAAAATTGAATCTCACTAAAGTCTAACCAATGAATTTAAAAATAGTTCTCTATTCGTGTCGACCCATGATTTTTTCAATTGTTTTTTATTTTGATAAGAATAATGTTATTTTTTACTACTTTATTTGTTACTCTATATTTATACAGGATATAAGTTTTTTGTCTTCCTAGTATTTTTTCTTCAATAAGGATGTTGTTGAGGTGTTAACCGAGGAGTAGAGTTCCCATTTATTCTCAAATCACAAGAAATTGTATACCTTGAGAATCATTGTAAAAAAATAAATCAAAGGATTTCATTCAATTATGAGGGGGAGAATAAGTTTTTGGATTAACTCAATTAGAATTCTTATTGATTTTGGGAAGTGCTTATTTTAATTTTCTGCATCCCTTTACTGGTCTTCTTCATTGGTGTTATATTTTTTGCTTTCAAGCTATTACTGGAAATTTCAAATTTAACTACAATATTTTCATATCTATTCATTATGTGTATTGATGTATGGTGTGGGGGGAAGGATTAACACAACACTGAAAGTTTTTCTAAGTGATTGTTCTTTTATTAGTTGGGTATTGAGAAATATATTTTCTATACTATTGAAAATTTAATTGAAACACATTATCAAACATTCTTACACCCACTTCACTGTGAACTCAATTATTTAACATGATATTGTTTGAAATTAATTGATTTTTTTTTCAATGGATTTAATGATAATACATGATTTTATTTATTATATTGTAAAATATTTATAGTGGAAAAAATAATGTCTAAACTTCCCCAAGACCCTTAAATATTTCATTCATAATACAAATTTGAAAATATGTTTTGAGCATTAAAATTAATTTTTTTCTCCACCTTTGAATAAAAATTTGATGAAAAATTTGGGTTTTAAATGTGGGGGATATGGTTTTCTTATTCTAATCTAATTTGTGTTTTAAATCAATCCATTCAAATCCCTTTAATTTTTTTTCTAAAATAACTGTTTCTAAAAAACTAGTCAATTTTTTTTCAAAATATTTTCACAACCTAAGGTTCTTTTAGATTCATTATAAAATTAAATTAGTCTTGTCTAATGGATAATAACATATTGGTTGTTGAGAGTTTTATTGAACCTAAAACCTTTTAGGATGTATGATTGATGAGTGGAGTTGCTTACTATTGTTTGTGAATATTTGGTTTCAGTGCTACCAATGATAGTGATATATGATAGATATATATTAAATTATGATCATAACCTCCGAAAATTAAAAAAATTAGCTCGAACATAGGGGAATCATTTTTATTTAATAAAAAAACCTAATGGAGTGAACTCAAATGGTAGTATTATAAGTCCTTTAATACTAGAGAAAAATGGGAACCCATAGTAAACATTTGAAACTCTTGGAATTAGGTTTGTGCGTAATCCCCCTAGAAATTTCAAATAAGTACATCTGCATACTTATTTTCACAAGTTACATGGATGGCGTTAGAAAGGAAAAAAAATAAAGTACCTACTATAAAAAAATGTTCATTAAGGTGAGGGGAATTTTAAACCTAGATGAACAAGGGGATGATTTACTTGTATGGAAATCATTTAATTGGTATCAGTAATATTTTTTAAAGAAAAAATTAATTCTAAACTTTTATTATTAAAACCTAGGAGAAAGAGATAGTTCAAGGTGCCTATTATTAGTATTTTTCCACTTATATATAATTTCTTATCAATATTAGAATTAGAAGTTAGAAATGTATTTTAATAACCTTTGTGGTGTTTTGTTTTAAAAAAATTTTGTATTTGTTTTCAACCAACTCTCTTTGTAAAATAATGTTTTTTTCTAGAAATTGGATATAGTCTATCATAATGAGATTATTTTCTAGACACAAGTTTCTAGACCCAGGTTTTCATATTGAACTACACCAAACGCAGATGAGGTTAGGAAGATAATGTTGTTGATTAGACACTTTATTGTATTATGGTTCATCAACATGACATTGAGAATTATAGAATTCAAAGGAATCAGATAAATAATGAAGTTGTTGAAGTGTTTTTAAAGAAGAATGTGATGTTATGAGTTAGAAGCATTTCACACGTTCTAAATAGAATAAGAAGATGATTTTTTGATAACGAAGTTCTTACATATCATGAAAACACTGAGGATAAAATCATTTGTAGAAATGGTTGAGATTTTTGAATGATTCTAGATTTAAAAAATGATATTTCCATCGTAATGGGAATTACATCGTAATGGGTTGAGAGAGAAAAAATATTGCTGAACATGAGGAATAAAAAAATATTTCTGGGAATATTTTTATGATATTTTCATACTAATATTTTCATACTCATATTTTCATACTGATATTTTCTTACTCATATTTTTATACTGATATTTTTATACTCAGATTTTCATAATGGGATTTTCGTACTGGGATTCTCATACTGGGAAAATCATACTGAGAAAGAAACAGATTTTAATGAGATGAGAAATAAAAAGATCTTACTGAGGTGATAAATAAGAAGATCTTAATGATCTTAGAAATAAATAGATCATAATGAGATGAGAATAAAAAATATCATAATGAGATAAGAAAGAAACAGATCATAATGAAGATGAGAAAGAAACAAATCATAATAAAGATGAGAAAGAAAAGGATCATAATAAGTTGAGAAAGGTATGACGAATTGAATTAGTAAAACTAGAATTTCAATTTCTTCATAAATATCAGAGAAATATAAGGAGGTTTTATGAAGTTGGAGTTAATGTTTTAAATGTGATAGTTTTTAGATATTTTGAGATTTGAGGAAGCAGGGAATGTTTCCAAGTTTCCTTCCTTTTTTTGAGTCTCATATAAATACTTCCTCTGATAAATTTATTCATTCAAAACATTCAAATAGATAAAATAAGTAGATTTCTATAGAATTCAAAAGTGAAAGTTCCCTTATGATTAGAGAAGAATTGAATAGATAATTCTATTAGAGTTTGATTTTTTTTATATTTAGAGTGAGTTTTTGTTTTTTAGAAAATTGGATCCAACATAATTGTTTTGAGAGAATCATATCCAAAATTATCATTCTAGGAAATTTAGATCTATAATTATTATATTTATATATTCAGATCAAGGATCTATTATTATTATATTCATAGAATCAAATCCAGAATCATCATACATTGAAAATAATATCCAGAATATAACATCATTGTTCTGAGAAAATTAGATCCAACATTATCTTATTGAGAAAATCAGAAATGATATAGACCCATGAATGTGGCTATGTAAATGATGTAGGTTCTCGCACTAAGTACGAACCTTGTAAATCTAGTGTGATTTACTTTATTTCCTACTTTTTCATGCATGATTATTTACTAAATGTTGATAAGGAAATAAATATTAACAGGTTTCATGGGTTATGTTTCAAATGTTTTGAAACTTATAAAAAGTGAACAACTAATTAAACCCCATGATAAGTTGTTATTAAATCCTTTTGAACTTCAATTGGTATCAGATTGATGATTCCCCTATTCAATCCTTATCGTGGATAATATAAATTTTGTCAAGATTAGAAGAATTCCATAATTTGATGTAAAAAATGACTATGGATGAAAAAATAGGATGATTTCTTATCTCATATCTAATGGCCTTTATGTTTTTGATGCTGCTACTATTGGTTTTCGAGCTATTGAGAAAGATTCTCCTATGAAATTTATTGATAAGAGAAATATAGTACATTATGTAAAGGTAAGAAATTAAATCCTTGTGTCCTTATAAGAGAATGTTTATTAGAAGGTGATGGGTCTCAAATCTTAAAAAAGTATGCGGGACAAGCTAGAAAGTGTTTTTGAAGGGAATACACAAGTTAATAAAGAAAATATAAAAATATCGCATAGTATGTATGAATATATTAGAATGAGAGATGAATATACAATTAATGAATACTTAACTAGAGTAAATGATTTTTTTCAACATCATAGGATTCAAAAATGTTTTGGAAGATTCTACATTTGTGAATAAAAATATGAGAAACATTCCATATGGGTTTGGTTATAAAATTTCTTCATTAAATGTTAAAGATGATTTATCTCTTAATTAATTTCATAACATTATTATTGATTATAAAATGGGAAAATATCCAATGTTTAAAAAGGATATGAAAGATGAAATAGATTTTGAATATATGAGAATGTTAAAAATTCAAGATGTTGAATATGCTGATCTTTGTGACTCTAAAGATAAATAGTATGATGAGTTGAATAAAAAAATCATGTCTCTTATATCCAAGAACCATAGAAGAGGAAGAGGAAAGTATTAAGGTAAACCTACTCTCAAATATTTTGAGTGTGGTGGAATTAGACACATTATTATGAATTTTCCTATGAATAATGTCTGATAATATAGATATGATTCTGATAGAAAACCTTGATGGAAGAAGTGAAAAAAATGATAAAGAAAAAAAGTCTTCCAATAGATACAAGAATAAGTTTACTGGAAACAAAAGAAGTATGTTGAGAAAGAAATTTGAATTAGACTCAACAGAAAACAATTCTTATGAAGATGAAAGTTCAGAACAATTCAGAACCTTCATTATAAAAGATGAGAAAATTAACGTTTCATCAAAGAGTGAAGAAGGTGGTGAATAATCTTATAGAGAGTATCTACTCAAAACCAAAATTGTTTCATGTCTTGAGAAAAGAAACTGTCAAGAAACAAATTAGCGTTACGATTAAATATTTTCAATAAGTTTTTGATGGAAAAAAAGATGTTATCAGGAAGGATAAAGAATACATCGAGGAGATTTTAAGTTACAAACATTGAATTGCAGAACATGGAATGATGATTGGAGATATTAGTAAGAATTTGGAAACTAAGGAAGAATAATTTTAAAATTTTCAATGAAAACATTTTGAGTCTAAAATTACATTGAGGAAGATGAATGAAAAATTAATCAAAGATTCAAAAGTAAAATATAAGACTTCTAAAGTTATAGAGAAGACTAAATATGAGAATCAATTGAAATATTTTCTTACCAAAAATAATGTTTCATCTGATTCTTTTAATATTTCATGTTCTAGAAAACGTATCAAGAAATATAGGGTAAAAAAGGACACGAGAAACCCATCAAATCTATAAAATTATAAAACTCACTTGAAAGAAAAGATGGTCCATGTCCTAAGTATGTTAGAGACGGAAGAAATTACCAAAATAAAAAAAATTTCAATAGAGAATGAACTTATTTCAATAGAAAATTAATATTTGTTGATTATTACTATTGTTTTGGAATATATGGGAACAAGTCGTATCATTTTTGGAATAACTTATCCATACCCAAAAAAACGTTTGATAAAAGTGTAATAAATAGATAAAGAAGAATGAGAAACTTTTCTAACTTACATAAACTTGAAAAATTTAATTCTCAAGATTATAGAAACTTTACAACAAGAAATCAATATGATTTTATTGATGATGTTTGTCGAAGATGTGATTAAGCTGGTCATCATTATGAAAGATGTATGAAAATCCCTACAGAACAAGTCTCTTTTAATAGAAAATAAATAAAATATGAAAAGAATAAATTTTAAGAAATAATTAGTGTTTTTGAAACAAATTTTAAAGAAATAAAAAGGAAAAAACCATGGATACTTGATAGTGGTTTCTCCTCACATATGATAGGTGATATTAAAATCCAAACACATGTTGAAAGTAGTTATGGAGGAGTAGTTACCGTTGGTAATTATAGTTCATTAAATATTTGATGAATCAAAATGAATGACATTGATGCCGAAAAGTATACATCTATGGAATTTTTATTAGTTTATGGGATAAAACATAACTTACTTTGTGTAAGTTAACTTTGCGATGGTGGAAAATAAGTCATTTTAAAAAAAAAAAATTTGTATCATCAAAAGAGTGAAAGTTGGAAAAGTAATTACAAAAGGAGAAAGAGCCAATAAGAATCTATTTCAAATAAGAGAATTCATTAACTAATGTTACTTGAGTGTTGAAAATGAAAAAAAATGTGGCACTAAAGACTTTTCCTCCATGGGTAGAAAAACATCAATATAATTTTGAAAGGTGATGAGGTTCATAATTTTTTAGATTTGAAAAGAAGAGATAAAGATGATTGTATTACTTTCTATAAAGGAAAGATGACCTAAAAAGTCATAATAGAGTTGAGATTCAATCTACGAGACCACTTGAGCATATTAATTACAATTTATGTGGTCCAATGAGACATCAATAATCAACAATAAATTTATTATTTATCACTTTTATTGATGATTTCACTATGATAAAAACATTGTGTTTATGAAGCCCATTCTATAGGATATTGAAATGTTCAAATTCTTCAAAAAGGATACTGAGAAAAAAATTGGGTTTTTTATAAAAAAGATTAGAAAATATAAGGTTATTGAATTCACAAGAAATACTTTTGAAACCTATCTGAGAAACCATGGTATCAAACATCAGTATATTTATCCTTATACTCCATAACAAAATGGTGTAGCAGAAATAAATAATAGAAGTTTGGTGGAGATGGGAAGAAGTATGTTAGCTGAATACAAACTTTCAAAACTCAATTGGTGAATAGCTATTACTGCTACTGAACATGTTCAAAATAGATGCTTTTTAAGACCAAAAACTAACATGACTCCTTATAAAATTTGGTATAGAAAAAAACTTTCATTGAAATACTTCAAAATTTTTATAAGTCCATATTTTCTTAAAATAAAAAATTAAGATTTGGGAATGTTTGATGATAAATATGAGGAAAGAACTTTTATAGGAAATTATCCAAACAAAATAAGTTACAAATATTGGAAAAGTGTTAACAAATGTTGGGGGACTCATATGATGTGAATGTAATTGAAAATAAAAATTTCTTAACAATTTTTTTTGAGAATTATAAGGTGGATAAACTGGAGAATTCTAACAATGGTGAAAGTAATTCAAAACATCCTTTTCAAGATTCAAAAGAATCATGTGATGAGGAAATTAGAGCTTGGAAAGAAACATTGAAATTTACTACCTTATCAAAACATGTTGAATTTGAAAACATTATTGGGAATTAGACGGGTCCAGTTCAGACAAGAAGAAATTTGAGATTAGATATCAGACATCAGTTATCTCAAAAATTGAACCATAATTAGTTTTAGAATATATTCAATATAAAGAGTGAATGGATGCTATGGATGAATATTTACATTAGATTAAAAAGAATTAAACATGGGAACTTGTTTCACAACTAGAAAATAAAATGTTATCAGATCTAATTGAGTTTATAGAAATAAGTTAAATGAATATGGAGAATAATTATGAAAAAATCCATGTATATTTGTAAAGGATATGCACAAGTGGTAGGTGTGTATTTTGAAGAAATGTTTTCCCTAGTTTCATGATTATAAACTATTAGAATGTTTCATTTAGTAGCCTCGAATCGTAATTACATAGTTTATTAGATGGATGGAAGGTTGGATTTATTAAATGATTATATTGAGTAAGAAGTTTACATTTAACAACCTTGTGGGTTTCTACTTGATGAGGATGAAAACAAAGATTGTAAATTGAATAATGGTTTTTATGTTTCAAAATAAGATCCACATGATTGGTATACTAAAGTTTCCATTTTTTTGAGAATGTTGAACTTTTATAAAGAAAAAATGATTGAAAATTATATGTGAATGATGTTGACTCTTGATATCTAATTTTAATTGTTTATTTGAATGATATAATTTTTTATAGGGATAGGGAAGATGTCTATAAAACAATTTCTAAGGAAATGAAGAAGAATTTTTCAATTTCAATGATAGGAGAATTAACTTTATTCCTTCGTATACAAGTTAAAAAAAAGAAAAATACATTTCTTATCCAAATAAAAGTATTCCAAATAATTTTCATATAATTTTGGGATAGAAGAATCCAAATAAGTTTCAACTATTATTTCAGTGAGCACAATGTTGAGAAAAGATGAATCTGGATCAAGTGTAAATCAGAAAGACTTTTGGAATCTAATATGAAGACTTCTTTACTTTAAAGTCTTAAAGAATGATATTTTTTATGATATAACATTGTTTGATAGGTATCAAAGTAATCTAAAAGAATAAAATATGTTGGAAGTAAAAATAATTCTGAGATATGTCAAAAGAACAACTTCACTTGTATTATTAAACAAAATAAGTAATGAAATAGAGTTTTATTATTATACTGATGTCGATTGGGATGGATATTTCAATAATAAAAAATCAACCCTCGGAGGAACATTTTTATTGGGTGAATGTTTTGTGAGTTGGAATAGTAAGAAACAATGTTCTGTAACTTTGAGCATAGAAGATTATGAATATATTGTAACCACTCAAGATTGTACTCAAATATTGTGGATGGAGGTTCAGCTGGATGATTTGAAGGTAAAAGTTTATGAACCCTGGAATAAACTTTGTGATAATTAGAGTTCAACTTATTTTTCCAATAATCCTTTCCAAAATTCAATATTAGAGTACATTGATATGAATTTTCACCTTATAAAAGAGTAATTTGCTACTAGAGATGTTTTTTTGTAATACATTTCAAAAAAGTATTAGATTGATGATATAATTACAAAATCAATTTTGAAAGAAAGGTTTATGGAAATGATGTTGTAACATTATTTTAATCCTAATTTAATGTCTTCTTAAATCTCACAAGTAAAAAATCCCCACCATGATTTAGATTATGTTGACAAAGGGGGATAGAAAGTAACAAATTTGTACTTTGTAAGCAGTTTTACATATATTTGTTTTATTAATATGAAGTTGTGGTTATAATAAAATAGGGAGACAATGAAAGTGATAAATAAAGAATGAGGGAGAGATAGAGAAAGAGTGAAAATAAAAGTGAAGAGAGTTTATCTTTACATAGCAACAAAACATGCTTGCCATCAAGGGATGGAATTCCTTTAAAAACATTACTTTATCTAGTAGCGTGGTGTCTTAACACTCTCTTTTGAGAAATGATACTTTTTTTAATGTCAGAGAATTGAGTTGTTTACAAAAGTTGATCTATGAAAAAAATTCTAAGTTGGAAAAGTAGTTAAAAAAGGATTTCCAACAAATCCAAAGGGGGAGATTAAAGAACCATTATGATTTATTTGTTTTAAAAAAGTTTTTATTTGTTGAAAATTAACTCTCTTTGTAAAAGAATATTTTATTTTTCCAGTAATCGAACCTAGTCTATCATAATGCGGTTATTTTATGGAAATAGTTATCTAGGCCCATGTTTTCATATAGATATGTACGAGACACATATGAAGTAAAGAATATGGAGTTTTTTTATCAGAAACCTTATCATATTCAGGTTTATATACACAACATTGGAAATAATTTAATTCAAAATAACCAGTGAAAGAATAAAGTTACTGATGTGTTTTGAATGAATAATGTGAATTTATGAGTTATAAAGTTTTCAAACATTATAAACAAAAATCAAATGATTCTTTTCTGATCAAGAAGTTTTCACAAATAATGAATACACTAATGATAAAATCTTTTAAAGAAATTATGGAGAGTTTTGAATAATTTCTCAGTTGAAAATGAGATTTCCATAATAATGGGAATAAAATTTTAATGTGATGAGGAAGAAAAATATTTAGCTAAGACTGGGGAATAAAAAAATCATAATGGGAAAATCATTCTAATATTTTAATACTCATATTTTTGTACACAGATTTTGGTACTTAGACTTTCGTATTGGGAAAATTGTCCTCTTATTTTCATACACATATTTTCATACTAAGATTTTCATAATAGGATTTTTGTACTGGTAAAATCGTACTATGATTTTCATACTCATTTTTTCAAACCCAGACATCCATAAAAAGATTTTCATAATGGTATTTTCATACTGGTATTTTCGTACTAGGAATATCATATTGAGAAAGAAACAGATTGTAATGAGGTGAGAAATAAAATGATCATAATGAGATGAGAAAGAAAAATATCATAATGAGCTGAGAAAGTAACAGATTGTAATGATATGATAAAGAAAAAGATTTTAATGAGTTAATAATGAAATAGTTCTTAATGAGATGAGAAAGAAAAATATCATAATGTGATGAGAAAGAAATAGATCGCAATGAAGCTGAGAAAATAGATCATAATAAGCTAAGAAAGGTATCATGAATTGAATTGTTCAAAATAGAATTTAAATATTATGTAAATCTGAAATAAATATTTTGAGGTTTGAAGAAGTCAAAGTTAAAGATTTAAATGTGAGATATTTTTAGAGATTTTGAGAATTGAGGAATCATGGAATGTTTCCATGTATCCTGCCTTTTTTTTGGAGTCACCTATAAATACTTCCTCAGATATTTTGTTCATTAGTAACTTTCACACACATGAAAAAGGAGGAGCATTAAATAATTCAAAAGTGAATGTTCACATTTTATTGAAGAATAATTGAATTGATAATTCTATCAATGATTGAGTTTTTTAGATTGATATTTAGTTTATATTTTCAATAAATCGGATCCAACATCATTATTTTGAGAGAATCAGATCTATCATTATCGTACTAAGAAAATAATATCCAACATTATCATATTCAACTAATCAGATCTTTGATCTATCATTATCATATTCAAAGAATTGGATCCAAAATAATTATACTTAGAAAAACATATCCATAATCCAAATCATTATTTTGAGAAAATTGGATCCAACATTATCACATTGAGAAAATTAGATCCAGCCAACTCAGATTGAGGATTCAGACTGAGTAGTTGTAGATCAGATTCAAGATATTCTTTATTCTTTGGATTCACTCAATTCTTTTATAGTCAAACATTTTAAACTGATGGGAGTCAGTATAATCATTCATATCAGGATATTAAAGGTCTCAAACAGTATTTGGAACAAGTTGTATTCACCTCTTCTTAATAGTGGATTTCCATAGACCCAGTAGAGTGGATATGTAAAGGGTCTAGGTTCTCATGCTGATGTTGGTCCTTATAAATCTTAATTTCCTTACCTTCCTTCCTAAATTTCCATGCACAATTATTTACTAAAAGTTATAAGGAAATAAATCTTAACAGTTTGCAGGGTTTACATGTCAATTTTTTTTGAAACTTATAAAAATATAAAAATTGATTCAACCCCCTTCTTAGTTTTTATTCGATCCTTTAGAAATTTTAAATTTAAGTAATTAAATAAGTGGATTCATATAAGAGTCTTGGTATCTTCATCATTGAATGATCCTTTGTTCTATTGATCTGCTATAGGGATTTTAAATTAGGATTGACTTCTTATGAACTTTTTATTTGAAAACCCCGACTCTCAGGTTTTGTTCCTCTCTTTCTAAATACCTTGAAATGCTTCATTTTGGATCTTCATAAAGAAACTTGTTTCTATTTTAAAATGAATAAAAATCACAAAATTGATTGAGGAAAATTATTAATTAAGTGTGGGGGAAATTGATGTGGCCTTAAAATATACTAATTTACCACATCTTTTTATTATTTTTTTAATAATTTAATTAATTAATAATTCTTATTTTTTCATTTAATTACACATCAATAATTTTATACTTCTATTTCTTAATGAATCAATTTTTATCATTATTTTTTTTAATTTTTAGATTCTAAAATCATTAAATTTAATTTTACCTATTTCCCTTTATTTTATTTCTCTAATTTATTTATAAATTTTTTGTTCTATTTGAATTTTTAATAT
Source organism: Viscum album (assembly GCA_963277665.1). Lineage (NCBI taxonomy): Eukaryota > Viridiplantae > Streptophyta > Magnoliopsida > Santalales > Viscaceae > Viscum > Viscum album. The sequence goes on from OY728161.1 coordinate 1,747,240,583, forward strand.
AAATTTTAAATCCATTTTTTTAAAAATTTGATTTTATATATCTGTTTAATTAAGGGATCATTAATTTAATTTTAAGTTGCTATTTTCTATTATTTTTTACTTCTTATTCTCAATGATTAAATTGTAATAGTTATTTTGTTTTCAAATTTATGTTTAACATTTTTAATGTTTAATTTATTATTTCAATTTATACATAGAATGCGGAATTATTTAACTGCTCTGCATTTAAATCTTAGTTTTTTTATTAAATTTTTAATCTTAACATTAATTTCTATATTTTGGTATTTAATTAATTATTATTTAGTTTTTTAACTTTTTATTTAAACATGATTTATTTTATTAAATTAATTGATTTCATTTTTAATTTTGGTTTTAATTTTACTTTAATTTTTAATTTTTAGGTATTTATTTTTAAACATAGTTAATTGTGTAATAGTTTTATATTTTTATTAATTTGAATTTCAAATTGAGTTTCATTTAGTTAAATCATTTTATTTGTTTTTAATTTTTAATTTTTCTTCTGCAACACCCACCACAAGAATCCTAACCCACTGTTGGGAACACAATGGTAGCTCCCAACCTACCACCAAGACTACAATGGTGACTCCCTTGAGTCACTTCCAGAAACCCAACGGTGACTCCGTTGAGTCACCACCACCCTTCCACTCAATGGTAACTCAAGGGAGTCACCGTTCAAAAACATCACAAACCAACAAGATATCTCCTTTAGCTACCAATTCACATTACACCATCTCCTAACTCAGTGTTGGAATTCTCCACCACCCACCACCACTACACCTGCAATTTCCCCTACTACACAACATTGGATGCCGATATATTTTTCTATTTTTTCACTCATCGATAGAAAAATTCCACCCATTGTTGGAAAATTTAAATAACTATTGGAAACCCAATGAAATATATCGACCTTCCATTACATGACCTACTGTTGGATCCATTCACTATAAGATTTGGTGTTATTAATGATCCAAACCAAGTCTATCCTCCCCTACCTTCATCTGAGATTCACCGTACAGATATAGAATGAATCTGAGTTAATCAAGACCATCTATCAACAATTTTTTAGATTCATCAATCAATTCCCTCCATCAATGAAAACATAGTGATTGTTGGATACAACCTCTTAATCCTATGTCAACTCTTGCCATCAAACTGATAATCACCGGTGAAGACCATGAGATCTCATCGACCAAAGATCCTCTATGCGCCCTATTTGAACAAAATTTAATACTGCTGAATGATGAATAAGACCCTATGTTCCATCACCAATGTCACCACTATCACTAGAGAGTCACTATCACCAAAGAGGAATTCTCCAGAGGCTCCATTGGGAACTGCTCTTGGGAGAATAAGGTCGAACCCATGACTGGTTCAGGGTATAAGTTCAAGGAATTTTTTTTTGAATAAAAATAAAATAAAATAAAATAATAATAATTTAAAAAATGTTAACTATATAAAATAGTATAATAATAATAAATTTAATAAATACATATAAATAATTAAACATAATTATTCAATATTTAAAAATAATAAATAATATGGAATGAAATTAATAATATACTTATTTAGAAACTTATAATTATATTAATAATTATAACAACATTAATAATTTTTTTAAATTTGTGTTATAATAATATTATACTAATATTTATAAAAGTAATATTTAAAAAAATAAAAAAGTATTATTTATAATTTGTTTTTAATATTCAGTTTCAAACCATACTTCGAGTCATGTTAAGGTTTGTCCCAAACTGATTAGTTTGGGTGGTTAGATGGGGGTTACTAAAGTGATTGGTCGAGTATTGAGTGAACTTAGTTAGTGCAAGATGTTGGTGACCAATAAAGAGTATTAAAGAGGATTAAAATTTGGTGGAGGAATTCAAATATTACATTATTAATACCAGATATGAGTAGGAGACAAATGAGGGAGATCAAGATACCGAGGGAGAGGAACATCACGACACAATATGGAGTCCAAGGATGGGTACTTGATCTAGAGTAGGATTATTCATGATAAATAAGAGGAATAATTATATATCATTCAGTTTCATTTTCCATAATTAATTTTTAATTTAAGTGTTAAATATAATTTTAGTTACGATAATCATATATATTTTTTAGCTCAAGGATTTTCAATACTGCTAGTTACATTTATTTTCTTCTTCACATAATTTTCTCAAATGAATAAATATTGATGAATGGAATAAATTTTAAATTAATTAAAATATTTTCATGCCTCTTGTTACAAACTTCAAAACATTAATAGCAATCAATGATATTATCCTTGAATTCATTACTTCAAGATTAAATTTCAAAAACTCTATAATATTATGAATATTTTTTTCCATTGATTTATTTTCAATTTATATAGTAGTTTTATTATTCTTGGAGTGGATAAACCTAATATTTTATCCTTCTATGTGTTCTATTTTCTAGAGAGGTATATTAAACCAATATTTAACTAAGGTTGTGAAATAAATAAAATTTATGTGAAGAAGATATCCTTTATATACCAAAAGTGTTAGAATTTATTAAGCTTTTATTTTGATCAGTTTTTACTCAAAATATTTTTGTATTTATCATACAATGTTATCTATTGTGCTACATCATAGCTCTAATATCAACCTAGTTTTTAAAAAAATAACTATCTCATCATCATTTTTATCATAAAAATATATAAAAGAAAATTCATCCACTACATGTTATGTATTTGTTTATGAAAATTAGGTTGCACTACCTTCCTTATGGTGTTGACCTTACAAAATACTTTGCAGTAGTAAATAGGATATATAAATAAATAAACTTTTTTATGTATTAATGACATGAATTTCACCGCCTTATCATAAATAGTAAATCAAGCATTAATTACTAAATTAACCTTGACGTAAGAAAGTGGAATATAAAAGTGTTGATCAGTATCTCAACCTACTAGTTCCATATCAGGAGGTAGGAAAAGATGATTTGAGTTATCTCTTGAAGAGAATACTATCCAAATAATCGGAAATGGTAGTTATATTCTCTATAACCAGTGTGGGAGGTAGGGGAATATCAGAAGCTAGTGTGATAGAGACCCAGTCTAGTGCTGAACCTATTGAAGGATTGGTCATCCATAACGATTCTGCAGGACATTTCCCCCAGAATCTTGTGAGAGAGGGGCTACATTTACTCAATGTTTAGGAGCATGGTTAGCAGCATCTAACCAGGTAGGTATCTATAGTGAAACCATTTTTTAGACAGAGTTTGGGGTTGTGGCTGTGGAAACCAAACACCAAACTCATTGTAACAATTGAGAGGACCTTCTTAAGGTAGTCAGGCTATATCTCATGTTTGCAGTTTTGGAAAAATGTCTATTTTACAGTTGATACCTGAGGAGTAGAGTGTCAAACCTTTTACCATAATGGGAACTATTGTAGAAGCTTCTACATTGGTATCTTCTATTTTTGATATAAGTGCTTCTCATAGTTTTATATCTATACCTATCATGTTGATCCTTGGGCTCGATATTCAGTTTCTAATGGCATGATGACACTCGATACTCCATTGGGGATTCAATAAGAGAGTGTAATTTAGTGAATAGATTGCCCCTTGATATAGGTGGGTGTCACTTAATATGGTACCACTTTTTTTCTTAAGATGACAATGTTTGACATCATTATCAAGAATGAATGGTTGGTTCCCATTCACGCGTATGTAGATTTCTCTCATTGAAGGGTGACTTTCACATCACCATTGGTAGAGGTTTTTATTCACAAGATTAATGATATGTCTAGGTGAGTCAATCTAGACCTATTTATCATGGTATGGGTGGTATTAAAACCTATATTTAAAGAATATATTTAGTGGATCAAGAATCTTGTTAGGAATATTTCCCTATAGTGGCTGAAATTTTCGAGACGTTTTCCTAGATGAATTTTTGGAACTACATCCCTAGAGAAAGGTAATGTTTTCTATATAACTATTACCTGGAGATACACTGGTATACATTCATCCTTTTAGGTTATATTCTACTGAGTTATAGAATATTAAGTGGTAGTAAGAGGACTTGGAGGAAAATGGTTTTATATAACCCAGTACTTCTTTATGGGGTTCAGCGGTCCTTTTTTCCAAGTAGGTGGACCATAACCTCAAACTCTATGTGGATAACTAGAAATTAAATCTATTTAAAGTTAAAAACAAATATCCCATTCCTTGAATAAATAATATCTTAAACTAGCTCTGAGGATATTAGGTGTTTTCAAAGATTGGTCCGATATTGAGTTACCATCAGGTGCATGTTTGAACTCGAGACATACCAAGTAAAGTTTTTCATAGTGGGTATGGTCTATATGAGTATTTGGTTATGTTCTTTGGTATCAAAAATGGACCAGAAAGATTCCTGGCACTGATGAATTGAGTTTTCAATCCATATATGTATTAGTTTTTTTGTGATATTCATGGATTATATCTAGGTGAATTCTCATGCTTGACACAACCATGTGAAACATATTGAGATCGTAATGGATATAATGAGAGAGAATCAGTTATATTCTAATCTTACAAAGTACCACATTTTTATGGATTATATTCACTTCTGTAGTCATATTATCCCAGATTCGGTAGTATCAATTGACCCAAAGAAGGCGAGAGATGTATTGTCCTAGTATTATCCCAACAACATATTTGTTATAAATAGTTCCTTGCAAATAAATGAATATTACATGTTCTTCATAATGGATTTATCACATTTAGAAGCATATCTTATGTGCCTTGCTATGATTTTTTTATTTTATCGTGGTTAGATACCTGTGATAAATCCTTTTAGGATATGAAAGGATACATAATTTAGTGATTTTCCCGATTCTACTAGAGCCGGTTAGAAGTATTACATTATTTTGTGATGCATCTGGTATTAGACTAGGACTAGTTCTGATAGATGAGGATAGAGTCATGTAGTATGGATCTCATTTTTTGAGACCACATTAGAGGAACTACCTAGGGAATTATCTCGATTTATCACCTATTTTTCATGACCTACACAATCAAGGACATTCTTTAATTGGAGAATGTTTTGTGGTATACATAGACTATAAATTCCTCAAGTATATATTTACACAGAGTGAATTGAATCAATGAAATAATATATGGGTTGAATACCTAAATTATTTTGAATTTCATCTTGATTATATATTTGTAAAGGTCAATATAGTTTCTTATGCACCAAGTAAGAGGAATCATATACAAGTAGTTTATGAGGCCATTAGTGAGTGGAAGCTTATGGACTTGTTTTCAGATATTCAATTAGAAGTGAAGGATTATTTCAAGAAGAATTATCTCTCATATTTTTTGGTGACTTCCACTCTCCTAAATAGGGTGAGTATGATACATCTATCAAATTATGAAGTCTTGGTCCCATGAGATATCATGGCAGGTGATGACCCGTAGTTGGGTTGGATCGTTGATGATGATGATATCTTGCACATCCACAAACATGTCTGGGTTCCTACCGATATATGGGTGGAGTTGATGTGAGATTACCAAGACAAAAATAGGTTATTTATCTTATTTATAAAAAGATATATCATGACACGAGATGTTAATACTGGTGGCCAGGGATGGAGCTATAGATAGATCAATTGGTTACTTGTTGCACCACTTGTCAGTGATGAAGGTAGAGCACCATCAATCAAATGGTATTTTATAGTTGTTTCCCATTCATGAGTGGAAATGGAATGACATAACTATGGATTTTTTATGGGACATATAAGATCTCCTTGGGTTAGTGATTTCATATGGGTGATCATAAAAAGGTTGAAAAAGGTTGCTCATTTTATACCTATATGGGAGTCTCTTTCATTGGATGAGATTAGGAGGCTATATATTCCTTTGATTATACAACTCCATGGAGTTAAAAATTCAATTATGTTGGACAGATACTGTTGTTTCAAATCTCAGTTTTAGAAATGTTTGGAGAGGTCATTGGGTTCACAGGTAGTGTTGAGTATAACATATCACACAAAGACCAACAGTTAGATTGAGAATAAAATAATTGTATTGTAGGACATTCTATGAGAATGAATCCTTGTATTTTGAGGTTATTCAAAGAAAAACTGACCTATTTCCATTTTATCTTACAATAACTTATTCTAGGTTACCATAAAGTTGACTCCTTCTTAGGACCTATATAGTAGGTCATGTCATTTACCCCTATGCTGGTTAGAGGAAGGAGAGGAAGCATTACTGGGTACTCATATCATTAAGGATACTTTAGAGAAGGTTCATCTTATAAAGAAGAAAATTTCTAAAACTCAGTATAGATAGATTCTATACAACAATCGTAACAATTGACCACTAGAATTCAATGTGGCGAGTCATGTTTTCATGCTAGTTTCACCTAGACTAGAGAATAAATAGATTCAGAAATAGAGGAAGATATCACATCCTTATGTTGAGCCCTTTGAGATTTTTGAGAGAGTTAGTCTGGTATTCTATCAGTTAAAGATACCTTATAGGTACCAGGAAATGCTTGAAATCTTCCAAATATCTCATCTTTTCCAATATCATTCTAATCTATTTCATATTCATCAACACAAGGAGTTTGATTTAGAGGTTGATTCATCCTTTGAGGAATATCTTATCCATGTTGTTGATCATAAGATGGAGGTTGTTTGAGGATGTCCAGTTCCTATGATATGAGTTCTATGGTAGCATAGTCATGTACATGATGTGAATTGGGAGTAGGAGGTTGGTGCATATTTCGAGTGGCAAGAGTTATCCTCTGACGATGCTTTGCCACCCTTGGAATGGAAATTTTGGGATGAATTGATTTAAGGGGGGAAGATTCTAGGATCCTAGATTTAATATGAGGTATAAAAAAATTGTTTTTGGTTTAGTTCCTTGGTGCTTACATATTATGGATTCCAAGTGAGGTGTTGATGGAAAATGAAACACATTACTTCATGGAGGTGGTATTCCACAGGCACACATGAGAGAAATTTTCATTTCCCATAAGATAGAAGATGAAACATTGTTATTAAATCAATATAATAACAATTTTATATAGAATATACCAATTCTTTTTATTTTATAGAGGTTAGAATAGATTTTATGGAGGTAGAAGATAAAATAACCTCGAAATAGTTCAGCTAAGACTTATACCTCCTCCTTAGATATGTACCTTTGGATTACACCTTAATACTTCTAGGTTTAGAATTTTGAGATGAAAAAGACATATAAAACTTTGGGATACTATTTGAAAATGATTTTTGGTTGGTATAGGTTGAGATATGTTGTTGAAAATGTGTGAATACGTGAGGAGAAGAGGTTTCCTTTTATAAGTTATGGGCGTTACAATCTTGTAAATATTGCAAACTTTTAAATATAATATATGTATTTATGAAGTTCAAGTGGATCCAAATAGAATTTTTTTAATGAAATGATAGGAAAAGATCTAAATACACTCAACTTATCGCATTTTTCCAGGTTTCATGGATATTTTATTCTATTTTCTCTTTTATTAACCCCTTGTTAACCCTATAATCCTTTATAGGGGTGATAATGTTTTTACAAAGGTAACTATGAAATTTTAACAAAAAATAAATTGATAAAATTAACAAATTTGAACCACTTAGTTAAAAAAATAAAATTCATTTTTAAAAATTTCATTTATAGAATTGGTATAAATTAATTTCAATATATGGGTGAAAATGTAACAAAAAATAACTTTTAGAAAAATGACATTTTTAAGTATAAAAATGTTTTTTATAAAAATAAAATGTGAAAAGGATTATAATGGAATTATATGGATTAGTTTTAATAAAATGGAAATTATTTCACTTTAAAAATAATCAAAAACCAAATGGTAAATTTTAATTAATAGAAAATAAATCATAGTTTTTATAAAAATTGGTATTTTCAATTATCCACTAAAAAGTCAATATTTTCTGAAAAATCTTAAAAACTCACCCTACATTTTTTTTGATATGATAAATCAAAAATATATTTCATTTTACAATTTTAAAACACTAATATTTATATATTTAATTTTTAACTAAATTCATACATTTCATGGAAAAATTTTTATCTTGAATAAATGAATTTTTTTTGTAACAGAAAAAAAATATATACAATTATCATATTATATATGAATGCAAGAAATAGATAAATGACCATCAATATGTCATAAAATTGATCTATTATTATCATTATTTGGGTTTTCACTTTATTTTACCATTTTAGAAATTACACGCTCACAATTTTATTCATTTCTTAAACAAGTTATGGTATTTTCCCGTTATATATTTTTCTAATTCCCATATTGCTTCATCAACAATATGGTTTCTATATAAAACATTAATAAGTAAAATTACATTTTTTCACAATAATTTCTCTTTAGGATAATGAATCCAAACATTTCTTTCCATATAATAGATATTATCCTATAATTTAACAACCCTAAGGATTAAAAGATGTGATGTATTAGGTATTTACTTCCTTAGAAAAGAAACACGAAACACATCATTTTCTTGAGATAAAATTGAAAGCAAGGCTACTCTGTAAATATCTGAACCCAATCTCTTCATAATTTTATAGGGTCTAATGAAATATGGGCTCAACATTCCCTTTTTAGAAAAATTTAGTACACCTATCCAAGGATTGCTTTTAAAAATAACTTTTCACCTACGTCAAACGAATGTTCTTTCTTGTGGTTATATTCACAACTCTTTTTCATCCTCTTTGCTTCCCTAATAGGGTGGAGAATAATGTTTACCTTCTCAACCACTTATTCTACCAATACTAGTCCCAAAAAATTTATTCTCATCGATATTATCCCAACATGTTGGAGTTCAACACCACTTTCCATATAATTCTTCAAAAGGTTCTATCTGAATAATATATTTAAAACTAATATTATAAGAAAATATAACTAAATATAGTTGTTAATACCAAATATCATAATAATATAATGGGAAATTTTAAAGACTATAATATAATGTTTGAGTTTTATGATATTAAGATAATGACCCATACTTTACATACATTTTTATTACATCAAAATTGAATCACACTTATTACAACATATAACAAAACCACGAAAGGATCGTATAGGTATAATGTCTTTAGAAACTGGGAAACATAAAAAACTGGTTCATAAATCATCTACACTATCTCCCTTTTATTTTATCATATCTTGAGTCCCTTTTGTCATATCTTACTTAATACACTTCTTCCTGACCTAGTGAAAAGAAAACATACAAAATGGTGAGCTCAAATTCTCAGTAAGGGTAAACAAAAGAAATATCAATCACATCATATTCATAAGAACATATCATTTTGGAAATCGTAACCTGTAAAAGAGATCATAATTTCATAACATGGGATAAAATCATAGTAGTGAAATTTAATCCCAAAAATCATAACACAAGACATGAAACTTTGTGGAATACACACATAATCATAGGAAATCATTTCTTATTAGTAAAGACTCATTTCCAAGACTATCATAACGGACAAAGTCTATTTCTGAACCGAGTTCACTCCTCATTCCAGTCCTGTATCACTGAGCTGGTTTAACTTTCCATTCCATCCATGTCTATCTCATGAGATAAAAATATTTTCCCAATGTATTGGAGGTAGATATAGGTCTCACCCACCTCATAATGATACCATTCTTATGTGTTCCACAAGATCATAAATCATAAATCATAGCATAACCCATGTAATAAAAATGGGATTCATAAACCTCATGCCATCATAACATAATCCATATAATATAAAAAGACATCATAAAAATAATTCCATCATAAAATAATCAAATCAACATAAAAATAGGGATTGAAACATAACCCAATATTATCATAGATGTAAAATAATTTTGATAAAACACTTGAACTTCATTCTTGAGGAAAATATACTTTCTACTTCAAAAACTTTTTTCCTTTCTTAATATGTCATTAAATTTTAAACTAAAAGAATTTAATTAAAAATAAACATTAAAACTTGTAAAGTATGCTTCATGGAAATAATGTTCTAAAAATCCATTCAGTCCTTATAAGTTAAAGAAAACATTCTTCCCGTACTTTGGCCAGAAAAGTCAAAAAAGTACCTCATACTAAAAACAAAAAAATATTCCTTTCATATATTTTACTAAAAACTTACCAACAGGTAAAATTGGGTTAAATTTTTTTTATGAGGATAGAAATAATATTATATATTGAGGAAACTTGGATTTTGATGATAAATATTCCCCAGTAAATTCTGAAGTATAAACACTCTCGGGTAAAAATGAGATTGTGAGATTTTCCCTTACCTTAGGTCCGATTTGCTTTATTCATATCCAAACCTCCTGTATAATGATTTAAATAATGTTATTGACTTATTCTAGAATCATACTCATTTTTATGATATCATATATTGTCATATTATTAGCTTCGTATTAGTAATATGTCATTGCTACTTGTTATTTGGGTGTTTATTGCCTTTTGTTCTTATGCGTGTTTTGTCGAATAAATTATTATTATTATTTTTAGGTTATAGATACCTCATTTACATATTTTTATTAGTGTAATATATATCATATTTATTAATTCAACTCATTTATATAATCATTATGTATTGAAGATCGTGTAGAACGAGTCGCATCACATCGTGGAGACGGTAGGCCGTACGTACGCATGAGCGATGATATCATTCCCATGATCGTGGAATTGTATTGGATTGTATTTATACTATTTCAAAATCAATATCACTTTACAATAATCATATATAGTTATTCTTTACACCATTAGACCCATCCAAGTAAGGTGGTGGTGGGAAACAGATTACACCACGGTGTAGAGACGGTATTCCGAATGTACGCACGCGCGGTGATTTCATTTTCTGTAGGATGGATAGAAGGTGAAATAGAGTTGTTTCATATTTATAATAAGATATCAGTATATTAGTGATACTGATGTTATTACTTCATAATGAAACAACTAAAGAAGAGGAAGTAGAAGAAGAAATAAAGTTGAAATAATCGGTAACGAACATTACCTCTTCCTTGAAGTGCCTCTTCTTAACCTCTTCTTAGGGAACTAAAGATAGTATTTGAAGAAGACCAGTACCTCTAGGATGTTTCTAGGGAATTTGAGAAGAGAAGTTGGCAGGGTTTGTCCGATATTGAAGGCTCAAAGCAGTGTGAGGAGGAGAGGGAGGAGGTGCCCTTTTATAAGGGAGGAGAGGGGCACTTTAGGAAAAACTTAAAATATTATTTTATAATAAAGTCATATTCGGTTTTTAATAGATCCAAACTGATATATTTCGAAGCTAAGGTGGGGATGGGTCGAAATACTCTCAACCAATAGATTTTAGACAAGATTAGGTTACTATTTTAACATTATCATTTAGATTTAACTCTAAGTTAAATAATTTAACTTTTACCGTGTCTTCTTGTTTTCTTACACTATATGGTTAATAAACTTACTATTACTAGCCAAAAGAACCCCAAGAGGTTCATTATTAATATATATAACATTATCTAAGTCATTCGGCTGACCCTTAGATTTTTAGGATTAAAATAACAATTAATAATATAATATTTTTTTAAAAACCTTTTTTTGTCAATTATGACACTATTCGGTAATTGATTTTTTGTGAAAATTATAACAGCATGATTAGTTCAATAAAAGATAATTAAATCAATACTAATATGTCATATTAACCTATAAAATTAGTTTAATTCATAAAAAGTCTCAAATTACTTTTATTTGGGTATTGATAATATCTATTATGTTAATATTTCCTTAATAAGGTAATTACTGCATCATCATTGTGTCATAAATAAATTAAATTATTTATGGAATAAAAATTATAAATAAAATAAAATTATGTAAGAAATAATATTTTCCTTATAATGAATATTTATAGTCTAATTTATCTTATGTATAACCCTATATTAAAAATGTTTTAGTTATTAAACTTTGATTTTATCTATTTTAACTATTCTTTAAATAAAATAATAATAAATGTCCTAATCTAATCCAAGTGGACCTAAATGGTCATATTATATTATTAAGGTTGTTTTTGGTAGAATTAATCTTATCAAATAGAATTAGGACATTTGTTCGGGTAATAATAATACCATTTTTACCCTTAATTACCCTATTTACTTTTAACTGTGGTAAATAAAAGTAAAAAGTTACTATTCACAAAAATTATATTTATCTTATTGAACCACATTTTTATCCTTGATGTTAACCGTGTCTCTTGGATTTTCGAAATTCCACCAACAGAAGTGGTAAAATTATGTTTTATGAAAATTTTCAAACTCTCCTAGGAGGGGGGTAAAAGACGGTGAAAAGTTCAATAAAATTATTATATATCTAAAATTATTATAAAATGACTCTAATGAATTAAATAGAACTTATATTGGTATTATGTATAAATTTTAACCTAAAATAATTTTACATAAAATAAATAATTATTTAAATAAAAATTCGGTTTTTAAATACTAACCCAGTGTTTTCACTATTCATCAAAAATTGAACGTTTTCAGAAAAATACCAAAAATTCACCCCAGGATAGTTTCGATATTCCGAATCAAAAAATGAAGTCCATTTTGATGGATAAAATTTATAAAATTTCAAAAAGTGGGTATTACTATTCATAACAACTAGTTTTAATAATATTTTAACAGCATATTGTTGTTTAGTGAAACTCGGTATTGCGTACAACGCAAGCTATTGAGGATTGTGATTGTGTGTAAAGCAAGACAAGCTAGTGTTGTGTGTAGTGAAAGATTACTTTGATGATTTATATAACATAAAAACAAAATATTTCTCATAAAAATCTCGGGTGTTACATTCTACCCCCCTTAAAATGAATTTCACCCTCGAAATTCGTCACTTTGTAACAAATATATGAGGATACCTCTCCCTCATCATATCCAAAAGTTCCCATGTAGATTCTTCTATTTGGTGGTTCATCCATAAAACTTTCACCAAGAGAGTGGTCTTGTTCCGTAGGACTTTTTTTCTATGATCCAGAATCTCCATCGGTTGTTCTTCATAAGAAAGATATTGCTCCAGCGGTACAACTTCTGAGCTGAGTACATGTGAAGGATCAGGTATGTAATTTCTCAGGAGAGATACATGGAACACATCATGAACTTGAGAGAGATTCGGTGGAAGAACAAATCAGTATGCTACCTTCCCAGCATGACCCAATATTTCAAAAGGACCGATATACCTAGGGCTCAGCTTTCCCTTCTTTCCAAATCTCATTACTCTCTTCTAAGGAGATATTCTTCAAAACACTTTATCACCCACTTCAAACTCTAGGTCTTTTCTTTGGTTATCGGCATAACTTTTTTATCAATTTTGAGCCTCTCTTATGTTTTGTTGAATAGATTTGACCTTTTCTACCATCTCATCAACAAGATTAGGTCCTAATAGCTTTCTTTCCCCAACTTCATCCCAGTAAGTTGGAGTCCTGCATTTCTTTCCATAGAGAGCTTCATAAGGAGACATCTGAATACTAGAGTGAAAGCTATTATTATAAGAAAATTCCACCAAAGTTAGGTGTTGATCCCAACCACCTTTGAAATCCATATATCAAGCTCTTAACATATCTTCTAGATTTTGAATTGTTCTCTCAGACAGGACATCTATCTGAGGATGATAAGAATTGCTGAAACTCAAATCTATATGCAGAGTATACTGAAGAATTTTATAGGACATTGAGGTAAAACTTGGATCCCAATAATATATAATGGAAAGTGGTACTCCATGCAATCTTACCACTTCCTTTACATATATCCTGGAAAGATGATCAAGAGAGAAATCCTCTCTAATATCAATGAAGTGTGCTGTCTTCGTAAGACGATCAACTATAATCCAGATAGCATTATTTCCTTTGGATGTTTTAGGAAGTCTGGTGACAAAGTCCATAGTGATGTTTCCCATTTACATTTGGGTATGGGTAATGGTTGTAACATCCCCTTATACTTCTATCTCTCATCTTTAACTTTCTAACAAACCAGGCATCGAGAGATATATTCAGCAACATCTCTTTTCATGCCATCCCACCAGAAGTACTCTTTCAGTTCCCTATAAATCTTCGTGCTTCCAGGATGAATAGAGAATGAAGAACTATGAGACTCATCCAACAGCTCCTTCTTTAATTCAGGTATGGGAGGAACACAAACCTGATTCCTTAACTTTATTATCCCATCACAATCAATGTTGAATTCAGGAACATTTCTCACCTTCTTTTGTAACTCTACATCTTATTTGTGTGCCTCTTTAATCTTCACATGTATAGATGGCTGAACATTCATTGTAGAAAGATAAGATTTTTATCCTTCCATTATAATCCGAAGATCTATCCTTTATAAATCCATAAATATTGGATCTTTTGTGATCCTCTTCATGGATAAGCTAGCATGGTCTTGTTGACTTAATGCATCTGCCACCTTGTTTCGTTTCCTAGGGTGATAATGAATTGAGCAGTCGTAATCCTTAATCAGCTCCAACCATCTTCTTTGGTGCATATTCATCTCATTTTGTGTAAAAATTTACTTTAAACTTTTATGATCAGTATAAATATCACACCTTTCTCCATAAAGATAATGCCTCTAAATCTTTAATGCAAAGATTACTGTAGCTAACTCCAAATCATGATTTGGGTAATTTTTCTCATGGATTTTCAACTGTCGTGGGGCATAAGCTATCACCATATCATTTTACATGAGAACACACCCCAGTCCCTTCTTGGATGCATCACTATAGATCACAAACCTTTCTCCACTACAAGGTAGTGTGAGCATAGGTGCACTAGATAACCTTCTTTTTAACTCCTTGAAATTCTCTTCACACTCCTCTGTCCAAGCGAACTTAACTCCTTTTCGAGTCTACCTGGTGAGTGGATTAGATAATCGTGAAAAATCATTCACAAAACATTGATAATATCCATCCAAACAAAGAAAAATTTGGGTCAGAGTTACTGTTTTTGGCCTCGACCATCTTTCAATAACCTCTGTTTTTGCTGGATCCATGGATATCCCCTCTTTTGAGACTATGTGACCCAAAAATGAATCCTTTTGAATCCAAAATTCACACTTGGAAAATTTGGCATAAAGCTTATCCTTTCTCAGGTTCTTTAATACAATTCTCAAGTGATCTTCTTGTTCTTCCTTGCCCTTTTAACAGACAAGAATATCATCTATAAATACTACCAAAAACTAATCAATATAGTCTCTAAAGACTCTATTCATTAGATCCATGAATATAGCAGGGGCATTAGTAAGACCAAATGGCATCACAATAAATTCATAGTGTCCATACCTTGTACGGAAAGCCATCTTTGGTATATCCTCCTTTTCGACCCTTAATTGTTGATACCCTGGATGTAGATCAATCTTAGAAAAGTATTGAGATCAGTGTAGTTTTTCAAATAATTCATCAATGCATGGGAGAGGATATTTTTTCTTGATAGTGATCTTGTTTAGTTTTTGATAATCAATGCAGCGTCTCATTGATCCATCTTTCTTCTTAACAAACTGAACAGGTGCTCCCCAAGTTGACGCACTAGGGTATATGAATCCCTTATCAAGATTCTCTTAGAGTTGCTTCTTCAATTCCTGCAACTCAATTGGGGCCATTCTATAAGGTGTCTTTGAAATAGGTAAAGCACCTGGTATGAGTTCTATTGAAAACTCAACTTCACGATTTTGTGGAAGAACAGTCAATTCCTCTAGAAAGTCATCATCAAACTCCCATACAATGGGAATATTCTTAATTGTGAGTTTCTCTCCAACCATTTGAGATAAATAACCTTAGTTTAGTGGAATCAAGACCCATAAGATGGAAGAAATTTCCACCAGAAGGTTATGTTCATCCTTGAATCGATAAACGATCATAGATTGATCTGGAATATGAAATGTGACTTCCCTTATTTGGAAATTGATATGAGATCCATATAAATAAATCCAATACATGCCAAGAATCACATCAAATTCCACTATAGGAAGGATCACAAGATTTGTAGGAAGCACTTTCCCACAAACTTCAATCGGAGAAGAATTGTAAACTTTTGATGCGACTGCTGTGACATTAGGGTTTGTCACAACTAACTCAATATCTAACTGCTGAGGTAATATGGTGATACCCTTACAAAATTCTTCAGAAATAAAAGAGTGGGTGGATCCAGAATCAAATAAAACATTTTCTACTTTAGAGTGGATGGTAAGTGTACCTTCCAGCACTTCGTTATCGTACTCCACATCATTGAAAGAAATTTCATGTGACTTTACATTGTATTTAGCCTTAAGAGTTTGTTGACGTAGATCATCATCAACAACCCTTGGATTAGGGAATTTATTGGCATAATTCCCCATTTTCTTGCACTTGTAACATTGAAGTGCATGAGGTGCACTCTGTGTAGCCTTTTCTTTGTTCACATCACTAGACATATTCTTCCCATCATTGTGACATTAAAATGCCCGATGACCTTCTTTTCCACATTTGAAACATTTACTTGTCCCTTTAAGACAACCCCCTCCATGTTTCTTTCCACACTTTGAGCATAAGGGAAAACTCATCTTCTTTTCAGTGTGCTATTTAGATTTCACTTTGAATTCCATGTTCCTCTTCTTATCATTCTTATATGACTGATGGGTTACTCCAATCTCTATCTCAACATTGAGAGCACATCGAACGATTTACTCATAGCTATTGAAGTTCCTTATGTCTAACGCCCTTCGAAGACATGGTTTTAAGCCACTAAATAATCGATCGATCTTACTCTCAGGTTGGATAATAATCCCAGAAGCATACCTTGCAAGTCCTATAAAAGTTTCTTAATAGATACCAATAGATTCATCATCATTTTGCTTCAGTTCAAGAAACTCCTTCTCCATCTTTGTTCGAAGAATAAGAAGAAAGTGCTTACTAAAAAATAAGTTCTTGAACTCGTCCCATTCCATGGATTCAATTTTATCGCTTTGAATCATATTCTTGATAAGATTAAACCATTGATCAGCTTCACCTTCCAAATGATACACTACTAAGATGACTTTATCATGTTCAGAACATTGAAGAACTGAAAATATCTTTTTAGTGGTACTGATCCACTGTTCAGCCACTAATGGATTAGTAGACCTACAGAATGAGGGTGGACACTGCCTCATGAAGGATTCAACAGAATTTTTCTCCTTCCTTTTCTCGTTTGGAAGTCCTGAATGATTCATAACTTGAGAAAGTTGTGTGAGCATGGCTATAAGATTTTTCATTCCAACTCCCATAACGTTTGGTTGCTCAGGGGGACAATCATTGCATTTCCTGTCGCATTGTGCATTAACACAGTTCCGTCGGGTTCCAACCATTGAGTAAAACCAAGAAGAGTAGTGTGAGAAACACTAATTATAATAGTAAAACCACATAATCAAGAATAAATTTCACACTTAAGGTCTTATCATAGGTTATTCATGGAAATTTCTAAAACACTATGATTTTTTCCTATTCTTAGACATATCTATAGAGTTCTTACTAAGGATTTCACATCCTAGTTTCCAAAGGTTGACTATACCTTTCCTTTGATACCAACTATAACGACCCATACTTTACATACATTTTTATTACTTAAAAATTGAAGAACACTTATTACAATATATAACAAAACCATGAAAGGACTGTATAGTTATTGTGTCTTAAGAAACTGAGAAACATAAACAACTGGTTCATAAATCATCCACACTGTCTCCCTTTTATTTTATCATATCTAGAGTCCCTTTTGGCATATCTTACTTAATACCCTTCATCCTGACCTGGGGAAAAGAAAACATACAGAAGGGTGAGCTTAAATGTTCAATAAGGGTAAACAAAAGAAATATCAATCACATCATATTCATAAGAACATATCATTTTGTAAATCTTAACCTGCAAAACAGATCATAATTTCATTACATGGGATAAATAATAGCAGTGAAATGTAATCCCAAAAATCATAACATAAGACATGAAACTTTGTGTAATACACACATAATCATAGAAAATCATTTCTTATTTTTCAAGACACATTTCCAAGACTATCTTAGCGGAAAAAGTCCATTTCTGAACCGAGTTCACTCCTCATTCCAGTCCTATATCACTGAACCAATTTATCTTTCCGTTCTAGCCATGTATATCTAATGAGATATAAATCTCTACCGAATGCATTGGATGTAGATATAGGTCCCCCCATTTCATAATGATACCATTCTTATGTGTTCCACAAGATCATAAATCATACATCATAGCATAACCCATGTAATAAAAATGGGATTCATAAACCTCATGCCATCATAACATAATCCATATAAGTTTAAAGGACATCATAAAAATAATTCCATCATAACATAATCAAATCAATGTAAAAATAGGGATAGAAATAGAACCTTATATTATCTTAGATGTAAAATAATTTTGATAAAACACTTGAACTCCATTCTTGAGGAAAATATCCTTTCTAATTAAAAATAATTTTTTCCATTCTTAACATGTCATAAAATTTTAAACTAAAAGATTTTAATTAAAAATAAAGTTGAAAACTTTTAAAGTAGGCTTCATGGAAATAATTTTCTAAAAATCCATTCATGCCATATAAGTTAATGAAAACATTCTTCTCATACTTTGGCCGGAAAAGTAAAAAAAGTTCCTCGTACAAAAAATGAAAAATGATTACTTTCCTATCTTTTACTAAAAACTTACCAATTGGTAAAATTGGTATAAAAAATTTTAGGAGGATAGAAATAATATTACATATTTAGGAAACAAGGATGTGGATGATAAATATTCCCAAGTAAATTCTGAAGTATAAACAATCTCGGATAAAAATGAGATTGCGAGATTTTCCCTTACCGTAGGTAAGATTTTCTTCGTACATGTCCAAACCACATGTATAATGATTTAAATAATGTTATTGACTTATTAAAGAATAATAATCATTTTTATGATATCATATATGGTCATATTCTTAGCTTCGTATTAGTAATATTTCATTTCTACTTGTTATTCGGGTGTTTATTGCTTTTTTGTTCTGATGCCAGTTTTGTTGAATAAATTCTTATTCTTATTTTTAGGTTATATATACCTCATTTACATAATGGTATTAGTGTAATATATATCATATTTATTCATTCAATTCATTTATATAATCATTATGCATTGAAGATCATGTAGAACGAGTCACATCACACCGTAGAGACGGTAGGCTTTACGTATGCACGAGCGATGATATTGTTCCCATGATCTTGAATTTTATTAAAGTGTATGTATACTATTTTAGAATAAATATCACTTTAAAATAATAATATATAGTTATTCTTTACACCATTATACCCATACAAGTAAGGTGGTGGTGGAAAACATATTACACCACGGTGTGGAGACGATATTCCATACGTACGCACGCTCGGTGATTTCATTTTCCATAGGTTGGATAGAAGGTGAAATAGGGTTGTTTCATATTTATAATAAAATATCAGTATATGAGTGATACTGATGTTATTACTTCATAATGAAACAACTAAGGAAGTGGAAGTTGAAGAAGAAATAAAGTTGAAATAATCGGTAACATACATTACCTCTTCTTTGAAGTTCCTCTTCTTAACCTCCCCTTAGGGAACTAAAGATGGTCTTTGAAGAAGGCCAGCACCTCTAGAATGTTTCAAGGGAAGTGGAGAAGAGAAATTGGCAGGGGTTGGCCGAGATTGAAGGCTCAAAGTGGTGTGAGGAGGAGAGGGAGGAGGTTCCCTTTTATAAGGGAGAAGAGGGGCACTTTAGGAAAAACATAAAATATTATTTTATAATAAAGTCATATTCAGTTTTTAATAGCTCTAAACCAATTTATTTAGAAGCTAATGTGGGGATGGGTCAAAATCCTCTCAACCAATATATTTTAGACAAGTTATGGTTACAATTTTAACCTTATCATTTAGATTTAACTCTAAGTTAAATAATTTAACTTTTACCGCGTCTTCTTGTTTTCTTACACTATATGGTTAATAAACATACTATAACAATCCAAACGAACCCCTAGTGGTTAATTATTAATATATATAACCTTATCAAAGTCATTTTTCCAAACCATAGATTTTTAGGAATAAAATAACAATTAAAAATATAATATTTGTTTTAAATACTATTTTTTGTCAATTTTGAGACTATTCAGTAATTGATTTTTTTTTGTGAAAATCATTACAGCATGATTAGTTCAAAAAAGTTAAATAAATCAATACTAATATGTCATATTAACCTATAAAATTATTGTAATTCATAAAGTCTCAAATTACATTTTTTTTGTATTTATAATATCAATTATGTTAATATTTCCTTAATAAGTTAATTACTGCATCATCACTGTGTCATAAATAAATTAAATTATTTAAATTCTAAAAATTATAAATAAAATATCATTAAGTAGGAAATATTTTTATCTTTCTAATGTATATTTATAGACGAATTTATATTATGTATAACCCTATATTAAAAATATTTTAGTTATTAAACTTTGATTTTTACTATTTAACTATTCTTTAAATAAAATAATAATAAATGTCCTAATCTAATCCAAGTGGACCTAAATGGTCATATTTTATTCCTAAGGTTTTTTTGGTCAAATTAATCTTAGACAATAGAATTAGTACATTTTTAGGGTAATAATAATACCATTTTTACCCTTAATTACCCTATTTACTTTTAACCGTGGTAAATAAAAGTAAAAAGTTACTATTCAAAAAAAATTATTTTTATCTTATTGAACCACATTTTATTCCTTGATGATAACCGTGTTTCTCAGATTTTAGAAATTCCACTCATAGAAGCGGTAAAATTAAGTTTTATGTAAATTTTCAAACTCTCCTAGGAGGTGGGTAAAAGACGATGAAAAGTTCAATAAATTTTTTATATATTTAAAAGTATTATAAAATGACTCCAATGAATTAAATTGAACTTATATTGGTATTATGTATCAATTTTGACCTAAAATAAAATAAAATTAAATAAATAATTATTTAAATTAAAAGTCGGTTTTTAAATAGTAACCCAGTGTTTTCACTATTCATCAAAAATTGAAAGTTTTCAGAAAAATTCCAAAAAATCACCCTAGGCTAATTTCGATATTCCAAATCCAAAAATGAAGTCCATTTTGAAAGATAAAATTTATAAAATTTTAAAAAGTGGGTATTACTATTCATAATGTCTAGTTTTAATAATATTTTAATAGCATATCGTTGTTTAGTTAAACTCGGTATTGCGTACAATGCAAGTTATCAAGGAAGGCTGTGATTTAGTTTAAAGAAAGACATGATAGTGTTGTGTGTAGTGAAAGATTAATTTGATGATGTATATAACATAAAAACAAAATATTTCTCATAAAAATATCGGGTGTTACAATTAATGTATGTCATATTAAATAAGAGACGATGTATGAAATTAACTTCAGTACCCATAAACTTCTGAAGACCTTTCAAAAAGGTTGATATAAATTCAGGATCATGATCAGATAAAGTAGAGAGGGGAATTACATGTAACCAGGCTATCTAATTTATAAAAATTATATAAAACTGATACAAATACACAATATCTTTAAAAGTTATAAAATGCACAAAAAAATTTTAAAGATCAATAGTAACCATAATTTCATTGTTAACTCGAGAAGACGTTAGTAATCCCACTATAGAATCCATGAAAGTGTTTTCCCATTTCAATTCTAAAACCATAAAAGGATAAATAATCCTATTCAATATTTATCATTAAAATTTAACCTATGAAAATGTTAATCATTTTATGGTAAAATCAAATAAATCCTTCTTTATACATTCCCTCCAAAATTATTCCTGAAAGTATTTTCAATCTTTGTGTAGAAGGATAAACAAAAACTAGAAAGAAGTGATCTACACTTAACAATTCTGACTTGAACTGGGAATCACTTAAAACACATAACCTCTTTCCAAATATGATAAATTCTTTTTCATTAATATTAATCTTAGAAAACTTATTTAATAAACCTAGTCTTTAAAAAAATAATTACACAATTTTACGCATAATTTTCCATCCAATAGAAACCAAGGATCGTAAAGTCTAGTGTCTTTAGAAGATTAGGTACATAAAACTAAAAACATGGAACCATAATAAAAAATATCTCTACTAATATTTCATAATGATCTTTTAAATACCTTTTAGATCTTTAAACTACATAGGATAACTTGTGGAATACATAGAAAAAAGGGATGAGTAAAAAATCCCACTAATGGTATAAACATGGGAATAAAGCATAACACATGAGTTAAAAGACATACCATGACAACATAAAAGGAATCAAATATGTATAATTGTATGGAAGAATAAAACATAGAACCTGGAATCATCAGATAATAGAATCATAGGGATATAGAAGCAACATATAAAATGACATAAACAAGAGTCAAGGATAACTACCAACACAATATCTCAATTTGGACAAAGTCCCATAATGGATTAGGTTTACTCCCTAATCCCATACATGATGTCTCATGAGACTAAACATTACCCAATTCATTAGATCACTATTTGGGCACACCCATCATAACATGTTCATGCATATGTGTTCCACGTAAATAATCAAATATAAATAATACAAAACGGTTCCCCATGGAAGTTAATGGGTATCATAATCATGTCATAATTAATAACCAAAAAAATATCATAATGATGTCAATAAGATAATGAATTTAAATCATAAATAGACTTTAATAACAGAAAATTGCAATGTATCATGATATATTATATCTAACTGAAGTTAAAATATGTAAAAAGAGTGTTTAAGAATCTTTATAAATAAGAAACATTAGTTCAGTTATAATGGAAAATATTAATGATTATTCAAAGATGAAAAAAGAATACTTTATTGCATAAAATCATACAAAAATAAGATAATTTTTAGTTATAAAAATTGTTATTTTATAAAAATATTGTAGGCTTAAAATAGTTATGGAGTGTACTAAAAAAAGGTTAATAAATGGAGGAGTTCCTTTTAATCGGGCTTTCTTATCTGGATGAATTATGAAGATAACATTTTAAAATATGTATTTCCTTACAAAATAAGGATGAAATGATTCTGAATATATAATTTTGGAATATATAAATATAATTTAGAAGAATTATATAATAATAATGAAGAAATATATTAGTGTAAAGATAGAGAAATCGTAACTCAATGGTAAATTTAGGGGTTCTTATAGATCCCTTACCTGATGTACGAATGTGTTCTTAACCTTCACTTAACATCTTGGATAATCAAATTATATTTAGTAATAATTTAATTAAGAACAAATTAAATCTATATTTTATTTATTATAATTTTATTAAGTTCATATATAGTCATTTTGATGAGTTATAATGGTTAATTTCATTGTTCTCGGGGCGTTTCTTTCATGATTTAATGATTGGTTCCCTTGAGTATAAATATTGGAGTTCATGTAAAATGGAAGAAAAACATCATAAGTGGAATGAAATTGTATTTATGTACATCCATAATCTTTAATGGTATCATATATCATTTTATTTTCTGATATAAGGATGATTCATTTGATAAAATTTGAATGATAATCATTTAGTTTATTTTGGTTATTTATCAATTATCATGAAATAGTTTTGTTTTATTTTTTAGTATTATGTATATATATTAGTTCCGGAACATGAAACAAGTTATAATATAAATTTAGAAATATGGAATAACCATTATAATGTTTTTATGACTAGCCTTGATTATGGTAATTGAAAATGAAAAATCATTGTCCATGAAGGCGGTGAATCGACACATCAGAGACGATATATTCATTTTTAAGATAAAAGAATAAGAAAAGTTATTTGATCATGTATATTCCATTAAAAAAATATAATTATAGTATATTTATGACAATGGAGTTATAATTTCACTTTGGATAGGGGGGAAAGGATGAGGTATAGGAAAGAAATAATTTAAAAGATAAAGGTGGAGGATTTTACCTCTTGAATATTATCGCCTTCGAACCTCATTAAGGCACTTGGGCTTGAGATTTTTTTAGACCATAGGATATTAGACCTAGGGAAGATGGTTGGGAAGGAAATTCGAAAGAATTTAGATAAGATATAAGGCATGGAATGTGTAAGGAGAAGAGATGGTGAGGGGTGGTATTTATAGGAGTGGGGAAGGGTGTTTTTTGATTAATTTATTCATTAGTTTAATATTTGGGCTCAAGACTATCAATAATTTTGATTATTATCACTAAATAAATTAAATAATGAAGTATATTTTGGGATAATGGTTCTTACATTATCCATACATCAACCATGACCAAAAAATTCACGTATTTATCTTATAAAATAAATTACAGTATTTTACTATTCACCAAAATTTCAACTATTTTATAAAAATCATAAATATTCACCCTTTTTTTTGAAATTTATATTTCAAAAATGGACTGCTTATTTTGAAAATAATTTTATAAAGATAAGAAATTTAATTTTTATTTAAAATAAAAATTTATTCAAAAAATATTGATTTTATATATTATAACTACTTTTATGACACTTTGAAAAATTAATTAAAGTCTAAAAAAATTATCTTAAAATTATAAGAAAATAATATATTAATCTATTAATCTATTTTATGGAAAAAATAAAATAATTCTATTAATTAGAAAATTTCAAATAAACATTTATGTTTTTAAAAAATACAAGCACTTAATTTATCATTTCTAAAAAGGTTATCTAATTATTACATGATAAAAAATATCATATTTTCATTTATAAGATGAATAAATTTTATTTATACTTTCATAGGTGAGGTTACTTTTCTAGCGACCATATTACTATTCCTAATGGTCACGGTACTGTTCCAATAGTTAGGTTACTATTCCAAAGGTCATAAGGGTTTACTAATTACATTAAATACTACTTATTATATTAATCATTCACTTATATTTTATCCCAAGGTTATATATAAAACAATATTTAAAATTAATATTTTATTATTATCATTATTTTTTATTTATACATCTTTGTTCATTAGAACGGTCCTTCTGGTGGATTGAGTAGATCCAAATTTTTGTATTCATATTATATTATTTTTTATTCATTGTGCTGCTATAATATTTGGAATTATGATTGTTTTATTTGATTACTAGTGTATTCTTATTAATTTATAATATATTTTTTGGATTATCTATGCGATATTTATCATTTATACAATATAACATAATAATAAAAGAGAATTTCCATTAATAAAATTCTGAGTCGTTACATGCTTCCACCATTATGAAATTTCCCCCTCGAAATTACATTTTACATAATATAGAGAAAATATTTTAGGGTATTTTTCCTTCACCACTTCCTCAGGTTCCCATGTCACCTGTTCATATTTATGGTTCCCCTATAGTACTTTGACTAGGTGGTTTGTCTTGTTGTGTTGAAATTTATCTCTATGGTCTAAGATCTTCACCGACTATTCCCTGTAAGAGAGATCATTTTCTAGTTATACCACATTAGGATTTAGTAAATGAGAGATATGTACTTCTTCAATAAGGATATAAGTAATACATCATGTACTTGAGACATGTTTGGTGGAAGTGCTAGTGGATAAGCTATCACTCTGACACGATCAAAAATCTCAAAGGGGCTAATGTACCTAGGACTTAGATTTACTTTATTCCAAAATTTAGCTACTCTCTTCTATAAAGATATATAGAGAAATAACATGAATCAAACTTCAAACTCTTTTTACCATCGATAATTATCATTATATCACTTAAATAAAATTTGGACTTCCTTGATGTGATATTGAATGGTTTCCACATTTTCTAACATTTGCTTGACAATTTTAGGCCCAAACAACGTACATTAAATGACTTAATCCCAACATGATGGTGTTATGCATATTTTCCCATAAATATATTCATATGGATCCCTTTGGATTCTTGATTAGAAACTATTATTTTATGAGAACTTGACCAGTGGGAGATTTTGTTCCCGTCCTCCTTTAATTTTCATAAAGCATTCTCTAAAAAAGTCTTCCAGTGTGTGAATAGTTTGCTCATATTGTCCATCATTTAGAGGATAATTAATCATGAATAAGTTAAACTCAATATTTTGATCACATTGGAGACTTTTCCAGAACATGGAGCTAAATATTAGATAATGATTGAATATAATTGATAATGGTACTCTATCCATTCTTACCACTTCCCTTATATATATCTGTGAATGTTGTTCAAGTGATAATTCCTCTTGAATCACAATAATGTGAGATATCTTTGTAAGACGACCCATAATGAACCATATAGCATTATTTCCTTTGGATGTATTCATAAGTATAGTGACATAATCCGTGGTGATGTTTTCCCATTTCCATATAGGTATGGCTAATAGATGTATAATTCCATTAGATTTTTTTCTTTCAGCCTTCACTTGCTGAAATATTAGGCACATTGATGTATATTCAGTGATATCCTTCTTCATATTGTCCCACCAATTGTACTGTTAGAGGTCTCAATACATCTTTGTGCTCCATAGGTGAATGGAAAATGTTGAGATATGTGCATCATTCAGAATATATTTCTTTATGTCTAGATTTAATGGTACACATAGTCATGACCCAAATATTTTAAATCCTTCCTCATCAACATTGAATTCTGATGATTTCCTATTTTTCATAGCTTCCACCTTCTTCTAAATTTCCCCATCATTTCGTTTATCACCCTTAATTATTTCATTAAGGGATGTTTGAGAAATAATTTGAGAAATAATTGACGATGTTTCTTCCATAATGATTATCAAGTCCATCCTTTTCATGTCTAATAAGATTGTATCTGTCCAAATTCTCACCATTAATAAAATTACATGATCCTTTCGACTTAAAGAATCTTAAAATTTATTTTCATTTTCATGATGGTAGTGTATTGAGTAGTAATAATCCTTGATGAGCTATAAATATTTTCATTGGTGCATATTAAGATCCTTCTATGTGAATATATATTTGAGGCTCTTATGAGTAGTTTATATATTTCACTTCTCCCATATAGAAAATGCCTTCATATTTTCAATGCGAAGATAATAGATAACAACTTCAGATCATGTGTGGGATAGTTTTTCTCATAAAATTTCAAATTAATTGAGGCATAGAATATACATTTATAATTTTTCATCAGTACATATCTTAAGATATTATTTATAGAATCGCTTTATACCAATAATAGTTCTCTACTTATAGGTTGTGTAAGTACTAGTGCAATGATAAGCCTATTTCTCAACTCTTTAAATCATTTTTTTCATTCACTGGTCTAGAAAAAATTTACTCCCTTTCGATTTAACTTGGTTAGTGGGTTTGAAAATAGTGATATGTTTTTCAAAAAACCTGGGTAAATCCCATCTAGACTAAAGAACCTATAGATCCTGATTACATATGTTGTCCGAGGACACTATTTAATTACCTTTGTCTTGGAAGAGTGAACATATATTCCTTTATTGGTGATAACATGTCCCATGAATTACACTTCCTATATCTAGAACTCACATTTACTATATTTTCCTTATAGTTTCTCCCCCTGAATGTTCATTAACATAGTATTCAAATGCTCCTCATGTTCCTCGTTTCTCCTGGAGTATATCAGAATTTCATCAATAAAAACTACCAAAAATTTGTTGAGGTAATATTTAAATAAAATATTCATTAATTCCATGAAAATTTATGGATAATTAGTGAGTACAAAGGGAATCACTAGTAACTCATTGTGTCTATACCTCATTTGAAAGGTATTCTTTGGAAAATATTCCATCATCACCTTTAATTAGTGATATCCCAATTAAAGGTCCACCATAGATAAATGTATTTCCCTACATAGTTGACCAAACAAATAGTCTATCCATGGTAGGGAATAATTGTTATTCATCATGATTTTTTTGAGCTCATGATAATCAATGAAGAGGCACATTAATTCATCCTTCTTCTTGATGAAGATCACTGACACCCCCATGGTGAGGTGTATAAAAAACATGAACAAATTCTTTTGTAAATTATTATTTATTTCCTCCGACTATATGGTGTCAATTATATAAGGTTTTATTAATATGGTTAGTGATCTAGGTATAAGATAAATTTATAATAGAACCCCTTGGTTGAGAGGAAGACTAGACAATTCTTCAGGTAACACATCAGCGTAGTCCCCAACAATGGGAATGTCTTCGAGTATAACCATCTCTATTGTATCAATCATTTGAGATAGATATGATTGCTCATAAAGAAAAAATATCCAAAATTGAGATAATAATTATAAATTAGATTCATCATCCTCCTTAAAATTATACATAACTAGCTCATGCAACAAAATTTAAAGAGTGACATCCCTTTTATAATAGTTGATGATGGATTTATGTAAATATAGACAATCAATGCCCAATATAGCATCAAATTATACCAAATCAAGTAAGAAAATATTTTTAGGGAGGTTTAGTCCACAAACATTGACTTGGGAGGAATTATAATCTTGGGATGAAATAATTTCACCCTTGGAAATTCTTATAGATAACTCAACCTTCATATTTGGAGGTGGTGTTTGAATAGATCTACTAAACTTACAAGACATGAATGAATGTATATAACCAGAATAAAAAATTACATTTTATATTATTGAATGAATAAGTAGCATATATTTCATCATTTCATTTTTCGGCTACACTACATCAGTAGTGATAACATATTCTCTTCCTTGATTCCCTGGAGTTTGTTGTTGTAAATTGAATTTTAAAACACTTGAATTAGGGTGTTGGATTGCATTATTCCCATGTTACTTATAGTTAAAACATTACACTATAGGCTGAGTATTGATATGAACATTAATTTATTCTTCCACATTAGTGGTTTTCATGAACTCCCTTTGGAAAAAATTATCCTGATACCCCTTTCTCCCACTTTTGAAGAATCTTCTAGTTCCTTTTAGAAAATTCTTGGGATGTTACTTTCAACAATTTTTACTTATAGGATATTGGGTCTTATTTCCTTCAAGATACTTATCTGTTGACCCTCTCAAATTAAATTCCATTTTTCTCTATTTATCTATGTTCGATCAAGTACACTAAGAGTTTTCGATCTCTATTTCAACCCCCAGGGAACAACCTAAAATCTCATCATATCTTTCAAAGTTTTTAATGACCAAGGATTTTTATAGAATCACCTTTAGTACACTAAAGATGATCTAAACATTACTTTCTATATTCATGAAGAAAATATAGTGGAATATCATCCAAGTCTTGTGAAGTTTTATTGATATTCTTTGATTGAATCGTATTCCTATTATTTCAGTCTGAAGAACTGCTTCTCTATATTAAGACAAAGAATTTAGGGAAAGTATTTATTGAAAAATATTTTCTTGAGTCCTTCCCAATACATGGATTCAATTTTTTTATTAGAGTGTTTGATTTTGACCAGTTTCCACCACTGACTAGATTACCCATCAAAATGATAGACCGCCAAAATGACTTTATCTTCATATGATCATTTTAGGACAACAAATATCTTCTCAATGGAGTTAATCCATTATTCTATGATAAGAGGATCAGAAGATCCACTAAATATAACGGGAATTTATTATATAAAGTATTCGATTGCAACTTGATATTTCAAGTAGAATTAGGGAATTACACATGTTTCAAGTTATTATTCATAATCCGATCCAGTTGATCCAGTATTGTCATACATTTCTGGGCTCCTGATCCTATCATATTGGGAATATCATTAGGGGAATCATCACATTTACTATCACAATGATTCCTTACATGTGTTATCATATTTCCCACCATTAAAAAAGAAAAATAAATAAAATAAGGTTATGGATGGCTTTAATACTTATCTAATATGCATATAATAAGGTAACATTGATCATAGAAGGATAAAAATAAAAATGAAATTTTTTCCCTAACTTGTGATTCCCTATTTTTCAATCTTGGTTATCCATGGTGATATAATTAACCCTAGGGTTATTAAAAATGTTTTCAAGTCCAAATCCCCCGAAAAAATGTTACCTTGGTATGATACCAACTACAATGACTGTAGTATTTTACACATATTATTATATTATTTTAAGTATAATTATCCATCAAATACTTACTAGGGATCATAAAGTCTAGTGTGTTTGGAATATTAGGTACATAAAACTGAAAACATGAAACTAGAATAAAAAACTTGTTTATTAATCTTCCATAATAAGATACTAACTCCCATTGAGCTTCTATAACTACATAGTGTGACCTGGGTAATATATAAACAAAAGGGATGATCTAAAAAGTCCAAAAAGGGAATAAACATGGGAATAAAGAATAACACATAAGTTATAAGGAATAAAATGAAAACATAAAATCCACAACATATAAATAATCATGAGGAAGAATTACACAGTAAATATTGAATAATATAATCATGGAAACATAGGGATGTGGCATCAATAGATCACATGACATAAACATGAGTCACGACTAACTTCCAAGACTATATCACATCGTGGAAAAAGTCCCATTATATATTAGGTTTACTCCCTAATTCCATACATGAAGTCTCATGAGACTAAAAATAACCCAACGAATTAGAGAAATATATGGGAAAACTAATCATAAATTTTCCATTCATATGTGTTCCATATAAAAAATCAAACATAACATATACAAAAGGGCTACCCATAGAAAGAAATGGGGATCATAAATGCCATAAGGCATAACCAAAGGAAATATCATAATGGTTTCCATGAAAGAATGGATTTTAAATCACAATTGGAAATTAAGGAATATATCATGGTAAATTATTTCCAAATAAATTGAAAACATATAAAAAGTGTTTTTATGAAACTTTATAAATAAGACAATTTTGTGAGGTTTTAAAGGAAAATATTAAAGAGTCTTTGAAGAAGACAAAGATATATTTATTTGTATAATACTAGAAATGAACTTCGATAGTTTTTCATGATAAAAAGAGTGATTTTATAAAAATATTTGTTGGATTAAAAAATATTACGGAGTTTAATTGAAATGGGTAAGAAATGGAGGAGTTCCCTTTATTCAGGCTTGCTTATCGAGAGGAATTCAGAAGGGAAACTTTTAAAATATGTATTTCCCCATCAAAGAAGGTTTAATTTATTCTATATATATAAATTTTGAACATACAAATAGAATTTATAATATGTATATAATAATAATGAATAAATACATTGGTGTAATGAGAGAGAAAGTGTAACCTAATAGTAAGTTTGGAGGTTCAAAGAGATCCCTTTCCTTCTGTCTGAAGGTGTTATTCACTTGCACATAACATCCTGGATAATAAAATTGGATTCATTAAAAATTTAATTAATAACCTATTAAATTTATATTTTATTTATTTTAATTTTATTACGTTCATTTATGGTCTTTTTGAGGATTTATAATGCTTAATTTCATTGTTTTGGGGGCATTCATTTCATGATTTAATGATCGGTTCCCTTGACTATAATTATAGGAGTTCATTTCAAATGGAAGAAAAACTACATAAGTGGAATGAAATGTTATTTTTTTATTTATTTAGTTTTAAATTGTATAATATATCATTTTTATGATATAAGTATGATTCATTTTATAAAATGTTAATGATAAACATTTAGTTTATTTTTGAAATTTTTCGATCATTGCGAACTAGATTTATTTTATTATTTAACACTATGTATTTATAGTAGTTATAGAACATGAAAAAAGTTATAATATAGATTTTACAATATTGTTTAAGCATTATAATTGTTTTATGACAAACCTTGAAGGCAGTCTTAGAAAATGAAAAATCATCGTCCATGAATGTCGTGAATCGACATATCACATAAAATGTTTTTATTTTTGAAATAAAAGAAGTAAAAATTTAATTTTTATGATGGATATTTGACTAGAAAAATAAAATTACATTATATTTACGATACTTGAGTTATCTTGTTACTTTAGATTCTTGGGGAAAATGATGAGTTAGAAGAAATAAAGAATATAAAAGATAAAGGTGGAGGATTTTACATATTGAATATCGTCTCCCCGAGAACCTCCTTAATGAACATGTGTTTGGTATTTTGTTGTGAAAAGAAGCTCCTAGAAAAGGGAAAGAAGATTTGGAATGGTATTTGATAGAATTTAGACAATCTACAATCCTTAGAAGGTGTGATGAGAAGAGGTGATATTTATAGGGGAAGAAGAGGTGTGTGTTTTGATTATCTTATTTATTAGTTTTTTATTTTGGATCAAGAATATCAATAATGTTGATATTTATCATTAAAAATTTTAAATAATGAAGAATATCTTTAGATAGCAGTCCTTACATCATCCATACATCAACCATTACTCAAAAATTCATTTATTTAGTTTATACCATAAATTACCGTATTTCACTATTCATCAAAATTCCATTTATTTTAGAAAAATACCAAAAATTCACCCTAACTATTTTATGACATATAAATTTCTGGAACATACTATATTTAATGTAAATAATTGTATAAATATGATAAATTTAATTTTTAATTAAAATCATTATTTATTAAAAAAATATTGATTTTAATATTATAACTGATTTTAAAACACTTAGAAAAATTTAATAAAAGTATCATAAAATTATATTATGATTAAAATAAAACCAAATATTAATTTATAAATCTATTTGATGAAAATAAATTTTACTTTGAATCATTATATTAATTATAAAATTATAAATAAATATTTATGTTTTATAAAAATACTGACACTTAATTTATCATTTCTAAAACATTTATTTACTTATTCCTTTATATAAATATATCATATTTTAATTTATAAGATTTCTATATTTTATTTAGACTTTAAAAGAAGAGATTACTATATAAGGGCTAGATTATTATTTCTATTAGTCACATTACTTTTCCAATGGTCAGGTTACTATTCCAATGGTCTGATTTTTAATGATCAGAAGGGTTTACTACCTCCTATAAACAATTCTTATTCTATTAATCATTCAATTATATGTTATCCCAAGGTTATATATACTTTAATCTTTAAAATGAATATTTTATTATTAATATTATGTTTTATTTATACATCTTTTTTTGTGACCGTGATCATTCTGGTGGATCAAGCAGATCCAAATTTTCCTTTTCTTATTATATTATTTTCAATGTATTCTCCTACTCTAAAATTTGGAAATATCATTGGTTTACATTTTGAGTAATGTAAAATTATTAATTTATAATAATTTTTTGTTTCTTTGTGTGATGTAATTCATTTATACTACCTCACATAATTATAAGAAGGGAATTTCCATTGTTAAAATTATGGTTTGTTACAACATATCCTTTTTTACCAATAATACCCTTTCTTGCAAACCATGATCATTCTTTAGAGACTCCTTACACTAATACAAAAATTGCCTTTAACAGCGATGTTATTTATCAGTTCTAGAAGAAAACACTGATAAATGGCATATTTATCATTGCTAATGAAATGGATGATACATTTTACCTTTTATTAGCACATTTATTTAAGCACTGTTAAAGGAAAACTTTATCAACACTTTATGTTTAGCACTGATAATGGGTATCCTTTATCAACACTTTATTTTTAGTGATTATAAAGGATACACTTATTCTGTTCTTTATGCTTAGAGTTGATGAATATTTATTTCATCAATGTATTTTTAACACTCACAAAATGAAATAATGAAAAAAATAAAAAATAAAAAATGTGTTTATTACTAAATTTATTAATTAAATTATTAATGAAAATGAATTGATTTATTTTACATTATTAAATATTAACCATTTTTTTATTATATAATTATGATAATTAATGTTATTAAATTTTATATATTAAGTATATAGATATATAATAATGTATATAAATATGATTTATATATTAAAAAATATTTATTTTTTTACATTTAATAGTCATATATTTTACTAAGAATGGTATATAATTGAAAATTAATATGAATTAAAAATATTGACTAATTGTATAGTACTTATATATATCTAAATGTTGTTTGATTTCTCAATTTAATATAGACCAAATGCATATTATATTGATTTCACATATATATAATTAATTAGTTTTTATATAAAATATCCGTAGACACAAAACATATCCATTTTTTCAATTTTGTTAAGTGTACATATACTATTAATTTATTCAATTTCACTTATTTTTAACATATATGCATGAACTAAAATTTTGATATACACTAATAATGATATAAATATATTTGTAAAAATTATTTATAAATAAATATAGTTATAAATGTACAGTCACTATCTTTATACAATTTATACATTTATATTTATAAATAAATAAATATTTTTTAAAATTATTTATCTAATTATAAATAAATAATTATTTATATTTAAATAATTATTAAATTTATAATTAATTGACTTAAATAATAAATATATTTACAATATTTATATTTATATATAATTATTAAATATATATGTATAATTATATAAATATATATATTGATATAAATAATATAATGTAAAAAATATTTCATTAATTAGAAATAAATAATTATAAAATTATAATAAATATATTTAAAAAGGAATATATTTACTATATTGATGTTTATATATATTTTTATACATTTATATTTATTTAAAAGTTTTTATTTATATTTATAATTACAAATCTTTTAACAACTCTTTAGTAATAACCGCTAATAAAAGAATATTTATAATCACTTTTTCCATGCTTATAGAGATGATGATTTATTAGTGCTAAATAAAGAGATAATAAAATAAACATTTAACAGTGCTCTAATTTTAGTGCTGATAAATATTGGTTTTATCAATGCTAAAAAAGCCCAGATAAATAGTCATTTTATCAGTGCTTATGTTATAAGAGTTGATAAGAGGTCCATTTATCATCTCTTATTTGTAAATGATTATAAAAATCTCTCGATATATTTTAAAAACCCTAACCATTTATAAACCCATCATGATATTGAGCTTTCCGTGGAATCCACCCATAGTCATTGCTTCTCCTTGGTGAATCAAAGGTTGAATTACACCCCTCGAATGCCTTCGTACATATCATCTGACATTCTAGGAGGGTCTTCTATTTTCTTCAACCTAGTGAGGTAGGCCTTCTATTTTTTTTGTGTATTATTTTTTTCTTTTGATCTATTCTTCTTCTATTTGTTTATTATCTGTTGTTTATGATCCATTGTTTACAATTTTTTTGTGACCTACTTTTAGGGAATGATTTGTGGTCCATTGTTTTTATTTACTACTGATGTATGATTGGTTGTTTATACCAACTCATTAATTAGATCTTAATGAAAAATAGAAAACTAATTTGCATTGTTATGATGTCTCTTATTACACTCATACACATGTAATTTTAGATATAGAAAGAAATCTCATTGACCACTTGCAATTAGTGTGCTATTATTAGAAAATCAGTCAGAGGGTTTAATATATCTGTCTATATCATGTGGGCCACTGATTGTTTTAATTTATGGTATTTTTTCAATGATACCAGTAATAAATTATACTGATCTTTTGTTGATCAAGGTGGAGGATAGATAAAGTTAGATTTTGTTATGTTCACCCACTGCTAATCTTCTGTGTACATCTGTGGGAAGGTATAGATCAAGCTTGGAATCAACTTTGTTTTGCTGCATGATGGACTGTTCTTGTCTTTTGATCCTTCCTACACTTTTTATCTTCTAATTTTTTTCTTTAAAATCATTATTGGTGAAAGCATATTTCACCCCATGCATCCTATTTTTATTTTTATTTAATAATTTTAGGGGGTGTGGGTAGGGAAACCAATTCAAGCTCAATATTTCTAAAAAAAATCACTACTTACAATCATCATTTATAACTTCATAGTATGTATTAATAAGAATTTTCATCTTTTGATACAATTTTCATCTTTTGGACCTCTTCTTAAAACATATTTTAGCATAGTGATATTCTCAAACCATCCCATGAAATCTATTTCTCAAAGGAATATACTTTTCATTGAGTTCATATTGGTTCCCTTCTTCTATTCTAGTTAAATATATCTTGAGATATCCAATAGAGACCTAGTTAACATTGAAATTATTATTTGAATAATATCGATAACATCATTAGTATTATTGGAAGATTTATTTAATAAATCTTTCTTTATCTTAACAATAGTGAATATATTCCAAATAATTAAAGGAAAACAAGAAAAATACCCTTGTAATCTAAAATAAAATCACAGGTATTTTTACCACACTACATAGCTCATCTGGTTGTCATTACTTTTCATACAAGTCATCTTGAGTATATTTAAAACATATCCTATATTTTAACTTTTTCTGAGAACTTCCAAATATTTATTTATGAACCCAATAAGATGGATATGATGTGAAAATGTACGCACACTAATCGTTTAAAAAATGAATATGAAGATGAAGTTAACGAGTTCATGATGTTTGAAAAAGAGATTGCATATGACCCTTCTAAAATTATTTTTCCATGTTCACATTATTCTTATTCAAGAAAAATTATTCTAAATGTGTTGAATGGACATTTTATTTATCATGTAATAGATCCAAGTAATAAAATTTGGATTAAACATAGGGAAAACTAGAAGTGGACATCAGTTGAGATGATACTACAGTTTATGAACCATTTGATATGATTACTTTTTTTGATGATTATGGAGATCACATGGATAAAATGAAAATGGAAATTGAATATGAACTCAGTGATTATCCAATTTTTTTTTTGGAGTTAAATTTCTATTCCAAGAAACCATTGTATATCGGTTGTACTAAATACAAAATATTTTCAGCTATATTGAAGTTATATTTTGTGAATGATGGAAACTGGTGGAGTGACACCAGCTTTACAAAACTACTTTGTCTTTTGAAAGATATGATACCAAAAGAAAATGAACTATGATGCCAAACATATGACTCTAAATTAATGTTACTTTAAATGGGAATGATCTCTAAAAAATACATTCTTGACCAAATTATTGCATATTTGTTAACAAGGAACTTGAATCACTCATGAAATTTCCTAGGGTGGCATGGATCAATACAAGAAAAAATTATTCAAGCCCGTTGAAATCTGTATGGTACTTTTCTATCATTTCATAGTTTCGAAGACTATATGGATGTCCAAAAACAACAATACAATTAACATGGAATGAAGATACAAAAATTAAATATGATAAGCTACGTCATCCAACAGATTCTTCTCAGTGGAAGAAAATTGATTACGAGTTTCTTGAATTTGGAGATGAGTCCAGAAACATTCGTCTTGCATTATATACAGATGGAATAAATTTTTTTGGTAAACAGAGTAGAACTCATTGTACATATCCCTTCATGTTGGTAAATTATAACTTTCCTCCATGGTTATTCATGAAGCACAAATTCATTATGTTTTCTATGTTTATATTTGGAGCAAAGAAACCTAGTAATGATATTGATTCCTATTTGGATCCATTGATCAATGATATGAAATTCATGTGGGAAATATGTGTTATAATGTATGTTGATCATAGAAGTGACGAATTCACATTGAGGGCCATGTTTTATTAAATGATAAATGACTTCCCAAATTATATAAATTTATCATGCTATATCATTAAAGGCATGTTGGGGTGTCCCATTTTATGAAAAATGCACATACTCAATTTGGTTGAAACATTCCTCAATGACTTTATTATTTAGGAATATGAAATTTATACATCGACTACATAAATAATAATCTTGGATGAAAAAAATTTTGTGGGAATATGTAACAAGGTACAACATTATCCCCAGCAATGGACGATCAACCATATAAAAAAGAAAAAAAGATTCACACTGTTTTTTTATAAACCATTTTCAAAAAACTTTACAAAAATCAGGTTTGAAGAAGAGATCAATTTTCTTTCAATTATCATACTGGAAATGTTTTTATGTCAGAATTTTTTTTGATTTCATTCAGGTAGAATAAAATATATCTGATATTGTTATTGTCACATTAATAAATGTTCCTGAAAAAATAAGGATTTCATCGAGGCTAGGTTGGAATTGTTTGAAATGGGGATAAGGGAAAAGTTGGCACCGATGAAGGGTAAAAGGTGGGATTTTCTTCCTCTAGTAGCGTACACTTTATCTATACAAGAAAATTTCAAATTTTAACTTTCTTTATTAGTTTAAAAGTTCCATAGGGTTATTCATCAAATATCAATAATGTTGTGGCAATGACTAATTTGAATTTACAAGGAATAAAATCACATGACTTTCATGTTTTGATGCAATATTTAATGCTTATTGCATTCTGTTTCATTCTACCTCAAAATGTGTGACATAAATTAACTAAACTATGCCTCTTTTTCAAATCCATATATATTAAGGTTTTAGACCCATTGATGTTTCCCATCACAAATAATGAGATTTCAATCATAATATGTGAATTATAAATACTCTTCCCACCATCATTATTTGATATAATGGTCCACCTGATGGTTCAATTGGTCAGAGAGGTTTAACTCTGTGGTCCTATACATTATGGATGGATGTACCATATTGAATAGTATAGGAAGATTTCTAAAGCATATGTCATGAATTTAAGTTAGAAATATGGTTGTATTGAAAATAAAATATTATTGAAGAAGATATGGAATTATGTACCGATTACCTATGAGAAGTTGAAAGCATCGGTCTCCCAAAGCCTCATCACATCAAACACCTTATAGGAGAAGGTATTTACAGAAGATATATTTTAACAATTATCTTGAAAGAGTTGGAGAAAAAAAATGTTTACATATTACATGATAGTGAATATATTGATCCATTCATTGAATCCTACAAATAAATTCTTATATATTTGAATCCATCAAGAGTTGAAAGATGGATATTAGATACACATAATCAATAATTTATAGGATGGTTCATAGATCAAATTTATATTGAGTTATCTAAAAATATAAATTCAATTACTGAATGAATTCAATGGATAGCCAGAGGATCGAATGAAAATGTTATATATTACACTGGGTTTCTAATCAATGGTTATACATTCAATAAAAAATAACACTATGACAACATTACGATGAAAAAAAGTGGCACTACACTAGTGAATGAAATGATGAAATTATCTAATTCCAAGGATATAAATCCAATTTATGAAAATATTTCATATTTTGGAATTATCGAATAGATATACGAGTTGTATTATACAACATTTCAAGTGAATCTTTTCTGTTGAAAATGGGTTGAAAATATCAATGAAGTGAAAGTTGATGAAATGAGATTTGTGAAGGTGAATTTCAATTTATAATGGAAAAAAGACGATCTATTCATAATGGAAACACAAGCAGTGATAGTATTTTATGTATCAAATCAAGCAAATAAGAATTGGTTGATTTTCCTGTTGGCTACTAAAACAAATGTTGAGTCAGATAAAAATTCAATTGTGGATGGCCCTTTCACTAGGACATCACAATTATTTCATGACGTTACCAATGTATACAAAATCTTATACATTAGAGTGGAACCCAAAGAGGGGATTTGGATTCTCAAAAGAGGAACAAAATCCTTGAAACCTTTAAAAAATAAAGAGAGTTCAAGGAGAAGGTAAGTTTTTTTATATATTATGTTTTTCTACATAATATTATATGTTCTCTACTGTATTACCATAATATAAATTAAATGTTTGACTACTCATGAAGACAATGTATTCTGCACATGATGATGTTACCAATCCCTCAGAAGAACAATCTATAGAGAACAAAACCCTTTAGAAAGATGTAAAGGTAATGTTAGGATATACATTCTCTATTTTACTGAAAAATTATATAAAGGAAGATTGATTTAATTTTCTTTATTCCTTACAGAGTTCATTAATATTATTAATGACATAAGAGTAGTTTTCTAATATAGGTGCATTATTTTTCTTGAAAAGGGGTGGTTTGTTCAGCAATAGCATGAGTCAGTTTAGGATTGAAATAAAAAGGAACATTGATGTTTTTAAATGTATGTAATAATTTGTATTTATGTAATTTTATAAACAAATGTTTTAAATGTATAGAATATATTGTTTTTTTGGTATTTGTATTAAATTTCATTTCATTTAAATTTTATATTTGGACTTTTTTTATATTATATGCGTTTCTTGTTTCTTTATGGTGTTACAGTGTGCTGTAACAACACACTATTGTATGTCCCTTTATCATTGCTTCCAAAAAACATATAAAGGAATCATTTAGTGGCATTAAATTAATGCATTGATAAATAGACCCTTTATCAAAACTTTTTTATGGCTGAGAAAATTCTTGGGCTTTTAACATCTCTCAAGTTATCAGCACTTTTATAGCACTGATAAAGGATAGTTTTGTATTACTGTTAATTATTTATGAAAAATATGAGTGTAGTGATACATAAAATAAAAACTAATTTGTTTCTATAAATGAAATTTCTAGGATAAAATTTATTAAATATTTAATAAAAGGGTTATTAACCCAATGTAGCATAGTTAATGATGCATTATATCTTTGAATAAAGGAATCCATTATCTTGTAATCTTCAAATAGATGGTAGTGAATCATGAAATGGTAATCCATTATCATCTATAACTATCTTCCCTACCTCATGTATAACCCTTTTAGTGTGAGTATATGATTTAAAACTTCATGAATAATATATATTACATATTTTTCCATATATATATATATATATCATAATTTTAAAGAAAAAAAATACTCTAGCACACTCTAGGTCATGTTTCAGATAATTATTCTCATGGGGTTTTAATTGATGTTGTGCATACACGATAACCTTATCATTATGCATGAAGACACTACTAATTCCCTTTAAAGAACCAACACTATTAAGAAAATACATCTCATATCTAAATAGATATCATAACATAGGATCATTAAACAATATTCTTTTTCAATTCCTAAAAACATTCATCACATTTTGTTATCTAGATAAACTTACCTTTTTTTGAATTAACATGTTCAGTAGGATAGATAACTGAGAAAAGTTATCAAAAACTATCATTTGTAACTCCCTAACATATGAAAACTTCAATGAAATATTATTTTTAGGTCTTGGATACTATTACACTACATTAAAAATTAGAGGATCAACTATTATTCCATATTTAGAAACAATATTCCCATGTAATGGAATTTTTTATATCAAAATTTTTTATTTAATCAATTTTCCATACAAACTATTTTTTTTAATTGTTTAAAAATAATACTTAAATATTTATCTTAATATTCTAACCTTTTAGAATATACTACCTATCATTGATAAAGAAAACCTAAAATTTAACTAAATACTAATGGAATTATCTATTAATTAGATCCAAAAATAAAGTAGGTGATTTTTTTACTCAAATGTAATAACAAAAAACTCATAATGAAGTTAGATTGTGTGAAATTACATATTAAAAACATCATCTTCCATAATTTTTAGCTGATGGTACCCAGAATTTTGATCAATCTTCAAAAAATATAATTCTCCCAAGAGATGATCAAACAAGACATTGATATGAGGAAAATGATACCTATTCTTAATAGTAATGTTATTAGGTTCTCCATAATCAATGAAAAGTATTAAATAACAATAATTACTTAAAAAATAGTAGACCCCCAACATGAAGTTCTATGGAGAATGAGATCCTTATCAAAAAAATTCTATAACTTCTTTTTTCAATTCCATCAACAAAACTGGAGCCATTAAATATGGTATTTTTAAAGTTTCTTAGCATTAATAACTAAGTCAATAATAAATTCAACCCATTGATTAGGAATAAAAATTATAAAATCATCTATAAACAAATCATTATATTTTTTTACAACTAGCATATCACTAATTTGAATGGTTTCTTTATTTTTAAAAATATGTGGAAGAAAAATTTCAAACCCATCTTTACACATTTTCTCTACTGTTTTATATTTTATCAAATGTATAAAATCATTATTATTTACAAATTAAAATTAAAAAAAAAAGATTTAATATGAATTTTATAGCTCTAAAATATATCTTATCATATAATATAAAATCCAATCCATACTATAATAATATGAAACTCCAATAAAGATAATAAAACTAGATTTTTTGGAACAACCATTAAACATATGATGATAAGAAGGTTTTCATAAATATATATTTATGTAATAATTACACCATGAGTTTTTACAAAAAGTTTTTTCTTTATTTATTGAGGTTATATTACCATTTTAGTTGAAAATTTCTTAGAAATAATAGAATGTGTAGATCCAAAATCAAACTATACATTCACATAATGAGAGTAAACAAGTAATGTACCATTCACCACTTTATTTGATGTCACAATAATAGAGAATGACTTTTAAACCCCTTTTTATTTGGATCTTGGTTATCACTTTCTTTTATACCTTTATTTGGAAACACATGAATATAATGGAATTTCTCATTATAAGTAAAAAAATTCACAACCTTCTTTTCATTATCAGTAAGACTATTATCATTGTGGTTTTCCTTACAGTAGTTAGGTAAGTTTACAAACTTTCTTCATTAGTAACACTTAATAGATCTCATTAGACATTCCATATAATGATACATATTAGACTTATCATGAGGGGTAATTTAATTTTCTTACCTTCAAGTTTCTTTGAGGAATTATTCCCAATTTCCTACCAATGAGATTGCTTATTATACTTATTATTGTAAATTTCCACAAACTTCATCTCAAATTTCTCATTACACTAAAAAGTTTACTAATAAATTTTGAAAACCTAAGTAAAAAATATATTTTTATTAACTTGTATTAAAAACTAATTAAAATCAATCAAGTTAACTATAGATACCCTATTTTTTCGTTTTAAGGATTTATAATATATCATGGAATATTTTCAGAGCCAGATGTTGAGATGCCATGTGAATCTGAGGTCCAATGAGCCCATAATTATTTTTAAAAAAAATTAAAAATGTTTTATATCATACACACAATTTTTTAGAAATAATTGTTTAAATCCCGAAAGGAGTCTCATAATGGAAATCTAAGTCCACAGTTGATTCTGGATAACAGATTTTATGCTTGGTGTGACATAATGTCGGTCTACACCGGGCATCCGACTGAGGTTTTCATTAGTGATGCATTTAATTAAAATAAATATTTAAATAATTTATTTTATTTAAACAACCATGACCTAAAATATTCTATTTATACCTCATTATAATTTTTTTAACAAGATCCACATAAACCATAATAGAATTATGAGGATCTCTAAAATTATTTGTTGGATTGAGATCAGACAGTGACTGACATTCAGATCAAGGTGAATTGAGGTGAAACGAATGTAATAGATCTTACCCTTCATTGTAATCTCTATTATTCACAAAAGAAGAATCCAATCTCTAGTTATGACTTTTTTTTGGATTTCCTCCCTTTTGAATTAATCGAGCATGGATTAATTTATCTACTCTGATTTATATATTTTTCCAATACTTTTCATGAGATTGTGTATTGAAATAAATTATTATGTCAACATATTTCTTGATGATGTTATAAAATCACCTCTTACAATCCCCATTTCTATGATTTTTGCACAATAATTCTAGGACAAAAATGATATCACCATTTTTCTTATGACTTTCTCCCACCCATTCTTCATGTTCTTCATCATTGGACCATTAGGTTCGGATTTGACTATTGGCGAGTAGGTCCAAGAATGATCGGACACCCCACCCCCCAATTAATGGTGGATATGTGAACAAAGATAATATTGGAGTTTCATGGATGAATTAGTGAGGTTTTTAGGTAGCGATGATGACATTGTAGATCCATGATCTAAAGCGGAGAAGGCAATGACACATGAGGCACATAAGGCACGAGGTAACTTCATGTGGGGGATTAAAATTCAAATCTATGGCCATAAGAGGACTAGGAATTGATTGAGGGAATCATTATCCTTTTTTAGTGAGATTTAAGACAAAATTGGGTTGATTTAATGTAGTGAAGGTGGATCTAGAAAAACACATGGAGATCCATAGTTTTTGTGAAAATCGCGATTACACATCGTGTAGTTTGGAAGAACAAATGAAATTTCCTTTGGAAACCCATAGTTCTAGGGATTTCAGGTGAGTTAATTATAATAAAATAAAA
This sequence comes from Viscum album, assembly GCA_963277665.1. Taxonomy (NCBI): domain Eukaryota; kingdom Viridiplantae; phylum Streptophyta; class Magnoliopsida; order Santalales; family Viscaceae; genus Viscum; species Viscum album. The sequence goes on from OY728161.1 coordinate 1,747,284,705, forward strand.
GGGACATGCATATTCCATGTGATTCAGTGTTGGAGGCCCAACATGTACTGCATGAGTACACAGAAAAGGATACGACTAGACACATGTCGTGTACTAGACCGTGGAAAATGTACATTGAAACAAATAGGAGAAAATGGATTGAACCTAGGTGTTAGAGACATGTTGTTTAGTCCCCTTACATTTTATGTAGCTAAAAATTTCCAGAGATAGAAAACTAGTGAGCATATGGCCAGAAAAAGGAGTGGGGACACATGCAAGGTGGACCCCCTTACATGTCATATATTTCCTTTTTAGGAAACTTCAAAATCCAATATCTATGTTCTTTGGACTTAAATTTTTTGCTTGCAAGTAGACTATCTTGAGTACTTTTCACATAAAACATGATGGTAGCTTTATTAGTGTATTTTGAGATATGATGGGAGATTTTATGAGTGTACTCTTCTTTATGTAGAACTCGATGAAAACAGTGATCATGTAAGATCATAAGAGTGGAACCCTTATTGTAGGACAGGTCAAGGGTCCTCTATCCATAGAGTGGAACCCACCTGTTATGTTTGTTAATGTGTTTTCTACCTACATAGTGGAACCCCGTGATGGACTAGGTCATGGGTCCTCTATCTACCCATAGAGTGAAACCCTCTTGTTATGTCAAGGCATGGGTCCTCCAGCTAAAGAGTGGAGCCCCATTAATGAACTAGGGAATGGGTACTCTATCTATACATATAATGGAACACTATTGATATGTTAGAGCATGGTTCGTCTACCGATAAAGTGGAACTCCCCTGGAGGACTAGGGTGTGGCTCTTCTATCTATCCATAGAGTGGAACCCCCTTTCCATGTTAGGGAATTGGTCCTCTATCTACATAGTGGAACCCCCTGATAGACTAGGGTATGGGTACTATAACTTTCTACTGAGTGTAACACTTTAAACTACCAGGGAATAGATCCTTTTTCTAGATATTGTTCCACCTCAACTTTTTGGCATAATGGAGAGGTGTCGCTCCACATGATTACTTTTGGGATAAGCACATAAGATGTTGGGAATAGTTGATAGACCTTTGGAACTATTAATAGAATATTTTCCTAGGCTAGGATATGATATGGAGATATCCTTTATATATTTTACTAATTTTATTTTATGAGCACACACACACACATAGTTATATTTATACACAACCTTGCGGTTGGGGTTTGTTTCTCTCTTACTAAGGGTTAAGATATCTGCTTCTATGATGTATAACAATGACCACATTTTGTTTTTGGGTCATCTTACAAGGTATGTATATACTCACACATAAATATTATTTTCCTACATGTGTCAGGTATTGTGCAGATGAGGGATAGGCCATAGGAGATTACAAAGGATCATAGGGGATTTCCAGGTGCATTTGACCACATACAGTGGTCAGGGCTTAGATATTCATAGTTGGGCTCTCTCAATAGTTAATTTTCCAATTATATTTAGGTTGGAAAAAATTTTATATTTGTGTTTGTTTTTTTCCATTAATTTTGGTTTAATCATTTTCACACTTTTTTATTCCATAGATACTATCACATTCATGGTTTTCACTCTAGATGTTACAATATTTTTATTATTTTCCTCTTATTTTTTCATGGATATGGTTGGGTGCAGGCATATAGTTACCTTAAGAAAAATACACCCATATTGGTTATGAATTTTAATACTTTTCACCAACCCCTAGCCTATGGAGGTGGGCTTGGAGTAGTTACAACATGAATTTTCACTAAATAGGTGGGCTCTGGTGGGTTAGGTCATGACTGATTGGTATCAAAGGTGGTTTGACCTTGAGATGATGTTTTTAGTTATGTACCATTATGAGGCTGGTTTAGAAACATTGGTAAATGGTGTAAAAGTGTTTTAAGTTTGAATTTCATGCTAGGGAACCAAGTGTTGGTGTATTGGTTGATGTATACATTCACTAGGGCTCTGACTACCTAATTTTCAATTTGGTGTACTGAGTGACTGGTTACAGGGAATGTTGGTACGTGGATCATATTGGATTGTGACTTTTAAATATCAATTTTGAGTCATATCTACACATATATATGGTCATATAATCATGGTACGTCTTAATTAAGTTTTTGGGATGCCTCTATGCAGAAATCATGCCATGTTATCATTTTATGATTGTGATGATGATATAATGAGTGATAAGGAATCAATTATAGAGCCATCATATGTGATATTTACTCCAAGAGGGTAGGTAGAAACATACTTCCCATCAAGTAGAAAATTTTACTAGTGTATCATACTGAGGATGCTCTCAGGCTTATTATACACTTTGAGTTCCTATGTTAGAGGCTATTATGGTTCCATAGTGGTCCGGATCCCTAGATAATGGAAGAGTGGATTGAGTTAGTGATCCAAGTTTTTAGGATTGTGAAAAACCTTACTGATCATATGGTAATATAGGTAGCCATCCTTTTCCATGGAGTAGCTAGGAACTGGTGAATTTTAGTTTCACAGGTGCATGATGAGTCGACACATTCATGGTCTGAGTCCCGACAAATGTTTTATAAGGATTATTACCACTCTTTCTTATCTTACTTTAGACTTAGGAGGTTTAGGAGTGTAGTAGGGATGGATTATGGTTTCTGAGTATTCTGTGATTTTCAATGACCTTACATGATACTCCCTTGACATGATTCAAGATGGATAATTCTAGGCATGAACATTTGAGAAGGGTCTCCGCATAGACATCCATTCTATGGTGGTACCCATGTGTATACCCAAATATTATGGAGTGTTAGAGCATGATCTAGTGAAAGATTGTTTTCTATCCAAGGGATTCCATGCAGTTGGATCTTGATGTGAGCATAATAGGGATTAGTCATTTGCAACAGCTAGTAGGTTCCATTTGAAATAATCTCAACATATGAAATCTTATTATAATGAGACACGTGGTCATGTGGCATATGGACCATATAGAAGACCATGGTATTCTCTAGAGGGGTGATGTTATTGATGTGATGGGTGAGGACACAAGGAACATGATTTTCCACACCAATGTACTGAGGAGGTCATACATCTAGAGAATAGATCACCACAATAGAGTCAACACTGTGATTATAGATCTCCCAAGCATGGACATGGTGTCACCTATAAGTTGGAGCTAGTGGAGGAGAAAGTGGGGCTCACTCAATAGGATCTTCTAGTGGTGGAAGATATCATGAGATCCTTCCACCACCACCACCACTAGGAGACCAATGTCAGTCTCAGGGAGTTGGGGGTTGGGGATATGTGCAGCTATAGGCTATGGTGGCATATGACTCAGATGATCATGAGATAATTAATGGTATGATATAAATTTATTCTACCCTTAATTCATTACTAGTAGATGCATGGAGGAGTCATTACTTCCCCTCTTTACTCATGGTTTGAGAGATGGAGCTTTTAGTTGATACTTCATCCTAACATCTTTGGCTAAAGGTCCCTATGGGGAACACTTCTTTGTTATCTTTTATCTGCTAGTAGTGAGAGGTAACGTTTGGTGGGGAGAGTTTATCATGGGACCTCTTAGTCATCATGTTGAAACCATATGAAGTAATATTGGGTAAGTTTTTGTTGTCCACTATTCTCTCCCAGATTGACCATCACCATAGATGAGTTAGATTCCTTTGGACAGGTGGGAAAAAATTATCCTTTATGGGATAGAGAGATCTCATAGAGGAGAAAGTGGGTTTTTGGAGAAGGAATCTGAAATTGATCACCCATAATTTGGAGAGTTTAGAACATGGAATAAAGGGATGTTCAGGAATCTATATTCTTTCAGTCCTACATTATTTTATGAAAATCATCACTAAAGATGTTCTAGGAATACATGTAAAGTGATAGATGGAGATTTCTATTGCCTTTCACACCAGGACCACTCCGATATCTTCTACATCATATCGAATGACCCTTAGTGAGCTCTAAGAGCTGAGGGTGTAGTTGGACGACATTCAAGAGAAGGGTATTATAATTCCTAGTGTTTCCCCCTAGGTAGCTCCAATGTTGTTTGTTAAAATGGTGGATTGGTACTTATGGATTTGTATGGATTATCATCTCTTGAACTTTTACATGATGAAGAACAAGTACCCCTTTCCAAATATTTAATAACTCTTTGATCATTTTCAAGGAATGGTATAGTTCTTGAAGATCTATAATTATTCTGAATACCAATAGTTGAGGGTTCACAAGACTGATGTTCCAAAGATAGAATTCCAATGTTGTTACAGACAATATGAGTTCTTAGTGATTCATTTCAGTGGGGAAATTCCCTTTTTTTGTTTATGTATTAGATGAAATAGATATTATATCCATATTTGGAGTGATTTTTTATCTTAATTGACGATATAATAATATAGTTTGTGTTATAGGAGGACTATACATAGCACTTATAAATGGTCCTCAAATTACTTTTGGGGCACTGGTTTTTTGGTAAGATCTCAAAGTTCTATTTTTATATCTATGAGGTTCACTTCCTGGGCCATGTCATTTTCAACAATTTATTATCCTAGTATCAAGTTAAGATTGATGTAGTGAATTATTAGGATCCATCCAAGAGCATGTCAGAGGTGCATAGTTTTTATGAAATTACAATGTACTACAGGAGCTTCATGAAAGTATTCTATATGATTATAGACCCTTTTACTTCCCAAAAATGGATAGGTAATTTGTTTACCCAGAACTAGAACTGCCAGATATTCTTTCATGATTTAATACTGACACTGACAATTGCTTCTATTTTGAGGCTACTAGAGGAGGGGGTAGAGCATGCAGTATATTTCAATGCTTAGGGATGTAGTCTTGCATGTGATTTAATGAAAATAAAAGAAGTGGAAATATATGGGTCTAGGATGTATAAACAAATGAGAAGAACTATATGACTCACAAACTATAGTAATCAGTGGTATTCTTCACTCCTATGATGTGGAGGAAATATCTTATAGTAGAGAACATTGGTTTTTTACTCAGATCATCAAATTCTTTGGTATGTATTCATGTAGAGATACATGAACATCATAAAAAATTAACTAGATGTATTTTCTATAGGAATATGAAATTAAGATAGTCTATACACTAGGGAAGGTCAATGTGGTGACATATTCCCATAGTAGGAAGTCTCAGGCTCACTTTTTGGAGGAGGATTCTGACTAGTAAACTTCGTTTCTTCTAATAATGGGAGTGAAGGAGGGTGTGATTTTTCTTCATTCAATGTTGTTGAATCCTCATATCCTTCAGTTTGTGAGGGAGTCCCATTGGGATATATCGACTGTGAGGTCCTACTTGATCAAATATCCTCATAAGATTCACAAGTGGGATATTATAAAGGAGGGAATCATGTCATCATTTTCCAAGGATAGATGGTGGTCCCAGTAATGATGTGAGAGGAGGTGATGAGGGAGTTTCACACTTCTCTTTTTTCTATATATCTAGGTGTGGTGAAGATATAAATAGTAATTTAGAGATATTTTTTGTGGTATGGAAGGAAGTAGAATGTGGTTGGGTTCATTTCTCAGTGCCTCACATGTTTGTAGGTGAATGCTGAGCATTGAGTTATGATAGGATTATTATATCCTCTTGTGAACCAATAATGGAAATGAGATGGAATATAAATTTAATTTGTGTCAGTAATATAACAGATAGAGAGAAGATTTGATTCCATTTGGGTGATTGTTGAACTACTTACAATGTCAGTCACTTACTTGCTATCTAGAATCAATGTTTAGTGGAGTGTTTGGGGTAGTTGTATATATGGGAGATTTTACACATTCATGGGGTGCCCAGGACAATTACCTATGACCAGGATGAATTTTTCACATCACGGTTGTAAAGAGGCCTAAAAGAGGTATTTAGGACCCAGATGAGGATGCATACATCCTTTCACCTAAATAAAAATGGATAGTCTAAGTTAACTATCTAGGTGATATAAGATATATTGAGATGTTGTGTGCTAGACATCAGTTGGAGCATAGAGGATCACATACCCTTGGTGAAGTTTTCTTATAATAATATTTATCACTCAAATATTTTCATGAAACCTTTATAGGCCCTATATGAGAGACCCTAAAGGCCACCCTTATGCTAGAATAATATTGATGAGGAACCTCTTGTTGGGACTTATATGGTGTAGGAAACAATGGGGAAGGATTAGGCGATATGCAAGCGATGATAACATCTCACAGTAGGAAAAAATAGTATGGAGATCAATATCATAATCCATTGGAGTTTGAGTAAGGTTCCCATGTTTTCATAAGGGTCTATACATGACAAGGATTATATAGATTCAGAGGAGGAGGCAAGCTATCACCATGGTTCATTAGGAAATTCGAGATCTTATAAAGGGGTGACAAGGTTTCTTTCTGCCTCACTCACAATTTGAATGAGTTCATGAAATATTCAATGTGTAATAGATGAGGATATACATGTATGATCCCATAAAAGTTATTGATTGGGGAATTCTAGACATCAAGGATGGACCCTCCTTCAAGGAGAACAGGGTGGTGATCAAGGATCGAGAGGAGAGGATTCTACATGGATTAACTATTCCTTCAGATTGGGTGTTGTGACATCGTAGGAGCTTGTAGGAGAGCTCCTGGGAGCGGGAGAGAAATATGTGAGCTCAATGTACCTACCTTTTTTCAATTTTTTTTTGTATTCAAGAAATAAAATCTTGGATGAGGGAATAATTTAGAGACCATTTTTTTCTATATAAGGCTTTTAAATATATCATGGAATATTTTTGAAGCCTGGTGACGAGATGAAACTTGATTCCAAGGTCCAGTGATTCTGGAATTAATTGTATAAAAATATTAAATATATGTTATATAACACATGTATAATTTCTTTATAAATAATGGGATATATCCTGAGTGAAGTCTCTAAACATTAATATTAGTCCATTTTTGAGTATGGGGAATGATGCCTAAGCTAGGCGTGGCCTAAAGTTCGCCGGCTTTAGACATCTGGTTGAGGTAGTCATTTGAGGTTCTTTTAATTGAAATAAATAATTAAAATTATTTATTTTATTTAAAAATACACTACCTAAAATCTTCTATTTATATCATATTATAATAATTATCTTAGTTGAGACATATCAAACTAGGGAGAATTGAGTGGAGGTCTGCCATTATTTGTTGGAAGATTGAGATTGGACGATGAAAAATATCCATATCAAGGCATATTGAGGCACAATAAACATAATTGATCATTTCCATTGTTGGAAATTGAATTCTTCGAAAATGATGATCCAATATTCAGGTAGGACACATATTTTGTTTTGATTTCTGCCCTTTTGAATTAATCCAGCATGGTATTAATTTATCTATGTTTATTTAAATCATTTTACAATCCTTCACATGAGCTAGTATATTGAAATAAATTATTATTTAAATTTATTTCTTGATTATGACATGAAATAACCTCTAATAATCCCTAGTTCTATGATTTATAGCTAAGATTTCATGGATAATGATGATATCACCTTTTTTATTCTGCCTTTCTCTCACCCATTAATTTTATTCTTTATTTTTGAACCATGGGGTTGAGATTCGACTCTTGATGGGTGGATACAAGCATGATCATTCCCCTAGATTAATGATAGGTGTGGGAAAAATTATAGTATTAGAATTTACAGGATGAATAAATGAGGATTTCTGGAAGTGGTTATGGATACATAGGTTTAGGATCAGAATCATTAATGGAAACAACATGGTAGGTGTGCGAGGCACAAGGTAGCTTTGAATGGGGGGGATTAAAGTATAGATTTACGGCCACTAATGGCCTAAAAATTGATGTTTAGCATCATTATCCTTGTTTTTTGGTGATATAAAATATGGAATTAGGTTGATATGACATGGTGATGGTGTATCTAGAGAAACTCTAGGAGATCCAGAGTTTCTATGAAAATCATGTCTATACACCATGTAGTTCAGAAGAACACACAACATGTTCTTTGGAAATCCACAAAACTAGAGTTTCCGAGTGAGTTAAGTATCACACTCTACGTGGGACCCCAACATTTCATGTTATGTGGTGTTGGTAGCCTAGCATGTACTCCGAGAATGCAAGAACATGGAAATTTCCAGACACACTATCTGTACTAGAACATGGACAATGCACATAGACAATTCTATAAGAACATGGATCAACCTTGGGTGGCTGAGACATGTTGTAAGTATCTATACACTCCATGTAAGGTAAAATTTATAGTAATATATGTATAATAAAGTGCATGTCTAGGCAAAGGATCGGGGCCACATGCCTTGTGGACCCCATATATAATGTGTATTTTTTTTTTGAGGAACCTTTACCTCTCATATCTCCTTCATTTGGACTCATATTTTGGACCATAATTAGATTATCCTATTTTTTAAAAAAAAAATTAGAACATGATGGTGGTCTTAATTGTGGATTTTAAGATACTATGTAAGATTTTATGAGTGAGATACTTCTTTAGCCGACACTTGATGATAGAAGTGATCCAGAAGGATCATCAGAGTGGAACACTCATATCAAGAGAGGTAATGAGTCTGATATCCATAGAGTGGAACCCTATGATAGACTACAGTGTCGATACTATATCTATCCATAGAGCATAACCTTTATATTTTGTCAAGGCATGGACCCTATACCTATAAATTGGAACCCCCCTCACAGACTAACTCATGGTCCCTCTATATATCCAAAGATTGGAACCCTTCTATTGTGTCAAGACATGGGCACACTTCATACAGAGTGGATCCCACCCTAATGGAATAGGGAATGAGTCATATATTTACCCGCAGTGTGGAACCCTCCAAATGTGTTAAGGTATGGTTCCTATACCTACAAAGTGGAACCCCTTGATAAAATAGGGTGTGGGTACTCTATATTTCTATTGAGTGGAACCATTATATTCTACTAGGTCATGGGTACCCTATCTATAGATTATTAAAACTCAACTGTGTGACAAAGTGAGGATGTGTGGATCCACATGATTACATTTTAGATGGACATGCTAGATGTTGGGCATCATTGTGAACCATTGAAAATTTTAAAAGGCTTGTTTCTATGGATGGACTGTGGGATGAAGATATGATTTCTCTCTCTTACAAGGTTTATTTTAATAGAACATATAAATATATAACCTTGTTGTGGGGTTCTATTTGTCTATTACTATGGGATTAACTGTCTCCTTCTATCGTGTCTCATATTGTTCCCCCTTCACCATTCAAGGAATCCTATTGGGTATGTATATACTCACCCCTACATGGGATTTTCCTACACATGTCATGTCTTATGTAGATTACAGATAGGTCAATAGAAGTTACTGAGGAGAATAAGGGATGCATGGGTTCATTTGAACTAGTATTGTGGTTGAGGCTTTGAGATCTAGAGTTGGGATCTCTCAGCATGTAATTTTTCAGTCATAGTCATGTTGGGAAATCTTTTTTGGTAAGGCATGTATTTTTTCCCTTCATTCTAGTTTACTCAGTTTTACTCTTTTCTATTCCTTAAAGATTTTCACAGTCACTATTTTTACTCAATATGTTATATTATTTTTAATATTTTCCTCTAAAATTATGTATAGAGATGGTTGGGTGAGTGAATATAGTTAAATATTGAAAATTCCTCTTATATTAGTTATTCCTTTCAATACTTCTCTCCAGCCCCTATCCTATGGAGGAAATCTTGGTGTAGTTGCGGCTTAGCCTTCCTTCAGCTAATAAGTCCATGGTGGGTCAGATTATGACATATATTTATCATGGTAAAAAATTAAATTTGGTATCAACCTATATAATACATTAAAAATATATTCATAGGTAGTAAAATATTCATTCTCTTTTTTCTTAAACTCTAGGAATATACATTCAATTATAATCTGAATAAATTTTATAATATACTTTTTATGGAATATATCATTAAAAAATATACATTATATGGAATTGATTTCTTCATTTTCCATAGATTTCTTAATTAAAAACCATCATATATCATCTTAAACATTAAAAAGATAAATAAAAAGGGTTAACTTTAGATGTTCTAAATATCCAAGGACTTCAAATATCATCACCAAAATGTTAATCCATCCTTTAGATTTCTCTAGGACTGAGGATCCACCAAAAGCTGAAGGGTTCTATTTTGGGAAAGGATATTCTATTGACCTATTAATATATGGAGAATTTGGTTTCTAACTTAAATTAGTACCAACATTAATAGATTATGAAAACTGAGTTAAAAGAGTTACCATTTATTTTTCTAATTTTAACCATTCTAGGTTTCTAGTTCAAAAGGATATTATCCTCCAATTAACAGTCTACTTAGATTTCTTGTTTTCTATATGGTAAACTATTTTTAATCAATATGTATTAGTTGATGAAACTTGTAAATCCTAAAAATATATCTCATGAAAATATAACCATAAATTAGAATATCTTAAGAGTATCTTTTAACAACATCAGAATCTCTATAGTTATCTAAAACTTTTCTGTAATACTAAATATAACAAACCACACATAATCATCCCATAATTTACCTGATTAATTGTGTTTATTTTATCACTTATATCCATAAGAAATTTTCTTTTTATATTTTTATATAATTAGGAAATCTGTTACATTAAAAATTGGTCATTTCTATATAGTATCCATTTTCCCAAAAAACCAATTTCTTTATAAAGAAAGACATTATTCATTCAAGGAAACTCCTATAATAGGAATTATAAATTTATTAACATTCATACTCATCTTGAAGCCATGTGGAAAACATTTTAAAATATGTAATGATAAAATCAAATCTTAGTAAGGGATATAATATAAAAGTAATCACATTTCTATTTATTTTCCTGGATAATCCATAAGAAAGATTTCATTTTTTATAAAAAACCTTTGATCTCAAATACTTGTTTGCTTTTACATGAAAACAACATAATTTATCCAAGTATTCAAGAAAATTTTTCACATGTAATAATAAAGGAAAAAACATAATCAGAAGTGTCTTTGGGAAAACATGAAAACTAATGAATAAATTTACTTGAAAAAAATCCATTAACCATTTTTTAAATTGTCATAAAATATCTATAAAACATAAGATACTTTTATTAACTTTTGAAATAAAATTATTTCCTTTATAAAACATGTAAATAAAATAACATTTTTATCTTGTATCATTACTATTATAAATACAAGATATTTTATAATAGAATCACATAACCAGATAATTCCCACATCTCTTAGGAGTAACATATCACTAATAAACTTCATTACTTTACCTAATGAATTGGGGATCTATACCTGGATCACCCATCATTAATATAAAATTTATAAGAAACATATCATGAATGAAACACACAAATATTACACTTTAATAAAAAAACTCATTAGAATTGTCTTTTAATCACAGAACCTATAACACTTTTATTTACCTCATAAAAATGAGAATATTTTTCTATTTCCTTAGAAAATATTTTTATAGATAAAAATTATTAGGAGAGAAGGAATATAATATTATTTAGAAAACTATGCAAGCTTGTTGAGGAATATTTTGTATTAATTATAGTTAGGACCACATGAAAGGATAGTTAAGTTATATATAATAAAAAAAATATTTTGACACATTTGTAAAAATTATAAAATAACCCATATAGAAAATGTTGAAAATATTCTTTTTTTATCCATTATAGAGAAATAAAAAAATAGTTTAAAATTAAATTTATCAATATTTTAATAATAAATTATAAAATTATTGAAACATTTAAAATAACCTCAACATGGAAGAAAAATATTTCGTAAGAAAGCTTTAAAAAAATATTTTTATAAGAAAGTTTCTTACCTTAGGTACTAACTAATTTTGTTTATATTTTTACCCTCTTTAGTAATATAATCATATTAGTATTTATAATTTATTAAAGACCATTTTCATGTTAATTTAGTTATCATTATTACCTTTATTTCATTTGTTACAATGTTTTTTTGTTACTAAAATGTTTAAGGTCACATTGGATGTTTTGAGGACGTTAGATTTATATGTACAGAATGACTTAGGTAGGTTTATTAAGATTAGATGGATCAAAGTTCCATCATTTACTGATTATTAGTCATGAAAAAATTACTATTATTATATTTTAAATTGTTTTTAGAATATTCCATGGGATTTGGATATGGAAAACAGATTATTTAATAATATGGAGGCAGTAGTCTGCATGTATACACGAGTGGTGATTCCATTTTTCTAATGGATGGAAATGGTATAAGGTATATAATGAATTAAATTTATAGAATCATAATAATGTTATAAATATAATATATTTTTACTAGTTCCATCATCACGACCAACCGTGTGAGGTGGTAATGAAAAATGAATCACATTACATCATAGAGGTGGTATTCCACACGTATACATGAGCGATGTTATCATTTTACACCAAATGGGAAGGATAAAAAGGTTACTGATATAAAAAATTTATATAATAATAATATTATATATTCATTAATACTATTTTTATGAATAGATATATGAGGCAGTGATGGAAAAAAAACTTCACTTCGTGATGGTGATATGCGACACGTACGTAAGAGCGACGTTTCTATTTCCCATAGGATGGTAAAAAGAGATAAAAATTGTTTTTTAATGATAATAACATTTTAGTATATATAATACTATTATTTAATTATGTTATAGTGGTTATAATAGATTTAATGTAGGTAAAAAAATAAATAAACTTGAAATAACTTCATCAGATATCTCCCTTGGCTTACACCTCAAGCCTTCTTGGATTGATATTTCGAAAATACTAGGACCTCTAGGATGTGATGAGAATTGATGGAAGGATCTTGGTAGATATTATCTGATCTAAGTGGTTCAAAAGTTTTTAATAAGTGAGGAGATGAGGTTCCCTATTATAAGTGAGGGGAGTGGAAATATTGTAAGTACTTTAACATTTTAAACATATTAAAGGTATATCTTAATAAAAAGTGGAAGAAAATGGAAATTTTTGGAATAAAAGGAAGGTTTACGTAAAAATACACTCAACCAATAATATTTATACAAGTTTTATAGATTTCATATTTCTTATCTCTTAGTTTAACCCCCATTAACCCTTTTAACCTTTACCAGGGTGATAAAGTTTTACCATAATAACCAATTATTATTAAAAAATTGAAATTGAGAACCTTAAAAAATATGAATCTATTGATTAAAAATTCAAAATACATTTATCATGGTACAATGTTTTATGGGGTAGAAATAAATATCAATTTATGTGTAAAAAATGCCACAAAAAATAATTTTTAGAAAAATGTACATTTTAAGCATAAAAATGATTTTAAACCAAAATAAAATATAACATAAATTCTTATAGAAATATTTGGATTATGATTAATAAAATGGGACTTATTTAACTTTATAACTAATAAAAAATAAAATAAAATTTTTAATTACATGAAAATTTATTATTGTTTTTATAATGATATATATTTTCCATTATTTAATAAAAAATAAATATTTTTCAGAAAAATTGAAAAATATCACACTAAGATAATTTTGATATGATGAATCCAAAAATAAATTTCATTTTAGAAATTTAAAAATCATAAATTTTAAAATTTAATTTTTAAATAAAACTATATATTTCATGGAAAATATTTCAAATAGAATAAATATATTTATTTTCTAACTAGAAAATCATATAAAATTATCATATTATATATGAAAACATAAAATATATTTATATAAATTAATTATACAAGAAATTTATTTATTATTAAAGTTGTAATAAAAAAATCCTTTTATATCAAGGATTCAATTTCCACAAGAATGGTCACTATCATGCACTAACATATACTCCCTAATGCACACACCCCACTACGAAAAATAGCTCATCCTAAGCTCTATATCTTGAAAAATTCTCTCATAATTCATTTCCTATCCTGATAATTTTTCACTATTATTCAACATATATAATATAAAAAACATTGGGACATATATAAGGATTTGGTTCATTGAAAGAAAATAAAAATCTCATAAAGACTCCAAATTGTGATGGTCTAAAACCCAACCCTATCACATGACTAGTATTATCCATTATCAAAACATATTAATAATATCACTATGGGAGACTAATGATGAACTCAAGGGGTTTTTATACCATGCCTCTTTAATTTTATTATTCACATTAAACATCATTTTAAAAAATGTTTTACTTCATAAAAGAATTATAATTAAGATTTCTTACCCTATAGTTTATAGTAGGTTTTTTTACATATTTTCCATGTGGTTTACTGTGGACATTGAACCACATCTCAGTTTGACCAACCTCACGACCCATCACTTTCACCTACATTACCAAAACAAAAAACACAATTTATATTAATGAAATTCATTAAGATGCAATTAAGTCATTTTTAATAATAGTTAGAATATTAACATTCACTATATTTCCCTTAGAAAAATTTTAGAGTCAATTATGTGTGGAATTACCTATTTCTAAAAGTTTAATGTGTTTTTATGGAATATTACAAGGAAATTAATGGTATTATTAATAAAAAATAAAATAATTTAAAGAAATTAAAATAAATTCAGAAAAAAATATCAAATTTCTTATGTAAATATGTATGATTAATATCTTAAAATGAATTCCATTAATCTTGAGATATCCCTTCGTGTATCTTTTTATATATTCGTTGAACGATTAGAGAGGTGGAATGGAACCCAAAACACAAACTACCCTTTATTTTCTTCCATTTTTTCATAAAATTTTCAATTCCCATTAATTCACAAGATATATATCAACATAAAAATGTATAATAATATACACATTATGTATAATAAAATAATTAGACAAGTACATCTGATAAGAAAATTTGTTTAAATAAACTATTAATATTTCATTTAACTTAATTTTAGTTATTTATCAAACATTAAATTATTCCAATCAAGGAAAATTTGTTAAAACATAGGTAATTATAATAATAATAGAATTTCATGACTTAGTAATATTCATTATTTTAATATATAGAGATAAATTTAATATATTTATTTTAAGTAATGTTTTGTCAAAAAGGAAATTGTTTTACTAACCAAATTATATTTCATGAATTATATGTTTTTTAAATTAAATTTTATTAATTTTAGGATTTTAATTAGATATATTTTAATTATTTTTTGATATCATGATAAAAAATTAAGATTATGGTGATTTTGTATTCTTACGAAATTAATGATTTTTGGGTGGATAGTAAAAAATACAGTTTTTTATGCAAAATGAAATTTATTTTCCAATATTAAAAACTACCATAATTTTTTGGATTATTTTTAAAGTATAATTATTATTATTTAACTAAAAATAATCCAATTATTAGTTTTTAATCAACATTATACTTTATTTTGGTTTAAATTCATTTTTAGGCTTTAAACACATTTCCCTAGAAGAACTATTTTTCATTGTGCTTTGGATTATTATACTAAAAATAATTATTTTAACTTATGTAGATTGAATCTTATAAATTAGATTTAATATTTTTAATTATGTGGTTAAAATTAATTAATGTGGTTAAATTCATTTTTGTTTACAATCTATAGTAACCATGGTAAAATTTTGTCATCATAATAAAGGGTAAAATGTGTTAATTACGGTTAATTTTTTTTGACATGGTTAGTAAATATCATATTAAATATGATTGAATGAGATTATTTCGACCCTTATCATATTATATTATAATTTTTATTTATTAAAAATGACTTTGACATGAATAATAATTTTTTAAAAAAACATTTGAATAATTACAAGAGTTTTACTCCCCTCACTCATAAAAGGGAACCTCATATCATCTCTTATTCGCTTTTTTAAGCCATTTTCTAGAAAAATACAAACCAAAATACCTTCAAAAAATCCCTCCCCATGTACTAGAGGTCTTGGTGTCACCAAATGACAAATACTATAAGGATTAATGTATAATCCAAAGGAGGTTTCCCAAATAATTGGTATACCTCTTAACCGAGTGTTTTCATGTTTATTTCTTCTTTTAGCTCCTTAAATTTTTTAACCATGCTAATATAATAACAGAAGTATATTATATATAAATAAATTTTAATATTTTTTTGTCACAACCCATTTTAATCTCTTTTTCCATCCTATGTGAAATGAAGACGTCACTTATGCATATATGTGAACTAACACCTCCATAAAGTGACGTGTTTAGTTTTTTTCACTGACTCAAATGCTTTGTTAAAATAACGTATCAAATTATTAAATATTATATTTATTAAATAATTATTATTCTATAAATATAATATATTAATTACCTTCCTATCCTTCTATCCATATGAAAATGATAACATTTCTCATGCGTGTGTGTGGACTACCATCTCCATAAAGTGAAGTGAATCTTTTTTGTTACTTCTTCACAAGACTGGTCATAAGAATAAATATAATGAATAAATATGAAATTTATACTTTAGTTTTATTATATAAAATTAAAATATTATCTAATTTTTTTCTTTTCCACCCCGTAGAAACATGAAAACGTCATTCATGTGTACAAATGGACTAGTATCTCCACGGAATAATGTGATTCATTTTTTATGACAATTTTATATAGACATATATAAAAGTATATTGTATTTATACACATGATAATTAGAAAATTTTAAATATTATGTAGATAATTTAAACATAGAATCCTTGATCATGATCAATGTACTAATTTTATTTTCAGGTTATAAACTGAGTGACCTCAAAATGAACAACGTGAACATAAAAATTTAATTAAATAAATAAAACATGGTAATAAATGAAATAAAAGTTATAATGATAATTTAATTTGTAAAAAAAAATTTATTAGGCACATAAATAGATAATATATTTTTATTATTAAGGATTTAGAGAATGAATGATGTTATATGGGTCGTAATGTTAGGGATTTTTTTATAACCTTGTTTTAAAGTTCTCCTTTCAAAATATTTCAAATCCATATCCATTTTCTTAAAAATTTTCAACGAATTTTCATATTTTCACCTAAAATATAATTAAATTTTATTTTAATATACCTTTTACCTTTTTTATAAGTTTTTAAAATGGAAAATTTTAAACATTTATAAGAGAGGTTATTTTGAATTTTTTGTTTTACTAAAGTAAAAAATAATGTTTTTTTAATGTATTCAGATTGAAAAAAATTTCTAACCATCAAAGCCATTATTTTTTATAAATATTCCTATTCATTTTTACATGGATTTCAATAGAATATCCTACTCCTAAACTTCTGGTAATATTTCACTAAAATAATTTTTAGAAGAATGTGATTATGATTCATTTTAATGAGAAAATGGGAACTAATTTTCTTTATGGGATAAACTGATTTTTCCAACGGTTTTATAATGCAAAATTGAAAATTTTTATTTTTTTAATTATATTATACTTGATAATTATTTATTATGAATAGTGAGACTAATATTTCTTATGGTGATGAGTGATCTTGATATATCTCTACCACACATTTAGTAATATTTTTTTCAATAATGATTGTGAGGGAGATAACCGAGTAGGTTACTACTATTGAATTTATTATTCATAAATTATTAAAACATGAGTTAAACATGAGTGAGCATAGGATATGAATATAATTATTTATGATACTTATTTAATTCTTGATAATGATTTTTTATGGAAGTCATTTTATTTTGTGAGGAAAATAAACTTTTAATGTTGAATGTTTTTTTCAAGTTATTTATTCACGAGTTCTCATATACCTAATGTTTCTTCAATTATTTTCTTTGATGTTAATGGGTTTAAAAGGATTTATTTGAGAAAAATTTTACTTTCATTAATTAATATTTTTTACTTATGTTTTAAAATTATTATTGTGAAAAAGGTAAATATTTTCAGGGATCTTTATGTTTTCATTAGATGAATAAGATTCCTTTTTTATATACCTTACTATGATTTGTTTTAATCATAAAATATTTTAATGTATTTTTTATTTGATCTAAGGGTAAGTAAGAACTATATCTAGGTCAATCCTTCTACTATTATGACTTCTCTTAAATTGAGAATAATTTTCTTAAATAAAATAGAGGTGTAAATTTAAGAACCAATTTTTTGTAGAAATAATATTAACTATGTGGAAAATTATACCTTTTTATGTAATGGTTTTACTAATTATGTAAAACTATAAACACAAAAGATCCTAGAAATGTATAGAAGTATAACCCTTATTATAAAACATTTAATTATGAGTTGATTATGTTATGGTGTGTTATAATTGGAATCATATAAAAGGTTTAGATAACTTTAGAGTCTATACTGATGTTAAAATACACAATAAATAGAAAACAATTTATGGTTATATTATCCTAAGATAGATTTGGAATATTTCCTTGTTTCTTCATCTTATCCATGTTTGTTAAGAATGTATTCCCGTAAAGGATATAATATAGGTGTCGTAGAGGGTATCATGGGTATAATAACCTCCCAAATAAGAAATCAATATTGGTTGGAATAGAGACATTTTTGGTAGTGCTAAATTAGTTGAAATAGTATATTAATGGTCTCAACCATGAAAGAGAGTGACCGAATTCTCAATAGTATAACATGTTTATAGTGGATAATTTCATTAAAAATACACTATTACTTTTTGGGGATCTTTAGACCTATTAAAAATTTAAAAGATTGATTAATGTATTGTATTTTTTTGAATTTTAATTATATACAAGACATGAAAATATTAATATTGATATTTATCATTTTGAAAGTAAAACTGATCAATAGAAGTCTCTAATTAAGAATACTAAATAAAATATGAGATTCATTCCTTGGAGTGGACAATATTTAAATATATTTATCTTGAGAAATATTTTACAAAATTTATTTGAAATATAATGGAAAGACAATTTTTTGAGTTGAATAAAAATGAATAATACTCAATTATTAATTTTGAGATAAATATTATATTATTGGATAGGAATGTATATAATTTTATTTTAGACCATTAGAGTAAAATTTATTTGTTTTATGTAGGTCTAAAATCAATTTTATAAATATAATTTTACTCTATTTAATTTAAATGTTATAAATATGTTTTTATATGTTATTAGAAATCCAAGAAGTATTTTTCTAACAAATATGCACATTGGTAAAATAACAAAAAAATAGTCAAGGGTGAAAGAAATACAGAAGAAATAAAATAATAAATATTTAGGTAATCCCCTAAAATATTCCAAATATTGCAAAAATAAATTTTAATTAATATTTGCTAGTATCAAGAAAATGTCACTGATGTGTTAATATCAGACATTTATCTCATGTCTATAAGGAACCGAGTTCTAATCCTAAAGGTAATGCAAAAAAATTAATCTGCTAATATTGAGATGTTTTTTTGCAATTTGTTTGGTAATTATGATAAAAATGAATTAACTTAGTTAATCATGGTGGGAATAATAAATATAAAATGTATAAATGTGTGAAAAAATCTTTTTCTAGTACTTTTTAAGATGAGAGACCATTAACTAATGTCACGAACCAGGCTGGGTCTCCATCTGTCCCGGTGCCTGACCCGGTCCGCGACATGGCCTGATGGGCATTACCGATCCCTACGGGTAGGCACAAGTGCCCGGGTATCGTATGTAACAAGTGGGAAATATTTTACCCAAAATAAAAGATCGAAAAACAACTAGCCAGATAAATAAACTGAAAATGGAAAAAGACAACCAAACACGCCTTTAAACTATGATCATTTTTAAAGTCTACAACTCAAACCAGTAACTAAAAATAAAAGACGACAGTAGAAAGTAAAACTCTTACTAAAAACCTCCCAGCAAAAAGAGGCCACCTCAACACCACTCTGCACGAAAAGTCCAACTGCAACCTGAACCACCATCACTAAGCATGATGTCACAACCTGGAATACACAAGATACAATGTCTACATACACCCAAGGGTGTATGTAGGGTGTGAGCTAAAATCCCAGTAGGGTACCACCGAGAAAAGGTTCCACGAATAATTATTAAAAGAAAAATACATTTTCAATTTAACAGAATAAAAATAAATAAGTGCTTAAAGAATTTTATTGAAAACACTTTTTTCGGGTAAACTTCTCTAAAAGGAAAAAAAATTAAATTAACTTACACACACTCATGAACACACACACATACACACACACAGACGCACACACACACGTAAAAACCTACACACACTATTTTCTTGGTAACCCCAACGTCACACCGTGTGCCGATGGTGATAAGAAAGCAGAAGAAGAGCACAATACATGGGAGAGACCCTAAAGATACTAGCGAGAAGTGGGACCCTAGAACCTCACGTCTCGGTGAACAATATCATAAATTCCCATGCACGAGCCACTGTGATGGAAACACCTCCAACCGTAGTGGTCTCCAGTCATAATCCAATGTTTAGTTAGTGTTGTAAGCATCAATCCCGCTAAGTGAAACTGGGACGAGGCTACTCTCGTATCACTAGCACGCTAGTCTAGTCTTCCCACCTAGTACCCAGGCTTCCCGTTTGTACCCAGGTAATTCAAATTTCATGCACATGTTATAATCATACACTCAAACCAAGAAAGACATCATGCACACCAAAAACCACCATTCTCACACACAAAAGCCATTTGAAATAATACGCACGTTAAATTGTTCCAAAAATCATTTTTTACTTCTTACACAACTAATTGAAACAACTTTCATCCTTAATAAATATTTAATAAAACATTTAAGATTTTTATTAAACAAATTTTGAAGAGCAGAGCATGAATTTACACACAAAACCAACCAAACCTTCTTTCGTAACCATGCACACACAACACCACATAATGAGTTAAATCCACACCACTTACACCAATTAAAAAGAAACCATTTGAGTAGTTTAACACAAGTACTAAAAAACGATTAAATAATGATTTCACTAACGATAAATTTGGTTTTATTTAAAATGCCACTTTAGAACCAAAAACACGATGTAATATTATCGAAACATGATTTTCACCACAAATATCATTTAATTAGAAACATAACAATTTATAAAACACTAAACCAGCTTGACATGGGTTTCCATAAAATCACAATAATATCACAAAAACACATTAATAACAAATCAATGCATATGAGATCTTAAGAGAATAAAATAAGACCACTTCACACCCTGAAAAATATCTTAATAATATTCTGAATTAATTAAACACGCAAATAAATTCATCAAACAAAAATTATGAGAGGAACCACCTACCTCGATGTCAAACCTCAAAAATTGTTTGTGAAATCTTCAAATTCTAGCACGAAACATCAATAGCACACTGTTTCCACCATAAGGAACCTAGCACAAGCTCGAACTCATCAATTTGAAGAAAAAAACTAAGATCAAACCCTAAAATATGAAATCATACCTACTGGAACAATTAATAATAAAATAAAACAACACTCAAATATAGAAGGGGAGTACCTATCTGAAGGGTGAAGCAGGGGCCACCGACCAAGGGGGAGGTGCAACGTGAGCTGGCTGTCGAGAGGGAGGAGGGAAGCTGGTCGGGATGGCCGGAGGAGATGAAGCATCACCGGACATAAAAGGGGAGACGGCCTAAGTATAACTAAAGGGGGGAGAAGGCCTTTGACGGGGCACGGCGGGCTTCACCGAACAAAGTAGAAGAGGGGAGGTCCAGCGTGATGGGGTTCGTGGAGCAGCGGGTTGGATAGACTGGCATGGGGGTTATGGAGTCGGGTGGTCGCCAGAGATGACCAGAGGGGAAAATGGGTGTGGCGCAGCAGGTAGGAGGTGGAAAAATAGGGGGTCGCAATGGGGAGGAAAAGCGCTGGTAGGGGAGTGTTCAGACAATAGCGACGTTGGGAGTGGAGCAGGCGATGGTGGGGGGAGGCGCGGTGACGGGGTACCAGGGAGGGGGGGTGGGGGCGACGGGCCGAGGGATGTTGGGGTTAAAAACCCTAACTCACAAAGGAATATATATATATATATATAACTATAAATAAAACTAAAAATAAAACTAAAATAATTATAATTATAATAATTCTAATAATAAAAATAATAATATTAAACTAAAACTAACAATAAAAATAATAGTTGGAGTAATAATAATAACATAAATAAATTTTCATCCTTAGAACTAATAATAATAATAATAATAAAACTAAAGAAATAATAATAATTTTAATAATATTCATAATAACTTAATTAAAATGTTAATAAATAATAATAATAATCTTAATCTTAATAATAATAATATTATTATTAGGACTAGTAATTCATTTTATTCTTCCCATTCTATTTTGCGCGAACTAATTTATTCAACTAATTAAATTTTATTTCTTTATCAATAATTCATTTTATTTAATTAGCTGCACACCAAGAAGGCATGTGGAGCACCGAGCGAGGCTGCACAGTGACCAAAGCAAGGTCGTGTGGCTTCAACAAAGGCGCGTTGAACACCGTAAAGGCCAAAAAGTGCGTTTCTAAATTAGAACATAGAAATTTAAGTTCGGCCTTGACCAGAATTATCTGATGCCCAATAGAAATAATAAAATAAATAATATAAAAAAATGCAGGTGTGACAATTCTCCCCACCATAAAGCTTTCCATCCCCGGAAAGCCACAACTAAGACTATGCCCCAAACAAGGAAACGACACCCCACTAAGGATCAAATAGGATCCACACAAACAAGAAGAAAAAAAAGGTAAAAGCATCATGCTCAGAGAAAGTGACTCAAGAAAATCTTCACGAAACACGTAAGAAGACATTCTGATATGCGTTTCCCTCCCCAAAGAGATGAAAAGCCTCTTGTTGATTTTTTAAGAAGAGGATCCCTCGCACCCACAAAAATCAACTTTACAAGCCAAAATACCCCAAGCACTATTAAACTAAAACCACACCATTTTTTTGGGAGGAATAAACAAGATCAAACCACATCCACGGAACACTCTTATCACTTATCACCAAGACATAATTAAAAACAGAATCAAATGATCAACATGGGGAAGCCAGAGGGGCTACCCACCATTAGGAACTCACTAGCTCTCAAAATGAGACTAGAAAACCGACAAAGGGAGGTTCGAGCAGACTCCCTACCATTAAAGAAAAGTACAACACTGATTCATTCTAGAGACATTCGTGCGAGACCCAATGTGTGCCTCCTCACCATTAAGAACCTACCAATGCGCATGGCGTGACTTGAAAACCAACATGGGGAGGTCCAGGCAGACTCCCCACCATTCTGGAAAGGCCAACACCGATTGATTCCAGAGATGTTTGTATGAGACCCATCGTGGGTCTCTCCACCACTAGAACTAACAGAGGATATAGAACTTTGAAAAATTCCTGATGGTGACCAAACACCCCACCACAAGGGGCGGGGAGGGAGGGGCCTGACTACCGGGGCGTCTAAAGCATGACCCAAGACAAACCAGCATTTCCACGTCCCTGGGTGAGCATTATTCCCACTTAGAGACCGACTTACCCAACATATCCCATACAGACCACCAAAGTGATTGCATCCAGTGGGACGTAACCCCCAAGACTTCAAGGCACGATACAACATGTGTCCACATGGTCACAAAAACCTTATGCAACCAGACGGCTAATCCGAAGCGGAATAACCATGGAAACAATTTAAATTTCCTCTACTTTTAACATTGGTGACAGAAATAAAGTTGGGGTCCCATAAACTCTCAGGGATCCTGACCGCCCGCCAGCTTCACTCCAAGGCCTATGGCTGGAGCCCTGATGCTTGAAGCATCTCCTGCCTCGCAGTCAAGCATGGAAGACTCTCGAACAGAGCTTCTCTTTTTGGTGTCACACACAACCACACTGCAACCGAGGAAACACAAGAAAACACAACACATTATGACATCCAACTAATCATACACAGAACATTCACTAACACAAGAGCTGAAATGGTGCATGCACATCACCCTTTGTCACACTGGATGAGAACACGACACCACAAATTGTCACCTGAACATGACTGTTGCCATTGAGAGGAACATTATACAGAGAGGGACTTCAAATTAAGTTTTAAACAAAACGATTCCCGCAATCGACCGTAACATCCCCATGTGACTAGGTCTTCCACACTAGTGGGAAACATAGACCCTTTCTTAAACGAAACAAACAAAAACTCTGTTCAACTACCCTCTCTTCTGTCATCCCACTGCGAGAGGATCCACTTTGTTGTAAAAATGAGAGGTGGGTTTAATTCTAGAATTCAAAAAGAGAGTCCTTAGATCAACTGGAGTGCCAGCCAACGAAAAATTACCTGTAGTCGTACTTCAATCACATGTCAACGCTTTATGGGGGGGCATACACTAGTCAGGAAATAAAACCATGGACCCAACTAAACTGGTCCAACGGTCAAGACATACCACACGAGAACACTAAACATGCAGGGGGAACCACTATAAGGGATCCACGATGTAATTTTCAAAAGAATTAACTAGCTAGACGCTTGCATACCAACTTATAAATAAAAAATTTAAACTTAGGACACAAATCATTCAGAAAGGATCCTTAGCTCAAAACGCCTCACATCTGACATTTCCAGAACACAAGGACACGCCACACAAACACCGTTTACTAAAACACCAAATTTTCCCTTTAACAAAACATTTTGAAAATAAGAAAACCCAGTGGGTTGCACAAACACCAATGGCATTCCATGAGCATCGCACATGCATGTTCTCGTGCCGCACCGACACCCACCTCATGTTCATCTAGGCACTCATCCGCTCGTGCCATCAACCATTTCCATTTTGATATACACTCATGCATGTGGTTTCCCATGAGAGTGATAAGGATCAAAACCAAACCTTTCCATTTGTCAAATCCAAAACAGCTAACCCACACTTTTCAAACCTCACACACCATTTCATTTTTAAATATCTTCACTTGAAAACATTTTCCAATACCAAATTTTTTTTACTTAAAAACCAAATCTACATGAATTCAAAACAATGAGATAAGAAACGATGCAAGAGAAAACTTGTGTCAGTGGGTGGCTGGAACGTATGGTTGGCGGCCATACGCCAGTCACGCCACCGCTACGGAGGGTATTCTAGGATAGCGTCCCCGGCTCCACATGGCTTTCCAGAACTTGCGAGCTCACTAGGACCACTAGCCTTACCCCTTTTCATTTCCCATAGAAAACATTATCTGAAAGGACCAAAAACTCAGACAAACCTCAAAATACCTTGGTAACTCGAGTCCCGCCATGAGGTGTGCTAGCCAGGCACATTGCTCGTAGCTAGAACGTCGAGTTCTGAAAACCTTAATTTTGGTCTACTCTGACTCTATCTCAAAATAAAACAACCCAAGAGATCAAACCTGCTCTGATACCATTTTTTCACGAACCATGCCAGGTCGCCATCCGAGCCGGCACCCGACCCGGTCCGCAACATGGCCCGAAGGGAGTTCCCAATCCCCATGGGCTGGCACAAGTTCCTGAGTATCGTAAGAAACAAGTGAGAATGATTTTACCCAAAATAAAATACATAAAAACAACTATCCAGATAAATAAACGGAAACTGGAAAAAGACAACCAAACACGTCATTAAACCATGAACATTTTTAAAGTGTACAACTCGATCTAGTAACTAAAAAGTAAATACGAAAGCAGAAACTAAAACTCTTACTCAAAACCTCCTGGAAAAAGAGAGGCCACATCAACACCACTCTGCATGAAAAGACCAACTACAACATGAACCACCATCACTGAGCACGATGTCACAACCTGGAATACACAAGAAACAACGTCTACATACACCCAAGGGTGTGTGTACGGTGTGAGCTAAAAGCCCAGTAGGGTGTCACCGAGAAAAGGTTCCATGCATAATTATTAAAATACAAATAAATTTTCAATTTAAGAGAATAATAATAAATAAGTGCTTAAATAATTTTAGTGAAATTTTTTTTTTTAAGGGGAAACTTATCTAAAAGGAAAACAACTTTAATTAACTTACACACACGCACGCACACACACACACACAGACACACGCACTCATGCACACACACACACACACTCTCTATCTTTTCTTAGTAATCCCAACGTCACAACATGTGCCGATGGTGAGCAGAAAGCAGAAGAAGAGAACAGTACATGGGAGAGACCCTAAAGATACAAGTGATAAGTGGTACCCTAGAACCTCACGTCTCGGTGAACCATATCATACATTCCTGTGAATGATCCACTGGCAGGGAAACACCTCCTACCGTAATGGTCTCCAGTCATCATCCAATGTTTATTTAGTTCTGTAATCATCAATCCCGCTAAGTGAAACTGGGATGAGGCCACTCTCGTATCACTAGCACACTAGTCCAGCCTGCCCATCTAGTACCCAGGCATCCCGATTGTTCTCATGTAATTCAAAGTTCATGCCACATGTCATAATCATACACTCAAACCAAGAAAGACCTCAGACACACCAAAAACCACCATTCGCACACAAAAAAGTCATTTGAAATAATACGCACACTAAAATGTTCCAAAACTCAATCTTTACTTCTTACACAACCAATTAAAAAAACTTGCATCCTTAATAACTATTTAATAAAACATTTAATATTTTTAATAAACAAATTTTGAAGAGCATAGCATGAATTTACACAAAAAACCAACCAAACCTTCTTTCGTAACCAAACACACATAACGCCGCATCAAGAGTTCAATCCACACAACTTACACTAATTAAAAAGAAACCATTTTAGAAGTTTAACACAAGTTCTAAAAACCGATGAAATAATGTTTTCACAAATGATAAATTTGGTTTTATTTAAAATTCCACTTCAGAACCAGACACAAGACCTAATATCATTGAAACATGATTTTCACCACAAATATAATTTAATTAAAAACTTAACAATTTATAAAACACTAAAACAGCTTGACATGGGTTTCTAGAAAATCACAATAATATCACAAAAACAAATTAATAACAAATCAAGGCATATGTGATCTCAAGAGAATAAAATAAGACCACTTCGCACCCTAAAATCTAACTAAATAATATGCTGAATTAATTAAACATGAAAATAAATTCATCAAACAAGAATTATGAGTGGAACCACCTACCTCAACGTCAGACCTCAAAAATTGATTGTGAAATCTTCAAATTCTAGCGCGAAACATCAATCACACGCCTTTTGCACTACAAGGAACCTAGTGAAAGCTCAAACTCATGAATTTGAACCAAAACAAACTAAGATCAAACACTATAATATGAACTCATACCCGCTGGAACAATTAATAATAAAATAAAACAATACTTAAATATATAAGGGGAGTACTTATCCGAAGGGGGAAGCCAAAGCCACTAGCCAAGGGGGAGGCACAACGTGAGCTGGCTGTCGAGAGGGAGAAGGGAAGCTGGTCGGGATGGCCGGAGGAGATGGCGTGTCGCCGGACAGAGAAGGGGAGACGACCTGATCAGAACTGAGGGGGGGAGAAGACCTTCGACAGGCCGAGGGAAGTTGGGGTTAAAAACCCTAACTCACAAAGGAATATATATATATATATAAATAAAACTATAAATAAAACTAAAAATAAAACTAAAAAAATAATAATTATAAAAATTATAAAAATAACAATAATAATATTAAACTAAAACAAACAATAAGAATAATAGTTGGAGTAATAATAACAACATAAATAAATTTTCATCCTTAGAACTTATAATAATAAAAATAAAACCAAAGAAATAATAATAATTTTAATAATATTCCAAATAAATTAATTAAAATGTTAATAAAAAAATAATAATAATAGTAATAATCTTAATAATATTATTATTATTATTAGGACTCATAATTCATTTTATTCCTCCCATTATATTTTGCGCTAACTACTTTATTCATCTAATTAAATCTTATATCTTTATCAATAATTTTTTTATTTAATTAGTTGCACGCCATGTAGGCGTGTGAAGCACCGAGCGAGGCCATGGAGTGACCCAAATAAGGTCACGTGGTTTCGACAACAGTGCACTGAACACCGTAATGGATAAAAAGTGCGTTTCTAAATTAGAACATAGAAATTTACGTTCGGCCTTGACCCGAATTATTTGATTCCCAACAGAAATAATAAAATAAATAATATAAAAAATGACGGGTGTGACAACTAAAGTGATGAAAAATGCATTACTTGTTTATTTAGATTATGCTAATGTCTTTATTAATTTTGGATCCCAACATTGTTTTATTTATGACAAATTTAAGAGTGTAATGGAGATTTCATCTTAATAAATAAAGTTATGTTTTTTTTATAAAATCTCATAGGGGTACTATTAAGGAAATAATAGTTTATATGAATCTTCCTATTATCATATGTGAGATTTTTTTTCCTGAAAACCTAAATATATTACCTTTAGTGGAGTTTGATTTTATATTATATGTAGATTGGATTTCTGTTTATCATGATAATATAGATTTAAATTTGAATATATTTGTATTTCTAAATGTCTTTCCATTTTTATATAATAATGAATTCATACCATTGATTATAAATCAAGAATTTGAGAAATTGATTAAAGATGGGTTTCAAATGTTTCTTGAATATATCATTGAAAATAAGTGATCTATTCAATTTAGTTATGATCTAATATTAAATTAATATATGGATATATTTATTTATAATTCACCTGGTGTAATTTTTTATTTGGAGATTTAATTTACTAATGACTTAATGACTGATGATAATATAATTTTAAAACCCCCTTATAAAATGGATCCAGTAAATCTTTTGGAACTGAAAACGAAGTTAAAAAAGATTCTTGATAATGTTTTCATCTATAATATCACTTCACCTTGGGGTGATACATTTTTTTGGTTAAAATGAAGGATGGTTCCATGAGGCTTTTCAGGGATTATAGAGTACTCAATAACATCATTATTAAGAAAATGTATTTGTTGCCTCATATCGATAAATTATTTGATCATATTTTGGGTGCTTAGTATTTTTTAAATATTTATATAATTTCCAACTACTAATATCCAAAATTTAAGGAGGAACTCATTTTGAGGACGACATTCCATACTAGGTATGTAAATTATAAGTTTTTTCTTACACCTATCTAGTTGTAGAATAATAAAATTTATTTGTGGATATTATAAAAAATATTTTACTTGTGTATTTGTATAAATTGATTGTGGTTTTCATTGATAATGATATAGTTTATTCTAAATGTTATGAGGAATATGAAAAAAATATAAGGATTGTTCTATATAAAAAAAATGAAAATAATTTATATATATAATTTAGAAAATTTGAATTTTGGTTATAATAGATTTCATT
This sequence comes from Viscum album, assembly GCA_963277665.1. Classification (NCBI taxonomy): domain Eukaryota; kingdom Viridiplantae; phylum Streptophyta; class Magnoliopsida; order Santalales; family Viscaceae; genus Viscum; species Viscum album. The sequence goes on from OY728161.1 coordinate 1,747,313,978, forward strand.
CCTTAGCAGTATTATATCTATTGATGGTATAGATATTGAACTTGATAAATTAAAAGTGCTTGAATATTGCTTAAGACCAAAAAATACCACTAATATTCATAGTTTTCTTATACTATAGGGTTATTACTGATTTTGTTTCTGAAAAAAATTCTCAGTTATTTAGATCACTAACTAAGCTAACTCAAAAATGAGTTAAATTGGTATGGACAATGGAATATGATTATATTTTAATTAATTTAAAAGAATACATTTTAATGATCCATTATTAGTATTTACAATAGTAAAAGGTAAATTATTTATTTATATCTATTATTTTTTAAGGTACTTTTTTGTGTCTTAATGGAATCGGATTGGATAATTTCATATGATTTATATCAACTAAAACTCCATGTGTAGAATTACCCTACACATGATTTTGAACGTAAAACAATTTTTTTTTGTTTAATAATTTTTTGGAATATTTTTTATGGGGTTAAATATGAAATATATATTAACCATAAATGTTTAAAGTATACATTCACTTAAGAAGAGTTTAACATGAGGTTAATAAACTGGTTGGAAATGATAATGAATTATGCTTTCGTGATTCATTATCATCAAGGTAAAGAAAAAAGGTCTCCAATTACTTGGATCAAAATGATTATATATCCTTAACCATGTAAAATTTTGAAAATAACCCTTTTATTAATGATTGAATGAATGTTTTCCTAGAAATTATGAATTTAGGAACTGAATTTATTTAAGTTCTGGTTTTAGTGTAGTCATATTCATCAGATAGAATTAAGTATGATAAAAAATAAGATCATTATTTTCAACAAATTGTTCAATTTTTTAATGAGAGTAACTTACTTGAATTTAACATTAATAATGAAGATGTTATAAGATTTGGAAAGAGGTTGTGTGTGCTAAGTAATTCCTAGTATAAAAAGTAAGTTTTATATGAATCCCATAGATCCTTATTTTATACTCATTCCTATAACACTAAAATATATAGAGTTCTTTAGTATTATTATTTTTTGGTTGGTTAGAGTAACTTTCATGGTATCTCATAAATGATTTTTTGTTTTTTGGTATTTTAGGTGCACTAGAGTGGATGACCAAGATCATCTCTCAAAAGAGGAAGTAATTAAAACAAAATATCAAAGGTATTTTTAAAATAAAATAAATTAAATTAAAGAAAATACATAAAATTATGCGGATTTTGACACATATAAATTTAGAATATGTATGTTAGAAGAATATTTTTTTTGTTTTTTTCCTTTTTCAAATTAGATTGATAAAACACAATGAGAGGATTTTTTAAAAAAAATATTTTTAGAAGGAATAATTGATCTAAATATACCTATTAAAATAATTATTTTTCATTATCATTTAAATTTATCTCCATCAAATTATGATCCCCTAATTTGTTAACTTGAGAGTAAACTCCGGAAAAAATATGAAATTAATTAAACCTTATGCAAGTTTCAGAACATGCGACCATAAAACCATGATTTGATTGTCAATATAAGGATAGATTACTGCCATTTTTATATTAGGGAACATATAAATTATATTAATTAATTAAATTTTAGTTTTTTTGATTATATATGTTCTTTACAGAATTTTACCATGTTATTTCATTTTATCGATTAATATCACGCTTTCGGAATTCACACATTACTCGACCTCATGTGTTTTTTTGTTAATTGTTCAAATTATTTATTAGTTTATTTTATGCTAAAAAATATATTAATAGATCATATGGTTTGAATTAAAATATCTCATTGATAAAAAATATATAAATGTAGAAGGTTAGAGGTCGATCGATTACTAAGAAAAAAATACTCTTCCATGGGTGGTGTAGTCATCATAGAAAAAATTGCATTAAAAAATGTTTAGAAGGGGTATAAACCAGTTGAGTTTCTAATATTGATTTTTAAAAAATATAAGTGAATGTTATAAGAATTAAACTTAAAAATGTAAAATAAATTTAATAGAAACTAATATGTTTTCCAGGAAAACACAAACATTACAACACGGAGAAGAAGAACACAACTTCGATGAATGAATCCTTACTTCAAGAGTTATCCCTCTTTAAATTATAGGGAAAATAGAGTGAAACCACTTAAACTATTCCATAAAACTCCTAATTCACATCCAAAACACTCTAATGGATAAAAATATCCATTTATTTTGGGGAGGAGAGGGAAGGGTTACATGACTTCACAACTATGAATGATAAATTATTCAAAATGATTTAATCCAATTTTAACTGACTTGGTGACCCCTAAAATTCAATAAAATATATACTTATAGAAGTATGTTTTGTGAGTAATTATGTCCTATATGTTATGTAAATTTTTTTCCCAATCCAATCATGGATAAATATGTTATGCACCAAATAGTGAAGCAGTGTCCAATCTGAAGAGTCTAGTTTGGCTTTGAATTCATGTCCCATTTAAGCCAACAAAATGCATGGTCCATCTTGAATGTTCTCAATGAATGTTTTAAAAAATTATATTTATAATTCTATCATAAAATTTAATGTTCAAAAAATCTACATAAAAGGATTTATGACTAAAATACAACAATTAACTTTAAAATGAAAAAATTAGAATTTTCATCAAATTTGAAAATGAATGATCTAATCCCAAATATTCTATAAATAAACATATTTCAAATAATATAGAGAAATTATGTCATTTATTATCAATAAAATGTTTTATAAAATTTTTTATCTACCCCCACACAAACCCTTTTTAACTCCAGGGAAAAACCTCATAACATGTAATTCCGAAAATTATGATAAGATATTCATTTTGATATTCCCCGATCCACAATTGTAATGCCATAACCCCAGTTACCTAGAGCTAGTGCATTATTTTAATACATTTTCATGATAATTAAAAACAATGTCATGAAGGACCAATAATTTTAGCAATCCCGTAAAATAGATTACATACAAGAATGTTATGTTACACTTTCTAATATACAACATAGCTTAAATAATCTTTCAAGAATTCCATTATTCTATTAGAATAACATTTCATATTAATCAGAACACACTTCTTAGAATACTAGTAAAATAAAACATAAGAAATGGGTAAGCGTAGATGATCACTAAGGGTAAATAATTTAGCAGAAGCTATAAACATCTAAGGAAAGATGTGTAATAAAAACAACCGCCTTGTAAACAAGAACTTGAACATAATATAGAAAATATAAATCTAAAATTACTATATAAACATTCACATGTATATTATACTATTCTAATAATCATATGTAATAACTAATTTCATAATGAGGGAATGCGTAATGTGGGAAATCATAACCATATAGTCAATGCCTCGTGCTAAGAATACAAACAAAATTTTTGTCAAGGCCTTGTGCCAAGACACTAGTTTTTCTAATGAGACCTACCGATGAATTGAGGAGTTATAGAGGGATCCACCTGTCACTTACTAAGTCAAATTAAATCCTCATATGAAAATGTTGAAACATAAAATAAACATCCCTATTAAAACTAGCATACGAAATGTTAATAATTTAAACATAAACCATGAATGGTATAAAAATAGCACAACCACAGTACAACATATTATAACTCATTCAAAACAATATGAAATATTTTATTATAATAAATCAACCTCAATCATGAATAATATTCAGTAAATAATTTTCATATAGTTAAAAATGATCAGTAAAACTCTTTGAGAGAAATATCATTTTTTGTGAAATCATTTAAGAGTCACTCATTTTTAAAGGAAGCCATTTAAAAGAGATTTTTGAATCAAATTGTCCAATACCAATTTTAATGTTTTCAAATGAATTAATATTTTAAAATAATCATGTCCATATAAATAAATCCTTAAAATCATTTTTAAAACATGGAAATTAATTAAAATTATTTTAAAAAAGAAATAATTAAAACATTTAAAATCTTGATCTGGATAAAGAGTCCCTTCCAAAAAACCTTAAAATATTAATTTTGAAAACATTTTTATAAAACATGGGCATGGATTATAAAAATATCCCAGAAAATACTTACACATAAACGATATCTGATAACAATGAGATTGATGAATTAACCCTTACCTTTTACTTTCATTTGGTCGAGGGTATATTTAACCTCCAATATAATGACCATAGTATTTTATTATATTATAAAATAACCATATTCATATTTATGATATCATATGTGATTCATTTATGGCTTTATACTACCCATTTAATAATAATTTCTATGCTAAAATAACATTTCAGTTAATAATCGCTTTCTTTATCATACGTGTTCTAACATGTTATTCTTGATCATATAACTTATATTATGATTTAATTGATTCCAAAATATAAAACAGTATTTATGTATCATATATATTCATAATATAAGTATGTATCATATATATTCAGAATATAAGTATGTATAATATATTGATATATTAAATGGAAAACACCGTTTATGGAGACAGTAGGCCGTATGTACACATAAATGTCGTTTTCCGTTTTCATATTGTATTAAAAGGAAGTAAGTGAATGATATATATATATATATATATATTTATATATATATATATTTCCAGTATAATTATTATTTAATATATACATACTTATTAATAATATATATATTTTTATAATCACTGTTGAATGGTGAACGTGGAAACGAATCTCATTGCGTCGTGGAGACAGTAAGCCGTACGTACGCACGAGCGATGATATCATTCTATTGACGGTGAAATCACATGTAATTGGATGGTATATTATATAAATAGAATCATTAAAATTTTATATTTACTATTTACATAAATTATACTCATTATTATACCCATCCAAAGAATGAAGTGTTGAATAACAAACTACCCCACGACGAGGAGATGGTAAGTCGTACGTAAGCACACATGGTGACTTTGATATTCATAGGATGGATAGAATAATGAATATAGTCATACCACATTTATAATCACATCATATTATGTAAAAGGTATTGGAGATATTATTTTGTTATGGAAAAAACAAATAAAGTGGAAGTGTAAGAAGAAAAGAACTTTGAAAGAGGTGATGAAATAATTACCTCTTCTTCAGGTTATTCTTTTTTATTTTAAAAAAGGTCTCCATAGGTTGGCTTTCTGATCAATTTAAGGCATCTAAATGAAGTGAGGGTAGTTTGGATGATATTTGAGAAGGTATTGGCCGAGATAAATGGCTTTGGTTAGGTGAATTTAACATAAGGGAAAGTAACCTTTTATAAGAGAGGTGAGGGTTACTTTAGGAAAAGCATGAAATATTAATTTATTCAAAAATTATTTTCGGTTTATAATAACTCAAAATAGATTTATTTAGAGGATAACGTACCTATGGGTCTAAATAATCTCATCCAATAGGTTTTAGACTAGTTAAGGTCACAATATTAACCTTATCTTTTAGATTTAACCCTTAGTTAAATAGTTTAACTTTTACCATGTCTTCTTGTATTATTATAATACATGGTTAATAAACATAAAAAAAATGCTAATATAACCTCAAGTTGTTAATTAATGACATATATATCATTATATAAGTACTTTGGTCAAACCTTAATTTTTTAGAAATATTATATCATTTAATAATATAGTATTTCATTTAAAAACTCATTTATGTCAATTTTGACACTATTTAATATTTGGTTTTTGTGAAAGTCATAACAAGTTGATTACTTTAAAAAATAAATTAAATAAACCCTATCATGTCATACTAATCTATAAAATTAATGTATGGAATAAAAAGTCTCAATTTAAATTTATTTTTATATTTATAATATCAATTAGTCTAATCTTTCATTAATAAGGTAATCACTGCTTTATCATTGTGTCATAAATAAGAATTGTTATTTAATGTATAAAAACTATAAACAAAATAACATGATGTTGGAAATATTTTTATATTTATAATGAAAATTTATAGTCTAATTTATCTTATATGTAACCCTATATTAAAAATGGTTTAGTAATTAAACTTTGAATATAACACTTTTTACTCTTCTTTAAATAAAATATAATAAATGTCCAAATCTAAACCAAATTGATCAAAAGGAACTTATTTTTTCATAAGGTTGATTTAGCTCTAAATACACTTATCCAATATAATTAGGACATTTGTTGGGGTAATATTAATATTATTTTTACCTTTAATTACCTTATTTACTTCTAACAGTGGTAAATAAAATTCAAAAGTTATTATTCACTAAAAATTATTTTCATCCTATTGAGTAAAATTTTAATTACTAATTTCAACCATGTGTTTGGTAATTTTTAAATTCAATTCACAGAAGCAGTAAAATTATGTTTTATGAAAATTTTCAAATGTTCATAGAAGTTGGGTAAATGTGTCTAGAAGGTCGGTAAAAAGATGTTAAAATGGTTCAATAAAATTTTATATATCTAATCTTATTATAAAATGACTCCAATGACATAAATTGTACTAATATATGTATTATGTATCTATTTTAAGATAAATTTTTAATTAAAAATAATTATTTAAATGAAAAAGTCAGTTTTTATGTACTATGCAGTATTTTGCACTATTCATCAAAAATTGAAAGTTTTCATAAAAATAAAAACAATTCACCATAAGATAATTTTTATATTCCAAATTAAAAAATGATGACTATTTTACCAGATTCAAAACATAGAATTTTCATTAATTAATTTAAAATTAATTGAAATTGTCAAAACCGGAAAGTATGTTTTTGAGAAGTAAAAATTATCAAAAGATTGATATGTGTTTATGTCCAATTTAAATGTAAAATTACTTCCAATGACCAAAATTGGATTAAATTATAAAAATATAACCTAATTATACTTCAAAACCATTAAAATTTATAATTTAACAATATAAATTATTTTGAATAAAAAAGTTTTTTCATTTAAAATTTAGTATTTTTCACTATTTATCAAAATATGAAAGTTATCATAAAAACACAAAAAAAATATCAAAACTAAATTTTTATGTCCCTATTCTAAATATTAAGTTTATTTTTTAAAATTTAATATATAAAATTGTCAAATATTTTATTTAAAAAGGGTTCTCCATTAAAAGGGATATAATTGTATTTTTTTGAAAAATGCTTCTTTGAGCTAAAAAATTGTATTTTTTATTATATAACATCTGAAAAACACATAATATGGATGTTAATATTATATTCATTATATAAATTTCAAATTTCAATTAATACTATTCATAACCATTTTTTAAACAGCTATTTAGGTAAGTCGTGGTGCATTTGAACACGGTGTTGTGTGTGACACAAGCTATTGAATTATCTTAAAGGGATAGTGTATTATGATATCATAGGGTGTTACATTCTCCCCTACTTCAATAAATTACATCCTCGAAAAATGAAATTGTTCTTCAAAAATACATGGTTTAAAATAGAAAATACCTTTATGGAAAACCCACATCGGAAATAGGGTTACTAAAATTTAGTCTTAATAAGAGGGAATGTGAAATGAAAAAGTCACCACCAAATTTGGGTTTTGAATAGGAGAATATTGGTTGAAATTATAGACACATAATTGGAGAAAAAACATAAATACTTATAGCGAGTGATTGATTCCATCAATCACAAACAAGTGAACAATAAAGTGAAAAATTAAGTGCCTCAAATCCATAAATCTATGATGATTTAAAATATCATCAGTTCAACAAAACAGAAGTTATCAATATAACACATTTTTTATATAATTTATTTTTTTTGAAGAAGAGGGATTAATTTACTATTAAGATAAGTACTCAAGAAAAAATACTTGATTTCATTACCTATCTTAATCATAATCTCATCATTTGTTTTAAATTCGATCTATTTTCACTTCATCCCTTATACTAGGAAATAAATGTTCAGAAATGCGTTTTTATGCCTAATGAGCATTTGATAAATCATAAGGCCCACAAGTATTGTCATAACCCTCTATATGTTTACTGAAATCCAAAAGGTTAGGTCAGAGTATCCAATAAATTATACTTTAACCTCATACAGAATATCAAGTATTCAACTTACTCCATTTCAACCTTTAGACTTATCCAAAAATTCTTATGTCCAAACTCATTGTCTAAAAATTTATATTGGAGGTAAACATAATGAAGATATCTTTTTTCCACATAATAACATGTGAATACCTTCATCATATTTTTTCTTAAAACATGGTGACACCTTGAATTTCTATAAAACCTTATTGAATATGTTCATGATCCCTTATTCCTTATAGAATAATAGATATAAAACTTAAATTCAAAAATGTTGTAAACTACAACAATAATGGAATAAATAGAAAATTAATTTGTTCCAACGTAGTCAATAATATCTAATATACTTTATCCAATTCAATTATATCTTATTTTGAAATAATTAATTCAGTTTCAGAAACATATTAAGGATTATATTTTCCCCAACCATATATTTTACAAAATGTTTAGCTTAAAACTGTGTCACTTTACCTAGTACCATAAATTCTCAAATCCTTAATGATAACATACTGTAGTACAATTCTTATATACTTTATAATTATTATAGATTATAATCAAATGACACAATTCATTATTAACAACTTAATAAAACTAATCATTCATCTTCATCTGCGGTAGTATCATAACATGATTATTATCCAATAACATAATGCGGGTTATACTCTAATGATTGGGACATTGATTCAAATAGTGTTGCAACTCTTTACAGATGAAGCATTGTACATTTATAACTTTTTCTTACCATTGAAATCACGAACTTGGTGTCCTTTTCTCCATAGTTATAACAAACTCCCATTCCTTTAAATCAATTCCCAGGGTGTTTCTTTCAATGGTTATCACATATGGGAAAATTGTTCTTTCCCTTATTACCTTTATCCATCATTCTTCTCTACTATCCTCTTCTTCTCCGGCTTCACTTCAAAGCTGTATGACATAGAGAATTATTTAATTATCTTATTAACACATTATACTATTTCTTCATATGATGATAATATGTGGAAGACTATTTCCCTTTTAAATTTTGCCTTAAGACCATACAATATATGATCGATATTACTCTTTGGATCATGCGTATTGTCGGAGTTATCATTCCTTCTACTAAGCGCTATTTCTAGGATAGATTATGTCATATTTTATAATCCAAAAACTAGAAAAATTATCTACATTAATTTAATATTTTCACACATCTAGTCTCATAATCATAAAAATGGCTTCTCTTTAGACATATTTACTCATAAATATTTTATAATGGTTAGTAAAGAAAAATTGAATTATCCTAAGCTTATCCCTTTGGAGTGTCGTAACCAAGAGTATAGTAAGGCTCGTTGTCGTGCACCAGTTACCGTTCGAGTCTATCTCAAATTAGTGTTTTTATGTTTTACCCCTAGATACATATGTTCCAGAGCCACCTCCACCTGCTCGTATCTATACAGGGATGTATTTCTAAAAAACTCACTTAATATACACATTACCAAAACTTTTGGATGTTTTTCTATTCTAATCCTCAACGTCTATCTTAGGGTAGTGTTCTATAATTAGAGTTTATCTAAATCTAGTTTCCAAGGTTTGTACTATACTTCCTCTGATACTAACTGTAATTCCTCTAACCCAGTTATCCAGAGCTAGTGAATTATTTTAATATAAAGTCATGATTATAAAGAATCATGTCCTAAATGACCAATCAATTTAGCAGTCTTGGAAAATAGATTACATACATAAATGATACATAAAACTTTCTAACATATATCACAAAATAAACAATCCTTTTAAAATGACATTATTTCCTTAGAATAACCCTGCATATTAATCATTGTACACTTCTTGGAATCCAAGGAAAATAAAACATGAGAAAGGGGTGAGCTTAGATGCTTAGTAAGGGTTAATAAGTTAACAGAAGCTATAAAATTTTAAGTAAGGATGTTTAATAAAAACAACAGGCTTTTAAACATAAACATGAACATAATATTGAAAAAATATATCAAACATTACCATATAAACTTGCACATGGATATTCTTCTAGTCTAATAATCACATGTAATAACTAATTTCATAACGAGGGAATGCATAATGTTGGACATCATAACCACATAGTCAATGCCTCATTCCATGACTAAAAATATAATTTTAGTAAATTCCTTTTTCCAAGAGGCTAGTATGTCTCATGAGACCTACCGATGCATCAAGGAGCTATATCATGCCCCACCCGTCACTCACTATGTTCAATGCACTCCGAATATGAAAATGTTGAAACATAATATAAACATTCTTATTAAAAATAGCATATGAAATATGAATAATTTAACTATAAACAATGAATGGTATAAAAATATCACATCCACAGTCAAAACTATAATAACTCATTCAATACAATATAGAAGATTTTATAATAATAAATCAACCTCAATCAAGAATAATATCTTGTAATGGATGTTGACATAGTTGAAAATGATCAGTAAAACTCTTTGAGAGAAATATCCCTTTTTGTGAAATCATTAAAAGTCATACATTTTTAAAGGAAGTAATTTAAAAGATAATTTGGAATCAAAGTGTCCCATACCACTTTGATATTTTTGAAAGGAATTAACATTTTAAAACAATCATGTCCATATAAATAAATCCTTAAAATAATTTTAAAAAAAGGAAATTAGGTAAAAAAAATTAGAAAAATAAATCATTAAAACATTTAAAATGCAGATCATGATAAAGAGTACCTTCCACAAAACCTTAAAATATTCATTTTAAAAACATTTTTATGAAACATGGACATGTATGATAAAAATGTTCCAGTAAATACTTACACATAAACAATCTCATATAATAATGAGATTAAGGAATTATTCCTTACCTTGTAATTTATTTTGGTCGAGGGTACGTTTAACCTCTTGTATAATGACTATAGTATGTTATTAAATTAAAACGAAACCATATTTATATTTATGATATCATACTTGATTCATTTATTTATTTATACTACCCATTTAATAATAATTTCTATGTTAAAATAACATTTTGGGTAATTATTGTGTTATTTATCATACATGTTTTAACTTGTTATTCTTGATCGTATAACTTATATAATGATTTAATTGATTCTAGAATATAAAACATTATTTATGTATCATATATATTCAGAATATAAGTATGTATAATATTGATATATGAAATGGAAAACACCATTTATGGATACGGTAGGTCGTACGTACGCATAAACACCGTTTCTGTTTTCATACAGTATTGAACAAAAGTAAGTGAATGAGATATAAGTTAACACACACACACAAAGAGATATATATATATATATTTCCAGTAGAATTATTATTTCATATATGACATACTTATTAATATATATATATATATATATATATATATATAAAATCATTGTTGAATGGTGAATGTGGAAATGAATCTCATCGCATCATGGAGACGGTAAGTCGTACGTACGAACAAGCGATGATATCATTCTATTGATGGTGAAATAGTATGTAATTGGATGGTATATTATATATTCATAATTATTAACTTGTTATATTCATTATTTCCAACAATTATACTCATTATTACACCCATACAATTAATGATGTGTTGAATAACAAACTACACCATGACGTGGAGATGGTAAGCCGTACGTACACACGTATGGTGAATTTGTCATTAATAGGATGGATAGAATAATTAATATGGTTTTATAATATATATAATAACATAATAGTACGTATAATGTAGTTGAGTTATTATTTTGGTATCTAAAAAACAAATAAAGAGGAAGAGGAAGAAGAAAAGAACTTTGAAAGTGGTGATTAAATATTTACCTCTTCTTTAGGTTCTTCCTTTTGATTTGAACAAAATGGCTACATAGGCTGGATTTATGATCAAATTAATGCCTCTGAGATGAATTAAGGGTAGTTGGGAGGATATTTGAGAAGTGGTTGGCCGAGACGAATGGATTTGTAGGTGTGAAGTTAAGAGAAGGGGAAGTACCCTTTTATAAGAGAGGTGAGGGGACTTCAAGAAAAGCATGAAATATTAAATTATTCTAAAATTATTTTCCATTTATAATATCTAAAAATTGATTTATTTTGAGGAAAAAATTGGGATGGGACGAAATCATATCAACCAATATGTTTTATACTAATTTAGGTCACCATATTAACCTGATCATTTAGATTTAACCCTTAGTTAAATAGTTTAACTTTTACCATGTCTTCTTGTATTGTTATAATACATGGTTAATAATCTTACTATAAATTGCTAATATAACCTAAAGTGGTTCATTAATGATATATACATAATTATATAAGTAATTTGGATAAACCTTATATTTTTAGGTATATTATATCAATTAATAATATAGTATTTGTTTCAAAAACTCATTTATGTCAATTTTTAAAATATTCAGTATTTGGTTTTGGGGAAAGTCATAACAAGCTGATTAATTCGAAAATATATATTAAATAAACCCTAACATGTCATATTCACCTAGAAAATTTTTGGATGGCTTCAAAAGACTCAATTTACATTTATTTTGTTATTCATAATATCAATTATTTCAATCTTTCAATAATAAGTTCATTATTGCTTCATCATTATGTCATACATAACCTTAATTATTTAATGTATAAAAATTATAAATAAAATACCATGATGTAGGAAATACTTTTTTATTTATAAATAAAATTTATAGTCAAATTTATCTTATTTGTATCGCTATATTGAAAATGATTTAGTTATTAAATATTGAATTTAACAGTTTTAACTCTTCTTTAAATATGATATAATAAATGTCCTATCTAACCCAAATGGATCAAAAAGATCTTATTTTTTTCGTAAGGATTATTTTGGTAGAAATACACTTATCCAATATAATTAGGACATGTGTTTTAGTAGTATTAATATTATTTTTAACTTTAATTACCTTATTTACTTTTAACCGTGGTAAATAAAATTCAAAAGTTACTATTCACCAAAAAGTATTTTCATCCTATTGAACAAAATTTTACTTACTGATGTCAACTGTGTCACATGGATTTTCAAAATTCAATTGATAGAAGCGGTAAAATTATGTTTTATTCAAATTTGCAAAAGTGCCTAGAAGGTGTGTAAAAAGACGTTAAAATGGTTCAATAAAATTATAGATATATAATATTATTATAAAATGACTCTAATGGATTAAATTGTATTAATTTATGTATTATTTATCTATTTTAAGATAAATATTTAATTAAAAATAATTATTTAAAGAAAAAAGTTGGTTTTTATGTACTACCCAGTACTTTTCACTATTCATCAAAAAATTAATGTTTTTAGAAAAATACCAAATATTACACCTATGATAATTTTGATATTCTGTATTTAAAAATTATGTATATTTTTCCAAATTCAAAACATATAATTTACATTAATTAATTTAAAATTAATTACCATTTTCAAAACCAGAAAGCGGGTTTTTGAGAAATAAAAACTATGAAAAGATTGGTATATGTTAATGACCAATTTTAGTGTAAAATTACTTCCAATGACTAAAATTGGATTAAATGGTAAAAATATAATCTAATTATACTTTGAAACCATTCATGTTTATAATTTAACAATATATTTAATTTTTATTAAAAAATTTGTTTTCAATTAAAATTTATTATTTTTCATTATTCGTCAAAACATGAATGTTATCAGAAAAATATCAAATATTTATCCAAACTAAATTTTTATGACCCACATCTTAATAAGAAGTTTATTTAGTCAAATTGAATATATAAAAGTGTTAAATATTAGATTTAAAAAGGGTTCTCCATCAAAAGGCGTTAAAATTACATTTTTTTAAAAACACTTCTTTTATCTGAAAAATTGGATTTTTCTTATATTATGTCAGAAAAAGGACATAATATGGATGTTAAAATTATATGGATTATATAAATTTTAAATTTCAGTTAATACTATTCATATCCTCATTTTTAAATAGCTATTTTGGTAAGTCGTGGTGCGCTCAAACTCGGTGTTGTGTGTGGCGCAAGCTATTAAATTACTTTAAAGATATAACATATTATGAAATCTTGGGGTGTTAAAAAAATTGAAATAGAAGAAAAGTATGAATATCATCAATATTTAATATAAAAAAAATTTAAATTCATTTTCTGTTAAATTGTATCAAATAAAAATTCATTGAGATTAATGACACTATTCATAGAGAAACATATCTTGGGTCTACTATGCCACTAATTCCCCACCTGTGTATGTGCCAACCATTTCCATATCATATATCTACTATTTATTCTGTATATTTAGGTCATGAAAAATAATTATTCTTACCTGGTTTAATTCTAATGAACCGGTTCTATATTCATTTGAAATCAAATTTCAAGACGTACTCACTTAAGCATTCTCGAAAGTCAAACCTTAATGTCCTGACCTATATATCAACAGATGTTGTACATTTAATCACTCCATTTTTATAAAGATAATTTTTTTTGTTATTTTTTATTTTTTTGGGAGTACAACTATTGGATATTAGGTATACACACATAGGTTCATTCGGTACAATAATTAAACAGATAATAAGAGAAACAAACATATGTATCAACCATTACTGTAAGATAAATATTTTTTTACCTGGCCTAGACACACATTCAATTAAGTAGGAAAATTTTCAAATGTCATGGTTTCCTAAAAATTTGTATCGATAAATCAATTAAACAATTTACCGTGAAAAACTACCACAAATAATGGTGTCAAAATATAAAAGGTTTTATAATTATACTATAATGGCCTGAGTTTTTGGGGTCCATTACATTGTGAAAACCTCGTGTTGGGTTTTCTGGTCTGGGAATCACGGTGGTGTAGGCATACTGGTAGCCTTAGCTTACCGGTAGCAGGCCTACGAGTAGCTCGGTCTACCGGTAGCCGCAGCCTACCAGTAGCTCTGTCTACCGGTAGCTCAGTCTACCGGTAGATGCAGCTACCGGTGGCTCTGTCTTCCGGTAGCTCGGTCTATCGGTAGCTGCAGCTACCGGTGGCTCTATCTCCCAGTAGCTCGTCCTACCGGTCGCTGCAGCCTACCGACAGCTGGGTCTATCGGTAGCTGCGGCCTACCGGGAGTAGGTTCTATTGGTAGCTGCGGCCTACCGGTAGCGCGACCTACGAGTAGCGGCAGCCTACCGGTGGTAGGGTCTATCGGTAGCTGCGGCCTACCGGTAGCAGGGTCTACCGGTAGCTGCGGCCTACCGGTAGCTCGGCCTACCGGTAGCTGCGGCCTACCGGTAGCGGGGTCTAGTGCTAGCTGTGGCCTACCGGTAGCGGGGTCTAGTGCTAGCTGTGGCCTACCAGTAGCGGGGTCTACCGGTAGTTGTGGCCTACTGGTGGCGCGACCTACCCGTCGCTGCAGCCTACCGGTTGCGCGGCTACCGGTAGCCATCACCCATCGGTAGCCCTCAGCCACCGATGGCTCTGGCCCACCACGTGGTTTCTTTCTAGTGGCGTTCCTTCTTGCGCAATTAGGGTTTTATACCCTATTTTGACCTGTTTCAGCATGTTTTAAAGACCCGTAATTCCCATAAGAGTTTGAATTAAATAATTAATGAATTAATGAGTCAATTTAAACCACCCGACCAGTGGGGCCGCATGGCCAACCCATGACCCCGCGCCTTACGCGGTTTGGATTTCTCATCTCAACCGTCTGTGGCTCTTATAAACTAAGGGTTAGTGTGGTGTTTCTTCTTTCCTGGATCACGGCTTTTCACAAACAACTTCTGGTGCATCGGGTGAGCGGTATCGTTATCTGTGAAGTTCCGCCCCTGGACTAAGCGTCGATCGTCGATCAACATTTAGGGAATTTCTCCTTCGCCTCTCTCTTTTGTGTATCATGCGGGGTGGGCGTGCTTTTGTTTTTGTAGAAATGGATAAACTAGACCTAATTAAAGATAATGAATGAAACTAGTAAATAAAGACGGCGGGTAGCTGTGATCGTTGCTACTGTTTATATTATGATCATTATCCTGAGTTGTGCTAGTTTAGGCCTTCTGAAAATCGAGGCCGTTGGTGGTCGTTGTTTGTGATCTAATGAACCCCTCGTGGTGTTTTAAATGGATTGTTCCTAATTGTAAACTCCTTCCGTGAAAAGTAAATTGGTTAATCACGTATACCCGGCTAAATAAATTGAAAACACCAGGATTAACCCTTCTGTGATAACCCCCAGTTAAAACACACGGAAACAGAAATCATGGAGCGTGTAAATTCATTAAATCTGGAAATACCGCATGGGCCTATTTTGATTGATGGGGGTGGTTTGTTTGTTCTTCTTCCATGGGCCGGTTGCTAGAGATATGGGAGGGGATGTGATCCCCTATTCTTTTATGCTCTCGGTGGTTATGAAATTGGGGATGGGATCCCCTGTTGAAATGGATTTGCTGGTTGTTAGTTTTAAGACCCGGTGGTTACATGTTTATTTCACGAATTGGGGTGGGATCCTCTGTTGATGAAAAACCTTTTTGGGGGAGGGGACACGGGGCAGTGTCTCAGGGTTGTCTGGTTCCAGGACTTCGAGTGTTCTCTCTTTTTCTTGTTGTTGTGACTTTACAAAAGAACCGGGTGTGATTGTTTAAATTGACGATTGGATGGATTCTTTTCCTTGGTTATGCTTACGGTGTTAGTTGCCCAGTAGTGCATAAAATTATTTGAACATTATTTCTGAAAATGAAAACAAGAATGGGACAAATGGGTTTTGTTGGCGAGAGTTATGACTCAAACTTGAGTGTTGTTGTGAATCTGTAGACTGTCTGAAGAAAAACCTAGATTTGGGTGAGTAATTGTTACCTATATATATACTTGTAGCTTGTGTTTCATATTCGCACCCCACCCAAGTTGAGCACTTAGTGCCAAACACCCCCATTTCATGGGGGAGGGTGTTTTTCCAAAAACTATTCTTAGTGGCTGGTTATTAGATCCTTTTCTACTCCATTTCCCGGATAGCCCAAGTATCTCCGGGCAGGCTGTGATGGCCTGAGGTCCATTATTAGCCCAAGAACCTTTGGGCAGGGTAGTGCAGTGGTTGGCTAGGTATGTGCGGCAGACGGTTTCCCAAGTGTCTTTGGGATGAGGCCCAGGTGTCTTCGGGCGTGGCAGTGGATATTCTAGCTCAGGTGTCTTCAGGCGTGGTGGTGGTTGTTCTGGCCAAGGTGTTTGCAGGCATGGTTACGTGTGATAGTTGTATCCCAGGTGTTTGCGTGCGGGATTCGGCAGTGGGACTACGTGTGGTTGTGGCCTAGGTGTGTGCGGGTGGGTGTGGCACTGGGACTGCGGTGAGAATGGCGGGATTGGTCTGATGTGTATGATGTCTCAATAACCAGTGGGAAAGTGGTGCGGGGTACCCAAACATCGATGTGCTCTTATTATATTTATTACTTGACTTGCGCTATTTGTGGAGTGTGCCTTGGTGAGTCTTGGGTGGATAGTTTACCTTGATAGGTGTTTGGTTTACTCCTTTCCCCACAGGACTTTAGTACATTCCACCACTTTTGCATGAGAGTCTTTGGTTTTCCCTACTGAGTGTACTTGTATGCTAACCCTACATATATAAAACTGCTTTCAGGTTTCCAGGAGGACTTTAGGGATCGCGCAGGACCATACTAGCTCGGACCTTGGGGAAGTTGCAGTTGCTGTTTTTCTTCTTTTGGAACTTACCTTTGTAGTCACATTTTGTAATTTGTGGATTTTACTTTTGGAACATGCATGTGGGAATGTTTTACTTTTGGCTTTAATTTTCTATTACCTTGGTGTTGTTGGTTTTCATCTTCCTATCTCCCGATCCTATAAAACAAGAAGGGGTAATTCCTTCCATTTGTGTGAAATTCTATAACCTTGGTGCTAGTCGCAACTCCGGGACCTATCTAAGGCGGGTCTCGGGGGTCATTATCTCTCCTTCAACTTAAAGAAGGAAGGGCCTGGCAATCTGCTGACCCTTCCCTCCTTTTGGTGAAGGCGGGTCATGACAGAATGGTATTAGAGGTGATGGTTGAGAGATATGATGGAGTCTGGAGTTAAGAACAGTGAGGATTGCATGGGATGGTAAGTCAACAGTGTTGGGTGAACTTGGTGCGTGAATTAGGCCAGGGAAGACCGTCTAGGACACGGGATTTTATGGCCCCCCGTGATCCGATGCAAGGACTCTGGACCTACCGAACGACAACGTGAGGCCACGCTGATTGCAGGATAGAGAACCTAGGAAAGGTACATGCATCATAATGACATGTGTTCTCATGTTTTTGGGATTTGTTGGGAATTAATAAAAAATTAAAATTTTAAAGAAGTTTTAAGAACAATAATCTGTACTACTTGGGCTTAGGCATTCCTTGTTTTCCTTGCAGCTATGACACCTGGAAGGCGACCGTGTGTGGTACAGACGATCGAGGCCTCACAGACTACCTTGACCAATCGACAGAGAGCTGACCGAGAAGAGGAGGATGACCAGTGGCATAGGACTCTATGGACCTTCCAGTGACAGGACCTCGAGAAGTATTAGGGCAGCACCTCCGACATGAAGAGGGAAGGCTGGCTAGAGGAGCTAGTTATAGCTTTTGGCCTGATTCGGGCCCCGACTAAGTACTGGGTGCCTCTGGCCATTAGCTAGATGCGGGGAGCAGCGCGTCAGTGGTGGACACGTTACCTGGGGGAGAAGAGAGAGACTGAGGTGGCTTGGGTGGATTTCGAGAGGGAGTTCTGGGCGGAATTCCTCTCTTCGACGATGAAGGCAGAAAAGAGACAGGAGGTACTCTCCCTCCAATAGGGGAGTATTTCCATGAGAGAGCTAGGGATCAAGTTCAAGGACCTCCTATGTTTTTCTCTGGACCGTATTCTCGACAAGGAGTCTCGGGAAAGACGTTTGGAGGAGGTACTCCGACCCTCCCTCCAGTATGCTATTACCCCCTTTACCCTCCCGACGTACATAGAGGTCCAGAAGAAGGTTGAAGTGGTGGAGAGGATGCACGCTCTAGGAGGTCTGTCACGAGAGGGGATCCAGCTGGGACCATCGAAGGGGGAGACCGTCAGCACCAGACCTCCAGCTTCTGGACCCTCCAGGTTCCGACCAGCAGGGAGCATGCCGTAGCAGTTTCAGTTTAGATCCCCTGGTCCTCACCCTATTCCTTCAGGCCCAGGACCGCGGTGCTTCATCTGTGGGATCCCTGGACATCACCGGATTCAGTTCCCAGACCGGGTACAGTACGGCGGTGGTGGACAGCCCCACCACCCTCCCCAGCAGTAGCTTCCAGCCAGACCTTTCCAGCAGCAGCACCAGGGACAGCGAGCTCCCGCTCCTCCGAGGGTAGACATAGGAGGAGGAGGACGACCTCAGGGTGCACGTCTGGGACCTCGACTGGGGCGCAGTTGGGGAGGTGGCCGGCGGCCGAGGGGCAGAGGATCTGGGCATGGATAGTTGCATGCCGGAGATGCGGTAGTTCCAGCAGTTTCAGAGGTTGTTCGAGGTACGATCAATTTGTTTAGCACTCTTGCCTATGATTTGTTCGATACTGGAGCTTCACACTCCTTTGTTGCACCCAGTCTAGCCCGTGCCTTGGGTATAGATGTCGGGAGACTTTCAGTTCCCCTGGTGTTGAGCACACCAATCGGAGGTCATACTGACTTTTCATTTGTTTGTCGAGGATGTAGACTGATGATGGGGCAACATCAGTCGGTTAGGGATCTTCTTCTGCTACATATACAACCATACGATGTCATCCTATGAATCGACTGGCTATTATCTGCGTGTGCCTT
The DNA here is from genome assembly GCA_963277665.1 of Viscum album. Lineage (NCBI taxonomy): Eukaryota > Viridiplantae > Streptophyta > Magnoliopsida > Santalales > Viscaceae > Viscum > Viscum album. The sequence goes on from OY728161.1 coordinate 1,747,333,712, forward strand.
CATCGACTATTTCTGAAGAAGGGTCGTGTTCTCTGATTTGGGCGGCCGGCGTGTTACCTTCGCTGGCAAGCAGAGGGGTCAGGAGGGCAGCAGGCGAGAGGAACCCCTACTCTCCTTGTTAGCTGAGCTGTCAGTAGAGTTAGTAGATACTGAGATGGTGGAAGTTCCAAAGAACTTCCATGGGTTTATGAACGTATTCCCTGATGAGGTGACGACTCTACCCCCTCGACGTGATATCGATTTCGGGATAGACCTGTAGCCCGGCGCTCGTCCGATCTCGATGGCTCCGTACCGGATGGAAACTATGGAGCTACGGGAGTTGCGGATTCAGATTGACGATCTGATGAAGAGGGGTTATGTTCACCCGAGTGTGTCATCGTGGGGCGCTCCAGTCTTGTTTGCAAAGAAGGCAGATGGTGGTCTCAGATTTTTCATAGACTACAGGAGGCTGAATCAGGTGACGATCAAGAATTGATACCCTCTACCGAGGATAGACGATCTTTTCGACCAGCTGAAAGGGGCATGATGGTTCTCGAAGATCAATCTGCGGTCTGGGTACCGCCAGTTGAGAGTGAATGAGAGTGACATCCCGAAGATGTCCTTCAGGTGCAGATATGGACACTTAGAGTTCAGTAGTCATGCCCTTCGGTGTGACGAATGCCTCAGCTGTGTTAATGGGGCTTATGAACTCCATCTTCCAGGAGTACTTGGATCAGTTCGTGGTTGTGTTTATCGACGATATCCTGATCTATTCGAGGTCAGAAGAGGACCATGCAGAGCACCTGAAGACAATTTTGGAGGTCCTTCGACATCATCATATCTATGGTATGTTTTCAAAATGCATGTTCTGGACATGAGAAGTGCACTTCCTCGGGCACGTGGTATCCGAGCAGGGGGTAGCGGTGGACCCATCAAAAGTTGAGGCGGTTGTATCTTGGGAAGCACCAAAGAATGTGGAAGAGGCCCGTAGTTTCCTTCGGCTGGCAGGTTACTATCGAAGGTTCGTACCCAACTTCTCCAAAGTAGCAACCCCTCTGACAGCCCTTACTAAGAAGGATCAGGTTTACGAGTGGAGTGAGTAGTGTGAGTCATCCTTTAGCTATCTGAAAGAGAAGTTGGTTAGTGCCCCAGTGCTGAGATTACCAGAAGAAGGGCCGGCCTATGAGGTGTTCTCTGATTCTTCAGGACAGGTCCTGGGATGTGTATTGATGTGGCGACAAGGGGTGATCTCTTATGGATCCAGGCAGCTACGCCCCCATGAGAGAAATTACGCCACCCACAACCTGGAGCATGTAGTGGTCGTTTTTGCGCTAAAGTTATGGTGGTACTACCTCATCGGAGAACGCTTTGTGGTCTTCACAGATCACAAAATCTTGAGGTATATTTTCTCCCAGCGGGACTTAAACTTGCGACAACGGAGATGGGTGGAGTTCCTCCAGGATTATGACTTCAAGATCTCTTATACTAAGGGAAAGGGGAATGTAGTGGCCGATGCCTTGAGCAGGAGGATGCAAAAGGATGCGGTCCGAGAGTCGGTGGACACCTGGAAAGAGATGTAGGAGTTGGCTGCCTTACACCTGGATGCGAGGATGGATGGTGGTAGAGGTTGCCTATATCAGATGATAGTGTAATATTCTCTACTCCAGAAAGTGGAGGAAACTCAGTGGGGAGACCTAGAGTGAGAAGTGATGCGTGACCGAGTTGACCAAGGCAATGCTCCAGAAGGATGGACTGAGGATGGTTAGAACTGGATGATTTTCTAGGGAAGGTTGTTTGTTCCAGGAGTGATGCATGACAAGGTTCTCAGTGAGTTACACAACTCACCCCTGGAGGTACATCGAGGAGTTTCCAAGATGTACCAGGGACTGAATATATAGTTTTGGTGGCCCGCAGTGAAGTGACCAGTGGTAGAGTTTGTGACCAAGTGCTTAGTGTGTCATCAAGTGAAGGATGAACACCGACTTCTAGGCACCCTACTGCGGTCTCTATATGTCCCCGAGTGGAAGTGGGACGACATCTCGATGGATTTCATCACAGGACTACCCAAGGTCGAAGGGGGATACGGTGCCATTTGGGTGGTAGTGGACAGGTTAATAAAATCGGCTCACTTTCTTGCGATCAGGGAGTCGAGTGCATTGGATACTTTGGCACGAAGTTATATGGATGAGGTGGTGCGGTTGCATGGAGTTATGAGGTATATAGTCTTGGATAGGGATGCACGGTTTACCTCGCGAGTCTGGAGAGGATTGCAGCATGCTTTTGGCACCCAGTTACGTCCTAGCACTGCTTTCCATCCCCAGACATATACACAAATACAGCGCACCATCCAGACCTTGGAGGATATGTTTCGGGCATGTGTTCTGGACTCAGGAAGATCATGGGTGTGACACTTTCCCCCGGTGGAGTTCACCTACAATAATAGCTATCACTATACAATCGGTATGGCCCCATTTGAAGCCTTGTATGGGAGGCCCTTCTGTTCACCTATGTGTTGGGCCGAAGTAGGAGAGGCATGCATCCTTGGCCCGAAAGTGGTGCAGAGCACAACAGAGAAGGTTCAGCTCATACGAGAAAGGATGAAGGTGTCCTAGGACCGACTGAAGTCGTATGCTGATACCAGGAGGATGTCCTTGGAGTTAGAGGTTGGAGACCACATGTTCTTGAAGGTCTCCCCTCGGCGTGGGCAGCAGAGGTTCGACAAGGGGAGTAAGCTTTCGCTCAGGTTCATCGGACCCTTCGAAGTGTTGTGGCGGGTCAGTGAAGTGGCTTATCAGCTAGTGTTACCACCTCCACTACCGAGGATACATGATGTCTTCCATGTGTCACAGATCCGCCGGTATCTGCACGACGATTCACACGTCCTTGATTGGGGTGAGCTGGACATCGAGGACGACATGACTTTTGTGGAGAAACCAGTGATGATTGAGGATCACAAGGAGAAGGTGCTTCATCGGCGAACGATTCCCCTGGTCTGTGTGTTGTGGAGACATGGTGGGCTTGAGGAGAGTACGTGGGAGAGGGATTCACAGATGTGTACCCAGTACCCAGAGTTGTTTTGAGTTTTGTTCTTTGTTGTACCGATTGTAGTGGAACTTTTTGTCTTTTTCTATGGGATGTACTGGTTTTCTTCCTCTGGATGTGTGTGAAAAGCCCTAACTATGGGGAAGGAGAGGACCTGACCACTAATCAAGATGCATTAAGGTGGATGCGATTAAACCCGTGCGGGAGAGTCAGTGCCGCCCAAAGCGGATATTATCTTGACATGGGGGAGGAGACTCCCCAACTCACACTGCTGGGTGGTTTGGCATGGTATGTTTCTTGGTTCTTGTTAGGGAAGTGTTTTTAGTTAGCATGGGTTCAATCCTAAGAGGTATCTTTCGAGGTGGTTGTTCAGACCCTCTATTTCCTTCTGGTTTGTTTTGATTCTCAAAGACGAGAATCGTTTAAGAGGTATCTGATGTAATGGCCCGGGTTTTTGGGGTCCATTACTTTGTGAAAACCTCGTGTCGGGTTTTCTGGTCTGGGAATCAAGGTGGTGTAGGCCTACTGGTATCCTTAGCCTACCGGTAGAAGGCTTACCGGTAGCTCGGTCTACCGGTAGCTGCAGCTACTGGTGGCTCTGTCTGCCGGTAGCTCCGTCTACTGGTAGCTGCAGCTACCGGTGGCTATGTCTACCGGTAGTGCGGCCGATCGGTAGCTACAGCCTACCAGTGGCCAGGTCTAACGGTAGCTGCGGCCTACCGGTAGCAGGGTCTACCGGTAGCTGTGGCCTACCGGTAGCGCGACCCACCGGTAGCTGCATCCTACCGGTGGTGGGGTCCATCGGTAGCTGTGACCTATCGGTAGCAGGGTCTACCGCTGCCTCCGCCCTACAGGTAGCTCAGCCTACCGATAGCTGCAGCCTACCGGTAGCTGGGTCTCTCGGTAGTCACGGCCTACCGGTAGCAGGGTCTACCTGTAGCTGTGGCCTACCCGTGTCCCGACCTACTGGTCGCTGCAGCCTATTGGTAGCTCGGCTACCGGTTGCCGTCACCCAATGGTAGCCCTCAGCCACCGGTGGCTCTGGCCCACCATACGGGTTCTTTCCAGTGGCGTTCCTTCTTGCGCAATTAGGGTTTTAAACCCTATTTTGACATGTTTGACCGTGTTATAAAGACCCGTAACACCCATAAGAGTTTTAATTAAATAATTAATGAAATAATGAGTCAGTTTAATCCACCCGACCAGTGGGCCGCGTGGCCAACCCATGACCCCGCGCCTTACGTGGTTTGGCTTTCTCATCTCAACCATCCGCGACTATTATAAACTATGGGTTAGTTATGGTGTTTCTTCTTTCCTGGATTGCAGATTTTCACGAACAGCTTCTGGTGCATCGAGCGAGCAGCATCGTTATCCGTGATGTTCGGCCCCCGGCCTAAGCGTCGATCGTTGATCAACAAGTAGGTAATTTCTCCTTCACCTCTCTCTTTTGTGTATCATGCGAGGTGGGAGTGCTTTTGTTTCTATAGAAATGGATAAACCAGACCTAATTAAATATAAAGAATGAACCCTGTAAATAAAGAGGGGGGGAGCTGTGATTGTTGCTGCTGTTATATTATGATCATCTTCCGGAGTTGTTCTGGTTTAGGCCTTCTGAAAATCAAGGTCATTGGTGGTCATTGTTTGTGCACTAATGAACCCCTCGTGGTGTTTTAAATTGCTTGTTCCCAATTGTAAACTCCTTCTGTGAAAAGTAAATTTGTTAATCACGTATACCCAGAAAAATAAATTGAAAGCACCAGGATTAACCCTTCTGTGATAACCCCCCGTTAAAACACACAAGAATTGAAATCATGGAGCGTGTAAAATCTTTAAATCTGCAAATACCAGATGGACCTATTTTGATTGATGGTGGTGGTTTGTTTGTTCTTCTTCCACGGGACGGTTGCTAGAGATGTGGGAGGGGATGGTATCCCCTGTCCTTTTATGCTCTCGGTGGTTATGAAATTGGGGATGGGATCCCCTGTTGATATGGATTCAGTGGTTTTGAGTTTTAAGACCCGATGGTTACTTGTTTGTATCACGAATTGGGGTGGGATCCTCTGTTGATGAAAAACTTTTTTGGGGGAGGGGACACGGGGCAATGTCTCAGGGTTGTCTGGTTCCAGGACTTCGAGTGTTCTCTCTTTTTCTTGTTGTTGTGACTTTACAAGAGAACTGGGTGTGAATGTTTAAATTGAAGATTGGATTGATTATTTTCCTTGGTTATGCTTACAGTGTTAGTTGTCCAGTACTGCATAAAATTATTTGAACATTATTTCTGAACATGAAAACAAGAATGGGACAAATGTGTTTTGTTGGCGAGAGTTGTGACTCGGACTTGAGTGCTGTTGTGAATCTGTAGACTGTATGAAGAAAAACCTATTTTGGGTTGAGTGCTTGTTACATATATATATACTTGTAGCTTGTGTTTCTTATCTGCGCCCCACCAAATTTGAGCACTTAGTGCCGAACACCCCCATTTCATGGGGGAGGGTGTTTTTCCAAACACTATTCTTAGTGGCTGGTTATTAGATCATTTTTTGCTCCCTTTCCCGAATAGCCCAAGTATCATCGGGCAGGCTGTGATGGCCTGAGGTCCATTATTATCCCAAGAACCTCCGGGCAGGGTAGTGTAGTGGTTGGCCAGGTATGTGCGGCAGGCGGTTTCCCAAGTGTCTTCGAGATGAGGCCCAGGTGTCTTCGGGTGTGGCAGTGGATCTTCTAGCCCAGGTGTCTTTGTGCGTGGTGGTGGTTGTTCTGGACTAGGTGTTTTCAGGCGTGGTTATGTGTGATAGTTGCGGCCCAGGTGTTTGCAGGTGGGATTCACCAATGGGACTGCGTGTGGTTGTGGCCCAGGTGTGTGCGGGCAGGTGTGGCAGTGGGACAGTGGTGAGAATGGAGGGATTGGTCCGATGCATAGGATGTCTCAATAACCAGTGGGAAAGTGGCGCAGGGTACCCAAACATCGATGTGCTCTTATAATATATATTACTTGACTTGCGTTATTTGGGGAGTGTTCCTTGGTGAGGCTTGGGTGGATAGTTTACCTTGATAGGTGTTTGGTTTACTCCTTTTCTCACGGGACTTTAGTACGTTCCCCCACTTGTGCACGAGAGTCTTTGGTTTTCCCTACTGAGTGTACTTGTATCCTCACCCTACTTATATAAAACTGCTTTCAAGTTTCGAGGAGGACTTCGAGGATCGCGCAGGACCATACTAGCTCGGACCTTGGGGTAGTTGCAGTTGCTGTTTTTATTCTTTTGGCACTTACCTTAATAGTCACATTTTGTACATTGTGGCTTTTACTTTTGGATCATGTATGTGGGAATGGTTTACTTTTGGCTTTACTTTTCTTTTACCTTGGTGTTGTTGGTTTTCATCTTCCTATCTCCCGATCCTATAAAACAAAAAGGGGTAATGCCTTCCATTTGTGTGAAATTCTATACCCTTGGTGCTAGTCTCCACTCCAGGACCTATCAAAGGCAGGTCTCGAGGGTCATTATCTCTCCTTCAACATAAATAAGGAAGGGCCTATAAATCTTCTGACCCTTCCCTCCTTTTGGTGAAGGCGGGTCGTGACATATACAACCAATCATATCATATAAGAATTATATTTTTTTATAAAAATAAACTATTGATGATGAAATATTTATCAATTATTTCATGATACCAATGAATTTTTATTACATGCATTTTCCATATATTCCACATGTAAATGTTCATATTAAATGATTTCATTTTTATTTTTTTTCGTTTTTTTGTTTTTTAAATTTACAACAAAAAATATGCACAAGACACTCAAATGAAAATCTTACAGAAGATACCCCAAAATGTTGTACCCTACCCAAAATTTGAAATGTATAATTATCCTAAATGTGGAACTATGAGATCATAAATTCACAAGAAATATATAATTAAAATTTGGACAAATAACATAAATGTGAAATGGTAAGGGACACCATGATAATATCAAGTGATAACAGGCCCATGCAGTGTGATGGAATCAACTGTATGTGTGGGTAATCCCTCAATATACTACATAAATAGCTACCCATTTACTATTATTCTTATTACTCTAGCATCTTCAGTGAACTCCAATTCACCATAAGGAAAATTTTGAGATATGACTTAAGGACCTAACCATCTGGAATGCAATTTACTAGACATCAACTTCAATTGTGAATTGTTGAGAAGGAATTTATCTTCTAAATGAAACTTCATTTAGTGGATCATTAAATCATGATACTCTTTTGAAATTTATTTATAAATACTTGAGTTATCTTATAATGAGAATAAAATATCCTAAACCTCTTTAATTTTTAGCTTTCAATGATATACAACTTAGGAGAAATCCATGTTGCATTTTTTATAGCACAATATCACTGTTTCTCGACCTCCATGGGAAGATGATATGTTTTCCAAAAAATGACCCAGAAGGGTGGAAGACCAATGAATGTTTTCAATTCCATAATAAATTCCCATAACACATCATCCAATTACTTTATCAAATCCTTCCTTTCTAGATGTACCATTTTATCCAATATCTATTTCAACACATGATTTTAATATTTCAGCTGATCATTTGTTTGGGGTGGTATTGTTTTGGGGTTTTTAGTGTCACCGCATACTTTTGATGGAGGGAATATAAATTTACGTTGAAAAAGTGTGTCCCTTGGTCACTGATGATAACCTTTTGTAATCCAAACATGGAGAAAATTTGATCGTAATCAAAATCCACTATAGCATGATAATCACCAGTGTTAGTGACCATAGCCTACACTCGTTTAATAAAATAATTAATAGGTAAAATAATGTAAAAAATAAATTGCTCATAGAAATGGAAACATAAAACTATGTCCCCATACATAAAAATCTCACAAAATAATATGGGCTACTGGGTCATATCATGTATCTTGGAAATGTTTCCAGTGTGTTGGAAATGCAAGAAATGACTTAAAAAACCTGGGTATCATCAAACAGTATAAAACAATATCATAAAGATTTGAAGACATTACTAGTGATTATTTAGGGTCCAAATAGTCCAACTTAAGGAAGGTTATAACCAAAATGAAAGAGAGAAAAAAATCACGATCAAGCACACATCCCCTAATGACTTGGACACTAAAAATGTGGAAAAGGTAAGGATCATCCAACACATAAAACCTAGATTAAAGCTTCTAATTTTTAACCTTTTTTCAATTTTTCATAGAAATTTCAAATTCAACTATGTAGTTCACCAAATCTAAATACCAAGGACGTGTACCAAGATGACATTGAAATTAAGATCTGGGAACGTGTACCAATGTGGTACCTAGATTGTGGTGTCATGCTCCAACATGAGAGTAATCTTGATCATGTGGTTTGTCATCAAGTTCAATGATCCCCTCCTATCTCTTATATCTATTTCAATAATCTGAATAAAGATCATCCAATGAATATGTCATGTATTTATATTTGAATTCTTTGGGGGGTACATCAAAGTAGCATGATCAGATAAAATAACTAGTTTAGATCCAAATAAATAAGAGTGAAATATGTATAAAGAAAATATAACAAAAATAAAATCCCTTTTTAAAGTGTTTTAATTTTATTGGGGTTAATTGAATGTCCTTAATGAATAATCAATCACATGGGACAACCCTTCCACCCTTTAAGATAATACTACCCCAACTTTGATGTTTGAAGCATCACACATAAGCTCAAATGGTTGGTCCCACTATGTGGGTTGTATGATTGGGTGTGTGGTGAGACTCTTATTTATCTCAACAAATGATACCCTACATGAATCATCAAAAAATAAGTCAATAAATTTTTGAATAAATCAAGATAAGGGTAGAGTCATCATACGGAAATCTCCAATAAATGGTCAATAAAAACCATCATGTCCATGGAATTATCAAACATCACACACACATATAGGATTATAAAGGGAGAAATGATGTCTTACTTTGATATATCAACCTCAATTCCATTATCTGACACTACATGACATTGGAAAATTCCATTCTCTACCATGAAATTACATTTTTCAAGGTTCAAAACCAATTTTTTCTCAATGAGACTATGAAACACATTATCCAAACTCAAGATACACTAATTAAATAAGGAACTATACATAGTAAAATAATCTATAAATACCTCCATGAATGTCTCAATTAAATCATAAAACATACTTACCGTTCATCTATGGAAGGTACCTGGGGCATTACAAATTCCAAACGGAATCCTTTTGTAGGTAAATATACTAAATCAGTAGGTTAATTTTATATTCTCATTATCATATAATACAATGGGAACCTAAAAATATCTACAGAAGACATCTAATAAGTAGTACTGTTTCTTATCTATAATTATATCAAGCATTTGGCCAATGAATGGAATATTAAAATGGTCCTTATGAGTGGATTGATATGTTTTTCTATAATCTATGCGCACTCGCCAACTATTTTTTACTCTCAGATAAATTAAATACTAATTTTCATTATTTATAACATTGAACCTAGTTTTCTTTGGTAAAAACTATATAGGTATTACCCACTAAGAGTAATAAATGGGGTAAATGATACCCACATCATGAAAATTTTCAACCTCTTTCTTTAAAACATATAATAATGTGGGGTTAAGTATTCTTTGTGGTTTCCTAACTGGGTTATCCCCATACTCTAAAATAATCATATTCCTTAAAATGTTGTGGAAAATACATGGTATATCTACTATGTTCCACATAATTTACATAATATTTTCCATTAATATATTTATAATTAATGTTTGTTGTTTAGGAGGAATATTATTAGAAGTTACTACAAAAAATATTTCACCATTTAATTGGCATGATTATTTCATGTTTTGTGGAAATGGTTCATGCCTCAGATTGGGTGCGGTTTTTACTAATAGAAATGATGTCTGAATTGAAATATGCACACAATAAATAAAGGCTGTTGAATTAAAATCATCAAAAACAGTGAATAATAATTCAAATCCATAAGAAAAAATAAAAAACTATTTCATAATATGAAATTATATGCTAGAATTAGAATAATACTCCACATAAAAATTAGAAATGAGTGTGGTTTGATCATTGGAAGTAGGTGTGACAATATTTTTCTACATAAAACTATAACCACTCCTCATGATATCTCTAATAATGGAATGATTCATATTCCTAAAATATTGAAAAACAATTTAAGGATTCATTCCAAGATAGGTCATAATGGGAGATGGAGAATGTAAAATGTTCCTATGAGGGGCACTTCATGGAGTATAAAATATTAAATCTTATGATCTCATATATAAACTCCATTAAAACTATACCCACATGGACATTTATGATTATATTGGATGTTTTTTGTAAGGGGATTCCAAGAATGATGGGATCATGAGAAGTTACCCGATTATCATTCATTTTTAGAATAAAGAAATCCACAGGAAAGGTAACACCCCTTACCTGAATAAGGACATCCTTGATAACTCCCATCAAGTATGATGTGGTTCTATTTTCAAGTTTCACTCTCACACTTTCCAGATTCATCTAACCAAGCTATTAAGAAGAGAAAATAGATTGTGGTGTGACATTAATCAAGGCACCCAAATAACATAAAGAATCATAAAAATGAAACTCCCATATGGTTCATGGAATGGTGAATGTCCTAGGGTCCTTTTAATTTGTAGGAATCACCAAGTTCGATGTGATGAGTGATGATACATTCGTCCAATAGTTGATCATATCAATTTATTTTAAACCTCTTCTATTTGTACATGGTTCTTTAATAAACATGGCTTAACTTTGAATTTCCATGGTTTCTTCATGTATAGGGATATTGATCTTTATTCCGTTGAATGTATCTAAAACCACTTTTCATCACCTCATTAGTCATATTAATTGTTGTATAACTCTATTTATAAATAGAGAGATTTTAAGACGAACATAATCAATATTTTTCTTACCTCTGTCTTTCTGCATGGGTTGTTCTTTAGTTGGTCTAGAATGGAGATTCTCCATGGTTGAGGAGAATCCCAGTGGAATTATAGGGGAAGATGTGTTAATAATTTTATTCCGACTTCTCTATATTATAGAACTGAAATTCCCCTTTTCATTTGAAGTAATTGGGGAAGGATGGTTTTTAGAGTTCTTATTTACCAATTTATAGAGGGTGGTGGAAATATAAATAATTTGAGTCTTCATATCCCTCAAATCACAACCTGGACTATTATTCTGATTATTTTAATTATTTTTTTCAAATGTTTATTGTTATTAGAGTCTACCTTTGGTTGATAATTCCCTTAATTTTTTACTTATTGATACATGGGATTAAAATCTCTTTTTGGGTTTGTTAAAAACCTTATTGGTAAGGTGGAGGTTGTTGGATGTTTTATTGAAAATGGTTTCTTTTTTTTTTCAAATCCATACATCATGTTTAATAGACCTTTAAACCCTTTGTTATATGTTTTTGAAATGGAATCATACATCTTATGGGGATGTGGTTATTGTTTTTCATGATACGGTCTTCCAGATAATATGGTCATGCAATCCTATATGTCTTTTAATTGGGTTCAATAATTAGTTGGGTGGTTCTTTTAGTGAAAATTACACTAGGCCTTATAGGAGTGGGTTTTAATGCCTTTTAAGCTAAAGAAATTTGTATCACCATAATGGTTAATTCATCCAACATGGAATCAATTAATTGATTTTCAAGAGAATATGAATTTACCTAATGTTCTCCTCTAACATGTTGTGTACCTCGATTGCCAAATTGTTGATAGTTTTGGGCCATAATGTCTATCAATGCATGTGTGCCTACTTGTGTTTTATTAACCAATGACCATCTAGCCATGATATACACCGTGATTCTCTCCATAAGTGTGTGGAATTTATAAGAGTACTGGATGAAGAGATTCTAACTGATTTGGTGATGTGGGAAGCTTACACAAAAATTCCTGAATTGGTCTCAATACTTATAAATTGACTTCCTTTATAGTTTCTCGATCACTGAGATCTATTTATAAATTGTAGTGGACCTTGATTCTGGAAAATATCTCTTCAATAAATGGCATTTCAATTCATTTCAACATGTTACATCTTCAGGTTATAAATAATAGATCTAATATTTTTCTGTTACATCAACAGAGAATGAGAATTACTATAGTTTTATTTGATAATTAGATATATTTTTTGGTTCTGGGGTTAAGAAAACCACATTAAATTATGTTATATTTTTTTGGGATCCTCACTAAAGAGGTTGTGAAAGTTTGGAATAAGATGCATCAATATTGATTTTAATTCAAAATATGATTCAATTATTTTGAACACCATACAATTTGGTTGATATTTAATGTCTGGTGAAACCAATTATAAAATAGTTCTATTAAGTTCATTTTATTTATTTTTAGCCATTGTTTATGGTTTTATGTTTGATTTAGAAGTGTTTCCAATTTTAATGTTACTAGAAATGGGGAATTTTGCAACAAAGTGAATGTTGTAACATCCCATTGAATAAGATTATCTTATTTGATCTATAAGGATACATTCAATATTAGGAACAATATGTAAAAGACCCTTGGGATTATTTTATACATTAAAAAAATTAAAATTAAATAAAGTAAAGTGGACCATAATAAAAAGACAAGAATTTTGAGTTGATGGTCCAAAAAAAGAAGAAAAAGAAGAAAAAATTGAGAAAGGTGAAGAATGAAAAAAGAAGAGAATAATATAATGAGATAATTTTTTTTTAAAAAAATACCAATAATTAATTTAAAAAAGTTCTTTACTACTCTTAAAAAATTCCAATTTTAATGACCATGGTCATCTCTCAAAGGATAAGTAATTAAAATAACATATTAAAGTTATTTTAAAAATAAAATAAAATAAAATAAATATAATAGTTAAATGGATGGATATTTTAAAATTTTTATAAAATTAAAAGATGTATGTTGGAATAATATTTTTTTATTATTTTTTTTAAATTTTGGTTAATAAAACACTATTAGAAATTTTTTTAGAAATTTTTTTAGAATTAATAAGAGATATCACAATACATATTAAGTAAATTATTGATAATTATAATTTAAATTATTCTCCAATTAATTACGAACTCCCAAATTTTTTAACTCTTGAACCTTATAAGAGTTAATCTAACCACAAAGATGAAATTAATTAAACCCTAGGCTAGGATTAGGACATGAAATCATAGAACCTTTATTTTATTTTTTTATAAGGATATCTTATAGTTAATGGTAAATTAAGAAACATATCTATTCTATAAATGGGGACTAATTTTGTTTTTATATTATATTTTAACCCTAAAAATTGATACTATGTTGTTTTGTTTTACCGATTATTATCGTGATCTCATAAAACACCCATTACTCGATCTCGAGTGTTTTTTTATTATTTAATTGATTGATTATATTATTTTGATTTATAAAATAAATTAATATATCATATTATGTGAATTATAGTATCTCATTGATTTAAAATAATTAAATTAATAAGGTTAGTGTAATTCCTATTACTAATAAAAGCTACTATTCCATGTGCGGTTTTTTCACTATAGAAAAAAATTGCATTACCAAAGGTCTAAAATGGGTATAACCCAATAACGTTTCTACTATTAATTTCTAGAACAAATAATTGAATGATAAAATAATAAAATGTACCAAAATATATTATATGGAAAATAAATTAAAAAGTTTATTATGAGAACACAAACATTACAACTTTAAGAATAATAATATGATATTTATGAAGAGATCCTTACATAAAGAGATATCCCTACTGAAATTCTTAGAGTAATAGAGTAAACAACATCCCAACTACCCAAAAACCCTTAAATCACATAAAAACCCTAAAAATAAATATAAAACCTATTTATAGAGGGTGTGGGAGGCTAGGTTTCCATGAGTTTATAAGTGTGAATGAAAAATTTGGAAAAACAGTTTAATCCATCTTTCATTGGCTTTATGATGACTAAAATGTGTAAAACAATTGTCATTTTAGAAGTTTTATTTGTATATAATTATTTCCTATATATTCTATCCAAAGTTTAGCCTAATTAATTTCATAATTAAGTCATTATGGTCTAAATATCAAAGTTTTTTCCTATCAGGTGAGTGAAATCCATCTTTGACTTCAGATCCTGTTTACTATAGTCAAATTCATGATCATCCTTGGATAATATAAATGAATTTTTAGGAACATTAAGTTAATACATTTTTATAAAAATTTAATGTTCAAAAAATCTAAAGAAAAATATTTATAAAAAACATACAATATTTCACTTTAAAGGTCTTAACTGGAATTTTTATCAAATTTGAACATGAATGATATAATCCAAAATATTTTATAAATAACATATTTAACAGAATTTGAAGACATTATTTCATTTTTTATCATTAAAATTTTCTATAAAATGGTATTTATCAATTGTAATGAAGAAATATGTTGTTTATTTTACCATTAAATGTTTTACTTCTCTATAGGATAAAGTGGAACAAAAATCATCAAAGGGGATGCTTCATCCTTTCCCAATTCCTAAATAGAAATAAGATAAAATATCTAGGGATTTATGGTGGGATTATCAAATAAACCACAATTTAATAATACCGTTTGGGTTATTTTTAATCATTTGAATAAATATGTTCATTTTATTCCTATTCAATATATTATGGTTTTGGATCAACTTAGTAAAAATTATCATAAATAGATATCCATAATACATAAAGTCCCTCTCTCTTTTATATCTGATCGTGATACTATATTTACCTTAAATAATTTTAAAAAACTTTGTAAGTTTATGTATACTGAATTAAATTTTAGTACATATTTTTATCCTTAAAATCATAGACAACTAGAATAAAAAATTAAAACCTTAGAAGATATAATTAAATATTGATAATTATAATATCATGGAAGTTTTTATCAATATATTTTATTTTTGGAATTTTTTTATAATAATATTTTAAATTAAAATTTATAGATGTAACCATCTGAGGCATTTTATAGAAAATGGTGTTGAACTCCATCACATTATGTTATATTAGGTAAAAGGAAGTTATTGTGATCATAATCGGTAAAAGAGATAGATGGTAGTGTAAGTATTATTTTAAACCAAATAATAGAAACTTAGAGTTGGTGGAAAAGTTATATAGATAATTAGATTCAATATGTATCATTTGAGGATGGAGATCATATATTTTTTAAATCATCTCCTCAAAAAGTGTTATGAGTTTTTATATAAATGGAGAATTAATTCAATGATATACTGGACCCTACGAAATTCTAGAAAAAGTTTTATCAGTTTTATATCAAGTGTCTCTACTTCTCAATTTATATCAATCACTTGATGTGTTTCATGTCTCATTTTCAAGGACACATGTACTTGATGAATCTCATATTTTGATCACTAAAGTAGTTCAATTGGAAGAGTATATTTCTTATTTGTAACATCTAGTTCAAATTTTAGATCACCAAGAGTACTTTTCTAAGAATAAGGTGACTCATCTAGTTAACATTTTATGAAAAATCCAAATAATTTAAGAAGAAATATGAGAATCATAAAAATCTATGAGGTAAAAATCCTCACCAATTTAAGTAATGTATTAAATATTGAGGATGAAATTTCTTTAATGGGGGAAGAATTTGAAAACAAAAATAATGATAACAATAAATAAATTCCATATCTTAGTAATATTAATGATTAAATTTTATGGATTCATATTCACTATTCCAATTATAAAAAACTTTTCCTTTGAAAAAGAGATATCTTTTTTATCAGCAAATTGGTTTACTTAAATCATATGGTTTTATTTAAAAATTATATTTCTAAATTTTAGTAATTTATATTAATAAAATGGAATCCATTTTTATCACCACATCAAATTTATATTTGTGTTATTTTTTGTATTTTTCTAAAAAGATTTATTTTTGAGTGAATAAAAAAAAATTCATGAAAATTGGCATTTAATTTATGTTTTTTAAAAATTACCATTCTAATTTTGGATTTTTTTAAAATTAAAATTATTCCCATTTTACTAAATAAAATAAAATTATTTCCATAGTAACTAGAATTATACTTTATCTTGGCATCATTTCATTTTTATGTTGAGAACATTTTTATCTAAATTTTTTTTCCTTTATGTTTTGTAATATTATATTAAAATTAATTTATAATACATTTATAGTATAAATATTGAAAAAATTAACCCATATTTATAATCATGAGGATAAAATTTATTAATTATTTCAACTATACTTTTTTCATAATGGATAGAAACCTTGGTAAATTGTTATCACTATGATAAATGGA
Source organism: Viscum album (assembly GCA_963277665.1). Taxonomy (NCBI): domain Eukaryota; kingdom Viridiplantae; phylum Streptophyta; class Magnoliopsida; order Santalales; family Viscaceae; genus Viscum; species Viscum album. The sequence continues at coordinate 1,747,350,034 of OY728161.1, forward strand.
AAAACATGAAAACCAGTTTTAAAACATTGTTATAAAGTAACCAAATCTCATATTATATATAATTATATGAGTTTGTTTAAAAAAGATATTCTAATATTTTAAATTTGATAGATTTAGTTCCATTATCCCATGAATAAGATGTTATATTATTTTATTACTTTAAATAATTACAAGTGTTCCACTCCCATCACTTTTGAAAGGAAAACTAATATCCTATATTATTCATAAAAAATTGGACCTTTTTTATCAAAACAATCCCAACTAAAATAAACTATTAGCATACCTACACACATCCTATATGTCCTGATCTTACCAAGGGACCAATCCTAGAAGTCTTATGGTGTATTCTAAAGGAGTTTTCCCAAAGATGAGGTATAACTCTTAACTGGGTGTTTTCATGTTAGTTTATTCTTATAACACATTAAAATATTCATTTACCATGATGATATAATAACATAAATTTATTAAATATAATTAAATTTATTATATTTATGTCTCATCCCTTTCAATCACATTTTCTATCCTATGAGAAATGAAAACTTGGCTTGTGCATATGTGTGGACTACCACCTCCATGAAGCGATGCATTTATTTTTTCATCACCTGATCATATGGACAGTTAACATGATGGATCAAATGAAAAAATATGATATTTATAAAATAATTATGACTTTTTCTATATAATATATTACTTAACTTCATACCCTTATATCCATTAGAAAATGATAACGTCACTCGTGCATACATGTGAACTACTACCTCTATAAAATGATTTGATTCTTTTTTCATTATCAGATATAATGAATGGACATAAGGATGGAACAAATGATATAATTTAAAATTTAAAAAAAATAAATTATTTTTTAATAGAAAAATATTTTCTAAATTATTTATTTTCTACCCTATAGAAAAATTAAAACATAATTCATGCATATGTATGGACAACCGTTTCCATGAAATTATGTGCTTAATATTTCATGACCACCATACATGTATGGTCATAAATGTATATTGAATTTATAAAATAAAAAATTATAAAATGTGTTTTAGAAAATATAACCATAACCCCTTTGACCATGTTCAACACACTGATGTTATTCTGAGGTTATAAACTAAATGACTCCAAAATGACCAACATGAACTTCACTGTTAAAGTAACTAAATTAATCATGATAATAAATGAAATAAAAGAATAATTATAATATAATTAACATGAATTTTTTTTAAGAAACAAAATAACTAATTTAATTTTATGGTTTAAGAGTATCATATTTTACAACGATATATGATTCTAAAGGTAGAAAAATTTCTTTACAACCTTGTTTTAATGTTCTTATTTTATAATATTTCTCTTCTATATCCATGTTCCTCAAAATTTACCAATAATTTAATTATTTATAAATTAATGAATATTAAAGGTCATTTTCAACTACCTATTAATTTATTTTATTTTTTAAAGGTACAATTTAAAAATTTATTGTTCTTGTCATTTTGATGTTTTCTACCAAAGTAGAAAAGAATGTTTTTGAAAATATATATTCTAGATAAATTTTCCCACTACCAGGAAAATTATTAATTATAAATATTACTCATACAAATATCATTTTTCTCAATGGATATCCTCATATCATTGCTTTGTGAATCTTTCACATAATGACTTTTCAAAACAAATCTAATTTTTTCAATATTTTTATGTGAAAGTGGGAAGTAATTTTTCTTAGGAGCTCAAATGAGTTTTTAATTGATTTAAGATGAAAAAATACAAGAATAAAAATACTTTATAAATGATTTAATACTTGAGAATTATATATGATAATGACTGACCATAATATTTCTCATGAAGATAAGTAATCTAGATATAGCTCTCTAATGCATTGGGTAATGAATTACTCTTAAAAGGTAAAAATATGGGTGATAACCTAATAGGATACTCAAATGGAATTAACTAAAATTATTTATTCCAAAATAGGTTAAAGTTAATGGAACATGAGTTATGAATATGAGTATCTAAAATAACCATCTCATGCCAATTATATGTTTTTATGGAAATGTTTTTCTTTGACGGGGAAAGAAATGATTATAAAATTTAAAAGGGGAATTGTTTCATTTTTTAAGAATTTTTTATTGAGTTATCATATACCTCATGTTTCCTTTATTTATTTCCATATCACTAATTTTATATATATATTTTTTGATAAAAAATTTATTTTATCTAGTGGATATATTTTATTTATACACTTAATGTTTCATTTTTAAAAAAGTTAACATTTTCATGGGTTTTCATGTTTTTTACAGGACTAATGAGATTAATTTATTTTTATATCCCTTAATAATATTTTTTTGGTCATCCCACATTTTGAAATGTTTTTATAAGATCTAATTAAGAGTAGGAACTATAATAACTCTAATATTCCCACTATGGAAACTCTACTTAAAAGAAAATGAAGTGTCTTGAATAAAATAGTGGGGTATATTTAATAACCTATTTTTTTGAAAAATGTTTACACTATGAAAATAAAATCTTTTTTGTGTAATAGTTTTCTTAATTCACTAAAACTCTATAGTTAAAATATCCTGGAAATATAATAAAGTGAAACACTTTTTATGAATCTTGTAATTATGGGTTGATTATATTACTAGATATTATAGAATGTGTCTCAAAGCATGACATGTGATGGGAAGGGATATTATATTAAATTATATTTTGACAAATATATGCTCATATAAGCACCTAGAATCATCTGTAGGAACCTTGTACACATCAATTAACATGACCACTTATAAAATTTTTAACCTCCAAACATATGACACATTTATGTTTGTTAATATCTTATTATTATCTATATGTGATCAAGAAATATATTAAAAAATAATTATAAAATGTAATACATAATTTTATCACATTAAATTATATATACTATTAATAGTGACCCTCTAATAACCTCATAAAAATTGGGATTCCAACACATTCTTAGATGATGCCTATTGATAAAGTGGATGATCTAACCTCTATTAATATCTAATGGACGTCTTGAAGTCAAAGGGGGGTCACTAGAGGCAAGGATCGGATATAATGTACATTAGATCATATTAAATGGAATCACTATAGAGAAGGTGGAATATAATTAGTAGGTAGTCTACCTGATGAAGGAGAAAAAGTATCAGATTGTTCATCTGACAACATAAGAGTTATATAGGGTCATGCCATATCCTTAAATCATTTCTGATTTCAACATTTCAGCATCAAACAATGGTAAAAAAAATTTATAACATGTTTAGTTTTTTAGAATGTTTAATTAGATCCATTAAACACATATATTCTAAATTTAAAAAATAATATGCATTAGCAAATAATTTTTTGGAGGACTATTGAAAAAATCAATATCCATTTCATAAATATATCATTTCATAACTATGATAATATAAAATACGTAAAAATTTATAAAAGTATTTAAATAATCAACATCCATATTAAGAGTACTATATATTGAAAAAAATTATTTTTATGCATTATGTACTTTAATGCCTTTTACTATAAATTAGAATTTATGAAAAAATAGTAATTAAATAAAAAATTCATAACATTTAAGGATATAGATATTATTAAATAAATGTAAATTTTTCAAATAATTCAAATTATCCTAATTAAAACAAATTATATTATAAACTAAAACTAATTTTCCTTTGAAAATAATGTTATAAAAAATTTCCCCCAATGATTATAAAAATAATTAATAAATTTAATAAAAATAGGTTGTGCTATAACTCTACAACAAAATCTAAAAAATATAATCTTAATCATTAAACATATATCATAATTTTAAATTTAATTTATTAAAAAAAGAAACAAATATCTTTTTATAAATTTTGGTTGATTCAAATTTATAATCCTAAATAAGACTTATATTTATTCGTTTGAATATGGTGACTAAGATGCATATTTATTTAGTGCAAATAAAAATAATATGCTTTCTCCCGTGATATTATTATTTATAAATATTCTCTAATAAACCCCATTGAATATAAATTTAAACCAGACTCTATATAGTAATATTACCGACTAAACTAAATGAAAAAAGTAAAAACTATATACACTTTTAAGTAATTATAAGATCAAATAACCAAAATTATTAAATCATAGGGGATTTCTAAAGAATATAAAATAATATTAGGAATCATAATGAACTTATAGGTTTGTGGGTGTTTAATTGAGAGCACCGAAGATAAATTGAGGGGGGGTGTTGCGATCAACTAAGATGATCGAAAAGGGAATGGTAAAGTAGCTAGAGATCATTGGAGAAGTGTCTACTATGGACATGGATATATGGGTATCTAGGTAATTATGTGTGGTGTATTAACATTAGTAGGGGAGGATAAGGGAGAAGGGGGCCAAGTTTAGTAAAAATAGGTTTTAATTCATAGAGTTTAACCACAAGAAATATTTTCATTTTACATGATTTATTGGCAGTTTCATACAAAAATTCATCTTAATAAAAATTAAAATCTTCACAATTTATCCATTTATAATAATATTACATAAACATTTTCAAACATGAGAATATTATTTAGAGGTTGTTTTTCAATGATGTTTCAAATAAACCACTGCAATACACTATTTTTGTGTGTGTGTTAGTAACTTCTATTACCCACTTAGAACATTTTAAAAATTGATATCATTATTTTTCATGGAAAACTTATTTTTAAACATTTATTTAAGAATAATTTGGTAAGAAAATAAAAAACTTTACACCAATACCTTTAACAAAAACTCCTAAAAACATTTAGTATATATATTGACATTCACTTTGAATATGATATGTTTAATCTTTTATTTGTTGTAATTTTAATTTCTCTATGTACAAACATACTCCAACTAGTTAATGAGAAACAATATTTTCTCCAAAATATCATGTTTTGAAACACAAAATTATTTTTGTTAGAAAATGGTACATATATACTTTAGTTGAAATATTATAAAAATAAAATATTAATAACCATATATTATATGAACATATCTTTATTTAGAGAAATATATAGAAAATAATATTTTATTCTTTATAATATACCACTATTAGGGGTTGGATCACATGCCAAATATTTTAACAAATACATTCAATAAACTCATTTATTCTGGATAAAACTAATTTAAACTTATATTCTATTAAAACATGATATAAAATATAATTAATCATAAACCACATGTATTAAAACCATTATCTCATGGTGTTTATAAAAACCCTTTGTCTTAATAAACTCCTGTTAACATATAATATAAATAATATAAAAAAGCACTTTATTTAGATATAGTTGATGATGAAATTTTCATTTTACATCAGATTTATTCATAATATTCACCTTTAATACTATATTGTAATAAAAACTAATAGAAATATCAATTATTACCTTGATTTTTAACTCTAGTAAATGTACAATATTTGAAAAATATACATTTGGTACCAAATACCTTTCAATATTGAGGAATTTATATGTTTAAAATTAATACATATAATGGAATTATTGAGAATTTTTATTGACACCCCATTCAAGTTTCAATTACTATGAATGACAATTAGAACATCAAATATTATTTTATAGATTAAACTTTTACCCTTCTTTACTATCACTATAATACTAGATCCAGGTCATCCCATGTATTTCATAGTCATCCTCAACACTTTGATGAAATCATGTAAACTCATTCATATTTTTAGTGCCTTTCAAAATTACTGAATTCCATATCTATATACATTCTTAATATAATCCTTTAGTATCTCCAACTCATTAATGTACCCATTCATATTGAGTATATTATGGATACTAAATATCCTTAGTTTTTTTCATCTAATTCCTTGGAAAGGTAAATTGAATTCATCTACACCTATTATAAGCATCAATATTCATTTATTTTATAGATTCATAAATTGGACACTCAATAAAGAGTTTCCCTATCAAATCAATATTTTTAATAATGATTTCAATAATTTATATTATAATTATAATTATCTTATATTAAGATTCCCCTTTTTTAATATTTCTGTCAAATTCATGATAAATGATAATGCATTTATCTTCAAAAAAATGTTTATAAAATGAGTATCATGTTTTACATTTACTTAACATGGAATTTAATTAAATTTTATCTAAATAAATTGATGACCCATTTTAATTTTTATTATAACATTTAGTGGGACATGATCAATATTTCACTAATCATTATTCATATTTGGTGTTTCTACCATCAAATAACAATTAAAATATACCATCTTGTCAATCATATCATATATGAATCATAGATAGTTCATCATAAAACTCATTATCCAGTCCATGATAGAGATTATATCATCTCTATTCCTTTGGAATTAAAATCCAATTATATTTTCATTGTTAAATCAAATATAGACACCTGATCATGTTAGGGTCAACCATAACTTTCTTTACATACACAAGATAATATAGGGGAACCGAGATTTGGCATGGCCTATCTTATTGGATTATCATGGTCATGATATGCATTCAATTTGGATGGAATGTAACACTTAATATTGTAAGGGTTTTTTATCACATTGTCTCATCTCACATATTCATAGTTTATATATATTCATGTTTCTAATAATTAATTTTTTAATCACCATTCCTTCCACTAAATCAATATGCTTAATCTCTATTGATGTGTAACTATTGAAAAAAATCCTATATTTTGTTAGAAACTCAAATTAAAATACAAATATATTTACACTTTTCAAAATTTAACACATGAATAATTTATATAGAACCCAGTCATGTAATGGTTTAAAATAATATAAAATAAATACTACCCATAAGAGTTGACATGGTGTAACATGTATCCAACCCCCACTTTTCTAGATTGATCCTGAGCTCTTACTCCAGTGAGTAGCTTGAACCAAAGTCCCAATACCCATGGTTTAGTACACAAGAAGATCTTAATACCTTAAAAATTATAAAACAGAATATGTATAAACCATAGTTATCCTTTAAATTAAAGCTTATAACTCAAAAAAATCCAAATTCAAGTTATATGAATACTAAATAAATTATGATACTTAACATGTAACTCCTTAAATTCATATATGATAGTTTAAATAAGTAGATTAACATTTTTAACTAAAACAAACATCATTTCATAAAATAACATCTATAGCTATTGATAAATAATGGAATAATAATAAATAATTGAATATTTCCTAAATTTATACTTGTGATAGTAATTTATGAACAATTTATAAATAAAAAAGCTATAACCATTTTATAATTAAACCATCCATCATGGAGATTGAATAATTAAATAAATATAAAAAATTTCAATTTATTTATGATATGAATCCCTTCATGATATCATTCAATATAAAATTTATTTAAATATATAAAATTAAAATTTATTTATAGAAATTTCATACAAATAATTAATATATATAATTAAAACCATTGAAATTATGAAAATATCATAAATTTTATATATCTTAAACATTGATAATATCAATTATTAAAACTTATTTTGATATGGTCTAGATAATTTCTCTAATAATGTATTTAATTTGAACATTTACAATTAATAATTTAGAATGTTTTATAATTTGATATAAACTACTTTATATTTAAAATTATTCCATAATTTATAAATACTTTTCAAATTAACTTTTAATTTATATATTAACACTTAATATCAAATTTTTAAATCATACTTAATTGGTCAATGGAATTTAATTTTATGAATTAATACTAAGGATGTTTAGTTATTAATGTTTTAGAAAAAATATAATTATAAATCATAACTATTTTATATCTAATTAATTTATAAATATTTTAAAATTTGAATAAATACCCAAAAAATGATTAATTTAAATTTTATAAAAAATTTACTATTTTTATAATCTAATTCATATTTGAAAATTGAAAATTTTCAACTTTTATTATATTGTATTTTACAATTGAATATGAATCATATGTTGTGATGTAGTTCAAATACCATATCAATGTTTATGATATAAACACAACAACCTATGATACATCCTTTGGTATAGTAGATATCGTGTTTTAAAATTCTCCTGATATCACATTAATTATTTTTGGATTTGTTTTATGGAATGAAAATTGTGAAGATTGGTACTATCATCTAATATAAATCCCTATATCATATATTGTGATATATAAAAAACCAAAGGATTTACCTTATGTATTTTATTATGTTATAATATATCAAATGGTGTGATTATATCTTATCTTATGATATTATATATCATAATGTTTCCACAGTTATAAATCTATACCACATTTTACAGTACTGGCCACGATATGAATTTTACAAAGTGAAATCTATATCATAACCTATGATATCTCATACAATATAAATTATTACTTTTAACCATTATTTCATGTATCAAATAAGCATACCATGGATTTGATACCATTGATGGGTCTCATAGGATTTAATAACACTTATTCTTGTATAGTTAGATGTTAAGAAACCACAAATCAAGATGATTTGAAACTAAAACCATGTGCAATATAAAATGAAGAATTTGTACCTTATATTGAGGATGATCCATCACAAATATTATACCTCATGTTTTATTAATAACATTTAAAATAAACCAATGGTTTATTCCTTTATAGGGTACCCACAAGTTGATAAATCACCTTATTTTTGGGGAGGATCGTCATTTTGACAATGATATGCTAGTACCTCTCAATTTAAAGAAAAATTAAGAATAGATATACAGTAAGGGATAATCAATTTATAATCACAATTAGATAAATAGATACAATTTTTAGATCCTCAGAGTCGTTATATAGTCTTTTAGGACACTCATAGATCCTTTTATGGAATTTAATCAAGTGCTACACAACATTTAAGTAATGATATGATCACAAATAATTTATAACCCTTTAACCATATGCATGAATTTAGTAGTGATATGAATTTATCCAATTCTATAATATATTTTATCATATGAAATATTAATAATAATTATATCAATATGTGGTATGTTTTGTTATTTTAACCCTTAATGTTTGAATACCTATGTTAATATATAAATATGATTAACCTATATAATAACATTTACTATATAGACATATAATAAAATATGATATGGTTTAAGGAAGTTGTATTGTATCACCATATTATTCCTTGTGATACACCACTCAAAGGAATAGGTTGTGCCTTATATTCATGTATATCACCCCACACAATATCCCTATATCATAAAATCTGATATAGAACAAAAAAACCATCATATTTCATACTGGAATTTGGGAATATCTCCCTAAAAATAATCATATCTTCACAATGATAAATAAAAAGGTGATAATTTCGCATCACATATATCATTTATAAAATGGACACAAATATCAAATCCTTTAAGGATATCCTTTAATTGTTCATTTATAGTCTTTTCTAAATTCTCCTCTTTATCTAATCTACCACACTACACTAGTAGCAAGGATTTATCTCATGCAAGAATAGACAGAATTGAGGAAATTTTAAATACATATTTATAGTTTAGAAAGACAATCTTAACAGTAAATCCTATAATTTATCCCATTATTTTTATGTCATAACTTCCCCAAAGACTTTACTCTCTCCTCTCATTCAAATCCCCCCTTTAATTTTATAACTGAATATTTTATAGACATAATAAAATATTCATCCCCAATTCCTATAATACTCTATGTAATTTCCACCATAAAATATATCATAATATCCACATTATCTATTTTATAAAAAGTATTTAATTTAAAATTTAATTAATTAAATAAATATTTAATTAATTTAATTCCATCAACACTCAAAATTTAAAGAAACCTATAAACAACCAAGAAATTTACCAATATAAAACTCAAGGTTAAAATTCATGTTTTGAATCCAATAATATTCTCAAAATATCATTATAGGATCCATAAAAATGATATTTTTCCATATAGTTGAAAAACCTAATTTTTTTTACAAACCCTTGGGCTTTATGTTTTTGGTTTATATAACATGGGAAGGATTTGATTCAAGATATGGTTAGTTTGAATCTTATTTTATGTTAATATGGAAAGAGAGATTTTGGTATGGAGTTTCGATTTAGTATATCAATCCTTTACCCTATCATAATTAAGGTACAGTTCATATATACAATCCATGAGGATACTTCCTCCATTACTTAAATGTTTCATAAACTTTTGATTAAAAAATTATGTTATAATATTTTTATAACACTATAACCATTTAATCATTTAACATTTAACAGATTAATTGAAACTCATTTAACATTATCAAATAATATATAATTGAATGATATCACTAATGGAAGAAATAATCAATCCATATACTATTATACATATACTAAATTATCATTTCATTAACCATAGAATACAATATCCACATATCATATCATACAATGTACTCAAGTACATGGAAAAATATATGCCTTAGAATATAATACATATTGTAATTTAATTATACATTAAGATTCAAATCTTTAGGAAAGATCACTATCAATCTCTCACTTTCATTAAATAATCATAGAATTATGTGTTATTTCACCTTATCACACATCTCATATACAAAAACATGTGAAATACCATACAAAATGTCTTTATGATATTGTGTAAAACTAACTATCCATAATATATTATTCATCTTCACCATGTACTACATCATATATAAATAATTATGAAAAATCATCCAAAATTCCTTTTAGATATCCTCCAGAGCACTTTTTAAGTATCTCTAAAAGTTTTATAAAAACACAATACTCATCCAGGAAATCAATATGTATGACCCCATATGATTTTATAATGTTTAAAATAACTATGAATTATCACATACATAAATATATGAAAAATAAATAATCTTGCAAAAAATTAATGCAACTCAAGATATAGAGGGAGTTGATGAAATCTATATTTAACACATATATCTTTGTAGCTATGTCCACAAATTTTATCATGTAAAATATTAATAATCCTATAATTCGTTTGTATGAGACAATGAGTGTCTCTGAGACACAAGGTATATCAATATCATATAACCAATTCACATATTCTTGATCATCTAAATAAATACTAACTAGACATATGAACACATACCATGTCATTTACCCAGAAGAATTCGTACATCACATTCCCCTCATCTAAATAGATAAATACATTACATGTTACTTATCTAGGTATGAATATATAGTTCCTCAATCTATCAATTGAGGGATGGTATTTTACACTCATCATTCAAGAATAAAACTTATATCTTAATGAAATTTAATTATTAACATGATAAAAAACATACTCAACCACCCAAATCAAATCATTCGCAGTGATGTAGTAAGAAAGGTATCAATTTATAAAGTTATCATGATGGGTATATTTATATCCCTAGGTATCAAAGATTCTTTTGAAACATACACCCCTAATATACCAAAAACATAGTATATAACATTCTACGTGTCTTACTAGTGGGTCATCCATGAAAAAAAATATTTTTAGGTATCCTGAAAAAATTACGCATCTCTACACTAAACTCACACCACACAAATCTTGACTTGTGGTCATAACCTAAAAATATTCATATAATGGTTAGATTAATTATTATAATCCTCATGTATAACTATTTGAACAAAATATCTAAACTTATTTAGTTTCAAAAATCCAATATTAAAATATTAAAAACTTATGTTATTTTAAATATTCAAAATTGTCTATGTTTTATACTATCTTAATCATGGAATATTTTATTCATGATTTTATTTGATATCATTTGGTAGAATAAATAAATGAAAATATTTTCATGAAGATATTTATTTACTATTATATGTTCAAAATATTTAGGATATAATGAGACTTTCACTTAAATAAATATTTCTATAATTAGAAATTTTTTATACATTGAACTTTTATAAGTTCAAATATACTCCCACTAACATTAAAAAAATTAAATTTTCCCAAAACATGACTTCAAGAATAAAAATTATTACAAAATTGAAATTCATTTCTATTATGATAATATTTTAAAAATAAATATAAAATCTATTTATTATATGTAAAAACTTTTTACTAGTTAAAATTTTCTAAAATGATGATGTTATTCATTAAAATATGTCAGTTTTGGGTGGTTAGAGATATTTACCTAAAATTTTCAAAACTGTATTACCATTTTTTTTAAATTAGGATTGATAATTGGATGAATCATAAAGAATGTGTATCAAAATAAACCATATCATTCTATTGAAAATAACTCTTTTTCAAAATAAATTTATTATTATACAAGAGAAATAAAATGAAATTCATGACACAAAATTTATTAAACTCGTCTAAAATTTTAGTTAATTCATTATATCCATATACCTTATATAATAACCCAATACTCCATTAATTGAACTAAAACATCAATCTTAATCTATCAACTATTAATTAGGTTTTAAATAGTATACATGTTTATAAATTTCTTATAATTTATAGATGTATCATATTCCCTTGAAAATATAATATTGGATTTCTATAACAAAAATACATGATTTTAACTCTTTAAAAAAAAAATTTCATCTGTTTTTTTATTCTCAGAATTTTCATCACAAGTATCTAGGATTTACATAGTAGAAACATTATTCATTATTAGTAGCTCAATTTTATTAGTTTTAAAGAAGTTAGTGTGGATTATCCACAATCTCTTGTCTTATTTTCCGAGCCAAAACATTTACCCTTTAATTTTTTAACTGCCATCATTTCACTTGATCTTGGACCTCCGACATCTTTCTTAAAAATCCAAACATATTGAAGTGATGTAATAAAACTTTATTGAACTAATTAATATTTTAATTCACTATAAATTAATATAAATCTTTATTAAATGATCGTAGAATGAGGTATATGTATAGTTCAATCAGGGGTGGGGACACTGGTCTCTCTAATTATTTTATACAACCAACCATATTAAGAACATTACTTGAGACCAAATGAGGAAACCCATGAACAAAATATATACATATTACATAATTTTAAATGAATTTTAATCACACTTCAAAATAAATCACACTCCGGAACATAAATTTTTAGTGTCTTTAGAGATTAGATACATAAAGAATTTATTTTAAAACATTTTAACCATCTCCCAAAAATATTATTTTCACAAGATACCATTTTAAAAAAATAATACATAATAAAATCATTAATAACATGGAAAACTATACATAATAATGGGTGATATAAAATGACCATTAAGGATAAAGATAATATATATCAATCAAAGTCCATACGTGAGTATAAGATAATCATGTGAGTGAGAAATTAATCAAAGTAAAAGTTCAAAATATAAGAGATCCATACCCAATAAAATAAAGATCATAAATCATTATTCATAACATAAGAATTTGGGAATAACTTCTGAAATGAGATGTATGAAACTGGATATATGAATTATTAATCATGATACATGAAAACATAACATAAGAATAAGAATGTGGAATATAAAAAATCATAGAAAATAATATCTTATATTGAGGCTCACTGACATGACCATAATCACCTAGTGGAAAGATTCCCTTAATGGATTGGCTTTTCTATATAATTTGTAACTTTTTATATCATTATCTATAATTATTTAACTATTCATTATTGGGATATATATTTCCACGAACACCCATCATATATTGAATAATGTACCTTAGGGGTTTGGGTTCACTCCCCATTACCAATCACCTCATGATATATAAAATTTATCCAATGTGTTAGAGGGATATAATAGACCTTCCCATTACATAAAGATAAATATTACATATAAATTCCATAATATTTTTTATAATATTCCTAATCCCATGATAGCTTAATTATACCTTGTAAGAATATAGGTTTCAAAAAAAAAATCCAAAAAACATGATCATAAGTCATCTAGAAAAATAAGGTGAATAATATCATTATATTATACCCCCAATAGATAATATAAAACATTAATGGATGTTAACAAAGATAAAAACACTTTATAAGACCATAATGAAATTAATTTGAAAAATGGGAAGAAATACCATTTATATTTTTAATAACTTTTATTTCAAATCACAAAAATAAAAAAATATTAATAGAAATTTATTTAGAAAACCATTAAAACATGGAAAGGAAATTTTTTTATATAATATTAATTAATATGTCTGTAAAATTAATTCATTTGGGAAATGCTATAAATAACAATCTTTTCACAGTTTTGTAAATAATGTTAAGACAATGGAAAATAACCCATGGATAATATAGTTAAAAGTATTCCATTAATTTTTTTATAAAGAAATTAAAGGAGTATATAAAAAAACATAATAAATCATATATGTATATATAACTACATTTATAAAACAAAATAAGTACTATGGATTTGGATGAGAAAGATTCATGACTTAAAGGAGAGACAAGGTCAGCTATACTTTCAAGCATCTTTTCAATTGAATTATAAAATAAACAAAGGTAAAATGGAAAGAAAAAATTTAAACCCTATTAATAACTATAGTAGAAGAAAACCTATGGTTTTTATAGGGAAATAAAATATAATTTCCCAAGATTCAATCTCAAACAAAAACAATCATGATTTCAAAATGATACTGGTAGAAAAACCCTAACTTTTAATCCCGACTTCCATGAAAGCACACCAATATCCTATATAATAGAAATAAAAAACATAATAAATTATTTTATAACCTTATTAATATATTTCACCTTTTATAATATTTAATTATATTAATTTTTTACACATACATTATTTATTTATTATTTATTTTCATTATCAGATGTTATGGATTTTCATTATTTCATAAAAGTTGCACAATGGATATGTTGGTTCTCAATATTTGATATTGGGTTCAAAATTATAAAACAATTAAAGGTATTATAATAATATTTTTCCAATTATTTATTAAATTCCATTTTCATTTTACATAAATTATGGTATTCTTCATGAGAATGGAATTCATGAAAAATATTTTATAGGCAATTTACTAATAACATGTGTTAGTTAATATATATAATTATTTTTTTGTCATAATTTATATACAATATTCATGTAATATATTAATAATTAATATTATATATTACCATTTATAGTGTCCTTATACTTATTCATTATAATAATGATGATGTTGGTTTAACAATATTCAAGTAGGTGGTTGAAACAACTCAAATAAGAATACACAATATTGGAGGATGAGTAAAAGTTTATAAATGTATAGTAGTGTTAACATTTTTAAATAGAATAATGATGGTAATATAACTTAATTTTAATTGATATTAATATTTATTAAGAGTTGATATGATAATGTAATTGAAAAAACTAGATAATAACCTATAAAATTGATGAATTCACTCATTCCCAACACATGTCCATTTATAATGAAGGATTTAGGATTCTGTAATGGAACCAAAAGCTATAAAACATCAAATAAGGATTTGGGATATTGGAAATGGTCATATATTTAAGAAATAATAGATTATATTTTGTGTTTTTTAAGGGAATAGGATAGTTCCTTTTATATGAGAGTATGGTGTGTTATTTCCTCAAGTATTTATTCTTTAATTTATAAGGTTGTAATTTTAAAATAAAAGTGGATAAAAATTATATAGTTATGGAGGTGGGATAATTTTTTTTAAATATATATCTTACACATTTATAGATAGGTTTTTGTGATATTTTAATCTGTTACCACTTAGTTTAACTCTTTTTAACTAAATTTACCTTTAATGTGGAAACATAATTTTTACCTCGGTAATTTATTTTCAAGCCTAAAAATGAAATTAAAATTCCTAGATAGTTTTTACAAATTTATTCAAAATTTTGAATCCATTTAATCAAACTCAATTTCTATAATTTCAAAACTTTTATTTTAAATAAAAACATAAAATATATAATCATATTTTTTAGAAATATTAATTTTTAAAAATTATGTGTTCTTAATCCAATTTCATATCAATAACCTATTAATTGATTGTTAATATATTTTTTATTTATTAATACATTAAATTAAATTCATCATTAAAAACGATCAATTTAATTTATCAACATAAAAATACACAATACATAACAAAATAAATATACAAAAAATATCATTTTTTAACATTAAATAATTTATGCCACAACCTATTAGAATTAATTATTAAAATTATAACATTTATTTTTTTTATTGCATTGGTATTAAAATATTTCATTTAATTTAATAAATACTTAAAATCATTAGTTAATAATAATAATAATATCCAAAATATATTTTTTGTAACAAAACATTTTTATAAGATATTATCATTTTATTATTTCATTCTATAATTATCTAATATTAATGAATCACATTATTTATGTTTTATAATAATTACAACACTTTAATATAACTATGTCCATTCCCAATAACCATATTTGTAAGGAACATATTTTCAACGATCATATGTCTAAAAACCATATATATAATGGTTATATTTATTTTCTATATATAGGTTTATATAAATTCTTCGAATCATTAATACTATTCATTTACTCCTAAAAAATTATATTATATTTGTAATTTTTTCCTTATTTCCATATTTATAATTATAGGTATATTCGTTAACCCAATACATAAGGAAAAATGAGTTTTTTTATTTAATGGTGTTTTTATTTATTTTTTATATTCATAATGTTATTTCATATTTCATTTTCCTAATGTATGGATGTTTATATTTTAATGTAACATTTTGACTCATTAATGTGAATCATTATTTGTTTTAATTTAGTGTTTCATGAGAAACAAGTTATTGAACATAATATTTATTTGATGTAGAATTCATACAAAAATATTAGGGTGCTACATTCTATCCCCTTAAAATAATTTCTCCCTAAAATTTTTATCACTACTATGCAAAAAATGAGGAAATTTTTACTTCATTACATAATTGGATTCCCATCTAACTTATTAAAACTTATGATTCCTCAAGTAAACTTTAACCAAGTGAGTGGTATTATTTTAGTGTACTTGAACTCTACAGTTCAATATTTTTATCAATTATTCATCCTAAGAGATTCGATGTTTATGTTATACAATATCTAAGTCTAGTGAATGTGAAGAGCCAAGTATATAATCCATAAAAAGTTATACAAGGAATACATCATTCACTTGGGAGAGGTTTTTTTGAATTCCAAGGTGATAATATACCGTCCCTATATGATTAAGGATTTTGAAGGGGCTAATGTATCTTGGGATCAAACTTCCCTTCTTCACGAAGCTCATCACCCTCTTCAATGTTTATAATTTAAGGAATATCATTTACCTAAATAAAAATCCTAACCACATTGATGATTATCAATATAAATATTTTGTTTACTTTGATAATATTTAATGTGTCGCTCAGTGGTTTCAGTATTCTTTAATATTTCCTAAGAAATATTTGATCCCATGAGTTTACACTCTCCCACTTCATCCCAACATGTTGTAGTCCTACACCCTTCATATAAAGAGCCTCATATGATGTAATGTGAATACTATAATGTAAGCTACTATTATATGATAAATATACCAATTGAGGGTGTTTATCCCAACCTTTTTTTAAATGTAATGAAAAAGATCTCAACATTTCTTCTAGAGCTTGAATGGTCATTCTATTTCAACCATTATCTTGTGGATGATAAGAGGTGTTGAAGCTCGGATGTAACATCCCAGGTAAATAAAAATAATTATTTTTTTATATTTATTAAAATTTGTGAATTAAATATTTATTTTACCTTAAAGAGAATGCCATTTTCGATGGAATACCAGATACGCAATAACAGGTTTCATTGAAAGCTTACGTTGCACACAACGTTGAGTTATACTGAAAATAGTAATAGAATATTATTATTTTAAATGATAGTAAAAGCATTAGCCATTGTATTAGTGGTAATGGAAATAAATAACCATATTATGATTAAATATTTTTCATAAATTTTGTTACATTTATCCAATAAATTTTATAGGCCTAAAATAAGAAAGAATCTTATTTTAAACTTAAATACTCAAATATTCATTAAAAGGTCGATTTACCGCCTTTTGATGGGAAAACCTCATTAAATATATATTTTATCACTTTTATATGTTTTAATTAACAAAATAAAATTCTTCTTTAGAATTGGGACTTTAAAATTTTCTTTGGGTAAATTTTTTGTATTTTTGTGATAAAATCTATTTTTTAATGAATGGTGAAAATACTATATTTTAATTCAAAACTGCCTTTTAATCTAATATATTTATAAAATTAGATTATATTTATAATTGATTTTGAAGTGTAATTATAATTTTTTTACCATTTAATCTAGTTCTTGTCATGTTAAATAAATCTACATTGAAATTGGACATAAAAAAGTGTTAATCTTTTGATAGTTATTACTTTGTAAAAACATGCTTTTTGTTTTGACAGAGGGAATTAATTTTAAATTAATTTCTGCCAATTTTGTGTTTTAAATTTGTAAAAATTGATTCCATATTTGGAATAAGGAGGTCCAAATTTTTTAAATAAGTAAATTTTATTTTTAGACAATATGAATATTTACTTCCGTAAAAATTTTACTTATCATGGTTAAAGAGTAAATCTGGAAAATAAGGGTAATAATATATTACTATAATTTTTTGAAATTACCCTAACATGTTTCCGAATACTATTTGTTAATAAATTTCTAACCATGATCATCCTTGGGTCAATTTTGGGACCCCATGGAGCCACTTAAGAGTGTTAAGAACACTTTATATTAATTAATTTAAATTAGAGACAAAAATGACACAAACATATATAATTTAGTAAATCAATTTGTACATAGAGTTATATAAGTTATATCATAAACTATAAATATTAATTTTAAAGCTAAAACTATTTCCCAAATCATGGTAATTTTTTATAATTTATAAAATAAAATAAATACAATTATTTATGACACAATAATGATGCAGTGTTTACCTCATTAATGAATGATTTAAATAAATAAGATTATACTAATTAAAACAATATCGGAAACCTATTCAATTATTATTGGATGATTTTATTTAGAACATGTGTCATCTAATATTATTATTTAATATGTTTTGGACCTTTATAAATTGAAAACCATTATATAATAAAATAATGTTTTTAAACTTTCCTAAAGATCCCCTCACCCCCTTATAAAAAGACCTCACTTTTAACCCATTACTCACACTTCTCAAGCCCCCTGGATCATAAAAACTCTTAAAAATTAAGATCTATATATACCTATACTACTCCTAGAAGCCTTCCCCTAGTAATAAGGAAATTCAAGTTAACCTTTTAGTTCTAACCAAAGGGAGATACCCTATTTGAAGTTCACATCTTCTCTTAAGTTCTTTTATTTTAAATTAGTTCTACAACCCCATAAGCTCTTTTTAATCCATTACTTTATAAAAACAACAGTATCATAAATATACTAGGTTGTTTTTATAATATGTATTTGAACTAAACTTTCACACACCTTCATCTAATGGGTAAATAACATACTCTTTCTGTGGACGGTGAACTACTACCTCACGAAACAATGATTGTTCAATATTCTCCTACCACCTCTCATGGTGGGAATTATTGTGGCACTATATTTATATATGATATATATTATGTTTATGTTTTATCTATACTTCTGTAATTCTAATTTACAAACATTTCTTTATACTTTATAATATGTGTAAATATGATAATTTCATTTGAGGAAGTGTAGACTACCACCCCCTGAAGGTGATATGATTCATTCATGACATACGTGGAACATATAAAGGATGAAGTTAATGAAATTATGTAACATATATATCATATGATATTATAATTTAATTATTATATACCTATGTATCAATATGTTTTCATTCCATTAAATATGAAATAGAAATGAATGTTGCATTCATTCGTACGTACGACTTACTGTCTCTATGAACAGTAAATTTCATTTTTCTTACCTCCAAATGTTATGTATTATTATAAATTCATACATATACAGTATATATATGATATATATATGATATATAAATAATTAATATCATTCTAGTGATAATGTACTTTAGACCACATGCACAACTTGTAATTATAAGAAGTTCATTTTTGACTCAAGTAACAAATATCGACAAAACGACCATTATTAACTTAAATGATTTCATAATGTTTATAACATGGTAATAAGTTATATAAAAGGAATAATAAACTTTAAAAAGGTTATTAAACAAATATAAATTAAATTTATATTATTATTCAGGATATTAAAGAATGAACGGCTCAAGTCGGACACGATGTAAGAGGATTCTTATCTCACTTTTAATTCCCTGAGATCTCCATTGTTGACCACTAATTTTGGAATTTGGGGTATTTTTTACTGAAATTTGTCATATATTATGACGATTCACTTAATATTCATGGTATTCCGTGATTCATTTGGTGTTTATTAACTTTGGGTCATAAAACTCGATTGATTACAACATGGTAAGGGGTTCTCATCTCACTTCTTATTCCCATGAGATTCATTCTATATATGCCACTATTTCTTTTGGTGTAGTATATGTAGTTACCATTATTGTATTATTTTTATAATATATTTTAATTTATTGTTATTTACATCCTCATTGTATGATTCTTATTTCATGGGGTGTATGTCTTGTAAGTTACCAAATTGGTAAGGGAACTTTTCAACCTCTTATTTTTAAAAGTCTTTTTTTATAATGTCATTTAATTTACATATACTTATGTTGGGATGTTCTCTTATATATACTTATTATTGTAAATTTTATGTCTAAGTGATGAGATACTCTTTTCTCTCTCATCAACTCAATTTCTAAATTTTAATGTGACGTTATTAGGCTGTCGATTTTCTGTAAGGCAACCCCTTAACCTAATTTCCATTCCTTGGGTTAATCTTCTAATTCTTAATTATGTCATGTTATGATTATGTGTGGAATAATTTTTTATTTATTTATGTTGTAATTTACACTCTCCTTTTTGAGGATATAATTTTGATACACATAATCACCCCATTGATAAATTCTCATGTTATTGATATGAACTTGATAAGGGTAATCTTAACTCAGTTTCCATTGATTGAGTTAAACATCTAAGTGATGGGTTCTGTTTTAAAAAGAACATGTGTGAATGCCCTCTGATGGATTTACACTGAATATCCAATCATATTGAGTGTATTTATATTTTTTCACACACTATTATGTAATTGATTTATCCTTAATCTAAGGAAACCATCTTTATAAGGGATTTCATCTCAATTTACATTCCATTGAGACTTAATTGTTGTTTTTCACCAATTCACTTTTATATATTGTATATACTATCCTTTGTAATATTATATCATGAATACCTTTATACTCATGATATTATAAATATTTGATTTAATCTTATTCCTAAATTATTTGTATTCAAGCATCTCTCATTTGGTTAAGAACTCTTTAACTATAATATTGTTTTAATGATTTTATCTTCTAAATATTTCTCATTAATGGCCATGTTTTCAAATGGGTTTAAGGATTTACTTATATGGGAATTAGTGTATTAAAATTTTAATTACATTAATCATTTAAAAGTGGTATGGGACACTTTTATTCAAAAATATCTTTATTAAATTTTTTAAATGGTTTTAAAAATTATTGGATAAAGAATTGATTATGTAAATATCTTGAAATGATATATTGTTATTGAAATGTGGAAATGTTAGCTTTCCTTTATTCTTGTTTTATGTGTTATGAATATGTTATGGTTAATGGGAATTGTTTATGTATATGGGTGGTTCCATGATAAACCTAGAGTGGACGAGCCTGAGATAGCTCTCCAATGCATTGGGTAATGTGACAGAGGTAAATGTTAATGTTTCTCCTATGAGATTTAGGGAATATATTGTGATTGGTATTCCAATGTAACTCCCTACGTAGCTGTGATAGCTACAATGTAAGTATAATATGGATTCCAAAAGTTACCTTTTTGATTTATGATTTATATGTGTTATTCATAAATATTTTGATTTCATGAGGTATGTTATGATCAAAAAGTATGGTTTCATTGATTTATATTTATTGATGTGTTAATGTTTCCATTTCTTATTTTTTAACCCTTACTGAGCTTTTTATGCTCATCCAATGTTATTGAAATGTTTTCTACATAACCTAAAGATGAATAAGTTCAATGATGGGTTCACGGAAAAGTCATGGTGTCTAAAACATGGAAGAAGATATGTTTCTTTTTAAGTGTTTTTATTTTATGAAAAAAATGTATTCTGAGTATTAGTGTTTACTTTTAATTTTCAAGTTGACATGTAACAGTTATGGACCAATTCTCTAAAACTCTAAAACTGAAAATATCCTCAATGTGAATTATTCATTTAATTCAATATTATGTAATGTTTTAAGGTTGAGTCCTTATATTGGGTATCATAGGTTGGTTTAGATTACTTTAGAGGTTTGGGTGTTATTTAAGCATAAGTGAAATAACCATAATGATTGGAATATTATAATGAGTCGTAGTTATTTAAGATAAATTCAATGAGTTTAAGATAACATGAATAAGTATATATTAGCATTTACCCTCCTCATAAGATATTATTTGATGATTTTAATGATATACTCACATTTACATTTTTGGTTTTAGTAAATGGTTGAATCTAGCAGGCACCAAAGTAACAGTGCATGTGAAGAGAACTGTGATGGTTTTTTGAATGAGCAACTAAATGAAATGGGAGCTTCAATATGAACTCTAGTGGTTATTCTCAACAAAATATCTGGAGTCATGATTCACTACCTGAACCATGATGAATTTTATAAGGAATTGTATATGTGAGAAAAAATCCCTATAGTTGTTCAGGTAATAATAATAAAGGTAAGTATGTTCAAAAACCTATGTGTTAATGATGTGGAAAGAAACAACTAGGAAAATGATTTAAAGGTATGGAAAAATACTATAAATATGGGAATGATGTTCATAAAGCAAGAACCTACCATGGAAAAACGAAGCACCCATTTGACTCTAGGAAAGGGAAAGGAGTTCTTTTTGATGGATCAATTGAATGTTTTAAATTTGGTATGGATGGTCATTATACAAACAGATGTCCTATGAAAAAGTTTCAGGAATGGGATCACTAGGATCGTACAAATATATGTTTTCCAATACCTAATTCCATTCCAATTGAGGATGAAGAAACTGAAAATAACCAATTAATGGTATGGATTATTTCTTAACATATGTTTTGATATTATTGAATCTTAGGATATGATTCATGATTTTTTTGTAGGAATGATGTATTTCAGAATAAGTTGGTAAGGAATGGTTAATAGATCATGAAGAACGTTGAATGTGTAAGAAATAAACATATAAGGGATTCAAGAGTTATGGTAGATTTTAAGATGATGAAATGCAAGAAATTATTAAGTCTCTATTGAGGATGGGATTACATTGGAAGACTTTTTATAGTATGTGTAACCCTAGAGTTTGATATATGAAAATGTTATTAAAGGAATAATTATCTTTTCTTTTGATGAGTAATGATGGAATTTTATTTTGGAAGAATCTATGTTTTTATGATGGACATATGGTGATTTGGGTTATTTATGGAAATGATTAACCTATCATATAGAATATGTTATTTGGTTAATTACACTTTAGTATGAGACTTTAAGAGTATTCGATTTTATTTGGAAGAAATGTTAAGATTTATTGTGGAAGATTATGTGATTAAATCCTTTATATTTTTTGGTTACAATCTTCATTTGGGTTACATTGAAATTTTTTAAGGGCATTTGTTTATTGAATGGTCTTTTAAAAACTTTGGGTATTGTTTTTTGAATTTTTGGGATTAAGATTAGTATTTAATTTTATAAAGTTTTACCCTTTTTGGGAATTATCTGGTCTTGTACTAAACGTTTTTTTTGTTGACGTATAAAGACATGGGAAATATATAGTTAATATTTGATATATTATCTGATAATATAGAATTTGATTCTATCTCTATTAATGTGAACAGGTTAGTTTGAATACTCATCGTTGGGAGAAAAGAGGAGTTTGTGGTAGAAATTTATTAAAGTATGAAAGTCTATATGAAAAGTAAGTATGTTTCCTTATGTTTTTAGTTAAGCTCGTAAATAAATTTCTCAACTTTATGAATAGTAACTTAAAACAAAAAACATTGTTTTTTTAACTTTTCCTACTAGGGAATAAAATACCTTTTAAACAATCAAAATTTTGTGATTTTCTTATGGTTAAGTTTCTCCTAATCATGTTTTCTACCACTCTCTATCAAATCTTAAAGGTTTGTTTCTCTTCTATATCCCTGTTTTCCTACATGAAATCCTAGTATGTGCTATCTTGGGTGACCTTTGTATTTACCCTTCTTTCTTTTAAAGTGATATTTTTATTTACACTTTTTCTAATGTGGAACTTTCAATGATGATTCCAAGTCATATTTTAAAATCGTGAGGATCCAATTCCAAAAAGGGGGAAGGATGTAACATCCTAGGTAAATAAAGAATATAACTTTTTTATATTTGTTAAAAAAATTTAATTAAATATTAATTTTACCTTAAAGGGGATTCTATGTTCGATGGAATACCTAATATGCAAAAACTATTTTCATTGAAAACTTACATTGCACAAAACATTGAGTTATACTAAAAATATTAATATAATATTGTTATTTTAAATATTAGTTAATGCATGGTCATTGTATTGGTGGGAATGAAAAAAAACTAACCATATTTTGATTAAATATGTATCTTACATGTTTTTACATTTATCAAATAAATTTTAGAGGCTTAAAATGAGAAAGAATACAATTTTAAACATAAATACTATAATATTCATGAAAAGGTCTATTTACCACCTTTGGATGGAGAACCCTATTTAAATCTAGTTGGGGTAACTTTTATATATTCTATTAGAAAAAATAAGGTTCTTATTTAGAATCAAAACATCAAAATTTACTTTGGGTAAATTTTTGGTACTTTTCTGATAAAATTCATTTTTAATGAATAGTGAAAAATCATGTATTTTAATTCCAAACCGCCTTTTAATCTTATATATTTATAAGGTTAGATTATATTTTAATTTGGTTTTAAATTTTAATTTTATTATGTATTTACCATTTAATCCAATTTTGGTCATTGTATGTAATTTCAATTTGAAATTGTACATAAATTAGTGTCAATCTTTTGATAGATATTATTTCTTAAAAACATGATTTTTTTGTTTTGAAAGAGATAATTAATGTTAAATTAATTTCTACCACTTTTGTGTTTTGAATTTTTAAAAATTGATTCCATATTTATAATCAGAAGTTTAAATTTTTTAAATAGGTAACTTTTATTTTTACACAATATGAATATTTACTTCGGTAAAAAATTTATTTACCGTGGTTAATGGGTAAATCTGGTAAATAAGGGTAACAAAATATTAATATAATAATATAAAATTAACCTAACATTTTTCCTAATCTTATTTGTTAATAAATGTTAGACAATTTTCAATCTTTGGTTGATTTTTGGACCCCATGGAGCCACTTAAGAGTGATGATTACACTTTATATTAATTTGTTTAAAGTAAAGACAAAAATGACATAAACATATATCTTTTAGTAAATAAATTTTTATATAGGGTTATATAAGTTATCTATTAGACTATAAATATTAATTTGAAGGATATAATTATTTCATACATTATGGTATTTTTTTTAAATTTTTAGACATCAAATAAGTAAAATTATTTATGACATAATAATGATGCACTGTTAACCTCATTAATGACAAATTTAAGTAAATAAGATTGTATTGATTAAAACAATATCCTAAACCTGTCTAATTTTTATTGGATGAATTTTTTTAGAACATTAATCATATTATATTATAATTTAATAAGTTTGGTAACTTTAGAAACCTAAGATCATTATATAATAAAATAATGTTTTTAAACTTTCCAAACGAGCCCCTCCTCCCCCTTATAAAAATCCCTTACTTCTAACTCATTACTCACACTTCTAAAGCCCCTTGGATAATACAAATTCTGATAAATTAGTCTCCCAATATCCTTATCCTCCTCATAGAATACTTAATCAAGTCATAAGTAAATTAATGATAACATTTTGTTTCAAACCAAAGGGAGATACCCGATTTAAAGTTAACATCTTCTCTTAAGTTCTTTTGTTTTATTTTACTTCTATAACCCCATTAACTATTTTTATTCCATTATTTTATAATAGAAACAGTATAATAAATATACTAGGTTGTTTTTATGAAAATTATTCTACCTAAACTTACACAAACCTCTATCTAATGGTTAATGAACACATTGTTTCTCTGGACGGCGAACTACTGCCTCACGAAACGATTATTGTTCAATCTTCTCCTACCACCTCTCATGAAGGATATTATGATGGCACTGTATTTATATATGATATATATTATGTTTATTTTTTTTTATATTCTTATGTAATTATTATTTACAAACATTCCTTTTTGCTTTTTAATATGTGTAAATACGATAATTCCATTTGAGGAAGTGCAGACTACCGCCTCCTCAAGGTGATATGATTCATTCATGACATACATGGAATGTATAAAGGATGGAGTTAATGAAATTATGTAACATATATGTCATATGATATTATACTCAAATTATAACATACCTATATATCATTAAGTTTTCATTTCATTAAATATGAAATAGAAATGATAGTAGTGTTCATACGTACGTAGGTCTTACCGTCTCCATGAACGGTGCATTTAATTTCTTATCTCCAAATATTATGTAATATTATAAATACATACATATAGTGAATATATATGATATATAAATAATTAATATAATTTTTGAGAAAATATAATTTTGACCACATGAACAATTTGTAATTATAAGAAGTTCATTTTTTACTCAAGTAATAAATATCGACAAAACGACCATTATTATCTTAAATGATTGAATAATGTTTATAACATAGTAATAAGTGATATAAAATGAATAATAAACTTTAAAAGGGTTCTTAATAATTTATAAATTAATCTTATCTTATTATTCGTGAGATTAAATAATGAACGAGTCAAGTCGGACACGAGGTGAGGGGTTTCTTATCTCACTTTTAATTCTATGAGTTTCCATTGTTCGACACAAATTTTTTCATGTGGTGAATTTTTTAATTCCATTTTATATATATTATCATTATTCTAGTTATATTCATGGTATTATGTGATTCATTTTTTTGTTATTAACTTTGGGTCATACGACTCGATTGATTACAATGTGGTAAGGGGTTTTCATCTAACTTTTTATTCCCGTGAGATTCAAGCTATATGTACCACTATTTCCTTTTGTGTAGTATATGTACTGACCATGATTTTATTATTTATTTAATATAATTTATTTTATTTGTAATTACATATTAATTTTATTATATTTCTTTCATGGGGTGTATGTTTCGTAAGTTACCAAATCGGTAAGGGAACTTTTCACCCTCCTCTTTTTAAAAGACTTTTTCAGTTATGTCATTTAATTTACATCTTCTTATGTTGGGATATGTTATTATATATCCTTATTGATATAAATTTTATGTCCAAGTGATGATATACCATTTTATCTCTCATAAACGCATTTTATGAATTTTAAAGTGACGCCATTAGGCTGTCGATTTTCTTTAAGGGAACTCCTTATCCCAATTTCCATTCCTTGGGATAATAATATAATTCATAATTATGCCATTCTAAGATTATGTGTGGAATAAATTTTTATTTATTTATGTTGTAATTTACACTCCCCTTTGTGTGGATATACGTTTGATAAACATATTCACTCTATTGATAAATTCTCATGTCATCGATATAATCTTTTTAAGGGCAATCTTAACTCAATTTCCATTCGTTGAGTTAAACATCCAAGTCATGGGTTTTGTTTTAAAAATAAAATATTTGAATGTCCTATGATTTATTTAAACTGAATATAAAAACATATTGACTGTATTTATATATTCACACATTATTATGTAATTGATTTATACTTAATCAAAGGATACCATGTTTATAAGGAATTTCATCACAATTTACATTCCATTGAGAAATCATTATTGTTATACACCAATTCAATTTTATATGGTGTATATACAGTCCTTTTTCATATTATATCATGAATACCATTATTCTAATGATATTATAAATCGTTTATTTAATGTAATTCATCAATTATTTGTATTCAAGCATCTCTCATTTGGTTATGAACTACTTATCTAAAATATTATTTTAATGATTTAATCTTCTAAATATTTCTCATTAATATTCATGTTTTCAAATGGTTTAAAGGATTTATTTATATGGACATTAATGTTTTAAAATTTTAATTACTTTAAAAGTTTCAAAGTGGTATGAGACACTTTGATTCAAAAAACTATTTACTAAATGTTTTAAATGGTTTTAAAAATGGTTTGATAAAGCATTGATTATGTGAATATCTTGAAATGATATATTGTGATTGTAATGTGGAAAAGTTAGCTTTTCTTTATGCTTGTTTTATGTGTTATGAATATGTTATGGTAATTTAGAATTGTTTATGTATACAGGTGGTTTCGTGATAAACTTAGGGTGAGTGAGCCTAAGATAGCTCTCGAATGTATTGGGTAATGCGGAAGAGGTAAAAGTTAATGTTTCTCCTAAGAGATTTAGGGAATATACTATGATGAGTATTCCAATGTAACTCCCTACGTAGCTGTGATAGCTACAATGTAAGTATGATATAGATGCCACAATTTACCTTTATTATTTATTATTTCTATGTGTTATTCATAAATATTATTATTTCATGTTGTATGTTATGATCGAAAATTACAGTTCCATTTATTTATATTTATTGATGGGTTATTGTCTCCTTCCAATATTTTGTAACTCTTATTGAGATTATTATGCTCATCCCAAGTTTTTTAATTGTTTTTCCACATGAATAAAAGATGAATATGGTCAAGGATTAGATAAATGAAAAGTCATGTTGTCTAAAACATGGAACTAGACATGTTTCTTTTTAAGAGTTTTTATTTTATGAAAAATGGATACTGAGTAGTAGTGTCTACATGTAATTTTCATGTTGATATATAATAGTAATTTCATAATTCTATAAAACTCTAAACCTGAAATAATCCTCAAAGAGAATTATTCATTTAATTCAAGATTATGTAATTTTTTTAAGGCTAGGTCCTTATATCAGATCTATATTCAAATCATTTTAAAGACTTCTACTAATCTTTTAGGTAAACCTCATATCTCGATCAAATACAATTGAGGGTGGAACTATATGAATCCTTACCACTTACATTATGTATATATTAAAATTTTGATCAAGTGAGAAATCCTATCGAATAAAAATGAAATATGTTGACTAATTGAGTCAAACATATACGATGAAATCAAAATGGAATTATAACCTTTAGAAGTTTATGGATAATATAAAATGAAATCCATGGTGATTTTATTTCATTTCCATACAAGTATGGTTAATGGTTTCATCATACCCTTAGAATTTTACCTTTCAACCTTATGTTTCTGAAGTACAAAGCATCAAGATATATACCCTAAAATCGATCTCCTCCTGTTATAACACCAGAAATAATGATGGTTGATCCTGATATAGATCTTCATGAATTGGGTGATGATTATGTTATCTTAAGAATTGGGTTGGTATTAACCGAGTTGGTTATTCATTTTTTAAAGATTATTTTAAGGATTTTTATAAGGGTTCATTGAAGATAATTTATCTAGGAACCTATATGCAATTTTTATGTTTTATAATGAGTTTTCTTGAAAATATTTTTGATTTTATAAGGTAATCCAATGGTCTTTTATTTAAATTAATGATTATTCCCTATAAGGATAAAAGGGTATGTTTTTAAAAAAATCATGGGTTATAATGTTTTTTACGAAACCATAATTTTTATAATACCCCCTTTATAAATTCTTTTAAATAATTTTATGAAACATTTTGGATAGTAAAGATGATTTCATGTGTAATAAAATGATTATTTGAGTTCAAAGTTTATTATGTTAAATAAAAAATATTTTATATGATATCATGGTTTTTAAATGGAATAACGAGTTTATTTTTCCTTTATTTATGACCCATAATACATTTTTTTATAATCAATCCAAAATTTTAAATTATTTCATATGGTTCAAGGATGAGTAGGATATGTAATGACTTCAATTTGAAAATAATGAATGTTTTTCATGAAAAGAAGACGTGTCTCATTTTAAATGTTTTATACTGTAAAAAAATAAATACTAAGTAAAAATTTTTACTTTTTAATTTATAGGTTTGTTATGTAAGGGTTATGTCCTAATTATCACAAAATATAAACCTGAAAAGATATATAGGAATACAATAAAATAAATTCTTGTTTAAAAATTATTTTATGGATAGAATAAAGATCATGTCTGTATAGTGGATATCATATTAGGGTTTAAATGATTTTAGTGGTTAGGATAATGTGAGTAAGTACCCTTAAGAGATTATAATTTATGGTTATCAAGATATAAAATTTGAATATTTTGATGTTACTTCATCTAAACTATGTCTATTTAGAATGGTTTTTGGTATAGAAAATAAGGAAAATAAAATATAAAGGCAAAAAGAGGAAAATAACCTTCCAAATTAGTAACATCGTGTAACACCTCAAGATTTTATGAAAAATATTATTTTTAATTTTATTGATGTTTGGTGTTGTACACTATACCAAAAGTGAGATTTCACTACACGCATCCTTGACTTGGCTTGTATTACACTCAATCGCGACCTTCCATGATAGCGTATTTTGTATGCAATACCGATTTTCACTAAACAACGATATGTTATATAAACTAGTCGTTATGAATAGTATTACCCACTTTTTGAAAATTTCTAAATTTTATTTTTCAAAATGGACTTTATTTTTGGATTTGGAATATAGAAATTATCCTAGGGTAATATTTTGGTATTTTTTTGAAAACATTCAATTTTTTATGAATAGTGAAAACACTAGGTTACTATTTAAAAACCGACCTTTTATTTAAATAATTATTTATTTTATTTAAATTTATTTTAGGTAAAAATTGATACATAATACTTATATATGTTCAATGTAATTCATTAGAGTCATTTTATAATAATTTTAGATATATAAAAATTTCATTGAACTTTTCACCGTCTTTTATCCACCTCCTAGGAGAATTTGGAAATTCACATAAAACATAATTTTTCCGCATTTGTGAGTGGAATTTCGAAAATCCGAGAGGTAATATTAATATAAAGGACTAAAATGTGGTTCAATCAGATGAAAATAATTTTTGGTGAATAGTAACTTTTCAATTTTATTTACCACAGTTAAAAGTAAATAGGGTAATTAATGGTAAAAATGATATTATTATTACCATAACACATGTACTAATTCTATTTGATAATTTTAATTCGACCAAAAACAACCTTAGGAATAAAATATGACCAGTTAGGCCCACTTGGATTAGATTAAGACATTTATTATTATTTTATTTTAAGAATAGTTAAAATAGTCAAAATCAAAGTTTAATAACTAAAACATTTTTAATATTGGGTTATACATAAGATAAATTCGACTATAAATATTAATTAGAAAGCTAAATATATTTCCTACATAATGGTAGTTTATTTATAATTTTTAGAAATTAAATAATTTAATTTATTTATGACACAATGATGATCCAATAATTATCTTATTAATATATTATTGACATAATTGATGTTATAAATACCCAAATAAATCTAATTTGATACTTTTTATGAATTCCAATAATTTTATAGGTTAATATAACATGTTAGTATTGATTTAATAAATTTTTTGCAAACTAATAATTCTATTATAATTTTCATAAAAATCAATTATCAAATAGTGTCAAAAATGACATAAAATAATTTTTAAAACAAATATTACATTATTAATTGTTATTTTATTCCTAAAAATCTAAGGTTTGGCCACATGACTTAGATAAGGATATATATTAATAATAAACAACTTAAGGTTCTTTTGGCTTGTTATAGTAAGTTTATTAACCTTATAGTGTAATAAAACAAGAAGACACGGTAAAAGTAAAATTATTTAACTTAATGTTAAATCTAAATGATAAGGTTAAAATAGAAATATAAACTTGCGTAAATTATATTGGATGAGAGGATTTAAACCCATCCAAACCTTATCTTTGAAATAAATCAATTTGGAGCTATTATAAACCGAATATGACTTTATTCTAAATTAATATTTTATGTTTTTCCAAAGGTGCCCCTCTCCTCCCTTATAAAAAAGGGCACCCCTTCCCTCTTCTCTTCACACCCTTTTGAGCCTTGAAGCTCGGCCAAACCTTGACCATTTCTCCTCTCCACTTCCCTAGAAACATTCTGGAGTTTCTAGTCTTCTCAAAAGACCATCTCTACTTCCATAAAGGGAAGCCTAAAGGAGGTGCGTCGAAGAAGAGGTAATCTCTTCTTCCGATTCTCTCAAGTTTCATTCTTCTTCTACCTATTCATATTTAGTTGTCTCATTATAAAGTAATAAAATCAGTATTAATTATATAGTGTTATGTTATAATAAATATTAAACAACCCTATTTCACATTCTATCTATCCTAAGGAAAATGAAATCACCGCGCGTGCGTACATACAGAATACCGTCTCCACGCCGTGGTGTAATCTGTTTTCGACCACCACCTTAATTGGATGTGTAAAAAGGTGTAAATAAATAAATATATATGATTATTTTAAAGTGATATTTATTCTGAAATATTATACATACGCTTCAATATAATTTCACGATCATGGGAATGATATCATCGCTCATACGTACGTACGAACTACCGTCTCCACGTTGCAATGAGATTCATTATCCATGTAAACCATTCAAGATTGATTATAAAGTATATATAATGAATAATAATGAAATATATGTCATAATTAAGCTACTGGATTTATGTATAAATATATATATGTGTCATCTACTAACTTCCATTCAAGTTAATAAAGAATGGAAAACAACGTTCATGCGTACGTACGACCTACCATCTCCATGAATGATGTGTTTTATTTCATTTATCTTTATATTATATATATATATATACTGAATATATATGATATATAAATCATGTTTTACATTCTGGAAATAAGTAAATCATTATATAAGTAATAATAATATCAATAACAACAAGTCCAAACACTTAAGATAAATGAATCAATTTTACCCAAAATGCTACTTTAACATGGAATTGACAAATGAACAGGTAATATAAATACCTAAGTGAAAAATATATGAAATAATAACAATGAATATGATTCTGTAATAAGTTAATGACATTATTTAAATCACTATATAGGATGTTCAGATACATACGAAACATTTCAGACATAGGGTAAGGGATAATGTTGCAATCTCAATTGTTTTCTATCCAAGATTGGTTATACCTATGTATTTACTGGGGTTATATTTATCATCCATCTCCAAGTTTTATAAAAAAAATTTCATGTATGTTTAAATTCCTTTTTACCCTTTTTTCACTTTTACCACATTTTATGGAAGGAAACTTTCTTTTTTTACCATACAAGGAACTTTTTGACTTTTCCAACAAATGTACGAGTAGAATGTTATTTTTAACTTATACAACGTGAACGGATTTTTACGAGTTCATAACGCCTCATTTTCATGAAGCTTCATCTACAAGATTTCATGATTGTTTTCAACAAAACCCTTTTCTTTTAAAATTTCATGGAATTTTTTGAAAAGAAAATGATTTGGAAGAAGAAAGGATATTTTCCTCAAGAATTCATTTCAAGTGTTTTTATCAAAACTATTTTCCATCTAAGATGAACTTATTTAGTATGTTTATGATTCAAGAATAATGTATCCATTATTTACATGGTTTGATTCTTCTTATGATGAAAATATATCCATTATTTTATATGGATTATGTTATAATGGCATGATGTTTAAGAATCCTATTCTATTACATGGGTTATGCTATGATGTATGATTTATTATTTTGTGTCACATGAAAGAATGATTTCATTATGAGATGGGTGGAACCTATATCTTCCTCCAATGCATTGGGTAAAGATTTATATCTCATGAGATAGACATGTCTAGAACGGTAAGTTAATCTGGTTCAGTGTTACAGGACTAGAACGAGGAGTGAACTCGATTCAGAATGGGACTTTGTCCACTAAGATGGTCTTGGTAGCAATGCCTTGGATACTATTGAAATCATAACATGTGCTTAATGGAATCCAAAATTACATGTTTTATTTCCATGCTAGTTTATCATGACTAATGTTCCTTTATGATCTATTCCTTGTGTACTTCCAAGATTTATGTCATTGCTCAAGATTTTGATGTTTAGATTTTATGTTCATGTTTTTGCATTCAAATGTTTATGGATTGTTTTATGTTATCTATGTATGCCCTTACTGAGAATTTGAGCTCACCTTTTTTATGTTTTCTTTTCCCCTGGATATAAAGAAAGGTTTGAGGTTTGGAAACGAAAAGGGGAATATTGTTATGGGAGATGTTGAAGATCTTTCAACATGATTAGAAGTTTATATTCCACGTTTCCTAAGACATTAAACTATTACGGTCCTTTGGTGTCTATTTTTGTTATGTATTAAGTATTATGCAAAAGTAATGCAATGTCCATGTACGTTAAGCTTTGGGTCTCTATAGTTGGTTTTAGAGTAAAGGTTTAGTTAACCTTTGGAAACTAGGATGTGAAAACTTTAGTGAGATCCCTAGAGACATTTCTAAGGTATGTCTAGGGATGTACCTAAGGTTAAGTATAATTATAGGTTATAGTCTTAGAATTATGGTAACTATATTAGAATTAAACCTAATATGTAGGATATTGAAGGTACTCCTCCTTTATTATGTTGTTTTCTTAGCATGATTTTTTCCTATCACACTGTTCTTTTTGGGTTTTAGACAGTGGCTGGAACCCGAAGGATCCGTATTGATTAATGTAATGGAAAATGAAATGATTGTCCTCCCGAGCAACCAAATGTGATGGAACATGGAGTGAAAAATATTATTGTTATACTTACCCAAGCTATGAATCATTCTGGATTTCTAAATGATCAGATAAGGGAACAATATTCTATTGAGTCCTTCATGAGGCAACGCCCACCGTCTTTCAATGGGTATTTTGATCCACTTGTTACTGAACAATGGATCAGTAGGATTGAAAAGATATTTTCTGTAATTCTCTGTTGAGAACAAGAAAAATTCATTTTAGTTTTTTAACATTTAGAAGGTGAAGCAGACCAGTGGTGGAATCTAATTATGAATACAAGGCCCCAAGATAAAATTGAATCCATGGAATGGGATGAGTTCAAGAACTTGTTTTTCAGTAAGTACTTCCCTCATATTCTTCGAACAAAGATGGAAAAGGATTTTCTTGAGCTTAAGAAGAAGGATGATGAATCTATTGGTATATAAAAAGCGTATTTTACAAGACTTGTAAGGTATACATCTGGCTTTATCATCCAACCTGAAATTAAAGTTAATCGATTTTTCTGTGGTTTAAAACCAAGTCTTCGAAGGGAATTAGCTATAAGAGACTTCAGTAGCTATGATGAAATTGTGCGTTGTGCTATCAAGGTAGAACTGGAAGTTGGTGTAACATATCCATATCATGGTTTTGACAAGAAACAAAAGATGGAGTTTAAGGAGAAATCTCAGAATAATGGTGAAAAGAAGATGAATGTTTCTTTATGCTCAATGTGTGGAAAGATGTTTGGTGAATATTATCTTAAAGGGACTAGAAAATGTTTTAAGTGTTGAAAAGAAGGTCATCGATCAGCTAAGTGTCGAAGTAATGGAAAACGGGTTGCTAATGATGTGAATAAAGAAAATTCTGCAGAGAACACACCACCAACACTTCAATGCTTCAAGTGCAAGGAAATGGGGCATTATGCTAATCAATGCCCTAATTCAAGGGTTAATGATGATCAACGTGAGAAACCTCTTAAGGAAAAGGATAAAGGGAAGTCACATGCGATCACTATTTGTGATGTTGAGTATGACAATGATGTTGTGTATTGATTAAGTGTTTATGTAATGGGATTTAAAAATAGTATCATGGAATCTCATTTATAGTATCGTGGAATTTTGAAATATATGTGTATTGGTCCATTGTGGTTTTCTATAATAATATGGTACCGGTAACCATGAAAATTGATTCAAATATTTTGGAAAGAAGATGATCTGCTCATAATTATGGGATAAGGAGAAAATGGATTGTTTGATAATATTCATGAGCTCATGATTGATATAATGACTAAGTGATATCATGGTTTGAGTATATAGAATTTTGAGGATTTTGGTATGAGGAAAGTGTTAACTTTTAACTGCATTCATGTTTTCACTAAGGTTCAATGGGTATTCATTTTTCAAGAGAATACATGATTAAGGTCATCTAATGTTTGGAATGTGACCAACAAGATATATCGTATGATATATGGGGGATAAATGATGGTATTCATGTACTTGTTATGTGACCTCTCAAGTAATCATTTTCTTTACACTATGAGATTGGATAGAAGTATTTTCGATAAGCTTAAAAGTTGGAATGGATTAAGTCGGACATCAGATAGAACTGTTTAAGGCTAGATTTTTTTTTCATTCTTTAGATAATATTTATGGAATGTTATAATAATGTAGTTTTAGAAAAAGGACAACCTGCAGGACATGCAACAACCCGTCGCGTCGGACAAGGCTGTGGGAATCGAACCCACAACTGAAGTACGATAGGCCTTTATCACCTAACACTGGCCTACATGAAGTCCCTGTTTAGTAGAAACCAGTTTTATTATATTAAGTAGTATGATATATGAAGTATAAGTCCATATTATGAACCACATATGATTAATCTCACTATAGATCGACTTATGTATTTTTGATGACTTTTTTTTACCTTTTTATTGAGACAGATGGAATGAACCATCATTCTATCACATGATATGCTAACACTTCACGGATGACAAATTAAACTTCATTTCTTTAAGAGATGAAGTGGAAATTGTCCATGGAATGACCAACGATGAGACTGTACCAAAATCAAGAAAGTATTTCTTATAATTCCAATTTCTTCAACTTTAGGAAATTGGTCTTGAAAACCAAAAATGTTGTCCTAGATCCCTTATATCTGATGAATCAGATGGTACCTTAGATCATCTCAAATCTATGACTTTGTGGTTGTTGGATTTTTCATAGCCATGTTCTCTACCACTCCCCATCAGAACATGATGGTTAGATTTCTCTTCCATATCCATCTTTTCACCTATGTTCTTCTATGTGGAAACCCAGTGATTAGTTAATTTGGGTAACCATTACATTTAATAAATTAGTTTTTAAATATTTTTTTTGGTATTTCTTTTTTATGATGTGGGTTTCTATTAAATAAACTATCGAGTAGTAAACCATTTATAACCCTGACGAATTTCGAGGGAAAAATTCATTTTAAGGGGGGTAGAATGTAACACCCCGAGATTTTATAAAAAATATTCTTTTTAATTTTATTGTTGTCTTGTGTTGTACGCTACACAAAAAGGGAGCTGGCACTACACACATCCCTGACTTGGCTTGCATTACACGCAATAACGACCTTCCATGATAGCGTGTGTTGTACGCAATACCAAGTTTCACTAAACAACGATATGTTATATAAACTAGCCGTTATGAATAGTAATACACACTTTTTGAAATTTTGTAAATTTATTTTTCAAAATGGACTTCATTTTTGGATTCGGAATATCGAAATTAGCCTAGGGTGAAATTTTGGTATTTTTTAAAACTTTCAATTTTTGATGAATAGTGAAAATACTAGGATACTATTTAAAAATCGACTTTTTATTTAAATAATTATTTATTTTATTTTAATTTATTTTAGGTCAAAATTTATACATAATAACTATATAAGTTCAATGTAATTCATTGGATTCAATTTATAATAATTTTAGATATATAAAAATTTTATTGAACTTTTCACCGTCTTTTACCCACCTCCCAGGAGAATTTGGAAATTCACATAAAACATAATTTTACTGCTTCTGTGAGTGGAATTTCAAAAATCTGAGAGACATGGTTAATATGAAGGACTAAAATTTGGTTCAATGAGATGAAAATAATTTTTTGTGAAAAGTAACTTTTTTACTTTTATTTACCACGGTTAAAAGTAAATAGGGTAATTAAGGGTAAAAATGATATTATTATTACCCTAAAACATGTCCTAATTCTATTTGACAAGTTTAATTCGACCAAAAACAACCTTAGGAATAAAATATGACCATTTAGGTCCACTTGGATTAGATTAGGACATTTAATATTATTTTATTTAAAGAATAGTTAAAATAGTTAAAATCAATGTTTAATAACTAATACATTTTTAATATAGGGTTATACATAAGATAAATTCGACTATAAATATTAATTAGAAAGATAAAAATATTTACTACATAATGGTATTTTTTTATAATTTTTAGACATTAAATAATTTAATTTATTTATGACACAATGATGATGCAGTAATTATCTTATTAATGAAATATTGACATAATTGATGTTATAAATACCCAAATAAATGTAATTTGAGACTTTTTATGAATTACACTAATTTTCTAGGTTAATATGACATGTTAGTATTGATTAAATTATTTTTTTTTCGAACTAATCATTCTGTTATTATTTTCACAAAAATCAATTACCAAATAGTGTCAAAATTGACATAAAATAGTTTTTTTTAAAAATATTATATTTTTAATTGTTATTTTATTCCTAAATATCTATTGTTTGTACAAATGACTTAGCTAAGGTTTTATATATTAATAATAAACAACTTGGGGTTTTTTTGGCTTGTTATAGTAGGTTTATTAACCTTATAGTGTGAGAAAACAAGAAGACACGGGTTATGCTATGATGGCATGATGTTTAAGAATCCCATTCTATTACACGGGTTATGCTATGATGTATGATTTATTATGTTGTGGCACACAAAATAATGATATCATTATGAGATGTATGGGACATATATCTCCCTCCAATGAATTGGGTAAATATTTATATCTCATGAGATAGATATGGCTGGAACGGTAAGTTAATCTGGTTCAGTGTTATAGGACTGGAACGAGGAGTGAACTTGATTCAAAATGTGACTTTTTCAACTAAGATGGTCTTGGAAGCAATACCTTGGCTACTATAGAAATCATAACATGTGCTTAATTGATTCCACAATTACATGTTTTATTACCATGCTAGTTTATCATGACTAATGTTCCTTTATGATCTATGCCTTTTGTACTTCCAAGATTTATGTCGTTGCTCATGATTTTGATGTTTAGATTTTATGTTCAAGTTTCTGCAGTCAAATGTTTATGGATTTTTTTATGTTCTCTATGTTTTCCCTTACTGAGAATTTGAGCTCACCCTTTTTATTTTTTCTTTTCCCGAAGATATAATGAATGGTTTTAGGTATGGAAACAAAAAGGGAAAGATTGTTATGGGAGATGTTGAAGATCTTTCAACATGATTAGAAGTTTATATTAAACATTTCCAATGACAATAAACTATTATGGTCTTTTGGTGTCTATTTTTTTATGTATTAAGTATTCCACAAAAGTAATGTAATGTCCATGTACGTCAAGCTTTGGGTCTCTACACATCGAATGGTTAGAATTAAAAAATAAATAGTTTTTTCTATGATTAATTTGTTGAAAAAAGATATAAATTGTGGTTGTAAACCTTGAAGAGAGAACCAATATTAAAAATAGTGGAACATGTAAAATTTAGATAATTTCATAAAAAAAAACACTCCAATATTCTGTGGCTTATATGACCATGTGATAGATAAAGGCAACGTTAAATAATTATAAATTATATTAAAATTAATGGTTTTTTAGAACATAAAAAGGAAACTATTTCTATTTTTTGTTTAGAATTTGAATATGATCAGTGGTGGTCAATGATAAGGAATACCAATAAAATAGAATATATTGATTACTTTTATTGATATGAATTTAAGAATATTTTCCATGAGACATATTTTAGAAGGGATATTAAACTTTTGACTGAAAAACAATTCATTGAATTAAGGTAGGATTTGTAAGATTTAGTGGTTCATATGAATAAAACATCCCTTGACTGGAAAAGTACAAACCGAATTTTATATAGATTCTTTAAAGTACGATTAATTTGTTTTACATAGTATTGGATCTAGGATATTAAAGTTAGTTACCTTTTCATGAATTTTATAGTCATTGTAAATTTGATTAATATAATGAGAAGGTAGAAATGGAGTTTATAGATGATCATGTTTACTAAGAAAATAAGTAGTAAGGGTGGACTAAGTGGAAGAAAAATAGGATTCATTCATTGAGGATTTCCAAAGTTAAGAAAATAATGTTTCCATTTTTTGATGATTATCTTAAAAAGTACCCAGGAAAATGTTTTGTAAAATTCGGGAATTTTTTATGTGGAAATTTTCTATATGTGGCTCATAACGGTAAAATAAAGGATCATATTAACAATAAAAAAATAATGAAAACACAAGGGTAAGATGTTTTAATTATAATAAAATTAGTCCTTATGTGATTATTTGTATGAATATATGAATGAATTTTGGAAGTCATCAAGATCAAAATCATAATGTTGTGGATAAATCCTTTATGACTACTTTTGAAGATGTTGGACCATCCAATGATGTTGTGTTAGGTAAATTACTTGTTAATTTATATTATTATAATGTCTTGATTTATTGGAGGTTTACACATTATTTAATTCTTGATAAAGTTTTCGGTAAATTTGAAATTTCATCTCAATAAATTAAGCCCTGAAAATTGGTAAAAACTCATGGGGGTATTTTTAAGTGAAAAATAAATTATAATAATCTTAATGTTATTATATATGGGATGATTTTACTTGACAATTTTCTTTTCTTATCCTTTATAGAGCTTGGTGTTATTCTAGGAATGGATTGTAATCCTATTTAATATGCTAAGTTAAATTATTTATCTAAATATGTTTTTTGAATGACTTTATGTTTGTATATAGGAATGAATTTATAGATATGATAACAAATCATGAAGATTAGAAATTTATAAAATATGGAACTGAAAGTTTTCATGAATATATTGTTGAGAAGAAGGGACCTATTAAAATTGGTGATGTTTTGATAGAAAATGAATATATAAAATTATTTAATGATAAATTTACTGGTATTATACCTGATTAGAAGATTGAATTTACTTTTTAATTTGTTCTTGATGCTAATATAATTACAGGACACCATATAGAATGCTCATGTAAAAATTTGTAATTGAAAAGGTTGTTACAATATTTGATTGATGAAGGCTTAATTCATCATACAACTTCACCATAACGTGATGTTATTTTTTTATTAAAAATAAAAATGGTTCTATGACTCTATATTTGTTATGGATTATTTAATAACATCACTACAAAGTATCTATTTCCTCGTATAGATGATTTATTTTATCATCTCCATAAAGCTTAGTAATTTTTGAATATTGATATCTAGTACATGTACCATCAGTAAAGGTGAAGGAGGATGAAATTATAAGGATAATATTTTGGACTAAGTAATGGAATAATGAGTTTTTGGTTATTCCCTTTAGGTTAAAAATGATCTATCTATATTTATGGACCACATGAATAGATTTTTCTATGAGTTTTTGGATAAAATTTAGGTTTGGAATTTTTGATGACATCTTAAT
Organism: Viscum album; assembly: GCA_963277665.1. Taxonomy (NCBI): domain Eukaryota; kingdom Viridiplantae; phylum Streptophyta; class Magnoliopsida; order Santalales; family Viscaceae; genus Viscum; species Viscum album. Next base: position 1,747,391,766 of record OY728161.1, read on the forward strand.
ATATTTTAAAATTTATGATGATCATTTGAAGAAATTAAATTTTTTAATAAAAATCTAGGAAAAAAGTAAGTTATATGTCAAATTTAGTAAATATGAATTTTCATTACAACAAATTTCTTTCCTTGGAAATATTTTAAATAAATATGGAGTAATTTTTAATCTATATAAAACTAAAGTGGTTGAAGAGTTATTGAGATCAAAAATTTCATAGAGATTCATAGTTTTCTTGACTTAGTGGGTTACTACCAATGATTTGTCAATTTTTTTTGATTATCTATCCAACTAACCATGTTAAATAAAAAAGGAATAAAATTCATCTTGATGAAATATTCCAATGAATGGTTTCAGGAATCGAAAATAAGATTTGTAACTGCAATATTTTTTTCCATGCCATTATAAAATGGTGTGTTTTTGTATACAATGATGCTTATCTAAAGGGACTTAGTTGTGTTATAATTTATATTAGTTAGGTTATTTATTATACTCCACATTAATTGAAATATCATGAGATAAATTATCCCATATATGACCCTGAAATAGCAGCTGTAGTGTTTGATTTAAAATTATGGAGACCTCATTGATATGATGTAAAGTGTGGAATATATACTAATCATAAAAGTTTGAAGCATATATTCACTTAAATTGATATTAACATAATTAATATTGGATGGATGAAAATATTTAAGGGTTATGACTACATGATTCAAAACCATAAACAAAAATAAAACATTGTAGCATATTCTTTGAGTTGCAAATTTAAAAAGTCATTAACTATTCTATATTTGGAACACAGTTCTTTGGTAATGATTTGATTAATTTTGGTATATAAATTATTCATACAAGAGATTTTTCTATTTTTTTAGGTTTCAGTGTATTCATCATTAATATATTGAATTAATAAATCTCATAAATAAGATCTTGGTTTAAATAAAAATGTAGAACGATTCAAGAAGTATAAGTTTTTTGAGTTAAATGATGATAAAGAATGTGTTATTAGATTTGGAAAGTGGTTGTGTGCTTGAAGTTATTCCGAGTTGATGAGAGAATTTCTAAGTGAATCTCATAGATCTCTCCTTTTTATTCACCCTAGATGTGTTAAATTTTATAGATTTGTTTATGAGTATTGCTGGTTGGATGGAATGAACCAAGATATTATAGAGTTTACTATGAAATTTTGGACTTGTCAAAAGGTTAAATTGTATCAATAATTACTGAATGGGATGATAAAACCATTTATTATTCATGAATAGAAATGGAAAAATATGTTTATGGATTTTATGGTGTGATTTACAAAGACAACATGAGGTAATAAATCAATATGGGTTATTATTGATCATTTACCTAAATCTATAAAAATTATTTCCTATTCAGGATACGATGTATTTAGATCAGATCTCACAACTATATCTCATGGATATAGTTAGGTTAAATTGAGTTCCTCTATCCATTGTGTGTAACTATTATCTTATGTTTATATATAATTTTTTCAAGGGAATCCATAATCCATTGAGAACAGAATAAAATTTTTGTACATATTTTCATCATCAATATAATAGATAGTCAGAGGGACCAATTAAAACTTTAGAAGACATAATTTAATATTTTTCAATTTATTTCTAGGGAAATTGGAGTAAAAATAATTCTTCAGTTGATTTTTTTAATAACATTTTTCATTCAAGTGTACAAATGGTACAATTTAAGGCATTATATAGAAATCGGTTTTAGACTCCGAATTTTTGGGATAAATTAATTGAAATAACATTTTTGTGACTATAATTGGTAGAAGAAATTTTTAATAATGTTAAGGTGATTATTAAACATATGAATAAAAATTATATATGGAAGATAATTTATGAAGATAACTAGATGAAAGATATTGAATTTGAGGTAGAAAAACAAGTTTTTCTTGAAGTACCTCTATGTAAAAGTGTTATGTGTCTTGGTAAAAATGGAAAGTTAAATATATGGTTAATTAGATCATATGAAATCCTATATTATTTTGGATAGGTTTCATAAGTAGTGGAATTTCCTCCATGTTTAGGCCAAGTACATGATGTGTTTCATGTTTCACCGTTAAAGAAGTATGTGTCAGACAGATCTCATGTTTTGAGTCCTAAATTATTTCAGTTGTAAGAGAACCTTTCTTATGAGGAATACCCTATTCAAATTCTTGACCACATAGATAATGTGTTATTGAGTAAGGATATTAACCAAGTTAATGTTTTTTGAAAGAACTATATGATTAGAGAAACAACGTGGTAATCTGAAAATGCAATGAAGGAAAAATATCCCAAATTTCTTAAGTAATGAAAAAATTATGTGGAAATAATTTTAAAAAAATGGAATGAATGTAATAACCTAGTAAATGTTACTAGTAAATCAATTTAATTCCTTATTTTTAAATACCCCAACCCAAGTATCCTTGAGCATGTGCATTACTTTATTACATTGGTATAAGATACAAGGAATCAAATACCAAATTACTAAATAGTATAGTAGTTTTTGTAAACAAGATACATACTTTAAATTCATATTACATTTTAAACATAAAACACACAAATAATTTCTTAGAGAACACCATTATTCTCCCTACATGTTAATTACAAAACACTTCCTCATATCCTTGGTAAAAGTGAAACATAAGAATAGGGTGAGATGAGATACTTTGTAAGGCTATATATATAGGGTATGTTTTCATAAATAATCATAAATGATTATGGAAAGGTAATTAGTTGAAAAATATTCCATATTTTCAATAACTTGAGCATTACATGGAAGGAATAAAATATGATAAAATAATTCTAAATAAATAATCACATGAGAATGTAACTCAAGTATGGATTTTCTACTAGTCGAATAATCACATAGTATATTAATAACTAATATTATAATGCTGTAATTCATAATGCATGAAATTATAAATATATTTCTAATGCTTCAACCAAGACACCATATATAAAGGGTAAAGGCAAGAGCCAATACCCAATCTAGTTTGCCTCATCAGACCTATCAATGCATCGGTGGGTTATTTTGGGCCCCTCCTATCACCTACTAAGTCCAATGCATTCCATATATGAAATGTGTGAAACACAATCAATATAAATAATCATATTTAAACTAGCATATGAAATGTAAACCCTTTCCCCATTCAATAAACATAATCATAAACCATCCAAAGTAATAGGTTGAATGGTATCAGGATAAAACAACCTCATCCATACTAATCATAAAATATCTATAGAAATAATAAAAATTATATTAAGACAACATATCTATAGTGTATCATAATTAAATTAATGGAATTAAGTCATAAAATTTTCATTAAAAACATTCTTGAAGACACTATTCTTTTTCACTTTGAAATTTAAATTTTGAAACTAAAAATTTTACAAAACAATTTAAAATTATAATTATATTAAAATAAACATTGAAACATATAAAACATGATTTGAAATATTTTATTAGTCATAATGTTTTGAAATTTCATTCATTCCATACACATTAAAAAAATTATTCCTTTCATTTTTCAATAAAATCTAAATGGGAATTGTTTTGAGAATGACATGAATATTCCATTATTTTTTTTTTTAATTTTTTAAAAAAATATTAAAAATAAATTTAACTAGTTATATGAGAATATTATAAACCTTTTTAAAACAATTTTGGAATAAAAAACATCAAAAAATATATTACCCAATTGAGACTTTAAAATAAAAAATTGTGAATAGTGAAAAGATTGTGAAATAAACCATTACAACTTTGTAATTAGTTGAATAGTATGCACCATGAAAGAAATAACTTCAAATGAAACTTTAGATACCATAAAGAAAAATATATTCATCATATAACATATCAATGGGGCAGTAAATACACCACAAAAAATAAATAAGTGGTGAACATGACATATGTCTCACAGAAGTATAAGTGAGATGAGAAACCCTTACCAAATTGTAATCAGTTGAATTGTATACCCTATAAATTTAAATTAAACATTAAATAACATGAATATAAGAAAATTCATTATATTATATTTATGGTTAATTATATATTCCACAAATAAATAGATAATTGGTGAGTAAGTTATGTATCCCACAGAAATAAAAGTGAGACGAAAATCCAATACCTTACACATTGTTTTTGTTGAACATGATTTAAACAGATGTATATTTTCTTAAAGAATGTTATTAATTTATATTATAACCATATACATTTTTATGATATCATATACGATCCTTTTATATTATCTTATCACCGGTTTGTTAATAATATTTCATTATTACCCTTATTTTGGGTGTTAGCTACATCATTTTCCTGAGCATTTTTTGTCATGAAAGTCCTAGTTCTTGTGCATAGGATATTGTTACATCATATCTAATATTATATTAAGTTAATATATGTCATATTTATTTATTATATAAATTATTATAATCATTTTTTAATGGTGAACAGGGAAAATGAATCACATCAAGTCGTTGAGATGGTAGACTGTATGTACGCACCAGCACTAATATCATTCCATTAATGGTGAAAGAGTAAGAAATTGTATGGTATATTAGTTTTTAATGAATCACCTTCATGTAATATTTATTATATATATCCATAATTTCCATCATTATACCCATCCATGTAATGTGGTGATGAAAAACAAATTACACCAAAACATGGAGACTGTATGTCGTACGTAGGCAAGTGCGGTAATTTTATTTTTTGTAGGATGGATAAAAGGTGGAATATATCTATACCATAATAACAATAACATATAATCATATATATTAGAATTTATTTATTTATTTATAATGGTAAAAAAACAATAAGTGGAAGTTGAATAAGAAATTAACTTGAAAGAGATGATAAAGATGATTACCTATTCTTTAGCGGACTTCCCTTAATCTCTTATTAAGGGTTCTAGGTTTGATCTTTTGGAAAGATAATAAGATTTATATTATAAATAATTATGTCTAGAAGATAAATATTCAGGTTTTTTTCAATTTATATGTCTTAATGTTGTGTAAATAATTGAGGGAGGATATTCCCTTTTATAGTTGAGGTGATGGGAACTTTAGGAAACTCTAAAAATATAAAATTAATATAAATTAAAATTAAATTAAAATTTATACAAAGTGAGTTTATTATAATGTAATATTTTGATGGATATATAACCTCTCATCCTATAATTGTTAGACAAGTTTATGTCACATTATTTCAATTATAATTTAGTTTTAACCCGAATTTAAACACTTTAACTCTTATCGTGACAACATGGATTTTACTCTTTAAGGGGAAGAATAGTTACCATAAAATGAAAAAAAATATCCAATGGACCAAGAACTATATTTTAAACATTATCCCAATAATTTGGATGAATGTCTATTTTTTAGAAATTTTATATCATTTAATAAAATATTATTTATTTTAAAATACGGATAATGTTTATTTTGACACAATTCATAACTTTGACTTTTAAAAATATCAATAAAACTAGATATACTCAAAAAAATCTTTTAATAAATCCCTAACATGTAAATCTAATCTATAATTTTTTAAATATTTTTCTTATAATTTATTTTATATTACCATTAATTGAACAATTACTACATCATCATTGTGCAAGATATTAAGGTTATTATTTATTCAATAATAGTTGAAAATAAGTTTCCACTATGAATATAAATATATTATATTTTAAAATAAAATTTATAGTCGAATACATCACCTAGGTAAACCCATATTCAAATATTTAACTAGTTAAAAATAAAAGTATGATATCTTTAAATTTTATTTAAAATAAAATATTATAAATGGGTTAAAGTCATATTAGTGTCTCAAAAAGATCATAAAATCATAAAAAGGATAAAAGTTTTCCACAATAACTCATTAAACCAAATTAGGAGAGGTTTCAGGGTAATTTTATAACATTTATAAAATTATTTTTACACTAAATTAACTGATTTACCCTTAAATGTGGTAATAAATTTTCAAAAGATAATTTTACTATTATACAAAAATAGAAGGGACCTATTTTATAAATTCAAAACTTATTATTCAAAATATGGAATCAATTTTTCCAAGTTAAAAACCCATTAGTGATTAAATTTAATTTAAAATTAATCCCATAAATGGGGCATGCAAGTGAGTTTTTAAAGTGAAAATGTTCAAAATTTTGAAAAAAAATTAAAAGAAAATTATATATAAAAAATATTACAATGAAATTAACTGAATTAATAGATTTAACATGGATATGATTTTTTATTAAAGCCAATTAAAAATATAATTTATAATTATATTAGATTTAATGTCATTTTACAATTAAAATGTAGTATATATATTTTACTATTCCAGAAGAAATGAATCATAACATAAAATTTTAAAATAATTCAACCAAAGTAAATTTTTATATAAAAATTTCAAAAATTAAGTTTATTTTGTGAAATATAATTTATAAAAGTTTCAAATTTGAGTTTTAAAATATGTTTTCACTCAAAAAGTGTCAAAATTGCCTTTAGAAAAATATAGTTTGTTTCTATAAAAGTTGATTTATTTTTATATCATGTCAAGAAAAAACATAATATTAATTTTAAAAATTTTATAAAACATATAATTTATAGATTTCATAATGTGGTTAATAATATTCATTCTTGTGAATTTAATATCTAGGTTATAAAAATATTTTATTGTTTATTTAAGCTGGGTGTTGCGGGCAACGTAAACTTTCCAAAATATTAACATTCAAAATAGACATAACATAAAATATTATGGTGTTAAATTATTAATATTCATAAATTATATTTTATATATTTATGTTTATTATAATAATATTAATTAATCTTTTAATAAAAAAATAATATTATTCTAAAAAAATTTATTTACATGTATTATATGTTTTTTTTAAAAAAAATATTAATTTCCATATATTATATAATTAATTTGAAAAAATTAAATTCATTTTTTATATAATCATGTAAAAAAATTATATTAGATTTAATTTTTATGGTGTTTTTTGAAAAATTGATTTTTTGATGAATATTAGAAAATACCAATTAAAAAAACTATTTGTTATTTTCAAGTATTCAAATAGTATCATTTTATTTTTGATTTGTTTTAAAAACAAAATTATTTAATTTTAATTTAAAACATATCATAATTTTTATTTTAATCAACATTATACTTGAATTTAGTATAAAAGTATTTTAATACCTAAATGGTTTTTTTTGGAAAAATATATTTTCATCATGTTCCGTGTTTTAATTTTAAAATTAATTTCCACCACTTATAAAAAATAGAATTGATAAAAATAAATACATAATTTGAATCATCATTTATAATTTTTTTAATGATCCCACTTTCATTTTTGGTCATTATGAATTGTAACATTTGAAAAAAAAAAGTCAGTTACCATGGTAAGAGTTAAAATGGGTTAAAACTAAAAATATAAGAGTTAAACGTCCTAAAAACTTATCTAATTCTTTTTTTATAGACAGATTTCAACCATATATTATGTGTTTTTTGAATATGAGTCATTTATTAGACATTTATTGATCAAAAAATTAATATATTTTAGTCTTTTTAAAAATTCCTAATGTATAATATCCCTCACATATAAAAGAGAACCCACTATCCTCTTTTCTACACACTTAGAGACCCTATTATCTCAACTAATAACTACCAAAATACCTTACTGACGTACCTACCCATGGCCTACTTTTTTATATAATAATACCATCCTAGGAAGGCTTTAGGTATAATCATATGCATGTTGTTCGAAGAAGTGGTATAGTTCTTAACAGAGTGTTTTCATTTTATTTATTCTTCTACCTCATTCAAATATTATTGAAACATTATTAAATAATAACACCAATATATACCATATGATAAAATTTTATTATGTTTATGTTATAAAAAAATGTTTATCTACTTAACCATGTAAAGAGAAAAAACATCACACATGCGTACATGCAGACTATCACCTCATGAGAATATGTATTTCATTTTTAATAATCGATGCTTATGGTTGGTAATAATGACTTAAGAAAACTAAATAATATTATATATTTGATATAAATCTAATAATAATGTTAAATACATATTATACCTATTTTTTTACCATTCAGTAAAAAACAAAAATATCACTCGTGTATACATACAGACTACCACTTGACAAACCAATGTGTTTAGTTTTCATCACTGACTCACATGGATTTTATATATTGGTGGATTTAAAGAAATAATATCATATTTATGATATAGTTATCATTAATTAAATATAATAAAATACTTACGTTCTTTCCCTCATCTTTGTTGAAAAATTGAAACATTACTCATGCATACGTACAATATACCATCTCTAGGATTGCAACATAATTAATTTTACATAACCATCCTATATACATAGTTATAAATGAATAATTAATGTATATAAATTATTTTATAACATGACTGAGACTCTAAAAATGGTATAATCATGGTCTATTTGACCAAATTCAACCTACCATTTTCCTTTTGGACTTGTGAACCAAACATCCCCATGATTTCTTAAGTACACTTAATCAATTAATTGATTGAGTATGACATGGATATAAGTGAAAATAAAGAAATAATAAGCCTATAATATTTTTTAATCAATTAAATAATTAATACTGATTTATTATTCAAGAGTATAAATAATATACATGAAAATTCAGACTCGAGATAAGGTACATTGTACATCAAAACCTTGTTTTAAATGGTTTAATGATTTTTTTCCAAAAACTTTTTCTACATATCCATATTCATAAAATTATTTTGTAGATGTATTTATATTTACATAAACAAATTTTAAAGGAAATTTTAAAAATATTCTAACTTTATTTCAATGGTTCTCAAAAGGATTCTTTTTTACATATTTTATATGGAACATCTTTGAAAATGGAAAGATGCATATTCTATTTAAACATATATGACATCAATGGATTTTACCGCCACTATAACTATTAATCGATGTTGGTATTTTTTTTTAATATTACTTGTTTCATTAAAAAAAACACTTATTTTACTTTATTCTTTGTATATTATTTTTGAAAATGGGTTTTTAATGGAAAGTGATATAACAATATCTGAAATTTTTTGTCTTATGGGTTCAAAAAGTATATTTTTACAATATTCATGATTTATATGAAATATTATATCTATTTAATTTGTTTAATGGTCCTTATAAAATTTTTATGGTTATAGGTGAGACTAAAATAGATCTTCAATTCATTGGGTAATGATTATGTTCTCTAGAGAATTATGTTCGAATTAACAGAGCTGGTTATCCCACTTGTAAGGATTCCTTTAAGGATTTTATGATGATGATTTCCCAAGGCACCCACATAAATTTTCTATTATTGTTAATGTTTTTTCAGGGAAATATTATTATTTTTTATGGAATGTTGATGATATTTTATTTAAAGGAATGATTATTCCCTTTGAGGTTAAAAGGTATGTTTTTAAGAAAATATTTTTCATAGGTTCTCATATTTTTAAGAAACATTAATTATGTGATATCTCTTTTAGAATTTATAGTAAAATATTTTATAAAAAATGGGAATTAAATTTGATTTTATATGTAAGTAAATTATTATTTTTGATCCAAGTTTTTGTATTAAAGGAAAAATCTTTTATTTTATCTCATGGTTTTGAAATGGAATAACGAGTTTCTTTATTCCTTTATTTAAGTCCCTTACTGCGATTCTTTAGTTAATATTATGTTTTCAAATGTTTTTCATATATTTTATGTATGTATAAGATCAATGATGTAGTAAAGTTATAAATCATTAATATTTTTTGGGAAATGAAAATGTGTTTCATTTTTAATATTTTCTATTATGAAAAAATGGATAATGTGTGGATGTTTCCCATTTATAAAGTATGAGCTATTTATGTAAGATTTATAATCTGATTCTATAAAAGTCAAAAAAACTAATAAGATCTTCATGAATTAATGAAAATTCATTCTTGTTTAAAAATGAAATTATAGGTTGAATTATGATAGATTTATTTCCTTCCCTTGGAGATAAATAAACTTCATGATTGATCATCAAGACCCATATAATTGATGTAATTTATATAAGGAGTTCATTTTCTGCCTTACATCGATAGAAGACTATAGGTTGACTTGTGATATGAAATTTTACTTATATATCCTAAAAATTAATATGGGATCTATGTGGATAGATCCAATCTATTCCCCAAATAAAAAAAAAATTCTACTGAAGGAAAGATAATAATATTTCTAGGAAGCATATTACTATAAAATTCAATTAGAGAGGAGTTATATATATAAAATTCAATCGTCATTCCACTAGTAGGTTTCAATGATAATTCATTATCTATCTATTTAGGATATGAACAAATAGTCTTAGAAAATTTTCAATATATTATGGAATTCATATAACTAGGCTCAAATAATAAATTTTCAATATTAATTGTTCCAATAACCACCCACAAATAATTATTCTTTCTTTAATAGATTAATAAAATTGGTTAGTTTTTGTATCAAGCAATAATAATCAGAGTAATAAATCATAAGATAAGTCAAATAAATTCTAAAATTTTAGAAATCATTTCAGATTCATTTCATCCTATGCCATTTTAGGTTCATACTACATCAATTTTTATTCATCATTGGTTTTTTAGACTACAAACTAATATTCTAAATATCCTAAATCTGAAAAATAACTAAACCATGCACTAATAAAAACTGCGGTAGCTTGAGAAAAAATTATATACATATTATATCTATTAACATGATTTTTATTACATCTCACAATAAATAACACCCTTTCACAAGAATGTGTAGTGTATTTAGAGATTAGAAACATAAACAAATTATTTTAAAACATTTTCAACATCTCCCACAAAAAGTCTTCTCACATGATACCCTTCAAAACACTTCATTAATAATACACTCATTCATAATATGGGGAATATAAATATAATAAATAGTGGAATGATATTCCCAGTAATGGTAAATATACGATATATCAATATAATATAATAGGGTAGCATAAGATAAGTATGTGGGTATTAGAACATAATTAATATATATAGTCATAACATAAGAGAATCATCCGAGTAAAACATAGATCATAAATCATGATTCATAGAATAAGGATTTTGGAATTACAATAGAAATAAGATGTATAAAATTTTAAAAATTACTCAATAATCATGAGACATGAAAAAATAACATATTCATAAGAACATTTCATATAAATATGTATAGGAATTCATTTCAAATATTGAGGCTCACTGCCAAGATTATCATCAGATAGTGGATAGTTTCCCTTAAGGTATTGGGAATTATCCAAAATCCCTAACATATGATCTCATGAGATATAATTCTCAAACCAGTTAATTGTATGAAAATATATTATTTTTCCCAACCACTATGTAGTAGACAATTTCCCTTAGGGTTCAAGGTTCACTCCCCATTTCCCAATCATATCAAGAGATATAAACATTACCTGATGCAATGGATGTCATGGCCCCATCCCCCATAGGTACCCCTCCTGGGACTATAATGAAGGAATAGAGATAATGACACATGATTCCTTCCTCCAATAGGACATAGGAGGGGGAAAACACCGAGGGTACACAAATCTCATATATATAATTCATTTCCCTCAAATAATGCAAGATCGTGAGATATAATAATTAGACACCAAGAAACTTTAGTATATAATATAAATTTAGTCCTAAAAAAATCCCACAACGCATGAATTTTTTTTAAAAAAAAGTAATATCCAAATAATTACTCAAAAAAAATTCCATTTAAGATCATTATGTCCTACAATTTAATTTAATATGATTATGAGAATTAGGTGATAAATGCCTAAAAATAGTTGGGTGTGGGTGTTATGTCTGAGTGGACTTTTCTGGTTTATCTTGACAAATAGGATAGGTAAAGGTATGAAAATAATTACACTAAAATGGTATCCCATTTTTATATTAGTTCCCATTGATTGGACTCAAGAGGTTGATCGAATACTTGATATATGATGGATAATACAGAACAACCAAGATGGTTAGCTTGGGGTAAGAGTGATACCACTATTTTTCGAGATAAGTGGTATTTGTTATCAAATGAATACATAATTGACTATAGTAAAAATACCCATGACTAGGGAGTAAAAAGGGGGAATATATCCCACAATATGATAAATTCCGACAATTATAGGAATATATGATTGTAAGTTCCACATGAGTGTTGAAAATGAACTGATCATGTAGTTTTGGTGGAAATGGTTTGGAATTGTGAAAAAATAGAAATTTATAGACCTATACTCAAGTGAAATTATTGAAACAAAATTCATTAAAACCATTAGGTTATAGTGGTGGATCATCTCATATGTGGGTGATTTAGGTGAGTAGGACATGCATGTGAGGAAATTATGGTTGGGTGAAACCTCCTAGAAATGGGGGAACCAAAGCGCCATAACATTTCACGCTTAATCCATTGAAACCTTCATCAAAAGGGGTTATTTTCCTTATTTTATACTATATTTTGGAATAATTGGTCTTTAACGAGGGTTTTAAGTATAAAACCTTTAAACAACACGAATACAATTATTTCCGTTACTTTCCTTAGGTATTTATTATAAGATCAAATATAGGAGAGTTTTTTGAAACATCAAGTATGTGGGATTGGGAAATATTTACTCTACTTATTTGGGTCTATGTCTAGTATTATATATCCCTAAATAGGTGTATGGGGATACTTGTATAGGGAAAATCATCTTGGTTTCCCAAAATTTTTGGTAACTATCTCAGATGCCCATGATTGATCTAAAGCATGCACATTGATGTTTCTAGGGCACACATGAATGTCAAATGGAGCATGCATGAGTGGGTGTGATATGTGGTGTGTGAGATAGCTTCAAGAAGTGTTCATACACATTTTTGAAGGAGTTAACATAGTCACCATTATCTATTCAAAATTTGTTAAACTTCTCCTTAAAATTTATGGGATGATCATGAATAGAATTTCCATGACAATAATCATAGGTTCCATTGTACAAGAAATTGGGTTATAATGATACATAGAGTATTTAAATCCCACATAGAAACTAATATTTTTTGACTATTCGAGTATAAACTAATCAAATATCTAAACACATCACTGGCCATTCACACTCTTGGACGAGTATATAACATTTCCCCATCTAATAGATAATCATATCACAAGACAATTTTATACCTATAACCATACACTACACCAGTCTATATAAATGAAGGGCCTATATTTCGTAATCATCATATGAGCGGATAAACCCTATCCTTGTTAAACTCACCCATTGACATGATCAAAAACATACCCAACCACCCCTAATTAGCTCATCCTTAAGGGTGATATAATTTTTTATCAATGTATAATAGTTCTCATGCTAGGTATTTTCTAATCTCTTGTACATGGATTCAATATGAAATATAAAACTCCAATATATCAAAGATATAATGTATGGCACTACATGTGGTATAATTTGTTAGTTCTTTAAAAAAACCCTTTGTGTCTTATGAGAATATTTTATATCTATATATGAAATTCTAGCCATGATAACCTTAATGTTTTATCACAACCTATAATACTATTTGAAACAAATTAATTAGGGATAACTCAAATTCATAATTTAATAGTTTATTATAAGACCCCTCTCATACATTGAGGTAAAAAACCCTATTAATTTTGGTAAAAACCATTTTATTGACCATTTAATAGGTGTTTAAGGGGTCTTGGGAGCTCTTGGGTGGCTCAAGATCATGAGATAGGATTACAATATGATGTTTCAATCCCATAGACTATCTAGTATCTGGAAACCCACCTGCCAATGACCATCCACTAGGGGTTCGGTTCTACTTGGGCTCAATGGATAGCCATTGGGTTCTAATTTAACTTTTATTAAAAAGGGGGAAAGGGGTATTTCCCCCATTCACACCTTTCTTCATAACCCATTTTTTGTTTGTCTTTTTAAATTTATAATATTATAGAATCCCTCGTCTCCTCTCATTGGACATAGTGTTTTTCTATCAATTATTTTCAATTTTTCATTATCCATGAGGAAATTAAAGGACCAAGGTATGTATAAGAGTCATATTTCTCATTTCTCTTATTTCTATCTATTTGAAGTGGTGTTTTATCATTTAAAACTAATAAGACCTACATTCAAGGTGTTTCTTCAATTCATTTATTTATTTTATTTCTTATCAAACCGATGGATTATAATGGATGCGTAGATCCATATAAGGCTAAGGTAGGTGGTCTAAGTGATTTTACATTAAAGTATTTCCATCATATTGTATTTCGGTTTGTTTAGTCATTCTAACATATCATTTTCTTGACATAATATTTTAATTGATTTTTTTTACTTTTCCTTTGATGCCTTATAAAACCAGATTGATTTTAGGAACAAATTTTTTCTTGGGATGGACCTTTGTTAAATCTATTAAAATAGTGGGTTAGGCTTGTAAATTGGAAATGACTAAATTAGTTAGGTGGTTAAAGGATTCGATTGGAAATGTAATGAGTTTATTTTGGGATGTGGGTTTCCAAGGATGACCCTGAGGAACCAATTTTAATTATGACTCTATAAATCCTTAATGAAATCCTGAATTGAATTATTTATTGAATAGGGATCAATGTGTAAAAATTGTATATTTATTGAATGAACCATAGTGGTGAAATTGGATTAACTTGTTGAATTTCATTATATTTAAATGTTGGAATGATGGATTATTTGAATATTTTATAATTTATTTAATAATGGAAATCTTTAGTGAGTTCATTGGATTCCTTATGAAATTTATTAGTATGGAATGACATGTAAGGGCCTTGGATTCAACTTAGGGACTTAGGTGAATTTTGGGAGTGACTAATTCTTGGATACAATAATGTTAAATTCTATAGAATTCCTTAATTGATCAAGTGGATTATATATTAATTCATTATGGAAAATTCCATGGGTAAGACCCCCTTAGATTCATGTAAAGTATGAATTTATCAAATACCAAAAATTAATGTAGTGTATTTTTTAGGGAGAACTTTATTAAATGCCTTGGGATGAGCTACATGGATTTGGATTGATCTTATTTGTGGGGAATTACTCAAATTTGAGTCTTGGATTACAATAAAGTGGTACTTTTTTAATTTAATTATGGATCCTAATGTTCAGATCAAATATATGATTTTTTAGAGTTTATGGGAGTGAAAAACCATATGAGCCATGTGAACCTTTATCCAGCCACTTGATTATTTTTTCCTTAGTGGTGTGCCTTGTAATCAAATAGAGACAATATACTTCCATTGAGACCATAGATACCGAAAGAAGATGAATAATATATTGTTGTTCTGGGTTATCCCCTTCATACTCGACACTTTACTAGGTTATATTTATTTTCTAAAACTTATGATTATTATTGGTTAATTTATTTATTTCAAACCTTTATGATTTACACTAATAGATTAGATTTTCATTAGACACTGTTGGTGGTGGCCTATGGTTTGTACTCACACCATGATAATGATTTTATTCCACTTGGGTACCAAAGTAGATATTCCTTTGTCATAAGTTCTATGTTCATGAAAATACTCAATGTGATGCTTGATTTTATGGATATGATGTATTTAAGACATGAGAGATGGGATAATGATCAAGACTTATAGAGGTTATATTATATTTTTTTATTTTTTATTTTCGTTACTACTAGAGTTAATTGTACTTGAAATGATTGATATACATGCCTTGATTTTATACATGTAGCATCATTATGAGATTTCATGGGATTAACATTGTGTTTTATCACATTTAGTTATTTTTTTGAGCTTATGATATTATATTATGTTTCACTTATTTCTATTTTGTTTTTCACTCTGTTACTGATGGAATAGTGTTACTTCAATAAAATCAAAGGCCCTCACTACAAGTAAGAATCCACTTTCATATGGGGAGGGACACTTAAGGATATGTGATGCACTGTCATGGGGAAATAGTTTAGTGATATCCAGTTCATGGGATTTCAAAGTGGTATTAAAGGTGTCTTTTCATTTATAATACTATTTGGGTAAGGTATAAGTAATACTAGAATATTGTGAAAACTTGGTAATAAAATCATTAATGGGAGTTGGAGACCCATATATATGGGAAAATCAAAGTTTCTAAGTATCAGAATTGTTATTTTTTCATATTATTTTATAGTTCATTAATTTCCACCATTAGTGGTATACTTGGTTGTGATGTTCTTGTTCCACGTAACATTTACTCTTTAATAGTATGGTAATAAGTTATGTGTGCTCATGGATCATGATTGGTACATAATATTTATATGTCATTTGTATGTTTCATGTTATTATTAGTTTCTTGGGATTCACATATGATGGTGTTTTATTTATGGTTTATGGCTTATGACTACTGGGGATTTATATTTTCCTATGGATTGAAATTATTGAGAGGGGTTATATATTAAAGGGCCTTCATCCAGTTATATAGTTATCATAACATATAAGTGTATGGTGTATTTCTACTTGGCTAACTCATTGAGTTACCATTTATAAGGTTGGGTAGGTATAAATGAGTTATTAAAGTCATGGTTTTTTTACATAAGGTTCTAGTGATCAACTTATAAAGTGTTTTCAATTATATCTTATGACTAGAATCCATTTAAATCAAACCATGTTTGCAGTTTCTAAATAAATTTCGAACAATTTAAAGGTGGAATCATGATGAAAATAAAAATCCTTAAAAATATTAATCCTTCGGAATAATAGATTAAGGACTAGGACAGTGAATAAGGCTCGATGGAGTAGTTGAATTATAAAAAATGGGTAGATATTGAACACCAATACACTTTAATTATGTATTATTAATTTTGAATCTATATTGGTGTAAATTAAATGGCATACCAATTAAATCTTTAAGGTTATTTTAATCTATAACTTGTGATTGATAATTTATATAATTGAACTTTTGTGATAGAATTAGGAAGTTTATGGGAGATTTAAAATGAAAACTTTTTAAATGTTGAGATCCTTAAATGAATGAAAAAATTTGAATCTAATTAGAATAGTATTTTTTGGACTTGACTGATAGGAATGTATTGGTAAAGAACTTATGTAGTGACATTATGGGAAGTATGTTGACTGTGTTTATGGGTATGTTGGTCCAGATATCAAGCTTGGACTATGAAACCATTATGGTATGTTTGTTTCTTTGTTTGTGTGTGTTCAGGGGAGAGAGATCATAGAGACAAGTGGTTAGTTTTGTCTTGTAAGGTTCGAGTTGATTTTTAAGTGAGTTTGAGGATGTTACCTGAGATACGTAACTTGGTGTTTACTAGTGTATAGGCTTGGTGGAAAAAGTTTGTAACCCTTAGTTGAGATCCTAAATCTTAGTGAGTGAGCAGTTAGCATTCTGGGAGGGTGAACCAGAAGGGGTTTAACCCATCCTTGCATATGGCTATATGTCTGAAGCATGGTGAAATGCTCTGGGTTGGAGATGAAGCATGATAAGTGCTTTAAGGCATGTAGTTTAGGATTAGAGATACATTTAGAACAATCATATAAAGAGATTTATTCATAGTGAGGTTTTTTGGTTTGGGTGCGAGGTCCTTATGTGTAAGGATACCCTTAGAAGTTTTTGGTGAAGGCTTATGTGTTTCCTCATCTTTTGGGCTTAAGACACCCCAAGTGTTAGTAATAATGATATTTAGGATTGTTTTTTAGGGTGAAAACCAATGTGATTTATAGCCCTATGATTTTTATATGTGTTATGGTATAAAGTAATGGTGGTTATATTCTATTTAATGGAATTATTCCTGGGTGATGGGTGGTAATGTTGTGAGTTATGGAAGGTTGGAATCTTGAATTAACATGTGATAATGTATCTCCATTTTCTATTTCAAGGGGATGGAAGTCGTGGATTGGAAATGGTTACCAGGGAAGCATGTGACCCATTGGTTTGGGTAAAAAAATTGTGGTGGGAAGAATCTATTTAAAGGATGTGGTTCCTCCTAGGTAATGTGACCAGATATCTTAGAAGTGAGTGCCTATGGTTTTTATCATGGCCATGTAGTGTGTGTGGGATATGTGTGAGATCTTCTATATTTGAATTCATGAAATGGGACATGTATGGGTCTGTGGTGAATCGTTCAGGTCTTTGAGGAGCTCAAGTGATTTTATGGTGCCAGTGTCATCATTACTGTGGGATTATAATGTTTAGGTAGAGATGTTTGGGACCAAGGAAGTATTAGTTACAAAGTTCTTCTTAGAGTGATGTAATTGAGATAATTATTGATTTTTATAAGAATGGATTCTGGTGACTTAGAAAGTGAGTTATGATGTATCCTCATATATAGTGGTGATGCTATGAAGTATTGAGGTCCTCTAGCACTTTCAATCCTATTAACTCCTCATAAAGGCATCAGGGATAGATCACATGGTTAATCATGGCGTAAAAAAATTAAAACATGCATGTGTATGTTTAATAATGTCGAGGTTACTTTTTTATGGTGTAATGAATAAAACAATATGGTGGGAAGTGCACCAAATGCTGTCTGGGGGTGCAAATATCGTCTTGAATAAGGTTTCTATGGGTTCCCTAAATGACATTATCATAAGACAGAGATGATAAGTGACTGATATATAAATTCCGGTGCTCAGTTTTGAGAAGGGTGTTTATATCATCCAATTCTGTTTAGTGAGGGATCATACATGGGCCTCTAACATCAATAGTTTAGTTCCTTTAGTATTGATAAGGACACTCCCATGGTTGGGAGTGACAAATATATTATGTGAGGTTCAACTATCATATTAAGGTGTCATTTTTGTGGTAGTAATAACCATTGGTTTGGAGAATCAAAATTATTTGTATCCATGGGATGATTCAAGGAATAATTTTATATGTGATTTGGATGAAGTTGCAAATTTATGTTGGCTCACGATATCCAATAGGTGATTTGAGGGTAATTCCAATTTATGGTGTATCAATTATCATGGTATAGTATGATAATGAGATAATTTGATTTGTGTCTCAATTGTGTAATGTCACTAAAGACTAGGTTTGTACTTCAGTGAGCATGTTGGATGGTCATGAGATGCCTTTTGAGTATAATACATCAAAATCAGGTGCATCGGTGATGTGTTGGTAAGTACAAATGAGCATTCAGAGTAGTCCACCAATGAAGGTCCAATTGTTATTATTTTATAGAAACCACTTAAGGTATGTTGTGTGTAGTATGATGAGTGTGGTTTTGTTTCAAACCAAGATTCCTAGGAAAACCAATGGGTTTTGACCCAATGAATGGGGGTGTTGAAACCTATCAGTTTGTTTTAGGATATGGAATAAGGAGTTGTATCAAATTTTGATTGGTGTTTAGTCTGAGAGTTGGGTGATGCATTTTGGAACCATGGATAGCATGTTGTTGGACTACTGAATCTTTATTTTTATGGAATATTTAAGTGGGTAAAGCACTGGGGGTCAAAAATAATTGTTGTGGGTTATGTTCTATGGAATTGGTTGTTTTTATTATTATTTAGTAAGTGAGTTTTTTCAAGAACTATCACATTTGGGAAAGATAATGGGTCTATGAAATGATTGTGATGGATGATATATTCAAGTAACATGGTGGTGGATAATGTTATGAACCTAATGAATTATTTTTTAGACCATGTTTGTAGGGGTAGTTTCCTCTAACTCATAAAGTAATCACATTGGAAATCTCTATTTTAATAGAACAAAAATAAAGGTTTCGGTTAATGACTTGATTAAGTAAGGAAATAAAGGATAATGAAAACCAGTGTTTGGAGGGTGGTGGTTATCATCTTGGTTTATTCTCGTTGACTGGTAATATTGGATTCCTATGACAGGGAAAAAACCATGGACTATTTGAGAGTGTTATTATCATTTCTTGTCATTTTTAGTGAAATTAATGAATAATATGTCAACAAACCCAATTGGGTGAGAGTTTTATATTAAGAGAACACCCAGGTGATGGTTTTGAATGGTCTGAGTGTGATGGTTTGGTGTTAGTGATTTGTTGTTTTGGAATGATGGTTAGGTGTTCTGACCATGTGTGGGTATTAAGATGCAAGTTGTTCGGGTGACTAGGTCTATGAGACCATGGTGTATTGAGGCGGCACATCAATGTTAGTTTTGAGGGGATCCCTCATGCGGTAGATAGTATCATAAGAGAGATGTTATTTTTATGTGGTTTCAAGTGAGAGTTGTCTAGTGTAGACTGGTGACATCAACCCATGAGGTGAGATGTTGGTGAATCATGAAATTAGATATATCACTAGTAGTGGAGAATTGTATTAATTTTTAGCATTTGATTAGTCTCATGGTGCATGGGCCTATGGGGTTGTTGGTGCAAAAATGGGAGAAGAAGACAGAGAAACAGAAATCCCCAAGGGGTTGCCTCGTGAAGAGCATTCGTGGAGCCCCAATCACACTGTGCCCACCACGGAGCAAGGAGGCGAGATGCTCTGTGAGCAGGTTTGACATTCGCGAGGTTGCCGTAGAGAAAGGATGCGGTGACGCTCCGCGAGTGCCATTGACGTTCGTGAGCCCGCCGCCAAGCAAGGAGGTAGGACGCTCCATGAATGCATTTGACGTTCGCGAGCCCTATGCGGAACAAAAAAATCCCTCTTCATGCCGAGAGAGAACTGCTTCGCTGCTCCTCTCCCTTATAAATACCAGCCTCCCCCCAAGTCCAACGGACGGATCATCCGACCATTCAACTTCCTAGATCCTGAATCATGAAGCACCTTCTTCTATGTGAACCATGAGATGTGCGAGGTACATCTGCTCTGCAAAGTGCCTCCCCTTTTCCTTGTTTTAACCCTCTCTTTCGAGAGGGATGCCTTTAGAAGAGGCTAAGGGCCTCCGTGAAAGAAGGGGATGCCCAAGGGGACCTAGGTCATCGCGGAGTGTTTATGATTCATGAAACACCCTTCCTGTACATGTGATCCACATGCTAAAGCAGGGTCACTGTACTTCGCAAAGCACATTGCTTCACAAAACCTTCCACCATAAGGCACCTTTTATCTGCATGTAAGTACTCTACAAATGCCTTCCCACATCGCGAAGCACCTCCTATATGACCCTCTGCCCTATGCTTAGGCTGAGGAGCCCTACTTCGTGAAGCACACCCCTTCGCATGTACCCTCCGCCATGCGAAACAATAGAGCTTCACAAGGCTCATGCCTATTAACCCCTCTTCTTTAAAATTCCTTTTCCCATGCGACCCTCCAGGTTTTCATGAATCGATTTCAAAGTCCCTTGGACAATACTTCCCATTGTGTTGCTTCGCCTCATGCTTCTCCACATAGGCACACCAATGAATATTCCTTCTTTGCATAGCCATGCTAATGTGGACCCCCCAATTGTTCTCTCCATAACACACCCTAGCCACGGCGTTGCCTATACCTTCTCTTCACCAAGGTCTAGAGGGTAATAGTTATGTAAGTCCTAGGGGTGTGGAGTAAAACCACCTTGTCCAAGGTGCAGGATGTTAAACTGCCAAGCACCATCATCCTTAGCACATGACATTAAACTGTGACCTCACACTGTGCCTTTCACGCGGGGTGCCCCCACCTTGGATATTTTGCACACCCACTGGTCTCCATGAGGATGAGATCTTCCCTCTCCCGGGACGATATCCTACTTATCGGAGTGGCATTTTTCTACGGGTAAAGGGCTACCATCTCAGTGTAAGCCCCTATATTTTCTTACAGGAGGTAGCATACCTACTCCTCCTTTATTCTTCGGTCCCAAGGACCAGGGGGAGGGGGAAATGGAAATTAGACCCCTCCTTTATTTGGTACCAAATCCTTCTCCCATTGGTCTTTGTCACCATTGGGCCTCCATCCTGGAGTAAGTCCCAACACCTTGGGCTGCTAACCGCACATAAGCCCCTGTTTCCTCTTTGGGTTGTGATCACGTGTAATCCCATGTTCACCTCTCATAGATGCACCTATCGTGGCATGATCATCAGGTCTCTGTTGCCTCTTGTTTCTCACACTGATCATCACTCACATGGGCTTAGAGTAAGCACTGACCATGACATCCACCATTGGGAAGCCTAGAGTGTAAGCCCTACCACCATTCTAAACTATGAGGTCTTTGATCTTTTCCAAGGTAGGGTACGTACGAAGCCGCCACGAGGTTCAAGCCCACCCCCCATTGGACACCAACTCTTCCTTCACATCATTTCACCCACCCACCTAAACTATGAGGTCTTTGATCCTTTCCAAGGTAGGGTATATAGGAAGCCTTCACGAGGTTCAAGTCCGCCACCCATGGGACCCTAGGTCCTCGTTCACGTCGGTTGACGACCCTCCTAAACTATGAGATCATTGATCCTTGCCAAGGCAGGGTACGTAGGAAGCCTTCACAAGGTTCAATCCCACCACCCATTGGTCATCCCGACCCACCTTCAAGTCTGTTCACCAACACCTTGGGACGCCTCATAGCGTAATCCCCCAATGCCACCATATAAACTATGAGGCCTTTGATTCTTGTCATGGAAAGGTATGTAGAAAGACTCCCATAGTGTAAAGGCACAGAAATTTCAAGGAATTTTTTTTTCTTAAATTCATTGGGATTTTACATGTACGCAGTTTCTGAAGTCACCTGATTCTGAGGCCTGGTGTGCCTGAAATAATTTTTTGAAGTTTGTTCAGGTACATTAAGTGAACGTATGAGTGAGTTTTTCTACTTTTTGAACCAATTCTCAGAATTGAAATCCGAGGACACTGATGAACTCGTAGCACTGATATTATCTTAATGGGACCTTTATTGCAGTTGTGTTTTTTGCAGGTTGAGAGTCAATTTTTGGGGATTTAGAATAAAATAAATAAAATTGTGGAACACAATTTTATTTATATCTTGTAGTTATATCCTACAAGGGGAAGTTATTGGTGGGGCCCACACCCTTATAACCTCTCATGAGAAAATATTTGAGAGGTGGGGCCCACATGAGCCCCTAACTTATCACCTCCCCTAAACACCCCATTAAAACCTCTTTATTTAATTTTTGACAACCTACTTTAAACTTTTGGACATCCACTTAAATGTGGAGCCTCTCCATCTCCCATCCATTAATGTTTCCAACTCTAATGACTTAATTAATTCAATTTACATTTTGAATTAATTTGAAAATAGAGGGAAATGTTATATTAGGGGTGGGACTTATTATTATTTTGGTTGGAAAATTTTTTTGGGGAGAACTCTTGAGAAAAAAAGAATAGGGTTTTTCTTTTGATGAAGAACCACCGAAGAACGATGATCATCTACTTTGATCTTCGGCCAAGCCAAAGCAGAAGGAGCAACCCGAAAGGAACGTCGATGATGTGCCATCCTCAGCTCCTTCTTTCCCAACATCAATGAGTTCATGTCGTCTCCCCGTGATTCCGTCTTCCGTGATGCCCAACTTCTGCGAACCTTATTTTGAGGTAGGGGTTTGTACAAATTTTAACTGAATATTTGTACCTCATTCTTCATTGAATTTTCTGATTTGTATTCAGCCAACTGCTACTGCCAAACGCGGAGGGAGCAGGCCGAATGCACACAGCCCTATGACCCTCTGTAGTATCTTTTTTTTATGATGGATACCATGTTGGAAAGGTGGTGAGGAGCAAAGGTGGCGACTACATGCTGGCCGTGTGCGGAAGAACCACGGTCCGCAACCACAGGCCGCTCGGCTGAATGAGAATCGTCCGGCTAAAGATGGACGGGCCGAAGGGAGACCACAGTGCCACAAGGGAAGCCGTGTTGTGGAGAACCATGACCTGCGCTCTACATGATGATATGGCGATGAACCGGCCAGCTCGCCCACCATACAGGATGAAGGAGTCGCGACACCCGTAGGTGCCATGCCGAAGGACCACGGCCCGCTCAAACAGGCCGCTTGCGCAAGGAAGACCGGTCGTCTTTAGCCAGCCGGACACTACAGCAGCGCCGCTTGGCACAACAAATTTTGGAGAGTGGGCGGTTGCCCCACCTGTAGCCCTCAACCACCCGGGTCGAGCCGCTTAGCCAACTGGGCCGAGCCGCTCGGCCAGCCGCACCGAGCCGCGCCGCGCCGAGCTGAGCCATGTCGCGCCGGGCCTAGCCGCGCCACGTTGGGTCGGTTCGTGCCCTGCTGGGTTGGGTCGCACCCCCTCGGGCTAGGGATCACCCCTCAGGATGGACCAGGTGCTTCACCGGGATGGTCCGACCCTCTGCCGGGTCAGACCCGCCAAATCGGGTCGGGCTGACCCGCCAGCCCACTGGGCTTAACAGGCTGAGCCTGTTTTCACTTGAACGTGAATAACTTAAAGACCGCGTGTTCGATCGATGCTCCATCTACGGAATTTGGACCCTTGCAATGAAGCGGTCCTTTTGAAATACTCTACGTGAGTTCTGGATATCATTGGAAAATGGATGGGTTTAGAACAAGCGTAATTCTAACAGGGCCCCTAGAACGGAAAAGCTGATATCTCTCAGACCAGGCGTCCGATTGATGCACCGTCTATCGCGTTGAGTTTCTTTTGATGATATGGAACTTCGGGATACATAAAATCTAGAATTAGTGACAGTTGGTGTATATACCCCTTTGATTGAGGAGCGGACCCTCCCAGAATCGAGCGTGCTGAGTGCGGGTACCCTAGAGCTGGCTGTGACTGCAACAACTACCGTACTAGAATCCTATGTGGGTTCGACGACGATGAAAATCATAATGGAATCCTTTGTGGGTTCGACAATGATGAAATCTATACTGGAATCCTTCGTGGGTTCGACAGTGATGACTATTGTTCTTGTATCCTACATGGGTCCAACAGTTTGACTTCTATACTAGTATCCTTCGTGGGTCCGATAGAGTTGCTGGTCTAGTATCCTACATTGGTCTGACAGCTTAGCTGGTCTAGTATCCTACATGGGTCTGATAACTTAGATGAATCAATGACTTCATCTGATCATCTTTATAACTTTATGAAATATGTATACCTGTGTGAGTTGAGTCTTGACTTTCAATCATTATCATCGATGTGATTGACTTATTTCCTATGTGGACTGGGTTGTGCTTAGGCTCGAGAGTTGGAGCCGAACTGGGATTGAAAACTTAGTTATATTTATGGGAATATACCTAAGTAGAGTTGGTTGATACCTCGTGATTGTATCTTTCTTCTATGGTTTATCCTTAGTTGATTCTGGGAGACCTTCATGGGTCTCGAGGTCCCTACTGAGTATCGTATACTCACCCCTGCACGGGCTATGACCCCACTACGTTGTGTTTGATGTAGAAAACAGACAACACTGATCGAGGTGGAGGCTTGTGGAGATGAACAGTACCCGGAGGTGGACCACTTGATGATATGTACACAGAGCGGACAGTTGGAACTGAGGTGATGAGGAGGCCATTTGTACCCACACTTTAGGTGGGAGTCCCAGAGGAAGACTTAGTGGTTTCTATTTTACATTACTGTAGTTGTACTAGCTTTTCTGTTGTACTGTACTTTACCGTTGGGCTTGTATTCCCGACCCCTTTCCCTTTCAGTACTTACTTTTGTATACAGTTTCACTTAGTGTTTACTTCCTGTTGCATACTCTATTGTTCTTGTTTACTTTCATAAAGGAAATTCCTTCCCAGTATAGGGATTTACACCTTTGGTTCTAGTCTCCAGCCCCTGGACTATGGAAGGCGGGCTTGGGGTAGTCATGACACGGGCCCTGAGGACGGGTCATGAAAAATTGGTATTAGAGGAGTCAGTTCTACCGCAGAACTCAGGACTCTAATTATTTATTCTATTTGAAGCAATAGTGTTAAGTGTTTTAGGTGTGGTTAACAGTTTAGGGAAACCGGTGTTGGTGCAGCGGCTGATGTATCCATACACTAGGAATCTGACTCCTGATTTCTGACTCAGTGCACTAAAACACTGATTGCGGGTGTATTTCCTTTGAAAACTTTTCTTTGTGATTAATTTGTTTCAGCTCACCAGGTATAGTTTTTTGACCATGGTGCATCTGTTTATTTTCAAGATGGCCCCACGAAGTCAGCCAGCTAGGGTTCTAAGTTACTTGTGGGATGGTAGCCCACTGAGCGATGAGGATTCGGTGCAGGGCCCCATCACAATGGAGGCACCAGCGGCACCACTACCCACTAGGCCACTAATACCACCAAATCCAGTAGAAAAGAATGCACGCTGCTTGAGCACGTTGCATGAGTTTTAGTGACAGAGTCCGCCCAGGTTATGTGGAGAGAAGGACCCTCAAGCAGCTGGGGATTTGCTGGATGCTATCGTCAGAGTCTTCAGATTGGTAGGGACACCAGCCGACCTTATGGTGCTCCTTGACATGAGTATCCGGGACGCAGTAGCAGGTAGATGGTGGAGCCTGATACTCCTGGTTCATGACAAGTCATCTCTACTTTGGACAGACATCGAGAGTCTCTTTCACTCAGAGTTTGTTCTGGCCACCCTTCGTGCGGTACGGATTCACGAGTTTCTACATCTAGAGTAGGGCAGTATGCCAGTAGCTCAGTACTTAGTGAGTTTCAATGACCTCTCATGCTACTTCACGGACATGGTACGAGACCCATTCTTCTGGGCCCCGACCATTAAGCAGGGACTCAGACATGAGATTAGGGATTCGATGATCTCTCTTAGTATTCTGACGTAGGTGGGAGTACTGGAGCGAGCCCAACTTGTGGACAGCTTTCTCACTGAGTTGACACCAATAGCGAGACCAACCATCGGGTGACACATAGCGGAGTCTTCTGCAGCTGGCATTAGACAGTTGACACAGAGGTCCTAGAGAACTAGCCCATTATGTGGGCGACCCTAGGATACAAGTTCAGCTGTGTGGGGCACACGAAACCAAGACAGCTATAAGAGGAGTAAATAATGTTATGCATGCGGCGGTCATGGTCACATGGCTCGAGACTATCCGACCCACCATGCGGAAGAGCAGAAGACAGTAGAGGGACCTCCCAGGCAGAGGTATAGGTTCGACCATGGTGGTCCATCAGGAGCAGGTGAACGAGGCAGAGGAGCTGGCCGAGCAGTGTGTGGTGGATGATGTTTAGAGGATCTACCACCACCACCACCAAGAGGTCCACCCTGACCATAGGGAGATGGAAGACAGGGGCATGCTCAGCTCCAGGAAGTTGAGGCATATGACCACGACACACCTGAGATGATTCGAGGTACTATCTGTGTCTACTCCACCCTTGTTGTAGTACTTAAAGACATAGGTTTGAGTCATTATTTTATTACTGATTCTCTTTTTTGGAGCTCGGAGATTCCGACGGAGCCATTGCCTCGATCATTACGGCTAGATACTTCTACAGGTGCAGACTCGACGATTACGCATTGGTGCCGGTAGTGTGAGCTTACTCTAGGAGGCGAGAGCTTTGGATTTGATCTTCTTGTAGCCGCATCGTGGCCTTACGTTGTCATCTTGGGTTTGAACTATTTGTATACAGTCCATGCTCAGATCAACTACGTTAGGCACAACATGCAGTGTGTTTGCACGGATGGGACCAGGTTCACCTTTACTGGTGAGATGGGAGCCTTTGCAGCACAGGATTGACTTTCGCGGAGGAGAGGGCAGCTGATCACACATCAGTTGGCTAGTCTCATCCTCAGAGCGGTTGATGTGCGGAGTCCGAGTTTTCATGTTGTGGTGGATCAATATGCGGACATTTTTACTGACGATGTTCTTGGACTTCCTCCTCGTAGAGAGGTAGACTTCTACATCGACCTGTACCCCGGGACAGCACTGATATCTACTCCAGCGTATCAGATGGCTCCAGTTGAGCTTCGTGAGCTGTGGGTACAACTGGAGGACTTGCAGGGGAAAGGATTTATCTGACCTAGTGTTTCACCTTGGGCTTCTCTAATTTTTTTTCCAAGAAGGTGGATGGGAGCTTGCGACTATGTGTCAACTATCGTCTCCTAAATCAAGTTATTGTGAATAACAAGTACCCACTCCCAAGGATTGAAGACCTATTTTATTAGATCAAGGGAGAACGATGGTTCTCGAAGATAGAACTTAGGTCAGGAAATCATCAGCCCAGAGTTCGAGATGAGGATGTGCAGAAGATGGCCTTCAGGTGTCAGTATGGCCACTACGTGTTCTTGGTTATGCCTTTTGGCGTAACAAACGCACCAGCAGTGTTCATGAGTCTCATAAACAGGATCTTACAGCCTTACCTTGATCACTTTTTCATAGTATTCATCGACGACATACTGATTTACTCGACTATAGTGGAGGAGCACACCTACCACTTGCGGGTTGTACTGGATACACTATGAGAGAACCATATTTATGGTAAGCTCTCGAAGTTCCAGTTTTGGATTCGAGAGGTTCACTTCTTGGGACACGTTATCTCGAAGGCTGTAGTTTCAGTGAATCCAGTGAAGATCGAGGCAATACATGCTTGGGAGCCACCCTGGAGCATGACAGAGGTGGGATGTTTCCTGTGTCTGGCTGGATACAATCAATGATTTGTGTCAGACTTCTCCAGAGTTTCATCACCGCTTTTAGACTTGAAGTAGAAGGGTAAACCCTTTGTGTTGTCAGATATATATCAGTATAGATTTCAGGAGTTGAGGTATAGGTTGACTAGTGTTCCCATCATGAAGTTGTCGAAGGAGGTCGTTGGGTACGTAGTTTACTGCGATGCATCAGGGACCAAACTCAGGAATGTCTTCATGCAGGAACGAGCATTGATCACGTATGGTCAACATCATTTGAGACATCACAAGAAGAACTATGTTACCCATGACCTGGAGTTAGTAGTAGTGGTCTTCACCTTGAAGATTTGGCAACACTATCTATTGGGCGAGCTCTTTACAATCTACTCTGACTACCAGAGTCTCATGTATATCTTCTCCCAGAAGGACCTGAACCTGAGACAGTAGTGATGGCTCAAGTTCCTCCAGGACTATGACATTGAGATATTCTATACTACTGGGAAGGGAAAAGTTGTAGCTGATGCTCTCAGTATAATATTGGGAATTTAGCTGCTAGGAGAGGCAACGGTGTAGCTAGCCGCATTGCAGATATCATTTGTGGATAGATATGGAGTATCCTTTCTATAGTCACTCACAGTCACTCCTCTACTCCTTTAGTGAGTCAGAGAGGCACAGCATGGGGATGTTGACTGTGAGATGCGATGTGCTTAGATATCCATAAGGCAGGCACCTGATGGATTTTTTGAAGGGGGGAGCACGTCATCCTCTTCAGGGGATGAACTATGGTTCCAGTTGCACTGCAGGAGGAAGTACTGAGGGATTTTTACACTTCCCCTTTATCGTTACATCCAGGAGTGACAAAGATGTACCAGGACCTCAGAAGACAGCACTGGTGGCCGGGTATGAAGAAGGTTGTAGTAGAGTTTGTATCACGATGCCTCACTTGTCAGCAAGTGAAGGCAGAGCACCAGGTACCAGCGTGCTTGGTTCAACCCTTAGTGGTTCCAGAGTGGAAGTGGGATGGGATATCCATGGATTTTGTGATGGTACTTCCATGTACATCCAGAGGACACGACTCTATCTAGGAGATCTTATACCGACTCACCAAGTTGGCACACTTCATACCAATCAGATAGCAGGGCTCAGTAGAGAGCTTGGGATGCCTCTACGTTCAAGAGATCATATGGATTCATGGTGTGCCATTGTCTATCGTTTTAGATTGAGATGCTCGTTTCACTTCTCAGCTATGGAAGGGGTTACATGAGGCTTTTGGGACACAGCTACGTCTGACCACCACCTTGCATCCTCATATGGATGACTAGACTGAGAGGACCATTCAGACTCTCAAGGACATGCTCCGTGCATGTGTCCTTGACTTTGGTTGTAGCTGGGTGGATCACCTAACCTTGGTGGAGTTTTTGTACAAAAACAGCTACCACTCCACCATCGGGATGGCACCTTCTGAGGCACTGTATGGCTGACCATGAAGATCACCTCTGTGCTGGACTGACCCAAGGGAGTCAGCACTTGTTGGACCAAAGATGGTTTAGGCTACGACGGAGAAGGTGCAGATCATCCAGGAGTGGATGAAGACTGCACAGAGTAGACAGAAGTCCTATTATGATTGGAGATGAATACCACTGGAGTTCAAGGATGGAGACCACGTCTTCTTATGGGTCTCACCTCGACATGGTCTATGGAGATTTGGCCGGGGCAGCAAGTTATCTCCATGTTTCATAGGACCTTTCCAGGTCCTCAACAGAGTAGGAGAGGTTTCTTACCGCTAGCCCCTACCACATCAGTTGCACCGGTTGCATGACGTCTTCCATGTATCTCAGCTATGGAGATATGTGCATGACCCATACAACATCATCGACCATGGGGAGCTGGATATCGATGATTGGGCGACATTCTCGAAGTACCCGGTGGAGATCGAGGATCGACAGGATCAGGTCCTACGTGGGCGGTCAATTCCTCTAGTACGCATTAGCTGGCAGCACAGGAACCTCCAAGAGAGCTCTTGGGAGAGGGAGACTCAAATGTGTGCTCAGTACCCTCTTTTATTTACCTAGTGTTTTTGTATCTTTACGGGGATGTAAATCCCATAGGTGGGAGTAATGTAAAGGCCTGAAAATTTAAAGGAAATTTTTTTACATAAATTTTTTGGAATTTTATGAGTACGTAGTTTCTGACGATGCCTGATTCCGAGGAAACTTGTGTCCGGAATAATTTTCTAAAGTTTGTTCAGGTAAATTCAGTGAATGTACGAGTGGGTTTTTCTATATTTTGAACTGGTGCTCGAAATGGAAATCTGAGGACACCGATTAACTCGCAGCGCCGATATTCACTTCAGGGGACCTTTACCGCAGTTGCGTTTTATGTGGGTTGAGAGTTAATTTTTGGGGATTTAGAATAAAATAAATAAAATTGTGGAACACAATTTTATTTATATATGGTAGTTATATCCTCCAAGGGGAAGTTATTGGCGGACCCCACATCCACATAACCTCTCATGGGAGGATATTTGTGAGGTGGGACCCACATGATCTCCTAACTTATCCCCTCCCCTCAACTCCCCATTAACATCTATTTATTTAATTTTTGACAACCCACATTAAACCTTTGGACTTCCACTTAAATGTGGAGCCTCTCCATCTCCCATCCATTAATGTTGCCAACTCTAATGCCTTGATTAATTAAATTTACTTTTGGAATTAATTTGAAAATACATAGCAATGTTATATTAGGGGAGGGATTTATTATTATTTTGGTTGGAAAATTTTTTTGGGAGAACTATTGAGAAATAAAACAATAGGTTTCTGCTTTCGAAGAAGAACCACTGAAGAATGATGATCATCTCCTCCGATCTTCAGCCAAGCCAAAGGAGAAGAAGCCAGCTGCAAGGAACACTAATGACGCGCCATCCTTGGCTCCTTCTTTACCGACGTCAAGGAGTTGACACCGTCTCCCCACAACACCCTCTTTCGCGACGCTCGACTACCACGAACCTTATTTCGAGTTAGGGGTTTGTACAATTTTTAAGTGAATAATTGTACCCCGTTCTTTGTTGAATTTTCTGATTTGTATTCGGCCAACTTCTACCACCTAACGCGAAGGGTGTGGGCCAAACGCACATGGACTGATGACCCTCTATAGTATCTTTTGTTTGTGATGGAAACCATGTTGGAAAGGTGGTGACGAGCGAAGGTGGCGACTACGTGTGGAAGAACTGCGGCCCGCAACTGCGGGCCGCTCGGTCGAAGGAGAACCGGCTGGCTAAAGCCGGCCTGGCCAAAGGGCGACCACAGCGCCCCAAGGGGTGCCATGTTGTGGAGAATGGCGACCCGGGCTCTGTGGGCTTCTTCAGTGGCAAACCTGCTGATTCACCAGCCGGCCAGGATTAAGGAGCTGCAACACACACAGGTGTCGCGCCGCAGGACCGCGGCCGGCCCGAGTGGGCCGCTTGCGCCAGGAAGACCGGCCAGCTTTGGACGGCTGGATAGGAGGGCGGCGCCACTTGGCGCCTCCGGTTTGGGAGACCGGGGGGCCACGCTCCCCCACAACACTCGGCCACCCAGGCCGAGCCGCGGCCAGCTAGGCCGGTCCAACCCTATGTCGGGTCGGACCCACCGAATGAGGTCGGGCCGACCCGCCAGCCCACTAGGCTTAATGGGCCGAGCCCGTTTTCACATAAATGTGAATAACATAAATACCATGCGTCTAATTGACGCATCGTCTACGACATTGATACCCTCACAATGAAGCGGTCCTGTTGCGATACTCTATGTGAGTTCTAGGAGACTTTGTAAAATGTACGGGTTTGGAACGAGCATAATTCCAACCAAACCCATGGAACGAAAAATCCAATATCTCTCAGACCGGGCATCCGATTGACGCGTCGTCTATCACGTTGAGTTCCTTTTGATGAGACAAAACTTAGGGATACATCAAATCTGGACTTTGTGATAATTGATGTATCGACCCCTTGGCTCAAGAAGCGGACCCTCCTGGAATTGAGCGTGATGAGTGTGGGAACCCTAGAGCTGGCTGCGATAGCAACGACTACCGTACTGGAATCCTCCGTGGGTTCAACAACGATGAAAATTGTATTGGAATCCTCCATGGGTCCGAAGATGATGACATCTATACTTGAATCTTCCATGGGTTTGATAGCAATGACTATTGTTCTTGTATCCCACATGGGTCCGACAGTTTGACTTCTCTACTAGTATCCTATGTGGGTCCGACAGAGTTGTTGGTCTAGTATCCTACGTGGGTCCGACAACTTAGCTGGTCTAGTATCCTACATGGGTCTGATAGCTTAGATGAATCAGTGACTTCATCTGATCATCTTTATCACTTTACGAAAGATTTTTACCTGTGTGAGATGGGTCTTGACTTTCAATCATTATCATCGATGTGATTGACTTCATTCCTGTGTGGACTGGGTTTTTCTTAGGCTTGGGAGATGGATCCAAGCTAAGATTGATAACATAGGTATATGTATGGGAATATACCTAAGTAGAGTTGGTTGATACTTCATGATTGTATCTTTCCTCTGTGGTTTATCCTTCATGGTTTCTGGGAGACTTTTGGGGGTCTCAGGGTCCTTACTGAGTATCGTATACTCACCCCTGCACGGGATATTCCCACACTACATTGTGTTGGATTTAGATGACGGAAACCACTAATTGAGGTCGAGGATTGTGGAGATGGACGGTACCTGGAGGTGGACCACTTGACGAGACGTACACGGAGTGGACAACCGGACACGAGGTGCTGAGGAGGCCATCTGTACCCACCCTTCAGGTGGTATTCCCAGAGGACGACTCATTGGTTGTTGTTTTACTTTACTATAGTTGTACTTGATTTTCTGTTTTACTATACTTTACCATTGGTCTTGTATTTCCGCCCCCTTTCCCTTTCAGTACTTACTTTTATATACATTTTCACTTTGTGTTTACTTCTTGTTGCGTACTCTGTTGTGCCTGTTTACTTTCATAAAGGCAATTACTTCCCAGCTTAGGGATTTATACCTTTGGTGATAGTCACCAGCCCCTGTCCTATGGAAGGCAGGCTTGGGGTAGACACGACATAGGCCTCGAGGGTGGGTCATGACATAGAGGTTCAATCCCAACATTTGGTCACTCGGACAATCTTCACGTCGGTTCACCCCTGTCTCGCATAACGTTAAACTATGGACCACATTCAGCGGTAAGACATTGTTTCCCCAGTCAGTGGAAAGCCTTGGCACACAAATTCCATCATATAAACTATGTGTTCTTTGACCTTTTCCATGGAAGGGTACATAGGAACCCTCTTTGAGGGTCAATCCCAACAACCAGTGGTCCATGACACTTCACGTCGGTCCACTCTCGTCTTGCATGACATTAAACTGTATTCCACTTTTGTTCCCCATTCAACAGTAAGCCATTTTCACTTCATTCAGCAGCAATTCATTGTTAATCCATTCAGTAGTAAGCCGTTGTTATCCTCTTTCAGCAGTAAGCTACTGTCACACCATTCAGTGGTAATCCATTGTCATTTCATTCAGTGGTAAGCCATTTTCACTCATTCAACGGTAAGCCATTATCACCCCATTCAGCAATAAGCCGTTGGTACCATAATCAGCGGTAAGCCATCATCAGATGAACTTCGTAGACTTTTATTCCCTGTCATGAGGATACGTAGGAAGCCTCTTTGAGTCTCAAGCCCAAAACTATCATCATCCTCATGGCGGTTCCATCCCATTCACCATCCACTTCATTTAACCGCTCTATCAACCATCCTGATTCTTACCCAGGCCATCACATCCTGGTGGAATCATGTTGCCTCATACCACATTCCCCTCAACAGTAACTGGGAGTTCAACCACGCATTGGCCCCAACATCAGTGTTTCCTCCGGGCATCGCACTCATTTGATCCACTATAATCAGTGTTTTGATCAGTCCGATCTATCTCTATCAGACGTTAATCTTACAACATACCCTTTGTTAAACTTGGGAAGCTGAGGAAAAACTCAGATATATGCCCATGGAATATGATTCCCAGCGTTTGATGTGGGATTCCTTGAGCTTTCGCGCCATTGAGAATCCCTATAATAAGGGAAATAAGATAGTCTCACCAGTGTCCCAGCGCCCAGACATGCTAGTGATGCCCAACTTGAATACTCCCCTGACTGAAGGTTGCTGTTCTGACCGAACCCCTTGTAATGTCCCGACATAAGTAGTGTAATTAACTGGTGTCTATGAAGATATGGAGTGAGGAAGAGTTTCACGAACAAAATATTAAGTCTATAAGGGAGACCCAGACTAGGTGATGAGTTCCGAGGAGGAATCCATGGAAGGTAGAACAGACATCCCATCATCCTGTTTTGATCAATGATCAAATGTCCCAGAACAAAGAGCGGATGCCACCCGCCTTTGAAAAGTAGGAATGCAGGGCAACAAAACTCCGCCTTTCATCCTCAAACAAGACAGATGTGTGTGCCCCGATGAAAGTGTTGGAAACATAAATGGTGAACCCGATGTGATATTATTCTCCTCAAAATAGAGATTAGTAGAATTTGAGGAATCAATGTATTGACGTGTCACTGGATCGATTTATCTAATGCCGGTTCCCAGTAATCAAATAACGGGCCTAGAGTGAAACTCACCACAAGTTAAGGCAGTAGATTGTTGAACATCCCGTTCTGCGACATTTTCTGTGTGGATCCCTCTTACTGGATGCAGAAGACGGGATGGTGTTGGGGCATTGGTCTTTGACTCCTTTTTCTTTTAGCACTAACTGGATAATCTCCTTGCTCTTTGAAATCATGTTGTTGCTCAAGGGATGTGATCACCACATTCCCATCGACGAAGGCGCAGGGGTAGCGCCAACATGGTCATACCATGTGGATTCACCTCTCCCACGACGGACTCTACATATATGACAATGGGGTGCTCACGCCCCCTCTTCCCAGTTGAGTTCATTCAACAGAGGGTAATCAACGACCTCAAGTGCCATTACGAGGAGGAGGGCATAATCCTGACCCAGGATATGGCTCGCCTGGATCTGGAGGCATATGTGGCTTGTCACCAACGCCCCCCCAAGGGCCACGTAGGGAGCCACTTCTACCCACTCCAACATTCAACCATTTCAGGAGCATCTCCCTGGAGTGCTTTGATGACTCTCTACCTTACAATGATGAGGTAGGTGATGTCCGGCCCAGCCCGGTCAGAGTCCCATTTCAGGGGCTCCTATCAAGGGATCCCCCCCCAGCCGCATCAGCGCCGCATCACGGTCTTGCTAGAAGAGGAGTAGGTAAGCTACGTACCTGCACCACCATCCCTGGTTCGTCTGACCCGACGCCAGCATCGGGCACTGGCTAAGAAGGACACCCATCAAGGGGCGTCAACGTCAACGGCTACTGTGGAACAGGCCATCACCGATGCATACTGTCATTTCCTACATACACTAAGTAGAAGAACATATATTCCAGACTAGGATCGAGGCCCCAACCACCCCAAGGGAAGGCAAGGTCGACTCTCCTGGTCACCAGCACAAGCAGTGGCCACCGCGAACCAACCCGTAGCGATGCCAGCCAGTACGGAGGTCCTCCCCATACCACTACCATAGAGAGTATGGGCCTTCCCTTATTCAAGGATCAACATAGAGGTCCACCCTATACCACCCCCAATCCGAATGAAGGTCTTCCCCACAGCGGTGATACTTGGCACAGAAGCCTCTCTGGTTCCCATTACACTAGGTATGGTGTCATTCCTCCTACCCATGACCGCTGGTGTTGGGAAATTTCCAATTCAGTCTCTCTTCAGCATGGGGATCCTCATCATGTCCTCTCAGTAGTTGGTGAAGGTCCTCCTCGCCTCAGCAACTAGAGGGGTGAACGCCAGCCTCGCTCCACCCATACCCAACATATGGGTCCTTCCTGTGTTCAGCTAGACCGGTACAAGGACCATATTCGTACTGAGGTCCACCAGGAAAACAAGTGTGTAGGTCCTCCCCATGATTTTTCTTTTTCCAACAGAGGTCTTGCCTGCTCTAATGCTACCCATGGAGGTCCTCCCCATTTCCCCTTTGAAATTTGTCATGGTGCTCCTCGCACCCCGACTTTCTCTGGTGGGAACCCTCTCCACCCCAGCACCTGTGCGGCTGAAGGAACTCGTGTCAGAAATCTTCCATGTTCCGAGGAGCCACCCATAGGCAGGAAGGTGGGCCATCACCACTATAAGAGGAATTCCGGGAAGGTCCGGATAGAGATCAGACTAGTCCGCTTCTCAGACTCTAAGGTGGAGTACGACTCTGTGAGGGAACCTTCTTCTAACTCATCTAAGTCAAGGGTCGGGGAAAGGATGATGCGCATCAGCCCAGTGCTCCAGAAATGAGTGGTCTATAGGATTCCTTCCTCCCTCTGCTAGAATATCTAGGAGGATAATAATCTGGCGATCCCACAGGTTACGGTTGTGCAATCACCACCATCGTCACCGGAAGCGCTCCCTACCTCGACAAGAGATCACAGAGAGCTATTTTGGGGACCAACGGTGGGCGTGCAACATCACGACCTATAACCAATAGCCCTAACCCTTGAAGCAGGAACTATGGCCATCAACCCATCTTATCATGACATAGAGGCCGGGTCCCTACACTCTTCGGAAGATAGCCTGAGATTCGGCTACCAGTCATCTCGTTCTCTATTCTCTCCACCGGCCAGCCTACCGTCCCAGCGGTCTGCCTTAGTACCGCTACCAGTTCCTCAGCCACCCCCAGTTGATGGGTAGGGCAATCAAGGGTGAATCCCTGAATCTAAGCCAAGGAGTTTATGGAACATCCTCGAAGTGGACCAATTTCCAGAGATGTTCTGGCCTATGGTAGCACCGAATTTCTGCATACCAGAATCCCCCACCCTGTAGGATGTTGAGTATTTCCACCACACCCTCTCGGAGAAAAAATTTAGTCTTCTTCATTGGTGAGTGGTTTATCCTAGGATCCAAATTCATTTTGAAGACATCAGTGAGAAATGTCGTCTGGTCGATTTGGCCACACTCCCTCCGGCCCAACGCCACGAGTCACCAGGTCATCGTGAGGCCCTCCAACAACAATGTGTTCAGAGTATCAAGGTACTCCGCAAAATTATAAGGCAGGATACCCCCCATGTGCAAATCTATGGATGGGGGGCAAAATTATTCCCTCCTCTTCAGTCCTATCCGGTGGAAAGCTGACTTGTTAGGTGACATCAAAGACATGCCCCCCGAGAAGGGTCACGGTCAACATGGACGACATAGTGGATGATCTAGGGCTTCTCGATGGTGAATTACCCCCCCCCCATCCCAAGGGAGTTCCACCAATATTGGACCCATCAGGAAGGATTACTCGTCAGCAAAGGGACCTACTTGGTCTCCCTGTGCCCACCAAGGCATTGGTACTCAGCAGGAACTCTGGTAAGTGAAAAGAGAGAATCAGTACGACCAAACACTCTGACCCATTCGCCTCAGTGTAGAAGATGGAGGAAGTCCTTGAGAAGGCCACATTGTGCCAAAAAATTTCTGAGTAGAAGTTGTTGTTCGAAGAACTCCTGGCTGAACGCGCAACAGAGTGATAGCACGACTACGGCAATCCTAGGCCAGTACAGCAGGGGCAGGAACAACTTCCCCTTGGCGAGCTGCACTCAGTCAACCCCGATCATGCTTCTCCTGCGGATAGAGTTGAAGCTGAAGTTCATAGAAATAGGGCATGGTATGTCTCGCCAAACCCTTCAGAACGGCATGAAAATCCAAGGAACCCAACTCGGGTTCACCCAGTTTCCCCGTAGGACGTCCCACCAACCGCTCCATGAGCAACTGAGCTGCCTTACCGTGTTGAAGAACCTGCCAATGCGCTCGTGGTTAGGGATCCCCGTCAAAATAGGTACCCCCACCCAGATGATCCTATGACGGCACTCATAGCCCACCTTGAGGCATTGGAAATGCGGCAGGTGGCAATCCCACCTAATGGTATGCCATACCCGGCATGGGTGGACGATACGCCCACACCTCCGGGTTTCAGGAATCCCAAATTCTCCCCCTTTAACGGGACGGGGGACCCACCATAGCACCTGGCCCACTTAAACTCAATGTGTGGGCCCATGGTAGGGACTCCATCATAGGAGGTGGCTTCCAATATCTGATGTTTTGTTCAGACATTGGAGGGGCTGGTATTCCTCTGGTACAACCAGCTTCCTGTCGGATCCGTAACCAGCTGGGAGGACCTTCATAGGCAATTCCTCTATCAGTTCAGTTCCACCATATAGAAAACAACTATCACATACATTTTTAAGTGCAAACAATGGCCTGATGAGCGTGTCACAGACTTTATCGCCTAGTGGAAAGTGCTCAGATACTCCCTTGACATGCGACTGGCTTAGGAGAAATTACCGACGATGTGCATTGTGAATGTCAAGATGGAACTGGTTCCTTATCTGATCACCCAGAACTACCCTGGAAGATTCCGAGACTTCTCTGATATTGCCCAGCTCTTGGAGGAATCCCTACAACAGGTCATCCAAGTACGTCTATTTCCCCATGTACTTCCAGAAAGGATGGATGTCATAGTAGAGCCTACCCCGGTTGCCCAATTAGAAGCCCCCATGCAACTAGAATTTCTACCAGTGGCACCAGCCCCATATCCTCGTAGAGGCCCTCCACCTAAGGCATAGTCTCTGGCTCAGCAGCATCCACCTCAGAATCGACAGTTACCCCCGTGTAATGCACCGCCACCACCGAGGTGGGACAACCAGGCTCTGCCTCCTTAACAGGCTCCTCCAGGTCCTCATTAGGGTCAGGCTCCAAGGGGCCCCTTACCGGAAAAGAGATTCTAGACCTACTCATTCAATGAGAATCATGTCCCTGGTTACTTTTGTAGTGCCTTAGATCAGGGGATAGTACACTTTCCTGAGTGCAGAAGGTCGTAAGTGGCAAATCTCACTGATCACCCCAACAACTACCCCTATCATCAGATCCTGGGGAACACCATCAAGTAGTGCTATTTGTTTAATTACAGACTTCAAGACTTGGTCGATAACAACATAGTCAGGATGGGCTCTGCCCCGACACAATTGGCAGGTGTCTTCGTAAGGATGGATAACAAAAGCGAAGATGAAGGCGAGTGGCTGCAGGTTTCCAACCACGAGTTGCATAAGTATGATGACTGGATGGCTCTAAAAATGGTTTCCCATGCCCATTGTATCTTCTATGTATTCCTAAATCATCCAGAGTCTTCAGAAGCCGTAGCCACCACTTCTACATTTTCATCTCAGTCAGTCTCTTCCTAGAAGAGCAAGAATCAATGGCGTAAGGGAAAGCAACGCGCCCCGCCAATGCCATCGTCGTCCCAAACTCTCAGTGACATCATGCCCCCTAAGATATGGATTCCTCCTAGAATCCCCCCAATAGTGGATGAATCCTCATGTGATAGTCAGGGATATGCTTTGGTTAATACTGTGGAGTTGGTAAATCTCTATATGACTCCCGACAAGGGGGAGCTCCAAACGAACCTCACCAACATCCCCAGTCG
The DNA here is from genome assembly GCA_963277665.1 of Viscum album. Classification (NCBI taxonomy): domain Eukaryota; kingdom Viridiplantae; phylum Streptophyta; class Magnoliopsida; order Santalales; family Viscaceae; genus Viscum; species Viscum album. The sequence goes on from OY728161.1 coordinate 1,747,431,779, forward strand.
ACGCCAACATCAGCGAAGCCGCGGCCATATGGGTCATCAGGGCACATTAGTTGGCTCCTCTAGCTAGGACGAACATGACACTGAGACTAGACAGCCGGCCCAACATAGAACTCAGCACACGCAGCCTTTTCATTTTGTGTCGTCGGGCCCGCCTCCACCGCCGTTTGTGCTACTAGATCAGGAAGATCTACCTCAACCATGCCACAACCAGCCTCACCCTATTACAGACCGATCTCAGTCATCCAGTCCTCATCCGATAGCTACTCCCTAGGCTTCGACTAGTGAACAGTGGGACATGCTCAGCACCAGCCAGCCGCCAGTCCAACCGACAGGGTCCGCCTTACCTCTTATAGCAGAGCGGCCTCCTGCAAGCATAAGTTCACACCTGGCATGGAAATATTATTTCCTCATGAAACTTTCCAGCATCAAAGTGAGGTTTTCCATCATCAAGGCCCTTCTCTTGTCGTCAGGTATGCGTGATGCCCTCATAGAGGCTTTAAAAATCCCCCTACAGTTTGAGACAGAAGTAGCAGCTGCAAAATCTTTTCATGCTGAAGCGTTCAAGAACACCAAATTTCAGGCCATCATTTCATTACCTGGAGAAGATGAAGGCTCTACCATATAGTGCCACATCCACCCATTGTAAGACACTAGGCAATTTAACGACATGGAGGTTCTCCACTGTCTTGTTGGCACCGGCTCTGGGATTAACCTTATCCTGATGAGAACACTACGGAAGATGGTGTTATCCGAAGATGGCACGACTCCCTCCAGTTTATGAATCAAGGGATACGATAAGACAGAGCAGACCCTAGTCGATAATATCCATTGTAAAACCTAGTTTGGTGGTCTAGTATCTAGCACCGATTTTATGGTTGTCTCCCAGGACACTGCTTACAATGCATTAATGGGAAGACCATGGATCCACCTATATGCGGCGGTCCCCTCATCGTATCACCAGTTCCTGAAGTACTCCCTTAATGGACGATTAGGCGTACTCAAAGGTGATGCATCTCTTTTTGCCTCTTGTGAATCCAGGTACCTGGACGCCGACTATTACAAGAGCAAGGAAAAACATTTTCAAGCGAGTGAGATTGAGCTCGCCACGGTCACAACTAAACCCTAGGTAGGTCTGGCTGACACCTACATCTTCTCGATCCATCGATTAGAGGCCACAATCCCCAATAGGTGGCAATGTTTTTTTTGTCTCTAGTACAAGATGGAAGCATGTTCCCAAGACCAAGCGATGATGGAAAATCACCTCGTACTCCTACACAAATCAGGCTCAGGTGATCCCGAAGGCTCCTCCTCCTGTAAGGTATCGGGATGTTCTCTCCATGGCCACAACAGTATGTCATATGTGTCTGTTTTTTCCAGGCTATAATTGACTGGATCAAGACGACACGCCACTATTGCTTTGATATCATCAAGCGTGGCCACTTGGGCCAAAGACCATATGGTATTGGATCGACTGCCTTCATTTCTATGGTTTCTACAGCATGTGAATCTCTTGATATGTTATCCACTGCTGACCAGGCTGGTTCCAGCCTCCCACCGAGAGCCGTAGACCTAGAAGAAGCATCTCCCACTATAGATCCCTCCTCCACATGTGAAGAAGAGGATTTAGAGGATGCTTCCCGAACCTATGAAGAGGGCGTCTCCACCATGGTTGATGAACTGGTATAGGTGAACCTTGGTAGCGAGATAGACCCGAGACCCACATTGATCAGTGTTTCCATGTCCCTCGAGGAGCAGAAGTGGTACATAGATTTCTTAAAGCAGCATCATGATGTATTATCTTGGAGCTACGACCAGATTCCTCGACTAGATCCTTAGGTAGTCATCCACCACCTTGGTCTCCCTGCCAATCATCACGGGTTCAAGTAGCCTCCTAGAAAGATTCACCCTTTCCACAGTGCCACGGTCGAGGCTGAAGTTGACAAGCTCATCATATCCAACTTCTTCAAGGAGGTCCAATACCCCAAGTGGCTAGCCAAAATTGTGCCAGTCTGGAAGAATAACAGACAGATCAGGGTCTGCATCGACTTTAGAGATCTCAACTGTCACTATCTGAAAGATGATTTTCCCCTTCAAATGACAAAATTGTTTATCGATGCTATGGCTTGGTTCCAAGCCCTCTCCTTCATGGATGGTTACTTCATATATAACCAGATCTGAATATCCCCTGAGGACGAGGAGTCCACAGCTTTCAGGTTTCCCCAAGGTACTTTCTGTTACCAGGTTATGCCCTTCGGCCTAAATAATGCAAGCTCCACCTATCAGTGGGCCATGCACCGCATATTCAAGACAATCATCGGTACATTGGTGGAATTATATGTGGATGATCTAGTGGTCAAATCTCGCTAGTTCCAGGACTATCTCAAGGACATTGATAAAGTGATCGGCTTCCTCCGTTCCCACCACCTGAAGATGAACCCATTGAAGTGTGCCTTCAAGGTCACCACTAGGAAGTTTATTGGATTTTTTGTCAGGTACCAGGGCATCATGATCGACCTAGAGAAGATCAAGGTCATCGGTCAGATACCTCCCCCAAGAAATATTCGGGAGCTTCAAGGTTTCCAAGGCCACTTAGCCTACATATGCCGACTCATTGAGAATCTGGCCTATAAGTGTAATCCCTTTTCACGGATAATGAAGAAAGGATCCACCTAAAAATGGGACAAAGAGTGCCAAACCGAGTTTGAGGAAATCAAGCAGTACCTAGTCTAGCCTCCGGTCTTGATGTCTCCTATCTCTGGAAAACCGCTGATCATGTACGTGACTGCCCTGGAATGATCTCTTGGCACCCTCCTTGCCCAGAAGAATAATGAGGGAACTGAAAATAGCCTCTACTACCTAAGCTGTATACTCCTCGATATAGAGACCAGATACCCCCCCCCCCATCGAAATGAGCTGCCTTGCACTGGTATTCACAGTATAGAAACTAGGAAACTACTTAAAACACTATGAGGTACAACTGGTGTCTCAGGTAGACCCACTTAAGTACATTCGGAACCACCCCATGTTGACTGGCCATCTAGCACGGTGGGAATTCATCATCCAGTTGTTCAACATCAAGTTTGTTCCTTAGAAGGATGTCAAGGGACAAGAATTTAGAAATTTTATATCTACCCATCCAACCCCTGCGGGCCTGTCCCTGGACTTGAATTTTCCCGATGAGGCAATCCTCTTGGTAGATCATGTTACCCCATGTTGGAAGATGCACTTTTATGGTGCCTCTCAGAGCCCCACCGGCAGAAAACTCAATGATCCCAGACTCAACAAAGTAGGCCTGGGTATTGTCTTTATTACTTCGGTGCAATCATTTCTTCCATAATCATTCTTATTGTAAGTAGGCTTCTCCAACAATGAGGAAGAGTATCAGGTTCTTATCACTGGCCTCGAGCTAGCCCTCGAGATCGATGTGCCCCATTTTCATGTAAAAGGGGATTCTGAACTGGTCATCAATCATATCAAAAGTGACTACATCGTCAAAAATCCAGAGCTCGTACCATTGTTGGAGCGCACCCTCCAACTAATAGCCCAGTTTCCATCTCGGCCGGAAGTTACTCATGTCCCTCGATTTCAAAACAGTCAAGCCGATACCATGGCTAGCCTAGCTACATCACATGAAAAACCTGAGTAGGATAATCTGATTATACATGTGTCACATCATAGAGACATTTCTCCCGTCACCCCAAATGATGACGACAACCTACAAGTAATCCATCTTATCACCGAAGCCTCCACGTCATGACCCCCGGGTTCCTCAGATGCAGTTGTATATGTGACCCCTGACTGGAGAGACCCCTTTGTATAATATCTCCAAAATGGTTACCTCCCAGCTGATCGGGCTGAGCGTGAGTGAATCCGATGCTGCACACTGCAGTTTACCCTCAAGAGTAGTCCCGGTCTTGAAGGGATCTTCTACAAGCACGGGTTCAAGGGTGTTCTATTTCGTTGCATACAAGGAGTCGAGATTTCTCTGGTCATGCAGGAGGTTCACACAGGTTCTTGTGAGGCTCACCAGACTGGGCCAAAGTTGTCCCATCAGATCCATAGACTGGGGTACTTCTGGTTCTCTATGATCCATGATTGAACCGAGTTCACCAAGTGAAGTCACGTGTGCCAAATCCATGATAACAACATGCATCGGCCACCAGAACCTCTCCACTCCACAAGGTACTCTTGGCTGTTTGCAGTGTGGGACTCGATGTTGTGGGACCATATTCATCGGCAACAACTCGTTAGTGTAGGTTCATCCTGACTGCCTCAAATTTCTTTTCTAAGTGGGAAGAAGCAGTTCCACTCAACGAGGTCAAGCCTCGTTCTAACGTTAACTTCTTGAGCTCCAATATCATCTACCAGTTTGGAGTCCCTCATGTCATCCTTAGTGTTAATGATACCAACTTCCATGCAGCTGAGTTGAATAATTTGTATGCCAAGTACAACATATGTTCTAACCATACCTCCCGTTACCACGCACAAGCAAATGAGAAGATCAAGGTGTTCAACAAGACCCTCTCTACCATCTTACAGAAAATGGTTGGTCAAAATAAGAAGAGTTTGCTGAACACGCTCCCCAATTCCCTCTGGGCCTATCAGACAATGACTCGTAATTCTACCCAGGTGACTCGGTATTCCCTTGTGTATGGAGCTAAGGTCGTCCTGCCCATTGAGATCTAAATGCCTTCATTATGCATAGTGGTCTATGACCAGCAGGTGCCGAATAAGGTAACCAAAATTCATCTGGCTGAATTGGAAGCACTTGACGAGAATAGGCTTCGTTCCCTTCATAATCTGGAAAAGCATCAGAATAAGATATCAAGAGCCTTCAACAAGAAGGTTCACCTCTGCTCTTTCCTGCAAGGTGACATGGTATTGACCGTCTGAACACCAATGACCCCGGGAAATAAACCACCCAAGTTAGAGCCCAAATGGGAAGGACCTTATACAATCCATAGGGTATAACCCAATGGATCATTCTCCCTGGTGACCATGGATGGTGAGCATATAACTCCTCCCACCAATTCCATGTTTCTCAAGCAATACTTTGCCTGAGCCAGCTGGACCAGCATTACCTTAAACTGTCCAATCCTACATGAATTTGAACTGTGCATCATCCTGCACGATGTTAAACTGTATCTTTGAGAACTACGTGTGGCTTGATTCCCATCTTCATGGGATACATATTAATTCTGAAGCATTTCATCTTGAGTCTAGCCCCTAAACACTTATCTTTTACTATCCCCCTGGGAGTATTTCTCTCAGAGGATCCTTGAATGATATGGTGTAGGATTTCTTGGCCCCACTCATGCTAGGATTATAAAAGTTGCACCATGTGCCCGCTCCCCATTCTTCTATCCTCCCACATTCTCACCGCATGATGTTAAACTACAGGGCCTTCACGAACTATGTATGGATTGATTTACATCCTTATGGGATACGTAGGAATGCCTGAACATTTCATCTATTCGCCCATTCGGAATTCTAGAATCTCCCCCCAGGTCATGAAATATGGTGTAGTGTAGGTTTTTTCCTCAATCCACGCCGAGTTCATCTCGATTCCATCGTACGTCCCACTCCCCAGAGGTGTCCGCCTCTTTCACTGCCCTTCTTGACATTAAAATGTATGGGTATAACTATGCTTCACCCACTCATTTGATTGGGACTCCATCATCCTTCCCATATAGAAGGGCCCCCGAACAGTAGGGATTCTAGGCCCAAGGACTCTCCTACCACTTCGGGCCAACACCCTCGAGGATGTTGAGAAACAAATAGATACAAGTCCCGCGTTGTGAATATGGTCAACAGTCGATGCTTATTTGTTGTTCCCATTCCAGGTCACTATATGGACACTAGGTTTAGAATATTGTCAAAATATATCGTTTTTTTTTTCAAGACCACCCCAAGATGTCCCAAACATTGAGTGTAGTGGTTCATTCTACCCCATTTTATATCCAAGCGATGAACTCCCATCGAGTGATGCCAGTCACTAGACCCCTATATGGCAGGGAGAGCCAAATCCGGCTCCTTTTTTCCAACACCGAGTACTTCTCATGTGGGTTTAGGAGTGGTGATTAGGTGGTAATCACACAAGACACCGTATGTCTACCATTGGTCGAGACGCCCGGCCTCAGGTCCCTTGGCCTTTTCCGGCCCCTTGGCCCTTTTTGGCCCCTGGTCCATGTTCTCATTTATGGTTGTGTGGTGTGGAGCAGACTTATGTCCTCATTAATGTCGGGCTATTTCTCTATGCCACACATATCCCCTTGAGACATCCATCCCATCATTTATCATCCATACCACGAGCACATGCCCTATCATGCTTCACATGCCCAGTTTTGGGCCCCCAGCCCAAGCTCTCTCTTGTGGGAGTGTATGGTGTGGTATGGGATTATTTCCCCATTCATGTCGGGTTACTCACCGTGTCATACACATCCCTAGATAAGATACTTTATCCATACTCATCCTCACTGCAAGATGTTAAACTGAAAACTGGTCGATCCTTTCCGAGTGAGGCCCAGCCTCAGGCCCCCAGTCTTCTCCGGTCCCTTGTCCTTCTCGGTCCTCAAACCAAGTTCTTACCCGGAGTGTATGGTGTGTTATGGGCTATGTCCACATTCACGTAGGGTTTGTAACGACCACTCCATGTACCTCTCTCTCTTGGGAGTTATCTATCCTTGTATTCTATACTCATCCCTTCAAATTGGTCACTCTTAAGTTGAGAACCATCCTTGAACCTCGTCGGTGATGCACCAATATGTCTAAGAGTACTATGGTTCAACGTTTGGAGTGTCGGATTTTACGTGGACATGATTTTGCCCATTTTTCAGGCTTCGAGTTCTCCTTCTTTTGGGCTTTCATAAGCTTCCACACCCAAAGGGACCCCCAAATAGCATGGATTCTAGGCCTAAGGGCTCTCCTACCATCACGGGCCAATGTCCTTGAGGGGTTTATACAACAAATTGATACAAGTCCCGCGTTGCGAATATGGTCAGCGGCCAACACTAATTTGTTTGTCTTCATTAAAGTATAACACGATAAGGATGTTGTGTTTCAAACATGGTCAACAATAATCCTCCATCATCATGCCAACCCCTTTAATCCTTGAATGTTGGTTACATGATTCACATAATTGTCCACCCCATCATGTCCAAGTGGAAATTTGACTCTCCTGACACGATCCCTTAGTGCGCATTTGCACGTTAGGATGACAAATTCATTGTAAAGGCGTCATTCGAGGCTCCGCACAGAATTCTATTCTCCATGGTTCGAGCTCTAAGACAATAAATTAAGATCTCTTTTTGAAATACGTGTGGCTGGATTCCCATCCTCATGGGGTACGTAGGAACACCCAGACGTATCTTTTTTAGGTCCATCTCAATTGGGAGCTAGTTTATCCTTCCCCTTACCCTCTAACCTCTATTTTGGCCCCTTGGCCCAAGGTTTCTTTCACAGAATCGCATACAGTGTGGTGTGAGATTATGTCCTCATTCACGCTAGGTATATTTTATTTCACCATGAACATTCCCCCTTTATCCTCGTCTCTACTATGTCTCTGTCGAATGATGTTAAAATGCATGCATGGTCCCATCACATGACCCTAAACTATGACGTTATCATCTTGTCCGCACGATGAAAAACTGCACTGCATCGTGATGTCCTCACTCAAGGGGAGACCATGTTTGGCATTGGTCACATGACATACCAATTGTCAATGCCTGCATATGGCTTGATTCTTGTGGCGATGTCGGGACTTGCAATCCTAGGCCTATCACTTCACAAAAATAACAGTCACCTTAAAAGACAAATAAGATACATCAAATACAGCTTCTTTTGGTGTGAGGGCCACACCTGCACGCCCCATTTATCCCTACCACTGGTACCTTACCGTGCCACCCCTTAGAACTACATATGGATTGATTCCCATCCTCATGGGATAAGTAGAGACACCTAGGAATTTCACCTCGGGTCCAGCCCCAGGAATCATAAATCATGTCATTCCTCATTTCTGGCCCCCTGGCCTGACCCTTTGTGTGGAACCGTGTAACTACAGCTTTTCCCAAAACAAGTTTGGGATGCCCCACGATGACATTGGGAGGTGAAAACACCCTCTCCAGAGAGGTCCTATCTAAAACTAGGAATGATCTGTGATTAGACTGATGCGCCCATCTAATGTGCTTCCACCACGGTGGCATAATTTCAAGAGTGTTAGATTTTGTTCAAACAAACCATCACTCCTCATTCCAAGCTTTTCATTCCCCTTATTTAGACCCTCATCCTTTTTCATGTCTAAGGGAACCCCCTAATAGTATGGATGTTCAGCCTATGGCCTGCCTATTGTCCTAGTCCAACATTCTTGAAGGCTAATGGATACCACTTTGAGTCAGGCCCCATATTTTGAACATCGTCAGCGGTTGACCCTCATTTTCTATCCCCATTCTAGGCTAACACGATAAGGATAATATGTTTTGAATGCAGTCAACAATTATTCTTTATTACCATGACACCCCCAAAGTGTTCTGAATCCTAGGTATCACGATTCACACCTTCCATTTCCATCTATTCTGATTGATTCCAGCGCCATTGGAATTACCCCGTTCGAGAACAAGAGCACACTTGGAAAAAGGTAATTTGACTATTATGGGAGATTCATTCTCCAGTCAGGTCTCCCCCATTTCCTCTCGGAAATCCAGGCCGGTTGTTTAAACCCTAGATGCCCGAATCTTGGTTTTCACTCCTACATTTGGATGGGGTGATAAGGTGGTCATCCCTTGTTTCTCACATCGGGCCCGACCCATGCGAGCTTAGGGAATGATCGCTGGATGCTCCAAAAATATCACAAGAATGAAATAAACCAATAAAAATAATGGAACTCATGTAGGCTATGGCATCATACGATCAAAGCATGAAATTATGTTGGAGGGTTAGTAATCATTATAGTATCTGAGGTTCATTTCCCCCCATGGACGGGTTAACCTCATCAAAAGAGCGTAGAAGATCCGCCACCCTTTGGCCGGTGGCATCTAGGAGTTGTTGCCGCCTGTTCAACTCCCGCTCCTCCTCAGCAGCGATGGGGCGCAATTATTCGGCCGCAATCTGGGCCTATTCTATGTGTGTATGAATTACGATCATATCTTCAGAGGCTGGCTTCATTCCCTCTTCGGCCTCCACCAGCTGGGCTTTCATCCGCGATACGAGCTCTGATTGCACGTCAAGGGAGGTGTAATGCTCATATTCCCTGGCCTACAGCCGTTGAACCTCATCTTCTACCTCTTGGAGCCTCTTGATATTTACTGCTTTCCTTCACTACCAGCCCACACCGAGGCCACGATCATATTCTCGAATCTTTTCTTCCATAAGATCTCGGATGATCATGTGGGGACACTGGGCATCCACTCCCCCAACACATATTTTAAGCAGTCACGAGCGAAGTCTATCCATATCATCCAACCATAGTGCTTGGCGGGGTGGGGTGTCATCAATGAAGCACTTGATCAGCTTCCACGATCAGCGACAGACTATCTTCCTATCCTCTTTTTCAGAGGTCATCTCGTCCTAGTTGGCATGATTGGTAGGCTCATACGCAGGGAACTCCCCCAGGAACTATTCATCAAGTTCCACATTTGGTGTTTGATCAGACCTGGTGGGACCTAGACTATCTGATTGATCCTCATCATTAGATCCCACCTCAATGATCTCAGGTTCATCCTCACTGATGGTCCCACCAGTGATCAGGAGTGCCGCTACTTGGTCAATTTGGTGCTCTGCCTCCACAATCGTGAGAATTCTCTTGGGAAGGGTGCAACAAGAAGCCCCACCCAACCTCACCAAGGTGTCCCACGCCATTGGAAGAACATTACATGCCAAAAAAGTACATGGATGTCAATAAACATGGTTAGGGGATGACAATTATAAATTTGGTAGAGGGGACTTACAGAGATCAAATTCCTGGTCTCGTTCTTGGGTTGATGTCGTCAGGACCCTAAAGCATGGAACCTAGTATATGGTCGGAAGGTCTAAAAACTCTAGAGGGGTCACATCAGGTATCCTAGCCCCGCTGGATGTAGTAATAGATGCGAAGGCATGCATAGATCCTGAGGGTCTTGCATTTGCATCCACTAATGGATGAGAACGAGTTCTGTATATAAGACTCTCCTGCATGGTTTAGATGTTAACAAGGAGTCCAGAATGACTACAAAGAAAGTCTCATAGAAGGGGTTTTTAGATTTTCATTACCTCAAGGGCCTCTATGTACTCTTTAAGATCCTATTCTTGATCTCTAACTCTGTCCTCCTCCAATGGGCTTCCTCTCCTGACCTCATCTCCCCAGGAGGACTCTTCTGATTTATCTAGAATAGGGAAGAGCTCTCTTAAATTAGTGGCCGACAACTACGAGGGGGGGGGGGTGGGTAGTATGGTCAAGTAGAAGCATTACATGGTCCTTAATTGGAAGAGTGGCACCCTAAGAATGCACAAAGACCTCTAGCTCTGCCAGGTACCGCTCCACCTCCGCCTGGGGCACCGCAAATCCATCCCGGATAGGGCTTATCCCTGGTAAATCCACCCCATGATGGTTTAGGGGATACCAAAACTCAGCGGGGCCTAGTAATTGCCTATTGACTTCCCAGATGTCCCTAACCTATGGGAAGACATCATTCTATGGCATGTCGATATGGCGCAACCGCTTCCCCAGAGCCTGGGTGGGTATCCTGCAGAATCCTCCTGGTGACCTCCCCTCTAGATGTCTCTGTTCATATGGAACCACTGGGTCCACTACCACTGTTGTATCTATGGCTACTGTCTCACCCTCAACCGGTGAGGGCCTCGCCGCCATGATAGCCCCGCCACTTCGGTGTGCCCTTGTTGTCTTCCGGCCCCAACCCTGAGGTCGGGGAGGTTCGCCATCACCGACCCTAATGGTTGGTTGCTTCAGCATCTCTCCTAGATAAGCTGCCTCCCAGCTTATGGAATATTTCTTCACCAGCCCAGAGACAGCGGTTGGTGGAGGTAGTTCGTTCCACATCTTCCCATCTTCCCGTGTGAACATGAGCCACATCTGCCTCATCACACATGGGTGTTCCTCGTGGCGCACATCCAAATAGACCTGTGGGGTCAGTCGCTACATGCACCAGAATTTCTTTTCAAACCAATGTGGGGTGTACAGCTCGGAGAGGGTTTCATGGTCCACCCTTTCCACCAAGACTCCACCTCGAAAGTCCTGGAGGTATTCCTAGTGCTCTTCTGTTCCCTGGCCATCATTAGTGAATACCCCCTTCGGCAATGGAAAGAGGTGAAAATTAAATTCTTCCACCGTCCACACATAGTTCAATATAAATGGTGTGGCCAACTTGGCCAGAAAGCTCTCGTGATGTTCAGGATTGATGGGTGGAAGTTCGAGCCCAGAGGAGAGATAGGGTTTGGGTATTCGTAAACCCCCCTGGAATGTGCTGCTATCAACCCATACAAAAGGTCGAAGTGACCACATACCCTCTTCGGCCTCTTCCCCTCACTGATATTCTATAGAATCTTATACAGTTTGGAAGGCATTGGGATTCCTAGGATGACCCGCCCTCCAGTCGCCAATGTGGATGCCATGATAAATGTGATTGGGCATACTCCCATGTTGGTATCCCGCACTGGTAGGATCCAACCTCAGATAAGAGCTGCAATAAATGCCTCCATCCTGACTATTAGTTGCTGCTCAGTGCTGATAATAAATCCCCAGGTCTTCCACTGGCTTTCCTCCAAGATCGACAGTACAAGTTCTCCTTGACCCATTGATCCCCCTTCAGGAAAGTCTGAGGCCTCAATGAAAATAGTCAGTCTACCCGGAAATTCAGGAACAACTTGAACCACCGCTTAAAGAGGACATCTCTCACGACTTCTTTGTCCTCTCCCAGCACCAGTTCCAATAATTCCATTGCCAGCCACAGAATCTGTGCCAGATCCTACCACACACTCTTGACAGGGAGGAATTCATCGTACATAGCCCCCAGAATTGGGACCCCTGAAATCTAGTGGACATCCCACAAGATAATACTAACCTCCCCGTGGTGTAAATAGAAGGTATTGGTCCTCTATGACCACCTTCTCAACAACACCAACATTAGCTATTTCGGTTGATATATGTGGAATTAGGAGGCCCAATATGCCTCATACAAACCCACTCTCCTCATCTTAGCCCTAAACTCCTCACAAAAAGTGCCTACCCAGTAGGCCCAGACCCAATTATCTATGAATTCTTTTCCCTGGTGCATGTCCCATTCCTCAGACCACCCCTTACTTAGGTTCCTCAAAGATACCTTCAGTATCACGTGGTATAGAGGAGGAGACGTCTCTGACTTCAATGCCTTCCCATCAACGTTATTTAGGTGGTTGTATAGGCACTCAGCAATGATGGGTGTGAAGTCATCCCGAGCATGGCTGTCAGCCACCCTAAACCATTGGTGTTGGCACAACGTACTACTAAACAAGTAAGCTTGTTCATCCCAACTTGATTCAGGGATGAAAGAAGTCATCCCTCAGCCTGAATCCATACAATGGAAACCTCTTACACAATGGGTAGTTCTTATGGCTCTCCGATAGCAGCACCACCAACAAATCATCGTCAGAGTGGCTCCAGACTAACTCTCCTAGACCCAGATTGTTTTCCATCTCATCCCTTTGGGCGACATCCACAATAACCCCCTCAGCAGCTTCTTGATGAGAGATTCAGTTTTAGAACCTGGACGATTTTCGGGTTGGTTCGCGAAGCTTGTTCATGGAGAGTGTTCGCGAAGCCTATTCATGGAGTCCTGCCTACGCCTTTAAGCGCCAGACCGCAAAGCGTTGTTGATGAGTCAAAAACTCGTTGTGAACCGCAAAGCGATGACCCGATTCTCAGAGAGAAATCACAGAGTACGCGGAGATTTGAGAATCGAGAGCGCGAAAAGAAAATTTCTCAGAGAGGGGAAAGGAAAAAAGAGAGGTTAGCTCCCCTTTATATTTACAATGATCTTTAGAGCTTCGCGGTGCATCCATTTCGCGCCAAGATTTGTGGCGCGCTCGCCCTGCGCCGTGCTTATCCACATCGTGAGCCCTCTTCGGGATACATCTTCGCAAACGAATGATAATTTTGGTTATTAAACCTCAGAAATCGACCCTCATTATCTCCGTGGCTCCAAGTCTGGGAGGGCATTTGTTGGCACCAAAATGGGAGAGGAAGAAGAAGAAACGAAAAGACCCAAGAGGCTGCCTCGTGAAGACAATTCATGGAGCCCCAATCGCACCGCTATCGCCACAGAGCAAGGAGGCGGGCTACTCCACGAACAATTTTGATGTTCATGAGGCTGCCATAGAGCAGGGAGGCGGTAACACTCCATGAGCACCTATGATGTTCGCAAGCCCACCCTAGAGCAAGGATGCGGGATTCTCTGCGAACACATTTGAAGTTCGTGAGCCCACCGTGGAATAAACAAATCCATATTCACACTAATCGAGCACTACTTCAAGGTGCCTCTCCCTTATAAATACACCCCCAAGTCCAACGGATGGATCATCCGGCCTTTCAACTTTCAAGATCACGAATCATGATGTGCCTTCTGCTCTACGAACCATGAGCTGTGTGAGGTACTTTTGCTCTCTGAAGTTCCTCCCCTTTGCCTTATTTTAACCTCCTCTTTTGAGAGGGATTCCTTTCACAGAGCATAAGGGCCTCCACGAAGGAAGGGGATCCCCAAGGGGACCCAGGTCATCATAGAGCATTTATGCTTCGTGAAACACCCTTCCTGTACACATGATCCACATGCTACGGTTGGGTCACTGTACTTCATGAATCACATTGCCTCACGATACCTTTCTTCACCAGGAACCTTTTCTCTACAAGGTAGTGCTCCACGAATGCCTTTCAACTTCGTGAAGCACCTCTTATATGCACCTATACCCTATTCTTAGGGTGAGGTTCCCCACTTCATTAAGCACACCCCTTCGCAAGTACCCTCCGCCACGCGGAACAGAAGAGCTTCACAAGGACCCTGCCTATGAACCCCTATACTTTTCAATTCCTTTTCTCGTGCGAGCCGCCAGGTTTGTACGATGTGATTTCAAAGTCCCTTGGATGATACTACTCTCGTTTCACTACTTCAACTCATGATTTTCCGCATAGGCACACAAACGACTATTGCTCCTTCGCATAGCCACACTAATGTGGACCCTCCAATGGTTCACTCCATAACACCCCCTAGCCACGGCGTTGCCTATCCTTTCTCTTCACCAAGGTGCAGAGGGTACCGGTTATGTAAGTCCTAGGGGTGCGGAGAAAACCCACCTCGTCTGAGCTCCAAGTCATTAAACTTCCAAGCACCATTTTCCTCAACACATAATGTTAAATTGTGACCTCGACCTGTGCCTCGCACGTGGGGATCCCCAACCATGGATATTCTGCATTCCAATTGGTCTCCATAAGGATGAGATCTTCCCTCATAGGGCATGATATCATCCTTATCAGAGTGTAATTTCTCCACAGGGAAATGCAGACTATCTCAGTTTTGTTGTACCTCTCGTACCCCTCGTGGTTTAATTTTCATGATCACAATCACTCTCTTTTTTATCTAATCTTGTTTTAAGTGTTTTTGTTGATAGGGAAATGGTTGCCAAGGAATTGGGCCAAGAAGGACTGAAAGTGGACTCTCTGAGTCTACCGGCCAACCGGTGGATGACCACCGGCCAGCCGGTGGTGCCTGGGCAGAAGGCATCCCCTCTGTCCAGACCACTGGCCAACCGGTGTCCCATCACCGGCCAGCCAGTGGAACCCAGACAGAAGGGACACCCACTGTCTCAGCACCGGCCAACCGGTGGCCTCCTCACCGGCCAGCCGGTGGTGCCTGGGCAGAAGGCCTCTCCACTTTCCAAAGCACCGGCCAACCGGTGGCCAAGCACCGGTCAGCCGGTGGAGCCAGTCAAACTAGCCATTGGGCTTTGACCAGACTTGTCCACTTGACTCCCAACGGCTCCGAAGGCCTCTCCAACGGCTCCGAAGACCCCCAAAGACCATTTGAGGGTTCCTCCTCTATAAATAAAGGACTAGGAAGCCCCGGAAACGTACGGAAGCCCACGGGAACATTTTTCCATCATTTGGCGAACCACCGACGCATTCCTCCAAGAAACCCCACTTGCTCCAACTCACTTCCACATCCAAGGAGCACCACCATAGAAGCTTGGGAGCGCTCTTCATCAACTCCAATCAATCCATTGGCGCCCAAGACTACTCCATCTTACGGTTTTTCATTATTTATCTTTTTGAGCATCAATTTGGGTTTGTGCCTACAAACCCCTCTTTCTCTCATCCTCCTTTGTTTGGGTTTTCACACCACCTTCAAGGTGTGAAGAGGTTAGTCAAGCCTTCTCTTTAAAAGGATTGAGTCAAAGGTGAGCTAGCCTTCACCTGTAAGAAGGCTAGTGGGTTCTTTCTCAACCATTAAAAGCAAGTTGTAATAGGTCTAGACTACCTTAAATTATAGTGGGTTTCTTTCTAAAACCATTAAAAAGCAAGCGGTAGTAAATCTCTCAACCCAACGAAAAATCTGAGCCTGAAGTAACATGTTACGGGTGTGGCAAGAAAGGCCATTAAAATCCCGATTCCCACTTCACAAGAAAAAGGCCAAGCAAAAGGAAAAGAAAAAGGCATTCAAGGCCACATGGAGTGATAGCTCCACATCCTCCTCCTCCTCCTCCTCAAAAGAAAACGGTAAAAAATGCCTAATGGCATTTCATGAGGTATCCTCTTCCGAATCCTCTTCCTCTTGTTCTTCCAATTCTTTCAATCATTTATCTTACGAGGATCTCCAACATGAAAGAGATCAATTGGAGGAAGGTTTTCACGAACTCTCTTCCAAATTTATTGCTTTAAAAAAGAATTTCAAAAAACTTTCTTCCGAAAAGGAACAACAACTCAAAGAAAAGAAGGAGTTGTCCCTCAAGATCCAAAACCTTCCAGATGTTGATTCTATGGAATCAACAATCAAGGATTTAAAGGAATCCCTTGCCAAATTCACCCAAGGTGAACAAAATTTAACCAAACTCCTTGGTTCCCAACACATATCTAGAACCACCCAAGGGCTTGGCTATACCAAGCAAGCTTCCTCTTCCCATGCTCCTACAATTTTTGTAAGGGGGAACTCCCAATATAAATTTTGCAACTATTGTAAAAAACCCGGGCACTTAATTTATGAGTGCAATTGCAAAAATGCCCGGTATGGTTGGCCCAAAACCATTTCCTTTAATGATGAATTTCATAGGAGAAGACCCGCCACTAGACAAGTTTGGATTCAAAAATCCCTTTTAGCGAGTCTCACCGAACCAAAATTTGTCTCGGTTCTAAAATCCTCTCCCCGGTGATTTGTTGTTTTTATTTAGGGGGAGTTAGGATCGTTTAAGCCTTTTTGCTTTATTTTCAAAACTTTATTTTCAAAACTTTCTATTCAAAACTTTCAATTCAAAACCTTTATTTTCAAAACTTTCAATTCAAAACTTTCAATTCAAATTTCAAAAATTTCAATTGGTTTAAAAACTCTATCTTTTTTTTCAACCTTTCCCCCAATCAAGTTTTATGCCCCGTGCTATTTTGATAATCACAAAGGGGGAGAAATTCTTGGTTGATTGGGGGAGAAATCTTTCTCTCATGCTTTTCTTATCTTTTCAATTTATCCTTTAAAACATGACTTTCATTTCAGTCTTTTACATTGCTTGTTTTGGTGATTGTGATCATCAAAATAGGGGGAGATTGTTGTACCTCTCGTACCCCTCATGGTTTAATTTTCATGATCACAATCACTCTCTTTTTTATCTAATCTTGTTTTAAGTGTTTTTGTTGATAGGAAAAAGGTTGCCAAGGAATTGGGCCAAGAAGGACTGAAAGTGGACTCTCTGAGTCTACCGACCAACCGGTGGATGACCACCGGCCAGCCGGTGGTGCCTGGGCAGAAGGCATCCCCTCTGTCCAGACCACCGGCCAACCGGTGTCCCATCCCCGGCCAACCGGTGGAACCCAGACAGAAGGGACACCCACTGTCTCAGCACCGGCCAACCGGTGGCCTCCTCACCGGCCAGCCGGTGGTGCCTGGGCAGAAGGCCTCTCCACTTTCCAAAGCACCGGCCAACCGGTGGACAAGCACCGGTCAGCCGGTGGAGCCAGTCAAACTAGCCGTTGGGCTTTGACCAGACTTGTCCACTTGACTCCCAACGGCTCCGAAGGCCTCTCCAACGGCTCCGAAGACCCCCAAAGGCCATTTTAGGGTTCCCCCTCTATAAATAAAGGACTAGGAAGCCCCGGAAACGTACGGAAGCCCACGAGAACATTTTTCCATCATTTGGTGAACCACCGGCACATTCCTCCATGGAACCCCACTTGCTCCAACTCACATCCACATCCAAGGAGCACCACCATAGAAGCTTGGGAGCACTCTTCATCAACTCCAATCAATCCATTGGCGCCCAAGACTTCTCCATCTTATGGTTTTTCATTATTTATCTTTTTGAGCATCAATTTGGGTTTGTGCCTACAAACCCCTCTTTCTCTCATCCTCCTTTGTTTGGGTTTTCACACCACCTTCAAGGTGTGAAGAGGTTAGTCAAGCCTTCCCTTTAAAAGGCTTGAGTCAAAGGTGAGCTAGCCTTTACCTCTAAGAAGGCTAGTGGGTTCTTGCTCAACCATTAAAAGCAAGCTGTAATAGGTTCTATACTACCTTAAAGTCTAGTGGGTTTCTTGCTAAAACCATTAAAAAGCAAGCGGTAGTAAATCTCTCAACGGTTGAGTTGGGAGCGGAGACGTAGGCTTTGGTTTAAGCCGAACTCCGTTATCAAGTTTTGTGTCTTGCCTCTTTTATTTCCGCTGCACTTTTTACTTTGATTTTAAATTGTCATTTATTTTTTAAAAGGCAATTCACCCCCCCTCTTTCCATCACTCTCCGACCCAACATTTGGTATCAGAGGAAAAAATTTGAGTAATACCTTCACCGGTTTCAAATTCAAGATCCATTGGGATGGCTTCATCTTCTTTCGTCCCCGAAGGATATTCTTTGGGTCGTGCTCCTTTTTTTGATGGAACATACTATACTTATTGGAAAACCCACATGACCACTTTTCTTAGAAATATAGGTTATCCTATTTATAAAATTGTCATGCATGGTTATTCTCTTTCTTCTCCCGATGAATCCAAATGGACTCAAGCCGATATTAAAAATTTCGAGCTTGATGGCAAAGCCATGAATGCTCTTCATTGCGGCCTTGATTGTAATGAATTAAATCGAGTTTCCACATGCACCTCATCACATGAAATCTGGAAACTATTGGAGGTTACCCATGAGGGGACCAACAAAGTCAAGGATACTCGATTGGATATGTACCGTCAAGATTTTGAGTCTTTTACCATGCGTCCATCTGAAAATATTTCTGATATGTTTACTCATTTTACTAACGTTTACAATGGAAGAAAATCTCTTGGAGATGATGTGTCTGCAGAAACAATGGTCAAGAAGATCCTTTGGATCTTACCAAGCACATGGGCACCGAAAGTCACGGCAATTCAAGAAGCAAAAGACATCAAGAACATGCCGTTCAAAGAGCTCATCAGATCCCTCATGACCTACGAGATCACCATGAGGAGGAAAGCTAAAAAGGAAGGCAAACCGATCAAATTTCCAAAGAACATCGCCTTCAAAGTTCAAAAAGAAGAAAGCTCCTCCTCCTCATCGTCTTCCTCCTCAAGCGGCGATTCAGAAATGGAGAACCTTTCCCGCAAGATGCAAAAATTCATGAAGAAGATCAAAAAGAAGAAATCCCGCAAGGCTCAACCCAACAAAAAATCCGAGCCTGAAGTAACATGTTACGAGTGTGGCAAGAAAGGCCATTACAAGCCCGATTGCCCACTTCACAAGAAAAAGGCCAAACAAAAGGAAAAGAAAAAAGGCATTCAAGGCCACATGGAGTGATAGCTCCACATCCTCCTCCTCCTCCTCCTCAAAAGACAACGGTAAAAAATGCCTAATGGAATTTCTTGAGGTATCCTTTTCCAAATCCTCTTCCTCTTGTTCTTCCAATTCTTTCAATCATTTATCTTACAAGGATCTCCAACATGCAAGAGATCAATTGGAGGAAGGTTTTCACGAACTCTCTTCCAAATTTATTGCTTTAAAAAATAATTTCAAAAAACTTTCTTCTGAAAAGGAACAGCTACTCAAAGAAAAGGAGGAGTTGTCCCTCAAGATCCAAAACCTTCCCGATGTTGATTCTATGGAATCAACAATCAAGGATTTAAAGCATGCCTTTCATTTCAGTCTTTTACATTGCTTGTTTTGGTGATTGTGATCATCAAAATAGGGGGAGAATGTTGTACCTCTCGTACCCCTCGTGGTTTAATTTTCATGATCACAATCACTCTCTTTTTTATCTAATCTTGTTTTAAGTGTTTTTGTTGATAGGAAAAAGGTTGCCAAGGAATTGGGCCAAGAAGGACTGAAAGTGGACTCTCTGAGTCTACCGGCCAACCGGTGGATGACCACCGGCCAGCCGGTGGTGCCTGGGCAGAAGGCATCCCCTCTGTCCAGACCACCGGCCAACCAGTGTCCCATCATCGGCCAGCCGGTGGAACCCAGATAGAAGGGACACCCACTGTCTCAGCACCGGCCAACCGGTGGCCTCCTCACCGGCCAGCCGGTGGTGCCTGGGCAGAAGGCCTCTCCACTTTCCAAAGCACCGGCCAACCGGTGGCCAAGCACCGGTCAGCCGGTGGAGCCAGTCAAACTAGCCGTTGGGCTTTGACCAGACTTGTCCACTGGACTCCCAACGGCTCCGAAGGCCTCTCCAACGGCTCCGAAGACCCCCAAAGGCCATTTGAGGGTTCCCCCTCTATAAATAAAGGACTAGGAAGCCCCGAAAATGTACGGAATCCCACGGGAACATTATTCCATCATTTGGCGAACCACCGGCGCATTCCTCCAAGGAACCCCACTTGCTCCATCTCACTTCCACATCCAAGGAGCACCACCATAGAAGCTTGGGAGCGCTCTTCATAAACTCCAATCAATCCATTGGCGCCCAAGACTTCTCCATCTTACGGTTTTTCATTATTTATCTTTTTGAGCATCAATTTGGGTTTGTGCCTACAAACCCATCTTTCTCTCATCCTCCTTTGTTTGGGTTTTCACACCACCTTCAAGGTGTGAAGAGGTTAGTCAAGCCTTCCCTTTAAAAGGCTTGAGTCAAAGGTGAGCTAACCTTAACCTATAATAATTCTAGTGGGTTCTTTCTCAACCATTAAAAGCAAGCTGTAATAGGTTCTAGACTACCTTAAAGTATAGTGGGTTTCTTGCTAAAACCATTAAAAAGAAAGCGGTAGTAAATCTCTCAACGGTTGAGTTGGGAGCGGAGACGTAGGCTTTGGTTTAAGCCGAACTCTGTTATCAAGTTTTGTGTCTTGCCTCTTTTATTTCCGCTGCACTTTTTACTTTGATTTTAAATTGTTAATTATTTTTTAAAAGGCAATTCACCCCCCCTCTTTCCATCACTCTCCAACCCAACAAGTGTAAGCCCCTATATTTTCTTACAGGAGGCAGCATCCCTGCTCCTCATTTCTTCTTCGGTCCCAAGGACCTGGGGGGAGGGGGAAATGGATGTCGGACCCCTCATTTCTTCAGTAAGAAAATACCTCTCCCGCTGGGCTCTGTCAACATCGGGCCTCCATCCTGGAGTAATTCCCAACACCTCTGGCCACTAACCGTGCAAAATACCCTATTTCCTCTTTGGGATGTGATCACTTGTAAGACCATGTTCACCTCTCACAGACGCACCTTTCGCGACGTGATCTTCAGGTCTCTACTGCCTCTTGTTTCTCACACCGAGCGTGTGACTCACGTGGGCTTAGTGTAATGACCCAAGCCTAGAAGCCCAGATTCGGTGCATTATTTTGTAACATTTGAATGATCACAAAAGATCAAGTCTTGAAAGACCGATTAGTTTAGTATCCTTAGAATTAGTAGATACATTAATAAGGTTTACATTACATCATAAAATGGAAAACTACAACAACATTGTTTCCATAGACAACACTGAGATCCCATAGACTATCCCTGCAGGTTAGTCATAATATACTTATTCACATCCTAGGAAAAATAAAAACAGAAAGGGGAGAGCTCAGATTATTAGTAAGGATAACAATATAGCGGAAACTTTCATAAATATGTATAAAAATTTAAGGTAATGTATAAGACTAAGACAAAAGCCTTTTAAACTTGGACTTCAGCATAATATAGAAAATATAAAATCAAATAATTTCATTTAATTATTCACATGGATATTTTATTAGTCAAATAATAAGATTCCATATCAATAGCAACTTTCATAATGATGGAATTCATAATTCCTGACATCATAACCACATATTCAAGGCCTTATGCCAAGACTAAAAATAATATTTTTCAAGGCCTTGTGCCAAGACCCTAGTTTGTCTCATGTGACCTACCGATGCATCGAGGAGCTATTGCGCACTCCACCTGTCACTTACTAATTAAAATTCATTTCTCATATGAAAAGTTTAAAACATAACATAAGCATTCGTATTAAAACTATCATACGAAATGTAAATACTTTATCCACAAACCATGAATGGTATAAAAAATCGCACATCCACTATCAAACATAACTCATTAAATAAAATGTGGAAGATTTTATTGTAACAGATTAACCTCAATCGAAAATAATGAAGTATGTTGACATAGATGAAAATAATCATAAAAAAATATTTGAGAGAAATATCCCCCTTTTTCTTGAAAACATTTAAAAGTCACACTATTTTTCAAGAAGTAGTTTAATAATATATTTTTGAATCAAAGTGTCCCATACCACTTCGAAACATTTAGAAGGAATTTTAATTTTAAAACTTTAATGTGCATATAAATAAATCTATAAAACCATTTTTAAAACATGAAAATTAATGAGAAATATTTAGAATAATAAATCTTTAAAACATTTAAAATGATATTTTAGTTAGAGTTCCTAACCAAAAGAAAGACACTTGAATACACATAATTGAGGTAATAAAAGATTTGTAATATAATGAGAATAATGTTATTCATGATATACTATGTCAATGTACATTATATACACAATATAAAAGTGAATTTGTGTATAATAACAAAGAAGTCTCAATGGAATGTAAATTGAGATGAAATATCTTATAAAGACCGTATCCTTAGGTTAAGGATAAATCAAGGACATAATTATGTGTGAAAAATATAAATACAATCAATATGATTGTATATTTAGTGTAAATAAATCAGAGTACATTCACACATATTCTTGTAAAAACAACACCAATGAATTTGATTTTTAACTCAATAAATAGAGATTGAGTTAAAGCTACTCTTATAAAGTTCATTTCAATGACTTGAGAATTTATCAATGGATTGATAATGTGTATCAAAATTATATCCATATAAAGGGTATGGTAAATTACTTCACAAATAATAAATAGTGATTCCACACATAATCATAGTGTAAAATAATCAATGAAGTATGCATAAATCCCAATGAGTGGAAATTGAAATTTGAAATTCCCTTACCGATTTGGTAACTTATGAAACATACACCCCATGAATGAAGTATCATAAAAAAGAGATATAAATACCCATACATTAAATTATATTACAAAATGAATATAATCATGGGTAGTACATACTCTACACAAAAGGAAATAATGTCCAATATAGCATGAATCTCACCTGAATAAATGTGCGTTGAAAAACCCTTACTTCGTTGTAATAAATCGAGTCATACGAAAAAAAGTTAATAACCACCAAATGAATCACAGAATACCATGAATATAAAGATAATCATGATAATATATATAAATTTGAAGTACACAATACACCACATGCAATAATTAAGTGGCGAACAATGGAAATCTCATGGAATTAAATGTGAGATAAGAAACCCCTAACTTTGTACTTTTCCTTGGTTGAGGGTAGGTTAACATCCTGTATAATGGTGAAATAATTTTCATTAATGTATAAAATAATCATATACATTAATATGATATCATAAATTATCTTTTAACATTGCTTTGTTAATAATATCATCGTATTATCGTCATTTCAGGTGTTTACTGATTCGTTTTCCTTTATATGATTTGTTACGTAAGTAATGTTTATTATGGATATGATTTATCTTATTCATATTCAGAATGATATTAAGTTTTTAAACATTATTTTTAATCATCAATTGAAAATTATTCTTGAATGGATTATGATGGGGAATGAATCTCGTCGCGTTCGTGGAGACGGTAATCCGTACGTACGCACAAGCGACAATATCATAATTTTGATATTAAAATAATATATAATTGGACAGTATATCATATATAAAGAATAATTATCATGTTATATTTTTTATTTAAATCAATTACACATCATTATTATACCCATCCAAATAATAAAGTATTGAATAACAATTACACCATGACGTGGAGATGATAAGTCGTACATACGCACGTATGGTGACATGTAATTCAAAGGATGGATAGAAAAATGAATATGGTTCTAACATTTTTATAATAACATTATAGTATATAGAAGATAATGTATTTATTATTTTATAATGGAAATAACCAAGAAATAGGATTTGGAATAAGAAAAGAACTTGAAAGAGGTGATGAAATATTTACCTCTTCTTCGAGTTCTTCCTTTTGGTTTGATCAAAAGGGATCCTTAGGATGACTTTATGACTAAAGTAAGGCCTCTAGGATGAAGGAAGGAAAGTTTAGAGGGTATTTTGGAAGAGTTTGGACAATCCAAATGGAATTGAAGGTCTGAATTAGAGATAAGGGGAGTTCCTTTTTGTAAGAGGGGTGAGGGGCACCTTAGGAAAAGCTAGAAATATTATTTTATAATGAAATAATTTTCGGTTTCTAATGGATCTAAAATGTATTATTTATTGGATAAGGTGGGGATGGGTTTGAAAACACTCATCCAATAAGTTTTAGATCGGTTTGGATCACTATATTAACCTTATCTTCTACATTTAACTCTTAGTTAAATAGTTTGACATTTACCATATCTCTTTATATTTTTATATTATATGGTTAATAAACATAATATATATATCCAATCTAACCCCAAGTGGTTCATTAATGATACACCTATCATTATATAAGTATTTTGGCCAAACTATATATTTTTAGTAATAGAATATAAATTAATAATATATTATTTTTTTAAAAACTCTTTTATGTCAATTTTGACACTATTTGGTATTTTGTATTTTCTAAATTCATAACAGCATTATTACTATGAAAAAAATTCATCTAACCGACCCTAATATTTTATTTTAACCTATAAAATTAGTTTAATTCATAAAAAGTCTCAAATTACACTTATTTGGATATTTATTATATCAATTATTTAAATCTTTCATTAATATGGTAATTACTACATCATTATTATGTCATAAATAAATTTAACTATTTAATTTATAAAAACTATAAATAAAATACCATCATGCAGGAAATATTTTTAGACTTATAATTAATATTTATAGTCTAATTTATCTTATGTGTAACACTATATTAAAAATGGTTTAGGTATTAAACATTGAATTTAACACTTTTAACTCTTCTTTGAATTAAATAATAATAAATGTCCTAATCTAATCCATGTGGACCTAAAATATCATATATTTTTACTAAGGTTGTTTTTGGTCGAATTACACTTATTCAATAGAATTATGAAATGTGTTAGGGTAATAATAATATCATTTTTACTCTTAATTACCCTATTTACTTTTAACCGTGGAAAATAAAAGTCAAAAGTTACTATTCACCAAAAATTATTTTTATCTTATTGAACCACATTTTACTTATTGATATCAACCATGTATCTCATATTTTTTAAATTCAATTCACAGAAGTGGTAAAATTAAGTTTTATTCAAATTTGAAAATGCTCCTAGGAGGTGGGTAAAAGATGGTTAAAAAGTTCAATAAAATTTTTATATAGCTAAAATTATTATAAAAATACCCTAATGAATTACATTAAACTTATATAGGTATTATTAATCTATATTGACCTAAAATAAATTTAAATAATAAATAATTAATTATTTAAATAAAAATTTGGTTTTAAACTATAACTCAGTGTTTTTCACTATTCATCAAAAATTTAAATTTTTCAGAAAAATATCAAAAATTCAACCTAGAATAATTTTGATATTCTGAATCCAAAAATGAAGTCCATTTTGAAAGACAAAATTTATAAAATTTTATAAAGTGGGTATTACTATTCACAGCGGCTAGTTTGATTGGTCGCAGTGTGTTAGAACCTCAAAGTTGTATACAATGCAAGATATTACATTATTCAAAGGGAGACATTACATGGAAGATTGGGGTGTTACACTTAGATTAAGCACTGACCATGACATCTTCCCATGGGCAGGCTAAAGTGTAAGCCCCACCACCCTTCTGAACTACAAGTTCTTTGATCCTTTCCAAGGTAGGGTATATAGGAAGCCTCCACGAGGTTCAAGCCCACCACCCATTGGACCCCAGGTCTTCCTTCACATCGGTTCACCCACCCTATTGAAATACGATGTCCTTGATCCTTTCCATGGTAGGGTACATAGGAAGCCTCCATAAGGTTCAATCCCACCACCCATAGGACCCCAGGTCCTCCTTCACATTGGTTCACCACCCTCTTAAACTATGAGGTCTTTGATTATTGCCAAGGAAGGGTACGTAGGCAACCTCCACGAGTTTCAAGCCCACCACCCATTGGTCATCCCGACCCCCTTCACATCGGTTCACCAACACCTTGGGCCGCCTTAGAGTGTAATCCCCAAATACCACCATCTGAACTACGAGGTCTTTGATCCTTGCCAAGGAAAGGTACATAGGAAGCCTTCCTGAGATTCAATCCCAACATTCAGTCGCTCCAACCATCTTCAAGTTAGTTCGCCCCCATCCCACAGGACGTTAAACTATAGACCCCAATCAGCGGCAAGCCATTGTTTCCCCAGTCAGTGGTTAGTTTTTGCACACAAACACCACGATCTGAACTACAAGGTGTTTGAACTTAGCCAAGGCAAGGTACATAGGAAGCCTTCCTAAGGTTCAAGCCCAAAAACCAATGGTTTTTGCCACTTCACATCAGTCCACTCCTGTTTAGCATGACATTAAATAGTATTCCACGTTTTGTTCCCCATTCAATGGTAATCTGTTGTCACTCTATTCAGCGGTAAGCCATTTTCATCCTCTTTTAGCGATAAGCCGCTGTCACTCCATTCAGCGATAATTCGTTGTCATTCCATTCAGGGGTAATCCATTGTCACTCCATTCAGCAATAAGCCATTGTCACTCCATTCAGTGGTAAGCCATTGGAACCCCAATCGACAGCAAGACGTCATCAGATGAACTACGTAGAATTTGATTCCCTACCACAGGGATACATAGGAATCCTCTTCGAGGCTCAAGCCCAAAACTATCATCATTCTCATGGTGGTTCCATCCCATTCACCATCCACTTAATTCAACCGCTCCATCATCCATCCAAATTCTTACCCCGGCTGCCACATCCCGATGGGATCATGCCACCTCATACTCCATTCCACTCAACAGTAACTGGGATGTCGACCACGAGTTGGCCCCAACATCAGTGTTCCCTCCGGGGGTCGTGCTCATTTGATCCACTCTAATCAGTGTTCTAATCTGTCTGATACATCTCCACTGGATGTTAAACTTCTGGAATACCCTGTTTTAAACATGGTAAGCTAAGGAAAACCTCAGATACATGTCCATGTCATATGATTCCCCGCGTTCGATGTGTGATACCTCAGGCTTCCATGCCCTCGAGAAGCCCTATAATAAGGGACAGAAGATAGATGTGTCAGTGTCCCAGCGCCTAGACACGCAATTGATTCCCAACGTGACTACTCCGCTGACTGAAGGTTGCTGCCTTGACCAGGCCCATTGGAATGTCCCTACAGAAGCAGTGTAATTAACTGGTGTCCATGAAGATATGGCACTAGGAATAGTTTCACTAACAACATCTTAAGTCTAAAAGAGAGACCTGAGCTAGGTGACTAGTTCCAAGGAGGAATCCATGGATGGAAGAAATGACATCCCATCATCCCATTTAGATCAAGGATAAAACGTCTCTGAACAAGGAGAGTATGTCACCCGCCTTTGGAAAGTAGGAATGTGGTGCAACAAAACCATGAATTTCATCCTCAAACGAGATGGATGTGTGCGACCTGATGAAGAGTCAGAAATAGGGGTTTTATTCAGTGAAGTGGGTTTTTGTGGTTTTGGTATAACAGTAACTAGTGGTATTTTCATACCTTATTTTTCATATGAGACAAAAGATTTTCTTAGTATTACATCACAGGGATGAGCTATTGTGTTATGGGGATGTTGTAAGACCCCTCCCCTTAAATGAAGTATGAAACCCTATTAATTTGGGTAAAACCCTTCTATAATCCCTTGAAGAGGTTATAAAGTGGTTTGTGGGGTCTCAGGAGTTCCTCAGAGGATTAATATCATCATTTGAGACTTAAAAAAGATATTTCAGTCTTATGGACTAGCCAGTAGCCTTCTATTATAGATGCAAGTCTGCTTGGGATCACCAACGAGCTAGTGAGACCATCACTGGCTGGTCGGTGGTCCACTAGCTCATTGGTGTGACCCACTGACCAGACAGTGGGTTCTAATTTCCTTTTTAAGGGTCGAAAAGGTAAATTTCACCCCTTCTCCAACTTTCTTCATAACACAAATTTTGTGTTATCTTTCACCATTTCTAGTTGTACAAGATCCCTCCTTATCCTCTCCTTGTCCATGGTGGTTGTCGTCTAATTCTTGGTTTTTTATCCTTCGATTTGTGACAATAAAAGATCCAAGTTATGTATAATATTCCAATTCCTCCCCATCATTTTTTTACCACTATCAAGTGGTGCTTCATTATTTAAGGCTAGTATGCCCTATTTTTAGGGTGTTTTCCTTGTTTTTTTATTTATATTATTTTTGATAGAAAATAAGTCTAATATTGGATGATTAGGTCCCTATGAGGTTAATGTGGGTGATCTGAGTACCTTTCACTTAAATTATTTCCATTATATTGGGTTTTGGTTAGTGTATTTTCATTGTCTTATCATTCACTTGACTTAATAATTAAACTGAATTGTTAGTTTCCCTTTGATGCCTTAGAAACCCTATTTGGGTTTAGTAAAACATGTTAGATTAGAGTGGATCATTGTTAAGACTATTAATGTATTTGGTTAGGCTTGTTCCTTAGAAATGTGTGAATTAATTAGGTGGTTTAGTGCCTCCCTTGGTAGTATAATGGGTTTATTTTATGATGTTGGTTTCCTAGGTTGACTCTTAAGAACCAATATTACTTATGGACCTAAAATTCCCTAATTAAATCATGAATTGAATTATATGGTGAACATGGATCAAATTGTTAAAATTTTATATATGTGGAATGAACTAAAGTGGTGTCCTTGTCTAATCTTGTTGAATTTATTTATATGTAAATGTTAAAATGATGTATTTTATGAAAATATTAGAATTATTGGTATTTAATTCCTTAGATATTTCCTTGGATTACTTATGATATGTATGGGTGAGGAATTTCATAGAAAATATTTGGATTCCACTAGGGGACTCAGGTAAATTCCAGGAATGTGTAATTTCATGGATTCAATAAATTCATATATTATGGAATTCCTTGAGCGATCCAGTGGATTATTTTTATATATATTACAATGAATTATATGGGATGCACCCCATTGGATTGTAGTAATGTTTTCATTTACCTAATTCTACAGATTAATGTTTTGGATTATTGAGGGAGAAACTTATTTAATTATACAAGATGATATCTCTATATTTGAGTAAATATTGTTGGTGGGGAATGTCTTGGGTGTGAGACTTGGATTCCAGTAGAGACATGATTCTGAATGTAAAGGGCAATTCCCTATGTTCAGGCTAGATAAATAGTTTTTTCTATAATTATTAGGAGGTAATTAATGTACAGACTATGTGGATTCCTCTTGGGCCAGTTGATTGGGGTTTCCACAGTGATTTCCAATAGAACCAAATTGAGAAAAGATACATCCACCCAGATCAAAGATACTAGTGAAGGCCAAAGTAACTAGTGCCAACCTGGGTTATCCCTTTGAGACACAAGGCTCAAAAGAGTTTTATTTTTTCTAGAGATTGTGATTATTACTAGTTATTTTATTACACACATTTATTACATAATATTATAGAATATTTTTTTTATTACACACCTTTACTAGTTGTCTACTGAGGTGTACTCACACATTGATCAGGCTACCATTACACTTAGGAACTTGAGAAGTTGTTCCTTTCTCATAGTTTAGAGGTTTGGGAAAAGGCCCAATGTAATTCTATAATGTACGTATAGGAAGGATTTGGGAGATGGGATATGGATTGGGACTTCTAAAATTAATACTATCATTTTACCTTTTTTAAAAAAATTGGATCTAGTTATAGTTGGCTTGATTGATGTGTATGCCCTACCTATATGGATGTAATTTCATTATGAGATTGCATGGGATGTGACTTAGTGTTTTAGTACCTTCTGTTTATTTTTTAGGATTGTGATATTATATGATGTTTCCTTTATTTATACCATGTCAGACACTCTAATAATGTGGTATAGTCACCCCATTATAACCTCACTGAACCTCTCTACTTGTAATATGCTAAAAATCCATTTAATTTAAAAAGAAAGTTAAATGAGATTATTTCAAAACTAGGAACTGAGATGAAACTTTATTTCAAGCCCAAAGTGTCTATAATTTATTTTTGAGCTATTTTAAGGTTCATTAAATAAACATCCAAGTGGGTTTTTCTAAATTTTAAACTGGTGCTCAGATAAAAAATTTGAGGGCACCATTGAACTCCGAGCACTGAGATTGTCCTATAAAGGGCCTAACATTGGCCGTCAAGGGCCAAAAGTAGAAAGTAGTTTTTGGAAAAAAATAAATTAATTATGTAGAAAATATTTTATTTTCAAATACATATAACTCATAAATGGTAAATTAGATTGGAAATCTGAGAGTACCATTGATCTCACGAAGGCCTGCTTCCCTTAGGTAGAGCCTAACCTTGATTGGCATGGGTCGAGGGTGGAAGTTCAATTTTATACTTTTTGGAAGATAAATAAAATAAATTAAAAATTTATATTTTTCCTTCATCGTTGAGCAGTGGCACGTAAGCACTGTGGTGCAACAACAAGGCGAAGATGAACCTCATTAATGAGTTAGTGTAACCACATGGAAATTCAACATAATAGAAACACTGATTTTTATCTTTAATTAATAGGCAAAAAATGTAGGATTATTAGAACAATACTGGGATTTATCTAAGGCGTTGGTGGGTGGCGACGAAGAACGAAGAATGCACTTTATTCTACCCTTATAAGGATCACTATCAATGGTGTGCTGCAGATCAAGAAAGAAGAAAAGATGTGTGTGATCCCATTTTTCAAATACGAAAAAATCATATCCCAAGTAGGGGTTTGATTATTTTCTATATGAATTTTCCCCCATTGTTTCTATTAAATGTTGAACATGGGTTAAATCCTGAACAAGGAAACCAGAAGATCAATCATTCATGCGGGATGGTTAATGGTGCGGGATAAAGGGGTATCTATCTTAATGATTATACGAACCTATTTTGGTGCTTTGTAATCTTGCTAACAGGAACACATCTAAGTCAACACGAACAATGATCCATATCATTCTTTGGGTTTTCATATGTGTGACTCCTTACCCTTTTTCCTTCTAATGTTTTCCTATTATTTACGGCTCAGTGGTCAATAACACATTAGTTTCAGAGGAAAAAGGAGGAAGGGACGCATCTAGGAGGACCGCATAATCGACACAGAGGCCGGTAACAAGGGTCGTTGGCATGAAGGCTGGTGATAAGGGCTACCAACACGAAGGCCGGTGACATGGGCCGCCGACACAGAGGTCGGCAACAGGGTCCACCGCCATGGAAGTCGGTGATATGGGTTGTTGGCACAGAGTTCAGTGATAGGGGCCTCTGACACAGAGGCCGGATACTGGAAGTAGGTCGATGCAGCAACTCGGCCGCATCAGAGGTGCAATCCAAACCCTATGAACTGTGGGGTGAGTTGGACTCGTAGGTCACGTGTAGGAACTAGTCCACGTGAGGGGACCAGTTGGCTAGGAATGCGGCGCCAACCTAGCGCCATGTAGCTACATGAACTGAATACCACATGGAATTCGGGCCGGAAGAAAATTGTCCCACCATTGTTGGTTGGGCAGGATAGAAAAAACTGGGTCGCTAGGCGACCCGACGGGCTGGACCCATGGTGAAACTGGGCTGGGTCTAGAAAGGCTCAATGTACCAGGTCAGGCCGGGTTAGAACAGACCCAAATGGGTTGGGTTGGCTTGGCAGAATTATTTTGTGTCATACATGACCCCTAGGCTGGGTCGGTAGGGTCGGTCTGACCGAGTCAGATTGGGACAAGACACAACTGACCCATTTTTACTAAAACACCAAAATATTTCAGACTGAGCATCTGATTTACACCCATTTAGTGGTGTAGGGACCCTTGTGTTGAGATGATCCTTTTGGAATAATCTAGGTTGATTTAGTTACAATCGAGATATGACCAATTGCTTGAGGTGTAGATTCTCCTATAATCAAGTGCACTAGAGAGTGAAAATCCAATGGCTAGCTATGAAACAAAGGATACGATGAGTGGAAATCAGTGGTCCATCAGATGAGCAAGCCTCTATGGTCTAGAAGACGAGCAGACCTCAGTGGTCTTGAAACCCGGTGGACTTGAGTGCTCCCCCAGACGGGCACACCTTATTAGTCAAGAAAACAAGAAAACCTCAGTGGTCCAACACCAGAGTGGACCTCAGTGGTCCAGCAGACAACCGAACCTCAGTGGTCCATAAGAGAAGCATACCTTAGTGGTCTAGTAGCTGAGTGGACCTCAGTGGTCCAGCAGTCGAGCAGGACTTAGTGGTCCAACGGATGAGCGGACCTCATTAGACCAGAAGACGAGCAGACCTTAGTGGTCCAACAGACCAACATACCTCAGTGGTCCAATAGTCCAGTGAACCTCAGTGGTCAAGCAGTAGAGTGGACCTCAGTGGTTCAGTAGAAGAGTGGACCTCATTGGTTTAGAATAAGAGAGGACCTTAGTGGTCAAATAGTATACTGGACCTCAGTGGTCCAGAAGGCGAACAGCCCTCAGTGGTCGTGTAGACGAGTGGACCTCAGTGGTACAATGGATGAGAGGACCTTCGTGGTTCAACAGTTGAGCGAACACCAGTATTCTAATAGCCAAGAAGACATTAGTGGCTCATTAGGGATGAGTCCCTCAATAATACAAGATGTTTCATCTTTATGACCAAATGTATTACATTCCAAACTTTGATTTATACCTAGTGTGACTTGTCTTTTCTTGTGGGATTGCTATGTGATTTTTCTTTTTGGTCTTTCTTTTGTGGATTGGGGAACCTAATGAGTATTGTGTTACTCACCCCTGAATAGGATTCTCCCACACGTGTCGTGTCTCGTGCTGGTGATCGACACTTCGACGTAGAACTTATTTTTCCTAGACTAGGTGGTTCTCATTAATATGGTAAAACCATGAATACATTAATGGTTGTTGGTAGAAACCTTCACCTACCATTTAGGTAGGGTGTGAGAAGATAGAAATTAGTATTTTTTTCTTTCCTTTGTGGGTTACATCTTGTATTCTGACCCCTTTTGTACTTCTAGTTGTACTATACATTTAGTTGTTGTCATAGTAATAGTTATGGTTTGCTTTGCGTTTACATTCTGTTGTTTGAGATTTGTGTGTGTGTACATGTTTGAAGTCAAATACGATATCTTTTTGTGATATTCCTACTTAGTGATAACCTCCAGCCCCTGGGCTATGGAAGGTGGGATTGGGGTAGTCATGGCATGTGCCTGGGGGGATGAGTCATGAAAATGTGATATCAAAGGGTGGTTGGTTCAACCAGAAGAACTATGAGTCAGTAATTTTTTATGGGGAAACAATGTTAAGTGTTTCATGTTCAGATTTCAGGACAATGAGTCTAGGGTTGGGGTGGCGATCAACGTATCCATACACCAGGACCCTAAATTCTATTTTCCAACTCGGTACATTAAAGCACTAGTTTCATGCATCTTTGAATGTTTTCTCAGGATATTTTTGATTTAGAATCAGCTCACCAGGTATAATATATTGACTGTGGTTCATCTTGATCTATTTTAGGATGCCTCCACACAGATACCCACCTAGGATTCCAGTGCATGACCACTATGACGGTCAATTGATAGATGAGGCTTCGTTATGGGGACCATTTCCCACGATGGAACCTTCATGAAGTGTCCCTTCAATACCACCACTCGTTGGTCAGCAGTCACAACAGGCACTACTGGTAGAGGTTTCATGTAGGAAAGTTCTTACTTGATTTTGAATGACAGAGACCTCCCATGTTCAAGGGAGAGATATATCCTCAAGTCGCATTATATTTGATGGAGGTGGTGATGTGAGTCTTCTAATTATTAGGGACGCTACTTGACCATGTAGAGGTTCTACCAGCAAGCCTTCTACTGGGTTCAGTAGGGAGATTGTAGATTTTGACCATCCAAACTCACGTGGAGGTGACCCTCACCTGGTCTGACTTCCAGAAACATTATTGGGAGGATTTATTCCCCATGACTTTTCATTAAGTGCTTATATAGGAGTTTCTTCACTTAATTCAGGGTAAACTAACCGTGGTTGAGAACTCTGCAAGGGTCACATACCTCTCCTGTTACTCTATGGATATGGTACGTGACCCCTTTTTTAGGGCCTCGACCATTGAGCAGTGACTCCGATGGGAGATTAGGGCATCGATTATTTCCCTCTATATCCCTATGTAGGCTGGGGTACTGGACCAATCCCTATTATTAGAGAGCTTACTCATTGAGAAGGAACCAATGGTGGGAGCTACCACCGGGTGACAAGTGGTCAAGTCATCCATGTTGGGTAGTTGATAGATGAAGCAGAGGACCAAGAAGGACAAACTATTAGGAGGGAAAACCATTGGAATTTGGGTCCGTGGTATGAGGCTCCCGGGGTAGAGGGAGTCATCCTGGTAGAAGAGTATGCTACACATGGGGAGGACAGGGGGACATGGCTCTGGATTTCAAGACTCACCGCACAGAGGACCGACAGACAGTCAAGGGACCTCTGAGGCAGTGGCAGAGATAGGAATAAGGTGGTCCTCCCGGTGTTGGACAAGATAGAGGAGTGGGACGAGTGGTAGGAGGTGGGAGTATATACGAGGTACTACCAACACACCCCAGGTGGTCCGCCACCAGCTCAAGGGGCAGGTGGATAGGGATGGTCTAACCTTCCAGAAGTAGAGGCCTATAGTCTAGATGACCCAGAGATGATACGAGGTATGATTTGTGTCTTCTAATCATTAGATATAGTTCATATAAACACAGGTGTTAGTCACTCTATCCTTTCCAAAGACCTTGTTCCGAGAATAGAGATTCTGATCGATCCATTGGCTCGATCCTTATGATTAGAGACTCCTTCGAGAATTGATTTGATGATCATACACTAGTTTTGAGAGTGTGAGATTACTCTTATAGGATGGATATTTGGCTAAGATATCCTAGTAGTAGCATTATGGACCTAAGACGTCATTATATGTATGGAATATCTATCAGTAGTCCATAATCATATCAACTACTTTAGGCACACAGTGCGGTGTGTCCTCGGAGATGAGACCATGTTTTACTTTATCAGTGAATAGGAAACTAGAGCAGTTAATGATGGACTCACATGTAGGAGGGTGAAAATAATTACTCATCAGTTAGCTGGCATGGCCCTCAGTGAAATGGATGATACGAGTCCACCGTTTCATAAAGTGGTGGATGAGTGAAAGGATGTCTTTAAAAAGGATGTTCTAGGCCTACCTCCTCGTAGGGAGGTAGAATTATTCATTGATATGTACCCCGGGACAACACTGATATCTACACTTGCATATCAGATAGATCCAGCAGTACTCTGTAAGGTGTGGGTATAGTGGGAGGACTTACAAAGGAAGGGGTTTATAAGGCCTAGTGTTTCACCATTGGATGAACCAGTGTTGTTTACCAAGAAGGCTGATAGAAGCATGAGGATATGCATGGAATTCTGATTCCTAAACCAAGAGACTAAGAAAAAGTATCCTCTATTAGGGAATGATGACCTCCTCGATTAGATCAATGGAGCAAGATGGTTTTTAATGATATACCTCAGATTAGGATATCACTAGCTTCGAGTAGGAGATGAGGACATCTCGAAGATGGCTTTCAGATGTCGCTATGACCATTATGAGTACTTAGTGATTATTTTTGGATAAAATAAAACCCCAGTAGTGTTCATAGGACTTATGAACTAGATCATCCATCTATACTTAGACCAGTTTGTAATGGTCTTCATTGATGACATCATACTGTATTCATCATTATAAGAGGATCACATGATGCACCATAGGACGGTCCTAGACACACTCTGAATGCAATATCTTTACAGAAAGCTGTCAAAGTGTAGGTATTGGATTCTAAAGGTAAACTCCCTTGGACATGTCATCAAAGAGGCTAGATTTGCAGTGTATCTAGAAAAGGTTGATGCAGTGATTTCTTGGGAGCCACCTAATAATGTTACAAAGGGGTGGAGTTTCCTTGGGTTGGCTGGGTAATATCTAAGGTTTATACCCAACATATCTAGAGTAGCAGCACCCATGAAATCATTGAAAAAGAAGAAAATAAACCTTTTTATGGAAATAAGGACTCCATCAGAGGTTTCAGTAGCAGAGGTAGTTCTCAATGAGTACTCATATCTTGAGGATTCCAGAGAAGGGTGCCGACTATGTGAGGTACTATGATGCATCAGGAACCGTTCTTGGTTTCATCTTGATGAAAGGGAAAGAAGTGATTTCTTATGTATCATGATATTTGAGACCACATAATAAGAACTATTCAACTCAATACCTTGAGTTGGAAGTGATAGTATTGGCACTAAAGATGTGCCGACCATACCTTATGGACGAATGATTCATCATCTACTTTGACCACAAGATACTCAGTTATATCTTTTCTCAAAAGGATATGAATATGAGAAAGTGTCTTTGTCTAGAGTTACTCCAAGAATATGACTTTATGATAATATATACTCATGGTAAGGTGAATGTGGTGGCAAGTGCTCTTAGTAGATGATCGAGTTCATAACTATAGAAAGAGGCCTTAGAGGTGTTGACATCACTTTAGAAATCCTTTGTGGATAGAGATGAGTCAGCTCATCTTTAGTAGATGGTAGTAGCCCCTCCACTCTTACAGTGAGTCAGGGAGGACAACTCATAGATACCAACTATGAGACTACACATTCCATGATGTCTATATGGTATGCCCATGATGGATATTCTAATGGTGGGGAGTACATCATCCTTTTTAGAGGATTCACTATAGTACTAGTGGAATTGTGGGAGAAGGTGTTGAGGGAGTTCCATACATCCCCTTTGGCAGTACATCCAGATGAAGTGAAGATGTACTAGGACCTCCAATGTCAGTAATGGTATCTAGAGATGTATACGGCAGTGGACAAGTTTGTCTTGAGATACCTCACTTGTTAGAAATTTAAGGCTGAGCACCAGGTTCTAGTAGGTTTGAAATAACCCCTTAAGGTACCATAGTGGAATTGTGCTTGGATATCGATAGACTTCCTGATAGGCTTACCACATATGTCTAGGGGGAACGATACCATCTAGGTGATTGTATACCAAGTCACCAAGTCATCCCACTTCATTTCAATTTAACAATAGGGTTCAATAGAGAGCTTGGGACACCTCTATGTGTAGGATAATGTTAGGCTCCATGGAGTCCAATATACGATAATCTCAGATCATGATGTATGCTTTACATACAAATTGTGGAAGGGATTACATGAAGAATTTGGGACCTAGCTATGACTGAGAACAACCTTTCAACCATAGAAATATCGTTAGACAAAACAGACCATACAAACCTTGGAGGACATTCTTCTTTCCTGGATTCTTGATTTTGGTCGTAGTTGGGAGGACCATCTACCACTAGTAGAGTTTTCTTAAAAAAATAGATACCCCTCCACCATCATTATGGAATCATTTGAGGAACATTATTGAAGGCCATGAAGGTCACCGTAATGCTGGAAAAACCCAAGAGAGTCACCACCCTTGGGTCCAGAGATGGTATAGGCTACCACTAAGAAGGTTCAAGTCATCTGAGAGTGGATGAAAAATGTACAGAGTTGATATAAGTCCTATAATGATATGTGACAGAGGCCCTTGGAGTTTGAATATGGGGACCACATATTCTTATTGATCTCTCCTTGACAAGGGATAAAAATATTTGGCTGCACTGACAAGTTATCTCTGAGGTTCAGTGGACCTCTCCTAATACTATGTATAGTGGGTGAGGTGACATACCTCTTGGATCTACCTCCATATTTAGAGAGGTGCATGTTGACTTCAATGTTTCCCAGCTGAGGAGATATGTAGACAACCATTCTCACATCATATACCATGATGAGTTGGATATTGATGATGGGGAGATATTCAAGGTGTACCCAATGGAGATAGAGGATCGACAGGAGAGTATCCTTTGTGGATGGTCGTTTCTGATTGTTCATGTTTGTTGGAAACATGAGAATCTCCAAGAGAGCACATGGGGGAGGGAGGATCAGATTCATTCTCAGTACCCCCATTTGTTTGATTATCCATTTTTTTAGCTTAGAAGGACATAAATATCTAAAGGGGGTGAGTAATTTAATAACCCATAATTTCATGTAGTTTTTTTTTTAAAATTAAATGTGATTATTTTGAGACCAGGGTCTGAGATGGTACGTAATTATGAAGTCCAGAGTGGATGGAATGTATTTTTGAACTATTTTTATGGTTCATTAAATAAAATTGAGAGTGGTTTTTATTACTTTTAAACTGGTGGTTGGATAAAAACTACTAAGGAACTATTGAATTCTGAGCATCACGATTCTCCTAGTAAGGTCCTAACATTGGCTGGTGTGGGCCAACAGTGGAATGTAGTTTCTGAATATAAATAAAATAATTAAGTAATGATTATTTAATTTTCAAATCCTTATAAATCTTAAATGGTAATATGTATTGGGAATCTGAGAGTACCATTGATCTCATGAAGGCATGATCCCCTTTGGCGGAGCCTAACCTCGGCCAGTGCGGGTCGAGGGTAAAAGTTAATTTTCAAAAATTTTGAAAAAATAAATAAAATAACATAAAAAGTTATTTTATTTGTTTTCTTCGTAGTTGAGAAGTGGAACATAAATGTTGCAGTGTAGTAATAAGATGATGATGAATCTCATTAATCAACCTCATTAATTAATTTGTATAACAATACAGCAACGCAACATAACAAAAGTGCTGATTCGAGTTTCATTAATTAATAGTCAAACAAAAAATGCAGGATTGATGGAATAATCCTGGGATTCCTCTAAGGCTTCAGTGGTTGGTGACGACGAACAACAATCACACTTTCTTCCAACCTTTGAATGATCTCTATTAAACGTGGGCTATAGATCAAGAATGAATAATTGAGGCACATGATCATGTTCTTCCTCGACCAACAAATCCTATCCCAGGTAGGGGTTTGATGATTTTTTATGTGAATTGATTTTTCCCATTCATTCCTTCAAATCATAGACTGCAGTGGTGAGATTGAACTGTAGATCGCCACAGGTCACATGGAGGAACCAGTCCATGAGAGTAGACTGGCTTGTCGGGGATGTGGTGCCACCCTGGCACCACATGGCTACATGAACCAGATGCTGCATGCCGTATGGACTGGGAGAAAAACGGCCAGCAATTATGGTATGGGCCAGACAGGAAAAACTATGTCGCTGGTTGACACGGCAGGCTGGATCCACAAAAAAACTGGGATGGGTTGAGCAATGCCCTATGGGACATGTCGGATCGGGTCATCCTAGACCCAATCTGGTCGGGTCATCTGAAATAGGTTAGGTCATACAGGATCCCTGAGCTGGGTTGGTCAGGTCGGTCATACCAAGTGGGACTAGGTCCAGATGCAACCGACCCCTTTTTACTAAAACACCAATATCATTCAGACTAGGCATACTATTGACGCACCGTCTATTGCATAGGGACCATTGCGATGAGACGATCCTTTGGAAATACTATAAGATGGATTTTATGATAGTCGAGATACGACTAATGGATGGAAGAGTATATTCTATTAGAATTAAGTTCATTAGAGAGTAGGAACCATATGGCTAGATATGACACGAAGGATATGATTAGAGGACCTCAGTAGTCCAGTAGACGAGTGGAGATTAGTGGTTCAATAGACAAGCGAACCTAAGTGGTTAGTAAACAAGAAGAACTCAGTGGTCCAGTAGATGATTATATCTCAGTGGTCCAGCAGATGAGCAAACCATTGTGGTCCAATAGCATAGCGGAACTTAGTGGTCCACGAGATGAGCATACCTCAGTGGTCCCAAAGATGACCAGTCATCAATGGTCCAACAGCCGACCATACCTTAGTGGTCTAGAAGATGAGCGGAGCTCAGTGGTCCAACAACATAGTGAACCTTAGTGGTTGTCCAGATGAGAAGTCATTAGTGGTCCAATAGATGAGTGGACCTGAGTGGTCCAATAGCGCAGTAGGCCAATGTGGTCCAGCAGACGAGTTCACCTCAGTGGTCTAGTAGACGAGAGGAAAATAGTGGTCTAGTAGACTAGAAGACCACAGTGGTCTGACAGCCGAGTAGACCTCTGTGGTCTAGTAGCCAAGCAGAGTTTAGTGGATCCTCAGTGATGAGTCCCTCAGTAGTATTAGATGATTCATCACTATGACTAAAAGTATTAATTTCCATACATTGATTTATACCTGGCGTGAGTTGTCTTTGCTTGTGGTCTTTTTTTGTGATCTTGCTTTGTGGTATTTCCATTATTAGTTGGGGTCCCTATTGAGTATTGTGTTACTCACACCTACACGGGCTTCACCAACACATGTTGTGTCTCGTTAAAGTGATCAACGCTTCGATGGAGACCTTGGTGGTTTAGGACATGGTGGTGCTCAATGAGATGAGACAGACAGGCGTACTTCTACAGCTATAGGCATCCACCTTCACCCACCCTTCAGGATGTGTTTGAGCAAATGGACCTTAGAAGCTGTGCTTTCCTTTGTGGTTTTGGGCTTTTATTTTGGCCCATTTTATACTTTTAGTTGTAGTATACCTTCAATATTTCTCTCAGTGACAGTTGTGGTATGATTTGTGTTTACTTTAAAAAGTTTAATCATTGTGCATGTGTATAGGTTTAAAGGAAAATGTCTTCCCTTTTTAGGATATGCCTACGTGGTGCTAGTTATTATCCCCTAACTGTTGGAAGGCGAGCTTGGGGTAGTCATAACCTGGGCCCTAGGGTATAGATTATGACATTACGAGTAAAAATCCTCTTTTATATGGGGAG
Source organism: Viscum album (assembly GCA_963277665.1). NCBI lineage: Eukaryota > Viridiplantae > Streptophyta > Magnoliopsida > Santalales > Viscaceae > Viscum > Viscum album. The sequence goes on from OY728161.1 coordinate 1,747,472,354, forward strand.
GTGTGCTTGAAACCTTGTGAAACACCAAATTGGGGAACCTATTTAGTGGCATCTAGATCGGGACATTACAATTATCATTTTAATTTATGATTTTATGTAGACAAAATGAAATAATGATAAAGTTTAGAATGAATTTTGTATAACATGATACATTTTATATTCTTAAACTAATTTAATTATATTAACAAAATCATACATAAACACCCATATTATGACAAACCATATCTTTAATACAATTTAATTATATATTTATAACATAAAGATACACATAATACTATCCTAGAGGATTGTGAGGGATAATGTTTTTTGTAAATTAGATATATATCACATTAACTTGAAACATGGGTACACAAATATTATTTAAAAACACCAAAAAAATTACCTTATATTTTATGAAACGTATACTAATATATGAAATAACATGGATATGTACATAAGAAATGGGTGAGATAGAAATCATGGTATGGGAATAATCCAGGAATATCATGTTGAAAGTATTAAATTTTAATTAAGTGGAATATCAATGTCACATAAAAGGGATGAGAATTGTAAACATGCATGTCAAATAATTATTTATGATGATAACATCAGGGTAATATGAGAATGTGTAAAAAACATAAAACATGAAATAATAAGCACAAGGAAAGGATAAATTATAATAAATCATAACATAGTGTGCTTAAGATAACTTCCCATGCACCATACATTGAATATCATAAGAAAAAAACATTACCCACTGCATTGGAGGGCTATATAATCTGAGACCCACCTGTCAAATTCATATCATGTACATGCATTTTTGTTCCACTTAGATAAAAATATAAGGATGTATTTTATAACTTTTAATACCATGATTAAGTGTGGGGATTACATACATGGAATTAAAAAATCAATGAAGTATTGGAAAATCTATGTGAATTCCCTTGAGTGGAAATGGGGATGGTTATTCACAATATAAATGCTTGAAAAGAAAAATCACATGATAATTTCTACAGCATAATAGGTGTACATAAAGATTCTTGTAAGCATTTAATGACAATGAAAGTTTTTTTATCATTACATGTAAATAATAAGTACAATAAACGAGACATGTAAAAATAAATTTCAACATGAATAATTTGAAATCAATATGCATAATACTAATAAATTACTTGAATAAAGAGGAGGAGAGAATTCCTTAACTTGGGAGGATGCTTATAAAAGGTTGGAGGATGCTCTTAATATGTTGATAAAACCTTTCAAGGTATTTAGAGATGGAGAGGGAGATTAATTTCGTTCTAAAATGGTTTTTTAGTGAATATTATTGGTAGGATGGGTGGTTATTTATAAGAAAATAGAGGAGAATTTTTTATTAATTTCTAAATATAGGACTCAGAATATCTATGAAAATATAGTCAAAACAGAAAACCTTCCCATGGTTTTTACCATGGTCTCTAAAAAATAGGTGTAGTTTTCAATATTTTATTTGTTTAATAACTGAAATCCATAAAATAATAAAATTGGTGATGTGTAATTAAGTCATGTTATAAATAAGTGATTTTAAAACCTTAACATAAAATATAATTTTTGGAGGATTCATTAAGGGTGTATAAAAATAATAAACTAACATAAAAAAATATTTTAATAGGGAAACAATTTTTTTACTTTATGGACCTTATAATATTTTTGTCTTCACTTTTGGGTTATTATGATGTCATAATACATAAATTATTAATTTTATAATAAAAAATAACATTTCATAGTAAATTATGAGAAAAATTATCATTCGATGGTTTTGAGGTTCTAGTTACAAAAATAATACTGATTTTATAAAAATAATTCTTTAAATATTATAATTTACACTTTTAAATAAAAAATTTCATTTATTGAAACATAATGGTATTTGTGACAATAACAGTGTTCTATCCCTTATAAATATTATATACCACTTCACTAAATTATATTATAATTTGTATATAAATATTATCTAATAAGAACATTATAATATAATAACATTATTTTTAAAAATTCCTTAATTTATAAAAAATAGTGTTTTAATTTGATTGAACTTTTATTTTTTTTCAAATAATAAGAGTCAAATAAGAAAATTTTATAGTGGTCTAAATTGATTATTTCCCAATGCATAACTATGTACCAACCCAATTAAATCTTAGCATAGAGTCCCCACTATTGAGAAGACAAACAAGGGCTCTTCCAGACTACTCCCTTGAGAGAGAGAATCTGCAGCAAAGTTGGAAACCCTAGGAATATGAAAAACCACACATCCATTATCAATTTACAAAGAACATACATGAATGATGTAGGTTAAACACCAATTCACCTCGCCTTTCCCTTGTAGGGCCTCAATCAGTACCTTGAATCTGATTCCACATCTGGGACATCCAACAACAACCTTTTGCATAGAATTAAGCCTATGAGCAATTCTCGACCCTCTATGATCAACAAGATTCCTGGTCCATGAAAGCTACTAAAGTTTTCTAACACCTAGCCACTTATGTATTGAAAATCCCCCCCCATTAGTTCATTCAGGCACGAACCATCTACATTGATTTTCAATCCGTTATTAGGAGGTTTCCATCTCCCGCAGCCTCCCTATAACCTTGGACAAGCCATCTGTCTATTATGAGTGTTGTAGATCACAATAGAGTTTGGCCCCCCTTTATCTAAGAGCCAAGTTCTAGTAGAAGAACTTTCTGTTTAACCAGAAGAAGATATCCCGAACACCGACCCTCCTATCTTACAATATTTTTTGCCTCCCGATAAGACCAAAAGATCGAGATCACTGTGATATTGTGAATCTGGTTTTCCATCCTATTCTATTCCACTCCCAAGAACCATCCCTCAAAAAACTCTTATAACGAATTACCTGAATAATTTTACTTACCCCATATATCCATCATAGACCAAATACATCACACCCATTCACCCCTGATGAACAAGGGGAGTATCGACTCCTTCTGAGGATTTGCACAACAATACCACCGAGACACCAACTGAATGCCTTTCTTATGGATATTTTCATCTGTGGGAAGGGCATGGTTCCACACCCTCCATTTGAGGAAATTAATATTATGGGAACATCCTTACACCACAGATGACCTACCCATTCATCCCGACTACCCTCCTTCTATATAATACCATGATATTCATGACTGTTAAAACATCCTGAGTGAATCATAAGTGATCTTATTCCTCAGTGAAAACCATTTATTTGAATAATTCCTTCTGTTCTGAGTTGATAATGGAATCAAGGAATCTGGTATTTTGTCAGTCCTCTTTCACTAATATCTCCAAACATGGATAGCCTAGGAAGAACAACTTCTCTTCAAGCCACTTATCTCTCCAATAATTTATACCCCCATATCCAACCATCCACCAAGAGGAGTCCTTGAGAATATCCAGGCGAGACACCACTATTTCCCCCAACCTAGATAATTTCATTCCATCCCATTCCTCCCAATACATACCATATTTTATTCTCATTTTTTTGTCTCAAATTTATTCCCCCACCAGAAATCCACAAGATATCGAGCTTGAATGGTGTGCATAGATACTATTGAATCCATGAGGCCAACACCTCCTTCTTTAATTGGATTCGAAAACTGAGCCCACAATGTAAAATAATCCCTTCCCGTGTCATTAGAATCCCAATGAAATATGTTGATAATCATATCCATAGTAGAAATAGTCCCCTTAAGAGGAGTGATGATTGGAAATGCATGCATCAGGATAGATGAAATCACACTATTGATCAACGTCACCCGACCTCCAAATAATAGCAACCTATTTTTATAGTTATAGATCCTCCCAACAATTTTATTAATGTGGTCTTTGAAGAAGAAATTTTTCACCCATCCATTAGAAATGGGATCCCTGAGATACATCATTGGAAGCTATTTCAGTTGAAAGCCCATAATTTCTTGGATGCTCTGTTCCCTTCTCCTTTATAATTTATTAGAAATAAAGACATTTATCTTCCTTGGATTAATGTTTTTTCCACTTAGACTACCATATATCCCTATAAACCGCATGAAATAGACCAATGATGGCCTCCTTCCATTTATGAAAAGAAGGATGTCATCAGCACACATAAGATGAGATTAAGAACCATATGAAGCCTAAGATAAATATGGAAGAATCTTCTGGTCCAACGTCCCTTTGTGAAAGTTTTGTGACAGGGCCTATTGGGAAATGAGAAACATGGAGGGGGAAAGATTATCCCCCTACCTCACAACCCTCACATTCTTGATGAATAAAAACCCCTTCCCTAATAGAGAAATAGTGATCCATGGTGAAGAGAAGTAGCCAAAACATAAATCGCAAACCCATTCATGAAACATGAGCTTCCTCATTACACAAATTATAAAACTCTTTTCAATATTATCGTAATCTTTATCCATATCCACATATATCACACCATTGGACCCCACCACCTTCTTATTTATATCCTCCAACAACTCTTGATGCACTCCAACCGCCCCTTGGATCCCTCTACCTTGAATGAACCCATGTTGTTCTTGGGAAATAATACTTGGGATAACCCTATTTAGCCTCTTCTCCAGTATACTAGCCAAAAAAATATAGGAAACACTGCAAAGACATATTGGTCTATACTTGCCGATTGATGTAGGATCTATCAACTATATCATTTGCACCACCCTAAAATAACACATACCCCTATTGAGGGAATCCCCTCGAAAGAAGTCCCGAACTGCCTTGATAACTAATGGTCCTTAAATCTCCCATGCTGCCATGTAGAAGGCCCCTGGGAACCTATTCGACCCTAGATCACTCTCCAGAGAAAAGATTATAACCACCTCCCACTCCTCCTCACTGAACAGTAAATAATTCAACCCCTCATTATTCATCCCGTCGAGCCTAATGATAATATTCCGTAAGAATACCTCCTTCCCACTAACCGATTCACCCCCCCAAAGAGCCGCTACATGATCACCTGAAAGTAACTTTTTGAAGTACTCCAACACCATCCTACTCAGTACATTTACATCAGAAGTGAAAGAACCATCTTTTAGCCTAATAGTTACCTCTGAATTTAGACACTTATTCAATCAAGCATGAAAGAACCCATTGTTCCTAGAAACATAACCCTTTATTACACTAGAGTACATTGTAATAACCCCGACTCTAGTAACCCAATGCTAGTGATTATTTTTTTTACATTGGCATAAAATAAAATGGATATCATCTCAAAGGAAATATTAGTTTAGTAGTATTAAATTACTAGGTAAATACATGATTCCCATTTTTACATTGCAAATAAAATTTGAAATATAGTAATAGAAAACATTCGCAACCCTTGAAATCATTTAAATAATTCTTCCTCTAATCCTAAGAAAAGGAATCAAAATAAGGATGTGCTTAAATGATCAGTAAGGATTACATAAATTGTAATATATCATGATTAAATAATGAATAGTCTATATGAAAGTTAGATAACTAAAAAAAATTCTATTTAATTAATAACATTAACATGAAATGCATATATGGATAATATTAATGAAAACATTTCATGGATAATTATTACTAAATTTTGAATGAATTAAATGAATAATATTGAAAATCCTGATCTTATACATCATGATATCTACACCATTAAGTCCTTACACCAAGATAGTCTAATCTATGGGTTGGTGTATGAAAAAACCCATTAAATTTGTCCAACTGATTTATCTCACGAGATATGTCAGTTCATTGAGGGGATATTTAATTCTATGTCCCACCCATCAATTCATTTCCAATAAATTATTCATATATTTAACTAATAATTAATTTTTTACACAATATTATTTATCTATAAATTTATGTATATAATAAATAATATAGAATATAAATATTTACCTAGTTAATCAAACAAATTTCAGAGTAAAACACAATATGTAGATTTTTTAGATGGATTAGGAAATTATTTTATGCATAATATAAAGAATAAGGATATTTAAGAGAAATTTAATTTCTTGTGATCATAATAAAGTGATTGTTTTAAGATAAAGTTAACGACAAAAAAATTAATTAGAGGTAACATAGGTTTTGTGATAAATTCATATCATTTATAGGAAAAAAGAAAATAAAATTGAAACATTAAAATTTTATTTATCAAAAGATATTTCTTTCTAAAACTTTTAAAATCTATAGAATAATCTAAATATCACAATTCAATTATGTTAGTATGAAATTATATTAATGTTGTATACGTTTAAATGAAACTTTCCTTTTGTGTTTTTTGTAACAAAAGTTAAAAATAACCCTTTATAGAAACATTATAAATATTCCCTTATAACATTTAAAAAATTAATGGATAAATTAACTTAATTTTAATAAATAATTAGATTAAATATAAATATATTTAGTAAAATAATTATGAAAAATATGGACATGGAGGGAAAATATACATGATAAAAAAATGATGAAATTTTATTTTTAATGTTTAATTTCTTGATTAAATTATTAATCAAGAGAAAATTTGAAATAAAATATGGAAAATTCATAAATATTTAAAGGATAAAAAAATTTAAGTGTTTTATGATGAATATATTATAATATTTCTTCAATGAAAATTTAAAATAAATCCTAAAAAATGATATTCTAAAATAAATTCTTACCCCTTTGGTAACTTTTAAATTATAACCCCACAAAAGAAAAATAATTAATTGAAAAATTAATAATAATTAATAAATATTTATTCACATTAAATATATCAAAGCTGAAATATATAATTAACATAAATGTGAATAGGTGCATAATAACATGTATGCCTCAATAGAGTGTAAATTTAGACGAAGTCCCTTACTCCATGCTTCCCTTTAGTTGAATGTGACTTAACCTACTTCATAATGGTTTTAAATACGTTATAAAATTATACCAAAAAATATTCATTTTTATAATTCAAGATATGATCCCCTTATAACATGTTATCTACATTTTCTTAATAATATTTCATTAGTACTTTTGTTTTTTGTGTTAACTGCTTTGTTTTATCATGCATGTTTTGTAATGAAAGTTTTGGTTCTTATGTGCATTATACATTTCCATCATATTCTTAATAATAATAAAGTTATAAATATAATATTTACTCATTATATTCATTTTTAGAATAATTCTATAAATCTTAACATGGAAAATGAAACATATTGTTTCTTGGAGATGATATGTTGTGCATACGCACAAGCGATGATATAATTCCATTAATGAGTGAATGGTTAAGGAAGTAGATGATATATTATATTTATTGAATCAATATTTTGTCATAATTTTCATATAAATAAATCTATTTGATAATTATGACAATCCATCTAATTCGGTGCTGAAAACAAATTACAACGATTCGTGAGGTTGTAGTGTGCAATACACACGAGTGATGGTTGTGTTTCCCATTTGATGAATATGGATATGGATAAATATTATGACATAATGAAACTAAAATTTGAGTTTATGTTAGATAAATATTTTATAATGTTGTAATTATTAAGACATATTTTAAGTTCGTATAAGAATAATTAAAAAAGAATGATCTTGGGGAAGACAATTACATTCTCTTAGAAAAACCTCATTTGGATCTCTTATTAAGGATCCTAGGGTTGGTATTTTGGGAATCATGGTAGATATATAATTTGTATATAGATATTTTTGAGATTTATTTACTGTTTTTTGTCATGATAAATGTCATAATAGGTGTGAATAGGAAAGGGGAGTAGGTTTCCTTTTGAAATTGAGGTAAGTGGAACACTTGTAAATTTTCAAAATATTGAAATAATATCTTGTAACATTCTTGAAAAAATGGTAAAAATGGACCGAATTAAAATTTTAAAAGCATAAGGTATAAATAAAACCGACCAATTTGGTTTGAGTAAGTTTTTATGTTATTTTATTCTTTATCTTTTTAGGCTAACCCCTAGTAAACTAGTTTTAACATTAATAGTAGTAATTATTTTTAATTTTTTTTACTATTAATCAGGAAAAACATTAAGTTAAACATAATAAATATTATTATTTTTTATGATTGAAAATATTGAATCCATTTTATGAAATTAAATTCATATAATTTCCATAATTTAATTTAAAATAAACCTGGAAAGCATGTCAAAAATTAGTTTTACAAGAAATAAAATTTTCAACCACAAGAAGATTTTACATTAAATATTTGATTAATAATAATTATTTTATGGATTTAAATTCATATATTTTGAAAAATAATCTATAAATTTCATTTAAATTATTCATCATTTAATATTTTTTTAATTAATTAAAATTTAAAGACTTTATTATTTTAAAAATTGTTTTCCAAAGAAATCCCCTTTTACCTAAAAATGATAATATATTTATTTTTATCTAATTTATGGTAAATAAATGTTTAATTATATATATTATAAAAAAAATTATAAATAAAATTATTAATAGTTAAATGAAACATTTTTAATTATCCATAGAAGCTTATTTCTACGTGAAATTTTCAAATACTTATTCTAGGCTAATTTTGACCTAGTACTTTTAAAATCAAAATTCATAATATTAAATTATAATTTTTATTCCATAAAATATTAAAATGTGAGTCTTATTTTAGTTTTATTAAAATATAATTTTCATTCATTATACTTTTAGCACATGTGTTACATATACCATAACGATATGGTGTGCAATGGTGGAGCTTTTGGGGTGATTCAGAAAAAATGGTTTGGGTCGTGATCTTGATAAGCTTGAAATTGTCCCAAAAATTGTTTATTCATAATTTATTTGTTTAATTTTAGATTTTTATTTGTCAAGGGTAAATCCTAGTGATTTCACCCACCTTATAATCTTTGATTAATGGGATTCATAGAGTATAATCCCATCTGTTGAGGCCATCAATCATTACGTATGTGAAAATTAGACTTTATCATAACCTTGAGTTTATAATAATATTATCATTAAATATACGATGGATATATTTTCAATGATTAATATTATTAATTTTCTTTTAAAACTTATAGGCTCTATTTTATAATGGTTCAAAATAACCAAAGTAGTGTATGCATTTTCTATAAATAAAAGGTATTTACTCACTCAAAAGATAACTTCAATAATAAAATTTTGAGTCATTACATTATTCCACCTTCATAAATTTATCCTTTTATATTTTTATTTCATAAAATAAAATATATTAGTGTAAATATATTTCATCACCTATTCTAATTCTGAAGTTCCTTCATCACAGATGTGGTTTCACCACAACACTTTAATAATGTGTGTTGTCATGTTTCAAATAAGTTTGTATCGAAAATCATAGATCTCCACAAAATTCTCCTCATATAAAAGATCACTATATAAAGGTTTGACCTATGGATTTGATACATGGGAGGGGTCTGGTTGGTATTTACTCAATGGGGATAGATGAAAGACATCATGTACTTAATATAGGATAGGTGGGAGTGAAAGTCAATTATCTCAACTCAAATGTGATGAAGGATATAAATGGGGTATATATGAATGAAAAACTTATATCTAACCTTAGAATCATATACTCATTAGTGATTATCTACTTAGACTTTCTATGGGCTTCGTATATATTTCATATGATGCTGAATGGTTTAAACCTTCTATATCATATCCTAAATAACATATAGTCCCATCAAATTTTACTCTCCTAATTCATCCCAATATGTTTGAGTGAGATGACTCTACCCATATAAAGCCTCATAATGTTCCATTTGAAGGCTATTATGGAATCTGTTGTTATATGATAACTCCATAAGGGGGAGTTGTTGATCCCAAAATACTTTTAAATCCACCAAACAATGATCACAACATATCCTATAGATTTTGAATGGTTCTATTAAACAAACCATCAATCCTAGGATGATAAGTAGTACAAAAAATCATCTCTATATCAAACTCTTGCTGAAGGCTTCTCCAAGTCCTTTAGGTAAACCTCATTTATCGATTTTATATAGTGGAGAGTTGAACTCCATGAAGTCTTACCACTAACCTTATATATAAGATAGATATTCATTCAATGGATAAATATTCATGGATATAAATGAAATGGGATTACTTTCTAAGGTGATCAACTACCACCCAAATGGCATTATTTTCTTTAGATATGTTAGGGATTCCTATGATGAAATCCATGGTTATTTTTTCTCATTTTCTAACTTGTATGGGAAATGGTGGCATCATACAATTAGAGTTATATCATTCAGAATTGACTTGTTAGAAAACCAATCACAAAGATAAAAATTGTACAATATCCCTCTTTGTCATATCCCAATAGATTTTTTTATTAAAGTATCTTTGCATATTAGTTCTTATAGGATGAATATAGAAGGATAAGATATTAAAATCATACATAAGTTCCATATTTAGTTTGAGTTTTTATGGTACACATATCTGAGTAACAAAACTTTTAAATCCATATTTAGTAATGTTTAACTCCATAATATTTTATACCTTTTTATGTATATCTAAGTAATCCTTTTAGGCATCCTTGATCCTCTCAATAATGGATGTTTATGAAATTACTTAAGAAAGTTTGTATTGATATCCTTCTATTATTCCCAATTCCACACTTTGAATGTCTAAGAAGATTGGATACATTTTAATCCTCATAAAGGATAGGGTTATATGATCCTTTTCACTTAAAGCATCTTCCACTTTGTTCACCTTCCTAGGATGGTAATGGGTTAAACCATCATAGTCCTTTACTAGCACTAACTGCCATCATTAGAACATATTGAGATCATTTTTAATAAATAACTGAGGATTTTATGAATTTTATATATGTTATAATTCTCACCATAGAGATAATGTTTCCAAATATTCAATGAGAAGTTCATTGTATCCAATTATAGATCACACATTGGGTACTTATTCTCATGGATATTTAATTAGAAGGTGTACTATGAAATAACTTTTTCATCTTTCATGATTACACAACCCATGAACATTTTTGAAGAATCACTATAGATCACAAATCCTTTCCCACTAGTGGGAAATGTGTGAATATGTGTAGTTATTAGACTATTATTTTACATTTAAAAGATCTCTTCACATTCATAATTCCACAAAAACATCATCCCTTATGTGTTAGATTGGTTAGTGGTATTGATAATAATGATATGTTTCCTAAAAATAGATGATAGTACCCAGCTAATCTAATGAAAATTCATATCTTCATCATAATTTTTTGCTCTAAGACATCCTTTATTTGACTATCTTTTAAATAGATTCACATATATCGCTTTTTTGGTGATAACATGGCCTAGGAATGTTACTTAATTAATCCAAAATATTCATTTTTACTACATATCATATAAGTTTTTCCTTCGAATGGTCTTCGGTATAATGTTCAAATACATTTCATTTGGCTCCTTTCATTTAGAGTATATAAGAATATCATCTATAAATACTACCACAAATTAATCTACATAATACCCAAAGACACTATTAATTTAGTCCATGAATATATATGGAGAATTAGTGAGTCCAAATAGAATCACCATGGACTCTTAGTGCTCATACCTTATACTAAAATTGTCTTGACAATATCCTACTTCTTCTATTCTACTTGATAATATTCCAAAAAAAGATCCACTATTGAGAAGTATCATACTCAACATAACCAATAGAAATGTTCCTCAATCCATGGTATAAAATAATAATTATTTACTAAGATATTCTTGAGATAAATATAGTTAATGTAGAGGTGGATTAACCCATCATTATTTAGTACAAAGAGGAATGATTCACCCCATGGTAAACAAGTTGGGTGTATAAAATCTTTATAAAAATTCTTTTATAGTTGTTTCTTTAGATATTCAAGTTCAAAAATGCCCATTCTATATGGATTAATTGATATTGGAAAAGCTATAGGTATAAGCTCAATTGATTACTCAACCTCATGACCAAGGGAAAGAATAATTAGTTCTCTTGGAAACACATTAGTATATTCCCTTACAATGATAAAATCATCAAGGATGATATTTTCCTTAGTCTCAATTATTTTATAAAGATACACTTACTCATAAGGCAATAATATCAACACATGATATGATGATACCAAAGAAGATTCATGCTTCACCTTGCACTTATATAGGACCAAAGGAAGATTTTTGATATAGATAGTAATTTACTTCTCATAAATTTTTTTTTACTATATATAAGGAAATACAATCCATAACTATAATTGCATTTAATTTTTTCAAAGGGAGTGTCACAAGGTTAGCAGGAAATTTCATCACACCAATAAGGATAGGGGAGAATTTATATACCTGGGATTAAATAATTTCACTATTTTCCATTATCATAGATTTCTCTACTTCCATGTTTTAATGAGGTGTTCAAATAGTTCAATTAAAATTGTGTTATATGAAAAAATTCATTGAACTAGAATAAAAAAGTACATTCTTTTTCCATGAATGAATAACTAGTGAACCTATCACCACATTATTGTCAGGATCCACCTCAATAGTTATGATGACATGAGCTTTCCCTTTCACTCTTAGCCTTGGATGTTATTTTCAATAGTTATCATCAATAATAACTAGATTAGTGAATTAATTCACATAGTGTCCTTATTACTCATAGTTGAATCATTGGACAACAAGTTGAGGTTTTTATAGATCATTCCTTTATTCCATCACATTTTTAGGTTTCTCCCATTGGTATTTAATATATAGGTGCCCTTTCTTAACCCACCTATTGTATTTCCTTGTCCCATTAAATAAATTTACAAGATTATTCTTCCCATACTTTTTATAAGTGGGATGTTAGAATTTTTTTCAATGTGAGATTTATTCATCACTCCCCCAAAATAAAGTCCATTCTCTACTTCCTATCTCTAAACCCATGAGCCCCTTTAGATTTGATTATCTCAATTTTTAATTTTGGGAAACATCATAAAATTTCCTTATAGATTTCAACGTCTCAAATTGATAACAGATTTTATAGATGTAGATTTATCCCACTAAAAAAGAAATAAAATTAAATTTATGGAGAAATGATAATGCTATAGGTATGTCATGAAAGTCCTGTAAATTTATCCATGTATGCACTCATGTACTCGTACTTATTTCTATTTAGGACAATTAAATACAGCTTCATTTTAGGTCATATAGTATAAGGAAAATAATTATCAAAAAACAATTAAAATAATTCATTCTACTCATTCTCTTTGAAAAGTTCCTCAGGTATTGTTTTTTATCGATATACACCATTGATTAGCTTCTCCATCGATAAGATAAACAACTAGAACAAACTTCTCTTTATAGTATCGTTGAATTATGATAACGATATTTGCAACGGATTTGATCCATTATTCCATGATTTAAGGATTGGAAGGTCCACTTAAATTTATAGGACTTTATCATATAAAGATCTCAATTGCAACTTGATCTTTCATAGGGAGGATTTGGGTATTCCCAATTGAATCATGTTTCTATTAAAAAATTGTGTTAATTGAGAAACTATTGTCATGATGTTATCAAATAATATTCCCATCGGGTTGGGCATCACATTTGGGCATCCATTACATTTTTCATCACACTGGTTGTTGACTTAGAACCTCCTATTATCATCCACTGAAAAAAATAAAGGGAAAATTAGGCATGAGAATTCTATGACTACTAAGAACATTAAGCAAAAAATATAAATAATGAATGTATAAATCATAAATGTCATACATTATTTATCTTATGAATTTCTAGGATTAAATGTAATTTATCAAAATCATATCCTATAGGATTACCAAATCAGATGTATATAAAGGACTCTTTTTTTTATTCCAGATGATGATTATGTCAAATCCTAAGGAACTCTTTTTGGGTTTATTACTGCTAGGTACAAATATGCCATATTAAAATCCACATATAGTATCCAGATAGGAATTTTTTTTCATTGAAAACACTTACTATATACTTTAGCATAATTTAGTGATGTTTAACTACATTTATTATTATTCCCAATTCATTAAATAATGATTTCCAATCCATATCTCCAATAATATATAGAAATTATCTAATACCAAATTTTAATACCCATATAATTAACAATAAGTAATTCATGATTTATTACCTAAATATACACATAATAAAATTCTATAATATAATTATTCCATGTTTATTGATGAAATTATTAAAATATCACATTAACATGAAAAATTTGTACAACAATACAATTTAAAAACATTAAAACATTACCTTATATTCCATCAAACTTCTAATACTGTGTTGGATAACCTGGGGATATATATAAGAAAAGGGTGATCTTAAATCTCACTAAATGAATAATCAACGAATAACACAATGAATGTTAAAAAATTTATTTAATAGGAATATCAAGGTGACATAAAATCGATAATGATCATAAACATGAACATTAAAGAATCATATAATACAATAACATCTGAGCAACAAAGGAACGTGGAAACAATTTAAAACATGTTATAATAATATTATGTCAAGCATAACCACATAGATATCATAACATAGTGTGATTAGGATAACCTACCTTGAACCACAGATGGTATCACATGAGATAAAAATATTACCCAATACATTGGAGGTCTATATAATTTTGGGCCCACCTGTCACATTCATATCTTGTATATGCATTTGTGTTCCACATAGATTATATAGTACAATGATTTATTTAATCAATTTTAATAAAATTATTATGAAGTGGGGGTTGTAAAAATTTTATTTTAAAATCAATAGAGGATATGTACATCAAGGTTAATACCTTTGAGTGGGAATGGGGTTGGGTAATCTCTGCACAAATTCAAGTCATGAAAAATCACAACATAATTTCGGTAATATAACAAGTGTACATACAGATTATGGGAAGGGTTTAATGAGAGTTAAATGTGACATATCATTACTTATTAATGATAAATATAATACAATGGATGTTTGAAAACATATTCTTTTATGAAAAATTTGAAATCAAGAGATACAAGACAAAGAAATTTCTTGAATAAAGATGTAGAGGAGAGAATCCCTTACCATAGGAGGGAACATCTAAATTCTTGATAAAAGCTTCATAAGAGATTGAGAGCACCTTGTGAGTGATTTATAGAGGTAGAGTGAGATTAAATTAATTATAAAATGGTTTTTAGTTAAGAAGAGTGGGAGGATGGGTGGATATTTATAGAAAAATAGAGGGAAATTATTTATTAATTTCTAAACATAGTTTTTGGAATCTATATGATCAAATAATTAAAAAAAAATAAACCTTCCCATGGGGTTTCCCATGTTTCCTACCAAATAGGATAGTTTTTCAATTTTTTATTAGGATTGGAGCTAAACAACTTAAAATAATACCGTATGTGATGTGGATGTGAGTCATATTCATAAAGAATTTATTTTAAAACATTAAAATATAATATAGGTTTTGGAGGATTAATTATGGGTTTATAAAATTATTAAAATAACATTATAACCAATTATTATAAAGTGGAGAAATACTTTTGGTCAATTATTCCCTTCATACTATTTATTACACCACTTTTTTGGGTATTATGATTTCATAATATATACTATATATTTATAGGATAATTAATTTTCATCCAAAAATTCACCCATATTAGAAAATTAAGATAGACTCTCCATTATATAATTTTTATGTCTTTATTTAAAAAATATTATTTATTTTATAAAAATAATTTTCTAAATATGGGAATTTTTACTTTTAAATCAAATTACTCTTTTATTAAAAAATATGATTTTTAGGAAAAACAAAATTTTCTAACCCTTATAAATATTATACTAGAGTTCACTAAATTATATTTATATTTTTTATATAAATATTATTTAATTTTAATATCATATAATATAAAATTTAATTCCATATTCTTGAATTTAGGAGAAAGGTGTTTTAATTAAAATAATATATTTTCCAAAAATACAATTCTGTTTTCTTTATATAAAAATACAATTTTCATAAACTCATATAAAATAGTAATCATGAAATGGGATAAATATAAACATTATTTCGTTAAAAAAATATAAAAATTCATCTTGCTTCGTTCTAGATAAATAAACCCTTGTAACATATATCTATTCCCAAAGTGTAAGGTTTATGATGGTGGGAAATTCTTGGTGTAGCGACTCAATTTTTGGCCTTGTTAGTCTTTGTAATTATCCAACGAATAATTCTAGAGATAGGGGCGAAGACGGTGTGAAATTCCGAGGCCCGGTGTGCCCAGAATTAATTTAATAAAAATATTAAGTATTTTTATACTATGCACATGTTGGGGGTGTGATATCTCCCAAATGGTATCTTAGAAAGGGAATCTGAGGTCGCAGTTTTTTCCAGAACATGCCGTTTACCCTAGGTGAGGTGTAAAATTTGCGTGCGCGGGTCTGCTGTGGAAAATGCCACTAGGGGCATTTTCGTAAATAAAAGGTAAAGTTTATTTTTGAGCATCCGCTCAAATAACTTCAGAATGGAGTCATGGATCGCAAATCTGAGTCCATTGTTGCGTTTAGAACGACGTGTTTACCCCAAGGGTGACCTTACTTTTGTCTGCATCGGGCATCGGGCGGAAGCGAGTCGGGAGCTGGATATATTTGTTAAAAAAATAAAAAAAAATGAATATCTTTATTTCTTCTCCCACTGGGTGTGAGGTGTGATCTTCCTCCTTCCTCCTTCCTCCTCCTCCATCTAATGGCGAATCAGCAACCAAATCGTGCGATCAAGGTGTCGTCGAGCTCGGATTTCGACGGTGGACGCTTCAGGATCGCGCAACGGAAGATTCGGAGCACGGATCGTCGGTGTTTCACCCGTGAGGTAGGCAGTTTGAGTTTTAAAATCTTATACCTCGTTTATGTGTTGTTTTTCTTCAAATTTTTATAAGGGTTGTATAGTTCAGGTCCCGAGGTTTCTGAAACTTTTTTGGGATATGAATTTGGAGCACTGGGCTGCTCCCGGTGGCTCCCGGATGTTTTCCGGTGAAAACCCAGATTCTAGCGACGTCAAAGGCAGAATATGGCAAGGTGCGGTGGTGGCTGCAATGGATTGTGGTGGTGGAGGCAGCGGCGGTGTGGCGGAATCCGGCGGCGACGCGGTGGTTTCTGGCGAGGCCGGCGGTGGTCCGGCCAGGATTTTCCGGGGGATCTTTAAACCCCTGTAACTCGCAAAACGTAACTCTGATTTGCATGCCGTTTGCAGTGTCACGTTCCTTTCGTCGAGAAAGAACTTTTGAACTCACTTTGAGAAATTTTTGAGTTGGAATTTTGGCACGGGTGCTTGAAACATTGAATAAAATAATAATATTTTATTTTTATTCGATTTCGGGCTGTTTTATCCTCTACCCGGAGCGTCTGATTGATGCGCTGTCAGTGGCATTGAGGCCCTTGTGGTATGGCAGAATATTCTTGTTGGTTTTCAGGTATTGGGGAATAGAACGGCGTGCAAGTCCCACGAGGCCGGGTTTTGACATTTTCGGAGAAACACAACTTTTCCGATGGGTGTCCGTTTTGGACGAGAAAGTTGTCGATTATATGTTTTTTTCCGAGAGGATAGCAATGGTGTGATCCGTTCGATGTGTATTGGGATCATGGAATGGGCCCCACCTGGGCTGACTTCGGTGAATTGTGCCTTTTTCATTGGGTGTCTGTTTCAGAAGAACGAGTAGTCGATTCCATGTGTTTTTCCGAGGGGATCACCGTGGTATGATCCTCTTAATGTGTTTCAGGATCATTTCATGGGCCCCACATGGGCATGCTGTGGTGAATTGTTCCTTTTCACCGGTTTTTTGTTTCGGGAGAGTAAACAACCTATCCTACATTTTTTTCCACGTGGATCATGATGGTGGCCTCAATATCGGCCTTGGTGCTATGCAGGGTGGCGTTCTTGCGGGTCACTAAGGTTAGCGACATTTGGACCAGCAGTGGTTGAGGTTACTCCCTTGGTTCCTTCCTACGAGGGTTCGCACGACATCACAACCCTAGTATAGGCTTGTGATCCTCTTGATGAGTTGTTTAATCTGTTATAGTTGTGGCATCCCTCTGGTGGGCCCAGAGTGGGGTCCTCTAGCATCGTTTCCCTAGATTGGGTTCTTAATATCAATTTAATCGCTTATCCATGGGCGACGACCCCCTATTTAGTAGGTTAACCCCATAGGGTTTGTGGAATCATCAGAAATATGATCCCCTATGCAGTGGGCCATGCTCAGTAGGGTTGTGGCATTGTTGGGTATACAATCCCCTACTCAACATGTGGATTATGGTAGGGTTGCGGTATCATTGACTATACGATACCCTACTTAGTGCGTGGTTTTAGAATGGTTATGGAATCATTGGTTCGATCCCCTACATCGTGAGTTATACCAGATAGGGTTCCAATATCATCGTGACCACCTTTACGTGGGCGACGATCCACTATCTAAGTGACGGGTTCTTGTCGAATGCCAGATCCGGTTGCTGTATCCCCAGGGGACCCTGGGAGTGATCCTCTATTTGTGAGATCCTCGTATACCATTATGGGTTCTGGTATCCCCTAGCGGACCCTAGGGGTGATACCTTATTCGAGGAGTTTGTTGTTCTTGCTATTTAAGTGTGGTTTTCCTCAGTGACGCTATCCGACAAGAGGGATATCTTGGGTGAGCATATGAGGTGTTTGTATGAAACCTGATGGAGTGTATCTCTCGGACAAGTGTCATCTGGTATGACAATGATCATGGAAGGTTCTCTCCTGGTTGTGGACAGTTGTTGGTGATGAGGTCGGTATCTCTTGTGGCTTTGTGTGTGAATTGAGTATATTGGGATTGTTCAAGGTGTATGTTTGGGCATACACCTGATCTGAGTTGAATAGTTGTGTTTAGCCACGAATGACCAAAAGATGGAGTTTCTCTCTAATCTGGGTTCCCTTTGGCTGGGATGAGTGGACTGTTGTCTTCCAGCTTCTCTCTTTTATTTTGGGTTTTTGGGGTTCCTACTGTGTATGTTTATACTCACCCCTGCACGGGCTTTACCCGCACATGTTTCAGTCTTGTGCAGACCACAAAGCCTTTCGATGGAGTCTCAGGAGGACCCAGAGCAGGACGAGTTGAGTGAGTGAGACTGGCCGGGGTATTTACCAATGCAGTACGAGGGAGATTTCTGGCGGATGTTTGTGGTAGCGTCTCCCCATTCTTCAGAGCAGGTTGGATTCACGTTGTAGTTTTATTTTAGTGGGCCTTTTTTAGCCCTATTTTTACTGCTATTGCACTCTGGTTGAGATAGTTGTATGCATGAATTTTACTTGTTAGATTTACTTATCTCTGCACTGTTTCATGGAGATGTTTATGGGTGCGTGTGTATAGGTACTCTAGGCTAATCCCTCCCATTTGTGTGATAGCACACTCAGTGCTAGATGCCTGCCCATGGCCTATTGGAGGAAAGTTGGGGTGTCGCAGCTCGAGTCCCGTTGGGTCGGGTCGTGATATAGTGGTATCAGAGGAGGTTCCACCTTTGGGATCTCAGAGCGCAGTTGGTCTAGCTATGAGTTTGGTTTGGGTTGCATAATAGAAGTTTTGGGAAGTTTCGAGTTCGGATTTCAGGCCAGGGACTCCAGTGTTGGTGCAACGACCGACATATCCATTCAACAGGACTCTAATAACCTGCCATTCGACTTAGGACATTCGTACTCTGGTCGTAGGGACAAATGGTACTTGCATCATATAGGACTGTGTTTTGGGTTTTCCCTTGTCCTTCTTGAGTCAGCTCCCCAGATATACTCTTTGACTATAGAACGTCTTGATTGTATTTCAGGATACCTCCACGACGATAGCCAACAAGGGCTCTACAACGAGATTGTGGTGATGATCTGCCCTGTGTAGTGGTTGTGGACCAGGGTGAAGGTTCTGAGGCTGGAGCTCTATGTGGTCCGCTAGTTGTGTCACCACCTGTCGAGCAGCTGGTTGTGCCGGCAGAGCAAGATGAGGTTGCGTGCAGGCTGAGTGCACTGCACGAGTTCCATAGGTAGTGACCTCTAAGGTTCCGAGGTTATCCAGACTCCCAGGCAGCTTATAATTGGATTGAGGCAGTCACACGAGTTTTTCGCCTAGTGAGGAAACCTCTAGATCAGATGGTGGTCCTAGTGGCGAGCCTTCTACATGGTTCAGCAGGGCGACTCTGGAGTTTAGTGACACAGTCCCATGACAAGGAGATGCTAACGTGGGATGAGTTTGATCAGCTCTTCAGGGAAGAGTTCTATCCCATGATGCTGAGGTCAGTGCAGATACAGGAGCTTCTGCAGCTTTGGCAGGAGGGCTTGTCTGTATCGGAGTACTCAGTGAGGTTTACAGACCTATCAAGCTACTTCTTGGATATGGGTCGAGACCCGTTCTTTAGGGCTCAAACCTTCGAGTAGGGCCTCTACAGGGACATCCTAGTAGGTCTGGTTTCCATGTGCCTGACCACTTATGTAGGAGTGCTAGAGCGTGCTTTAGTGGTGGAGAGCTTTCTGGTCGAGTAGATACCAACTATTAGTGCTGGGTATGCGATAATAGAGACGTTAACATCTGGTAGCCAACGACAAACTCCGGGGTCTGGGCATGGTCGATGTTTCAGGAGGCGACCCCAGGATGGAGGATTTGAGGCCTAGGGCTCACAGGGCTCGCAAGCCAGTTTTGGTCAGCCACATGAGAGGCAGTGTTACGCTTGCGACGGTCAGGGACATCTTTATAGAGATTTTCCGACCCGACATGCGGCTGATAGGGAGTCGATCGATGGACCGCCTTGGCAGAGGCAACGTCTCGAGCTGGGAGGTCCGTAGGGCTGCGGATGTGGCGACGAAGTTGGTGCAGCTGCAGGAGGTGGTAGGCAGTATCAGTTTCCACCTCCCCCACACCCAGGTGGTCCACGCCAAACTCAGGGAGCTGGTAGCCGAGGGTGAGGATAGTTGCATTCCCTAGGGTCTGTTGACCCAGAGGCTCTATGGATGGATAGAGGTATACCTTGTGCCCTTTCTACTTTTTTAGTAGTTTTTCAGACACTATTTAGAGGTTCCCTACTTCTTTGTTTCTTGCTCATGTTTTTTTCAGGGGGTTGTTAAGACCTTGTGTGAGTTTTGTTTGGAATGCTTCGAATGCATGAGGAAGAGGGATCCTTCCACCATCGAGACACATTTTTGTGACGCGATTAAAACCGTGCGGGAAAGTCAATGCAACCCAAAGCGGATAGTGTTGAGGTGTGGTGGATGAGTCCCTCTGACTTATGTTTTCGGGCATGGGTGTTTGTTGGTGAACGCACTGATGTGGGAGACCCAGTTGAGAGTCCAGTCGCTTTCCATGAGCTTAGGGATTTTCAAGGATGAAAAGTAATAATGGGGGGAGTATGTAGCGACTCGGGTTTTAGCCCTGTCAGTCTTTGTAATACTTCTACAAATAATTACAGAACTAGGTGCGAAGATGGCGTGCGATTCCGAGGCCTGGTGTGCCCGAAATTAATTTTATAAAAATATTAAGTATTTTTAAACTATGCACATGGAGGGGGTGTGATATCTCCAAAACAATATCTCAGAACGAGAATCTGAGGGCACGGTTGAGTACAGAACATGTCATTTACCCTAGAAAATGTGTAAAATTTGTGGGCATGGGTCTGCTATGAAAAATGCAACCAGGGGATTTTCGTAAATAAATGGAAAAGTTTATTTATGAGCATCGACTCGAATAACTTCAGAACAGAGTCACAGATTTCAAATCTGATTCCACTGTTGCGTTCAGAAAGGCACGTTTACCCCAAGGGTGACCTTACTTTTTTCTGTATCGAGCATCAAGCAGAGGAGAGTTAGGAGATGGAGATATCTATAAAAAAAATAAATATCTTTATTTCTTCTCCCCCTGGATGTGCGGTGCGCTCTTCCTACTTTCTCACTGCTCCTCCTTCCGACGGCGAATCGGTGACCAAATCGCACGATCAGGGTTCCATCGAGCTTATATTTCGACGACGGACATTTTAGGATCGCGCAACAGAAGTTTTGGAGCACGGATCGTCGGAATTTCGCCCGCGAGGTAGGTAGTTTGAGTTTTAAAATCCCAGACACCGTGTATGTGTGGTTTTTCTTTAAATCTTCCTAAGGGTTGTATAGTTCGTGTCCCGAGGTTTCTGAAACATGTTTCAGATATGAATTTGGAGCGCCGGGGTGGTCCCGGTGACTCCTAGAAGTTTTCCGACAAAAACCCGGATTTCGGCGGTGACAGCGGTGGTGCGGCCGAATCTGGGGGTGGCACGGTGGTTTCCGGCGAGACCGGCGGTGGTCCGGCCAGGATTTTTCGGGGGTTTTTTTAAACCCCCGTAACTCGCGAACTGTAACTCTGATTTGCAAGCCATTTGCAGTGACACATTCCTTTCATCGAGACGGACCTTTTGAACTCACTTTGAGAATTTTTTGAGTCGATATTTTGACCCGATGGCTTGAAACGTCGAATAAAATAATAATATTTTATTATTATTCGACTTCGGGTCATTGTATCTTCTACCCGGAGCGTCTGATTGATGAGCCATCAGTGGAGTTGAGGCCCTGATGGTACGACATAATTTTCATGCTGGTTTTCGAGTGTTGGGGCTGAGAACGGGGTGTGGGCCCCACGAGGTCGGGTTTAGGCGTTTTTGGAGAAAAACAACTTTTTCGCTGTGTGTCCGCTTTAGACTAGAAAGTAGTCTATCCTGTGTGTTTTTCTGAGAGGATCGCAATGGTGTGATCTATTCGATGTGTATCGGGATCGTTACATGGGCCCCACTTGGGATGGCTTTAATGAATAGTGCCTTTTTCACCGGGTGTCCGTTTCGGACGAATGAGCAGTTGATTCCGTGTGTTTTTCAGAGGGGATCGTCGTGGTATGATCCACTTGATGAGCTTCAGGATAGTTTTGTGGGCCCCGCATGGGTACGCTATGTTGAATTGTGCCTTTTTCACCGGTTGTCCGTTTCAGGTGAGTAAACAACCTGTCCTTCATGTTTTTCTGCGTGGATCACGATGGTGGCCTCGGTATCGGCCTTGGTGCTATGTAGGGTGGCGTTATTGTGGGTTTCTCAGGTTAGTGACGTTTGGACCACCAGTGGTCGAGGGTACTCTCTTGGTTCATTCCTATGAGGGTTCATGCGACATCACTACCCTAGTATAGGCTTGCGATCCTCTTGAAGAGATGTTTAATCTGTTAGAGTTGTTGCATCCCTCCGGTGGGCCCGGAGCGGGATCCTCTAGCATTGTTTCCCTAGATCGGGTTCTTGATATCATTGTGACTACTTATCCACGTGTGGAGATACCCTTTATAGCAGGTTAACCCCATAACGTTTGTGGAATAATCGGGAATATGATCCCCTACGCAGTGGGACGTGCTCAGTAGGGTTGTGGCATTGTTGGGTATACGATCCCCTACTCAGCATGAGGATTCTGGTAGGGTTACGGTATCGTTGACTATACGATACTCTACTCAGTGCGTGGTTGTAGTAGGGTTGCAGCATCGTTGGTTCAATCCCCAACATTGTGAGTTATACCAGATAGGGTTCCGGAATCATCCTGACCACCTTTACACAGGCGATGATCCTCTATCTGAGTGACGGGTTCCTGTCGAATGCCAGATCGGGTTGTGGTATCCCCCAAGGGACCATGGGAGTGATCCTCTATCTGTGAGATCTTTTTACACCGTTGTGGGCTCTGTTATCCCCTAGCGGACCCTAGGAGAGATCCCCTATTCGAGGAGTTTGTTGTTCTTGCTATTTCAGTGTGGTTTTCTTCAGTGACGCTATTCGACGAGTGGGATCTCTCGGGTGAGCGTCTGAGGTGTTTATATGAAACCCGATGGAGTGTATCTCTCAGAAAAGTGTCATCTGGGATGACAGTGATCGTCGAGGGTGCTCTCCTAGTTTTGCATTGTTGTTGGTGATGAGGTAGGTACCTCTTATGGCTGGGTGCGTGAACTGAGTATATCTGGATTGTTCAAGGTGTATGTATGGGCATACACCTGAGCTGAGCTGACTAGTTCTGTTTAGTCGAGGATGGTCACGAGTTGGAGTTTCTCTCTCGTCTGGGTTCCCTCTTACTGGGATTCATGGACTTTTCCCGTTAAGTTGATCTCTTTTGTTTTGGGTTTTTGGGGTGCCTACTGAGTATATTTATACTCACCCCTGTACGGGAGTTTCCCGCACATGTTTTTGTCTTGTGCAAACCACATTCCATTTGATGGAGTCCCAGGAGGACCCGGAGCAGGCAGAGTTGATTGAGAAAGATTGTCTGGGGTGTTTACCGGTGCGGTGTCGAGGGAGCTTTCTGGTGGGTGTTTGTGGCAGTTTTTCCCCCTTCTTCAGAGCAGGTTGGATGTGCTTTGAAGTTTTCTTTTGGTGGGCCCTATTTAGCCCTTTTTTTAATGTTGTTTCACTCTGGTTGGGATAGTTGTATGCATGCATTTTACTTTTCATATTTACTTCTCTCTGCACTATTTCCTGGATATGTTTCTGGGTGTGTGTGTACATGTACTCTAGGATAATTCCTCCCATGTGTGTGATAGCATACTTGATGATAGACGCCAGCCCCTGGCCTATTGGAGGTGAGCTTAGGGTGTCATGGCTCGAGCCTCGTTGGGTCAGGTCGTGACCATTAGGGTGATTTGGGGAGCATGGTTTGGGTTATGATCTCGATAAGCTTGAAATTATTCCATAAATGGTTTCATTCAAGATTTAGTTTTTGAATTTCATCTTGGTCTGGGTAAAGAGAAAAATTCAGTGATACCATATCCCTTAATATCTCTAAATAATGTGCTTTATAGGGTACGATCCTACTAGATGAATCCACCACTCCTTCCATATATGAAAATCATACTTTATCATTACCCTAAATATATAATATTATTATCATACACTATATACTGAATATATTATCCATGATCCATAGTCTTAATAGAATTTTAAAAATGATAAGTTATATTCTATAATGGTCTAAAATAACCAAATTAGTTAATGTGTTTTATGTAACTAAAAGGAATATTATCATTCAAAAGGTAATTTCATTTATAAAAGTTTAGGTTATTACACATAAAATCATATTCAATATGATAGACCACCAGAGAGGCCTTAAGTTTACTCTAATTTTAGGATTTTATTAAAATCATTACATCTCTATGTAATTCTGGCCATATGTTTATGTGATCATCTAATAAAACCTCATGCTAAACTCTTTTAGTAAGTATAATTTATAAAGAATGTATTTTTAAATAATAGTGAGTATGAAATTATATTCATGATGTTTAACTCTTTGAAAATGTATTCAAAATTGTTTACTTCATTAGAAAAATTGCTACATTTTCACTATAAGTAAAACAATTTTTAATGTTGGTATTTTAATTATTTTGTGGCGGTTTAAATTTCCTCATTAAGCCCCATTATGGTTGTAAAAACTATCATAGATTTCTTAGATTACTATTATGCGGTGGTATTTTTTTTAAATATGTGATGGTTATTAAAAACCACGTTGATTAATTAATAGATGGTAGTTATGAAACCACTATATTTAGTTTAATAGAGGTTATATGAAATTTCATTTTTTATTATATTTTTTTTGGAAGTTTTAACTACCATATTCACTATAACGTTCATTATTAAGGGTATTTTTTTAACTAAATTAGTAGTGGTTAAAAATGATTCCAATTTATAAGAGGTACTATGCTAGAGAAAAATAATGGGATTTTAGTTCACAAACCACCATGAATACATTGCTAATGACTCATTTATTAGGAGGCTATTAAAACTACGATATTTACTCAAAAATTTCAGAAGATGTATTCTAGTATAATAAATACCCTTTTCTTACAATACAATAAGAATATATAATTCAATTGAACAATTTCAATAGTCCATGAAATAAAAGGTAGGAACCATCCTCACCACAACTATTGTTTCTGAAAAACATAATTAAATTTATATACAACAATTTATGTTCTAGTTTAATACTAAAAAGGCACCATTCAATTTCTTCCTCACATATACAATAATGGGGAACCACCATCAACCTTACTCCATTGGGTGAAATAGGGCCCCCTTGATGATGCACAATGCACATGATCCTAATTTTCATACATGTTACTATAATCCATTTTCTACATTAAATATAAGTAAGAATATGATTTATTTTCATTTTGATATTGATAATAGAAAATATAGTTTAAAAAATTATCATAATTGTGTAATTCCATTTTAATAAATTTAGCAATTTCAGTAAAAATATTATTATAAACCACACATAACCATCCTATAAATCACATGTTTTATGGTTTATATTTCATCAATTATATACTAAATAATTTTTAGGTTTATAGTTTTAGAGAATTTAGAAACTAAATTACATTATAAACTGAAAATATCAAAATAGTGTTTGTCTTCCCATAAAGCATGTTCTTTATAAAGACACAATTTCTTAATTTAAGGTAACTTCCATAATTTGAATTTTTACTTTATTAACATTCATATTCATCCAATATCACTATGTTTTTTTTTGAAACTACAGGATGAGAAAAAAATATCAATAAGTTGAATAAAATAAAATAAACCAAATCGTCCCTTTGAAGCCTAAAAAATATATAATAAATTTATCCTTTTTATAATTAATATTTAATCCCAAATATTCATTTAGTTTTCCTTGAAAACAACTTAATTTCTCAATAAATCTCATAAAAAATTCATATAAAATCATAAAGGAAAATTCATAATAAAAGGGTTAATTGATTTGTATAAAAAATTATGGATAATTTTAATTGAGAAACAATATTTAAAAAAAATCAAAATCTCATAAAATTTCTTTAAAAACATAAGCTCAGTTACATAAATTTTTAATCAATTTAATTCCATTATAAACCATTTAAATCATAACATGTAGGAATCTTGGAAAACTATTATTACATTAAACATTACAAGAAAGAATATAATGTAATCACCAAATTGGATAATTCCCACATATATTAGGACTAACCTATCACCATTGAACTCCACCTCTTTACCCAATGCATTAGATAGATATACCAGGATCACTCGTCATCACATCTATATTGAACTCATTATTCATTTATATAAAATCAAAAAGAACAATAGAATGAATAAAACACATATAGATCAAAATTTAACTATAAAACTCATTTGAATAGGAATTTAATCTCATAAAAAATAAAAATTTCACTTATCTCCTAAAAATTAGAGGAAATTTATGTTTCTTTAGAAAATATTTTTCAAACTAAAAAATCATTGAAGAATAAGAATGAAATATTTTTTTTTATTTTTTGTAAATTTTATAGAAATATTGATATTTAATAATGGCTATGATAGTAGGAAATATCAGTCAATCTGTATACATTAAAAGAACATTCTTTTTGTACATTTGTAAGAAGAGGAAAATAACCCATATAGAAATCATTGAAAAGAATTATTTTTAATCCTTTATAAAGAAATTAAAAAATTGAAATAAATGGAATTAAGAAATATAAAAATCATAAGTATGATCATTATAGAATCATTTAATATGTCCTTGATATGGAATAAAAATAGTTTGAAGAAAAACGTTAAAAGAATATTTTTAAAAGAAAGTGCCTCACCTCAAGTCCTGGCTCATTTTGTTTGTATTTATACCCACTTAATTAGTAGAACTATATTAGTTTTCTAGTTTATTAAAAACCATTTTATTGTCCATTAAATTATTATTATTCCATTTATTTCATCATCTAACATGTTTTATTTAGTTACTAAAATGGTTAAGTTAACATTGGATGTTATGAGGATGTTTAGTTTATAAGTCGAAAATGAATTTGATAGGTTGAATTTGGTCAAAGAGATCATAGTTCAATAATCTAATAAATATTAAACCTTATAAAATTAATATTTATATACATTTAAAACATTTTTATAACCCTCTATGGAATTTATATAAATAAAATGAAATACATCATATAATGGAGGAGGTAATCCACACATACACAAGGACATCGTTTCTAGTTTTATACTAGACAGAAAAGGAATAAGGTATATAATTTTTTTTATTTTATAGAATAATAATTATATTATAAATTTCAAATTTATGCATTATTTATATAATTATGACCAATCATCTGAGGCGTTAATGAAAAATGAATCATATCACTTCATCGTAGTGGTTTTCCACACTCATGCACGAGTGACACTATCAATTTCCAATGGATGAAATGGGTAAGAAGGTATGTAATATATTATATCTGTCGAAAAAAATTAATACTTTTTTATATTCATTAATTACATGTTGATAACAAAATATTTGAGGCAATAATAGAAAATGAAACTCATCTCTTTGTGGAGGTGGTATTCCGCACATACGCATGAGTGATGTTTTCATTTCATGAAGGTTGGAAAAAATATGAAAAAATTTATTATATCAATATAATTATATTTAATTAAATATAATATATTAATTTCATTATTTTATATTTATAATATATTTTAAGGAGTAATAAGAAGATATAACCCTGTAATTGGTCGGTTATGACATACACCTCCTCCTCGGTTATATTTTTTTTGGATTTCACCTGTAGAATTTTAGGATTGGTATTTTGAGAATACCAATACCACTAGGAATTAATGAGATTACTTAATAAGAGTTTTTATAGGTATTGGTATAGGTAATTGGATTGAAACGTGTGAATAATTAAAGAGATTATGTGTCCTTTTAAAAGAGTGGGGAGTGAAAATCTTTTAAATACATTAAACTTTTAAATTTAGTAAATTAATTTCTCAAGATAATATGGATTTTTTTTTCAAAATTTAGAATGAAATATATTTTAAGGTCTATATAAACTAAAAAATCATATTTATTCAAGTTTTATATATATGTGATGTCTTATCTCCTTGTTTAACTCATGTTACCATTTTATTCTTTACCTGGGTGACCATAATAACTATTAACTATCATCAAAAATCAAATTAAACATATCAAAAAATTTGACCCAAAAAATTTAAAGAATTAAATATATTTTTATATATTATATTTATAGAAGTGATAGAAATCAATTTAAATTAATGTTCACAAAACAAAATGGAAAAATCTTTTTAAAAAAATGTCATTTTAAGAAGACAAATTATTTTATACCAAAATAAAAGAGAATAAAAATTAATATCTAATTATTTGGATTATTTTTAATCATTGGTGACTTATTTAATTTTAATATAAATCCAAAAAAATGGATAAATTTTAAATTTTTAAAATAAATTATAGATTTTATAAAAATTATTATTTTCCGATATTCACTCAAAAATAAATGTACTAAAAAAATCAAAATATTTCACCTGAAGTTTATCTAAAAATGATAAATCTAGAAGTGTAGTTAATTTAATAAAATAAAATTTTCAATTTTTTTGAAATTTACTGCTAATATAAAATAATACATTTTATTCAAAACATTTGAAATAAAATAAATCAATTTCTTTTAAAGTCGAAAAATCTTATAAAATTATCCCATTATATATGAATCCATAAATTATATTTATAAAAAGTACAAAGTCATGAAATTTATTTATAATAAAATTTACCGAGGTTATCACATTATTCCGCCTTTTATAAATTTATTGCTTACATTTTTATTCATTACTTAAACATGTGTGGTTATTTTTTCCTCATAGTTTTTTTCTTAATTCCTATATTGATTCTTCTATAATATGGGTTCTCTATAAAAATTCAACCAATAAAATTACCTTATTACGAAACAATTACCATTTATAATGGAGAATATACATTTATTGTTCCACATAATAGACACTCTCCTCTAATCAAACAAACTTAGGTCATAAAACATGAGATGCATCAAGTATATACTTCCATTACAAAGAAATTTGAAACACAACATATAATTGAGATAAAACCAGACATAAGGAAACCTAAAAAGAAATTGATTAGTGTTATTTATAATATTAAAGGGTTAATTGAACAAAAGTCTCAACTTTCCTTTTTTACCTACACTCACTACACCTTTTTAAGGAGATATTTTATGAAATACATGATTCTATATCTTAAATGAATTTTCTTTCCTTCAAATATCTGCTAACTATGTTTCTTAATCCATGTGTCCCTAATGTGGTAATGATTCATTTTTTATCTTTAAACCATCTATTCTTCTAATTTTAGTCCCAAACAATTTCTATCATTAACTTTGTCCCAATATAATGGTGTTTAACATATATTTCCATACAATTCCTCAAAAGATTCAATCTAAATACTCGAATGAAAATTATTATTATATGAATATTCTACAAAAGACATATATTTATCCCAACATACCTAACAATATTATGATCAAGCATTATGAATATATTTTAATGATTTAATTGTATTATCAAACTATCCTTTAGTTTTAGGATGAAAATATGTATTTAAATTTAATTCAGTACCCATCGAATTCTATAGTCCTTTCCAAAAAATTTATGTGAATATGAGATGATTATTAGATACAATGAATAGGGGAACTCAATATAATATAATAATATCCTAAAGAAAAAGTGTAGAAATATGATCCAAATACATACAATCTCGAATATGAATAAAATGGATTGATTTAGTCAAATGATCAATAGTAACCCAAATCACATTGTTAACTCGATATGTATTTGGAAATACAACCATGAAATCCATGTATATATTATCCACTTTTCATTATGGCACTAAAAAAAGACAAATCTACCCTTCTATATTTTTGTTTCATCTTTAACCAACTAGAAATTTAAACATTTCATGGTAAAATAAACTATATCATTATTAAAACCCCCACATAAAAAATATTCCCAAAGTTCTATATACATATTACTTATTCCTTGTTGAATAGAAAATAGTGAACTGTGAAATTTACTTAATAATTCTTTCTTCAATTGTGAATCAATTAGAACATAAAGCATCTATCCAAATCTAATAGAACCTTATTAATAATTATTAAACATATGAATTGACCAATTGTACTCTTTCTTTCAAACCATGTTCTTTCATTTGATCCAATGTAATTATTTCATACAATTATGAGTACACTGATACATGATCTAAAAAAGAAAGAGTTTCTACATATATAATTTACATGCCATTTTTTGAAATCATCAACTAAAGGATCATGTTATAAACATGTAATAGTTAATGATACATTTTATTTTTGAATCATGACATTGAATACACTATTTTATTTACCTGTATGGCAGTGAATATTGAAATCATAATCCTTTATCAGTTATAACCATTTTCTATACATTATGTTCAACTCTTTTTGAGTGATTACATACATTAAAGTTTGTTAATTAGTAGATATTTTTTATTTATCTTCATATAGATATTGTCTCTATTTTTTTAATGCAAAAACTAATGGATCTATCTCAAGGTCATGTGTAGGACAATTTTTTTTAATGGGGTTTCAATTGATTAGTTGAAGTTTTAATAAGCTAATCATTCTATATCCAGACACAATCAATTTCCTTCATAGAATCATCACTATAAATAAAAACTCACCCATCTAAAAATGGAAATGCTAACATTGGTATATTGACCAATATTGTTTTCAATTTCTAGAAACATTCATCACATTTATTCAGCTAGATAAAGTTAATTTTTTTGAAGTCAACATAGTTAGTGGGTAAGATAATTGAGAAATGTTTTTAATAAACAATAGGTAGTAACCCCCTATACCAAGGAAATTCCAATCTACATGATATTTATAGGTATTTTTCACTATTACACCACATTATTCTTATAATAATAATTTTTTATTGCATATTAAGAAAAAATATTCTCATGAAAATAAATACACTATAACAATAACTTAAAATTACTAAATTTTACATAAAAACTATTTTATTTTAATGTTTGAAAAATAAATCATTGAAGTTTCTCATTATTTTAATAGATTTTAGAATATACCATAATATAATTAATAATCCTAACCATAAAGTTATCTAAATATTCTATTAAAACTCTATTCATTAGATTCATAAGTACAGTTCTTAAATTATTTATCCTGAAATCCATAACCACAGACTCATAATATCCATTCATAGTGTCAAATTTTGTATTTAAATTTTACTCTTCTTTCACCATTAATTGATAGTACCAAAAAATGAGATCAATCATTGAATAATAATATTATCCTAGGAGTTGAGAAAATATTTCATCAATATAAGTAAAATGATTCATTTTCATAACAACAATTTTATTAGGTGCTCTATAATTAATGAAAAGTATCATAGAAATTTCCTTATTTTAAAAAATAGGACCACCCAATGTTAAAGTGCTAGGTGGATGAAACCTTTATCAAGTACTCCATTAACTTCATTTTTAATTTTCACAACTCAACTGAATCCATTTGATTAGGTGGTTTTTAAATTGGATTAACATAAATAACTAAGTAAAAAAATCAATTCAACATCTTAATTGAGAATAAAAATAGGAAAATAATCATGAAATACACCAATATATTCATTTAAAACTAGCTCAACACTCTAGACAGGGTGGTAGAGATGTTGTTTACCACCCGATAGTCCGACATCCTAGTCGAGGGTTCAATTATTCCCAATTTATTATCTTGATGTTGGGGAAATATTCTTATGTGATGGAATAATTTGATGCAAGATGGATGGTTGGTGGGTGGATGATAATCAGGTGCTATGGAAAGATGACAAGAATGAATATATGGTACATATAAGGCAATTCATATAGAGACACAGTCAATGTAGAAGGAGCTCACCAGTGAGGTGGGAGAACCAGAAAGGCATAGATGTTGGTGCTGTCATCGAATAGTGGATGGTGATACAAGTTCCCAATGAGGTTAGGAGAGGCAGGTTGGTGGATCATCTAGGATTGTGTCATCACTAACAGGTGATTCAAATCAGTCATTTGGGTTATACATGACCTATAGGTTTGGGCCTTCAAGTTATGTTTTCATGGGATTCCATTCCCTCTAATCCTATGTTCTATGTAACGTGATCCCTCTGTCAAGTAAAATGAGTGGATATTCTATGTTTAATAAAAAGGGCACTTCCACCATATCTATTTAAAAAATAGCACAAAACTAATTTAAACAATTTCTATATTTTCAATAACATGTGTAAAAAAACTTTCAATCCCATCTTTAATCAATTTCTTAGATTTTTGATACGTTATTAATCAAATAAACACATTCTTATATAGAAATTAAAATTCACTTTAAGGATTAAATATGAATTCTTTAGATCTATTATCTATCTTATCATGACAAAATGAAATCCAATCCATACATAGAATAACATTAAATTACACTAAGGGTAATATATCATTATTTTTTTAAAGAAACACTAAACATATGATGCTATAAAGCTTCCCATAAATATATGATAATTTATTATTACCACCAAATGTTTTTGAAAAACGTTTATTTTTATTTATTGAGGGGATATTTCTATTTTAATAGATTTTTTTAAAAAAAAATAAAAGAATGTAAAGATCAAAAATAAAATAGGGCATTGGTATACATAGAGTTAAAAACTAATGAACTTATAACACATCATTTGATGGTCTGAAAATATAAAATTTCTCTTCCAAATCTTCCTTCTTGTAGTCTTATTGATCACTATAATTCATATATTTATTTGGAAACACATTCACATAATGGACCATCAAATTGTAATTACAAACTATCACTTACAACTTTTAATTATCTGTATGAACATTTCCATTTCACATTTCATTGCAGTAATGAGATAAGCATCCCAAATTACGACATTGTAACACTTCCCAGATATCACAATAAATTCCCCAAAATTCATTTCACCACATTTATCACAAGATGATAATTTAATTTCATCACCTTTAGGTTTTATTAATGAAGTATACCCTATTTCCATACACCTGGGTCACTTATTATCCTTTTTGTTGTAAAATTACACAAACACAATATTAAATTTATAAAAAAACCACAGAATTTATTCACAACTTCTAAACTCTTGAGTAACCATATCCCTTCATAATATTGGATTAAATCTTCAGTAAAATAATTTTTTTTTACTATCATGGTCCAGAGTAAAATTAAGTGCATACATGACCAATCTAGTAAAATTATCTTCCGTGGCATAAACATAGTCCCATTCTTTTTCTTTATCTCCATGAATTTAATTTCTATTCTAAGTCAAATAACCTTTGGAAAATAATTTCTACAGAATATATATTTAAATGATTTCCATTCTATGAGATCAATTTCTTCCTTTTCCTTACTTTTCTCAATCAAATATTGTTATTGATAGTTTTCCCCTTAAATATGAAAAATAGAAATTTATACCTTTTAATGTTGTGAATATCCCAGAACTTTAAATATCTTCTCAAAAGTGATAACCGATCCATCACCTTTCAATGGGTTTGACGATACACCAAAATCCAAAGGGTGAAATTTCATGATATTTTATACTATCAAAATATTCTTGTATAGAGAATCTAATAATTCCCTTTTAATGGAACATCCATTAATATTCTATTTAAATTGAGTTATAATAGCAAAAATATGATTTCTTTAAATTACTATCATTCTAGGTTGCTGGTTGGGAAGGATATTATCCACCTGATGCTTTTCCACATCACCTACCCTATTTCCACTATGGAAAACCATTATTATAAGATTCAAAATTTTATATGAGGTAGGAAACCTTTTATTTAACATTTAATTACATTTTTTGAATATATTATGGATTCCTATTGAGTGTATGGAAGAAACAAAGGTGTTTGGGGCATGTCCAGAGCCCAGAGCCTATGTTTTCTGAAAAATAAACTATGATTCATGGTTAGTTGAAATCATGTGTCCCAGGACATATGGGTTGAATAAATTGTAATAGGTGGTCCAAGGATCTATTTAGGACTTCATGGTTTGATGATATAATGAAACAAAGGATACACCCCAATGTGATCCACTTATGGTTTTTAGTAAAGTCCAATCATATAGTTAGTGCAAGTTTTATCCAACAATGCACCCTGACTATGTGACCGAGAATTTGGGAAAGAGAAGGGTGAAATGTTAAGGCATATTCTAGATAACTGTGTGGAAAAACCATGGAACCTATATTTTTAAGGATAAATAACTATTTTCTCCATAAATAATTTAATGAATAAACCCTCCTCTCCTTTCATTTTCTCCAATGACCAACCCCCTTCTTCTCCCTTCAGAGAGATCCATAAGACTTCAAGGTATGATTTGATCCCATTTTCTCATCTACAGTCCAATTCAACGGTTGTTTATATTGTTGGATCCACACTTGTGAGTTAATCATTCCTTTTATTCCTTTATTAATTTTTCTTATGGTTGAAAATTTTATTTTGGTGTAGGATCTTATTTCCTAATTTTAGATAATTTATCTATTATTATGTTTAATTATGATCTGTACCAAATAAGAGGCTATGAATGGACAAGTGTTTCTCTACCAAGATGAGGTAGGTGGTCAATAACTTTTCCCACAATGTCACTCTATTTATAGTTTGTTTCCATTGTTCCACATGGTGAAATTTATTGGAGATTCTTCCTAAAATAATTAAACCATGAATTAAAGGATAAAAACATGTATAGAACATTTCATAACACCATTTTTCACGGTTGTATTTTTTTGAACATAGCCTGAAGTTCCTATGGGATGGGTTCTACAACTTTTGACACATTCATTCTACCATTGGGGTTTGATGAGCTCACCTTGTATAATTGAGAATTTTTTATGATAAGGAAGTGAAGTTTTTAAGGTCATAGGATCCTTCTAGAATATTTCCATTTTTAGATGGAAGCTATGAAATGATTAATCCTCAATCTTGTATATGATTATAAATGGATTGGAGAAATTATTAAATAAATGTTTTAGGAAATGGTAAATTAATTGCTTATAATGACTTGGAAATTTATACTCCTAGGATCTAGATACAATCATGGAATTCCTTGAACATTTCTACTCCTTGGATCCATATTAATTTTATTATTAAGATGACTTAGAAATTTCAACTCGTTGGATATAATGAACACATTTGAATTCCAGGGAAATTTCTTCTCCTTGTATCCTAGATACACGGATCACATGGATGCTTTAGAAATTTATACTTCAAGGATATAGTTAAACTAGATTAATTGAAATGCTTGGATTACTTGTATATTTCTACTCCTTGGATCTGATCCATTAGTATGACTAATGCATTTATACTTATTGGACCCCATTTACCTAATATACATAAAATTATAGGGTTCCTTAGAAATTTCTACTCTTTGGGTCATGTGTACTTGTTTTACTCATATTCTTGTTGTCCTTACAAATTACGACTCTTTGGACCTCAGCCCATATAGGCCTGATACATTATTACATGGAGTAGGCCATTATTGATGTTTTCTATGAATTTTAAATATCCTTTATGATTTTGTTTCTTGATCATGGTGAGACTTGATATACTAGATAACATCACTTCTTCTATTTTATTTGTAAACCTAGAATATCAATATATTTCTTTATATTTTATACACAAATAGGATATAAGGACCTCTATTTTTTTGGGCTGAAATTTTGAGTAGAAATGTGATTTTTTGCCTTTAGATTATTATAAGGGGTAAAATTTTCATTTAACCCTAGTAAATGATATCGTATATTTTTTTATTACCACTCCATTGGTCCCAAAATAGGTTATTTACTATAATAAAGGATTTTTTTGAATTCAGAGCCATTCAAATTTTAGAGGAGTAATTAATAATTAATAATTAATTAAATTAAATATTAATCTATTCGCACATGTTAGTTCATCAATATATTTTGAACATAGTGTTAAATTTAGATTCCATATCCACTTTTGAGTCTGTAATGATGATTTTTTCATTGGTGGGGTATAAGTTCATGTCGAGCGATGGGGCCACGTTGGGACCCTTTTTATTTTTCTTTACTTTTTCATCTTTTATTTTCCTGTTTTGTTTTCTTCCTCAGTAGCTTTTGGTGCACACCCATGTAGGATTAAATTTTACATGAACTAGAGGGAAATGGAGAGAGAGATAGAGATAAATATAGATAGAGGAAGAGTGGTACCACCATGGAGCTCGAGAGGTGCTCAATCATCATGCAGTTGTCGTAGAGCATGGAAACAGGTGAGGATTTGGCATATTCTGCCCAAAGGTATTAGATTTTTATGTTTTTAAAATGTGTCTCTTTAAATTATCCATTTTATAGTTCTAATACACTATTATTATTTCTTAGGACCCACTTTTTATCTATCTATTGTTTTTGGGAGAAAAACAAGGGTTTCAAGTGATTTGAGGGGTTTCCCATTCAGGAATCTGAATCACATGAAATGTAGTTTAGGAACAAAAGTCATTTATTATTTCTATTAGGGAAAGTTGATATTATTATAAGTACATACTTTATGTGGGGTACACACACATTGTACTAGGAGTCAGCTATATTTTAGAGTACCCAACCAAACAACCTGTATAGGGGTATATGGCCATGTAGAATACATGGCCAGACCCCGTTTGGGTCACATGATATGTTGTGGTACACGACTAGGACAAATACATGTACATGACTTGTGAGGTACATGGGTAGGTTTTCCATGTAGGGTAAATTCAATTTATATGATTAACATTCCCTAAAATTAGGCTTATACTTTCCAATTTCGGATAGATTACACAATCAGGTGGGGCTATGAGGTTACATGCCTTGTACTAGGGTAAAGATGATATGTACAACTAATTTTATACCAATTTCAAGGATTTTCCAATTTTATGACAAAATTTGGAATTGGAAACATTATTAGTCTATTCTGGTTATCATTCCATGTAGATAATTATGTTAAAAACATTGTGGTGGTTTGGGTAATCCTAAGTGGAATTTTGGGATTTTCCTAAATGGAGAGGTTCATCCTCTGGTAATTGAATCCAGTTATACCTCGAGAGTGAGGCTCGGTCTGAGATGAGATATGAGCCATCTACCATGATGAATACATGTGTATATTTCCCTTGATTACATCTCACTTACGAGATATGACATTCCAGACTAGGAGTCCATGAGGTTAGTTGTTTTAGAGGATCCTGAGTAGGATGGATCTGTTTAATTTTTAACCTAGAGGGTCCTGAGTAGGATTCCACTATCTCATTTCTTTTAAAAAGGGTCCCATAAGAGACACCTTTACTTATATGGTGACCTAGGTAATCCATTGTAGGATCTATTTACCAATTTATTATTAAAAGGATTATGTGTAGGATGTATATGCATCTTGTGATGATTTAATGGGTCCCATGTAGGACACCCCTTCATATGTACAGTTCTGAGAATCATGTGTTGGATGAATATGTTTACACACCATCAAGGATAAAATTTTTTATTCCTACTTTTACCTCTACTACTTAGGATCCCGAGTAGGATTACTATCTTATGTTATGAATTTAGGGACCTAGTGGGTTCCCTGATGTTTGAATGACCCTGAGCTAGTATGTTGGGTTTGGGTAGATATGGTAGTTGGTTTCACCTTGGAACCCATATAAAAATTATAATACCATTTGTATATGGATGTAGTGGTTTGTAAGGCATTCGACCACCCCACTTTTTTTTATTTCACCTGTTAAATATTGATGCAATGATGATTACTATATGCTCTTCCTGGTTTGTGGTTAATGATATTGACATGATGTGACATGTATCTTTTGTATGCATAGATTTATTTCAAAGGATCCATATTTTTAATTATCAGGATTCCTAGACGTATTTCTAGGGATCTGGTTTCAGAGCCAATTTATTATTTTTATTATTGGGATTCCTAGACATATTTTTTAGTATTTTTCTTATGATCCTTTTCTATGAATGTTACTATTACTATTTTGGAAGTCCCATTTTTCACGAGGATTAATCCCTATTTATGCATATATATGTAGGTTGCTGAGAGTATATTTAAACCCCTGTTATAATGGGTCTCTCAAGGAATAGATAGTCTACTAGAATTAAATATAATGTTAAAGGTTTCTCAATTGGAACATTTCCCAAGATTAGTGGGATGTTGATGAGCTCCCTGAGTGTGGACTTGATCTTCTGATTTGATGCTCAGGATACTCCCTAGGATCAGTGGATGCATCATTTTCAATACTCATCATAAATTTTTGGTTGAGGGCCTTAGATCCAATTATTGAATGATTTATTTTTGACATTCCATATCAAGAGAGTATTCCTTACTAATCACCTAAGGTTTATCCCCCTTAGGGATTATCCGAGTTGCAATGTAATTATTGCCTATGGACTGAGATCAGGGAATCAGACATTTGATTATATTACATGTTAATTTATTAGTATAAAATATAGTTTAATGACACATTTGTAGGATGTCCAGTTCATACCTAGAATCCTCCATCTTAAATTTATTGAAGGTGAGTATGGGTGAGCTCCGGGTTAAGACATGTAACCCTTATGGTGGAATAACTTTCTTAGAGACATTACAATGTTAGAAAAGTAGGTATTGTTGATTGTGATAGAAGAACCAAGGATCGACTTAATAATACATAAATTGTGTGGTACGACATCCAAATCAATTCCCTAGTCACCTGATGTCCAATCGATTAGATGTTTATCCAAGGATTGACTATGGATTGAGTCTTTTATATCATTTTCTTCCTTCTGTATATATATATATATGAGAACATCTATATATATATATATATATGAGGGTATATATATGTATAAATGTGTATATATACCTATATATGAGTATCCATGTCCAAAAAAATTGGGAACATGAACCCTAGGATTGGTTTTAGACTTGTTTATTATGAATTATTTGTTGTTCTTATCGTTTCAGTTGTATCTCTCCTTGGTTGAGCATACTGAACGAGAATGCACTTCTGAAAGAAGATTTATAGGTTCATCATTAGGGTGGAATACTAAGATTACAATATCACCCCTATATGTTCACCTCAATGTGCGTGCATACCTTATGCATGCCTTTATGTGTAAGTATAGATGCATGTTAGATTGGGATATAGCTCAAAGTTTCATGGTTGAGTGGTGCCACTCAAATGGATTCTTATGACCAGGATGGTGCAGTTTGACAGTTTCATGGAGGTCAGGAATGTGGTCTGGCTCAGAGTAAGTAGTATACCCTTGTGATTCTTTTTCAATTTTCTTTTTATACACATGCATGTGTGGCCAGTGACCAGTGTTATATGTATGACATTGATATTCTAGATTTTAACGATTTTAATTTACTATTACAACTTGTTCTATATCAGTTTATTTACTACTTACAAACTCTATTAATTTACTTCTCTAGATGATATATTGTTTTTTCCGTTGTGTTTATTTTGATATGAGATAATAATATCTCCACAAACACACCCAATGATATTGTTTCTAGTCAAAATCCTCTAGAATATGGAGAGTCATGGTTGGGGCCTTTCAGATAACTAGATTAGTGGCATTCGATTTCGGATTTTAAAAAGGTATTTTTATATAAATAATTATTTTTGGTCTATTGAGTGTTATCCCACATCATATTTGGGTAGTCATTGGGTACCCATATATACTTCTTGGATTCCAATATAGATAGAGGAAAGAAACTATTTGTCAATGCTTGATTTATTTTTAATAAGAGTCGTGGAGCATATGGCTGATCTTTGGCCTCATGATTGTATCTCGGATAATTAAATTTTTATTTTATATACTTTTGATAGATGTATTGTAATGGATTCCAATTACCATGTTTTACCAATCTTTTGTACATAATTACATGGTAATCATTGTATATGAAACTATTGGATAAGGTTACATGGTTATTTAAATGTAGTATATTCATTATTCTACTTCTCAAATATTTTATATTTTTCCACTATTGATTAATATGAGTATACTTCTATTCTACACACTTACATGAGGGAATATTATCCCAATTGACACACCCAAGGCCCTTACTACTGTTCAGAAACATCTGGCATATGGGGAGGTATGTTTGAGGCCATGTGGTGAATCAGGTTCAATTATTATTGAGTGAACCAGGTCTGGGATGTCACAAAGATGTATAAGATATTTTTATTTGTTTTATTTTTCTTTATTACTATTTTGGGATTATAGACATGAGAATTAGGAAGGTTTCAGAATTTGGTAATGAGATATTCTTGGGATTATTTAACCTACATATAAGAATGAACCCAATTGTATGGGATGTAACATGTTGTTCTGGATTATTCCTATTAATGTTTATTTTATTTCACTATTCGGTGACACAATTGATGTTTGATATTCCTTATGAGTAGAAATTTTTACCACTGGCCTAGTTAGGTAAAGCAATGTTTTGTCATACATCATTATAGGAACCTTAGGATTTATATGTCATGTATAATGCTATTACATATTTATTTACTATATCCATTTCCAACAACATTATTTGGTTCCTTTGTTTCTTTTTACACGTTTTTTTCCTAATATTTCACAAAAGGACTTGATAGATAATTCATTTGAATTAAATGGATGCCAACCATAAATTTATAAGGTGTATGGGCCCTCTAAAATTGGATGTGGTGATCCTTATAGTTTAACCCTTTATAGTAAATTTCCATATAAATGAGAATGAATTTAAATAAAATTAGAATCTATACTGAATGGTTTCCGTTAAATAGGGATTCTAATCGCAATTTGGTAGGATTTGTCATTAATAAATTGCAATTGACACTCTATACATTGGAAACCCTTCCTTAAAATAGACATATTTCACCTAAACTGATCATAGTGGTCGAAAGTTTGTATTATCTCGTTTGTTCATGTTACTTCTATGTCAACCATATTTAGATTTATGGGTAGTCATATGGGTGTGACTTGTGTTTAGTAAGGCCTTTACTTTTCTTACTTGTATATATATGCTTCTTTTGTTATAAATCCTTGAAGAAGGTGTCCACTTGAAATTTTTAGAAATATTTCACCATGATAGACTCTAGTTATGAACTTGGAGGGTGTTAAAAATATTATCTTGAGGTGGTAGACTATGGGCCACCAATGGAACCTAATGTTGTTCCTTTTGTGTCACCATCAGTTATACTAAATATGGGCGTTGATTTCCTATTCTGATCGTGATTTCTACATTTCCTGTATAAGGTTTAGGGACCAGCACAACATGTCTCATCTATATAAGAGTTGACTCGTGTGTTTCCGTAGTATCATCCACCCACATTTTTGGGGGATGAAAACCAAAAGTTATAGTGTCATGGATGGAAGCCATGATATCGATTTTCAAGAATTTAGAGAATCTTCCTGAGAGGAGGGTCAATATAGTGATGTATATGTTATGAGATTACACCAAGAGATGGTTGGATGTGATTAATCAGATAGACCATCATCGATATATGGTCTGAAGGGATTTACAAATGACCTTCTATGATTAGTTTTATCTCAACACACTGAGGGTTGATAGAGCTAGAGATTTAATGTTCCTAGAATAGGGCATACAATCCATTATGGACTATTCATCCCATTATAAAGAGCTCCATAATCTCACCCTATTTTTTAGGTGATGATTTATTGAATGATTAGAGATACGTGGATATTATCATATTTGAAATCTGATCATGGTTGATCATCTTAGAGATTACTACCAAATGTGGCTATAAAATTTGTTGATTTTCAACAAATTTTTATTAAGTTTTTAGTCATTTAATTAATTAATTATAAATATTTAGTTAATTAATTTCACTTTAATAATTTTATAGTTTAATTTATTAATTAACCATGTTTGGTAATTAATTTTGTATTTTTATATTTTAAAATCATTAAATTTCATTTTACTTATTAATATTTATTTTAATTCTCTAATTACTTTTAAATTTTTTCTACTTGAATTTGTAATATAAATTTTACATTTATTTTTTAAATAATTCCTTTTTATATATCCATTTAATTAATTGATCTTTAATTTAATTTTAAGTTACCCATTTCTGCCATTTTATATTTATAATTATCTATTTTTCAATTTTAATAATTATTCTCTTTTTAATTTTAATTTTATCCTTTTTGAATTTTAATTTATTATTTAAATTTATACATTGAATGTAAAGTTATTTAATTTCTTTACATTTTCATCTTAGTTTTTATTAATGTTGGAATCTTAATTATTATTGATCTATTTTTTATCCAATTAATTATTCTTTAGTTTTTTTCATTTTATTTAAACTTTGAGTTTCTATCAAGTAATTAATTGATTGAATTTTTAATTTTGGTTTTAATTTATATTTAGTTTTAAATTTATATTATTCTATTTTTGTATTTGGTTAATTATTTAATAGTTTAAAACTTTCATTAATATGAATATGAAATTTATTTTCATTTAAATAAATAATTTTATTTGTTTTTTTTCCAATAACACCCAACACTGGACTCTTAACCCACTATTGGGTACCCAACAGTGGATCCCAACCTATTTCTAGGGCTCAAATAGTGACTAACTCAAGTCATCTCCATAAACCTCTATGGTAACTCCCTTAAGTCACCACCACATTTTCACCCCACATTAACTCAAGGGAGTTATCATTCCCAAACGTCACCCACCACCAGGATATCACCTTCCGCTCTCTATTCTTCTTCCTCCACCCCCAGAATCACTGTGGGAATTCACCACCACCCCCCACCACTATATCTACTGTCACCACTACTACCATCCATTAGGGTGATAGTACCTTTCACTCCTTCATCCTTCATTTTCAGACAATTTTCACCCATCGTTTGAAAATTTCACCCACTTTGGAAACCCAAAAAAGGTTCTGAACCTTCCCCTTCACAAGCCTCACCTGGATCTAGTCACCACTAAATATGATCCTATAGACAAGATAACCTATTTTTTTCCACCTCTACCTTCATCTGAGCTTCACCGCATGAATCAAAAATAACCCTAAATTCCTTGATCTCATACATCACCATTGTTTGAGCTATAAACATCCCTTCCCTCTGTCAATGGCAACATAGAAATCGCCCGCTCCAACCTCTAAATAAGATGTCACCACATTCCATCCATGTGAGAATAGTTAATGAATACCTTGAGATATCATTGACCAATGATCCTCCATGCGGCCTCTTTGAATGAACGATAATTCTGTGGAATGAAGAAGATGACCCTCCACTATATCTTCGTTGTCACCACCATCACCAAAGAGTCGTTATCACTAAAGATAAATTCTTCAGAAGATCCATCAAACATCCCTCCAAGGAGAAGAAGGTCAAATCCACTTCTAGTTCAGGGGTTAAGTTTAAGTATTAGAAAATTATAAATAAAAAAAAATCATATTTATAATCACAAAAATAATTAATAAAAATATTAATTAAATAAAATAGTATAAATAATAATAAATTAAATAAATACATATAAATAATTAAAAATAATTATTCAATATTTAAATCTAATAAATGAAAAGTAATTAACTAAATAATATATATTTATTCATATACTTATAATAATATTAATAATTATAAAAACATAAATAAATTTGTTTATACTGTTATTTAATATCTATCATAATAATATTTTACTTATATTTGTAAAATAAATATTTTTATAAAAAACTAAATAACTACTTATTATTTATACTATGTTTTTAATAGGTATTTTCAAATTAGGCCTAGAGTTGCATTCAGCTTCATCTCAAACAGATCAATTAAGGTTGTTAGATGGGGGTTTCTCAAGTGACTGGGAGAGCATTGACTAGCCTTAGTTGATTTAAGAAGTTGGTGATCATTCAAGAGTACAATAGAGGATTAAAAGTTAGTGGATTCATTTATATTTTACATTCTTAAAACTAGAGATGATCAAGAGATTGATGAGGGAGATAGAGATATAGAGGGAGAGGAGCATCAAGTTATAATCCGGAGACTGAGGAATATAGAGTATGGGTACCAGATCTTGAGTGGGGTTGTTCATGATATTTTAGAGGGAAATTGTATATCCTTTAATTTCATTTTCCATCATTAATGTTTAATTGAAATGTTGATTCTTGTTTTAATTATGATCTTCAGCTAAATTTCTTAGATCACGTATTTTTAATACTATTGTTCAAATTAAGT
The DNA here is from genome assembly GCA_963277665.1 of Viscum album. Lineage (NCBI taxonomy): Eukaryota > Viridiplantae > Streptophyta > Magnoliopsida > Santalales > Viscaceae > Viscum > Viscum album. The sequence continues at coordinate 1,747,517,353 of OY728161.1, forward strand.
TTCTATTTCAAGTCATTTTATTCAATGGATCAATATTGATCGATGAGATAAATTTTGAATTCATTAAAATAGATGAATGCCTCTTATTTCAAACTTCAAAACATCAATATCAATCGGTGATATTGTTCTTGAATTCGTTACTTCAAACTTAAATTTTAAGAACATTAGAATATTATAGTGTGTTTTATTTCATTGCAGTTTGATGAATCTTGGTGTGTCAAACCCAAAGATTCCATCCTTTTGTACATTTTATATTCTAGAGAGGGATATTGAAACAATATTTTACCACATTCAAGAAATTAATAACATTTATATCAATAAAAATTAATTTATAGACCAGTAGTGTTAGAATTACCCAACCATTTCTTTTGATCCATTTTTACTCAATTTATGTTCTTGTTTCTCATACACTATTATATCCGCTGCTTCATTATATCTCTAATATAAAACAAGATATTTAAAAAAATTTCATATCACCATATTTAATCTTTAAAAAAAATTCATTTTTAAAAGAAAATTCCTCAATACCTGTAGTGAATCTGTTTTGGAAATTTAGGTTTCACTAGCTTCATTGTGGGTTCGACCCTATGAACTACAATATTGTAGTAAATATGATATATATAAAGTTAAAATTTGGATCATATTAAAGACGTTCATGTCATTTTTATCCATTTATAGGGAGGGATTAAAGAAATCAAATGTCTCAAAATAAAGATAAATTGGTTTAAAAAAATCATATAAAAATTCAAAATAAAAAGAAAATATGGGAACTATTGTTTAAAAAAACATTCAAAACTATTCATTATACTATTTTAAAAAAATTTAATATAAAAATATCTTCAAATGTTTTTGCTATGTTTGATCATTAATGATTATTTTATAAGCACTAGATCTTTTACTAATAGATTAGAGCCCTTAAATTACAAAATAGAAAAAACCCTAACATCTCTAAAAAGAAATTGAAATGAAAAATTTTCAAAAGTGATTTACTAATATTAATAACCTCCAAAACATTCAAAATAAAATTAATTTTGGAATGGAGAGGCCTCAGATAGGGTATTTTTAACTCCCTAAGGTTTCAGGTAACTCATCACCAATTAGATTATCTCATAGATCTAGGAACTATGAAAATAAGAAGTCTTAATTGTCATAGTTTCTAGCTTTCAATGGGCTCTCTAATGGAAAATAACATTCCTTTATTAAAGAATTTTATAGAACAGTGAAATAATTATAACATCTAGGAATCATTGAAATTGATCTTAGAATGAGGGTTTTTCTATTTTTCCTTAAAGTGAATGCATGAAATTGGTTTTTGAGTCAAGATGAAAAACATTTTTGAAAATAGGGACCAAGTATACAATGAATTTTTAATGACATCATTTCCTCAATGACTTTATGGGGAATTAGGAAATAAAATAAAATTTTATATCCATAATATGGGGATGCCATTCATGAGGATTGGGACAGATCCAGGGATCTATTTAGGTAGTTCCCTGATCATCAACTTCTAACAAATATTCTTATGGAAATCATCTATGAAGTATTGTCTTATTTTGTTTAAAATCTTGTTGACCAATATGCTAGGGGAAATTATAATGATATAAAAGATAAGGAATTGAGATGAATTTTTAAAAACCTTTCTTTAAATTTTCAACACAAAAATTACATAAGGAAGAGAGTGAATTGAAGTGTAAATAACAATGGTTCTGTGGTAGTTCTAATGCCCAAACTATTATAATTAAAGAACAAAATCCATCATTAATTATTAAAAATTACAAAGAAATTGTTAATAATGTGGAAATTCAAAACCATTACAAATATCTTAGAGATAACCTTGTTTAATGTGGAATTTTTGGTCCCACTAACTGTTTTTTCCAAATATTGATATACTCTCTGTATATAAAAATGAAAAATTGTCAAATTATGGTCCTAGGATTCCTAGAGAGGAAGATAAAATTTTAAAAAAAAAATACAAAAAAGGATATAAGAACCATCCAAATTTATCATGGAAAGAATAAGGTGTTATTAGAAATCCTGTTACACCTGGTTATCAAAACTAGCCTAGGAAATAATTCCACTATAATAAGAGGTGGAAGTCATAAAATTGCCAACGGAATTTTGAGGGGGAAATGGTGAATATAATGGACCAAATTCATAAAGTATTTGACTCTTGAGAAGATGTGTTTGATTTTAAAATTTCCCAATATAAATCTAGAAAAGATGAATCCGATTCTAGAATTTGTAATTTGGAATTACAAATGGCCTAACTATCTAGAAACACCACATCTAGTGATGGGGGAAGGAAACCTATCATAATTGAGATTGATCATAGAGAGAATGTCATAGATCTTGTCACAAGAATTGGGATACATAATAAAATATAAGTGGGAAAAGACCTTAGTCATTCCCAAACTAAAAAACAGAATGAATGTAGAAATCAAAGTATTCTAAATTAACAATCTGGAAATCAATAGAAAAATATTAAAAATGATAAAAATTGAAATTTTCACATGATAATGGAGTTAATTTTTTGCTAAACTAAAAACAAATACATGGAAAGAGAAAATTGTTGAAGAATTAGGCTATACGACTTCTATTCTTAAGAACTATTCCCCACCCATCCCTTTACCAAAAACATTGAAACCCAAAAGTAATTACAAGGATGAAATTACTTAGTTCCATGGGATTTTGACAAAATTCCAAGTGAATATTCCTTTTATCTAAGATTTTAGTCAAATACTTTCATATATTAAATAAATTAATTTTTTTAAAAAAAATACTCTTGAAGAAATTGATATATACAACCTAAATGAAAAGTTTAGTGTCATTCATTAATAAATTACCTCCCAAACACGTGGACTCTTGTAGCTTTTTCATTCTCTGCACTTTAGAAAATAGTGGTCAACTCAATTGTCTTTGTAGATTCAGAGCTTGTATTAACATTCTCCTTTTATCATTAGTTAAAATATTAAGATAGGGTGACATTCAACCCACCACTGTTAACCTAAAATTGGCTAACTGATAATTCACATACCATATGGGTAGGGTAGATGATCTTCTAGTTGGAGTAGTAAAGATATTTCTGTTTGTTTATTTATTATTGATAGAAATGGTGTGTGAACAATAGGTGACCATAATTCTAGGTAATCCTTTTATGGCCACGGGTAGTGATTTTATTGATTTTTATATGGGTAAAATGATATTTAAAATTTTGGAGCAATAATAATGATTCAATGTGTTTAAAAATGTCAAAGAACACAATTTTTCTAAAAATTGTTCTAGAGTAGAGACTTTAAAAGTAGAAAATTTAATTGAAAATTTAGATGAATCTAATAAATAGTGATTTCCTAAAGAATTCATTTTGGAAGATGAAAATTATGTTTCAAATTTATTGAATATACTCAAAATTAGATTTTAGAAAATTTTCTAAAAATTTATTGTAATGATATTTATACTGTTGCTGGAGATGTAACATCTACTTCAAAATTAAATTCATCTTGAGGGAACTATAGGTTGTTCATATTGTTAAAAACACTTCTTAAAATTTTTATTTAATATGTGGATAAATGTTAATAGAAAATTATGACTATGTTTTGACTAATATTTTGAACTTTGTACTAGAAACATATGAATGTGAGTTGTCAAGTGCCTGAAATTTTAAAATTTCCCATTAAATTTAAAACCTTTCAACTTTTAAAACTTATTAAAAAGGAAACTTTTATGACCATGGATCACCTAGTCCAAACACCCTTCTATAAATTGAAGATGCACCCACTATAGAGAAGAAACAACTCACAACACACCTAAAATATTCATTTCAAGGTGAAAATTAAACACCACATATTATAATTTCTACTGATCTAAAGGAAAACCAAGAGGAAAAATTATTGGGTGTTCTTAAGAAATTTAAATATTCCATTGGTCGGTACATAACTGATATTAATGGGATTAAACCTTAATTTTGTATGAAAAATATCCCTACAGAGCTACATTACACAATAAGAGTAGAATGTCAAATAATACTGAACCCCAACATGAAATAGATTGTGAGAGAAGAATTTTTAATGTTTCATGAAACTAGAATTATTTTCACCATATTAGAAAGTTCTTGAGTGAGTCTGATCCAAGTGGTCCCTAAAATAAAATGTTTCACTCTTATTACAAAAAAAATAAATAAATTCAAGTGAGAAAGTAAACCCAATGGAAAGGTTGTATTGATTATTGGATGCCCGATTTGGCCACTAGGAATGATCATTTTCTAATTCCCTTCTTAGATTAAATTATTTAATGGATTCCTAGTAGTTAATTATTTTATTTTATCAATATAAATTCTAGTTAAAAACCAATTACTATATCCCTATAGGATCAAGAGAAAAATACATTCACATGTCCCTTTGGGGAATTATCCTAGTAGCAGATCCCCTTTATATTATGTGGTGTACTAACTACCTTATAAATATATATGATGAATATATTTTTCAGAAATGATCAAGATAACTATTATGTTATTCATGGATGACATCTATATTGTTGGAAAAATATTTTATACTTGTCTAAAGAATCTTGAATTGGTGTTAGAAAGATTCTTAGAGACCAACCTAGTTCTAAACTGAGATAAATGCCAGTCTATAGTCAGTGAAGGAATTATTTTGGTACATAAGGTGTCTAAGAGGGTTTTATAGGTACACAATGATAATAATTACGTTATTAAAAAATTTCACCTCTTATAAAATTTAAGGGTGTTATAAGTTAATTAGGAAATTCTTGTTTTTACCAAAGGTTTATCTATGATTTTTTTAAAATGAAAATACACTTATGTTCTTTTCTTGTCCAAGATAAAACCTTTTTATTTCATAAAAAATAGTTTGTAATTAATTAATTTACTAAAATGAAAACTCACTTAATCAACCACCATAACTATAGATTATTGTAAATTACTATTTAAACTAATGTGTGATTCAAGTGACATGGATGTAAGGACTATCTTTGAAAAAAAGATAGAAAATAAGTTTCATGTAGTTCACTATTCTATATGGATACTAGATAAAGAATAAAGGAATTATACCACAATAAAAAATATTTTATCAATGGTGTTTTTCTAGAAAAATTAGTCAGTGCCTATTAGGATCCAAAGTTATACTTTTTATAGGCCATTCTTCCTTAACGTATCTACTATAAAAGAAATATTCCAAACCTAGAATCCTTTGGTGGATTTAATTATTTATAGAATTTGATATAGATATTAGAGACAAATAGAGAGCTGAGAATTTTGTTTTAGACCATATTTATAGGCTTTCTAATACCCATTGTGAATATCCAAGGGAGAGAAATTCATCTTTTCCTAATTGGAAGCTACTCACTATCCCAATTATATAGTTTGTTTGGTTTTCATTCTTTTCCAAATTTCTAGAAGCAAGTTATGTTAGGAAATATTTTTCAAACATTCAAATGAAAAAACATTTCAGATATTATGTAACATCCTTGGGATAACCCCTTTCTATTTAGGATATGTGTTTATGGGATTTTATGATGGGGTTTTTTATAATAGGAAATGTTGTCAATAGTGGATAGCTTTCACTCTTCACCTTATGGAGGAAATCATTGGAAATATAGAATTGGATAAAATTACTTCAAGATATATTTTATTTTCCCACATTATTCAAGGATCCTATGAGTATTTAGTGGCTAATGATAGATGTCAAAGGTTGGGGAATGTTAGAAGGAAGAATGAACATCCTTAGAAAAGTATTTTGGAAGTATAAACTTTTTATGTTTTGGGCTTAGATTTTATGGGACAATTTTTACAATATAATGTGAATGAGTAAATTTTATTTATTATTTATTATGTTTCTACGTGGTTTGAGGTGGTTGAACTCCCCAAAAATTAAGCTAGAATTATTACTAAATTTGTAAAAAAGAACTTATTTTCTAGATTTTGAGTGCCATGAGATTTGATCACTAATAATGGAACCCATTTTAAGAACTATATTTTTTAAGATTTAATGTAATAATATGGATGTTACTATAGGACATGAACTTCCACCCATCCAAAATATAGAAGATAGGTATAAATTTTAAACAGAGAGACAAAACATATTTTAGAGAAAAAAGTATCAAACTCAATGAAGGATTAGTCTATGAAATTAGATGATGATTGTGTGCCTATAGAAATTATTTTAAAAACACAATTGGTATGTCTCTATGCAGGCATTTATTTGAGAAACTATTTCATTTTCTTATGGAGTTGTAACACAAGGAATATTGGCTAAAAAGGCTTCAAACTTTTATTTCTCAGACTATTGGAGAGGGATGGCTGCTAGAGTTGAGTGAGTTCGATGAGATTAGGAGAGAGTCTTAAGAAACTGCTATTATTTTCAAATAGAGGTCCAAAATTTTAGATGATTCTATCATTTAAATAGTGAATTAAAACCTGGATAGAATGTCATTCTCATTAATTCCATACTTAATCTCTTTCAGGATATGTTTAAATATATGTGTTTTGGACCCTTCATTATTGTTTGAGTGTTATAAATAGAGCTGTAGAAATTATAGGTGAAGAAAATAAACCAATTATAGTTAATGGTCAACAAATCAAAAATTATTTCATGGGGTAACCAATGTCCTTGGAAACTATCATTGTTCTTGAATATCAATTCCCACTAAAGTCTAACTGACAAATTTAAATTAAATGCTTTATTGGAGTTGACACATGTTTTTTTTTGATAATAGTAAAGTGGTTCTTTACTACTTTATTTTGTACTCTATTTTTATACAATATATAATTTCTTTATCTTTATTGTCATTGTTATTCAATAAGGATGTTTTTGAGGTGTTAACAAAGGACTAGATTTACCATTTATTCTCATATCATAAGAAACTGAATACTTGGAGCATCACTGAAAAAAATTAATAAGAATATTTCATTCAAATATGAGGGGAAAGATATGTTTTTAGATTCACTAAATTAGAAATATTCTTTAATTAGGAAAGTAATTATTTTTATTTTCCTCATACCATTAATTGTATTCTTCATTGGTGTTTTATTTTTTACTTTCACGCTGTTACTAAAAATTTTAAATTTAACTACAATATTTTCAAATCTATTCACTATGTAAAATTATACGGGGGGAGGGGGGAATCCTACAATACTTGATGTTTGATTTTAAGTGATTTTGATTTAATTAGTTGTGTGTTGAACATTATATTTTCTACGATGTTGAAGTTATAATTTAAACACACTTTCAAACATTCTTACACCCACTTAACTATGCACTCAAATGTTCAACGTGATACTGTTTAAACTTAATTGATTTTTTAGCAATTTATTTAATGATAATTTATGATTTTATTTTTTATATTGTAAAATATTTAAAGTGGAAAACATAATTTTTGAACTACATAGAGGCCCTTGAACATTTCATTCAAACTTTTAATTTTAAAATCTATTTTGAGATTTTAATGTAACATTTAATTTCTCAACCATTGAATTAAACTTTGAAGAAACATTTGGGTTTTAAATGTGGGGGAGAGGGTCTTCTTATTCTGAGAAAATATTTGTTCTAATGCAATCCATTCAAATCCCAATTATTTTTTTGGTAAAAAAATGGTTTCGAAAGAAAAAATTTCATTTTAAAAAAAATATTTCACAAACTATTGTTCTTTATAATTAATTATACACTTTAATTCAGTCATGTATAATGGATAATAACTTATTGGTTGTTGAGGGTTTTATTGAACCTAATTCTTTTGAGGATGTATGATTGATGAGTGGAGTTTATTATAGTTTTTACGTATATTTTTCTCATAACAATGCATGAGAGTGATATAGGATAGATATATGAGTAATTATGATCATAACCTTAGGAAATAAGAAATTTTAACTCGAACGTAGGGGAATCATTTTTATTTAATAAAAAAACAATTAACTTATGGATCCATATCAAATGGTAATCTTATAAGTCCTTTCAAATTGGAGTAAAATGGGAAAATGAGAACCCACTGTAAACATTTGAGACTTTTGGAACTAGGTGTCTGTGTAATCCCTCTGTTCATTTCAAATAAGTGCATTTGTATAATGATTTTCACAAGTTACATGTATGGGTAAAAAAAATAATGAAAAATAAAGTGAGTACCATAAAAAATTTAGTTTGTTATGTTGATGGTAATTTTCAACCAAGATGAATAAGGGGACAATTTAAGTATATCAAAATAATTCAGTTTGTGTCGATAAAGTTATTTAAAAAACTATTACCTTAAGACTCTGATTTTTGGAACCAAGGAGGAAGGGAATGTTTACGGTGCATGTTGTTTAGATTTTTTTCCACTAATATAAAATTTATTACCACTCTTAGAATTTGAACTTAGACTCATATTGAAGTAAGTCCATAGGTTTCTTCATATAATTTTCATGAAATCATTAGTAGTGAATGATTCTTTATTCCTTTGATCTCCTATAGGTATTTTAATTTAGTAATGAATTCTTATGAAATTTTCATTTGAAAATCCCAAATCTCAGGTTTTGTTCTTCTATTTTTAAATAACTTGACATGCTTTATTTTTATATGAATATAAAAGAGTTGTTTCTATTTTAAAAAGAAAAACAATAATGGAATTTATTGAGGAAATGAAACAATTAAGTGTGGGGGAAATTTATGTAACCTTAAAATTTATTGATTTACCACATCCATTTATTAATTTTTAATAATTTTATTAATCATTAATTCACATTTTTCAAACAACTACACTTTAAAATTTTTTATTTTAATTTATTAATGAATCATTTTCTATAATAAATGTTTTAATTTTATGATTTTAAAATCATTAAATTTCATTTTACTTATTTTAATTATTTTTAATCTCGAATTTCTTTTTAATTTTTTTGTTCTATTTAACTTTATAATATAAATTTATGTCTATTTTATAAAAAATTCATTTTTTAAATATTCATTTAATTAATGGATCTATAATTCAATTCTAAGTCACTCTCATGTTCTATTTTTAATTTATAGTTCTCTATTTTTCAATTTTAACTACTATTATGTTTTCAAATTTAGTTGTATTATTTATGAATTTTAATTTATTATTTCAATTTATAAATCGAATGAAAAATTATTTAACTACCCTACATTTTTTATCATAGTTTTTATTAACGTTTTAATATTAACATTTAGTGTTCTATTTTTTTATTTAATTGGTTCTTCTTCAGTTTATTAGTTTTTATTTAAATTTGAGTTTTTTTGTTAAGAAATCAATTGATTTAATTTTTAATTTTGGTTTTAATTTAACATTAATTTTTTATTTTAGTTTTTTATTTTTGAACATAGTTAATTATTTAATAATTTTATATTTCTATTAATTCAAATTTTATATTGAGTTTCATTTAGTTAAATCATTTTTTTATTTTTTTCTACTACAGTACCCACAAATGGACTCCCGAACCACTATTGGGAAACCAACGATGGATCCCAACCAACCACCAGGACTCCAATGGTGAGTCCCTTGTGTCACCACCATAACCCCAATGGAGGCTCCCTGGAGTTACTGCCACCCTTCCTCCCATTGATAACTTAAGGAGTCACCATCCAAAAACTTCACCCTCCAACATGATATCTCATTCGACTCTAAGTTCATATTACACACCTCCTAACTCACCATTGGAATTCCCCCCCACCCACCACCACTAAAACCACCATCGACTCAGAATCCCAATATTGGGCTATCAATAACTTCTTCAATTTCTTTACTCATTGATATAAAAATTTTATATTTTGTTTTGAAATTTCACCAACTATTTGAAACCCAATGACAACTCTCAGCCTTCCACTACATGACCCACAGACGGATTAATTCACCACTAGATTTGATGTTATGGACGAGCCCAACCATTTTTCTCCTTGTCTACCTTCATCTATGCTTCATCGCAAGGAGCTAGAATGGATCTGAATTAATCAATCCCTTCCTTAGACAATTTTTGAGATTCATCTTTAATTTCGCCATGTAAATGTCTATGTAGTCATAGTTGGCCATGAACTCTATATATGATGTTTCCTCTTGCCATCGAAGTGAGAATCACCAGTTAGGACCATGAGATATCATCGAACAGAGCTTCTCCACACACCCTCTTTGTACCAAAGTCTACGCTATCGAATGATGAAGAAGACCCTGCATTCCATTACCTTTGTTGCCACCATCACTGGAGAGTCACTATCCCCAAAGGGGAATTCTCTAGAAGCTCCATCGTCCTCCCCTCATAGAAGAAGATGGTTTAAGTTGTAGCTGGAATACGAGATATGATTAAGGAATAAAAAATTATAAATAAATATAAAATAATAATAATAATAAACAAAAATATTAATTAAATTAAATAGTATAAACAATAATTAATTTAATAAATACATATAAATAATTAAAAATAATTATTCATTTTTTAAATATAATAAACAATAAGTAATAAAATTCAAAATGTATATTAATTTATAAACTTATAATTATATTAATAATTACAACAACTTTAATAAATTTTTTTAATGTCTATCATAATAATATTTTACGTATATTTATAAATGTGATTTGTTTATAAAAAACCAAATAACTAATTTTTATGTATAATCTATTTTTAATATGTAGTTTCAGTCTAGACCGAGAGTCACATCTAGGTTTGTCACAAATAGATCAGTTATGTTTGTCATATGGGGGTTAGTCAATTGATTTGGTGATCATTGAATGACCTTAGTCGGTGCAAGAAGTTGTTGACCAAAAAAGAGAACAATAAAGGATTAAAAGTTGGTAGATGCATTCAAATTTTATATTATTAAAACCAAATATGAGTAGGAGACAGATGAGGGTGATCGAGATACCGAGTGAGTGGAATGTCACAACACAATGTGGAGGCCGAGGATGAGTACTGGATCTTGATCATGACTATTCATGAGTGATAATAGGGATAATTATCTCTCATTTTCTTTCATTTTAATTCATTAATTTGTAATTGAAATGTTAATTATTATTTTCATTATGATCTTCATCAAAAAAAATTAGATAGATTATTTTTAATATTTAATGTTTAGATTTATTTTCATTTTCAAATCATTTTCTCAAATGAATCAATGTTGATCAATGAGATAAAGTTGGAATTCCTTAAAAAAATTTCAAACTGATTATTTCAAACATCATATCTTTAAGATCAATCTGTGATATTGAACTCAAATTCATTACTTAAACATAACTTTAAGAAACTCTATAACATTACAACGAGTTTTATTCCACTAAATTAAATTTAATTTTCATTTCATTTTGATTATTATTTGAGTGTTAAACTCCATGTTTTCATATTTCTATGATTTTGATCTTCAAGGGAGGGATACTAAACCCATCATTTATCGATTTTTGGAAATAAATAAAATTTAGATCTAGAATATATAATTTAGACCAGTAGTGTTAGAATTTCCCAAGCATTTGTTTTGATCAATTTGAAGTCAATATTTGTTCCAATTTCTCATACATTGTTATCTCTCATGATTCATCATTGATCCATTATAAACCTATTCCTTTTAAAAAATAACCATCACATCATCATTTTTCATCTTTCTAAATTTGGAAAAGAAAATTCATCTACTATTTACAGTGTTTTTTTAAATTAGGTTGTACTAACTTCCTTATGGGTTGGACCTTATAAACAAATATACAATAGTAAATAAGATATATATATAAATAAAATTTGTCATGTATTAATGACATGTGTGTCACCAACATATCATCAATATTAAATCAAAAATTAATTATTGAATGAAACTTAATGGAAGCTTGTGGCATAGAGCAGTGTTGATCAGTATCTCAACCCAGTGGCTTCATGTCGGGAGGTACAAAGAGATGATTTGAGGTATCTATTAAAGAGAATATTGGACATATAATTGGAGGTTTTAGTTCTTATTCTCTATCATCAATGTTAGTGGTAGGGATATACAAGAAGCTAGTGTGACTGAGACCCATTCGAGTACTGAGCATGTAGAAAGATGGGTCATCTATAGTGACTCAACAAGACATTTCCCCCAAACATCTAGCGAGTGGGGGTTTGCAACGACTCCATGTTCAGGAGAACGATTAGATGAATCTCATCAAGAATGAAGATGGAGTGAAAAAATAGGGTTAGGCAGAGATGATGTTCATGTATGAGTAAACAAACAACAAGACTCAGAGTTACAGAAGAGGGGACCTGCTATGGGTTGTCAGGTTATATCTCAGGTTTTCTATTTAGTAAAATTGTATACTGTGCAGCTGATACCTGAGTTTTATAGTGTCAAACTTTCTACCTTGAGGGGTAATATTATGGTAGTTCTACATTGTTATATGATGTTTTTGATACAAGTTATTCTCATAGATTTATAACTATACTTATAATCGAGAGCTTTGGGCTCGATGATCAGTTTTTTAATGGAATGATAACACTTGATACTCCATTAGTGATTTGATCAGAGAGTGTACTTTAGTGAATGTAGTTACCTCTTGAGATAGATAGGTGTCAATTTATATGGGACATTATTTTACTCAAGATGATAGAGTTTGATGTCATTCTCCTGATGGAATGGTTTGTTCTGTTTCATGTATATGCAGATTTCTCTTAACAAATGGTGAATTTCACATCAATAGAGGGATGTGTTTTTATTCATAGGAAGAATGATATGCCCAGGTGCATCGATATGGACCCAAGAATCATTGGATGGGTGGGGTGATAACTAATATTTCTAGATTATATTTTTATGATATGGGATAGTGTCAAGAATATTTCCCTATAGTGGTTGATGTTTTAGGGACATTTTCCAGAATGAATTATTCAGACTTCCTCCTAAAATAATGGTTGAGTTTTCCATAGTTATAAGGCCTATAGATATTCTGATATCCATTCCTCTTTATATTATTTATACTATATATTTTCTAGATATCAATAGGTAGCAAGAGGACATAGAGTAAAAGGGGTTTATATGAACTAGTACTTCTCTGTGGGCTTCACTGGTCCTTTTTTGCAAGAAGGTGGATGATAACATTAGGCTCTATGTGGATTACCATAAATTGAATCTTTTTATTCTTGAGAACAATTATGAATCTCGTTAAATAAATGATCTCTTCAACCAAATATGAGGATCTCAGGTGGTTTCAAACATTGATATGAGATCAAGTTATGATCAATTTCATGCTTGACCTTAAGACATACCTAGTAATGTTATTCATAATAGGTATCGTCTATATGTGTATTTGGTCTTTTTGTTAGGTCTCAAAAAATACACCATTATTATTCATGTCACTGATGAAATGAGTTTTCAATCCATATTTAAATTCATTTGTGGTGGTATTCATGGACTATATCTTGGTGTATTCTCACACTCGACAAAAAAATTAGAAACAAGTTTATATCATATTAGATACAATGAGAGAGCATCATTTATATTCTAAGATTACAAATTAGACCATTTGGATGGATGAGATTCACTTATTAGGTTATATAATATCATATATAGGAGTATAAGTTGACCTATAGAAGGTGATTGATTTATTTTCCAACAAGTTTTCAAATAGTGTCTTTGTTCTATATAGTTTCATAGGGATAGCTGAATATTACATGTGCTTCATATAAGATTTATCACTCTTAGAAGCACCTCTTATGGGTTCGACTAAAAAGTTTTTGAATTTATCATGGTTAGATACATATGAGACAAAATATTAGGAGATTAAAGGGAGAATAAATTTAGTTCCAGACCCGATTCTACCAAAGCATCATAGGAGCTTTAGAGTATTTTGTGATACATCAGGTATAAGGTTAGGAGCAGTTCTGAAGGAGGAGGAGTGAGTCATGGAGTATGGGTCTCTTTTTTTGAGACCACATGAGAATAAATACATGATGCATGGTCTCTAGTTATGTTATTTTGTTCATACCCTACACTGTCAGTGACATTATTTAATGGGAGAATGTTTCGTGGTATACACGTACTATATAAACATCAAGTATATATATTTAAATAGTGTTATGTGAATCTATAAAAAAAATATGGGTTTAATTACTAAATTATTTTTAATTTTATCTTGATTATATCCCTATAAAGGGAAATATAGTTTCCAATTCACTACGGAGGGGGACTTAGATATAGGTAGATCCGAAGGTCAATAGTGAGTAGAAAATTATTTCATTTTTTCAAAAATGAAATTGGAAGTGAAGGATTATTTTAAGAAGAATTATCTCTCATATTTAGTTGTGAATTAAACTCTCCTAAATTAAGTGAGTACGAGTCAACTATCAGATTCTAAGGGCTTTGTCCTATCTGAAATCATTGTAGGCAATGACCCACCTTCGGGTTGGATAGTTGATGAGTATGATATTTTAATCATCCACAGACATGGTTGGGTTATTACCTACATTTGGGAGGAGTTAATGTGAGATTAATAGGGCTCAATATGGGCTATATATATCAGTTATACCCATATGTATTGTGAATTGTGCCATAAATACTGGTGGTTGGGGATGAAGCCAGAGATAGCTGGGTTCGTTACTCAATGCTCCACCAGTCATTAGGTGAAGTTAGAGCACCATTAATTCATAAGGATTTTATAATTGATTCCTATTATTGAGTGGAAATGGGATGACATCACCCTAGATTTCATGATGGGACTTCCACTATCGCATCTGGGCAGTGATTTTGTTTGGGTGATCATATACATGTTGAAAAATGTTTTCCATTTTCTTTTTGTTTAGGAGGATCTTTCAATGGATAAGATTTGGAGAATATACATTAATTTGATTGTACACCTCCATGGGGTTCCACATTCTATTGTATCAGACATGAACTCTCATTTCAAATCACAATTCTAAAAAGGGTTATACATGGAATTGGGTTCACAAGTAGTGTCAAGTAAGGCATATCACCCATATACCAACAATCAGTCCGAGAATACGATACAAGTATTGAAGGACATGATCTAATCATATGTCCTAGATTTTGGAGGTTATTAAGAGAAACACATACCTCATTTTAAGTTCACTTATAATAATATCTTATAGGTATCCATACAGATGACTCCTAGTGAGGACCTATATAGTAGGTCATTCCATTCACCACTGTACTGGTTAGAGGTAGGAGAGACAATGTTATTGGGTCATCATATCATTCAAGAGACTTCATAGTAGGTTCATCATATAATGAATTATATATCTACAAATTATCCTAGAAATATGACATACATTGATTATCACTATTGTCACTAGTGTTTGAGTTGGGGAGTCAACCTTTCTTGAATGTTTCGCCTAGTCTAGGGCATAAACAGATTCAGAAAGAGGGGAATCCACCAAATAATTATGTAGATCCCTTTAAGATTCTTGAGATATTATTTCTATTAACCTAGTAGTTGTATTTTCCTCATATGTACTAGGCCATTCACGACATCTTCCAAATATCTCAATTTCACAGATATCATTATGATCTATTGAATATTGTTCATCCTATGGATTTTGAGTTTTGGGTAGATGTATCATTTGAGGATCATAATATCTATATTATTTATCATGGATGGAAAGGTCTATATGGATGGTCAATTCCTCTGGTATGGGTTCTATGGAAGCATAGTCATGTATATGATGAGACTAGGGAGTAGGAGGTCGATGTATATGCCTAATAGCCAGATTTATTCTCACATGATGCTTGACTACCCTTAGAAGAGAAATTCAAGGGTGGATTGATTTAATGGGGGAAGATTGTAATGTCCTAGATTTCCTATAAGGTAAAAAACCTTTTAATTCTAGTTTAATTCCTTGGTTTTTATCTAGTACAGATTTCTAGTGAGGTGGTGATGGAAAATGAGACACACTGTTTCATAGAGGTGGTATTCTACACATACACATGAGTGAAATTTTCATTTCATGTAGGGTAGAATATGAAAAATAGTTATTACATAAACATAATAACATTTTAGTACATATAATATACTTATTATATTATTTGGTATAGGTTAGAATAGATTCAAATGAGGTAGAAGAAAAAATAACCTTGAAATAGGATGACTATGATTTATACCCCCCTAGATATCTTCCTTGGACTTAAACCTTAATCCTTATAGAGAGAAGGACATCTAGGACTCTAGGAGTCTATTTGGTAAAGGTTTTGGGTCTGTGTTGGCTGATATAAGTTTCTCAAAATGTGGGAATAAGTGAGGATAGGAGGTACCCTTTGAAATTTGAGGGAGTATCAATCTTGTAAATATTTTAAACTTTTTAAAATAATAAATGTATTAATGAATTTCAATGGGATCCACATGGAAAATTTTCAAATAAATTATATGGAGAGTTATAAATACACTCAAATAATCAGAATTATCCATGTTATATATATATATATATTATTCATAATCTCTTAGTTTAACCCCTTGTTAACCCTATTAGCATTTACATGGGTAATAATGTTTTATAATGGTAACTATTAATATTGGCCAAAAATAAAATTGACAACATTACCTAATTTTAACCACTTCATTAAAAATATAAAAATAATTTTTAAGAATTTAATTTATATAATTGGTAGGAAATAATTTCAATATATGTGTGAAAAATGTAATAAGGAACAGTTTAAAGAAAAATGTCATTTTAAGCATAAAAATGATTTTATATAATAATATAATCTAATAAGGACTCCTATGAAATTATATTGATTAATTTTAATAAAATGGGACTTATTTAACTATAAATACAATAAAAAACAAAATTGTACTTCTTAATTAAATGAAAATAAATGATAGTTTTTATAAAAAAAATTATTTTCCATTATTTACTTAAAAATTAATAAAAAAATCCCAATAAAATAACCATAAATTAATTTGGATATTATATTTAAAAAAAGTTACTTTGGTTTACCAATTTAATACTCTAAAATTTATATATTTAATTATTAAATAAAATCATATATTTCATGGAAAAAATTTCATCAAGAATAAATATATTTCATTTCCGAAAAAAACATATACAATTATCACATTATATAAGAATCTATGAAATATATCTATAAAAATAAATAAGACATAAAATTTATTTATTATTAACATTATTTTCATTGTCACATTATTTTAACCTTTAATAAATTACACCTGAAAAAATTTATTCCTTACATAAATAAGTAAGGGTATTTTTCCCTCATAGATTATTCTGATTCCTATGTTTCTTCTTCAACCATATGGTTTCTCTATAAAACTTTAATATGGAAAATTATGTTATTCACTAATAATTTCCCTTTATTATAATGAATCTAATCATTTATTTCCACGTAATAGATATTATCCTAAAATTTAACAAACTCTAGGATTAAAACATGTGACGCATCAGATATATACTTCCTTAGTAAAGAAACACGAAGAACATCATATAATTATGATACAATAGAAGGTAAGGCTACCTAGTATACAAATGATTCAATTTTCTATAAAATTTTATAGGTTCGAATGAACTATTGGATCAACCTTCTCTTTTTTACAAAATTTAGTACACCGTTCCAAGATATGTTTTAAAAAATACATTGTAACATACCTCAAATGATAGGTATTTATAGTGATAATATTAATATCTCTTTTTCCTACTATTTGATTCCCTCATAGGGTGTTGAATAATTTTTTCCTTCTCAAGCACAACTTCTACAAATCGTAGTCCCAAAAAAATTCTTGTCATCGATATCATCCCAATATGTTGGATTTCAACACAATTTTCCATATAATTCCTCAAAATGTTTCATCTAAATACTATAATGAAAACTATTATTATATGAAAATTTATCAAAAGATAGTTGTTAATACCAACATTCCAAATAATATAATGAGTATGTTTTAAGAATATAATCTTTATTTTGAGTTTTATTATATGACTACCTGTCTTATTACAGATGAAAATATGTATGAAATTAAATTCAGTACTCTTCAACTTCTGAAGACGTTTTAAAAAATTTAATGTAATTTTGGGACCACAGTCAGATACAATGGAAAGGGTAATTCCATATAACCTGACCATCTAATTTAGATAAATTCAATAAAACTGATATAAATACATAATTTCTTTAACATGAATAAAATGCACAAATATGGTCATATGATAAATAGTAACCACATTCTCATTGTTACCTTGGAATGATGTTAGTAATCCAACCATGAAATTTATGAATATGTTTTCACCTTTCAATTATAAAACTAGCAAAGGGAAAATCATATTCATTTATAGTTATAATTTAAATTTAACCTACTAAAATTTTATAATTTTATGATAAAATTCGTTAAATACTTCTTTATACCTTCCCTCTAAAATAATTCATCAATATCTTTTCACATCTTGGTTCTACCATGATGAATAAAAAACAAATACATGTGAGTTTTGATTAACAATTCCTTCAATAACTGGGAATCACTCGAAACACATAACCTCTTTCCAAATATGATAACTTATTTATCATATACATTAATCTTATAAAACTTATATAATTACCCTAGTCTTTTACAAAAATTATCACATGATTTTAAGCATAATTATCCATCAGTACACGGATTGTAAATTCTAGAGAGTTGGGAAGATTAGTACATAAAACTGAAAACAAGGAACCATAATAAAAAATATCTGTATTAATCTCCCATAAAGAGATCCAGAATCCCTACTAGATCCTATAACTACATAGGATAACTTGAGTAATACATAGATAAAAAGGATGAACTAAAAATCCAAGAAAGTTTGTAAACATGGGAATAAAGAATAATGAATGAGTTAGAAGGAATTCCATGATAACATAAAATGAATTGAACAATAATAATTGAATGAAAGAATAACACATAGAACATGGAATCATATTATCATGGAAACATAGTTATGTGGAGGAAATATATAACATGAAAAAAACAATAGTTAAGGCTACATCCAAGACTATATCACATTGTGGAAAAAGTCCCATAATGTATTAGGTTTACTTACTAATCCCATACATGACATCTCATGAGACTAAACATCACCCAATTAATTATAACACAATCTTGGTGCACCCATAATAACATGTTCATGCATATGTGTTCCACATAAAGAATCAAATATAAGGAATACATAAGGGTTGCCCATGGAAATAAATGGGTATCATAATCATGTCACAAGGAATAACCAAAGGGAATATCATAATGGAGTCAATGAAATAATGAATTTAAAATATGATTGGACTTTAATTTTGGAAATTAGGAATAGATCATGATAAATTTTTTCCAATTGAATTAAAAAAATGTTAAAATACTGTTTAAAAATCTTTATAAATAAGTCACTTTAGTGTAGTTTTTAATGAAAATATTAAAGAGTCTTTAAAGAAGACAAAGGAATATTTGTTTTCATAAAATTATAAATGAACTAAGATAGTTTTTTATGATAGAAAATTGTATTTTTGTAAAATATTGGTGGTCCAAAATATATTATTGAGTGTACATGAAAATTGGTAAGAAATGGGAAAGTTTTCTTTAATTGGGCTTGTTTATTAGGATGAATTTCCAAGAGACAATTTTAAAATATGTATTTCCCTATAAAATATGGATGAATTGATTTTGGATATATAATTTTGGAACATATAAATAAAAATTAGAATAATTATATAATAATAATGAAGAAATATATTGGTGTTAAGAGAGAGAAAGTGTAAACCAATGGTAAATTTGGGGGTTCAGATGGATCCCTTACCTTATGTTCGAATGTGTTCTCCACTTTCACATAAAATCCTATATAATAAAATTTGATTAATTAATAATTTAATTAAGAAATAATTAAATTTATATTTGATTTATTATAATTTTATAAAGTTAAATTATTGTCATTTTTATGAGTTATAATTTTTAATTTCATTATTTGGGGGTGTTTTTTTCATGATTTAATGATTGGTTTCCTTGTGTATAATAATGGGAGTTCTTGTAAAATAGGTGAAAAACTAAAATAATAAAATGAAATGGAATTTATTTTAAATCAAATTTTAAATGGTCTCATATACCATTTTTGTTCTTATACAAGGATGATTCATTTGATAAAATGTTAATGATAAACTTTTAGTTTATTTTGGTTATTTTTTAGTCATCATAGACTTGTTTTGTTTTATTTTTTTAATATTATGTATATATATTAGTCACATAACATGATAAAATTTGTAATATAAAGTTTAAAATATGATTCAACCAATATATTGTTTTTATGACCATCATTGATAGTGGTAAAGGAAAATGAAAAATTGTTTTCCATGAAAGTGGGTAATCGACATACCAAAAATGATATTTTGTTTTTATGATAAAATAATATGAACAGATATTTCATTATGGATATTACATTAAAAAAATATAATTATAGTATATATATGATAATGGATTTATCATGTCACTTTTGATTGTGTGGAAAAGGAAGAGTTATGAGAAATAAATAATTTAAAAGAGAAAGGTGGAGGATTTTACTTCTTGAATATTGACACCTTTAGAACCTCCTTAAGGAACATGGGTTTAGAATTTTGATGAGATGAGATGATCATGGGCCTAGGGTAGAGGCTTGGTAACTAGATTTAACATAATTTAGACCTGATATAAGTTTAATAAGGTTTAATGTAAAGAGGTGGTGAGGGTTGGCATTTATATGAGAGGAGAATTGTGTTATTTGATTATTTTATTCCTTAGTTTATTATTTTGGTCAAGACTATAAATAATTTTGATTATTATCTCTAAATGTATTAAATAATTAAGGATAGTTAGAGATAATGGTGCTTATATCATCCATACATCAACCATGACTGAAACATTCAAATATTTAGCTTATACCATAAATTATTATATTTCCCTATTTACAAAAATTTAAATTATTTTATTAAAATACTAAAAATTCACACTAATATTTTTGAAATTTATATTTCAAAAATAGACTCCATTTAATGAAAATATTTTTCTAAAGATAAGAAATTTAATATCAAATTAAAATAATCATTTATTCTAAAATACCAATTTTATATATTATAACTGATTTTATGAAAATTTTGAAATTTAATTAATCCCCCATAAAATTATCATATAATTTTAAGAAAACAAGATATTAATTTATGAATCTATTTATAAAAAAAATCATTAAATCATAATATTATTTTTAAAATTTTGCATAAACATTTATGTTTTATAAATATACCAAAATTTAATTTATCAATTCTAAAAAATTTATATACTTATTCCATTATATAAATATATCATATTTTCAATTATAATATTCATAAATTTCATTTATACTTTATTATATGAGGTTACCATTCTAGAAACTAGATTACTATTCTTAATGGTCACATTACTCTTCCAATGGCCAGGTTACTATACGAACAGTCGTAAGTATATACTACTTACTATAAATACATCTTCTTCCATTAATAATTCAGTTTTATTTTATCCCAATGTTATAAATACTTGAAAATTTGAAAATAATATTTTATTATTATCATTATGTATTATTTCTACATCTTTTTTGATGAACATGGTCCTTCTGGTGGATTGAGCAGATCCAAATTTTCTTATTCTTAATATGTTATTTTTTATTTATTAAAATACTATAATATTTGGAATTATTATTGGCTTATTTTATGACTAGTGTATAATTATTCACTTACAATATTTGGTTTGATTCTATATGTTAATTTTGACATTTATACTATATGACATAATTATACAAAGAGATTTTCCATTGATAAAATTTCGACTCATTACATTCTTACACCCTTATGAAATTTCACCCTCAAAATTTCATTTTACTAACTAATAAGAAATCATGTGAGGGTATTTCTCCTTCATTTATTCCTCCAGTTCCTGGGTCACCTCTTCATATTTATGGTTCCTGTACAGTATATTAACCAGGTGATTTTTCTTATTTCGTATAACTTTATCTCTACAATTAGAGATCTTTGCCATCTACTCCCTATAAGAGAGGCCATTTTCCAGTTGTACCATCATTGGATTTAGAACAAGTGATGGATCCGGTATGTACTTACTCAATATGGATATGTGGAATATGTCATGCAATTTACACATTGTTGGTGGAAGTGCTAGTCGGCTGGCTACAAATTTGACATGATCAAGAATCTCAAAGGGACTGATGTACCTAGGACTTAGATTTAATTTCGTCTAAAATTTAATGAATCTATTGTATATATGCATGTAGAGGAATATGATGTATCCAACTTGAAAATATAATCCCCATTGATGATTTTCTTTATAGCTCTTCTATCAAACTTGGAATGCCTTGACGTGATTCTGAATGGTTTCCTCCTTTTCTACCCTTTCTTTGACAATTTATGTCCCAAAAGATTATGTTTAATGACATCATCCCAAAATTATTGTGTTATTCATATTTTACCATATATATATATTCATATTTAACCCATTGGATTCTTGACTGGAAGCTATTTTTTTATGAGAACTTGACTAGTGAAAGATGTTGATCCCATCCCATTTTAAGGTTCATAGAACATTATCTCAACATATCTTACAGTTTCTGAATAGTTTGCTTAGATTGACCATTATTTTGAGGATGATAAGTTCTACCAAAGTTAAAATAAAACTTTAAAGCATATTGAAGGATTTTCCAGAACATGGAGGTAAATATTATATCATGATAAAATATAATCGATAATGGTACTTCAGGAATCCTTACCACTTCTCTTATATAAATCCATTCATATTGGTTGAGTGATATATCCTCTTAAATCACAATAAATTTACTTGTCTTTGTAAGATGGTCCATAATCGACCATATAGAATTATTTCATACGGATGTCTTCAGAATTCCAGTGAAAAAATCCATGGTGATTTTATCTCATTTCCATATAGGTATGGGTAATGGTTGCATAATTCCATTAATTTTTTCATTCAGCCTTCACTTACTGACATACTAGGAAATTTTATTTATGTTTAGCAATCTCATTATTCATATTTTCCCACCAATTATTCTCTCATAAGTGTTGATAAAATTTTTTTCTCCTAGGGTGAATGGAAAAGGTCAATATATGTGCATCATTTCGAAGATATTTCTTTATCTCTGTATTGATGGTAGACAAATTCGTGACCCAAATATTTTAACTCCTTTCCCATTAATTTTGAATTATGTTGATTCCCATATTTTATAAATTCCACCTTCTTATGAATTTCCATATCATTTCTCTGAGCATCCTCTATCTTTTCCATAAGGGATGGTTGAGAAATAATTTTAGAAAGGACTAATGATGGTCCTTCATTAATGACTATCATGTCCATCCTTTTCATTCCTAATAAGATTGGATACTTCCCAATTCTCATCATCTATAACATTACATGATCCTTTCTAATTAGAGAATCATCTACATTTTTTTTTCTAGTATGATATTAGATTTAGTAGTAATAATCCTTTATGACATCTAACTATCTTCACTGGTTCATTTTAAGCTCCTTCTATGTGAATATATTTTTGAGGATCTTGTGATTATTTTATATCTCACAATTCTTCCCATAGAAACAATTCCTCCATATTCTCTACAAGAAGATAATAGTTTCCTACTCCAGATCAAGTTTGGGACAATTTTTCTCATGAAATTTCAATTTTCATGAGGTATAGGATATCAATTTATCATTTATCAGTACACAACCTAATCCCTTATTTGACGTATCACTATATACTACTTTGAGTTCTAAACTTATTGGTAGTGTAAGTACTAATGTAGTTATAAAACTATTTTTCAACTCCTTAAAAGTAGTATTAACATTCATTGTCCCATAAAAAATTACTCTCTTATGTGTTACCTTGGTTAGTGGGTTTAAAAATAGTGATAAGTTATTCAAAAATCATTGGTAATACCAAAATCGACCAAGGAAACTATAGATCTCCATTATAGATGTTTTTTTAGTCCACTCTTAGATTAACTTGGTCTTGGAAAGATGAACATATATTCCATTACTAGTGATAACTTTCCCCAAAAATGAAAATTCTTCAATCTATAACTCACAATTACTATAATTTTCAAACAGTTTCTCCCTCTACCATATATTTAGTAAAATATTCAAATTATCTTTGTGTTCCTCCTTTATTTTAAAGTATATCATAATATCATTGATAAAGACTACCACCCAATTTTTCTATGTAAACATTAATGAATCTATTCATTACATTCATAAAAATTGATGGAGCATTAGTGAGTTTGAACAGAACCACTAGGAACTCATAGTGTCCATACCTTATTTGAAAGGTAGTCTTAGGAATATGTTTATTCTTCACCTTTAATTGGTGATATCCTAACCAAAGTTCCAACATATATAAAAACTTGTCTCCACATAGTTGATCTAATATGTCATCTATCTGTGGTAGGGAATAATTTTTCTTTATCATGATTTTTTGAGCTCATGATAATCAATATAGAGGCACCCCGATCCATCTTTCTTCTTGATGAAGAGGACTGGATCACCCCATAGTGAAGCACTCATTTATATAAAACCCTCAGTTAGGAGGAAGGCCATAAAATTCTTCAGGGAACGCATAAATGTATTGCCTCACAATGAGAATGTCTTCAAGCAAGATAATCTTTATTATCTCAATCATTTGGGTTATATATTCTTTATCATAAGGAAATAATATCCACAATTGAGATCATAATTATGAAGGATTTTAATCATCCTCCTTACACATGTATAGAACTGGATGAGGCCTCAAAATATTTTGAGTGATCTCCCTTCTCTGATATTTGATGATGGATTTATATAAGGATGACCAATACAAGACCAATATAGCATCAAATTTCTCGAAATGAAGTAAGTCAATATTTTTTTGGGAGGTTCAGTCCACAAACATTGTCTCAGGAGGAATTATATACTTTGGATGCAATAATTTGTCCATCAAATATTCTCATAGATAACTCAACATTCATATTTTGAGGTCGGGTTTGAATAGATCTACTAAATTTGCAACACCTAAAAGAATGTATAAAACTAGAATCAAAAAGTATATTTACTATTATTGGATTAATAATTATCATATTTTTCACAATATCATTTTTGGGATCCTCCTTAGTAGTAGTGATAGAATATACCCTATATTTCTACCTTGGAGGTTGTTATTGTTGATTGCCTTTGATAACCTTTCGATCTGGGAATTAAATAGCATAATTCAAATGTTTCTTATAGTTAGAACATTACACTATTGTATGAGTATTGATATGAAAATTATTTTATTATTCTAAATTAGTGGTCGTCTTCATCTCCCTTTAGAAAAAATTAGCTAGATGCCCCTATCTCCTAAATTTGACGCATCTCCTAGTTCCCTTCAGACATTATTTTGATAATTCTTCCACAATTTCGATATGTGGGATGTTGGGTCATCTTTACATCATGGGACTTATCTATTGATCCTCTCATATTAAACATCATTTTCCTCTTTTTATCTCAGGGACCTTAAGACCACTAAGAGTCTCTGATTTCTATTTCAACCCTAAGGGCACAATGTACAATCTCATAATATCTATCAAAGTCTCGAATCACCATGTTTTTCATAGAATTAGCTTTAGTCTACTAAATAAGAGATCCAATTAACTTTCAATGTTCAAAACAAATCCAAAGGAATACCATGAAAGTATTTTGACGTTTTCTTCATACTCATTTATTGAATCGTCTTATTTTTTCATCCCCATAAGTAACTCCCTCTCCATATTAAGATGGAATGTTTAGGGAAATATTTATTGAAAAATACTTTCTTAAATCCTTCCCAATCCTTGTAATCAATTTTTTTCCTTAGAATTTTTTTTGATTAGTTTCCACTACTTATCAAATTCCCCATCAAAACAATAAACCACTGGTATGATTTTCACTTCTTTTGATCATTAAAGGACTTGAAATATATTCTCAATTCAGTTAAACCATTTTTCTGTGATAAGAGGATTTAATGATCCACTAATGGTAGGAGAAATATTTCACATAAAAGATTTCATTTCCACTTGATATTTCTTAGGAGATGTACGGAATTCCACATGATTCAAATTATTATACATAACATTATCTAGTAGATCCTCTACTTTCATAAATTTCCCATCAAATTGAGAACCTAATTAGATAAATCATCAAATTTCCTATCAAATTGATTTCAGGCATGGGTTACCATATTTCTCACCATTAAATAAGAAAAATAAATAAAATAAGGTCAGGGGTGGCTTGAATACTTAGGTAATAAACATATAATAAGGTAAAATTGAACATATAAGTATAAACTTATAAATTAAAAGTATATCATAACATTTGATTCCCTATGTTTTAATATTGGTTATCCATGGTGATAGAATTATCCATATGGTTCCAAGAAATATTTTCTAGTCAAAATCCATTAAAATAACTAGACCTTGGTCTATTGACAACTATAAAAACCCTAATATTTTACACATAATATTATATTATCTTACCCATAATTATCCATCAAATACCAACATAGGATAATAATTACTAGTGTCTTTGGATGATTAGGAACATAAAATTGAATACATGGAACAAGAATAAAAAAATATCTTTACTAATCTTACATAATGAGATCCTAACTCCATTTGAGGTCCTATAACTACATAGGATGAATTGGGAAATACATAGGAAAAAGTGATGATCTAAAATATATAGTAGGGTAATAAACATGGGAATAAAGAAAAACACATGTGTTATAAGGCATAACATGGTAACAAAAAAGACATGGAACATGAATAATTATATAGAAGATTATCAAATAAAACATGGAATAATATGATCATGGTAGCATAGATATGTGGAATCAACACATAACATGACATAAACATGATTTACAACTAAGTGCATGACTGTATAACATGGTGGAAAAAGTCCCATAATGGATTAGGATTATTCCTAAACACATAGATGAAGTATCATGAGACTAAAATTTTCTAAATGAATTAAAGATATATATGGGATCACCCATAATAAAATTTTCATGCATATGAGTTCAATATAAATAATCAAACATAAGGAATATTTAAGGCTTACCCATGGAAAGAAATGGGTATCATAATCATGTCAAAAGGCATAACCAAATGGAATATCATAATGGTGTCCATGATATAATGGATTTAAATAAAAATTGGACATTAATAATGGAAAATATTCATATTATGAAAAATTATGCCTAACTGAAGTGAAAACATGTAAAAATAGTTTTTAAGAAACTTTAGAAATAATCCCCCTTAGTGAGGTTTTAATGGAAAATATTAATGAGTCTTTAAAGCAGACAAAGAAATATTTGTTTTTATAATACCAGAAATGAACATAGATATTTTTTCATGATAAAAAAGATCCATTTTACTAATATTTTTTCAGATTCAAAAATATTATGGAGTGTACTTAGAAATGGGTAAGAAATGGATGGGTTCCCTTTAATCGAGATTGCTTATTGGGATGAATTGAGCAGAGAACCTTTTAAAATATGTCTTCTCCCATAAAATAAGGATGAATTGATTCTTTATATATAATTTTTGATCATAGAAATAGAATTAAGAGTAATTATATAATAATAAAGAATAAATATATTGTTGTAAATAGAGAGAAGGCATAACCTAATAGTAAATTTTCAGGGTTCGGAAAGACCCCATACATTATGTTTAAATGTGTTCTTCACTAGAACTTAACATCGTAGTTAATAAAATTTGATTCAATAATAATTTAATTAAGAACCTATAAAATTTATTTTTTATTTATTATAATTTTATTAAGTTTATTTATGGTTATTTCCAGGAGTTATAATGTTTAATTTCATTGTTCTGGGGCGTTCATTTCATGATTTAATGATTGGTCGCCTTGAATATAATTATGGGAAATATTTTAAAATGAAATAAAAACTATAGATGTATAATAAATAAGTATTTATTTACTTCTAGAATTTTAAATTGTTTTATATATTTATTTTTTCTGATATATGTATGATTCATTAGATAAAATATAAATGATAAATATTTAGTTAATTTTTGAGATTTTTCAATCATCACAAAATAGTTCTATTTTATTATTTAATATTATGTATATTTATTAGTTATATAACATGAAAAATTTTATGATATAAATTTTAGAATCTACTTTAAACATTATAATGGTTTTATGACTGGCCTTGAAGGCCATAATGGAAAACGAAAAATCATCTTCCACGAAGGTGGTGAATTGACATATCACAGACATTGTTTTCATTTCTAAAATATAAAATGAATAAAATAGATTTGATGATGGATATTCCACTAAAAAATAAAATAAAATTATATTTATGATACTGTATTTATCTTTTCACTTTGGATAGTGGGGAAAATGATGAGGTATAAGAAAGAAAAAATTTAAAAGAGAAAGGTGGAGGATTTTACCTCTTGGATATCGTCTCCCAGAGAACCTTTTTAAGGAACATGGGATTGGTATTTTTTGAGACCAGAAGATCTTAAGAACTATAAATAGGATTTAGAATGTAATTTGGTGGAGTTTTTTCAATATTAATATCTTAGAATGTGTGATAAGAAGAGGCGGCGAGGGGTGGTATTTATAGGGGAGGAAGAGCGGTGTTTTATTATTATTTCATTTATTAGTTTTTTATTTTTTTTAAGGACTATCAACAGTGTTTATCTATATAACTAAAAACAATAAATAATGAAGAATATTTTGAGATAATGGTTCTTAGATCAACCATTTATAAACCATTACTCAAAAATTCATGTATTTAGTTTATTCCGTAAATTACCATATTTTATTATTCATGAAAATTTCTACTATTTTAGAGAAATCCAAAAAAACTCACCCTAACTATTTTATGAAATGTTTATTCCAAGAAAGGACTAAATTTTATAAAAATAATTTTATAAACATGATGAATTTAATTTTTAATTAAAATAATCATTCATTCAAAAAATATTGATTTTAATATTATAACAGATTTTTTGACGTTTTGAAAAATTAATTATAGTCTAACAAAATTATCTTATAATTTTAAGTAAAACATTTTCAATGAACCTTCCTAGTGGGTCTTATGCTATGACTACCCCAAGACTGCCTCCCATTGGCCAGGGGCTAGTGACTAGCACTGAGAAGGCATATGCCACAAATGAGAGGCATTTTCTGAAGTACCTATACAAACACACATGTCTCCAAGAAAAAGTGTTGAAACTAAAAACAATGAGTAAAAAATAGGAATACCACTAAAATATCAACACAAAGTACAAA
Source organism: Viscum album (assembly GCA_963277665.1). Classification (NCBI taxonomy): domain Eukaryota; kingdom Viridiplantae; phylum Streptophyta; class Magnoliopsida; order Santalales; family Viscaceae; genus Viscum; species Viscum album. Next base: position 1,747,546,597 of record OY728161.1, read on the forward strand.
AATAGAAACCTGAATGTAAACGGTTCCATAATACAAGCCAAAAAAAGGAAAAGTAAAAAAAGAACATCTCCTTGAAACTCCTCCGCAGAAAACCCTACCTAGAGGGTAGGTACAAAAAAACTGCTTGAATCTATAGAAGAACATATTGTTTCTCAGGTCTCTATAAGACCACCTATCCCCAGTCAATCAAAGACTCCATCAAAGAGTTTATCTTCTCCACAAGACACGACATATGTGGGCAAAGCCCGTGCAGGGGTGAGTAAAACAATACTCAATAGGACACCCCGAAACACGAAGTAAGGGACCCCCAAGGAATCACCACTAAGAAGACATAGTAAGATCAACATAGGTATATGTCTAATAAAAATATAATAGGAACATCAAGGTATACATGTAAAGGATTCCAAGACTCAAGGACTCCTATACTTCCAGCCATACGGTTCCTCTCATAGCATGATCGTTCCAGGAGTTCTCACTCCTCGAGCCATCTGATAGTAAGCATGTTGAACAGGTCTACCAAAAGTATCTGATAGAGCACCTTGTCTCGAAACATCAGGAAGTTTACTTGATACATCCAGTCTCTTTAAGACACAGAGTCTTGATATCACAACTAAACATCATCCATATGATTCATCTCTTAGCATTCTCATTTTGGGATAACTCACTCATCGAGCCTTGATATCATTGAAGACTCTTATAATGATCCTGCTAATTTGTGCCCAACCTAAAGAGAAAAAAATGGTCATGTTCATGGTATATAGAGAGGGGATCCTTTGTAGAGGATACCAATAATCTAATATGGATTACCCCTTAATATAAGGGATCCATCTCAGAGGATACCTACAACCCTACCAATGTAGCTCATAATGTAGGGGGTCATTCTCATAGGATATTGAAAACCGTACTGATATGGCCAATTGGATGGAGGATTAACATCATGTGCTCAAAGATCATGTTAATTACCAAAAAACATGTCATGGGTGAATTAGGATCACTCCAATCCCATGTAGGGATACAACATCACTCTCTAGGACTCGGCCCCTAGAGGGGATTACTATCCAGGGATGTGGACATGATATCGTATTGAATCCTTAAGGAAAGAACCAAGGGCAAATCCACACCTAAACTGGTCCATACTAAACACCCACCAACCTGTCTCAAAATTATTAGTTCATCATAGGGTTCCCAATGTCATAGACCACTCGTCAAACAGACCTTCTGTTTGAAAGTTATGACCAATTTAGTGAAAATAGGTCTGAATCAACTTGGGTCCGACCTGAGTCGACCCATCCGAACTGACCCGACTAGGTCCTTCTGGTCCGACCCAAACCAACCCGGCCCATTGGGCCTATGGTTCATGTTTTCCACCCCATGGGGCTACTAGAGAAGCCCAGACTGAATCCACTAGATGTGGCCCAAATAGTCACACCCACCCCTGGCTAACGTGGTTGCCTAAATGTGTGCTAGGAATATCCCTGGTCAACATGCTGAATCCATGTGACTGGTGAACACCCTGAGGGGAGCTGCAAGTTCTCCATCTGATGTGTTCCCACTAGATCGCATCTTCCATATCCCACCGTCATCCACCTTACAAGTTTCGTTATTCGATCTACACCCGTGGCCTACACGCTGTGAGCAATCCCACCATCACGGTCCCGGCTAGACCATGATATTCCATCAGTGACCTTTCTTTCAGCCTAACCGCACTATAGATCCAGTGCTACCTCTACATCCATATGCCCTGCCGAGGGCCTTTCTCTATCATGCCCCACCTGGAATGGCAGGAGCTATCACCTCCGACATCAGCCTCATGCTAATGCTACCATGTGCCATCACGAGGTCAGGTCTCCATCACTGATCTCAAAACAAAAATAAAGAGGAATTAGGGGAGGGATAGGAATAAGAAACTCCCAAATGAACAAATATTATCATTGTTAGTGTCATCCTTGATCCATTCATGTTATATTGGAAGAATAGAGAGAAAAAATTCAAAAATTCTCAACACAAGTCATCCCAAAACAACCCCGCAACAGATAAAGCCCAACCAACATTACAGATGATCCATAAATTAGTATGTTCATTGAATAATCCATTTTCTTCTTGGGGATAATGAATGAGAATGGAGAATCTAACAAAACTCACAACCTATCTGGGTTTTGGATCAGTCATCGATGAAGAATGAATCTATATTATCATCATTCATCGATGATTAATCCCTTTTATGATCTCCAATCCATCATCTCTAGAGAGAAAACCTCTTTCTCCTTCCCTTAGGGAAACTCTAGGTTCATCTCTATAACCTTGGATTTCTGACAAGACTTATAAAAAAGGGAATTTTCCAATGACTTATCATGTGATGATAAATAAAAATATTTTTATTATTATATTTTAATGACGTTCACATCTAAAAACTATCTTTTACCCTTGACCTGTGCTGATTGAGGTTAGCCCTTGCTTTAGGAAAACCCCCCTTACTAACTCAATAGTGGTCTCACATTTCTTATCAGAGTTACCTTTTATGAGTTATTAGGATTTTAAAAATAGAAATACATTATTTTTTTAAGCTTATTCCCTTTTCAATTTTTTTCCACAGAAGACCCACACCCACTAATTTTAAGTCATTCCTAGGGTAAATTAACTTCTCTAATCTCAACAATTCCATCATATTTTTGATATAGGAAACCATTTAATAATTATTACACATTTTTATAAAAGTCCTGAAACCATTCTATTAAAAAATTAACACTTTTCAATGAATCATTCTGGGAACACCGGACCTCTAAATCGCAGGCTGTCTCAACACCTTGTCTTGGAATATTCCCAATTAATTTATAAAAATAAATTTGGGAAAATACTGGTCATTACATTCTCCCCACCATAGGTCATTACATCCTAGAAATCCAAAAATATGGATACTCAATAAATTGAGTATACTGAGAACGAGTATGAGCTTTACAATCTAATGTTCCCCATAGAGATTTCTATGCCACCACTAAACACACATCATAGGAATCAACTACCCAAGAATAATCCCCTTATGTTGATCCTTAATCTCCTCAAGGTACACAACAGAATTTGTCCCATAGACGATGTCTAGGTCACCCCAATCGATGGCTTCTGATGAATCATGTATGTATATCCTCAGTGGAGACATGTGAAAGATGTCATGTACCTGGTCCAACTATGGGGGTAGATCCATGTGGTACACCACATTTCCATCTATACGCAAAATTAAGAATAGGATGATGAACCTCTAAGATATCTTATCATCCTATACAAGTCATTATATCCCGCATCTAGGAGATACATGAAGGAACCCATTGTCTCCTTCCTCGAACTCCAAAGGCCTTCATCTCCTATCACTATAAGATTACTGAAGTGTATGTGTATTCTTCATACAATCTTGGATAACCTGTACCTTATCTGTAGACACTTTCACCATATTCACGCCCATGGATTCCGAATCATCGGGGTCAGTCAAGTAAAGTGGTGACCTAAAGGGTCACCTGTATCTAGCCTTGTATGGTGCCATAATGATGGGGGAGGGGTAGATATTATTGTACATAAACTCTACCAGTGGTTTGAGATCCCTCCAACTTCATCCAAAACATAACTTGAAATCCCATAGCATGTTCTCTAGATCTTGAATGGCCCACTCAGTTTGGTCATCATCATGTGGGTGAAACGCTTTTCTCAAGCATAACTAAGTCCCAAACACCTCCTAAAATCTCCTACACAACTGATATGTGAAGAGAGGATTTAAATATGAAACAATCATCAATGGAAGTCAAAGTATTCAAACTATCTCATGAATGTAGAGGTATCCCAATATCTCTACTGAACTCTGCTCCTGGATAGGTAGGAAGTGGTCTGGCTTAGTGAGTCGGCCAATGATCATACATATGGTATCATTCCCTATTGACATAAGTGGTAAACTTGTCATGATGTCTATTTTTATTCCACTACATTTCCATTTTGGATTCTCAAGGGTTTGAGTAAAACTCACTAGAACCTGATGGTCAACACTCAGTTTTCGATAACCGGGGCATCAAGAAATGAACTCAACCATTGCCTTCATCATTCCTAGACACTAAAACTAACATATGATGTCCTATTACATCTTTACAACACACAGATGTACCAAAAAAAGGGGATGTGGGGAAATCCCTCACAAAATATTCCCATAAATCAACTAGTACAATTGCGCATCCTCTGAAAAATAGGACACGCACCTCACTTCTCAAAAATACATCTAGGGAATGCACTATAGGCAGCTGAACAAATAAATTCTCATAGTCTATATCTCTGAGCTATACCTAACAAACATTCAATAAGATTGGATGGGTGAAAACCATCGACTATAGGTAATATACTCCATCTCTATCCAAAACGTACATATGTAACATGACCAACTACTCTAATGCCTCACTAAACAACTGAAATACGGATCTCATGCTAAAAGCGTCCTCCGCTAAGTTCCCATTTCCAGGAGTATAGACAATCATTAAGTTAAAATCTGAGAGTAACTCTATACATTACATATTTATCAGGTTTATATATTCTAGGAGAAGATATATTTGAGACTCTTCTGGTCAAGTTAGATGGTAAAACACTCACCCATCATGTATTTTCATCACATCATCATTTCAAAGACTAATATTTCTAGCTCAAGATTGTGGGTTGCGTAGTTATGATCATGTGGTCTTAGTTGGTGCAAACCATAGGCAATCACTACTTGCCTCTACATCAGGACAAAACCATGTTCGGTACCTAATGAATAGAAAAACATTACCTACTCAAGTTCCTCATCTGGAAAACTCAAGATCTGGGCACTTATCCAACTCTATCTCGACTGATCGAAGTGGTCATCAATCCTTGGTAGTGGATACTCGTTTTCTATAATATCCTTGTCAAAGTGCTGGTAATCCACACATAAATTCAAACTCTGGTTCTTACTATGTTATTCCTCTATACGTCCTCCAACTGCACCATTATCTCATGAAGCTATGTGGAATAGATATGTTGATTCTTACATCGGTTCCATCCCGAGGTTTAAAACAATACAAAAATCTATCTCCCTATAAAAAGGTAATCCTAGAAACTATTTAGGGAATATGTGCTTGTACTCTAGTACTACTGTTAGGAACTTGAAAATAATACCATATACTACTCCAAGGGAAAGGCTAGCCGAATAATGAGTGATTGACGACACCCTCCCATGTATGAGTCCATCTCGTGCTGCATTGGATTCCTTTTTCCCCAACCATGAAAAACCCTATTCTATCTCATCATACATAGCACACCCCTTTCCTAAAACATTCAATCTGAGCATGGAATGCCGATAACCAATCCATACCAAGAATAAAATCATAATGCCCCGATGATACCACCAATAGGGTCCAACTGAAACTCTCACCTTAAGGGTTAGATCACACTATCATCATAAGTGTGATTATCAAGTATCCTCTGATAGGTATCTCCATATATAAGGTTCAACACAAAAATTTAACTAGAAACTATAGGTATTGAACAAGACTTGTGATAAAAAAGAATTATTATCACCTATGTATATTTATATGATAGATAAGAGTAGACATATACCATCCCTCGAACCATTCATGGATCCCTTGGGTCATATTCCTTGACCGCATGCCTTTTTCCCATCCCCTGTCCTCCAGCTCCCTGAGCCAGGTGTCGACCACATGAGGGTGGTGGTGGTAACATGTCAAAATTTATACCACCTCCTACAACTAGCCCATCTCCAATACCACATCTAATTCCCTGCATATCCATATGTTCTTATCACTATATCTTCATAGGGGGCTCATCCACCATTTTCTTCCAACAGTATGACATGCTGGACAATCTTTAGTGATATGTACCCTTCCATCACATAAAAAACATTTCCTCTCTTTCGAATATCTAGAAACACCATTTGAACCTGATATATAGATCTCCTATCATAAGACATCATCTCAAAACTACTCACATAGCCAGTCTCTATGACTAATGTCAGTTTCCTACTCCCGAGGTCTCTTCCCCTACTTGCGCACTACTAACAATAACTGGTTGTATTCCCTTATCCATGGGACTTTCAACCCCAAATTTTTTCTCTAGTAACTAAGAATAATTTGGAATGAATAGAGTAATAACACTAGCATGGATTTCCCTAAACAAACCTTGCTTAATGGTCCAAGCCCTGAAGTACATGTCGTGTATCATATTCAACGAGTACCTTTAAATATCAGTATAGCTCAATGAATACTCAGATACCAAAATTTCATCATACCATGGATATAAAATATCTTGTGAATGCATATACCTTAGACTATAAGGTGATAAATACTTCTCTGAAAAAAGGTTCTCAAACTCTATGCATGGAAGAGTAACCTCATCATAAGATTGGATAGTCTAAACCCCACCATTGCCTTACCGAGCCATGTATAAGGCTCACCACCTGGACAACCGTCTGATCTTTTGGTGCCCTAAATGGATAGAAAATTGATCACTAGAACAATCTATAACTCATACACCTATGAGTCGGTCTCACCTCAAAACCTGAAGGGTCTCTATTGCTGAAACATGGGAAGTGCGCTCTGCCTATTCATCTCATCCATTGGTACTACCTGTACTATGTGCTACTCTAAAAGTGGTAGTATTACTAGTACACCACCCAGAGGTGCTATCTTTGGTACAAATCTCTATACTGATAACTCAATCACCCATGGATCATTCTCGTGATCAGGATGTGTAATACTGGATTTTTTTTTATAAGGAAGCATCTTAAAGTAAAACTAGACGTACGATGGTCAGTAGAGTATACCTGGCGAGCTGACTCAAGAAGGACATGGAAAACACCACCCCTTCCTATATGATACATGAACCATCATTTTTCCTCTACAAATAGTTTTTTCATATACAAAGTCAAAAAGTATAATTCAGGTTGTTAATGTATGGATACATCTATCATCGCACTGGCACTAGATTCCCCGGTCTGAAAGATGAACTTGAAACATTTAACACTATTTCACAAAACAAAACAAATAGACCCTTGGTCCTTTAGATAAAACTAACCTCCTTTGATACCACAATTTCATGACCTATCCTAGTGGGGCCCATGTTGTGACTACCCCAAGCCCGCCTCCTATAGGCCATGGGTTGGGGACTAGTACCGAGTAGGCATATCCCACAAATGGGAGGTCTTTGACTATGTACCTATTCACATGCACACATCCCCAGGAAAAGGGATGAAATTGAAAACACTATGTAAACAAATAGGTATACCACTGAGATTTGAAAACATAGAACAATAGTATAAAACAGAAAGTAAACAGGGCCAAAATACATACCCAACAAAAAGGAAAAGTAAAAAGGTACAAGTCCCTAAAACTCCACCATAGAAAACCATACCTAAAGTGTAGGTACAAAATAGATGTTTTAAGATATAGAAGAACAACTCATTTGTTGGGTATCTCTAAGAACCACCTAGCCCTAGTTCAATGGTGGAGTGGTATCTTTTTTGTATGCAGACTCCACCAGAGGTAGGTGATCCTCCCAACTACGGCCAATGTCTAGGATGTAAGAACATACACTGTCCTATAGAACAGGGATGGTCCTCTCTGTTTGTCCATTTGTGGGGCTAGATTACTATTTTTAATAGTCAGATTACTATTCCAATGATTAGGTTTCCATTCCAACAGTCAGATTTCTAATTTTCATAAGGATTTACTATTTCTTATAAATTCTTCTTATTCTATTAATCATTCACTTATATTGTATCCCAATGTTATATATAATTTAATCATAAAAATGAATATTTTATTATTAATATTATTTTTTATTTCTATAACCTTTTTCATGAACACAGTCCTTTTGTTGTATAGAGAATATAAAAATTTTCATATTCTTATTATATTCTTTTCTATTTATTGTCCTGCTATAAAATTTTGAAATATTATTGGCTTATTTTTTGAATAATGTACCATTAATTATTTTTAATATTTTTTTGTATTCTCTATGTGATATTTTTGTTTTATTCAACTTGACATAATTATAAGAAGGAAATTTCCATTCATAAAATTCTTAGTCATTAAAACTTACCCTTTTTGACTAATTCAACTCTTCCCTATAAACCATGATCTTCCTTTTAAGCATCGAAAAATATTTCTGAAAATATGATTGCATTGATACCTAATATAAAGAGGAATGTGTTTCTATATACATAATTTATTGGATAAAATTTATTAAATCATTAACTAATGGATTATTACCTCAATGTATCATAGTCAATGATGAATTCTATCTTTTAATAAAGGCACCAACTTCCTTGTAAGATTTACATGGATTGTTGTGAATCATGAAATCGTAGTAATTTATCAGCTATAACCATTTTATCTGCGTCATTTGGATCATTTTTTGAGTGATTATATAATTTAGTCTTTCATGACCTATATATATATTACAATGTTCTATGAATATATATAATGACTTCATATTTTTGAAAAAAATATTATATCCCACTTCTGGTCACGTTTCAGACAATTATTTTAACAAAGTTTTAATTGATGTGTGGGATACACGATAACCTGATCATTATATATCATGACACAACCAAGAAACATTAAAGAACCAAAATAATAAATAGAATACTACTCATTTATATACAAATATTCTAAAATAAGATCATTAAACAATATTATTTTTCAATTCTTAATGCAGTCATCAAATTCCTTTATCCAGATAAACTTATCTCTTTTTGAATTAACTTGTAATGTGGGATGGATCACTGAGAAATGTTTTCAGAAAACCATTATTAGAAACTCCCTAACCTATGAAAACATAAAATCTATATTATTTTTTATGTATTTTCTAATATTCCATCACTTTATTCTCAATGAGATCAATTTTTTATTATTCTTTAGAAAATTATGCGCATGTAATGGAATCTATTGTAACCAAAATTTTCATTTAATCAATTTTCAATAAAACTTATTTTGTTTTAATGTTTTCAAAAGAATCATATATGTTTTTCATGATATTTTTAGATTTTACAATATAATGGATATAATTAACAGAAAAACCAAAATTTTATCCAAATACTCATGGAATAATCTATTCATTAGATCTAGAAATAGAATACATGCATTTTTTAGATGAAAGGTGTAACAAAAAATAATAATGGACATATCATGTCTGAAATCCCATCTTAAAAATGTCATATTACTTATATTTTAGCTGATAGTACTCATAATTGAGAACAATCTCCAAAAAATACCTCCCTCCTATGATTTGATCAAACAGCTCAATGATATGAGGAAAATGATATATATTCTTAGCTGTAAAGTTAACATGTGGTCTATAATCAATGAAAAGTATCAAAGAAACATAATTCATTAAAAATGGGGAACCCCATGGTGATGTGATAGGGAAGAGTAAATCCTTATCAACTAACTCCTATAATTTTTTTAATTCCAAAAAAATCCACTAGAGACATTCAATAAAGAGTTTCAAAAATGTATTAGAATTATGAACTAAGATAATAAAAAATTTAACCCATTGAACCAGAGTAAAACCAGTAAAATCATCAATAAATACATCCTTTTATTCATTTACTACTTGAATATCACTAATTTCAATGGTTTCTATATTTTTAAAAATATGTGGGAGAAAATTGTCACACCCATCTTTAATCAGTTTTTCAACTTCCTGATATGTTATAAAATGTATGAAATCAATTTTATATACAAATTTAAATTCACACTAAGGTTTAAATATGAATTCTTTATCTCTGTAATATATCTTATCAAAATAATTTGAAGTCAAATCCATACTAGAATAACATAAAACTATCAAAAGGGTAATAAAACTAGATTTTTTTGGAATAACCATTCCACATATAATGAAAGGAGTGTTCCCATAAATATATGTTGCTTTATTACTTCCACTAAGAGTTTTTACAAAAAAAAATCTATATTTCAAAAAGTGATATTTTCATTTTACATGAAAATTTAATAGATATAAATGAATGTGTAGATCCTAAATAAAACAAGATATAGACATACATAGAGTAAACAAGTAACGTACCTTTCACAACATTATTTGATGTCCCTACAATTCCCAATGACTTTTGAAAAATATTTTCTTTGGATATTGGTGATCAATATCCTTTAAACCTTACTTTGGAAGCACATTCATATAATAGCCTATCTCATTATAAATAAATAATTTCACTACATTCATTTAATTATCTATCTAACTCTTACAATTTCAGTATTCTTTAATGTCACAAGGTAAGTTTACCGACTATCCACATCCGTAATATTTACCAATTCAAATAAGATATTACCTAGAAATATACTTACTAGACTTATCATAAGGGGTTAATTGAATTTTATTACCCTTATGTTTCTTTTATGAATTATTCCCCATTTCTTCCAACTGAGATTGATTATGTAACTTTTTATTTTAAATTTCCACAAAATCCATCTCAAATTTCTCAATACACATAAATAATGATTCATAACTTTTTAACTCTTGAGTAACTACATGCCATTATTAACATGGCTTAAATCCAAAGTAATATCAATCAATTTTTCTATAGATACCATAATATTTCCCTTTTAAAGATTTACAATATAACAAATAATATTTTTGGAGCCAAAAATTGAGATGATACGTGATTTTGAGGTCCAGTGATTCCATAATGATTTTTAAAAAAAATATGAAAAATATTTTATATCATGAACCCAAATTTTTTTCAAAAATAATCGGTTATATACTGAATGGAGTCTCGAAATGGAAATGTATGTCCACAATTGAGTATTGAGAATGAAGTTTAACTTTAGAAAAACATTATGTTGGGGAACACCAGACATATGGTTGAGGCATTCATTTGCGATGCATTTAATTAAAATAAATTCTTAATAAAATTTATTTTATTTAAGTACCCATGACATAAAATCCTCATATTTATACCTCATTATAAAAATTATCAAGGTTAGGACGCATAAATCCTTAGAGAATTGAGAGGATCTATGATATTATTTGTAGGTAGATTGAGATCAAACGATGACTGACATCTAGTTCATAGTGAATTGAGTTTCAGAAATGTAATAGATTTTATCCATAACTTTAAACTACATTATTCACAAATGACTAATAAAATCTCAAGGTATGATTTTTTTGGGTATTTCAACCTTTTTAATAAATAATTAATGGATTAATTTATTAGATTTTATGTTGGGAAAAAATCCCTAAAGGAATAACTGAAAATTTTGGAGGTGATTGTGTTTATTGAAAAACCGTTCCTCCGTGTTGTGTTTTTTGAAAAAGCAGAACATGATATAAAAATTTGTTGAGAAATGGGTCTACATGGTGAGTTTTTGATTTCAATGGATGTTTTCAACAATCCATGATTGATTTAAGAACCTCTATAAAGAAATGGATGATGTAGAGGCGGTACAAAAAGAGAAGATACAAAATGGCGCTGTTTTACTGTGTTTTCCAATGTTTTCGGCCTCAAAATCAACAAATGGGGAAAAGTGTTTTTGGAAAAGTGAATTGCACACTAGTGTCTTAGTGTCCTAGAAAACTACACATCATATGTTTTTCAATATCATAACATCGAAATATGTCAAAGAAAATAGGGACACCCATGTTTTGGTTTGGACGCGCAAGTGACTAGGGAGATAGAGGCTTGGGTGACTGGGCTTGCACGCCGAGAGGATACTTCCGCGGCGACAATTAGGGTGACCAAAATTCTTTTAAATAGAGGTCTAACCCCCCTCATTTTTGATTAATTACAACACTTAGAGAAAATTATAGTTCCAATTGCGCAGGTGGTTTGGGCACGTAAGAGGTGGTGTGGGTGCACAAGTATAAGGTTATTCAGAAGTTGTGTGCCAGTTGATAGTTCCACACTAATATTGTTCTGGGTGTAAAAGGGTGTGAGTCGCCCAAGTTATGAGTTAGAAAATGGAGTGTTGTGAAAGTGGTTATATAAAACCTGCATGCTAGGCTTGGAGAAACACGCCAAATCATAAAGAAGAACACTGGGATTTGAGAAGCGCATCCATCATTCTAGGGTTGCACGGAAGTTGGAAGATTTCCCGGTGCACCTGTGGTAAAGTGGTATTCATCAGTGGATGAAATTGGAACTTAAACAGAGCATCTAAAAATAGAATAAGGTGCATTAGTTTGTGATAATGAAGGGACCTACAAGTATATAATCTATGAGTGGATCTTTCTGAGTAAGTAGTGAGAACACATCAGTTGAGAGAGAAGCGAGTTTTTAAATTATGTGTGGTTGTAAACCATGAGGGACAATGAGTCTTATCTGAAAATTGTAAACAATAGTGTGATTTTTAGTGGATTTGGTAAATCATAACATTTCCATTTTATGCTCTTTGGACATAGCCCAGTGAGGGTGAACCATGTAAACGTGATGTGTCATGTGCATACTTTAATATATATTTATACTTTTCTACATGAAAGAGAGAGAATATATTTTTTCTTAACAATGAAACAACATCAAAGGGGAAGTTTTTTTAATATGTCATATCCTGATTCACCCTCACTCTTAGGGTATCTAACCTAGTGTACCTATCATTTTATTTATGGCATTTTCTAATCCTTCTCATGACCCCATTTATTAAAATAAATTATTCCATCAAGATATTTCTTGATTATTCCATTAAATCACCCCTTCTAATCCACATTTCTATTATTTCTGGATAAAAATTCTTGGCCAACAATGATATTTACCAGTTTTCTTGTGCTTTTCTCCCACCCATTCTTCACGTTCTTCATCATTTCACTATTGGTTCACAATTCAACTATTGTCAAGTAGGTCCAATCCGGATCAAAACCATAGATTCATAGTGAATGTGTGCAAAATTATTATTTTAGATATTCAAGGATGAATTTGTGAGGATTTAGTTTTGTGATGATGACTTTGTAGATCCAAGATCTGAAATAGAGAAGGTAATGACACAAGAGGCATGTGTGGCACGAGGTAGCCTCTAGTGGGGGATCTGAATCAAGATTTATGGCCATCAGAGGACCATGAATCAATGGTTGGAATCATTACCCTGTTTAACGATATTCATGAAAAAATTGTATGTATTAAATGTAGTGAAGGTGTATTTGGAGAAACATGTGGAAATCCATATTTTATATGAGAATCGTGACTATATGTCGTGTAGTTTGGAAGAACACATGACATGTTTTTTATAAATCTACAGTTCTTGGGTTTTTGGGTGAGTTATGTATCAAAAAATATGTGGGACACCCACATGCCATGTGACCCAGTTCTAGAGGCTCGTGATGTATTATAGGAGTACATGGAAACAGACTTGACTAGACACACATCTTGTACTAAAACATGGCCAATGTACGTGGACACAACTAAGAGAACATGGATAAACCTATATAGTGGTCCCCCCTAACAGACTAGGTAATGGGTCATCTATCTATACATAGAGTGTAACTCTCTTTCTATGTCATGGAATAGGTCCTTTACCTAAAGAGTGGAGCCCCACTAATAGATTAGGTCATGTGTCGTCTATATATCCATAAAGTGGAACAAGACTGATGTGTTAGGGATTGGTTCCTCTACCTATAGAGTAGAACTCCCCTGGGGGATTAGGGTGTGACTCCTCTATCTATTCATAGAGTTGATCCCTCCTACCATAACAGGGCATTGATCCTCTATCTATGAGTGGAACCCCCATAACGTACTAGAGAATGGGCCCTATAACTTTCAACTGAATGTAATGCTCCACTACTACCAGGGAATGGATACATTATCTGGAGATTGTTCCACTTTAACTGTGAGACATAGTGGCGAGGTGTGGCTCAACACAATTAGTTTTTAGATAGGCACCCAAGATGATGGGAATCGTTGATAGACCTTTAGAAGTATTGATTGAATATTTTCTTGGGATGGGTTTTGATATATAAATCCCCTTTCTCTCTCTTACTATGTTTCTTTTATGAGAATATATATAAATATATATATATATAACCTCGTAGTTGGGTTCTGGTTCTCTCTTAATATTGATTAAGTTGTATGCATATATCATGTCTCCTATTGCTCCCACTTCAGCTTTTAGGGAATCTTATGGGGTACATATGTACTCACCTCCACATGGGATTTTCCTATTTCTGTCATGTATTCTATAGATGATAGATATGTTGGAGGAGATTTTAAAGGAGCATAGGGGATATCCGAGTGCATTTAACCACATACAGTGGTCGAGGCTTAGAGATTTAGAGCATGGCTCCCTCAACATTTAATTTTCCAATTATATTTAGGATGGGAAATATTTTATGGTTGAGTGTTTATTTTACACTTTGATTTTGGTTTAATCATTTTAATTTTTTTATTACAAAGAGGATGTCACATGCATGGTTATCTCTGTAGATGATACAATATTTTTTTATTATTTTCATATTCTCTTCTGCATAGATATTGTTACATATATGTATATAGGTACATTAAAAAAATCCTCCCATATTAGTTATGAATATTTTTTCTGGTCACCTCCACCTAGATTTTGGAGGTGATATTGGGATAGTTATGGCTTGACCTTTCACTAGGTAGGCGGGCCCTGGTGGGTTGGGTCATGACTGATTGGTATTAGAGGTGTTTTGACCTCAGGATGATGGTTGATGTTATGTACCCTACTGAATCTTGATTATAATCTTAGGGAATGGTGAAAAATTGTTTTGAGTTTGACTTTTATGCTAGGGAACCTAGTTTTGGTGTTGTGGTAGATGTATCCATTCAGAAGGACTCTGAATACATACTCTTTGATTTCGTGTTCTAAGACATTGGATGTAGGCAATTTTGGTACATGAATCATATTGGATTGAATATTTCAACTATCAATATTGAATCATATCTACATATATATATGGTTATCTAATCATGGTACATCTTGATTAAATTTTTAGGTTTCCTCAATGAATACATTTTTCTAAGTTATCATTTAAGGGTTGTGATGACAATTTAATGACTGTTAAGGCCTCATTTTAGGGGTTATCATATGAGATCATTCCTCCAAAGGGGTATATAGAAAAAACCATCCCATTAAGAAGTAGATTATATCAGTAGATCATAATGATGATGTGTGTAGTCTTAGTGTGCTTTGTGAGCTGCAGTGATAGAGGCTGATGAGGTTCCTTAGTTGTCCAGATCCCTAGACAGTGGAGGATTGACTTGAGTTAGTGATCCATGTTTTAGGATTGTGAAGAACCTAACTGATCATATGATTATATGAGTTTCCATACCTTTCCACATAGTAGCTGGGCACCAGTGGATTTATGTTTCAAAGGTGCATGATGATTCGACACTCTCATGGTATGACTTTTGGAAGATGTTTCATGAGGAGTATTACCCCTCGTGCTTATGATCAATTTAGATATAGGGGATTTTGGAGTGTATTTGGGAGGGATGAATGTCATTGAGTATTCCATGAAGTTCAATGACCTTAAAATAAACTCTCTTGACATGATTCGAGATGGATACTTCTTAGAGTGAACATTTGAGTAGGATCTCTACATAGACATATTTTCTAGTGTGATACCGATGTGTATTCCCACATATGATGTATTTTTAGAGAAGGTTCTAGTGATAGATACATTTTTATATGATGGATTACATGCCACTGGAGCGAGAAGTGTTCATCATAGGTCTTAGTCATTTCTATAACCAAGCATGTTCCAGTCGATAGAATCATAGAACATGACATCTTATTATAATCAAACTCATACACATGGTCATGTGGAATGGGGACCATATAGAGGACCATGGAGTCCTAGATAGGGGAGATTTTATTAATGATATAGGAGAGGTCACATGGCATGTGATTTCCCAACTCGATGGGTAGATGAAAAGAGTTAGCTAGCAGATGGATCACCATATTATATGAAACACCATGATTACAGATCTCCCAAGTATGGATAGGGTAACCCCTGGAAGGTGGATCTAGTAGAGGAGAAAGTGTGGATCCCGTAAGAGGATCTTCTAGTGGTGGAAAATGTTATGAGCTATTTCCACCACCACTACTAGGTGACACATGTCAGTCTCAATGAGATGAATCTTTGGGCTATGTGCAGCTGTAGGATATGGAATCATGTGACCCGGAAGATCATGTGATGATTAATGGTATGCTATATGTTAAGTCTACTCTTTCTTTATTAATATTATAATTAGTTATGAGTCATTCCTTCATCTATTTTCACATAGTTTGAGATATGAAGCGTTTAGTTGAGACATTATCCTAGCATCTTTGGCTTAAGTTCTCTATGGGGAACACATATTTGTTATATTTTATTTGTTAATAGTGAGAGATATGTTTTTATGGAGAGAGTTTTTGTGGTACCTATTGGTCATCATGATGAAACCATAAAATGTCATCTTGTTTAAGGATTGGTTGTCCACTGTTCGGGCCTAGATTGACTATCACCACAAATGAGTTAGTTGACATCAGATAGATGGGATGAAATTCTATTTTATAGGAGAGAGAGATATCATATAGAAGAGAGTGGGGTTTTTTGGGAAAGAAGATGAAAAAAATTATTCATTATTTGGAGACTTTATAACTTGAAATAGAGGGATCTTCTAGATTCTAGATTTCTTTTGTTGTGGATTACTATATGAACATATTCACTAAGTACGTTCTTGGAATACCTATGAGGTGATATATGGACTTTTTCATTGAATTTTACCCCAATACCACTCCGATATATTTTGTGTCATATATTATGGCCCCTACTGAGCTTAGAGAGTGGAGGGTGCAGTTGGAGGACCTTCAAGAGAAGGCTTTTATCATTCCCATTGTGTCCCCCTAGGCAGCTCCAATGTTTTTCTTGAAAAAGATGGAGGAGTTCATATGAATTTTTATTGATTATAATCACATGAACCTATAAATGATGAATAATAGATACCTATTTACAATGATTAAATCGATCTTTGACTATTTTCAAGGAATGATATGGTTCTCAATGATCAATATTAGGTTTGAATACCACCAGTTGAGGGTTAGTGGGACTGTTATTCCAAAGACAACATTATGATGTTGTTATAGACAATGTCAGTTCTTGTTGATTCATTTCAGTGTGATAAATTACCCTTATTTGTTTATGTATTTTAGGATTCAAATATTATATATATACTTGGAGTGATTTTTTATTATCTTCATTGATAACATACTCATATACTCTACTGCAAAGGAGACCCATACAGAGAACATTAGCATGGTCCTCGACATGATTTGGGGGAATCAGTTTTTTGATATTCTCTCAATGTTCCGGTTCTATATTCATGAGGTTCAGTTAATGGGCAATTTAATTTCCAAGAATGTATTAGTTATAGATCCAGTGCAGATTGATGCAGGGAATTCATGGGAGCCACCCAAGAGCATGTCAGAGGTGCAATGTTTTCTTGAAATGAAAAGGTACTACAAAAGGTTCATGGATGTATTAAATAGGATGAAATACCCTTTGAATTCCTTAACATTGAAAGATAATTTGTTCAACTTGAATGAGCAGTGCCAGAGAGCCTTTCAAAAGTTTGTATCGAGGACGAAATGTGCCCCTATTTTGATACTACCAGAGGAGGATGTAGATTATGTACTATATTGTGATGCCTATTATTGACACATCATTCCATGAAAGGGTAAAAAATGAAAAAGGGGATCCCCTTATAAATAAAATGAGAAAATACATGAAGAAAAAATCACTATTTGCAAAGGCGTGAATTTTGAATCGCCTTAGTAAACCCAAAACACCGGTGGTGCATAGAAAACTTGTGTGCCAAAAAATGTCACGCAACATACTTGAGAACCCCAACTTGGAAAGAAAGTCTCTTGTGCGACCAATTCATTTCACCTAAGGTCATTTATTTTTCTATAAATAGACCCTTGGGGCCCCCATTTGTATGGAAAAATTTCCTTGAAGCCCAATTTCTCCTCTCGTCACCCTAGTACATCACCCTAGTCTTTCGATACTTTCGAGGTAGTTCTTTAACACCTTGAGTGGAGGTTTTAAGGGAGGATCATTGGAATTAAGTCCTTTTAGTCTTTGAAAACCATAACACTTGTGCACTTAAAGCTCCCAACCTCAGTAACTCATAAATACTTGTGTGCGTCCCATTACTCTCACATGAACTCGAGTGCCCCACTCCTTGGATCACCTGTGAATACTCTTGAAGTCTTGATCAAGGTCTCACCCAAGTATTACCATACAGGTTGTTCATCTCTTAAGTGAACATCAGGCCACCCAAGTGTACTTACATGACGATAGTTGTGCACCCTTTTCTACTTGAGCACCGCTCTTTGATTCACTTGTTCTCTTCACTCTATTCAGTTTACAAGCCATAATGCCTTCCCCATCCATTCATGGAAGGTATTCTTCTTCACTAGATCCCTTGTCTAAAAGGGATTATATTAATACCTCCACCAAAACCTCTTGAATTAAGAAACATTTGGGAAAGGCAAATCAGCATGTCTCCCAATTGGGTTTGTATTTCCACAGTGAGAGGTTCCCCACATTTGTTTTATAATGGGGTTAGGATTCATGGAGTGTTTGTGGGTTTGTATATCAATATTCACATGGACCTTTCTCCTAGATATAGTGTTGGGATGTTACTGGTTATGAGAATAAGGGTTTGGGTCTTAGCCTCGCCCTTTTTAAAGAGATGGAAACCTCAAATTATAGTAGGGAAGGTACAGTTAAAACTTAATTTTTCACTTTTCTACTAGGATCAATTACAGTGTAGCCATCCTGGTATAAGCCCATCACCTTTACCCCTTCTTCCATCCATTTGGACCCATGTATAATGTGAAGATAATAGAGGGATGGATCGTCGCCTCACCCTCTTCCATGTTCGACGTGCCCTCTTCCATCAGCAGAGGAGGAAAAGTGTGAAGTGTCATTGTTCAATCTTTCACATCTTCTTGTTTCTCACACCAGAGTATGATTCACGTGGGTTTAGAGATACATGATGGTTACAACATGTTCACAAAGACTCATTAAACGGAACTACGAGAACTCTTATTCCAGTTCAAACTAGGATATGTAGGAAGCTGTCTCAAGGCCAAAGCTCACTGGGCATCCTACTTAAAAAATAAGCCCCAAATTCAATCTCCAAATCATCAAGGCATCCTTTTTAAGAAGTAATCTCAAACTCATCTTTCTCATAGGACCATACTCTCCTATGATATTTATCAAACTATGTGGGATTTGATTCCCATTAATATGGGATATGTATGAAGCCTTATTGAGGTTCAAACCCATCACTTCAAATCAACCTTGTTCTCCTTAGGCTATATTCCCAACAGGGTCTGATCCTACTTGGAAACTAATATCCTTTCTAAGTTCCTCAGGCTACATTAGTATAAGTCCCACATTATGTTTTGATCAGGCATATTTCTGTTAGAGGTCCTTACCACATAACCTTAAAAGTTATGATGTGTTCAATTAAGTGACACCAAACTACAAGGGTTCTGATTCCTTTCACAAGGATACATAGGTAGCCCATTTTATTGGCACAATCCAAAGATCAAAACAAACCTTCGTCTCCCTGGATGACAACAAATTCCAGAGTGCCCCCACTGAGTGTCTTAAAAACTAGTATCATCACAATGATGATTAAAAGAATCTATAATCAGTATATTAGAAGATCCCATTAATGGAAAATCTCAAATACATGAATGTTTCTATTAATTAAGAAACATTAATGCATATTGATGATTTTAAATTTTACACATGTTAATAAGTGATTGTAAATTCCAAGGGTTACTTATGATATACTTGGTGAATTAATAAGGATTCTTGAAAATATCTTAAATTTACAAAGAGATTCTTGGAGTTGACAATAATTCCCTCCAACAGGGTGTGAAGATTCCAACCTCCCATCCTCTCCACCAATGAATTTTCATAAGTATCGTAAAGTTCAAACATAACGAATGACTACCTTTGGAAAGTAGGTCCCCTTTGAATAAAGAAGTGTGGGAAGTTTCTGGTTCCATGAATAAATACAATGGAATCTTCGTGGAAATAGTGATTCTTAAAACTAGAACACATATTTAAAGGAACTATGAAACCAAAATGGTTAACCTGACATGAATAGACCATTGGGGCCCCCATTTGTACATATGAATTTCATTGAAGCCCAATTGCTGCTCTGGTCACCCTAGTACTTCGCCCTAGTATTCTAAAACATTCAAGTTAGATCTTCAACACCTTGAGTGGAGGATTTAAGGGATGATCATTGGACTCAAGTTATTTTAGTGTTTAAAAACTGTAACACTTACGTTCCTAAAGATCCTAACCTCCATATTTCAGAAATACTAGAATACCTCCCATTCCTCTCACAGGAACATGAGCGCCCCACTTCTTGGATCACCTATGCATACACTTGAAGGCTTGAGCAAGGTCTCTAACAAGTATTACCATAGAGTTTGTTTTTCACTTAAGTGAACATCAGGTCGCCCAAGTGTACTTGCACGAACATACTTGCGTGCCCTTCTCTACTTGGGTGCCCATGTTTGATTTACTTATTCTCTTCACTCTCTTCAGTTTACAAGACATCAAGCCTTTCTCATCCATTCATGGAAAGGATTATTTTTCACTAGATCCATTTTCAAAAAGGGATTCTGTTGATACATCCACAAAAATCTCATGAATTATCAAACCTTTGGGAAAGGCACATCAACAAGTTTCCAATTTGGGTTTGTATTTCCACAGTCAGAGGTTTTCCACATTTGTCTCATAATGGGGTTAGGATTCATGGAGTGTTTGTGGGTTTTTATATCCATAGTCACCTGGACCTTTATCCTAGAAATAGTGTGGGGGAATTTCCCAGTTATGAGAATATGGTTTTAGACCTTGGAAACGCCCTTCTTAAAGAGATGGAAACATCAAATTCTAGTAGGGATGGTATAGTTCACACTTACTTGTTCACTTTCCTACCAGTATAAATTTCAGGGTATCCATCCTGGTATAAGCCCCTCACCTTCACCCCTTTTTCCTTCCATTTGGACCCTAATAAAATTTAAAGAGAATGGAGGGAAGGCTCATTATCTCACCCTCTACCACGGTCAACACACCCTCTTCCATCAGTAGAGGAGGAAAAGTTTGAAGTGTCATTTTTGAATATTTCACATACTCTTGTTTCTCACACTGAGCATGACTCACGTGGGTTTAAAAATACATGATGGTTACAACATGTGCAAAAACACTCATTAAAAAAACTATGAGAACTACGATTCCTGTTCAAACTAGGATACGTAGGATTCTGTTTAATGGTCCGAGCTCACTGGGCATCCCCCTTAGGAAATAAACCCCAAATTCAATCCTTAAATCATAAAGGCAACCTTTTTAAGAAGAAAGATCAAACTCATTTTTCTCAGAGGACCATACTCTCCTATGAGATTTATCAAACTACGTGGGCTTTGATTCCCATTAATATGGGATACGTAGGATGCCTCCATGAGGTTCAAACCCAACACTTCAAATCAACCAATTTCTCCATGGTCCATATTCCCAATAGGGTTTGATCCTACTTGGAAAATAATATCCTTTCCATGTTCTGTAGACTACTTTACTAAAAGTCCCACATTAATTTTTGACAAAGAAACATTCGCTTAGAGGTCCGTATCAAATGACATTAAAAGGTATGATGTGTTCTATTAAGTGATACTGAACTACAAGGGTTCTAATTCCTTTTACAAGAATATGTAGGTAGCCCATTTAATAGGAACAATCCCAAGATCAAAGAAAACCTTCATCTCCCTGGATGACAACAAATTCTAGAGTGCACAACAGAGTGGCTTAAAAACCAGTATCATCACAAATATGATTAAAATTATCTCTAATTAGTATATTATATGAGCCCATTGATGGAAAACCTCAAATAAATGAATGTTTCACTTAATGAAGAACCATGAACACATACTGCTAATTCTAAATTTTACACATGTTAATAAGGGAATGTAAATTCTATGGGATACATATGATATACATAGTGAATTAATAAGTATTCAAGAAAATATCATAAATTTAAAAAGAGAGTCCTAGAGTAGACAATAATTCCCCCAAATAGGGTGTGATGAGTCAGACCTCTCATCCTCTCGACCAATGCATGTTCTTAAGTATCGTAAAGTTCAAAATTAACGAACTCCTACCTTTGGAATGTAGGTCCCTTTTGGATAAAGAACTGTTGGAAGTTTCTATTTCTATGAATAAATCCAGTGGAAACTTCTTGGAAATAGTGATTCTTCAAACTAGAACACATATTTCAATGAACTAAGAAACCAAAATGGTGAACCCGACGTCAATCCTTAACCGAGTTAATAATGATACCCACCTATTGGGCCCCTATAAATTGATAAAGGAAGGCCAAACAAAGGAATTAATCACACATGTATCCATATAAAAAAGAAGTTTCTTTAATAAAGATTATTGTTGTATCAAGTGTTTTCACAGAATTCCCTTCAATCCAAAGAATGGTTTTATCCAAGACAACATCTGTGAACTTCCTGACCGCTTCTCAAGCTAGATCTTAATCCATGGGAAGGACTTCATCACCAACCCAACATCTTAAAAACTGGGTCTCGAATGTGATGGTGAAAGTAAATCTCCAGCACAGTACAATCCCAGCTTTGGAGGCTGCTCGACAGGCCCTCCATGTCAACAACAATCCTATATCATCTTGCCAACAACAACCTATGGTCAAAAATAAAACTGTTCTAACCACCGTCTCCAATGGTTTCAGGTCTTTATCCCCAGAATGAAACAATCAATCCCTCCCATAATACATAGAGGTGAATCAACAGGTCACTCAAGGCCTCAATTCAAGAATGAACGTGTCCTTCCTGAGGACTCCCAACAACAATCGACGCCAGAATCATGTGGTAGTATACCCCAAACATGGTGGGGGTGTTTCCTATGGATGTTTGGCCCAAGTCTATCAGACCCAGGAACAAAAGAAGAACCTCCATAAACAATGTTCGGTTAATAGAGATCAGGTTCTCACCTCTGCCTCTTCCAGATAAGTCCATTAATTTAACTTGATGGAAAACAACAAGTAGGAACATACCCCCGTTCATCCAAATTTGGATGCTTAGCAGAATCATTTGGTAGTAACCCACCAATTCCACTAGATAAACCCAATGGAGTAATGTGAAAATGCACATACACCTGTTTAAAATTTATCATCCAGCCAGAAAGCTCGTCTAACTGCATTTAAAGAGGACCATCAATCTAATGTGGTGGTAACTTGTAAACATGAACGTACACCTATTTACAGTCACTAATTATGTCAGCAGTCTCGTCTGCCTATATTAAAGGATTTTTTTTAACCATACTTGATGAAAAATAGCTTGCAGGCACATAAACCTACCAATGTTCATCATGTCTACCAATAGTCTCATTTGGTAGCACCCGAAGAAGTCAGTCGGAATCCTCTGACAACAAATTTGGGGCAGACCCAACTCCCTGCCCCCAAACATGAGTACTATCAATACCCATTGATAGGAAAATGAGGATAGGAGTAGGTACATACACCTACTCCTGATTCTGAATGGACGTATATTCCTATTTCGGCCGCTGAAGTCACCAAACACATCTTATCAATGGTGAAAGGGAAGACGCATATCCCTGTCCATATTCTGGAAGCATTCCAGGATATTTTAATAACTACTTATGAAATATCAGGGTAACTGACACATAAATTTGTTCCCACACATGGGATGAAGCATTGGCATGCCATCCAAGAGTAGATACATACCTCTGTTTCAGTCCAGGATGGTCATGAGGAATACTCTGCCATATCATACGGACAACAAGATCGTGAACATATAACCTTTCCAATTAGAGGTAATCAGTCTATTCTGATAACTAATCCAAGGTAGGCACATATACCTACCTATGATAACCACTTTTCCCAAAAAGTGGCCCCAACTAAGTATAAGATAATATCCAAGAAGAAGTCTCACCAAGCATTGTTGGAAAATCAAGAGCTAAGTCGCGATGTGGATCCTATTAATACTATAGTTATTGAAGCCCTCAAACATTTATCTATTGCTGCTCAAGATCCTATCCACTCATTACTAAATTATGGGAGAGGTAGTTGTAATTTGAAAGTTGATCATCGGAAACTTCATCATGAATGCTTACTTTATAAAAATTCGGTCAATCCAGAGTGCCTATCTCAAGATGAGAGCCACGCCAACCCTCTGTGTGACCAGAAGACCAAGGATCAAGTAGATTTATCCCTTGTTGTAATCCATCGTGGTGATCCTCCCCATGATGTAATTCTTTGCGAAAGTCCTCTCCACAGTAGTATTTAAAATTTACAAGACTATTCTTTAATTGACAATGTAGTGATGAGAAAGACCTCCTATCTTGAGGCACCTGAAAACACAAGGCCAATCATATCTGATGCCTTGTCATTGACGGGTGAAACACTTTCTCAACCAGAAGACATCTTAAGGGAACAGTAATTCTCCAAACCACCTTTAGGTCATTTATCTTCTAATACAGAGCATCCAATCTGGTTATATCAAGTGGAGAAACCTCTTGTGAAGTTTTATAAAGATGTGTTAAACAAGAGGAAACAGTTAGCTAAAGGAGAAATCCTTGTAATGTTCTGGCCTTTGAAAAATTCTCGGTATAAAATCCCAGAATTGATAACAGAATATTGCATTCTTGACATTCTTCTCAACTTATGGAAAACTATTCGTCATTTGAAAACTAAAGTCTTGCCATATGATGAATATCAAAATCATGTAAATGTAATAGAAGGGTTACAACACCAAATTGAATTGGCATCTCTCTCAGTTTCCCAACATCCAAGGGTTAAAAAATAGCAGCGAACCCTTCATCGTTCATGTTTCAATGCCCTAAAGAGGCTATTGAAGTTAATTTTGGTTCCCCATATAGTGTTTGTATCAGAGGATGGGGTTCATATAGAGCATTTCATTTCACTATAATACAAAATCCGCAAAGTCCACCAAAAGTGGTTTCATGCAATGTTATTGATCACGACCGACCACAATCATTAGGTTTTGTATGTAATCAAATGTATGCTCAAGAATATGCCTCAAATAGTTATCATCAAAATCAGGCCCAAAGAAATGATGTTGTTGAGATACTTTTACATAAAGCATCTGAGAATCTTGAACAGGCATCCTGTTTAGAGTATTTCAGGCGTCAAAGGATGAAAATGTATAAAATAGCACAACGATCTTCTGAAATAGGTGATTTAAGTGATTTTCAAATAATTCACCCAGCTAATGTTCGAACCAAAATCTGCAAAATCAAAAGAGCAGTTGCATGAATTTTATCCATAGCTGTTCAAAAATCACCCTATCTAGCCAGGTTGGGGGCTAATTTAATTCCGCCTTCAAATTAATTAAACAATGCTCAAAGATTTGAAGAATAACAACAGGAATAACTCTAGCCTATAGGGTTGGTGGATTTTTAACATATATAATCCCCTCCTCAACGGAAGTTAGTTTTCTCTTGAATAGGGAAGAAGACATACGGAAAGCTACAACTGAACTATCCAATGATTCCCTTCATGTTACTTTCCACCAAATAGTTATAAGGAATTCATCATATTGTAGAATAGAGTCTCGTGAAAGATACAAAGGGATATGATCAAGTAGAAACACTGAAAAAATTCCATCGATGCATTATGGATCAGTAAATGTCATTAATACCATTGCATAAGATCCTCTTGAAAAAAATTCCAGTTCAGGGGAATCATAAGATGATGTTCTTGTCCATAATACAATACACACCAAGGCAAGTGAAGAAGGTGTGCGTACCCAAAATCAGAGGCTTACCCAAAATCTAGGTATGCCTTAAAATAACCAACTCCCCCTCTCTAAAAGGCATCTAACAAGGGGAAAGGAGAAAAGTCAAATTGCATTTCACTTTTCTACTAGATAAGGCCAATCTCTTTCACTTTATGGGAGATTTTCACATCAGGAAGTGGAAATGAAGGAGTTGAAAAGTCTTAATATAGAGTTACTTAAAAACAACATTTCTGCTAGACATACTCCCTAGACAAGTCCTCAACATTCAAATCCTATAGGATCTACTCAGAAAATGGGATTTATAGTTACTAAAAATGAAAATAATGAATTCCTTCCATTGGGTACACAATCAAGGTAGGACCATATACATCATGATAGACCTGTTCCTGTGGGTTATCCAAGGAAGGTATCAACAACACCATTAGTGGTTTTACTGGTCATTTCACCTTCTCAAGCTCTAGTTTCTATACCTGTACAGGTTCTATCTCATTAAGATTATCCCCACATGATTATGATCAAAATTGAGGCATTAACGGCTCTATTGAAATCGATGGAGGAATGGTGTGCACTAGTTTATCCATAAAAGAGAGATTTCCCTGGATGGGTGGATGCAATTCCTCCCCCTACGAATTTTGTGAATACCACATTTCTAAAATTTAATGGTTTAGGAGATTTGGAACAACACATAACACATTTTGTTTCTCGTTGTGATCTCATGATGGAAAATTTTCAACAATAAGAAGTAGTTAAGCTTAGGTGTTTTCTGCAGTCATTACAAGGACCTTCTTTTGTCTGGTACACAAGTTTGCAATCTCGATCAATTACTGGATGGGAAGATCTCTGTCAAAAATTTCTTCTCCAATTTAGCTCAACACTACCAAGGACAATAGTATTTTATCTTTATTATTGTAAATAGAGGTAGAATGATAGAGTTGAAGACTTAATTACACGATGGAAAGTATTAACATATTTCTTAAGCCAAACACTCCCTCAAGAAGCATTGCTGCCAATCTATGTGGCAAATCTGTGTGACAAATTACGCACACCATTGATCCCTATGAAATACATAGGAGGGTTTTGAGACCTTACTTTGATCGCTCAATAGATAAAATCTTCTATTATACAAAATAAGGATAAATGTTGTGTAATTTCATTATCTCCAGGAAGGAATATAGGAAAGGTAGAAGCTATTACAATCACACTCAAGAGGGAACCTAAACCTACTTCTACTTCAAAACCTTCATCATACTGAAGGGCTTCGCTTCTTGAGCATCAATAGAAATGACCACCTCATCAAGATGATCAAAGAGATCAAAGGTGGAAACAGTTTGAGAAATTAAAGAATAATGTTTATTCTATTAGGAATGAGAAAGTTTTTGGCTACTTCATCTCAGCCTTATTAAACAAATTGGTTCAGTTTCCAAGTCTGAAGAAGAAAAATAAATATGGAGATGATGATCGTCTGAATTATTATCCCTTTAATCAGATGTTGGGACACTGCATTTAGGATTTCTTTGTCATTAAAGACCTTATACAAAAGATGGTAGACTCTGGAAAAGTGAAACTGAAAAGTTCATCAGCTCAAGTAGTATGTGTTACTACTACCAATCCAAAGGAAGAGGGAGAATGAAAAGAGGTTAAAATTAAAAATGTGAAAATATATGATGATTGGATGATTTGGAAAATGATCAACCTAACTCATGCTATTTTATGAATACTGTTGAAACAACCAAATATGTCTTATACCACTCCTACCACAACAAAACCATCTTCATGAAAAGTCTATTCCTCAAAGAAGTAATGTGATGATAATGAAAAGATAAGTCAGAAGAAAATGAGCTCATGTCATGGAAAAAGTTTTCCTTGACCCTAGTATATTTTATTCCATCTGTTTCAAAGTCACAGGAACCGCCCCACCAAACGGCACAACCCTAATTAACCTGTCAATAAGAATATTCGTTAGATGAAGAATTGTTCTTTCGTTCTATTAATGTTATCCATTTAACGGATACTTATGACAATGGTGATTATAATTTTAATGAGCCAGAGTTAATTGTACATAATCAGGGAATAAGAGGAAGAGGCCAAGGTCAAGGATACAGGGGAAGATGTGGGAATTTCTGAAACCACCATTTTAATTCTACCCCTGATCCAACCATATGTGCGGCAAAAACTCATGGGAGAGACCTTCAATGGGATCAACAGGAACAAGGCATTTATTCTATGATGGAAAGGACCAGTTCTGACAAAATTATTTTGTAAGAAAGATTAGAAACCACACCATCTTCTTATCAAAAAATGAATAGACTTAGTCAGTCTAATTTACCAATGTCAGCTCTATTTATATCATTTGATCCAACCAAAAGTACATATACATCATATGAATCAACTTCCAAAGAACCTATAAAACCCTATCTCCATGCTTGGAAATGCAGACCTTTGGATCAAAATTATGATGTTTTGAAACAATTCACCCAATTCCCGACCATGTTATCAATTTTAGATGCTTTGAATCTATCAAAAGATCTTTGAGAAGCACTCATTGAGGCCTTGTTAAGTCCTCAAGAATTCGAAACTGAAGTTTCTGATGCTAAGGTTTACTGTATAGAGAATGATCCTACAAGATGTCATTCAATCATATCATTTATGGATAATGTTGAAGATGATATTGTACATGGGAATATCCAACCTTTGTATTTGTCTGGCAAGGTCAATGGCGTAGATATCCTATGAGATTTCATTTGTAATGGCTCTGAGGTTAACCTCATTCCCATTCGTACAATTCGTCGATTAGGCCTAACTAAATCTAACTTATCTCCTTCAACATTAATGTTTCAAGGATATGACAAGAATGAGCAAGAACCTCTGGGAGAAATTACACTCAAAACTCGGTTTGAAGATCTTGTGTCTAATTCAGATTTCATGGTTTTTCGTCAAGAAATAGCCTTTAATATTCTTCTTGGAAGGCCTTGGCTGCATCAACATGCAACCATACACTCATCATACCACCAATGTTTGAAATATTATTTCAATGTTCAAATCGAAACATTTTATGGTGACAAGGATCTATTCAAAACATGTGAATCTCAATACATTGAGGTAGAGTTTTATCACAAAAGAGGAACAAAGCCCATGATGAAAGAGAAAAGCAATTCTAATGCTTAAAATGGATTAGAAAAGATCCCAGCAAATCCATTCATACATTTGAGTACAAATTATGTGTTACCCATAAATCAAATTGAAAGGGTAAAATCAAATCTAAACACTTGTCCAGTAACTTCCATAATGCCAATTGTGGCCACTGAGCCTAATAACATGGGAGAAATTATTGACACACTATGAATTGATGAAATCATGAATGGAGATTCTTTTATCTCTTTTACTAAACTAAAACAGCCTCTACGTCAACAATCAGAATAGAAGAAATAATGTTAATGATTGATAAAGACAAAGATGTTGATTCTCAATCCATCAATCCCTCTTTATTACCACAAGAAGACCTTTCCTCATCAGTTGGGTTAGATATGGTTGTCTTTTCTTTGGGATGTTCAAATACCAAATCCTCCCCTAACACTGGAAGTTTTTCATAATCATCTAAAATTCAATTTGGAATAGAAAAGGTAATACATAATGAGGAAGAAGTTGATGATCTCAGTGATGCTCCTCTAGCATTTGAAGAAGGTGTCTCTACCACTGAGGATGAACTCAGAGAAATAAATCTAGGTACAGAAGAAGATCCATGCCCCACTCTAATTAGTGTGGACATGACCTATGAATAGAAAGAGGTGTATACTTCCTTTTTAAAGAAACATTGATATATATTTTCTTGTAATTATACAAAAATATTAGGTCTTAATCCTGATGAATCCACCCATCATTTGGGTTTTCCAGAAGAACATTGTGGATTTAAGAAAGCAGCAAGGAGAACACACCCAACTCATGCCTCTAAAATTGAAGCTGAAGTTAATAAGATTAAAAAGGATAAATATGTTATGGAAGTTCAATATCCCAAATGGGTGGCCAATATTGTCCCAGTGAAAAAGAAGAATAAGAAAATTAGAGTATGTATTTATTTTAGAGATCTTAATCGGTATTTTCCTAAAAATGATTTTCCAGTCCCAATTATCGAACATCTAATTGATGCCACAACTTTATATAAAGCTATTTTCTTCATGGATGGATATTCTAGGTATAATCAAATCTGTATGACCCTAATGGAAGAAGAATCTATAGCCTTTAGAGCCCCTCATGGTGTGTTTTACTATAGGGTAATGTTCTTTGGATTAAAGAATGCAGGTGCAACATACCAAAGTTCCATGAACTATATCCTTAAACCCTTTTTAGGGAAATTGGATGAATGTTATGTGGATGAATTGGTGGTCAAAAAAAAATTTCTAATCACTTGGATGATTTGATAATCATATTTAATAAAATTCAGAAATATAGTTTGAGGATGAACCCCTTGAAATGTGCTTATGGGGTAACCTTAGGAAAATTAATTGTCTTTTTTGTATGCCATCATTGTATCGAAGTTGATCCTGAGAAAAGAATATCAATCCTTGGTATGTCACCTCCTCAAAATTTAAAATAATTATAAGGACTCCAAGGAAACATGGTCTATATTTGGCGCTTTATCGCCAATTTGGCAGGCAAGTGTTTACCCTTAACAAGATTAATGAATAGGGGAGTCACTTACCAATGGGATGATGATTTCCATGAAGCATTTAATACCCTTAATAAAAATCTCTTGAGTCCACTAGTATTGATGCAGCCTGATGAAGGAAGACCACTTACTTTCTATGTGACAACTTTAGAGCGATCACTAGGTGCCTTCCTCACCCAAAAGAATGATGTTAAGAATGAAAAAAGCCTTTAGTATCTCAGAAGAACTATGCTTGATGCGAAAACATAGTATTCAAGTATTGAGAAGTGCTACCTAGAATTAATCCTTACAGTTCAGAAATTGAGGCAATACCAACAACATCATGAGGTCCAATTGGTATCTCTTAATAATCCACTCAAATTTATGCTTAGTTTTCCTATTCTTACAAGACATCTATCATGGTGGGCAGTTATTTTGCAACAATTTGATGTCCAGTTTATACCTCAAAGTGCAATAAAAGGCCAAGCTCTGGATAACTTCGTTGCTGAACATCCATATGTGGAAGATACATCTTTTAATACTGAGCTTTTTGATGTAGAGGTCTTCTATATTCAAGATAATTTACAAACATGGGAAATGTATTTTGATGGTGCTTCCAGGAGTCCAACTGGAAAGAGAATGGAAACCCTAAACTCAATAAGTTTAAATTAAGAATTGTCATTATTTACCCATAAAAGTCAGTATTGCCTTATTCTTTCCTATTATCAGAAGGTGGTACCAATAATGAAATAGAATATCAATCTCTCATTGTAGGTTTGGAAATGGCACTTCCAGTGCAAATGAATCATTTACAGGTAAAAGGTGACTCCGAATTAGAAATCAAAAAAATTAGTGGGAAATATTCTATTAGAAAAGAAGAATCAATTCCTTTGTGTGATTATGTCAGAGGGTTAATGTATAAATTTCCCTTAGAGCTGGAATTTTCTTATGTTATGTGCTAACAAAATTCCCAAGAAGATTCACTAGCTTACACTGCTACAGCCTTGGCAGATCCAAATCGAGATGCGACAATTATCAGCATAACCCATCATCGTGTGGTCTAACATTTTGTTCAAACCAGAATGGGGGAAATTAATGAAATATGCCCTATTTTTGAACCATATGGTCATACCATGGGATGAAGAACATCCATCATAGAATACTTTAAAATGGTGTACTTCCACTAAATAGAGTTGAGATGGAATAAATCCGGCGACGAACGGGAAATTTTACTCTTTATGATAGTCCAGACCACCAAAAGAACCTTCAAAAGTGAGGCTTTGATGAAATTCTCTTCAAATGTATTAATGGAGAAGAGACCACAACTATCATGAAAGAAGTACATTAAGAAGCTTGTGGTTCCCACCAATTTTTGCACAGACTCCCCGATCAGATCTGATGGATTGGATACTTTTGGCCTTCAATGACACGGGATTGTATAGATTTCACTAACAAATGTCAGCCCTATCAAGTGTATACCAGCTTCATTCATCTACCCCCAGAGTTTCTACACACAGCTAAATACTCATAAACATTTTCCACATGGGTAATGAATGTAGTAGGTCATTATCCTCCAGCCACAGTTAAGTAGTTCAAGTATATTCTCACTGCTACAAACTTCTTCTCTAAATAGGCTGAGGAAATACCTCTGAAGGAATTCAGAGCCAAAATAATTGTTCATTTTGTCAAAACTAATATCATCACCATATATGGCATCCCTCATACTATTTTTATGGAAAATGACACCAATTTTTGTTCTTTCTAAGTAAAAAAGTTGTATCAGGAACATAATATCAAGTCCAACCATTCATCTCGCTATAATGCAGTGGCCTATGGACAGATAGAGGCCTTCAATAAGACTCTATCAAATACACTCTAGAAGATGGTGAATAATGATAAGAAATCGTGGCCTGATAAACCTTTTAATGCTTTATGGGCTTATCGGACCACTACCCATAATGCTACCCAAGAAACTCCTTATTCATTGGTATATGGAACTAAAGAAGTTTTGTCAATTAAAATACAATTTCCTTCACTTATATTTGTAATCTGTGATCAGTTGTCTACAGATGAAAGATCTCAGAAATGGTTCGATGAGTTGGAAAGATTAGATGAGAAAAAACTGCATAATTTTCATCAATTAAGAGTCTATCAGAACAGAATAGCGTGAGCTTTTAATAAGAAAGGTCGCATTCATTCATTTATTAAAAGAGAATTGATATTTTTCCTTAACACTCCAATGATACCAGGAAATAAACCTTAAAAACATGAACCAAAATGGGAAGGACCTTATTCCATACATAGGATTTATTCAAATGGAGCCTATGCCTTAATCTCAATGGATGGAGAGCTCATTACAACTCCAACCAAATTGAGATATTTGAAGAAATACTTTGTGTAATTATACACATTAGTCCACACTAAAAGACTCTAAACTGCACAGTACCATGTTCTTTTTACCAAACATTAAACTGTATAACAACCATCAGCATCCATGCTGTATGAAATTATAATTCATAGCATCTTCATCCTTGTCGCATGACATTAAACTCCATAACACCATTTTTACTACTAATGTTTTCTCTATTTGACGTTAGAATCTTCCATAAGAAAATATCATTGACATCATCACTACTCTTTATTAGTACATGAGCCCCTCCCTTTCCTATGTCTGAGTCAGATCTGTATAGAGACCATGTTTCAAGAACTACATATGGCTTGATTCTCATTTTCAATGCGATATGTAGAGATGCCTAAATCACCAATTTTGGGCCCACCCATAATCACAAAATCTTATTATTTTCTTTTCTCCACTTGTATATGAATCAGATCTATACATAGTGTTTCCTTAAGATATATGATTTGGTCCTTATACCATTTTATGTCTTATGTTTTACCATTATCTCGAAATGTGTAAAAAAGCCCCCATTCTTTATGTCAAAATCCATCAGCATGATAAATGATTGTTTAAAGATCTACATATGGAATGATTCTCACCTATTTTGAGATACTTAGAGATTCCTAGATCTCCAATCATGTTCCCAAACGTGATAAACCCCCCTTATTTATAGTGTAAGAGTTAAATATGCATAGAGATTGTTATAAGAACTATGTATGACATGATTCATTCCCCAACATTACATATAGTGACACTTGGGGTTTTATCCCTTAATGTAGTTACAATAGGTGTTTCCTTTCAAATTAATTCATTTTCATCCTTATATAATGACATTAAACTATATGTAAATATGATATTATTTATCTATGTAACCTTTTTATTATTGAAAAGACCCTTACTGCTCCTTGTTTCTAACACCGAGCATGGCTCAAGTGAGATTAGGAATTGGTTAATGCGATTCTTAATATAAGAAAGGCGTTTTAATTATTTATGGGGGTGTAAGTGTCCTCATTGCACGACATTAAATTGCACATCATAATATTAATTCTAAAGAAATGAAGAAAGTATCCATTTTACATATGAGTCAGATCTATGTAAAGGATGTCAAACTCATGGCCAATACTAGTTAAATATTTCTCATTTACATTTAACATAAACCATTTCTATATTTCATACTCTTAATCATGATTATTTTCATATCATCAAAATATTTCTTACGGTTTCTGGTAACATGGTTTCGAATATCTGAGAGCTCTTTTACTTGACTATATAGCATGTTCCCTTAGGCGACCTTGCATAAGTTTCCTACCTAACATGAATTTCAGTAAAAATATGCCACGATTTGGGTATGAAACATATTCCCTAGTTTTCCCTACACAATACAGCCCCCATAACAGGTTTCTCAAGTAATGGTAACTTTTTTCTTGGTTATAGTATCTTTGTCCCCTTGAATCTTTGATGAAAATTTACAAGAATTTGTATTTTAAAACATTCATTGAATTATACTTGTTCTATTATCTTTCTCATAATCTGAAAGTCTTAAAGACCATTATTTACACATTTCCCTCACCATGTGTTCAATAAAATATGAAATGACCTTGAAATCACTTTGCCACATATTATATATTGTTTCCATTTATGGTCTGAGTTGTATGACCTAAAACTACAGACACGGTATCTCTTACATTTGGGTTAGACCTTCGTAAAAGTCATATTCCAGTGATTCTTTGGAAATCTTGGTTGGAAATACCCTTTCCATATTCAGGTACCTTTCTCCATAAACCAAACTCTATTCTTCAGAAAATCTAAATCTCCATAAACTTACTTCGACTTTTGAAAATACAACGTTAAATTTCTAAGAGCTCTTTTGCCTGACTATGCAGCACGTGCCCTTAGACGGACCTGCATAACTTTCCTACATAATAGACCTGTCAGTCAAAAGATGACACTATTTGGTCATTTATCATATGCCCCAGTTGTCCCTACACAAGACAACACCCATAAAAGGTTAGTAAAATAATGGTAACTTCATTCATAGAAAATACATCCTCTAATGCTTCTATCCCTTTTCCCATATCATTCCTCAGTTTCAGAAATTCCCAAATCAAAATTTACATTTTTACATTCCATACCAGAATATGATAGTATGTTTCCAAAAAAATTTTTCAAGAAATTGGGACTGTTTTCTCAAACCATTGGTCATAGCTAATTACTTTGAATTAAATCTACCCAATGTCCTCACTTCATGACTTAAAACATCACAGTACAATGTTCTCACTGCATGACTTAAAACTGCAAAGTACAATGTCCTCACTATATGACTTAAAACTACACAGTACAATGTCCTCACTGTAAGATGTAAAACTACACAGTACAATCTCCTCACTGCATAACTTAAAACCGCATGGTATAATATCAGAAAATTCTATTTTTGATAAATTTTAACCATTAATCATACAAAAAATTTCTATAGAAATGGTTATCATATTCATGAATTATGTTGGTCTAAAATAGACATTTTTCATTCTTAAAATTTTTTTCATTGGAAAAACCACCCACTGTGATCTGGGGTCACTCAAATCTTATTTTCCCTAATCTATCAACAGTAAATTGTTAAATTTATAAGAGCTCTTTTTCCTGACTATGCAGCATGTGCCCTTAGGCATCATTGCTTAAGTTTCCTATGTAACAAACTTGATAGTCAAAAGATTACACTATTTGGCTATTCAGCATATGCCCCAGTAGGCCCTGCATAAGATAGCCCCCATAATAGATTTGTCAAGTAATGGTAACTTTCTTCTTAGATGGGAATCCACTTATACTGATACATGTTTTAGATTTGGTGACCATAACAATCATGACTCGAGATTCGCCTTGGAAATATTTAAAGAATATTAAAGCAATTCTTAGCCACATATTATTGTTTGGGATCTAATTTAATGTTTATAGTCAAAGCTATTTCAACCCTTAATATTAGCCTATTATGCTTACTAGTCCCAATGGCCTAGGTAAAACGAAAGTAATTAATGAAAGTGAAAACATAAATGATTAAAGAAAATATACTTTTCATTTATGAAATTTTTATTTTACGAAGAAGCATCCACAAATTAGAATCTCTCTCATAAAAGGATTTTTTTTACAAAAAGAATTATATATAATTCCTCATTTGTTTAACAGCTTCTCGAGCCCCATCAAATACTCATTGGAGTTTGTTTATCTGACCATCCTCACTCTCTTCATCATGATGAAGTACTTCTTTAGCATCTGTGATGGATTTTGCAACTTTCTTCTAGAATTCTCCAAATAAGATATGAAGCTGGTCAAGCTCCCTTGTAATGAAATCTAACTCATGTTGAAGGAACAGTTGCTGAGCAGTCTTTTCTTTAATTATTTTCATTATTCCCTTCAACGTTGCATTATGATTAGCCTCATCTTGGGACAGTGCTGCTTGGAACTCTTCAATTTTGATAGACAGTTTGGATTTTATCAAGTCTTGTTGAAGCTTTTTCTCTCTCTCTCTCCCTCTTCCAGATAATCATTGTCACCATAGTATGAATTTCATGGTATTTAAAACTGCCAAATACTATAATGATAAATTGAGATGAAAGTCATGGAATTCTTGAAGGCAGTTCCTCAAGGGGAATATCAGGTATTATCTTGAAGATATTTTTCCATGCTTTGTGATGAGCATGACGAATAGCCTTATGTAGTTCTGGGTCTGACTCAGAATCAATATCATAAGGAGGGGTATATTCTAGGACTAATGCACTTAAATATGTGCGCTGCTCTGTTTCTTCTTGGACAATGGTTTCTCTACCTTCAAATGTAGTTTGGGCAGATGCAGAGGCTTCACCTCTAAACCTATCCATTGAAGTTGATAGACCAATATGGTAAATAAAGAATCATAGTTATATTTGAGAGATAATAAAAGTGAATTTAATCACAATATATATATGTCTTACCTAGAAGTAGGTCAGTATATTGAGAAGAATCCTCCTCAATGTTACCAGTTTCAACAATTTGGTATCTCTGGTTGAGGAGTGACATCTTTAATATGCTCAAATTTTTTATATTGAATCTCAGGAAGACCTGCTACCTCAAAATTCACTTGTGACAATGTCTCCACAGTGGTAGGTTTGACATTAATATCAACACATCCTTGATAAAATCTTGTGGAAGTAGTTTCTTTAGATTGAATTTCATATTTCAAATCGACCATGGTTAGATAGTTAATCATAAGATGATTAACAAGATGAATAATGAGAACTCACGTCCAGTTGATTCTATATAAGGAACTCCAAAATCTTCTAAAGCATTATATATTTTAACATGTTCTAATATTTCTTCAAAATACATTCCATGGTTCATCATTTCATCCAATGATATCTCAGATCCCAGGTTAGTCTCACCTATGGGAAAACTTGGCATGTGTACTTCACAATCTTCCTCCAGTAGCCTATGACCCCGAGTAGCTTCTTTAGCAACAATTGTGGGGTCAACATCAGTTGTTGCCGATGTTTTCATGCATGTGATGAACCTAAAAGTGTTATATAATGGAATTCAACTATTGTTGCATTGGATGCTTTATGAAATATTATTGTGTTAGTAGAAGCTTCCTTCCCTCTAATAATAGGAATCAGAGCAGTGTTGGGGACATATGTTTGTTCCTTTGATATCAGTGCCACCTCAGGAACCATTGAATCTACAAGAATTTGTGTTTTCTAAGCAACACCTTCTACATCTCCTTGAGTCTTATCAGTGGTTTTTTTCAAATAATAAATAGAATAATCCCCTATAATCATAAAAATTTTAAACACTTTTTCATGAACAAAAATAAAATTCTTGATTATCATGGAGACTTACCACTACTACGAAAGCGCTTAACCATGGTTTTCTTTCTTCGATGATTTTGCTTCTTCGTCTTTCTAAGAGGGCTTGTATCGTCACCTACAAAAATAGGTATCAGTGATCCCAATACGAAATCTATTTCCTCCTCCATGGCCTGTCTTCTAGTAGATATTTCTCCCGAATCATGCTGTGATCTGGTAGCTCCAACAGAATTGCCTCTAGGACTATACTGTGGTGAGGGAATTTTAGTTGTCTTTCCTTTAACAAACTATAAGTTAAGAAAACATTTCTCCTAAGTAACAATGTTTTGATTAAAATTAAAGTTGAAAAATAGAGGAAGATACAAAATAAAGGGAACTTACATCCTCAGGATCTACAAAGTCATTCCATTCTTTATATAATAAAAGATTAATCCTTTTGGTGGTACCACAATCTATCATTTCCTTTACCCACATTGTGGTAGGAATTGTTTCATTAGTGGTATATATGAGAATTTCCAGCACTCAAATATAGGTCCTTACCTCATTGGGATTATCCTTTAAAAGAATTCCCGAAGAAGCGCATGAATCTCCTACTCCCAGAATATGTAGTACCTCACATAAATACATCCACATGGTCTCAGAATCATAATAGAGACTATTCCATGTTCAACCAGCCTTTAATCTTATATATTCAGAATGTATGTCTGAGGTTTGTGTCTAAGATCTTACAATCTTGGACTTAAGTTTTTTACCAGTGCCAGTTGTCACAGATGAAAGATTGGAAAATGGAACTCACCGCTCTTCAGAATGATGGTGTCTAGATCACCTTGATACAACTTCAGATGGGATTGATGGAGTGGCTCTTTCTATCCTAGTAGGATGATTATACCTGGAACAAGGTATCTTTGGTGGATTTGGAGCATCATCACCTCAACTCTCTGATTCTTGTAAATCTGCCCCTGATGATAAAGAATTATCTTCTTAGAAAAGGTGTTCTTTATTGATATTTCTCTTTATCCCCACTTGGGGGACGCCATGATTTAATACCCCTTCGAGGTAAGATGCAACCCAGTTTTTAGTATACAAGATGGTTAATTTTCTTACTATATCTGCAACAGGTAAATTAAAAACTACCGCGGTCTTTTCTGCAGGTGTCAACAACTATAGTTGTCGGGAAACCATTACGTGTTGCTCTAGTCTGACATGCACGGGAGGTTATACAGTATTCTGTTGTAGACATCTGAATTGAAGTTCAAATCTATAAGGAGCATAATCCTCACATATGATTTCACCGTCGATTTTGGTGGCCAACATGCCATCTCTACAAGCTAGCATATATGCTCTTAGTTCCAAACTGTCTGTACCATCATCAAAAAATCTCTATGTAGGCATATTCCCATAGGGAAAGAAATGAAATTCTATATTCATGCTGAACCTAACCATGTTTTCATAAGCATTCAAAGACAACAGTGAAATACGTGAAAATTCTTGAATAGATGGTTGGAAAGAACTTCCAAAAACCTATACTCCACTTTGTACAGTATAAGTTCTAAAGTGAGTAGAAATTGATCCCCACAAAACTTTGAATGGTCCCACTTTTCTAAAATGAAACTTCCATTCGTAAATATGTAGCAAACTCCTATGAATCATGGCTAAAACAAGAGTAGCCAACCCTACCATCCTTCCCTCTTCTAGAATCACTGTAATAATAAAGTTTCCTGGCCTCACACCTCCTTGGAGTCTCAGATTGGTAATAAATATACACTGATCCACGTGGCTAAGAATCCTTATGGATGTGTATTTCCTATAATTTATTTGTTAATATTATATCCCAATTAATCAAATTCTCCCTTATCCGATGTTAGACAAATGGTGTCAGGAGTGCCTCTCTTCTCTATCCTTAGACAGCTAGTTGGATGAGTGAAAGTGGGACCCTTTTCCTTCTTCTTTTTTAAAAATATCTCCATCTATTCCTCTAGATGAATTTACCTCCTGGTGCGAGTTTTCGCGGTGATTGAATTGTTGTGTTTGTTAAATATTTTCATCAACTCTCGAGCCAAATATGGTGTATTTTCTGAGTCATTCCATGTCACCATGGGGGGAATAAACTCATCGTACATGTCTCTAAGGATTGGAGCTCCATAAACTTTGTAAATTTCCCAAAAACTGATACCTACCTCTCCATGAGTTAAATGGAATGAATTAGTCTCTAGGCTCCACCGACTTAATAACTCTGGCATGAAATAATCATTCCTATACACATATGTCTTCCCAACCTAGACAGCTTCATAAATCTCAATGATTCTCAAATCCCATGTAGATTCTGAAAATTTCTTTTTCACCTAGTATGCCCACATCCATGTGGGTTTTATAGCTCCTCCTAGGCATAAATCTCAACATTTCTTTCAACCCTAGGAAATATCTTTCTAAGAATCTTGAAATATGGATGAATAACAGTGTGGATGCAGCTTAGGTGTTTGTGCCTTAAAATATGGAGCATACGGGCTATGATGCATAATATGATCTTTCTCTACTGTCCCAACAGCAGAAAATGAGCCCCCAATAGAAACATTGGCCGATGAGAAGTCGGTATAATCCAAAGACCAAGAATATGGGACATAGTTTTTTGGATCTGAAATGTTAGTATCCTGCAAATGGACATAAATACACAAAGGTAGATAGGTGCTATGAGGAAAATTAAAATGATACTTCTTCAAATATTTTTCCAAGTCTAGAAGAGTGGTTTCACAAACAACCAAGTAATCATGACAATGTATATTCATCATGTCATCAATCATATTGTAGAAAATCTCATTAGATGTTCCAAATCATTTGGAAGCCATTGAACCGGCAAAAAGATAGAGATCAACTTTTTAAATTATGTTCATTTTTTTGTGATTTAAAAAAAATGGAAAACGAATTAAGGCGTGCTAGTTTTTTACTTGGTGTGTGACTATATGTTAGTGTGCAATTATGGTTCCCCACTCATGGTGTGCTGTTATAAAACTTACATAGGAAGCATGGAAAAACAGAAGTGTCTGAATAGAAGACTAGCACACTGAGAGGAAGTTGTGAAACATTCTGTGGAAGTGAAGACCTTATATATATGAGAAAAAATATCACCATGCACGCTAGAAATCTTACGCGTTGCACACTTACGCACCTATATCTACTTGGCGCCGAATACTTGCATGCCCCACTGCCATTGTCTTTATTCTTCATTACATTACCTCTATATAAGATCCCCTTTTCATTTTGGATCCAATTCTATGGGGGGGGGGGGCTTTTGTTGACACCTCATTCTGTCAAAGGGTCTAAAAAATGAAAAGTAGATCCCCTTAGAAAGAAAATGGGAAAATACATAAAGAAAAAAAATCAAGATTTGAAAAGGCATGAATTTTGAATCACCTGAGTCAATCTGAAACACCAGCAACGCACAACCTACTTGTGTGCCAAAAAATGTCGTGAAACCTACTTGTGTGAACAACATGGCACACAAGTCACTTGCGCACCCAATTAATTTCACCCAAGGTCATTTATATGCCTATAAATAGACCCTTAGAGACCCCATTTGTACAGAAGAATTTCCTTGAAGCCCAATTGCTACTCTGGTCACCCTAGTAATTTTCCCCAGTCTTCCAAAACAGTCATGGTAGTTCTTTAAGACCTTCATTAGAGGATTTAATGGAGTATCATTGGACTTAAGTCTTTTTAGTGTTTGAAAACCATAACACTTGCGTGCCTAAAGCACCAAAGCTCCCTATGTCAAAAATACTTGCGCACCTCCCATTCCTCTCATAGGAACTTGAGTGCCCCACTCCTTGGATCACCTATGAATACTCTTGAAAGCTTGTTGAAGGTCTCTCCCAAGTATAACCATACAGGTTGTTCATCGCTTAAGTGAACATCAGGTCTCCCAAGTGTACTTGCACAACCATACTTTCACACCCTTCTCTACTTGGGCGCCCCTCTTTGATTCACTTATTCTCTTCACTCTCTTCAGTTTACAAGCCTTTAATCCTTCCTCAGCAATTCATGGAATGGATTCTTCTTCACTGAATCCCTTTTCTGAAAGGAATTATATTGAGACCACCACTAAAACCACCTAACTTATCAAACCTTTGGGAAAGGCACCTCAGTGTGTCTCCAAATTGTGTTTGTATTTCCACAGTCACAGGTTTCCCACGTTTATTTCATAATGGGGTTAGGATTCATAGAGTGTTTATGGGTTTTTATATCCACATTCACATGGAACTTTCTACCAGAAATAGTGTTAGGATATTCTCAGTTCTAAGAATAAGGGGTTGGGCATCGAACTTGCCCTTTTTAAAGATATGGTAACCACATATTCTGGTAGGGAAGTTACAATTCACACTTACTTTTCCACTTTCCTACCATGATCAATTTCAGGGTAGCCATTTTGGTATAAGCCCCTCACTTTCACCCCTTCTTCCTTACATTTGGACCCTTTTCCAATGTGAAGAGAATAGAGGGAACGCTCTCCACCTTACCCTCTTCCATGGTCTATGCACCATCTTACATCTATGGAGGAGGAAAAGTGTGAAGTGTCATTGTTGAGTCTTTCACATCGTCTTGTTTCTCACATCGGGAATGACTCATGTGGGCATAATGATATGTGATGGTTACAACTTGTGCAAAAAACTCATTAAATGGAACTACAAGAACTCTGATTCCTATTCAAATCAGTATACGTTGGAAGCCATCTCAAGGCCCGAGCTCCCTGAGAATCCTCCTTAGGAAATAATCCCAAAATTCAATCTTCAAATAATAAAGGAATCCTTTTTAGGATGTAAGCCCAAAATCATATTTCATAGGGGACCATACTCTCCTATGATATTTATCAAACTACATGGTCTTTGATTCCCATTAGTTTGGGATGCATAGGAAGCCTTCTTGAGGTTCAAACCCATCACTTAAAATCAACCCTTTTCTCCTTGGGATATATTTCCAATAGGGTTTGATCCTGTTTGGAAACTCATATCCCTTCCAAGTTCCACAGGCTAATTTAGTATAAGTCCTACATTATGTTTTGACCAATAATCTTTCACTTATAGGTCCTTATCAAATGAACTTAAAATGTATTATG
Organism: Viscum album; assembly: GCA_963277665.1. Taxonomy (NCBI): domain Eukaryota; kingdom Viridiplantae; phylum Streptophyta; class Magnoliopsida; order Santalales; family Viscaceae; genus Viscum; species Viscum album. The sequence goes on from OY728161.1 coordinate 1,747,589,402, forward strand.
TCTCCTATTAAGTGACACCGAAATAAGAGGGTTCATATTCCATTCAGAAGGATTCATAGGTAGCTCATTTGATGGGAAATATCCCAAGATCAAAAACAATCCTTCATCTCCCTGGATGACAACAAATTCTAGAGTGCCCCACTGGGTGGCTTAAAAACCAGTATCATCACAATGATGATTAAAAGAATCTCTAATCAGTATAATAGAGGATCCCATTGATAGAAAACCTCAAATACATGAATATTTCCATTAATGAAGAAACTCTAACACATATTGATGATTCTAAATTTTACACATGTTAATAAGGAATTGTAAATTTCAAGGGATACTTATGATATATTTGGAGAATTAATAAGGATTCATGAAAATATCTTAAACTTATAAAGAGAGTTCTAGGGTAGACAATAATTCCCCCCAAAAGGGTGTGATGAGTCATACCTCCCATCCTCTCGACTAATGAATGTTCTTAAGTATCGTAATATTCAAACATAACGAAGGCCTTCCTTTGGAAAGTAGGTCCCCTTTGGATAAAGAACTATTGGAAGATTCCAGTTCCATGAATAAATCCAATGGAAACCACCTAGAAATAGTGGTTCTTAAAACTAGAACACATATTTCCAGGAACTACAAAATACCTATGGATATAGACATGGTTGTGTGTTGATGAAAAGATAGGTAGTGGTCACATATGATTCAAGTAAGTTTATACCCCATGATAATAACAATATAAATAAAAACCTAGAGATTTTAGTGGTAGTCTTCACTTTGAGGATGTGGAGGCACTATCGTATAAGAGAGAATGCTGTTTTTTAATAATGTCATTAGAGTATTAAGATTACATTCATATATAGATACCTAAACATATAGAAAATGGTGATGGATAGAGTTACTATATGATTATGACATTGGGATAGATTATACTATTGTGAAGGTCGATGTGATGAAAGATGAATTTAGCAGGAAGTCCTGTGATCACCTGGTGGAGGAGGTGTCTAAGCAATACAGTTAATGTAATCTAACACTAGAAGTGGAGGTTGGGGTAGTTTTTATTTAGTCTATAGTGTTAAATCGTCCACTTCTTTAGTGTGTTATAGAGGCCCATTGGGAGACATCGATGTTGGTATCCTACCAGACCATATATCCTTAGGAGATTCACTAGAAGGATATTATAAAGTATGGAGTCATGTTATCCTTTTCTAGGGACAGATGATGGTCCTAGTCATGAGGTGAGAGGAGGTGATGAGGGAGTTTCAAAATTCTCATTTGGATATATATAAGTGTGGATAAGTTTTATGGTGTAATTTAGTAACAGTTTTAGTGAGATAGAATGAAGAAAAACAAGGGTGATTTTATCTCTGAGTACCTCACATGTTAGTTGGTGATGGCTGAGCACTGGCTCTTATATGATTTTTGTTACATCTTAAGATAATAGAGTAGAAATGATATAGAATATAAATTGAATTTTTTATAGTTATTCCATATATAGTGAGAAGCTATGATGCTATCTAGGTGATAGTTTAACTACTTATTATGTTAGTGAACATCCTTACTATAAGGGAGTAGAGTTCGGTGGAGACTTTGGGGAAGTTATATATATGTGAGATCATATTACTGAAAGGGGTTCCCTAGACAATCTCCTATGACCGTGACGTAAAATTAACATCATAGTTTTGGAGAGGCATACAGAAAGTATTTGGGAACCATACAAGGAAGAGTACAACCTTTAACCCCAAGAAAAATGTCTTGACTGAGTGCACAATATGGTGCTAGAAGATATGTTGAGATATTCCATGTTACACATCAGCTAGAGTTTGGTGGATCACATACCCATGGTGAATTTTTCTTATAATAATATATATCACTCTTCTATTATCAAGACCCATTTCAAGGCCCCGTGTAAGTGACCCCATAGGTTACCGTTATTCTAGACTAAGATTGTCATGGTGGATCCTTTTGGTCAAGACATGGTGAAGGAAACAACAGAGATGGACCAGGTGATCCTCAATCTGATGATGGAATCTTAGAGAAGGAAAAAATCTCACACAGATTTATACCATAATCCCACGAAGTTCAAGTAAGGTATCCATGTTTTTTCTAAGGGCCTACCCATGATGAGGATTGCATAGATTCATCTTAGGGGGAAAGATATCGTGAAGGTTAATCAAGACATTCAATATCCTATATAGGGTTAACAAGGTTTCTTACTGCCTTTCCATACCCCCATAGTTGGAATGAGTGCATGACATCCTCAACGTGTTATAGCTGAGGAATTTTTTTTGAACCCACACACGTTATTGATTGGGGTGAACTAGACATTGAGGATGAACCCACCTTCAAGGAGCAATGAGGAGTGATTGAAGATCGTCAGGAGATGATCCTTCATGGATGAACCCTTCCTTTGGAATGGGTGCTATGGAAGCATAGGATCATATAGGAGAGCTCTTGGGAGTGGGTGAGCTAGACGCGATCTCAACATACTTACCATTTTTTCTTATTTTTTCTATTAAAAATAGAAAATCATCGATGAGAGAATAATTTAGTGACAATTTTTTCTATGTAATAATTTCAAATATATTAAAGAATAGTTTTAACCATAGAAACTATGAAAAAACATGATTCTTAGGTCCAGTTAGTCTAGAATTAATATTGTAAAATTATTAAATATATGTTATATTACACATTCATAGTTATTTAGAAATAATGACCTATCTTCTAAAATAAGTCTTGAATCATAAATATGAGACTTGTTTTGAGGTTTTATCATTGGGATTACCCAGAGTTTGTCCTAATGTTGGTCAGCTATAGACATTTTGTTGAGGTAGTCATTGGCGGTGCAATTAATAAAAATAAATAATTAAAATTATTTATTTTATCTAATAACCGACAACCTAAAATAATATATTTATACATTATAATAATGATTCTACAGGTTTATCTATATAATAATGGGCGGAATTGGGTGGATCTTTAACATTATTTGTCGGTAGACTAAGATTGGATGATGACCAACGTTTAGATCATGTTGTATTGAGGCACATCGATCATAATAGACCATCTCTAGTATTTTAAAATGTGTTCTTCACCAATGAATGATCCAATAATTATATAGTATACATTTTTTTTGGATTTCCACTCATTTTAATTAATAAACAATGTATTAATTTATCTACTTTATTTTATAGAAATTTTAAATCCTTCACATGAGCGTTTGTATTGAAATAAATTATTAAATAAATTTATTTTTTGTTAATGACATGAAATAACACATTCCGATCCCTAATTTTATGATTTATATCTAATAATTACTGCATAATTATGATATAAACTTTTTTTTTTCTAATGCCTTTGACTCTCCAATTCTTTTCATTTTTCTTCATTGGACCATGGGTCACGATTTGGCTATTTCTGAGTGGATCCGTGCCCTATTTCATACCCCCAAATTCATGGTGGATGTGCACAAAAATTAATGTTTTAGAGTTTCATGGATGAATCAATGAGGTGTTCTGGTAGTGGTGATGGATTCAAATATTTGGGATCTCATGCATTGAAGGAAATGACATGGGAGGTTCATGAGGCATGTGGTAGCTCTATGTAGGGGATCCGATTCTATATTTACGTCCAATAGAGGCCCAAAATTTGATGGTGAGAATCATTGTACAAGTTTTTTTAGATTAAATATGGAATCAGGTGTATTTTACATGTTAATGGTGGATCTAGAGATACTCAGGGATATCTAGAGTTTCTATGAAAGTTATGACTATACACTATGTAGTTCCGAAGAACGCACAACATGTTCTTCGGAAATCCAAAGTGCTATGGTTTGTAGGAGACTTAATTATCACACTCTATTTTCGTTCTCCATGTGCCATGTGATGTGGGGTTAGAATCCCTATGTGTACTCCAACAGTACATAAACATGGACACAGGAAGATACACTAGGTGTATTGTTACATGAACAGTGTATGCGGACAATGCTAGAACACTGATCAGCCTCAAGTGGCCGAGACATGATTTTTAGTCCCATTACATTCCATGTAAGGATACTTGTATAGTAATCCGTGTATTTTTATGTTCATGGCCAGAAAAATGATCGAGGTGACACACCATTTGGACCCCTTACACACGACATATTTCCTTTTTGAGGAAACTTTTACCTCTCCCATCTCCATTATTTGGACTCATATTTTGGCCCATAAGTAAACTATATTATGCAATTTTCTCAATTTAGAACATGATGGTAGTATTAATTGTGGATTTTGAGATAAAATGTAAGAGTTTATGAGTGTGATACTTCTTTAGGTGGCCTTCAATTATAGCAGTGATCAGGAAGGATTATCAGAGTGGAACACTCCTACTGGGACATGGAATGAGTATTATATCAATAAAGTGGAACCCTCCTATTGTGTTTGAAAATGGGTTATATTTAAATATATTAGATACCTCAAATAGACTAGGGTGTGGTTCCTATATCTATCCATAAAGTAGAACCCTCATTCTATGTTAGGGCATGGGCCCTCTACCTACAGAGTGGAACCCCCCACAATAGACTAGGTTGTGGTTCATCATATATCCACAAAGTAGAACCCTATAATTGTGTCATTACATGGGTCCTATTCTTATAGAGTGGATCCCACCCTGACAGACTAGGGCATGAGTCCTTTATTTATCTACAGAGTGGAATACTCTAGATGTGTTATGGTATGGTTCCTCTACATACAAAGTGGAACCCCCTAAAAAATGGGGTGTAGGTCCCCTATATTTATACTGAGTGGAACCCTCCTATCATATCAGGTTATTTTCCCCCTATATAGAGATTATTACACCTTGATTGAGTGTAATAGTGGAGATGTTTGGTTCTAAATGATTACTTTTTGATTGGAAAAGCGAGATGCTACACATCATTATTAACCTCTGGAACTTTGGGGAGGCTCATTTACTAGGTTGGGCTTCGAGATGAAGATCCCCATTCTCTCTTTTTTTGAGTTTATTTTATGATAACACAAACATAGATATAGATATATATATATATATAAAACCTTTTTTTGTGTTCCATTTCTCTCTTTTTATAGGTTGATCTATCTGCTTATATCGTGTCTCATATTTCTCCCCTTTAGTATTCATGGAATCCTACTAGTTATGTATATAATCATACCTACAAGGGATTTTCATGCCCATGTCATGTCTTATAAAGATAACATACATGTCAATAGCAATTTTGTGAGAGTATTAGGGATACCCGAGTTCATCTGACTATGTATAGTGATTGAGGTTCAGAAATCTAGAGCTATGCTCTCTCAACATGTACTTTTCCAGTTATAGTTATGTTGGAAGTTTTTTTTGTTGGGTGTGTATTTTTTTACTTTCTTTTTGATTTACTCAATTTCACTCTTTTATATTCCTCAAATATTATCACATGAATTGTTTTTACTTTATATGTTATAGAATTTTTGTTATATTACTCTACACTTATGTATAGATATGGTTTGGTGAGTGCATATAAGTAATTTAGGAAATGAAAACCCATATTATTTATTCCATTCAACACTTTTCTATAGCCCTTGGCCTATAGAGGAAAGCTTGGTGTAGATGCGGCTTATCCATCCATCATTTAGGCGGACCATAGTGGGTTGGTTTGTGACATTTATTTATCATGGAGAAAAATTAAATTTTGTATCTACCCAGATAACAGAATAAAATTATCTTCATAAGTAGTAAACAATTATCCTCCTTTTACTTCAAATCTATGAATTTATTTTCCATTATAATCTAAATAACCTAGAAATAATACTCTTAAAGGAATAGTTAATTTAAAGCTATCTCTTATATGGAATTGATTTATTCATTTTCCATATTATTATTAAAAAATACCATAATTTATCATCTTAAACTAAGAAAAATAAATAGAACAGGCTACCCTTATATGTTCCAAATATCCCAGGATTATAAATATGTTCACCAAAGTGTTAATCCATCTTTTAGATTTCACTATGCCTGAGGATCCACCAAAAGCTAGAGGGTACTATATTTTGAAGGGATATATTATCAAACTATTTTTATATAGAGAATTTGGTCACAACCTTATATTGTAACCTACATTAATAGCCTATAAAACTAATTTAAAATAGCTACCATATGTTTTTTTTCTAAGTACAACCATTCTATGTTTTGAGTTAAGAAGGATATTATCCTCCCGATACCTTTCTACATAGCTTCCTTATTTCCCCTATGTAAACATATTTTATGTCATCTTGGATTAAATGAAGAAACATGAAAATCCTAAAAATATATCACATGATAATATAACCACAAATTATAATATTTTATTTCTATATTTTAAAAACATCATAACCTATAAAGTTATCTAAACCCTTTCTCTAATAATAAATCTAAAAAACTACACATTACTATCCCATAAATTTCATGATTTATGGTGTATATTTCATCACTTACATCCTAATGACCTTTTAGTTTTTTATTTTTATAATATTAGAAAATATGTTACATTAATAAGTGGTCATTTCTATACAGTGTCCATAGTTCCAATTTTTTTTATAAATACACACTTTCTTTATTCAAGTCAACTCCTATAACCGAAATTCTAACTTTGTTAACACTCATACTCATACATAATCTCTGGGGTGAACAATTGAAAATATGGAATGAGAAAAACAAAGCTCAGTAAGGGACATAAAATAAAATGAATCTATTTTTCCATTTATTAACCTTGAAAATCCATATGAATTTTTTTTTTCAAAATATACCATTGATATCAAATATTTGTTTACTTTTCTATGAAAAAAACATAATTTATCCAAGTATTTAATAAAAAATTTCATATATAATCATAAATGAAAAATAATAATCATAAGGGTCTCTTGAAAAAACATGAAAAATCCTGAATACCATTACTAGAAAAAGAATCTATTAACTTTTTTTAAATAAATGTCATAAAATATACATAAAAACATAATATAATTTTCTTAAATTTTGAAATAAAAGTATTTCTTTTATAAACCATTTAAATCAGATACCATTTTTTCCTTGGATCATTATCCATAAATTCTCCCATACCAGATATTTTATAATGGAATTAACTAACAAGATAATTCCCATATCTTTGAGGTGTAACCTATTACTGGTAAATTTCATCACTTTTCCTATTTAATTGGATAGATATTCCCAGATAAAACATAATTCATATAAAATTTCCATAACCCATATCATGATTAAAAAACACATTTATTTCACTTTAATATTAAAACTCATTAAAGTTGTATTTTAATAACATAAGCAATAACAATTTCATTTATCTCATTAAAATGAGAAGACATTTTTCTTTCTTTAGATAATATTTTTATAGAAAAAAAATATTAAAAGAGAAAGAATATAATATTATTTGAAAAACCATGAAAACATGAAGTGGAATTTTCACAATGAATAACATTTATAACCACAAGAAAGGGAATTCAAGCTGTATATAATAAAAATATATATTATTTTTTCTCTTTTACAACAATTATAAAATAACCAATACAAAAAGTGTTGAAAATATTACTTTTTTATCATTTATAGAGAATATAAAATATATTTCAAAATTATATTTATAAAAATTTTAATAATAAATTATAAAATTATTGAAAGATTTAGAATTACCACAATATGGAAGAATTGTTTTTAGGATTAAATATTTAAAATAGTATTTTCTAAAGGATGTTCCTTACAACTACTCTTGACTAATTTCATTTTTATTTATACCCTCTCAAGTAATATATTTATAATAGTATTTATACTTTCTTAAAAACCATTTTCATGTTAATAATGTTATCATTATTACCTATATTTCATTTGTTACTATGGTTTTCATTGTTACTAAATGGTTAAGTTCACATTAGATGTTATGAGGATGTTCGATTTGTATGTGTAAAATGAATTTTGTAGGTTTAATAAGTCCAAAGGGATCATGTTTACATAATTTAATGAATATTAATAATGAAAAAATAATAATTATTACATATTAAAGATATTTTTAGAACCATCCATGGAAAGTGGATGTAGAAAATGCAATAGGTCATAATAAGGATGTGATAGTCCGCATGTATACATGAGCGGTGCTTCCATATTTATATTGTATAGAAAAGATTTAAGTTATATAATACTCTAAATTTAAAGAATCATAATTATGTTATAAATACCATATTTTTTACTAGTTCCATCATCATGACCACCCATGTGAGTCAGTAATGAAGAATGAACCACATCGCTTCGAAGAGGTAGTATTTCACACTTTACAAGATTAATGTTATCATTTTCCAATAGATGATAAGCGTAAGGAGTTTAGTGATATAATAAATTTATAGAATCATAATTATTTAATGTATATATTATATATTCATTTATCCCATATTTATGACCAGTTATGTGAGGCAGTGATGGAAAAAAACACTTTGCTTCATGATGGTGGTATGCGACATGTACACAAGTGAAATATTTCCATTTCCAATGAGATGGAAAAATATATACTTTTTCTATAATAATAATAACATTTTAGTATATATAAGTTGATTATTCCATTAATTTATAGTGGTTAGAAGAGATTTAAAAGTGGTATATGAAGAAATAAACCTAAAATAGACTAATCAGATATCTCCCTTGGGCTTACACCTTAAGCCATCATAGATTGGTCTTTCGAGAAGACTATGACCTCTAGGATGTGTGGAGGATTTTTGGGAATGATTTTGGTAGGGATTACATGAGCTAAGCGGTAAAAAAGGTGTGAAGATGTGACGTGATGAGGTTCCCTATTATAAGTGAGGGGAGTGTAAATCATGTACATACTTCAATCTTTTGAACATATTAAATGTATTTATTAAGTTTAAGTGGACAAAATGGAAATTTTTTTAATATAAGGTATTTTGAGGTAAAAATAAGCTCAAAAAATCAAATATATACAAGTTTTAGATATTTATTGTCTGTTATCTCTTAATTTAACCACAATTAACCCTTTTAACCTTTAGTGGGGTGATAAAGATTTACCATAGTAACCAACCATTAGAAAAAATTGAAATTGATAACCTTAAAAAATTGAACCTCTTGATTTAAAACTATAAATACATTATTCATGATAGAATTTGTACAAGTGGTAGAAATAATTTTCAATATATGTGTGCAAAATGAAAAAAAATAGTTTTTAGAAAAATGTCAATTTTAAGCATAAAAATGATTTTAATCAAAAATAAAATAAAATATCAATTAATATAGAAATATTTAGAATATGTTTAATAAAATGGGACTTATTTAAATTTAAAACCATCCAAAAATAAAAAATAAAATTTTAATTACTTGAAAATAAATTATTGTTTTTATAATGATACGTGTTTTCCATTACTCACTCAAAAATATTCATTCTTAAGAAAAATCCAAAAAAATAACACTAAGTTGATTTTAAAATAATGAATACAAAAATTAATTTCATTTAAAAAATTTATAAATTTTAAATTTTGAAATTTATGTTTTTTAATAAAACCATATATTTCGTTGGAAATATTTCAGCTAGGATAAAATGGTTTATTTTATTACTAAAAAATCATATAAAATTATCATATTATATATGAATACAAAAAATAAATTTATATAAATTAATAATACATAAAATTGATTTATTCTTAACATTACATGGGTTCTCTAAAATAAATCCTTTTATATCAATGATGAAATTTCCATAAGAATGGCCATTATCAAGCTCTAATATACACTAACCAATGCACTAACCACCACTAAAAAATGCTCATCTTGGGATTTATTTCTTGACTAATTCCAATGTACTATATTTCTTATAATGGAAGTTTTTCTCTCTGATTCAATATATTGAATAGTAAAAATATTGGGACATGCATAAGGATTTGGTTCATTTAAAAAAAATGCACATCTCCCAAAGACTCATGATTTTGATGGTCCGGAACCCACCCCTCGCACATGACCAGTACTCTCCTTGTTCAAAACATATAAATAACATCACTCTAGGAGATTGATTGTGACGACAAGGTTTATTCATCCCATGCCTATTTAATTTTATTTATCCCAATAAACACACACACACACACACACACACATATATATATATATATATTTATATTAAAAAAATTACTTCATAAAAATAAAATTATTATACAGATTTCTTACCCGATGGTCTACAATAGGTTTATTCAAATAATTTTAATATGAATTCTTGTGGACATCGAACCACGTCTTAGATCAACCGACCTCATGACACATCACTTTCACATATATCTTTAAAATAAAAAATAAAATTTTTATTAATGTAATTACTTAAGTTGTAATTAAGTTTTTTTAATAATAGTTAAAAGGTTAACTATCACTTTATTTGCCTCAAAAAAAATTTTCAATACAATTATGTTTGGAATTAACTACTTCTACATGTATAATGTTTTTCTTGAATATTCCTAGAAAATAAAATGAATTATTAATAAATATTAAAATAATTTAAATAATTATAATAAATCCACTATATTTACTAAACCTAGGTATAACCAGGCTTAGGTGTCACTTAGACAAATTAACACATCACCCAATTCCATTCTCGAATTACCATTTCACCATCCACCTATCACCGAAATTCCTCTCGTATCCTATAGGATACCGCGGTGCCCGACGCGGTTATCCCCGAAAATTTTTACTTCAGCGAACAACTTTGTCACGTAGGTCCTCCATTAGGGTTTCTTCCTCCAAGGTTCTTCCTCCCGAGGCTCCCCGATTACGATTTCCATCTGGGAGCTTCTTCGTCCCGCAACGCACCTTCGATAGTTCTCTGAGCTTCTTCCTCCCACGGCTACACGATTACGGTATCCATCTCCGAGCTTCATCGTCCCACGGGTCCCCAATTACGGTATCCACCCCCGGGCTTCTTCGTCCCGCAGCGCGACTATGACGACGGCCTTACCAACACCCGTCTACAGGCCGACGGTTTCCCTCTTCAGGAAACTACCACAAAGAGACTGCATCTACTTCCCTTACAACAAACGCTTCAACATCATCTTCCTCCAGCCTCATTATCATTCTACATCGATTTATTCTGATACTAACTTCATATTTACAGTCATTGTCTCAAGAAATTATATGTGGACTATGGCTACCAGATTCTGAGTTGTACAACTCCTCAGTATATAAGGAATTCTCAATTACATCTACTGCATCGCCGTATTCCATAGCCCATTTCTACACCTTCTACTACCAGAACCGACAACTCTATTCCACTGCGTCAGCTAGTGGAGGACCAACAGATGTTCTGAAGAACATACTTTACAGCAATACTCTATTGAGGTAGCAGTATTCTAACTTTCAACAGAAATATGCAACCTACGTCATTCAATTTATTATGAATTTTTCATTACCCAGAAACCGCATCAGGATTTTCTCCGGACAAAGATTCGTCTTCTTATTTTCATATCGGCTGCTGTTGATTTTCACATTGTGAGTATACCATACACATAATCAAACCTTCTAGCAGCTTTACGTAATACATTTTTATTGAACTACAAACAAATTCGTCACAATACTAATTCCATTTAGCACAGTCTCAAGTATATAAGAGAACAACTATTAGCATACGGGCCTCCAGTTCTTATTATATTAGTTTTAACTACCAATAAATGTAACCTGCACCTTCCACTAAATCATATATGCATATTTTGTTTGTAACTTTTTTACAGCTACATAATTCTACACACATATATCTTTAACAAATTCTGTGTCTTCATTCACAATTTACACTACAATTTATTTAATGATCTCTTTGCATAAAAATATTCTAATGCACGCCTTGACATTAATATATAAAGATATAGAACCAAAAAATTAATTCCTCAACAACCTCTACAGATGTAGTGTTGCAGAGAAGAGTGATACCAAATGAACAACGTAAATGTGAGTTTACTGTCGACTTAGTTTTCGACATATTTCTATCATAAGTTTATTCCATAATCTGAATAAGCTACTGCTGTCACACTTGCAGTGTCAACATCGACTACAAATCCGTCAATGACATCTACAAATCTCTCTCCTCCTCTAACAAGTGAACCGCATTCTTAAAATGGCAGTGCAGATGGAGTCACATGAATTCCCCTAACACCATTGTCTATCTATGGTCTATTCTATTTACATTATATTATGTAAATCCCTATTTTCTTTAATACAATATATAATAACTAAAGAGATGCATTCTACAAATGGTGTTGAACATGGAGTCACACGGACGCCACTAACAACACCGTCCATACCGGGTCTATTCTATTTGCATTGAACTGTCTAAATCCCTAATTTTTTTAATACTTTGCATATTAATTGAAGATATCCCTCTCTAACTACTTTGTTAGCAGTTCAACAACAATCTGATACAGGGGAATCATTTATTGCAAATGCAAAAAAGCAGAAGCAAACATCAAATGACTTCAAACAATCTCCTATTCCTTTTTGTAAGTATGATGAAAATTATCTGCGAAGACCATACTATACACCACAGAAACAACCAACTCATCATATAACTATTTCCTTCACACTTTGGGTAGCGATCATAACTGATGAAAACATCCACTGCCCGTCAACCTCTAGAGATACGAGGATTCAAAGAAGACTGCTAATGAAGGAACAAAACAATTGTGAGTTTACTAATACCTTCACCTGATTCTTCATTCTGTTACATAATAATACCATTATTTGATTAACCAATTGATGACACACTTCCAATGTCAGCATCTATCGGAAATCCCGCGATGACATCTGCACATGGCGGTGCAAATGGAGTCACACGCACACCATTACTACCGGTGTCTATCAATGGTATGCTCTGTTTACATTTTAGTATCTAATTACATAAATTTATAAATACTCTAAAGACTAACATAAGCTATTCGTCATCAATTACTTCACCTACAGTGCAACAACAATCATCATGTACAGCATCGTTTATCGCAGGAGAGAACAAGCGAACGAAAATAATGAATTCTCTCATACAAACTCTTATTCCATATTGTAAGTATTATGACCCATATCTGCTAAAACCACCCTGTACACCACACTACTGGGCTATTCTTCATCTAACTATTTCTTTCACACTTTCAGTAGTGATCGTGACTGACGAAACCAATCTGTCGGATTCATCGCCAGGAACATTGACAATGTAAGAACATAATTAAGCATTTAAATAATACTATGATCGTTATGGGATCTTAAAAATTTACAATTTATGTTCCCATTTGTAACAGATTGAGTCGACCAAATACCGCGGAATTTAGGAATATATCATTTACAGGTTCAACGTCGTATTTAACACAAATATACAGCATCACACGCACACACACTTCAAAGAGATTACATTTTAGTTATAATACAGTTTTATAACAATACTATCAGACCATTAGAAAGCACTGTTTCATCGAGAATAATCACATTATAATAGTTCAGATTCAAATTAAAACATCAGCGGTGGAATACGGCTTACAGAAAATGGTATAGGTATTTAATGAATATTCTTACATACTAACAGCAGTCAGTTCTGATTTATACTTTCTGATTTTGGTAACAAATGGGTGGTTACTATAGGCTGCTCTGTACAACATGTGATTTCGGATAACATAGGTTAGTGTACTAATTATTTCAGCATTATTGTTAAAAAAATACTAGAGGAAAATACCACGCACATGATCTACTTTGTATGTACTGACTGATACTTTATTTTTTATCAACCAGGATATTTAGATATTGGAGACCCATCTTACATCAGTCTGTACTGTCATGCTTTAATGTGGTTCAATGAGAGAAACAGAAAATGTAGCAACCGACAAAACAAACGTTTTGCTGCATGTTGTGCCAGGGGAAATATTTCTTTGAACTTAATACCAGCTTGTCCGCAGTATCTAGAAATGTTGCTCTTCAGTACAACTTCCATAGTAGCCAAAGCATTCCAGGATAACATGCATATTTACAACTCCATGTTTTCTTTCACTTCAATGGGTGGTAGGATTGATAGGTCTATCAACAAGGGTGGAGCTCCATGTATATTCAAATTGAATGGACAAAACTACCATCGTATAGGAAGTTTATGTCCACCAGATGGTCACCCTCCCAGATTCGCACAACTATACAAGTATGACACAACACATGAATGTTATAATAGGGTTCGCGAGTTTAGGTATCTCTTAACCTATCTGCGGTGGACTAATATTTCAACGTGGATTATTTCTGTATTAACATACCTACTGCATGCAGCTGCAAAATCCCAAATATCCAAACTCGTATTGACTACAACATAGTCGAAAAACTTCAAAAAATTCTTTATGAACACAATGGTTTAGCTCGACAGTTCAGAAGTGTAAGGGATGTTCTTCAAAAAAAAAAAGATGTTCCAAATTTGAAACTACGTCTACTAAAGAGAAGAGAAGATAATCCCAGTACATATAACATACCAAATAATTCTGAGATTTCAATGCTTATCATTGGTGATGTCGAAGATCTCAACCAATAGCGTGATATAATCATTCATACCAAAACTGGTGATTTTCAATGAATTGATGAGAAAAACCCACTATATCTTCCATTGCAATATCCCTTGATTTTCACAGCTGGCAGTGATGGATATGTTGATAGCATTCTGCATTGCCCAAATCCTTTCACAACAAGTCCAAAATTAAGGAAGGTTACCATGAGAGAGAACTTCTCTTTCAACTTGAAATTCCTTGAGAATCAATCCTCAACACAACTGCATTCGTGAAGACTTTTGCAACAGTTTGTTGTTGATGATTATAAGATGGTAGAGTCTCAGAGGCTATCATTCATTCGCTTTAATCAAAAGAGATTGAGGGTAGATGTATACAACGGATTGCAAGATACATTTCTACGAGGCGATAGAGAAGGTTCTTTATGCGGCAAATGGATCATTTTACCTTCACCCTTCACAGGTGGTCCAAGGTATATGATCCAAAATTACCAAGATGCAATATCTATTGTTAATTGGGCAGGGTATCCAGATTTTTTTTAACATTTACATGTAACCCAATGTGGCCTAACATCACTCGGTGGTTAAGATACAAGAATATTTGACCAGTAGACTCCCCTCAAATTCTCTTTCGAGTTTTCAATATGAAGCTCAAATATATAATGAAGGATTTAAGAGAAGGATGTTTCTTTGGAAAATCAAGGATATGTAACCATCTATCTGCATATATCAAATATTATTATCCATACAGTTTGAAATTTTATCATCACTTACAAACTATATGACTTTTGTTTTCCATTTATTTGTTCGAACTATAGAGTTTCAGAAACGTGGCTTGCCTCATGTGCACATCTTATTATTTCTCTACCGTGAAAACAAAGTGAACACTCCAATAGCTGTAAACAAATATGTCAGCGCTGAAATCCCAGATAAAGATGCTTACCCTAAGAAACCTGAGGTTGTCAAAAGTTTTATGCTCCACGACCCTTATGGTGCTACGAACAGATCATCACCTCGCATGAAACATGGTAAATGTGGATTTTTTTTTCCAAAACAATTTGCTGAAAGTACGACTGTTGATGATGATCGCTGTGTTGTTTATTAGAGAAGGGATGACAAAAAAACTATTCTGAAAAATAAAATTCCTTTGGATAATCTTTATATAGTTCCATACAATCCGGTGTTACTATTAAAGTACCATGCACATATCAACATTGAAGTTTTTAACCAGTCATCTTCAATAAAATATTTGTTTAAGTATATTAGCAAAGAAAATGACCGTGTAATGACATCACTCTATGAAGGGAACAACGAACACTCCACACAGAATATGGTAGATGAAACAAAAAAGTATTAAGACTTTCGATACATATCTCCTTGTGAGGCATGTTGGAGGATTTTTTCATATGATATCCATTACAGATATCCATCAGTGGAGAGGTTGCATATTTATTTTCCACAACAGAATTGTGTCACCTTTTCAGACACCGATAACATTGAAGATGTATTGAATCATAGAAATATTTCTCAGCCAATGTTGACCTCTTGGTTTGAAGAAAATATTATATACCCGGAAGGAAGAGGATTAACTTTTGCAGAGTATCTAACTAGATTTGTGTTCCACTGTCAAGAAAGGAAGTGGAATCCCCATAAACAAGGAATCTGTATTGGAAGACTGTACTATGTGCCTCAAACCACATGTGAACTCTACCACTTGAGGATACTTCTAACAAAAATAAAAGGAGCAACTTCTTATGAGTATATCAGGACTGTAAACATCATCACTCATGGTACATTTAGAGAGGCTTGCTCTGCTATGGGACTACTGAAAGATGATAGAGACTTTGTTGAAGCTATAAAAGAAGTCTCCGCTTGGGGAATGGGGCAACATGTACGCAGACTGTTCGTGAACATGTTAATCTACAATAACATATCTCACCCATATATGGTCTGGGATGAAACCAAAGATATACTATCAGAATAAATTTTATATATACAAATAAGGACCCAAAAAATTCCAGGTGCACATTTTGGCATGTCCCTTCTTCATAGTTTTCTTTTTTATGTCTTGCAAATGCCAAATTATTACTGCCCGCTAGTATTAATAACATTGTAATATTGAAGAACTGCTTCAGTTTTTCAACCAAAGCTGACTCCAAACTAGAATTCTTTTCAAAAGTCTTATATGTTAATTGAATTTATTTATTTTGTTCTGTAGGCATTCAAAAAACAATCAGCGCACTTATTCGAATAATGGTTCAGTCCGCACTTTATGACTATATATATTTCAATCTGTAGAAATATTCTGCATTCTCATACAGTAAATACACATGTAATACTTCTAAATAAATTGAAATTCCAAACATTGTACATCTTTCTCTGGTATAACTTCGTTTATATTCATTATAATACAATACAACAAATATTACGGCCTTTCTGTTCAGATATTTTTACAATAATACTTGCAACATTTTAATCTGTACGATTCTATACATAAAATCCGCACTTTCATATGACTTTTAATCACATTACATTTCCATTTGTACTACAATATTTGAATCTGTATAAAAATTCTGCATTATCATACATTAAGAAAAAATATAATACTTCATACTAAATTTAACTTGCAATCAATGTGCAGATTATGAAAGTATAACTTTGTTTATATTCATTGTAATCCAGTACAACAATGTTTACAGCCTTGTTGTTAAAGTATAATTACAATAAATTTAAAACTGGTCAATTCTGTACATGTAATCCACCGACGCATATATCATTTCATCATATTACATTGCCATCAGTACCACAATATTTCATTCTGTACAAATAATATGCATTTTTAAACATTAAATAAATGTATAATACTTCTTCCTCATTTTCACTTACAATCATTGCAGATCTTTCTCTTGTATAACTCTGTTTATATTCATTATAATCCAGTACAACAAAGTTTACAGCCTTTCAATTCAAATATAATTACAATAATACTTGCATCATCTTAATCCGTATGATTCTATAAACGTGATGCACAGTTTTTTATATGTTTCATTCACATTACATTTCCATCTGTACTGGTCTAACTATAAGATTGTCATTTAATTCTCCACTCTATCATTACTGACAACACATAAATACTGATGTTTTCTATCAATTTATTTCATCTTCCACTATTGTTCTTATTTTAATTTATATGTATACTATTATAATGACTTAGTTAGTGGTTACTCGTACTACAATTTTACAATATTCCGCAACATTGTAGATTTGACACTCACAAATCACCAGATACATACATATGCTTTAAGAGATATAGACCTCATTTTACAGAGCATTGGAAGAGCACATCAGTTATATCCTCCTATGCCACTTCCAGATTCAGATTCTGATGCCAATGAAAATCGTTTAGTTGCAGAAGAATTGACTTACAATAAAGAAACACTTCTAGAAGAGGGAAACTGTTTACAAAGTATGCTTACAGATGAACATAAAGATGTTATGTATCTCATTCTCTTTTCACTATCTACCAACTCAGGGGGGGTTCTTCTTCATGCATGGTTATGGAGGCATAGGTAAAACGTTCATCTGGAGAGTATTAACATCATTGCTGCGAGCACAGGGAACGATTGTACTTGCAGTTGCATCGAGTCGAATAACATCACTACTTCTACCTGGCGGACGAACAGCGCATTCCAAATTCCGTATTCCAATCGCCATTAGTATACATTCAATTTCTAATATTCATTATGGGAGTGACATAGCAGAACTTTTTCAGTTGACTAAGCTCATCATTTGGGATGAGGCATCTATGATTCATAAGTTCGGTTTTGAGGCTTTAGACCGAACTCTTAGGGACATTATAACTGTCAAAAATGAAAATGCTGAGAATTTTCCGTTCAGTGGATTAATAGTTTTCTTCGGAGGATATTTTAGGAGAATACTGCATGTTATACCGGGAGGAAACAGATCTGACATTGCCTATGAAAATGTAAAGTCATCATATCATTGGCAACACTGTCGGGTGTTATCTCTTACAAAAAACATGAGATTGCAGAGTACAACTACCAGTCATGATGCGGCTGTGTTACATAATTTTGCAAAATGGACATTAGATATTGGTGAATGTTGAATTGGAGATCCAAACGATGGTGAAACACTCATTCCAATTCCATCAATGTTTCTTTATACCGATAGTTATAATGACATGGCTGCAATCATCAACCATACATACCCGGGTTTCTCTAGCAGACATAGAGATAGATCCTATCTAAAAGACCGTGCAATTTTAGCTCAAACTCGTGATGTCATACAAGAAGTAAATGAATATATATTGACCCTCACTAGCTATGAAAAGAAAGATTACTTCAGTTGAGACTCTGTTTGCAATTCATGTTTTGATATAGACAAACCAGAAAATATTTACACATATGACATGATGAATGGTATAAACGTCTCTGGATTACCTTCCCACAAAATTACACTTCAACTTGGTGTTCTGATTATGTTACACCGAAATGTGGACCAATCAGCTGGTTTGTGTAATGGAACTCGTATGATAGTAACACACTTTGGTGAAGATGTTATTGGTGCCGAAGTATTAAATGGATGTCATTCAAGATATTTTGCATTCATTCCAAGATTAACAATGACTCACTCTGATGGTAAATGGCCATTAAAACTACAAATAAGAAAATATCCTTGGACATTTTCTTATGTGATGACTATTAATAAACGTCAGGGTCAATCATTGTCTTCAGTTGGGCTGTATCTTTGTAAACCAGTGTTCTCTCATGGTCAATTATATGTTGCGGTGTCTAGAGTCACATCACCTACTGGATTGAAAATTTTAGTTGAAGGTAAGAGTAATGGGTCCTACAATTACAAAGAAAATATTGTCTACAAGGAATTATTTCATAATCTGTCTTAGGTATCAATCGTATTGACTTGTATATGCTTCATTCTGCTCTGGGAAATGATTTTTTTATTGTCATGGATTTTTTACATACTCAATATGTATTATTTGAAAACTGAATGATTATGTACGGTAACAAATATTTCACACTCAATAACTATACTGAATGAGGTTAGCCCAGATGATGATGAAACACTACGAATACAAGTTCGTGTCTTGAAAATGTGGTTCAATTCATCTTCCAAATACTCCAATGAAGTCGTTGCTATTGATCTTGTACTCTGCGACATCCAGGTAACTTTTCCTTACAACAAGTCATTACAATTTATTTTCACTATTTGTCACCTACGATCTAAACATTTACACACTCACACACACAGATATATATATATATATATATATGCAATTATCGTTCCTTGTAATTTGTATTGATTCCTCAATAACCATCATTTTAACATACTCTATGCAGGGAACCAAGATTCAATGTACCATTACGAATCGAGATATTATCTCGAAGTACAAACAACTGTTGGTTATGGGACTATGATATATTGTACAAAACTTCCAAATAGCTTCCAACCAAGGGAGTTACCTCACAACAAGACACCTGTGTCAAATCAGGTTCACATCCATGACGTTTGTTCATCCTGTGAAGTACAACTAACTCTTTTTAGTTTTCATTTTACTTCATTTGATGACATAATTCAGGAAAAAGTCCATGAGGAACATTTAATAGGTACATTTGGTTAATACAAAATAATTACACTTCCATTGACCAAGTCGTGTTATATTAATATGCACAATGTATTTTCATACAGCCATATGTTATTTCGAAAAACTTTGTTTCTATGTACTATGATTTAGAACTAATTGGAGTCCTACGTTACTCACATCCAATTAAATCAATGGGCACTTCAAACCACATAATTAAGATTATATTAGAAGATGACCGGTAATTTTGTGTTGACTAATTTCATAACATTACTGTAACAGATAACATTGACCCATTTAGTCAATTTGTTTCTTTGAAAACGGTAGCAAGTTACCTACAGCTTATGGGGTAATTTTGCTTCTGAAATGTCATGTTACATGGAAAAAAACTCAGACCCCACTACCATATTAATATTACAGCTTGTCCGGGTTAAGATATTAACGATTATAGTTTCTGTCTATATTTCATAATCTCAATCTATCTACTATGTGTTCTCAAATATGTGGTTTCAATAGATAAGTATATAATCTTGACATCAAACTTCTTTTAGCCTCTATTCTTATCACAAAAACTATTAATGCAACAAATATTCTCTAAAACCCAAACCTTCCAGTAGTTTAAAGCTTCAGAAGTAGGTAACTCTGTAACTAACTTTATATTGGAGGTACATTAATTTAAATATCTCATTGTCATAACTGTACTACCCATAAGATATTACTGTTTACTTCCATGTATGGTGTTATGCTTTTTTCAGGCTTGGTGTGATAATAGAATCACCATTACAAACTCCATCACCAACAACTCACAACCAAACAATGGAAATACCATATTAGAATAACAAGAAATCCATATTAGATGTAAAAAGCTGTCAATAGGTCAATAATATTTACTTATTTTCTTATATTGATTATGTAATATTATTAACTACTCACTACTGTCCTATAATAAATTCATCACTGACATGTAATTAATCTACTGGAGGCTACTTGATGCTTAATTGCAGTTATAATTCAGAAAATTAAAAGAACCCACAACTGGTTCTATGATTCATGCCGGTTTTGCAGAAAGAACGTGTAGATTATAGATGGAACCATTTTCTGCATGTCCTGAAACTCCTCACCTACTAGAATTATTCCAAAGTTAGAATGTTTTCAATGCTGCCTAAATATCTTTTTATCATTATGCTACTTCTTTCATTCAGCTACGCAATCCAAAGGATACAAAAAGTGTAGTCATAATAATGATTGCAACAGGTTTAGAGTTTAACTAATGGTTACAGATAGAACACACTCTTTTTCAGTGGTGTTATTTGAAAGACATGTCATGCAATATATACAAAAAATAGCTGTGCAACTAAGAGCGACTTTGATACAGGTAATTCCAAATCCTTATATCTTCTCTTTAAAAAATAATTGAAATATTTAAAATTACACTGACAATGGGTTTTTTATTTGGACGATGATGAGTTTGGTTTCCCTCAGTAATTGAACTTCTTCAAAACTCGGAAATTTTTGTTAGGAATTGAGATTACAGATTACAATATTAAGAATCATCATTGTCCATCTGAGCAAAATTGTTACAAATTGGTTTATATGAAGGATAATCACAAGTAAATCAACCACTTCACTAAGGTCTTAGAACATAAACATGTCAGTCTATATTTTAATCAATTAATCTTTAAACCCAGCAACTGAAAATAAATTACTCTTTTCTTCAATAATATACAGGATAATCAAAGAAATTGTTCTTCTACAGTAAGCAGTGTCGGTTGTTATATGTAGGTAACTGTATTTCTATTTCTTTAGTATGAGTTTCTAACAATGGATTCAAGTTTACTGATATATTCCTTTTACATTTCCTCATAGGATTATGAAATAGTTGGGTCTTCTCCTGGTACTTTAAACACTGATATAGGATAACATACTCCACCCTTGAACCAGTGTTCTACTCGAGTATACATATGTTATCTTCTATTACTCCTAAATTATTTCTATTTCTATAACAACACATTTCATTATTGTAAAGTATTATGATTTTTAGATATTTAAAAATGAAACATTTAAAGAGTTATTAAATTTATGTGCTGATAAAAAAAATTACACTCTTTAATCTCTGCTCTTAAAGTCACTGCTTTCAATTGCTCTACTTTATAGTTTCACATTATTCTAACATGAAACCTCTATGTAGAAAAAACTGTTGTGTTGTTTTGATATTGAGAATGTTGTGCAAGAAAATTTCCAAACGTCTCCAGGTAGCGTGCCTACAACATGTCCATCTGCTGAATTGCAGACCATGCCGAAGGGATATATAAACAATAAAACCGAAAAAACAGACTGAAAACTCATACTGGAAATAGAATGTAAACATATATCTTCACTGATCAAATAATTCTCATTACGGTTTTCATAATTATTATTTGTAGTTCAATGTGTATTACAGTTGATAGAGTAGAGACAGTTCAATTAAAACTATTCATGCTACTGTTTCAGTATTTTGATATCACTACTATATAGTGTGACATTGAAGAGACAATTGCACTATGAGAATTTCCGGTTAAAAAACCAATACGATGTTCTCTTTAAAATTTTGACATGTCATACAAAAATTAACAACTGAAAATGGTTCGGTATTTTTGTAAAACTTTTAGGATATAAAAAATGAATTCACTAACATGTATTCCTAATATCTGTTTCTGGTACTTATTCTAGAGGACAAGATTGTAGGATGATTTTCATTATGTTGGAGGATTCTGCTACAAGAGTTTTATGCTTGAGGTTTTTTCTATGGAAAGTTTTTGCTGGAGGTTTCTACTACTGGATTGTTTCCTACAGATTGCTTATCATGGGTATTTTATGCTGGACAGTAATGAAATCTGGGCGTTTGGTTGTATTCTACATTTTCCAAAACACTGCATGGTTTTCATCACTTTTGATTAATAATTTATCTCATTTTTCTGGATGGTTTTTCATTATTAGGTATTTCCAGTATACTGGACAATTTCCAGCTATGGTGTTTCATGATGCTGGATGTTTTTTCTTGTGGCCGAATCTAATTCAATTGTTTTTTAAATCCAGAGTTGAATTATTTCAATATATGTGTTCAGTTATATTTATCTTTCAGTTTTTATTCAACAGTAATGTTTGTTCTTTGCTTTCATGAATATTATTCTCTTATTAGTAGCAGAATACTCTGCAGAAGATGAAGTACCTCCCACCTAGAGATGTTATAACTCAATCATCTAGATATCTTTACTGCGGTATGGGTTTGTTTACTCTAGTATTCAGAAAATGAATTCTAATTTCCATCCTCAAATATGAGGATTTCATACACTTTCAAACGTTCAATTTTCTGGTCACCGCTTCAATTGGTGTCTCCAAATTTTGTGCACTCATATTCCATATAAATACACCATTAATTCCTAATTAACATTTATTCAATATTGTTGTTTATTCTCAATATTTTTAAGTACTAATATCTAAATAAAAAAAAGTATTCAATTATACCGTGAGAAATCACGGGCGAGTACTAGTTTAGTAAAAACCTATCAAATTCATTATGTAAATCGATATAACATATATCCTAAAAGTATTTCCATTTATCTTGAGTTATCCCTTTGGGTAACATCAAAAATATTCGATGAATAGTTAAATAAGTGGAATTCAACCAAAAACACAAACTACACTTGATGTCCTTCCATTTTTCCCTAAACTTTTCAATTCCCATTGATGCACAACTGCTTTGTAGACATAAAATTAGAAAATAATATACAAATAATATATACTAAAATAATTATAATAGTATGCCTGATAAGATAATTAGTTAAAATAAACTATTAATATTTAATTTAACTTAATTTTAGTTGTTTATAAAATTTTTAATTTATCCAATAAAGGAGTTTGTTTTGAAACAAAAGTAATAATAATAATAAATCCATTTCATTTCATAGAAATATTAATGATTATACTATGTGGAGATAAATTTACAATATTGATTTTAAGTAATTTTTTTTCTAAAAAGAAACTATTTTACAAACCAAATTATATTTCATGAATTATATATTTTTTAAAGTAAAATATGTAAATTTTATGATTTAAATTTGATAAAATTTAATTAATTTATTTATATCATCATATAAAATTTATATTATGGTCATATTTTTTTGATTTTTATAAAAATATTTGTTTTTGGGTGAAAAATGAAAAAAATACAATTTTTATAGAAAATGACATTTATTTCCAAGTATTAACAAACTACCATGGTGTTTTGGATTGGTTTTAAAGTATAATTTTTCTCATTTGACTAAAAATAATCAAAATTTTAAATTATAACAAACATTATAATTTATTTTGGTATAAATTAATTATTTAGGATTAACAACTCATTTCTTTACAAAACCCATTTTTCATTGCGTCTTTCATTCTTAAACTAAGAATAATTATTTTTACATATATTTATTGAATCATAAAAAATGGATTTCGTATTTTTACTCTTGAGGTTAAAATTTATAAATTAGGTTAACTTCATTTTTGGTCACAATCTATAGCAATGATGGAATATTATTATCACCATAGTAAAGGGTAAAAATGTGTTAATTATGGTGAAAACATAGTGGTAAAGTTATAAAATTACATATTAAATCTTATTGGATGAGATTTTTTGGACCCTCATTATATTATATTTGAAAATTTATTTATTTACCACCACTTTCACACAAATAAGACAATTTTATTAATATTTTGAATAATTACAAGAGTGAAACTCCCCTCACATATTAAAGAGAACCTCATATACTCTCTTATTTGAAAACATAGAGCCCTTTTCTAAAACATTTCGTAAAATATACCTTCTAAACATCCCTACAAATTTAATATAGTTCTAGGTCTCACCAAAGGACCAATCCTTGGAGGATTAATGTGTAATCCAAAGGAGGTTTCCCAAAGAATTGGTATACCTCTTAACTAAGTGTTTTTATGTTGATTTATTCTTTTAAATCCTTAACTTCTATTAACCAATATGATATAATAACAATAGTATATTATATATAAATAAATGTTAATATGTTTAAGTTATAACCCATTTTAATCTTTTTTCCCATATAATGTTAAATAAGAACTTTTCCCATACCTATATGTGGACTACCACCTTCACGATGTGATGTGTTTTATTTTTTTTACTGACTCATATTTTTTTGGTTAAAATGATAAATCAAATGAATATTTATAATATTTATTAAATAATTATGAATAAATAGATATAATATATTAATTACCTTCTTACACTTCAATCCATTTGAAAATGATAACATTTCTCTTGTGTACAAGTGGACTACCATCTCCATGAAGTGATGTGATTATGTTTTGTTAGTGCCTCACATGGATGGAAATTAGGATAAATAAATGAATAAATATTAAATTTATAACTTATTTATGATTATATAAAATTAAAATATAATCTAATTTTTTCTCTTCCACCTATTTGAAAAGTGAAAATTCCATTTATGCGTACATATGGACTACTATCTCTATGGAGTGGTGTGCTTTAATTTTTATGACCATATTATATGGATGGTTATAAAAGTATATTTTATTTATAAAAATTATAATTATAAAATTTTAAATATAATTTGGATAAAAAAACCATAATATCTTGGATCATAACAAATGTACAAATGTTATTTTGAGGTTATAAATAGAATGAACTCAAAATGACCTATGTAAACTTAACCATTTTAGTAACTAAATAAAACATGGTAATAAATGAAATAAAATGAATAATGATAATGTAATGGAAAATAATTTTTAAGGAATGTGAATATAAAATATAATTTTATTATATATTATTTAGGGAATGAATGATGCTATACAGAACATAAGGTATGAGATTTTCTTTCAAACCTTTTTTTAAATTTATGCGTTCAAAATATTTATAATACTTATCTATTTTCATAAATCTTTCATGGAATGTTTTTATTGTTTCCTCCAAAATTATTAAACATACTTTTAAACTATCTTTTATATTCTTTATAAAGTCTAAAAATGAATATTTTAAAAATTTACCATATATGTTATTTAGAATTTTTAGTTTTACCAAAGTAAAAAAAATGTTTTTTAATGTATAAAACCTGACCATGTTTTCCCACCATCATAGAAATTATTTTTTATAAATATTCCTATTCAAGTTTTCCTGTTTTTTGAAAGAAGATCATACTCATAATATTTTGGGAATAATTCACTTAAATGTTGTTCAAAATAATTTGATTTCCCTATATTTTAATGTGAAAAATGAATGTGCTTTTCCTTATGGATTAAAATTAGTTTTTTAAGTGTTTTATGATGAAAAATTGAAATTAAAAAAAAATCATTATATAGTACATTATAATTATCTATGATGATGGTTGATCCCAATACTTATCATAGTTATGAGTGATCTTGATATAACTCTATAATGTATTTGGTAATGATTTAGTTTTCAATAATGAATTTAAGAGAGATAACCGAGTAGGTTACTACACTAGAATTTACTATTCAAAACTTTTTCAAGAAACTATTAAACATAATTGAGCATAAGCTATTAATACAATTCTCAATGTTACCTATTTCATGATTTCATAGGGTATGTTATGAATGTCATTTAATTTAATGAGGAAAACAAACTTTTAAAGTTGAATTGTTTTTTTTCAAAGAATTTATTCATGATTTATCATTTACCTCATGTTTTGGAAAATTAATTTTTATGATGATAATGGGTTTAAAAGGATTTCTTTGAGAAATTGTTTTACTTTCTTAAATTGATAAGTTTTTCTTATGTGTTTAAATTATTATTTTGAAAAAATAAATCACTTTCATGGATCCTTATGTTTTTAATTAGTCTAACATGATTCCCTTTTTATATCCCCAATTATGATTTGTTTTACACATCCAAGATTTTTTAGTATTTTTTATAGGATGTAAGGATGTGTAGTAATAATATCAAGGTCAATAATTCTACTATAATGACTTTTCATAAAATAAGAATAATATTCTGGAATGAAATTTGGGTGTAATTTTAAAAACCTATTAATGTGAAAGGAATATACACTATGTGTAAATTTCTAAATTTTTATGTAAATTTGATTTCTTATTTTTTAATACTATAAACATATAATATACTGAAAATGTATAAAAGTACAACCCTTATTATAAAAGGTGTAATTATGGGTTAATTATCTTGCAGTGTGTTATAATTGGAATCATAATAACGGTTAATATAACTTTATAGGATATGATGTGGTTAAAAGATGAAATAAATAGAATAAAATTTGTGGTAACATTTCCATGACATTGATTTTGAATATTTCTATGTTTTTTCATTTTATTCATGTTCGTTATGAATGGATTTACATAATAGAAAGATTGTCGTTGTAGTAGTAAAGAGTCATGTGTATAATAACCGTTAAAATTTAAAACTAATAATGGTTAGAATAGAAATGTTTTTATAGTCTTAAATCACCCTAAATAGTCTATTAATGGTCTTATCTAGGAAAGAGAGTGACCAAATTTTCAATTGATGAATATATCTATAGTGGATCATTTCATTAACAACATCCAATGAATTTTTGTGGATATTTAGAGCTATTAAAAATTTCAAGGATTTATTAATGTAGTGGAGATTTTTTTGATGTTTTTAGATATATAGGACATCAAAATCTAACTCTTAATATATATCATTTAATAGGTGAAACCGATCAATAGTTGTCTCTAAATAAGAATACTAAGGAAAAAATATGAGATTAATTCCATGGAGAGGATAATCTTTGAATATATTCTTAATGAAAAATATTTTCCGAAAGTTATTTTAAATAAAATAGAAAGAAAATTTATAAAGTTGAATAAAAATGAAGAATAATCAATTCCTGCTTATGTGAAAGATTTTTCATGAATGGCCAGGTATGTAAATAATTTCTTTTTAAACCATGAGAGAAATATTTATAGGTTTTAAATAGGTATAAAACTAATTTTATAAAGAGAAATAGACTCTCATGAATTTATAATTTTTAAACATGTGGTTATATGTGATGATAAAAATGAGATGTAGTTTTATAAGACTTATGTAAATTGTTAAAATAAGAATAAAAAATAGTCAATGTGGAAAGGAATGGAGAAGTAGTACGCTAAAAAATTATTAGTTAATCCCCCAAAATGTCCCAAATATTTTAAAATAAATTGTATATATATTTTATAGGGTAAACAAAGTGTTACTAATGTGGTAGTATCAATATTTTATCTCATGGTGGTAAGGAAATGAGTTCTAATCCTAAAATAAAATGAAATAACATATAGTAGGATAACAATGAGATATTATATTTGCAATGAGTTTGGTCATAATGACAACTCATGTATGAATTTAGTTACTCATAGTGATAATAATCAATATAAAAATTATAAATGTGTGGACAATTAATTTTCTACTACTTTGGGGAATGTAAGACCCTTAAGTGAAGTGGTGATAAATTTATTACTTTTTATTCATATTATACCGATGTCTTTCTTTATTTTAGATCCATGCATTGTTTTGTTTTTGGGAAATTTGAAAGTATAATGGAAATTATCTATTAATAAATAAGGTCACAATTTTTGATAAAGTATCATAGGGGTAGTATTAATGGAATAATAATTTATAGAAATAATCCTATTGTTATAAGTGGGATTGATTTTCCAAAAACCTTATTGTCTTAAATTTAGTAGAGTTTGATGTTATTTTGTATATGGATTGGATTTTACTTTATCATGATAAGATATATTTCAATTTAAAATATGTTTTTTATCAAATTTTTTACCATTTGAATATAATATTGAACTCAGACCATTGATGGCAAATCAAGATGATGAGAAATTGATTAAATATGGGTTTAGGAGTTTTCTTTAATATATCATTCTAAAGAAGGGAGATATTAATATTAGTGATATGCCTATAATAAATGAATATATCGATGTATTTCTTGATAATTTACCTAGTGTTATTATTTTCAAGAGGATTAATTTACTAATGAATCAATTAAAGATGCGAATCCAATTTTAAAACCCCTTTATAAAATGGATATTTTAAAACATTTCGAATTAAAAAATATGTTTCAAGAGTTTCTAGATAATAGTTTTATCCACACTAGCACTTCACCTTGGGGTGATATAGTTTTTTTATTGAAACAAAGGATGGTTCTATAAGAATTTTCATTGATTATAGAGCACTTAATAACATCACTATTAAGAATAACTATCCATTTCCTCATATCAACAACTTATTTGATCAACTTTTTGTGCTCAATATTTTGGGAAGATTGATCTATGATCAAATTACTACTAAGTAAAATTAATGGAGGATATAATTCTAAGAACAACATTCCATACTAGGTATAGACATTAAAAGTTTTTTCTCACACCTTTTAGGTTTAAGAATGCACCTAGTGTATTTATGGATCTTATAAATAGTAGTTTTCATGTGTATTTGGACATAATTTTGGTGGTTTTCATTGATGAAATTATAATTCATTCTAAATGTTATGAGGAGAATTAGATAAATCTAATTATTATTCTATGTAAACTAAATGAATATAATTTATATAAAAATCCCAAAAATGTGAATTTTTTCTACAATAGATTTCATTTCTTTGGAGTATTGTTTCAAAAGATGGTACGAATATTATACTTGACAAAACAAAAGTTGTGAAATACTGTTTAATATCTCTAAATACCACTAAGGCTCATATTTTTCTTATATTTTAGGGTTAATATTGATGTGTTTTTGAAAACATTTCTAAGTTATCTAGACCACAATCGAGGTTAACTCATAAAGGAGTAAAATTTAAATTCATAATAGAGTATAATGAATGTTTTCAAGAATTAAAAAAGAAGTATTGTTGATGATCCATTGTTAGTATTTATAATACGAAAAATTGAAATACTTATTGATATATATTCTTATTTTAAGGTACATAGTTGTGTTTTGATGCAAGATGATTTGGTAATTACACATGATTTATGTTAATTGAAATTCTCAGAGTAGAATTTCCCTACACCTGATTTTGAAGTTATAATAAATTTTTTTATTTAATAATTTTGTGAAATATTTTTTATGGGGATAAATGTGAAATATATAATAATTATAAAAGTTTAAACTATATATTCACTCAAGAAGTGTAGAACATGAGGCTAAGAAAATGGTTGGAAATGATGAAGGGTTATGATTTCATGATCATCTATCATATAAGTAAAAAATACAAGGTATCCAAGGAATTGGATAAAAAATATTATATATCATTTACCATGTTAAATTTTAAAAATAATCCTTTGATTAATGATTTAATGAATATTTTCCCAGAAATTATACATTTATGAACTCAATTTCCTTTTATTTAGGTGTCGGTGTAGTCATATTCATCAGATAGAATTTAGTTTGATAAAAATATAGATCACAGTTTTCATGAAATGGTTTAATATTTTAATAAGGATAACTTACTTGAATTTAACATTGATAATGAATATTTTAAGAGATTTGGAAAGATGTTGTCTGTAATAAGTGATTCATAGTTTAAGAAGGAATTTATATGTGAAGCTTCTATCTTGTTATTTTATACACATCTCGATAGCAATAAATTGTATTGATACCTTCAGTAGTATTATTTTTGGGTTGGTGAAAGTAAATTTCATGGTCTCTCTAAAATTTTGTGTGGTTTTTGGGTATTTTAGGAGCAGTAGAGTTGATGACCGAGATCATCTCTTAATGAAAGAAGAAATTAGAAAAACATATTAAAAATATTTTTAAAATATAATAAAATAAAATAAACACACTACATAAAAATATGGGGGTTTTAACATTTATAAAATTTGAAGACGTTTGCTGTAAGAACATTAGTTTTTTTGTCCCCCCCCCCCTTTCAAATTGGATTGATAAAACACAACGAGAATATATTTTTTTAAAAAAATATTTTTAGAAGGAAAATTTAATTTAACTCTATATATTACAATGATTATTAATAATTTTAATTTAAATTAAACTCAATGTAATTTTTATCCCATAATTTTTAATTATTAAACCCTAAGGGAGTTAATTTATCCACCAAGATGAAACTAATTAAACAATAAGTTTTCTTCGGAACATGCAGTTCTAGTACCCTATATTGATAATAAATCTAAGGATTGATTGTGGTCAATGGTATATTTAGAAAAATATATATTCTATAAATGATGATTAATTAGGTTTGGTTGTTATATATTATATTTAAATTTTTTTCCCTTATTGTTTTGTTTTACAAATTAATATCACGGTCTTAGAATTCACACATTACTCGACCCCATGTGTTTTTTTAATTGTTCAATTGCTTTATTAGTTTATTTATTGTTAAAAATAAATTAATACATCATATTATATAAATTAAGGTCAATCATTGATTCAAAATATATAATATAATAATGTTAGAGATAGATTGATTAATAAGAAAAACTACTCTTCCAAGGGTAGTGTAGTCATCATAGAAATGAAATGCATTCTGTGAGGTTTAGAAAGGGCATAAACCAATCATGAGTCTACTCTTGACTTATAGAAAAAATAAGTGAACATAATAAGAATTAAAATGAACAAAATAGAATAAATGTAAGAGAAAATGTTTTCTTATCACGAAAACACAAACATTAAAATGTGGAGAAGAACAACACAACTTCGATGAAGGCATCCTTGCTTCATGAGTTCTTCCTCTATAAATTATTGGATAAATAGAGTGAAACCCCTTAAAATAGGAAATAAAAATAAAAAATAATATCCAAAACTGTATTAAGGATAGAAATACACATTTATTGAGGGGAGGGGAGGCTAGGGTTCCAGGACATTACAAGTATAAATTAGTAATTATTCCAAATAATTTAATCTAAATTAATCTAACTTGGTGAACACTAAAACCAGTGAAAAGATATCCTTATATAAAGATTATTTGTTAGTAATTTGGTCCTAAAAATACTTTAAAAATATTAAACCTATCCAATACTGGATAAAGAAATTACTCCCCAAATAGTAATGTGGTGTCAAATCTAGAGAGTCAATTACATCTTTGACTTCATGTCCCATTAATGCCAATCAAATTCATGATCCATCTTGAATGATCCTAATGAATGTTGTATAAAAGTATGTTTATAATTATATTATGAATGTTAAAGTTCAAATAATCTATATAAAAATATTTATGACTAAAATACAAAAATGCATTTTAAATGGTTAAAAATATAATTTTATCCAAATTTTCAAATGAATGATCTAATCTCAAATATTCTATAAATAGATTCATTTAAAATAATGTGAGGAAATTATTCCATTTATTATAAATAAAATATTCTATATTTTTTTATCAACTAACTCACACATACCCTTTGGAATTCCTAGGAAAAACCATATATCATGTAACTCAGAAAATTATGACAATATATTAATGTCGATATTACCAAATCAACAATGGAAATATATGAAAAGTGGGAATATCATCAAGAGTAAATACAATTAAATTTTAAATTAATTGTATCTCAAATTATATAAAAAATAAATTTATTGAGATTAATGACACTAATAATAGTTAAACATACCATGGGTCTATTAGGCCACTAATTCCCCGTGTGTGTTTCCTAACCATTTCAATATCATATATATACTCTGTATTTAGTATATTCATGTAATGTAAAAAAAATTTTATTAACTAGTTTAATTACAATGAACCTATTCTATATTCCTTTGAAATAGAATTTCAAGACCCACTCACTTAATCATTCCAAAAAGTCAAACCTTAATCTCCTAACCTATATATCCCCATGTGTTGTATAATTCATCACTCTGATTTTTAGTTAGATAATATTTTTTATTTTTTTATTATATTTAATTTCAATGAGGGTGTAAAACTATTGGATATTAGGTACACACAGATAGTTCAATTCAAAAAAAAAATTAAGGTGATTGGAATAGAAACAAACATATATATAAAACATCGACATAGGATGATTTTTTTACTTAATTTAGCCACACATTCAATTGAGTTGGAAAATTTTCAAAAGTCAATGTTTTATGAAAATTTTTGTGGAGAAATCTATGACACAATATACCATGAAAAAATATCACAAATAATGGCATCAAAATATGAAATGTTTTATAATAAATGAACCAATCATATAGTTGATGACTGATATTTTTATAAAAATAAAACATTTATGATGAAATATTTCTCATTAATTTCATGATACTAATGAATTTTGAATAAAAAAGTTATCTATATGTTTAACATTTAAAGGATAATTTTAAATTATTTTTTTTATTTTTTTTGTTTTTCAAATTAAAAACAAAAAACATGCATAAGAAACACAAATTTAAATCTAAAATAAGCTACCCAAAAATGTTGTACCCTCCCTAAATATTTAAATATTTCATTTTCCTCAATTTTAACATATAATATTATTAATTCAACATAAATATTGAATTAAAATTTGGAAAAATAACATAAAAGTGATATGGTAAGGGACATCTGAGTAATATCAAGTGATTATGATCTCATGTAGTGTGATGAAAAAAATTACATGTGTGGGGAATCCTTGAATATAATAATTCAATCACAACCAATTTTCTATAAATATTCTTCTTGAATCCCATTCTGTGAACTACATTTCATTATAAGGAAAAACCTGAGAGATTACATAAGGACCTAACCATTTGGAATGCAATTCACAAGATATCAACTTCCATCATGAACTATAGATATGGAATTTCTCTCCTACATGAAACAACATTTATTGGATCATTCAATATTGATATTCATTTAATATATATTTTTGGGAATATATGAGTTATTATAATATGAAAATAAAATCTATAAAATCTCTTAAATTTTTAGCATTCTTTGATCTATAGTTTGGGTGAAATTATTGTTTCATTTATTTATAGCATAATATTCTTAATGCAAGACCTCAATGGGAATATGAGATGATTTCCAAAAAATTATGCAGAAGGGGGAAAATAATAGTATTTTTGAACTCCATCATATATACCCATAACTCATCATTGAATAACTTCCTATAATCCCTCATTTTTGTCTGAACCATTTTCTCCAATGCCTACCTCATCTCATGATTTTATACTTTTGGATGATCATTTTTTTCATGGTGGTATTATGTTATTGTTTTGTGTTTCAAATCATACTTTTAAAAGATGGAATCAAAATTTCTGTTGAAAAAGTGTGTCCCTAGAAAAGTAATGATATACTTTCGTAAACTTTAAAAGTATTTTTTAACTACCTTTTAATTTATTTAATTTTTTTAAATGATATTTTAAAATTTTATTATACATGTCATTTTTATGTATTTTTTCCAATATAAAAAAAGAATTTTTTTAACGTATAGGGACTAGATATATTTCCTTGCTACTGTGAAAATTATTAATTATAAATAGTACTTGAAAAAATTTACCTTTTCATCAATGAAGATCCTAATATTTTTGTTTTGGAAATATTTCACATAAATATTTTTCAATGGAAAATAATTGTCTTTGCATTTTTATGTGAAAGTGAGATGTAATTTTTCTTACGGCTTCATATGAGTTTGTAAGGGGTTTAAGATAAAAAATTCCAAGAATAAAAAGTTATTATACACTATTTGATACATGATTATTATATATGATGATGAGCGAACTTGATATTTCTCATGATGATAAGTGAGCATGATATAGCTCTCCAATGCATTGGGTAATGATTTAGTCTTAAAAGGTGAAAATGAGGGAGATAACTCAATAGGTTACTCAAATGGAATTAAATGGGAATAAGTTATTCAAAAATGGGTAAAATGAGATTGAACATGAGTTATGAATATGAGTATCTAAAATAACCATTTCATGAATACTAAGGATTTTTATGAAAATATTTTTATTTCACGGGGACAGAAAAGTTTATAAAATCTCAAAGGAGAATGGTATGATTTTCAAGGAATTTTTTCTTGAGTTATCATATAACTAATGTTTCAGTTATTTATTTATATATTAATAATTGATTTTAAAGGTTATCTTGATAAAAATATTATTTTATCTTGTGGATATGTTTTATTTATATTATTAATGTTTTATTTTGAAAAAATTTAACATTATCATCGGTTTCCATGTTTTTCACTAGACTAATGAGATTTCATTATTTTTAAATCCCTTATTGAATTTTTTTTATCATCCCACATTTAATTTTTTTTATAGGATTTAATGATTATTAGGAACTATATAAATTCCAATAATTTCACTCTGGTGACTCATATTAGAAGAAAATAATGTGTCTTGAATGAAATAGGTATGTTAATTTAATAACATATTTTTTGGGGAAAAAGTGTACACTGTGTGAAAATATCCTATTTTTTGTATAATAGTAGTCGTAATTCTCTAAAATACTAAACAAAAAAATCTTAAAAATGTAATAAAAATGAATCTATTTTTATAAATAATGTAATTATGCATTGATTATATTATGGAACATTATAGAATGTGTCTCCAAGCATGACACGTGATTGGGAAGGGATATCATATTACATTGTATTTGGCCCAATATATTCTCATATAATCCTCTAGAGTCATATGTAAGAAACGTATATACATTAATTAATATGATAAATTATAAAATTGTTAACCTCAAAACAAACGACACATTTATGTTTGGTTATATTGTATTATTATTTTCATATGATCAATAAATATATTAAAAAAATTTATGAAATGTAATGCATTATTTTTTCTCACTAAAATATAAATACTAGTAATAGTTACACTTTAATATACTTATGAATATAGTAATGTCAAAAAATTCGTAGATGATTCATGCTCATCAAGTGGATGATCTGACCCCGATTCTTAACTAATGGAAGTCTTTATGTCAAAGGGGGTTCAGTAGGGGAAAAGAGCATATCTAATGCGAATGAGAGAATATTAAAAGGAATCAGTGTAGAAAATGGGGTATAACAAAATTAGAGTGTTCTTGATAAAGGAGGAAAAGTATTAGAATGTTTATCTGACAACATAAGAGTTATATAGGGCCACACCATATCTTTAAATCCTTTTGATTTCAACATTTCAGCATCAAACATTGTTAAAACATTTTTTACCATAACAATTGATATAAATCAAACCAATTTTTTTAAAACGATTAATTATATTGATTAAACCCATATATTCTAAATTAAAAAATAATATTAATTAATAAATAATTTGTAGAAGGGCTATTGAAAAAATCAATAAGCATTTCCTAGATATATCATTTCATAACATTGATATCATACCATACAGAAAACAAATTTAAGAGTATTTAAATAATATACATCCATATTAATAGTACTATATATTGAAAAATTATTTTTAAGAATTATATAGATTAATTCCTTATAAAATAAATTAAAATTTATGAAAAACTAGTGTAACATCTCTGATCAGGGAGCCACTAAACCTATACCCTAAGCCAGATCATCACATGAATTCAAGTGTGCCTCCCCATATTCTAGAGGATTCCCACTTGGAACGAGGGTCTACTTGGTCATGTGGGGAGATTATACCCTACTTATCAGAGTAAGCCACAACAAATCACAAAATAAATTGAAAAAATAGTACGAAGCAACCAATAACATGGAAAGTCAAACATCTCTCAAACTGGGAACAAACCACAAGTAATACTAAATATGTCATGCCATGATAGAGTTCCAAGTAAAAAATCCAAAATAAAGACAAATCACAGAATACATAAAAATTTCATGATTCAAAGTACAAAACCTCATCCATGTACCTATCGATCATAATTCAACTCCCAACCATAAAGACCTTTCCCTTTTCCTGACCTACAAGCATGAAATATTGGGTTTCCAATGGTTGCCCGAGTAGGGTGTGAGTATAACAAAGTAGGACACCACTAACAGTTTCTACAAAATATCACGTTCAATAGATAGTTCATGAAAGAACTAAATAATGAGAAATAAATAAAAAACAATTAAAGTAGTAATTAGTGACAGTATTTCCCTTAAGTTAATCCATTACCAAATTCAGACACAATACTTATAGAGTCCATGGGATCCATTTACCTTTCTCATGTGTTCAAAGTATTAGTCATGTTCAATAATCACAAGGCATATGAGAATAAATCAAGTATTATCTCACTAGGGAAACACATTATAATGAAATCATTATCCTAACCTCAAAGCCTCATCCTAAGTGGAATACAACCATTAGGGTAATAGAAATCCATCCCCTTCCCTAACCTATGAATTAATGGTTAGAGTTTAGAGCCTCAGTCTAAATCGAACAATGGGAATAGAACCTGATGTCTATACCCCACTCTACTAATCAATGTACACAAGCTTATTTATTTTTCAACACACATAAGAATAATAAAACCCAAGAATATCCAATTACATTAACACCAATGGAAAATTATAATCAAAATGGGAATAATTATTATCCAACAATCCATTGAAACTATTATCATTTACTTCCCAAAACAATTTAACCCAATTCCCATTTATATAGTCCATTTCCCTATGAATTTCAAGTACAAAACATAATTCATTATCACATTCCCATTAATCTTGTTTAACCCATTTAGATTCCAACAAAAAAATACCTTAGCCATTATACAAAATAAAAACCTATACCCATAATCCTTCCTAATTTATTATATTAACCAATTAACAAATTTTTTTAAATTCTCTCTATCAACCGAAGTCAATTTCACACCCTACTATTCTCTTAGCCCCATTTTTGAGGGTCAGTGAAACCCATGGGTGGCGTTAAATTGGTCAAGTAATAATCCATACATACTAAGGGGATCATGAGGGGTTCTACACATTAAACACCCAATATATCATGAATTTAAAAATAAACCAAGGAAACAATAAGGTGAGAAGATGAACATAACCCCCATTCCAGAATATATATAAAAACCAATAGATATTACTTATAGACCACCTACCTCAATGTTGTTGTTGAACACACTCTCAAATGATTCATGAGATCCCGATCTAACCCCCTTTGATTCTTCAAACAAGATATTACTTAGAAAGTAGGGGTTTAGAGCTTTAGAAGGTGATAAAGAAGAGATACAAACCCTAAACTGAAATTATAAGCAATAGGGGGATTAAACTTACCTGGATCTTCGATTCGAAACTGATAAAACTCCAAATTTACAAGATATGAAAGGGAATATCCCTTGGAAGCTCTCAAGAGATATTCCTCTTCACTAGGGTTTCAAGGGATAAGAAAGGAAGAAATCCTGAGTTGGGGTTAAAAATCCCATAATGGCATTTTTGTAAATTTCTCAACATAATTGGGTTGTAAAGTATATCCATACAGTTTGTCGAACCATGCTAAAACAATGCATGATCCACTGTCTAAAAATCACCCCTTCTCACAGTTTCATAGGAATTATACATGGTTAGCTTAATCATACAATAATTCTGTGAAAGCCTCTATCCAAGGCTACATAGTTACCCAAGATGCTCCAGATGGTTTTCACTAACCATGCACAAACTATGTAACACGCCCAAAAAAACTCCTGTTTCCATCTCTTTCATGCCCTAAACCCCTGAAAAACCCTCGATCCATCTCATGAACTTGGGGAAACACTTATTGAATCAAAAGAAGGGTCTTAAACTAAAACATAAAAAAACATACCATGTGTAGAATATAGAATCTTAAAACTATTAATTAAACAAGAAATGAATCACATTCAAAGGGAATTTATATCATTAAATAAATGGGAATTATTTAAATAATTCATATTATTCTAATTAATAATATAATATTATAAAATAAAACTAATTTTCATATGCAAATAATGTTTTAAAAATATCCCCCATTTAGATTTAAAATAATTTAAAAATACAACAAAAAGGGGTTGTACTATAACTCTAAAACATAATATAAACCATATGATCATAATCAATCAACCTATTTCTTATTTTTACATTTAATGTATTAAAAATAAGAAAAAGACATCTTCTTATAAATTTTGGTAGATTCACTTTTATTATCCTACATAAGACTTATATTAATTCCTTTGAATATGGTGACCAAGATGCATATTTATTTCGTGTGAATAAAAATAAAATTCTCCCCCTGATATTATGGTTGATAAATATACTCTATGTAACATCCTTAAATACAAATTCAAACTATACTCTATATAGTACTATTAAGGACTAAACTAAATGAAGAATGTAAAAAATGTAGACACTTATAGCTAATTATTATATCAAATAACCAAAATTATAAAATCATAGGGTATTTAAAAAGAATAGAAAATATAATTGGGAATAATGATGAACTTTTGGGTATTTCGGTGTGAAATTGAAAGGATAAAAGATAAATTGAGGGGGATAAGATCAATTGAGATGATCTAAAAGGGAGTGGTGAAGTAACCAGAGACCGTTGGATAGATGTTTAATGTGTACATGGATACATGGGGATATGGATAATCAAGAGGGAGGTATTCACAGGAGTCGGGGAGGATAAGGTATAAGGGGGCCACATTTGTTAAAAATAAGTTTTGATTTATAGTTTTATCCAATAAAAATAGTTTGATTTTAAAATATTTAGTTGTTTTTTCTTACAATAAAATGATTCTTAATAAAAATAAGAAGAAATTCAATTTAATCATTGATAATAAGATTACATAAGAAATTTAAACATTAAGAATATTATTTAATGGTAGTTTTTCCACACCATTTAAAATAAACCACCACAATTCACTATTTTTTATTTTTTATTAATAAATCATATTACAAATATAGAACTTTTTAAAATTAGACATCAATATTTTCCATGTAACATATATATTTAAACACTTATTTTAGATCAATTTGGTAAGAAAATGTATCTCTTTACACTCATATCATTACCAAAATACCCTAAACTCTTTAAGGATATATTGTGAAATTCACATTGAATTTGATATGTTTGATATTTTATTTGTTGGACTTATAACATCTCTATTTCCAAACATACTTCAACTAGCTAATAAGAAACCACATTTTCTATAAAATATCATGTTTAGAAACAAAAAATCCTTTTTTAGGAAATTGTACTTATTTCCTTTAGTTTAAATATTTTTAAAATAAAATATTAATAACCAAATATTATATGAAATTTTATATGTTTCTAGAAATATTTCTAAAATAAGATGCTATTC
This sequence comes from Viscum album, assembly GCA_963277665.1. Lineage (NCBI taxonomy): Eukaryota > Viridiplantae > Streptophyta > Magnoliopsida > Santalales > Viscaceae > Viscum > Viscum album. The sequence continues at coordinate 1,747,629,726 of OY728161.1, forward strand.
TTAAGAATATAAAATTGTTATTAGTTCGGATTATATTTTTAATATTTTAATAAATAAATTCTGTAAACTCATTTATTCTGGATAAAACTTATTTATTCTTATCTTCTATTAAAACTGGCTATAAAATAAAATTAATCATAAACCACATGTATTAAAACCATTATATCATGTTTTTTTATAAAAACATTTTGTCTACAATAAAATACTATTATTATAGACGAAAAATAATATAAAAAATAAAAAAACATTATTTAAATATAGTTGATGATGAAATATTCATTTTACATTAAAAATAATCATAATAAAAACATTTAATACCATATTTGAATGAAAACTAATAGAACTATTAATTATTGACATGATTTTGAACTCCAATAAATTTATAATATTTGAAAAATATAAATTTGGTACCATATACCTTTATAAATTTAGGATTTTATATTTTTGAAATTAATCTATAAAATGGAATTATTAACCCTTCTTATAGACACTACCTTTCTATTTCAATAACCAAAAATGATAATTAGATCATCCAATATTCTTTTATAGCTTAAACGTTTACCATTATGTACTATCACTATAGTAACAGTTCTATGGAATACTATGTATTCCTTAGTCATCCTTAACACTTTGAAGAAATCATGAAAACTCATCCATATTTTCAGAATCCATCAAAATTACTGAATTCCATAGCCTTATCCATTCTTAATTGAATTCTTTAGTCTCTTCAATGCATTAATTTACCCATTAATATTAGGTACATGAATGGATGATAAATATCGTTTGTTTTCTTCATATAATTAATTTGAAAGACCAATTGAATCCCTCTACCCCTTTCATAAGCATCAAGAATTTATTATTTAATAGATTCATCAATTGGATACTCAAGAAAGAGTTTCTCTATCACAAAGAATTTTTTATTTTTTTCATAGAAATTATTTTAAAATTTTATATTAGAATTAGAATTTTATTCTATTAAGATTATATTTATTAATATTGATATCAAAGTCGTGTTAAATAATGATGCTTTTATCTATGAAAAAAGTGTTTATAAAATGACCATAATGTTTTACATTCATTTAACAAGTAATTTTACTAAATTTTATCTAAGTAATGTGGTACCCTATTATTTATTATATCAATTAGTGGGACATGATCCATATTTCACTAATCATTAGGCCTCTTTGGTGTTTCTACCATCACATATCTATTAAAATTGACCAATATGTCAATCATATCACATAATAATCTTAGATAGTTGATCATAAAACTCATTATAAAATCCATCATATAGATTATGTCTAATGTATTCCTTGGCATTATAATAATATTATATTTTTATATTCAAATAAAATGTAGACACATGATCCTATTAGGGTCAACCAATACTTTATTTGGAAACAAAAGATAATATAGGGGATCTAAGGTTTTGCATGACCTATATTGTTGTATGATCAGGGTCTTGACATGTTTTCACTTTAAAAGGAATGTAACACTTAATATTTTAAGGGGTTTTTATCTCACTATCATATCTCACATATTCCCTTTATATATATTCATGCTTTTAATAATTTATCTTTTTTCCCTATTTCTTCCACCAAATCAATACGCTTAGTCTATATTGGTGTGTAACTATTTACACAACGCATAGCTTTTTTTAATAACTCAAATTAAAATACAAATAAATTTACACATATCAAAATTTGACACATGAAACATGTATATTTAACTGTTTCATGTAATGGGTTAGAATAATATAAATTCCATATTACCCATAAGATTAGACATGGTATAATTAGTATCCAACCCCCACTTCTCAAGATAGATCCTAATATCTTATTCCAATGAGTAGTTTGAATAAAAGTATAAATACCCATGGTTTAGTACTCAGTAGAGATATCAATACCATCACAATTATAAAACATAATATGTATCCACTTTAGTTAACCTTTAAATTCAATCTCATAACTCAGAAACAATCAAATTTAAGTGAGAAGAATTCTAAATCAATTATCATAAATATCATGTAACTCCTTAAATGCATGTATGATAGTTTTAAGAATTATATTAACAGTTTAAACTAAAATAAACATTATTTCATAACATAACATCTATATTTATGGATAAAGAAGGGAATAATAAAAAATAAAAGAACATTTCAAAAATTTAGACTTGCAAAAAAAATTTATGAACAATTCCTAAATAAAGAAACTATAAAAACAATATAAATAATCCATGCATTATTTAGATCCCATAATTAAATAAATATAAAAACATTATATTTATTTCTAGGATAAATCCCTTTATATTATCATTATATATGACATTTATTTTAATATATATAACTAAAATTTATTTATAAACATTTCATATGGAAAATTCCTATAAATAATGAAAACCATTTACATTATGAAAATAAAAAATATTTTATATCTCTTAAACCATCTTGATATCAATTATTAGAACTTTTTGTAATATGGTCTAAATAATACTCAAATTAGGCCATTAATTTGAACATTTACAATTAACAATTATAAATGGTTTAAATTTTAATATAAACTCTTTTATATTTAAAATTATTTTGTAATTTTTAAACACTTTATAAATTTACTTATAAATTTTATATTAACACGTCATATCAAAATTTGAAATTATACTTTAGGGATCAAATTTATATAATTTTGTCTAATAATATTAAGGATGTTTAACTATTAATTATTCAAAAAAATTATATATTATATATATTTTATAATTAGTATATTTATAAACATTTTATAATTTTAATAAATATCCAAAATTACATTTGTTTATAATTTATAAAAAATTATAATTTTTTTCACTTAATTCATAATTGAATATTAGAAATATTCATCTTTTTATATATAGTATTCTATGATTAACCATGAATAATATATCATGATATCATTCAAATTCCATATTAATGTTTATAATAGAAACACATCAACCTGTGATACACCCTTTAGTATACTAGCTATTATGATTTAAAATATGCCTGATATCCCATTGATGATTTTTTTATTTTTATGAATTGAAAACAGTGCATATTGGTACTATCATATAATATAATCCCTATATCATATGTTGTGATATATAAAAAACTGAAGGATTTAACTTCTGTATTTTATTACGATATAATATATCATATGGTATGATCATATCTTCTCTTATGATATTATATATCATAATGTTTACACAGTTATAAATTTATATAGAATTTTATGATACTGACCAGGATATGAATTTTCCAAAGTGAAATTTGTATCACATCTTAGCATATTTGATAAATTATAATTTATTCATTTTTAACCATTATTTCATTTATAAAATAATCATAACATGTATTTTCTACAATTTATGGGCCTCTTAGGATTGAATAACACTTATTATAGTATTGATATACATTAAGAAACCAGAAATCAAGATGATTTGAAACTGAAACCATGTGCAATATAAAATGATGAATATATACCCTACATTGACAATGACCCTACTTGAATATTCTACCCCATGTTTGATGAATAACATTTAAAAGAAACCAATGGGTTATTTCCTTCTTGGGTATCCACAAGTTGCTGAATCAACCAATTTTTTTGAAGGATCTTGATTTTGACCACGATATTCTAGTACCTCTCAATTTAAAGGAAAAATGTTAAGAGATCTTTGATTAGGGGTAATCGATTGAAAAAAAATAATTTGATTATTATATACGATTATTATATCCTTAAAATCGTTATATAGCATTTAAGGAGACTCTTTGATCCTTTTATAGCATTTAATCAAGTTCTATATAACATTCATGTAAGGATACATTTACAAATGCATTATAACCCTTTAACCATATGCATGCATTTAACACTAAAATGGATTTATCCAATTCTATCATATATTTCATCATTTTAAATATTAATAATAATTATAGCCTTATGTGGGATATTTCATAATTGTAAACATTAATGTTTGAATGCCTATGTTAATATTATAGTACAATTAACCTATATCCTAACATTTACTATATAGACATATCGTAAAATATGATTTTTCTTAAGGAAGATATATGATATCACCTTATTATTCGTTGTGATACACCACTCAAAAGAATAGGTTATGTGTTATATTAATGGATATCACACCATACAATATCCCTATATAATAAAATATTTTATAGAATAAAAAACCATCACATTTCATACTGGAATTTGGAAATATCTCCCTAAAAATGGTCATATATTCAAAAGGATAAATAAAGATGTGAGAATTTCAAGTCAGTTCTCTCAATTATAAAATTGAAACAAATATCTAATCCTTTGATGATCACCATTGATCATTCATTTATAATATTTTTTTAATTCTCTTCTTTTTCTAATCTACCAAACTACACTAGCCTCAAGGTCTTATCTCATGTGAGAATATAGATAATATAGAAAATATAAAATAAATATTTATGGTTGTAAAAGATAATATAAAGAGGCAATCCACTAATTTGTCTCATTATTTTTCTTTTATAACTCCATTGAATACATTACACTCTCATCACATTCAAATACCCCATTTAATTTTTTCAATAAACATTTCATTTCCATAATAAAATATTCAACCTCAATACTCTAATACTCTAGGTCATTTACATCATAAAATATATCACCACATCCAATTTATCTATTTTAAAAAAATAGTTAGTTTAAAAATTTATTTATTTATTTATTTATTTATTTATTTATTTATTTATTTTCACCAATAGTTGAAATAAATTGAAAATTCTAAAAAACTTGTAAAATAACCAAAATAAAATTCATGGGTAAACATCATGTTTTGAATCTAATAATAATACCAAAATATCATTCTATGATCTGTAAAATTATAATTTTTTCCTCATAGTTGAAATCCCTTAAAATTTTGAAAATCTCTCAGACTTTGTGTTTATGGTTATATAATTTGGGAAGAATTTCATTCTATCTATTGTCTATTGGAACTTTAATTTATGGTAATAAGGAAAGTGGGATTTTTTTGGAGTATCTATTTAGTATATCAAACCTTTACCCTATCATAATTTTTGTATTGTTCATATATACAATCCATTAGGATACTCCCCTCATCACTTAAATGTTTCATAAACAATTGAGTATTGATTTATGTTATAATATTTTTATAACAATTTAAAAATTTAAACATTTATAATTTTAAAGATTTATTGAATCTCATTTAACATTATCAAATAATATATAATTGAATGATAACATTAATGGAAGAAATAATAAATCTGTGTATTCCTGTGCACATCCAAAATTATGATTTTATAAACCATGGAATATGATATCCACATATCATATCATATGATATATTCACGTACATAGAAAATTATATGCCCTAGAATATAATAAAATTTATGATTTAATTATACTTTATGATTCAAATATATATTGAATATCACTATCAATATTCTAATTTCATTAAATAATCATAGAATGATGTGAAATTTAACCTTATCAAATATCTTATATAAAATAACATGTGAAATACCATAAAAAATTTCCTTATGATATCCAACAAAAATACATGGACATAATAGATTATACATTTTTACCATATACTACGTCATATATAGTAAATTACAAAAACCCATCTAAAACTCCATTTAGATATCCCATAAAAACCTTTTGATGTATCACTCTAAATATTATAAAAACATTATAATCATCCATAAAGTTAATATGTGTGACCTTGTGTGATTTTGTAATGCTGAAAATAACATAGAATTATCACATAAATAAATATTTGAAAATTGAAGTATATTACAAAAAAATTAATTATACTCAAGATACAGAGGGATCTGATGTAATCTCTATTAAACAAATATATAATTATTCTTACTTCCACTAATTATATTATATAAAATATTTAAAATCCTATAATTAATTTTTTAAAGTCATTGAGTGTTCATGAGACACAAGTTATATCAATATCATATAACCAATTCACATATTCTTGATTCCCAAAATAATTTTTAACCAGACATATGAACACATCCCATGTAATTTAACAAGATGAATGAGTACATCAAATGACTCTCATCTAAACAGATAAATACATTACATGTTACTTATATTGGAATTAATATTCACTTCCTCAATCACATAATTGAGGGATACTATTTTACACTCATCATACAAGTGGAAAAACCATATCTTAATTTAATTCAATTATCGACATGATAAAAAACATACTCTACCGCCCAAATTAACTCATTCTTAGATATGGATTAATAAAGGTATAAATGTATATAGGTTATCATTATAGGTATCCTTACATCCTTAAGTAAAAAGGATTCCTCTGAAACATGCAACTCTAATATACCAAAACATAGTATGTGACAGTCTACATGTATACTTGGTTGGACTTCCTTTAAAAAAATATTTTTAAGCCTCATGAGAAAATTATGTATCTCTATACAAAACCCAAACCACAATAATATTGACATGTCATCATAATCGATAAATCTCCTTGATGACCATGGAATAATAATAATATAATGTTATACTTTGAGTGGTTAATTATCATTTCATTTGATGTAATATATGAAATTGAAATTAAATAATGATAAATCATATACCCATTTTGAATAAAATGATACAATCATATATTCCTAAACATTTTTAAGAGTATACTAAAAAATCCATACAAAGGAATCAGTCTAATAATATTGCATATGTAAAAACAACAAAGTGACATAATATTTACTATATTTTTCATGGTTTTTTAATACTCATTATATCAAATTATAATTCCTTTCACTACTCTATGTTACCAATTGATAAATTCTATGACCAAACTTATTGAATTGTTTTAGATCTACACAAAAATCATAGTTTTAAAACGGCTATATTAGGATTCATAATCGTCATTTCTATCTATTTGAGAACAATATTAAAACTTATTTTGTTTCCAAAATCAAATGTTATAATATTAATAACTTCTGTTATTTTAAATATTTAAAATTTTCAATGTTTTATACTATCATTATCTTGGAATATTTTATTCAATATTGTATTTGATATAATTTGGTATGAAAATTAAATTAAAATATATACATGACGATATTTATTTAATAGTATATACTAAAAAAAATTAGGATATAATGTGACTTTCAATTAAATTTATATTTTTATAATCATTAAATTTTTATACATTGAACTTATATTAGTTCAAATATACTCCCAGTACCATTTTAAAAATTAAATATTCCCAAAACAAGACTTCAAGAAACTTTTTTAATAGGAAATGATAATTATTTCCTTTAAAGGAATATTTTAGAAAAAAATATTCAAACAATTTATTATATGGGAACTTTTTTACTACTAGAGATTTTTTTAACATAAATAAGATGTTATTCATTAAAATATGTTAGTATTAGATTATTAGAGATATTTAACTAAAATTTAAAAACTATTTTACCATTTATTTCAAAATTAGGTTATGTAATTGGATTAATCATAAAGATTTTTTATTAAAAATAGTCCTTATCAATTTATTGAAAATAAATCATTGTTTACAATAAATTTATTATGATATAAGATAAATAAAATGAGATTAAATACACATAATTTATTAAAAACCATTCAAAATTTTACTTGATTCATTATATCCATATCCTTAATGTAATAACCTTTTACTCTATAACAAGAATTAAAACATCAAGTTTCATCCATAAACTCTAAATTATCTTTTAAAAAGTATACATATTTATAACATTTTTACTATGTATAGATGAACCATATACCCTATAAAATATAATACTATATTTCTATAACATAAATACTTGATTTTTACTCTTTATGATGTTTTTTTCATCTATTAAGGTGTTCTTGTAAATTTTATCTCAAGTATCTAGGATTTCCATAGTGGAAACATTTTTCATTCTTAGTAGCTCCAGTTTCGTACTTTCAAAGAAGTTGGTGTGGATTATCTGCAACCTCTTTTATTCTTTTCTCAGCGAAAAAATATATTCTTTATTGTTTTGCTATTATAATATCACTTATTCATGGACCACCCATGTATTTCATATAAATCCAAACATATTTAGAGGATATGGTAAACCTTTATTGAAATAATTCATATTTTAGTTCACTATAAATTATTTTATTTTTTGGAAATGATTATATAATTAAGTATATGTATAGCTCAATTAGTGGAGGTGAAACCTGTATCTATAATTCATTTATATAACCAACCATATCAAGAAAATGATTTGAGACTAAATGAGTAAACCTAAGAACAATATATATATATAGCATAAATTTATATGATTATTTTATATTAATCATAATAAATCACTCCCAATATACTAAAGGTATGTTGTATTTGGAGATTAGATATATAAAAAACTTATTTTAAAACATTTTAATTCTCTCCCAAAAATAGTATTTTCACATGATAACCTTTTGTACACACCATACATAATACAATCAATCATAATAGAGATAATTAAGCTTAATAAAGGCTGAGATAAAATTCCTAGTAAGGGTAAAGATAATATATATCAATCAGAGACCATGAGTGGGAATAAGATAAGTATATTAGTAAGAACATAATCAAGGTACAAGTTCATAATATATGTGAGTCATAACCAATAAAATAACGATCATAAATTAGGAGTCACGATATATGGATTTGGGAATAAATTCAGAAATGAGATGTATGGAATTGGAATCATGATTCAGTAATCATGAGACATGAAAACAAAATCTAGGAATAAGAATGTGAAAAATACAAAATCATAGAAAATAATTTCTTATGCCGAGTCTCACTAACAAAAATATCATCACATAGTGGTAAGATTCCCTTAAAGTATTGGGTTTCCTGTAAAATATCTAACATATTATCTCATTAGTTATAATTTATTTCCTAATTAATTTGTGGTATATATAATTACAATAACACCCATCACATAGTGAACAATGTACCTTGGGGTTTGGGTTCAGTCACCATTCCCAATCATCTCATGAGATATAAACTTTACCCAATTTGTTGGAGGGATATAATACACCAAACCATTACATAATGATAAAAGATACATATGTTTTCCATAATATTTTTAAAATATTTACATTCCCATCATAGCTTAATTAATCCATGTAAAGAAATATGTTTCATAAAATGGTCCAAAAAACATGATCATAATCCATGCAAAGAAATAAGGTGTATAATATCATTAGATTATATCCCCAATAAATAATATAAATCAATAAAGTATGTTTACATAGATAAAAAAGCTTCATAAGACCATTATTAATGTAATTAAAAAATCGAGAAGAAATATCCATTTAAGTTTTTAAAAACAATTATTTAAAAGCTAAAAATTAAAAAAAATGAGAATATATATTAATTTTGGAAAACATTAAATCATGGAAAGTAATATTTATATAGAATATTAATGACTAATCCAGGAAAATTAATTTATCTATAAAATATTAAAATTAACATTCTTTTCATAATTTTTTAAAGTAAAGACAATGGAAAATGAACCATGCATAAAATGTTTACAATTTTTTTTTTAAATTTTTATAAATATAGTCAAGGAAAATAGAAGATACCAAAATAAATAATTTAATTATATATATATATATAAGTACATTTATAAAAAAATAAATACATAGGATATGGATGAGAACGATTCATGATAGAAAATAAGTGATAAAGTCAAATACACTTTCAAGAATCTTTTCAATTGAATTATAAACTAAGGAATGGTAAAATAGAAAAAATTAAAACCATATTAATAACTAGAGGAGATAAAAATATATGGGTTTTATAGTGATGTATCGTAAAATTTACCCAGATGAAATATCAAACATAAAATATCATGATTTCAAAATGATACGGTTCATAAAACCCTAAATTTCGATCCCGACTTCCATAGAAGCGCACTAATATCATATATAATAAACATAAAAATCTTAATAAATTATTTTATAACCTTATTAATTTATGTTACCTTTTATATTATTTAATTATAATAATTCATTACACATACATTAGTTAATTATTGTTTATTTTTATTATCAGATGTTATGGAATTTCGTTATTTTATTCAAGTTACATAATGGCGATGTCGATCCTCAATATTTCATTTTGAGTTCCAAATTCATAGATAATTAAAGGTAGTGAAATAATAGTTTTAAAATTATTTATTAAATTCCATGTTCATTTTATAAAAATTATGGTATTCTTTCTTAGAATATAATCCATTATGAACATTTTTTAGGCAATTCACTGATAACATTTGATACATAATATATATAATTAATTTGTTTGTTATAATTTTAGAACAATATTAATGTCATTTATTAATTATTAATATTATATATTACCATTTATAATGTCATTATAAATATTCATCACAATAATGATGATGTTGGTCTATCATCATTCATGTATGTGGATGAAACAACTAAAATAAGAACATGCTACGTTGACGAATAAGTAAAAGTTTAGAGTTATATAATAGTAATAATTTTTTTCAAATCATAATTATGTTAATATGAAATTATTTTAAGGGATAATACTATTTATAAATAGTGTATATTATATTTTAATTGCAAAAGAGAGATAAGGACCTAGAAACTTGATGAACTCACTCTATTCCAACATTGTTTTCTTTATAATGTAAGATTTAGGTTTCATTATTGGAACCATAAGCTATAAAAATAATAATAAGGATTTAAGAGAGTATAAATGGTCATACATTCAAGATATAATAGATTAGTTTTAGTGTTTTTGGAGGGGTAGAGGATAAGTCCTTTTATGTGGGAGTTTTGAGTGGAATTTCTGCTAATATTCATTCCTTAATTTATAAGTTTTTCATTTTAAAAGAAAAGTGGATAAAAAGTACATAATTATGGGGGTGGGATAATGTTTTTTATAAACCCATATAACACACATATATAGATAGGTTTTAATGATATTTTATGTCTTTACCACTTAATTTAACCCTTTTTTAACTAATTTGACCTTTGTTGTGGAAATACAATTTTTACTTCAGTAATTTATTTTTATGTGTAAAAATGAAATTTACCATCTTAGATAATTTGTACAAATTTATTATAAAAATTAATCCTTTTAATCTAACTCAATTTATAAAATTTCAAACTTTATATTTTAAATAAAAAAATAACATATGTATAATCATCTTTTTTAGAAAAATATCCTTTTAAACATTATGTGCTCTTAATCCAATTTCATATCGATTACCTATGAAATTAGTGATGATATATTTTTTATTCATTGAAACATTAAATTAATTTCATCATTAAAAAGTGATCAATTTAATTATTCAATATAAATTTACACAATACATAACAAAGTAAATATTTGATGAATATAATTTTTAGAAATTAACTAATTTATTCCCTCACATATTAGAATTAATTATTAAAATTATAAGAATTAAAAAAATTTAATCCATTTTTATTAAAATATTTCATTTATTTTATAAACACATAAAATCAATATTTAATAATAATAATAATAATAATATCCTAATTATTGTTTTTTGTAATAAAACATTTAATAAAATATTATATATTTTTTTAATTTCATTCCATTATTTTAATATTAAAAAATATCATTATTTCTGAATTGATAAGAATTACCAAAATTCAACATAACAATGTTAATTCCCAAAAATGATATATATTATGACTGTATTTTCAACAGAAATATTTCTAGCAACCATATATATATAATGGTTATATTTAATTTATATTTGTAGGCATATATAAATTCTTCAAATCAATCATACTACTTAGTTACTTATCTCTAAAAATTTATAATAAATTTATAATATTTTTACTTCTATAAATAGTTATAATTAGAGGTAAGATCTTCAACCCAATCCATGTAAAGATAGAGTAGTATATTTATTTAATGGTGTTTTTATTCCTTTTTTACATTTTTATTGTTATTTGATATTTTATTTTCATAATGTATTGATTTTTATCTTGTAATGTAATATTTTATATCATTGATGTTAATAACAAGTTGTTTTAATTTAGTGTTTCTTGTGAAACAAGCTATCAAACAAAATATTTATGTGAAGGAGAATCCATACAAATACATTGGGGTGTTACATTCTAAACAATTAAAATAATTTATCCCTCAAAATTTTTATTACACTTACTAAAACAAATGATTTTAGTTTTACCTCATTACGTATATGGGTTCTCATATATCTTCTTCAAGATTACGATTCCTCTAGATAACATTAACATGGTGATTAGTATTATTTCATAGAACTTTATCTCTAAAATTAAATATTTTTTTCAATTATTCCTCATAAGGGAGACCATGTTTCAGTTATACTATATCTAAGTTCAGGGCATGTGATGGTACATGTATAAACTTAATAAAATTTTATACATGGAAGAAATTATACACTTGGAAGTGGTTTTTTTGAAGTGAAAGGTGACAATATACCATCCCTACAAGATTAAGGATTTTAAAAGAGGATAATGTATCAAGGGATCAAATTTCCCTTCTTCTAGAATCACATAACCCTCTTACATGTTGATATTTGAAGGAAAAACTTGTACCTAAAATAAAAATCCACATCTCATTGACGATTATCAATGTAGATATTTTATTACTTTAAGAGATTTAATTTGTTACTAAATGGGTTTAATATTCTTTAACATTTCCTAAAATATATCTGATCCCATTAGTTTACCCACTCCTACTTCATCCCAATAAGTTTGAGTTCTACACCACTTCCCCTAAAGAGCCTCATATAGTGTCATGAGAATACTATAATAGAGACTATTTTTATATGAGAACTATACTAGTGGAAGGTGCTGATCCCAACCGCTTATGAGATATATTGAAAAAGATCTCATCATATCTTCTAGAGTTTGAATAGTCCTTATAGATCAACCATTAGCCTAAGGATGATAAACAACCATCAAGCTCTGAACATATTCAAATCTTGTTAATGTATTTTATAAAAAATTTATGTAATCCACTTTTCTAGATCAAATACAATTAAGGGTGGTACTCTATTAAACCTTACCAATTCCGTTACGTATATATTGGCTAGTTTTTCGAGTAAATATTCTTTTCTAATATCAATGAAATATGTTGACTTATTAATAGAAACAACTAAACCCAAATAGAATTATAATAATTATAAGTATATAGAAAAAATAAAATAAAATCTGTGGTTATTTTCTTTCATTTACATACAGGTATGGGTAATGGTTTCATCATCCCTTTAGACTTTCACCATTCAACATTTAGTTGATGAAGTACGATGCATCAAGATATACACCCCAAAATCACTCTCCTCCTATTATAAAACCTAAAATTGTTATTGAAATACCTATATATCTTTGGGATTCTACTATGGATAGAAAACAATGAGATATGTGAATCATCTAGAAACTATTTCTTCAATTCAAGTATTAATAGAGACTATTTTCATTTATGGAATATTCTAATTCTATCATTATTAATGTTGAATTCCAAAATATTAACTATATTTTTTTATATATTTATATCCTCCTTCTATTCTGTTGTAATATTTACTTAGATGAATGGTTGATCAATCATTTAGGAACGATTATATTTCTCCCTACCCATCATGATTTCATGGTCCATTGACTGAAAATCCAAGAGTGTAGGGTCTCTTTCAATCCTCATTATGGATAAAGTAACATTATCCTTCATGCTTAGAGAATATACTACCTTGTCTTCTTTCCTATGATAGTAATTTATCGAGTATTCATAGTCCTAGATCAACTCTTACCACATCATTTTAAATGTTTTCAACTCCTTTTACTGGAATATATAATTTTAGATGTTGTGATCAATATATATTTTATAGTCTTCACCATACATATAATGCCTATATAAATTCAATGAATATATTACCACTTCTAGATCCAAATAATGGATCCTGTAGTTTTTCACATAAATAATTAACTAGCATGTGGCATAAACTACAAAAATTTCAATCTATATGAGGAAACATCTCAGTCCCTTCTTTGACTAATCACTATATTTAAAAACATGTTATCCACTATGGGGTAGTGTGAATATAGTTATAGTGACTAACCTTCTATTGATATCATTGAAATTTTATTCACATTCACATATATAGTGGAACATAACTCCTTTTTATGTAAACATGTTTATTGGATTTGACGGTCAAAGGAAATTTCTCATAAAGAATCAATAATATCAATAAAATTAAAGAAAAATATTTATTTTCATTATAGTGTCCAGTAATAGACATTCTTAAATCCCCAATTTCATTGAAGGGTCCACACATATAACATTATTTGTGATTAGATGGACTAATAATGATACTTTTAACATCCAGAATTCGTACTTGATAAATTTTCCATACAATTTCCACTTTCCCAGGGTTTGTAGAATAGCCATAAAATTATCGTTGTTCAATTCCTTTATATTATAATATATAGTAATATCATCTATAAATACTACACAAAATTGATCAGGGAAACATATAAGTACTCTATTCATTAGATCCATGAATATAGTAGGAGAATTGATGTGTTCGAATGAAATCAACAGGAATTCATAGTTCTTACATTTTTTATGAAAGGTTGTCTTGGGTGAATCCCCTCTTTTCACTCTTAATGTATTGTATCAAATTAAAGGTAAATATTTGATATATATTGATCCCATTATAGCTAATTTGAAAAGTCATCAAAATAGGGTTGAGGATACTGGGTCTTGATCATGATTTTTTTATGTTTATGATAATCAATATAGACACACATAGAACCATTATTATTTTTGATAAATAGGACGGCTACACCATATGGTGACTCACATGGGTGTATAATTTTTTTTCCATATTTTCTTTTAGTTTCTTCTTAATTTTATCCAATTAAATTTGGTCCATTATATAAGGAGTTTTTGATATTGGTATATCACCATGTATGATTTATATTTAAACTCAAACTTGTGATCAGGGGGAAGACTAGGATACTCTTCCAGAAATACATCGATATATTCCCACACAAAAAAAATATCTTAAATATTATTTTTTTATAATAAACTAAGTAATGTTAATATAAAATAAATTTCATAAATTATTAATATTCATGAATTTGTTTTTATAATGTTATATTAATTATAATAATATTATTTAAATTTCCAATTAAAAATGAAATAATTTAATTCTTAATAAATTTATTTAGATGTATTATATAATTTTATTTAAAATAATGATTTTTAAATTTTATAATTTTATTTAGATAAAATTAATTTCATTTTTTATATCAAAAATTCAAAATTACCCTAGTATTATTTTTTTTGTAATATTCAAGAAAATATTATTTTTGGGTGAATAGTAGAAAATGCCTATTTTTGAGAAAACTATATATTACTTTCACGTATTCACATATAATAATTTTGTTTCATATTTCCTTAAAATTTTTATTTTTTCCCTTTTTATTAAATATTTTCCAATAAATTTAATTTTAATCAATATTATACTTTAATTGAGTATAAAAATATTTTAATATTTAAAAAGGAATTTTTCAAAAAAAACTATTTTTCATTAAGTTACATGTTATGATTTTGAAAGTAATTAATGACACATACATATCATTATATTGATAAAATTGACTCCAATTTTGGAATTATCATAATTGTTTTTAATTAGGCCACTTTCATATTTGGTCATTATGATTAATAACTTTGGTATACAAGTTTTTTACCACGATAAAAGTTAAAATGGGTTAAATGTAAAGAAGATACGAGTTAAAATAACTTAAACACATGTCTATATCATATTTAATTAAAATAGTTCATCTTTTCTTATAATTTTCATCATTTTGGAGACATTTTTATTGGTCTATAAATTAATATACTTTAATCATTTTAAAATTTTCATGTGTGTCCTATCACTCACTTATAGAAGGGAAACCATCTCCTCTCTTATCTATAGATTAATATCCTCTTAGGTCAGAAAATACCTGCCCAAATTTCTTCCAAACATTCCAAAAAAATTACATATAGTGCCTATTTTGATTATAACAACATCATAGGAATGATTTTGGTGTAAACCTTATGAGGTTGTTCAAAGAAGTGTAATAATTCTTCACAGAGTGTTTTAGTTTTATTTTTTCTTCTATCACATTCAAATATTCTTCAAACATGTTGAAATAATAAAATAAATATATCCCATATTATGAAATATTAATTTTTATGGTATAACCATAAAAATATACTTTACCATCTGATGAAAAATTAAAACATTTCTCTTACATACATGCCGACTACCCCTTTTATGAGATGATATCATTAACTTTTCATAATTGAATATTATAATTAGTAATAATTATGTATAAAAATTAAATAATATGATATATATGATAATATTTTAATTATTTAATGGTAAATAAACATTATATTTATTTATTTTCCATTAAAATAAAAATAAAAACATCGCTCGTGTGTATGTGTAGACTACCTCATCATGAATTTGTGTATTTTATTTTTCATCACCACCTCACATGCCTTGTATATACAGATATAATTAAATAAATAATAAGATGTTTTCAATAAAATTATCATTATGTAATGAAAAAATATTTCATTTCCCCATAACAGATATTTTATTTTCAACATCATTGTCAAGATTCCATGTTTCGTACAAAGAAAACCCTCTTTCCCTTTGTTTTGGGTATTTTAGATTTGAAAATTATGTTTTAAAGGAATGAGATATCTGAATATATAATTTTTTTTCGTATGAGTTAAAAACAATATTATCATTATATTGATGTTTTAAATTCTATATTTTATGTGTTTCATGTATGTTATACTCCTAAATTTCTTTATGATGATGGTTGATCCTGATATATCTCTTTAATGCATTGGGTGATGCTTATGTTCTCATAAGAATTATGTTGAGATTAATCTAGTAGGTTATTCCAATTTTAAGGATTATTATAAGGATTCTTGAAGTGGTTCCATGAAGATAATGTCCCAAGTACTCTACATGAATTTTTAATTCCATCAAATGAGTTTTCCTGAAAATAATTTGATTTTTTAAGGAAACAAAATTATATTTTCTTTGAAGGAATGATTATTCTTTCTATGGTTAAAAGGGAATGTTTTTTTAGAAAATGTTTTTAATGGGATATAATGTTTTTAATAAACCTTCATTATTCTGGTATCCCCTTTATTATTTCTTATAAAAAAAATTTATGAAAATATTTGGCCAGTAAAAATGCTTTAATGTGTAATTAAATGATTATTTGATCTCAAGATTTATTATGTTAAAGGAATACTCTTTTATATGGTCTTGTGGTTTTTAAATGGAATAACTTTTTTATTTTTATCTTTTATTAATGACTCAAAATATGATTTTTATGCTCAATCCAAAATTTTCAATGTTTTCCGTAGGTTTTAAGGATGAATCATATAAGTGATGAAGTAAATTTGAAAATCATGAATATTTGTCATGAAAAGAAAATGTGTATCATTTTAAATGTTTTATATTGTGGAAAATAGATACTGAGTGGAATTTTCTACTTTTTAATGTAAGGGTTTTTTATGTAAGAGTTATATCCTAATTATCATAAAATACTATCCTAAAAAGATATATAGGAATACAAAAAAATAAATTCTTTTTGAAAAATAGAATTCTGGATTGAATAAGGATATGTCCTTATAGTTGGTATCATATTAGGGTTCAAGTAACTTTAGTGGTTAGGGTTATTTAAGTATGTACCATTAAGAGTTTATAATTTATGGTTATAATGATATAAAGTTTAAAGATCATGATGTTACTTCATGTAAATTATGTTTATTTAAAATGGGTTCTAATAGAAGAAAATTGGGAAGCCGAAATAGGAAGGAAACAATAGGAAAATATATTTCCAAATTAATAATCATGAATGGTTATAATATAAAAAAATGATTCATCAATGATGAATTAGTTGACACAAGTAATAAATGGTGGTGGTATTTATGTGAGAGAGAAATAACATTCCCAACAGAGGATCATATCCATTATAGATAATTTCTTAAAACAAAATCCATTAAAATTCAGTGGATCATATAACCATGTGATAAATTAAGGATGTGTTAAATTTATATAAAATCTATTACGAGTCACATGTTTTCCAAAACAAAAAATAAAACTCTTTCTATTTATCATTTTGAAGGTGAAGTTGATTAGTGGTGGTTATTTATAAGGAATTCGATTGAAAAAGAAGATATTTATTCCTTTTAATGATATGAATTTAAGAATATTTTCCTTGAGGAATATTTTCCAAAGGCTATTCATTTTAGGATTTTAAAAAAATTCATGTAATTAATTTAAAAGGAGTAAGATTTAGTGGTTGCGTATGACGAAAACAACACTTTATTGGAACACTACAAACCAAATTTTATATGGGTTCCTGATAGTAATATTAATCAGTTTTACTCATTATTGGATCTAAGATATTAAATTTAATTACTGTCTCATTAATATAAAATTCACAAAAAACATGTTCGATGTGTTGATAAAGTAAAAATTTAGTTTTTAGATGATAATATTTCCTAAGACAATAAGTAAGAAGTGTGGTCCAAGTGGTAAGAAAATAGGAATCATCCATTGAGTAAATCCTAATGTAAGAAAATCAAGTTTCCATTTTGTTATAAAAATGGTAAAAAGAAACTAATAAAATGTATTATAAAATGTTGGAATTGCTTATAATGTAGTAATTTTCTACTTGTGGGTCATGAAAACAAAGAAAAGGATTAAAATAAAGATAAAAATAAAGAAAATCCAAGAGTAAGATATTATAATTATTATAAAATTGGTCATTATGTGAGTACTTGTATGAAGATATAAATTAAGTATGTAAGTAATAAAGAACAAAATTAGAAAGGTGAGTATTAATTATTTATGACTTCTTCGGTAAATGTTGGATCATCCAACGATGTGGTTTTAGGTAGATTAATTTTTTATTTAGATTATAATAGTGTATTTTTTATTAGTGGTTTACACAATATTTAATTATTAAGAAATTTTTTATAAAATTTAATATTCACCCTCAATAAATAAAGCCAAAAAATTTGGAAAAAACTCAAGGGGGTATTGTTAAGGAAATAGATGTTATAAGAATATTTCCAATAATATATATGGAAATATTTGAACTGAAAACGTTTTTCCCCTTATAGATATTTGTGTTATTCTAGGAAGGTATTAGATTTCTATTTATCATGCTATGGTAAATTATTGAGCTAAATATGTTTTTTGAATGAGTTCCAATTTATATTCAAGAATGAATTTATACCTATGATAAAAAATCAAGAAGATTAGAAATTGATGAAATATTGAAATAAAAGTTATCCAGTATATATTGTTGAGGAGAAGGAAATTATTCAAATTGGTGACATTTCGATAGTAAATGAATATCTTGAAGTATTTATTGATGAATTTCTATGTATTATACTTGATCAGAATATTGAATTTAATTTTGAATTGGTTCTGGATGCTAATCTAATTTCAAAAGGACCATATATAATAGATCATGTAAAAGTTTTGGAATTGAAAAACAATTTACAATAGTAGATTCATAATGTTTTTATTACTGTTAGCACTACACCATGGGGTGATCCAATTTTTTTATTAAAAATAAATATTGTTCTATGACTCTAGATTCATTATGGAGTATTGAATAATATCACTATCAAGTATCTATTTCCTCATATGGTTGACTTATTTTATCAGCTCTATAGAGATCAGGGATTTCTATATATTGTTCTCTAGTCCATGTACCATCTGCAAAGGTGAAGGATGATGAAATTATAAATATAATATTTTTGGACTAATTATGGGAATGATGAGTTTGTGGTTATTCCCTTTAGGTTAAAAAATTCTTTAGCTATATTTTATGGACCACATGAATATAATTTTCTATGAGTTTTGGATAAAGTTTATGTTTTTGTTTATTGATGATATATTAATATATTCTTAATGTTATGATGATCATTTGAATAATTTAATTCTTTCTATAAAAACATTGGATAAAAATAAGATATATGATAAATTTAGTAAATATTAGTTCTGTTTATGACATATTTATTTCTCTGGGAATGTTGAAAATAAATATGAAATAATTGTTAATCTAGATAAAATGAAAGTGGTTGAAGAGTTGTTGAGATCTAAAAATTCCACAGAGATTCATTTTTTTCTCAGATTAATGGGTTAGTACATAAATAAATTTTGAAAAACTTTCTCAGTTATATATCCCACTAACTAAGTTAAAATAAAATGGTGTTAAATTCATTTGGTTGAAATATTCATATGATTGTTTCTAGGAATTGAAAACAAGACTAGCGACGACTCCAGTTTTTCCCCACTATCCCGAAATTGTGAGTTTTTTTATCTACAATGGTTCTTATTTGAAGGGTCTTAGTTTTGTTCTAACTTAAAATGATCGGGGTAATTGATTATGCACAACATCTATTGAAATGTCATGAGCTAAACTATCATACACATGACCTTGAAATGGAGGTTGTAGTGTTTGATTTAAAATTATGGAGACATCATTGATATGAGGTAATGTGTGAAATATATACTGATTAAAGAATTTTGAAGTATGTATTCACTTAGATAGAGATGGACATAAGAAATGGAAGGAAGATGAAACTAATTATGTGTTATTACTACATGATTCATTACAATCAAGGAAAATAAAATATAGTAATGGATTATTTAAGTTAAAAATATATAGAGTCATTAACTATACTATATTTGGATCATAATACTTTGGTAATGATTTGATGAGAGTTTGTATTGAAATTTTTCATATAAGAACTTTTTCTATTTTTTTGTTGTTAGTGTAGTCATCATTGTTATATTGAATTAAGAAAGCTTAGAAGGAAGTTCTTTTTTTAAAAGAAAGTTTAGAATCAGTCAAGAAATGTATATTTACTGAGTTAAATGTTGATTAAAAAGGTTTTATCATATTTGCAAAGAAGTTGTATGTTCAATGTTATTCCCAGTTGAAGAGGGTATTTATGAGTGAATCTTTATTATGGAAAAATTTAATATTTTCGATGGAGAAGGGTCCCACCACAAATAGTTTGATAGGAAGGACTATTAGTGATGGGTAGATGTACCAATCACAAATAATTAGTTATTTGTGATGGGTATATGAAACTCATCCCAAAAGGATTGGTGTGGGTTGTGTGCCAAACTGCGGGACAAATATTTACGACGGGCATAAGAACCCATCACAAATACCCATAAGCATTTTTTTGTATTCAGCCTAGTATTTATCCCCCATCGCAAATGGTATGTTAGTAGGTTGGTATTTATGAAGAGACCCATCACAAATACTTTCTTAACCACATATGTTAATTAATAGGTGGTTGGTATTTGTGATGGGCCCCGTCGCAAATAAACCTGTAGCAACTAATCTAACCTATATATACCCTCATTCATTTTTCCTCTCATTCCTCTCATTTCTCTCATCCTCTCTCCCTCTCAACTTATCATTTTTATCTAAATTTTTTCCAACTTAAAACTTTTAAATCTTAGTAATATTCGCAGCATAAATCATCCGAAAGATTCTGTTTTAAGGTATTTATCTTTTTATTTTATTATTTTTTTAATTCAATTTAATGGATATTAGTTACAATTATTTGAAATTAGTTATAATTGTATTAAATAATAATTTTTTCATTTTTTTACTTATTATTTTTTCAACAAATACATCTGATTAGCATTAATTTCATTTGTATTAATTAGAAAAATTATTAATATTTATTAATAATTAGTCATTATTAGTAATAGTTAGCTATAATTACCTAAAATTCATGTTAATAAGTATTAAATTGAAAGATATATTTATAAATAATAATAAATAGAAATAAATAGAATTAAATAGTAATAATTACATGTAATTAGTAATAATTAGTAATAACAATGAATAATTAGTGATAATTAGTGATAATTATCCATTAATAGGATTAATTAGTCATAAATAGGATTAATTAGTAATAATAATGATTAATTGGTAATAATTATGATTAATTAGTAATATTTAGGATTAATTAGAAATATTTCAGATTAATTAGCAATAATTAGGATTAATTAGTAATAATTTGGATGAATTAGTAATAAATAGGATTAATTAGTAATAATTCAGATTAGTTATTAACAATTAGGTTTAATTAATAATAATTAGAATTAATTATTAATAATTAGGATTAATTAGTAATAATTAGGAATACTTATGAATAAATTTAAATAATAAGGAATAAATATGAATAAATAGGAATAAAAAGGAATACTTATAAATAATTATGAATAATGAGGAATAATAATGAATAATTAGGAATAATTAAGAAAAATAAGGAATAATTAGGAAAGAAATAGAAAATTAGAAATAAATTTGAATAAATATGAATAAATAAGAATAAAGAGTAATAAAGAGTTATAAATAGAAATAAATAAGAATAAATAGGATCAAATATGAATAAATTGGAATAAATAGGAACAAATAGTAACAAATAGCATTAAATAGTAACTATTTAGAATAAATAGAAACAATTATGAATAAATAGTAACATTTAGGAATAAAAAGGAACAATTAGAAACAATTAGGAACAATTAGGAACAATTAGGGAAAATTAAGAACAATTAGATACTATTAGAAAAATTAGGAAAAATTCACAACAATTCACAAAAAATTGGCACAATTTTTGGGGAATTGGCGACATTCCTTTTTCTTGATGACTCATCCCCTTGAAACCTTCTCTCTCTAAAATCACTATGAAAAATATGCTCCAACGAACATATATCCATTTTTTTATTTATGTGAATTGATATACATACGTCGAATAAGATCTTTCATATTGATTTATATGAAAGAAATTTGCAAGGAGATTATCAGCTAGACAAAAGATGGCCTTGTACCTGATAAATCATCTTCTTACAACTTTCTCCGACTGAAATCACTATGAAACATCTGCTCTGATATTCAAATATCCTTTTTCATATGCATGATAATGAAGACCAGTGTAGTGAGGCCTCCCTAATCTCTATTCTCACACATAAGAAAATAGATATTCATATGTCGAAGTATATTTTTCATAGCAATATAATTTGGAGAAAGTTGCCAGGAGATGAGTTGTCAGGAAAAAGAGTCACCACTAATATTCTAGAAATTTTTCCCCATATAAATAGTGGTAATTAGTATAAATTAGTTGTAATTACTAATAATTATAAGAAATTAGTATCAATTATTATAAATTACTGTTTAATATTATTGAATAGTATAAATTTTTAAACAAATACTATAAATAACTTTGAAATAATAGAATTTATTATAAATTTCTAGAAAAATGAATTCAAATTTCTTCCCTTTTTTTCATAATGTTTTTCTAATATAAAATTATTCAAAAAAACATATTATCTTACTTTTTTATAGAATTATGGAATAAGGAAGTTAAAAATATTTATTACTAGAAGATCGTTCATGGATAAATCAGCATAGGAATCCAAAACATTCGGGTTTAAATCCCCTATATACTGGGGGAGTTAAAAAATTCTTATTATTTTCATTAACAAAACCTAATTTTTTGCATAAGGGACAATTAAATGTACTTGTAAAAAATTCCACATTAAGGATGTTTGAAACATTTGAAAACATTGGAGGCTATCTATTTGATTTTGGTTTTCAACTTGATTATGTTTTTTGGTTTCAACATGGTGAGCACAGTTCTAGAGAAAATAATAATAATTTGGTTCTAGAGCCATCATACTTTCAAAATTTAGTATATGATGTGGAAGGTCTTTCTATTCAAAAAAATGAAACTCCTGATATAATATTGATTTAACTTATGAGATGGAACCATCTCAATTTTATGATTTGTCCAAGTCCGCTAAGGAAACCTTATATCCTGGATGAATGATAAGAAAATTATACACAGTTGAAAATTTCAGGGCTATTAAATCAGATAATGGAATGTAAAATATCTATTGTGATCAGATATTCCCTTTGGTTAAAATTCTATTACATTAAAGAAACATGTTTCCTATAAATATCTATCAGGGCAAGAGACCGGTTCATAATCTAGGTCTTGTTTATCAAAGATTCATGCATGTTCAAATGATTTTATATTATATGATGGACAAAATGAGTTGTTGGATAGTAGTCCCACATGTGGAAAATCATGGCATAAAGAGTATCAACTTGGAAAATTTTGATTGATTTCTATAAAATAGTTGAGATATTTCCCGCTTACACCAAGATTGTAGTGTATATTTATGTCTCAGAACATAATGGAATTGATTTCATGGACCAAAACCAATATTTCAACTAGTAAAACCATAAATCATCCCTATAATGGTGATTTATGGAAACATTCTAACAATCTGCATCCATCATTTTTTTAGAATCACAAAACATGTGATTCCGTCTTTATACTGATGATTTCTGTCTATTTTCTTCTTATTGTAGTCAGTATTCATGTTGGAATGTCATTATAAATCCATATAATTTACCTACTTGGAAGTTGATGAAGGATCCATACATCATTCTAACAATATTAATTATAGGAAATTCAAAAAAATAATGATGTTTATCTGAAACCATTTATGGATGAGTTAAATTCATTGTGGAGTAAAGGTTCTCGTACATATAATGTCACTGCAAAACTGAATTTTCTAATGAAAGCTGCATTGATATAGAAAATTAGTGACTTCACATCATATGGAATGTTTTTTAGCTAGAGTAAAAAAGGTCCAAAATCATATTCATACTATTTAAGAGACAAACAAGCATTTAAAACCATCAATGAAAAAAACAGTATTTTGTCAACAGTCAGCATATATTTGTTCCAACTGATCATCATTTTTTGAGGAAAAAAATATCATTTCAGAATAGGTATAATTGAATGAGATGAACCTACAAAAATGATTATAGTTATAGAGGTAAAATCAAATTGATCTTCCTTACCTATCATTACACTACGAAAAAACAATAAACTAACAAAAAATTGATGGCTTTTGGAAAGAACACGATTTGGTAAAACAAAGATTTTTTTTGTGATCTTCCAAATTGGTCTGATTTTTTGGTTTGTCACATGTTGGATGTCAAGCATATTTATAAGAACTATTTTTATAATTTATTAAATATGGTTTTGGATATACTGGGTATGACCAATTAAAATAAAAAGCCATGATTAAATCTTTCCCAAATTTCTAGGTGACTAGAACTTGAACTATTTTAAAATGTAAGATCAAATAATTTAATGAATCCCAAATCAGCTAATACACATTCCAAAGAAAATTGATTTTTGATTTTTTAGTGGATTACATATTTGAGACTTTCCTATGGTTATGATTATATATTGGGAATATGTGTCAGAAATTGTCATATTCAGGGATTAAAAAGTCATGATTTTCATGTGATAATAGAAAGAATACTACTGATTGGATTAAGTGGTTTATTGAATTCAGTGATTTGGGATGTGATAAAATACATAACATGTTTTTCAGAGACATTTGTGTGGATATAATAGAATAAAATTCAGTAATAAGACTTCAAGAAGATATTGTGCTAATTTTATGTAAACTAGAAATAATATTACCACCTGATTTCTTTAACCCAATGGAACATTTGATATTAAATTTCATGCATGAACAAAAATTTTGCGAACTGGTAGTATTCTAATGGATATACTCATTCGAGAGATGTGTGCAGAAATTGATGGAAAAAGTAGGTAACAAATCATCAGTTGAAGGATCAATTGTTGAAGTTAATTTTCAACAGAATTTTTTCTCTCTCATTATTTTGAATCTAAATATCCCTAAAAAAACTGCATGGGCCATAATGTGGTACATTTTGATGATGAAATAAGAAATAAATTATCTATATTTAATTATCCTGAACATAGATTTGGTAGTGTCCATGTGTGATGGATTTCAGATGATGGACATCATAGAGCTCATACATATGTTCTTCTAAAATATGAATAAATGTAACCATTTTTACAATGACTGATCCTATCAATTAGTCAATAATATGTTTTAAATTATATTAATATAATATTTTTTAGGTTATATAGAAATCATATCAACAAACAGATTCCAAAAATTATAGCAACTGCTCTGGAAGAATGTCCGTAAAATAAATTTTCCCACTTGTTTCAAAACCTGGAATCAAAATTATTTATGGTTTAACATAGAAAATAAATTTATTACTTGTTATATTGAAAATTATTTTAGAAAATTTTATTTATCTCAAAATTGTGATAAAATTGATAATTGATTTTGTGTTTTGAGTAACTGACCATCCAAAATGGTTAAATCTAATAATTCATATTTCATGATTGTTTTTTGATTTCATACATGTGTAGATGGGGAAAAAATAATAGTTCTGTATTACTGAGAGGATCTCACCATAGATAAATTTATGGTGAATTTTAGGGCATGCAAGAATAAATTATTAAATTATGTTATCTAGGGCTAAATTATATAATGATGTTGAAATGTTAGTGGTTGGATTATAAGAGATGATTGTGTGTTCATCCGACCCATGGAATCATTGATTTTAAATATAAATGTATTCTTGTAGTAAATGAAGTATTTTTTTAGCTCATTTGGAACATCAAGTTTAATATACTAATTATTGTGCTACTTTAAAAGAGTTGGGTGATTAGTGGAGCATAATAAAACATAAATCTTGGGAAAATTAGTTTACTCCAAGTGAATGTGGTTCCACTGAACTGAAAGGAATTAGAATCTTTAATAGATTACTCGAAATCCATATTTTTAGCAAAGAGTCATGAAGATCTATGATGATACCCTGCAGTTATGTGTTGATGGTGATGATAATATTAATTATGTTACAATTGAATTTGAATTGACAAGAGATGATGAAACTAAAACTCATATGAAAATTGATGATGCTGAGGAGGAATATGAAGACACTGAAATTGTCAGATATGAAGATGAGTATGCAATTAAAGAATGACATGGTTGAATTATGATTATAAAAATAAATAATAAATATAAATATATAATATTTTTTTTAATTTTGTTCTAAAAATAATCATTTTGTGTTTCAGATAGACCCTGATATGTTTCACTAGTTACAGGAGGATGATCTACATTTGGGTGACCTTGATGTTGGATAATATGACCCTTAGACTACTGGTAGTTTCATGTGGACTCATAGGGGGTGTATTTTTTCCTGACTGATGATTCTTGACCTTATCCTAGAGTGAAGTACACATCTTGACTTAGATCTACACATTTATAGGTATATTTACCTATGTATTTTAGTTAATTTTATTAATCTATTTACATATTATTTGTTTGATTATCTGTTCTTTTTTTCACATTTTTTTTTCATTTTTTCATATATAGATGTTGGAAAAGGAATAATTATATTGAATAATTATTTTTTCAAAAGAATGGGTCACATGGGATGAGATTCCCATTAATAATCCGCACCACATGTTTGATTAATGGCTGGTATGTCAAAAAATAATATAAATTTTCAAATCTATTAAATTAATAACTATATATTATAATTTATTTTTAGGGTTTATATTATCCCATCGAAGAGAGCATGTAGGACGCTATCTTGAAGGCATTGGAGGGGTGTATGTGTGAGCATCACTGCCAGTTTTTGCATAATTTGAGAAGGAATGTAATGATATAAGCTTGAGTGGAAGGGTTTGATGAGTCTTATACCACCCATTGAACTGGTTAAATTTATCACAGGTTTGGGATGGATTATGTTCACATCGGTTGGGTGACTGTTTTCAGAGAAGATCATCAGTAGCTTGACAAAATTGTGGGAGACAGGAGGTGATAGAATGAGCCGGTAGTCATACATTCAGTACAAACAAAGAAAATATGGTAAATAATTTTTTTAAAAAATTTATATAAATTTAAAGATTAATTTATATTTTATATTGAAATAAGCAGTCCAAAAACCTGATGTTATGGAGTTTGATGTTTATATGAGGAGGTACAACAATCTGGTTACTGGAGAGATTATAGGTGACCGTCAGAGTTAGATTGTGGTTAGTATAATTTATTTTTGAGTTTTAAAATTAACTTTAAATAATATTTTAAATATTTTGATTTTAAATAGAAATTAAAGGAGTCATATGAGGCCATGATGTCTCAGTCACAAACTAAGAGTCAGGAAAAGACCAGGGATCAGACCAGTGCCCACAAGTTTGATTAGGCAACATGGATGCAGGTGACCATGTATGTCTTCAAGAAAGGTTGATTTGTTGGTATCAGCTCTCAATTGATGCATGAGAGTTATTATAGTACTATTGTCATGTTGATATCTTGCTTGAGAGGAGCTTGTGGTGAGTTATCATCATCTGCTGCACAGTATCAAGAGTAGCTGTGACATCAAAGTGAGGGAATAAAGAGTATGCATAAAGAGCAGGAGGAGATCCTTCAATGGAAGTAGTAAGAGATGTGCCAATGGAAATAGTAGTAGGAAGAGATTCTATAAAAACAACAACAATATGAGGAGGAGATGTGTCGATGGCAGCACTTACAGCATGATTAGATGGAGTACTTGTAACATCTGACTTATGGTATTGGGTTGGGGCTCTATCCACCAACTCCTCCAACTCCTCTAAAACATCCCCCCTCAGTGATATATTTGTTTTTTATGATAAAACATTTTAATGGATTTTTTTGTCATACTAACTATTTACATTTTTAAAGAGTGCATTTTTTATATTGTTGCGAATATTTTATTTTTTATTTTGTTTATTTTTTTAGTTATTTATTTATTTATTATTTATTTAATTTTTTAATATTCAATTAATTTATTTAATTTTTTATTATTTTATTTAAATTTCTTATTATTTTCAATGTTTTATTATTAATTACTTTTTACAACTTTGTTTTCATTATTTTCATGGTATTTTTATGAATATCAAGGTTTTAATTATATTATAAATTTTTTTGTTTTATAATTTTAATAATATTACTTCATTAATATTAATAACAATATTATAATTGTATTAATAATGTTATTTTATTATTATTCTAATATTTATTTTATTATTTCTTAAATATTAATATTATTTTTATTACTATTGTTATATTAATATTATTTTTATTATTAATATATAATTATTATTTTCCAATATTATTTTATTATTATTTTATAATATATTTCATTTTTCTAATAATATTATTTTATTCAATTTTAATATTTTTTAATTTTTATGATATTTGTGACAGACCATCACAAATATATTTGTAAAAAAATATCGAGAAACAAATTAGAGACGAGGAACCCCATCGAAAAAACTTATTTGTGACAGCCCATCGTAAATAAATTTTTTAAATAAAATTTGAAAACTTATTTGTGACCGGACCACATCTAGTCACATATAGTTTTTTGGCTATTCCTTTTTTTGCAATGGGAAATTTGCGATGGAACCTCGCTGCAAATATGCCAATTTTCAGAAGTGCTCATGGCACTCTTCTTTCTATTCACCCAAACTGTATTAAATTTTATAAAGATGTTTATGAGTTTTCTGGTGCGATGAAATGATGAAAGATATTATAGAGTTTACCATGAAATGTTTGAATTTTCAAAAGCTTAAATCCAAATGATAATTACTGAAGGGGATGCTTGAATATTTTATTGTTCAAAAATAATAATGGGAAAATATATCTATCGATTTTATGGTGGGAGTTCTAAAGATAGCTCAAGGTAAATACTCAGCATGGGTTATTATTGATCATTGAACTAAATATGAAAATTTACTTCCAATTCAAGATACATTGTATTTAGATCCGATTATCAACTATATCACATGGATATAGTAAGGTTTCATTTATTTCCTCTCTCTATTATATGTAACCATAATCCTAGGTTTATATCTAATTTTTTGAAAGGCCTTCAGAATCCATTTGGAACTAAATAAAATTTTAGTTCAGATTTTCATCACAAATATGATAGATTGTTAATGTGAACGACTATAACTTTGGAAGACATAACTTATGATTTATCAATGGATTAAAATGAAAGTTGGTGTCAACATATTTCTTTAGATTATTTTTTAATAACATTTTTCATTTATGTGTATAGATGGTAGCATTCGAGGAATTATATAGAAAGATGTTTTAGAATCCATATTATTGGGATAAAGCATGTTAAATAATTTTTTTGTGACTAGAATTGGTAGAAGATATTTTTAAGAATGAAAATTTAATTTGGAAATATATGATGATAACTCAATGTCTAAAAGTTATGAAGATAACTGGAAATATAACATTCATTCAAGTTAGGAAAACAAATTTTTTTAAACTATCTTTTTGAAAATGTTTTATGTGTCTTGGTAAAAAGGAAAAGTTATGTTTTTAGTTCATTGGGCCATATAAAATCCTATAGATTTTTGGATCGGTTTCATACGTATTGGACTTTCCTTTACATTTATCCTAAGTACATGATGTGTTTCATGATTCCTTGTTAAGGAAATATGTGTCATATGGATCTCCTGTTTTGTGTCCCAAATTATTTAAGTTGGAAGAGAACCTTTATTATGAGGAATATCCTATTAAAATTCCTGAACACATAGATAAGGTGTTATAGATTAAGGATATTCACCAAGTTAAGGTTTTGTGAATAAACCATATTATTGGTGAAACCACATGGTTATCGAAAAATTACAGGAAGGAAAAATATCCCCACTTGATTAAGTAATGAAAGAAAATTATGAGGACGTAAATTATAAAAAAGGGGATGAATATAATAAACTAGGTAATATTACTAGTAAATCAATTTCATAGCTTAGTTCTAAAGACACCAACCCTAGTATCCTAGAGTAGGTTCCTTACTTTATTACATTGGCATAAGATACAAGGAATCACATCCAAAATTTCCAAACAGTTTAGCTGTCTTAGTAAACTAGATAATATATGGAATTCAGATTACATTTTAAACATAAAATATAAAAAATTTCCTATATAATTCCATTATTCCCCTAAATATTAATCGCAAAACACATCCTCATATCCTAGGTAAAAGTGAAACATAAAAAAGGGGTGAGCTGAGATTCATTTTAAGGGTATATATATATATCAGAATCTATAAAAATAAGAATAAATGATTATGGAAAGGTAATTAACTTAGAAAAATTTCATTTTATGAATAACTTGAGAATAATATGGCCAGAATAAATTTCAACCAAATAATTCCATTTAAATAATCACATGAGAATAAAACATAAACAACAATATTATACTAGTCAAATAATAACATGGATTATTAATAAAAATCTCATAATGATGGAATACAAAACATGAGATATCACAAACATATTTTAAAGTCTTCAACCAACACACCATACATAAATGGGAAAGGCCTCGGCCAATACCCAAACTATTTTGTCTCATTAGACCTACTAATGCATCGAGAGGCAATAGTAGGCCCCTCCCATCACATACTAAGTGCAATACACTCTTCATATAAAATGGGTGAAACATAATCAATATAAACATTCTTATTGAAACTAGGATATGAAATCTAAAAATATTTCCTATTCAATAAACGAAATCATAAACCATCCAGAGTAACAGATTGAATGGTATAAAAATAGTAAATCTTCAACCAAACTAATCCTAAAATATAAATATAAATTATAATGATGATATTAAGACAACATATCCCTAATGGATCATATGTACATAAAAGGGATGATATCATAAAAATATCATCACAAACATTTTTGAGAAAAATATTATTTTTTCACTTTGATATTAATATTTTAAAACTAAAATTTTACAAAACATTTTGAGAATAAAATTATATTAAAATAACCATTGAAACAAATAAAGTATTATTTAATAAATTTTATTCATTACGAAGGATTTAAATTTCATTCAGTTCATAAATGTTAAAATAATTATTCCTTTCATTTTTCAATTAAATCCAAATAGGAATTTCTTTGAAAACGATATGAAGATTCCATTAATTTTTTAATAAAAAAATTCAAAGATGGGCAAAAATGAATTTAACCAATTTTAAGAGAATATTATAGTCCTTGTAAAAAAATTGGGAAAAATTGAACATAGAAGTTATGTATTCCCCAATGAAGACTTAAACATAAACAATCCCAAATAATGGCGAGATTGTGAAATAAAAAATTACCACTTTGTAATTAGTTTAATCGTATTCCCCATGAAATAAATAACCTCAAACGAAACATTATATACTGTGAAAAAAATATATTCATGATATAATATATCGTGTGGGATGTAAATACACCATACAAAATAAGTAAGTTGCTTACATGACATGTGTCTCATGAAAGTAAAAGTGATATGAGAAACCCTTACCTATTTGTAATTAGTTGGATCGTATGCTCTATAAATTCAAAATAAAATTTTAATAACATTATTATAGGTCGATTCATGATATTATATTAAAGGTGCAGAATATATGACAAAAAAATAAGTGGTGAATAAGGCATGTATCTCAAAGAATTAAAAGCCAGACAAAAATACCTTACCTTGCTATTTCCTTTTGTTGACCATGATTTAAACTAATATATAATTGTTTAAATCATGTTATTAATTTATATTAGAACCATATAAATTTTAATAATATCAAATATGATCCTCTTATATTATCTTATCACTCGTTGGTTAATTATATTTTATTATTACCCTTGTTATGGGTGTTAGATGCTTCATTTTCTAATGCATGTTTTTTCATGTAAGTCATAGTTCCTGTGCATAGGATGTTTTTACATCATACCTAGAATAATAATTTGGTCATAAATATCATATTTATTTATTATATACATTCTTAGAACCATTATTTAATGGAAAACACGAAAAATTAATCACATCACCTCATAGAGATGGTAGACTGTATATACGCACTGCAATAATATCATTCCATTAATGGTGAAAGTATATTGAAGTGTATGGTGTATTAATTATTAAATATTAAATATCATGTAATATTTATTATATATATCCATAATTTCTATAATTATATTCATATAAGAAAATTTTTAATGAAAAACAGGATGACGCCATGACGTGGAGATGATATGACTTACGTACGCACTTGCAGTGATTTCATTTTTAAAGGATGAAAAAAGGTAGAATAGGGATATATCATTATCATAATAACATATAATAATATATATTATACTTTTTTATTACTTTATAATGGAATAAAAATATGATGAGGAAGTATAATAAAAAATAAATGTGAAAGAACTGATAAAGACAATTACCTATTCTTTAGGAGATTTCCTTTAATCACTTCTTATGGGATTTAGGTTTTATATTTTGGAAGGAAAATAAACTTTATAACATAAATAAGGATGTTTAGAATAAAAATTATCAGGTTTTTCTTGATCTATATGTCTCAATGTGGTGTAAATATGTGAGGGAGGAGGTCCCTTTTATAATTGAGGTGATGGGCACTCTAGGAAAATCTCAAAATATTAAATTAATATAAATTAATTTTAAATTAAAAATAGTTCCAATTTTTTTAATTATGAGTTCTATTGGATCCATTTATTGATGGATATATTAATATATTATAATCTTTATTAAAATCCTTAGTGTATCATGTCTCGTGTTTATTAAAGGGACCCCCCTATACTCTTTTCTACACACTTCAAGAACCTATTATTTCATCTAATAACTACCAAAATCCCTTACTAACATACTTACTCATGAAATAGTGTTTCATTTTTTTCTAATACTGTCCCAAGAGGGCTTTATGTATAATACTATGTAGGTTGTTTAAAGAAGAGGTATTGTTCTTAACTTAGTGTTTTCATTTTATTTATTATTCTACATCATTCAAATATTATTCAAAAATGATGAAATAATAATAGCAATATCTAAAATATTATAAAATATTATTATTTTTTTATAAAACATTTTCATATACTTAACCATGTAATGAGGAAAGACATTTCTTGTGCGTAAATGAAAACTATAACCTTGTGAGAAGAGGTATTTCATTTCTCATCACTGATTCTTACGGGACATAATAATGAATGATAAAAATGAAATAAGATGGTATATGTGATATCAATTTAATTGTATAATGGTAAATAAATATCCTACTTCTTTCTTTTCTATCCAATGAAAAATAAAAATACCACTCCTCTATATTTGTAGACTACCACCTGACAAACTAATGAATTTATTTTTCATCACCACCTCGCCTGGATTTTATATATATGTGTATTTAAATAAATAATATCATATTTATGATATAATTATAATTTATAAATATAATATAATACATACCTTCTATCCCCCATGTTTTTTAAAAATTAAAACATAGCTCATGCGGACGTACGACCTACCATCTCTAGGATTTCAATGTTGTTCATTTTTTATAACAATCATACATAGTTAGTTAGAAATTAATAATTAATATATGTAAATGATATTTATAACATTATTAAGACTCTTAAAATGGTATAATCACGGTCTATTTGACTGAATTAAACCTACTATTTTCATTTTTGAAATGTTAAGCAAACATCCCCAAGCTATCTGAAGTGAAAATAAAAAATTAAGTTATTTAGTATGACATAGATATAAGTGAAATGAAAGGAATAATAAACCAGGAATATTTTATTAATCAAATAAATAAATAATTCATGATTATTATTAATGAATATAATTAATTTATGTGAGAATTTAGATTCGAGATAAGGGACACTTTACATTAAACCATTTTATTAAATTCCTTGAATATTTTTTCTAAATAATTTTCCTGCATATCCATATTAATAAAATTATTTTATAGATGTATTTATATTGACATAAAAATATATAAATAAAATTATGTATATATTTTAACTTTTTTTAAAAGGATTTAAAATATTATTTTTACATATTTTATGTTGAATGTTTTTAAAAAGGAAAGATGAATTTTCTATATAAAAATATATGACATCAATGAATTTTACCACTGGCATAACTAATATTTGAAAATTGGATTCCTTTATAAGATTCGATGTTTCATTCAAACAAAAAACCCTCTTTACCTTTATTCATTATATATAATTTTTTAAAATTGTGTTTTAATGTAAAATGATGTATCGATATTTAAAAATGTTTTTCTTCTAGGTTGAAAAATATATTTTTATGATATTCATGATATATATGAACATTTTTATCTATTTCATGTATTTTATAGTCCTTAGAAATTTTTTATGGTGATAGGTGAGACTAATATAGATCTTCCATTCATTGGGTGATTATTACGTTCTCTGTAGAATTATGATAGAATTAAATAAGTAGGTTATTCCATTTGTAACGGTTCATGTAAGGGTTCTATGAAGTTGATTTTCCAAGGCACACACATGAATTTTCTATTATTGTTAATGGGTTTTCATGGAAAGTTTTTTATTTTTTATGGTATGATAATGATATTATATTTTAAGAAATTATTATTCTCTTTAATGGTAAAAATGTATGTATTTAAGAATTAATTTTTCATGGGTTCTCATATTTTTTACGAAATATTCATTATATGATATTTTAGTTAGAATTTCTTGTAAAATATTTTACAAAAACAACTGGGCAATAAATCTAATTTCATGTGTAATAAAATTGGTATTTGAGATAAATGTTTGTTATGTTAAAGGAAAACTATTTTATTTGATCTCTAGGTTTTGAAATAGACTAATGATTTTTTTTCCTCCTTTATTTAAGTCCCTTACTGGGATTTTTTATTCATATTATGTTCTCAAATGTTTTTCATAGGGTTAATTTATGTTTAAGATTAATTTTGAAGAAATGTTAATAATAAATATGATTTTCCATCAAAAAAATGTGTTTCATTTTTAATGTTTTCTATTATAAAAAAATTGATAATGAGTGGAAGTTTGCACTTTGTAAAGTATAAGATTTTTTGTATGAGTTATAATCTAATTTTCTAAATCTCTAAACAGAAGATGATAATGGGTAATTCAAGAAAATTAATTCTTGTTTAAAAATGAAATTTTAGGTCAAATTATGATTTAGTTCTTCTCTTCCATTTGAGCTAAATAAACCTTATGATTCATCTTTAAAACCCATATAATGGAAGTAATTTCTATAAGGAATTCATAGACATCCTTAAAATGATAAATGATCATAGGTTGATTTGGGATATGAAATGTGACTTATATATCCTAAGAATTAATAAGGGATCTATGTAGAGAGATCTAATCTTTTCTCAAAATGAAATAAAATTCTACTGAAGAGAATATAATAATATTTCTTGGAAGCATATTCCCATAAAATTAAATTAGATAATAGTTATATACTTGGAATGTAATCATCTTCCCACAAGGATGTTTCAATGATAATTCATTATCTAGATATTGGCGATATAAACTAATAGTCTTAGAAAATTTACAATATATGATGGAATTCATAAAACTAGGATCAAATAATATATTTTCGTTAGTGATTGTTCATATCACCATCCCAATATATTGATTCTTTCTTTAATATATTACTAGAACAGAAAATAGTCTGCGTGAGTATCAAGAAATAGTAATATGAGTACGAAATCTTATAATAAGGATAATAAATTCAAAATTTTTCTTAATCATTACAGATTAATTTCAACCTATGACATTTTTGGTTCATACTTCATCAATTTTGGTTCATCATATATTCTTTTATATTATAAACGTTTATTCTTAATAACATAAATATGAAAAATAACTAAACAATGCCCTTATAAAAAACTATGGCGACCTGAGAAAAATTTATATAAATATTATATAAATTAACATGATTTTTTCATTACATCTCACAATAAATAACACCCTATAAGTTTATGGTTTAGTGTATTTAGAGATTAGAAACATAAACAAATCATTTCCAAACATTTTCAACATCTCCCATAAATAGTCTTCTCACATGATACCCTTTAAGACACATCGTAAATAATACTCTCCTTCATAACATGGGAAATGTAAATATAGTAAATGGTTGAATGAGATTCCCAGTAAGGGTAAATATAAGATATATCAATATGACATCATGGGGGAGCCTAAGATAGTCTTTTGGGTATGAGAACATAATTAATATATATTTTCATAACATAAGAGAATCATCCTAGTAAAATATAGTTTATAAATTATGATTAATAGAATAAGGATTTTGGAATTACATTAGAAATAAGATATATAAAAGTGGAAACAGTATTCAATAATCATTACACATACAAATATAAGATTTTCCTAAGAATATTCCATATAAATAATCATAGAAAATCATTTCTTATGTTGAGGCTCACTGCCAATAATATCATCACATAGTGGACAATTTCCCTTAATGGATTGGGAATTCAACTGAATCCCTAACATATAAACTCATGAGATATAGTTCTATGTGAAATTAACTATATTAAAATATATTTTCTATCCCACCCACTCAGTAGTGGAAAGAATACTAGAGGGGTATGGGTTCACTCCCCATTTCCCAATCATAGTAAGAGATATAACTTTACCCGATGAAATGGATGTCATGATCCCCTCACCCCATAGGTACCCCTCTTGGGGAAACAATGAAGGAAGAGAGATAATGATCCCGCTATTCCTACCTTCAGTAGGACTCAGGTTAGCGATAACCATCGAGGAAACACAAATATCACATATAGGATGCATTACCCTCTAATAATACAAGATTGTGAGAGACGATAACTATACACCAAGATACTTCAATATATAATATAAAAGTAATCTGAAAAACATCCAACAATGCATGAATAATTTCAAAAAATACATGGAATATCCAAATAAATAACCAAAATAAAATTCATATATCAGTGACCCAACACGATCTTCAAAGGTCCGATCTAGTAATTTCTAACACAGTCAATGTAGTTATCCTAAAAATCTGAAAAAAAAAGTTTTTACACACATAGCTTGACAATACAAGTATACTAATTAGGATCACAACCAAAGTCTCTTATTCACATGTGAAAAGATAATAATAATGAATCAATGTGAAAACAATAGAACCAATAGCACCTAAACATGTCAACTAAGAAATCCCAACCTCACTAAGGCATGATCACAAAATAATGCATCAAAGTATAATAACATAATAAAAAACGTAATGATAAAATGATACCTCATGCCACATTACCACTTGTTTTATACTATCAAAATGAAATTTCCTAATCTTGGTGCTCCCATATAATC
Organism: Viscum album; assembly: GCA_963277665.1. NCBI lineage: Eukaryota > Viridiplantae > Streptophyta > Magnoliopsida > Santalales > Viscaceae > Viscum > Viscum album. The sequence continues at coordinate 1,747,667,961 of OY728161.1, forward strand.
CATATAACACATCGTTTTGTATGACACTGGGTAAATCACATCAAATCTCACCTAGAGACACCTGGGCCATCACATCATATCTCACTGAAATATTTCTGGGTCATTCTATCTCATCCAATTCTATAACCAAAGTAGTAGAGTATCATGAACATGAATGAAGTAAACTTTACAACCTCCTAGTAGAATGTATTATCCCCACTATTGTCACATCACCATCTCATAAATAATATCCAATAGTGTAATTTTTACTTATGTCCATCACAACCAATGTATATTTAAATCATCTGAAAGGGGGAGTGGGGAAGTTGGTGTGTCTATCCATCAATTTACACCACCAATTTGTTGCAAAAAAACACTCTCAAAATAGTTGGTTTTCCACACAGGGTGCTCGACTTGGGTGGGGTGCATATATAAATCATAATAAAATACAAGGAACCTTTAATAGTTACACACACATGATGAAACTAGGGTTTTAAAAAAAGTACGAGCCAAAAAGAACATCACCACCTAACCTCACAACATCTTCCACTTTTACTACCACATATAAATGCACAAAACCAAAAAAAGACACCCAAAAGGTAACATTTATTTTTTTAGCAAAGCCAATTACTATATTTTCAATAACCAACCAATTTTATTTATCCATACAATTTATTTCTCAATTAACCGTGAACCACATTTAATCATAAAACACATATAATTTAAAAAATTTAGTAACATTTCAATTCATCATTCTCAATTTAATTCCATTACTACCTAATAAACTAGCACCACACACCATAATAGAAAAACAACCCATCATTCTCATTCTAATAAGCCATATGTTACCATCATTTCACTTCACAACCACCACATTACTACCAATTCCCATGGAATATGCCACCTATCTTATCCAAATCTCATCATACCACCCCTACATCCTAACCACACATGAAAGACTTTTCACATGATTCACATATCATTTTTCAGATTTAGAAATAAAAATTTCATTACATTCACTTCATTATTTTAGGGGAATTCTCATACAACCCTTAATTTCCATGTGAAAAACAATTATTATCCATATATATATTCTAAAATAATTCTTCCAAGGTGATAAAAACAACCACATAATAATGTTTCTATAGTCCCAAAAACCGCAATGTAAAAAAATCCCCCAATGACCATGAATTTCATCAAAGAATCATGCATACACAATCACAATATCAATAATACCATACGAGGTAAAATTTAAATTTCTTTCCCTCCCCCTTTTCATTTAATATTAAACCAATTCATTATCTTTATTAATATGATGCATAATATCTTCCCAAAATATAACAAGACAATAACCCCTCATTTATATACAACTATAAGAGTGATGAAGGATCCCCTACCTCGAATAGAGCTTCTCAAACCATTTCATATGGTTAGACTAATAGGGGGATAGCCACTAAGAACCTCAAAGATGGAAAACAACTTGATCAACCTATAAAATACCACCCCAAAACACATTATTTATAAAAAATTATTAAAACAAACTGATTCCCCTTGAAAAAAACCACTTTGGACAAACAATTGGTAAAAACTAGGTGAAAAAGGAGGGGGAGTCACTTAAAAATTGTAAAGATAAATATAATTAAGATGTGTTGAAATACACTAAATATATATTGTAAAACCTCCATGGAATGAAATTGGTTGACCTAATAATTGAGAATAATTTTAGGAGAATTATGGTGTTATAGGGTTAATGGGTTTTATAGGTGGTATAAAAAACATAAGACCATGTCACAATATTGACCCCCACACTATTGAATTAGTGAAAAACAAAGGGAAAAAGGTGAAATGGGAAGGAACACACCACAAAATTCATTAGTCAATTTAGTATTTATTAATTTCAACTATCTACAAGCCACAAATATGATAAATTAGGTAGAATAATAAAATGTAGTGGAAACCACCATACCTTAGAACCCACTGGACAAGAGAGGAATACACCATAGTCATTCTCCCTAGTGTATCTATGAAAAAAATATTATAACCAATTATAAATCCACTTTGAGAAACTACACAGCAGAAAAACTCTCTATTCCATATCTACTCTCCTATATGATGCAACTTAAGCCTATACTCCATAGCTATGCTACTTTTGGAAGTAGAAGACCTCCTCCCAACCCTCTACATTACAACCAAACTATAAATTCTATAGATACATTTCTTCCAAGGTTAATACAAGGTTTCACACCACAGGTCCCCTTTGAGATGAGATCTCAACAAAATCTCCCCCTTTCCCCTCAAACATCAAATGACTACCCTTAGAAACCTCCACCACCAGAATCCCTAAAGTGTAATGGGTTAGAAGGTCCAGAACAATACATTTGATACCACTCAAATTATACTCATCCTCATGAATAAAATCCAAAAACGAAAAAAGTAAAGAGGTAAAGAGGTCCAAACAAATACCTCATGAGAAAATTGTAAGAGATCTGATCACAACTTAAACACCACCACAAAGTCACACCCAACTCATGCCACTTTTCTCACACAAACATATACACCCCCATTCTAACCTCTACAAATCCCATCCAAATATTACCATAACCAACAAAAATCATTACCCTAAGAAAAAAAATCAAGGAATTCCATTTTCCATATTAAGATATTATCATATTTGGGTGGAATTGACTCACCCACATAGTTTTAATACATGTCATATTATAATGAATCTTGATTAAGAATTAGATTTTTAATCCTTTTTATATATTGAAAGATTTAATACACATCACGTTATCAAACGAGTACATCTTAAAAACTAGTAATATCAGAACATATCATCAATAATGTGAAGAAAAACAAGTCAATACTCAAAAAAAATCTGAGTACTGGGAATACATAGGTGTCTCAAGCTCTGATGTTCTCTCCTCCATGCCATAATGCCCCCAAAACACATGAATCGAAGGAATGGACCATCCTCATAGAAACTTCTTCGAATTTTCATGGATATCTACTAGAAACTCTAGAAATTTTATTTCTCCCTCAATAAAAAACTATCCTCAATAAATGACGTGATAGTAATTTTGGATATAACAACAGAGCTGAGATATGTGGAATATAACGCCCCGACCCTAGTTACCCAAAGTCAGTGTATTATTTCATAACATTGGCATGATCACAAAATATCAAGTCTCAAAAGACCGATTAGTTTAGTAGCCTTGGAAACACTAGAAACATTCATAAGTCTTACATCACATCATAAAGTAACGGAAAACTACAAAAAACATCCTGTCTTCATATCCCCTCATACTATCCCTACAGGTCATTTATAATTTACTTCATCACATCCTGGAAAAATGAAAACATTTAAAGGGGTGAGCTCAGATGCTCAGTAAGGATAACAATACAGCAGAAACATTCATAAAAAAACATTTAAGGCAATGTATAACTAAAACAAAATCCTTTTAAACATGAACTTCAGCATAATATGGAAAAAATAAAATTAAATAATACCATTTACTTATTCAAATTGATATTCTACTAGTCGAATAATCACATGCAATATCAATAACCACTTACATAATGATGGAATGCATAATGCCAGACTATCATAACCACGTATCCAAGGCCTCATGAAAAGAATACAAATAAGATTTTGTCAAGGCCTCATGCCAAGACAGTAGTTTGTCTCATGAGACCTACCGATGCATTGAGGAGCTATAGAAGACTCCACCCGTCACTTATTAAGTTCAATGCATTCCTTATATGAAAAGGTTTAAACATATCATAAACCATAAAATAATAGTATCACATAAAACATGCATAAAAGAAAACATAATAGTTCAACATTTCAATCACAAGATATCAATACAACACATTGATATAATAAAACCATTTTCAATACCAAAATAGAAGAAAAGTATAACGTGGTATTTATTTTTAATTTAAAAAAAGTTATGGCTTGTTGAGGAAGCCAAAACTCAAATAATGGTCACGACGGCAGAGAAGTCGTTTTCGATTCATACGTAAGAAAAAACAAACATTTTATAGTTTAGTAAAAAATATTCATATAAAAATATTCCTTTAGAGAAAAAAATTAAAAGTGAATGGGTTTTATACACCGTATAAAAGAAATTTGTGTATAAAACAAAATATGGATCAATGAATGGATATTGAGACGAAGTCCCTTACAAAGATCATTTTTTTAAATAAAATAGATCTATTATGTGTATTCACTATAAGTACACATAAAGAAAGTACAAATACAAGATAGGACATAATAATATCATGTCATAATTTTAAAGTAGGAGATTAACTCAATGAATGTAGATTGAGTTAAGAAGTTCCCTTACCTCATGTCTGACTTGACTTGACCGTTATTTAACCTCCTGAATAATAATATAGAGTTAATTTATAATTTCTTAAGAAATTTTTTCATGTTTATTATTCCTTTTATATAACTTATGACCGTGTTATTAATATTATGTAATTATTTATGTTAATAATGGTCGTTTTGTCGATCTTTGGTACTTGAGTCGAAAATAAACTTCTTATAATTACAAGTTTTTTCATGTGGTAAAATATCCATTATATCCAGAATTATATTCATGATTTTGATATCATATATATCATATATATCCAGTATATACATTCATTAATAATATTACGCAACATTTATAGGTAAGAAATGAAATGCACTGTTCATGGAGACGGTAAGCAGTACGTACGCATGAACGCTACTTTCATTTCAATTTAATTTTTAATGTAATGAAATCATAATGATATAAAGTTTTATTATAACTCCAGTATAATATCATATATAATATCATTTCATCCATCCTTTATATTTCCCACATATGGCATTAACGATTCAAATCACTATGAGGGGGCAGTAGTCCACACTTCCTAAAATGAAATTATCGCGTTTACCAATAATGGAAATCATAATGGTATGCCATAAATGAGAAACAAATAAGCATAAGGAAAACATAAACATAATATTTATATCATATATGAAAATAGTCTCACCATAATGGCCACCATGAGAGGTGTTAATAGAAGATTGAACAATCATCGTTTCGTGAGGCAGTAATTCACCACCCACAGAAATAGTATGTTCTTTAACCATTAGATGAAGTTATGTGTAAGTGTAAATAAAATCATTATCATGAAAGTATATTCCAAATATTGGTGCTATTATAAAATAAAGGAATAAAAATAGTTTGAGGGGTTGGAGAAGAAAAATAAAACAAAAGAACATAAGAGAAGACATTACCTTAAAATCGGGTAACTCTTTTTGATTTGAGCCAAAGGCTTCCTTGGGAAGACTTATGACCAATGTGAGGCTTCTAGGAGTAATATAGGGAAGTTGAGAGAGTATTTGGGACGAGTTTGGTGGATCCAAATGGCTTTGATGTTGTGAATAATGTGGTAGAGGTGGGGGCCTTTTATAAGAGGAGAGGAGGGGCACTCTTGGAAAGTAATGAAACATTACATTATTATGAAATGATTTTCGGATTTAAAACGTCCCAAAATTTTATATTTTAAATATAAGGTGATAGGGGTTATAAATATACTCATACAATAGGTTTTTGACAAGTTTAGTTCTTAGATTTTACATTATCGTTTCATTTTATTTAAATCATTTATTAATGAGGTAATCGCCGCATCATTGTGGTGTGATAAATAAATTCATTTATTTAATTTATGAAAATTGTAAAAAAATTACCATGATTTAGTAAATCTTTTTGTATTTCCAATTAATATTTATTGTCGAAATGTTAACTTATATAACCCCATTTAATAATTGTTTTAGTAAAACAACACATGTTTGTGACAATTTTATTTTTACTTTAAATATAAAGTTATTAATGTAATTTTCTTACCCAAGTGGCTTAATGGGGTCCCAAAGTTGACCCATGGATTTTCTTGGTTGTACATGACTCATAGAATAATGGTAGGACAAGTTTAAAGGTAATTTCATATTATTATAACATTATATTTACCTTAAATTACACTAACTAACTTTAATCGCGATTAATAAAACTTAAGAGTCACAATTCACCAAAAAAGTATTCTAATCCCATTGAACGACATTTTAATTCCTAATTACAACAATGTATGTATGATTTTTGAAAATAAAATCATAAAAGTGGAAAAGTTTTGTTTAAATGAAAAATCAGTTTTTTAACTACCACTTAGTGGTTTCACTATTCATCAAAAATTGAAGTTTTTCAGAACAATACAAAAAATTAACCCTAAGCTATAATTGTTATTCTGAATTAAAAAATGATGCCTATTTTAAAAATATTCAAACATATATGTTTAATTAATTAATTTTTTAATTAATTCCCGTTGTCAAAACAAATAACGTGTTTTTAAGAAGCAATATCAATCAAAAGATTGACAATTTTTTATGTCCAATTTCAAAGTGAAATTAATTCTAATGACCACCATTGGAAAAAATGGTAAAATTATATTCTACTTATACCTTAAATCTTCTAAATATTATAATTTTTCACCATTAATTATTTTTATTAAAAATGTTTTTTTAATTAAAATTTATTAATTTTCACTATTTATCAAAATAGAAATGTTGGCCGAAAAGTTCCAAAATTTTACCCTAGGCTAAATTATATTCTACAAATCCCAAAATTAAGTCCATTTTCAAAGATAAAATTGATAAAATTTAAAAAATTATGTATTACTATTCATAACGGCTACTTTGATTGGTCGCGGTGTGTTAGAACTCGAGGTTGCGTACAACACATGCTGCTCTATTATTCAAAGAGAAGCGTACCATGTAAGTTTGGGGTGTTACATTCTCCCCTCCTTCAAATAATTGCATCCTCATAATTTCAAATTGTTCTTCAAAAATAAATTTTTAGAAGTAGAAAATACCTTTGTGGAAAATCCACATCGAAAATAAGGTTAATAAAATTTAGCCTTAATAAGAGGGGAAAGGGAAATGAAAAAGTCACCACCAAATTATGATCTTGATTAGGAGAACATTGGTGGAAATTAGAGACATATAATTGGAGGAAAATGTAAATATTTGTAGGGAGTGATTGAGGTCATCAATCACAGACAAGGGTAAAATTGACGGACTCAAAGCCTTTAATCTATGGTGATTTAAAATATCATTAGTTCAACGAAACATATGGTATTAGGATAAGACATTTTTTTTAATATCCCTTCCCTAATGTTTAAGAATTAATTTATTCATAGAATAAGAGAGAGGTATATATATATATATATACTTGACAAGTAGAGTTTCAACCTTCAACTAATTTCTACCACAAACTCATCTTTCACTCAAAAAGGTAATATAACTCAAAAATATTATATTTATCCTAATAGTACAAGGTCAAAAATATTAACACATACCATTTAGATTAGGAAAACTATTTTTTAATAACCTGGGACTTCCTGTAGGATAGTGGTAGGTAATAAAGGCCTACCGCACTATGGTTGTGGGTTCGATTCCTACAACTTTTTCCAACGCGACGGGTTGTCCCCCAACCTCCAGGTTTTCCTTTTCCTAAAACTATAGTATTATAATATTCCAAAAATAATCTTCATAAATGTTTTATCCTTAAACAATACTATCCAAAGATCAACTTAATCCATTCTAACCATAATAGTTATCCAAAATACCTCTATCCAGACTTTCTCTAAAAGGTCTCTAAATTCCAAAATCAATTGTGACATCAGATTCCCCAAACAAAGTAATGATTCTCTTATTGTCCCATACTAAAAATATGATTACCTTCATCATATTAAAACCTTAATGAAAAAAAAGTACTATAGTACAATCCTTATATATATCACATTATTCTTATAACCATAATATAGTTATTGATTCCCAAAACAAAAATACAATAATTATTTAAATTCATCTGTTGTAAAAGCATAAGCTTGGCCTTGATCCCATGTCCTTTTCTGTGGTATGTTTTCCGCATGCATAGGACATTCATTTGCATAATTCCCCATTTCTCTACAATTATAGCATTCAACATTGATAGCCTCTTTCTTTCCCTTGCAATCATGAGCCCGGTGACCTTTTTCTCCACATTTATAACAAATTCTCATTCCTTTTAGGCAAGTTCCGGGGTGATTCAACCCACAATTATCACATAATGTAAAATCCTTCTTTCCCTTTTTCCCTTTATCTGTCTCTGGTTCCACCGTTCTCTTCTTCTCTTGCTTTACTTTGTTGTCATAAGATTTAGAGAATTCATTTTGGGTCTTAATAGCAAACGAGATAATATATTTGTATGATGAGAAGGATTGTGATACAAAAGCTAGATGGAGAAATGGTTTTAACCCATTAATGAAACGATCAATCTTAGTTCTTGGGTTACGTATATAATCTGAAACATGTCTCACTAACCTTGTATAGTTAGACTCATACTTTGCAACATTCTCATCCTCATTCTGCCTTAGATCCAGAAATTTCCATTCCATATCTGCTCGATGGTCACGAGGAAAGTATTTTTCTAAGAAAATCTCTTTGAACTCCCTCCAATAAATATTTGGTACTTCATCATCTTCCTTTTTGTTTTGAATCAGTGACCACCATTGATTGGCATCTCCAGTGAGGCGATAAACTACCATGACAACCTGCTCCCTTTTGCTACTCCCCAAGGCTTGGAATATTTTCTCTAAGGACTTTATCCATTTCTCAGCTACTAATGGATTTGTACCCCCATTAAATATTGGAATTTGTTTCCTCATGAATAGGTCTAACATTGATCCTCCATATTGCAGATCAGGGTGCTCCATATGAGTAAGGTTATTATTCATAACCTAAGTGAGTTGTCCCAGTATGGTGATAAGTTGATCAGCACCAGTTGTATCTCCAGCTCCACTATAATTATCTTGAGCATGAGGGAAATCCCTACATGGAGTGAGTGCATTGATATGGTTTCCATTCCTTCCACTAGGTTCCATTTCTAAACAATGGCATAAACTAGATTAGTTTATGAATCAAAATACATAATTCCATACTTGTAAAACACTTAACATAAAATGAACTATTTATGGATATAATTCATAATCATAAAAATGTTTTATTTGAGGAATTATATACTCATAAACCCTTATTAATGGTTTGTAAAGAAAATGAGAATTATCCAAAGCATATCCCCCAGGAGTGTTGTAACCAAGAGTGCAGCAAGGCCCGTTTTCATGCACCAGTTCCCGTTCGAGTCTATCTCAAAGCGGTGTTTTTAGGTTTTACCCCTAGGTACATCTGTTCCAGATTTACCTCTACTTTCTTGTATCGAGACATGTATGTATTTCTCAGAAAACCTACAAAATCTCTATAATACCAAAATTCTAGGATGTTCTTCTATACTAATCCTCCAAGTCTATCTTAGGGCAATGTTCTCTAATCAGAGTTTATCTAAATATAGCTTCCAAGGTTAGTACAAAACTGCCCCTGATACCAACCATAATGCCATGACCCCAATTACCTAGAGTCAGTGCATTATTACGTAACAGTTTCATGATCACAAAAGATCAAGTCTCGAAAGACCGATTAGTTTTGTAGCCTTGTAAACACTAGATACATTCCTAAGTCTTACATTACATCATAAAGTAAAACAAAACTACAAAACATCATGTCTTCATATCCCCTCATACTATACCTACAGGTCATTCATAATTCACTTCATCACATCCTAGAAAAATTAAAACATTTAAAGGGGTGAGCTTAGATGCTCAGTAAGGATAACAATACAGTAAAAACTTTCATAAATAAACATAAAAAATTAAGGAAATGTATAACTAAAAAAAGCCTTTTAAACTTGAACTTCAGCCTAATATGGACAATATATAATGAAATAATGTCATTTAATTATTCACATGGATATTCTACTAGTCGAATAATCACATGAAATATCAATAACCACTTTCATGATGATGGAATTCATAATGCTAGACTATCATAACCACATAGCCAAGGCCTCGTGCCAAGACTACAAATAATATTTTTTCAAGGCCTCTTGCCAAGACACTAGTTTGTCTCATGAGACCTACTGATGCATCGAGGAGCTATAGAGGGCTCCACCCGTCACTTATTAAGTCCAATGCATTCCTTATATGAAAAGGTTTAAACATATCATAAACCATAACATAATCGTATCACATAAAACATGCATAAATGAAACATAAAATTTTCACATTTCAATCACAATATATCAGTACAACACATTGATATAATAAAACAATTTTCAATACCAAAATAAAAGAAAAGTGAAACTTGGTATTTATTTTTCTTTTAAAAAAAAGTTAGGGCTTGTAGAGGAAGCCGAAACTCAAATAATGGTCACAGTGGAGAAGAAGTCGTTGTCACCACATACATAAGAAAAAACATTCATTTTGTCATTTAGTAAAAACTGATCATATAAAAATATTTTCTTTTGAATAAAATTAAAAGTCAGATGGGTTTATACACCATATAAAAGAAATTTGTGTATAAAACAAAATATACCTAAATGAATGGAGACTGAGAAGAAGTACTTTTAAAAGATTATTTTTTAAAATTAAATGGATCTAATATGAATATTCAGTATAAGTAAACATAATATAAGTATAAATACAAGATAGGACATAATAATATCATGTCATAATTTGAAATTAGGAGATTAACCCAAAGAACGGAGATTAGGTTAAGAGGTTCCCATACCTCGTGTCCGACATGACTCGACCGTTCTTTAACCTACTGAATAATAAACTAGAGTTAATTTATAATTTCTTAAGAACCTTTTTCAAGTTTATTATTCATTTTATATCAATTATTACCATGTTATGAATATTATGTAAGTATTTATGTTAATAACGGTCGTTTTGTTTATCTTTGGTACTTGAGTCAAAAATAAACTTCTTATAATTACAAGTTGTTCATGTCGCAAAATATCCATTATATCCAGAACTATATTCATGATTTAGATATAATATATATCGTATATATCTAGTATATACATTCATTCATAATGTTACATAACATTTAGAGTTAAGAAATGAAATGCACCATTCATGGAGACGGTAAGCCGTACGTACGCATGAATGCTACTTTCATTTCTATTTCGTATTTAATGGAATGAAATCACAATGATTTAAAGGTGTATTATAAATCCAGTATAATAACCTATATAATATCATTTACTCCCTTCTTTATACGTCCCACATATGGAATTAACGATTCAAATCACTTTGAGGGGGCGGAAGTCCGCACTTCCTAAAATGAAATTATCGCGGTTACCCATAATGGAAATGATAAATGTATGCCATAAATGAGAAATAAAAAATCATAATGAAGACATAAACATAATATATATATATATCATATATGAAAATAGTTTCATCATAATGTCTACCATTAGAGGTGTTAAAAGAATATTGAACAATCATTGTTTCGTGAGGAAGTAATTCGCCACCCACAGAAACAATATGTTCTTTAACCATTAGACGAAAGTATGTGTTATTGTAAATAAAATACATCTCATGAAATCATCATATTATATTTTAGATACTTTTTTTGATACAATAAAAAGTAATAAAAAGAGTTGAAGGGGTTGGAGAAGCAAAATAAAACAAAAGAACATAAGAGAATACATTACCTTAAAATCGGGTAACTCTTTTTGATTTGAGCCAAAGGCTTCCTTGAGAAGAATTCTTCCCAAAGTGAGGCTTCTTGGAGTAATAGAGGGATTTTTAGAGAATATTTGTGCAGATGTTTGCCGATCAAAATGGCTTTGATGGTGTGAATAAGGTGGTAGAGGTGGGGGGCTTTTATAAGAGGAGAGGAGGGGCACTCTTGGAAAGTCATGAAATGTTAAATTATTATGAAATGATTTTCGGGTTTCAAAGGTCCCAAAATTATATATTTCTAAGATAAGGTGATAAGGGTTCAAAATATACCCATACAATAGGTTTTTGACAAGTGTAAGTCTTAGATTTTACATTATCTTTTCATTTTATTTAAATCATTAATTAATGAGGTAATCACTGCATCATCATGGTGTGATAAATAAATTTATTTATTTAATCTCCAAAAATTATAAAAAAATTAACATGATTTAGAAAATATTTTTAGATTACAAATGAATATTTATAGTCGAATAGTTAACTTATATAACACCATGTAATAATTGTTTTATTAAAACAACACATGTTTGTGATAATTTTATTTTTACTTTAAATAAAAATTTATTAATGTCATTTTCTTACCCAAGTGGCTCCATGGGGTCCCAAAGTTGACCCATGGATTTTCTTGGACGTAAATGACTCATAAAATATGGTTAGGACAAGTGTAAAAGTAATTTCATATTATTACAACATTATATTTACCTTAAATTGCACTAATTACCTTTAATCACGATTAATAAAACATAAAAGTTAATATTCACCAACAAATTATTTTAATCCCATTTTACCACATTTTACTTCATAATGAAAACAATTTATGTCGGATTTTTGAAAATCAAATCACAGAAGTGGTAAAGTTTCATTTAAATGGAAAATCATTTTTTTAACTACCACTTAGTGGTTTCACTATTCATCAAAAATTGATGTTTTTCAGAACAATACCAAAAATTCACTCTAATCTATAATTGACATTCTGAATTCAAAAATGATGTATATTTTAAAAAATTCAAAACATATAATTTGAATTAATTAATTTTATAATTAATTCCCATTTTCAAAACAAATAGCGTGTTTTTAAGAGACAATTCCAATCAAAAGATTGAAAATTGTTTATGTCCAATTTCAAAGTGAAATTAATTCTACTGACCACCATTGGATAAAATGAAAAAAATTATATTCTAATTATACCTTAAAACCACTCAATAGTATAATTTATCACCATTAATTATTATTTTTAAAAAGTTCTTTTTAATTAAAATTTAGTAATTTTCACTATTCATCAAAATATATTAGTTATCCAAAAAGTTCCAAAATTTTACCCTAGGATAAATTCGATACTCCGAATCCAAAAATGAAGTCCATTTTGAAATATATAATTGATAAAATTTCAAAAATTACGTATTACTATTCATAACAGTTACTTTGATTGGTCGCGGTGTGTTAGAACTCGAGGTTGCATACAACACACGTTGCTATATTATTCAAAGAGAAGCATAACAAGGAAGCTTGGGGTGTTACATGGAACACATCAAGAATATAGTCCAGTTGTGGAGGGAGAACCAAGCGATAATCTACCAAGCTAATATGTCCAAACACCTTGAATGGTCTAATAAACCTAAGCAATAATTTATTCACCTATCCAAACCTCCACTATCCACATCGAGGAGAAATCTTCAAGAACACATATTCCCCATCCTCGAAACCCAAGGGCATCCTATAATGAAGGACATAATAACTCCACCAATATTATACCTCTATCATCCTATTTATATCAACATGAACCATCAATGCTCTATACCACTTCAATACCAATAACTAAAGAATCCTTAACCTATACCCCAACTCCACAACGAAGGAAATGGCAACCCATACAATGATTCTAATAAGGACATGATGATGGAGATGAGATATGCGTTTTAATATATAAACTCAACCAAAGTAATGCCATTTTTCAATGATCCTTAAAAGTAATATATGCATTCTAAAAATATATCCTCTAGTTTCTAGATGGTCCACTCCATCTTCCCATCCATCAAAGGGTGGAAAGTACTGTTAAGGCAAAAATTAATTCCAAAATCATAATACAATACACTCAAGACTCATGTGTTAAAATGAGCATCTGGATCTAATATAATGGAAATTGTAACTCCAGGAATCCAAAAAACCTCTTCAAAAAACATCTCACTAAATAATCCATGGTGCCTGACCCCTTGATTAATAAAGTGAGATGATTTCCTCAAAAGATCTAAGAATACCGAGATAGTATCTCAAATGCCATGAGATCTAGGAAATCCTAGGATTAATTCCATTGAGATGTCATCCCATTTCCACTAAGGAATATTTAAGGGCTATAATAAAATGATAGTAAAATGGTGTTCTACCTTTAACAGTTGAATAAAAACATAGAGCCATAAACTCTTCTACCAACTGCTTCATCCCAAACCACCAATAATGAACCATTAAGACACAGTACATATTAATATATTTATGTGTGTATCTTCAAATGTGATCTATAAATATTCCAAAGGAATCCCTTAAAAATTTCCACTATAATGAATAAACTCTCTAGAAACAACAAACAGTTTTGACCATCCTCTGTCAATCCCTCCATAATATCACCATGACCAACACGATTGTGGATCACTTATTCCTCTAAGTCTCTCCACTGAGACTCTTCCACTACCTATATCATATAATACTACATAATCATATAAAAATAAAACTTTTCCTATATACCATATAACATACCTTCCCAGATACAGCAAAATGGTGTCCCAAGATGGTGGGTCACAAAGCCTCAAGCGCACCTCCTCATACGTCAAAGGCTATTGACTAGTAGTGAGGGACTATGGTGTGTCTATGGGGATACTATTACATTATTTAATATTGTAACACAATGGTATTCAACATAATAGTAAATAGTGTAAGAATATAAATATTTGGTAGAAGAAAAATCATAAAGAAAACTGATATAATAAATAACCAAAAGTAGTCATGTACAATATGATGATCATTTCATGTATCAACAGAGAAGGAAAATATGTATACATAAATCCAATAAAATAAATCCAATAAAATAAATGTATCAAAAGGTTCAAAAAAAGAATAAATAACAATCCCATCTAGCACCACGATCCTAGATCGACCATGTACTCTCTTACTCCTATGAAATGACCATATCAAGCATTTAATATTGGGTTACTACCATGATCTCTACCTACATCCCTGAAGTTTGTTTGGGTACCCAATGACTGCCCAAACATTTTGTGAGATAACACTCATTAGGCCACAATCAATGGTTTATATAAAAAATAATGTCTATGTAATATAAACAAAATTAGTGTTCAATATACATCATTGGTATAAAAAGTACTAAAAGTAAAGTGGTGCATGTAAGGAGGTATTATCCAACCTACCAAGGATCCTTATAAACAATAGTCAAGAACACATAAATAAGGGATACTATAATAAAAATAATTATGGTGTAAAACATATACCATGTCCATTCCATATAACCTAGTAATAAAATTAATCATGACCATACCTTATAATTCACTGTATAATACTCACCAAAACTGCACCATATAATCAAGAGTGTATCACATCCAATAAGTTTGTACCATTTAATAAACAATTCCAGACCATGAGGAGTAAAATAGATGGTATATAAGAACAATTCATCAACATCAAGTCCTAGAAAAATCTTAGTGGAAACTCAGTAATTACATTGGGGGAGTCCAAGTAGCATGTCAACAGAGCATGTCCAACATGAGTCCAAGAATGATGGAACCAATGGGTTGAATAGACCTTAAATTCCTATGAAACCAAAATAAAATTATTAAATTGGGCCAAGGAATCCACTACCATAAACAAGACCCATGGTGTAGAAATGTCAATGGTGTCCTATGGAATCGGTATCTAAGTAGCTCATCCAAGGAATCCACTAACATAAACAATTCATCATATCATTTCATTTATCAATTCAAATATATTCTTATTCCATGAGTTAATCCAAATCATTTTAAAAATTTCTTTAAAATCCATTAAAATAAATCAAATAGTTCACATCTTATTACCATGTGGAAAGGAGGCATCAACTCTCCCCTATTGTCTCAAATCCAATTCTCATCAATTTATAAAGGGATCCCTCTATCTATGAGAGATCACATGAACTCCATAGGTGGAATGAAAATAGAAATATAAAAAGGCACACCCCATGGTTGTTCTACTATTGGGAAAAAACCTCCAAAATTTACAAAAGTTCTGGTGGGAAACCTAAAGAGGTTAAAATTTTTTCAATTCAACCCTTTATTTCATTTTATGGGAACCACTAGGAATCACAACCTAAAAAACAAATATAATTAGGCATAATAAAAACTAGAACTTAATTTAATTTTATAGAGAACCTAATGTAGGTATGTAGTAGATCACTCACCCAGCATTGGCTCCTTATTCAGTCCAGATTAGGATAAAAATGAAGAATGGGTTAAAATTCTGTAAATAGGGTGTATCAGCTTGTCCAAAAATAACTCCATCAACATGAATATAAATGAATAATGAATGAAAAATAAAGGATAGAACACCATATAAGTACCATGGAGATGTACGACTCTTGAATCGAGCATAAAATATAGAATTAGTGGACAAGCCTACAATCAGGCTTCAAAAGATATCTCCCCATGCTAAGGTGTTGTCCCATGGAAGAAGAAGGAGAATGAAAATAGGTTATAATAATTTTAATTGGAGAAATGGTTAATTTACCTCTAATTCCTAGGTCACACAATTAGCCAAACTGTGCACTAAATGTATTCCATTTACTATGAAAAGTGGAACCTCACACAATTTCTTGCACACAATTTGGAAAACCGTGCACAAATCAAGCCTAAAACCACATTATAAGGTCAGAAACAATTTCATATGGGTGTGAACATGATGTTTTATTGTTTCCTAAAACCATATATAATCCTTCACCCTTCTGTTCAGCTACACACTATTAGTTGTAATTGTGTGGATTATCCCATAGGGTTCTACGAACCGTGTGACCATTACTATTTTTCAAAAAATGGGGCTCTATGCTCTGAAAAGCCCTATAAACCCCTGAAACTTCCATGATTTCCAAATTCACCCAGATCTTGTCAAAACCATGGAGATAAAAAAAATAAAAGATTCATACATCATATAAAAACCAACAATATTATAATCTTATCCCCTTAAAGAATTTCATCCATGAATTTACCTTTTGAGGGTGGTCAAGAATCACCTAAGAAAAAATCCAGCCAAAAAGCATGTATGTCAGCCTCCCAATCCCATGTCTCATCCTATCAATATCCATGATTCCACAACACATGTACTAATGGAACTGATCAGCCTCATATAACCTTCATTCTCCTTTCAACGATATGAATAGGATTCTTCTCAAGGATGCATCTACTGGTAGCTCCACCTCACCCAAATTCATTTTGTGAGATAGGTTTGAGTGATTGAAAAAAACATTGATGTATGGAAGACATCGTGTATGGCTCAATACCTTTGAGGTAACTGTAGATGATAAGTTATTGTCACAAATCTCTCTAGAATAGCAAACATCCCAAAATATCATGGTAAAATATAACCGTGTATTCTAATCCCTTTATGGCTTAACCTTAGTGAGATATGTAAAAAAAGGAATTATCCCAAACCATGAGATCTAGAGGTTTTCTATAATGATCACTGTAATATTTATTCCTAGGCCATGAAATATCCATCAACATTCTAATCAAATGGACCTATTCTAAAGTATCTTGAATTATATGAGGTCCCGATAAAGCCACCTGGCATTCCTTTAGTAAGAATCGGGGTGACAGACTTGGTGTACCATACAAAGCCTTACAATGATCCATATATATAGTCTCTTGATAGTTATTGTTGTAGGCGAACTCAACCAGGGGTATATGTCTCTCCAAATATCCCACAAAATCAAAGATGCATTCTCACAATATATATTAAATCACATTAATCATGAGTTATGACTAGCCATTAGTCTGTGGGTGGTATACTATGCTCAGAAGAACAATTTCCCTCCAAAAACTATACTAGAAATTTGATGTAAAACTTGAATCCCTATATGAATAAATAGTGTGAGGGTACCCATGAAGATGCAAAATCTCATTGATGTAAAACCTTCTAAGATTATCCACTGATAAGGTCTCTAAGATTTGTAATAAATGAGTGACCTTAATGAAATTGTCCACAACAACCCAAACAAAATTACTACCTCTATGCAACCTCGACAATTCGTTTAAGAAATATATCACGACATCGTCTTATTTCCACTCCAGAATGAGTAACCACTATAAAATCCCTACTGGTCATTGGTGTTATACCAGCACCTGTTGATATGTAGTAAACCTCGTGTCAAAACCAGCTACCTCACATTTATTTCTTGGCCACCAGTATTGGTGACGTAAATGAGGATACATCTTGGTAATGCCGATATTTATTTTAAAAAATGATTCATGAAATTCCCACAAAATCTCCTTGCATCTATCTACAGGAACCCATATGGGACCATGTATAGACAGAATTTTATCCTCACTTATAGTCCAACCAGTAGGAAGGTCATCACCTACCACACATTCATTCATAGTACTAGGCCCTCAATATTTAGTATTTCTCTCATAATAATTATATATATAAGAGTGGAACTCACTAATGAAGATAAGAGATAATTTTGGCCACAACAATCTTATAGATCCAAGTGAATCATTGAAAATAAGGCCATAAGATTCCACTCACTACTGGCCTCCAGAACAGGTTGTATCTGAGTCCCCCTATTTAGTGTATCAACTACTATATTTTCCTTTCTTACTGTATAGGCAATATCTAAACCAAAAGACTATAGGTACTCAACCCACCTCCACTTCCTGAGATTTAAGTCATGCTATTTAAATATGTACATGACCCTTTTGTGGTCCATGTATGCCAAAAATTACATCCCAGTAAATAATCACTACCAAAAAACTGGGCATTCTCGGCTCCACCCATTATCAGTGCTAAAAAAGCCCTGATAAAAGTACCCCTTTATCATTGCTTTTTCTAGAGCTGATAAAGGTACCCCATTTAACAGCATTTTTTTAGCACTGTTAAAGGGAACCCCTTTATCACCGCTTTTTTGGAAGCGATGATTATGTGGGGTCTTCATCATCACTTTTTTTAAAAGCACTGATAATGGGTCTGCTTCAAAAAAATTCATTAAAAAAATATATAACTATATAAATATATAGATATAGTTATATTTATATAAATATAATATATATATATTAAATATAATTTTAAATATATTTTAGACAAGTGTAAATACACAGTTAAACTTAATATATAAGATATTTAATGAAAATTTCTTATAAAAAAATTTAAAAAATATTTTTAATTAATAATTTGATAATTATTATGGAGTAGTAGTCATTTAATAATAATTTTAAGAATAAAAAAATAAAAAAATTAAAGAAGTTCCAAAATATGTTGAAAACGCAACTCGAACTTCAAACGGCCATAACTTTTGATCCGGGTGTCTGTTTGAGCTCTACAACATATCAAATCGAAGCCTGCGATGAGCTCTATGCGCTTGTGACCCATGAGAAGACTTTGTCACATTCTTCAAGGCCAAATGGCCCATAAGTTCTCCAAAACCGAGTTTTCAGTTTGGATACCTCTATTTTTTAACATTTTATGGATTTTCAGGCTCGTTTAAGGGGGGTATTATTGGCTTTTTTTGTGGGGACTGAATTTAATCCAAGGTTTTACATACATATTGATATTATGTCTTTGAAAATTTATCGTTTTTTATAATGAACTGCTGTTTATAATAAAATATAAAACAATATATAACAATATATACATATTTTTTATATATTCACACATAAAAATTAATTTTTAAAATAAATAATTAAACATATTTATATATAAAATATATTTGCTTTATCTAAATAATTACTAATATCCATTTATTTAAAATACCAATATATCAATATTTATATACCTATATATTAATCTAACTATATATGCACCTATATAATGTGTGTGTGTGTCTTTATGTCTGTGTCTATATATTGACAAACTGATATTATATATATATATATATATATTCTAACATATGTATATGAATATATATTTATATATACAATAATATGTATAATTATACTTATAGAAACACACACACACACATATATGTGTGTGTGTGTTGTATATATGTATTTATTTACACACACACAAAACAAAACAAAACATATTTTATAATTCTATTAAAAACTAATCTTATAAATATATATTAATATACGAATAAATATATGGATAAAAATTATAACTAAATATATAAAAATAAATAGATATAACTTAATCTTAATATACGAATTTACTTATAAATATATAAATATTCAAATATAACTATATACGTATATATATATATATTAATACAACTATATAAATTTATATTAATACACGAATAAATACAACTATATATATATAAATACATATATCACTAGTTGAAGAAAAAATCAAATTAGAGTAGTGGTAAAGGCTTAGCGCGCATGGGGGGAGGTCTTGAGTTCAAAACCTGGTAGAGGTAGGTAGGGGCGCACACATGGGTGAATTGGGGGGGGGTGCAACACAGTTAAAGGGCTCTACTAAGTGCTGATAAAACGTGGGGCTCATGGCTGGGGCTTGCGGGGGAATTAATAAATGGGGGGGGGTAAGCACTGTTAAAATCCCCCTCCAATTTAACATATTTTTTTATTTTTTTTATTTTTTTAACTTTTATCAGCGCTAAAAACAAGCGCTGAGAAAAGGGGCCTCTTATCAGTGCTAAAAAAGAACTGATAAAAGTGTCCTTTATCAGCGCTTTTTTTAGCGTTCATAAAATGGGTCTTTATCAACGCTTTCTGGAGTGTTGATAAAGGGGACCCCTCCCCCCCCTTTATCTTCCCTTGCATTAATAGCATTTTTTTATCACCGTTAAAGTCCATTTTCAGCAATATTAAAATCCATATTTGAAGTAGATAATGCCTCTTACATCACATGAAATGTACTAGAATGGATATCTCGAGACACCGAGTCATGTAATTCCACTTGTGTGGAATCAAATGACAAGATCTGTATTCCATGAATCTATCCCCCTACATCATAAATTCTCCAAGACTGATACCATATGTGTCTCAATACACATTATATCTTCTAACCATATCTATCAAAATCATTACTGGTGCTGAAGTCAATCTCCATTCTATATCCTGAATGGAAGTATCATAGTCATCTGACAATAAAAAATTCTCACCCTTTTTAGTCAAGATTGTCAAAGGTTCTTTTATGTGTGATAATCCTTATATGAAATATCTATAATATCTATATATCCCCATGAAAATCCATATGTCAAATATGTTCTTGGGATTCTCCTATGATACTATAACAATCACCTTCTTTGGGTCAGGTGATTCTCCTATCTCTGAGATAATATGATCCAGGATGTGAATCTTATCCATACATAAGTGATACTTTTTGATCTAGAATATAACTGATGCACCTTTAATTTATCCAAAATAATCTCAAGATGTTTGGAATGGTTATATCAATTGTGAGAATACCCCAAAACATTATCAATGAATACCACAACAAACTAATCCATGTAATTATGAAAATATCAGTTCATCAAATCCATGAAAACTACTGGAACGTTTGTGAGACCAGAAAATCTAAATAATCATATAGAGAGAAACCAACAATGAAAAGATGTATGAGGTATATGTGCAGGTCAAAAAATGCATGATGGTAAAATGCACTCAAATTAATTTTCATGAAAATATTAGCTCCTCAAAGCTGATAAAAAAATCCTTCTATCTATAGAAAGGGATACTAGTTCTTAATCATCAGTTGGTTAAATTTTTGTTAATCCACTTATAGCCTAAGGGTACAATCTGAATTTTTCAAAAATAGTACAAGAGAATCCCATAGGGATGTACTGGGTCATTTAAACCTCATTACTTCCGAGTCATCTAGCTTCCTCATGAGATCCTGCAACTTATTAGTAGCCATCCTGTAAGGGAGAATGGATACCAAGGTGTCTCTAGGAACAATATCGGTGGAGAAGTCAACATATCTCTTATTATTTGACCATAAAATTCGTCTAATAAGACAACCTAAAATGATCCACCACTAGAAAGATATTTTTGTTTTTGTGTCCCAGGTCATCAAGATATAATCTATGAATATGGGATGTCATCCCACCAAACCATGATTCTTTGGTCCATCTCCGCCATCCTTGACATCCCATTCACCCTTGGGAATTCAAATTCCACCCTATATTGATGTCAATACCACCCTCAGGTGATATATATCCACGTGGGATTGATAAGAAACTGGATTTTCCATCCTATGGATGATGTCAAACTGTGTCATCTCAATGAAAAAAGATCTTATATGCAGTGAAACCCACCAATCTAAATAAGTAACTCCTTGAACTGATGTAATATTTCTGTAATGATTCCAAACAAAGTATCCAATGTCATAAATCCAACATAAAATTGTATAAGAGCCCAAGGCCCTCCACCATAGTTACATATAAGAAGCTATGAGATAAACCTGTATAAAAAACATATATTATAGTTGAGGCTATTAAGATTGTACATCTCACCAAAGAAGGCCTGATTAATTTTTAATTAGGGGTTGGATGTACATAATATATCATTCCTCAACCTCAACCCTTGATAAAAACCTCACTACCTAGAGAAATCACATAGAACTGTCTAGGTACAACAGGTGTTTGGATGCCTCTTCTATGACCACCACCTCATCCTAAATGAATGATATTACTCTATCACATAGCTAAATGTGGATCTATAAATCCAAATCCTGGACATGTAATCATATTTGTTCTCATTACACTAACTATTATAGGGATGGTTCTAAAAAACATTATGTCCCATATTGTCACAATCTTGGAACTCAACTGGGTATCTATCACACTAATTCCCCATATGTCTCTATCTACCACACTGATGATAAAAAGTCGAGTTACCGATAGTAGCATCTGGGCTAGTACTCCCCTCCCAAGAAGCCTCAAAATAATGCTTCCTTCCACTGTAATATGAACCAATGGGATGAGAGATTATACTTCTTTACTCTAAACCCCCATATTCCCTCAAGTTATGCTTAGTAATAAGCACCAAATTCACTATCTTATTAATAACCGAAATACAAAACACATTTACCTGTGATCCAATATCTTGTTTAAGACATTCCTCGAAGTTTCTCATCCTCAATGCCTCATCAACAAGATAAATCGGCACATAATGATGACTATTTGTAAAGTGTTCCAAATATTCCATAATAGTCATCCCACCCATCTATATACATATAAACTCACCGTCCCTTTTATAACTCAGGGTACATAGGAAAGAAGTCGTCATAAATCTTGGATTGGAAATCCCTCCAAACAATATATAAGTGGGTACCAGCATCGTTCATAGAATCCCACAAACCCTATGCTTCTCCTAGAAGCATATATGTCACGATCTTCACTCTCCTATCTGTAGGTGTCTCCAAATAGATGAAAATTGACAATGTAACCTCAATCCAGAAATCAGAAGCCTTTTTAATTTCATCCTTCAAAAACATAAGATGATTCTACTACTGGAACATTCATGATATCTCTTCTATAGAAGATCAATGTTGTGGGGCTCCCTAAATAGTGAATATAAATTTCATATAATTCTCTCAAAAATTTTCTTTAGTACCTATAGCTGGTAATACTACTAGTTCCACGTTGGGAACTATAGGAGGATCCACTGGTATCCCATGACTCACCACCTTCCGATAATGGTTTCCACAAACCACCTCATGCATGACTAAAGGTCTCATAGTGGCGTAACTCTTTAATGAAAAAACATCTCATAATTTTTCAAATATTAACCAATTCAATTTCTTTTAAAAAAATCGATAGGTAAAATCCACCCTATAAAAAACCTACGCCCCTATTCTATCTCTTAAATCCATGAATGTGTAGTGAAGAATGTTTTGTAAAGAACCATAGACTCTACATATTTCCAACTCTAAAGCTAGGTCTATGTAAATTTATTTATTTCCCCAATTCAATTTCATTTTAACATCACGTTTTTATCACAATTCTCATTATAAGGTCGAACCATATGGAATTAATCTTCCAATGAATAAGGCCCCATACAATTTATAATCTGAAATTTGGAATCCACTTAATCCTTACCATAACATGTTCCAGTCAATGCGACCATTGGTCTATGATTATGTGTTCCATAATTGGATTCTTATGCTTTTTTTGTAACCTAATCAATAATTTTGTTATAGTTATTATAGGCACTCTAAGTACCAATCATGATTCTAAATTACATTCTAAAATTATATTGGGATAACAAATATATCACATGAGGAAAATACCAAAAAGTCATGTAGCAAATAAATGCATCCTATATGGCATGTCATAATGCATGATATGTGAATAGTAATAAGTGCCTAAAATGAGTCATTATTTGTATACCCTCATCTCATTAGGGAATGATATAATAGTCCCTCTGTCATATCAATAATAACATCCCAATTAAAGTGTATCACCCAATAGTGTAATCAAATCAATTATAATATCACAATCAAGAAACAACAATTTCCATCCATGGAAATTTTTATTTTCTCTGAACATCGGTTATATACTTTGGAAAAACTAATTACCAAATTACAATACATCCTAATCCCATGTCTGTTATCACAAATTCACAATTCTAGAAATAAAATGGCTTTGATTCCACTATAAAATATCCTAAACTAGATGACACTAATCATTTCCCTAATATAGTTGGTCACATGGCCTCAAGAATTCCTCCCTACAAACTAGAGGATAATGACTAGTAACGAGGGCCTAGTGTGTGTCTATGGGGAGATTATTCCATCATGTCAGAGTGTAGTGTAATGGTAGTAATCATAATTGTCAACAACATAAGTTTTTAAATAGTTGACAGAAGATAAATAATCTAGAATAATGATATAATAAAGAACCAAAAGAAATAATGTACAATATGATGATCATGTGATGTATCTATAAAGTAGGAAGGAATATATATATATATATATATATATATATATCCAATAAAATAAAGGTATTGAATGTTATAAAAAGAACCAAATGAAAAATTCCAGTTAACATAATGAGCCTATATGGATCATATACTCTTCTGATCCTAAGAAATGACTAAATCAAGCATCAAATGGTGTCTTCTTTCCCCAGTCCCAAGCTTCATCTATGAAGTCTGTCTAGGTACCCAACAGTGGCATGAAAATTTTGTGATATAAAACTCAGTATTCCCCCCCAGAAATGGTGTGTTTAAGAAATCCATTCTATATAATATAAATAATAGAAATTTCAAATATATATAATAGGTATGAAAAGTACTAAAATTAAAGTGATGAAAGTCAAGTGGTGATGTTTAGGCAACCAAAAATCCCTATAAAAAATAGTAAGTATCCTATAAAAAATGGTATCCATAATCAAAATAATGAATGTATAATACATATACCATGACCGCACCATTTAATCTTGTAAGAACATCCATCGTGGCCATGTCGTAGAATTAACTAGATAATACACATCAAAACCATGCTGTATAATCAAGAGTATATCATGACACAATGGTCATGTCATGTAGTCAAATCTGTCAGACCAAAAAGTACTGGATCCATGGTATTGAGGACACAAGAATCCTTGTAGATTCCCGAGAGCATCTCAATGGAAACTCGGAAATTACTTAGG
The DNA here is from genome assembly GCA_963277665.1 of Viscum album. Taxonomy (NCBI): domain Eukaryota; kingdom Viridiplantae; phylum Streptophyta; class Magnoliopsida; order Santalales; family Viscaceae; genus Viscum; species Viscum album. The sequence goes on from OY728161.1 coordinate 1,747,693,387, forward strand.
TGGAGTCCAAGGAGCATGTCAAAAGAGCATGTCCAATGAAAGTCCAATAAATTCATATCCAAGGGGTAGTAAGTAGTTTGAAAACCAATGGAATTTTGATGTAATTAGTAAACAATTCAAAATTATCCACAAACATAAAATATATCCATGGAGTATAAATGTTAATGAAATCCTATGGAATCTGGATCTAAGGAGCTCAATCAATGAATAATATACCATAAAGAATTTTTCATCTCATTTCATATCTCAATTCACATTAATTCATATTCCATTAGTTAATCCAACTAATTTACACAATTTCTATAAAATACATTTAAACAAATTAAATAGTTCACATCATGTTATCACATGTCAATGAGGCATTAACTCTCTCATGTCATCTCAATTGATTTTTCATCAATTTTTAAAGGGACATCATTATTTAGGTGATCTCACACGCACCACATGAGTGGTTAAAATTGGAAGATAAAAAAGGCACATCCCATGGGTAGACTAGGTTTGGGAGAATACCTCCAACAATTACAAAAGTGATAATGGAAAACCTAAACAGGTTCTAATTTGTTCGATTCAACCATTTAATTCATTTTAGGGGAACAATTATAAATTTTGTCATGTAGGAGAACAATAATTAGGCATACTAAAAACCAAAACATAAGGGAAAGGAATAGAGCACCTACCATTTGTCTATAGTAGAGAACCCATCTAGTATCACCCTATGATTCCATCCAGATCAAGAGATAAATGAATCACAAACAAAAAAAATATAAATAAGGAATATTATCTCACACCTAAACTGTAATAAGCCATAATTTTATCAAGGAAAAATCGCTTATTATAATTATTTCATATAGTATAAATCAAAAACATCACATAGAGAAACCAAACAAATATTATAAATGAAAAATTATACCTTAGTATTCAAATAAACCAATAATAATTAAAAATAATAAAGTAGGAAAATAAATATAATGTAATAAAAATATGAATATGAATATTTGGATATGATTATCAACAAAAATGACCACACTCATGAACAAACCTACAGAAATATAATAAAATATTAACAATAAAATATTAATTTTAAATGTCAAAGTACATATAACCTTGGGAAAAAATATAAATGAATTATTAATTTAATAAGAAGTATTTATGTGAAGTCGTAAACTGTTATGATTGATAGATATCGTGCCATTGGAATAATAACCTGACTAGTAGAATAGTAATGTGACCATTATGAATAGTAATATTGACACTAAAACAGTAACCCCACCTTTGAATGTAGAAATAAAATTTAGACATCATATAAATGAAACTTTTATATATTTATATCATGGAATAAGTAAATAATGTTTTAGAAATGATAATTTAATTTTCTGTATTTTTATAAAAAATCCACTTTTTTAATTTTTTTTTGTAATTAATATAATGATTTAAAATAAAATTTATTTTCATAAAATATATTCATAAATTAATTTTTTTTGTATTAAATTTTTTTCATAAATTTATAATACTTAAATTAAAAATTCAATGTGTTATAAAATTAGTTATAATATAAAAATCAGTATTTTTTGACTAAATGATAATTTTAAATAAAAATTAAATTTATCATAATTATGAAATTATTTTCATCAAATGGAGTGAATTTTTTTAAATCTACACATTGAAAAATTCTTAGGGTCAAATTTTTGAGATTTTTCTAAAATAGCTGAAATTTTGGTGAATAGTAAAATACCGTAATTTATGGAATAAGAAAAATAAATTAATTTTTGCATAATTTTTTATGTATATTTGATGTAAGAAACATTATCTCAAACTCTTATTCATTATTTAATTTTTTAGTGACATTGATCAACATTGTTGATAGTATTGTGCCAAAATAATAAAATAATGAATAAAATATTAAAAAATACCTCTCATCCTTGTATGACATATAGATTGTCTAAATTCTTCCCAATTACCTTATAAAATCTCCTACCCACATCTTGGATCCTTTTTTCTCAAAAATTAACAAACCCTAGTGTCTTAAGGAGGTCGACAAGAAGATGATATACCAGAGGTAAAATCATCCACCTGTGTCTTTTAAACTATTTTGTTCTTCTACCACATCCTTTTCCCCGCTATCCAAAGTGACTTAATAAAACCATTACCATACATAATATTTAATGGTACTATCTTAAAATAATATCCAACAAAAAATATCTTTTATTTTTATTTTATCTTTTACTATAAAACATAGTCTGTAATATGTCGATTCACTGCCTTCGTGGATAATGTGTTTTTGTTTTACATTACCACCTTCAAGGATGGTCATAAAACCATTATAATGGTTAAAAAAGATTTAAAAATTTATATTATAACTTTATAAATGTTTTGGAAATAATATATATATATATATAATATTCCATAATAAAACAAAACAATTTCATGATGATTGATAAAGCACCAATATAAACTAAATGTTCATCATTAACAATTTATCAAATGAATCATCCATATATTAGAAAACAAATCGATATAGGGGTCCATTTAAAATTAATGAATTACCTAAATTCCATTTCATTCCAATTATTAATTTTTTATTCCATTTGACAAGAACTCTCATAATAAAACTTTGGGGAACTTAAAATAAAATCATGAAACAAACAACCCCAAAACAATGAAATTAAACATGATAAATCATCAAAATGGCCAAAAATGAACTTAATAAAAATACAATAAATGAAATATTAAATTATATGGTCTGTAATTACAATTTTAATTAATATAATTTTATTATCCATGATTTTATGTGCATGTGAAGAACACACTCAGATATGAGGCAATGGATCTCTCTGAACCCCCTATTTTACCGTTGGGTTATGCTTTTTCTATCTTTATAAAAATTTATTTCTTTATTATTATTAAATAATTCTTATAAATTATAATTAAATGTTCCAAAATTATATATCCATAATCAATTCAACTTTATTTGTTTGGGTAAATATTATTTTAAAAGGTTCCCTTCTCAATTCATTCTAATAAGCATACCTGATTAAAGAGAAATCCTCCATTTCTTACTCATATTTAATTACAATCCATAATATATTTAAGCCCACTAATATTTTTATAAAATAAATATTTTATCATTAAAAACTATCATATTTAATTTTTTGTTCAATAAAAATAAATATTACTTTGTCTGCTTTAAATAATCTTTAATATTTTCTTTCAATACAGCACTAAAGTGGCTTATTTTGCATGTTTCTTAAACATTATTTTTACTTCTTTGCACTTAATTTGGAAATTATTTATCATTATATATGGTTATTTTCACTTATTAATGCCCAAATATTATTTAATTACATTTTTTCATGGACACTATTATGATATTTCCTTTGATTATGCCTTATGATAAGATTACAGTACCCATTTCTTTCCATGGGAAAACCGTATGTATTAATTTGGTTTCTTTATTTATGTGGATAACATATCTATGAACATGTATTTATGGGCTTCCCTTGATAGATCTACAATTAATTCTGTAATTTTTAGCCTCTTTATACAACATTTATGGGATTAGGGAGTAATCCTATTCCATTATGGGACTTTGTCCACATTGTGATATAGTCTTGGAAGTTATCCTTAACTCATGTTTATGTCATGTTATGTGTTTTTGACACCTAACTATATTTACATGACATATGATTCCATGTTCTATGTTCTATTATTCTATAAATTATTCCGGTTTCATTAAATTATTTTGTCATGATATGCCTTCAAACTCATATTTTATGCTTTATTCTCATATTTATTCCCTTACTGGGATTTTTCAGTCATCCATTTCATCTATGAATTCCCCAGGTTATCCTAAGAAATTATAGGATACCAAAGGTTTTTAGGAGAAAATTATGGAATATTAATAAAGATATTTTTTATTCTAGTTCCACATATTCATTTTTATGTACCTAATCTTCCAGAAAAACTAGAATTTTCGATACTTGGTTTTTATTTGATGGACAATTATGCTTGAAATCATGTAATACTATGTGTAGAAGACTAGGGTTATTATAGTTTGTATCAGAGAAATGTGTTTCTATTTATTTTGGGTTTGGACTATAAATCATTAATAAGAAACCCAAGGACAATTATACCACCATGGATAAACTAGATTGAAACCCAGGGAATCATAAGTTAGAAGATAACTTTCATTTAGAAGATTACCCTTTAATGTTAAAAATTTCCTTTTTATATGTTTATTGGATAATTATTCAATACACCATAACTTTATTTTATATCAATTTCATAGTTAATAGATGGAAATAGGATAACCCATGACAATAATCAAAGTAATTGGAAATTTGATGATTGCCAAAATGTGACACCCAATCTGTAGTGAATAGGATCCAAAAACATCATGACATTAGTAGCTCAACTAACTATAGTTATAAATAATAACATGAATTATATTAAACACCCTTATTATTATATGATATAAAACGTTATGTTGGAAAATTTTATACAAAAGGCCTCATATCTTTGGTATATCTTCTTGTTCTTTTATCACGAAACAGTTTAATAACATTATTGAGAAGATATTATTTATCCTTCAATCATTAGAAGAAGATAAAGTTGTGTTGTAATTTTATTGTTTTTATGGGAAAACAAATCAGTGGTGGAAACTAATAAAAACCCAAATTATAAAGAATAAAATGATTCCATATATTGGGAAGTATTCAAAAAAATATTTTTCAATAAATATTTTCCCCATACTATTCATCTTAATATGGATATAAAGATCCTTAGACTGATGAAAAATTGTGGATACTATATTGGGTTGTATGAAGCCAACCTTGAAAGATTTTCACAACACAGGTCTGGTTTTTTTATGACGATTGAAAGAAAATTATATTGCTTAGTTAGTTGAAAAAATCAGAGTCTATGAAAAGACATAGAGATTCGAGACTTTGATAACTATGAAGATATTGATTACTGCGCCATTAAGGTTGAAATAGATATTTAAGACTCTAAGTTGTCTCGAGGGCCAAAAGATAAAAAGGGAAAATAGATTTTAATGTTGGAGGATTAATAGATAGTTACCATGATGTAAATATAACCCAACATCCAAAATGTGAAAAGTGTGGAATTTAGTATCCAAGGAACTATATAATGGGAACCCAGAGATGATTTAAATGTGGAAGAGAGGCTATCAGCATAACTTTTGATGAAGGGAATTGATGAATCCCACCAAAAAGGATGAATAAAATAATGTTTAGATCAATACACAATGTACTATAATTTTTTCAACTATAAGGAACATGAGAATTATGCAAGACAATGCCTTATGCCAAGGGTTGTTGGAGGAAAATAACAACCAAAACATACAAGATTCCAGGGAAGTGAATATGTTATCACTACTACTGATATAGATCCTAAAAATTATCTGTTTACATGTATTTTAGGTATTCATTGATTAAAAACAAATAATTTTTTTGATTTTGGATGTAAAAAATATTTTATTTCTTGCATGTTTAGTAGAGTTATTCAAATACCACATAAAAATATGATGGTTGAGTTATTTTTGAGAATTGATAATGGGGTAATTATTGCATCCAAATTATATTATTCCCCCTCAGTCAACGTTTGTAGGCTAAACCTCCCACAAAATCTTTTCCTACTTCCATTGGTGAAATTCGATGCTATATTGGGCATGGATTGGCTATGTTTATATAAAACCAACATCAAATATCGAAAAAGGGAGATCACTTTTCACATTCCGATGCATCCTCCAATTCTATACAAGTTTAAGGAAGATGATGAATCTTTTTTAAAATTATCATCTCAATTTTGGATATTATTTCCTTATGAGAAAGAATATCTAAATAAAATTATTGATACATCCGAGAGGATCATGCTCAAAGACATGTCTATTGTGTTGTACTACATTGATGTGTTCACTTAAGAGTTTCCTAATCTTCCTCTTGACCAAGAGGATAAGATACCAATTTATTGTATAGTAGGATCATTACCCATATAAAATACACCATATAGAATTGAAACCATTTCTTTTTAAGAACCAAAGAAGCAGTAAAAAGAGAATTTGAACAAGGGTTTTATATAATTCAGAATTCTTCGTAATGGGGTGTTCTAGTCCTCTTCATCAAGTAGAAGGATAAATAAATCTGCCTCTTCATTAACTGTTATGAGAATAAAAAAATAATGGTAAAAAATATCCCCCACCACAGATAGATAAATAGTTTAATCAACTATGATGGGACAATTATTTCTCTAAGGGGGAACTTTGGTTGGGATATCACCAATTAATGGTGAAGATATAAGATATTACCAATAATTCTACTCAAACAGGGTTTGGAAACTATAGGTACTTAGTGATACCCTTCAAACTCACTAATTCTCTAAAATTTTCATGTACTTAATGAATAGAGTGTTTAGATATTACCACAAAAAAAGTTTGGTAGTCATTATTGATGATATTTGGACAAACACCAAGAGAATGGAGGAACAATGATCATTTGAATATAGGGAAAAAGACCACGTGGAGAGAAAAACTATATGAAAAGTATAATAAATTTGAGTTCTTGATATAGGAAGTTTCATTCGTGGGTAATGTTATCACCAATAAAGTAATATCAGTAGACCCTTCCATGATAATGGTAATCAAAGAGTGTCCTGAGCCAACTTCTATAATAGAGATTATAGTGACCCCATCAATTATTACATAATATTACATTATTTTGAGCATAATTAAATATCGAATTACAATCCAAGGATCATAAATTCTAGTGTCTTTGAAGAATAGGTACATAAAAATGAAAAACATGGGTCTAAATAAATATTTTATTTATTTAACCTTCATAAAGACCTCCAAACATCCATTTTTCTCATACATCTTCATAGGATAACCTGGGGATAACATGAACAGAGGGATGAGTTAAAATCATAGTAATGGAATAAACTTAATAATAAGGCGTAGTACATGGGTTTGAAATCATAACATAATGATATAAAAGGCATGGAACAAGATTAAATATAACGGATAATAAAATTTATAACATGGGATGATATAATTATAAATTAATTGTAATGAAGAAGAAACATAAAAAATTAATTTCAAATGAGTCATGGCTCGTTTTATATAGAGGAGCATGATTCAAGGATCATTTCACATAAAGGAGTGTGAGTCAAGCCTAACCACCGAGACTGTTACACATGGAGCAAGAGTCAAGGCTAATCCCGCAATACCATTGCACATAACATCTCATGAGACTAAACTTTACCAAATTCATCTGAGTACTATCTAGGTGAACCCATCATAACATGTTCACGAATACATAGTGAATCATACATAGGTAATCAAACATAATGTAAAGGTTGCCTATAGTAAGGATTGGGTGTCATAATATTTTCAAAAGGCAATTCATAAAGAAATATAGTAATATATCATGATAATTGATGTCAAATTGATGTGAAAATAGTTTTTAAGAAACATTAGAAATAATTTTTTTGTACGATTTAACAACAATATCAAAGATCATTTAAAATAAAAAAAGTAATAATATTCTATATATAAAAAGAAGTGACCAATTTAGGTTTTACAAATAAAATGAGTGGTTTTATAAAAACAATTGTATCCTAAAACAGGTTATGGAGTGCACTTGAAAATGGGTAAGAATCCTTGAAGTTTCCTTGAAACAACTTGTTTATCCGGAAGTATCAAGAAGTGAACCACTTAAAACATGTATATCCCCAAAGAATGAGGATTAAAAGATACTAATACTTGAATTTCGAACATGTACATATTATTTAGTAGATTTACATAAAATGAAAATAGAATTTAATTTGGGAAAGAAGAGAGGAAGATAAACCCAAAGGAATAATTGAGGTTTGGGTAGAACCCCTTACCATAAGTCCCAAGGTGTTCTTCCCATGATCTTAATGTACTGGATAATCGAATTATATAAATTAATAAATAATTTTATAAACTTATATATTTTTATTTTATTTTTTTTTATTTTATTTTTTCCTTTTATTCACTTTTGATGAGTTGCAATGTTACATTATATCAGTTATGAGGGTTTATTTTCTTGATTTTCAGGATCAGGTTGCCTATATAAGAGTATATAAGTTCATGTAAAATGAAAATTGAATGATAGAATTGAAATTATAAGTTTTTAATGATTATACCTAAGGGTATGTAATAATATAATTCATTTGGTTATTTTGTGTGAGGATGAATCATTAGATAAATCTTTAATGATAAGTTCTTGGATTATTTTAAACAATTTCTCTCACAACAAACTTTTTTTGTTTTATAATTTTACATCATGAGTGTATAATGATGCCTAAAAATTAAATTAGATATAATAAATAAATTATGATCTTGTTCAACCACAAAAATGGTTTCATGTTCATCCTTGAATATTTCAATTGAAATTTAAAACCCGTCATCCTAGAATGCGATAAATTAACACATCTCTGACGGTGTTTTCATTCTTAGTAAAAAAGGATGAGGAAAGAGATATGGTGAATAAATATTACATTTTCATATTCAAATTCTATAATATGAAAGGTAATGGAGTTATCATACCATTTTTATGAGGAAATTGGAGGAGATAAATGAAAATAATGGATCTTGAAAAACAAATTGAAGAAAAACAGAAGATGGGTTTTCCTCTTGATTACTTCCTGTTGGGAACCATCATATGGAGATGGGTTTGGTCTTTTGATAAGAGGAAAATCTCTTAGATGTGGGGATTGGGCTTGGGAGGATATTTTAGCATAATTTTGACAAGTCTCATGGCTTGATAGGTGTGAGGAGAAGAGGTTGTGATGAGTGATATTTATTGTGGAGGAGAGGGGTGTGTTCTCATTATTTTACTCAATATTTTATTATTTTTCTCTAGAAAAGAAATAGTGATGATTATTGAGACTATATTAATTAATGCATTCATTTTAATTTAACACAATGGTCACTTACATCATCCATGAAGCAATCATGACTAAAATATTAATTTATTTATTTATACCATAAATTACTATATTTTACTATTCATAAATAAATAAATTATTTTAGAAACATATCCAAAACACATCCTAACCATTTTATGTTATGTGGAATAAAAATATTAACTCCAATTTATGAAAAATAATTTTCTAGAAATGATAAGTTTAATGTTTATTAAAATCATTATTTACTTGGAAAAGACAAATATTAAAATTAAAACTACTTTTCAAACACTTTGAAAAATATATTATGGTCTCATAAAATAATCTTATAATCATAGAAAATCAAAACAATAATTTATGAATAATGGTTATGAAAATAAATTTTCTTTTAATTTATTAAATTAGTCATAAAATAAAAAATAATTATTTATGACTTAAAAAATACCAACACTTAATTAATAAATTATTAAATATTTATTTACTTATATGATGATATAATTTTATCATATTATCAAATATAAGATGGATAAATTTTATTTATAATTTCATTGGTGTGGTTACTATTCAATTGTCCAGTTTACTATTTATAGGGGTAAGATTACTATTCCAAAGGCACAGTTACTATTGCATCAGTATAGGTTCTTTAACTTCTAGAAACACTTCTTATTTAATTCATTAGTCAATTATAAAACATGTATTGTGTTATCTTATGTGACTATACCATATGAAGTGATCATAGTAAGGGAATTTCTGTAGATAAAAATTTGGGTTGTTATATTTTCCCACCTCCTTATGAAATTTCACCCTCAAAATCTCATATTACATACTATGATAAAAACAGGTGTGTGTACTTTTCCTTCACTGAAAATTCTATTTTTATTATAATAAATGAATTAGTACAATAGAAATCAACAAAAAAGAGAAACAAAATCAAGGATGCCTGAAGTTTGGAAGCTCAAGAGAGTCTCCTTGAATGATGTGATTGCAGAAAGTAGGTATGGAATGTAATTTTTTAATCAACTGAAGCACCTCCTTAGATTTTCATTCACTAGATAACGCATCAGCCAAAAAAAAATTTGTCTCCAAAAATGCACAATAGTCATGGCCTGATTGATACTTAACATGAACTTCTTATCATAATAAGAAAATTCACATGGATGATTGATCTTCCCATTAAGGATAAACACCAACATCATTCATTTAGATTAAATGATCTCAACCAAAATTTTGAAACTCTTGCATAAGGAAATACCTGTGTAAAATGCCGTGATCTCAACTCCCAAATAATTTTCTCGGTCGTAGAATGTGGTGAAGTTGAAAATGATTGAACCTATACTATCCATCACTAAGCCACCTACCCTCATATTACTTGAAGAAAAAACCCATCAATTTTTATATTTATCCCTCTTGGTGGGGGAACACTACTATGACACTTTCCTTGAATTTCCAGACAAGTACTATGCATCACTTAATCCCTTACAAGACAATTGAAAAGCAGGACATAACACCCTATGCTTTTGATGATTGAGACCAGTCCTGCAACCAATGTTTCTGGGAAAAACTGAAAAAAACATTAGACCACTTATGAAATTCCAGCACTAGGTTTCTTTCCTCCCACAGGTTCCAACAGATCATCGCAAAAATCATTCCATGACAATTTCATTCTATTTCACTGGACCACAATCCCTAAAAGTAGGTAGCAATGTGGTCCTACAAGGATTGGTCAGTATCTTGGTTGGACAAATTAATCCCCATTATCTCCCCTAAGAATCTGGACCAATCACTATGTATGATAATATGAAAAACATACACTTAATGAGGGATGTTTTAGCAAAAGCACTTGGATATGGTGTTCACCCATTTTCATTGGAAGTACTCATTCATATGAATTTTTTATTCCAAAATCACCAAACATGGAAATTCAGCTTCTTAGGATTGTATTTTCACTATATCTTCATAGACCATAATTCATATCCCATTGAACATAGAAGAAAACTCGGTAATCATGGATGTTAAATCTTCCAGAAGTTGAACCAGTGAAGTAGCGGCTTTCTAGATCATCCAGTCCCATGTTTCCACTTCGTATTTATTGTTCCGCCATAGTATTTCGACCAGGCGAGTAGTCTTGTTTTTTTAATACTTTATATTTATGGTCTAATATCTTCACTAAATACTCATCATAATAAATATCATTCTCCATCTATATCACCTTTAATGTCAGCACATGTGAAGGTTTCATTATATAATTAAGAGTGATATGTGGAATAAATCATGTACCTGAGGCATAGTTGGTGGAAGTGTTAGTCAATATTCCATAGTTCTGGAACAATCAAGGATATTGAAAGGGACTATGTACCTAGGAATTAGCTTTCCTTTCATCCCGATTCTTATTATCATCTTCCATGGATCTATAAAAAGGAATACCATGTCTCCAACCATAAACTCCAGGCCCCGTCGTTGATATTCCGTACTGCTCTTTCGTTGACTTTGGGAAGTGTTGATGTGAATCTAAATTATTTTTAACTTATCCACCATTTTTTAAACATTTTAGGTCATAGTATCTTATGCTCGATGAATTCATCCCATCATTCTAGTGGTCTGCACCTTTTTCTCTATAAAGGGATTCAAATGTATCCATTTAGATACTAGAGTGGAAACTATTTTTGTAAGAGAACTCTACCAAAGGAAGATGTTTGTCATATCCTCGTATAAAGTCCATATAAAATTTTCTCAAAATGTATTCCAGTGTCTGAATAATTCACTAAGATTGGACATCAGTCTGATGATTACAGGCCATACTAAAGTTTAGCTCAGTGCTTAGAGCATGTTGGATACTTTTATAGAACATAAAGATGAATCTTGGATCTCGATTGGATATGATTGATAGTTGTACTCCACGAAGCCTTACCAATTATTTTATGTATATTTGTGCATGTTGATCCAATGATAAGTCCTCTCAAATTCCAATAAAGTGAGCTATATTTGTAAAGTGATCCATAGTAACCTATATATAGTTGTTTCCTATGGATGTCCTTAGAAGTCTAGTGACAATGTCTATGGTATTGTTCTCCCAATTCAATGTTGGTATGGGTAGTGGATGCATCATCCCCTTATAATTTTGTCTTTTAGACCTCACTTATAGACATACCAAACACTTTTATGTATATTTAGTAATATCCTTCTCCATGTTGTCGCACAATTAGTTCTCTTAGAGATCTAAATACATCTTTGTGCTCCATTTTTGAATAGAGAAGGTTGAGCAATGTGTGAAATTTAAAATCTCATTTTTTATCTCTGGATCATATAGTACACATAATCATGACCCAATTATTATAACTCCATCCTCATCAATCTTGAAATTTGAGGATTTCCCATTTCTAATAGCTTCCACCCTTTAAATAATTTCCCCATATTTTACTTGAGAATACTTTTTTCTTTACAAGGATGGTTGAATAATCATTTAAGAAAGGATTGATGATGTTACCCCTATAATTACTAACATGTTCATCCTTGGAAGGTCTAAGAATATTGGAACCTTGTCAATTCTTGTCATCGATAATGATAAAGGATTTTTTCTACTTAGATCATCTACTACCTTATTTTCCTTACCTGGTTGGTATTGGACTTAGCAGTAGTAATACTTGATGATCTATAACCATATTAACTGGTGCATATTAATCTCATTATATGATAATATATAATTGAGGATCTTGTGATTAGTATATATATCTCACACTTCTACCAATAGAGATAATTCCGTTATATTTTCAACACAAAGATCACAACAGCCAACTCCAGATCATGCGTAGGATATTTTTTCCTTCTGAATTTTCAACTTCCATGAGGATTACGCTATTAATTTTTCATCAGCACATAATCTATGACATTCTTTGAAGAATTCATGTATACCATAAAAAGTTCTCCACTTTTTTGGAGTGTGAGTATTGGCGTAGTGATAATCCTCATTTTGAGCTTCTTAAAGCTTTCCTCGCATTCTTGAGTCTAAAAAATTCACTCCCTTACATGTAAGGTTTGTAATTGGTTATAAATTCATGGGATGTTATTCAAAAAGAATCAATAGTACCCAGATAGACAAATAATTGTGTGGATCTCCATTATAGATGTTGTCCGGGACAACTCTTTGATTTCCATTGTCTTGGAAGGGTCCATATGTATTCATTTGGTAGTGATAACATTCCCCAATAATGATACTACCACTATCAAGAACTCACATTTAATGTACGTTTCATAAAGTTTCTCCCATTTCAATTTCTTCAACACACTATTCAGATGCTCCTCAAGTTCCTCCTTGCTATTAGAGTATATCTGAATATCATTGATAAAGACTACCTAAAATTTGTCAATGTAATATTTATATACTTATTCATTAAATCCTTGATAATTTATTGAGTATTAGTGAGACTAAATGGAATCACTATGAGCTCATAGTGTCTATACCTCGTTCAAAAGGCAGTCTTGGGAATATCTTCCTTCATCACCTTTAATTGATGATGTGATGACTGAAGGTTCACCCTATAGAAATATCTAGCCCCATATAGAAGATTGAAAAAATCATATATCCATGACATGGGATACTTTTATTAATCGAGATTTTACTAACCTCATGAATCGATGTAGAGACGCATTGATCCATCATTCTTCTTAACAAATAGTACTGGTTCATCCCATGGTGAAAAACTCGGGCATATAAAACCCTTGTACATATTCTCCTATAACTACTTCTTCAACTATTCCATCTCAATAATGTCCATTCTATAAGGTGTCTTTGATATAATCAGTGATCATGGAATAATCTCAATTGAGAACTCAACCACTCTATCAGGATGAAGTCATGGAAACTATTTAGGTAATATGTTAGTGTAATCCCTCACAATGGTCATGTATTCAAGCATGATAATCTAATTTGTCTAAATCATTTGAGTGAGATATTATTTATTATAAGGTAGTAATATCCACACTTGAGATGATGATTTGAAAAGAGATTCATCTTCCTCTTTAAACTTGTAATGAATCAGAGGATGATACAGGATGTCAAGAGTGATCTCCCTTTCCCAACAGTTGTTGTTGGCTTTGTATAACGATAGACAATCCATTCCCAAAAGAGCATTGAACTCTACCAAAGGAAGTAAAGTAATATTTTCTAAGAGGTTTAGTCCACAAACATTATTTAGGGATGAGTTATGCACTTTAGATGCAATAATTTCCCCATTATCTATTCTCACAGCCAAATCAACCTCCAAATTTGGAACTGGTGTTTAAATAGTTGAAATAAAGATAAAATATATGAAAGAATACGTAGAACCAGAATCAAATATTATGTTATTTAATATTGAATTAATTACTGGTATACATGTCACCACATCGTTGTATGACATCACATCAGTAGTAGTGGAATCATAACCCCTTCCTTGTTTCCCTGGAGGTTGTTGTTGATTTCTTCCAAAAACCCTAGGGTAAGGGGATTGGTTTGAAAAAAGCCATTGTTTCCAGTAGTTGAAACATTACACTACTAGATGTGAATTGATATGAACCTTCATTTCTTTCAGCCAAGTTAGTGGGGTTTTTCATATCACCTTGGCATTTATAAGCAAGATTCTATATTCTTTTACATTTGAAGAATTTCCTTGTTCCATTTAGACAGTTCCTAGGATTATTTTTCCCAAATTTTTGACACATAGGATGTTTAGTATTCTTCCCATCATTGTATTTTTTACTAATCCACATACTCTATTTTCCACTTCCTATCATGAGGCCCATGAGACAATTGAGAGTATATCATTTCAATTTCAACCTTGAGGGAACAATGTAAAATATCCACATAACTATCGATGTATTGAATCTCCAATTATTTTTAGTAGACTCAGCTTTAGTCCTCTAAAGAAGTGATCCAACATTAATTCATTGTTCATGATGAATCCATAAAATGCCATGTAGGCCCTGAAAACGTTTTTTCAAACACTCTGATATACTAATATTTCTTCTCTTTAAGTACAATGAATCCTCTTTCTAACTTGAGATGGAGGGTTCATGGGAATTTTCTTTTGAAAAAAATATTCGTAAATTCCTCCCAATCCATGGAATCAATTTCTTCCTTATAATTCATATTTTTCATCAGTCTACAATACTGATCAGCTTCCCCATCATAATGATTGACTGTAAGAAAAACGTTATCTTCCTCTGAGCATTTAAGGATAGGGAATATATTATCAATGGAGTTAATCCATTGTTATGGGAGGAGGGGATTAGAATATCCACTAAACATGGGAGGACTTTTCCGTGTGAAGGATTTGATGGCAACTTGCTCATTCATTGGGGAATAAGGGCATTCCACAAGATTCATGTTATTATTTTAAACATGTGTCAGTTGAGAATGTACTATCATAAAGTTTTGATCACATGTTCCCATTATATTTGGAATTTCATTAGGTAAATAATTGTATTTCCTATCACATGAATTGTTTCCATGTATTCTTATATTTTCCTCAATTATCTATGAAAAATAAATTGCAATAAGGGGATTGAATACTTATCTAATATTCACAAAAAGAAATTTTAAACATAAAAGGATAATCTCTTAAAGAAAAAGTATATCCTAACTTATGATTTGTTCGGTTTCAATCTAGGTTATCCGTGATCTGTTTCATAAAAAATATTATTATGAGAATTTCTTTATTCTCTTAATAATGGGTTGAGATGAGCTTATTAATTTACCAAAGTATATATCTTGGTAGTGTCATACTCAGAGTGTAGTATGTCCTATTGTGGTGTACTAGGTTACCCCAAGTTAGGCCCAGAACACCTTATTGGAGTTTTCACTCCAAGGTTCATCTATACCAGATCCACTTCTACTTTTAGTATCTAGATAGGGATGTATTTTCTTGATAAACCACTTACTCTATACTTACCGAAATTTAGGTATTTTTTTGTTGGATTTGTCTTATCCCTAATGTTCTTACTAAAGTGATATATTAATCGTCTAAAAAAATAACTATACTTGTAGCTCTAATACCGAATATAGAGACCCTATCTTTTATAGCATAATATAACATGATTTTGAGCATAATTATACATCAAATAACAATCCAAGGATCGTAATGTCTAGTGTCATGGATGAATAGGTACATAAAACTGAAAAACATGGGACTAGATAAAACGTTTCTTTATTTAATCTTCATATAGCACTCCTAACTTCAATTTTTCTCAAACATCTGAAAAGGATAACCTTGGGATAACATGAAACATAGGATGAGATAAAATCTATGTAAGGGGATAAACTTGTTAATAAAGGTCATCACATGTGTTAGAAATCATAACATAATGATATAAAAGGCATGAAACGTGATTTAATGTAAATAATTATAACATGTAGAAAATGGGATCATATAATCATGAATTAATTGTAATATATAAGAAACATAAAACAAAAAATTATCATGATTCAAGGCTTGTTGAAAATAGAGGAGCACTATTCAAGGTGCATTGCACATAAAAAAGTGTGAGTCAAGGCTAACCACCAAGACCATTTTGTATACATAACAAGTTAAGAAAAATTAACCAAGATAATTCCTTATAAATTCTCATGAGACTGAACATTACCCAATTAATTAGGGAACTATCTGGTCACACCCATCATAAAATGTTCATGAATAATCTTTACACATATGTAATCATATGTAGGTAATCAAACATAACATATAGTTTACCCATGGTAAGGATTGGGTATCGTAATAGTTTTAAAAGGAATAAAATAAGAGAATATCACAATGGTGTCCTTGAAATTGAGGATTTAAGACATAATTTCACATTAATAAAGTAATATAGGTATATATCATGATAACTCATGTCAAACTGATGTGAAAAGAGTTTTTAAGAAACATTAGAAATAATTTTTTTTTGTTCAATTTAAGGCAAGTATCAAAGATCATTTAAAATAGAAAACGAATTTAATTTATATAAAACTACAAGTGACCCAAGAACATTTTCATAATAAAATTACTAGTTTTATAAAAATAATGGTATCTTAAAATAGGTTATGGATTCACATGAAAATGGGTAAGAATTCGAGATGTATCATGAAGGGAGCCACTTAAAACAAGTATATCACTGATGAATAAGGATAGAAATATCTTAGTACATGAGTGTAGAACATGTAAATATTAATTTGAATATTTACATAAAAAGAAAATAGAATTTCATTTGGGTAAAAATAGAGGAATATAACCCCATAGGAATAATGAAGGTTCGGGTAGAATACCATACCTTAAGTATGAAGGTGTTCTTCCATTGATATAAATTTACTAGATTATCAAATTTGTTTCATTAATTAATAATTATAGAACTTTATCAATATTTAAATTATTTATTATAATTTTATCTAGTTTTTTCATACCCTATTGATGAGTTATAATGTTTAATTTTATCATTTGTGAGTACTAGTATTCTTAATTTTCCTGATTGTCTTCCTTATATAAGAGTATAGATGTTCATGTAAAATGGAAATGGAAGTCCAAAATTGAATTTATAATTTATAAATGATCATAAATATGTTTTAGTAATAATATAAGTTATTTTTTATTTTTTATGGGGATGAATCATTGGAAAAATATTTAATGATAAATGCTTGGATTATTTTTCCCAATTACACTCACAAAAAACTTGTTTTGTTTTATTATTTTACATCATGAGTGTATAATGATAATATAAAATTAAATAAGATATAATACATAAATTAATATCTAGTTCAATCCTAAAAATGATTTCATGATTATCCTTGAATATTGTAATAGAAATTTAAAACATGTCACCCTTGAATACCATAAATTTAGGTGTTTTCATTCTTAGAATAAAAGTAGGGGGAAAGAGAGACGATGAATTATTATTCAATTATAAGAATAAAATATAGTATATCTAAGTTAATGGAGTTATCATACAAATTTTATGAGGGAATTTTATGAAATAAAACAAAATAAATGATCTTGAAAAAGAAATTGAGAGAAAATAGGAGAGGAGTTTAACTCTGGATCCCTTCCTCTTGAGAACCCCCTTAGGGAGATGATTTTGGACTTTTGTTATAACCTAAATCTTTTGGATGTAGGGATAGGGATAGGGAGTATATTTGAGTTGAATTTGGACAAGGCTAAAGGATTTATAGGTGCGAGGATAAGGGGTTGTGTTGAGTGGTATTTATTGTGGATGAGATAGCTGTTTTCTCATTATTTCACTCAATATTTTATTATTTTTCACCCGATAATAAACTGTGTAGATATTTGAGACAAAATAAATAATTTTTTTCATGTGAATTCGAACGAAAGGTCACTTACATTATCCATGACTCGATCCTAACTAAAAAATCATTTATTTATACTGTAAATTACCATATTTTTTTTAATTCCGAAAAAAATAAAATATTTTAGAAAAATCCCAAAAATTCACCCTAATACTTTTTCAACATTTAGAATCCAAAAATGAACTTCATTTTATGGAAATAATTTTCTATATATGATAAATTTTATTTTTAATTCAAAACATTATTTACATGGGAAATTAAAATTTTTAAAAAATTATTTTCAAACACATTGAAATATTCATTAAGGTCCCATAAAATTATCTTATAATCATAATAAATAAAAACATAAATTTATGGATAAATATTATGAAAATAAGTTATATTTTAATTTATTAAATTATCCATAAAACCTTAATTTAATATTTATGACTTAAAAAATACCATTATTTAATTAATAATTTTTAAAATATTTATATACTTATACTATGATATAACTATAACATATTACCACTTATAATATGGATAAATTTTAATTTTAATTTCATTGGTTAGGTTACTATTAAATTAAACTATTTACTATTCATAAGGGTCACATTACTATTCCAAAGGTCATGTTACTATTTCATTGGTATATGTTTTTTATCTTTAAGAAATGCTTCTTATTTAATTCGTTCATCATTTATAAAACTATTATTGTGTACCATTACGTTTTTATACCATATGAAATTATTTTAAGATGGTAATTTCAATAGATAAATTTTTGGGATGTTACAGAGATCTATAGTTTCCTTGGTCTAGTAGGGTATTATAGATTATTTGTGAAGAAATGATCAAAAAATTTAAACCCACTAACCAAGCTGACTTGGAAGGGAGTAAAGTTTGTCTAGAATAGTGAATGTGAATATAGATTTAAATAGGTAAAAAAGAGGCTTATCACTATACTAGTACTTACACTACCGACAAGTGGAGAACACTATGCGGTATGCAGTGATTCTTCAAATAAGGGATTAAGATATGTGCTAATGTAAAATGATAGAGTGAGAGCCTATAACACAAGATAGATGAAATTTCATGAAGAAAACTATCCCACACCGGATCTCGAGTTGGTGGATTTTGTCTCCATATTGAAAATATGTAGGCATTATATATACGGGGAGAACTCTGAGATATATACTAATAATAAGAGCCCAAAATATATATTCACACATTTGGATATTAATATGAACCAATGAAGTTTGTTTGTTTTTATCAATTATTATGACATCTCAACCCACTACTATCCTTGTAAAAAAATATAGTGAAAGATTCTCTAAGTATAAAGGATCCTGTAATTATATCAATGATGATAATTGAAAAGTATCAAATCCTATTAGAATTGGAATGGATGGGCATGTGAATCATTAAGGAATGAAAATCATCAATAATATCTCAAATTATTGCTCAACCAAACCTTATAGGTAAGATAAAGGAAGATAGAGTAAATGATGAGGAAATTTAGAAGACGATGGAAGCTACAAAAAATGTGAAATCATTAGAATTTGAGATTGATGAGGAATGAGTTGTAAGATTTGGGTCATGACTATGTGTATTATCCAATCTGAAAATAATGAAAGTTCTTCTGAATGATGCACATAAATAAACCTTTTCCATCCACCTAGGGAGTAAAAAGATGCATTGAGACCATCTATATAACAATTAGTGGGAAAATATGATGAATTATATCAATGAATATACATAAAAGTGCCTGGTATGTCAACATGTGAAGGTTAAAAGACATTAGACTAAGGGAATGATGAAACCATTTCCCATACCCACATGGAAATAGAAAAAAACCACCATTGATTTTATCACTGGAATTTTGAAGACATCTAGAGGAAATAATGCTAAATGGGTCCTTGAGGATCATATTACAATGAAAACTCACTTTATTGCAATTTGAGATGACTTTTCACACAAACAATATGAAAATATATATATAATTGAAGTGGTAATGCTTCATGGAGTACTATAATTGATTATATCTGATTGTGATATGATATTTAACTCAATGTTCTAAAAAAGTCTCCAAAATGATCTAAATACTGAGTTAAACTTCAGTATGGCTTATCATCCTCAAACTGATTCCCAATCTAATTAGACTATTTAGACACTGGAATACATGTTGAGAGAATGTTCATTGGATTTCAAATGAGGATGGAATTAATATCTTCCACTATTTGTGTTCTCCTAGAACTATTGTTTCAACTCAATAATCTAAATTTCCCTATATAAATATATATATATGAGAATATGGAGAACACCAACATTATGGGATGAAGTTGGTAAATTTAAGCTACTTGAACCTTAAGTGGTTAAATAAATGGAATAAAAGTTCAAACCATTCAGAAACACATCAATGTAGCCCAATGTTGATAGAAGATTTATGCAAATAATCATCAATGAGACTTAGAATTTGATGTTGGATATATGGTATTCATCCACATATCTACATGGAAGGGATTATTGAGATTTGAGAAGAATGTAAAGTTAATTCCTAGGTACATCGGCCCTTTTGAGATTCTTTATCTTGTCTAATTTGTGGCCTATCAAATAACCCTACCACCATGACTTAAGGTAAAGATGTTTTTCGAATATCCCTCTTCAGAAAGTTCATAATAGATCTCTTATATGTACTAAATCCATAGGTGGTATAGCTAGAAAATGATTTGTCTCATGAGGAGCTACTAGTGAAGATCATGGACCATAGAGATAAAGTTAAATGCAATAAGAAAACTCACCTGGTCAAAGTAACATGGGCGAAAAAATAAATATGGGGAGGTTTAATGGGAACGAGAGGAAGAAATGAAGGATAAATACTCTCACCTATTTTATCCTTTGCATGTAAAATAAAATTTCATTGTGAAAATTTCGTAATGGGGGAAGGATGTAATGGCCTTGAATTTTATCAATTGAAATTATCTTCTTATAATTATCTCATATAGTATAAATCAGAAACATCACAGAGAAACCCAAAAAATATTATAAATGAAAGAATGATAGATTATTAAGAAATAAAATTGAAAAATTATAGCAGAACAATAAGTAGAAAATAAAATAAAAAGAATAGAAAAATATGGATATGCTCGATCCACCAAAATGAATGTACTCACAAACAAAGTTATAGAAATAAAACTTAATGTTCATCATAAAATAGACATTTTAAATATTAAATTATATGTAAGCTTGGAATAATATATAATTTAATGATTAATGGAATAAAAATTATTTATAGTAATTACTAAACCCAAATGACCATTAGAAATCTGACCTTTGGAATAGTAACATAACCATTGAAATAGTAATGTGGCTGTTTGGAATAGTAATCTAGACATTAGAATAGTAACCTCACCAATGAATTTTTAAACAAACTTTATGCATCTTACAAATAAAAATATGATATATTTATACCATGGAATAAATATATGAATTTTTTATGAATGATAAATTTAGTGTTATTATTTTTATAAAACTTAAATGTTTATTTAAAATTTGATAATTAATTTAATTATTTAAAATAAAATTTATTTTCATAAAACAGATTCATAAATTAATTTTTTTCTTAAATAGAATAATAAAATTTTAGGAGTCTTTAATTTATTTTTTCGAAGTGTCATAAAATCAGTAATAACATTAGAATATTTATTTTTCTAAAAAATTATGATTTTTATTAAGAAATTAAATTTATCATATATAGAAACTTATTTTCATAAAATAGAGTCCATTTTTTAAATATATAATTCGAAAATTGGTTTGGGTGATTTTTTGGGAGTTTTATAAAATAGTTGAAATTTTGGGGAATAATGAAATACAATATTTTATAGTATAAGTTAAATAAATGAATTTTTTATCAATTTTTAATATATGGATGATGTAAATGAAATAATAAAAAACCTCTCTTATCCCCTATAAATACAACCCCTCACCACCTCTTTTCCTCACAATTTCTAGGCCTTTTAACTTGTATAAATTTTGTTTAATTCCCTCCCTAACACTCTTTCCTACATCCAGGATCTTATGGTCTCAACAAAATACCAAACCCACATTTCTTAAGGAGGTTCTCAAGGAGACAATATTCAATAGGTAAAATCCTCCACCTTTCTCTTTTAAATTATTTCCTTCGTTTACCTCATCGTTTCCCCCACAATCCAAAGTGACATGATAAATTTATTATCATATATATATGATAATTTTATTGTTATAATAGAATATCCATCATCAAATTTATTTTATTATTCTATTATCATAAAAATCATAATATGTGATATGACGATTCACCGCCTTTATGGATGATGATTTTTCGTTTTTCATTACTACCTTAAAGGCTTATTATAAAACCATTATAATGGTTAAAATATATTTAAAAATATATATTATCACTTGATTCATAATTTTTAACTAATATATATACATAATATTAATTAAATAATATTAATTCGTGATGATCAATAGAACGCCAAAATAAACTAAATGTTTATTAGTAACATTTTACAAATGAATTGTTGTTATATCAAAAAAATGACAAATGGGAAATTTTAAAATTATGGAAATAAATAAATACCTTTTAATCCTACTTTTTTAGTTTTTCTTCCATTTTAAATGAACCCCAATAATTATACTCAAGGTAACTGATCATAAAATAATATAATAAACAACCCCAAAACAGTGAAAGTAATCATTATAACTCATTGAAATGACCATAAATGAACTGAATAAAATTATAACACATAAAATATATATATAATAGGTTGTTAATTAAATTATTAATTAATATAATTTTATTATCTAGGATGTTATGTTCATGGGAATAACACATTCTTACATAAGGTAATGGATGTCTCTGAACCCCCTAATTTACCTCTATGTTACTCCTTATATATCTTTACACTAATGAATTTATTAATTATTATTATATAATAATTATAAATTATATTTATATGTTACAAAATTATATATACATAATTAATTCAACCTTATTTAATAAATAAATACATATTTTAAAATGTCCCCTTCTCAATTCATCATGATATGCAATCCCAGTTAAAGGGAACTCCTCTATTTCTTACCCATTTTAATGTACACTCCATAATCTACATCAAGAATACAAAAGTTTTATAAAATCACTATTTTTTATCATGACAAACTATCTCACTTAATATATGGTTTTATAAAAGAAAATTTTCCATTGTACTCTTTAATGTCTCCAATACTTTCATTTAAAACCACACTAAAGTGGCTTATTTCTATAGTATCCTAAACAATTTTTTAAATGTTTTCACTTAAGTTTGAAATAATTTACAATGATCTATACCTATTTTAAATTATTCATTTCCATGTATGGTTTAAATCCATTCTGTCATGGACACCATTATGATATTTCCTTTTTTTTATTCACTGTGACAGGATAATGATGCCAATTTATTTCCATGGGCAACCCTTATCTACTACTTGTGTTTGATTCATTTTTATGGAACACATAGTCATTAATATGTTATGATGGATGGGATCAGATTTAACTCCAATTTATTTGGTAATTTTTAGTCTCATGATACATCATGTATGGGATTAAAGATTAAACATAATCAACTATGGGACATTGTCCACCATGTGATAGTCTTGGAAGTTAGTCTGGAATCATGTTCATGTCATGTAATGAGTTGCTTCCAATCACTATGTTTACATGATCATATGATTCCATGTTATATGTGCTCTAATTTTATATAATTTTTCATGTTCTATTAATCTTATGTTATAATTTTATTCCTTCTAACTCATTAGTTATGTTTTATTCACATGTTTAATCCCTTAATGAGATTTTTAGATCATCCCTTTGGTCTATGTATTCCCCAGGTTATCCTATGTAGTTATAGGATCTCAAGGTAGTTAGGATATCATTATGTAATATTAATAAATATATATTTTATTCTATTTCTAGGTCTTTAGTTTTATATACCCAATATTCCAAGGACACTAGACTTTATGGACCTTGGTTTGTATTTGATGGATAATTATGCTTAAAATCATGTAATAATATATGTAAAAGTCAAGGGTCATTTTATAAATAACTCTATTGATATGAAGAAAAAAATAATGTCACAGAATAAATAGAGTACTCACTAGAGTGGATCCAATGAGAGGAATAAATCTCGAATCAGGTGTCAAATAGAGAAACAATGGTCAATCCTATTATTTGGCATCAAATGAGAGCTTCCCACACCAAGGTGTTTTCCACTAGAAGAAGTGGGGGAAATAAAATATGTTTTAATAATGTTTAAGGGTGAATGGTGAATTTCTACTCTAATTCTAAGGTAGAACAATTTGTCCACACGGTAGGCCAATATGTGCGTGAACATTATAACCTTCACTATTCAAATGGGAATCTATCACTACTTCAAGTAAACAGTTTGAAAATTTTTGAAAAACATTCATGTAGCCACTTTTCAATGAATATAACATTTTAGTCAGGCATGAACTTGAGGTTACATGGTTTCCTCAAGCTGTATGCCCTCATGAACCCCTTTTTTCAGCTCTATATGATTAGTAGTAACTATACATATTTTCCTTCATGGTTTCTATTAATCATGATGTGTTTAATGTTTTTCCAAAAAGTCGATCTTTGGGCTACAAACAATACTCAATCATCCCTAAAAGTACCATGGTCTCAAAATTCACTCACATCAAGTCAAAACCAAAGAGTTAAACAGAAAAAAAAATTTTAAAGTCCCGGAAAATTTCATGTAATGTTTTTTATTATCTGCGCATTTTACAAGTCTGAAAAAATTAATGGTGCATGATTCCAAGGCCTAGTGTGCCCAGAATGAATTTTCAACCTTTTTTTAAGATTTTTCAGTAAATGTGAGAGCGGTTTTTTTGTAACTTTTGAACTGGTGCATGGTATTGAAATCCAAGGACAACGATGAACTCGTAGTGCCAATATTCGCTTAAGGAGACCTTCACGTCGACCGCAGTAGGAAAAGGGTTGAAGTTAGTGTTTTAAATTTTTCGTGGAAAAATAAAAATAAAATTATTTAACATTTTTTTCTTTTGAAACTTCTCTATTTGAGTTATGGAGGTGGGGAAACCCCGAATTAAAAACCCCCAATTTGAATTCAATGGTGGGGACCACCTGACAATTTAACTTCCCATTTAATGGGAGATAATTCTTGGAATTACTCCACATTAATTATTCATTATCAATTAATTAATTAATTATGCCATTTAATTATGCCAACTCTATTTGTTCCAACTTTGTTTTCGCCAACGTTAATTATATGATAGACTTATTTCTATTATATTTGATCCTATTTACCTTTGAGAGGATTGGTTGGAAAAAGAGAGTTGGGGAGAACATTGGAGGAACTCTTCCTCTCTAATGAAGAATGCCTCTCAAACGAAGAACATTCTCCAATGAAGAACAAGAAGCTAACCCCGAGCTCAGATTAGAAGTACCTTGCGGAGGCAACAAATGCTAACATTATTCAATGACTCTATCTTAAATCTATGGACACCCCAACGAACGCCAAGGTAGGGGAGTGATTTTGTATAAACTTAGTTAATTTTATTTTACATTGAATCTCTCCCCATGATCCCCTTGCAAACGCTCTAACATGGAGAGTGCGGGAAAAAATGAACATGGCCCAACCACTTCGCAACCCTTGTGGTTTTTGATTCGTTCTTCGCAATGGAGGAGGATGGCGACTTGTGCTGAAGATTGGAACCAGTGGGACTGGGGAGTGGAAGCCAGAACCATGAATGGTCGTGAAGATGGCAGCGGTGCAATCACACCGCCAAAGAAGGGCTACAACCCGTCGGACATGGCAGAGAAAGGGTGGAGGCTGCCAGCCACGCAAAGGGGAGGCGGGGGTGCGCGTCTGCACTGCCGAGGGAACATAAGTCGTGACCTTGTGCTGCAGTGGTGAAGTGAGGGAGGTCGACAAAGCTGACCACCAATGGAGGCGTGGCGCGCGACAGCGCTGCAAGGAGGAGGTTGGTCCTTTGGCCAACCACGATCCAACGGGCCACCGCACCACGGGCCGCCGCATCGTGGGCTGGTCTGGACCCATTAGTCTAGGATGGACTTAGGGACGAACCCGGGTCAGGCCGGGTCGGTCCGATTGAGTTAGACCGGACCCGAACCACTTACGACCCTTCCCACTTTTTCGGCCATAACTTGAGCTACAGGTGTCCGTTTGAAGAACCGTCTATGGAAACAGAAACCATGGATCGAGACGCTTCTTTTGGTATACCCCAAATGTGTTTTGGATAAAGTTGTTGTATGGCTGGATTGGATGGAACATGAATCCAATTGGGCCCTTGGGACTAAAAGGCCAATAACATACTGATCGAGTGTCTGGTTGATGCACTGTCTATTGAGTTGAGATCTCTTTTACATGGGGTTCCTTTGGGACACTTTTTCATAGGAAATTTTGGAAGGTGGAGTATCGATCTATGGCTTGAGGAGCAGACCCTTCTAGAATCAAGAGAGCTTAGTGTGGAAACCATGTAGCTGGTAGTAACATGAGAAAGGGATCCTATGTGGGTATGTGCTTTGGGATCCTTCATGGGTTTTTGATTGAGAATCCGACATGGAATTTCTCTTGGAATCTATGTGGGAATACTCTAGTATCCTTCATGGGTTTTCTATACTAGGATCCAATATGGGTTTGATGATTTTGGATCCTACATGGGTCTGATGATTTAGGATCCTATGGGGGACTAATTTCTAATAGTGTAAGACGATTTAGTAATTACATCTAATAATCTTTACTATTGTACCTATGTTATACTTGGTGTGAGTATATTCCTTACCTATGTGGTAATACCTTTGTGGTATTACTTTATGTGGCGTACCTTTGTGGTAATTACCTTCATGGTGATACCTTTGTGGTAATCTTCTGTGTGGAATACCTTTGTAGTACTTACCTTCATTGTGATACCTTTTCAGTATTATTCTATGTGGTATACCCTTGTGGAACTTACCTTCAGGGTGATACCTTTGTGGTATTGTTCTTTGTGGTGTTACCTTTGTGGTACTTACCTTTGTGGAGTTACCTTCGTGGTATTATTTCCTTCATGGAACTGTTGAAATTTGGCTAAGAGTTGGGTCTGGTGTTTTCTTCATGAATGAGATGGGTATACTTGAAACCTTAGGTATTTGTATGTGCATATACCTAAGTAGGTTTTTCATATGTTTTCATGATTTGTGATTTATCATTTGTGAGTTTAGTGAGACCTTCGAGGGTCTCTGGGTCCATACTGAGTATCGTTATAATCAACCCTGCACGGGCTACGCCCACACCTTGTTGTGTTTGGTGCAGATGAAAGACATCACTAACTGCATAGATGATCGTTCAAGAGCTGTAGATACCCTTCAGGTAGGATCCTTGGCATGTGTCTACATAAGCTATTTCAGTTTACTTGTAATTTTTGTTTTCTTGTACTTTCTAGATGGGATTGTATTTGGGACCCTTTTACATACTGTACACACTCTTTTTAAATTAAAATTTACTTCTGTTCATATCTTGCTTGGTGATTGGTTGAGTGTGTTTACAGGATGTAAAGGCAATCCATTACCTGTTTTAGGTAATACGCCTTTCGGTGTTAGTTACCAGCCCCTAGCCTACGGAAGGCGGGCTTGGGGTAGTCACGGCACAGGCCCTAGGGGACGAGTCTTGACAAATTGGTATTAGAGAAGTCAATTATACCATAGAACAATGGAATCTATTCTTTTTAATGGAAATATTGTTAAGTGTAGTGAGTGTGGTTATCATTTTAGGGAATCCAGTGTTGGTGTGGCGGTCGACGTATCCAAACACCAGGAACCTGACTTATGATTTCTGACTTAGAGCATGAAAACAATGATTATGTGCATGTTTTGAATAGTTTTCTTTATTAAATATTTGAGTCAGCTCACAAGGTATAACTTATTGACTATGGAACACCAGTTTCTTTTCAGGATGCCTCTACACAGACAGCCAACTAGGGTTCCAGATATTGTACGCGCTGATAGCCCACCGAGCGACGACGGCACGGTGCATAACCCTTTACTAATAGAAGCACTAGCGGAGGCACCAACGGTACTATTAACCATTGGGACACTGATTCCACCAGCCCCAGTAGTAGAGGGTGCATACTTCTTGAGTGCATTGCACGATTTCCAGCGCTAGAGGCCACCGAGGATCCGGGGCGAGACATACCCATAGGTGGGTGAGGATTGGTTGGAGGCCGTGGTGAGAGTCTTCTGACTGGTAGAGACACCATATGATCTCATGTTGATAATTTTCACCAGTATTCTATAGGAAGAAATAAGAAGATGGTGGAGCTTGATGATCCAGGCTCATGATGAGGTGACACATCTCTAGGAAGACTTTGAGATCCAGTTTCGGGCAGAGTACGTCACAACGACCCTTCGCACAATGCGCATACAAGTACTTCTTCATCTACTGCAGGGCAGCATGACAGTGGCTTAGTACTCAGCGAGGTCCACTGACCTCTCATGCTACTCCAATGACATGGTGTGGGACCTATAATGACCCATACTTTACATTCATGGTTATTACTTCAGAATTGAAGCATACTTAATAAAACATATAAAAAACCATGATAGGACCGTATAGGTATATTGTCTTTAGAAACTGGGAAACATAAACAACTGGTTCATAAAGAATCTACATTGTCACCCATTTATTTCATCATATCAAGAGTCCCATTTGGCATATCCTACCTAATACCCTTATTCCTGACCTAGGGAAATGAAAACATACAAAAGGTTTAGCTCAAATGCTCAATAAGGGTAAACAAAAGAAATATCAATCACATCATAAGAACATAACATTTTGAAAATCTTAACCTGCAAAAGATATCATAATATCATAACATGGGATAAATCATAATAGTGAAATGTAATCCCAAAAATCATAACATAAAACATGAAACATTGTGGCATACACACATAATCATAGAAAATCATATCTTATTAGTCAAGACTCATTTCCAAGACTATCATAGTGGACAAATTCCATTTACGAACCGTGTTCACTCCTCATTCCAGTCCTATATCACTGAACTGATTTGACTTGTTGTTCCAGCCATGTCTATCTCATGAGAAGTAAATCTTTACCCAATTCATTGGAGGGAGATATAGGTCCCGCCCATCTCATAATGAAACCATTCTTATGTGTGACACAAAATCATAAATCATAGCCTAACACATGTAATAAAAATGGGATTCTTAAATATCATGTCATCATAACATAATCCATATAAGATAAAAGGACATCATAAAATTAATTCCATCATAATCAAATAAATGTAAAAATAGGGATAGAAATAGGACCCTATATTATCTTAGAAGGAAAATAATTTTGATAAAACACATGAACTCCATTCTTGAGGAAAATATCCTCTCTAATTCAATTTTAGTTTCCTTTCATAACATGTCATACAATTTTAAACTTAAAGAAGTTGATTAAAAATAAACTTTAAAACTTGTAAAGGAAGCGTCATGGAAAAAGTTTTCTATGAAATCATAAAAATCCATTCATGCCGTATAAGTTAAAAAAAGATTCTTCTCATACTTTGGCCAGAGAAGTCAAAACATACCTCATACTAAAAACGAAAAAAGATTCCTTTCATATCTTTTACTCACAAAAGGGTTAAATAGGACTTAAGAAATTGTAGGAGGATATAAATAATATTACATAATGATGAAACAAGGATGTGGATGATAAAGAGGTCCCAATAGGTAATTACGTATAAAAAACCTCAAAAAATGAAGAGATTGTGAAATAAACCCTTACCACGATCTTTTTGTAAATAAAATATATCACTTATGTGTATATAAGGTCACATAAGGAATGTATAAATACATTATAAGAAAAAAAATTAATTTCTCACATATTCAAAGAAGGACATAAACAAGAAAGAGAAGATCAACCCAAAGAACAGAATTTGGGTTAAGAAGTTCCCTTACCTCGTGCCTGACTTGACTCGATCGTTCTTTAATCTCTATAATAATAAACCAAAGTTAATATCAACTTGCTTTAAAACCTTTTTCATGTTTATTATTCCTTTTATATCACTTATTACCATGTTATAAACAGTATGTAACCATTTAAGTTAATAACGTTCATTTTGTTGATATTCGGTACTTGAGTAAAAAATGGACTTCTTATAATTACATGTTGTCCATGTGGTCAAATGTTCATTATATACAAAATTATTTTCATGATTTATATATCATATTTATAATATATATCCAGTATATACATGTATTTATAATAGTACATAACATATGGAGGTAAGAAATGAAATGCACCGTTCATGAAGACGGTAAGCCGTACGTACGCATGAACGCTACTTTCATTTAGATTTATTATTTTAATGTAAATAAAACATAATTATGTATAGGTATATTATAATTACAGTATTATATCATATATAGTATCATTAACTTCATCCTTTATACATTCCAAAAAATGCATTTACGAATCACATCACTTAGAGGGGGCGGTAGTCCGCACTTCCTCAAATGAGATTATCGTATTTAACCACTATAGAAACCATAAAGGCTTTATATAATTGGGAAGTAAATAAGTATAAGGAAATAATAAACATAATATATATCATATATAAATAAAATTCCATCATAATGGCCACCATGAGAGGCGGTAGGAGAAAATCGAACAATCATCATTTCGTGAGGCGTTAGTTTTCTATCCACAAAAACATTATGTTCTTCATCCATTAGATGGGGGTGTGTGTAAGTTTAGTTAGAATATTTCTCATAAAAACATCCTAGTAGATTTATGATAATTGTTTTGTTACAAAATAAAGGATTAAAAAGAGTTTAGGGGTTGGAGAAGTAGAATAAAAGAAAACAATTTAAGAGAAACAGTTACCTCTAATTTGGGTAACTTCCTTTGGTTTGAACCAAAAGGACTTATTGAAGTGCCTTATGCCTAAGGTAAGGCTTCTATGAGTAGGAGAGGGATATATGGAGCTTAATGTTTCATAGGTTTGATGAGACAAATGGATTTAGAGGTGTGAATAATTGTATTGAAATGGTCTCCTATTATAAGGGGGAGGAGGGGCTCTTTTGGAAAGTGTGAAAATATTATTTTATTATAAACTTATATTCAGTTTACAAATATCCAAAAATCATTAAAGATGAAGATAAGATGACTCATGGTCGAAATAAAATCTTCCAATCAAAATTGGACATGTTTTGGATAATATTTTAATCATTATAATCTAATTTATTTAAATCATTTATTAATGAGGTAAATACTGCATCATTATTGTGTCTAAAATTATTGAATTTATTTGATGTATAAAAAATTAAAAAAATACCATCATGTAAAAAAGATTTTTATCTTTCCAATGAATATTTATAGTCAAAAAGATAATTTATATATCCCCTTATAAAAAGTAATTACTAAATTATTTTTGTTAATGTCAACTAAGTCTTTACATTAAATTAATTAATCCAAATTGTAATTATCACTACCAAGTGTCTCAATGTGGTCCCAAAATCGATCCAAGGATGCCCATGGTCATCCAATACTCATCCAATATGGTTTGTACAAGTGTTAAGGTAATTTTGAATTATTATAATATTCTTTTAACCTTGAATTACCCTATTTACCATTAACCATAGTAAATAAAAGTCAAAAGTTACTATTCATCAAAAATTATATTCATATTATCAAACCAAATTTTAATTCTTGATAACAACCATGTATGACAGATTTTTGAAATTAAATTCACAGAAGTGGTAAATTTTCATTTAAATGAAAGAGTCAGTTTTTTTAATTACCACTAAGTGGTTTCACTATTCATCAAAAATTGATGTTTTTCAGAAAAATACAAAAAATTAAGCCTAAGCTATATTTAAAATTCCAAATTCAAAAATGATGTCTATTTTTCCAAATTCAAAACATAGAAGTGGAATTAATTAAATTTAAAATTAATTCCTGTTATCAAAACAAATAGGGTGTTTTTAAGAAATAATAACTATCAAAATATCGACCCTTGTTTATGTCCATATTCAAAGTGACATTAATTACAAGGACCAACATTGGATTAAATGGTAAAAATATATTCTAATTAAAAATTAAAAACAATTAAAAAGATAATCAAACTATGTAAAATATTGCGATGAAAAAAGTTGTTTTTAATTGAAATATAGCATGTTTTTACTATTCATTAAAATATGAAAGTTATCAGAATAATATGAAAAATTTATCCAAATTAAATTTTTATATCCCGATTCAAAGGAATAATTTTATTTTTTCAAACTAAACTTATAAAAATGTAAAAAACAAGATTTAAAGTTTGTGCGCCATCAAAAGGAGGCAAAACTGCATTTTTTGAAAAATTCTTATTTTACCTAAAAAATTTATTTTTTTCTCATACCATGTTCTAGAAAATATGTAAGATGAATAGTAGTTTTATAGAATTAAAAATGTAGTTAATACTATTCATAACGGCTAGTCCATAATAATATTATAACAATATATCATTTTTTAGTGAAACCCGGTATTGTGTACTACACACGCTATCAAGGAAGGTCGCGATTACGTGTAACGCATACCAAGATAGTGTTGTGTGCAGTGAAAGATTCCTTTGTTGTTGCATATAACATAAGACATAAAAAATATTCTTCTCATAAAATATCAGGGTGTTACAATCTACGTCCCTTAAAATGAATTTCGCCCTCAAAATTCGTCTCTTCGTAACAAACAGATGAGGATACCTCTCCCTCATCATATCCTCAAGCTCCCATGTAGATTATTATAATTAGTGGTTCATCCATAAAACATTCACCAAGCGAGTGGTCTTCTTTTATAGAACGTTTTCGCTATGATCCAGAATCTCTATCGGCTGTTCTTCATAAGAAAGATCTTGCTCCAGCGGTACAACTTCTGAGATTAGTACATGTGAATGATCGAGTATGTACTTTCTCAGGAGAGATACATGGAACACATCTTGAACATGAGAGAGATTCGGTGGAAGCACCAATCGGTAAGCTACCTTCCTCACATGATCCATTATTTTGAAAGGACCGATATACCTAGGGCTCAGCTTTCCCTTTTTTTTAAAATCTCATTACTCTCTTACAAGGATATATTCATAAGAACACATTATCACCCACTTCAAACTATAGGTATTTTCTTCGGATTTTGGCAAAAGTTTTTCGTCGAATCTGAGATGCTCTTATGTGTTGTTGAATAGATCTGATCTTTTATTCCATCTCATCAACAAGATCAGGTCATAATAGCTTTCTTTCCCCACTTCATCCTAGAAAGTTGGAGTCCTTAATTTCTTTCCCTAGAGAGCTTCATAAAGAGCCATCTGAATACTGGAGTGAAATATATTATTATAAGGAAATTCCAAAAAAGGTAGGTGTTGATCCCAACCACCTTTTAAATCCATAGAGCAAGCTCTTAACTTATCATCTAGAGTTTTTATTGTTCTCTTAGACTGACCATCTGTCTGAGGATGATAAACAGTGATGAAACTCAACTCTGTATCTAAAGCATGCTGAATACTTATCCAGAACTTTGAGATTAACCTCGGATCCCGATCAGATATAATGGAAGTTGGTACTCCATGAAATCTTACCACTTCCTTCACATATATCCTTGCAAGCTGATCCAGAGAGAAATATTCTCTAATTGCAATTAACTGTTCCGACTTCATAATATGATCAACTATAACCTAGTTAACATTATTTCCTTTGGATATTTTAGGAAGTCCAGTGACAATGTCCATAGTGATGTTTTCCCATTTCCATTATGGTATGGGTAATGGTTGTAACATACCCTTAGACTTCTGTCTCTCAACTTTAACTTGCTGAAAAACCAAGCATCGAGAGACATATTCATCAACATCTCTTTTCATGACATCCCGCCAAAAGTACTCTTTCAGGCCATATACATCTTCGTGCTTCCAGGATGAGTAGAGAATGAAGAACTATGAGCCTCATCCAATAGATCATTCATTAATTCATGGATGGGAGGAACAAAAACCTGATTCCTGAACCTTATTATCCCATCACAATCAAGGTTGAATTCAGGAACATTTATCACCTTCTTTTGTAACTCTACATCTTCTTTTTTGTGCCTCTTTAATCTTCACATGTATAGATTGTTGAACATTCATTTGAGAAAGATAAGATTTTTAGCTTCCATTATAATTCTAAGATTCATCCACTGTAAATCCATAAATATTGGATCTTTTGTGATCCTCATCATGGATAAGCTAGAATGGTCTTGTCGATTTAATGCATCTGCCACCTTGATTGCTTTTCCATGGTGGTAATGAATTGAGCAGTCGTAATCCTTAATCAGCTCCAGCCATCTTCTTTGGTGCATATTCAGCTCCTTTTGTGTGGAAATATACTTTAAACTTTTATGATCAGTATAAATATCACACCTTTCACCATAAAGATAATGCCTCTAAATCCTTAATGCAAAGATTACCGTAGCTAAATCCAAATGATGAGTTGGGTAATTTTGCTCATGGATTTTCAACTGTATTGAGGCATATGATATCACCATATAGTTTTTCATGAGAATACACCCCAATCCATTCTTGGGTGCATCACTATAGATCACAAACCTTTCCCTACTACAAGGCTGTGTGAGAATAGGATCACTTGATAACATTATTTTTAACTCCTTGAAATTCTCTTCACACTCCTCCTTCCAAACGAACTTAACTCCTTTTCGAGTCAACCTGGTGAGTGGATTAGATAATTGTGAAAAATATTTCACAAAACTTCGATAATATCCAGCCAAACCAAGAAAACTTCGGATCTCAGTTACTTTTGACTGTGTCGACCATCTTTAGATAACCTCTATTTTTGCTGGATCCACAGATATCCCCTCTTTTGAGATTATGGGGCCCAAAAATGAAACTTTTTGTTGCCAAAATTCACACTTCGTAAATTTGGCTTAAATATTCTCCTTTCTTAGGGTCTTTAATAGAATTCTCAAGTGATCTTCATGTTCTTCCTTGCTCATTGAATAGAAAGGAATATCGTCTATAAAGACTACCACAAAATGACCAAGATAGTATCTAAAGACTATATTCATTAGATCCATGAAGATAGCAGGGGAATTAGTAAGACAAAATGGCATCACAATAAATTCATAGTGTCCACACTTTGTAAGGAAATCCGTCTTTGGTATATCCCCTTTTTTGATTCTTAATTGATGATACCCTGAACAATGATCAATGTTGGAAAAGTATTGAGCTCTGTGTAGTTGGTCAAATAAGTAATCAATGCATGGGAGAGGATATTTTTTCTTCATATTGATCTTGTTAAGTTCTCGATAATCAATGCAGAGTCTCATTGATCCATCTTTATTCTTAACAAATAGAACAGGTGCTCCCCAAGGTGATGCATAAGGGTGTATGAATACCTTATCAATATTCTCTTGGAGTTTCTTATTCAATTCCTGAAACACAATTAGGTCCATTCTATAAGGTGTCTTTGAAATAGGTAAAGCACCCAATACGAGTTATATTGAAAACTCAATGTCACGATTTGGTGGAAGACCTGGTAATTCCACCAGAAAGACATCATCAAACTCTCGTACAATGGGTATATTCTTAAATCGTGAGTTTCTCTCCAACTATTTGAGATAAATAACCTTCATTTAGTGGTATCAAGACCCATAAGATGGAAGAAATTTCCACTGGATGGTTTTGTTCATCCTTGCATCGATAGACGATTATAGATTGATCTGGAATATTAAATGTGATTTCCCTTATTTGGAAATTGATACGAGCTCCGTATAAAGAAATACAATCCATGCCAAGAATCACTTAAAATTCCACAATAGGAAGGATCACAAGATTTATAGGAAGAACTTTCCCACAAATGTCAACTGGAGAAGAATTATAAACATTTGATGTAACTGTTGTGCCATTAGGAGTTGTCACAGCATACTCAAAATCTAATTTTTGAGGTAGTTCGAAGATACCCTTAGAAAATTATCCATAAATAAAAGAGTGGGTGGATCCAGAATCAAATAAAACATTTTCTACTTTATAGTGGATTGTAAGTGTACCTTTCACCACTTCGTTATCATACTCCACATCACCGATAGAAATTGCATGTGACTTTCCTTTGTCTTTGGCCTTAAGAGTTTGTTGACGTCGATCATCATCATCAACCCTTGGATTAGGTTATTGATTTCCATAATTCCCAATTTCCTTTCACTTAAAAAATTAAAGTGTAGGAGGTGCATTTTGTGTATCCCTTTCTTTATTCGCATCATTAGACGTCTCCTTCCCATTGTTTTGACATTCAACTGCTCGATGAACTTCTTTTCCACACTTACAACATTTACTTGTCCCTTTAAGACAATTAACTCCATGTTTCTTTCCACACTTTGAGCATAAGGTAAAACTCATCTTCTTTTCATTGTGGTCTTTAGATTTCCCTTTGAATTATATTTTCCTCTTCTTATCAAACCCATATGACTAATGGCTTACTCCAATCTCCATCTCAACCTTGAGAGCACATCGAACAATTTCTTCATAGCTATTGAAGTCACTTATGGCTAACGCCCTTCAAAGACTTGGTTTTAAGCCACTAAAGAATCAAATGATCTTAATCTCAGGTTGGATAATAATCCCAAAAGCATACCTTGAAAGCCTTGTAAAATTTTCTTCTTAGATACCAACTGATTTGTCATCATTTTGCATCAGTTCAAGAAACTCTTTCCCCATCTTTGTTCGAAGAATACGAGGTAAGTACTTATTGAAAAATAAGTTCTCGAACTCGTCCCATTCCATGGACTCAATTTCATCCCTTTGCCTCGTATTCTTGATAAGATTACACTATTGATCAGCATCACCTTCCAAACGATACACTGCTAAGATGACTTTGTCATGTTCAGAACATTGTAGAACTGAAAATATCTTTTTAGTGGTACTAATCCATTGTTCAGCCACTAATAGATCAGAAGACCTACTGAATGAAGGTGGACGCTTCCTCATGAAGGATTCAACAGAATGTTGCTCCTTACTTTGGTCGTTTGGAAGTCCTGCATGATTCATAGATTGAGAAAGTTGTGTGAGCATGGATATAATATTTTTCATTCTAGTTCCCATAATGTTTGGTTGCTCAGGGGGACAATCATTTCATTTCCTGTCACATTCAGCATTAACACGGTTCCTTCGGGTTCTAGCCATTGACTAAAACCAAGAATCATAGTATGAGAAACGCTAATCAGTATAGGAAAACCACTTAATCAAGAATAAAATTTCACACTTTAGGTCTTATCATAGGTTGTTCATGGCCATTTCTAAAACTCTAATATTGTGTTCTATGTTTAGAAATATCCATAGAGTTCTTACTAAGGCTTTCACATCTTAGTTTCCAAAGGTTAACTATACCTTTCCTATGATAACAACTATAGCGGTCTTGAATTACCTCCAGTATACTATAATTGATACCTATAAGGGCACTCCATGGGAGGCTACACCCCCTGGGAGGGACACACCACCATCCCTAGTGCCAACCATTTCCTCATGAATCCCTTGGGAGGAGATCCATGCTTCTTCCAATGGTCACATGTGAGAGTTCCCAATGATCAGATTCATTCCTACCTCATTTTCCTCTGATACAAACTATAACGACCCATACATTACATACATGGTTATTACTTCTGAATTAAAGGATACTTAATACAACATATAACAAAACCATGATAGGACCATATAGGTATAGTTTCTTTAGAAACGGGGAAACATAAACAACTGGTTCATAAAGCATATATATTGTCTCCCATTTATTTCATCATATCTAGAGTCCCATTTGGAATGTCCTACTTAATACCCTTCTTCCTGACCAGGGGAAAATAAAACATACAAAAGGGTGAGCTCAAATTCCTATTAAGGGTAAACAAAAGAAATATCAATCACATCATAAGAACATAACATTTTGAATATCATAACCTACAAAAGAGATCATAATATCATAACATGGGATAAATCATAGAAGTGAAATTTAATCCCAATAATCATAACATAAAACATGAAACATTTTGGCATACACACATAATCATAGAAAATCATTTCTTATTAGTCAAGACTCATTTCCAAGACTATCAAAGCGAACAAAGTCTATTTCTGAACCGAGTTCACTCCTCATTCCAGTCCTGTATCACTGAACCAGTTTAACTTTCCGTTCCAGCCATGTATATCTCATGAGATATAATTATTTACCCTATGCATTGGAGGGAGATATAGGTCGCACCCATCTCATAATGAAACCATTCGTATGTGTGCCACAAAATCATAAATCACAGCATAACCCATGTAACAAAAATGGTATTCTTAAATATATTGTCATTATAAAATAATCCATATAAGATAAACGGACATCATAAAATTAATTCCATAATAATCAAATAAATGTAAAAATAGGGATAGATATAGAACCCTATATTATCTTAGATGGAATATTATTTTGATAAAACACTTGAACTCCATTCTTGAGGTAAATATCCTCTCTACTTCAAAAACATTTTTCCTTTTTTAACATGTCATAAAATTTTAAACTAATATAAGTTGATTAAATATAAACTTGAAAACTTGTAAAGGAAGATTCATGGAAATAATGTTCTATGAAATCATAAAAATCCATTCATGTCATATAAGTTAAAAAAAGATTCTTCTCATACTTTGGCTGGAGAAGTCAAAACGTACCTCATACTAAAAACGACAAAAGATTCCATTCATATGTTTTACTCACCAAAGGGTAATATAGGATTTAAACAATTGTAGGAGGATATAAATAATATTACATATTTATGAAACATGGATGTGGATGATAAAGAGGTCCTAGTAGGTAATTACGTATAAACAACCTCATATAATGAAGAGATTGTTAAATAAACCCAAACAAAGATCTTTTTGTAAATAAAATGGTTCACTTATGTGTATATAAGGTCACATAAGAAATGTATAAATACATTATAAGATATAAAAATTCATTTCTCACATAATCAAAGAACAACATAAACATGAAAGAGAAGATCAAACCAAAGAACCGAAATTGGGTTAAGAAGTTCCCTTACCTCGTGTCTGACTTGACTCGATCGTTCATTAATATCCTGAATAATAAACCAAAGTTAATTTATACTTGATTAAGAACCTTTTTCAAGTTTATTATTCCTTTTATATCCCTTACTACCATGTTATAAACATTATGTAACCATTTATGTTAATAATGTTCGTTTTGTCGATATTCGGTACTTGAGTCAAAAATGGACTTCTTATAATTACATGTTGTTCATGTGGTCAAAGGTTCATTATATCCAGAATTATATTCATGATTTATATATCATATGTATAATATATATCCATCATATACATGTATTTATAATAGTATATAACATATGGAGGTAAGAAAGGAAATGCACCTTTCATGGAGACGGTATGCCGTACGTACGCATGAACGCTACTTTCATTTCTATTTATTATTTTAATGGAACTAAAACATAATGACACATAGTTATTTTATAATTCCAATATAATATCATATATTGTATCATTAACTCCATCGTTTATACATCCCATGTAAGGAATTAACGAATCACATCACTTTGAGGGGGAGGTAGTCCACACTTCCTCAAATGAGATTATCATATTTACGCACAATAGAAACCATAAAGGATTGATATAATTGGGAAATAAAGAAGTATAAAGAAATAATAAACATAAAACATATCATATATAAATACAGTGCCATCATAATGGGCACCATGAGAGGCGGTAGAAGAATATTGAACAATCATCGTTTCTTGAGGCGTTAGTTTTCCATCCACAAAAATATTATGTTCTTCATCCATTAGATGGAGGTGTGTGTAAGTGTAGTTCGAATAATTCTCATAAAAACATCCTAGTATATTTATGATACTTGTTTTGTTACAAAATAATGGATTAAAAAGAGTTTAGGGGTTGGAGATGTAGAATAAAAGAAAACAATTGAAGAGAAACCATTACCTTTAATTTGGGTAACGTCCTTTGGTTTGAACAAAAAAGACTTATTGAAGTGCCTTTTTCCTAAGGTAAGGCTTCTAGGGGGGAGGATAGCGATATAGGTAGCTTAATTTGGAAGATTTTGTAGGATCCAAATGGCTTGAGAGGTGTGAAGAATTGGATAGAAATGGACTCCTTTTATAAGTGGGAGGAGGGTCTCTTTTGGAATGTGTGGAAATATTAGTTTATTATAAACTTATCTTCTGTTTAAAAAGGTCCAAAAATCATTAAATATGTATATAAGATGACTCATGGTCGAAATAAAATCTTCCAATTAGAATTGTACATGTTTGGATAATATTTTAATCATTATAATCTTATTTATTTAAATCATTTATTAATGATGCAAATACTGCATCATTATTGTGTCATATATTATTTAATTTATTTGATGTTTAAAATTATAAAAAAATACCATCATGTAGGAAATCATTTTATATTTCCAATGAATATTTATAGTCGAAAAGATAATTCATATAACCCCTTATAAAAATTAATTACTAAACGATTTTTGTTAATGTCAACTAAGTCTTTACATTAAATTAAATAATCCAAATTGTCATTATCACTACCAAGTGGCTAAATGGGGTCCACAAAACGTCCCAAGGATTTCCATGGTCGTCCACTACTCATCCAATAAGGTTAGTACATGTGTTAAGGTAATTATGAATTATTATAATATTCTTTTAACCTTGAATTACCCTATTTACCTTTAACCGCAGTAAATAAAAGTCAAACACTACTATTCACCAAAAATTATTTTCATCTTATTGAACCACATTTTACATCTTTATAACAACCATGTATATTGGATTTTTGATATTTAATTCACAGAAGTGGTAATATTTCATTAAAATGAAAGAGTCAGTTTTTTTAACTACCACTAAGTGGTTTCACTATTCATCAAAAATTGATGTTTTTCCGAAAAAATAACAAAAATTCAGCCTAAGATATATTTGATATTTCAAATTCAAAAATGATGACTATTTTTACGAATTCAAAAAATATAATTGGCATTAATTAAATTTAAAATTAACAGCCATTATCAAAACAAATAGGGTGTTTTTAAGAAATAATAACTTTCAAAAGATCGACACTTGTTTATATCCAAATTCAAAGTGACATTAATTACAATGACCAACATTGGATTAAATGGTAAAAATATATTATAATTAAAATTTAAAAACAATTAAAAAGTTAATATAACCATATAAATTATTGTGATGAAAAAAGTTGTTTTCAATTAAAATATAGCGTGTTTTTACTATTCATTAAAATATGAAAGTTATCCGAATAATATGAAAAATTTAACCAAACTATGTTTTTATATCCTTATTCCAAGGATGAATTTTAGTTTTTTAAATTGAACTTATAAATATGTAAAAAAACTAGATTTAAAGTGGGTGCGCCATCAAAAGGTGGAAAAACATCATTTTTTGAAAAATATTTATTTTACTCGAAAAATTTATTTTGTTATCATACCATGTTCTAGAAAATATGTAAGATGAATAATAATGTTATAAAATTCTATATCTAGTTAATACTATTCATAAAAGCTAGTATATAATAATATTATAACAATATATCATTGTTTAGTGAAACTCGGTATTGCGCACTACCCACACTATCAAAGAAGGTCGCGATTACGTGTAAAACAAGCCAAGCTAGTGTTGTGTGCAGGGAAAGATTACTTCGATGTTGCGTATAACATGAGAGATAAAAAAATATACTTCTCATAAAATATCACGGCGTTACAGGACCCATTATTAAAGTCCCGGATCTTTGAGTAGGGTCTCAGGATGGAGATCAGGGATTTGACGATTTCCCTCAGCATCCCTACACAGGATGGGGTGTTAGAGCGAGCCCTCTTAGTAGAGAGTTTTATTTACGAGTAGTCACCAGCAACGAGACCCACCATCAGGCTTCATGTAGCTGAGTCTTCTATAGATGGAAGCAGTCAGATTTCACAGAGGTCTAAGAGGACCAGACCTACAGGTGGACGACTACAAGATTCAGGGTCAGTTGTGTGGGGCACTGGAGACAAATCTAGTCATGCAAGGATCATGTAGTGTTACACATATGGCGGGCAGGGTCACATGGATTGTGACTTCCCAAACCACCATAAAATG
This sequence comes from Viscum album, assembly GCA_963277665.1. NCBI lineage: Eukaryota > Viridiplantae > Streptophyta > Magnoliopsida > Santalales > Viscaceae > Viscum > Viscum album. The sequence continues at coordinate 1,747,735,864 of OY728161.1, forward strand.
ATTAGAAGATGGTCAAAGGACCGCCCAGGTAGAGACAAAGGTTTGACTAAGGAGGTCCGTAGGGAGGAGGTGGACGTGGTAGAGGAGCTGGCCGTGCTGCTGGCAGTGGACGATGATTCGAGATGTTACCGCCACCACCACCAAGTGGACCAACCCGACCATAGGGAGCAGGTGGATATGGGTGAGTTCAGCTCCAGGCACCTGAGTCCTACAACCATGGTACTCCAAATATGATACAACGTACGATCTGTGTCTACTCCACCATAGTTGCAGTACTTATAGACATAGGTGCTAGTCATTATTTTATTGCCACGACCCTCATTTGGAGATCAGAGATTCCAACAGTCATTGGCTCGATCCTTATGTCTAGAGACTCGTATGAGAGTGGATTCAGCAATTAAGCACTGAATCTTGTAGTGTGAGCTTAATCTAGGAGGTGAGAGCTTCATCTGGGACCTCCTAGTAGATGTGTCGAGGCCTTACGATGTCATCTTGAATATGGACTGTTTATCTATAGTTCATTCCCAAATTGACTGTATTAGGCACAAATTGCAGTGTATTCGCGAGGATGGGACTAGATTTACCTTCACCGGTGAGAAGGGAGCCTTTGAAACACAAAATGGACTTACTCGGAGGAGAGTGCAGCAAATTAATCGTCATTTGGCCAGCCTAACCCTTAAAGCGGTTGATGTGGAGAGTCTCAGCTATCCTGTATTGGTGGAATAGTATGCAGATATCTTTCCTAATGATGTTCCTAGTATACCTCCTCATAGAGAGGTTGAATTTTATATTGACTTGTACACTGGGGTGACACCGATATCTACACCAGCGTATCGGATGGATCCTGTAGATCTACATGAGCTGTGAGTACAACTAAAGGACTTACAGGGGAAGGGATTCATCCCGCGCATGGTTTCTCTTTGTACAGCCCCAATTTTGTTCACCTAAAAGGAGGATGGGAGCTTTGGATTTGTATCAACTATTGGCACCTGAACCAGGTGACAGTGAAGAACAAGTACCCACTTCTTAGGATTGACAACATATTTGATCAGTTGAAGGGTGCAAGGTGGTTCTCGAAGATAGACCACATATTAGGCTATCACCATCTCAGAGTACAGGAAGAGGAGGTGCAGAAGATGCATTTCAAATGTTGGTACGACCATTATTAGTTTTTGGTCATGTTGTTTAGCATGACCAATGCTCCAGTAGTGTTCATGGGACTCATGAACTGGATATTCCAGCCATACCTTGATCACATTGTAGTAGTCTTCATCGATGAAATTCTTATCTTGTCAGCTACCAAGTAGGATCATGCCTGTCATTTATAGATAGTTTTGGACACACTACAAGAGCACCAACTTTATGGTAATCTCTTGAAGTTCCAGTTCTATATCCAATAGGTTCACCTTATGGGATTTAAATCTCAAGGGCTAGAGTTGCAGTGGATCCAGTGAAGATTGAGGTAGTACTTGTTTGGGAGCCACCCAGGAGTGTGATAGAGGTATGAAGTTTCCCGAGTTTGGCTAGATACTATCGGAGGTTTGTGACAAATTTTTGCAGAGTTGCAACACCTTTATCAGCATTGTCAAATAATGGGCTAACCTTCGTGTGGTCATAGAGATGCCTGCGATGTTTCCAGGAGCTGAGGCAGAGACTTACTAGTGCCCCCATCTTGAGGCTTCTAGAGGAGGGCGTTGGGTATGTAGTCTACTATGACGCCTCAAGGACCAGCTCAGATGTGTCCTGATGTAGGAGTGAGCAGTTATCGCATATGGTTCTCGACAACTGAGACAACATGAGCAGAACTTCACTACCCATGACCTAGAGTTAGTAGCAGTGGTCTTCGCCTTGATGATGTGGTGACATTACATGATGGGAGAACGTTTTATAGTCTACTCTGATCACAAGAGTCTCAAGTATATCTTCTCTCAGAAGGACCTGAACATGAGATAGTGGCATTGGATTGAGTTCCTTCAGAACTATAAGTTCGAGATAGTCTATAATACTAGAAATGGGGAACGTTTTAGCAGATGTACTCACCAGGAGATCTGTTATACAGCTGCGAGGTGAGGCGACAGAGGAGATGACCACTTTTCATATATCCTTTCTAGATCGAGAAGGAGAAAACTTTCTTCAGTCTCTTACAGTCAGTCCTCCACTTCTTCAGCATGTCAGGGAGGTGCGACATGGGGAACCAAACTGCGAGGCTCGACGTGATCAGATATCCACATGACATGCATTTGATGGATTTTCTGATGGTGGGGAGCACATCATACTTTTTAAAGAACTTACCATGGTGTCGTTGTCTCTTCAGAAGGAAGTCCCACACATCCCCTCTAGCTGTACATCCAGGAGTGGCGAAGATGTACCCAGACCTCCGATGGTAGCACCATTATCCATGAATGAAGAAAGTAGTAGTAGAGTTTGTCTCTCGGTGCCTCACTTGTCAGCAAGTGAAGGCAGAGCATCAGGTTCCAGCAGACATAGTTCAGCCTTTAGAGGTCCTAGAGTGGAAGTGGGATGAGATATCCATGGACTTCGTGACTGGAATTCCATGTACATCATGGGGTCCTGATTCTATTTGGGTGATCATCGACCATCTCAACATGTCAGCCCACTTTTTACTAATTAGAGAGCAGGGTTCAGTAGAGAGTTTGGGATGCCTCTATGTGTAGAAGATTATACCACTACATGGAGTACCCTTGAAGATTGTATTCGATTTTGATGCACATTTCACTTCCTGACTATGGAAGGGGATGCAGGAGGCTTTTGAGACACAAATTCATTTGATCACCGCCTTCCATCCTCATACGAATATCCAGACTAAGTGGACCATTCATACCCTCAAGGAAATGTTGTGTCCATGTGTCCTTGACTTCAGTTGCAGTTGGGAGGATCACTTGGCCTTGGTGGAGTTTTCATACAACAACTGCTATAAATCCACCATTAGGATGGAACCTTTAGAGGCGTTGTATGACCGACATTTTAGATCACCTTTGTGCAAGACTGACCCAGGGGAGTCAGCACTAATGGGACCAGATATGGTACAGGCTACCACAGAGAAGGTGCATATCATCTAGGAGTGGATGAAGATTGAACAAAAAGGTATAATTCTTATGACGACAGGAGACAGATTCCTCTGGAGTTCGAGGATGGTGACCACGTCTTTCAATAGGTCTCACCCCGATGAGGCTTGTGGAGACTTGGTCGGGGTAGCAAGTTATCTCTGAGGTTAATCAGACCCTTTCAGTTCCTCAATAGAGTTGGCGAGGTGGCATACCGCATAGAACTTCCCCCTCAGTAGCACCTGCTGCACGAAATATTTCACGTATCCTAGTTGAGGAGATATTTGCACGACCCATCATGTGTTATCGACCATATCGATCTGGACATCGACAATGGGGAAACATTTATGGAGGTTTCAATGGAGATTGTGGATCGACATGAGTGGGTCCTTTGTGGGTGGTCAATACCTTTAGTGCGTGTACGTTGGCAGTAGTGGAATGTCTAGGAGAGCACATGGGAGTGGGAGGCTCATATTCATGCTCAGTACCCCCACTTGTTTTCCTAGTTTTTGTAATGTGGCTTTCAGGGAGACAAAGCCCTGAGGTAGAGAGAATGTAAAGACCCAGAAAATTCCATGTAATTTTTTTTATTATATGGTAATTTTATGAGTCCGAGAAAATTGACGGTGCATGATTCCAAGGTCTGGTGGGCCTGGAATGAATTTCTGAACATTTTTTTAAGTAAGTTTAGTAAATGTGTGAGCGGTTTTTTTTTAACCTTTAAACCGGTGAATGGAATTGAAATCTAAGGACACCGTTGAATTTACAGTGTTAGTATTCACTTAAGGAAACCTTTACCTAGATCGTAGTATGTCGAGGGTGGAAGTTAGTTTTTCACATTTTCATGGAAAGGGAAAAATAAAAATATTTTACTTTTTTATTTTACTTTTGAAACCTCCCTACTTGAGTTTTGGAGGTGGGGCCACCTGAATTTTAAACCCCCAATTTGAATTCAATAGTGGGGACCACCTGACCCTTTAACTTCCGCTTTAATGAGAGATAACTCTTGGTATGCCCCCACATTAATTATGCCTCATCAATTAATTAATTAATTATGCCATTGAATTATGCCAACTCCAATTGTGCTAAATTTATTTTTTACAATGTGAATTATATGATAGAATTATTTCTATTATATTGTAACCTCTTTAACTTTGAGTGGATTGGTTGGAAAAACAGAGTTGGGGAGAAATTTGGAGGAACTCTTCGTCTCCAACGAAGAATGCCTCTCCAATGAAGAACTTTCTCCAATGAGGAATGAGGAACTAACCCGGAGCCTAGATCGGAAGCACCATGTAGAGGAAACAAACGCTGATGTTCTTCAACGAATTCATCTTCAATCTCTCAAAACCTCCAACGAACACCAAGGAAGGGGAGTGATTTTGTATAATATTTGTTAATTTCCTTTTATGTTGAATCTCTCCCCATGAGATGCATGATATAGCTCTAACATGAATGGTGCGGGCCAAACAAACATGGTCTGACCTCTTCACAACCCCTGTTGTTTTTTATTCATTTTTCTCAATGGAGGAGGACAACGACTGGTGCTAGCGATTGGCACTAGTGGGACTCGAGAGCGGCGGCTGGCACCATTGCTGGCCGAGAAGAGGGAGGGGGTGCAACCACACCATCGGAGAAGGGCTGAAGCGAGTCAGACATGGTGGATCTAGGGTGGCGGATGACATCTTTTGTCCGTGTAAAGGGGAGGCAGCGACATGCGTCTGCACCACCAGGAGAACTTGAGCCGAAACCTTGTGCTTCGGTGGAGAAGGGATAGCAGCCGGCTCTACTAGCCACCGGTGGAAGTGTGCCCCATGACCGCACCGCACAGAGGTGGCTGGCCGTCCGGTAAGCTGTGAGCTAGCTGGCCACCACCCAGTGGGCCGCCTCACCTTAGACCGCCACACCGTGGGCCCCCTCACTGCGGGCCGCGGCACTGTGGGCCACCTCAAAGTAGGCCGCCCAGTGGGTTGGGCCATGTCGGCAGGCCGGGTCAGACCTAGCAGGTTGGGTCGGACCCAGGGATGGACCCAGGTCAAGCTGGGTCAACCCGAACAGGGTTGAGTTAGCCCAGGCTAGGTCGGGCCTGGTCAGTTGGACTGGGTCGGACCAAACCCATACCAGTTACAACCATTCCCACTATTCAAGTCATAACGAGATCTACAGGCATCCTTTTGATGAACCGTCTACAGCTCCAGAAAACATGGACTGAGATTGTCCATTTGGTATATCCCACATGTATTTTGGTTATAGTTGGGGTATGGATGGGTTAGATTGAACATAAATCCAGGCGGGCCCTCGGGAGTAAAAGACCAATAACTTACAGACCGAGTGTCTGATTGACACACCGTCTGTTGCATGGAGACCCCTTTTACAAGGCTGGTTATTGGGATACTTATTCATGGGACTTCAAGGATGTTGGAGTATCAACCTATGGAGTGAGGAGTGGACCCTCCCAAAATCAAGCGAGATTAGTGTGGGTACCATGTAGCTAGATATAACCTGAGAAAGGGAACTTATGTGGGTCTATGCTTTGGGATTCTTCCTCGGTCTGTGTTTGAGGATCCCACATGGATCTGCTCAAGGAATCCATGTGGTAATACTCTAGGATCCTTCGGGGGTGTGATGTACTTGGATTCTATGTTGTTCTGATGATTTAGGATCCAACATGGATCTGATAATATAGGATCCTATGTGGGTCTGCCTTTTAACAGAGTAAGATGATTCATTAGTCACATCTAATCATCTTTACTACCATACCTAAGTTGTACCTGGCGTGAGCTTAGTCCTACCTACATTGGAATACCTTTTTTTTATTCTTCTGTGTGGCATACCTTTGTGGTACTTACCTTCATGGTGAAACCTTTGTGGTATTCTTCTGTGTGGCTTACCATTGTGGTACATACCTTCATGGTGATACCTTTGTGGTATTCTTCTGTGTGGAATACCTTTGTGTTACTTACCTTCATATTGATACCTTTGTGGTATTGTTATTTGTGGTGTTACCTATGTGGTACTTATCTTTGTGGTGTTACCTTTGTGGTATTCTTTCCTTTGTGGAACAGTTGAGCTTTGGCAAAGAGTTGGGCTGGGTGTTTTCCTCATGAATGAGTTGGGTATACTTGATAACATAGGTATATGTATGGGAATATACCTAAGTAGGGTTGTCAGATGTTTTTATGCTCTGTGGTTTATCCTTTGTGGGTTTTGTGAGACCTTCGATAGTATTAGGGTCCCTATTGAGTATCGTTATACACACCCCTGCACGGGCTATTCCCACACGTTGTTGTGGTTGGTGAAGAGGACAGACAGTGCTGACTGAAGATGAGAGTACCAGGACAAGAGGTAGCTCAGAGGTGAATGTTAGACTTGGCATTCCGCATAGATGATCATTTAATATCTTTACCTACCCTTTAGGTAGGATCCTTGGTGGGTGTCCATAAGAGTTGTTTCAGTTTACTTGTACATTCATTTTTCTTGTACTTTCCAGTTGGGATTGTATTCTGGCCCCTTTTACTTACTGTACACACTATGTTTTCTTTATAGTTTAATTGGGTTCATATACTGTTGTGTGCTTGGTTGTGTGTGTTTATAGGATATAAAGGCAATGCCTTCCTGGTTTTAGGGAATATGCCTTTTGGTTCAAGTCTCCATCCCCTGGCCTATGGAAGGAGAGATTGGGGTAGTCACGACATGGGCCCCTGGGGATGGGCCATGACACGAAATATCTATACCTCATCATAAAACCAAGTATCTTACAAACCACCCTCATATCTAGGTACACTGAATTCAACTGCCAAATTTCCCTCGAAGAATCTCTACACTGTTGAACAACATCCTTCCATGAATTAATTATTATTGTGTCAAACACGATTTCCCCTTTCCAGAAGTGTATGAGACATCAAAGTCATAAGAATCGAAAAACCCAATCCACCAATGTTTCTAAATATTAAGGTCAAGTTGAGAAAATATATTCCTTAATCTCTTTTGATCCATAAAGAACACAAAAAAATTCTCTAATGAGATATTATCAACACAACTTCAATGTAAACACAAACGCAACTAGCTCTAGATCATGGGTGGCATGATTATGATCAAGGGGGAATAAATAACAAGAAACATAAGAAATTACTACCTTATACTACATCATGACACAAACCAAGACTAGATGAGAATCATTATAAGAGAACTCAAAAACCACCCCTATAGTAGAAACAAGTTCACCGATCAATTTCTTCTTCAGGTAGTCAAACGAAGCCCAACAATGATTAGTATTGAGAAAATAATGGTGCTTCTTGGTCATATCTATCGATGGGTACACAATAAATGATAAATCATATATGAGCCTTTAGTAATATACAACAAGATTAATGATTCTTTAATCCTCTACCATATTCTTGGGTGTTTCCCAGGAAATAACTACCTCAATCATTGATGAGTTCATACAAACACTTTACTGGGGAAAAAACGTTTCTAGGAAACCACGTTAATGAGGAAATTCACCTCCAATGTCAAAAACATATAATTATACTACATTCCACAAAATTAGTGGTTTTAAATAACTTTCAAGGAAACTCTATGATAAACAACTTTCTGCTCCTCTGACTTAGAGTTGATAAACACATCGTTGAAGAACATGGTCAAGAATGAGTCTTGAAATTCATGGAAGATGGATTTCATGAGCCCATAGAAAGATATATGGTGAATTAATGACATTGAATTCCATAACTGATAACTCAAAGTACCTATACCAACATCTTAGGGTAGTATTTGGAACATACACCACTTTCACACTCAACTAGTTATATCCAGACTATAGATTGATCATGGAAAATCAAATGGCATCTCTCAACTACTAAAGAAGTTCATCTATCATTGGGAGAGGGTAGGGGTTCTTGATTTTCACCTAATTAAACATACGATAGTCTAAATATCCTTATACTTCTATCTAACTTGTTGGTGGAAGAAAATCGGATCACCCCATGATGACACACTAGGATGGATAAAATGCTTTTATATTAGTTTATCTATCTAAATCATCATCTCCAATAATTAATGATGTTCCATCTAATAAGGATCCATTGAAACTAGAGAATCAATGGCATGTAGATCTATCCAAAAATTTATATCATGTTGAGGGAGTAGCATTAAAAAATCCTTAAAATATTTTTTTTTGAATTTTAAAAGACTTAGGTAACCTCCACCTTCCCTACATCTTCTGAACCAAATAAAACTCAACCATTAGAGATGGAAGGGGCCCTACACATCTACTACCCAACTAATAAACCTAGTCACAAATAGAAATTGTATGACGACCATCCTCATCCAAGAACACAAATATCATCTAGATAAAGATGAGAATTGCACAGCTGAAATACAACTAATTGATTTTATGGATGAAACACTATGGTTGTATCTGGAGTAAGAAGATATCCCCACACAACTAATGTGGCCCCATCACCAGTCTATAATCTGACACACATCAAACAAGATAGTCAAGAATCTAAATATCATAGTAAACACTGTGTAATGTGAAACCACTCTACACATAGTCACAATGTATGGAATAGATCGGGAAAAAATGATTTGGAGGCTCTTCAATAAAAAAGGTACAAACAAGGGTAGTTGACAAGATGATCAAACCTCAATCAGTCTATAGAACCTATGGCATTTCCACCTCTATTTTAAGTATCTTACCATTCCCAAATCCAATTATTATCTATTTATGGCCTCCTTCATATCCACACTTATGTAATGGTCAATGAAGATGGAGAAATACCTAAGGATAACCTATACCTACTCCACATCCTCTCAACAATGCATGAGACTTCTACTTATACTGCTAAAACGACCTCACTAAATGTTACTACTAATGATAATTTTGAACTAGACCACCTCCACAATAATCTGATCTAAATACCATTGGGTACTCATTAAAATGATGGAAATTACTCCCAAAAGTGATGTCCACTAGCCCAATGACACCAGAAAATCATTTAAACCACTATCCGAACATAGTTAGAAAGGAATCTACTTCAATAAACTCCCAATTGGTTGAAACATCAGTGGATTTGGAATATGAGAATTCCCACTGAAAACTTTACACTTTAATGAATCCTTATATTTCCTGTCTAGTGATAAACCACCTTGTGATTGTATAAGACCGATCACCTATGGCTTATTATGAACCTACAGATATGTTGGTGGTGTAAAATAAGTAACTAAAAACTAGAAATAAGGATGGTGTGTCTCCTAAAAACTCAATGATCATGACTCATCATCGGTAAAAATATCTAGGGAGAAATATAGAATATCCTTCAGCTTGATCCCAATATCCCTCATAGACATGATCCAACTAAGATACAATATTCACCACCAATGTGATTCCCCTAACATCTGATTAACTACTAGTAAAACTAAGTACAATAATGGGGCTCATATCAAACTAAAATTTATATGAAGCTCCTCTAACTATTTATCTATCTAAATATTAGAAACACTACCATTGTACCTCATAATACTCTAACCTTGTAATTAATATAAGGCCCTCTTTAATGCGTCAAACTCCTACGTTTGGTCGATCCAATGATTACCAATTGAATCAGCCTGTAGAACCTCCACATCTTGAAACACATGTACAAAACGACCAGGATCCATAGATGAAGGAGAAAAAAAATATTTACTTAGCCTAGTAGTGTTGAATTTTTTTAGGATTCATTTAATTCTTTTTGACTTCTCAGGATCAACCAATTAAAATAAGAAGGCAAGAAATCACGATACTTGTACATCTCCTAAGTCTCTACCCTATAAGTTGATTCATCTCACTTATTCATTCAGTAGGATCATAATCACTATATCAGATCATAGGATCCTGAAAATCTCATTTTGTTACTAGTCTTTCCTAGTCTATGCCACACAATAAGACCAACTGAGACCCTTTCCCTACTAACCCATGCAAAAATCACTACACCAAACTCTAAACTCTATATATACCTAAACAAAAAACTTTTATATAATTTTGTCGTGACTCCCTCAACTCATAGGTACCCCTCATAGGCTATAAGAAAGGAAGAGATATAATAACCCCTGAATCTCACATCCAGTAGGCCCTAAGTTGGTTACAAGCATATAGGATATAATAAAAGCACATATGGTAGGAGTTGCCCATTAATAGTATAGGATTGAAAGATTGGATAAACAACTGCTAGTAAACTCCAACAAATAATATGAATGTAAACCGAAACCATCCTACAAAACATGAATAATGTTAAAATATACAAGGATTATTAAAATAAATACCCTAAAGTAAATTTCAATAGTAATGAATCAACATTATTTTCAAATATATGAGCATGTAATGTATATCATGGTCCATATTTTCCTACTAAAAATATAAAAAATTGTATATATATAGGGTGAGAAAACAAGTATGCTTAGAAGGATCACACTTAAGTATCTCATGCACATTTAAAAGGCCATACTAATACACCGGTTTGAAAATAGAAAAACAAATACCACCCTATAATGCTAACTATATAATCCAAACCTCACCAAGGCACGCTCTCTAAATATCACATTCAAGTATAATAAAATAATAAGAATCATGATGATAAAAATATTACCTTATAACCACTTTACCACTAGATTTCTACTCTCACACCCCAACATCGCATTTCATGGACATCCAATATCTTCATTATAACACATTTTTTCCAATGAAACCTATGATATCACCACTCATCTCACCCAAAAACACCCGGGATATCGTATCAAATCTTTCCCCAATACACCTGGGCCATCACATATTATCCACTTCCATAACAATAGTAGTAGGGTATCATGAACATGACAGAAATTAACCTCATACCCTCCTACTACAATGTATGAACCCCACCATAGCAGCATCATAGTCACATTAAACAATCACCATTAGTGTAATTTTTATTATTAATAATAACATACCATGCATATCAAAATCACATAGAAGAGAGAGAATGGGTAATAGAGGGTAGACATCCATTCATAATCACCATTGGGATGTTGGAAAAAACACCCCCAAAAAATATGCTTATTGGAACATGGTTCTCAATATGGGTTGGGTAAATATAGAAATTAGAGTGAAATAAAAGTTATATACAAAATCTATATAGATAATCAAAACCAAGGGGTTTACAACAATAGTACCAACTAACTCATAATTTCCATGCCAAACCTCAAAACATCCACAACCTTCATTTCCACCTATAAATGAAAAACACCACACATTAAGGTACATTTATTTTGAAGGAACAATAATTTCTATATTTTCCATTACCAAAATATTTCATTTAACTAACCCATTTACTTTACATTTAATCAAAATCCACATTTAACCACACTTCCCATATTATTCCAAGAATTAATTAACCATTTCAACCAATTCCATGTCAATTCATAATATTAAATTTAATTCCATTACTATCTTGGAAACTAGCACAAAATTCTATTACACAACAACACAAACCCTTATTTCTCTTGAAAATAAGCACCAACATAGCACCATTTTACATCATTATAACCTCTCATTAGAACTGACATATCAAAACCACTTCAAATCACATTTGACACATATAATAATTACCACTCATCCCATCTTCCCCCACATCACAACCACACATCACAACACTTTTCATATCATTACCATATCATTTTCAGATTCAACAAGGGTAATTTCATCACTTTCACTCCTTTATTTAATGTGTATTGCATAGAATACATTGTTTCCATGTGAAACCAATTAATTAGTAAGATATATGTTATTAAAAAATTTACTCTAGGTGATTAAAAACAACTATAACAAAGGATTCCATAATAAAAAAAGGCATATCTTAACCAAATACCCCAATAGCCATGGTTTTCAATATGGCATCAAGTTGGTACAATCCCAATATAAATGATTTCAAAAATTTTAAAACATGTGACTTATTTTAAATCCACACATTAGTTTAAATTAAACCAATACATTATTATTATTAGGATAGTGCATACAATTTTTTAAAAACATAACAAGGGTATAATATCAGCTGCATGAACAAATAGAACAAAGATAAATGATCCCCTACCTAAAACATAGATTCCTAATCCACATCACAAGAATAGAATCAGAGGGATTTCACCACTAATCACGTAGATTAAGGATAACACCCTGATAAGCATTGAATACGACACCCTACAATAACTTCTTATAAAAATATAACTAAAACATTTACTTCCCCATGAAAAAAACCACTTGTGGATAAACAATTGGCAGAAATAGAGATGAAATGTAGGGGGTTCAACTAAAATTATAAGGGACCATTCTCCCTAGGAGAGGGTTAAAAGACACTGAAAATAGGAGAAAATAACTCATAGGGAAAAAATTGGTTCTTCAATGAACTAAGAATAATTTTTGGATAATTAGGGGATTATAGGGGTTCTGGGATTTTATAGGTGGTTAGTAAAACCTAATAACATGACGTAACACTTACCACAATGCCGTAGAACTACTGAAAAGGTAAGGGACCAGAGTAAAAGGGGAAGAACAATGCCACTACATAGCTGTTAAAATAAGTCTATAATAATTATAAATATATCCACACTAAATATTTGTTAAAATAGTAAGAATAACACTATGTAGTGGACACTACCATGTCATATAACCCACTAGTAAAGAAATACTTACGCCATGACCAATATCTATGAGGAAACCATAAAACAAATTTAGAACCCCTAAAATATCCACCCTACACCACTCTACTTTATCCAACCTCTCAACACCATATGTTTTCTCTTATATATCACAGGCCAAGAATCCATGTTGTGGATATGATGATTTTGGAAGCAGTAACAAAAAACAACACTTAAGCCTCTTGACTACACTGAACTTCTCTCTGCCACACTTACCTCTCTTATATAGCACGACTAAGGCTCCATGTTGGATGACCCGTATGAGATAATATTTCAGCTCAATATCTATATTTTTCTGTACAAACTCCTTAGGACTCCCCATGGACACCTCTGTCACCCGAATCCTCAGAAACTAACAGATTGAAAGATCCATTCTAATAAAACAAAAGGCCTATAATAGAACCACCCATTACATAATTAAAATAAATACATGTGTATACTAAAAAAACATGAAAAAATTCAATATCCCATTATATCTTAATTATCCCATTGAAAGAAATAAGTGTCATGAAAACATCCACAAAACAAGATCATAATCCTTCCATAGAAAGAAAGTGGATTGTATCATTTGATAATATCCATAATTAATCATATTAAAAATTATAAGATATTGAGATATATGAAAAATAATTTATGTGATAATTAATAAAATACAATGAAAAACAAGATGAAACACCATTTTATGTTTTCAAAACATTTATATAAAAGTGAAAAATTCACAAAACAATGATAATAGAAATTATCTTAGAAAACCATGAAAATTTGGAAAGGAATATGTATCATCCAAAGAATAAGATACCTAATTATTACATAATAATATATTAATATTGAATATATATCATAAATATATTATATCTTGTGTGGAAAGGGTTTAGATTATTCATAAACATGATACAAAATCAAACTTTTTCTTAAATTATATTAGAAAACTCCCATAACAATCATCATATTAGTAACCTTTTAGACATATCATACATATAAATTTTTATAAAATATCAGGGAATGAAAACATATAAAAAGTCAGGATTTGATGCTTATTAAAGGTAAACATGGGCGATATCAATCATAATAAAGAATAAGATGATTATATGGGTATAATAACATAATCAATTGCATGTTCTCAATATAAAATATTCTAACCTAGTAAATATTTAATTATAAATTTATAAATTAAGACATATATAGAAGCATTGTAAAAAAATTTATTAAATAATTAATCATCATTCAGGATTCATAACATAGGAATGTTGAATTATAAGTAAAAGAAATCATAATCTTATGAGCATTGATATTCAAAATCTTGTCTAAGCATAATCTTGCAAGCATTGATATAAGGAATCAAACTAACACCAGAAAATATTAACATATATAATAATAATCATGTATATTCATATTCTTTTGAGTATAGAAAGAAACAATCATACTCACAAAGAAAAATGTGAACATAGATATTTAAAATCATTTACACACATTTTATTTTTACTATAAAAAATGAAATTACGCTGAAACATAATAATATGAATATATCTATTCACAATCAAGCCTTTTATTATCATAAATATTTCATGCAATATCTTTATCGCATCACCTAATGCATTGGAGGGATATTATAGACCTAGATATAAAATAATCATAATTCATTCATATGTATGGAAGAAGGTTAGGAAAAAAATTATCATTTCCTTATAGCTTAACCCGTGGAAAAGAAAATGTGTTTCATTAAGTTTTCATCATAAAAAAAATAAAAATTCACATAAATAATATGGATTGTATCATTAGATTATGAGAAATGTGAATCATATGTAACATTTAAGTATGTTTTCATATATTAAAATACCACTAATATATCACTGAAACATTTTTAGGAAAATGCCCTTTGTATTTTGAAATCACTTATTTTAATTATAATAATTTCCAAAATATTAAGGAAATTTTTATTTGAAAAGAATCATGGGGACTTGTAAATGAATCATCTAAAGAAAGTGTATTCATAATAGTGTAAGATTCCATTCATTCGATATGTGTTAAGAAAATATTTCTTTTACACCGTTGATAAAAATTACATCATTTAGAAAATAAACAAGAATATTCATTTTAAATATTTTTATTTAAATTAAAATATGGGTAAAAATTAATTTAATCAATAATTGGAGAATAATGGAGACCGTATTTAAAAATTTAAAAGAAAATATGGACATGTATGAAATTGAATTCTGACCTAAGAGGAAATAAAATAGGTTTTTCATGAAAACATTTCCTTGGCTATTTTTAGTACCCAAGAGAGGAAAACGATACAATTACATGAAAATTTTAGAAATGAGTCGAGGAGAATAAAATAGATGGGTTTTCATAGAAAATATTAATATAATTTCCCTCAAGGTAAATTTATCATAGAAAATATTGAAAAGAAATGATATTGAAATAGAAATTTCGTAACTCATGTATTGCCTAACTTCATTCACATTCAAACATATTGTTCTTAAAATAATTATTAGGGTTAAACCTAAATTATTTATAGGATGGTATTAAGTTGAAACACGTACATATAATATTTTAAGAGGGATGTTAGGAAAGGATTTGACCAAGGCATGGCAGAGTTAAGATAATCCTAATGTGTGGATAATAGAGGAAAAGTGGTGTTATTTTATAAGGGAGGGAGAGGACACAATTATATTTTTTAAAAATAAAATAATATATTAATTTATTAATAAAAAAGGATTTATACATGTTTTTTGATCATTTGTATCCTTATATATTAAGGTTAACCTAATATTAAAACCTTTTAACCTTTACCGTAATGTTGAATTTTTAGCACAGTTACTATTCATTATGAAAAAAAATAGTTTAAATTATTAAATAATATTAATTATGATGATTCCAAATATGAAATAAATTTTACCATATTCAATTCCAATAATTGGAAGAAATTCATTTTAAAATAAGTGTGAAAATACAATAAAACAATTTTTAGCAAAACCCATTTAAAGAAAAAAACTAAGGTTTCCTTCATTCCTTATCGTGTACAAAATATTGGATTAATGGTATAATATTATATTGAATAAATTATCAAAAAATTTAATTAAGATAATTCAATAATATATATTAATTTAATTTTTAAATATAAAAACTCACTGTGAGCATAATTTTTTTTAGAAAAATGACAATTTTTACCATTAAATGATTTTATTTTAATTTCTTACCAATTGAAATATAATGAATTAATTTCATACCATAAAAAATATAACTTCTCATAATTTATTAATTATTATTCTTACCCACAAATATAATTACTAGATGATAAATGTCACATTAAATAATAATAATTTAAAAGTATACCGTAGGCCAGTTAAACTTGGTGTGGCGTATAAAGAATGATATTAATGAAATAAAATTTATTACCAAAGTAGTATATTATAAAATCACATGTTGTTATAGTATACCCCTTGAAATAATTTTACCCTTGAATTTTCAACACTCTATTGTAAATAACTGAGGATATTTGTTCTTTATCACATCCTCAGGTGTTCATATAGCTTCATCAAATTTATGGTTTCACCAAAAAACATTGACCTATAAAGTATCCATTTTCTAAATTATTTTCTCTCTTGAAGCTAGAATTTACACCAGTTGTTCCTTATAAGATATATTCTTTTCTGGTGGTATGATCTCTAAGTTCATTTTAAGTGGTGGATTAGGTATGTTCTTCCTCAGAAGAGATTCAATGAACACATCATGAATTTGAGATATATTTAGTAAAATCACCAAACAATATCTAAATATACTAACAAAATCATTAATTTTTAAGGGAAAAATATATATAGGGAATAAATTTATCTTCTTCACAAATCTCATAACTGTATTTATGAATATATTCAAAGGTATACCTTGTCACCAAATTTGAGTTCTCGATCCCACAGATGATTATCCGCATAACTTTTATCCTAACTATGATTTTCTTAGAAGTGTTATTGAATTAATCCAACATTATAATAAATTTACTTAGCTAGATTAGGTACGAAGAAATTTCATTCTCCAACATAAACCAAATATATTCTATTTCTAAACTTCTCTTCATAGAGGGCTTCAGAAGGATCCATTTGAATGCTCGAGTGAAATCTATTATTGTAAGAAAAATCTACAAATGGAAGGTTTTTATCCACAAATCCTTTGAAATCCATAGAATAAAATGAAAACATATACTATAGGGTTTGAATTGTCCTATCATAAATCATCTATATGAGGATAATATGAATTGTTAAAGTTTGACTCCATATTCAAAGCATGATGCAGACATATCCAAAACATCAATGTAAACCTCAGTTCCGGATTAGATACGATATAATTTGGTACACATTTAAACCCTAATACTTTCTTAATAAATAATGAAGAAATCATGTCAGGATATTAATAATATCTTATTTCAATAAAATGTTCCAACATTATAAAACAATCGACTACAACACAAATTGAATTGTGTCATTTAATTTTTTTAAAGATCCCAAGGAAAGAAACCATAGTAATGTTTTCCCACTTCCTTTTTGGTATGTGTATTTATTTAAAGAACATTATAATCCTATCTCTCGGTAATAACATTTTGAAATATTAGGCATCAATATACATACTTTGTAATATTATTTTTCATGCCATACCCCTAGAAACACTCTTTCATATCTCTACACATCTTCATACTTCCTGTATGAGTAAATAAAGGTGATATATGAGATTACTCTATAAAAGATTTAAATTCTTGTGGTGATGGTACACATAATCAATATGTGGTCCTTATTATTGTATCAAAATCATGGTTGATCTTTGAAACAATTCCCATCTTATTTTTTAATCCCACATACTCCTTCTCCACCTATTTAGTTCTCACATGGATAGATTGTTGATCATTAAAATAAGAATGATATTATCTATCCCATTTTCTCATTATTTTATGTTTTATATTATATAAATCCATAAATATTGGATTGATTTTAGCCCTTAATATGGAATAACTAGCATGGTCTTTTCAACTCAGATCTTCAACCACCTTTTTCTCCTTCCCAAGGTGGTACTGTATAGAGTAGTCATACTCATTAATCAATTTCAAACATCTTATTTGGGACATATTCAACTCTTTGTGAATATTGACATCACAATTTTTTATTATTATAAATATTACATCTTTCACCATTATGATAATTCGTCTATATTTTCAATGAAAAATTTTCTAATAATATTTGTAAGGTATGAGTAGGGATATTTTGTTCATGAATATTTTGTTGTAATAAGGAATAATGTATCACCATACCATTTTACAAGAGGAAACATCACAATATATTCATTGATGTGTCAATATATATCACAAACCCATATCATCTATAGGGTAGTGTGAACACTTGTGTAATGAAGAACATTATTTTATGCTCTTGGTAATTCTCCTCATGTTCATATATCTATAAGAACATGGTTGTTTTTCATGTAAAAATAGTTAGTAAATTATATATCCACGTGAAATCATTCATACATATTCATTAATATACATCCAATCTAAGAAAACTATTGATCACAGTCACATCAAATTGTTTTGGTCCATTAGTCAGTAATTTCCACCTTTCAAGGATCAACCAATAAACCCTTTTCTAAGATTATATAACCCAATAATGAAACCTTATAGTGCCAAAATTAACACTAGGTAATTTTGGAATAAAAATTATTTTTCATTGCGGAATTTGATAGAATATTAAAATAATATTCATGCTCTTCTTTAATCTTTAAATATATAAGAATAGAATATAAAAAGAATACTAGAAAATAATCAAGGTAATCTTTAAAGACTCTATTCATTAGATCTGTGAGGATAACAGAAGAACTACTAAGTTAAAATAGAATTACTATAAATTTATAATGATCGTACCTCATATATTAGTATTTATTTAGTATATACTTCTTCTTGACCCTCAATTGATAATATGAAAAATAAAGGCCAGTATTTGGAAAGTATTGAGATCAATGTTGTTTATCAAACAAGTCATGTATTTTAGGTAAACGATAAATATTCTTGATAGTGATATTCTTAATTTATTACCAATCAATGAAAATATTATTTGAACTATCTCCCTTATTAAAAAAGTGAACCGGTGCACAATATGGTGATACACTTAGGAATATAAACCCTTTATCAAGATTCTCTTAGAGTTTCTTCATTAACTCTCACTACTTAATTGGGCCTATTTGATAAGGATTATTTGAAATTGGTGTAGAACTAGGTATGAGATCTATTTGAAATTGAAATTCACAATTTATGGGAATATTATAAAACTATTTTAGAAATACATTATGAAATTACCGTATAATAGACATATATTCGATGTTAAGTTTATCCCCAAATAGATTAATACCCTTTATGAATAATAATGAATAAACATACAATAGATTTAATTTCCATTGGAATGTCATATTCATCCTCACATTGATAAATGATCATAGTTTAATTTTGAATATCAAATGTGATTTCCTTATTCTTTAAATTTATTTTGAATTGATGTATTGAGAGATAATCAATCCCCAAAATCATATCAAATTCCACTAGAGGATAGGAAAAAATATTTTCAAAGGGAACATTCTTAAAAACACAAATATGAAGTCCCTATATATTTAGTAAAGGATAAGTGTGAATTAATCATAAAGATCGACTGTAGTGAATTTCCTTAAAAAATCCTTTCCTTAATCTAAGATTTATCCCTTGTATTAGGTAATAAAATCAGATAATTCGCATATTTCTCAAAAATATTACATCTAAATATTTTTTATTCCCTAGGTTGACCTTCACTTCCATATATTTAACTCTTCATTTTCCCCCAAAAATTAGTTCCTTTATGCCCTTATATTCTACACATAAAAAAATCATCCCATTCCTTTCATACATTTATATGGGTCCTTATTCCAAAATTATCAATATATAGAAAGATTAATCTTCTACCATCCATTAACATAATGAAACTATATTTTTATCTTATTAGGTGGGTTTTAAAATGAACCCTTGTTTAGGAGTTAATTAGATATAGAAATAGATGGTTTGGAAGGTTTCTCAATCCAAATCTGGTTTCATCTAGTTTCGCAAAAAGGAAGTTATTTCATTAGACGTCACATTCATTATTCACACAATTAATCTCAAATATATTCATTAACTAAACCCAAAAACATAGTGTGAGTATCAAATATAAAGAATTATATTATGGAATCATATGACTAAAAATATAATTTTTATATTGTTCAAAATTATAAGAACTTCTTCAAACTCTTGATAATTTAAATCTATATCATATCACAATGGATTATAAAAAGTTTTCATAGGTTATATCCAATTAGTAATCCTAATTATTCATAAATATAATGTTAATTAAACTAAAAATATCCATTGGGAGTGTCTAAATAGTTGTGTAGTCTTATTCCCCCATCTTGCACTGGTGATGATTATGTTAATACATATTCATCCCCTTTTAGAGTTGGTTCCCCTAGGAGCACCTCTTATATAGCCATATCCACTTTTTAATATCCAAATGAGGATATATGTTATAGGAAAACCCCTTTCCTTAACTTAATAAATCATAAGATATTCTCTTATATATAGAATTATCTTATGACCTCTCACTACATTTTTATAATCCTAATCTCGAAAAATAACTAAACCATACTTTTATACCAACTAAAGTTACCCAAACATAACATACATAACTATTACATCATTATAGCTAAATATTAAACATATGTCATAATTAAAAATTGTCTAGGACTATAAAGTATTAGTTTTTTTGCAGACTAGATATATAATCAGCTAATTTATTAAAATATCTTCAACACCTCCCCCAATGTTCTTCATATTAGTACCCTAATAAAAATATCATACATAGAATCTTTCATCAAAACATATGGAAGGAAAAACTAATAAATAGTAATATTAAATGTTTTTAAGGGTAAAAATGTGAGATATCAATCATAAGAAATAAAAATATGATCATAAGGGTACGGTAACATAATCAAGTGCATGTTCACAATGTAAGAGACCAATACCTATAAAATTTTAAACCATAAAATCCAAAATCAATACATATTCATAAAAATGATAAATAAGGGTTTCATAGAATTTATCATCATTAAATATTCATAATAATGTAATGTGAAATTATAATCACAAGAAATCATAATCGTGCAAACATAGCTATTTAAAATAATGCCCAAACAAAATCTTATTAGAATATCCAGCAGAAATCATAGCCACACATAAAAATTTAAACATAGTAATTTAAAATAATTTCCATAAATATTATTATGAAACATAGAGGGAATACATCACAATCACACAGATATTTTAACATAGATATTTTTAATATTTTCCGCATATATTTTTGTGACCATAAAAATAATCAATCACACTCACACATCAATGTGTGAACATAACTATCTACAACCATGTCAATACTTATCATAATTATCTCATGAGATATTTATATCATATCATAAAACTAACTGGAGGGATATAATAGAACCAACCATCACATACTCACAATCAATTATATGTATTCCACATATTTAGGAAAACATTTATCATTTTGTCAATACTTTACTCAAGGAAAATAAAATGAGTTTCATTAAGATTTTATTATCAAAATAAAATAGAAATCAAGAGAAATAAAATGTATGGTATCATTGGATTATGTAAAAATGAATAATAAGTAATATCAACAGATGTTTCAATAGATTAGAATACATTTAAAATAGTATTGGAACGTTTCATGTGGAAAATACTCTTTTCATTTAAAAATCCCCCATTTAATGTCTAAAATTTTCTAAAATATTTGTAAAAAACAATTTCATTGAAAATAAACATAGAATATTTTAAATGAATATTCAAATTGATTAATATTTATGATGGAGGAAAAATCCATCTATGCGGTATATGTTAAAACAAGTATTCCTTTCAAAACATTAGTAAAATTCACTCACTAAGAAAACTACAGTAAGTATCTTTTTAGATTTTTTTAAGAATTCAAATAAGGGTAAAAATAAAAGTAATCAATCATATATGGATATGAAAATAATTATTGAATTTTTTTAAAGAAAATTTTTCCAAGGAAGAAAAATACTCCCAACCAAAAAAGAAAGAACATTTCTTTTTATAAAAACAGTTTCTCTGTGATTTTCAGTACTAAAAAGAGGAAAATGATATAGTTACTTGAAACTTATTAGAATAACCAGAGGAGAAAAAAACTATATGGGGTTTAATAGACATGATCTACATAATTTATCTTAATATAAACATAGAATATATAATTTTAAAAATAAAAGATATTGTAAAATAAATCCCCTACATCAAGTCTCATATTTCTTCATATGAATTCATACCTTTGTTTCATCCGAAAACTACCGTAGGTTTATACCAAATGACCTTTTAGGAATGTATTATGATCAAATCATGTCCTCTAGAAAATGGAGAGGTATGTTGGAAACATATTCTGGTAGGGATCTTCTTATTTAAGAGTATATTTAAGTGTGGAGAAGAGAGGATAAGTGGTAACCTTTTATAAGTGAGGGAGAAGACAAACCTATAAATTTTCAAAGGGTTAAAATATATTAATGTGTTACTTAAGAAAGATGGATCCAAATTGAATAATATTTGAATCTTATATGATATAGAGTTTAAATATGACTATAAAATAAGATTTAAAACTGTATTTAGGTCATTTTTACCTTTATATATTTTGTTTAAAACCTCATTAACCCCCTTTAACGATTATTATAGCAATGAATTTTTCCCTCAAGTACTATTCATATAAACCAAAAAATAAATTACAGTTTTTAAATAATATTAGTTATTATCATTCTAAATATTAAATCCATTTTTAAATATTCAATTCCCATATGTGTTAGAAACTCATGTTAAAATAAGTGTGTAGAACACCATAAAACTATTTTTAGAAAAATGTATTTTCTAGCATAAAATAAAGTTTACATTAAGTACTTACTATTTAAAAACTATTTCATAAAGGTTAAAATAGTTTTTAAAATATATATTCTAAAAATATAATTTAAATAATACATAAATAGTGTTTAATTTAATTTATTTTGATAAAAACACATTGTGCATATAATTGTTTAAAGAAAAACATATTTTGTACCTTTAAATTCTTTTATTTTAATTTATATCAAATTAAAAACAAAGTCATTTATTTCATACCTATGTAAAAATAATTTTTCATAGTTTATTTACTCATATTCTAACTTTTATATTCACTAGATAGCCTATAACTATCGCATTAAATAATAATATTTTAATAGGATTCCATGATCCGTTTAAACTCGATATTGTGTGTAATGAAATATATCAAAGAAATAAAATTTATTTAAATAGTATTATATAATAAAATATAAGGGCTATATATAATAATTTTAAATAAAATTTAAAAATTAATGTAGGAAAAATTATTCACGTGACAAATGTTAAAAATAATATTATTTTCACACTTTTATATATAAATTCAAGACAATAAAAATGGCCAATTCATAAAACTTTTTAGAATATTCCATTCAATTTTTTTAAATATTTTTAAGGAAAATTGAAAAAAAAAACGTATGTAACCATATAACTAGAGATAAATACAACTATATAAAAATAAATAATATAGACACGGAGGATAATAACTCCCAATTGAAAACAAGAGATATGTTTTGGTACACTTACAAGCATCTTTTGGATTTAATTATGAACCCAAGAATAATAAAATTATTAGAATACTTGTAAAACCCTTTAATACCTAGAGTAATATAAAATATTTGGGGTTTTGAGAGAAATAAAATATAAATTACTCATATGTAAATTCAAATATAAACAATCCCGACTTCAAAATGAAATTTGTAAAGAAACCCTCATATTTAATCATGAGTTACACAAACGTGCTTTAAAATTATGTATAATAAAAACAACCTTAGAAATATCTCGTTTTTAGATTATATTTATATATGTTACCTTTTATAATATTCAATTATAATAATTATTAATACATATATTAGTTTGTTATTTTTTATTTACATCATTAGATTTTTGTGATTTTTAATTATTTTGTACAAGTTTCATAATGGAGATGTAGGTCCCCATTATTTGATGCCAAGATCATCATAACTAAATTATTAATGATAAAATAATAAATTTTTCTAATTATTTATTCAATACCATGTTCATTTTATCGAATGTATGGTTATGGTTCAAAATAATGGAATCCATAGAGAACATTTTTTGTGTAATTTACCAACAACAATATGTTAATTAATATAGATCCCTAATTTTTATGTAATTATTGAAGAAATATATTTATAAAATATATTTATATCATATATCATATATTTAAATTATTAATGTTTTTGGACTTGAGCATCATAAAAGTAATGATGTTAGTATAGATATGTTCATGTAGGCGGTTGAACCAACCCAAACAAAAATATGTTAAACTAGTGAAAGAGTAAGAGTTTATAGTTATATAATTGTAGTATAATTATACCATAATAATAATTATGTAAATATAAAATAATTAAAGTGGATAATAATATTTTAAAATACTGTATATGAGAAGGCAATTGGATTTTTTTAAGAGGAACTTAGATACTGACTTGATGAATTAACTCCTTCTTAGCACGTATTCATTTAAAATGAAGGATTTATGATTCCTTCAAACACATAATACAGATTTTAAAATTATATGGAGTATATAAAATTCAAAACGTAGTTAACAATATGTTCAGAACATATTGGATGATACATGTCCAACCATGCACATTCTTGTATTGATTTTTGGACCCCATGGAGACACTTGGGATTGATAATGACATTTTATATTAATTAATCTAAAGTAAAGACAAAAACAACAAAAGCATCCATCTTTTTGTAAAACATTTTTATATGGGGGTTATATAATTGAAATCTTCGACTATAAATATTAATTTGAAATATAAAATGTTTTCCTACATGATGATATATTATTTATAATTTTTAGAAATTAAATATTTAAATATATTTATGACACAATGATGATGCAGTAATTACCTTATTAATGAATGAATCACATAAATTGTATTTTAAATATTAAAATACATATAATTTGAATGTTTTGATGCGATCTACAAATTTTTTTGGATAACATGACATGTTAGTATTGATTCAATTTATTTGGTTTGAAGTAATCGAGTTGTTATGACTTTAAAAAAACCAAATACTAAATAATGTCAAAATTGATATAATTGAGTTTTTTAAACAAATAAAATATTATTAATTGATATAATATTCCTAAAAATCTACGGATCAGAAAAAATACATATATAAGGTTATATATATATTAATAATTAACCACATTAGATTCTATTGGCTTGTTATAGTATGTTTATTAACCATATAATATAAAAAAACAAAGATACGTGCTAAATGTCAAACTATTTATCTAGGAGTTAAATAAAAAAGATAAGGTTAATATGGTGAAATAAACCTGTCCAAAACCTATTTTTTGAGAAGGTATGAACCATCCCCATCTTATCATATAAATAAATAATTTTACATCCATTAGAAACCGAAAATGAGTTTATTATAAAATAATATTTCCAGATTTTCTTAAAGTGACCCACATCTCTCTTATAAAAGTGTAATTCCTGTTCTATTAATTTTACACCTCCAAAGCCATTTGGCTTGGCCAAAATCTAAACATATATACTCCCAAATTTCCTCCCTTCATACTATAGGCATTAATTTGGCCATAAAGCCAACCAATGGATCCCTTTTGGTCAAATCAAAAGGAAAACCCCGAAGAAAAGGAAAATGTTTAATAACCTCTTTCAAGATCTTTTCTTCTTCTAGTTCCTTTTTCTTTGTTTTTTCCATTCTAAAATAATAATTATAGAATATTATATATAATTTTATGTTATTATAAAAATGGTACAACCATATTCATTATTCTATCAATAATATGATTGACCAATTCACCATACGTGCGTACGTACGACTTACAGTCTCCACGTCGTGGTGTAGTTTGTTATTCAAAGACATCATTATTTATATGGGTATAATAATTAGTATAATTGATGTAAATAATACATATAAAATATTAATTATTATTTATATATGATATACCATCCAATTACATACTAATTCACCATCAATATAATGATATTCTCACTCGTGTATATATACGGATTACCGTCTCCACGACGTGATGAGATTCATCCCCACGTTCAGCATTCAGCGATGATTATAAAAATATATATTATTAACAAGTATGTAATATATGAAATAATAATGCTACTATATATATATATATATATATATATTTGTGTGTGTGTAGTTACATATATCTTATTCACTTACTTCCGTTCAATACGATATGAAAACGGAAACAACGTTTATGGGTACGTACGACCTACCGTCTCCATAAATAGTGCCTTCCATTTTATATATCTATCAATTATAAATATTTATATTCTAAGTATATATGATATAAAAATTATTTTTTATATTCTATAAGTATTTAAATCATGATCTGAATGATACGATCAATATTAACAAGTTAAAACATTTACGATAAAGAAAGTTATTATTACCCAAAATGTTAATTTAACATGGAAATAATTATTAAATGGGTAGTATAAAGTCATAAATGAATCATGTATTATATAATAAATATGAATATGGTTCTAGTATAATTTTATAACATTCTTTGGTCATTATACAAGAGTTTAAACGTACCGTCGACCAAAGGAAAGTGCAAGGTAAGGGTTAATTTGAAAATCTCATTATTATTTGAGGTTGTTTTTACATAAGTATTTAATGGGACCTATTTATAATACACATCCATGTTTCAGAAAAATATTTTCAAAAGGAATATTTTATGGTTTCATATAATATACTCTTTAACTAGATCAACATTTTAAATGGATTAATTATTTATTCGTCTAAATAATTCTCATTAATGTCCATGTTTTCAAAATGGGTTTTAAGGATTTGTTTATATGGAAATGAATGTTTTTAAAATTTTAATTTCATTCCAATGTTTCAAAGTGTTATATTACACATTGATTAAAAAGTTATTTAAATGTATTCCTTTCTAAATCGTGTATCTTTTAAATGTTTTTAAGAAAAAGGGATATTTCTCTCCAAGAGTTTTACAAATATTTTTCATATATGTCAACATCCCTTGATAGATTTTAAACTTTTCTGAAGTTGATTTATTATGATACAAATCATCCATATTTTATTGATGTTTTTGTGATATATTTGACTGATGATGTGTTATTTTTATACCATTCACAGTTTATGGATAATGTATTGACATTTCATATTCTAGTTTTAATATGAATGTTTATCTTATGTTTAAAACTTTTCATATAAGTAATGTATTGGACATAGTAAGTGATAGGTGGAGCCTGTTATATCTCCCCGATGCATTGGTAGGTCTCATGATAAGATTATATGTTGAATTGGAAAAGGCCTTTCCCAATTTGATATATTGTTTTGGCCGAGGCCTTAATCATTCTTAGATGTCTTGGCTGAGGCCTTGACACAATGTTTCAGAATGTATGACATTATAGATTCCCTAATTATGAAAATAATATTTATGGCTCACATGGTTATTATTTTAGTAGAATACCCATGACTATCTTTTATTATGGAATTATTTACTCAGCTCATATTCTTTCCATAAAGTGTTCATGTTTATTATTTGTAAGGGCCTGTATTTTTAATTATTCACTATGCCTAATGTTTGTGTTATCTTCCGTTATATTTCTTACCCTTACTGAGCATTTTTGTAGAGATCCAAGGCTTGACGTACATGGAAATTACATTAATTTTGCAGAATACTTAATACTTGACAAAAACAGACTCCCAAAGACCGTATTAGTTTAGTGTCTTCGGAAACTCGGAACGTAATCTTCTAATCATGGTGAAAGATATTCAACATCTCCCATAAAGATATTCCCCTTTTGGTTTTCTTACCTAAAAACTTTCTTTATATCATGGGGAAAATAAAACATAAAAAGGGTGAGCTCAAATTCTCATTAAGGGTAAACATAAAGAACATAAAACAATCCATAAACATTTGAATGCAAAAACATAAACAAAAAATCTAAACATCAAAATCTTGAGCAAATACATAAATCATTGAAGTATATAAGGAATATATCATAATGGAACATCAATCATTATAGAATAGCATGGGAATAAAACATATAATTGTGGAAACCATTCTACACATGTTATGATTTCCATAGTAGCCAAGGCATTGCTGCCAAGACTATCTTGGTAGACAATATCCCTTTCTGAATCTAGTTCAATCCTCATTCTAGTCCCGTATCACTAAACCAGATTAACTTACCATTCCATCCATGCCTATATCATGAGATATAATTATTTACCCAATTCATTGGAGGGAGATATAGCTCCCACCGATCTCATAAAGAAATCATTCTTACTTGTGCCACAACATGAACATAAATCATTCATCATTACCCAATGTATAAAATGGGTTTCATAAACATCATCCCATCATAACATAATCCATACAAAAAAATGGATATCATTTTATCATAAGAAAAGTGAAACAATATAATTCCTAGATACATTATACTTGAAATATACACATATGAAATAATGCCATCTTAGATGGAAAATGGTTTTGATAAAACACTTGAAATGAATTCTTGTGGAAAATATCCTTTCTTCTTCAAAATCATTTTCTTTTCACAAAATTCCATGCAAATTTTAAAAGAAAAAGATTTTTTGGAAAATAGTAATGAAATATTGTAGAGTAAGCTTCATGAAAATAAGGCGTTGTAAAACTGTAAAAAAATCCATTCAGGCCGTATAAGTTAAAAAAGCATTCTTCTCGTACTTTTGCCGGAAAAGTCAAAAAGTACCTCGTATGGTAAAAAAATAAAGATTCATTACATATCATGTAGTAAAAGTCTAAAATGGGTAAGAAGGACTCTAAAAATGAATGAAAACAGTTTTATAAAACTTTTACATTGATGGCAAATATAACCCCAGTAAATACTTATGTATAAGCAATCTCGGATAGAAAACAATTGAGATTGCAACATTATCCCTTACCTTTGGTCCGATATGCTTCGTATGTATCCGGACCGCCTGTATAATGATTTAAATAATATCATTAAATTATTAAAGAATCATATTCATTATTATGATATCATATATGGTTCAATTATGACTTTATATTACCCATTCTTTTGTAAATTCATGTTAAAGTAGCATTTTGGGTAAAATCTTTTCATTTATCATTCCTGTTTTGACTTGTAATTATTAATATGATTACTTAGACCATGATTACATAATTCCAGAATATAAAAAATTATTTATATATAATATATATTCATAATATACATAATATATTGATAAAGGGAAAGAAATACCCCATTCATGGAGACGGTTGGCCGTACGTATGCATGAACACTGTTTTCATTTCCTTATTGAATTAAATGGAATTAAGTAAATGAAACATATATGTTCAGAAATCCAGTATCATTATTAAGTAATATATTTTATTATTATTTATTATATATACTTTATAATCATACATGAATGGTTAATCATGGAAAATGAATCTCATCGCCTTCGTGGAGACGGTAGTCCGTACGTACGCACGAACGATGATATCATTCCCATGATCATGGAATTGTATTGAAGTGTTTGTATAATATTTCAGAATAATTATCACTTTACAATAATCGTATATAGTTATTTATTTACACCTTTATTCCCATCCAAGTAAGGTGGTGGTGGAAAACAGATTACACCAAGGCGTGGAGACGATATTCCATACGCACGCACATGCAGTGATTTCATTTTCCGTAGGATGGATAGAAGGTGAAATAGGGTTGTTTCATATATATAATAAAATATAAGTATATTATTGATACTAATGTTATTACTTCATAATTAAACAACTAAAGAAGATGATGAAGAAGAAGAATAAATAAATTTGAAAGAATCGGTAATGATTATTACCTCTTCTTCGACACGCCTCTTTGAAACCTCCTCTTAGGGCACTAAGAATGGTCTTTGAAGAAGACCAGGACCACTAAAATATTTATAGGGAAGTTGAGAAGGGAAATGTGAAGGGTTTGTTCTATCTTGAAGGCTCAATGTTGTGTAATGAAGAGAGGGAGGAGGTGCCCTTTTATAAGGGAGGAGAGGGGCACCTTTGGAATTATAAGAAATATTAATTTATAGTAAATTTCCATCCCACATAAAAACCACCAAAATGAATCAAATACAAATATTAGATGAGATAGGGTTTTAATATCAACATCCAATAAAATTTAGACAAGATTGAAATTTATTTTAAACATTATCAACATGATTTATCCTTATTTAATCTATTTAATTTTATTTGTGGTAATAAGATTCTAATTTTTAAATTGTTATAAATAATTACTTATGTATTTCTAATTTCCCATAATTGGATAATTTATGACATTTTAGACCATATAAATTTCAATTTATACTTATTAAATATTTTTGTGATTTTTAAAAAAATTTATAAGATGTTATTTTTATAAAATAACAATAGTGTCAATTTTGACAGTATTCATTTACTTTAATTTTAATAAAATCCCAATAGAAGATATATTCTAAAAAAATATTAATAGATTCCTAACATGTCAAATTTGTTAATAAAATTCGTGGAGAACATTAAATACTTCATATAAGATTTATTTTAATATTTTTAATACAATTTATTTGGTATATCTCTTAATAAAATTATCTGTACATATTTTTTGTATAATAATTTAATATACATATTTGTTGCATAAAAATTAAAAATAAAATCCTATGATAAATATAAATATCATATCCTTAATAATAATACTTTTACACGAATTTATCATCTTAAAATCACAACATGTAAATTGTTATATTTATTAAATTATGAAGGTTACAACTTTGGAATTATTTAAAATCAAATAATATAAGTGTCATAATAACCTTTATAAGGATCCAAATGGTCACATATTCGGCCAGTGGACGATTAGGGTATATATATAAACTACCATTAAGTTTTTTTCAGATTTTTGAGCTTTTTTATATGAATTACTATTTCAATAAAAACTATATTATTGATTATTCACTAAATAAATAATATCTACATCATTAATGTATAAGATAATAATGTAATTAAATAACACTTAAAAATTAAAAATAAATTACCATGATAAAGAAAAATATTTTAGATTTCAAATGAGTATTTATAATGGAATTTATATTCTGTATAACCATATATTAAAAATACATTAATTATTAAAGTTTGAGTGAGACATATCTTTAAATAAAATAAACTAAAGGTCATAATAAAATACAAGTGGGTTCCAATGGATTCTATTTCGACCAAAATATGCCATAGGACGATATTTAATCATCCAATTATATTAAGACAACTGTTAGGGTAATTTTATAAAATTATATTTACCCTCAATTACCCGATTTACCTTTAACTATGGTAAACAAAATTTACCGTAGTTACTATTCATAGTACCCAAAAATAAAAAGTAGCCTATTAACATAATTTATAACTACTTAATCCAAATATGGAATCCATTTTTCTTAATTCAGAACATAGAAGTTGCAGAAATTAATTTAAAATTAATCCCTCTATTAAGAAAACGTGTTTTAAAAGTTAAAACAATACAAAAGATTGAAATGATTTAACTATGAATTCAATGTAAAATAAATTCTAATGACATAAATTATACTAAATTGTAAGAATATATTATATTTATACTTTAAAACCATTAAAAATTATAATTTAACCATAAAAATTATTACGATGACAAAATTTGTTTTTAATTAAAATATAGCGTGTTTTTACTATTCATTAAAATATGAAAGTTATCAGAATAATATGAAAAACTTATCCAAAGTAAATTTTAATAACCTTATTCTAAAGAAGAATTTTATTTTGTCAAATTAAACTTATAAACATGTAAAAAAATATATTTAATGTGGGTGCACCATCAAGAGGCGACAAAACTGCATTTTTTTAAAAATACTTATTTTTCCCGAAAAAATTATTTTGTTCTTATACCATGTTCTAGAAAATGTGTAAGATGAATAATAATGTTATAAAAGTAAAAATTTAGTTAATAATATTCATAATTTCTAGTTCATAATAATATTATAATAATATATCATTGTTTAGTGAATCCTGGTATTGTGTACAACTCACGCTATAGAGGAAGGTCATGATTGCATGTAACGCAAGCCAAGTCAGGGTTGTATGTAGTGCAAGACACATTTTTTGTTTTTTATAACAAAATACAACCATATTTCATTTATACATTGAATATATATGTATATATACTCTCAATGTTGCGTTGAATAATTACTATCAAACAAACTTGAAATTATTTTTAACACGATCCAAGATTAGTGTTGCGTATACTGCAAGCTAATACGGTGTTGCGTATAGTTCAAGATAATATTGGTGTAGCGTACAGTAGAATATATTAAAGAAATTAAAAAGAATATATCTTATAAAATATCAGGGTGTTACATTCTACCCCCCCTTAAAATTAATTTCGCCCTTGAAATTCGTTAGAGTTATAAATGGTTTACTACTCGAAAGTTTTAATAGAAACCCACATTGTAAAAAGGAATACTAAAACATCATTTTAAAAAGTGAAGTTAGAATCATAACGGTCACCAAAAGTAACTCATCAAAGGGTTTCCACATAGGACAAAATAGGTGAAAATAAGGATATGGAAGAAAAATCTAACCATCAAGTTCTGATGGAGAGTGGTAGAGAACATAGCTATGAAAAAACCAACAATCACAGAGCCATAAAATTGTGATGATCTAAGGTAGAATCTAATTCATTAGATATAAGGGCACTAGGACAACATTTTTATTTTTCAAGATCATTTCCCTAAAGTTCAATAATTTTAATTAGAATAAATACTTACTTTATTTCAATATAATCTCACCGTTGTTCGTGCCTTGTACAATTTCCACTTCATCTCTTAATGAAATGAAGTTGAAATTTTCATTCATGAAGTCTTAATAGATCATGTGATAGAATGATGGGTCATTCCATCTATCTCAAACAAAAGGTTAGAAATAGTTATATACATAAGTTCATCTATGGTGAGATTAATTGTATATCATTCCAAAAATTGACTTATACTTCATCTATCATAGGACTTAATAAAATAAAACAAGTTTTTACTAACCATGGTCTTCCTGTTGGCCAATGGTAGGTGATAATGGCATGTCGCACTTCGGTTGTGGGTTTGATTCCCACAACCTTGCCTGACGCGATTGGTTGTCGCTTGTCCTATGGGTTGTCCTTTTTCTAAAATAATAACATTCGAGAAATAATATCAAAAAATAAGTTCTTTCCTTAAATAATACTATCTTATGTCCAACATAATCCATTCCAATCTTTAGGATTATCCAAAATACATTTCTCCAATCTCATAGTATAAAGAGAATGATTACTAGAGAGGTCATATGCCAAACATGTGAATACCATCATTTATCTCCCATATATCATAAGATATATATTGTTGGTCATATTCCAAACATGTGAATACCTTAATCTTGTATTCTTTTGAAACATGAATTACCATAGAACCTTAGCGAAAACATGAATGCTGTCAAAAGTTAACTCATTCCACATAACCAAATCCCAAAATTTCTATACACTCAAACCATGATATCACTTTGTCCTTATATCAGTCATGAGCTCATGAATACTATAAAAATTTCATTTTCTCTTTATCCTTTCATTATGCGCATATAATCTTCTTTCCAAAAATATCTGAATAACCTTTCATGGATACCAGTACCATTCAACATATACTTTCAAATACTTTAGAAAAAAACAATAGTGTAACAATCCTTAGATGTTTCTTTATTCCATAGTACCATTAAATTACCTATACAACATAACTCTTGATACACATACAATAATTACACTAACTTCGTAAACCATTGACCAAGCTTCAACACTTCTTTTATCTCATATATCATTTGTATTTTTCTCGTCATCATCCACATATATACTACCCATATGACCATGAAGATTCTCTTCATGAGATTTTCCCTTAGGGAATTGGTTTGCATAATGCCCATACATTCCACATTTAAAACATATAATCATTGTTGATGTCGTAGAAATAACAGTATCCTTCTCCATGGTTTTAACTGAACCTTTTCCTTTTCACTTACTGTATTTGTGTCCTTATTTTCTGCACACAAAGAATCTTCCAGTTCCTTTGAAACATTCTCCTTGATGCTTCTTCCCACATGATTTACATGAGAGAAATTGATCTTTCTTTCCTCTATGATCATCATGAAACTCCATATTTCTCTTATTAGATGAGTCAGGAAACTTATCAAAGTTGACATTATTGATCATATTATGAGATTTCTGATTAGGCATAATAATGAAGTTTGGACTTCCAAATCCCATTTCATTTGGTTGCTCATGAAAAATATCATTCCATTGTCAATCATATCATCCATTATCATGAATCTTCCAGTTTCCATCCATTTTCTAAAACCCAAAAAGAATACTGTGAGAGGCAAAAATCATAATCAAGGGGGAGTACCATCAATATCTAACATCTTAGGTTAAATTATAAGATTCTTACCATAATTCTAGGACTATAACCTATAAGTATACTTATCCTTAGGGAAATCCCTAGACATACCTTAGAAATATCTCTAGGGATATCACTAATGTTTTCGTATCCTAGTTTCCAAAGGTTAAAAAAACCTTCGCTCTGATACCAACTATAGAGACCGAAATCTTGACGTACATGGAAATTATATTACTATTTCAGAATACTTAATACATGACAAAACCAAACGCCCAAAGACTGTATTATTTTAGTGTCTTTGGAATCTTGGAACGTAATCTTATAATCATGGTGAAAGATCTTAAACATCTCCCATAAAGATCTTCCCCTTTTGGTTTTCTTACCTAAAAACTTTCTTTATATCCCGGGGAAAAGAAAACATAAAAATGGTGAGCTAAAATGCTCATTAAGGGTAAACATAGAGAACATAAAACAATCTATAATCATTTGAATGCATAAATGTGAACATAAAATCTAAACAACAAAATCTTGAGAAAAGACATAAATGATGGAAGCACGTAAGGCATATATCATAAACGAACATAAATCATGAAAGAATAGCATTGGAATAAAACATGTAATTGTGGAAACCATTATGCACAAGTTATGAATTCAATAGTAGCCAAGACATTGCTGCCAAGACCATCTTAGTGGACAATGTCCCGTTCTGAATCGAGTTCACTCCTCGTTCCAATCCTGTATCACTGACCTAGATTAAATTACCATTCCATCCATTTCTATCTCATTGGATATAAATCATTACCCAATGAATTTGAGGGATATATAGGTCTCACCCATCTCATAATGAAATCATTCTTACTTGTGCCACAACATGAACATAAATCATTCATCATTTCCCAATGTATAAAATGGGTTTCATAAACATCATCCCATCATAACATAATCCATACAAAAAATGGATATCATTTAATCATAAGGAAAGTGAAACAATGTAAGTCATAGAGACATTATACTTGAAACATAAACATATGAAATAATGTCATCTTAGATAGAAAATGGTTTTGATAAAACACTTGAAATGAATTCTTTAGGATAATATCCTTTCTTATTCAAAATCATTTCCTTTTCACAAAATTGCATGCAAATTTAAAAAGTAAAGGATTTTTCAGAAAATAGTCATGAAATATTGTAGAGTAAGATTCATGAAAATAAGGCATTGTAAAACCGTAAAAAATCCATTCATGCTGTATAAGTTAAAAAACATTCTTCTCATACTTTTGCCGGAAAAGTGAAAAAGTACCTCATATGATAAACAAAAGAAAGATTCCTTACATACCATGTAGTAAAATTCAAAAATGGGTAAAAAGGAATTTAAAAATACATGAAAATATTTTTATAAAACTTGGACATGGATTATAAATATAACCCTAGTAAATACTTACGTATAAGCAATCTCAGATAGAAAACAATTGATATTGCAACATTATCCCTTACCTTAGGTCCGAAATGATTCGTGCGTATCTGAACCTCCAGTATAATGATTTAAATAATGTCATTGAATTATTACAGAATAATATTCATTGTTATGATATCATATATGGTTCACTTATGACTTTATATTACCCGTTCATTTGTAAATTCATGTTAAAGTAGTGTTTTGGGTAAAATCTTTTCATTTATCGTCCGTGTTTTGACTTGTAATTATTAATATGTTTACTTACATCATGATTAAATAATTCCAGTATACAAAACATGATTTATATATAATATATATTCAGAATATACATAATATATCGATAAAGGTAAATAAATACACCGTTCATAGAGACGGTAGGCCGTACGTACGCATGCACGCTGTTTTCGTATCCTTATTGAATTAAATGGAATTACGTAAATGAAACATATATGTTCATAAATACAGTATAATTATTATGTAATATCATTAATTATTATTTATTATATATACTTTATAATCATACTTGAATGGTTAATCATGGAAAATGAATCTCATCGCGTTCGTGGAGATGGTAGTCCGTACGTACGCATGAACGATGACATCATTCCCATGATCATGGAATTGTATTGAAGTGTTTGTATAATATTTCAGAATCATTATCACATTAAAATAATCATATATAGTTATTTATTTACACCATTATATCCATCCAAGTAAGGTGGTTGTGGAAAACAGTTTACACCACGGCGTGGAGACGGTATTCCGTACGTATGCACGCGCAGTGATTTCGTTTTCCGTGTGATGGATAGAAGGTGAAATACGGTTGTTTCATATATATAATAACATATCAGTATATGAGTGATACTGATGTTATTACTTCATAATGAAACAACTAATGAAGAATAATAAGAAGAAGAATAAATAAATTGGAATGAATGGGTAACGTGTATTACCTCTTCTTCGACACACCTCTTTGAAACCTCCTCTTAGGGCACTATGATTGGTCTTTAAAGAAGACTAGGACCACTAGAATTTTTATAGGGAAGTTTATAAGTGAAATGGGCAGGGGATGGCCAAGATTGAAGGCTCATAGTTTTGTAATGATGAGAGGGAGGAGGTTCCCTTTTATAAGGGAGGAGAGGGGCACCTTTAGAATTATATGAAATATTAATTTATAATAAATTCCAACCCAACATAAAAACCTCCAAAATTACACAAATCCAAATCTTAAATGAGACAGGGTTGTAATCTAAACAACCAATTAAATTTATACAATTTGGGAATTTATTTTAAACATTATAAACATGATTTATCCTTATTTAATATATTAAATTTTATTTTTGGTAATAATATTCTAATTTTTAAATTGTTATAAATAACTACTTATGTGTTTTAAATTGTCCATAATTGGATATGTTATGAAATTTTAGACCATATAAATTTATAATTTGTAAAAAAAAAATTTATTTTTAAACAATTGTATAATATGTTATTTTTATAAAATAACAAGTGTCAATTTTAACACTATTCCATTATTTTATTTTTTAATAAAATCCAAATAGAGGATATATTATAAAAAAATATTTAATATATTTATAACATGTCACATTTGTCTAGAAAATTTGTGGAGCACAATAAATATTTCATATAATATTTATTTTAATATTTTTGAAACCATTTATTTGGTATATCTCTTAATAAAATCATTGTTACATCATTTTTGTATAATTATTTAATATACGTATTTGATTCATAAAAATTAAAAAAAAATCCTATGATGAAAATAAATATCATATCATTAATAATAATACTTTTACTCTAATTTATCATCTTAAAATAACAACATGTAAATTGTTATATTTATTAAATTATGAAGCTGACAACTTTGTAATCATTTAAAATAAAATAATATAAGTGGTATAATCACCTTTATAAGGATCCAAATGGTCCAAAATTCAGCCAGTGGACGATTAGGGATTAAATATAAACTACCATTAAGTTTTGTTCAGATTTTTGGGCCTTTTGAAATGCATTAATATTTCAATAAAAACTATATAATTTATTTTTCACTAAATAAATAATTTCAGCATCATTATTGTATAAGATAATAAGGTAATTAAATAACACTTAATAATTACAAAACAATTACCATGATAAAGAAAAATACATTATATTTAAAATGAGTATTTATAAACAAATTTATATTTCGTATAACCTTATATTAAAAATACTTTAATTATTAATGTTTGAGTAAGACATATTTCACTTTCCTTTAGATAAAATAAACTAAAGCTCATAATAAAATACAAGTGGATTCCAATGGATTCCAGTTTGACCAAAATAAGTCATAGGACAAAATATAATCATTAAATTATACTAATACAAGTGTTAGGGTAATTTTATAATATTATATTTACCCTCAATTACCCGATTTACCTTTAACTATGGTAAATAAAATTTAATGTAGTTACTATTCATACAGCCCAAAATAAAAAGTAGCATATTAAAATAATTTGGACCTATTGATTCCAAATATGGAATCCATTTTTCCTAATTCAAAACATAGAAGTTTCAGTAATTAATTTAAAATTAATCCCGCTATTAAGGAAATGAGTTTTAAAAGTTAAAACATTGCAAAAGATTGAAATGATTTTACCTATGAATTCAATGTAAAATAAATGATAATTAAATAAATTATATTAAATGGTAAAAATATAATATATTTATAATTTAAAACCATTAAATATTATAATTTTACCATATAAATTATTACGATGAAAAAAGTTGTTTTTAATTAAAATATAGCGTGTTTTTACTATTCATTAAAATATGAAAGTTATCAGAATAATATGAAAAATTTTTACAAGGTAAATTTTAATATCCTGATTCCAAAGAAGAATTTTATTTTGTAAAATTGAACTTATAAAATTGTCAAACACTATATTTAAAGTGGGTGCACCATCAAAAGGCGGTAAAACTACATTTTTTGAAAAATAATTATTTTACCTGAAAAATTTATTTTTTTCTAATACCATGTTCTAGAAAATGTGTAAGATGAATAATAATGTTATAAAATTTGAAATTTAGTTAAAAATATTCATAATAGATAGTTCATAATAATAATATAATAATATATCGTTGTTTAGTGAAAGCATTTATTGCGTACAACACACGCGATCAAGGAAGGTCACGATTGCGTGTAACGCAAGCCAAGTCAGGGTTACATGTAGTGCAAGACTCCTTTGTTGTTGTGTATAATAAAATCCAACCATATTTAATTTATATATTGAATATATATGTATATATACACTCAATGTTGTGTTGAATAATTACTATCAATCAAACTTGAAATTGTTTTTAACACGATCTAAGATTAGTGTTGTGTATACTGCAAGCTAATATGGTGTTGCGTATAGTGCAAGCTAATCTTGGATTAGCATAAAATAGAAGATAAAAAAGAAATTAAAAGAATATATCTTATAAAATCTCTGGGTGTTATAGTTAGACCTCACCCCTTTCTTATGTTTCATTTTCCTAGGATATGAAGAAGTGAGTTATGAGTGAACTGCAAGCCTAATATAGGAGGCTTGGATATTTCTAATGGAATAAATTAGTGTTGTATTTATTTTCTAGTTGTAATGTTCAACTTATGTATGTATCTGGTTTCCTATAATACTAAACTGATTGGTCTTTCGGGATATGATTCTTTGTATCATGCCAATATTATGTAATAAAACACCGACTCTGGGTAACTGGGGTCGGGGTGTTACACAGAAGCAATAAAATCTATAATAAATATTTATGAAAGGTTTAATGGTTATAAACTGAAGATATATCCTAATTGATTGAGTGGTTTTATATGGGTAGATGAGGGGTCCTTTTATAGGTAATTTTGGAGCGACATTACTACAAATATTCATTTCTTAATGTATATGATTTACATTTTAAAATGAAAATGGATAAAATTGTAAATAATGGAGGTTAGAAAATTTTGGGTTGATAAACCCATAATACACACATATTGATATTGGGATTTATGATATTTTAAATTTTTACCAATTAGTTTAAGGTCCCTTTACCTTATATGGCCTTTATATTGGCAACAAAATTTTATCCTAGATAACTTATTATTATGACTAAAAATAAAATTAAAATTCTTAACAAATTTTGAAATGATGATTACAATTCTGGAATCATTTTAATATAAATAAATTTATAAATAAGGGAAATTTATTTTTTAAATATAAACATAAAATATATAAATAAAACTATTTCTATAGATTTTTTTTTAACTTTGTGTTTTTAATCCTATTTCATATCATTTAGTAATTAAATATGTGTTTATAAATTTATTTAATAATTGAAATATTAAATTTTATTCATAAATTAAAATTGATCAATTTAATTTATTAATATAAGACTACACAATGCTTAAAAAACATTTCTTTGAAAAATAGCATTTTTAACGTTAAGTATTTTAAGGACATCCTATTAAAGTTAATTATACATATTCTAATAATTTTATTTTATTAATATGTTGGTATTAAAAAGTTTCTTTCCATTTTATAAATATATAAAATCATTTTTTAAAAACTACAATTATAATATGTAAAACATAAAAATTTATATTTATTATAAAATATTATAATTAAATATTATTATTTTTTATTTATTTCTAGAATTATTTATTATTTCTGAATAATTTAATTTTTGTCTTGATAAGAATTATCCAACTTCAATATAGCTTATTTTATACCCAATGACCATATATCCCATGACCACAATTCCAATGAACATATATATTACGATAATATTTCATTCCTATATATAGTCTTACATAAATTCTTAGTATCATCCATCCTATTCATTTAACTATATATCAATATATCTATTATATTTCCCATTCTTTTCTTTATTTACATAGTTTGATCAAACATATGATATTTAACACCAATTTTTAGTACAAGTATTACTTGTTCATTGTTTTTTTATTTTCGAATGGTTTTATTTCTCATGGAATTTTCTTAATATTAGTTTATGTTATATTTTCATAATTTAATACTATTTTTCTTGTTTTTTAACATATTATCTCAATAAAACGTGTCACAGTTATTTAGTTTCTAATTTCATGTTTAACAATATAATAAATTCAATATTTACGTAAAGTATAATACATACAAAAAAATTAGGTTGTTACACTAAAGCAACTTCGACCATCATTCATGGATAAAGTTCTTTAGAAATTTCATATCCCTCATGTATAGATTATTCTTGATAGAGTTTCATTTTGTTGTATATGATTTCAAAATAATCCATATTCTCAATATTCTTTTGAATATTGGGATCCATAAAAACTAGTTTCAATGTGAATGCATCTAGATATTTTTTATTATGATTACTATGAGAAACCTTTTCATCTTGACTAGATTCATTAACATGCGATTTTTAAGGCTATTTATACATACCCATATAATTTTTCTTCTTAAATAGGATCCATTTTTATATTTCTGTTATAGTATAAGTATTTATTTCTATTTGGATTCAATTTTCCCAGAATTGATCCAAAATTGAAATTTCATGATGGTGATGACATTTTTATCTACAACAATAGATTTTATTTACAATATCTTATTTTACAATTAATTAATACATGTTTTTTTATATATACTCCCACTAAAATTATATCCCATATTAAAATATTCATAATTTCGACTAATAAGAAAAGAACCATTTGTTACTAAATAATTAAGCATTCATTAGAATTTCTTTTTTCAATTAGTTATTAAGGATGACTATAATTTCAATCATATCTTATATTACTCTAATATAGTTGATTATGAAACTATTTTCCTAAATATATCATATTGATTATCCCAAATTAATTAATCTATCATCCTAATTTTTTGGGTTTCCCAACTCTGTGTAACCTAGATATTATTTCATATACATGCACTTAAATATTATTAGGTCACCCATATTATGATTTCTTGGAACAAGATAATTAATGGGTACCCTTATTTGGCATAACCTACCAATTTGGATAGTAAAAGTCTCAAAAAGTGTTTGTTTTGAAAAGTATCTGTCACTCAATATTTTAAGTATTTTCAAATATATATCCTTATTGTTTAATGGGTTTTGAGGTAAAAAAACCTTCTCCAATCATTGTAAAAACAATAAGAAAACACTGGTTCTTTCACATAATCCATCCATTTATTTGAACTGAATAAAAATAAAGTATGATAGAACCCTTTGTATGATTAAATATTATATCAAATATATTATTCATGTTCCTGATAGATATCCTAAATTAAAAGTTATAAATATCATTCCTCCTATTGTTTTCATGGGATTAATGAATCTCCTAGTTATTAACAAGGGTTTCCTTTTAGGCCATAATTTGGTAGAAATTTTAGTAAATGTATCAAGGAAAAATGAGAGCGTTAGATTGATTTGGTTTAAAATGATTTCATAGAAGGAATCTAATATTAGAATACCACATCATGTACATGGACATGAACCATTTATATAGGTCTCTAAGGATCTCAAATATTTCAGAAACATTTGAC
The DNA here is from genome assembly GCA_963277665.1 of Viscum album. NCBI lineage: Eukaryota > Viridiplantae > Streptophyta > Magnoliopsida > Santalales > Viscaceae > Viscum > Viscum album. The sequence goes on from OY728161.1 coordinate 1,747,778,296, forward strand.
ATATTGATTAAATGTTTCAAAAATATTTTAAATTTCATAACTCTATATAAATATTAGTTTACTTTAAATTAATTAATATTTCATGTTTATATAATTATTTGGATATCTAAAATCCTATAAATATCATCATATGATATTATAAACTATTTATGGTATATTTTGTGGAATAAAGATCTAAATTGTTCATTATTTTACAACACATACACTGTAATACATAAAAAATAAATGTTTTCCGACATTTACAACATCATGGTTTATATCATCTCAAAGAAAAACATGGTTTATGTCATTAAATCATAGTTTCATATTAGTGAATATTTCATTAATAAATATCCACCATTTACTAGATACCCATAGTCAATATCCATTTTCACTTTATATTACATCATATGTAATTGACTGTGAAACCATTTCCAAAAATCATTTTGGATAGCTTTTAAAATATATTTTGGAAAATCTATCATTAATTTTACTTAAATATTACATCATATTTAATAAATCATAAAAATATATCCATAAGCCTTCTATATATCCTATAAAACACTTATGTGATAAGAAAAATTTGTAAGAAAACCTAATTCTTATTCGCATTACAAAAAAGGATGCCCCATTGGCCTTTATGGAGAAAAAAACGATTTTGAATTCCTTAGTCAATAATATAATTGAATGTTTGACCCCCTTATATTTTTTTGAACTACTGAAGGTATAAATTTATCTTGGGTGACATACATTAAAAATATGAATCTCTATATCTAAATCCACTTGATAAATATATACACGTATGAATAATTATATAATCCCTTTGTATAAGACATCAAGTTACTACAAGTAATGATGATTGTAAGTCCCAAATAAGATCATTGTACATTCTAAATTATAAGATTATTGACTGACCATATAGTTTTATACATCACATTCCCCTCAACCAAATATATAATAAACTCACATGTCACTTATTTGAGGTATAGACATATTCCTCCTAGATTTTTTCCAATCAAGGGACATGATATCATACTCATTTTTTTATAGAAAAAAATATTGGGGATATTTTTGACGTAATGAATCACTTAATTTATTTAATTTGAAAAGAATAATACACTTAAATTGAATATTTTATAACATAATTTTTTGTTTAATTTATTATTTTTTTCAAAAAATAAATATCAGTAACCAAAATAATAGAGGACTAAATTTTATTTGTTGAAAATATTTTAGTTTGGTAATTCATTATAGAGTACTATAACATAATTTACTAGCACTATATCAGTACTAATTAAACTCATATAGAGATGGAGAGACCTACCATGTTGAATAGTAGATACTGACATTTCTATTGATGTAGTTATAGTTTTTCATAATATTTATAGAAGTTGATCATTGGATTTTTTTAATGACACCTATAAATATAGATTCATTTTGAACATCTTAGGAATGATGAAAAATAATCATTTTTAATGAAATTGGCCATTTTGATGATTTTCCTATTTACATTATTGAGGGTTCTTCTGGTCAATGTAACTGTTTTTCTTTGCAAGGCATAGTCATTCTTATTTAATTTTTCTTTTGTAGATCAATATAATTAAGGTCTTTCATGTCTAGGAAGGTAGAACAAGGAATGTATTGATTTATGGAAGAGAGAAGCTACTGATAAGTTTAGTAAAGGTCTTCTGTAGATAGGAGTACATATCTTTAGATATGTATAAAATTAGGGATACCATAAAGTAGGTTTAATTTCATTGATAACTTAGATCCAATTCACTGATTTACATTTCACATTAGATTAATGGTTTGTTTTTATAATTTTATTTTAAATGAGTAATTGTTTTTTTAACCAATATTCTGTATTTTGTATTTAATTTTCCACAATATAATTTTTTTTATCTCCACTCTATTCATTTTTGAATTACCAATGTAGTCATCATTTAATTATAGGTTTATTAATTATTATATCGGTTTCTATAATACCAATATATTAAATTTAAACCACATTAACAATATCATCGGTATATATTAAAATAGCAATAAAATTATTTCAACCATGATTAATGAATTTTATATAGTTAATAATTTAGCTGCATGCACTTTTTTTACTATGTTATTTTATTTGATCATTTTTACAGAAAATTGATAAACTCAATACTTATATAGGGTGAAAATTTTATGTTGGTTTTAAAAATTAAAATTTACCTCAACTCCATTTCATATTATTATTTATCATAACTTTTTTAATAAATTTGTCATTAGACCGCTAATTGTGAGCGATGTTATGAGTTTTTAGATAAAAAACAACAATAATATTATAAAAATGAAATGGAATTCATATAAAAATCAATCTAAAATAAGTGAGTGTGTGTTAAATTTAAAACACTTGAGAAAAACTCCTACCTACCACATATTAAACATTACTAGTGAAAAGTGATATAAATATTTTTTCTTATAATACTATGAAACTAAATACACTCCTAATGAATGAAAAGTTCTAGAAGTGGATTTTATTTATAACCTAAAAATTTCAATATAAAAATTTTAATAAAATTTATGAACAAAATAATCTTTGTAATAATAGAATAAACCAAGTTATGAAGTCCCATTATGGTAATAGTGATTTTTCTTACTACTTTTATCTTCGATTCCTTGTGATTTTCTGGAAATATCATGCACATATATACATAAAAAATATTGTTCTATAAACTTTTAGTTAGATAACATAAAATTCTAATAAGGCTTTTATAAACTTTTTTATGTACCAATTTAAAAAATTCATTATGATCATGTTTAATAAAATATTCCTCTAGAGTTCTTATAGTTTATACATTTTCATAACTAAAATGTTTTAGTAAGTATTTAATATATTTATTTTGAGTTAAGATATTTTCTTCTGGTTCTTAAGAAATTTTAACAACCATGGGAAACGTTATGTTCACCAATCATACTCATCTCAAAATCATTTATTATATGTTTATAAAAAAAATCACTAGAGATTTTTTAGTCAAATATAAAATCAAATCATCAACTTATATTAGAAAAATGATTATATCTCTGAAAATTAAATTTATAAATTGATTATACCATCACATAATTTGAGATAATTATCTTTAAAAAAATATCTGATAAGTCTATAATCACAATCTTTTGGGGATTTTTTGTTCTATATAATTATTTAGTATGTTTTAAAAAAAATTATTTGAATTTAGAATCTTCATAACCTATACTATATTTAAAATTAACATCATCTTTAACTTATTCATTATGGAAAAGAAATTGCATGGCCATCTAAAATAAAGTAAAAATATAATGATCCATAAATGTTAGTAGGATTTTAATAGATTCTAGTCTAGATACTGGAGAAAAAATTTCATTGCAGTTTGTCCCTACATGAAAATAAACCATAGAAACAAGTGTTTCTTTATGTCTAACAATAATACAATTTTCATTAATTTTAATTTAAAATACCATTTTCTCCAATTACTTGTAGATCATTAAACCATTCAACAAGGATCCAAAATTGATTCCATTTAATTTTATTGAGATATACTTGAATATCCCTTATCTAAATTCCATTACATAAGGAATCATGTACAATTTTAAGTTTAAATTGGGATAGGAAAGAAAGATCGTCACATTTTTTTCTTAAGGAAACTCTAGTTTTAACTGGTGGAATTTAATATCAAATAATTTTATCCACAAGATAACTTCTTAAGATTGATTGGTTTTTAGGTAAAGTGGTAATTTTATCATAATATAATATATACTAACCTTATATTGAAGTAATTTATAGATAATGAAAATGAAATGATATAATGTTTGGAGTATTTAGTATGGGTAGATGTGAATCAACTTCTGGTAAATAAATAGAAGGTCTTTAAAAAACATAATCTAGAGTATTAATTTTTAGAGGTTTCACAATACCAAAACAATAAGATTCATAAAAAATTTCATGATTCCAATCATCAATAATAAATTTTCATTTATGAAAAAATATATAGGCCTTACTAGTTATGAAATATGAAATAAAAATTCCTTCATAAGATTTAGAGTCAAATTAATATAATTGATATTTAGTATTATGGATGAATTCTTTACACAAAATACACTTATGTAATAATGGTTTGGATTTATTTTGGTCTATAACTCATAACATGTTTTATTAAGAAAATGAATTATTATAACCAAATTTTGTTGGATCATAAGAGTTTGATTGGACCCTCTATGGTTTTAATAATTACAAATCATGTCAAATCTTTTCCAATCATTTCAATAATGTTTATTTATACTGAATCGTGTTTATTTATGTTTAATTATTATTATCTATCTGAAATTATATGTATTTAACACATTATATGTATAATCAAGTTGTAAGATATTTAAAATAGGAAATTGGATAAGTATGAGTCACTAACACCAACCGAGAAAATGTATCCCCGACAGAACAAATGTCACACCGATAGAACAAATGTTTCACTGACAGAACAAATGTCTCATAGAAAGAACAAGTATCTCACAGACAGAACAAATGTCTCACATAAAGAAAAAATGTATCACTGGTAGTAAAAACTAACTCACTAACAGACGACTCACTGATAGTACAAATGAGACACCGAGAGAAGGAATCAGTCACCGATTCATTGAGTCACATACGAATGGAGATAATGATAGAATGACTTTCCGATAGAATGAGTTTCCAATACCACTAGAAGGACTCGCCGATAGAAGCAGTGACTAAGAGAATGGCTCACCAATAAGAGGAGTCACTGAGAGAGATTTTGAATTTTCATTTATTTAAAGTTATCTCTAATTTTCATATTTTAGTATTTTAATGCCAGAGATTAAATAATTCTTTTTAGAAAACATTAATGACTATGTCAGTGGGAAGTATGAGGTATGTTGTACCTCCAGATGATTTTTGTTGGCCAACATAACACACTTAAAATAAACTGAAAGACTTTCATATGAGTTGCATTGTAGGAGAGAGAAAAAAAATGAATATATGTGCAATGATACTATACCAAGCCAAAGAACATAGGTAGAAAATTCATTCCTTCATGCTATGAATTGAAGGAGGATTATTGTGCACCAATGATTAAATCATATTTACAAAAAACAAACAATAAGGATGAGAATCCAATCATCCTAGAATACTAGAACACGGAGATCCAATGACACTATGTTTCAGTGTCTATTTCCAGTAGATGACTCAACATTCTCATCTTTTACATCCAAAGAGTCCAAATCTACAATTCACAATAAACAGATCCTTATAAACTCTTTCTCTTTATTTCCTTCTCTCTTGTGTGGATTTTTACTACATTTAGAGTAGTGTGTGCATATTTTTGGTAAAAAAAATTGTGTCCTTCATTGAATTTTAGGATACAATATATCCCCACACAACCATATTTTTACACATCTTATATCCCATGTAGAACTATGGTAGAGGTCCTGTGTGACCTGGCAATTTTAGTTCCCCTATAGAATTGCAGTAGAGGTCTTGTGAGCTGGACAGTTTGTATACTATTTCACAAACCCCAGTCCAGGGTGTGGATAAAAGAGATATATATATATATATATATGTATTATTGGCAGGTGATCACTATATGTATTGGATTAAGATTAATATTGAGACAGATCTAATTTTTTTAATCCATTTTGTTTTCAAATTTGATTTACTCTATTTTAACTCATATATCAGAAAACTATGTTTGATTTTTATAGTTATTCTTGGATAGTGTTTATAAAAATTTTGGTATTATTAATTTGGTTTTAAATGTTATTTATATCCTTATTATTGATATAACTTAGAATTAATTAATCTCTTGAGAAATTAATTGAACAATAAAATATTATAAATTTACTACTTTGATTAACTAGCCTATTTTGATTTCAATTGGGGGATTTTAAAATAAAGTTATTAACAATTTTTTTATTGTAAATCAATTCAACCCCCCTCTAGAGTGTTATACTCCGACCAACATTTGGTATCAAAGGTTGTTAAAATCATTTTCAAACCTTATCAACTGTGATTTTAGTTGCATTTTAAAGATCTCTAAATTTAAGTTAGTTCTAAATTTTTAGCTCTCTATAAACCTATTCATTATTCTTTATAGTTAATATATTGGAAGGTTCTGATACCAATATACTTCTCTTTTTCAATGGAACAAAATATTTCCATTGAAAAATAATGATTTAAATGAACTTAGAAATTATGGGTTTTGTAATTTGGACTTCAATTGTAGATGAATTTATGATTACTACTACCATCAGAAATACATTGAACTAACCAACTAATACTACTTATAATAATAACTACAAAGATATGAATTCATTATACTGTTCATCAGGATATGAATAATTCCATATGATATCTACTTGTAAAATAGCCTATGAAATTAGGGTTACGACAGATTTTTCCCTTGAAGGAACCACTAATGTCAAAGAAATGAGACTTAACACCTATAATATTAAATATGATAACATTAATATGATGTTAGATGAACCCATTTCTGTAATTTATCTTAGGTTCAATGAGATAGTCAATACAATGAGATCTCTTGGGAAGCTAGTGTATTCCAAGGAACAAATCATGCGAATACTTATTTGTCTATATAAAAGGTGGGTAGGAACCTCATTATTAATGAGATCCTCTTGTGATATCTGTATGTTTCCATTAATAAATATTATAGTTAAGTTGATGTTTTATGATGAATAATTATAGGTCAAAAAAGAAGAGGAGGATGGACTAATGATAAATTCAGCTACTTTCAATGAAACTACTTCCAAACATAAAGAAAAGAAATGGATTCAAACTCATTTAGACAGTACACGTGATGAAGATTCACCATCCGATAGAGATGAGGAAATCGATCAGTTAGCCAGAAGGTTTATGAAGTTTTATATAAGGATAAAATTCTCTTGGAAGCCCAGATAAAAAGGTAAATATGATAAAAAGTGAAATTTGGAAAAGGATTGGAAATGGAAGGATAACTCAAATGAAATAGTTTGTTATGAATTACAAAGAAGAGGAAATGTAAAGGTTGATAGTACTATGTTAAAGTATAAGAATAAATATGAGGAAAAAGATAAATGACACAATAAGGAAATAAAGGCCACCTGTAGTTATTCATAGGATATCTCTAGTGAGTCAGAATCATCATATGATGAGAAAGGTGAAAATGAAAACATATGTTTCCAGAAAAACACATATGAGGTAACCTTTGAGTCACCTCTACATAATTATTTATATTCTGAAGATGAATGTGATTATGAAAATATGACTAATGAAAAAATGTTAGAATATTTCAAAACTCTTGAAGATAATTGAAATAAATTAAAATATAAATATAAAGCTGAAATGAAACATCATACTCTTACCTCAACTATTAAATCATATTTTTCCATAGATAATTAAAATAATTCACAGTTTCTTAAAGAAAAAAATGAGCTTAAATTTTACAATGTGAAATTAAAAATGGATTTAGATAAGTTTACCAATGAAAAGATATCTTGGTTAAAATTTACTGTAAACAAGTTTTTGCAAAATACACTAGTGATTTTGGATATCAACCTGGTAAAAGAAATTTTTTCATAACCAATTTTTTATCTAAATTTGGAAAATCCTGTTTAATTCCTAGTTTTAAAAAATGTTTTTCAACTTCATGTTATGAAACATATTCTATGGTTTCATGTTTTTCTAGCCCAAATAAAGTCTATTTTTCCAATAATTTACAATCTGTGTATTGGAAACACATGAAACAATTGTGGGTTCCCAAAGATCTTATTACTAATGTTACTAGACCCAAACAAATCTGGGTACAAAAATCATTTCTTATCTATAATTTTTTTATAGAAAAACCACCTAAAGAGATCCTGTAAAAGTGTATAGTACATGGACAGTGAATGTTCAAGATATATTATATTACATTATTCATTCTTCAATAATTTGATAAAGATTTATGGAGGTCATGTCACCATTGGTGATAATGCTATTGAAAAAATAATTGTCCTTGGCCAAATTAGAAACTCTAATTCAATTTTAATTTATATGTTTTTTTGATGGATTAAAGTTAAATATTCTTGGAATCTATCAATTTTGTGATGATGGTTTTAATTTTAAATTTTTAAATGATACATGCAATGACTTTAATTTTAAAAATGTATTATTATTTATTTCCTTTGGAAATGAAAATGATTATGTTGTAATCATAGATTCCTTAGTTTCTCAAAATGATTCATGTTTATGCACCTTTAATAAAGAGTGTTGTCTTTGGAATATGATATTAGGACATAATAATATTCAATCTATAAAAAATCTTACTAGTAATGGACTAGTTAATGATCTACCCAAACTTGAGTTTCTAAATAAAAAAGTATGTAATCCTTATCAAAAGGCTAAAAGGGGAAAAAATATTTCAAACCCAATAAATTGTTTCAAATTTTCAACCTATTGTGTTTTTTCACATGTATTTGTTTGGACCATCTATGGGTTCTCATCTTAATGGGAAGAACTATGTCTATGATCTAGTAGATGAATATTGTATATATACTTGTACTTTTTTTCTATCCCACAAAAGTGATGCTTTCTATAATTTTATGAAGTATGTAAGAATGGTAGAAAACCTTAGTGGTCATATAATTATATCCTTAAGAAGTGATCATGTCTATGAGTTTGAAAATCAAGAGTTTAAATCATTAGGATTACAAAATGGTTGTAGTCATATATTTTCTTCTCTTAGGATGCCTCAGCAAAATGGTGTTGTAGAAAGATGGACCAGAACATAAAAAAAGATATCCCAAACTAGCTTAACAAATATGACTAACCTATCTATTTTTGAATAAGTTTTCAATACAACTTTTAAATTAAATAATAAATTCATGATCAAACAAATTCTTAAGAAAAATCCATATGATATATGAACCATTAGATAACCCAGAGTTAGTTATATCAATGTTTCTTTTTGCAAGGTCTTTATTTTTAATGTAATGGAAAATATTGAAAATTTTTCATCAAAATGTAATGAAGGAATATTTTTAAGTTATTCAATCTCTAGTAAATCTGATAGAGTCTTTAATAAAATAATTGTCTGTGTGAAAGAATATAAACATGTAAAATTTGATGAACCATATCCACATGAACCTAATACCTCCCTAGAAAATCTTGAGGATTATTTGTCAAATCAAGACATAAATGAAAAATCACTTGACCTTGATTTTATATAACTTGTTAAACCATCCATTGCAAGAAATTCTCAAGAATCTAGTCATGATGAACCTGAACCTGCTGATGTACCCGAAATAACTTGACCTTCTTTTTCTAGACCCACAAGAACAATTAAGAACCATAAATTAGATGTTATAGTTAGAGTCCTAGATAAAGGAACATAGAATAGAAATTCTATGAGAAATTAGGTTGAACATCAAGCCTTTTTTCATTTCTTGAACCTAAAATAATTAATGATTCAATCAATGATGAATTTTGGGAAATGGATATTCCAAAAAAACAGAATCATTTTGAATGAAATTATGTATGGAAACATATATATAAATCCAAAGACATCTTGATTATAGGCACTAAATGGGTCTTTAGAAATAAAGTTGATGAATATGGTGATATTGTAATAAATATAGCTAAATTTATTGCACATGTTTATATTCAAGAAGAAGAGATTGAATATTAGGATACCTTTTCACCACTTACTAGACATGAGGCCATTATAATATTTCATGGATATACAGAATATCTAAATTTCATGCTATATTAAATGGAAGCTAGGAGTGCATTCATAAATAGGTATATAGATGAGGAGGGTTTCCTTGAACAAATCCTAGTTTTACAAACCCTCACTTTCCAAATCATGTTTTCAAATTGTATAATTATTTATATGGTTTAAAGCAGGCTCCAAAATCATGGTATTATAGAATAACTAGTTTTATTGTTTCCAAATGTTTTTCAAAGGGTATATCTAAACCTACACTTTTTATAAAATTAAGTTTTAAAGATGTTTTAGTAGTTCAAATTTATTTAGATGATATTCTTTTGGATCTTCTAATTTTTTTTTTGTATTGATTTTAAAAAAAATGATGCAAAGTGAATTTGAAAAATGTTTAATGGGGGAACTCAAATTCATTCTTGGATTTCAAATATTTCAAAAAATATTTTTTTATTTGAAATAAAAGTATATATTCCAAATATCATTAAAAATGTTTGGATTTCATAGTAAAAAATGTAGTAACAATCCAATGAGTACCAAATATGTTGAGTCAAAGGTCTTCTTTTGAATTCTATGTTTTGTTTTGGAAAAGAAAAATGTCTTGTTAATCCTAATAAGCTTGTCTATCGTATCGTACTGATCATGCTGATCATATTGACTATGCATATCACACTGATCATACTGATCGTACTGACCATAATGATCGTACTGATCATGCTGATGGTATTGACTAGGCTAATCGTACTGATCATACTGATCTTACTGACTATGGGTATCGTACCGATCATAATGATCGTACCGACCATGCCAATCGTACAATGCTGATCGTATTGAAAATGGAAATTGCATTAACTCAGCTTCTCATATATTTTATTACATACTTGTTTTGGTACTCTGTCAAAAACACTTGCTTCATTTTAATCGTACTCTTGATTATCATATTCATGCATCTTGTTCTAACCAATACGATGTTGTTGAGTTAGTTACAAACTAATCAAAACGATATCGTGCTTTCTATTTCAATATGACTGTTATGATGCCAGGTGTCCAAGTCCTTCCGAGTTTTTTCGGAGAAATATGACCATTGGAGGAGATGTGACCGTTGGAACCCGAGGCCTATAAATAGGAGGTCATTTGAATCTGAGAGCACATCAACAGACAATTGAGAACAAGCGTGATAGAACTATGATACTTTCCTTCTATCAAGATCTAGAGAGAGATGTTGTGACTTCTCTCATGCTTTCTGCCTTGTGCGTCCGATCATCGTATCGAGGGATTTCAAGTGATTGAAAGACAGAGGTGTCGATTACCTACAAAATTGAGGGCTTCCATGGATAGGCAGATGGACGGACCGATCATCGTATTGAGGGCTGCCAGGGATAGGCAGACAGGCGTTCCAATCATCGTATCGAGGGCTGCCAGGGATAGGCAGACAGACAGTCCAATCATTGTATCGAGGGCTCACCAAGGTGTTGGTGAGACAGAACTTTTATCCTAGGTGAAAGCATAACCCTTCTCTTTGGGTTAAAAGAATTGTAATTCTTTTACATTTCCACTGCTAATTGTATTAATAAGGAATTTTTTTTGTTTCCTTTTCTATCTCTTATACATTTGTAATTGTTTCAATTACAACCATTCTATTACATATTGCATTGATTTATTCTATACGCTTTAAGGTAGAATCATTCATCTTTATATTACTATGATTATTGTGTACATCATTAGTACAATTGTTTTACATTTCATTAGTATTACATTACATCATACCTTTTATATTCAATACAATTGTGGGTGTTTGTAATTTTATTAGTTTAAGATCATTTAAACTAATGTCTTAAGTGTTAAAACACAATAGTTTTTAAACCAAAAATTCACCCCCCTCTTGTATTGCTCCATCTAATAGACATACATATCTACATATTCGATCCAAAAATTGGTATCTGAGGAGGTTTTTCACTGATTTGTATTAAAAGCTATATTTCTTTAATATTACTATTTTTAACTACTCACTACACTAACGTGTCGAGTGGAAAAGTTTTTGTTGTACCAGATGTAAGGAATGAATATTGGGTCAATAGACACTCTGAATCCTTATAGACCACCAATCTTTGATGGGAATGATTATGAGTATTGGAGAGATCGTATGAAGACTTATGTGATCAACACTGGCGTAGACAATTTTATTATGCTTACTGGAGGTTACAAAATTCCTGACAAAGAAGTCAGTACCTTCACTAACTAAGAGAAGCAAGAATATCAACTGAATTAGAAGGTACACAATACTTTATTATGCTCTATGAACAGGAATATATACAGTCAGATATCTTCATGTGAAGTTGCCAACTGTATTTGGATGAAATTAGACGTCACTCATTTTGGTACATCTAAGGTTATTGAAACAATAAGAGCAATGCTTTGAGCAGAGTATCATGGATTTGTTTTTCCTTATGGAGAGCCATTATCTAAAGTGAAACAAAGGTTTATGAAAATTGTCAACAGTTTACAATATATGGGAGAAAAAGGTTTTGATGATGAAGCTCTAGTTGATACGATTATAGATATAATTCCAAATGAATGGGAGTAAAAAAGGACAGCTATTGATGAAAATAGAAAAGTTTCCCAGATTACTCTTGATGAACTATTTGGAAATCTTTTACAGAACGAGACAAGAATGATGAGAGATGCTGATTTCAACCCGAAGAAGAATGGGAATGGAAGTGTAGCCTTTGTATCTAAATCCAAAACACCTGAAATACTTACAATATCCAAATCCAAGAAAGTTATATCTGATTCAAGTGATTGTGATCTTTCGTATAATGAGCTAGCCAATCTTGCTCGAATGATGAACAAGATTGTGGGAAAGAAAGACTTCCAATATAGATTAAAAAAGAATGATATGAAGGATAAAAAATATTCAGAGGTAACTTGTTATAAATGTAAGAAAGAATGACATATAAGGAATGATTGTCCTTTACTGAAAAGGAAAGACAGAAAAGAGAAACACTCTCAAAGAAATAAGAAAAGGTTTTATAGGACAAGGAAAGTATTGAAGGAAAATGATACCTGGAGTGCAAGTGGTAGTGATTCTTCATATGATTCTTCAGAATATGAGTCCTCAGGACAGAGGAATATTGGACTTTTAGCCAGATTACAAATTGAAGATCATTGTCTCATGGCTAAGGTACATAATGCTGATGCTATTACAAATTTCTCTTTGAATGCAAATTGTACTGATAATAGATATTATGAATCTTCAAATGATGAATCTTCATCATCAGAAGATGATACATTACTTACTTTTGAAGAAGTCTCTAGATTTGCTAAATTACTTGAAAATGAAAATTCTAAACTCAAGAAGAGGCTTGAGAAAGCAAATTATAGAATTTCAATCTTGAGTAAAGAAGTATCGGATCTTTCTAAAGATCTTGATGTGAAAACTTTTGATTTTGAATGTATTTTAAAAAACCATGAGAAAGTTAAATCTGATAAGGATAAACTTTCTAAGGATATTGAAACTGTAATTTCAAATAAAAATATTTTAGAGCCTAACTCTAGTTCTAATTCAAATGTTTTGGAAAGTAAGAATTTGGTTTTAAAACTAAAGTCAGAAATTTTTTCCTTGAAAAATTGTTTTTCAAACATTACTCATGGAAAGGAAAACATTGACAAGATGTATTCTCAAATTAGACCTTTGATAAATCGTTCTAGTCTTGGTTATACTTATCCCAAACCTGTTTTTAGTAATAACTATTTTGTTCCACAAAAAACCTCTTTTTGTACTAAGTGCCAAAGTGGTGGACACTAGAGAAGAGATTGTTCTCTTAACAGAACTCAATCTTTAGGATTTCATAAAGCTCATTTTTCTAAACAAATGTGCATTCCTACAATTCTTTTATCTAACCCTTTTGGATCCAAAAAAGTTTGGATTCCGAAAAACTAATTGTTTCTTTTTCAGAAAAATGAGAAGTGTACCAATAAGAATATTTGGTTCATGGATAGTGGTTGTTCTCGACACATGACTGGAAATAATGTTCTCTTTGAAAAGATTATCAAAACAAAAGGTGGAAAAGTTACCTTCAGAGATAATGCTCTAGGGATGATTGTTTGTATAGGTAATATCATTTGTCTTGGAAAAGGTCTTATCTCAAATGTTTTGTTTGTTAAAGGTCTTAGGCACAATCTCATCAGCATAAGTCAATTATGTGATGAAGGTTACCTTGTGAATTTTAGAAATGATAAGTGTCTACTGCACAATTCCAAGGATGAGTTCATTCTATCTGCCCATAGGCCAGAGAATGTTTACACTATTAACTTAGAAGACCTTATGAGCCAAAATTTACCCTGCTTAAGTGCAATAGAAGACCAATCATGGCTATGGCATAGAAGACTAGGACACTGTAATCTGAGAAACCTTAGTAAACTCCCAAAGAAAAGACTTGTGAAGGGGCTACCAGACCTTAGATATGATTCTTCAAAAGTCTGTGATCTTTGTCAATTTGGAAAGCAACATAAAAATAGATTTAAATCAATTAATGAAGTTTCAACTTCTAATGCATTACAGCTAGTGCATATGGATCTTTTTTGGTCCTACACAAACTGGAAGCATTGAAGGCAAGTACTATGTATTTGTTTTAGTTGATGACTTTACAAGATTTACATGGGTCTACTTTATCATAAAGAAATCTGAAGCCTTTTCCTATTTCAGATCTTTTAGAGCCCAAGTTAAAAATGAGAAAAACCTACCATTGATAACTATTCATAGTGATCATGGTGGTGAATTTCAAAATTCAGTTTTTGAAACTTTTTGTAGTAAGAAAGGTATTACTCACAATTTCTCAGCTCCAAGAACTCCTCAGCAAAATGGTGTTATTGAAAGAAGAAATCGCATTCATCAGGAAATTACTCGAACCATGTTGAGTGAATACTCAATTGTTAAGCACTTTTGGGATGAAGCTGTTAGTACTACCTGTTATACTATAAATCGTGTTTTAACTAGACGATTTCTTAATAAAACCCCTTATGAGTTATGGACTGGACAAAAACCTAAAGTTTCATACTTCAATGTTTTTGAATGCAAAGTATTCATTCTGAATACAAAATATAATCAATACAAATTTGCACCAAAATCTTCTGAAGGAATATTTATAGGCTATTCTACAACTTCTAAGGCTTATAGAGTTTTCAATAAAAACACTTGTACTGTTGAGGAAACAGTACATGTAAAATTTGATGAAACTGATCCTTTTTTTCAACCAACGCAATCTTACATCCTCAGATGTGTTTTTTAAAAATGTTTATCAACCGTTATTAGACGATCTCTCTAATAATAAAAATAGTCAAGAATGTATTCCTGAAACATTTACCACGGAAGATTTTCAACCATATGTTGATGAACAGGTTTTACAAGACCCAAATCAATTGTTTCTTAGGAATCATCCCAGTGATAACATAATTGGTGATGTAAATCAACCTGTAAGGACCAGAAATTCCTTCAGTAATGAAATAGAATATCCTGCTTTTCTTTCCCAATTTGAACCTAAAAGTCCATGTGTGGCCTTAGGTGATGATGAATGGATCAAAGCAATGCAAGATGAACTAAATGAATTTGAGAGGAATCAAGTCTGGAATTTAGTTGATAGACCTAAATAAACAGTTGTAATTGGTGTAAAATGGGGTTTCAGAAACAAATGTGATGAAAATGGAATCATTGTAAGAAATAAAGCAAGACTTGTTTCCAAAGGATATAATCAACAAGAGGGAATAGACTATGAAGAAACATATTCTCATGTAGCTAGACTTGAATCAATTCGTATTCAATTAGCCTTTGCAACATATTTCAATTTCAAACTATTTCAAATGGATGTAAAATGTGATTTTCTAAATGGTTTTGTTCAAGAAGAAGTTTTTGTCAAACAACATCCTGGTTTTCAAGACCTAAAACATCCTGATCATGTTTTCAAACATACCAAGGCTCTATATGGTCTTAAACAAGCCCCTAGATCATGTTATGAAAGACTTACAAGATTTCTCTTACAAAAAAATTATACAAAAGGTACATCAGATCCAGCCCTTTTTATAAAAATGGAATACAGAAATGTTTTGATTGTTCAAATCTATGTTGATGAAATCATATTTGGATCAACTCAGAAATCTTTAACTAATTCTTTTGCTAATTTAATGAAATCTGAGTTTGAAATGAGTATGATGGGTGAGTTAACATTCTTTTTAGGTTTTCAAATTTCTCAAAAACCAGAAGAAACCTATATATCTCAACATATGTATATAAAATATTTACTCAAAAATTATGGATATGACAAAAATAAAAGTATTATCACTCCAATTGGTACATCAAATACACTTGATCTTGATGAAACTGGGAAACCAGTAGATCAAACAATCTCTAGAGGTATGATAGGATGTTTTCTATACTTGACAGCTAGTCGACCCAACTTAATGTTTTTTGTATGCTTATGTGCAAGAAACCAATCTAATCCAAAAGAGTCTCATTTAAAAGCTGTAAAGAGAATCTTTCGGTATTTAAAAGTCACTATGGATTTAGGTCTTTTTTACTCTTCTGGGAATGATTTTTTTTAATGTTTTTCAGATGCTGACTTTGGTGGTTGTAGAATGGATAGAAAAAGTACATATGGAACATGTCATTTCTTAGGAGATTCTCTGGTTTCTTGGTCCTGAAAGAAACAACACTCAGTAGCACTATCCACTGCTGAAGCTGAATATGTAGCAGCTGGAAGTTGTTGTGCTCAAGTATTATGGATGAAACACACACTCACTGACTATGGATTGAGTTTCTCCAAAACTAAAATTCATTGTGATAATACTAGTTCCATAGATCTTAGTAAGAACAAAGCACATCACTCTCGTGCAAAACACATAGATGTTAGGCATCACTTTCTTAGGGATCATACACAAAAAGGAGATATTATTCTACAATTTATCGGAACAGAAGAACAACTTGCTGATATTTTAACAAAAACTTTATCTTCCGATAGGATTGAGTTTATAAAACAGAAGTTAGGAATGATTAAATTAAAATAATTATTCATAACTACTTCATGTTTTACAATGATCCTAACATTAAATAACTCCCTTTGAAAGGGGGAGGACATTTTTCCCTTTGTTTCTTTTTACCTTATGATCTTTAATTGTTTACTCTCCTGGTATGTATTTTTACCTTTCTGTTTATCGTATTGACAGTTTTATCGTATAATTTACTTTTTTGTTTATCGTATTGACAGTTTTATTGTTTTATTTACTTCATCGTATCAACCGATGATGGTAATGATTTTCTTTTCCATCGTATCGACCGATGATGGTAACTAATTTCTTTTCCATCGTATCGACAGATGATGGTAATGAATTTCTTTTCCATCGTATCGACCGATGATGGTAACGAATTTCTTTACCATCGTATCGACTGATGATGGTAACAAATTTCTTTTCCATCGTATGGTAATGAATTTATTTTCCATCGTACTGTCTGATGATGGTAATGATTTTCTTTTCCATCGTACTAACCGATGATGGTAATGAATTTCATTTTCATCGTACTAACAGATGATGGTAAAAAGATTGTTTTCCATCGGATTGTCAGTTCATGGTAACAGGATTGTTTTCCATCATCTTGTCAGTTCATGGTAACAAGATTTTTTTCCATCATCTTGTCAGTTCATGATAACAAGATTGATTTCCATCGGCTTGTCAGTTTATGGTAACGACTTTGTTTTCCATCGGCATGTCGATTGATAGTTTTATTTTATTTTATTTTGTACAGTTGTGAATTCTTTAATTCTAAAACCAACAACTACCTTACATTCTCCAGCAAGTACTTTTCATTTTTTTAATTTTTTTTCTTTTGTTTTTAATCCTAACCATTGATCTGTTTTTCTATAATCTTGACCGTAGAAGACCAACGGTCATCCCTTTATTGCCTATAAATAGCCCCCCTCCCCAAACCCCCATTCGTTTTTTAGGTTCTGAGTCTAAGCTCTGCTCCACTGGTTTTAAATCATCGTACGATCTTTCATCGGCATCACCTTTATGTCTCAATCCTCTGCTAACACCCCCGCCGAAATGTCTGCAAAGACTTTTATAGAGAAAGACTTTAATAGAGAAAGGTTAGTTTCTCGGGACTTTTTTCATTCGTATGATTCCACAATCAGAAGAATCATTCTGTTTCAAGGATGGGGACAATTGTGTATTGAAAGACCTGTTTCTCAAGATCCGGTTCTCTTTGATGAAGTTTGTCATTTTTATAAAACAATATATTTCAACAGAGACATGACTATCAATTTTGCTGTGTATGATAGAAAGTTTTCTATGTCTGTGAAACAAGCGTCTCATTTTCTGAATGTCCCAATACAAGGGGATTCTTTCTGTCCATATCATAAACTACTAGAAGAAGTTGGTATGTTTAATAGAGAAATTGCTGAAAGTAATTGTTTGTTATTAATGAACAAAAGAGAAAAGTGACTCATCTTTCTCTGGACAATCGGTTTGTCACTTTATGGATGCATGGTTTTCTTATCCCAAGGAAAGGGGATAAAGAAACTCTGAAAGCTTCTGATATATTTATGCTTGACTATCTTGTAAATATGAGAAAAGAAAATCTCATGGGGTATGTTTTTGAAACCATTAATAATGTCAAGAAAGGAGGGATTAAGTCCCAAATGATTATGTATCGAGCCATCCTTACAAAGTTCATTCTCGAAAGTATGAAGTTTTGTAACATTCCTTTGAAAGGAAACCCAATATATTTGAAGCCCTCCTAAATTAGAAAAAGTACTATGAAGAAGTTGAATGTTTGTTTTTATCAGAATTCAAAACTTTTTGTCAGAGATGTAGAAGCTGAATCGGCTCAGAGTCAATCGACACCTATGCCAGCCAAATACATTCAATCTACTGGTATTACTCAAAATCTGATCCGCAAACCAGTTCAAAGCCTAAGAAGAAGCCAAAGTACAGTAAGGAGGTTGTAGCCAAGTTGAGAAAGGATAAGGAACAAAGAACGGAAGGTGATCCAATGTTTGGACTTGATCCAGCCGAAGCCTTTGCTAAAGGAATAAGGGTAGAAGAAACCCTTAAGGCTGAAAAGAAAAAGAAAATTGTTTTGAAAAGAAAGGCTCAAGACTTTGATGTCACTAAAGTCTTGAAAGCAGTTGAGGATGCTAGTGCTCAACTAACGGAAGAAGTGCATCAAGAACCTATCGTACAGAGCTTTCCTGAGAATGAAAAAGGAAAACAAATGATAGAAGATATAGAAGAGGTGGAAGAAGAGGAAGAAGATTTTCTTTTATAATTCTTTCAGAGTTCAAAGAAGAGTAAGGAGGAATCGGTTCGAAAGCTGAGTGAAGGTGTTCAACAAATCCCTCATGCCGATCAAACACCTTTTGGATATTCTAAAACTCCGAATAGAATTTCGTCTCAATAAAAGCAAGGTGCTCAATCCTCTCACACTGATAAAGTTGTTGTCATTAGAGATAAAGTGGAAGAAGAAAGAAAGCGGACAAAAAAAGCAAATGGAAAACAGCCAGTTGTAGATTCAAGCCGATCAAATGAACTGGCTTCGTACGATGAAGATACTGATTCAGAACATAAAATCTCTCTCAAGAAGAGTGATTATATTGTCCATGTTTTGAGAAGGGTTGAGAAGACTATTCCATATTTCCACAGGCTGGAAAGGAATATTGATTTCATTACTGACAATCTAAAGAAGAAGTTTGGCTCCGTAAAAGGATTAAGAAAGATAGTTTTGTCAGTTGAATTTGATTTAAAAGTTCTTTCAGAAAGTTCAGTTGCTCATAAGAAGGCCTGGAACAAGATGACCAAGTGGTCGTACAAAACAGAGAGCTCAATCAATGATCATGAGATTGAAATTGAAGATATAAGAAGGTTGTCAAATGAGCTTTCAATTTCATTTAATAAGATTGACAGAGAAACCGTTGAAAGGTTGAATCATTTGTCTTCCCAATGAGCTGATATTCCTTCAGTGAAAGAATTGCAATACCGAATGAATGATTTTCAAACCGAATTCTCAAATGTTTCATCTTTCAAGGATGAAATGGTTTTATTGAAGAAACAAAATTCTGTGTTATCCAAAGATTCAAGAATTTTCCAGATAGAATTGGTTCTCTTGAAGAAGTAATCAGATTTCAGGAAGAGACAATCAGAAATCAGGATCAACTCTTTGCCGATCAACAAGACCTTCTCAGGTCTCAGGGTGATGCTATTTCTGAAGACAAGAAGGAGATAAAAAAGATGAAGGCAGTTATTTATGAGATGATCAAAAAGGAGAAGGAAAGAGAAAACAAGTGATTTGTATTTGTTCTCATGTTTAGTGTTGGTTGTTATCGTAATGAATTTTCTTTTATCCATTGTCTTGTGTTTATTTTCTAACTCCTTCAGAAAATTCAAGATTACCCATTTCCTTTTGTAAATCACAAAGGGGGAGAATGTCTACAGAGGGAGATAATGTTTACAAAGGGAGAGAATGTTTTATAAAGGAGGAGAATGCTTTACAACACTCTTAAAGAAAAATCTACAAATACAATCCTTGGGAAAGTCCATACCTAAGGGGGAGTTAGTTGTATTCAATTTCTTATTCAGCAGAGTTTCCAATAACTCAGGGGGAGATACGTATTTGTTTTTGTTTTTTTGTGTGATTTGTGCCTTCCAAAAAGGGGGAGATTGTTGAGTCAAAAGTCTTCTTTTGACTTCTATGTTTTGTTTTAGAAAACACAAATGTCTAGTTAATCTTACTAACATTGTCTATCATATCATACTGATCATGCTGATCATACTAACTATGCGTATCACACTGATCATACTGATCGTACTGACCATAATGATCATACTCATCATGCTGATCGTACTGACCAGGCTAATCGTACTGATCATACTGACTATGCGTATCATACTGATCATATTGATCGTACTGACCATGCCAATCGTACAATGCTGATCGTACTGAATATGGAAATTTCATTAACTCAGCTTCTCATATCTTTTATTACATACTTGTTTTGGTATTTTTTCAAAAACACTTGCTTCATTTAAATCATACTCTTTATTATCTTATTCATACATCTTGTTCTAACCAATACGATGTCTTTGAGTTAGTTACAAACTAATCAAAACTATATCATGCTTTCTATTTCAATATGATCGTTATCATTCCAGGTGTCCAAGTCCCTCCGACTATTTCGGAGAAATATGGCCGTTGGGGGAGATGTGACCATTGGAAGCCAAGGCCTATAAATAGGAGGTCATTTGAAGCTGAGAGAACAACAACAGACAATTGAGAACAAGCGTGATACAACTGTGATACTTTGCTTCTATCAAGATCTAGAGAGAGATGATGTGAATTCTCTCATGCTTTGTGCCTTGTGCGTCTGATCATCGTATCATGTGCTTTCAAGTGATTGAAAGATAGAGGTGCCGATTACCTACAAAATCGAGGGCTTCCAGGGATAGGCAGACGGATGGACCGATCATCGTATCGAGGGATACCGGGGATAGGCAAACAGACATTCTGATCATCATATCGAGGGCTTCCAGGGATAGGTAGACAGACAGTCTGATCATCATATCGAGGGCACACCAAGGTGTTGGTGATACAGACATTTTATCCTAGGTGAAAGGATAACCCTTCTCTTTGGGTTAAAAGAATTGTAATTATTTTACATTTCCGCTGCTAATTGTATTAGAAAGGAAATTGTTTTTGTTTCCTTTTCTATTTCTTATACATTTTTAATTGTTTCAATTACATCCATTCTATTACATATTGTATTGATTGATTCTATACGCTTTAAGGTAGAATCATTCATCTTTATATTACTCTGATTATTGTGTTCATTCTGAATACAATTGTTTTACATTTCATTAGTATTACATTACATCATACCTTTTATATTCAATACAATTTTAAGTGTTTGTAATTGTATTAGTTTAAGATCATTTAAACTAATATCTTAAGTGCTAAAAATCAAAGGTTTTTAAACCTACAATTCACTCCCCATCTTGTATTGTTCCATCTAATAGACATACATACCTACATATTCAATCCAACAAAATATAAGTTGTATGTTGATGAAAATTGTAAATCTATTGATCAAACCACTTATATGGAAATGATTAGGATTTTTTGCTACCTATCCATTAACAGGCCTGGAATTATGTTTAGTGTGTGTATTTGCTCCCATTTTCAAGATAACCGTAAATAATCTCATCTAAATACTGTTAAATGAATTTTAAAATTCCTCAGGTATACTACCAACTTATGATTGTTCTACCCTAGAGGAAAACCATTTTATTTAGTGAGTTATTATGATGTTGATTTTTGTTATTGTATGTTAGATAGAAAGAGAACCTCTAGAACATGTCACTTCTTTGAAAAAAAATTAGTTTCATGGTGTAGTGAAAATAAAATTTTGTTTCATTATCTACTGCCAAAGATGAATAAATAGGTTATGGTAGTTGTTGTTATTAGATTTTTTGGACGAAACACACTTTACTAGAATATAGATATCAATTTAGAAATGTCCATATAAAATGTGATAATACAAGTTCTATTAACATCTCTATGAATCCTAATTCTTATTCTAGAAAAAAGAATATTTATTTAATATATCACCCTTTGAGAGATCATTCTAAAAAAAGTGATATAACACTAGTGTTTATTGGAACTGAATAGAATATTGAAGACATACTCACAAATTCACTGACCTCTAAAAGAATGAATTACATTCAACATAAATTAGGGATGATTAATCTATAAGGAACTTATGTTAATAACTCTTTGTACAGAATAAATATTGATTTCATGTTTATACTATCATGACAACACTAATAGTGTAATGATGATACTATCATACCGACACCAATAGTGTCATGCTAATACTGTTAGGATGACTCTGATAATGTTATGACGATACTCTCATGCCGACACCTATAGTGCCATGATTATACTATCATGCGGACACCAATAGAACGCTCTGTTTTATCTATTTTATCTTTTAACCAAAATGAAATTATTTCATTTATTTCATCGAACCTAGATTATGAATTTACATTCTGAAATTCCCTTAATTATATAAATTTGAGATGATCCACTATATTCTTTACCCTCTCACTTTAACCCTTACTCTTATGCCAATTCTCTTTACCCTTACCCTTTCACCTTCCAACCATTATCCAGACCATCAGAAATGGAAACGATGAAGTCCACACTTGAAGGTGAATCTAGTGACGAGTTGCAACATGCTAAGAAGAAAATGGAGAATTGAGTAAGTATCAACCTATCAATACAGCCCTTGTGAACCATTTTGTAACTCCAGAGAAGGAATTTATATCTTAATGGTTTTTAAAGATTAAGTCTCTACTATTGATGGTGCTATAGACCCAAGGTTGGATAAATTGTTGTTCAAATAATGAAAGGTCATTATATACTAATCTTGTGCAATAGTTCTACACAAATTCTAAATTTTTGTTGGAAGGCGGCGAGGTTTGTTGGATCAAATATATAGTTAAAGTATAATTTTAGTTTTTTCTAGGCATTGGGAAGATTAACTCAAGGTTCCACATGAAGGAATATTTGATGACTATTAATGATGTAGTCCACCAAAATGTGGTAATTTTTTCTATGAGAAATATTTGAAAGAGAAGACCGGAAAATATGGAGAATATGAGACCAATAGCTACAGAGTTAGACAGTGAGAGAAGATTGTTGTTTAAATTCAATCAGCACAAGCTTTGTCATAGGAAATACTGCATTTCATCCTTATTGTATCAAGATTTATACATGTTATATTTTTGGAATAAAGGGCACAAGGTGAACCTGTGAAGATATCTAATAGTGCATATCAGTGAAATGATTAATCCCTACCATAAGAAAAATTAACTATTCTACCTAATAATGATATCATCGATGCTGCAAGTGAAAGGAGGTGTGGATGAAGGTGAATAAATTTTTTTAGCTTTTAATGGAATTATATTGAGTATAGAGATATGCAACAAGATGAAAATCCATTGGAATCCACGGAAGAAAGAATGGGTTGGTGATAAGAATAAGTTATAAAAAAAATTCAATCTAGTGGACCATCTTGTTAGGAAAAGAGATTTAGTGGAACCTCATCTTGGACCAAAATATCTTATACCTCTTTATTCTGATGAGGAAATGGCTACTACGTCTGATAGAGATCAAGGTTCTCTTATTTATGATAGAGGTGACCCTGATAACACTGATTCTCTAAAAAAATGTCATATGGATCTCCTAGTGCACTTATGGACTTACTTTCAGATGAACCTACTATTTGTCAAAATAGTGATGAGGATATAGAAGTGTCTAAAATTATTGAGTGTGTGAGAAGATCTAGTGGTTCTGAAGGACAATTTGTAGGAGACGAATAAGAAGACAATGAAATGAAGAGTAAACTGGGAGCATCTCTAGAATTGAGGTAAAGGGAAATGAAGAACATGATGATAGAAGTAATGAAGAGAATGAAAATGATGGAGAGGATGAAATAATTGGTAGTTAAAATGATTTTGAGAATCCTAGTTATGATCAATATGCTATTATAGAGCTGCATTAAACTGAAAATCCATAACCCATTATAGACCCTCGTGGTTCTTTTGTAATTGATACCGCAAAAGAGGTAGTTGTTGAAGTTCATAGAGAATTACAAGCCCAAATAACATCAGTGCCTTATTTGGTTTGTGTGAGAAGAATATCTCAAGATAAGGGCGGAGAAGCAAGAAATAGGATATTTAGTTTAGTGGGATCTTTAATATAGAATAGATCAAGATGAGGGGGAGCATGAATCTTTAAGAGTGAGACTTGACACTCTCACCCCTTTAAATGATGATGTTATGACTAAATAATAAATGAATCATGGTTATGTAGCTCTTGGTTTGGACTGTGAATATTCATATAATGATATGTTTATGACTATTATAAGAGACTTAGTGGCTCAGATCAATCCTAGTGACAATGCCACTAGATCTAATTTTGACAGTTTCACGGAAGAACTTTGATCTACAATTAAGAATTTTTCTTTTCCAATTCCCCAGTTAAGATTGAGTGAAAGTGATGAAAATATTCTCTCTGACACGATTATTTATCAAGTGTAACCCAGGATAATTGCACTCATTGAAGCTATTGTGACATAATTATAAACTATGAAATGAGTTGACTGGACTAGTTTCCAATTTCAAATGTTTGACCTCTAAGTACAAGACAGCCATTGACAGAATTATGGAAGGACATGAAGATATTATTTCCCACATTCAAGTTCCTGATTTTCCCCTATTGATATAGGATGTTAGAGACATTGTAAAAGAGGCATCTATCCCAACAGCTCTTGTCTCTCACTCACCAGATGTTGAGGCAGTTATAAATGTGATTAGAGAAGATTTGAAAGATCTGTTGGGTAAAACAAATCAAGAGACACATTCCAAGCTTATGGAAAATAGGGACCTTGTTCATGATATGTTTAGGTTCTACTTAAATTATGTTTAAACTACTAATGCTGATTTCATAGATAAATTAGACTATTACATCATGAGAATTTATATAAAAAACTAGTTGACAATTCACTTTAAATATTTGGTAGAGAATTTGATGTTTCCTCTGGTGATAAGATATTTTAATGAAAAATTTCTAAAATTGAAGGTCTTGACACCTCTTCTTGACTAGTTCATTGAGAAAAAAGATGATGTTGAAAATTAAATACAATATATTGGGAGATAATCATAGATTTCATTAAAATTTTGAATCTATATCTCCATGATTTGAGTGAAGGCATTATGGTTCCAGCTATTGTACCTATCAAACTAACTTTGACCTCTTCAACATATTTGGGTACCTATTTTCCACCTTAGCCTCATTTTATGTAAGTTTCTCATGCCATTAGAAAGATCAATACTAACTTGAAAGATCATATCCAACGTGATGGTTCAACCAAAAATACAATTGTCCCTTCTATTCCTGATGCCATTATACTTCCCCCCTTGAGAATTCATTCATACCCTCCACTATCTCACCCTCCCTCCATTGAACCTTACACTAATCCATATGATAAAGGAAAGGACCAAAAAACCCCAAAGGGTAGTTTGGATCACTTTTTGAAAGGGTTAATTGACTGTACTGTGATTTTATTCAACTATATTATACATTACATTCTTTATGAAATTCACTGATCTTGAAATTATATCTGTGTGTTATACCTTTTTCCTTCATTATTTTTATTATTTCCTCTCTTTAATATTGTTGAATATTGAAAAAATGGAGGAAATTCCAGTCATTATTTATTTTACCATTGAATCTTATCTCTTTTTGATCAATTTATTTTTTAAGATCAGTAATGGGAGATAGTAAGTGAAATGATTATAATAATAATTCAAAAATTTCACTTCATAATGCTATGATTTGTGATCATCAAAAAGGGGGAAATTTTTGGCTCATAGAAGATTGATTGACCTATCTATCGTTTTAATAATCACAAATCATGTCAGATCTTGTACAATCATTTAAATCAAGTTTATCTATACTGAATCATGTTTAGTTATGGTTAATAATGATTATCGTTGTGTCATTATATGTATTTAACACACTCTATGTATATTCATGTTGTAGGACCGTTAAAAATGAAAATTTTCTAAGTATGAGTCACTGACACTGTCAGAGAAAATGTCTCACTGATAGAAAAAATGTATCACTGACAGAACAACTGTCTCATAGAAAGAAAAAATGTCTCACTGATAGAACAAATGTCTCACTGACTATACAAATAGACTCACTGATTGAAAAATCAATGATAATACAAATGAGACACCAATAGAAGGAATGGGTCACTCATGCATCGAGTAACTGACGAATGGAGATACCAATAGAATGACTTACCAATATAATGAGCCTCTGATACTAATAGAAGGACTCAATGATAGAAGGAGTGACTGATAGAATGATTCACCAATAAGAGGAGTCACCAACAGACAATTTAAATTTTATTTTATTTAAAATTATCTCAAACAGTCATATTTTAATATTTTAATGCTACTGATTAAATTAGTGCTTTTTATAGATAACATTAATGTATATGTCAGTGGATAGTATGAGGTATGAGGTACCTCCACAAGATTCTTGTCGGCCAACACAAGACACCAAAAATAAAATGAAATCATGGCCCATGAGTTTCATAGTTCGAGAGGATAACATAAATGAATATACGAGTATAAATGCTAGACTACTCGAAGAAAACACAAATAACATTCATTCCTACTAGCTATAAATTGATGGAGGATTATTTTTCATAAAATTTTTAATCATCCTTGCCACAAACAAACACTAAGGAGGATAATCCCATCTTCCTTGAAAACTAGAACACAATAATCAAATGACACTCTATTTCAATGTCTATTTTTAAAAGTGGACTCAAATATCTCATCTTTTACATCCAAAGAGTCCAAAGCTGTATTTCATAACATACCAATCATTTTAAACTCCATCTCTTTATTTCCTACATTATTGTGTGCATTTTCACTAAATTTTGAGTAGTGTGTGCATATGTTGGCTAAAAAGATAATTGCCAATACAATGAACTATAGGATACAAGATATCCTCACACAACCATCTTTTTACACCTCTTATATCCCACATAGAACTATGGTAGATATCCTGTGTGAACTGGCTATTTTAGTTTCCATGTAGAACTGTGGAATAGGTCTTATGACCGGAAAATTTGTATATTATTGGGTAAAACGTAATCCAAGGTGTGTAATAAAGCTTTATATATATATATTGGGGTTAGGTGATCACCATATGAATTGGATTAATTATTAGATTGATACTGAGACACTTGTTTTAGTCTGTTTTGTTTTTAAATTTTGTTTACTCTGTTTTAACTCATATTTCATAAAACTATGTTTCACTTTCATAGTTAGTCTTGGATAGTGTTTATAACAATTTTGGTTTAGTAAATTTTTTCCAAAATTTATTTAAATCTTTTAGGTTGATATAACTAAGTAGTAATAAATATCTTGAGAAATTAATTTAACAGTCAAACTATTATAAAATTTATACTTTGACTAACTAGCCTATTTTTTTTAAAAAATTGGGGGATTGTAAAATAATTTTTTTTATAGAAAATCAATTCACCCCTCTCTTGAGTGTCCTACTTTAACCAACATTTGGTATCAGAGGTGGTTAAATTTTTTTTTCAAATCATTCCAAATGTGATTTTATTTGAGTTTTAAAGATCTCTAAATTTCTGTTAGTTCTAAATTTTTACCTTTCTAAAAATCTATTCTTTCATCATTATGGATAATATATTCGATGGTATTCCTACCAATAGACCTCCATTTTTCATTGGAAAAAATTATTCCCAGTGAATAAAAAAGATGAAAATTCTCTTAGAAAGTATGGGTTTTGAAATTTGGTCTTTCATTGTAGAGGAATATATGATTCTAACTACTACATGAAATACTTTGGATGACCCAACCAAGACTACTTATAATAATTACAACAAATCTACTAATGCCTTATATATTTTTGAGAGATGACGAATTCAATAGGTTATCTTCATGTAAAATAGCCTATGAAATTTGGGATACTATAGATTTTTTTCATTAAGGAACCACTAATGTCAAAGAAATGAGACTTAATACCTATAATATTAAATATTATTACTTTATGATGAAGCCTAATGAACCCATTTCCAATATTTATCTCAGGTTCAATGAGGTCATAAATACAATTATCTTTCCTGGGAAGCCAACAGATTCCAAAGAACAAATCATGTGGCTTCTTATATGTCTACCCAAAAGTTGGGGAGGAACCTCATTATCAATTAGAAAATCCTATGATATTAGTAAGTTTACATTATAGGAGATAATAGGGAAGTTGATGATGAATGAGGATGAATTAAAGGCCAACAAATAAGAAGAGAATGGACCAAAGAAAAAGTCAGTGGCTTTAAAAATAACTACTTTCAACCATAAAGAAAAAGAAAGGATTCAAACTCATTATGATTGTACAAGTGATAAAAATTTACCATCATATAGTGATGAGGAAATGGCTTAGTCATCCAGAAGGTCTATGATGTTTTATAGAAGAAATAAATTCTCTAGGAAGCCCACCTACAATGTTAAATATGATAGTAATTGAAATAGGAAAAAGGATAGTAAATGTACGGGTAAATCAATTGATGTAATTTTTAATGAATTCTATAGAAGATGATATGTAAAGGCTTGTTGTCCTAAGTTAAAATATTAGAAGAAATATGAGGACAAAGATAAAAGATACAAGAAGGAAATGAAGGCCACCTAGAGTGATTCTGATGATATCTCTAGTATGTTAGAATCATCACATGATGAGAAAGGTGATAAGGAAAATATATGTTTCTTAAAAAAGACATCTGAGGAAACCGTTGAGTTTTATATACATAATTCTTATTATTATGTAGATGATTATGATTATGAAAATATGAATAATGATGAAATGTTTGAATATTTCCTAATCCTTGAAGACATATGCTATAAATTAAAAGATAAATATAAAGCCTAAAAGAAACTGCATGCTCTTACAACTACTATTAAATCTGATCTTACCACAGAAAAGGAAAAGAATACTTAGTTGCTTAAATAAAATAATGAGCCTAAATTTTCCAATGAGAAATTAAAAAAGGACATAGTAAATTTTACCAATGGAATATATATCTTGGTTCAAGTTCTTGGTAAACAAGTTTCACCAAAATACACTTGTGGTATTAGATATCATCCTAGTTAAAGAAATTTTGTCAAAACATATTTTGTATCTAAATCTAGAAAATCTTGTTTTATTCATAGATCTATAAAATGTTATGGAAGTTCCATATATAAAACGTCTTCTACAATATCATTTTTTTCTGGCCCAAATAATGTATATTTTTTCAATACATTACAATATGTGTATTGGAAACCCATGAAACAAATCTGGGTTTGTAAAGCACTTATTACCAATGTTACTGGACCAAAAAAAAATCATGGTTCCAAAATCACTTCTTTTCTAATATATTTTTGTTGGAAAACTTCTTGAGGACCTCATGTAGAAATATATTGTACATGGATAGAGGATGTTCAAGACAAATGATAAGAGATTATTCATGTTTCAAGAATCTGATATAGAATGATGGTGGGCATGTCACCTTTGGTGACAACGCTAAAGGAAAAATTATTGGCATTGGCCAAATTGGAAACTCTAATTCAATTTAATTTTCAAAAGTTGTTTTTTTGATGGGTTAAAGTAAAATATTCTTAGAATATATCAATTATATGATAATGGTTTAGTGTTAAATTATAAAATGATTCATGTAATTTCTTTAATTTTAAAAATGTGTTAGTATTTATTGCCTTTTGAAATGAAAATGTTTATGCTGTAAACATAGATTCCTTAGTTTCTCAATATTTTTCTTGATTAGGTTCCATTCATAAAGAGTATTGTATTTGGAATATGTGATTTGGATATTGTAATATTCATTTACTTAAAAAATATTACTAGGAAATTACTACTTAAGGATCAACCCTAACTTGTATTTTTAAATGAAAAATTAAATAATTCTTATCAAAAGCGTAAAGGGAATAAAATATCTTTCAAACCATTGAAATAAGTTTCAAATTCTCATCATCTTAATTTGGTTCACATGGATTTTTTTAGGCCATCTTGGTTTTATTGTCTTAATAGGAAGAACTTTTTCTATGTCCTAGTAGATGAATATTCTATATATAGTTGGACTTTCTTTCTACCTCACAAAAGTGAAGCTTTCTCTCATTTTATCTAGTATTCTAGAATAATAGAAAACCCAAGTAGTATTAGAATTTAATCCTTAAGAAGTGATCATGGATGTTGGTTTGAAAATGAAGAGTTTGAATCATTTTTCACACAAAATGGTTGTAGTCATAACTTATTCCTCCTAGGATGCCTCAACAGAATTATTTTGTAATAAGATGGAACAAAACATTACAAAATATATCCCAGACTATGCTTAATGAATATGACATTATTGCCTATTTTTGAGAAGATACTTTCAATAAATATTATTATATAATTAATAGAGTCCTTATCAAAATAATTCATAAGAAAAATACATATGAGCTATGGAACATTATAAAACCCAATCTTAGTGACATCAAATTTTTTGGTTGTAAGGTCTTTGTCTTTAATAGAATAGACAATATCGACAAATTTTCATCCAAAAGTTATTAAGGGATCTTTCAAGGTTATTAAATCTCTAGTAAATCCTGCAGAGTGTTTAATAAAATAACCATGTGTGTGGAATAATCTACACATGTCAAATTTGATGAAACATAACCACATGAACATAAGACCTCCATAGAAAATCATACATATGATCTATCAAATGTAGACACAAACGAAAAAGAATCTAAACCTACAATTAAGAAACCTATTAAATCTTACAGTTCTAGAAATTATCAAGAATCTAATCATGATGAACTCGAACCTTCTGATGAACAAGAAATACCTAGCCCTTCATTTCTTGACCCAAAATAGCTATTAATAACCGTACTTTAGATTCTATAGTTTGAGGCATAGATAAAGGAACACAAACTAGAGATTCTATAAAAAATAAGGATTAACATCAAGCCTTTTTTTCATTTCTTAATCCTAACAGAATTAATGATATAATCATTGATGAATTTTGGGTAATTTATATACAAGAAGAACAGAATCAGTTGGAGTGAAATATTTCTTGGAAACATGTAGATAGATCCAAATAAATTATGACTATAGGAACTAAATGGGTCTTTAGAAATAAAGTTGATGAAGTTGGGAATATTTTAATAAATATATATAGATTGGTTCCACAAGTTTATAGTGAAGAATAATATAATGAATACGAGGATACCTTTTCAAGAGTTAATAGACTTGAGTCTATTAGATTCCTGCATGCATATACAACACATGTAAATTTCATGCTATATTTAATTAATGTTAAGAGGATATTCCAAAATGGTTATATAGTTGAAGATGTTTTCATTGAACAACACATTGTTTTACAAACCCTAACTTTCCAAATCATGTTTTCAAATTGAAAAAATATTTATATGGTTTAAAGAAAGATCCAAGAGCTTGGTCTGATAGACTATGTAGTTTTATTATTTCCAATGGTTTTACAACGGGTAGAGCTGATCCTTATCTTTTTATAAAACAATGTTCTAAAGATATATTAGTAGTTCAAATTTATATAGATGATATTATTTTTTTATATTCTAAAAATTATTTATTTGTTGTTTTTTCAAAAAAATATGCAAAGTGAATTTGAAATGTTTTTAATGGGGGAACTCAAATTCTTTGTTGGATTTCAAATATTTCTAAATAAAAAAAGTATTATATTAAATAAAAGTAAATACACTAAATATATTTAGAAAAGGTTTGGATTTCATAATAAAAAAATTAGTGACACTCTAATGAGTACAACCTGTAAGTTGGATCTTGGTGAAAATGGTAATTATGTTGATCCAACCACTTATAAGAGAATGATTGGGAGTTTCCTCTACATAATCACTAGTTAGACTGACATTTTTTTTATTTTCTATATGTGTGCCTATTTTCAAGATAACCCTATAGAATATCATCTAAATGATGTTAAAATAATTTTCCAATACCTCATGTATACTACCAACTTAGTATTTTTATACCCTATAGGACAACATTTTGATTTAGTGAGTTATTTTGTTGCTGATTTTTGGTAGTTGTATGTTAGATATAAATAGAACCTCTGGAATGTGTCTTTTTTTGAATAGTATATAGTTTCATGGTCCTGTAAAAGGAAAAACCTTGTTGAATTTTCTACTACCAATGATGAATACATAGTTGTTGGTATCTGCTATTCCCAGATTTTGTGGATGGAACACACATTACTGGTATATGGATATCAATTCAAACATGTCATTTTAAACAGTGATAATACAAGTGCTTTTAACATTTCCAAAAATCCTTTTTATCATTATATAAAAAATTATATTGATGTAATACATCACTTTTTGAGATATCATTATAAAAAATGTTATATAACACCAGAGTTTATTGGCACTAAACATAAGCTTGTTGACATACACAAAAATCCATTGAACCCTGAAATAATGAATTACATCAAACATGAATTAGGGATGATTAATTTATAAGAAAAATATGTTGATAAATCTTTTAAAAAAATAAGTGTTGATGTCAAGTCGATATTGTCATGCCGACACTAATAGTGACATGCCGATACTGTCATGCCGACAGTGATAGTGTCGTGATGAAACTATCATGATGACCCTGATAGTGTAATGATAATACTTTCTTTCCAACACAGATAGTGTCATGCTGATAAAGTCATGCCAACACCAATTGAACCCAATATTCTATCTATTTTATTTTTTTAACCAAAATGAAACTATTTTTTTAATTTCATTGAACCCAGATTATGAATATATGATCCCTAATTAATTAAATGATATAAAATTTGGTTGATCCACTCTATTCATTACCCTCGCACTTTAACCCTTACTCTACTTCCAATTCTATTTACCCTCAAACTTTTACCTTCTAACATTCAACCAAACCATCAGAAATGGAAACGATGAAGCACACACTGAAGTATGGTCTAGAGATGATTCACAACCAACTTAGAATATAAAGGGAGAATAGATGAAGTCTCAACCTATAAATCCAACCTTTGTGAACCATGTTGTAACTCCTAATAAAGAAGTTTTTGTTAAATGGTTTCTATAGAGTATGTCTCTACTGTTGAGGGTGCTACAGATTCAAGGTTGGGTAGAAATGTTTTCAAACAATGAAAGGTCATTATGTCTTAATTGCGTGCATGAGTTGTACACAAATGCTGAATTTTATTTGGAAGGTAGTGACGTATGTTGGAAAAAATCTATAGTTAAAGGAAGTGGAATTTCATTTTCTTCTAGGAACTGGGAAAAATGCCTCAAGGTTCCACATGAAGGAATATTTGACATATATTAGAGAATTAGTCCACCTAAAAGTGATATATTCTTCTATGAGAAAGATTTGATAGGGCTGACTAAAAAGGGGAGAATAGGAGACCAATATATACAAAGTTAGATGGTGAGGGAAGATTGTTATTTTCTTTTATTCATCTCCAGATTTGTCATAAAAAATGGGAATTTTCATCTTTATAGTATCAAGATGTAGACATGTTATATTTGCTGAATAAAGCGTACAAGGTGAACTTGTACAAATATCTAATTGTGAATATGAGTGAAATGATTAATCCATATCATAAGAAAAATTCATAATTCTACCCATGAAGGTTATCAGCCTTGCAGAAAGTGAAAGGATGTGTGGATGAATTTGAAGAAACTTTTTCATCTTGTAGTGGAATTTTCTTGACTAAGGAGATATGAAATAGGATGAAAATTCATTGTAACCCAAGGAAGACGGAATGAGTTGGTGGTAGTGATAAGTTTTTTAAAATATTAAATCTAATGGAACTTCCTCTTAGGGTAAGTGATTTAGTGGATCCTAGTCTAGGACCAGAATATGCTCAAACTATTTATTCTGATGTGGAAGAGGATGCTACACTTGATAGAGATCAAGGGTATCATGTTGATGATAAAGGTGACCCTGACACCACAAAAGTTGTACGAAAAATTTCATATGGACCTCTTATTCCACCAACGGCCCTAATTTTAGATGAACCAAATAATTGTGACAATGGTGATGATGAGATAGAAGTGTCTAGAAGTATTGAGTATGTGAAAAGATCTAGTGGTTCTAAAGGATAATCTAGATGAGATGAAAAATCATACATTGAGAATAAGATGAAAGTGGTTACAACTATGGAATTTAGGAAAAGGGAAATGATGAACATGATGATAGAAGTAAATAAGACAATTAAAATGATGGAGAGGATGAAATAAGTGGGATTTAAAGTGATTCTAATAATCCTAGTGATGATCAAGATGCTACTATAGAGCTGGACAGAACTGTGAATCTGGAACCCATTATAGACCCACATGGTTCTTTAGTAGTTGATACTGTAGAAGAGGTAGTGGTTGATGTTCAAAGAGAATAGAAAGATCAAATAATATTAGTGCCTAAGTTGGTTTATGCGAGAAAAATATCTCAAGAAGAGGTGGAGAATCAAGTAAGAAGAGATCTAGTTGATTGGAGCTTCATGTTTTAAGAGATCAAGCGTAGGGGAAGCATGGAGCTGGGAGAGTGAAACTTGAAACTCTCACCCATTTAAATGATGATTTTATAACTAAATGGGAATGGAATCCTGGTTATGTAGCTCTGGGTTTCGACTATAATGATTCATTTAATGATGTGTTTGTACTTATTACAATAGAATTAGTGGCTTAGATCAATCCTAGTGACTATGTCACTAGAGCTTATTTATATAGTTTTAAGGAAGAACTTTTCTTCACCATTATGAATTTTTAATTTTCTATTACCATGTTAATATTGAGTGAAGGTAATGAAAATATTCTCTATGTCACAATTATTTCTCAAGTGGAACCCAGGATAATTTCCCTCATTAAAGCTGTTGTGAACTGTAATCAAAAACTGAAAAACAAGTTGACATGACTGGATTCCATTATCAACTGGTTTAACACTAAGTATAAGATAGAAATGGAAAAAATTATGAATGGACTTGAAGATATTATTTCCCAGTTTCAAGTTTTGATTTTACCCAATTGAGATAGGTTGTTAGAGACATTGTACAAGAGGCATCTATCTAAACATCTCATGTCTCTCACTGACCAGATGTTGAGGTCATTAGAAACATGATTTGAGAAGAGATGAAAGCTCTTTTGGGTGGAACAAATCATGAGACACTTTCAATGCATATGTAAAATAGTGATTATGGTCATGATATATTCAGGTTCTAATTAGAGAGTATTGAAACTTCCAATGCTCAGATCACAGATATAGTGGACTATTACATAAATAGGATTTATACCAAAAACTAGTTGAAAAGTTACTTTAAATATTTGTAAGAGAATTTGATGTTTACTCTAGTGATAATAGATTGTAAGAAAAAATTTAAAAAAATTAATGGACTTAATACCTCTTCTTGACAACTTTACTAAAAACAAGTATTATTTTGAAAAGGAAATACAATATGGTGGGGAGATATTCACATATTTAATTAATATTTGTAATCCATATTACCATGTTTAGAGTAAAGGCATTATGGTTCCATCTGCTGCACCTCTCAAAAAACGTCTAACTACTTCAGCCTCTCTCGGTACCTCTTCGCCACCTCATCCTTAGTTTATTTCAGTTTATCAATCCATGAGATGAATCCAGCCTATGATCAAAGAGAAGATCCAACCTTGTACTTCATCCAAACATACCCTTGTCCCTTCTGTTTCTAAATCCACTATACTTACTCCCTTGATAATTCATTCAAACCCTCCAATATCTCACCCTCCTTCCACTGAACCTCATACTGATCCTTCTGACAACAGAAAGGACAAAAAAGATCCCAAGGGGTAGCTTGGATTAGTTTTTTATAGGGATGATGGATTGTAGTTTAGTTTTATTCCATTATATTGTACTTTACATTATTTATGAAATTCAATGATCTTTTAATTCTATCTGGGTGTTCTTCCTTTTTACTTATTTATTTATACCCATTCCCTTTTTATGCTTTTTGATAAACCTAAATGGGGACTAAAAGGAAAGGTATTATTTATTTTACCACTGAACCTTATCTCTTTTTGATAAATTTTTTTATTGTCAGTAATGGGAGATAGTAAGTGCAATGATTATATTAATAACTAAAAATTTCACTTCATATTTCTATGATTAGTGATCATCAAAATGGGGAATTTGTTTAGCTCATTGGATATTTATTGGCCCTTATATGGTTTTAATAATCACAAATCATGTCAAATCTTTTCTAATCATTTTGAATCCTGTTTATCTAAAATTCATCATATTTAGTTATGTTTAATTATAATTATCTATGTTTCATTATATGAATTTAACACATTATTTTTATATTTATGTGGTAATAATTTTTAAGAGGAAAATTGGATAAGTATGAGTCACTGACACCGATAGGGAAATATCTCACTGATGGAACAAATGTATAACTTGTAGAACAAATGTCTCACAGAAAGAAAAAATTTCTCATAGACAGATCAGATTTCTCACCAAAAGAACAAATGTATCACTGAATATACAAATAGAATCATCGATAGATGAAACACTAATAGTTCAAATGAGACACTGACAAAAGGAATGAGTCATTGATCCATTGAGTCACTGAAGAATAGAGACACCGATAGAATGACTTGCTGATAGAATTAGTCATTAATACCAACAGAATGTCTCACTAATAGAAAGAGTGACTAAAAGAATGACTCACCAATAAGAGGAGTAACCGAGAGACTGTTTAAATTTAATTTAATTAAAATTATCTCTAATAGTCATATTTTATATTTTTAATGGTACTGATTAAATCAATTATTTTTGCAGAAAAAACTAATGACTATGTCAGTGCACAATACAAGGTACAAGGTACCTCCAATTTCTTCGTGTCGTCTGACATAAGACAATTAAAAAAATGAAATCTAGGAACACGAGTTTTATAGTATGATAGAATTACAGAAAATAATATATGAGTAGCGATACTAGACCAAGAAGAAGAACTCTCATTCATAGTATCTTTGAAATGAAGTAGGATTGATGTGTATCAAATCTTCGATCACCCTTACAACAATAAAAATACTAAGGAGGAGATTCCCATATTTTTGGAAAAACATAACACAAACCTCCAACAACACTCTATTTCAATGGAATCTTTTAGAAGAGGACTCAAAATTCACATCTTCAAATCCAAAGAGTCCACATATTAATTTCATAACACACAAATCCTTCTAAACTCTATATATTTATTTCCTATGTGGTTGTGTGCATTATTACTACATTTCGAGCAGTTTGTGCATATGTTTTTTAAACACACACTACCTCATATACTGAACTAGATGATACAAGATATCCTCACATAAATATCTTTTTACACTATTTTATCCCATATAGAACTATGGTAGAGGTCATGTGTAACCTAGCTATTTTAGTTCCCACATAGAAATATGGTAGAGGTCTTGTGACCTAGATCGTTTGTATACTATTGTGTAAACCCCAATCTAGGGTGTGGATAAATTCTTTATATATGTATACATATCTTGCTGGAAGGTTATCACCATGTGGAGTGGATTGAGTTGCAGCTTTATAATGAGCCACATGTTTTAATCCTATGTGGTTCCCAATCTAGTTTACTCTATTTTAACTCATATTTAAGAAAACTGTGTTTTTCTTTGATACGTAGTCATGAATCGTGCTTATAACCATTTTGGTTTAGTAAATTGGATTCAAATTTTATTTCAATATTTCATGTTAATATAACTGATAAGTAATCAATATCATGAAAAATTTATTGAACAATCAAACTATTATAAATTTACTACATTGGTAAATTTGCCTATTTTGTTTTCAATTAAGGTATTTTCATATAACGAATTTAAATTTTTTTATAGGAACTCAATTCAACCCCTCTTAAGGGTCCTACCCCAAACAATAAATTTATTATATAATAAGAAGTACTCATTGGATCATCCGAAAATATCATGAAATAGAATACCCACTTATTAATGTTTGGGTCACTTCCTAAAGAATTCAATTACTTCAACCAACTACAGCATTTACCACAATATTATAGGTGTAGAATTATTATGATTAATACATTTTTTACTATAAATGTTTCAAATTAATGGTTCACAATTTTACCACCTTGATCACTCTAGATTTTAAACAAAGTTTGGTTTTTCTCATTTTTAATATAATTATAATATAAATTAAAATTATAAAGAGGCTTTGATTATTATGTGAAAAAATATAACTTATTAAATATTTTATAGTCATCAAGAAAAAATACACATAATGTTTCTCCAATAATTCTAGTTTTTTAGACCAAATAAATCCAAGTGTATTATATGTAATGATTTGGTAGATGGGGCTTCAAATATAGATTTAAAAACAGACATATGTTACATACCAAATTGATATGGATAAAAATAATTGGATTAGTTAAAATTTATTTATGGTATATCCCTAACATATCCTTTCCTATAATGTTTAGTTAATGTATAGAAGTTATGGTGTCCTAATATCCAATTCCATAACTAATATAAGTCATTTTTTCACTTAAATAAGGAAAATTATAATGAATTAAAGTGTGTGAACATTTTCATTCCCACTGGTAGATAAAATGAAATTACGTTATAAACATTTAATAATTCCTCAATAATTATAGAAGTTCACAAGATATACTTCCTCAAATAGTTAAATATTTCTGACAAGGTCATAATTAAGTATGAAAACATATAAAAGATATTATATTAAGGATTACCCAAGAAAATTAACATCAACAATTAAAATGATATCACCATGTTAATTGTCTCCAAAATAGAGTCATCCTCCATTATACTTCTTTAAATAATGGAAGTTGGGATTTTTTCCTATCATGTGTTGAGAACAATAACTATCCATTTACCATTCATTTATAATTCTAGTACCCATATTATTTTCTTAAAAAGATAGAATTATTTTCATGGTAACAATACTTTCTTGGATCTAGTTTGGTTAGTAAACTATAATTTAGAAACCCACATCATCCCAACACTTTTATGTTTTAAAACTTTTATTTATTATGAAATGAATGACTTGTGAAAACTAAAATATTCTAATTTCGTAAAAAAAAATTACCCTAGTGACCTAATATTGGATATTTAGTATAATAATGTACTCATTTGGTATATAAAATTTTGATTAAAAATGAGGTTTTTAGAAAGTATAACAAATTCTATTAGAGGTTTTAGAGGTTTTAATTTGCCTATAGATTTTATCAATGTTATCTTTATGAGAATTTAATTTGTATAAAAGGATTATAAAACAAATAACATCTAATATATATTGAAAAATAAACTTTTGATTATCAAAATTTGGATTATTTAAATTCTTATTATTAGGAATCATACCAGAAATAGTTTTCTAATACAACTAATAAAATTTTAACGAGATTTATATAGCTAATTTTAAAATAATTTTATTATATTTAATAATTTTTTCATTAATAAAAACATATAAAAACTTCAATTTATTAATTTGTTTATTCAAAAGAGTTACAAATATAATAGTTCACTGCCTTGTTATTTAAATCATCTTTATCTTCTGATAAAGATACTTCTTTTACATATGATGAATTATATTTTTCCTCATTTTATAGAGATGAGTAATAATCATTAAAATTAAAAATGAATTTTGAAAATTGGATTACATTTTTTAGGAATTTAGTGGTTACCTTTTCCATATATAATTTTTCATTCTTTAAATTATTTTAAGGGAATCTAAATATTCTCAGACAATCAATTCAACTTTCTTCTAATGAACTATCAGTAGATGTTTCCCCTTCAATGAAATTTCAGGATTCTAATGATTTTAATCACTTTTTTATTTATTTTTATAATTTCTACAAGAATTTTATCTTTATTATTCAATTTATTATAATCTAGTCTAATATGACTGCCTATATTGCTTTCATATCATATTATATGTAATGATTCCATCATTTCATGTTTATCTTTCCTATATTTCTGATGATTATTTTAGAAATAATTATTTATATTTATCTTATTAATTTATCTTGAAATTTGAAAAAGTTAATTATCACTATCATTTAAATTACTTTGATCAAAATGCATACACTTATTCTTTGAAACATTATATTTAGAAACATTAATACATATACTAAATGTAGAAAA